>OX411543.1:70112947-72997947 GCA_948146395.1 Fragum whitleyi | reverse complement strand
TGAAAGTGCGCAGCCTGGCCAGGATCACGACTTTTTGCAATTGACAAACTTTGTGAATTTAGAATGATTATTTTCTTTCCTATGTAATAATTTCCAAAATACGCCCTCTGGTTTGGTGGATATATGCTTGACCTAATTCTTTTTATATTTCATATTCAATTTACGGTATTCCGAGATGGTCCCTTGTTGCGTGACGGGTCATAAATGTTTTCTTTGTAAGTCCTTCTGTTCATCTACCAGAAGGCATCAGGGCCCGAGGTTATAAAACTTTTCTCAGACTCAACTGAGAATTTTCTCAAATTTTAAATTTAAATAAATGTATGAAAATTAAAGATAATATTAAGAAGTTGTTATTTATAACAACTTATTAATATTATCTTTTATGTTGAAACATTAAAATGAGAAATAAAACAGACTTACAGCTTTCATTTCAAATTGAAATTTGAGAAAATTTTGATTTGAGAATGAGAAAAGTTTTATAACCTCGGGCCCAGGTGTAATTCTTACTTCATTTGCAAACAGTCTGACAAATCATACAGAAGCACAATAAATTTGCTGAGAATTACATGAATTTTCCAGTTCCATTTATCTTCATACGTTACCTAAGACTTCCGAAACGTTTTGATAGATTAGTCTCTTGTGCCCTGGCAGGATAAGTTTGAACTTTTCAAATTATAAATGATTTAGCGTTTACAGTAACCAAACATCCTGAAATTGACGTTCATCTTGATAAAAAAGCTTTCAAAATTACTCGCTTAGTGCTCCATTTCAAACACTCTCTCCAAACGGTTAAAACATCAATATCAATCATAAACACACCGAAATCGCCAAAGCCATTTCATTCTTGAAGTCGATAAAATCATTTTGCAGATCTAAATTGCTGTTTCAAGTAGGAAGTCTTTTTCTATATCTTGTTTGAATGGGGGTTTACACCGCTTTCAACAATATTTCATTTATACCTCGGCGTCTGGAGCACCTTACAATGGATTTCAGGTATATCTCACACCAGCACTACCATTACATCCTTTCCTAGCCTTCAGCTGCTACCCCACCTAGCTCAACAAATGTCAATCCATAGGATACAACTTGCCAGAAAGGATGAGTGTCGACATCGGTATCGAACCTGGGAACTTCTGATCGATAGTCCGACGCGCTACCAACTTCGTTATACCGTTGGCAGGTATCAGAATTTCATTCAAGTCCAGTAAAACTTGTTAAAACGACCACACAAGGGACAACCAGAAAGCGCTCGATAAAGAAAATGACTGCTTAATACACGTTTCATTTATAAATAAGAAACATAATTTATGATTGAATATATATATATAATATTGCGAAATTCTCAAAAAAATGGTCGCTGAATAGACGTGGTCGCTCGAGCAAGATTGACTGTAATTCAATTCAAATCATTCTGCAGATCTCTTTTGATATTGCTGTTTCAAACAGGAAGCGCTTTGAATCCAGACTAATGACAAATTAAATGACAATGTTGCATGACTTCCGGAACAGACATTATTGAATGGATGTCAATTTCACCGCCGGCAATCAAAGATGGAAATGTAATCGAAATGTCAGTTGTACCACTGGAAAACTGGGATTCACCATGGAATATATGTGACCCGTCACGTAAAATAGGGACCAGGAGCCCGTTTTACTAAGCTTCTAACGAAAATATGAATCGTACGTCAAAATGACAAATCGTACCTGTCAATTTCATTCATTATTTGATTCTGCCCACCAATATCTTATTGGAATCGTCTTTATAAGACGATTCCAATGGATTATGTATTTCATAATTCCATATTTAGTTACTACTGTAGAAGCAACTTTAATTTTTTACTTACGCAAAAAATGATCGTAAGATTTTTAGTAAAACTGGCCCCAGCTGGGAAATGCGCAATGTGTCTACTCCGTAACGTTTCTCACTTCACCCATTTTGTGAATTATCATTCTATACTCCGTATCAAAATTATTCTTTCATATGTCGTATTTGTAAAATATAAACTGTTTTCGGACCATTATTCTAAGAAATTTGATCAGAATTGAAGGAGAAAATATATTTGAACACGTTTGCGAAAATTGTGGCATAGATTAGCCGCGAAGTAACTGAACAGCTGACTGGTCAGTGTTTTTTGTTTAAATATTTTGATGGACATTATGTGTTCTCTGTCCAAATCTAATTTTTCACTGACAACATCATTTGAGGCTGCACACCCTTTGTTCAGGATGTTTAAAAGTATTTGAACATTTAGGAATGTTACCCAGCCTTGCACGTAAGCATACAGTTAACAACATCGTGAAATTGACCAGGTGAATGATTTTGGAATGATTTTGAAATGAAATTAAATAAGTGCGATGAGTGGGTTTTGAGTGAAATTAATGTGGAGTAATCCAACATCGTTAATTTTATTCATTCTGAACAAAATAAGCGATATTTATTACCTCCTTTCATAAAATATGCATACAAGTTCTATAGATGGCTTCCTATATTTTCAAGAACCAATCAGGCCCTTAGGATTCCAATTATGTTAGTGAAATCGCGATTTTTCTCGTGCAATATTCATTTTGAATGTACATTTTTGTAATATCTTTTTAATGATTTTGGAGCGTTTTATGGTGGTTTGTGTGAGTGTTTCGAATTAATGAATGGAGTGCTGAGTGATCGATTAAGAAAGGTTTGGATCAGAATGACAGTATATTTCACGGTGTTACTAGCTGTATATGCAAAGCGGGGTAAAATTTCGCGAACGTTTTCATATGAACACTAGGCTAAGTTTTTCACGGGCTTGGTCAGATTCTAAATAGTAGGTTTTCTTACATTTTCTTGTTACTAAGGGGACTTTTTTATCTTGTCTCTCTAACTCTCCTTGATTACAAAACCGTCTGGACGGATCCGTATTTGATGTAATCAATCTCTATTTCCGTACCAATTAATTACAAAACAAAGTGCACGTACTCGATAAATATTTAAAACAATTGGTCTTCTCAAAAGATCTAAATCGACCACTGATGCTTTGTAAAATGAGAATATAGTTCATGTATTTGTTTTTTAACTCAGATGTTTACGGAAAAAACGAGGTATTGCTATGGCCTTGTCGTCGTCGTCGGGCGAAAAATTTGACCGTTTTTGATATCTCTGGTTCTACTGAAGGCATTGACATGAAACTTGGCACACATGTTTGCCATCAAGAGATCAACCTATTTTGCTAAGCGGGATAGATCTAGGTGCAATTTTTTGCAAACTTAGCCCCTTTTTAGACTTATATTTTTATCTATCATCCAGTACTCTACAGTCGAGCGTAGGCTCACGTTATATATATTTTAGATGGATGTGCAAATGTGCAAATTTCGTATGTCTATGATTCAATTTTCAGTTCTGCCTATCATAAACGAACATTCTTGTTGCGTGAAAAGTTTGTATCCATGCCCAATAAAAAAAAGTTTGAACAGTTATATACTTACGCCTAAAATAGTTCAATAAAAATCGTCTGAAAATTAGAAAAATAAAATATATTTGATTTTTCCGCTCGATGTGACAAAGTAAAAAAAAAAAAAAAAAATAGCGAACATACTTTTTGTATTCATGGAGATTTGAAATTTTAAATTAAATCAACATTATGTTTGAATCCGCTTAGTGAAGCGGATTCATACATATTAAATATAGCGTAATAAAGTTTTTGATTTCACACCTCCATAAATTGAAAACTGTTCTCCTCGTCCCTTTTACGGTGAATGTACATAGGAATAGTTTTGACTATTTCGATTAACTCGTTTATAGGTTTAATACGTAACCTAATTTGCCTCTCGCGAATATATCGACTGTTAAGCGCAAGACTGTACTGAGTGTATATGTTCTGTGCAAAGTAAGAATTGGTACAATTCCGGAATTGTCCTGCGCAAAGTAGGAATTCTCACTTTGCCCGTCGATTATAGAATTGTACCGGACAATTCTAGAATCGCGCAAGCACCTGACGGAGTACTTGCGCAAAGTAGGAATAGTATCGTACAAAGTTAGAATTTAAAGGGCGATACGGTAAAATGCTTTCCGAAAATTATTACTCGTACAATTTTGTAATATTTTCGTTTTTAGGCAATTTTTTCTTAACAGTTGATATACTTGAAAACAGATATTACTAGAAGTAAATACTTCTTTTTCACTTGTGCTGTAACGGTATTTTCTGATTAGTTTTAGCTCATTAACAATTACGCGTGACCGCAGTAAATCATTAGCAAAAAAAACCGGGTTTTTCTTCAAATATACAGAAAAAAGTTAACGTTTTCAATATAAAATCTCGTATGTAATACAACAACAAGAACAACAGAACATGCACGAATGATTATACTATTTCACCAATACTTACAATATCAAGAAGTCTTTAGTTTTAGATGAAACAATTACAAATATTCTTACTTTGTCCGGATTCCTACTTTGAGAACGGACAATTCTGGAATCGTACTGCGCAAAGTAAGAATTCTTACTATGCCCAACAAAGAATTCCTAAATTGCGCATGGATAATTGCGGAATACACTCAATACAGTCTTGCACTGACCCCTCGATATGTAGAATAGATAGCGTGTACAAAAGCTGGTGAAAGTATTGACAACAATTTTCAGATTATCACCAAACGTCAAAACACATTAATGATAGACGAGTGATTTCCCTAGACAATTCGTGATTTTGTCTTCTTATGTGTTTACAGATTTTAAGACGCAAGTGAAAATTCCTCTGTACTAGAATATGTTATGAAACTTGTTCGAATTTAGACATTCCTTTTCAACCATCGAGTAAAGATGATAGTCCAGCGATTATGACTCAGTATAATTTTTCGTCAAATTCTATGTAGTCAAGTTAAAGGGGGTAAACCTATGGCAGAAGGGCATAGTAAATTACATCGTGAAATTGACTGTCATCTCAATCAAAACCATTCTAAATCGCTCACTGTTCACTCTTTTCATTCATTCAAAAGACTCACTCAAAACACTCAAATACGCTCCCAACTCATTAAAAGGATTAGATCAACAACTACATTCAAAATGAATTTTGCATGAGAAAAATCGCGATTTCACTGACATAATTGAAATTTTAAGCGCCCGATTGTTTTTTTAAAATGATAGGAAGCTATTCATAGAACTTATTTTATTGTATTTCATTATATTTTATTAAAGGGAGGTAATAGATATCGCTAAATTTGTTTCTCTCCTTTTAATATCTATCAGAACCCATTCATCGCACTCGTTAAATTCCATTCCAAAATTATTCCAAAATCATTCAAAGTGTCAATTCACGATGTTTGCAACTGTAGCTTAGGACAGTTAAAGTAGCAACAAAATCGGCGAAACAGACACGTTGTTGATTTCTTTTTTTCTGTCCATAAGGTAAAAATAGCGTCTGCCGACGACGACGATTGCGAAACGATCATGATTCCTTTCAAATTATTCAAATAAGTCCATGATTTAATTGGCTGGTGTGGACTTTTAGGGTCTTGAAGGTCACATTAGTGATATTATATCACCTCTATTCAATTGCATTCATAACTCGCTCCACACATATTCAATTTTATTCCACAATCATTCAACATGTCAGTTTCACGATGTTCCTTCTTATATGGTGGATTAACCGTAGCGTGCTGTCGATACGCCAGCGAGTAATCGGGAACCCTCGGAGATTCTACAGAATAGACCCCCGAGCTGTGTTTCGATTGGCTAGCGAGATGTCGAAGACTAGTCACTGTTTTACCTGGAAGGGATGGGCGACTAGTTGTCGGTTTCTAAATAGTTCGTTGGAAAAGATCTGCGATGTGTTAAAATGACAAAACGATGAAGCGTTTAGTCCAGTGATACTAAAAGGGTTCTACAAATCAAAGCAGAAGATGCCGACTAATATTAGAGGAAAGAGGGTCGAATTTAAGCTGGAGGTATGGTTCGCCCAAGCGTCGATGACCAAAATAAAACCATCGTTCAGTCGCCAAGCGTTGCCGGCTGGATGCCGATTTCAGCACCAAATCCATGTAAATCGTCGGTAAAGAAACGTTGATGTGAAAGTACCTTTAGTAATGCAAATGTTTTCAAATGAAAAATAACTTTTTCCGTTTAGCATCTTAACTTTGCAACTACGAGGGTTGTCCCAGAAATTCGTGAACTTTTTCAATAATTCAAAAACCCAGCGTCTGATTATAGTAAAATTCTTGAGTTGACAACACAATTTAATTTGCACCAAATTGATAAAAGTTTTACGGTTTAAACAGGTTAATGTTCAGAAATACAGCTATGAAAGACAGGCTCGGTAGGGGTAGTCGGCGCACTCCAAATTTGTTACTTACAAATTTTATATGGTAGATGTTTGAACGTCATTAGTTTCAATATTCACGAAGTGTTTGATATAAAACCAACATTGTTGAAAGCAGTGAACTTTGGAGATCACACATATGTATTTTAATACAAATGACATTATGCATTGTGCATTTATGAAGTTTTGTTATATACGAGTGCAATTCAAATGTTGTGAAAATGACGACGTCAACGGAACGCTCGGCGCACAAAATAGTTCATAATAAGGTGTGGATTGGGAAATAAGACCTATACAGACCACAAGGGAATTCGAAATGAGGAATGACCATAACCTTATGTCGTCTACACTTTTTTATCACAGATAAAAGAGGTATAAATTGAAACTGACTTAAAGACAGTAGGGAAAAAAGGGTCGAGTAAGAAAGAACCAATGCGAGGAGCGTCGATAAGGGAATAAAAGAAGTTTTCTATCGATGCCAATCAGAACGCCTGATGGGATAAACAAAAACTAAGAATAAGTAAATCAGCTGTGTATAGTTTGATATGACTTGATCACGAGTCGAGCCAGTAAATGATAAGCATCGAGGCTTTAAAGAAATATGCATGTATTTCCAGCATCATAAGAGATTTAGAAACGGTACCCATGAAATCCAAAAATTCTTTGGTTTATCTCGATGAAATAAGGTAGCTGTAGTGTAATACTAGGCTATTCAAATCAAATCCAAATAATTATTTTCTGTGAGCATATTACAATCAAAAATCCTCTTATGAAATGTCTTAAAAATATAACGATAGGTTATGAAAAAAATATTTTTACTCTATTTATCTCTTCTGGGTTAAAAAAAAATCTATATTGCGTATCTACGCAAAGAATGATTTTTTTCAAATTAAATGGTCTATTTAATGCACAACACAAGTCTATACATGTACCAATATTGCTTTGAGATATGTAGATACGTTTTTTTTTTTCACAAAAGGTCCTTCGTAACAAGTCCATAGGGTCTGTAAGGATGCTACTTTGAAAAGAAGTGAACCAGTTTTGAAACGACGTTTCGTGTATCATAAAACGACGTTGATAGCGTGCGCCGATACCCACTTAATAGTGTTACGTTTTAATTCATATCTCCGCGAGTATTGGAAGTAGTCCTCTGTAGTTACACCAGAACAAAGAAGAATGATCAATCCGAAGTATTTGCAAGTTTCAGCTTAATCGGACGTTTGATAAAAAAGTTATCACAAAAAATCACGAATTCCTGGGACAACCCTCGTATACATATTATTATTGAATGAAGATTGACCATTTTGCCCACTTCATCAGTTCCAAAGTCATTACAGCACACATCTATATATTGAATAGGGAAATTCTCTTGACTAACATATACTGAGTTCCTTAAGAAAGTGTGCACTTTCACTTTTTGCAATTCTTTTAATTTTTACAAAGTTTGCGGAAAATTATAGAGTAAATTTGATACCATACTTGAATCAAGACCTTTTGAAATTAAAAGTCAAATCAGATTTGGATAAAGTATCGCATGCAACAAACGCGCATGCAGAACTTAAATTGTTGAGATTTGACATCCTTACAACTTTTTCTTTGATGAGAGCTATGTGTTGGTGTTGCCTTATTGAGTTTTAGAATCTATCCACGCCATTTCCAAACAAAAGTTTTAATTTTTAGCAGACGTTACGTGTACGTCAACGTAAGACATTGCTACGTTGTTAGGCCAGTAACTTGTCGTTGAATGGTGCTATGGCGTTTATGGCATCTCGGTTTGCTTAATAAAGGCCTTACAAAATGATGACCTCGATTTCTATTGGAACATGAATGCTCAATCAATTTGAGTGACGTTCTAAATCTGACAAGGTTCGATTTTATTCAACGACGATTATTGGTAGTCTAACCACGCTGTAGCTTCATGCACAATTGTATTGAAAATGTGATTTTATGATTAGGAAAGCCACAAAGATTTAACTAAATGCATTTTCAAACCAATTATTCATCTAACGCACGTTGTACATGCAAAACATGCAAAATGAAATAACTCAAATTAGCAGAAAATTTTTGCTCATCACGTGATTTTTGTTTTCAAATATCGTTTTGCATATACTCTTGGGGATAGTCATACGACATTTTATGACGATAGATTGCGTAAGTTCAGTGATATTCAAAATTTAAAAGTGCACACTTTCTTTTGGAACTAGGTAAATTATATATATATATATACGTAGTTAGTGTTTTGTATGAAAAAATAAAAATATATAACGAGGTTGGGATAATGGACAATTGTCGAGGCTCTGCCGAGACAATTATCAATTCCCAAAACCGAGTTAGATATTTTTTCATACAACACACTAAGTGCGTATCATATTTATCTTATAACCTATATTTGCCTTGTTTTCGTCGATGTTTCTAACAGAAATGCAAGTTTCTAAAACCAACCATATTAATGCATTGTTATTACAATTACAATTACATAGCATTTATAGAGCGCAAAATTATACAAATATTCTATTGCGCTGTACAATCAATGAAAATACATACATACATAGATCTACATACAAACAATAGGAAAAATGAATATTGTGCAACATTAAATCCATCTTTTAGATTTTAAGAATAACTATTGAAATAAGTCAACTTCTGTGCTTTATCAGACAATATTAGTCATAAAACTTCTTAAACAGGTATGTCTTCAGTTTTGATCTGAATAATTGCTCAGACTGAATGTCTTTTAGAGTGGAAGGGAGCTCATTCCACCACTTTGGACCAACAACCGCAAGGGAGCGGTCTGCCAGTTTTGTTCGTCGTCTAGGAATGATAAAGTTCGTATTACTCTGTGATCGAAGTCTGTAGCGACCTTGATGGTTTTTGAACATTTGTCTTATATAGATCGGAGCAGTTCCTTCCAAAACACGGAATACTATCACAAGGACTTTAAACATAACCCTGGCTTTCACTGGGAGCCAGTGAAGCTGTTTTAAGAGTTCTGCACTAGGCACATCACGGGACACGTTAAAGACAACCCTCGCGGCATGGTTTTGAACCCTCTGCAGTTTATTCATTTGATATGATGGAATATCAGCGTAGAGACTATTACAAAAATCTATATGGGAATGGACCAGGCCATGAACCAAGACCTCAGTAGACTTCTGAGTGAGATGTTTACGAATAGTCCGAAGATTTCGCAGCTGAACATTGGCAATTCGACACTTCTTTTGAATGTGGTTGTTGAAACTAAGAGTATTTGTCATGGTTACACCGAGGTCTCTAACTTGATCTACACATTTAACTTCAATGTTGCCAACTTTTACACGGTCAATACTAAGTTTATTTAGCTGCTGTTTTGTGCCATAAGCGATAATCTCAGTTTTTGATTCATTCATTTTTAGTTTATAGGTTGTCATCCACGTGATAACTTCATTCAGACAACTCTCAAGCTGTGCAAGCGTTTCAGTCAAAGTGGAGTGATTTCCAGCAAGAAAAGTCAAGGCAATCTTATGATCGTCCGCATACCCATAGAGGTCTGCTGGGTATCTCTGCACTACTTTTTTCAAGGCCGAGATATAGAGGGTAAAAATCACCGGTCCAGCACAAGAACCCTGGGGGACACCAAATCTGAGAGATTCGCTTTTTGACATTGACTGTCCTACTTTGACTACCATAGATCGATCTGTCAAATACGATTTTATCCAGTCCAATGGAATATCACTTATACCAAAGTCATGTTCAAGTAGTTGTAACAGTATGGGAATATCGATGGTATCGAATGCCGCGCTCAAATCGACCATGACCACAATGGTAACTTTGTTATTGTCAATGTTTTCCAACAAGTCATGATACATCTTGACCATTGCCGTTTCAACTCCATGGTATTTCCTATATGCACTTTGATAGTCTGGTAAAAGAGAATTCGTTTCCACATGGTTTTTGATTTGGTTTAAGGCTGCTTTTTCTAAAATCTTAGAAAGAAAGGACAGATTAGAAACAGGCCGATAATTCTTGAGTTCAAGCGGGAGACCTTTCTTTTTCAGGAGAGGTTTGATGATCGCTGTCTTCCATTCCTTGGGAAAGACACCGGCCAACAAGGATTTGTTTACAATGCTAGTTACAACTGGAGCAAAGCGCACAAAGTATTCTTTCAATTTCATAGTTGGGAACACATCGAGGTCACAAGTTGATGATTTGGAGGAAAACACCAATTTCTTAACATCGGACTCTGAGAGTGGTTGGAACTCTGTCAATTTAGCAAAAGGAGTACACTGTTTAGACGTAGATATCACAGCCAAACTTT
Source organism: Fragum whitleyi (assembly GCA_948146395.1). NCBI lineage: Eukaryota > Metazoa > Mollusca > Bivalvia > Cardiida > Cardiidae > Fragum > Fragum whitleyi. Next base: position 72,987,366 of record OX411543.1, on the reverse strand, counting down.
GCGGAACGTTGTCCAGATCGTTCCTAAGCTTTACTATTTTATCATTGAAGAATTGTAAGAAGTCATTTGCTAATGTAACTTCACTTGTGTGAAACGGAAATGGATTGTCCTTTGACCTCCCAAGAAGATCAGATGTCACAGCATATAGGTTTTTGATGTTCCCTTCTGCCTGTCCAACCTTTGTCTCATAATAGTTATCTTTTGCACGAGAAAGTTCAAAACTGTACATATTACATACGCCATTGTAGATTTTCTTAGTTAACTCAGACCTGTTTGCCATATATATCTTTTCTATAGATCGCCTGTAGCTTTTCAGATGTTTGAGATAACCTGAGTACCAAGGAACTGCTGGTCGACAAAGAACAGTTCTTTCTTTAAGAGGGGCATGTTTCTCAACAATATCTGACGTTGCTTTGGTGAATTCAGAGACAAGATCATTGACGTTAGAAGTGGTTGATGTAATCGTATTCAAATCAGCAATGTCAATTTTCAAACTTTCACTGGATACTGATTTCCAGTTTCTTGATCTAATCACTTTACGAACCAAAGGAGGGCGCTTCTGTTCAATGCAACAAGTAACAAAGCAATGATCCGAAATGTAATAATCCGAAACAGGATCAACGATAGACAAATGTTTGTCATCTTTTTTGGTGATTATCAAATCAAGGGTGTGACCACTAGTATGGGTAGGATACTTAATATGTTGAACTAAGCCAACACATTCCAAACACTGATGAAATTGTTTGGAATAACAGTCTTTGGTATTATCCACGTGTATATTAAAGTCCCCGAGAAACACCTGGGACTCAGACCCAGTTGTGACGCTGTTTAAGAATTCAGTAAACTCTGCGATAAAAACCGCCAATGTCACAGGATGATTTGTAGAGTATGGAGGTCTGTATATGCCAAATATATAGAAGATCAAAGACTTTATGCAGACTTTCCACTGAGCACATTCAAATGACCGAAAATGTGCAACTGGACATCTTGATACTTTAAGATTGTTCCTATATAGTAAGGCAAGTCCCCCGCCTTTACGATCGGAACGCGGGACATCGTCAAAACTATAACCATCTTGAGTCAATTCTCCCCTAACAACATCATCACCATCAGAGTGTAGCCAAGTTTCAGTGATTAAACACAGATCAATGTTCTCCTCCAGAATGTGTTGCAAAAGATCAGCTGTTTTTCCTCGAACAGACCTTGAATTAACAGTTGACAAACGTATATGATTTTTCCTTTTCTCGTTTAATAAAAGTGTATGGTCAAGTTTAACTTGGGTCAAGTTACGAATATTAACACCAGTATTCGACTTTACCCTCGGGCGTCCACCTCGCCTTCCTCTATATCTCAAGAGATTATATGATTTTAACAGTGATAAGACTTCTTCACTAGGTATTAAAAATTGTCTAGGTGTAGATCTATAATCCAATAATTGCCCTCTACTGTAACGTATAACAGTACACTGATTAGCCATAATCCCAGGTATAATTATGTTCACCAATATTTCTGATTTTTTATGTGTTGATCTATTCCAATAATTGAAATAGTTTGAATCTTTTAGCACCAAATTGCACAATAATCCAAATGTTATTCCAAGAAACAAATACTGCATCATGAAGATCAACTACTCATAAACCCATATGCCAAATATCCAAACTCTAGAAACACTGGTATTAGAGTAATCAACAAAATTTGCAGAGCACAAAAATTTGCAGCCATCACCAGGCGCATGAATACATCAAAATATCCACGTAATAACATAAAACATATCATATGGGTCGTTCGTTATCACACGGATATTTGTAGAGTTAAAAGGTAAATTATAGAGAGCTGATATATCGACGTGCATCCCACAACAGATAACCAAATTCATAAAAACAAAACATTATTCAAAACAGAAAGAAAAACCTTCAAATCGCATCTATACCATAACAGATCACCAGCATCATGGCAAATACGTTTATAAAACGTAGAAATAAGATCCATCGATTTGAATACATTTGAACCACAGAAGATAACAAAAAGCCATAAAACAAACATGTTTATATTAAAGAAAGATGATCTTTCGAATTGCATACCGCAATAAGTCGCCAAAATCATTACATAAAACTTCAATAAATTGCAGAAAAAAAAATCTGAAGACTTGCATAACAAACATCATTATGTGACAGATATATTGAAGCAAGATCTTTCGAATTGCACACCACAATATATCGCAAAATAATAACATCAAACGTCTTTAAATTGTAGAAAAAATGTCTGCGGATTTAAAAAAAAAAACAAAAAAAACCCCACCAAAAATAGTGTCTTAAATGATCTTTTAATTCTCTTTTTTCCTTACAAATTAGCGAGAATGGGACACGAACAAAGGTCTTCATGATGTAGGTCGTGACCAACCCTGCAAAGTGACACTCCAGAAATAACTCGCCTTTGCAACAAATTAAGTCATCGTTTCGAGTGTAGATTTTCTATTCACCGATACTAACAAGAAAGCCAAGGTGGCCCTTAATCGCTAAATTGAGTGAATTTTCCAAAACTCGCTTAGAGAGGTTTTGGAAAAGGATGCAAAGAATGATGGCAAATCTAAAACAATGCTGTTGATACTGTACAATAAGACAATCCTTTTGGCCAATTTTCCGGTTAATTAGGCTAAAATGTGGATATAAGAGTGCATACAAAGATTGTTTGAATGATCCTGTGACCCACTTTTTGACCAAGGAAGACCTAATCTTTGAACTCAACTGGAAATCGTCAAGACAATCATTCTGACCAAGCTTAAGGTTAATTAGAATGAAAATGTAGCCACTTCAGTACATACACTTGACCTCTAGAGTGCATTCAAGGTTTTTCTAAGATGACCCAATTTGAAACTCATCCGAAAATGTTACCCCTAGAGTGTAAACTTGACCCCGTGACCTAGTTTTTGACCCGACTTGGTCCGATTTCAAAGTCGTCCTAGATTATATTTAAACAATCATTCTTATCAAAGTTTAATGTCGATCGGGCTGAAAATGAGACATCTTGAGTGCATACAAGGTTTTTCTAGGATTGGACATCATCGCCTACATTTTGACCCAACTTAACCTGTCCGAACTCGTCCGAGAATTGATCAAGACAATCATTCAGATAAAGTTTCAGATTGATCCAGCGAAAAATGTGTCCTCTAGAGTGCATACACATTTTTTCTAAGATTTGGCCCCGTGGCCTAGTTTTTGACCCCGCTTGACCCGATTTCGAATTCGTCCGAAGACAATCTTTGTGAACGAATTTATGGTTGATCGAGCAAAAAATATGTCCTCTAGAGTGGATTCAAGGATTTTCCAAGATTTGACCCCATGGCCTAGTTTTTGACCCCCTTGACACAATATCTACCTCGTTAGGGATTTTATCAAGACAATCATTTAGATAAAGCTTTAAAATGATTCAGCTTAAAATATGTGTCCTCTAGAGTGCATACAAGTTTTTTTCTAAGATTTGACAACGTGACCTAGTTTTTGACCCCACTTTACCCAATTTCGAACTTGTCCGAAATTTCACCAGGACAATCTTTCCGACTATATTTCAGGTTGATCGGGCAAAAATTGTTGCTTCTAGAGTGCATACAAGGTAAATGCTGGCGACATACGACGGACAACGTACATCCACCTAACCAAAAAAGCTCACCTTAAGCACTTTGAACTCAGGTGAGCTAAAACACACAGATAACTTGTATGAAAATGATTATAAAATACTGAATATTTTGTGGCCACTAAATCTGTTGTTCTTGTCCATTTGGTATCCAATATTTGCATGATTGTGCAAATATACATTGAGAAATTTTCCTTTAACTATATTCTTCAATCACGTTATTGTTGTATGAATGTATCTTGTTTGATATTCAGACGAGCTTGTATATTCGAGTTCTATGAACACACAAAATCTTCAAATTGCAACCTTTGGTTTACATGTACTCGACTCAATTTCTTTTTCAAATATTTGTTTTGTTGGGTTCCAAGATTGGTTCCCCTTTTGCGTAACGGGTCGTATTTATGTTCTCTTATGATCTTCTTCTATTCTGTTCTAATACTTCACTACACAAGGACCTATTTTCCAGGATAATATCTACCTAAGCCGGCCAATTTTGTCATTATGGATTTAAGTAGCGCTAATGACCATATAATTGTTTTTGTCTGGGCTCATAAAACGATTTTCGCTCCATTCTGGTGTGAGAAACAACCTACAGAGACATGAATCGGTGAATAAATCAGGATCTTCTTGTCAATAAAACCCTGCGAGATGGCATTTTTTGCTGCTTAGAATTTGATGATTTTCCAGAAATCAATAATCTAACCCTTTCCAAAAATTTTTGACTGTTCCAAAAAGAAAAAGATGGCAGACAAAATTGATCTCAATAAGTACCCACAACGCAGTGTTTGTAATGTATGTATTGGTTTTATAATTTGAGAATCTGTCCTTCTAAAAATCCCTGTGTCGGTAGCACTTTGGCTGTACCGACGGCCTTTTGTTGGATCTGATGGAGTACTAAATGATAAGACTTGTTTGTTGAATGATTGTTATCCAACAAAATAAGGAAATCTTATGGAATTACATCGCATCAAGTAAGGAAATCCGTTACAACTTATTTTTGTTTGAAATGCAAAAGGTGTTTCTGGACCACATCTCTCCCGACCATCGAACGGGAAGTCTTGTGCTATAGTGACACAAATTCCCCTCGTTCCCCTTCCATAGCCCTTCATTAATATTTGATAAGTTAAGAATAAACATAATCTTAAGATAATTTTGATAACAAGCATGCAGTTGTGATGTTGGGCCGCCGCCGTTTACAATGAGCATATAAAGACCACCAAGCTCGATTGCACCCATTTCAATATTTAAAATAAAATAAATATGTGGCAGAAATAGTTTCTAGATCATAAATACTCTTCTAATGTCCAAATGCAATTGATGTACCTTTTGTAAAACTTGATGCTAGAAAACTGAGAAATGCCAAGACCTAAAACTATTTTTGATCAATACGAGCAGGATGGTAGACTTGAAATTTTAAAATTTAGCCAAGTAGTTCAATTGCTTTAATTCTTAAGGATTGCAATATAAGGGACAAGTGTCTTATTTTCATTTAAGGTGTGCCCCGACAAATGTTGTTTACACTACAAAAAATTCAAAAAGATACTCATCTCTATATTACATACCTGACGAAAATGGTAAAATGGAGATAACACAGATCATTGAAGCAACTAAGGTCATGGCTTCAGGCATCTAGCCCATGGTCATTCCTTGCAGTTTTCTTCGTATACCTGCAGAAGAAAGGAACAGGGGCCCGTTTTACTAAACTTCTTACGAAAAAAATCGTAAGTCAAAATCACAAATCGTACCTTGTGTTTTTATTTATTGTTAGATTCTGCCTTGCAATATCTCATCGGAATCGTCTCTAGAAGACGATTCCAATGAGATAATGCATGACAGAATTCTATATTTATTTTCTTCTGTCAGAGCAACTTTAATTTTTGACTTATGCAATAAATGATCGTAAGATGTTTAGTAAACGGACCACGGGTGGTTACCAAGACATCGATCTTCTTTGAAAGACGTGGTTTATGCTTAGAACAAAGGTGACTGCTTCGTTATCTGAATTTTGGTATCATTTAACTTCGAACACAGAAAAAAAAACACGGAAAATGACATAATCGCCCGAGATCGAATTTATTAATTTTGCGACAAAACTTAGATATATATGAAAAGGATGAAGTTCCAAAAAACTTTCAAGTAGTTTGTTATGGAAAAGATTGCACAAATATAAACAAGAGGCCGAAGAGGAACTTATCGCTTCACTGCTTTTGGACCTCAGGATCTTGAGATAAAAACGAAAGAAGGAAATAACAACGTATTTCAAGTGATCAATGTTCTAGAACTATCAAAATTTGTTTCACAACACTTAAGTTTCCAAAGGAAAAATAACCCATTTGCTTCCCTTATTACAAGTTTGAATAAAAATGTTCTAGAGAAGATTTCAAAGGTTCAAAAAAGAAGAAAAAAAAGGAAAGAAAACACACACGCAAAAAAACATGCTTGTCCAATATAAATTCATGGACAATTTTATTAAAAGATCATCGAAGGAGAATTCATATTAAGTTTAGTTGCTTCCAGCCCTACAGGTGACTGTGTCAGTATCAAAAACTTATACGAAAATTTAATAATAACCAAACAATGAAAAGACGTCTTACAAAAATTCCAGGTCAAGTTTCAAATCAATATTAGCAAAAACTTTTTGGCGAAAATACAAAAATATTAAATATATATGATTATACATTTCCCACACATTTATCATTTCCCCACATTTAAGGAAATGAATGGTCACCTTAGTGATGCCCGCAAGTCTTTTCAAAATCAGGAATCTTTCCAAAATTTAACATCTTTATACTTTTTGTAAAAAAATGTCTTCATACTATCTCCTATGAGCTGCCCATGGTTTGGAAGCAGAGGATTGTTAACGAGTTTAAAGTGAAATTTGGCCAACGCTGCCATGTCCATATAAAGAGACCAAGAGCATTTCATTAACACTTTAAGAAAAGACAGCCAAAGAAACTTTTGTGTAAAGTTTCATTGAAACAGACTCAATGGTTTTGTAAAAGAAGATTCTCAATTTTGCCCTGACACGCCTATGTTTTGAGACGTATGTATTATTTTTATGAACGAACAGACGAACGGGGAGACAGATGGCTTCAGTTAAATAATAAATCCCCGTTTATTCGATGCCGAAGAACAACAATCGCTTAACATTTGACCAACTAGTGGTTTTAGAGAAGACGGATCTGTCTTCATTTGGGAAGCTATTGGATTTCTATACGTAAAGAAAGAAATTAATGAACGAAAAAAAGCATTTATTCGTATTACATCGAAGCTGTAACGCTTCTCAGAAAACAATTTCGGTGAGAAAGAATGGCCATTAGTGACGAAATGTTATCCGTTTGCATATAGATTGGGGCCAGCAGAAACAATGTACATATAAACTATATCTTAACATATTTTCAAATTGATTAAAAAATATATGGGTTTATTACAGTGACGTTGGATTACATTTCGAATGAAATATAATTGCATAAAATGTACGTTTTCGGGTCGTTATAGGCCTACGTTTGTCTGAAAAACCTGTGCCTTTACGACAGAAAAGTAGATTTATAAGTTTATTTAAGGCCTTTAACGCCTAGCTTTTTTTACTTAAATATAATCAGACTTGGCTTATACACTTTTACAGTTTCTATGGCTAGCATTAACAAAGACATTGATCCTATTCCTGCGTTAGATTTTGTGACGCAATACAATTAAATTTCTACTTAAATTTTCCAATTATTTTCATTTGGGCCCTTTTCCCGTGACGCTTGACGGATCGGGCCCATTTTCCAAAGTAACCATCCTTGTGATAGAACAATCATTCTGAGCAAGATTGAAGTCAACCGGATGAAAACTGTGGACTTCAAAGCGCAAACAAGGATTTTCTTATTAAATCTTAATAAAGCTCCTATTCTTATGACGCTTGGCGGATCAAATCCATTTTCAAAAGAAACTATCCTTGCTCCAATCATTCTGATTAAGTTTGAAGACAATCGAATAAAAAATGTGGATTCTAGAGCTTTAACAAGCAAAATTTTGCGGACGGACGGACGGACAGACGGACGGACGCCGGACGGGAAAATCGGTATCGCAAAAGCTCTTCTGCACTTCGGTCAGTAGAGCTAAGAAATAGGGACTTTGTTCAACATTGAAGATGGATAATTAGTCAACCTGTTCAAGAGCTATGGTTGAGTCTCTATATATTGTATGTAAGAAAATAAATCAAAAGAGTATATAACCTTTGCTGCAGTCGCAGACTCCATTAAGGATTTAGCAAGGTGAGTGAAGAACTGAAAAAGAAGAATAGGTCACAATTTTTCTTCTATATAAAGAGATTCTATAAAGAAAAATAATCAAAAGGAGCAGAACTCCTGAAATAATGAAAAGTGTAGGTGCAAAAGTTCCCAAGATAGAAAGGATTCTAGGAAATCGGTGAAGAACTGACGGAGAGGAAGCGGAAACAAAAGTGTGTATATGGCGAATGATGCCACGTACCAAAATTTCAAAGCTGTTGGCCTTTCTGTTTTGGAGAAGGTTTTTAAAAGTTTTCCCTCGGGTCATAATTAAAACAATATTGATAAACATCCACCCGATGATTCTACATACCAAATATGAAAGCCTGATGATTTGGAGAAGAAGATTTTTTGCGTTGTCACTGGAGGCCTTATTTGAGCATTCTTTGTAGAGGACCAATAGATGATACTACATACAAAATATCAAAGCTGTAAGCCTTATGGTTTAAAAGGATGTTGTCATGGCAACATGAGTTCTGCGTGGAATTAGATTCTTTGAACAACTTCGAAAGAGCTTGACCAAAGGAACATCCCAGCTTAGTTTGATAAATATCTGTTCAGTAGTTTTAGCTGCGCAGAGAACACCATTTTTATATTTTCTATTTAAGACAATAATTGAAAGGTTCATTACTCCTGAAACTGTTGATTAATCATTATGAAAACTGCAGGTGCACAAGTCCCATTGCAAGGAAGATTTCGGTAAAGTTTCAGCAAAATAGGTCAGAAAATGTGAAAGGAGAAGAAGATATAAAATTATGTCCATGGAGGACAACCTGATTCCAGAAAACACCCCCATTACTTCGTTGTGTGTGTGTGTGTGTTTTATACATAAGGCCTATAATTGATTTTTTAATAACATATTTAAAAAAAACTAAAACACAGAGAAACTCTACTACTAGCGTAAAAAAAGAATAATCTTTTTCGAGGCTAATTTTGAACGATAAAAATCTAATCAGACGCTACAACTGAAAAGATGCTGACGTCAGAGGATTCAACTCCCAGATAAATTAATTATTGTAACTGAACCTTCGTCTGGAGATATCTATAAAGACACTTAATTAATTAAAATCAGCAGCGCAGAGACATATAGTAACTCCACAGGCAAAGTGGAACTATTTTAGCGTGCGTTAAGTATAAATCGTAGTCAGACTGCTCGGACAGCGCAGAATGACTATATTGTCAAAATTTAACGCACTTGGTTGATTTGTTGTCTTTTTTTAAAATCTAGAATACTCACTCTTTCTTAATATATGTGAGATTTGAAATGATACCATGCGATTGTTATTAAAATATTTATTCCAGGGAGTTTCAAAAACGCCCCATTTCGAGGGACCGGACACAAATTCATTTGTATCAAAGGAACAAAGAATGGAAAATTTACCTTTTTTTCCTTTTTAGCACACCTAAACACAACATGCTCAATGTGAGCTTTTGTGTTCACCTTTTGTCCGTCGTCCGTCGGAAGTCGTCAACAGTTCTTAAGACATTTTCTTCTAAGGATAAGTATCCAGATTTCAACCAAACTTCGGCAGAAGTGTTTTTTGAATAACCCTTCTCAAAATTTGTTCGTGAAGTTCGGTTTGGCCCTGAAATATTGGCTTGACATAGTGGGGTTTATTTTGATGATTAATCTTTTAAACGCCATCTCTTCGGAGAGCAATGGGCCAAACTCAACCAAACCTTGCCTAAAACATTATTATGTGCTTTTTCAAATATGATCATTCAATTATGATTGGCTCCAATGTATAGATGTGGCAGATGGGCCTTGTTTTGGTTTTGAAATCATTGAATGAGACTCTCCGCGAAAACCTTTTGTCCAATTCGTTTCTTTTGCGATGTCTTTTATATTTGAATTGTCTGAGCTATTTAGAGACATTCCAAACCTGTTGTTTTTATTCAATAAAAAGACAAACCTTGTTGGCTTAATTTCGGATATTTATTTTTTGTAGTTTTGGTTCTTATTAAAAAAAAATAATTTATGGCATGCGATCATTAATTTTAGTATTAGATATGAGGTCAGACAAATCCTTATTTACGATAAAAGAAAGATTAAGTCTACGAACATTGTCTAGAAGAATACCTCAAGCAACTCTTGCAAAATTTCTCTGTGGCTTATTAACTTCTGAACTTTTTTGTTTCATCCTTACCAAATAGTTTTTCAATAATGCTGCTTTTATCAAGCCCTCTGGATAAGCATTCATGGGTAAATGCAAAATTCATTTTATCTTACACAAAAAGGACAATTGTAGCCTAAGATTTTATAAGTAAAAAAGATCAAAATTAACAAAAATGAAATAGGAATATATATGTTATATATGTATATTCCTTTTTACCTATATAATATATAGGAACAGAAAAAGAATCCTGAGAAACAGAAATATTTCTTGACAAAAGCAGATCCTCCATTTATCATTAAGTTTTTTCTCGTTTACCTGTTTTCAAAATGCTGGCTTGCATTGGAAAGGTTCAAATCAAAGTCAAAACGCAAACAGGAAGCAATTCGTAACAATATAATATATGCCTTATTACGAGGTGATATCTCTTGGACTAGTTTGTTTGTTTGAATGGGTTTTACGCCGCTTTCAATAATTTCGCAGTTAAATCGCGGCGGCCGGAGCACCTTACAATGGATTCCTGGTATTTCTCTCACCTGTACTACCATTACACAATCTCCTAGCCTCCGACTGCTATCTCACATAGGTTTACGATTATATACCCATTGGTGAGAGACAAACGTCGGAAAGGGTATTTGCCGCCACCGAGGATCGAACCCACGACTTCCAGATTGGAAGTCTTATGCCTAACCAACTGCACTATGGTGGCGGCCTTGGACTAGTAAATAAAACTGTAAATCGAATTGTGTGAAAGGAAAAACAAGAAACTCAAAATAATTCGTTTCATTATAATAACTGTCGTTTTTTATCTCTATTAAGTGAAAAGAGAAATCTAAAATTTTGTGAAAGGCACAAATCATTGTGAAAAATTGTAACAAGCAATTTCTCTATTTCTTACTATTCTTTTCATCACCATTCAAACTCAGATTGTGCGATAAACATTTAACGAGATAAACAAGTAAAACACACATATAAAAGAACAAGAAGATAATTTCTACCTAATTGTTGAATATATCCAATATACGGAATGCAGGAACTGCACCGATTTCCATCTGGACTAAATCGACGCCGACATATTTGTGCGTGTCTGAGACTAAAATGGCCAATAACCGCCCCAACTATATTTAACCGTAGATTATTGATTCCCGGAATCTCTCGTGTCGCCTTTCCTAATCTTTTTGTCAAGTTTTCCCCCGTTATCTCTTTAGCAGACGACAAAATTGAGGAATAAATCATTTAAACCCATTATCACGCCATTCTGCGTTTTGATCAGTGGGATTTGTGGGAAGCATTCACTGAAAGTTTTTCGTCGGATTTCAAAGAAATGTTTTAAAAGGAGTTAATTTTGGTATGTTGCCTTTCCTTAACTTTTTGTCTAGTGCCGTACGTTATCTCTAAAGCAGACAAAAAAAGTTAGGAATAAATCATTTAAATCCATTATCACGCCATTCCACGTTTTATCCAGTGTTTGGGAAAACATCAATTTTAAACTTATTGTGGACAAAGAAAATAACATCCTTTCTTTAAAAAATGGATTTTGATAGTTACTGGATATCGGATGTATTTTCGTAGCTTCACCACACGTGAAAACGGGTGTAGGACAAAAGCCCCCTGGGACAAAAGCCCCCTAGGACAAAAGCCCCCTGGACAAAAGCCCCTTGGGACAAAAGCCCCCTAGGATAAAAGCCCCCTAGGACAAAAGCCCCACAATATAATAAATACTGGTATATAAATTTCCATTTCTATTATTTTTCAGTACATTTAAATAAAATGGATTCCTTTTCTTAGTTGTTTGCTTTATTTATAAGGTGAATTTTTATAATTCTTAGCAATAAAAAAACATTGCTTAAGTCCTCTTTCTAACAACTCAAAATCAGTTTTGGTTTAATTTTATTATAAGAAAATTTTATAAGCTATTCAATCAAGCAAAGAAATGTACATTGATAAGGAATACCCTAAATATTTAATTCCTTTATTTTTCCTTTATTCACCCCATTTTACATTCATGACATCTTTGAATTATAATCAATATTTTCATCGACTTATTTCACACCTTCGAGAGCACAAGTATAACTTTATATACATGTAGTTTAGAAAATGGAAGGTGGTGACAAAATTGATTATGAAAACAGTATATCTTTGTCTTTTCACACCTGTTATGACCTTTTTATTATTATTTTTTTAATAACAATTATTTTTTTACAGCAATTCAATTATGAAATTTAAAACCAAATGGAGGATATTTTCCAAGTTTTCTTTTCACGGATATTTATACACAAAGGAATAACACCCCCCCCTAAAAAAATGCTTATTTTCATTCCATTAAAATGACTAAAATATTCATTTCTTTAAAGAATTAAACAAATTAATATTCACAAATTCATATAAAAATCATAACTTTTTAAGACTCTTTTCAAATATTCACAAAAACAACACATTTTTATAACCATGGGGCTTTTGTCCACTTTTCTGTTAAGGGCGTGGGGCTTTTGTCCCATGGGGCTTTTGTCCATGGGGCTTTTGTCCCAGGGGGCTTTTGTCCTAGGGGGCTTTTGTCCGTACCCCCGTGAAAACATAGCTTTTGTTGTTCATTCAAAAAAATGAATCGATCTAAATATTCTTTAAAAAAAAGACCAACACAGTCCATTAGTCTAAGCATTCTCTACCAGATGGACTTTATCTAGACTTAACCATAACTGTAGCTTGCATATTTTTGAGTAATAGTCCTATGTTGTTACCCTTAAATTTTGTCCTGAGCATATCTCCAAAATCGTAGGTGTTATAAACTTGAACGTTAATACAATTACAGATGACAGGGTTGAGAAGTGTCATGTACAATAACTCTAGCTCGCACATTTTGTAGTTATTGTCGTATGTTGTTTTTACCTTTACATCTTTGTCCATAGTAAAATTGAACAACAAAAATAACGCATTACCCTTGAATTACAAATAACTGTGTCCCGATATTGACCTATTAGTTAGTATGACATTACTTTATTTTTGCTGGCCACTTGGTAAACAGTTCAGGTAAAAAAATCTGGGCCCATACTTATTTGGGCAGAGAAACTTGAATAAGATAAACATGTTTTCTGCTCATGCAGCCGATCGAGTCATCGTTCGAAATTAAAATTGGTTGACTTATACAGTATATAAAGGTGGTAACGAAAAGCTATGTAGACATTTATCATATAAAGCCGAGTCTTTGAGTTTGGCGGTAGCGAAACATTTAATTTGGGAACGTAATAGCGCATGGTCATGTTGAACTGATTCATTTGCTTGGTTAAAATCAAGGACACTTGCACCTGCCATGAGGGGTCATAACTCGAATCATTGAAAGGATAAACGTCGATTTTAACAACTACCGATGCTGATATAAGAACGCTGACAGGATGGGGAAAAGCCGCATTGTAATGTTTTATGACCGAACAATCTTTACTCTCTAGATCACAGTTTTTTCAGGTTTTCGTGGATGACACTTGACCACAAATTTAAGGTATCTGAGTCGAGTATCAAACCCTTCATTAGCAATAGCCATGAGGTACCTCCCTGCCCCACCCCCGTAAGAAAGTCAATGTCATGATCAATTATGTTTATGCTATTATTGACTTTCTTCGCGAACACCTTCTCAAAGTTATACCGATGCCATCTCTTTAACCGACCGGACTTATCTCAAACTCGAGCATATTAGAAACGGATTTGCAAAGAGAGGCCACAAAATACCACAAAAACGCAAGGTTTTGAGTCAGACTGAGGCAGCATCAAGAGCAACTTGATAGCCTATTGAGATTTACTCTTGATAAAATTAAGAAATCCACGTGTTAGACGGTTTTAGATAAAAAATATTATACACGCGCTATTGACTGTTTTTTATTTTTTAGCAAAGAACACTGAATAACTTCAAATTACATTTTGGGGGTAGTCCCATCTAATGGTTTGTAACTCTCAAATGTGATGTCTACTTTGTTATCCTTTTTGTCACAGCTAACGTTTATTTTGGTACAACCATTGTTCCAATCTTTAGATTATGAAAAAAGTTATAATGCAATATTCAAGTGATATGTTATTTTTGTTGTTCTGTAATTATTTCCTAAACCGTAAGCGTTAGGAATTTGAAACGTCATACACTTATAGATCACAGTGTGGATAAGTGTCATGTATAAGAACCACAACTTTAGCTTGCTTACTTCATAGTTATTGTCCTTTGTTATTTCTACCTTTTCATCTTTGTTCAAAGTAAATCTACTTAAATGTAAATACTTTCAACTTGAAATTGTTTGCACTTATAGATCACAATAAGGAGAAGTATCATGTATAAGAACGGTAACTCTAGCCTGTATATCACCTTAATCGTAATTGCTAGCAACTAAGATCACAATGACACCGTTGTTCTACATGACACTTCTTCAAAACAACGGTAACTCTAACCTACCCACTTGTTTTAAAAAATACCCTTTGTTGTATTTACCTTAACATTTTTGTTACTAGGTCGTAAGTACTAGCAACTCAGAACATTATAAACTTCAACATCACTTTGTCTAAAATGTCAGGTAGAAGAACTATAATTCTAGTTTGCCTATTTTTGAGTAATTGCCATTTAGTTGTTCTTACCTTTACATTTTTATTTGGAGCATATCTCCTAAACAATATCTCCTAAACAATAAGTGATAGCAACTTCAAACTTACTTTTTGCAATAAAAGATCCCATTGTGAAGTGTTGGCATAGACAAAAACCGTCACACTACCAGGATCTTTGTTTGAGTTATTTGCCTTTGTTGAATGATAACAATCTTCTTTTATTTTTTGTCTTTATAACAACCTTCTTTTATTCTTTTTTTTCAAATCAATATTGTCTACCTTCATTCGTCCGCTAACCGTCGTCGTTGCTAACCCTGTCCCAAATGGCGAAAATTTAGACTATGCCAAAATTTTATCGAAAAGGTTTTTTTTTTTTTATTAGAGACTTCTTTAATCCGGTGAGGGACCCTTGTATTGCATTGTAAAACGAAATGCAATTGTTTGTTTAAGTAAGTTTAATCATGCTTTATAATATTTTTAAGTACATATCGGTGGTTTTCGTAAGACTGAAGGGTCTCTACAATGTAAAGGCGCCTAGTACAGTCTTGCACTGAACCCTCGATATCATTGTTGTAAAAACCGATTGTTACATATAAATCAATTTTTTTCTTTAAACTTCTTTGTAGTTCAGTAAAGAAACAAAGGTTATTTTAACTATATTATAGTTATTTGGTGGAAATGCCATGTCAATACTTTTGATGATCGGTCTAGATCAGCCTAGGAGACATTTTTCAAATCACATTTTGAACATTTTTATTTATTTCACCATATCATAGGCGGGCAATTAACGTAAGTCTTTAAAGCAACAGTGTTGTCCAAATATCGTCTAATGATCATTTCGGCGCAAAATTCACAGTCCTATACCTCAAAATGAGTAGTAAAAACGTGTCCAGTGTAGAAACATGAAAGATGTTGGACATAAACGACAATAAAATGTAGGCACATTTTCAATTGCAAAAATACAGGGTATTTCAATGATGATGCTAAACAATAGACATTGTAACCAACATTGATTCAGATTTCATTTTTTCCACAATGTTTTCTCGAATTCAGTCGATTAAGTTGGATGATAGATGAAATCGAATCATAAATTTTGACAGTTCTGAAAAAGCAATTTAAAGCAAATCCTTTTTATGGAAAGTTCGTAGATTTTTAAAGGGGGGAGGGGGTAAATTATCGATCATTTTGTCTATGTTAGACGAAACTAGTGATATTGTATTACACTCTTCTTTTTTTTTCCAAATCTCGCTCTACACACTTATTCAATTTCATTCCAAAATAATTGCCAATAACATGCCAATTTCAATGCGTTTCTGTCTGTATGTCCTAGGATGGAGATCTGAACTGCATTGACCAAGTATACAATTTAATGACCATGGGCAAGGCTGGGATTCGAACCAACGCCCTGCCATTGGTCACAGATTGGAAATCGAGTCATCCACACTCACCATATTACCTAAGGACTCAAAAGTATACAAATGATTAAAAGATCTTTCCAATTAAGGTTACAGAAATCATTAATTTGTAAACATTCCTTCAAAATACGTGACCAGTCACGCAAAGCACGACCATATCAGAACCGCGAAAGAACTACCCTGACTCGACTGCGCGGTCTACGCAGGCTTAACTGCTCTCCTTTTAGGGTGATAACGCGGTACATACAGTTTGCCAATTATGTATGCCCTGCTTTGAATGTTCACGTGTAAAGCGGGATAAATTGGCTAACAGATTGCACCGTTTTGTCATCTCGAACGCAGAACAAGTTCTGCTCTCTCTCTCAATGTATATTAGAAAATACCCAAAATTCAAATGGTCTAAAGATAAGCAAGTACCATTCATGCAAAATTTTTGTGCTCTTTATGAAAAAGATGAAGAGAATATCAATCAATTAGCTTGTAATAATGTAGATTCATGTGTTGAAAAGATTATATCTTAATTTCAGAAATCTGCCATGTCCATGAAAGTCAATGATCACAGGTCTTGTGCGTCTGTTAACACTCAGCCACAATGGTGGGATGATGATTGTGAGGCACTTAATCGTGAAAAATATGATAGACTTCACAAATTCAGAAATACAAATGACAAAACAGATTTAGAAAAGTATAAAGAACTCAGAGGTAAATTCAAAAATATATGCACAACTAAAAAAGATAACTATTTAGCACAACAGAGACAAAAACTTGTGGAAAGTCGATCCAGTGGAAAGTCGATCCAATCCGCAACTATTTTGGAAAACAATAAAAAATCAGAGTAGGAATACAAAAGTCAAACCAAATACCACCTCAGATTCTTGGTCAAATTACTTTTCCTCATTATTAAATGATATTGATTACAAGGAGATAAAAGACCATATTGTACCAAATGATGTAGATGACATTTATGATATTTTAAACAGACCAATAAGTGAGGATGAAGTTATAACAAGCGTAAAAAATCTGAATATTGGAAAAAGCCCAGGGTCAGAT
This sequence comes from Fragum whitleyi, assembly GCA_948146395.1. Taxonomy (NCBI): domain Eukaryota; kingdom Metazoa; phylum Mollusca; class Bivalvia; order Cardiida; family Cardiidae; genus Fragum; species Fragum whitleyi. The sequence goes on along the minus strand of OX411543.1, from coordinate 72,970,308 downwards.
GGGATCAGTTCTGAGTTTTACAAACATACAGTTTCAAAATTATCTCCTCTACTGACAAAACTTTTTAATACAATCTTTGACAGTGGTGCTTTCCCAAAGAAATGGAGTGAAAGTCTTATATGCCCTATCTATAAATCTGGATCAAGAGATAACCCTGAAAATTATAGAGGGATATCCTTACTCAATACTATGTACAAAATAATGTCAAGTATAATTAGTAACAGACTGTACATCTGGGCAGAGGAGAATAATAAAATTGATGAAGGTCAAGCAGGATTTCGTAGAGGCTACTCTGCAGTAGATAATATCTTTTCTTTACAGTCCATAATACAGAAATATTTATCAAAACCAGGTGGGAGACTGTACTGTTTATACATTGATTTCTCAAAAGCATTTGATAAAATTAAGCACAAAAAGTTATTTGATTCACTAGAGAAAAAAGGAATAAGAGGAAAAATACATCGTTTTTTGAGGCTCACTTATTCAAACAATATTTCATCAGTGAAAACTGAAAATGGCCTCACAAAATTTTTTAGTTGCAATATTGGCACAAAACAAGGTGATTTATGTAGTCCTATAATATTCTCACTGTTCATAAATGATTTGAGCGAGATACTGCAGGAAAAATGCGGTCAAGGAATATTCACCAACAATAAAATCCCTGAAATATTAAGCTTGATGTTCGCAGATGATGTAGCCTACTGTGCTGACACAGTTGCACGCCTTCAAAAACAAATCAATGTATTGGAAGAATTCTGTACAAATACAGGAATGGAAATCAATTTGGGTAAAACAGAAATAATAGTCTTCAGAAAAGGGGGGTACCTCAGAAATTATGAAAAATGGTTTTTCAAAGGCAAACAAATTCAAATTACTTCCCTTTATAAGTATATGGGAATATTATTTACTCCAATGTTATAATGGACTTCAGCAAAAATCAAACTAGCAGCTCAAGCAACAAAAACTATACAAAGTATACGAAACTATGAATATAAAAATGGTTACCTTCTTCATACGGAAAGTTTCAAACTATTTGATGCCATGGTAAAACCTATTCTCTGCTATGCCTCTCAAGTCTGGGGGTATGACTATAGTGAAATAAAAGAATCTGTACAGGTCAACTACTGTAGAAAACTTCTGGGTCTTAATAGCACTGTAAATAATTGCATGGTATTAGGGGAATGCGGTAGGCTACCTTTAAATATTACATACAACCATAACTGTATCAAATATTGGTGTAAAATTTTATATATGGAAGACCACAGATACCCCAAACAGTGCCATAATATGCTAAAATCACTAGATGATATTGGAAGAATAACATGGGCAAGTAAAATAAAAAATCTTCTCTTTGAAAATGGTTTTGGAATAGTTTGGATTAGTCAGACAGTTGGCGATAAGAATAATTTTCTATTACAATTTCAACAGCGACTAAAAGACTGCGCATTACAAAAATGGTCTTCAAAAATTAATAATTCTAGTCGATGTGATTTTTAAAAACATTTTAAGTCATTATTGAAACCGGAGAAATATCTTAATATGAACATTAAATTTGCCTTCAGAAAATCTCTAGCATGATTTAGATGCTCAGGACATAAACTACAAATCGAAATAGGACGACATCATAACACTCCTCAATCAGATCGTATTTGCTCATACTGTTGGAACAAAAATAATATTAAAACTACAGAGAACGAACAACACATCTTCTTTAATTGTCCAAAATATAATGAAATAAGAGCAAGATTTCTTTTCACTTGGTATAAGGGAGGTAAAAATGACCAAAACATTTACAACTTAATGAATCAAACAAATGAAAAAAGCATTAGACTACTAGCAATCTATTTGTATCATCTATTAAAAAAGTCAGAAGAAACCAACATACCTGTCTAACTTCTGTAAAATGCAGTAATTACCAACTCAAATACAACTTTCATCCATACACAGTACTCAAATCCACCTGAAAATATAAATAAAAATCCACAAAGAACCATGTTTTTTATAAACAAACACAATATGGAAGCAGAATTGTGAATTATTACTCTGAGTAATCAAACTTGCTCACACTTGCTCCAATCAAAACATCATCTGATTAGTAAATTAAACATTGATAAAACGTTCTTCAGTACAAATCAACTAAAATCGAACGGCAGTACATAGTTACCAATCAAAAATCATTATAAACAATCACCAAATATTATTAAAACTAAGTAAAATATATAAAATAAATGTAACTTAGGTGGCAACATACAGTTCTAAGCAGAATTTCTTGCAGCCGACACACAAGGCTTCACAAGTCTATTCCTATTCTGTTCGAATTACAGTCTGGAATGAAACGAAATGCAATTATGCTTTAATTAGGTCCAAAGCTCTCGGGCAGTACTAGAGACTTGCATAGACACATCCTCAAATACATGGCATTAAAGTATTTCTTGTCCTAACGTCAACAAAAAATTGGGCCTAATTTCAGCAATTTGGCGCTATTTCAATGATACCCCACAGACATAATGCAGTATTCTTTACAAAGCAAACCATGATGAACAGAAAGCAAATTTAATATGCATTGAACTAGTGTTGTAAGAGGCATACCCCATCCATTCCGATTATCAGCTATTTTGAATTATCTTACCCCACCCACGATTCTGCACTAAATTTCGACGCCTAGCTCTACCAGCCATGTACTCGAATTTTCAGTCTGCATCAATGAAACAAAGAAGAAACAGTTGAGACCTGGATTCTCAAATCGCTCATTCTGGCATTATTATTTGATTTAAGTGAACAAAAACATTTTTTATCCCTCGTAATACCTTTGAAATGCAGTTTATTTCACTATTTCATTTTTTGACCCTGGCCAATTCGAATATTTTTAGACTGGAACCGTATACTGCGCCCTTAAGAAAAATATCATGTCACAGGCAATTGTTTCATATTCTGAATATAGGCACGGGACATCAAAACGATCAGTTCTGTGTTAGGTTTTCAACGCGAAAAAGCTTTAAATGTTTTCAAAGGCCAAAAAGACACCCCCAATCCACCCCAAGGAATAGTGCATTTTACCCCCAATTCACAGCACATAAAGACCTTAAATCCGAAGCACCATAGTTGACATTTTCTGCAAAGAGGAAAGCCCAGACATCATTTTTTAAATCTGATTTAGTGTACTTGGGATGATAATTTGTTTCAGGATGAATTTCGGAGCTATTATCTGTGGTTGATTTACTGTATAAGTGGTTATGTTTGAGACAGCGTTTAATTTGTGGGATTTACGGTAAATAAACAAAAGCAAATTAAAAGTTATGTTCAGACATATTTATGTGGTCAAAATGGATGTAAATATAAACTTTTAGTATATATTGATAGAAATTAGCTTCTCCAGAACTGTAACATTTATTTTTTTCTTTAAAAAAAATGTTTTCTACTATGCCTGCTTATACATAAAACTGTAAATATTCCCTATATCCGAGCCGGGGATATCCTCGAATACATTATTAGATTTACAATAAAGAACCCAAATATTCTCGTATTTGAATTTTAAAATGGTACAGCTGCAGGTATTACTGAATATAAAGAATCAATAAATGTCTGAGGGGGAGAGAAAGGGGGGGGGATAGGCTGTCATTGTAAAAAGTGCAGCCGGGGGGGGGGGGGGGTGCAGGGAAGGGTAAAGCCCTTGGGTGTTTTTTTTTTCCCAAATCAGTCAAGAACAAGCCAACTTGCTTTATTTTCAAGTAATTTTCAAAAATATGGGGCAATCTTGCCGATAAAATACCCAAAAAATTGATTGGGAGAGATAATTCTCATAACCCATTTTTCACCGTCTCGGACATTTATTTTAAATTTTTGTCAAATACCCATATTTTGGACAAGAATTTCAGCCTGAAATGAACCCTAAAGAGCCTGAAAGTAACATTTATTCCCAAAATTATCATTGAAATTACAAAATTAGTCCAAATTTTGCAATTTCAGAGATTTACAAAAAAAATCTAAATCTCACCATAAATTGTTTAAGGTGGCAACATACAGTTCTAAGCAGAATTTCTTGCAGCCGACACACAAGGCTTCACAAGTCTATTCCTATTCTGTTCGAATTACAGTCTGGAATGAAACGAAATGCAATTATGCTTTAATTAGGTCCAAAGCTCTCGGGCAGTACTAGAGACTTGCATAGACACATCCTCAAATACATGGCATTAAAGTATTTCTTGTCCTAACGTCAACAAAAAATTGGGCCTAATTTCAGCAATTTGGCGCTATTTCAATGATACCCCACAGACATAATGCAGTATTCTTTACAAAGCAAACCATGATGAACAGAAAGCAAATTTAATATGCATTGAACTAGTGTTGTAAGAGGCATACCCCATCCATTCCGATTATCAGCTATTTTGAATTATCTTACCCCACCCACGATTCTGCACTAAATTTCGACGCCTAGCTCTACCAGCCATGTACTCGAATTTTCAGTCTGCATCAATGAAACAAAGAAGAAACAGTTGAGACCTGGATTCTCAAATCGCTCATTCTAGCATTATTATTTGATTTAAGTGAACAAAAACATTTTTTATCCCTCATAATACCTTTGAAATGCAGTTTATTTCACTATTTCATTTTTTGACCCTGGCCAATTCGAATATTTTTAGACTGGAACCGTATACTGCGCCCTTAAGAAAAATATCATGTCACAGGCAATTGTTTCATATTCTGAATATAGGCACGGGACATCAAAACGATCAGTTCTGTGTTAGGTTTTCAACGCGAAAAAGCTTTAAATGTTTTCAAAGGCCAAAAAGACACCCCCAATCCACCCCAAGGAATAGTGCATTTTACCCCCAATTCACAGCACATAAAGACCTTAAATCCGAAGCACCATAGTTGACATTTTCTGCAAAGAGGAAAGCCCAGACATCATTTTTTAAATCTGATTTAGTGTACTTGGGATGATAATTTGTTTCAGGATGAATTTCAGAGCTATTATCTGTGGTTGATTTACTGTATAAGTGGTTATGTTTGAGACAGCGTTTAATTTGTGGGATTTACGGTAAATAAACAAAAGCAAATTAAAAGTTATGTTCAGACATATTTATGTGGTCAAAATGGATGTAAATATAAACTTTTAGTATATATTGATAGAAATTAGCTTCTCCAGAACTGTAACATTTATTTTTTTCTTTAAAAAAAATGTTTTCTACTATGCCTGCTTATACATAAAACTGTAAATATTCCCTATATCCGAGCCGGGGATATCCTCGAATACATTATTAGATTTACAATAAAGAACCCAAATATTCTCGTATTTGAATTTTAAAATGGTACAGCTGCAGGTATTACTGAATATAAAGAATCAATAAATGTCTGAGGGGGAGAGAAAGGGGGGGGGGGATAGGCTGTCATTGTAAAAAGTGCAGCCGGGGGGGGGGTGCAGGGAAGGGTAAAGCCCTTGGGTGTTTTTTTTCCCAAATCAGTCAAGAACAAGCCAACTTGCTTTATTTTCAAGTAATTTTCAAAAATATGGGGCAATCTTGCCGATAAAATACCCAAAAAATTGATTGGGAGAGATAATTCTCATAACCCATTTTTCACCGTCTCGGACATTTATTTTAAATTTTTGTCAAATACCCATATTTTGGACAAGAATTTCAGCCTGAAATGAACCCTAAAGAGCCTGAAAGTAACATTTATTCCCAAAATTATCATTGAAATTACAAAATTAGTCCAAATTTTGCAATTTCAGAGATTTACAAAAAAATCTAAATCTCACCATAAATTGTTTAAGGTGGCAACATACAGTTCTAAGCAGAATTTCTTGCAGCCGACACACAAGGCTTCACAAGTCTATTCCTATTCTGTTCGAATTACAGTCTGGAATGAAACGAAATGCAATTATGCTTTAATTAGGTCCAAAGCTCTCGGGCAGTACTAGAGACTTGCATAGACACATCCTCAAATACATGGCATTAAAGTATTTCTTGTCCTAACGTCAACAAAAAATTGGGCCTAATTTCAGCAATTTGGCGCTATTTCAATGATACCCCACAGACATAATGCAGTATTCTTTACAAAGCAAACCATGATGAACAGAAAGCAAATTTAATATGCATTGAACTAGTGTTGTAAGAGGCATACCCCATCCATTCCGATTATCAGCTATTTTGAATTATCTTACCCCACCCACGATTCTGCACTAAATTTCGACGCCTAGCTCTACCAGCCATGTACTCGAATTTTCAGTCTGCATCAATGAAACAAAGAAGAAACAGTTGAGACCTGGATTCTCAAATCGCTCATTCTGGCATTATTATTTGATTTAAGTGAACAAAAACATTTTTTATCCCTCGTAATACCTTTGAAATGCAGTTTATTTCACTATTTCATTTTTTGACCCTGGCCAATTCGAATATTTTTAGACTGGAACCGTATACTGCGCCCTTAAGAAAAATATCATGTCACAGGCAATTGTTTCATATTCTGAATATAGGCACGGGACATCAAAACGATCAGTTCTGTGTTAGGTTTTCAACGCGAAAAAGCTTTAAATGTTTTCAAAGGCCAAAAAGACACCCCCAATCCACCCCAAGGAATAGTGCATTTTACCCCCAATTCACAGCACATAAAGACCTTAAATCCGAAGCACCATAGTTGACATTTTCTGCAAAGAGGAAAGCCCAGACATCATTTTTTAAATCTGATTTAGTGTACTTGGGATGATAATTTGTTTCAGGATGAATTTCAGAGCTATTATCTGTGGTTGATTTACTGTATAAGTGGTTATGTTTGAGACAGCGTTTAATTTGTGGGATTTACGGTAAATAAACAAAAGCAAATTAAAAGTTATGTTCAGACATATTTATGTGGTCAAAATGGATGTAAATATAAACTTTTAGTATATATTGATAGAAATTAGCTTCTCCAGAACTGTAACATTTATTTTTTTCTTTAAAAAAAATGTTTTCTACTATGCCTGCTTATACATAAAACTGTAAATATTCCCTATATCCGAGCCGGGGATATCCTCGAATACATTATTAGATTTACAATAAAGAACCCAAATATTCTCGTATTTGAATTTTAAAATGGTACAGCTGCAGGTATTACTGAATATAAAGAATCAATAAATGTCTGAGGGGGAGAGAAAGGGGGGGGGGGGATAGGCTGTCATTGTAAAAAGTGCAGCCGGGGGGGGGTGCAGGGAAGGGTAAAGCCCTTGGGTGTTTTTTTTTTCCCAAATCAGTCAAGAACAAGCCAACTTGCTTTATTTTCAAGTAATTTTCAAAAATATGGGGCAATCTTGCCGATAAAATACCCAAAAAATTGATTGGGAGAGATAATTCTCATAACCCATTTTTCACCGTCTCGGACATTTATTTTAAATTTTTGTCAAATACCCATATTTTGGACAAGAATTTCAGCCTGAAATGAACCCTAAAGAGCCTGAAAGTAACATTTATTCCCAAAATTATCATTGAAATTACAAAATTAGTCCAAATTTTGCAATTTCAGAGATTTACAAAAAAAATCTAAATCTCACCATAAATTGTTTAAGGTGGCAACATACAGTTCTAAGCAGAATTTCTTGCAGCCGACACACAAGGCTTCACAAGTCTATTCCTATTCTGTTCGAATTACAGTCTGGAATGAAACGAAATGCAATTATGCTTTAATTAGGTCCAAAGCTCTCGGGCAGTACTAGAGACTTGCATAGACACATCCTCAAATACATGGCATTAAAGTATTTCTTGTCCTAACGTCAACAAAAAATTGGGCCTAATTTCAGCAATTTGGCGCTATTTCAATGATACCCCACAGACATAATGCAGTATTCTTTACAAAGCAAACCATGATGAACAGAAAGCAAATTTAATATGCATTGAACTAGTGTTGTAAGAGGCATACCCCATCCATTCCGATTATCAGCTATTTTGAATTATCTTACCCCACCCACGATTCTGCACTAAATTTCGACGCCTAGCTCTACCAGCCATGTACTCGAATTTTCAGTCTGCATCAATGAAACAAAGAAGAAACAGTTGAGACCTGGATTCTCAAATCGCTCATTCTAGCATTATTATTTGATTTAAGTGAACAAAAACATTTTTTATCCCTCATAATACCTTTGAAATGCAGTTTATTTCACTATTTCATTTTTTGACCCTGGCCAATTCGAATATTTTTAGACTGGAACCGTATACTGCGCCCTTAAGAAAAATATCATGTCACAGGCAATTGTTTCATATTCTGAATATAGGCACGGGACATCAAAACGATCAGTTCTGTGTTAGGTTTTCAACGCGAAAAAGCTTTAAATGTTTTCAAAGGCCAAAAAGACACCCCCAATCCACCCCAAGGAATAGTGCATTTTACCCCCAATTCACAGCACATAAAGACCTTAAATCCGAAGCACCATAGTTGACATTTTCTGCAAAGAGGAAAGCCCAGACATCATTTTTTAAATCTGATTTAGTGTACTTGGGATGATAATTTGTTTCAGGATGAATTTCAGAGCTATTATCTGTGGTTGATTTACTGTATAAGTGGTTATGTTTGAGACAGCGTTTAATTTGTGGGATTTACGGTAAATAAACAAAAGCAAATTAAAAGTTATGTTCAGACATATTTATGTGGTCAAAATGGATGTAAATATAAACTTTTAGTATATATTGATAGAAATTAGCTTCTCCAGAACTGTAACATTTATTTTTTTCTTTAAAAAAAATGTTTTCTACTATGCCTGCTTATACATAAAACTGTAAATATTCCCTATATCCGAGCCGGGGATATCCTCGAATACATTATTAGATTTACAATAAAGAACCCAAATATTCTCGTATTTGAATTTTAAAATGGTACAGCTGCAGGTATTACTGAATATAAAGAATCAATAAATGTCTGAGGGGGAGAGAAAGGGGGGGGATAGGCTGTCATTGTAAAAAGTGCAGCCGGGGGGGGGGGGGTGCAGGGAAGGGTAAAGCCCTTGGGTGTTTTTTTTCCCAAATCAGTCAAGAACAAGCCAACTTGCTTTATTTTCAAGTAATTTTCAAAAATATGGGGCAATCTTGCCGATAAAATACCCAAAAAATTGATTGGGAGAGATAATTCTCATAACCCATTTTTCACCGTCTCGGACATTTATTTTAAATTTTTGTCAAATACCCATATTTTGGACAAGAATTTCAGCCTGAAATGAACCCTAAAGAGCCTGAAAGTAACATTTATTCCCAAAATTATCATTGAAATTACAAAATTAGTCCAAATTTTGCAATTTCAGAGATTTACAAAAAAATCTAAATCTCACCATAAATTGTTTAAGGTGGCAACATACAGTTCTAAGCAGAATTTCTTGCAGCCGACACACAAGGCTTCACAAGTCTATTCCTATTCTGTTCGAATTACAGTCTGGAATGAAACGAAATGCAATTATGCTTTAATTAGGTCCAAAGCTCTCGGGCAGTACTAGAGACTTGCATAGACACATCCTCAAATACATGGCATTAAAGTATTTCTTGTCCTAACGTCAACAAAAAATTGGGCCTAATTTCAGCAATTTGGCGCTATTTCAATGATACCCCACAGACATAATGCAGTATTCTTTACAAAGCAAACCATGATGAACAGAAAGCAAATTTAATATGCATTGAACTAGTGTTGTAAGAGGCATACCCCATCCATTCCGATTATCAGCTATTTTGAATTATCTTACCCCACCCACGATTCTGCACTAAATTTCGACGCCTAGCTCTACCAGCCATGTACTCGAATTTTCAGTCTGCATCAATGAAACAAAGAAGAAACAGTTGAGACCTGGATTCTCAAATCGCTCATTCTGGCATTATTATTTGATTTAAGTGAACAAAAACATTTTTTATCCCTCGTAATACCTTTGAAATGCAGTTTATTTCACTATTTCATTTTTTGACCCTGGCCAATTCGAATATTTTTAGACTGGAACCGTATACTGCGCCCTTAAGAAAAATATCATGTCACAGGCAATTGTTTCATATTCTGAATATAGGCACGGGACATCAAAACGATCAGTTCTGTGTTAGGTTTTCAACGCGAAAAAGCTTTAAATGTTTTCAAAGGCCAAAAAGACACCCCCAATCCACCCCAAGGAATAGTGCATTTTACCCCCAATTCACAGCACATAAAGACCTTAAATCCGAAGCACCATAGTTGACATTTTCTGCAAAGAGGAAAGCCCAGACATCATTTTTTAAATCTGATTTAGTGTACTTGGGATGATAATTTGTTTCAGGATGAATTTCGGAGCTATTATCTGTGGTTGATTTACTGTATAAGTGGTTATGTTTGAGACAGCGTTTAATTTGTGGGATTTACGGTAAATAAACAAAAGCAAATTAAAAGTTATGTTCAGACATATTTATGTGGTCAAAATGGATGTAAATATAAACTTTTAGTATATATTGATAGAAATTAGCTTCTCCAGAACTGTAACATTTATTTTTTTCTTTAAAAAAAATGTTTTCTACTATGCCTGCTTATACATAAAACTGTAAATATTCCCTATATCCGAGCCGGGGATATCCTCGAATACATTATTAGATTTACAATAAAGAACCCAAATATTCTCGTATTTGAATTTTAAAATGGTACAGCTGCAGGTATTACTGAATATAAAGAATCAATAAATGTCTGAGGGGGAGAGAAAGGGGGGGGGATAGGCTGTCATTGTAAAAAGTGCAGCCGGGGGGGGGGGGGTGCAGGGAAGGGTAAAGCCCTTGGGTGTTTTTTTTTTCCCAAATCAGTCAAGAACAAGCCAACTTGCTTTATTTTCAAGTAATTTTCAAAAATATGGGGCAATCTTGCCGATAAAATACCCAAAAAATTGATTGGGAGAGATAATTCTCATAACCCATTTTTCACCGTCTCGGACATTTATTTTAAATTTTTGTCAAATACCCATATTTTGGACAAGAATTTCAGCCTGAAATGAACCCTAAAGAGCCTGAAAGTAACATTTATTCCCAAAATTATCATTGAAATTACAAAATTAGTCCAAATTTTGCAATTTCAGAGATTTACAAAAAAAATCTAAATCTCACCATAAATTGTTTAAGGTGGCAACATACAGTTCTAAGCAGAATTTCTTGCAGCCGACACACAAGGCTTCACAAGTCTATTCCTATTCTGTTCGAATTACAGTCTGGAATGAAACGAAATGCAATTATGCTTTAATTAGGTCCAAAGCTCTCGGGCAGTACTAGAGACTTGCATAGACACATCCTCAAATACATGGCATTAAAGTATTTCTTGTCCTAACGTCAACAAAAAATTGGGCCTAATTTCAGCAATTTGGCGCTATTTCAATGATACCCCACAGACATAATGCAGTATTCTTTACAAAGCAAACCATGATGAACAGAAAGCAAATTTAATATGCATTGAACTAGTGTTGTAAGAGGCATACCCCATCCATTCCGATTATCAGCTATTTTGAATTATCTTACCCCACCCACGATTCTGCACTAAATTTCGACGCCTAGCTCTACCAGCCATGTACTCGAATTTTCAGTCTGCATCAATGAAACAAAGAAGAAACAGTTGAGACCTGGATTCTCAAATCGCTCATTCTAGCATTATTATTTGATTTAAGTGAACAAAAACATTTTTTATCCCTCATAATACCTTTGAAATGCAGTTTATTTCACTATTTCATTTTTTGACCCTGGCCAATTCGAATATTTTTAGACTGGAACCGTATACTGCGCCCTTAAGAAAAATATCATGTCACAGGCAATTGTTTCATATTCTGAATATAGGCACGGGACATCAAAACGATCAGTTCTGTGTTAGGTTTTCAACGCGAAAAAGCTTTAAATGTTTTCAAAGGCCAAAAAGACACCCCCAATCCACCCCAAGGAATAGTGCATTTTACCCCCAATTCACAGCACATAAAGACCTTAAATCCGAAGCACCATAGTTGACATTTTCTGCAAAGAGGAAAGCCCAGACATCATTTTTTAAATCTGATTTAGTGTACTTGGGATGATAATTTGTTTCAGGATGAATTTCAGAGCTATTATCTGTGGTTGATTTACTGTATAAGTGGTTATGTTTGAGACAGCGTTTAATTTGTGGGATTTACGGTAAATAAACAAAAGCAAATTAAAAGTTATGTTCAGACATATTTATGTGGTCAAAATGGATGTAAATATAAACTTTTAGTATATATTGATAGAAATTAGCTTCTCCAGAACTGTAACATTTATTTTTTTCTTTAAAAAAAATGTTTTCTACTATGCCTGCTTATACATAAAACTGTAAATATTCCCTATATCCGAGCCGGGGATATCCTCGAATACATTATTAGATTTACAATAAAGAACCCAAATATTCTCGTATTTGAATTTTAAAATGGTACAGCTGCAGGTATTACTGAATATAAAGAATCAATAAATGTCTGAGGGGGAGAGAAAGGGGGGGGGGGATAGGCTGTCATTGTAAAAAGTGCAGCCGGGGGGGGGGGGGGTGCAGGGAAGGGTAAAGCCCTTGGGTGTTTTTTTTCCCAAATCAGTCAAGAACAAGCCAACTTGCTTTATTTTCAAGTAATTTTCAAAAATATGGGGCAATCTTGCCGATAAAATACCCAAAAAATTGATTGGGAGAGATAATTCTCATAACCCATTTTTCACCGTCTCGGACATTTATTTTAAATTTTTGTCAAATACCCATATTTTGGACAAGAATTTCAGCCTGAAATGAACCCTAAAGAGCCTGAAAGTAACATTTATTCCCAAAATTATCATTGAAATTACAAAATTAGTCCAAATTTTGCAATTTCAGAGATTTACAAAAAAATCTAAATCTCACCATAAATTGTTTAAGGTGGCAACATACAGTTCTAAGCAGAATTTCTTGCAGCCGACACACAAGGCTTCACAAGTCTATTCCTATTCTGTTCGAATTACAGTCTGGAATGAAACGAAATGCAATTATGCTTTAATTAGGTCCAAAGCTCTCGGGCAGTACTAGACACTTGCATAGACACATCCTCAAATACATGGCATTAAAGTATTTCTTGTCCTAACGTCAACAAAAAATTGGGCCTAATTTCAGCAATTTGGCGCTATTTCAATGATACCCCACAGACATAATGCAGTATTCTTTACAAAGCAAACCATGATGAACAGAAAGCAAATTTAATATGCATTGAACTAGTGTTGTAAGAGGCATACCCCATCCATTCCGATTATCAGCTATTTTGAATTATCTTACCCCACCCACGATTCTGCACTAAATTTCGACGCCTAGCTCTACCAGCCATGTACTCGAATTTTCAGTCTGCATCAATGAAACAAAGAAGAAACAGTTGAGACCTGGATTCTCAAATCGCTCATTCTGGCATTATTATTTGATTTAAGTGAACAAAAACATTTTTTATCCCTCGTAATACCTTTGAAATGCAGTTTATTTCACTATTTCATTTTTTGACCCTGGCCAATTCGAATATTTTTAGACTGGAACCGTATACTGCGCCCTTAAGAAAAATATCATGTCACAGGCAATTGTTTCATATTCTGAATATAGGCACGGGACATCAAAACGATCAGTTCTGTGTTAGGTTTTCAACGCGAAAAAGCTTTAAATGTTTTCAAAGGCCAAAAAGACACCCCCAATCCACCCCAAGGAATAGTGCATTTTACCCCCAATTCACAGCACATAAAGACCTTAAATCCGAAGCACCATAGTTGACATTTTCTGCAAAGAGGAAAGCCCAGACATCATTTTTTAAATCTGATTTAGTGTACTTGGGATGATAATTTGTTTCAGGATGAATTTCAGAGCTATTATCTGTGGTTGATTTACTGTATAAGTGGTTATGTTTGAGACAGCGTTTAATTTGTGGGATTTACGGTAAATAAACAAAAGCAAATTAAAAGTTATGTTCAGACATATTTATGTGGTCAAAATGGATGTAAATATAAACTTTTAGTATATATTGATAGAAATTAGCTTCTCCAGAACTGTAACATTTATTTTTTTCTTTAAAAAAAATGTTTTCTACTATGCCTGCTTATACATAAAACTGTAAATATTCCCTATATCCGAGCCGGGGATATCCTCGAATACATTATTAGATTTACAATAAAGAACCCAAATATTCTCGTATTTGAATTTTAAAATGGTACAGCTGCAGGTATTACTGAATATAAAGAATCAATAAATGTCTGAGGGGGAGAGAAAGGGGGGGGGGATAGGCTGTCATTGTAAAAAGTGCAGCCGGGGGGGGGTGCAGGGAAGGGTAAAGCCCTTGGGTGTTTTTTTTTTCCCAAATCAGTCAAGAACAAGCCAACTTGCTTTATTTTCAAGTAATTTTCAAAAATATGGGGCAATCTTGCCGATAAAATACCCAAAAAATTGATTGGGAGAGATAATTCTCATAACCCATTTTTCACCGTCTCGGACATTTATTTTAAATTTTTGTCAAATACCCATATTTTGGACAAGAATTTCAGCCTGAAATGAACCCTAAAGAGCCTGAAAGTAACATTTATTCCCAAAATTATCATTGAAATTACAAAATTAGTCCAAATTTTGCAATTTCAGAGATTTACAAAAAAAATCTAAATCTCACCATAAATTGTTTAAGGTGGCAACATACAGTTCTAAGCAGAATTTCTTGCAGCCGACACACAAGGCTTCACAAGTCTATTCCTATTCTGTTCGAATTACAGTCTGGAATGAAACGAAATGCAATTATGCTTTAATTAGGTCCAAAGCTCTCGGGCAGTACTAGAGACTTGCATAGACACATCCTCAAATACATGGCATTAAAGTATTTCTTGTCCTAACGTCAACAAAAAATTGGGCCTAATTTCAGCAATTTGGCGCTATTTCAATGATACCCCACAGACATAATGCAGTATTCTTTACAAAGCAAACCATGATGAACAGAAAGCAAATTTAATATGCATTGAACTAGTGTTGTAAGAGGCATACCCCATCCATTCCGATTATCAGCTATTTTGAATTATCTTACCCCACCCACGATTCTGCACTAAATTTCGACGCCTAGCTCTACCAGCCATGTACTCGAATTTTCAGTCTGCATCAATGAAACAAAGAAGAAACAGTTGAGACCTGGATTCTCAAATCGCTCATTCTAGCATTATTATTTGATTTAAGTGAACAAAAACATTTTTTATCCCTCATAATACCTTTGAAATGCAGTTTATTTCACTATTTCATTTTTTGACCCTGGCCAATTCGAATATTTTTAGACTGGAACCGTATACTGCGCCCTTAAGAAAAATATCATGTCACAGGCAATTGTTTCATATTCTGAATATAGGCACGGGACATCAAAACGATCAGTTCTGTGTTAGGTTTTCAACGCGAAAAAGCTTTAAATGTTTTCAAAGGCCAAAAAGACACCCCCAATCCACCCCAAGGAATAGTGCATTTTACCCCCAATTCACAGCACATAAAGACCTTAAATCCGAAGCACCATAGTTGACATTTTCTGCAAAGAGGAAAGCCCAGACATCATTTTTTAAATCTGATTTAGTGTACTTGGGATGATAATTTGTTTCAGGATGAATTTCAGAGCTATTATCTGTGGTTGATTTACTGTATAAGTGGTTATGTTTGAGACAGCGTTTAATTTGTGGGATTTACGGTAAATAAACAAAAGCAAATTAAAAGTTATGTTCAGACATATTTATGTGGTCAAAATGGATGTAAATATAAACTTTTAGTATATATTGATAGAAATTAGCTTCTCCAGAACTGTAACATTTATTTTTTTCTTTAAAAAAAATGTTTTCTACTATGCCTGCTTATACATAAAACTGTAAATATTCCCTATATCCGAGCCGGGGATATCCTCGAATACATTATTAGATTTACAATAAAGAACCCAAATATTCTCGTATTTGAATTTTAAAATGGTACAGCTGCAGGTATTACTGAATATAAAGAATCAATAAATGTCTGAGGGGGAGAGAAAGGGGGGGGGGATAGGCTGTCATTGTAAAAAGTGCAGCCGGGGGGGGGGGGGTGCAGGGAAGGGTAAAGCCCTTGGGTGTTTTTTTTCCCAAATCAGTCAAGAACAAGCCAACTTGCTTTATTTTCAAGTAATTTTCAAAAATATGGGGCAATCTTGCCGATAAAATACCCAAAAAATTGATTGGGAGAGATAATTCTCATAACCCATTTTTCACCGTCTCGGACATTTATTTTAAATTTTTGTCAAATACCCATATTTTGGACAAGAATTTCAGCCTGAAATGAACCCTAAAGAGCCTGAAAGTAACATTTATTCCCAAAATTATCATTGAAATTACAAAATTAGTCCAAATTTTGCAATTTCAGAGATTTACAAAAAAATCTAAATCTCACCATAAATTGTTTAAGGTGGCAACATACAGTTCTAAGCAGAATTTCTTGCAGCCGACACACAAGGCTTCACAAGTCTATTCCTATTCTGTTCGAATTACAGTCTGGAATGAAACGAAATGCAATTATGCTTTAATTAGGTCCAAAGCTCTCGGGCAGTACTAGAGACTTGCATAGACACATCCTCAAATACATGGCATTAAAGTATTTCTTGTCCTAACGTCAACAAAAAATTGGGCCTAATTTCAGCAATTTGGCGCTATTTCAATGATACCCCACAGACATAATGCAGTATTCTTTACAAAGCAAACCATGATGAACAGAAAGCAAATTTAATATGCATTGAACTAGTGTTGTAAGAGGCATACCCCATCCATTCCGATTATCAGCTATTTTGAATTATCTTACCCCACCCACGATTCTGCACTAAATTTCGACGCCTAGCTCTACCAGCCATGTACTCGAATTTTCAGTCTGCATCAATGAAACAAAGAAGAAACAGTTGAGACCTGGATTCTCAAATCGCTCATTCTGGCATTATTATTTGATTTAAGTGAACAAAAACATTTTTTATCCCTCGTAATACCTTTGAAATGCAGTTTATTTCACTATTTCATTTTTTGACCCTGGCCAATTCGAATATTTTTAGACTGGAACCGTATACTGCGCCCTTAAGAAAAATATCATGTCACAGGCAATTGTTTCATATTCTGAATATAGGCACGGGACATCAAAACGATCAGTTCTGTGTTAGGTTTTCAACGCGAAAAAGCTTTAAATGTTTTCAAAGGCCAAAAAGACACCCCCAATCCACCCCAAGGAATAGTGCATTTTACCCCCAATTCACAGCACATAAAGACCTTAAATCCGAAGCACCATAGTTGACATTTTCTGCAAAGAGGAAAGCCCAGACATCATTTTTTAAATCTGATTTAGTGTACTTGGGATGATAATTTGTTTCAGGATGAATTTCAGAGCTATTATCTGTGGTTGATTTACTGTATAAGTGGTTATGTTTGAGACAGCGTTTAATTTGTGGGATTTACGGTAAATAAACAAAAGCAAATTAAAAGTTATGTTCAGACATATTTATGTGGTCAAAATGGATGTAAATATAAACTTTTAGTATATATTGATAGAAATTAGCTTCTCCAGAACTGTAACATTTATTTTTTTCTTTAAAAAAAATGTTTTCTACTATGCCTGCTTATACATAAAACTGTAAATATTCCCTATATCCGAGCCGGGGATATCCTCGAATACATTATTAGATTTACAATAAAGAACCCAAATATTCTCGTATTTGAATTTTAAAATGGTACAGCTGCAGGTATTACTGAATATAAAGAATCAATAAATGTCTGAGGGGGAGAGAAAGGGGGGGGGGATAGGCTGTCATTGTAAAAAGTGCAGCCGGGGGGGGGTGCAGGGAAGGGTAAAGCCCTTGGGTGTTTTTTTTTTCCCAAATCAGTCAAGAACAAGCCAACTTGCTTTATTTTCAAGTAATTTTCAAAAATATGGGGCAATCTTGCCGATAAAATACCCAAAAAATTGATTGGGAGAGATAATTCTCATAACCCATTTTTCACCGTCTCGGACATTTATTTTAAATTTTTGTCAAATACCCATATTTTGGACAAGAATTTCAGCCTGAAATGAACCCTAAAGAGCCTGAAAGTAACATTTATTCCCAAAATTATCATTGAAATTACAAAATTAGTCCAAATTTTGCAATTTCAGAGATTTACAAAAAAAATCTAAATCTCACCATAAATTGTTTAAGGTGGCAACATACAGTTCTAAGCAGAATTTCTTGCAGCCGACACACAAGGCTTCACAAGTCTATTCCTATTCTGTTCGAATTACAGTCTGGAATGAAACGAAATGCAATTATGCTTTAATTAGGTCCAAAGCTCTCGGGCAGTACTAGAGACTTGCATAGACACATCCTCAAATACATGGCATTAAAGTATTTCTTGTCCTAACGTCAACAAAAAATTGGGCCTAATTTCAGCAATTTGGCGCTATTTCAATGATACCCCACAGACATAATGCAGTATTCTTTACAAAGCAAACCATGATGAACAGAAAGCAAATTTAATATGCATTGAACTAGTGTTGTAAGAGGCATACCCCATCCATTCCGATTATCAGCTATTTTGAATTATCTTACCCCACCCACGATTCTGCACTAAATTTCGACGCCTAGCTCTACCAGCCATGTACTCGAATTTTCAGTCTGCATCAATGAAACAAAGAAGAAACAGTTGAGACCTGGATTCTCAAATCGCTCATTCTAGCATTATTATTTGATTTAAGTGAACAAAAACATTTTTTATCCCTCATAATACCTTTGAAATGCAGTTTATTTCACTATTTCATTTTTTGACCCTGGCCAATTCGAATATTTTTAGACTGGAACCGTATACTGCGCCCTTAAGAAAAATATCATGTCACAGGCAATTGTTTCATATTCTGAATATAGGCACGGGACATCAAAACGATCAGTTCTGTGTTAGGTTTTCAACGCGAAAAAGCTTTAAATGTTTTCAAAGGCCAAAAAGACACCCCCAATCCACCCCAAGGAATAGTGCATTTTACCCCCAATTCACAGCACATAAAGACCTTAAATCCGAAGCACCATAGTTGACATTTTCTGCAAAGAGGAAAGCCCAGACATCATTTTTTAAATCTGATTTAGTGTACTTGGGATGATAATTTGTTTCAGGATGAATTTCAGAGCTATTATCTGTGGTTGATTTACTGTATAAGTGGTTATGTTTGAGACAGCGTTTAATTTGTGGGATTTACGGTAAATAAACAAAAGCAAATTAAAAGTTATGTTCAGACATATTTATGTGGTCAAAATGGATGTAAATATAAACTTTTAGTATATATTGATAGAAATTAGCTTCTCCAGAACTGTAACATTTATTTTTTTCTTTAAAAAAAATGTTTTCTACTATGCCTGCTTATACATAAAACTGTAAATATTCCCTATATCCGAGCCGGGGATATCCTCGAATACATTATTAGATTTACAATAAAGAACCCAAATATTCTCGTATTTGAATTTTAAAATGGTACAGCTGCAGGTATTACTGAATATAAAGAATCAATAAATGTCTGAGGGGGAGAGAAAGGGGGGGGGATAGGCTGTCATTGTAAAAAGTGCAGCCGGGGGGGGGGGGGGGTGCAGGGAAGGGTAAAGCCCTTGGGTGTTTTTTTTCCCAAATCAGTCAAGAACAAGCCAACTTGCTTTATTTTCAAGTAATTTTCAAAAATATGGGGCAATCTTGCCGATAAAATACCCAAAAAATTGATTGGGAGAGATAATTCTCATAACCCATTTTTCACCGTCTCGGACATTTATTTTAAATTTTTGTCAAATACCCATATTTTGGACAAGAATTTCAGCCTGAAATGAACCCTAAAGAGCCTGAAAGTAACATTTATTCCCAAAATTATCATTGAAATTACAAAATTAGTCCAAATTTTGCAATTTCAGAGATTTACAAAAAAATCTAAATCTCACCATAAATTGTTTAAGGTGGCAACATACAGTTCTAAGCAGAATTTCTTGCAGCCGACACACAAGGCTTCACAAGTCTATTCCTATTCTGTTCGAATTACAGTCTGGAGAAACGAAATGCAATTATGCTTTAATTAGGTCCAAAGCTCTCGGGCAGTACTAGAGACTTGCATAGACACATCCTCAAATACATGGCATTAAAGTATTTCTTGTCCTAACGTCAACAAAAAATTGGGCCTAATTTCAGCAATTTGGCGCTATTTCAATGATACCCCACAGACATAATGCAGTATTCTTTACAAAGCAAACCATGATGAACAGAAAGCAAATTTAATATGCATTGAACTAGTGTTGTAAGAGGCATACCCCATCCATTCCGATTATCAGCTATTTTGAATTATCTTACCCCACCCACGATTCTGCACTAAATTTCGACGCCTAGCTCTACCAGCCATGTACTCGAATTTTCAGTCTGCATCAATGAAACAAAGAAGAAACAGTTGAGACCTGGATTCTCAAATCGCTCATTCTGGCATTATTATTTGATTTAAGTGAACAAAAACATTTTTTATCCCTCGTAATACCTTTGAAATGCAGTTTATTTCACTATTTCATTTTTTGACCCTGGCCAATTCGAATATTTTTAGACTGGAACCGTATACTGCGCCCTTAAGAAAAATATCATGTCACAGGCAATTGTTTCATATTCTGAATATAGGCACGGGACATCAAAACGATCAGTTCTGTGTTAGGTTTTCAACGCGAAAAAGCTTTAAATGTTTTCAAAGGCCAAAAAGACACCCCCAATCCACCCCAAGGAATAGTGCATTTTACCCCCAATTCACAGCACATAAAGACCTTAAATCCGAAGCACCATAGTTGACATTTTCTGCAAAGAGGAAAGCCCAGACATCATTTTTTAAATCTGATTTAGTGTACTTGGGATGATAATTTGTTTCAGGATGAATTTCAGAG
The DNA here is from genome assembly GCA_948146395.1 of Fragum whitleyi. Lineage (NCBI taxonomy): Eukaryota > Metazoa > Mollusca > Bivalvia > Cardiida > Cardiidae > Fragum > Fragum whitleyi. The sequence goes on along the minus strand of OX411543.1, from coordinate 72,949,448 downwards.
CTATTATCTGTGGTTGATTTACTGTATAAGTGGTTATGTTTGAGACAGCGTTTAATTTGTGGGATTTACGGTAAATAAACAAAAACAAATTAAAAGTTATGTTCAGACATATTTATGTGGTCAAAATGGATGTAAATATAAACTTTTAGTATATATTGATAGAAATTAGCTTCTCCAGAACTGTAACATTTATTTTTTTCTTTAAAAAAAATGTTTTCTACTATGCCTGCTTATACATAAAACTGTAAATATTCCCTATATCCGAGCCGGGGATATCCTCGAATACATTATTAGATTTACAATAAAGAACCCAAATATTCTCGTATTTGAATTTTAAAATGGTACAGCTGCAGGTATTACTGAATATAAAGAATCAATAAATGTCTGAGGGGGAGAGAAAGGGGGGGGGGGATAGGCTGTCATTGTAAAAAGTGCAGCCGGGGGGGGGGGGGGGTGCAGGGAAGGGTAAAGCCCTTGGGTGTTTTTTTTTCCCAAATCAGTCAAGAACAAGCCAACTTGCTTTATTTTCAAGTAATTTTCAAAAATATGGGGCAATCTTGCCGATAAAATACCCAAAAAATTGATTGGGAGAGATAATTCTCATAACCCATTTTTCACCGTCTCGGACATTTATTTTAAATTTTTGTCAAATACCCATATTTTGGACAAGAATTTCAGCCTGAAATGAACCCTAAAGAGCCTGAAAGTAACATTTATTCCCAAAATTATCATTGAAATTACAAAATTAGTCCAAATTTTGCAATTTCAGAGATTTACAAAAAAAATCTAAATCTCACCATAAATTGTTTAAGGTGGCAACATACAGTTCTAAGCAGAATTTCTTGCAGCCGACACACAAGGCTTCACAAGTCTATTCCTATTCTGTTCGAATTACAGTCTGGAATGAAACGAAATGCAATTATGCTTTAATTAGGTCCAAAGCTCTCGGGCAGTACTAGAGACTTGCATAGACACATCCTCAAATACATGGCATTAAAGTATTTCTTGTCCTAACGTCAACAAAAAATTGGGCCTAATTTCAGCAATTTGGCGCTATTTCAATGATACCCCACAGACATAATGCAGTATTCTTTACAAAGCAAACCATGATGAACAGAAAGCAAATTTAATATGCATTGAACTAGTGTTGTAAGAGGCATACCCCATCCATTCCGATTATCAGCTATTTTGAATTATCTTACCCCACCCACGATTCTGCACTAAATTTCGACGCCTAGCTCTACCAGCCATGTACTCGAATTTTCAGTCTGCATCAATGAAACAAAGAAGAAACAGTTGAGACCTGGATTCTCAAATCGCTCATTCTAGCATTATTATTTGATTTAAGTGAACAAAAACATTTTTTATCCCTCATAATACCTTTGAAATGCAGTTTATTTCACTATTTCATTTTTTGACCCTGGCCAATTCGAATATTTTTAGACTGGAACCGTATACTGCGCCCTTAAGAAAAATATCATGTCACAGGCAATTGTTTCATATTCTGAATATAGGCACGGGACATCAAAACGATCAGTTCTGTGTTAGGTTTTCAACGCGAAAAAGCTTTAAATGTTTTCAAAGGCCAAAAAGACACCCCCAATCCACCCCAAGGAATAGTGCATTTTACCCCCAATTCACAGCACATAAAGACCTTAAATCCGAAGCACCATAGTTGACATTTTCTGCAAAGAGGAAAGCCCAGACATCATTTTTTAAATCTGATTTAGTGTACTTGGGATGATAATTTGTTTCAGGATGAATTTCAGAGCTATTATCTGTGGTTGATTTACTGTATAAGTGGTTATGTTTGAGACAGCGTTTAATTTGTGGGATTTACGGTAAATAAACAAAAGCAAATTAAAAGTTATGTTCAGACATATTTATGTGGTCAAAATGGATGTAAATATAAACTTTTAGTATATATTGATAGAAATTAGCTTCTCCAGAACTGTAACATTTATTTTTTTCTTTAAAAAAAATGTTTTCTACTATGCCTGCTTATACATAAAACTGTAAATATTCCCTATATCCGAGCCGGGGATATCCTCGAATACATTATTAGATTTACAATAAAGAACCCAAATATTCTCGTATTTGAATTTTAAAATGGTACAGCTGCAGGTATTACTGAATATAAAGAATCAATAAATGTCTGAGGGGGAGAGAAAGGGGGGGGGGATAGGCTGTCATTGTAAAAAGTGCAGCCGGGGGGGGGGGGTGCAGGGAAGGGTAAAGCCCTTGGGTGTTTTTTTTCCCAAATCAGTCAAGAACAAGCCAACTTGCTTTATTTTCAAGTAATTTTCAAAAATATGGGGCAATCTTGCCGATAAAATACCCAAAAAATTGATTGGGAGAGATAATTCTCATAACCCATTTTTCACCGTCTCGGACATTTATTTTAAATTTTTGTCAAATACCCATATTTTGGACAAGAATTTCAGCCTGAAATGAACCCTAAAGAGCCTGAAAGTAACATTTATTCCCAAAATTATCATTGAAATTACAAAATTAGTCCAAATTTTGCAATTTCAGAGATTTACAAAAAAATCTAAATCTCACCATAAATTGTTTAAGGTGGCAACATACAGTTCTAAGCAGAATTTCTTGCAGCCGACACACAAGGCTTCACAAGTCTATTCCTATTCTGTTCGAATTACAGTCTGGAATGAAACGAAATGCAATTATGCTTTAATTAGGTCCAAAGCTCTCGGGCAGTACTAGAGACTTGCATAGACACATCCTCAAATACATGGCATTAAAGTATTTCTTGTCCTAACGTCAACAAAAAATTGGGCCTAATTTCAGCAATTTGGCGCTATTTCAATGATACCCCACAGACATAATGCAGTATTCTTTACAAAGCAAACCATGATGAACAGAAAGCAAATTTAATATGCATTGAACTAGTGTTGTAAGAGGCATACCCCATCCATTCCGATTATCAGCTATTTTGAATTATCTTACCCCACCCACGATTCTGCACTAAATTTCGACGCCTAGCTCTACCAGCCATGTACTCGAATTTTCAGTCTGCATCAATGAAACAAAGAAGAAACAGTTGAGACCTGGATTCTCAAATCGCTCATTCTGGCATTATTATTTGATTTAAGTGAACAAAAACATTTTTTATCCCTCGTAATACCTTTGAAATGCAGTTTATTTCACTATTTCATTTTTTGACCCTGGCCAATTCGAATATTTTTAGACTGGAACCGTATACTGCGCCCTTAAGAAAAATATCATGTCACAGGCAATTGTTTCATATTCTGAATATAGGCACGGGACATCAAAACGATCAGTTCTGTGTTAGGTTTTCAACGCGAAAAAGCTTTAAATGTTTTCAAAGGCCAAAAAGACACCCCCAATCCACCCCAAGGAATAGTGCATTTTACCCCCAATTCACAGCACATAAAGACCTTAAATCCGAAGCACCATAGTTGACATTTTCTGCAAAGAGGAAAGCCCAGACATCATTTTTTTAAATCTGATTTAGTGTACTTGGGATGATAATTTGTTTCAGGATGAATTTCAGAGCTATTATCTGTGGTTGATTTACTGTATAAGTGGTTATGTTTGAGACAGCGTTTAATTTGTGGGATTTACGGTAAATAAACAAAAGCAAATTAAAAGTTATGTTCAGACATATTTATGTGGTCAAAATGGATGTAAATATAAACTTTTAGTATATATTGATAGAAATTAGCTTCTCCAGAACTGTAACATTTATTTTTTTCTTTAAAAAAAATGTTTTCTACTATGCCTGCTTATACATAAAACTGTAAATATTCCCTATATCCGAGCCGGGGATATCCTCGAATACATTATTAGATTTACAATAAAGAACCCAAATATTCTCGTATTTGAATTTTAAAATGGTACAGCTGCAGGTATTACTGAATATAAAGAATCAATAAATGTCTGAGGGGGAGAGAAAGGGGGGGGGGATAGGCTGTCATTGTAAAAAGTGCAGCCGGGGGGGGGGGGGGGTGCAGGGAAGGGTAAAGCCCTTGGGTGTTTTTTTTTTCCCAAATCAGTCAAGAACAAGCCAACTTGCTTTATTTTCAAGTAATTTTCAAAAATATGGGGCAATCTTGCCGATAAAATACCCAAAAAATTGATTGGGAGAGATAATTCTCATAACCCATTTTTCACCGTCTCGGACATTTATTTTAAATTTTTGTCAAATACCCATATTTTGGACAAGAATTTCAGCCTGAAATGAACCCTAAAGAGCCTGAAAGTAACATTTATTCCCAAAATTATCATTGAAATTACAAAATTAGTCCAAATTTTGCAATTTCAGAGATTTACAAAAAAAATCTAAATCTCACCATAAATTGTTTAAGGTGGCAACATACAGTTCTAAGCAGAATTTCTTGCAGCCGACACACAAGGCTTCACAAGTCTATTCCTATTCTGTTCGAATTACAGTCTGGAATGAAACGAAATGCAATTATGCTTTAATTAGGTCCAAAGCTCTCGGGCAGTACTAGAGACTTGCATAGACACATCCTCAAATACATGGCATTAAAGTATTTCTTGTCCTAACGTCAACAAAAAATTGGGCCTAATTTCAGCAATTTGGCGCTATTTCAATGATACCCCACAGACATAATGCAGTATTCTTTACAAAGCAAACCATGATGAACAGAAAGCAAATTTAATATGCATTGAACTAGTGTTGTAAGAGGCATACCCCATCCATTCCGATTATCAGCTATTTTGAATTATCTTACCCCACCCACGATTCTGCACTAAATTTCGACGCCTAGCTCTACCAGCCATGTACTCGAATTTTCAGTCTGCATCAATGAAACAAAGAAGAAACAGTTGAGACCTGGATTCTCAAATCGCTCATTCTAGCATTATTATTTGATTTAAGTGAACAAAAACATTTTTTATCCCTCATAATACCTTTGAAATGCAGTTTATTTCACTATTTCATTTTTTGACCCTGGCCAATTCGAATATTTTTAGACTGGAACCGTATACTGCGCCCTTAAGAAAAATATCATGTCACAGGCAATTGTTTCATATTCTGAATATAGGCACGGGACATCAAAACGATCAGTTCTGTGTTAGGTTTTCAACGCGAAAAAGCTTTAAATGTTTTCAAAGGCCAAAAAGACACCCCCAATCCACCCCAAGGAATAGTGCATTTTACCCCCAATTCACAGCACATAAAGACCTTAAATCCGAAGCACCATAGTTGACATTTTCTGCAAAGAGGAAAGCCCAGACATCATTTTTTTTAATCTGATTTAGTGTACTTGGGATGATAATTTGTTTCAGGATGAATTTCAGAGCTATTATCTGTGGTTGATTTACTGTATAAGTGGTTATGTTTGAGACAGCGTTTAATTTGTGGGATTTACGGTAAATAAACAAAAGCAAATTAAAAGTTATGTTCAGACATATTTATGTGGTCAAAATGGATGTAAATATAAACTTTTAGTATATATTGATAGAAATTAGCTTCTCCAGAACTGTAACATTTATTTTTTTCTTAAAAAAAAATGTTTTCTACTATGCCTGCTTATACATAAAACTGTAAATATTCCCTATATCCGAGCCGGGGATATCCTCGAATACATTATTAGATTTACAATAAAGAACCCAAATATTCTCGTATTTGAATTTTAAAATGGTACAGCTGCAGGTATTACTGAATATAAAGAATCAATAAATGTCTGAGGGGGAGAGAAAGGGGGGGGGGGATAGGCTGTCATTGTAAAAAGTGCAGCCGGGGGGGGGGGGGTGCAGGGAAGGGTAAAGCCCTTGGGTGTTTTTTTTCCCAAATCAGTCAAGAACAAGCCAACTTGCTTTATTTTCAAGTAATTTTCAAAAATATGGGGCAATCTTGCCGATAAAATACCCAAAAAATTGATTGGGAGAGATAATTCTCATAACCCATTTTTCACCGTCTCGGACATTTATTTTAAATTTTTGTCAAATACCCATATTTTGGACAAGAATTTCAGCCTGAAATGAACCCTAAAGAGCCTGAAAGTAACATTTATTCCCAAAATTATCATTGAAATTACAAAATTAGTCCAAATTTTGCAATTTCAGAGATTTACAAAAAAATCTAAATCTCACCATAAATTGTTTAAGGTGGCAACATACAGTTCTAAGCAGAATTTCTTGCAGCCGACACACAAGGCTTCACAAGTCTATTCCTATTCTGTTCGAATTACAGTCTGGAATGAAACGAAATGCAATTATGCTTTAATTAGGTCCAAAGCTCTCGGGCAGTACTAGAGACTTGCATAGACACATCCTCAAATACATGGCATTAAAGTATTTCTTGTCCTAACGTCAACAAAAAATTGGGCCTAATTTCAGCAATTTGGCGCTATTTCAATGATACCCCACAGACATAATGCAGTATTCTTTACAAAGCAAACCATGATGAACAGAAAGCAAATTTAATATGCATTGAACTAGTGTTGTAAGAGGCATACCCCATCCATTCCGATTATCAGCTATTTTGAATTATCTTACCCCACCCACGATTCTGCACTAAATTTCGACGCCTAGCTCTACCAGCCATGTACTCGAATTTTCAGTCTGCATCAATGAAACAAAGAAGAAACAGTTGAGACCTGGATTCTCAAATCGCTCATTCTGGCATTATTATTTGATTTAAGTGAACAAAAACATTTTTTATCCCTCGTAATACCTTTGAAATGCAGTTTATTTCACTATTTCATTTTTTGACCCTGGCCAATTCGAATATTTTTAGACTGGAACCGTATACTGCGCCCTTAAGAAAAATATCATGTCACAGGCAATTGTTTCATATTCTGAATATAGGCACGGGACATCAAAACGATCAGTTCTGTGTTAGGTTTTCAACGCGAAAAAGCTTTAAATGTTTTCAAAGGCCAAAAAGACACCCCCAATCCACCCCAAGGAATAGTGCATTTTACCCCCAATTCACAGCACATAAAGACCTTAAATCCGAAGCACCATAGTTGACATTTTCTGCAAAGAGGAAAGCCCAGACATCATTTTTTAAATCTGATTTAGTGTACTTGGGATGATAATTTGTTTCAGGATGAATTTCAGAGCTATTATCTGTGGTTGATTTACTGTATAAGTGGTTATGTTTGAGACAGCGTTTAATTTGTGGGATTTACGGTAAATAAACAAAAGCAAATTAAAAGTTATGTTCAGACATATTTATGTGGTCAAAATGGATGTAAATATAAACTTTTAGTATATATTGATAGAAATTAGCTTCTCCAGAACTGTAACATTTATTTTTTTCTTTAAAAAAAATGTTTTCTACTATGCCTGCTTATACATAAAACTGTAAATATTCCCTATATCCGAGCCGGGGATATCCTCGAATACATTATTAGATTTACAATAAAGAACCCAAATATTCTCGTATTTGAATTTTAAAATGGTACAGCTGCAGGTACTACTGAATATAAAGAATCAATAAATGTCTGAGGGGGAGAGAAAGGGGGGGGGATAGGCTGTCATTGTAAAAAGTGCAGCCGGGGGGGGGGTGCAGGGAAGGGTAAAGCCCTTGGGTGTTTTTTTTTCCCAAATCAGTCAAGAACAAGCCAACTTGCTTTATTTTCAAGTAATTTTCAAAAATATGGGGCAATCTTGCCGATAAAATACCCAAAAAATTGATTGGGAGAGATAATTCTCATAACCCATTTTTCACCGTCTCGGACATTTATTTTAAATTTTTGTCAAATACCCATATTTTGGACAAGAATTTCAGCCTGAAATGAACCCTAAAGAGCCTGAAAGTAACATTTATTCCCAAAATTATCATTGAAATTACAAAATTAGTCCAAATTTTGCAATTTCAGAGATTTACAAAAAAAATCTAAATCTCACCATAAATTGTTTAAGGTGGCAACATACAGTTCTAAGCAGAATTTCTTGCAGCCGACACACAAGGCTTCACAAGTCTATTCCTATTCTGTTCGAATTACAGTCTGGAATGAAACGAAATGCAATTATGCTTTAATTAGGTCCAAAGCTCTCGGGCAGTACTAGAGACTTGCATAGACACATCCTCAAATACATGGCATTAAAGTATTTCTTGTCCTAACGTCAACAAAAAATTGGGCCTAATTTCAGCAATTTGGCGCTATTTCAATGATACCCCACAGACATAATGCAGTATTCTTTACAAAGCAAACCATGATGAACAGAAAGCAAATTTAATATGCATTGAACTAGTGTTGTAAGAGGCATACCCCATCCATTCCGATTATCAGCTATTTTGAATTATCTTACCCCACCCACGATTCTGCACTAAATTTCGACGCCTAGCTCTACCAGCCATGTACTCGAATTTTCAGTCTGCATCAATGAAACAAAGAAGAAACAGTTGAGACCTGGATTCTCAAATCGCTCATTCTAGCATTATTATTTGATTTAAGTGAACAAAAACATTTTTTATCCCTCATAATACCTTTGAAATGCAGTTTATTTCACTATTTCATTTTTTGACCCTGGCCAATTCGAATATTTTTAGACTGGAACCGTATACTGCGCCCTTAAGAAAAATATCATGTCACAGGCAATTGTTTCATATTCTGAATATAGGCACGGGACATCAAAACGATCAGTTCTGTGTTAGGTTTTCAACGCGAAAAAGCTTTAAATGTTTTCAAAGGCCAAAAAGACACCCCCAATCCACCCCAAGGAATAGTGCATTTTACCCCCAATTCACAGCACATAAAGACCTTAAATCCGAAGCACCATAGTTGACATTTTCTGCAAAGAGGAAAGCCCAGACATCATTTTTTAAATCTGATTTAGTGTACTTGGGATGATAATTTGTTTCAGGATGAATTTCAGAGCTATTATCTGTGGTTGATTTACTGTATAAGTGGTTATGTTTGAGACAGCGTTTAATTTGTGGGATTTACGGTAAATAAACAAAAGCAAATTAAAAGTTATGTTCAGACATATTTATGTGGTCAAAATGGATGTAAATATAAACTTTTAGTATATATTGATAGAAATTAGCTTCTCCAGAACTGTAACATTTATTTTTTTCTTTAAAAAAAATGTTTTCTACTATGCCTGCTTATACATAAAACTGTAAATATTCCCTATATCCGAGCCGGGGATATCCTCGAATACATTATTAGATTTACAATAAAGAACCCAAATATTCTCGTATTTGAATTTTAAAATGGTACAGCTGCAGGTATTACTGAATATAAAGAATCAATAAATGTCTGAGGGGGAGAGAAAGGGGGGGGGATAGGCTGTCATTGTAAAAAGTGCAGCCGGGGGGGGGTGCAGGGAAGGGTAAAGCCCTTGGGTGTTTTTTTTTCCCAAATCAGTCAAGAACAAGCCAACTTGCTTTATTTTCAAGTAATTTTCAAAAATATGGGGCAATCTTGCCGATAAAATACCCAAAAAATTGATTGGGAGAGATAATTCTCATAACCCATTTTTCACCGTCTCGGACATTTATTTTAAATTTTTGTCAAATACCCATATTTTGGACAAGAATTTCAGCCTGAAATGAACCCTAAAGAGCCTGAAAGTAACATTTATTCCCAAAATTATCATTGAAATTACAAAATTAGTCCAAATTTTGCAATTTCAGAGATTTACAAAAAAATCTAAATCTCACCATAAATTGTTTAAGGTGGCAACATACAGTTCTAAGCAGAATTTCTTGCAGCCGACACACAAGGCTTCACAAGTCTATTCCTATTCTGTTCGAATTACAGTCTGGAATGAAACGAAATGCAATTATGCTTTAATTAGGTCCAAAGCTCTCGGGCAGTACTAGAGACTTGCATAGACACATCCTCAAATACATGGCATTAAAGTATTTCTTGTCCTAACGTCAACAAAAAATTGGGCCTAATTTCAGCAATTTGGCGCTATTTCAATGATACCCCACAGACATAATGCAGTATTCTTTACAAAGCAAACCATGATGAACAGAAAGCAAATTTAATATGCATTGAACTAGTGTTGTAAGAGGCATACCCCATCCATTCCGATTATCAGCTATTTTGAATTATCTTACCCCACCCACGATTCTGCACTAAATTTCGACGCCTAGCTCTACCAGCCATGTACTCGAATTTTCAGTCTGCATCAATGAAACAAAGAAGAAACAGTTGAGACCTGGATTCTCAAATCGCTCATTCTGGCATTATTATTTGATTTAAGTGAACAAAAACATTTTTTATCCCTCGTAATACCTTTGAAATGCAGTTTATTTCACTATTTCATTTTTTGACCCTGGCCAATTCGAATATTTTTAGACTGGAACCGTATACTGCGCCCTTAAGAAAAATATCATGTCACAGGCAATTGTTTCATATTCTGAATATAGGCACGGGACATCAAAACGATCAGTTCTGTGTTAGGTTTTCAACGCGAAAAAGCTTTAAATGTTTTCAAAGGCCAAAAAGACACCCCCAATCCACCCCAAGGAATAGTGCATTTTACCCCCAATTCACAGCACATAAAGACCTTAAATCCGAAGCACCATAGTTGACATTTTCTGCAAAGAGGAAAGCCCAGACATCATTTTTTAAATCTGATTTAGTGTACTTGGGATGATAATTTGTTTCAGGATGAATTTCAGAGCTATTATCTGTGGTTGATTTACTGTATAAGTGGTTATGTTTGAGACAGCGTTTAATTTGTGGGATTTACGGTAAATAAACAAAAGCAAATTAAAAGTTATGTTCAGACATATTTATGTGGTCAAAATGGATGTAAATATAAACTTTTAGTATATATTGATAGAAATTAGCTTCTCCAGAACTGTAACATTTATTTTTTTCTTTAAAAAAAATGTTTTCTACTATGCCTGCTTATACATAAAACTGTAAATATTCCCTATATCCGAGCCGGGGATATCCTCGAATACATTATTAGATTTACAATAAAGAACCCAAATATTCTCGTATTTGAATTTTAAAATGGTACAGCTGCAGGTACTACTGAATATAAAGAATCAATAAATGTCTGAGGGGGAGAGAAAGGGGGGGGGATAGGCTGTCATTGTAAAAAGTGCAGCCGGGGGGGGGGGGGGTGCAGGGAAGGGTAAAGCCCTTGGGTGTTTTTTTTTCCCAAATCAGTCAAGAACAAGCCAACTTGCTTTATTTTCAAGTAATTTTCAAAAATATGGGGCAATCTTGCCGATAAAATACCCAAAAAATTGATTGGGAGAGATAATTCTCATAACCCATTTTTCACCGTCTCGGACATTTATTTTAAATTTTTGTCAAATACCCATATTTTGGACAAGAATTTCAGCCTGAAATGAACCCTAAAGAGCCTGAAAGTAACATTTATTCCCAAAATTATCATTGAAATTACAAAATTAGTCCAAATTTTGCAATTTCAGAGATTTACAAAAAAAATCTAAATCTCACCATAAATTGTTTAAGGTGGCAACATACAGTTCTAAGCAGAATTTCTTGCAGCCGACACACAAGGCTTCACAAGTCTATTCCTATTCTGTTCGAATTACAGTCTGGAATGAAACGAAATGCAATTATGCTTTAATTAGGTCCAAAGCTCTCGGGCAGTACTAGAGACTTGCATAGACACATCCTCAAATACATGGCATTAAAGTATTTCTTGTCCTAACGTCAACAAAAAATTGGGCCTAATTTCAGCAATTTGGCGCTATTTCAATGATACCCCACAGACATAATGCAGTATTCTTTACAAAGCAAACCATGATGAACAGAAAGCAAATTTAATATGCATTGAACTAGTGTTGTAAGAGGCATACCCCATCCATTCCGATTATCAGCTATTTTGAATTATCTTACCCCACCCACGATTCTGCACTAAATTTCGACGCCTAGCTCTACCAGCCATGTACTCGAATTTTCAGTCTGCATCAATGAAACAAAGAAGAAACAGTTGAGACCTGGATTCTCAAATCGCTCATTCTAGCATTATTATTTGATTTAAGTGAACAAAAACATTTTTTATCCCTCATAATACCTTTGAAATGCAGTTTATTTCACTATTTCATTTTTTGACCCTGGCCAATTCGAATATTTTTAGACTGGAACCGTATACTGCGCCCTTAAGAAAAATATCATGTCACAGGCAATTGTTTCATATTCTGAATATAGGCACGGGACATCAAAACGATCAGTTCTGTGTTAGGTTTTCAACGCGAAAAAGCTTTAAATGTTTTCAAAGGCCAAAAAGACACCCCCAATCCACCCCAAGGAATAGTGCATTTTACCCCCAATTCACAGCACATAAAGACCTTAAATCCGAAGCACCATAGTTGACATTTTCTGCAAAGAGGAAAGCCCAGACATCATTTTTTAAATCTGATTTAGTGTACTTGGGATGATAATTTGTTTCAGGATGAATTTCAGAGCTATTATCTGTGGTTGATTTACTGTATAAGTGGTTATGTTTGAGACAGCGTTTAATTTGTGGGATTTACGGTAAATAAACAAAAGCAAATTAAAAGTTATGTTCAGACATATTTATGTGGTCAAAATGGATGTAAATATAAACTTTTAGTATATATTGATAGAAATTAGCTTCTCCAGAACTGTAACATTTATTTTTTTCTTTAAAAAAAATGTTTTCTACTATGCCTGCTTATACATAAAACTGTAAATATTCCCTATATCCGAGCCGGGGATATCCTCGAATACATTATTAGATTTACAATAAAGAACCCAAATATTCTCGTATTTGAATTTTAAAATGGTACAGCTGCAGGTATTACTGAATATAAAGAATCAATAAATGTCTGAGGGGGAGAGAAAGGGGGGGGGGATAGGCTGTCATTGTAAAAAGTGCAGCCGGGGGGGGGGGTGCAGGGAAGGGTAAAGCCCTTGGGTGTTTTTTTTTCCCAAATCAGTCAAGAACAAGCCAACTTGCTTTATTTTCAAGTAATTTTCAAAAATATGGGGCAATCTTGCCGATAAAATACCCAAAAAATTGATTGGGAGAGATAATTCTCATAACCCATTTTTCACCGTCTCGGACATTTATTTTAAATTTTTGTCAAATACCCATATTTTGGACAAGAATTTCAGCCTGAAATGAACCCTAAAGAGCCTGAAAGTAACATTTATTCCCAAAATTATCATTGAAATTACAAAATTAGTCCAAATTTTGCAATTTCAGAGATTTACAAAAAAATCTAAATCTCACCATAAATTGTTTAAGGTGGCAACATACAGTTCTAAGCAGAATTTCTGCAGCCGACACACAAGGCTTCACAAGTCTATTCCTATTCTGTTCGAATTACAGTCTGGAATGAAACGAAATGCAATTATGCTTTAATTAGGTCCAAAGCTCTCGGGCAGTACTAGAGACTTGCATAGACACATCCTCAAATACATGGCATTAAAGTATTTCTTGTCCTAACGTCAACAAAAAATTGGGCCTAATTTCAGCAATTTGGCGCTATTTCAATGATACCCCACAGACATAATGCAGTATTCTTTACAAAGCAAACCATGATGAACAGAAAGCAAATTTAATATGCATTGAACTAGTGTTGTAAGAGGCATACCCCATCCATTCCGATTATCAGCTATTTTGAATTATCTTACCCCACCCACGATTCTGCACTAAATTTCGACGCCTAGCTCTACCAGCCATGTACTCGAATTTTCAGTCTGCATCAATGAAACAAAGAAGAAACAGTTGAGACCTGGATTCTCAAATCGCTCATTCTGGCATTATTATTTGATTTAAGTGAACAAAAACATTTTTTATCCCTCGTAATACCTTTGAAATGCAGTTTATTTCACTATTTCATTTTTTGACCCTGGCCAATTCGAATATTTTTAGACTGGAACCGTATACTGCGCCCTTAAGAAAAATATCATGTCACAGGCAATTGTTTCATATTCTGAATATAGGCACGGGACATCAAAACGATCAGTTCTGTGTTAGGTTTTCAACGCGAAAAAGCTTTAAATGTTTTCAAAGGCCAAAAAGACACCCCCAATCCACCCCAAGGAATAGTGCATTTTACCCCCAATTCACAGCACATAAAGACCTTAAATCCGAAGCACCATAGTTGACATTTTCTGCAAAGAGGAAAGCCCAGACATCATTTTTTAAATCTGATTTAGTGTACTTGGGATGATAATTTGTTTCAGGATGAATTTCAGAGCTATTATCTGTGGTTGATTTACTGTATAAGTGGTTATGTTTGAGACAGCGTTTAATTTGTGGGATTTACGGTAAATAAACAAAAGCAAATTAAAAGTTATGTTCAGACATATTTATGTGGTCAAAATGGATGTAAATATAAACTTTTAGTATATATTGATAGAAATTAGCTTCTCCAGAACTGTAACATTTATTTTTTTCTTTAAAAAAAATGTTTTCTACTATGCCTGCTTATACATAAAACTGTAAATATTCCCTATATCCGAGCCGGGGATATCCTCGAATACATTATTAGATTTACAATAAAGAACCCAAATATTCTCGTATTTGAATTTTAAAATGGTACAGCTGCAGGTACTACTGAATATAAAGAATCAATAAATGTCTGAGGGGGAGAGAAAGGGGGGGGGATAGGCTGTCATTGTAAAAAGTGCAGCCGGGGGGGGGGTGCAGGGAAGGGTAAAGCCCTTGGGTGTTTTTTTTTCCCAAATCAGTCAAGAACAAGCCAACTTGCTTTATTTTCAAGTAATTTTCAAAAATATGGGGCAATCTTGCCGATAAAATACCCAAAAAATTGATTGGGAGAGATAATTCTCATAACCCATTTTTCACCGTCTCGGACATTTATTTTAAATTTTTGTCAAATACCCATATTTTGGACAAGAATTTCAGCCTGAAATGAACCCTAAAGAGCCTGAAAGTAACATTTATTCCCAAAATTATCATTGAAATTACAAAATTAGTCCAAATTTTGCAATTTCAGAGATTTACAAAAAAAATCTAAATCTCACCATAAATTGTTTAAGGTGGCAACATACAGTTCTAAGCAGAATTTCTTGCAGCCGACACACAAGGCTTCACAAGTCTATTCCTATTCTGTTCGAATTACAGTCTGGAATGAAACGAAATGCAATTATGCTTTAATTAGGTCCAAAGCTCTCGGGCAGTACTAGAGACTTGCATAGACACATCCTCAAATACATGGCATTAAAGTATTTCTTGTCCTAACGTCAACAAAAAATTGGGCCTAATTTCAGCAATTTGGCGCTATTTCAATGATACCCCACAGACATAATGCAGTATTCTTTACAAAGCAAACCATGATGAACAGAAAGCAAATTTAATATGCATTGAACTAGTGTTGTAAGAGGCATACCCCATCCATTCCGATTATCAGCTATTTTGAATTATCTTACCCCACCCACGATTCTGCACTAAATTTCGACGCCTAGCTCTACCAGCCATGTACTCGAATTTTCAGTCTGCATCAATGAAACAAAGAAGAAACAGTTGAGACCTGGATTCTCAAATCGCTCATTCTAGCATTATTATTTGATTTAAGTGAACAAAAACATTTTTTATCCCTCATAATACCTTTGAAATGCAGTTTATTTCACTATTTCATTTTTTGACCCTGGCCAATTCGAATATTTTTAGACTGGAACCGTATACTGCGCCCTTAAGAAAAATATCATGTCACAGGCAATTGTTTCATATTCTGAATATAGGCACGGGACATCAAAACGATCAGTTCTGTGTTAGGTTTTCAACGCGAAAAAGCTTTAAATGTTTTCAAAGGCCAAAAAGACACCCCCAATCCACCCCAAGGAATAGTGCATTTTACCCCCAATTCACAGCACATAAAGACCTTAAATCCGAAGCACCATAGTTGACATTTTCTGCAAAGAGGAAAGCCCAGACATCATTTTTTAAATCTGATTTAGTGTACTTGGGATGATAATTTGTTTCAGGATGAATTTCAGAGCTATTATCTGTGGTTGATTTACTGTATAAGTGGTTATGTTTGAGACAGCGTTTAATTTGTGGGATTTACGGTAAATAAACAAAAGCAAATTAAAAGTTATGTTCAGACATATTTATGTGGTCAAAATGGATGTAAATATAAACTTTTAGTATATATTGATAGAAATTAGCTTCTCCAGAACTGTAACATTTATTTTTTTCTTTAAAAAAAATGTTTTCTACTATGCCTGCTTATACATAAAACTGTAAATATTCCCTATATCCGAGCCGGGGATATCCTCGAATACATTATTAGATTTACAATAAAGAACCCAAATATTCTCGTATTTGAATTTTAAAATGGTACAGCTGCAGGTATTACTGAATATAAAGAATCAATAAATGTCTGAGGGGGAGAGAAAGGGGGGGGGGGATAGGCTGTCATTGTAAAAAGTGCAGCCGGGGGGGGGGTGCAGGGAAGGGTAAAGCCCTTGGGTGTTTTTTTTTCCCAAATCAGTCAAGAACAAGCCAACTTGCTTTATTTTCAAGTAATTTTCAAAAATATGGGGCAATCTTGCCGATAAAATACCCAAAAAATTGATTGGGAGAGATAATTCTCATAACCCATTTTTCACCGTCTCGGACATTTATTTTAAATTTTTGTCAAATACCCATATTTTGGACAAGAATTTCAGCCTGAAATGAACCCTAAAGAGCCTGAAAGTAACATTTATTCCCAAAATTATCATTGAAATTACAAAATTAGTCCAAATTTTGCAATTTCAGAGATTTACAAAAAAATCTAAATCTCACCATAAATTGTTTAAGGTGGCAACATACAGTTCTAAGCAGAATTTCTTGCAGCCGACACACAAGGCTTCACAAGTCTATTCCTATTCTGTTCGAATTACAGTCTGGAATGAAACGAAATGCAATTATGCTTTAATTAGGTCCAAAGCTCTCGGGCAGTACTAGAGACTTGCATAGACACATCCTCAAATACATGGCATTAAAGTATTTCTTGTCCTAACGTCAACAAAAAATTGGGCCTAATTTCAGCAATTTGGCGCTATTTCAATGATACCCCACAGACATAATGCAGTATTCTTTACAAAGCAAACCATGATGAACAGAAAGCAAATTTAATATGCATTGAACTAGTGTTGTAAGAGGCATACCCCATCCATTCCGATTATCAGCTATTTTGAATTATCTTACCCCACCCACGATTCTGCACTAAATTTCGACGCCTAGCTCTACCAGCCATGTACTCGAATTTTCAGTCTGCATCAATGAAACAAAGAAGAAACAGTTGAGACCTGGATTCTCAAATCGCTCATTCTGGCATTATTATTTGATTTAAGTGAACAAAAACATTTTTTATCCCTCGTAATACCTTTGAAATGCAGTTTATTTCACTATTTCATTTTTTGACCCTGGCCAATTCGAATATTTTTAGACTGGAACCGTATACTGCGCCCTTAAGAAAAATATCATGTCACAGGCAATTGTTTCATATTCTGAATATAGGCACGGGACATCAAAACGATCAGTTCTGTGTTAGGTTTTCAACGCGAAAAAGCTTTAAATGTTTTCAAAGGCCAAAAAGACACCCCCAATCCACCCCAAGGAATAGTGCATTTTACCCCCAATTCACAGCACATAAAGACCTTAAATCCGAAGCACCATAGTTGACATTTTCTGCAAAGAGGAAAGCCCAGACATCATTTTTTAAATCTGATTTAGTGTACTTGGGATGATAATTTGTTTCAGGATGAATTTCAGAGCTATTATCTGTGGTTGATTTACTGTATAAGTGGTTATGTTTGAGACAGCGTTTAATTTGTGGGATTTACGGTAAATAAACAAAAGCAAATTAAAAGTTATGTTCAGACATATTTATGTGGTCAAAATGGATGTAAATATAAACTTTTAGTATATATTGATAGAAATTAGCTTCTCCAGAACTGTAACATTTATTTTTTTCTTTAAAAAAAATGTTTTCTACTATGCCTGCTTATACATAAAACTGTAAATATTCCCTATATCCGAGCCGGGGATATCCTCGAATACATTATTAGATTTACAATAAAGAACCCAAATATTCTCGTATTTGAATTTTAAAATGGTACAGCTGCAGGTACTACTGAATATAAAGAATCAATAAATGTCTGAGGGGGAGAGAAAGGGGGGGGGATAGGCTGTCATTGTAAAAAGTGCAGCCGGGGGGGGGGTGCAGGGAAGGGTAAAGCCCTTGGGTGTTTTTTTTTCCCAAATCAGTCAAGAACAAGCCAACTTGCTTTATTTTCAAGTAATTTTCAAAAATATGGGGCAATCTTGCCGATAAAATACCCAAAAAATTGATTGGGAGAGATAATTCTCATAACCCATTTTTCACCGTCTCGGACATTTATTTTAAATTTTTGTCAAATACCCATATTTTGGACAAGAATTTCAGCCTGAAATGAACCCTAAAGAGCCTGAAAGTAACATTTATTCCCAAAATTATCATTGAAATTACAAAATTAGTCCAAATTTTGCAATTTCAGAGATTTACAAAAAAAATCTAAATCTCACCATAAATTGTTTAAGGTGGCAACATACAGTTCTAAGCAGAATTTCTTGCAGCCGACACACAAGGCTTCACAAGTCTATTCCTATTCTGTTCGAATTACAGTCTGGAATGAAACGAAATGCAATTATGCTTTAATTAGGTCCAAAGCTCTCGGGCAGTACTAGAGACTTGCATAGACACATCCTCAAATACATGGCATTAAAGTATTTCTTGTCCTAACGTCAACAAAAAATTGGGCCTAATTTCAGCAATTTGGCGCTATTTCAATGATACCCCACAGACATAATGCAGTATTCTTTACAAAGCAAACCATGATGAACAGAAAGCAAATTTAATATGCATTGAACTAGTGTTGTAAGAGGCATACCCCATCCATTCCGATTATCAGCTATTTTGAATTATCTTACCCCACCCACGATTCTGCACTAAATTTCGACGCCTAGCTCTACCAGCCATGTACTCGAATTTTCAGTCTGCATCAATGAAACAAAGAAGAAACAGTTGAGACCTGGATTCTCAAATCGCTCATTCTAGCATTATTATTTGATTTAAGTGAACAAAAACATTTTTTATCCCTCATAATACCTTTGAAATGCAGTTTATTTCACTATTTCATTTTTTGACCCTGGCCAATTCGAATATTTTTAGACTGGAACCGTATACTGCGCCCTTAAGAAAAATATCATGTCACAGGCAATTGTTTCATATTCTGAATATAGGCACGGGACATCAAAACGATCAGTTCTGTGTTAGGTTTTCAACGCGAAAAAGCTTTAAATGTTTTCAAAGGCCAAAAAGACACCCCCAATCCACCCCAAGGAATAGTGCATTTTACCCCCAATTCACAGCACATAAAGACCTTAAATCCGAAGCACCATAGTTGACATTTTCTGCAAAGAGGAAAGCCCAGACATCATTTTTTAAATCTGATTTAGTGTACTTGGGATGATAATTTGTTTCAGGATGAATTTCAGAGCTATTATCTGTGGTTGATTTACTGTATAAGTGGTTATGTTTGAGACAGCGTTTAATTTGTGGGATTTACGGTAAATAAACAAAAGCAAATTAAAAGTTATGTTCAGACATATTTATGTGGTCAAAATGGATGTAAATATAAACTTTTAGTATATATTGATAGAAATTAGCTTCTCCAGAACTGTAACATTTATTTTTTTCTTTAAAAAAAATGTTTTCTACTATGCCTGCTTATACATAAAACTGTAAATATTCCCTATATCCGAGCCGGGGATATCCTCGAATACATTATTAGATTTACAATAAAGAACCCAAATATTCTCGTATTTGAATTTTAAAATGGTACAGCTGCAGGTATTACTGAATATAAAGAATCAATAAATGTCTGAGGGGGAGAGAAAGGGGGGGGGATAGGCTGTCATTGTAAAAAGTGCAGCCGGGGGGGGGTGCAGGGAAGGGTAAAGCCCTTGGGTGTTTTTTTTTCCCAAATCAGTCAAGAACAAGCCAACTTGCTTTATTTTCAAGTAATTTTCAAAAATATGGGGCAATCTTGCCGATAAAATACCCAAAAAATTGATTGGGAGAGATAATTCTCATAACCCATTTTTCACCGTCTCGGACATTTATTTTAAATTTTTGTCAAATACCCATATTTTGGACAAGAATTTCAGCCTGAAATGAACCCTAAAGAGCCTGAAAGTAACATTTATTCCCAAAATTATCATTGAAATTACAAAATTAGTCCAAATTTTGCAATTTCAGAGATTTACAAAAAAATCTAAATCTCACCATAAATTGTTTAAGGTGGCAACATACAGTTCTAAGCAGAATTTCTTGCAGCCGACACACAAGGCTTCACAAGTCTATTCCTATTCTGTTCGAATTACAGTCTGGAATGAAACGAAATGCAATTATGCTTTAATTAGGTCCAAAGCTCTCGGGCAGTACTAGAGACTTGCATAGACACATCCTCAAATACATGGCATTAAAGTATTTCTTGTCCTAACGTCAACAAAAAATTGGGCCTAATTTCAGCAATTTGGCGCTATTTCAATGATACCCCACAGACATAATGCAGTATTCTTTACAAAGCAAACCATGATGAACAGAAAGCAAATTTAATATGCATTGAACTAGTGTTGTAAGAGGCATACCCCATCCATTCCGATTATCAGCTATTTTGAATTATCTTACCCCACCCACGATTCTGCACTAAATTTCGACGCCTAGCTCTACCAGCCATGTACTCGAATTTTCAGTCTGCATCAATGAAACAAAGAAGAAACAGTTGAGACCTGGATTCTCAAATCGCTCATTCTGGCATTATTATTTGATTTAAGTGAACAAAAACATTTTTTATCCCTCATAATACCTTTGAAATGCAGTTTATTTCACTATTTCATTTTTTGACCCTGGCCAATTCGAATATTTTTAGACTGGAACCGTATACTGCGCCCTTATCTAAATACTGTGTTTTTTCCACGTTTTTCTCCACGAAAATAGGTCAAAGATAAATCTCAAAGATGTAAACTAATGATGTAAACAAAGCGATTTAGTTTAAGTTTGATAATCTTTTGATGCGAAATTAATTATTTATCAAATATTTTGCTTCAAATAGTGAAACTTTACAATAAATTTTACTTTAGTAAGAATAATTTTTGTTTTTGGATTATTATCAATGAAAACTATAGACTGGAAGACAGAGTGTTCTCAGACGCATAGACTTGATCTCTTTGTAAACCCATTCAATACCTTATCGGATATGATATACCTTATCGGATAAGATATTGCATTCTTCTGCGTTGTTTTTATTTATATACTAAAACAAACATAGGGCATAACCCATGCTGTTGCTTAAACAAACTATCTATACATCGTCGGTGTTGACCAGGATCATAGTTACAAGCAGCTGTAGTTGAGATGTTTCGAGAAAAGACCAACGGTGTATGTAATAACGATATATCTTGAAATGTTTGCATATGTCATAACTATTGTTTGTTAATATGTTGTACTATGGGCCAGTGGCCTTTGATACTTTATGAGAATAAAATGTTCAATGTTCAATGTTCAATGTTCTCTCTCTCTCTCTCTCTCTCTCTCTCTCTCTCTCTCTCTCTCTCTCTCTCTCTCTCTCTCTCTCTCTCTCTCTCTCTCTCTCTCTCTCTCTCTCTCTCTCTCTCTCTCTATCTCTCTCCCTCTCTCTTTCTCTCTCTCTCTCTATCTCTCTTTTTTTTAAACATTTTTTATCTATAATGATGTCTTCCTTCTCATATTGTTGTTTACGAAATACTACCCTTAATTATCCTCTGTTGAATGATTTATTTTAGGAGTGCCTAGATCGTCCCCTTTTAGCGTAACGGGTCATATTATGCTTTTATGACCATTCGAAAATCAGCGAAGCCATAACAACGTATTTCGTCTAAATATATTCAATTCATGGTCACTCTTAAAAGTAACAAAACAACAACACCAATATTAAAAAAATATTATAATTTTATTTGTTTCTCGTCACACGAATCGATAATATCCTAATTAATAAGGATCGATATATATTGTTTAAAAGATAGTCCATCCCTAAATGAAGTATTTTGTGTCGGCATGGGAACGTCAACTTTCACGTTAATTTCAAGACAATAGATTTATTTCAAACTCATACAATTTGTTTCTAGTTGTTCATTTACGAGATGAAAATCACGACAAAGCCGTCCCCATGCGTCCTTGAAAATATACTCTTTTATACAACGAATCCTATTTTGAACTGTTAACGATTACTAAATTATTTACCTTACTTGGATATTTTTGAAACATCATTATAGAAACTTTGTTTGATAAAAAGAGATCGGAAAATAGGAACACTTATTTTCGTTTTCTTATAAACTGTTTGCCTTATTCGAGAATAAAACTAGACTTTCTGTATTGAATTACATGTACAGTTAAATTCATCGTAATATTGACACTAAATCCGATCAAAACCACTCTAAATCGCTCTCTCAGCGCTCCATTCATTCATAGCAAGCACTCCCTCAAACCATTCAAATACTTTCCAAAATATAAGGTAAGTATCCACGATTTCTCTGACAAAATCGAATTTTGTAAGCGAATGATGGATTCGTGAAAAAAATAGAAGACTATTCATTTAATTAAAGGGGGATAATTAATATCGCTAATTTTATTAGCAATATTGGATTATCTCCCTTGAATTTTTCTCAAAACTTGCGTCACACACTCATTCAATTTCATTTGTAAATCCTGCCAAAATCATTCAGCTTGTCAATTTCACCACGTTCTAAACTGCATGTCATTGACATTTTTATATATACCTTGTATTTCAGTTTCGATTTATGGTGATCCAGGTGTGTAGAAGGGGGTTTAGATGAAGACTTGCTCTCTTTGGGGTCATCTTTTATTGCATTACAAAATAATACTTCAATTCTTTAACTTAACTAATTACTGAGAAAGGGGGGCTTCAAAATCCAGTCTTTATTCAAGGAATATGTAAATGCTAGAGAAAATTCATCGTTATGATCAGCACAATCATCATGCCGGGACATCAACAATTAGCCTTCATTGTTGTAAAAAATGTGCAATATCAGGTCGTTATGGGCATACGTTAACGGGCAAAATTCGGGCGTTAACGGGAGAAAACGTGGATTAATCAGTAAAATCACGCGCCATTAACGCCCGGGTTTTTTGGTTTTTTTTTTTACTTAAATAACCTCGATCTGGGTGCCTATACAGCTTATCGATTTCAACGAAACTTATCTTTTCTACAACGATTGTTGAATTCAAAATATAAAACAATGCAATATAATACGTCAAAGGTTCGATTTTGACGAGAATACCTATCGATAAGTAAAAGTGCATCTAACATATAAATGAAAACGTTAATTTAGAGCGTAACTAAAGACGTTGGTGTAATTCCCGCGTTAAATTTTGTGACGTCATGAATTTACCAAGCGATGGCGGTATAAACAAAAATGACCGTTCAATGCATGACGCAATTTGCCAGCGTATTCGTAGGTTTGTGTTTCGTTTTGAAGTACTTTAAGGATTTTTTTCGCAATCTGCGCCGAATAAATATTCTAGTCTTTCTTTTTATGCACCAATAGCATCAATTCACGTTTTTTCGGGCGTTAACATTTGCAGAGACCCTCAAAATGCATTAACGCCCTCGTGATTCGCACTCGTGCGTTTAACCTTTTTCGTGTTTCTGCAAATGTTAACGCCATCCAAAACGTGAATTAAACACATATTATCCATGAAACATTTTAGAAAAGGAAATATTGCTTAGCACTGACGGTTTCTTCCTTTCCAAAAACATGTTCATTAAAAAATTAGCTTTGAAATTATTCATCATTCGTAATTGCAGTATCTTTGGTAGTGCAATACCCGCTTTATTGAAATATTTTAAAGGACAGCAGTAGTTGACAAGTTCAAAAGATGATATTACCTGTGGACCAACGTTTTTCAACGGTTGGGAAAATTATGATACAAGTAAGCCTCACAAGATAGGAAACTCCCATTTGATGTAGTATGATTATAAATTACAAAATTAGAAAAAAGAAAGCTAAAGCAGTCGGTCTATCAATGCCAAAAATAGCGGAAATGTTGCACTTTACAGGGGGTATCATTTCTTTTCGCTATTTTTCTAAATCGACTCAAGATTGCAAATGCTCGCCGATCCCCTTAAAGGAAGGGATATTTAAATTTCCATCATCGGATAGTGTAAAATTTAAAATTCAGAATTTGCCGTCCTGTTACACACTAGATAGGATGAAACAGATTGGTGTAACATGTGTGTCATCGACTTAGACATGTACATGCTCATTAGGCCCCTCTCTCTCTCACGGACGTGAAAACACCAGGAATGAGTGTTCAAGTGTTGAGTGTTCGAGGGCTTAAGCTTTCGTCGAAATCGAAATAAAATAAATTAGTATAAACGAACTATTACTCATATTTTGAATGAAATTGAATGTTTTATATACTTAGTCAAAAAAGTTTAGCAACACTTGATATTTTCCACTAAAATGTTTCTGTATCAGAAACATTGTAGCCAAATGAAGCAAAACATTGGGTTCACTCACTAAGCAATATGCTTGTGTTTTTTTATTGTCCCCATGGTGAAACTAGAATCCCAAAACATAGCCAAATCGACAGAAGGGGCGGATTTAAAAAGTCACAACCTGTCGTTTTGTGCCTAAATTTTGGCTTTGCGTTCAATACCACATAGTCTACAGCAACATTCATTTAAGCAAAGGTTATCTATGGTAATTGGTTGTATCTTATAACTATACAAAAATCCGTGTCGTAACACCCGATATGATATTTTTTTAAATATCACATGGATATTTTTAGAAATATGATATAATGCAGTTTATTTTAAGAAACGTGTATTTCTGTTAGAAACATCGACGAAAAAAAGGCAATTAGAGGTTATAAGATAAATACAATACGTGTATTGTATAAAAGATATCTAACACGGTTGTGGGAAATGATAATAATCTATAATTCTCGGCAGAGCCTCGACAATTATCAATTCCCCCAACCTCGTTAGATATTTTTTCTATACTAATTACTAAGTACGAATTATATAAATTATATCTTTCATTCAAAAAGAATCTTCTCCATGTAAACGTTGGTTGACGTTATGTGCTTAACGTCTTCCGAATTTCTGAAACTATCACTGACGTTGCAGATACTAAATTATCAGGTCACTTAAACTGATCATAGTGAAGTTCACAAGCCAATTTGATCGGTTTTAAATCGATGACGTCATAGAGAATGACTAAGGCATATTTACTTGAACTACTATTAAGAATAGAGCTTGAGAGAATATAATATTTAAATAGAATAATCATCTATTTATGTCTGATATGAAAAATTTTTCACTGGAATACGTTATTAGGCAATTAAAAAAACTCGCCCTGTGGACTACTAATTTTTTAACGCATAATTGTTATAAGCCGCTTTGGAATATCGATCCGTTTTGGAATTTCTTGGTATTCCAAAGCGGTTCGATCCGTCTCAAGATGGTTCACATATTCACATATAATAGCGGTGGGCTATTGGTATACATCGCGGACAATATTAACTTTAAACGACGATATGACCTAGAAAAAGAAGATCTCGAGAGTATCTGGTTACAAATATTTTTCCCTAATAAAAAAACAATTCTCTTAAATTTTGTGTATAGACCACCTAATAGTACACAGAGTTGGATTGATAAATATGAAAAACAATTAAACCATGCCGAATCTACCAATTTAGACTACTATTTACTGGGCGATTTTAATATTCAATTTACTTTAGCATCGACTTGCAATAATTCCAAATGGGCTAAAGTGATACAAGATTATGGACTTAATCAACTAATTGAAACTCCCACTAGGATTACAAACAAGTCTTCAAGTATAATTGACCATATCTATTGCACTCAAAAACAAGCAATCTCTGAAGTCTTAGTGCCAAAAATTGCGGTAAGTGATCATTACCCTATAGCTTTTACCTACCATAGTCACAAGAAACATTGTCAAGACAAAAAATATAAGACAATTCATTGCCGTTCTTTTTCAGAAATAAATATCGAAAATTTCTTGTTTGATTTAGCCAAAACTGACTTTGATATAATAGAGACAATATCTAATCCTGGTGTAGCTTTAGAATATTTCTATGCTATTCTCAATGGTATTTTAGAAAAACATTTGCCATTCAAAGAAAAGCGTGTTAAAAGGCTTAAACAGCCTGACTGGTACAACAACGAGATAAAAGATGCTATTTTGACGAGAAATAAATTTCATCACGCTGGTAATTGGCTCATGTACAAAAAATGGAGGAATATAGTGACATCAATTATTCGCAAGAATAAGAAAAACTATTTCAACAAAGCAATAGAGGACAAATCAGATACTAAATTATTATGGAAGAATTTACGAAATATAACTGCAAACGATAAGAAAGAACAACGTATTCCAAACAAAATGATCATCAATAATTCTGAAGGGGAAGGTACTCAAAATATTGTTAATGCGTTAAATAGCCATTTTGTCAACATTTGTCAAATAATAAACAAGATACCTGTAAATCCGAAATATCTCGAAGAATTAAAGTTACATTTAGAAAGCAAGTTACCAAACTGTTATTTCGAAATAACTTTTATTACAGCGCTGGAAGTTAAAAATATTATTGATAATTTAGATAGCAGCAAATCGACCGGAACTGACGGAATTGGTCCAAAAATTTTGAAAATGTGCAGAGATTTCATATCTAAACCAATTTCATCTATTATTAATAATTGTATTTCAAAGGGAATTTTTCCATCAGAGTTCAAGAAAGCCTGTGTGATACACATATTTAAAGGTGGCGATAATGATGACCCTAATAATTATCGACCCATATCAATATTGCCAACTTTGTCAAAAGTGTTTGAAAGGCACATTGCTAATCAACTGAAATATTTTTTGAAACGAACGGACATTCTCTTTACTCACCAGTCGGGTTTTAGAGAAAATCACTCATGTCAAACTGCTCTAATTCGATTAGTCGATTCATGGTAAATGGATTTGGACCAGGGAAACTTAGTTGGAACTGTATTTCTAGATTTAAAGAAGGCTTTCGATCTTGTAGATCACGATATTCTTCTATCTAAGTTAAAACTGCACCATTTTACTAAAAACACATGCAATCTTTTTCAATCATATCTAAATGAAAGACAACAAGTTGTAAAAGTTGATAATGTCTTATCTGACATGACAGAAATTAAATCTGGAGTTCCCCAGGGATCAATACTAGGGCCTATATTATTTTTGATTTATGTGAATGACCTTCCTCTCAAACTATCAGCTAATATTGACATGTATGCCGACGATGCAACGCTACATTAGTCATGTTCCTCAGTATCAATGATAAATGAAACTTTAAATTCTGACATATTAAAAGTCGAAGAATGGTGTAGGCATAACAATATGGCTTTAAATCCTTCTAAAACAACATGTATGTTGATAGGTTCAAAACATAGAATTAAAAAATGCACAGGTTTGAACTTAAAACTTTTACAAGAAAATGTGGAGAAAGTAACATCAAAAAAACTATTGGGGGTACATATTGATGAAACAATGTCATGGAAGGTTCACGTTGAAAAGGTATGCTCAAAATTATCGTCTCAGCTTTATTTACTTCGAAGAATAAACAGTTATCTTAGTGTTGCTACGAAACAATTATTTTACAACTCCTATATAGCTCCTCATTTTGACTAGGGTTGCACTACATGGAGTCATTGTAAATCTTCACTAATTAACAGGATTACTAAAATTCAAAAGCGAGCTGCAAGAGTAATACTATGTCAGCCAAAACGTTCATGCTCCAGAAGTAACTTTAAATCTTTAAATTGGTTATCTTTCAAAAATCGTTGCAAGAACTTTACTATTCTTATGGTTTTCAAAACTATTCATGGTCTGACTCCATCATATATGTCGAACTTTGTTTCAGTCAGTATGAACCATTTCTATGAGCTAAGATCAAATACTAGAAATCAGATATCTCACCAATGTGCACCTAAAACAGATATCTTAAAAAGGACATTCTCTTTCACTGGCATGGAGTACTGGAATGCTGTTCCGATTCAATTGCGAAGTATCTCAAATATATCTACGTTCAAGCGCTCACTCAAAAAATATTTAATGCTAAGTAATGACTTATATTACCTTGTTGCATATGTCTTATTTCCGCCATTCATGTGTGAATTACTCATTTTTTATTGTGTTTTTATTGTGTTTTTATATTTGGTTTATCACTTAATATTATCCATTATCCTAAACTGAGTGATAAGTGATATAGTTGATAATTTCATTTTTACAACACTCCTAGTCGAATTTTACTCATTATCATCATTTTTATAAATGAGATGTTTTCATTTTATAATCATTTATCATTGGTCATTTTAGGGTCACAACCATCTTTTTATCATCTCGTAACTGATTACTGATCATCATAAACACCATCTTGTCATTTTTCGTCTGTTAAGAAGGCCTCATTGTAAATAAGTGTTTCATTATTTATGTCAAATCATGCTTAATGATGTCAACTTAATGATTTACCTTCTATAAATAAAGCATTTATTATTATTATTATTATTATTATTATTATTATTATTATTATTTCTATTCTTAATTATTGCTTAACAGATCCAGTTATATGATAAGGTTATTGTGTATCTCTTTATCCCCCCATGGGGTTAATCACTATGTTTATTCCAAGTATGACAGTTACCATTATTGGTCAACTTTACCTAATATACTTTGCGCATATACCGTGGCTACTGTAAATAAGTTCTTTTGAATAATATTGAACGATGAAAAATATCAGATTATTCAGAGACATAGAATAACATATATATGTCTCTGGATTATTAAACTATCACACGCACGAAAAAAAATAGTAATAGTAATACAAAAGTATTATAATTGAAAAAAAAAATGAAAAGGGGATGTATACACATAAAAACATAACTTCAGCAATTTGGAATTAAAAAAAAATCTGCATTTTT
The DNA here is from genome assembly GCA_948146395.1 of Fragum whitleyi. NCBI lineage: Eukaryota > Metazoa > Mollusca > Bivalvia > Cardiida > Cardiidae > Fragum > Fragum whitleyi. Next base: position 72,920,481 of record OX411543.1, on the reverse strand, counting down.
CCCTTTTTACAGTAGTTTGCTTTCACTATTTGAAAATTTTAATCGGCTTTTATTTCGCATTAAAACTACCAAACTTATTTGCTCATAAGAAAGATCGTTCTATCTTTTATCAATGAGTATTTTTAGCAAGATAGAATTCCGAATGATAATTTCTTATGCTAAGTAATAATTTCAGATAAGTAAATAGATCTTGATCTATCATTTCGAAATGGGTTAATTGTCAAAAAGCATTTAGAAACATAAATATTTAAGATTTTTACTTTTTTATATGTTTTCACTGTATGGTAAAATGATGGTTACCCAAAATGATCGTTCTAGAATAAAGAAGGCCAGCAATGTGCATTAAGTTCAAACCCTATTTAGACTGCGCAGCACACGTGTTTTAGGGTAGGATAGACACATAGGTATTGACCAAATCGTCCTATTTTGCCTAATGTATAAAACTGCTCTTGATAACGAAATCGACTGTAAAATAAATACAAACCTTTGCATGTGTGTATCTAGCAATCAACATAGAATATACAATGTGATTAAGAAAGGGGCAATCAAGCAATTTATAACCAATTTTATCACCTTCTTCTATTACCCTAGTTTGTAAACCTTTTTTGAAGTTCCTTTTGAATTTATTGTTAACAATTAATGTTCAAAACAATAGAAATGCCCCGAAAATCCAATTTGTTTAAAGATATTTCGAAAGGGTTGGAAATTAGATGAAGAAATAGTCAAAGACGTTTATCAAATTGTTGAACTATGTGTTTAAATGTAAATTTATTTCAAAATATTCAGTATTCATGCATCCTTAGGGATCCGGTGTGTTAGAAAGTTATTACGTTGGTATTTTCCTCTATCTCGTTTTGTTTTATATGTGTATGTATATATATATATATATATATTTAAACATGAACTAATTATTACATTTTATCGTATTGTTCTGTCAAAATCAAAGATCTTGCGGGATTTTGGCGGAAAACCGAGGTTGAAAACCCGCAACTTGTGCAACTTTTAAATGTTACTTACTCGCTGAATGATAAATATTATGCATGTTCAGTTTAAGTAAAAACTAAATAATTCGATAGGTCTTGTGCCAACATATTTCTATATTTGCCTGTTATATTTGATATTTTCAACATTAAACATTTAACCCATTACCCGGCGAAAGCAAATTTTAGATTGATTAAACTTCAAACAACTTGCAGAAGATAATTTTCGGTTCATGCAAATTCGAGAATCCATGTTATGAGAAAGAAACAATTTGCGCAATGAACAAAAAACTTGTATCAAGTGACTTCTTCATTGTCCAACAATGTTTCACGGCTGTTTTTTATTCAGGGGCGCTAAACTGGGATTGTGTACGAATGGGTTAATGTCAGTTCTAACAGATAAATCAATTGAAAATTTAAACTTTAATTAACAAAGTATGCAATGTAATGTAAAATTGTCACCATAGCTAGACGTTTGGATAGCTTAAACACTTAGAACATTATTACAAGTTTTCACTAAATAGAATTCGTCTGATTTCTGAACATAGCAAATTAGTCGACGAATTAAGGTGTAACACCTAAATGGCCAGTCCGCATTTCGTTTCGACTGACAGCCATACGGGTGCGACCCCTTATTTCCTATCTTCGATGTTTGGCAAATGAACTTCAACTGATACTTTTTAATTATTAATTTACTGCTAGATCAATTTTTAAGTTATCTGAGTTTGTCCTGCATTATGAAAGAAATCCATTAAATATAAAACATTCACAAATAACAATAATGATTATAACTGTAAATCATCATTACTTTTTGTATATACCTTTACTGTACTTTATGGTCAACTTAAATTTTGGTTTTTTGTTACCATTTTTCATTTTATTTTGCTGTTTTCAAATAAGTTTTATTTCCCAAATATCAGAAATCTTTGAACATCTTGTTGACAAAAGGGGGCGTTGTTCGGTGTCTTTCTGCTTCTTGAGATATGGGTCATGTATTTCAATGAGTTTTGATTCGGGTCGTGTAGTCTGCATGCTTGGAGATGCGCGCTTTTTCCGTGACGTGAATCGTATGATCACAAGATGGCCAGATTAAACACTCAATCTCATATGAAGCCATTTCCAACATTCAGACTGCACTTCGGGTTCAGACTCCTGATAACTACAATATTTTTCACTTTGTTTCAACTGCAACCCGGAGCTTTGAGATTTTTCTACATTAGTTTTAACATGGTTCATAGCCAAAACAAAGCAGATTACTTCACAAAACAGTATCGTATTTATAGAAAACAAACTATTGTCCTTAATGTCCCGCGTTACTTATTTTATTTATCAGTAATTATTCCTACGGTATGGATCGCGTTGCTATTGTGTCTATCTGGGGATGTGCATCCAAATCCAGGTCCTTTCTCTTCCGGTAATTTTAATGATTCCACGTCACATGATCTCTACGGTTTTCTTAAATATCCAAACCATCTTTCTACAATACACTACAATGTACAAAGTATTAAAAACAAAATTGATATCTTGAGTTCGGAATTCTCTAGCTTTGATATACTTTCATTTTCTGAAACATGGCTTAACAAAGACGTTTCGTCAGATAGTATTCTTATTCCAACCTATCATGCCCCAGAGCGAAAGGATCGAGAGAACGAATCTTATGGGGGTGTAATAATTTACATTAAGAAAACTATATCGTATGTAAGGCGTTTAGATTTGGAACTTAATGCATTAGAATGTGTTTGGGTGCATATCAGGCTCCAAAATCATAAGAATATTCTATATGGTGTATTTTACAGACCACCTAATTCGCAATCTGGTTATAATTCTTTGATCGAAAACTCCATTAGTCTCGCTATCGATACCAATATACAGGATATTATAATAACGGGTGATTTTAATTTGAATCAGTTAAATACGTATCATTTTAACAAAATTAACTCCCTTTGTACGCAGTTTAATCTTTACCAATGTATTGACGAACCAACTCACTTTACAGAACACTCTTCGTCATTGATTGACCTTCTCTTTGTATCCAATAAAAAATCAGTTCTAATATCAGGAGTGGGTGAACCTTGTCTTGAAAGCCAAGTTCGATATCACTGTCCTGTGTATGGAGTGTTCAACTTCATTAAGCCTAAAATCAAAGCTTTTAAAAGAACAATATGGAAGTACGAAGAGGGTAACTATGATGATCTTCGATCTGAACTTGCAAATTTTGATTGGACTACTTTAATAGACGACAACATTGATGCATATGTTTTCAATTTTACAAATAAAATCGTTCAAACAGCAAAACAGTTTTTACCAAATAAAGTTATTAATGTTAAGCCTTATGAACCTGCGTGGCTGACAAACGAAGTAAAACATAAAATAAGACAGAGGAAAAGATTATACAAGAAGGCTAGGAAATCTAATAATGAATTACAATGGAGTAGATTTAGAATACTTCGAAACGAAATTATTTCCCTTATACGTCAAAGAAAAGAGGAACACATGGCAAACTTAGCATCTAAACTTAATTCAGGATTGCTAACATCTCGTGATTGGTGGAAAACAATTAAGCAGTTTCTCAATCCTTCACAAATACAAAGTTCGGAAATACCGCCATTACTTGATGGATTTAGCAACAATTTGACCTTTGACGACACGGAAAAAGCAAATGTACTTAATACCTTTTTTGCAAGCCAATCTGACGTGGATGACTTTCAGAAAGATTTGCCATTTAACAACACCCCTACTCAACAATTTACACTAGACTATATCATCATAACTCAAGACGAAGTATACAACGTTCTGAAAGATTTAGACACTGGGAAAGCTTCTGGCCCTGATGGAATACATAATAGGATCCTACGCGAATGCGCGATTCCTATATCAAAACCATTGTGTGATATTTTTAATTCATCCCTGAACCAAAGAATTTTGCCTTCCTCATGGAAAGTTTCAAATGTTTGCCCTATTTTTAAGAGTGGTGATCCAGCGATGCCCTCAAATTACAGACCAGTTTCTCTTCTTAATACAATGGAAAAGGCATTTGAAAAAATAGTTTACAAGCGTGTCTTTTCTTATCTATCAGAGGTGCATTTTTTCACACCTTTTCAATCAGGATTTCTGCCATGTGACTCGACTGTTAATCAAACTCTTTCATTATATCATAAAATCTGTAAAGCGCTAGATAGTGGCCATGGGTTCAGAATGATATTTTTTGATGTAAGTAAAGCATTCGATAAGGTTTGGCACCGGGGTCTTATTTACAAACTAAATAGCGCAGGCATTAAAGGACGACTGTTAAACTGGTTCATTGATTACTTATCTAATAGATATCAAAGGGTTGTCCTTAATGGTAGCTATTCTGAACTTAGAGTTTTAAAAGCAGGTGTTCCCCAAGGGTCAATATTAGGTCCATTATTATTTTTAGTTTATATAAACGACATTGTCGATGAATTGGAATCTAATATTAACCTCTTTGCTGATGACACGAGTCTTTCATTAGAAATAGACGATCCTTATTCATGTGGAATGAAATTACAAACAGATATAAACAAAATCGATTCTTGGGCACAGAAATGGATCGTTAAATTTAATCCAGCAAAATCTGAATCACTATTGATCACTCGCAAAGTAAATAGACCTCAGCATCCAGATTTATATATGTCAAATACAAAAATTCCAACGGTGGAAAAGCACAAACACTTAGGTATATCTATATCAGCTGATGGATCATGGAATTGTCACTTAAAACACTCAGCTGACAAAGCGTGGAAAAGGATTAATACTTTTCGAAGTCTTAAAAATCGTCTTGATCGACAATCCCTTCAAACCATTTACTTTTCGTTTATTCGCCCTATAATAGAATATGCAGATGTAATTTGGGACAACTGCTCAAATAATTTAAAAGACGAACTCAATAAAATCCAAGCGGAAGCTGCAAGGATAGTGACCGGCTGTACAAAGCTTGTTTTGCTCGCTGATCTCGATAAAGAGTCAGGATGGGAACCACTAGAAGAACGTAGGCGAAAACATAAACTAATATTACACTTCAAAATGGTAAAAGGAATAACGCCAGATAATTTAAATTCTTTAGTTCCCAACTCAATAGGAAGCACATCCTCATATAGTCTACGCGGATCTCGAAACCATAGAGTGCCAATTTGCAAGACAGAACATTATAAAAGGTCATTTCTCCCGACAGTTATTGAAGATTGGAATAATTTGCCTATTGAAATACGGGAGCAAGATTCATTATCATACTTTAAGAACTATCTTAATCGTGACAAACCCGTACCAAATAAGTTGTACTTTTTAGGACAAAGGAAGCTTCAAGTCATACATACAAGGATAAGAAATAAATGCAGCTCTTTGAATCACCATTTATTTGCAAAAAACATTGTTGACTCCCCCCTTTGTTCTTGTGGTCGTACCGAGACAAGCGAACACTTCTTTTTTGAATGTTATAAGTACATTAATATAAGAGAATGACTTTTTGGCAAATTATTAGTTTTCGGCAACATCGACATTGATATGCTTCTTTATGGAAAGGAAACGCTGGCAATTGACGAAAACTCATTTATTTTCAATGAAGTTCAATGCTACATCAGAGATAGTAAACGATTTATTTCAAATCCATACTACGCCTAAAAATAAAACAAAACGATACTTCGACGTATTATCAAGTGAACAGGCTGAGTTGTATTGTGAAGTTGTTGCTAATATCGTTTTTACATGAATCAGAAAGACATAAGAATAACACAATATACCCCTATGCCCACTTAATTTCATTACACATACTATCTTATTTAACCCTGATTAACTATTCTCTATACGTTAAAATAATAATTGAAAGCAAAATACCTTTTTTTTTCTAAAAACATCTATAAATGAGTACACATATTAAGCCATCAACAAGGAAAAGAACTTTATAAGCTCCGCTTTCGTTCTAATCCTTTTTGCATGTTTATGTTGAGATTTGTCAATTTATTATGTACAATTGTTTACTATGCAAATAAAATATGTTTAAACCAACTATGTGTTCGTGTGTAAGGGGGAGGGGGCGATAGGTGTTTTGCCAGCTCAATAGGTATATCATAGAACTCTCGTCGGTCTTTTTCAAGGCGTCTTGTTTCTTTAAAGTCATTTTCTCTTCAAAATAGAAAAAACATGACTATTTTCTGATATATTAACGGAATAATCCTGTAATTTGTTCAAAGAGATTCTTAAAACTACATTCTAACAAAGATCAGGGACGTAATATGTTTGTAATTTTTCTCTTCAATTAATCAAATTAGAAGAAAAAAACCTACGTATTTAATTGGACAATTGCTATACTAGCGTACTCTTGCGTCTAACATGAAAAAGAAAAACATTTCAGAAAATTGAAAAAGTTTAATATGAGAACGGGTTCTTCACATTTGAAAATTAAAACTTCGTTTGACTTGAGTTTCATGATGTAACACAATATTTTTATTTTTTAGCCCCAAAGGCGAAAGTATATGGGTATAATATTCCGTCTGCCTGTCCGTCTCGACGTCAGTAGACCCTACGCCTGTCCGTCCGTGCTCATGGTATAAACGCTACTCCGACTACAATTGAGGATGGATTTTGCTGCAATTTTCACACTGTTCCTTGACCTATGATCTCGCACATATTCTCGAAATTTGGAGATATTCTACCGGACAAATATTTTGGCAGCAAATTTTGTGACTCCAGCTCTCTTTTCCCCAAGAACTTTTGTACGGTTTATAACTTGAGCATCTACAGTTATCCACCTAGATATTTAAATAGGTTGCAGTTTTGATATGAAACGCATGCCCAATTTCATATAAAACAAGATGGAGGAAAGTGAGCGAGGGAGTGAGAGAGAAAGAATAGAAAGAAAGGAAAAGGAAAGAGAGAAGAAATGGGAGAGAGATTGGGAGAAAGCGAGGGAGAGAGTGACCTGTGACCATACAATCACCATAAGAAAGTTTCAATTAAATCCTTTGTGGACTTTCTCAAATAAATGATGATTGTTTACCGACAGGCGGCCAGGGAGTCTAGAAATACGCCATAGGAAATCGACGGATATTGCAAATCATTCATGGTTGTGTACTTGACTTACTGCTGGTGAAATGACAATAATTTGCTTTTCATAGTAACCGGACAAAATCCCCTCCGGACAAAATCCCCTCAACGTTTTTTTGACATGGCGGACAGAATCCCCTCGGTCATTTTAACAACCCGGACATAATCCCCTCAAACCGTTTTTTGAGTCGGACAGAATCCCCTTCATTAATTTTAAAATGTCAAAAAACCGTTGAGGGGATTTTGTCCGGAGGGGATTTTGTCCTAGAATCGCTTTTCATTTATATCCGCGCGAGTCAAGAGATAAAATATCATAACAAATGCCACGCGGCCGTTGGTTTTCAAATAAATTTCGTTCAGGCGTAACGTCAATTGTTTCGAGGTATTCGAAAATTTGCAAATAGGTTTCAACTCTCCAAAGGTGATATATTAACACATTTATACCTTGGTCCATGTTTCACTGACAGACTGTTGATAAAAAGATTTGCAACATGTCATAATTATTGATTTTCCCTGTACCTTCTTGACACTTATATACATACGACTGAAAATAAATGTGAGAAAATGGTTTCAAAATTGAGAAATTACTTTCCACTTCTTTTACTTCTCTTTTCAGAAATTAAAGGCAAATGCTAAAATTCAGTCTCATAAAAACGAATATTCGTATTCGAAAATCGTATTCGAATATTCGCGGGAAAAACGAATATTCGACTATTCGTTTCCAACCCCCATAGACGGGATCATCATTCACGATTGTGCAATATGATCTCAGCATACATTGCGTACTTTCTGCTCTATTATTGCTAAATCGTGAGCCAGACTGATTAAAATGTCCGAATACATATATCTGGCAATATGTTTGAAACACAATCTATTATTCACCATTTAGGAATAGTGTATAGAAGAGTTTTTTTTGTTTTGTTTTTTTTTTTTTTGAAAATCCAAGTTTAAATAAACAGATCATTACTTTTGAATTTAGCTTATTGAATTTAAAATATTCATTATTTTTCATTACTCAAATCAATTTGAAAAAAGCTAAAGTTATCAACAGCATTTTCTAAATATCTAAATTACGACTATTTCAGATTTTAATTAAATGTTATAATTCGAACATTTATTACTAAAATTATAGGTTAACAAAAATATATATATATTTTTTAAACTACATTAGAAATTTCAAGTTGCGTCAAGTTAATATAAAAAAGCAAGAATAAAAAGATATAATCAAAACACAAATCTTACTTCATTATTATTAAAATGAATAAAAATGAATTGTTAATTAATGACTAAAACCTTTATTAACTCAAATTCAAATGAATTCGTGAAATAAAAAATAAATAATTAAATAAAATGAAAATTAGGGAAATATGTTTGTAGAAAATATGTTCTCAAAAAGGAAATCTATTGTGTGAAAATAAAAACGCATAATCAGCTGCATGTATATCTCTACAAGAAACTTTGAATACATAGTGGCATTAAAATCATATCGCGTTGTCAATTGCATATTTCATGAGGGATTAACCTAGACATTTTTAACTGTCTACTCCTTTACTGTGTCTAAAGTCATCATCATTATTTAACTGACTACTCATCATTCTGTCAATATTCTTATTTATACAGAGTATCCCGAGGTACAGAGTTTGCCATAAGTTACAACAGTTTTCCTTTTTAAAAAGCATTACATGTATTATCTTTTTTTCAAGTTACTAACTAAACTTGCACATGTTTGTTATTATTTATTTCCTAAGATAACTCTCTCATTTTTCATAACAATATTCTCGTCAAACCGTCTCGAGACGGATCGATCGGGCTTGGAATTCCAAAACGGAGAGCGAGCCGTCTCGAGACGGTTAGTATTCCAAAACGGTTTATAACATAATGACGTATTCTCGTTATATTCTTTTTTTTCATATGAGACAAAATCAGTTGATAATCCTCTATTTACTGATAGGAGATAACTCCAAATACATTCTTACGACATACGATTTATATCGTTTTATGAAATCTGTCCACTACCCTTTAATAGAGATTCGAGTTGTTTTTTTGGATGATTTATAGTCTCAGCAAAAGACGAAACGTCGTCTGCAAAAAGAAGTGAAGTTAATTCGCCGATTTCATTATTAACGAAAAATCCGTGATTGCAATCTCCCTAAAATAGATCTACCAAATCATAAATGAAAAGAGGGCATAATACAGGTGAACTCAAACAACATTGACGGATTCCTAAATAACATTTGAAGAACGGCTTTATATAATGGCTGATGTTAATATTTGCCTTAATAGACGACTTTAATTGTCTATACATAATTTTGAAAAACTTATAAGAACTCACTGCTTATTCCTATCTCTGATGTGAGTACCATAATATATCGTGATTTATAATATCAAACGCTTTCTTGAAATCGATAAATAAACAGAAAATCGAACTTTTTTTCTTAGACATTTTTTTTAATTATAAATTGAAAGATTAACGTATTTTCTATTACACTACACTCATTCCAGTATGCTTCATTAATGATGTTATTCTCTTCAGCCCAATTTGTTTATCGGTAAGAATGCCAATGGAAATTTTACTTAAACTGTTGATTAATGATATAGCCCGGTAATTTCCGGGGTCATTCATCGGCATATTTTTATTTATAGGCACAATTAAACTTTGACTCCATGATCCGGGAAAATCCCACTATTGAAAATAATATTAAATATATTTGTAAGTTGTGGTGTTATAATATAAGCTGTGATTTTAAGCATTTCAGAACAACATTCATCTTGCGTAGCAGCATTATTAAATTTTAGTTTTTTTTAATTTGTTACCCGTCACGCAAAAAGGGACCATCTGGGAATTCTGTAAAAATAATATTTGAAAAGGAGATTGGGTCCAGCATAGGTTAACCAGAGGTCGCATTTCAAAAAATTCTTTCGCTGGAAGGTAGATTGATCATTCTAGATTAAGAAAATAAGCAAATTAAGAAAAGTTTCGGCACTAGTCAGTCTGCGCAGTCCGCGCAGTCTGACTAGGGTCGACACTTATCGCACTACCAAGATGGTCCCTTTTCGCGTGACGGTTATTATATCATTTTGGATTCCATCTCCTGTCAAAGGTAAGTTCAAATGTGGTCAATCTATATCGGTTGTAAATTTAGATCAAATCGTTACATGAAGAATTCGTTTGTCAGATCTATAGAACTTTAAAAAAATAGTCGATCCATTGAGATGAATTCAAGGGAGAAGATTTGTATTTGACTGTGTCTAACTTGATTGTTTTCCTAAAGTTTGTTTGTTTGTTTGAATGGTGTCATACGCCGCTTTCACCAATCAGTTATATTGCGGCGGCTGCATCACCTCACAATTGATTCCTGGGATTTCCCTCACCAGTACCACCATTACACCCTTTCCTAGCTTCCAGCTGATATCTCCCATAGGCTACGATTAGATTAGGTTAGAGACAAGTAGTCGGAAAGAATGAGTGATGAACCCGGGACCGCTAGATTGACAGTCGCACGCGCTACCAGCTACGCTACGCGGCCGGTTTTCAACAGAGATTTTGACTCGAGTAGCCTGATAATAATTCACCTTTCTTCACTTTTTCATGCGTTTTTCGTTTTCGTTTACAGTTAGATTTTGATTTTTTTTGCCATTTTATAGAGTGTAAAAAATCGTCCTCATTATTTGTTCGTCTGAATTGGCGAAGCGCTAAATTTTTATTCCCTTTTAATGGCAATGGTCATCCAACCCTGAGTTTTTTTCGATGGTGAATCTTCTTTTCATTGCCTGACTGTTAATAGATTCATCATAGATCAATCAGCATATAGGTAAAATTCGCTATTTTGACTCGTCGATTCAATACAAATGTATTGTAATCACATGTCACACTACGGTATTCGAGTTAAACACTCGAAAACAGCGTCGGGCAACATTATTCTTTCAGTGTATTCATGGAAGAGACGCTGAAACTAGTGTATGGAATTGTCCTTTGTTTATATTTTCATTCTATAAAAAACAGAAAAACGCACAATTTCAGTCAAATTTGTTCGAGAGATTTTTTGACTTGGATTTTCATTATTTTGTTTTTTTAAATCATAAACATTGATATTTGTAAAATTTGTCTTTGAAAAAAAATCTAGACCTTCAGAAATGTACTTAATACTAATGAAAAGGACAAGTGTAAATCTTAACAGTGAAGTATGTGATTTAACTAAGTCATACATTCTGGTGACTATTTTTCAATGAAGAACAGTAGCTAGAACCACTTTCTCTTGGTTTATTTTGAGTTAACTATATCTTAAATAGATACAACACAGAACAACTATCATACTACCTATCTGTATATTCCATATTGCAATTCGAAACAGTATTGCCGATGCAGTTTTGTCAGATTTTTTGCAATAAAACAGGAAACAAAACATTGTGTTAAGATCACATTGTTTACAAGAATTCAAAATTCCTGTTGTTATTACACTTTGCAAACCTTTTTGAATGTAAAATAGGCCTATTGGCGAATTTGAAAGAGAGTATTGATCCAAAATACACTAATTCTTGAAAAAAATTGTCCCGTAACGTAGTTCACCGCTTATGCAATAAAACATGTATTTAATTGAATTTTTACTTACTTTTTTTTCGATTCATTGAATTATTTTTGGTGTACGAAAGATTTCGTTCACCGGTGTTACTATTATATGTAAGGAAAGCCCTGTAGGATCTTAATAGATTTGAAATAAAGTAGTGCCCCTAAAGATTCATTTTAATATATATCAAGACTTCTCTCCGCAAAATCACTGTTTATTTCGTTAATGGCGTGATACTAGAATTCTTCATCGAGGGAAGATAATGAAAATTACCCTTTAAAAACACAAAATGAGTTTGCACTGTTTAACCGAGCGAATTGATGCTCGGCGTAAGCTTGTAGAGAGTTTAGAGCAAAACACAGTTTGTGTCTGTACACTGTATAGACAGATACTATGTTTTTGATCTAAGCCTTCGCTGTTGCGACTTGTAGTTATTTGCCGGAAATACGCGTTAGATCGTGCCCTCTTGAACTTCTACACATCCTTTATTGGACATACCACACGTGATGACCTACTACCTTTTATCTGCCTATTATGAATGAAATCTGTACTCATGAGTTACAAAAGGTTAAGTTTACAAACGAATGGAATGTTTCTATATTAAGCCCAAATTCTCATTAAAGTATAAACACGCACCACTTGACGGGGACAAACCTTTATGTAAAGTAAAATTTAACCCATTAACCAGACAACTTATGTTCTCAACTGCTCAATTAACACCTCTCGCTTTAATCCCGTTTATATCTCAAACTTTGTTGTATTCTTGCGTAATGTAAATATCTTCCGTTGCGGGTATTCTTGTATCATATTCCCCGAATCCTTTTCCTTGTTTTTTGTTTCGAAAAATGGCGGAAATCAGGGGATATAGCCATCTCGGCACGATTTACTGTTAATATATGAATGTCGTTGTTACTTTGAATTTTAAAAAATAAAAGAATAAACAATCATCCCAACACAAAAGAACTAATTTCATTATTACATCGAATAGAGACTAAAACGTCGTAACTTTAGAATACTTAACCTGTAGCTGCGAAGTTCAAGTCCCCACTGGCAATTTTTTGTCCCATAGTTTTACACTGATAACAAAATATTCTTCTCTAAAGTACCGTATTTATTCTAATAATCGCCCGGGCGTTTATTATATAAGTCATGAATGAGTATGTTGGGATGGGCGATTATAAGAGGAATTCTCATGAAAATATGTATATTCTTCCATAAATTGATGTTCAATAGAGTAGTTATTACAATTCTCTTCTGGTACGATGCTCGGAAAAAAATGTTGATTTCGGTAAGTAATAGCGCCGAGGATCTTGCCGTTTTTTAAGTTTAATTTGAACGTTTATAGATAGAGAAAGAAACCAATGCCAGAGGATCGTATTTATATGCCTATTTTTACTGATACTATTTTCTTTCAGGCTGCCTAACACAGATTTCGGCGACGAAGACGGAAAATATTTGATTATTAAAAGAGTCAAGCAAACAATTCTCGAGTTTCTGAGTACTGTGCTATTCTTCGTTTTCACATTTTGTAAAACCCCCGCATATCGCTGTTCTGACTTGAAAAAGATCGTAGCTTTACCTAACTCAATATGTCGCATTTTAATTGTTACCGATTTAGTACTCGTATAACTAAGTTGCGAACTGACAATTGAAAATAAAAATTACGCGCAATTCTGCACCAAAAATAAATTGAACAATCTTACTTTCCTCAATTTTTAAACGCATAATGTAGCCACAATAGACGACTAGAGTCGACTATATGGGTTTATCCTAATTATTGAAAGGGTTTGACATCTCCTGGGACAAGTGTAAGGCGCTTGCAAGCTCCGAAAACTCTGCCAAAAATAGACGTCGGCATCTTTGATCACCTGTTGAACCCCCGCGTTAAATATACTGTTCCGCATCCTTTACCTCGTTACGGGACTAAAATGTTATTTACTCTAGTCTTTTTGGTCAGATAGCTACACGGCTCATTTTTGGATTATTGAAGCAAAAATTATTAAATATCGGTAAATTCTTTCTATTGAATTGTTTCTGAAAATAGTCGTATTATTTGATGAAATTAAGATAATCATTTTGGACAAAAATTTTTATTCGTATTTCGTCAGGAGAGAGTCAGTCATTGCATATTCCGATCTTCAGTTGTCCTTTTTTTCTTTTGAGTTAAGAAAAGAATTATTAGTCTAGACATTAAAGTTGCATGCTTTCTTTTCTCTATTGCTCTGTCTCTCTGTCTGTCTCTGTCTATCTGTCTGTCGCCCCCTCTATTTTATTTTACCTCTCTTTCTTTGAATTTACAGTGAAATTATAGAATCGCCTAAATTTTGTCGAGACACTTTCCTTACCACTAACAAGATCAAAAGCATATTTCTATCATTTTAAACAAATTTCGTGTTTTTGAACTACATTACTAGCCGCGTGATCTACGTTATCAAATGACACCGTGCTTTCAGGGTTGTTTAATCGAAAGATTCACCATACAGGTCTGTCTTTTATTTATAAGAGTAATCCAAGCTGGCATGAAAAACACATTTGTTTTTAACAGCGTATCTTCATACCAATATTCAAGCGTTATTCGACCTGGAATTAAATGTGGCATCTCTTGATAAAATTAAAGTACTGGCCTTAAAATCTAATTGTCATTATTGTTTGGTTGAACACCCTGTATTCACTGATGACTTAAACAGTTTCAAGGGTATTTTTTATGCGAATTATGATGCAAAGTGCAATTTACTGTTCACGATAGTAACGAAATTCACAATAACATAGTTCACTAAAACATATCTATTGTAGTCTAAGAATGTGTTCTTTAGATATTCCCGTATAATTACCCACTAACATTGAAAGGTACAATTCAAGCATTAAAAGTATGCATGAAAGCATGAAATTCATTAACTTCTTAAAGTAGATCTGTACGGTAACGTAGTTCTCTTCAATTTCTTGACAAATGAAAGTCTAAGAGAGTGGAAGAAAATTTCTTTAGGAAATTTAGGAAACCATATAGAGTGCTTTGATAAATTTGTATTATATGTGAAGCTTTTTAACATATCATCACTTCCTTACAGGTGTTTGAAACCATTTCTATATTAACCTAAAAACGGTAACGTTATTAACTGTACTTTTTGTGACATTAGTTAAAAAACATTAAAAAAATAATTCAAAAACGTAAGCATCTTGATTGGGCTGCAGCTTATAATATAACATAAAGGCCAATTAGATTAATTTGTCAAAACGAAAAACATAAAAGAAACCCATTTAAGAATCAGGTAAAACTTACTACCCTGAAACTGGACACGCGATTTTACACATTTTACACCATTATGAAAACCGCTAATTTTATAATTTAGCTGAATAAATACTTATGATTTTTTTTAATTGACAGAAATTGACCTCTCCTTGGCTTAGTAAAAGAACTTGGTATCAAATCTTTTAAAATATTTGATAAAAAAAAAAAGCTTTGGACATCGATTTTCCACAACAGAGGGGTTTTCTTTTCTTTTTTTTTTTTTAGTGCTTAGATGTCCAAAAAATGTCAACGGATGATCAGAAAGAAAACATTAACAAAACGTAATTTACTTAGAGCGTATTAGCCGAAATACCACCAGAAACCGAATTGCCTAAAAATGACACAAATTTACTACACTTACATACGAGTGATGATACGAATGTCATGTTACTTAGAGGCTGCCAAGATGAACAGAATATCTATCTTGGAAAAGGACACAAATGTCGACGAATGATTACAATGAATGTCAGAGTTATCTGAGCAGAGTATCAAATTCTTCATTATTAATGACAATAGGGTAACCCCTGTTAGCGAGTCAATGTTATGGTTCATTCATCCTAAGTCATTATGAGTTTTCTTTGTCTTCGGTATCTTAAGTTATGCTAAGACCACATATTTCAAAGAACAGCCCTATCTAAAATCCAGCTAACCAAGAACGAGCATGACAGTCCGACAAAGCACGTTAACCCCAATTCTTGTGCCTGATCGAAACATCATGCAGATTGAATGGCTAGCCATGTCGCCAGTAAGACTTGATAATACCCGAAATCCATTTTCCAGATGTTCATTGTATGTAATGTAGCACATGAAGCCACGCGCTTTTGACTTTAACAAAGTGATGAAAATTGAGACTGATATCCAAATTTTGATTTGTGACCGTCTCTGCATTTGTGTCATTGTTCAATGAATATGTACATGTATACGGTATCATTCTTTTTGCAACACATCAGTAATTGAACATTCATGTGGATAGAATCATTTTTTTTTAGAATCATATCGAAAAAGGTTCAATGAAAACTTAGGTGATACATAAGTGTTGTTGTTGAGTATAATAGGAGGGAAATTTGTCCGTTTGAAAACCTAAATACAAGGTATTGCTTTCGCCCTTATATTATTAGGTAGCTTATAATATTCGTTAATTAAAAGAATGATGTGCGTCCTAACAATAACGGAATGGAGGACTTTAGCCATGTCAGAAAGGTCTTTGATTTTTTTGTATTGTTGTTATACGTAGCACAAACAAGAGGGCCGTTGGCCCTGGGTCGCTCACCTGAGAAAAAAGCTTCATTACCTAGGTATGTCCATGCAACCACAGAAAAAAGAGATTTTCACTTATTCAATCAGATAACATTTGAAATACCCCCCCCCCCTGCTCCTCCCCTGGTCATTATTTATTTAAGCTTTTTTCATAGAAGGTCTGTGATCAGCAAATCTATGCCAGATATACAGGCTGAGTCTGAGGCTTTTAAAGTTTTCTTTAATGAGTTGAATAATCCATGTCAAATATAAAGGCTGTAGGGATTCAAAATTCTCAACAAAGCACTCCCCCTCCCCCAAGATGCTCTGCACTTGGTGAATCTACAGTCATGATTTTAGCTAATTCAATTAATGTCCATATGCTGATCATTCATACCAATATTCAAGTCTGTAGGACTCCTGGTTCATTAGAAGAAGTTTAAAGATTTCAAAAATGATCCAAAGAACTACCCCCTCCCCAAGACACTCAGCACCTGGTGACCCTACAGTCATGATTTTAGCTATTTTTATTAATGTCAATATATTGATCACCCATTACAATTTTCAAGTAGGATTCCTGATCCAGGAGAAGAATAAGGTTAAAGATTTCAAAATTGATCCGAAGTACTACCCCCTCCCCCCTAATGCTCCGCATCTGGCGACCCTACATTCATCATTTTAGCTATTTCATTTTAGATCCATATGCTTATCATCCATGCCAATATTGAAGTCTAGGGGGCTCTTGGTTCATTAGAAGATGAAGGTTAAAGTTACAAAATTTTCACAAAAGTACTCCCCCCTCCCCCCTGGTGCCCTGCACCTGGTGGCGTTACAGTCATGATTTAAGCTAATTTTATTAAGGTCTATGAGCTAATCCTCCATGCCAATTTTCAAGTCTGTAGGGCTTGTGGTTCAGAAGAAGAAGAAGGTTAAAGATTACAAAATTTTCACAAAAGTACTACCCTCTCCCCCCTGATGCTCCGCACCTGGTGAATCTACAGTCATGATTTTAGCTATTTATATAAAGGTCCATATGCTGATCATCCATGCCAATTTTCAAATCTTTAGGGCTCCTGGTTCCGAAGAAGAAAAAACTTAAAGATTACAAGATTTATCCAAATTACTACCCCTCCCCCCCTGGTGCTCCGCACCTGGCAGCCCAACAGATATTATTTTAGCTATTTTTAAGTTGGAATGCGCAGCAATTCCAACTTAGATTTAACAAAACCGCAAAATGAACACAAGATAAATTCATTTCGGATATTTTGAGAACACACATCACGTGAACAGGATGTGAATACACTTCGGCCTATTTTGTATATCTCAACTTGACATAGACATACAGTTTCTTTCATCAAAAGGAAACAATCCTGTACAATTACACAACTATTACTTCATGTATATTATTAACACGCTTATTCATGATTTAAACAATATTTATTGAAATTTGCGTACGAATTTACTAGTATCACATGTTTACATTACTATATTTGGAAATCATGTGATAAGTCAAAACAAATAAGGTCAGCTATTGAAAATAGCACTAGCCAATCACGTGATCTGCTTATTTGGTAATGTCGTGACCTATTTTCGTAGAATTATGTTATAGCTTCTTTTAAAGGTATAGTTTCTCTTTCTGAACGACATTATCACACATTTAACTTATGACAAATTGTTACATTGTACATTTCTGTTCACAGTTCAGAAATAAAAATTTCTTAAAGTGAAAATACACTTTTGCAACATATTGTCGTTTGTTTTCCGTCATATTGCAGTTATCTACATTAACGTTTCATTGTCAAAGCCCAAAATTCATCAAATAAAATCCTGGCCACCACATCTTTAATGGAATTATGAATATCTTTGCCCAATCGCATTCCATCACCAAAACAACTTGCCATTTGAAACAGACCTACTAGTTCAACTTGTTTACTTCACATTCTTGCACATCAACACGTTTAAAAGCACCATCATACAGTTAGTTACATCGTGAAATTGACATTCATCTCAACCAAAAGCATTCTTAATCGCTCACTCAGCGATTTTTGAGTCACGAAGGTCGAAGTTACAATTGAACTTCGTCCAAGAATTGTCTTGCGATTCCAACTCATGAAGTAAAAGACTTCCCGGCGAAAAAAGCTTTTCATCAAGGACAAAGCGCTTGTTGATGTCCACTTTGCGACAATTCTGATTAAAAATGTATTTGATAACTCAAATGGAGCAGAAGTCATTTGAAAAATAACATAGAAACTGTTTTGAGTGTATACGTGTCCGTCTCTGCGTCCATTAGTCGGCTGTATGGTCCATATCATTTTTCTTCCTTTTTCGCTCACCTGATCACTTCGTGCTCAAGGGGAGTTTTAGGATCACTCTGACTCCGGCGTCCGTCGTCCGTCGTGTGTCGTCAACTTTCTTGAAACTTCTTCTTCTCCTAAACCGCTGGGCCGATTTCAATAAAATTTTGACAGAATGTTCTCTTTGTGACCTTCTTCAAAAATTCTTCGCTAAATTCTGATAATCCACAAATATGGGCGTTGTAGGGCTGGGCTTATTTTGAGCCAGAAATTCTTGAACGACATCTCCTCCTGAACCACTGGGCCGATTTCAATGAAACTTTACCAGAATGTTCCCTGGATGACCCTCTTCAAAAGTTCTTCGCTAAATTCTGATTATCCATAAATATGGGCGTGGTAGGGCGGGGCTTATTTTGAGCCAGAAATCTTTACACGACATCTCCTCCGTAACCACTGGACCCATTTCAATGAA
Organism: Fragum whitleyi; assembly: GCA_948146395.1. NCBI lineage: Eukaryota > Metazoa > Mollusca > Bivalvia > Cardiida > Cardiidae > Fragum > Fragum whitleyi. The sequence goes on along the minus strand of OX411543.1, from coordinate 72,901,588 downwards.
ACTTTACCAGAATATTCCTGGGGTGACCCTTTTAAATAATTGTTCGTGAAATTTAGAATGGCCCATAAATATGGGCGTGGCAAAGCGGGATTTATTTTGATCCTGAAATCTTTGAACAACATCTCCTCTTGAACCACTGGGCCCATTTCAATGAAACTTTTCCAGAATGTTCCTTGGATGACCCTTTTTAAAAATTGTTTGCAAATTTATGATTGGTCCATAAATATAGACGTGGCATGGCGGGCCTAATTTTGAGCCAGAAATCTTTGAATGAAATCTCCTCCTGAACCACTGGGCCAATGTCTGTGAAACTTTACCAAAATGTTCCTTTGGTATCGCTTTTAGCAAATTGTTCGCGAAATTTGATTGGTCCATAAATATTGGTGTGACAGGATGGATCTTATTTAAGCCCAGGACCTTTGAACAACATCTCCTCCGTTTGGGTATCGCTTTTGGCAAATTGTTCACGAAATTTTGATTGGTCCATAAGTATTGGTGTGACAGGGCGGGTCTCATTTAAGCCCAGGACCTTTGAACGACATCTCCTCCTGAACCACTTGGCCGATTTCAATGAAACTTTACCAGAACGTTCCTTTTGGAGACCATCTTCAAAATTTGTTTGCGAAGTTTTGATTAGCCCATATATATGGGCGAGGCAGGGCAGGGCTAATTTTGAGTCTCCTCTATAAATAGTGAGTGGGCAGGGTCTATTATCACTGTTTATTCTTCGAATTATATTTCCTGTCAACAATTAGGCAAATTTGAATGAAACTTTGCCAGAAAGTTTCTTGGATGAGATCCACTGGACAAATCGGATTCAGGACAGTGGTCTAGGACCATTTTGGCCCTCTTGTCATCATTTTTCTTCCATCAGTTGCAGGCCTGTATAGCGAATCAGGGGTTTAAGCGTCTCTCGATGTTGAAATACATTGATTGACTTTTGTTTGCGTGTGAAATGAATATACAGCGTTCAACTGATTTAGGCTTTGGCAAGTTTGATTGTATAAAGTGACCCATTGATATGAATATACGTTTTTTACATAGCGATAAATCAGTGATGATTAATTGACCTAATCCGTATAAATATTGATCATCCCTCGTGTACGCCCGTCAAAAGGCGAGACGTATTATGTAATCACCTGTGGTGGGCTGGAGGTGTGAGCTTCGTTAGTGGCTTGAGGTCACCGTCTCTTGAACGCATTCCAACTTATCAGTACTTTCAGTACTTTGATTATTAAGGTCTATGAGCTGATCCTCCATGCCAAGTTTCAAGTCTGTAGGGCTTGTGGTTCAGAAGAAAAAGAAGGTTAAAGATTACAAAATTTTCACAAAAGTACTACCCTCTCCCCCCTGATGCTCCACACCTGGTGAATCTACAGTCATGATTTTAGCTATTTATATAAAGGTCCATATGCTGATCATCCATGCCAATTTTCAAGTCTGTTAGCTCCTGGTTCCGAAGAAGAAGAAACTTAAAGATTACAAAATTTACCCAAAGTACTACCCCCTCCCCCCTGGTGCTCCGCACCTGGTGGCCCAAAAAGTATAATTTCAGCTTTTTAAATTAAGGTCTATGAGCTGATCCTCCATGCCAAGTTTCAAGTCTGTAGGGCTTGTGGTTCAGAAGAAGAAGAAGGTTAAAGATTACAAAATTTTCACAAAAGTACTACCCTCTCCCCCCTGATGCTCCGCACCTGGTGAATCTACAGTCATGATTTTAGCTATTTAAATAAAGGTCCATATGCTGATCCTCCATGCCAAGTTTCAAGTCTGTAGGGCTTCTGGTTCCGAAGAAGAAGAAACTTAAAGATAACAAAATTTACCCAAAGTACTACCCCCTCCCCCCTGGTGCTCCGCACCTGGTGGCCCAAAAGTTATAACTTTAGCTATTTTTATTCAGGTCTATGAACTGATCATCCATGCCAAATTTTAAGTCTGTAGGACTACTGGTAGAGAAGAAGAAGAATTTTTAAGATTTTCTTAAAATTTCACCTTTTGTTGCCATAGCAACCAGAGTTTATAATGGATTTCAATTCTTTTAGCTATTTTTGAAGGGGACCACCTAAGCAACATTTCTGTAAAATTTGGAGTTAATTGGCCCAGTAGTTTAGGAGATGTCGTTTAAAGAAATAGTTGACGGACGCCGGACGACGGACGACGACCGACGACCGACGGACGGACGCCGGATGAAAGGTGATCACGATAGCTCACATGAGCACTTCGTGCTCAGGTGAGCTAAAAAAAAATGACATAGCTCGTGGTCTGTTATTTTTGACTTGCATTGCTTGTATGCCAACTTTATTGATATATACTAATCGGGCTAACTATTGAGACTACACCGACGCAAGATTTTGCGCGGTTGCTTCAGGCTTTTGGCTTTTGTCTCCTACTCATATTGGCCTACCAAAAGCCCATTTCGCATCATAACACGTATTTCGTATTACTGACATCGAAAAACAAATTAAATTAGTTTCACAATTTTATTGAAACGGGTATATCACGTCTAACGAAAAATGACAGGATAAGATTACCAGTATGCTAAGAGCTTGAATGTGTTTTTTATTACGTCGCCCTTTCGCTTAGTCACTCGGAACAGACATTTCACAATTTAACATCTTGGTTTTGAAATGCCGAGCCTGTTATCTCAGTCCGTAATGCGTTTGGCACTTATACCTTGGGGTCGTGAGTTCGATCCCCGACTGATCCAACTCTCATTCTACATTTGAAAAAAAATGTGATTCGCGTCATTTGTGTCCCAGAAGTGAGCAAATTTTACGGCTAAGTTGGTAGCGATTTACAAGCCCTTATAATTAAATAACAAATCGGTTTGCAACTACTGTAGAAGTCGATCGAGATAAGGGAGGCCCAGAGAGACGCCATATTGCTGACATTGCACATTTTCTAAGAATAATTTATCAAGAGAACGGTAACTGCGAGACAATAATGGGTCTTCGGCTATGACATTGGTCACGCACGATATTGGCCCTTTACACGTAAACTACAAGGACCGATAGTTAAAACATCAAAAATCATGGGTTTTTAAAGAAAAATTTGTGATTTTAAAATCATCCCCTTTGTCCCTTGAACATCAAAACACCTTCATTTTATAGCCACCCAAAATACTCCATTTTTATCGTATTGTAACAAAACAACAACAGCAACAAACAGAAAGAAAAAAATAACACAACAAATGACTTTGAAATATAGTTTATCATACTTCAAATGTTTTAAAGTTTCTCGTTTTATTTGCTTAGTCTTTAACACCGCTTTAAATCGTTTTGCGGTTTTAATTCGGCGACTGTTGGACCTGACCATTGTTTCCAGGCGTTTTTTCATACGAGCAATCAGCTGTCCATTCCTCTGAAGTGTCTCATTCGCCGATCGGTGGGGGACAAATAAAGCATGTCACAATGACTTTATAATGATGAATATCGGTTTTAAATCCATACCTCTTGAAAACTGATCTACTTTTAAATATATTAGATGTCTCTTGCAAGACAATAATTTATAAAACATATGGTGCGGAATTTTAATTTATTCCATCCAATCAGAACATATCGACTGACATCAGTCATTCCGGCAACATTTGGCATCTGAATCCATTTGTATCAACTTGAGCATTTTTGCAGAAATATCTTCTGTAAGCAGTACTTACATTATTATTTTATGATCAGTGGTTGTTAAACATAACTATGGATTTTGCATTATTTTTCCTGTCTTTTATGGTAAGTTAAAAATGTAATTAACGCTTCGATATGTTTTGACGTTCTGATAAATTCTCCTTAAATGAGCGTGATTATTCTGTATAAAAAACCGAACTTTTTTTTGTACTTATATGCACATAGAAAGGCGCGCATGCCTTATTGCATGCTATCATTTATTACATCAGCAAATAAACTGATTAAATTTTAGATTGTTCATCTATGATTTTTTTAAATTATATTTTGGATTGATTGTTAAAATTGCTCTTGTTTAGATAAGAGTCTACTCTTAAATGCTTTTCGATGGGTTATCGAGAAATAACGGTTAAATATCATATTCGGGTTTTTTTCACCTTATCTGACGTTATTTAAGCGGAGCCAAATGAGAAACATCATCATGAACGTTGCAGAGCAATCACGTGCAAAATGCCGCGCTTGAAAAAAAATTTTTTTTTTCATTTTTGTATTAAAGAAATAAAAATATTTATCAATCGGTTTTCGAGTTAGATCAAATTATTTTCGCTTGTGGCTTTTGTTGTTCACTAAATCGCAAAAAATGAGACTAAAGGGCCACAAGTTTAAGTGAGTGATCAAAGGTCAATTTTGTCTGTACCTGTATAGACAAAATTGACCTTTGATCACTCACTCTAAATTACGGATCTATAACTCCGCACACAATGCTGTCTGCATCACATAAAATAATTTCGTCTCGAATTTCTTAGTTTGAGGCATATTAGCAGTGACAAATAGATATCATATGTGAATAGTTTGATTGATATAATCAATACGAACTCCTACGTTGTTCGCTTTGATCAAGAGTTTAAAAATAGGTCATTTTTGCAGAATCGGAGGAAAGAGGTTGGCTTGGTTGTATATTTTGAGCCTTTTCCTTACAATGAGACAAAAGGCTGGAAGGACTCTTCGTCAACGCAACAAGTGTGTCTTTATGACGAGCCCGTTTTGTTATGTTTGTGTAGCCCAACGACTAACCCGAAATTGAACAAACCGCATTGTTGACATACATGTATATTACCCGTTATATACTAATTAATGTTTGTTTGGTACTAAGCAACGTATCTTTTAGAAGATAAAAAATGGTTTTATGTCGCTGAAAAGAGAAAACATGGACAATCAATGTCCTCGCCAAGATCAACGTTTATGTCGACACCACCGGAAGTAACTAAACTGCTGTAGAATAGCTACAGCGAAGTTATCGTCACAAAACTTCAACGCCCAATATTCATTGTGAGAAATAGGGATTCAACATGATATTTATTACATTCTTTCTTTCCAGTTGCCCATGACAACAATTTGGGCTACATCAAGCAACTGTAGGTGTGCGAAGCTTCGAGGTATGTAAAATATCTGTAACTTTCATTTGGCTTATATGGACCTCCTCAAACCTATACATGTTATTTACAACAACATGAATTTGACAAAATGAATAATTTAGGAATGAAATTGGATAAGTGTGATAATATCGCAAATTTTGTTAAGGATGGACAGAATTAGCGATATTATTACCCCGCCTCTTTAAATGAAATATAAATAAATATTCGATAAATAGCTTTTTATTTCTTCAAGAACCTATTTGACGCTAAAATTTGAATAATGTCACTGAAAACACGTTTTTTTCTAGCTTTATTTCTTTTGAATAACGTTGTTGATTGATTCGTTTTCAGTGGTTTTTGAGTGTTTTTAGTGGTTTAAGTGAATGTTTGGAATGAAAGAATGGAGCGAGTGATTTGGAATGGTTTTGATCGAGATGAATGTCGATTTCACAATGTTATCAACAGTAACAGAAAAACAATCGACGAATCACTGACCATGCATACTAACCTACGACATCATATCTTCGAGCCTTTGTGTGATTTTTGCCAAACTTTCTGATTTTTGTTAGGCAAAAAGAATTAGTATCTATAAGGAAGTGGACCCGTAATAGTTCCACAACGTTACGAAAGTAATGAAATTAAATAGTGTTAACAAAGGTTTCTTAATGATTTTCAATAGGAAACCTCGGTTAATATTGTGAAAGTTCATGAGTTCCGAAACGTTGTGGAACTATTATGGGTCCACTTCCTTAACAGCTAGACATTGCAATAACAAATCCCACCAATTGTCGAAAGAGAGATCGATACTTGATCTATCTCCATGGCGCTATAAGCAATATTCTTGAAGCACTGAATGACCAGAGCATTTGCTCGGGGAACGTGAGAAATAGTTGAGAATGTCAAGAACAGCCTGATTCTAGATAAAAATGAATATTGATGTCATATTTGAGAGAAAAAAAACGAAACCAATCCGAGGCTCGAATGGGGGACTTAATCAATCAAGCTAAAAAAATAATTCTATAATTTTAGCCGTTGAGTCAAGGAAGACCCCTACTAGAGCACTGAGTTGCCTTCTCGAGCGATACATCATTCAAAAGTAATGTTATCCATAGTTAAGGTGGCAATGGACAGCGGCCTCCCGACTCTACCGGAAGTGGATTTTCGTTTATTTTCCGGCTCTTTTCGCGCGTTGTTTAAAAGGACCGGTTTTCGTAAGATTTTGCTTTTGAAAATAACGTAGAATGATGATTGTAAAATTTCATAACTTAGCTTCTTTTCAACATTTGATATCAATTGATTTACTGGATCATTAAATTTAACAATAAAATTGCGTTAAAGGCATCATTTAATCCGGAGGGGTTACTGTAAAATAGCGAAAACATTCTTATTTGCATGGAAAGGTATGCTGAATTTTTAACAAATAAAGGAAAAATATGGGTTTTAAACATATCGGAAAATATGAAAAATTCATTTGGTAATTTCTTGAAAAAAAGTTTTTTGTTGCATTTTTACCCCTTAAAATTACAAAAATTAGTGCATTTTTAAAATTAGAAGGCAAAATGTGCAAATACAATTGATCAAAGAGAGAGTTTACTGGCAACGTCCATTGTGTACATGTATAAGCTCTATCAAAATGTATGTGTTTTATAGCTGTAAGCTGGTACTGAGTTCATACTAAACCTAAAACGAATAAAACCGTTTTACTGAAAAATGGCTAATACCACCCAAGGGCAGATAACTCTAGCATGAAAACTAGCATGGAAAGGTACCTTCAAATTTTGATATAATGACTACACAATGTTAATCTACAACATATGTGAAAAAGAAAATAATTCATTAGACGGAAAAAAATGACGCCATGTGTCCATTGCTACCTTAATCTGATATTCAAAAACATCGTGAAATTAACAATAATGCCGATCATAACCATTCTAAATCACTCAATAAGTGCTCTATTCGTGGCATCCAAAATACTGACTCCAATTACTATAAGACGTTCCGTAACTGTTCAAAGCGCTTCGAAAGTATTTAAAACGATCACCAGTTCATTCATTTCGATTAGAATTAGCGCTTATTAATTCGATGGTGTGGGTTTTAAAGCGTCTGATCGGTCAGTGAAGACACAATAACAGAAAAGTGTATTACCTCTAATGAATTTCACTCAAAATGCGCCCATAACAATCATTCATTTCGTTCCAAAATTGTATAACTTGTCAATTTCACGATGTTCCTGACTGTATCCAATCTTACTCTGATTACAGGTGGCCCAGTGGCACAACCGCCAACTATGGATGACGAGTGTTCGGGTGTGGAATGCTCAGAAGCCAACACCGAATGCTTTAGTGGACAGTGTTTATGTTCGCTTGGGTTTCATTTGGACGGCACTGACTGCGTAAGAGGTATAAATTGACCCCATCCAACTTTCACATTTAAGAGATGAAGAGAGTATCCTGAAATTTCACCGGGGTATGAAAATGAAAACCTGATCACACTATGAATAAGCGAACCGGATTCATACATGATTGTGATCAGGTTCGGTTTCTTTAAGCAAAAATGGATACATTTCTCCATAATGAGACATATTTCTATTGGGACTTCTTCGCACGTAAGCTGAAAAATGGCAACGTACTCAAAATTGTTTTCATTGATGATTAAAACCGATTTTTCATAATGCACGAGCATTGATGAATACCAGTTATGTCAAATTATTCTTGGATACAAGTGGATGCATTTTGAATGGTCTGATAAGTCCATGCAAGCCACGTTATTCCACAAATATATATGCTCAAACGCAAACGAAACTTAGGCATTGTGTTTGGAGACATTTTGCAGACATCTATATGACCTAAACCTAAACAGATTTGGAACCCAAGTGCAGATAATTCAATTATCAACAAGATTGGATGGTTCGTTTGGAAGGGGTCAAAATAAAAAATACACAAAGTTTGAAAGGTCGGTAAATCTGGTTTCGAATGAACTGAATTGAGGTTTTAGACCTGAATCAATTCCATTAATATCGGAGGTATGTCCTCCATGTTGACGTTTTACCTAATACGAGGGTGGATAAAAAATACGTGGACTTTTACAATAACTTTGAAAATTTCCGACGGAAATTAATGAAATTTTGTACATGTCTCAAACCAATTTATGTTGACATAATACTAGATTTACAAGAGTCTGCTATGACTTTGATATAAAAAATCCAACATTTGATAAGCCTGGGTAGGTGCCACCGGCACAGCCCATTTTGTAACGTTACCTCCTATTGTTACAACCCGTAATTGTCACTTTAACTTGGACCAAACATTTCAAAACTTCGCCTTTTTACGTGTTGACGTAATCTGTTAGGATATTTAAAATATAAGAATAATCCATTCGGTATTTTGTAATCCAAAGTCAGTAAACTAAGGGCGCGTATCATTTTTTGAACTTCGAAATGACGGCACCGGCGCAACCAGAGGCAAACGGGCAATTAAAAAGTTCTACTGGACTTATGGAAAACCTAGTCGACAGTTTAAAATATTGAAATATGCTAAAAGGTCTTCAAATGTGACAAACCTTCTCTTTGAATGGTTTAAAGGTTTATTTTAGAATCGGGAGCGTTTCTGAAAGATGAAACTCGATGTTTGGAAAACGTCTCCTCGACGTTTGATCTGTAATTGTCACGGATAAACATCAATTCAGTATCCCAAAGACACAATACAAATTTAAGTTCACCATTTTGGATCAGCTGGATATGAAAATGGTACTAATCAAATGGATAGGCGATACAGAAATTGTGTTTATTGTTGATTTGAGTATTTTGAAGAGTGTTGACTTTCAACAGAAGTTATCAATACCGTAGCGTCATGTTGACGTCGTTATCGTGCGCCGGTACCAAATGACTACACGTTTTAGAATGGTTGCTACAGGTGACCAACTTGTTGGATTTCACCTAAATTTATACAACGAATAGAAAAAATGCCACAATTTGATAACAGTGTAGTTTTCTTTTAAAAGTCTGTGAAATCAAAATTTTTGGTAACATAAGTCTACGTATTTTTTTATTCACAATGTACAGTACGACGTTTCATTCAGTTGACTTCACATTGTACGGCCAACAGAGGAATGCGGATCCAACCGTCCCGCGAAGCCTGCTCCAGCCCCTGCAAATTGTTAACATTATGCCTGGGCCTTACTTTTCGACCAAGCAGATCCTAAATATGCTAGGTAGGGTTTGGGTCAGCGGAAACGGATAGCCACGGCAAGATTTCAACACCATTTGTAATCAAATATTGCCGCGTGATGCGAGCCGAAAGGCGGACGGGCGTTGTCGTGCATAAATGAGACAGGACAGCTACATGGAACAGCTACAGGTCCCAACGCCCGATTAAAGTACTCAGCTGCATTGAGATTACCTTGTATAATTACCAGGTCGGTTTTAAAATCCCCCAATTTCCTACACACCATGACGCTGCCCCCACCGAACCTGTCTCTTTCAACAATGCAGTCGTTAGCGAATCGCTCATCTCTTCTCCTATACACCCGCATTCTCTCATCATGGTAACTGAGGTTGAACCTAGTCTCTTCGGAAAAGAGAGTTTGATTCCACTGACGCTTTCGCTAACGGAGGTGCTGCTGTGCCCAGAGCAGTGCGATGACGTTGCTTCAGTATGCTTCCAGCGTAAGGTCGTATGGCTCGTATCGGTCCAATTCATTCGGAACATCGCTCGGACATTTCCGTAAAATGGAAAGAACCTCGGACGTAAGTGTAGTAATTTTTTGTCAATTTTGAGGTAATTCGGCTCCTGGTGGTACTTTGGTTAATACGCTTGAAGAAATGCAAATTCCTTTAATGCTTTCAGATCGTCTTTAGAGATCATTTTGACATATAATGATTTGAAAGCAAAACGCAGTAAAACACAGCGTTTTGTTTTCAAATCATAATATGCAAAATTTTTACCTTACGTGGGTTTTGCTTTTCGCAGCGTCATCCTCAGTTGTGTTTGTGACGTCATATAAACCCTCGTGCGAAATGACGCGCTTTCATGGCAGCGCCCGTAATATTCCCGAGGTCTATTCCGTAGAATCGCCGAGGGTTCCCGATTGGGTCCAATTTGGACGAAAGTACCGATAATGTTTTATCTCCTTTAAATTCACTCAAAACTCGCTCTATTGACTCATTCAATCTCATTCCTAAATCATTCCAAAATTATTCACCTTATCAATTTTACGATGTTGTTAACTCTATTGCCCTTTTTTTAAAGCATATATTTTGCGTACATGTAGTTCATATCTCTAGAAGGTTATGCCATCAACTTGAAACTTTCTGAGTGGAAAGATCTTATGAAGACGAAATAAAGTGCAAAATAACAAGTTTGTTTTTAATAGCGTTTCAGTCATATCGCGGCGATTGGAGCAACAAACAATGAATTTCTGGTATTTTTTCGCACCAGTACTACTATTACATCCTCTGCTAGCCTCTAGCTACTCTCCCATATAAGTGACATAGGTCAATGGTAATCGACAAAAGGTCAGAAAGGGTGACTACTGTTCAAGAGCCAGAACTCTTTGTACATGAACCGGAAATCACTGTGTTTTTTTTTAATTTCAAAATTATCGTCCTTTGATTTTTGAAACTTTCAAGTTGGAAAGATTTCATATCGGAAAAGTATATCTTACAAGAACTCATACACTTGCTTGAATGTGAAAAATTAGACTTTTTCGGTTTCAAAGACTTTGATTTTGTCCAGATCGTATCTCTGAAAGTGTGCTAGATATCAGCATTGAACTTACTTTTGTAGGTAGAACTCCATGAGAAGAAGCGCAGTCCACAAGAACCATAAATCTAGCTAGCTTCAGCTTACTGTAAACCGATGACACTTATTTATAAGGTGGTTTCGACAAAGCGTGTGAATACTTAGACACATCTGAAACCGATATAAAGGCAACTGAATACAATCATTTGGTTGTTCAATCAATTGAAAATAAATTTGTTTTGTGTTGAAACAAACTAGTACCCTCTTTTTAATAAATACTTTCAACAGAACTTTTCGTTTTACTATCTAGATTGTGGTGGCCAAAATCAATACGGTGACACTTACATACAATATCCGGGTGGTATCGACACAGACTGCTCTCCAGTTCTTAGTACGACAACTGAAACCGACTTAGCAGCATGTCAACAGATATGTACAGATAACCTACGGTGTCTCAGCTTTTCCTTTAATTCAGCTGATGGAACTTGCGTTACTTACTTTTGCGATCCTTTGAATGATATTGATTATGTTGTTAACAATTTTGGGGGCCTTTCTAGAATCGATGTCGCCAGTACAATTACCTTAAGCGTGAGGAATTGTGTTAGTAACTAGGGACCTTATACACGTTTTATCATGTAAGGAAGCCTGCATTGACCTAAACTGATATTACCCGTCTGATAAAAATAAAATGAGCCTGTGCTTGACATTTCCAACAACTTGGCATCTGCGTAAGGCGCAAACATTTAGCAGCCCGATCAGTTACATAGTGCAATTAGAAGATTATCTTACTGCCTACGGGTACTTTAAGACCTTATCTATCTGCATTTAGTATAGTGAAGACTCTGGTCAGACTGTGTGGATGCACAGACTGGCCATGGTCCTTGCTCTGCGCACGTTGAAAACTGTTGGAAATCTCACGCACAGGCTCAATTGATATCAAACAGTCTATTTTTAGAAAACCATTTGAATATTTATGATCTTAACCAGAACAATTTTCAAACATATTTCTTTGATTTTAAAGGTTTCATAAAATTTTGAGCAATGAAAAATTGTCGTATGATAAATAGAAAAACATGTCAGTGTGGTAAAATATCAATTTCATCTGGTCTCGACCGTGAGAAATTATCCTGGCTCGTCATGGTACGTTCTCCCAATCGCGACCACATAACATACAAATAGGAAGATTTTGTGCAGTGTGCCGTGAAATCTACTTTTAAAGATTAAATTCTCGTGCTATTATTTCAAAATAGATAAAACAGGTTTAAAAAATACCTTAAAATGATGCAAATTACCTTTCAAATGCTTGTCTTAGATCGTAAGGTTTACTCGTCCATGGACTCTCAAAGTTGAATAGGAGGTTCCCCGTTCAATTCCTATCATTTGTTTTTTTTTTTAAAATATACCCGATATAACTATGGTAATTGACTCAACGCCTACGTCAGACTTCAGTTTTTAAGGATGTCCGCACATCCGGTTTTGGATTTTCGGCCATTAAAGAATCATTTGCGTTTCTGTAATCGTTATAAAGATACGATTCGAAATTCAAACTACGTTTTTAGAAAGAGCTGTATTTAAGGATGTCAAAACATGTAAAATTGTATAAATTCAAAAAAATATTTTTTTTTGGGGGGGGGGGGGGCTTTTTCCCGAATTTGGAGTATTCAAAGAAAACGACAAGCAAGTATTCAATATTACTCCTTGCCTTTTATCGGATAGAAAGCAAATAAAACTTATGAATATGGTTAAAGGAATCCTTTCCTTATATCCCTGAACCAAAATACCAACATATATGTTATTTCCAATATTTAAAAAATGTGTAATGAAATTTAATTATTTTTGGTGAATTACCTCCCTTTATTTTATAAAATGAGTCAAAATATCCAAAAAAGTAAGACTGTGGCCCATACTTTTTTCATGTCAGAATATTCTTCATAAGGTCACAAATTTATATTGAGAGTATAAGAAAAAGTTAAACAGTAGAACTATATTTATTTTACTGTGAAGCATGTATCAGTAGCCCTTGATATTAAAGGAAAAAATCTTCTTTCAAGGACCGAGTAAAGCTGTCATAACCTTCTTTTGCTTCATCGAAATTCCATATTTCTTTAATAAATCAGTGGAATGGGTTGTCGTTTTAAAATAAAAAAATAACCAATTGCTTTCAGAATATTGATGTGTCCAAAAATAAGAACTTCAAATCAAGGGTGTAATTTTCAAAGAAATTGAAAGGCATGGACTAAAGTGCACTGATTATTATTGGTACCTATTTTCATACGGCTTTGTGAAAAGAATAAGCACTTTTTTTCTTTTTAAAAATCGAAATAAAACATTTAGATCTTTCTAAAAAAAATCAGGTTTAAAGAAAAGTTTAATAGTAGAAAAAAGACAAGCGACCTTCCTTAAAATACACTTATAGAGCTCTTGAGGTTGTGTACAAACATGCCAACTAGATATCGCCAAAAACAACAGAATATGACCAAAGATTACGGTTTGTCACCTGAACGCAATTGCCTACGCCAACATTAGCCCTGCGCTCAGAATCACCGAACGGTGAAAACGTTTTTCCAATTATACCCCGCTTTGCACGTGCGCTTGCGTGCAAAGCGGCGTAAAATTGGAAAACTGTTTGCACCGTTCGGTGATCCTGATCTTAGAGCTACACTAACAAAAAGGCAATGGCAATACTTCCGAAACAGCCGAGCTGATAAACGGGATTATCACTAAAAGAAAGTGTAAGCTATGTGCAATTAGGCATTATGTTTAACGGATATTATTGCGAGAAATGCCACACCAGTTTTATCAAAGGGACTAGATACTGATTATCTCTGGAAAAAAATAGTGTAAGTTATGTGCAATAAGGCATTATTTTGAGCGGACATTATTGCGAGAAATGCCACACCAATTTTATCGAAGGGACTAGATACTGATTATCTCTGAAAAAATAGTGTAAGCTATGTGCAATAAGGCATTATTTTGAGCGGACATTATTGCGAGAAATGCCACATCAATTTTATCAAAGGCACTAGATACTGATTATCTCTGAAAAAAATAGTGTAAGCTATGTGCAATAAGGCATTATTTTGAGCGGACATTATTGCGAGAAATACCACACCAATTTTATCGAAGGGACTAGATACTGATCGAAATTAAAGTCAATCGCCGTTTAGGTAATACATTTAGTTATTGAATAATGTCTACCAACAAAATAACATTTTTTTTCATTGTACAGGGTAATAATACCAAAAAGCCTCTTGAGAGCAAAAAATATCATAACGGAAACAAAACGGTTGAAATATTTTTTTTCAGACAAAACCACACACACACATAAAGCAGATCAAAACAAACAAAAACAACAAATATAAAACCACAAAACAAACCATGGGTAAGTTCATATCGGACTCGGTTTCAACCCGAGTTATCTGGGTTTCAATCAGAACGACCTCGGTTTCGACACTATTGATGTCATTTTAACCTTTCAACCTCGACGCTTCTGATCCTGGGTCAGGCCGGTGGTACCTGGGTTCCATAATGGCGTCGAAAATAGTGCACATTAAACAAATGCTCTCTATTACTTTAAACGACAAATACTTTTTTCTTATTTTATATAGTATTTTCCACGAGTTTATCACATTTCTTATTGGGATAACGATATTTCATGGTTAATTAATTATTGTAGTGGTAAATATGAAGTTTGTTTACTACCACTTTAGTGGGTAACTGCGTTCACATGAATGTCCTTTCTGCATATGCATATTACAGTCAATTTTAGATTATTACATCATCTCATGCCATTTGAATTGCCCCATTGTGACGTTTTATAGAAGGTGACCCTTAGTTATCACACCACAGTTGCATATTGTTTGATTTCTATTGGTTAATTACAAACCAATTGGTATTTTCTGCCAGTTTGGTTTGTTGTTTCAATTACCTTATTCGCTGAAAATAATTTCCGTTTGGATTTCAACTAACGATGAATTCTTATACAACCGGACCCAGATACTCAACCGATAATTCAATTCCTCATGTATGACATCAGCAAAACTTCAACATAATTCGTGTTCTTTTTTTTTTTTTTTTTTTTTTTTTTTCATCTATAGTACCAGCAAGGAATTCTGATTTCAATAAGTCAAATATTCTTAATTTAGGTTAAGTTCGGCAGTTTTCTTCTAGAAATTCTATTCCATGAACATATTCTTTTGTTGTCCTTCTCCCGTAAAGGGACATCTGGAAGTCCGTAATTAGAAATATTTGAAAAAGAGATCAACTAGAGCATGTGAAGTCTGACTTGATTAAACATTATGATCACTTTCAAAATGGTCCCTTTTCGCGAGGCGCATGACTTATTTGAAGCGCCAGGAAAGTCGTGAAACACCGTTCAGCACTGTATAATTGTGACCCGTCACGCGAAAAGGGACCATCTTGGTAGTGCTTAAAGTGTCGATCCTAGTCAGACTGCGCGGAGTGTGCAGACTGACTAGGGTCGAAACTTTTGCTCTTTGCTTTTTTTTCTGAATATAGAATGAAAAATCTACCTTCCAGTGAAAGAACTTTTGGTTTGCGACCACTTGTTCATCTATGCTTAACTCAATCTCTTTTTCAAATATTTATTTTATTGACTCCCCGGGTGGTCCCGATCGCCCGACGGGTCACAATTATTTATAGTCCTTATATGCCTATTCATTGTATAAGCACTTACGACATTTCGGTACTGCTATAATGATGACGTAAAAATGGAAATGTTTTGTAAACCCGACATATAACGATTCTTTCCGGAGTTTCCCGACTTCGAACCGATTTCATTTTTTCATCAGGGGAGGACTACCTTACAAAAGTTTCTCTTTTTGTCCAGCGAATTTGAAAACTTACTAACAATATTGAAACGTGGTGAAGTTTAGATCAGAATGTGAATTTACAGGCTAATCTGAGTCTAAGCTTCGCGCACATATGAATTTGATGACAATGTCTTGACAGGATCCCATAAGAGCAATACGAGAGAATCTTTTGAATCTTAATCAGATTATTATTACATATTTTCATATATGGTTCCCGTCAAGTGAAAAGGGACAATCTGGGAACTCTTCAAGATATACATTCGAAAAAGAATTTTGGTCCAGCATAGGTCAACCAGAGGTCACATTTCTAAAATCGTTATACAGAAAGGTAGAATGGTCATTTTAGATTCAGAAAATCAGCCGAGTTTCAAAAGTTTCGACCCTAGTCAGCCTGCGCATTCAGCACAGTCTGACTGGGGTCGATACTTTACGCACTACCCAGACGGTCCCTTTTCGAATGAGGGGTCACATATGCATTTTCACCAAAACGATGAAAAGGTAATTTCAAGTTTTTCAGTTTTTGGACTTTTTTTCTGTTTATGTTTTTTAAAGAAAGACTGTACTAACAAAAAGATAAAGTAAGAAATAAACTCATTTAACAAAGTTATTTTTTCTTGACTGAATATTTGAATCTAGACAGATCATTTTACCTTACTGTATAAGAATTGTTCTAAATGTTGAAATGCCTGATCACCTGTATAGTAACCAATTTTTTGAATATTTTATTGTACGAAGTTTCAAAATGGTACTTTTATCTTGGACGGTCACGTGTATACAATGAAATTTATATATATAAGAAAAAAAATGAAAATCGCAATATTAAAAGCTTTGTACGTGAAAATGATTAATGTGTGTTTCAGATATTCCCGAATGGTGTAATGCTAAATAATATCCTTTAGGACCTTTTCAATCAAGCCTTGTGCCATAAAAAGTATTCATCGTTTACAAAAATTGAAGTCAATAATCTAAAATGATTTGTTGATTGCCATTGCCCACCCCCTTGCTGCTATATTTCAAGCCACCGAGGACAAAACGTGGCTGACTTTAAGACGACATAGGGTAACAAGATCGAAAAACGTAACCAATCGTGATTGCTAGGACTGCAGTGTTAAATTTTTCAAAACATCTGCCAAGGCAGAAATGGTTAAGATGACCCGATGTACAAACCGCATTTACAGGAGGATCTCTTGACAGCACAATTCAAACCGAATGCAAAAGTTTAAAGCTATGGTCACATTAAAGTATCTTTAACTAAGGCACTTTCGAGAAATTTTCGTAGACAGAAGTATGTGCGAATGGGAACATCTACGGAGAACAGTGTGAAATTTAGTAGCTAGCTAAATTAGAGTGAGTAATTATCATATTTGGTTAACGGAAAACCGCATTTCATTTGTTTCCCAAGCCCTGCTATTTTTTATATGTCACTCTATAGATAAGAAACACTATCATTAAAATAAACATAACCGAGTATTTTCATCAACCATTTTCACAATGTAGGAGCGGAACGCCGATTTTGACACGGAGACCCTCGGTAACATTATCTTATCTTATATTGTATTTTGATTTTTTTTCATAAAAAACCCGTTTTGGAAACAATGAGCTTATTCCAGATGCACTGGCATATGCATACGACCATCTTTACAGATTTAAATGCCTGCAACAGACTGACCCGGTTCAGTAGACTGACGTTTTTAGCAAAAACTGATGATAATTCATCGAATGTTAATAATAAATAGCACCATTTATCATTTGAAATAGGTATTATGAGATTCTTTAATCATGTGTTAGTCAAGTATGCCGATACTAAGTAATAAATCTCTATGTGATCCTAGTAAACACACTTTTATGATAAGTCGTCGAGATTAAATCTAAGTTGGAATTGCTCCGCATTCCCACTTAAAAACGATCGATTGCAGTCACTTAAAAACACGGTATACAGTAACTTGACTTATTCAATTCTTATTTAGTAATTTTGTACAGTAACTTGGTTTGATCTCACCTAGTCGAAGCAATAAGAACACGAGGCAAACGATTTTCTCCCAGGACGAAGTATAAGTTGTTTTTAAAAGTATTGGATCTTCGTCTACAATTTTCGACCTATTTATACTATAATTAAGAGTTCATAGTAAAGGGGGGGGGGTTAACACCTTATGGCTCATGAAATATTATCGCATATCCTTAAAAGTACTTTTACGATAGTTTCCTCTCTCGCGAGCAATATACGATTAGTTATTGTAAAGTTTAGAGTTATTGCAGTTTATTACATCTATTTACCATAAATACCTGGGATTCTGATGCAAGTATTACCCAAAACCGTTGCTTTTTTGTTTGTTTTTTTTTAGATCATTTTGCATGGTTAGTGAAAGATTCACTTGGTGAAATAATCTAAATATATGTAAAAATCATAGCATCAATACCCAGTTTCGCAAAATGTGAGTATGTTGTGAGTATTCATATGTCATGGCCATTTCTTCAATAGTGTAGATGTAAGCGCGTCGTTCCTTTAACCATCAGGTCTAGGGTTTAACCATGTTTATAATATGACCTACGCCGCGGGAGTGAAATAAACCCGTTGTATATTTTTTATATTACACGGATGTTATTACACTAGTGGAATAACTATGCAAATGAGCTTAGGGCGAATAGCAACGCTATTTTGTAACCGCGAAAATGACGTCATGATCTATATATTGTGACGTCAGATATAAACATCGTTATAAGTTTCGCGGAAAGTTGAAATGTTAAATTTCAAGAATTTTGATGATTTTTCGTAAAAAATAGGGTCATATTATAATTAGAATATAAAATTTGTGCTCATGAAATACCGAATTTATTTAACTCGTCATCTAAAACAGATAAAAACTCGGCGCAGCCTCGTTTTTATCCGTTTACAGATGACTTGTTTAATAAATTCGGTATTCCATGACCACTCATTCAATATCCTCTCTATAATATTTATGACGTCTTATCATAAATCGCAGTTTTGGTCCACTGACAGGAGAAGAGTTTAAAACATGGATTGGATCGCCTGTCGTTTGGAAAGTGAAGGTAACTGAAGACACGTCAATTTGGCTAATCGTCAGCTTTATTAAAAAACATCTCGGAATGAAATTGCCGAGATTTATCTTTGGAATACGGGCATTAACTTAAACGTAAAAAAGTATGTGTTTGAACAACGAAACAACGATCAGTCGGCAGCCCAACGTAAATAGAGGCAAACCCCTGTTTAACCCGCCGAAATCAGTATTTGTATTTTTTCTAAAATTATAGTTTGATATGTTTTTATTTATTTCCACGTCCATATGTGAGCTAATGGGTCGATTTTCACGAAGAAAATTTTATTTAGAAATACAAATACATTCCGTAAAATTGGTGTTCTTTATGTGCATTCTCAAAGACAATGACCGGTCTTACACGCTATTGATTTCTAAAATCTTTTAGTTTTGATTTCATTTTAACACGCAAAGATGAAAAATACCCAAATATCAGATACATATATAATACGTACTTAGTGTTTTGTATGAGAAAAAATATCTAACGAGGTTTGGAGAATTGATAACTGTCGAGGCTCTGCCGAGGCAACTATCAATTCTCCCAACCGAGTTAGATTTTTTTTTTCATACAATGCACAAAGTACGTATTATATTTATCTTATTACCTCTATTTGTCTTGCTTTCACCGATGTTTCTGACTGATATGCAAGTTTCTAAAAATAACCGCATTATATCATTGTTCTAAAAATAACTATGTGATATCATGAAAAAATATCATACGGGATGTTATCACATGGATATTTGTATAGTTATAAGATAAAATGAGTGAGGTGATGTGAGGGATAAGACGGGCAGCATCAGATAAATATTCTTTTATTATCAATTTTACATCGGTTTTTGCGTCCATCTTTGCTATGTACCAGGGTCTTTATCGAACGCAATAGCCATTTTGGGAATTTGTAATTCAAGATGCTACTTATTGACTAAAACCTTTTCGTTTATAAAGCAAAGCAAACATCTTGCTGCATCTACGAGGAATGCAAAGAATCGAAAACAAGTTGCGGTACAACGTCTTTGTGGATGACTGTACAAAACCAAAAAAATGTTTGTCAAAAATAGAAGATTATAATCCAAAATGATTGCACCCCCACCACCACCCCCAAAACACTGGGTTACTACTCAACCTTTCTAACCAGGGAGCTCCGCTTCGAAGATGTCAGTGCGTTCAACAACTATCTTAGAATGCTCTGGCAGGCGTTTGATGAAATCCTGGCGAGGACCTGATGGGAGTACTTTAATACCTGGACATGCTCCTATTTGCCCGAGAGTTGCGTTTCGCCCTTTATATGCCGTGACAGACCGGGTTAGAACTTGATCAGGACGCAAGGGACCTTGAGCAGCAGAACGTGATGGATCGTAAAAGCCCGTAATGGAACGCATTGGCATCCGTAATAGACCGTGAGCCTATCCGTAGCACGCCATGGTGCATCCCTGACACTTCGGCTCAAACTGCATACCTCGGTGCGTCAAGTATACCGTGGCACGACTAGAGAAACCTTAGCAAAACGTAGTAGAACTTGTTAACAGAAAATAAAGCTATGGTCACATTGACGGCAATTATCGTAAAAAGTCGTACTCCATTTTACCGTAAGCAAGTCGTATCACTAATACGATTAACTAAGTTGAAGTATGACAAAGTACATTTAACAAAGGTACCGTCGAACAGCTTCCGTAGAAAGAAGTACGCGCGGGTAGGAACAACTACGAAGAACTGTGGAAAAATAAGAAGTTTAAGGTGGCAATGGACAACCGGTTCTCGACTCTTTTAACCGGAAGTGGGTTTTCGTTTATTTTACGGCTCTTTTTGCTCGTTGTTTAAAAAGACTGGTTTTCGTAAGGTTCTGCTTATGGAAATAACGTAGAATAATAATGGAACAATTTCATAACTAAGCTTCTTTTCAACATTTGATATCAATTGAATGACTGGATCATTAAATTTAACAATAAAAATGCGTTAAAAGCGTCATTCAATAATGAGAGGTCACTGTTAAATTTCGAAAAACTTTCTTATTTGCATGGAAAGGTATGCTGAATTTTTTACCAAATAAACGAAAAATATGGGGTTTAAATATATCGGGAAACAAGAAAAAATAATTTTGGTAATTTCTTCAAAAAATAGATTTTTGTGGCATTTTACCCTGTAAAATTACAAAAAAGTTAGAGCAATTTTAACTTTTGAAGGCAAATTGTGCAAATGCAGTTGATCAAAGAGAAATTTTCTTTGCAACAGCCACTGTGTACATACATGTATAAGGTATATCAAAATTTATTTGTTTTATAGCTATAAGCCAGTACTTAGCTTATACCAGACCTAAAACGAATATAAACGTTTTACTCAAAAATGGTCAATACCACTCAAGGGCAGATAACTCTAGCATGAAAACGAGCATGGAAAGGTACCTTTAAATTCTGATATTATGACTAGACAATGTTAATCTTCAACATATGTGAACAAGAAAAGAATTAATTGGGTGGATAAAAATGATGCCATGTGTCCATTGCTACCTTTATTAGATTAATTATTAATTTTAATTAATGGAAAATCGCCATTCATTGATTTTCCAAGCCCTGATATCTCTTGATTGTCATTCTATAGATAAGAATCACAATCTTTGAAAATATCATAACGTTTAAAACCTAGCAGTTCTATCGGTCACCTTCGGGTATTATAATTAATTTGTTGTAAAAACACGCGAGGTCCAAACCATTGATTTCACGTGCACTTCATGATTAGGTTTTCTCAATTTCACTGATTCTGTTCGTACTCTGAACGTAGTCCAACCCCACTGTTTCCCTGCTTGGTCGTAGCTTTAACTTGGACAGATGTTTTTTAAACGGTTTGTACGGTAAACTAGGATAAACGATACGTTCTAATTCGGCAAGGGTACGATTCAACAAGATCTTATTACGTTGAGCTACATTCAAACTACGAAAGAAAATCCTTTTCACCGTAGAGATTTTGAACATACCCAAGATTTGTGCGGCCACTACGGTAGGATTATACGGTAGAAGAACGTTCAGTCCACGGACGACTAGGTTAAACTACGCAGTCTACGGTAGGGTATGTTGTAGTACGGCATTCTCTCACTACGTCGAGATTAAGTTTACAACGTGAAATGTGACCGCGATTTTTTACAACGTACTTTTTCCCTACCTAACAGTAAACAAAAATCAGAGAAGAGTAGTGAATCTCTGGTGCAACCTTGGTTAACCGTAGTATCGGGGACAAACGTTTACGATATCATAGCGTTCTACTACGGTAAATTTACGGATAAGAAGGGATCAACTTCTGTTACAGTACGGCAAAATTAGGGACAAAATAACGTAGTATACCGTGAATAGACTTTTAAACACTTTTTTACAATATCCAAAACACTGCGGTCAAACTTACCAGTTTGCACCACGTTACTCACTACGCTTAACCGAGCTGTATCGAGTCTTTATCTCCTTTAGAGGACAAGTTTGATAAATTTGGATTTTATTATCATAAATTTGAAATTCTATCTATAATATGATCTGATTTTGCGATAAACGGAGAAAGTTCAAGATTTATTAGGTAAATAGATAGATAGATTTATTTCGGTAAAAAAGTACATACAACAATGGAGTAGTACAATAAGGGATAATAAAATGCAATTCCAATTTAAATTACACAATTTAGTAACAATATTAAGATACATACGTAAGAAAATATTGCAAGTATTAAAAGATAACAAGCATCTCAAAGACTGATACTACCCACTATATGCACCCAGACCCAGGGTAACACGAAAAAGAGAAAACTCTTATTTTCATCGTGGTCCTAATCAAAAACAATAGGGCGGCATGACACCATGAAAGGCTTGTTCAAAGTTTTTTTTTCACAAATTATCAAGATAAGAAAGCATGTTTTAAAGATTGACATCACAGTAATACATTTATCACATGGTTAAAGCTATACATATCACAATATTTGAATCACAGAAAGAGATACAAGCAATGTCTTTATTAGTTGAAATATCTTTGATCATCTAATAAAACATATTTAACTGCTTGCTTAAAAGGACTGTACTTTTATATATTAATGACGTCCGCTGGAAGAGCGTTCCATAATTTGGAAGCATTATAACAAAATAATTTTGACCCAAAAGATTTAACTTTTGGTATACCATAGCCCCGTTTTGAGCTTAGCCTCGTGTTGTGTTTATGGAAAGAAGCTTGCGATACGAAAAAATGCTTGATATTCAGGTACCATATTATTATTGATTTTAAAGATATGACACACCATTATTTGATCAACTCTGCTCTGGACAGGTAACCAGTTTAATTGCTAAAAAATGTTCCTTAGTAACTTTTAATCTTACATCTAGGTTAAAAATAACTAATTAACCTGTTTTGCGTAGTTTGTAACTTATTTTCATACACTGTCGTGAGACCCTGAAACCATACTGAACAGGCGTAGTCGAAATGGCACTGAACAAGAGTAGTAACCAAAAGTTTCTTAGTGTGTTGACATACGAATTGTTTCTTGTGTAACAAGAACTTTAATCGGGAGTTTGCTTTCTTTAAAACCGACTCTGCTAGTG
The DNA here is from genome assembly GCA_948146395.1 of Fragum whitleyi. Taxonomy (NCBI): domain Eukaryota; kingdom Metazoa; phylum Mollusca; class Bivalvia; order Cardiida; family Cardiidae; genus Fragum; species Fragum whitleyi. Next base: position 72,878,368 of record OX411543.1, on the reverse strand, counting down.
AAGAAAAGGTTAAGGATTTGTCAATGGTGACACCTAGGTAATTCACAGAAGAAGATTGACCGATGGGCGTTCCATTACAAGATACGTAAAGAGATGGCTGGGACTTGAGTTTCTGTCTGAAACCGAAAAGTATGGACTCTGTTTTACCAAGCTATAAAGACAACTTAATGTCTACCAACCAATGGCTGACTTCTTGAAGATCATCAGTCAGAGCCACTCCAACGGCTCTGGCATTTTTGCCAGAGACTAATATGGCGGAATCATCAGCATATAATAACAGCTTGTTTTTAACAACGCCTGGCATGTCATTGACATAAATCAAGAAAAGTATAGGACCAATTATCTACCCTTGAGGAACCCCACAAGATATTGGAGAGCTTGTAGAAAAGTTTTCAGACACATCAACAAGTTGGTACCTGTCAGCAAGGTATGACTTAAACCAGTTACAAATATTGTCGCCTAGGCTTCAGCTTCATCAAAGGAATTTCATGGTACTGTATCAAACGCCTTTTGCAGATCTAAAAGTACCATTCCAACAACGTTACCCTTATCTGTTACAAATTTATGTAGTCCGTTAAATAAATAAGACAAGTATCTGTAGAGAAAGTACTCCTAAAACCAGACTGAAAATTATACAACAAATGTTTTTCTTAAAAATAGCATTCAACTTGACCGAAAACAACCTTTTCAAAAACTTTAGAGAAAATATTTCGTATAGATACAGGTCTATAATTACCAACGGACATCTTATCATTCTTCTTGAAAAAGGGGGACAACTCTTGCAGTTTTCAGGCCATCGGGTACTGTACCATGGATTAATAGAGAAAGGTTAATACTATGGGTAAGGGGGCCAACAACGATAAGTGCAGCATCTTTTATATAACGTGATGGAAGACCATCTAGACTTGTTTCTTTGTTAGGGCTGAGCTTATGGAGGTATTTAAGAACTTTACTTTCAGACATTAAGGCAAAAGAGTAACTATTCAGCCGAATGCCCAATTTCCTATAAAAGACATTAACAAATTGCTCACCTTACTTTCCGTTGCAGGCTGGTATCTAGCACGTGATGAAAAAAAATTAACCGAGCTGAAAATGTTTTGTGCACTGCACTGTATGTATCTTGTCTTAAATGATCGTTTGCAAGAGCACTCGTGGTACGTCGTTCAAAATTGTATAATATCTACATTTCAAATCTTAGTAAAATTCATGTTATAATGCCGAAAACCAAAATAAAATCGCGGGCGAAATCTGTCAACGGCCTTTAAGATAATCCTTAGTATAGTTTGAAATTATTGACATGATTTGAAGTTAATGCAATGAATAAATTAACTGCTTAACACATTGGATATCGAGGCAAGGCGGAAGCCTTCGAAAAACACCGTAAATCCGCCGCGTGTATAGGATGAGCAGCTGAAGGTTTGAGGAAGTTGTCGTGATAGTATTCTTTTAGAAAAACAAAGCATACATAGTTAGGTGCTTCATATGCCGAAAAAATGACAAGAAAAGTTAAAAGTTGCGTTAAACGAACAAAACAGAAAAGAAAATAATTTGCAAACCAAACGCACCGGAAATCTCTGTTGATCGAGTGATCGTCAGCTTTATCCAAACGAAAAAAAGAGGGTCATGGTGGCCCTAAATCGCTCACCTGAGTTAACTGTCTTAAGATCTGACTTCTTTACCTAGTTTTTAACCACACTTGACCAGAATTCAAACCAGACAGATTTTTAAAGACAATTCGAATCTGGCTAATTCTCTTGATGATTGGGCAAAAGTTAAGGCCTCTAGAGTATCTACAAGGATTTTGTAAGATTTGACCATGTGACCTCATTTGTTACCCCACTTGACCCAATTTCGATCTTGTCCGAGATTTCATCAAGACAATACTTCTGAACAATTTTCAGGTTGAGTGAGCAAAAAATATGGCTTCTAGAGTGTCTACAATGTTTTTCTAATATTTGACCCCGTAACCTCATTTTTGACCCCTCTTGACCAAATTTCTAACTTGTCCGAGAACTTATCAAGACATTCAGTCTGACCAATTTTCAGGTTGATTGAGCTAAAAAATGTGGCTTCTAGAGTGTCTACAAAGTTTTTCTAATATTTGAAACCATGACCTCATTTTTGACCCCACTTAACCCGATTTCGAACTTGTCCGAGAATTCATCAAGACAATTATTCTGACCAATTTTCAGGTTGATTTAGCAAAAAATATGGCTTCTGGAGTGTCTACAAGGTTTTCTATTTGACCCCGTGACCTCAGTTTTGACCCCACTTGACCCAATTTCGAACTTGTCCGAGATTTCATCAAGAAAATCATTCTGACAAATTTTCAGGTTGGTTGAGCTAAATATGGCTTCTAGAGTGTCTACAATGTTTTTCTGATATTTGACCCTGTGTCCTCATTTTAGACCCCACTTGACCAAATTTCGATTTCGTCCGAGATTACATCAAGAAAATCATTCTGACCAATTTAAAGGTTGATTGAGGTAGATATATGGCTTCTAGAGTGGCTTCAAAGTTTTTCTTATATTTGACCCTGTGACCTCATTTTTGACCCCTCTTGACCCAATTTTGAACTTGTCCGAGATTACATCAAGAAAATCATTCTGACCAATGTTCAGGATGATTTTACAAAATATGGTTTCTATAGTGTCTACAAGGTTTTTCTAATATTTGACCCATTGACCTCATATTTGACCCCACTTGGCCGAATTTCAAATTTGTCCGAGATTACACAAGACAATCAACCTGACCAATTTTCAGGTTGATTGAGCAAAAAAAATGGATTCTAGAGGAGTGTCTACAAGGTAACGACACACGACACACGACGGACGACGGACATCTTGCGACCACAAAAGCTCACCTTGAGCACTTCGTGCTCAGGTGAGCTAAAAAACAAAAAGAAAACATAAAATGGATTGAAATTTCGGAGAAAAATAAATATGCTGTCACAGTGTCTTTCGAACCATTGTCTTTCGACTTCTAATGCCTTATTGTTTCCAAGTTCAGTGATTAGTGCCTTACTGTCACGGTTGATTTAATAGATATATATTATTTAACTTTAATCTTGAAGTTAAACGAGTCCTAGCGGAGATACCATGCGACAATTAGTCAAGCATTAAATGTATGCTTATAAAGGTTACGGTCAGTCATGTTAATGATTTCACGCTATACGTAAAATAAAATTTAAAAAAAAAAAGAGTTCTCTTGGATAAACTTTGTTAACAGGTTGACGGACTTAAACTGGTTAACAAACATTGCATTCTTGCGTTACGTTTGGGAACATAATTTGGTCGTTGAAGGAATTATGAACAAAGACACCAGAGATAAAAAGGTAAAAATAAAATTTCTGAATGTTCTCATCTGTTGCATCCGTAATTATGAAACATATGTTTGAAAGACAAGGCATGTGCAAACCAGACAATAACGATTTCGTGTGATTGAATGAAGTTAGTCACGTTCAAAAGTCTTAAGATTTGTGTCCGAGCCTGATACCCAGATTCATCACTTCTTAAAATGTTTCACATCAGTCTTACCATATCAATAAACTCTTCAAAGTCCATCATTGAAAAAGTATAAAATAAGTGTTTTTTTCACCAATCCAAAAACGTATTTTGGATGTTTGAAAAAAATGCTTCATACCCTGACGGAAGCAGTTTCGAGCACACAGCCATGTTTTTTTTTTTATACAATAAGTCCGACTGTGCCATTTCCAACAGATTTATGTGTGCGTGATCCATTGAAAGGTTTGGATTACTCCACAGCACAAGTGAAATATTCAATGATTGTGAAAGACTATTTCGTTGGTTTGGTGCAAGACTATAGTAAGTGTATATACATTGTATATACACTTACTACAGTCTTGCACCGAACACCCTCGATTTGTTTCGGCTACCTATTGTGGGCGCAATTAAGGCTCCAATTAGACTGTGAGCCAGCCTGTTCTCTACCGTTGGTAGATTTGCCATGATAAAACTAGAAGACTCGAATAGTCATACACCGCTCATCTGAATTTTATTGATCCCATGGATGTCACCCAAGTAACATTTGGCAAAGTTAAGCTCAAATTTGAATAGTTGAGTAGATGTTATTCCAGTTCAAGATGAAATAAAGGCCTCGCTCTGCAACGGCGAAATATATGGCCCAATCAGAATGTCGTGAATGTATTTTGATAAGGGTCACACAAGGAACATTTAAGCAAAGTTCCATGTAAGATACACGTGTTCTATGGGTAAAGGAGAGGTGTCGTTTAAATGTCATAGTGAAAAAAATGGGCCGGCAATGTCACATCAATATTTATGCGCTGAACAGAATTTCATGAACCTGGTTTTAACGAGGGTCACTAAGGAATATTCATACCCTATTTAATTGATATTTCCATTTTATTGATATTTCTGCAAAAGCGACCATCATCATGATCCTATAATCATGTTGTGAAAGTTACAAAAGAAACAGATCATATTTGTGGACTTGAACGTATAAGCAAGATTGCATGAAATGAAATATCATAAGGACAAATAAGCGACCATTCCTATGATCCTACAATCATCACATGAGAGTTTTTTTAGTATCCATGAATACTGAGTTCCAAAAGAAAGAGGCACATTCATCTTTTAAAAGATTTAAGGAAATCTGACCATTCAAAAATTTAACAAGTAATTCAGATGCAAAATGTGTAAATTAAAGGCATCTACCTAGATGAAAGAGTTTTATGCACTCTATGATTCTTGTCTTAAAAGATCGATTACAAATGCTATCGCTGTACGTCGTACAAAATAGTATTATATCTATATTTCAAATCTTTGAAAATAGTCATGTCTTAAATTCTAAAAATCACCAGGAACATGGGACGAAGTCTGTTTTACGGACTTTTGGATAATCCTTCTTACGTAAAATAAGCTTAAACGAACAAAAAGTGAATTCTTTGGTTAAGGTTTACAAACCGACAGATTGGGGGACAAACACTGGTAACCAAACTAATCACGCTGTATATATGCTATGTTAGATCCTTACGTTGCAAAAATGTTTGTGGAAACGTTATTGTGTCGTTAATGAACGTTTAACCAAAGCCACACAAAGGAAAAAGTAAAATTCAAATTTCTGAATTGTCCCATCTGTTGCATCCGAAACGACGAGACATATGTCTGAAACTCAGGACATGTACAAACCAGGCAAATGAATATTCCGTGTGAATGAATGAAGATAGCCCGTGAAACATCTTAAGATTTTTCTCTGAGACCGATACACAGAACCATTACTAATTGACACTTTCATTGCCAGTCCGACCAAACATTAAAAATCCTAATCAGAAACGTGCAATCTTAATGCCGCCATATTGTATACATTGAATCTGTGTGTGACGTTTCGATTATATGTGTGCATGATTGTTAGACATTAAACAGCCTGGATAACCACAGTGCAGTTGAAATATCTACGATTATGAACACGGGTCTTTTGTCTTTGGCTAACTATTGAGCGCCTGCACAGGCTGATTTTAGTCTTGGCGTTGCGCACCCGGGAAATTGATAGAAATTATTTTCACGCACTGTTTTTTTTAGCTCACCTGAGCACATCGTGCTCAAGGTGAGCTTTTGTGATCATTGAATGTCCGTCGTGCGGTGTGCGTCGTGCGTCGTTCGTCGTCATGTGTCAACAATTTAAGTGTTTACACTCTAGAAGCCACATATATGATCAGATCTTCTTGAAACTTGGACAGAATGTTGGTCAGGTCACAAGAATGACCCTATAGAAAAAGGGAAGGATCCATGCCATATCACGGGAAAAAGGGCCTTAATGACAATTTTCTTGTTTACACTCTAGAGGCCACAAATATGGCCCAATCTTCATGAAGCTTGGTCATAATATTTGTCACCTCACAAGGATGAATCCTATTGAAAATGGAAATGATCCATGTCATATCACGGGAAAAGGGGCCTTAATGACAATTTTTTGTTTACACTCTAGAAGCCACAAATATGGTCCAATCATCATGAAACTTGGTCAGAATGTTGGTCAGGTCACAAGGATGGTGCCTATTGAAAAATGGAAGGATCCGTGCCACATCACGGGAAAAGGGGCTTAATGATATTTTAGTTTACACTCTAGAAACCGCAAATATGGTCAAATCTTCATGAAACTTTGTCAGAATGTCGGTTAGATCATTAGGATGAGATCTTTTGAAATGGGAAGGATCCCTGCCATTTCACGGAAAAAGGGGCCTTAATGACAATTTTCTTGTAAGAGCCCAAGATGCCACAAATATGGTCCAATCTTCATGAACTTTGGTCAAAATGTTTGCCAGGTCACAAGAATGAACTCTGTTGAAAAAGGGAAGGATTCATTCCATATCACAGGAAAAGGAGTCTTAATGATTATTTACTTGAAATAACAAATGGTCATAAATATGGCCCACACTTTGTGAAACTTGGTTTTATGTAGAAATTATCTTCTTTATGACATCTGCCTTTTTATTTAGTGTGATGTCCCAGTGATCAAAGAGACTCAGGTGAGCGTTTTAGGACCATCATGGTCCTCTTGTATAATTTGTTTTATGATTGTCTCCAGATGCGTAAAACTTCGGCTTGCAAGAAATGGAGAGGCTTTTTTTTCGTGGAAATACGAAACGAAAAGCCTTTTATCTTATAACTAAACAAATATTCGTTTGATAACACCCCATGTGATATTTTTTATGGTATCACATGGATATTTTTAGAACAATGACATAATGCGGTTATCTTTAGAAACTTGCATTTCTGTTAGAAAAATCGACGAAAATGATGCAAATAGAGGTTATAAGATAAATATAATACGTACTTAGTGTATTGTATGAAAAAATATCTGACTCGGTTGTGGAAATTAACAATAGTCTCGGCAGAACCTCGACGATTATCGATTCCCCCAACCTCGTTAGTTATTTTCCATACAAAACACTAAGTACGTATTATATATACACATATATATCACTCAGTCTTTAACATTCAGTGAGATGAAACAAAAAAATATCCTTTGCGTTTCTTAAACATTTTTGTAAAAAAATAATAAAAAGTAAACACATGGACTGGGTTTAGGAAATATATACTGAGATTGTAAAGAAAGCGTGCACTATCGAATTTCACATTTATTTTGATTTCTTACCAAGTTGAATGAAATTTAGTGAGTGAAATTTGTGCCATTTTGATAAAATATCACAAATATATTGCATAGAAGTAGTCAGAACGTATTGTGATTAGATATGTCCTTCTTGTATCTTCTTCTCTGATTAAAGCAATGTGCTTCTGTGAAATTGCATAGTTTTTGGGGGCATCCAAAGACATTTCCAAACATATTTTTACGTAGACCTTACTTGTGGGTCACCATTAGAAACCGACTCGTTAGTATGTCTGTGATTTGTTTTCGAACGATGTTGTGGCGTTCTATGATATCTCGTTTTGGTTATGAAAGGCCTTGCATTACGCTGTGCTAAATCAAAGTCCTGATAGTACTGAAGGCGAGAGATCTGAATAGACGAAACAACACACAAGGTCAATTTTTTGGAATATAACCTTGATTATTCACCTTGTCCTTATCATCTATACCATATATTTTCTTACTTATCATTGCCAAAATCACTGCTGTGTTAAAGATACATACTTTTTAATATATGATCTTGACGGATGACCTTGCCAATAGAGAAAAGAAGAAAATGCTGCTAACAAACACTTTCTCCTTTCTCCCTAATATTATCTACCCTTTCTGCTACAAATTCGACTAATTTGCCCACATGTTGTATGTTATCTGCAACCCTTTATAATTTGCAACTGTCTAAACATGTGTTGTCTTGTAATGGATTAATCTATATTAAAAAAAAATTAAAAGCCTTGTCCGATCCTTAAACCCTTAAACAGACGACAAAATTTTAGACTGGGCCAACTTGGAACAGGTTGGAGACAATAAACCAACATGCGTGTAATTTGATATATATTTAGGGTAGAAATTAAAAAAATAATGGGGATGAGTATAGGGTAGACCATATTGTGGGAAAGGGAGAAATTGACCCTATCAATTTCTTGTATTCCCACAGCACAATACATCTTCTTTATTGAATTCAATTCAAAAGAAAGAGCCGACGAGCTCGGGCCCCTAGAAAAACAGCATTACTACGTTTGTAAGACGGAATGATCGAATTGATAAATTGACTGACTAGTAGCAAACCAATCAACTCAACTAAAATTATAAAAATGCGAGTTGCGCCTGTCTGCAAAGCGGTATCGGGCGTAGTAATCTATACCTTAATGATAAGGTTTTTTGGCGGACTCAGCGCTATATAGTGAGCATACCGTTCGACATTTTTCTTTTGAAGTGAGTTTGGAATGTGGATGACGATCCCTATAGGTAAATGGAACCATTGGCTACCCTCGCCTAAAAAGCCTTGCAAAAAAGAATAAAAAAATGGAGTGCATGCCTTCAAATGTCACCTTGCTTTTAGCGTTTTGATTATGCTTATGTTAGCCACAGTAATACACTGAAACGAACTTTTAAGCGGCCACTTGGTTTTTGCTGAAAAATAATATTTTCTTTTGTATCTGAAATGGTATGTAGACGAATTGTATTAGAAAAATCATTTATGCAGAATTTGAAGGGAATTGAAGATTACCCCTGATTTCAAAATAACATTAGTGGGTGAGGTAATTGTAAAAGTTTATACTCGTGAGAGCAATAAAGCGATGGTAATGATATTTTATTCAATAATTTGATATCTGACACGCAAATGTAGTCAAAGTGTGACACTTGTTGGATTAATTTTCGAGTATGTCCGAGACCTAAATTTTAAAATTCTTCCAAAAAGTGCCATTCTTTTTTACTTTTGCCAATGAGGGTTCCTGTGTATGACCTTTGCTATAGTTACCTAAGACAAAAATTCGACCCAATTTTTCTTTCAGAGTACGTCAAAATTGAACGACCATTCATACAGAAAGAAAAATGTATTATCAATGACTTTAAATACATTTTGTATCTTTAAATCTGGCAAAGGCGAGGTGGACGTTTAGAAGTTCTTGTAAACCATACAAAATCGAAGGTCAATCAAGTCGAAAATGTTTTTTGGATGATCTACTTTCCATATTGAGTAATTAAAAATCTTCGATGAATTGTTTAGTAAGTTATACCCTTTTCTTTTAGAGCTAAGCTTGTTTTTACAGATAACTCCTACATTTCTAGATGGGTTTCGAAGAATTTATCACAAATGTTCTCCACCATTAGTAAAATTTGCCACAATATCAACAAAACAATAACTTTACATCAGTTCAGTTTCAGAATCAAGAAATCGGAATCAAGCCTTGCAGCTACAAGATGACTCACATGGCTGATTTAAATGACTAGTGATGTTTCATCTAAGTTAATTGGTGATCAGCAAGGAATTGAAATGGACAAATTGATCTTCGAGTTGTTTTGTTACGTACATTAATTTGATAGTGAAAACTATCTAAAATATAGATCCGCAAGTTTATCTGAGTATCGAAAACCCATTATTGCCTATCATTTTCAAAGTAAAAAATGGTATTTGACGCCCCATTCTAATTTGTATTTATACAGCAATAGATTATTTTTTTTCATTGAGGTGACATTTCAATTGATTGATTAAATTAAGTTAAACGCTGCTTTCAACCTTTTTTTCAGTTATATCGCGGCGGCTGAAGCACCTTACAATGGTTTCCTGGTATTTCTCTCACCAGTACAACCAACACATCCTTTCCCAGCCTCCAGCTGCTATATCACATAGGTCTATGATTATTAACCCATTGGTGAGAGACAAATAGTCGGAATGAATGTGTGCCACCGTCGGAGATCGAATCCGGGACCTCTAGATTAGGTGACATTTCAAATAATGGCTTCTATGGACATTCCGTTCATATAGTGATGGGTGTCTCTTTGGTTTCGTTTACTGAAATGTAAAGTGCAATCATCTTAGGACGGGGAAAAAACCGTAATTTCAGTTTTTTATTCAATAAACGAAATAAAATAGACATTCGGTCTAATTGCAATCTTTTTAATCGTACGAACCATTAAGTCATTAAGACAAAATGTTCACGAGGGCATTCCTCTTCGTTTTTTTAGTCCTCTAACGGCGAAAGCCGAAGGGGGCGATAGGTTTGCGATCCGTCCGTCTGTCCGTCTGTCTGTCCGTCCGTCCGTCTGTCTGTCTGTCCGTTCGTCTGTCAGTCTTGAGTTTCAGTTATCCGGACTTTTTTTCTTAACCCTTAGAGAAATTGAGCTGATTTTTAGTGTGTGAGTCTGCATCAATGAGTTACAGAACAAGTTCGAGTTTGGTTCCGGTCCATTGATTTTTGTGGAAGATACGGATGCTGGACTTAGAAATTGAAAGGAAATTTCAGTTTTCAGGACTTTTTTTCTTAATCCTTGGAGATAATGAGCTGATTTTTGGTATGTGAGTCCCCATCAATGAGTTACAGAACAAGTTCGAATTTGGTTCCGGTGCATTGATTTTTGTGGAAGATACGGATGCTGGACTTGGAAATTACCAAGAAATTCAGTTTTCCGGGCTTTTTTTCTTTACCCTTGGAGATATTGAGCTGATTTTTGGTATGTGAGTCCCCATCAATGAATTACAGAACAAATTTAAGTTTGGTTCCCGTTCATTGATTTTTGTGGAAGATACGGATGCTGGAATTAGAAAATTACCAGGAAATTTCAATTTTCCGGGCTTCTTTTCTTAACCCTTGGAGATTTTGAGCTGATTTTTGGTATGAGAGTCCGCATCAATGAGGTACAGAACAAGTTCTAGTTTGGTTCCGGTTCATTGATTTTTGTGGAAGATTCGGATGCTGGACTTAGAAAATTACCAAGAAAGATCAGTTCTCCGTACTTTCTTTCCAAACCCTTGGAGATAATGAGCTGATTTGTGGTATGTGAGTACGCATCAATGAGTTACAGAACGAGTTCAATTTTGGTTCCGGTCCATTGATTTTTGTGAAAGATACGGATGCTGGATTTAGAAAAATTACCAGGAAAAATCAGTTTTCCGGACTTTTTTCCAGAACCTTCAGAGATATTGAGCTGAAACATAAAATCTAATTCAACTATAGTATTTTAGAGAGGTAGTAACCACCCAAAAAAGATACCCCTTTAGGGATATATTCAAATCTGGGAGGGGACTGGGTATTGCCATGCAATACTTCAGAATGCTTGTTTTATTTAGTAATAATCCTAGGGGCCCCTTTCCCAGAACACGTACTTAAAACTATATAATAATCCTGTGAAATTTCAAAAGAAATTGATTTTTGTGAATTTAAGTTTCATGTAAAGTGTTTTTGACCAAATTTTAAAGGCAGTTCATTAGCCAAGAAAAAGCAGCATGTCCAGGTATATTATATATCAAAATGAAGTTATTTATCAGCACAAGCAGTCGAGCAACGTAAGACTGTCATAGCGGCATAGGCAAAACATCGTAGAAACATGCTTGTAGAGAACAAGCAATTGCATGAATGCTGGATAAAATTGGCTCATATTTTATCAAAGTACAGTCTAAATTACTGCCCAGGTACTACTACAACCGTTGGTATAAAACTCGGGCCCTTGAAATTGGGCCTCAAAGACTCTACATGAACCTTAACTGCTATAAACCAAAATAGTTTGGGTAAACACATAGCCCCTTTCCCCGTGTTTTGTGATGAATTAGGCCCATTTTCAAAAAGAACATTCCTCAAGCTCCTAGCCTGCAAACGTTTCAAGATATTCCGGTAATATTTGTGGAATTAAGCGAAAATACATAAACCCCCTAATCCCGTATAATGACGGATCAGCCTATTTTTCTGACTAAAAAATCATCCCGCAAATGTGTCAATTACATAAAATGAAGTTTGTGGACTTAATTGCGTAATCGTGAATAATTCGAGTAAAAATCTACAAGGCCTCCTTTTCTGCGATATCTGATGCAACAGCCAAATTTTCGAAAGGAGCCCTCTTTGTGACTCTTCAATCGTGGTATCCGTGGGCTATAGGTAGAGCGTCGACCCAAAGGTCCTGAATTCGATTCCCGGGAGCGGCTATCGATCTTGGTTTTTCATCGGCCCACACCTTCGGAGCGAGTACTGGTGAAATTTGCAATCGATGTGAAATAAAAAGGTTTAAACCAAATGACTCTTCAATAATCCTGTAATAGTTTCAAGTGAATTCAATAATGTATTATATACATATTGTGCTGGTATCATCATTCTTTGAATAACTATTCATTTAGATTTTGGGAACGAGACATTCAAACTAAACACGTTAGATTTATCGATATACAACAGCTGGTGTTGCGAATTTGATAGCAATCGTTTCTCACTTGAATGATATAAGAGGGGACTTGAAAATTAAGATCCTAACATTGCTTTCTCGAATAATTAGAAGTCATGGATTACAAAATGCTCTTGGCTTGTCTAATGGTAAGATATGTTATATCACACGGAGAAAATGACAATTTATTTAGGTGTTTACATTCATAGAAGTACAAATTTCTTTACAAATATTGCAACGATTTAGATACATGTGTATGTAGGAAAACGAAATATTGTTTGTGTGATTATAATGAATAAACATCAACTGAAATCAACTTCTAATCAGGTACTGCATATTTACACATTTACAAAAAAAAATTGAATAGGTCATTACTTTCAATTTTTTTCAAAATTTCAGTAGAGGAATCCATTAAGTTGTTGAAAAATCACTATTCTTTCAATGCCTTGTATGTAGCTAAATATAAATAAGCTTAAAGAGAAAAAAGACGTTCATTTGCGTAAATGATGTTAATTTGTAAAATTTAGCCCATCCACCAATGATAACTTTGAAACTTGGGGTGCCCATGTTCTCATGCAAGTTAAATCGCTTTCTCCGGAGAATTTTCTGATGAGTTTTGGTTTCGCTGTCTACTTAGTGAAAGGGCTATCATAACACAACAAACACTTGCATATTTTTCATTATCAAATAATGCTTTGATTGAGTGAGTCATTAGAAGTTGGTTTAAGTTTACTTTAACTGGTCATATTTGAGCCTGTGCGTTAGATTTTCAACAATTTCAAATATGCGCAAAGCAAAGACTCTGGTCAGATTGTGCATTGGCTCAGTCTGACCAGAGTCTTCGCTGTGCATTTAGTAGAAAGACAAGGTCTGAAAGTATCTGTAGATCAGGTAAGTTTATATTTACAGTATGTGGCTGCTTACGCTACTCAATGTTTGTGTCTCGCAAAACTTTCAAAATGTTGGAAATGCCACGCACAGGTACATTTTCTAGAACAATAGCCAAAGAGAAGATAAAAACGTCTGAAAAAGATATTAAACAATGGCCAAAAGTACATCCCTTGCATAATCGTTCATCCCGTACACCTGTCATCTAAGCGCCCTATTAAGCCTGGAATGTTGGTGTTTTGACAATACGTAATGAAAAATATTGCAGGAAAAGCTATTTTCATTAGCATCTTCTCATTAACTATGTAAGTTTGTTTACCATACTTGACATTTTTTTGTAGTCAGCTAAAATTCAGATAAACAAACATCATAAATGTCCGTTTTTTCATTTAATAAAATCTATTTAAATGGAGGTGTTCCAAAAGTGTCTACGTATGGGTTTTTATGAAACTTTGCAAATATATACTACACATTAAAAATGTACCTCAGAACAAACTTTCGTTTGTCAAAATCTCAAAAGAGGGTCAAGCTACAGCTCCTTGTCCTCATCCATATTGAGGTAAGTGGGTGAGATCATTTTTATGCTATAATTTCGCACATTCTTTCATGTTCTGTAAAGCCTAGACAAAATTCATGCAATGTATTAATAATATTACATTTTTGAGTTGTTTAACAAATTGTTAACACATTTAATAAAAAATGCTTATAAAACCTTATCACTGAACTGAATCAAATTTAAAATTACCTTCGATATCCCTATTTTGAAAAACAAGTGGGAACATTAAGAGGAAATATATTTAACAAGATTGTCTGTAATCAATGTAAAAAAATCTATAAAACCTTAAATAAATTTAACATAACTTATTTTTATAGACCTGAATTGATAAACTTATTTTGGTCAGGGTCATCTACATGTATCAAGGTCAAGGTCACTCATCAAGGCCAAACTTTGCAAACCTAACAACAATTTGGCGGGATAGATGATCTCCTATGTAAGCACATGCCGAAGTTTGATGACAGTCTTACAAGGCCATTGTTATCTAACAAGATCACACTTTGCAAAAATATACACAAAACCTTAATGCTGTTTGTTTACTTCATGTTTTTCAAGATACAATGCTCCTATCAAAGATTATAATATGTCCTTTATTTAATACAGAAATTATGACGAATTCATCGACTAGGCCAAGTATTTTAAACCAAGATTTTCATTATCCAAAGGAAAGCACTGCGGAAAAAGAAGAACATACTTGTTGCAAGCAGCATCTTCTCTTCCCACGCTAATTTCCTTCCAAAGTTGGGCATTTCATAACTTACAATTTAATATAGTTTTGAAATATTGCCAAACACGTTAAGAGATTACTCCGGAGGCCAATTATTGCTGGAAGGGACTGTTAATATATAATCATTAACCTCTTAGGCCTTAAGACAGAAAAAAAATAGATTCCAAATTTTATCGACATATCAATTTATTTTGAATAAATATTGAGTGAATATTTTCCTAACTGACAATAAACATATTAATGTATTTATTTATTTCATTTTTTTTTCTATGAAATTGAAGAGGGGACCACTTTGTGCTTATTTGCATAGATGGCGTGTTTTAAGTAACAAATATTTTACTTGCCCTACCTAATACATCATGTGACACCTACTAGCCCTAATTACCGCCAGACAATTATCCCATTCTCTTTCGATGCCCTCCGGTTAAGCATGTTATGTCTGGAGGTTAAGGCGTTTCGCATAACAGTTTGTGACCGGGTGTTGGAAAATCGAACGTTTGTCCTTGGCGTAAATAAAACGCAAAAACTGGCTTAAGAGCTAATCTGAGTTACTTGAGCCAGACGGTAAGCGTCAATGACCGTACACTTTGACAGCTTAACCTTCACCACATATCCTTCCTCATATGATTGCAATTCCACCTTTTAAATCGTCTCTTATTTCCATACAGTTACTGTTCCCATTAAATTGTTCACGATGTATCCTGTACACATGTATACACCTTTCAGCTTGATACAAGTCACTTAAGATTACGTTGTTCAAATGTTGACGTCTTTAGCGTGAAAAGGACTTTGTCATTCAAGCCTTGCGCTTCAATGACTTTCGATGAGCATGTGGCCTCGATGGGTTCTCCTGGCGTTAATATCCTGTTCCCGTCGTTTTCGCCGAATAGAATGTGAAGGCATGTTACGACCCATTCGGAACATCACTCGGCCATTTCCGTAAATTGAAACAGACCTCGGATGTATATCAGGCGGATGGGAATGTAACAAAATTGTGCATTTTGTTAGGCGGAAACAGATTTATATTTTTGACATTAAGGAGGGCCGTTACAGTTTCGGGGGGTTTCCAGATTTCCGCGAAACAGATGTATGTTTTAGAGCATTCATATGCACAGATATATTGAAAATATCAACATAGCTTTCCACGCATATTTTGAAAATGTTTACATTTTTCTTAGGGTGGCCATGTTTTCGAAAATATCAAAGAAAACTGTTTATTACACCGACCAATCACAATGCTGGTGTGCTAAATCAACATATATTCATAGCCATAGATATGGAAAACATAAAAATATAATAAACTTTCTAGTAAGGGCATAAATAAGTGACAAGTGGGCATTTTGCTTTAAATGCTCCTCGAAGATAAAAAGTGAATATTTTTTTTGAAGGCAAAAAAAAGCAAACTCTTTTATAATTTAAACTCGAAATATTTCAATAAAAAATTAGCCCAACTATCGTACAACTGAAATTAATAAAGAAAAGTATATGTATCCAGGCACTTTTAGTCAATTTCATAAGTTTGAAATACAGTACCGCCATAATTTACTACTCTAATTTGATTTTGTTCATGCATTGTTACGTCCCCTGATTTCCCAATCAACAATAAAAACCATTTGTAATTTTAATGCACTTGGTAACGCCTATGGCAGTTGTAGGATTTCTGTAACGAGGTTTAAACTACAATTAAGGGGGGGGGGGTAGTTATTTCACATCATTACCAAAGTTTTGCCGAATTACCCAGTGAAAGACTGAACACCCCATTCCCTCTGGATCCGCCACATGAACAGCCATTATCCTGATCAAAACACGAGGTTTTCCTCTATGAACTCGTTTTCTATATGAGGCAATTACATATAGAGATAATATGTCATTTCAGTTGCCATGGAAGATAAGATGGTTTATTACTCGATTGAAACAAAAAAGAAAGAAAACATGACTTTCGATTAATTTCAAAGATTTGAGAATTCTGTGATTATGTTGATAATTTTAACCTAATTTATTTTACAATGGTTTGGAAACAATTTCCTAAATTTTACATTGATCCCTCTTGATTCTGTGGATTACAGAAGAGTTCAACAGTCTCAGGGCCAAATAAAGGAAAAAGTACAATCGCCGGTATTTATACATGATCTCGGGACTTCTTGGTCAAGGAGCAGACGCAGTAACTCTCGAATACATACACTCTTCGAATAATACGAAAGCTTTTTGAAATCATTGCTTATTGAAATATTCAATGTTGGCAAAGCTATTGATGGAATATTAATAATTGTTATCAAATTATCGTTTTCACTCTTACAAACACACATAAACGGAATCAAATAAAGGTGGAAATTTAGAGAGAAGAAATGAATTTTTTAAAGGTTGAAATTGTCCCTTTTCTGCGATGTCTCCTATTCCGTTTTTACAACGTGTAACATACGTAATGAATGGGGTCTTTACAGGCAAAAGTAACATATCATTTTGAAAAATTATAAAAAGAATAGTGAAAAACGAACAGACGGTTAACAGTGCAGAAAAGTAAACTGAAAAGGAGAGAAATCACATCCAAGTGGCAAAATCTTATTATTTTGGGATATGATTCTTCATCCCGTATCAGTTTTTACCGAAGTCGTAAATAAAAAAAACATATGTTTTCTCCTTTTCAAGCAATGTTCAAAAACTGAAAGATGACTACCTTTTATAAGCATCCATTATATGATAGTTTTATACTTACAACGATATGACCCTAACTCAAACATTCCCTTTCGGTGATGAAGAGAACGTGACAGCCCTGCGTTCAGGACAACAAAGCGAAGTAAACGTTTAGCTCATGCACATGCGAGCAATGCAGGGTATAAATAGCAAAAATGTTTGCTCCGTTTTGTCATCCTGAATGCATGGCATGTGATAGGTCTATCAACGTCGCCCGTACTTCGTTGGAATAACAAAGCACAAGTGTGAAACACTCATTAGATATACTTTACACGCTAATGCAGACTACCATCTTTCGGATGATCGTTTGTGATTCGTTATTCTGAACGCATGACCGGGTTTCACTTTGTCCCTCGTAACAATTGCCAAACCCTGCAGTTCAGGATGCAAAAACATTGGCAAACGTTTAGAAAGTGAACCTTTCTTAGCAGTCGTATGTTTCTGAAATGTTTCGCGAACGTTTTTATTTTGAATTCAGGACAATCCTGCGTGTAGGTTGACAAAATTGCGATTGTTTGAAAAAAAGCCTTCCACTGTGCACTTGCAACTTCATATAAAGTGGATTTTAACAAGGCCCCCTCACATGTTTTTCCTAGGCGAGTTGTCTCCCCAAAACTGTAACGTCCCACCTTAAATAAGGGCTGAAAAATCTTAATTTTTGAGAATAACGAATCATTCTCAAAAATAAAGATTTTCAGACGTTATTTTAGAATCTAAAGATATTTATTTAAGGACGCGAAAGTTTCACGTCAGTGACTTAAACGAGTTGCGTTGGCGACGTCGAATGTTTTCACTCAAAGTTTTGAGGGCTAACGCCATTTTTTCTGACATCATCGATTTTTTCCAAGGGTTTCCTGTGATTTTTGAAAATAGTCCGTCTATGTACATCCGAGGTTGATCGTGAGATTGGCCGAGAGGTGTTCCGAACGACCAGGAACCCTCGCAGCAGTAACAGTTAACAACACCGTGTAGTTGACATTCACTCCGATCAAAACCATTCTAAATCGCTCTCCCGACACTCCATTTATGTATTCCGAACACTCATTCCAATCGCCCAGTTTCATATCGTTCAAAACGATAAATATTTCAATGAAAAATATAAAACTTTTTCTCGATGCTTTAGTTCAAATAATCGATATGCACCCTATGAGTTTGTTTGTCAAAATATTCTCATGCGTTCCTGGGAGTCCACCAGACTCATTACTTGCAAATCGCAGTCCTGAATTCTGTCGTGAACACTCCCTTTGAATTCGAGCCCAGTTTAATATAAAAAAGTAGCTTTATTAGCAAAGCAGATTAACAACATTAAACGCCTCGGAGTTTACTTGCAGAGGATGCAAGGTGTCACCCCACTAAAAAGTTACTTTTCTTTCGGGTGGCAACACGAATGACACAGAATGCAATAGTGTCACACTCGAATGTGATCTATAACATCCTCTTATGCGAAATCACACCTTACATACTATGAAATAGTGTCTCACCATTCAGGTGGCAGGACATCCATCGCAGGATGCAATAGTGACACAACCGTTTATGATCAATAGCTTTTTCTTCCTTTCAGGCGGCATCACATCTGACGCAGGATGCACACCATTATGTGAAAATGAAGATCAGAATTCTGAATGTGTTGAAGGAGTTTGTTTGTGTGTCCTCGGGTTTCACCAGGATGTCAATGGATGCATAAGAGGTAAATATATAATAAGTACTTAGTGTATTGAATGAGAAAAAATATCTAATGAGGTTGGGAGAATTGATCATTGTCGAGGCTCTGCCGAGACAATTATCAATTCCCACAACCGAGTTAGATATTCTTTCTTACAATACACTAAATACGTATTATGTTTATCTTATAACCTCCATTTGCCTTGTTTTCATCGATGTTTCTAACTGAAATGCAAGTTTCTAAAAATAACCGCGTCATATCATTGTTCTAAAAATAACTCTGTGACAACATAAAAAATATCATACGGGATGTTATCATACGGATTTTTGTATAGTTATAAGGTAAATAAAGTTCCTTCCATTATTGGGCCACTGGCTCGATTCCTAGTATCCATCCGACATTCGTCTCCCACTAATGGTTTGATTATCGTAGCTATTAGTTGAAAGTAGCTTGATGCTATGAAAGGGTCGATAGTGGTACAGGTGCCAGAAATACCAGTTTTTTTTTAACACAGCAGTCGCAATATGACTGAAAGTGTCTCGTTTTTAATATCTTTAGATATCTAGTTTGATAAATTTGACATTTTATAACCACACTTTCACTTCATCTATACACTTTTGAAATAAGAAAAAGAGATTGCCTATAAGAATTGATTCTTCGAAGTCCACCCCTAATTAAAAAAAATGAGAAAAACTGTTTATAAAGGTAGCCTGTTAAAATACGTGGACCCGAGACCGAAGATACTATTTTTATTTTCAGAATGTCCTATACAGTTTTACGGCGTTACATACAGGCTTTTCTCTGGTATAAGGATCAACTGTTCAGGTGACGCTTCAAGAACGACGAATGAGCCTAGTATAGACGACTGTATTAGCAGTTGTAATGCCGACCAAAACTGCATTTCTTTTTCCTACGACACCGTCAGTAACGAATGTATCAGACATAATTGTGATCCACTTGGGGACACCTTTATTACGGCAAACTTTGGTTCCTATGATGATTATTCCTTTCAAGATCCAGATAATATCTTGGGCATGAGAAACTGTCTTTCCATAGATGGCAAGTAGCGGATGTATTTCAAACTATCTTGTGTTCCGAATGCTAAGAGGTTTCCGATATTGCAGTTCATTTGATCATTAAATGCCAAAATTGATTAAAGTAGTCAACTTAAGCAGTTTAAAGCTCCTCATAGCCTCGATTTTTATCTGTTTATAAACGATTTGTAGTTCATGGCCACTCATTCAATATCTCATGTCTATTTTGATAGTTTTCTTCACTATTAAAATCCACTTTATTTAATGCGGATATAGCTTTCTACACGCGCTTACGATAATTGCCGACTAATTTTTGAGAAAAAAAATCCCGATTTGAAAAGTAAACCAGCCAAATTACGTCACGGTCTTTCCAGACCCTTCCATGAAAACACACAGACATTTATTAACAAAAATATTGAAATAATTGAGCCTGTGCGTGACATTTCCAACAATTTCACATGTGCGCAAAGTAAAGCCCCTGGCCAGCCTATGCAGCCGCATGTGCTCTGTGGATAGATAAGGTAAATAGAGGATAATCGTTTGTTTAAGTGTAAGATCGATTTATATTTCATTGAGTGAACAACAAAAGCTATATCTTCACGAGTGGCAGAGCCACGAGTGAAAATATAGCTTTTGTTTTTCACGAAATGAAATATTAATCGATCTTGCTCGAAAAACAAACGATTATTCTATTTCTTTAATGCAAAAATGAGACAAAAATGTGAAATTTCTAGGACATATTTTCGTAAAGCGCGTCATTTTGCGCGTGATTGCTATGCAACGTTCATTGTGACGTCACTTATTTCGCCGCGCATAGATGACGTCAGAGAGGATGAAATGCACAAAAGCCGGGTATAAGTTTTTGATAATTTCACTACTTTTGCGGTGAATTTATCCAGTGATAATCTACCGTTATTTCTTGATAAACCACCGAAAAGCATTAAAGAAAAATCCCTCTTTAGGGGGGGGGGGGGGATTAATTCATTGATGGCAATTTGTGGTTGTCTAAGCTGCAAAGTGTTTGTCCATTGCGCACTTTTGGAATTGTTGGAAATGTCAATTCTCTTGTTGTTCTTCAATATCGTGAATCAGCTTGATTGATTAGTTTGAAATTATTGAAAGTTCATATTGAACATTGATCCATATAATTAAACAAGTGGATTTACATTATAGGTATCGACTTTTCTTTTATGATCAAGGTTTCAATAAAATCTGATAACTCGTCCAGGCCTTTTTTATGTCCAAGAAATGGGGTGATTGTGTTAACACGTAGAGTTATATAACGATGAACATGTACATGTAAGTGTATGAATGCATGGATTTAATACAATCTTGCCAATGCATTCGATACAGAAAATGCAAAACTTACTCGTAATCATGTTTTCTAACTCGCCATCTTCCAAATACAGGATGATAAAAAAGTATGATAGGATAAAAAATTCAAATACCGTTTTAGTTATGTTTATAATTTCCTTTTATATATTTATTTTAAAATCATACACATGTGAATTCCTTACTATATATGGTATGACAATTTATGTAGCACAAAAAGGTAACAGTATTGGTTTAAATTGGTCCCTCTAAATTCAAAAATGTGCTGAAAAAGACGTCATTTTTACACGCTCATTGTTTAAACTTTAGATTACCGATTCTCCTTTTTGCGAAATGCCATTACTCTTGTAATAAACAGTTTGAAAAGATGTCAAAAGTTACAGATATTTTACTTTCAATTTGTTGTGAAAAATGATAAATATTTTCCTGTTTTTAAGTTATTCTGACAATGCTGACCTTTCGCCATTGTCACATTTTCTGGAATTAACGAAAAGCTTGTGATGAAAAAGACGTCATCTTTACACGCTCATTGTTTAAACTTTAGATTACCGATTCTCCTTTTTGCGAAATGCCATTACTCTTGAAATAAACAGTTTGAAAAGATGTCAAAAGTTACAGATATTTTACTTTCAATTTGTTGTGAAAAATGATAAATATTTTCCTGTTTTTAAGTTATTCTGACAATGCTGACCTTTCGCCATTGTCACATTTTGCTGGAATTAACGAAAAGCTTATGACGTAATTAATGATGTCATTAGCATCATAAAATGATGATTCCATAAGCATCATCTTGATTTGTTTTTGTTTTCTCCTACAGGATCAACAAAGATTTAAATTGTGTAAGTCCATTACCCCAAGTCGATATGCTTTCATGCTTTAAATTGACATGGTTATTTGGTTTATTTATCCTATCATATACTTTTGCCTCGCCCTAAACATAGCTATTTAAGAAATCACCAGAAAATGTTATCGATAACAACAATTTTTGGTGCTGAATACACTTAGACAACAAAATACTAAGATCACCTTTTGGAGACAGGTTTAAGATTATACCACTGCAAGGAAGGTCATTTATCGTCTGCATTGACGTAATATCACCTGTCTGCTATCATAATGTCAAAATTAGCATATATGTTGGGTCTAAGAAATAACACCGAATGCTCTTTCAAGATGAACATTTTATGATTTTGATCGAAATGATGACATATGAAGATTTTGTGGTTTAATATTGGTTACCGTCATGCTATGCCTTCCCAGTTTTTCGCCGACAACGTAAGTTCTTAACGGACGGTCGTTGAATTTCGCATTTTTTCTTTCTCTTTTAATAAGGGCCGTTACGATTTAGTAAGTTATCCTTACCGTAACACGGAACATTGTGTTGACCGTTGTCGAGTTCGACCGGTTTGTCAAAGAAACATCTACAAACATCTGCACAATGCCACTAGGATGACTTTCTATAATAGATGATAGCGCGTCGCATTACGTCAAGATAAGGCGCGTTTAATTACAATTAAACGCGTCAATACGTTCTCTTATGACATTACTTCCCGTTAAGCTCCAAAATTTAGCATCGCCGTCTTGGAAGTAAAGAAACTGGTACACGAATCGAAATTTGGATGTTTACGTGAATGGGTGAAAAAACACGAAGTTCTAACAAATACCTATATAAAATTGATGGAAAAATTTATAAATTAGAAATTATATTTGATTTCTTTCAGCTTTTTTATTCAGATTTTATCTTAAAATATACGTGTATATCAATGAATTGTAATTTTAGGCGAACGTGTCATCTGTTTCTTTTTGTCCTTTCACTGCACGGCTAGTCTGGTAAAACCGTGGGGAAAACTATAGCCTATAATCACCAAGGTGACCCTGGTTCCAACATGCAGTCTTATTTCATGACGGAATGGTCGAAGTTTAAAGTGGTACAAGTAAAGAGGCTGAACTGGTCAACACTGTATAAACCGGGCATGACTTGAAGTAGTACTGGGGGCAGTAACCAGTCTATAAAAAGCCAGTGAGCTGTTGTCTCCCTTAGACAAAGAGAAAACACAATAGGCGAATCACAGCCTTGCCCTTATTTTTCTTGCGCGAAAGTTCAAAACGCGTGGGTAAACATTTGCGAGCCCTTTCGTAATTAAAAGGGGTATTTAGATATTCTACATATAGTATATAATCCGTGTATGACACCGTCATCCAAATAAATAGTCGTCTGTCGGCACACTGGTGAACGTAAACGTCTACCAAAAACTGGATTCAACATTGATCAACGTTAGACAATTTAAACCTCCTATCTATAGCTACATTTGCGATATTTGATTTGCTCCTCATTGATTTAGCTGTTTGGTGCTATTTTTGTGTCATTCAAGTAACTACATTTAGTACCTTAAGGTTCATGTAAAGTGTTTGAGACCAAATTTTAGGGACATTCATTTGCCAAGAAAAAGCAGTATGTCCAGGAATATTATATATCAAAATGAAGCTATTTATGAGCACAAGCAGTTGAAAAACATAAGACTGTTATAACTATAGCGGTATTGCCAAAACATTGTGGAAAAGGGTCATTTTGTACAGAACAAGCAACTGCATGACTGTTGGATAAAATTGGCTCATAATTTAACAAAGTCTAGCCTAAAGTACCATCCAGGTAGTGCTACAACCATTGGTATAAAACTCAGCCCCAAAACGTAGTTATGCAAGCAATTTATTTTGACTTATTTTATAAACACATATGTCATATATGTCATTCTAATTTTGTAAATGTGTAGATCTTTTTGGGGTATGGTGTGTTATCATAACATAAATAGACATTAATTGTTTATATACCTGTAAGATTGTTTAGCAATAAATCAATTTCTATTTCACAGAATGATAAATATATTGTAATATTGTAGATCATTGAATTAAAAAAAACATTTAATTGAAATAAATCGCAGAAAATATTTCACAATATTATGGTATGATATTGCACCATACCTAACATCTATTTTGAAAACAGACCAAACCGGTTTGACATGTATGTTGACAAAATAAATGGAAATTAATTGTTTCAAAAGAGCCTTTTGAGACTGAGTTTTATATCTAAGGTTGTAGCACTACCTGGATGGTACTTAAGACTGTACTTTGTTAAAATATGGGGCGATTTTATGCAACCGTCATGCAATTGCTTGTTCTGTACAAAATGACCCTTTTCCACAATGTTTTGGCTATACCGCTATAGCTATGGCGGTCTTATGTTGCATAACTACTTGTGCTCACGAATAGCTTCATTTTGATATATAATACACCTGGACATACTGCTTTTTCTTGGCTAATGAAGTGCCCTAAATATTGGGTCTCAAACACTTTACATGAACCTTAACAAGCATTTACAATGTATCTCTCGTAGCATGGGTTCAATTGCACCTTTGCTTTTATTATTGAATTTCCTTCGAATGCAAACAATCTTCATATTGGATAATAAAGATTTTTTTTTACAACTTCAGAAGAAAAAAATGTTTATTGTTCAAAATATTTTATTTCTATCTTATCTTATTGACCTACTTTAATAAGATTAATTGATAATCAAATTCCTCATATCGTTGTGTCACTTACTGCTTGAAAAGAATCTATGGTCGCACATCGTAGATATATAATTTCAATAACCACCGTGCATCAACGTACACCGGATATAGCGATTAGTGAGTCGAGGGGAATGTCACGGGGTGTTGTACAAGGTGAGCTTTTTTCTCTTTTTTTTGTTTAATCACGTAAAACTTTCCTGTAAGCATACGAGACAGGCGTTACTGATATAATCATGTAGCTGTCAACCCGTATCAAATTATTGGTTAGCATCCATAAGCGGCTACAATTAAAAAAAATACCCCCCTATTCACCGATGATTTCCGTTTGTCCATCGCGAAAATACTGTTTTGACTGAATTTTTAGAGTTTCTCATACTAAAACCCATGATAAATTGCCTAACATAACACAGAAAATCGCTAGAAACACTCCTGCCTTTTGTATGAAGTGAATTTACCGATAAATTCACATGTTGTTTCTTCTCCCGGTGTACGGCCTATAGGGAGATGGTGTACGTCGTATAGCAAATCTCCCGTTAATAGTGTACGGCCTATAGCAAGAAAAAATATTTCTTAAATGGATTGTCTAGCGCTAAATTAAAACGTGTTTGATGGATAAAGTTATCTTTTTGTCTTTTGTGCATTCGATGGAGCCTTTTCCCCTTACCAATGCAGTTGTCATGACTAATTTAATCTTTACCACAAATGAATACCTGTTTCAGTATAATGTTATAATCAAACCTTGGTAATTGTGTGCGTTTAAACAGGCTTTAGACAAGTACGATATGTATAAATTGGGATCAGCGAGATCCTCGCTGTCATTTTCTCTGTCTCGACTTAAAGAGCAAAGAAACTCAGCATTACTGGTATCTCTTTCATCCTTTCCAAATTTTGGATATCAAGATCAGACGAGTCGTACTGTCACTGCTCTCTTATCCCTAAATATTACATATTACATTAAATATGTACGCTATTTAAGAGAGTTATAGGTTGATAATAAGATTAACACATTTTATCATTAGAGCTTAACGCGATTTTAATTGAAGCCGCCGTCATAGCGCAGTTCGTAGCGCGTCGGACTGTCAATCTAAAGGTCCCGGGTTCGATTCCCGACGGCGGCATTCATTCTTTCCGACTGCCTCTCACCAATGGGTTGATAATAGTAAACCTATGTGAGATAGCAGTTAAAGACAGGAAAGAATGTAATGGTAGTACTGGTGTGAGAAATACCAGGGATCCATTGTTAGGTGCTCAAGCCGCCGCGATATCACTGCAATAATGTTGAAAGCGGCGTTAAACCCCCCATTCAGTCAGTCAGTCGATTTTAAATACGTTAGAATCCATACCCCCCCCCCACCCACACACACACAACAACAAATTATTACATAAATTATAACCCTATGAATTATACGTATTCTTACCCTTAAATTTTCTTAACATGCGCATGTATTGTTATGTTGATGGTCTTTTACAATTTAAATGCTCTGGGTGTTTGAGACGCACAACAAAGTCTCTATCGATCGCCTTTGCTTTTTAGCCAATGAAACTTAACTATTCAAAAAGTATATCCATCCCACTTTCTGCTCAACCAAGTGAAGTCTAGAGTAATTGGGTCATAGGGGGCAATGACTGTGAAATCCAGACAGTGACGTCATATCGAGTCTGGTGAACTGTCTGCAACGAGGGTCTATTTTACCCTTAATTCGGCAATATATTTTTCGAATGCGATGGTGATAATTTCGGCAAATCTTTATGCACAAAATAATCTTCACTCTGGTAAAGGTCAGTTCTACAAATTTAAACGTTGATGAAAAGGTTATCTAGGCATTGTATTGGGTTTCGATTTAAGTTAAGAATATTACAGCATCGGCTTGATTACTATAACATAGCCTATTGCTTAAACATGTTTCTACAAGGTACGGACGCATTACACTTACTGGTGAATTGAGGATGTTAAACTTACGAAAATTGTTACATACGCTGAAAAGACGCCATGAATTTGTTTTGTACCCGGTGCATAGGATTTGCATACGCTCTTTACTTCGAGGGCCCACCTACTCAAATTTCGTCCGCTCAGAAAGTTTTGAGCGCTTTCTAAACCTTTGCTCTTCTGCCGTGTCCGTTTTGCACACCCCTTGTCCCTGTTTGGCAGTCAGACCAGCCCTGCGTTCAGTTACCAAAACGCCTATTATTTTCGAAAACGATACCGCGCTTTGCACGCAAATGCTTGTGTTGGGCAAAATTTGCAAATTGTTTCTCGAACGTTTTCATTCAGAAGGCAGAGCGGACCTCGAGGCCTGAGATTCGTAATTAAACTTTTGCTAGTATCCTTGTATCATGACTTGTGATTACGATAAATTTGTATACACTAACTGGCCAAACCCTGACATATGTTTACGATTAAAACGTTTGCAGATCGTTAAAGCAACGGTACCATGCTAAACGGAATTCCCCATGTGGAGATCCGTTCTAAAACTAAGCTAGCTTTTGTCATCAAGAACTTCTTACAGCAACAGCCTTCGACTGCAAGAGATTGTGTCTTGATTTTGTGTAGTAGGTTTACTATACTAATCTACAAAACGAAATTGGATTGTAAAACAATTGTATGTGGCTTCGGCTAATCTATCAATTTCAAAACGGTAAAGAGACCAATCTGATTTATATTTATTATTGTATACCCCTACCTATCTGGGAACGTTTGCATGATGTAGGTAAACGGCATTTCAACCAGTCATGCGTTTCGAATATCAAATCGTTCCCAAGCGCTTCCATTTTGAACCACAATTGAGACAGCCTTAAAATAGATTTTGATAATGTCTTTTCTAACGTATTCGTTGGTTCTTATTTTTCGGGGATATTGGATATAGGAAATATATGTCAATTCAATATTGTTATCGGTCATATTGATGTGCGTGAATAAACATAGTTCGAAAATACGCGTTAATCATTACCATGTGAATATCATAAATCGTCTGAGGCCGCTCAAATGTTTTGGGGGGAATCGTGATTCTTTAACAACCTTGTTAAAAATCACATCTTTTTTCTCTCTATCTGTTAATATTTTGATGTAGAAAGGTATCTTGTAAAAATCAAAGACCCCATGGTTAACACGCCGCGATTATTCAATGACATAGGACGATAGGGTAAACATTTAAATGATAGTATTCTGATATATTACAAGAAATCGACCTGCTATCCGATTCTGAAACAGTTCGTAAAACTAGTCTGACATTAACCTGACGCTTAATATGTAAAAATGCGAAATTTTAGCTTATAAATTGAATTCAACGAAACAATTTGGTTTCACAGGAAGTTGTCTTCTGCAACAGGACTAGCCGTTGTCTAAGAAAACCATGCTAAAAATATGTTTACAATCAATGTAATGAATAATTATGTTAAGAGGTTCATAAAGTTTTGTGAATGATTATCATCTATATTTTGTAATCAATATGATTAACGATTCCCCCGTTTTTCGCAAAAAATTAGAAAAGAATCCTAATCGAAAACGCCAAAATGTTACTACAGAGTCATGTAGGCGTTTTCATACATAATTTCTTATTTTGCGCTCGTTTAAGTAAGGATATTTTACCCTTCCCTTGAGCTATATTCGTACACTATTTTTTTCTATCGTTCGTACACTGATTTGAAAATGTCTGCTATAGACCGTACACCGGTAGATTTTTTCCTATCTAAATATTCCAAAAACAAAAAATAATCTCGCAGTAAAATTTAGTATGTAAAATCTTTGGACAACAAAGAAAGTATAGCAAAGTAAATCGTGGGCCAGTTACGTAAAATATGATGATTTTCATTCGATTTCGCAGAAGGCCAAGAAAATTGTCAGTGATTAGACGGGTAATTTTTCCTTTATTCTATGACAGAAACAAATTATTTCATGTTTTCCAAAGAGACAAACATAACCGACTACCTCGGTGGTGTAAATTCGTTTTTCACTAAGTAAAATCACAACAAACACAGAAATAATAAAAGAAATACTAACCATGGATCCCACTTCGTAGATATTTCCCTCGACTCACTAATCGCTATATCCGGTGTACGTTGATACACGTTGATAACTTTCTTATGGAAATTGCGATGATTTCGTGAATCATATTTGAAAGGGGAAGTAGGGATGGTTCTCAGACCCCACTATCCATAATTCACCAATTAATTGGATAGATCAAGTAGTCTGAAGAAATTAAAAAAAATGTTGGAATTTTTACAACGCTAAGCACATATTACCCCATAGATTTTTTTTATGAGGACGCATTTAGAGGTATTGAGTCGTCGCTAGAAGCCTTCAGAATCGCCGTTCGAATGTCACGTTTGCAGTATTGAATCAAATGTTACTCAATTTCCGATGACTGGAGAAAAAACTATTTTTAAATAAAATATCTGAGTTGGCGCAAGAAATGGCAGCGCATTTTAATTCAAGTGTAGATAACAATCGCTAGTTACCCGATTAAGGAATTTTAAATAAATAAAAAAAAACGGACAAGGATTGAGTTTGTCGGGGACCGAAGGTCGACAAAAGTCAATCAAAGCACTGAAAGTACAGATGGTGGACGTTTCTGTTGGTAAACTGAAGTGATTCATCCATTCAATGTGAAATAAGTAATAGTACATGTAAACATACGATAAACAGAAAATGAGTTGACCCAGATTCGCAAATTCCCTATCTTTTTGCATTTCCAAATTATTCTAAAATAAAACATTACAAAAGAAAAAATATTTTGTAGAATGATCTACAGAAATCATACCTTTTACTTATATTATGTTTGATGTTGATATTACAGATTGAATTTGGTATTATTAATTGAATACTTAGTACTTGAATTATCTAAATTCATTAGTTATATATGGACGGAATGTCAGCGTTGTGCTACGTGTATTCAAATATTACAACATAAGCCTGTAATTTTAAAATTATTTTTTAAGATAAAGAGAGAGAACAGGAAAGAAAGAGATAGAAAGAGAGAGATGGGAGAAAGAAAGAGAGAGGGGTGAGGGAGAGAGCGAGGGAGAGACGGACAGAGATAAAGAATGAAAGAGGAGTGGAGGGTCTGACAGACTTGATAGTCAACTAGACTTTTCAAATAATTTGATCGGGATACCCCCCGAAAAAAATACAATCTAAATGGTACGCATCTCCCCCCTCAGATTGAAAGAACGCTCTTTGACTACCGATTCACATCGGAGAGAAACAAATTATAAACAATCTTGACTTTTTCTTTTTTAAACATATACCGTCAACCCGAGTCCCATAATCCTGTAATTAAAATGTTTCTATTACTGTCAGCATTATAACTGGTGTAGTTAAAGAACCATTGCTTTTTTATTTGTGTATGGAATGAAGGACAATTAGATTATCTGGGTATTATTCCTATTTTGTAACTCTTAACGTTTCTCCATGGTCACAATTAAAATTCTTATCTTATTATCTGAATGGAAAATTCAATATAAGTATATTAATTAATTGTTTGGATATTTTCATTCTCAAATTAGTATCAAGTTAGTATTTATATAAACACGTACAAAAATTGCAGACACTCGTCTCGAGATTGACTGTCGCGTATTGAAAAGAATGTACACCCCATTGCATAAACCATTATCACATGACTTTACTACATAACAGTACTACGTACCTGTTTACGAGATGTACTCAAGTGTATTCCGGTATTTCCATGAACTTGCTACCGTTTTATGTACTGTAGTATGAGGGGAGGTTACCGTTCCAGTATTTCCATTTACCAAGTTTTCGCAGGGCCTCTCAATTGTATATGGTTTCACATTTAAAAGATGTCTTTGTTCTATCTACAAATTATATAGAATTCTTGTATCACGCCATTTTCAAAATGCACAGTTGTCAGACGGATAGAATTCTTAAAAAAAGACAAAATTGAACCTTAGTGAGCACTTCTTTTTTGGAAGGCTATTTATATCTGACTGGAATGTTCCTACGCAGTAACACGGGTGAACGTAAACGTCCACCGAAAACCGATCCCTGTTAGTTCAATATATTATACCAAGATGATGGACTGATACACGAAAAACTATTATCTTTCTAGTTTGTCAGTGGTTCAAACATAAGTATAATCTAAAAAAAAGAAGTATTATCGATTTATGGTCAAATAAGAGTGAAACTGAACCAGTCTACAAATCTATGCTGACCGTTACTCTCTTGCATAGCAAGGCATATAATTCTTTAATATTTGGCACTCAAAGTTTTAAACAAAGGCCTTATCTAGAAACTATTAACAATGAAGGAAAATTTATGCATATATTTTCTATGAATGTGAAATAATTTTTAGGAATCGTGCGGGAACGCATATCTTGCTACACATTGTTCAAACTGTAACTGTTTTCGTGTAACATTGAAGAAAAACGTTGTTATTCCCCCTGAATCAGAAATGATGTTACCAGGCAAATATCACTGAATACGTGAAAAAAAAAAATTGTCACTAAAAGTGAAGTATTGATCGCGTTTAGCGTGATAGATCTTGAAACGGTAAAATTACTCTGCGAGTAATTAATTATTCATATCTTGCAACGTATACAAAGATAATGTGGTTGCGATCTATGAATCTATTTCTGAAGAAAACTTTCCATTTTTCGAAGCCATATAGGCTGACTACTTATCAAAACAGGAGTCCATTCCGAACTACTTTACTATCGTTTGCGATAGAGTTGACAAAACTCAAATTTGCACTGTCAAACAATTGCCCGTGCAGCATCAGAACTTGTTTTCAAAAGATGCAGACGTCATATGTCGTACTTACTTGATTATACATACCGTTGACACGCTAAGTCCTTGATAATTGCGCGGCAGGAAATAAAAAAAAATGAAGGAAAGTGGTATAATAGAACAGTCTTGCAGCCCTTGGAGCAGCCCCATCGAAATGCTTGCTAGGGGAAATGGTAGTGTAAGAGTTTGATGTGATTTTTAAAAAGCTAAATGATCTGACAATAAAAGATATCAAACCTTTAACTTACATCGATGATTCTTTAGAAGCTTTATCTAGTTCAAAAAATCTGCTTTGCGTTCAGGTTGACAAAACTGTGCATGAACGCATCTATCAAGCTATCCTCAATCCAAAATTTCAAGTGGACCAGGGATTCATTTTTTACCGTAAACTTCAGTGGGGGCGTAGGTAAGAGGTAGGATAAAGCCTAAATGCTAACGGCTAAGAACCTCATATGCCTAAATAAGAAAGAGTATTTAACAATCAAATAAACTATCTAACGAACTTACGAAGTTATCATACCTTTGGAAAACAAATGCGATGGGTTTTCTTGTCGATCGCCCATCTCCACTTTATTTTCACGATTCCGTTTTTGTGAAGTTAAAAGCAAACATCAATTCAATGTCATCCTGGTTATTTATCACAAGGTGAACATAGATTACGACTACATTCAAAATTTCTGTCTCTAAAAATACTCCTCAGTCGAGTAAAGTACATTTTTAATATATCAATCCATCAGGATAAAGTAAACTTGTGTAAATAATAACGCTAACTAATGAGATCTAATTAAAAAGTGCAATATATCCTATACTTCTTTCTTAACGTTTTTTCCAATAAACTTCTCGTTTAATTACTTTTGGTCCCTTTCTAAATTTGGCTTAATCTCGTTTCATGATCGGCTATAGATGTGCGTATCACAGTCCACCAAAACTAACAAAGACAATTAATTTAGTTGATGACACAAGAAAACGTCCACGAAGAGGGGTCATTGCATGTGCATATATCCAAGGTGTGGTGGACTATATAACATCCTTTTATCTCTAAGAATAGTATAAACTGCTTAGTTGTTTATGTCCTTAGATTGCCCTTTATACGTAAGTTCGTAAACAATTACTGGCACATTTATTCAATAGAGAGACTTTTTATTACATACGATAATACGATTCCGTTAAGTATTTTATTCTTTCGAAGATGTGTGCTAAACATAGTGAAAAAGTATTAGATTTTCGTTCATCTATATTGTCGGGTAAATAGAACCAAATTATACTTCATATTTATCTTTTGTAAAAGCTCTTAATAAAGACTCAATATTTGCGTGCATATTTCAACAACCCCATATTTGGAACGAGAGAGGCGTTTCCTTGTTATAAATGTATCCGGCTTATTCCGTTTAAATCGTGCAATATGATGCAAATGATATAAAAGGCGGGAAAAAGACTAAGGGCCAACTTATTTCTCCCCCGGGCGGGGCCCGATTTGGTTGTTTTTCAGCCGGGCCACAATTAGAATCCCGGCCCTATGTTCCGGTTGACAAGATGCTACAAACCGTTTTCTAATTATACCCCGCTTTGCGTGTGCACATACTTGCAAGAACGGGTATAATTTGAAAACAGTTTGTAGCATCTTGTCAGCCGGAACACAGGGCCGGGTTTCAAATTGTGGCCCGGCTGAAAAACATCAAAATCGGGACCCTTTCGGGCGAGAAATAAGTTGGCCCTAAGTGAGTTAAACGCTAATAATTGAAAATTAAACGATTTAAACAGCCTCAGTCGGTCGCTACGCTCCCTCCTTTTGGCTGTTTAAATCGTTTAATTTTCAATTATAAGCGTTTAACTATTACATGAACGCATACATGTGATCTTTGTGAATTGTCGTATTTAATTTCTAATTGCTCATCTCACTATTTTCTTTTAATTTCGAAAATATTGGCTATGTTATTTTCACATTGTCATTAACTTGACCTAAATAATTCTTCATTTCAGAGAAAAAGAGATTGGTGTTAACATTTGGTAAATTTGAATAAAAAAAAACTTGGTTTAAATCATAGCGAACCAACTGTCGCGCTTAATTAGTATATGAGACCCGTCACTCGAAAAGAGACCATCTAGGTTGAGCGTTTTGTATGGATCCTGGTCAGACTGCGCAATCTGCGCAGACTGACCAGGGTCCGTTTTATTAAACTTCTTACGAAAAAATTAATCGTAAGTCAAAGTCACAAATCGTACCTGTTGTTTTCGTTCCTTGTTAGATTCTGCCTTGCAATATCTCATTGGAATTGTCTTAAGAAGACAATTCCAATGAGGTGAAGCGTAGACAAATTCCATATTTAGTTACTACTGTAGAAGAAATTTTCATTTTTGACTCACCCAAAAAGTGATCGTAAGATGTTTAGTAAGACGGGAACCAGGATCGAAACTTTTCGCAAATAACACATTTTCTGAATCTTTACTTAGCAAAAAAAATACATACTTCTTGGTCTGTTTTGAATGACTAACAGTGACTGTATGTCATTCAAAACAGAAAAAGAAGTACATGTATGTAAAGTTTTTTTTACTGTAACTGTATGTCAACTTAATTGGCACATTCTTGTCGTGTTTACTACAAAAAAAAAAATACACAGGCGCAAGATTTCGCGCGATTGCTATTGTGCACGTCACTTACGCTTTTGGTCACATACTCATGTTGAGCTATCCGTTGTTCAATTTGAGTGATCTTTGTCCTGGTTTAGCAGGCCATAGGAAACAACCCTGTATCCTGGAAATTGATTCGGAAATAGATAATCGAGTCAAAAACTGAACAACGTGTATACTATGTTTAGAATACGTCATCAACTTTTAAAATTTAAATTTAAAAGCCTTTTCCATTCCTTAAACAAACGACAAAATTTTAGACAGGGTCATCTTGAAACAGGTTGCAGACAATAAATCAACATGAGTGCAATTTTATATATATCTAGGGTAGAAATAAAAAAAATAATGGGGTATGAGGATAGGGTGGATAATATTGTGGGAAATTGACTCTACCAATTTCTTGTGTTCCCATAGTAAAATACAACTTCTTTATGGAAGGCAGTTCAATGTAAAAGAAAGAGCCGACGAACTTGTGCCCCTAGAAAAACAGCATTACTACGATTGTTAGACGGAATGATCGAATGGATAAATTGACTGACTACTAGCAAACCAATCAACTCGACTAAAATTTATAAACGCGAGTTGCTCCTGTCAGCAAAGCGGTATCGGGCGTAGTAATCTATATCTCGGGAATTAGTTGGTTTTGGCGGACACTGCGCTATATATTGAGCATACCGCTCGACATATTTCGTTTAAAGGGAGATCGAATTGAGGCTCACGATCCTTATAGATAAATCGAACCCTTGGTTTCACTCACCTAATATAGCCTTTCTAAAAAGATTTAAAAAATTGGAGTGCATGCCTTCAAATGTCACCTTGCCTCACGAAAAAAAATGTTTGCACATTTTTGTTGAAACGGGTGTGTCACAGCAATAGAATGAGGCAGAAATCAGACTAAGGGTATGCATAGAGCTTGTATGTCTATTTACAACGCCACCCTTATGTTTTGCTACAAGGGACAGGCAATTCATATGGTAACATCCTTGTTTAGAAATGCTCGGTTAGGACAGTCAGTAGCGCGCCTGGCTTTCAGTCATTGGGTAGTGGGTTCGATCTCCGACAAAAGTCATCGTTTCTTGTGTTATTTGTCTCCCACAGAATGGGACAGAAGAGTGTCTGGTGGCTCAGATGACAAAAATACTACGGATAGGTGCACCAGCCGTCGCATTCTAGATTTAAAACTATTGAAAGCGACATTTAAACCCAAAATATGAAATACAATATCGGTTCGCAACCACTAAAAGTGCCGATTGAGATGAGATAGGCACCGTGTGACGTCTTGTAGAGGCGTTGTTACTATCGCATATTTTCTCATTTATTTCATCGCAGGAAGGGTAACTGCGGGATAATTTTTGGTGTTTAGCTCAGACGTTGGCCACTAGTGAAATAAGAACACTTTTAAGCACGAAAACTTCTAGGACCGATACTCGAAGCATCACCGATACTATTTTTCCTTTCTGTGTTTTAGAAATCGATCCCTTTGTCCATTGTCCACCAATAAAACATCCGGTGCTGGCCCTTCCATAAACCGACAGATATTGCTTTCAAGTTTCATGTTATACTAAGCTTTTTATTCCATATGGTTCCAAAGCTACACAACAACCCTCAGTAAGCCATATTAAGTCTCCTTTTATTTTTTGCTAAGTAGAATGATTATTCTACATGTATCTTCCTATTTTAATAGTTCCGAAATACGCCCTTTGGTTGACCAATGGATGATCAAATCCTTTTCTCAAATATTTTGACGGAGTGCCAAGATTGGTCCTTTTCCTGTGGCGGGTCACATAATAATATTGATGTAGCAGGTGTCCTGGATAATTGTATTTTTTCTAGCAGCTTATTTAGATTTTTAAAAGGTTTGTTGAAATCCTTAAACGTACTTTGATAATTTATCCTTCTCGAAATTTGATAAGGACCACATATAATATTGTGGGTAGTTTTTACCCTGAAATGAAATATCTTCTTTAATGCTTTTCGGTGGTTTATCGAGAAATTACGGTAGATTATCACTTGATAATCTCACTGCAAAAGCAGTGAAATTATCAAAATTTTATACCCTAAGTTTGTGCGTTTCACCCTATCTGACGTCATCTATGCGGGGCGAAATAAGTGACGTCACAATGAACGTTGCATAGCAATCACGTGCAAAAGGACGCACTAAACGAAAATATGTCCTAGAAATTTCATATTTTGTCTCATTTTTGCTTTAAAGAAATAAAATAATCGTTTGTTTTTCGAGTAAGATCGATTGATATTTCATTTCGTGAACAACAAAAGCTATATTCTGCCACGAGTGAAAATATAGCTTTTGTTGTTCACTCAATAAAATATAAATCGATCTTACACTGAAACAAGCGATTATCCTCTATGTATTTTCCTATTAAATAGTTCCGAAATACGCCTTCTGGTTGACGAATGGTTGATCCAATCCTTTTCTCAAATATTTTTATGGAGTGCCAAGATTGGTCCTTTTCCTGTGGCGGGTAACAAAATTATACTGATGTAGCAGGTGTCCTGGATAATTGCCTTTTTTCTAGTAGCTTATTTAGAATTTTAAAAGGTTTGTTGAATTCCTAACCCGTGCTACGATAATTTATCCTTCTCGAAATTTGATAAGGACCACATATAATATTGTGGGTAGTTTTTACCCTGAAATGAAATATCTTCTTTAGTGCTTTTCGGTGGTTTATCGAGAAATAACGGTAGATTATCACTTGATAATCACACCGCAAAAGCAGTGAAATTATCAAAATTTTATACCCTACGTTTGTGCGTTTCATCCTATCTGACGTCATCTATGCGGGGCGAAATAAGTGACGTCACAATGAACGTTGCATAGCAATCACGCGCAAAATGACGCGCTTTACGAAAATATGTCCTAGAAATTTCCCATTTTGTCTCATTTTTGCATTAAAGAAATAGAATAATCGTTTGTTTTTCGTGCAAGATCGATTAATATTTCATTTCGTGAACAACAAAAGCTATATTTTCACTCGTGCCTCTGCCACTCGTGAAAAATAGCTTTTGATGTTCACTCAATGAAATATAAATCGCACTTACACTGAAACAAACGATTATCCTCTATATGATTTTTGCCTTGTTTCAGAAAAACTGTTCATTTAATTATATTTTATGCTAAAATAGCATGGGCTTGACGAGCCATTGAAGCGGAACAGTGCTTTAAACTTTGCGGAGGCAATAATACGGGATAACTCGAAGTGGAAGATGCATTTAGCTCTAAAAAATGATGAAGTTTGACTTAATTTGACCGAACAATTGCTTGCGTAGGTTCTTTCAATGGATTTGAGATCAAGAGCGGCTTCTAAGCCTTTAAACAAGCCTTCCGATGCTATCAAAATGTGATTTAAACAAACTGCTCGCTTGTCTTCTACAATGAATCACAGTCACAGAACTATAAATGGCTTGACGCATCTGTAAGCATTCTCAAACCACTTAGAAACGCTCCAAAATCGTTCAAAAAAACACCACAACCGTTCAAAATTGTCAATATTTTAATCAAATCGATCAGTTAATGCATGATTTTATTGGCTAATGATAATTTTCAAACGACTGGTTTGACTGCGAAGACCTAAAAATCAGAAAAATAAGTAGATTTTTATCAAAGGGAGGTAAAACATCTGACGAAATTATAGATTACGATTTACCTCCTTTGAAAATCACACAAAAATCGCTCCGCGTTCTTATTATTTCAATGCTAAACCATTCCCAATTCATTCAACTCGTAAATTTAACGATGTTCCTAACCTTATCTCACACCATCTGTCACATTTTGTCTATGGAGTGACCGGTAAAGTAAAAATATAACTGCCAAGTTTCAAGAAAATCGGACATTGAAAAAGTCTTCGACGGGTGTATAAAAAGATAGGAACAGCCCCTGATTGGTCAATAACATATCCAGATCAGATTTATTCATTAGGATTAGGCGATTTACATTAATTTCACAATTCAGAAGCAAAATGGGATAAGTATTTGTAAGTAGTAATGGACGATACCCTACGGACTGGTCCGTAGAGTATCGTCCAGATTTTGGGGTGGGTATTTGTGGATTTGGACTTAGTCTTTTCACAGAAATGTGAACTTAGGCTTGTAAGGAATATGCGTACGGACTTAGTTTTTTTACGAAACATGTGAAACTCGGTTTGTGAGTTATTTGCATGTGGACTTCGTCTTTTTACAAGAAATGCGAGTTGGTTTGTGAGAAATTTACATGTGGATTGAGTCCCTATCTTACCGTTCAAAGACCGAAAGATAGGGACTTGGTATAGGGACTTTGTCTTTGAAATAAGTGGTTGAATGTATGTGTGAAAGTGAGGAATGCTTTAAGGGGACTTTGACAATTTGCGAAAGAAAATGAATTCTTTCTTGGTGTTGGGTGGTCCTGAAAAGGACCGTTTTTGTTGGTTGATTGTTCTGCTATTCATCTCAGCACTTCTTTTTGGTCTTTGGTTTCTTGAAGTTATCGATGTTTTTGCCGCAGGCACCCATCCCTGGCATTGTAGGAATTTTGTATCCCCTCTCTTTTTCTGAACAATGTCTTTTACTTGGACGAACATTTTCCGTTGATGATGATGATCTCTTGGTGGATGAAGTGTGTGACGATTGCTTCTTTTTCATCACAGTCATAATACTATCTGCGAGTTTGTGAAAGTTCGTTTGTTCGAAGTCAAATTCAACTGGAATCTTCACCGGTGTTGGTCTGAATGTGACTGGAGATGATGATTGTTGACACAATTTTTGAACATTTTGGTAAAGAATCTGTATTCTCTCCGTCAGTGACTTGAAATCCAAAAAAGATTTGTTGAAGGTATTCAGCTCCGCAATAATTTTTATCATGATAGCTTCTTGTCGCGAATTCATGGTTTTCAATTCAGCTAGGATGTTTTGAAGAACAACATCATTGGTACTCACTGGTTGGTAATTCTGTTGAATTGTTGATGAATTCTCCTGAGGTCCAAGTATCTGACAACTCTGCGATCCAAATGTTGAATCCATGGCTGATGCTAGCAAATCATCGTGTGTGATATTTGCCTGAGACATGATTTCTTGTAAATTGAAATCTGAATTCATTTTTGCGTGTGTTCGCTTCGGAGGTTGACGAACGACTGATGAAGTTTTATACTGTTAGCCTACATTGTAGGGCGCGCGGACCTTGGCGAAAGCATCTTTACTTTGACAAGTAAAATGGACGTCGAGATGGGAATTTGTGTTTTCTCAGTGATGATTTTTCTCAAATTTCTTCTTTATGATGAAGAAAACGTAAATATTTTCTATCTCAAACGTTTTGTTAACCTTTTCTTTTATCATTTCCATTAAGTTCTTCGCACAATTATTGAACGTGAGGAATAAATTCGCATAAACTTTCGAAATTGACGGTGAATTTCTGCTGTAGATCCAATGTTTTTTCCTTTGTTTTCTACTTTTAACTGATTTTATTTCTATTTTGATGACTGGTAATGTTAGCTGAGATGTATTACTTGTCATTTTTATCATTTTCGACTGAAAAAGAGTTGAAATCTTATCATTATTCAATCTTAACGCGACTTTTTGAAACACGCTGATTTAAAACCGGTTGCCTATCGCTTTAAAATGTAAACTCCGATATGAAATTGGTATCGGTGTACATGTCAGATAAAAATCGATATTTAATGTAGATGGGTGGATTAAACTCGCAAGTGAAGCATTGTTTTACTTGACTAAGCGTATTGTTGAATTTATTTGAAAATGCGATATTGGGTCTATGAAATCCTGTAAATACATCCTGAATACTTTATACGGGTTATGTTCGGTGTATTTTAAATGTGACAATTTGAGAAATGGATGCATTCATGCAATAAGGATTGGCCCTGAAAAGGGCCGTTTATTCTAGAGGAAAGAGACTCTAATCCCAGTATTCTTCCCTGTAAATATCAGGAATGTTTGGGTGAACTCTCTCTCTCCTTGGCTGTCCAATGGGTGCCATGAATTCATACCACACCCAGTCATCTGTCATTTTCGGTGTCCAAGCACACGGCCCCTTCCTAGCGCTATACTGGATTTGCTCAAGAAGCAAAACTTGCGATGGTGGAGGGTGCCTGGTGTAAATGATCGCAATTGATCGAATTTTTTTCAGAGTCCATGTTTGGGTTTCAGAGAATGAATTTTTTGAAACTGACCTCTTTTATATCCAAAATGAGATATTGACTCAATCAGAGTATATATCAAAACCATCAAAATACTTTGAACTGATCAACAACCATAACTGTATTATTTAACATGTAGAAATATTCAATGAAGAATGTTCATTCATTCTGGTCAACTATGAATCAAGTTGGATCATGTTGAGACCTATGGTACAGCCAATGTCATTGTTGGATCATTTGTTACGGCCTATGCTAAACTTGAATTGTATAGCATCCTAGAAAAACTGAATGATAGAGTGTTGTACTTTTGAAACTGATAGTTGCATGTACATTCATGACCCACAGTTATGGAATCCACCAATTATCAATAGTAGATTGGGAAAATGGATCGATGAAGAATCCAAATCACAAATTTTAAAGTTCAGAGGGTTGGGTCCAAAAAACTATGCATATCAATTGGTTACCAAAGATTGTGATATTGAAAGTAAATGTAAAGTCAAGGGCATAACCTTAGACTACAAAACTTGCAAGTTGGTCAATTTCGATGCATTTACAAAATGTATGCAGGATCAAAGTACGGATCGGTCTATACAAAGAAAGTAATTGGCAATGATATAGATACTGCCCCATTTGGACATTCAAGCATAAGGAGTATAAAAAAAATAAAACTTTTAGAGGGATATCATTTCTTGTGAACAAGCTGAACACTGTACATTAAGATATTGATCCTGTCTCTTAGAAAACATTGATTGTTTTAGTTCATTTGGTATTGTACTTATCACATGATTTTGTAAGACAAAACATTATTAGGAATGAACTAGAAAAAGAGATTTCACGATTATTACATCTTATAGACAATTCTATAAATGAGAAAAATGATTAAAGAACTGTAAGATGATAACATTTCTGACATCTATTATATACTATTTATCTACGGTAAATTTCAAAATGTTGCCTTATCAACTTCCACTACCAATTGAGTTACGTGAAAAGATCTACAAGATATTCATCGGATATCATACATTGGATAAAGATATACAAGAAAGAATGAAAGTAGTTTGTATATCAATGTGGATTCGAAAGATGAAAAATGGAATCACGAAAGATCAGCCTGCAATAGAACTGTTTAAAATGAGAGCATATACACAGGACATGATAAACGATTCACAGTTCGACGATAGTGAAATAAAAGTGTTGACAAGTGTCTTACTTAATAACTTCTACTTTTGGAGAGATAGAGATACATATTAGTGGACATTTAAAACACCAATGCGAAATGGGAGAACATGTAGTGAATTCATTGAGAAACTTGAAAGAAAAGCTAAACAATTTAACTTTTACATGTTGTATAGAAAGACATGGATTGATCATGTGAATTATCGAACTACTCCAACTACTGTTGAAGAAGTTAAAGCAATAGAGGGAATCGTCATATTTGACAGAGATGTTAGCAAAGAAATAGTGGCCTCCACAGTTTCATCATGTAGAGTGCTTCCTGTCAATGAAGTGAATTACAAAACGGATAGTAAAACATTCTTCTTTCCATATGAATTAGGAAATCGTGAAGTAGGAAAGACAAGTATTATACTATCCGAATCAATATTGAATCATTATTTGAAATGGATAAGTGGACTTAAAGGTGAATTTAATCATAACTAACGAACTGTTTAAAAACTTGTTGTTGATTTTGTTTTTTGAAAAATAAAAGTTGTGATTTTTTAAAAAAAAACTTTTTTGAAAATATTTTTCTTAAATATTTTTTAAAAATATTTTTTTAAAAATATTTTTCAAAAAACTTTTTTCGAAAATATTTTTTGAAAAATATTTTTCAAAAATGTTTTTTGAATTTTTTTTTTTTTTTAAAAATGTTTTTAAGAAAATAAAAAAAATGAAATTGTAAATATGTAATTGTAAAAAATGTTGTAAAAGAATGTTTTATGTTTCAAAAAAAAATTTAATAAAAGTTATAAAAATGAATATATCTTTGTCATTTTATTTCTACCCATTGAATGGTAAGGACGTAAGAAATGGATGAAGATATTTTCTCCCTCTTGTTTAACCATCCTTGTAATATTTTCATTTCTGGTCCAAGTGGATGTGGTAAAACAGAATTCGTTCATAAACTGATAGATTATCGTGAAGACTTATTTACCATTGCACCAAAAAGAATTACTTGGTGTTATAAAGAATGGCAAAATGCATACAGTATCATGAAAGAAAAACTTGATTTCATTACTTTCATTGACGGAATACCTGAAGATGAAAATGAAATTGTAAGTGATGCATCTATACCACATTTGGTAATATTTGATGATATGTTAGGAGAAAAGGATGAAGAGAAAATTAAATTATGGTTTACTAGAAAAGGTCATCATCGTAATGCAAGTGTCATCTATATAACACAAAACATTTTTTCACAGTCAAAATCAAGTAGAACCATTAGTTTAAATACAATGTATATGATATTTTATCG
Organism: Fragum whitleyi; assembly: GCA_948146395.1. Classification (NCBI taxonomy): domain Eukaryota; kingdom Metazoa; phylum Mollusca; class Bivalvia; order Cardiida; family Cardiidae; genus Fragum; species Fragum whitleyi. The sequence goes on along the minus strand of OX411543.1, from coordinate 72,835,658 downwards.
CAATGAACGTGATAATAACCAAATAAAGACTCTAGCAAATCAAATGCAAGCCCCACACTTGATTCCTGCGTACAATGATGCAACATCCTCGCCTCATGGTTATTTGGTCATTGATTTTCATTCTCGAACTCAAAAAGTATTGAGGTTAAGAACTGATATATTTCATAGATGGTATACAAAGAATGAAGATCAAGGTCCAATTATTTATTCACCTGTATAAATGGGTGATCTTATGATCATTCAAGTCCAGTCTATCGATCTATGGCATTGTGTGAAGATGGCCTTACCGAGAACATCTACATCAGTGATTCAAGCTTTACAGAATTTAGGAAAACAGACAAAAAAGTGTGAAAGAGAAGCATTATTGAATGCTGGTTTAAAGGAAATATTGAAATGGTTTTCTTTGGCAGCACAAAATATCATTGAAAATAGAATCAAGCTACCAAAGCATTTTGTTACATATATGAATAAACATAGAGATGATGTAGCCAAGCTTGCAGATCCAAACATTAATGAACAAGTAAAACGTAGAATCATATTGAGACCCGGTGGTGGTGGTTTTCTTGGTGGTGTAATAAGTAGAAGTCTTCTTAGATGGGATGGGGAAAGAACTGCAAGAAAATTTGGACATGATAAAAAACCTGTTAAAAGAAAATCACCAAAGAAAAATTCTGTTAAAAGAAAAAAGAAAAATTCTCCAAAGAAATCAAAAAACAAATTCTCAATTGATGAAAGGTTCATTACAATGAGAAGATCACATAGACCTTTTTCTAAAATGTCATCAACAAATGTTACACCAAATGTTTCCCCCATTTCATCAATTCATTCACCACAAACACCAATGCATATGTCTCCACCTTCATTCTTATCAAGTTCTTTGTCTCCGAATTCATCTGCCCGTTTTTCAACCCCGATCTCAAGTTCAACCTCTGATTCAAGTTATGACAATGATTTCATTTCACCACAACGTATGTCAAAATCAAGTCAGCAGAAACTTAGAAACAGAAAATATGGAATTGCACTTTTTTCACCCTTAACAACTTTGGATATGAGAAATGTATCTTCTCCAGCTAGAATAGCTCTTACAGCAATACGAGAAAAATTTTCTACCTAATAAATACTTTTGATATTACACGTTCTTTATCATTTATGATTTATCTGAAGAAGTGATAACATGGTGAAAAAAATAAAGAAAGTTCCTTTAATTAGGAAACGTGGTCATATGGTCATGGCATTAATGAAATCTTCACCGAAGCTAAGAAAAAAATTAGTTAAAAAATGATCATCTCCAGTGATAAGATGTATATCAGAATGTTGTCACAATGTTTTAAAAGGCAATATACACCTAACAGATGCTCAGAAGAAGAAGTTGTATTCAAACCGTCAACATCTTCGAAATCTTGCTTCAAAATCAGTGTCTGTAAAAAAGAAGAAACGCATTTTGAATCAGAAGGGAGGATTTCTCCCATTGTTAGGGTCTGCATTAATACCATTATTAGGTAAAGCTATCATTGGAGGTAATGGTGGTGCATTAAAAGCCTTATAATCTTAGGATAAAAATGTCAGTAAGAAAAATGGTCATTGTTCCTTTTCAAGTACTTAATGATATGAAGCAATGGAGGGATGAACAAAATCAAACACCTATTTTACCACAAAATCCACAAGTAACCAATGATATCCACCTATATAAGGATATGAAAAATACATTAGAAAGAACTGATATCTCTGAAACAGATAAAGCACAAAAGTATGGAGAAACATTGTTCAAACTACAAAATTCATTTGAAAAGGTGAAACATCCGACATTACCCCAATCTTCAAAAATTCAAGAGGTGGATCCAAAATCAGATTTAATAAATGTGTTTCATTGCATGATCGTATCCTAGAAAGTGTACCTAAAACCATGCAGAGAAAAGCTAAGCTTCTGTTAAATATTCTTAGAGATAATGATAGCATATCATGGGATAATCAAGTTATGGTAACATATAAAGGAAAACCTATTCCAGGTTCAAATATCATTGATCTCATAAATGATTCATTACGTAAGACAAAAGGAATTGAACCTAGAGGTTGGGAAGTATTCTCTAAAGCTTTACATGAAAGCAATGTTCCACAAGAAGTAGTTGGAAACATGTCAAGATGGCAATGGTTGCAAAAATATCAGCCTGAAAGTGAATCTAGTGAATCAGAAATAAGTTTTAGTACACCCTTTAAATCCCCCGTCAGAAGTTAAGTAAGATCTCCAACCAAAATGAAAACCATAAAGAAGAAAACCTTAAGCCACTTAAGAAAAATGTCACCATATGCCACGACTCATGAAAAAGAAAAAAGAAAAGATCTTTACACTCAACAACTTTTAAGTCCTATAAAAAAAGATTCAATTTCTAAAAGTCTTCAGTCATGGGAGGCATACTGAAGCGTAAGTCCAAAGATGCACTGTTGAGAAAATTATATTATGGATTAAATAAAAATAAAGTTGCATATTCAAGCATAAAAGAATTATACAAAGCAGCGAAATCCATTTTGAAAAACATATCATATCAAGATGTTAAAAAATGGTTACAAGGGGAATCAACATACACCTTACATAAACCGATTCGAAGAAAATTTCATAGACGTAAAACAATTATAACAGGAATTGATCACCAATGGCAAGCTGATTTAGCAGACATGCAACAAGTTTCAAAGCATAATAATGATTTTAGATATTTACTTTGTGTTATTGATGTCTTTTCAAAATTTGCATGGGTTGTGCCTATCAAAAATAAGATGGGGAAAACACTGATAAATCAAGAAAACCTTTATCATTACAAACAGATAAAGGAAGTGAGTTCAAAAACCAAGACGTTCAAAAGTTTTTGAAAAAGAAAAAGATCCATTATTTCACTACAGATAATCCAGAGACTAAAGCAAGTATTGTGGAAAGATTTCAACGTACGTTGAAAACTAGAATGTGGAAATATTTCACTCATAAAAAACACGAAGATATATTGATGTTCTTCAGAACTTTGTGAATAATTATAACAATACTTTTCACCGGAGCATTAAAGCAAACCCATCAGATGTTAATCATTCTAATGAAGCAAAAATTTCAGAGAACTTATATGCAAAAAGTGAAACAAAAGTTTGCAAAAAGATAAAAAGGAAACCAAAATTAAAGAAAGGTGATCGTGTTCGTATCAATAAAACAAAACATACATTTGAGAAAGGATATCTTCCAAATTGGACACAAGAATTATTTGAAATCACTTATGTGAATTCAAAAACATCTCCAATCACATATAAAATTAAAGATCTAGCAAATGAACCTATCCTTGGGTCATTTTATGAACAAGAATTACAACTTATAAAAGATGATGAAGTTTATGAAATAGATTTAGTTCTTGATAAGCGAACGAGACGTGAAGGTAAAAACATAATCAAAGAAATCAAAGTCAATTGGAAAGGTTATCCTAAAAATTTCAGAGTTGGATACCAGAATCATATTAAATGTGATTTGAAAAAACTTATAAAAACTTAAGTAATTATCATGCAATCTCAGTTGGAATCTGGAGGTGACAGTGTCAGTCAGTCAACTCCTTTTACATGTTTTGGAAATCGTGTTCCTAAAAATCAGTTTACTTATGTTTCACAAATCATAGTCATTTATGCCATTATTGCTACATCTATAGTACATCTCAGTATTCAAAGTGACAATCGTGAATTGTGGTTAATTCTTCTCAGTAGTTCCTTAGGCTACATTTTACCATCATCCGGATTAAAATTCACAAAACAGAATAAACATTCAGCATTTGATTTCATTGATGGTAAAAAATGAATTCCTTCTACATAACTTTGCCTAGTGATAGTTCTTTGAACTATTTTCCTACAAACACTCAATGTTGTTTTAAAGTTAAATTGCCTAAGACTGTTCATATTGATAAGGAAGATTGGGAAGTTGCACTTGCACAATTGATAACACCAAGTCAATTCCTAAATATCAGTGAAGAAGAAGCAAGGTTTGATATCATTACGACAGATACTGGTATCTACAAAAAGATTTTTGAAGAAAATAAAAGAAAACCCTCTTCATTAGAAATCACTGCCCTTAAAACTAATTCAACAGGCCATGATATGAAATGGGCAATCAAATTTCGTTTCACACCTGGATCTTACAATTCACCATCTCATGTGTTAGATGTAGTCAATGAATGCATTGATGATGAAATTGGAAAAGTGCTTCATGATAGTAGTGCAACTATTCATGTTGGATATTCTGAATCATCAAAACGTCCAAAGTTTGAATTCAGAAATATTAATAAAACTGGAATAGAATTCAATAAATCATTATTTCAAAAACTTGGTGGTGATCCTATTTTTGATGGTAAAACAATTTACAAGCGAAAGAGTGTTTTTGAAATGTTTAAATATTCACCAAACATTGATGCAGGTTATAATCATTTATTTGTATATTCAGACATTGTTGAATATTCCATTGTTGGTGATACATTAGTTCCAATACTTCGAGTTGTACCTTTTAAAACATCTAATTCCATTGAAAATGATAATGGAAGTCAACATATTAATCATGAAATTATTGCTCCACATTATTTCCCAGTTTCAAAATCAGATTTTGATTCCATTCACATTAATATAACAGGTGATTCTGGTCATCCTATTCAGTTTGTCATTGGCAAGACAATAGTAAAGTTGCATTTTCGTAAGCGCAAAGAAAATCAAAAATAAAAAAAAAAAACATGGTGCCTGTTTATAGAGGCGTTCAACATCAATATGGTTCTGGCTTAGGGTCTTTGTTTAAATCTGCATTAAGATCAGTAACACCACTAATAAAACCTAGAGTGAAATCAGGACTACATGCAATAAAAGATGAAGGTATTAAACAAGGATTAGGAATAGCGAAAGACATTTTAGTGCATCGTAAAAAGCCCAAGAAAGTTCTCATGTCAAGAGGAAAACAATCCTTGAAACATTTGACTAACAAGTTGTTATCGAGTATAAATGGAAAGGAATCAAGCAATGCACATCATTCTCATTCTCGACCTCGCCGTGGTAAGATCACGTCAAAGAAACATCAAACTAACCAAAAGTCAGCCAGACCATTAGACATTTTTGATTAACATTTTTGTAAAAAGTCCAAAAAAGATGATGCAAAGTGGATCATGTGAGTGTAGTAAAACTGAGTTAGATGTATTATCAGTACCTCCTACCATGACAAGCATGCAGGAATCTCAATGGGTTGAACATTTTCCAGTTGCATCAATTGCAAATGTTTCACCAATAGAATTTATTATACCACCTCAGACAGAGTTTTGGACGGATTTATCACAGTCCTTTCTGTATGTTAACTTTAAAATTATCCAAGCAGCAGATGGTTCACCTTTAGCAGATGGTGCTAACATTGCACCAGTCAATAATTTCTTACATAGTATGTTCAGTAACATAGATCTGTACCTGAATAACAAACTAATAACCAGTGGATCAAATAATTATCCATACAGAGGCTACATTGAAAACCTTTTGTCATATAGTCCAGAAAGCAAGAGAACTCATTTGAGAGCAGGAGAACTCTGGATTAAAGACACAGCAGGACATATGAACGATGCTCAAGCCGAGGGAAATAACGAAGGGACTAAACAACGAATAGCTGCTATTGCAGAAAGTAAGACAGTGGAATTATTTGGTCGTCTTCATCTAGATGTTTTTCTCCAGGAAAAATATCTTCCCAATGGAGTGGAAATCAGACTAAGATTAAAAAAGTCACGTCCAGAATTTTGCATTATTCAACATGCAGGTGAACCAAAAGTCGAAATTCAGTTTGAATCAGTAAGTTTCCATGTAAGAAATGTTGAATTGTCACCAGTAGTTGCAAATAATCTGAACCAACTTATAGCACAGAATAACATGAAAATCCCTATTCGTAGAGTAGAAGTCAAAACATTTTCAATCACTGACGGTACTCTATCAAAAGTGGAAGATCATTTGTTCCAAGGACAGTTACCAAAACGTGTTTTTATTGGAATGGTAACAAATGGGGCCTCCAATGGAACTTATACATCAAACCCATTCAACTTTTCCCATTTCAACGTAAGAAAAATAGGCGTATCATGCAACGGACACAGTATTCATGGTAAACCATTTGAACCTAACTTCACAAATGGACTAACACTGAGATCATATCTGTCTTTGTTCAATGCCACAAAATCCATTGGTGCTGACAAATCATTTGGTATAACAAAAGAGGAATATGATGTTGGATTCGCTCTTTGGGGGTTTGATCTCACACCAGATCAAGGCAGTGAAGAAGGACAATTGCATCCCATAAAAACTGGAGGCATGAGAATAGAACTTCAGTTTGGATCTAACCTTGCTAGAGTCATCAACGTTATTGTTTTCGCTGAATTCGATAATCAAATCGAAATCAACAGTCTTAGAGAAGTTATCACTGATTACTAAACATCATGCTTGGATACCAGTACGCAATAAAACTTAGAGAAGAAGCAGAGAAAGTGAAATATTCATCAAACATTGAACCAGTTCGTAAAAATGACTTTCACAACAGTTTTCAAAAGTGTATGGTGGATCAACTGCAAGAACTTATCAAAGAAGAAGTTCATAACAATTGTAACGGGTGTCAAATAGATCATCCGAGTCAGATAGAACACCCTGTTTGCTTATTCATAAGTAGAGAAGAACATACAGACTTGTTCATTGAGCAAGCAATGCTTAAAGTAAATCCATACAAAATAATGCAGGCATGGTATCCACAACTTGAAGAATTAAAACTAAACGAACAAGAATCAGTAGAAGCGTATCGACTATGGCAAAGTATAAAAAAGAACATTTTGTGTGGATTCACAGGTACATGGCTAGAACGTTGGAGTGAGAAAGTAAAGCAGTCTTGGGATCAATAATGTACACCAGTGAAATTCAACAAATCTTGGATCGTGGAGTGTGGATTAAAAAACTCAATGGAAGAGTGTGTGCAAAGGATTTATTACCAAAGCGAAAACCTTCATATGTGAAGGCTTATATCATCAATACAGCAGATTCACACAACTCAGGAGAACATTGGGTAGCAGTTATATTCTATCCAAATGGTAAAGCAATGTACTTTGACTCATACGGTCTTCCTCCACTTTATAGGGAAATATCTCATTTTATCCAAAATAATTCACGTTATGGACTTATAATAACCAACCTATTCAAAGCATCCTTGGAAAAGTTTGTGGACACTATTGTATTTTTGCCTTGGATGGGGTAGCAAGAGGATACAACTTTAAAAAACTTCTAAGAAAGACATTCAGCACAAGGAACTTACACAAAAATGACAGAGTAGTCACATCGTGGTTCATACAGACATTTAGCAGAATTGTATAGACATTTTGTAATATAAAATTGATTGTAAATATGTTCATGATTGTTCATTTTTGTTCTTAGTTCACAGTTCATTGTTCAATAAAATATAGAAAATGTAAATATTTGTGTTTTGTTGTCATTAAATATTCCATCCTTCTCATGATTGTTCATGATAAAGGTAAAGAGAATCGGTTTCATGATAGAGAATAATGAGTAATCTCATATTTTCATGCTTGGAGAAAACACAAATTTCCATCTCGGCATCCTTTTCTTCAATTCAAAGTAGAGGTGCTTCCAGCAAGGTCCGCGTCGTCAATATAAATACATAGCAGATTTTCCACTCTTTAACATTCTAGATCATGGAACCGATTCGTAGAGAACTCACCGATATAGCAAAGGAATTGGTGAACATTGCTGAGCGACTGTATCGCGTGCAGGGAATGATTAGAGATACTCAAATCATTTCTCCACAAGAAAATGCCGTTGAGCAGACACCAACGAATGATCTGCAAGATGTCATTTACTTGGATAGACCCATCTTGGGTAGGACAACAGAACAACTAAACAGAGGACTACCTGATGTCATTTACATGGGTACTCAATTTAGGAGAAGAGTGGTATGGAATGGAGAAACATTGGTCATGAGGAAAAGAATGAGGAGACATTGTCCAATTTGCAATGCACGATTCGGTTGCAGTCACTTCTAAAATATGATAGTAGAACTATCAATCAACAAAAACGATCCTTTTCAGGACCACCCAACATCAAGAAAGAATTCATTTTCTTTCGCAAATTGTCAAAGTCCCCTTTGCATTCCTCACTTTCACAATACATTCAACCACTTATTTCAAAGACAAAGTCCCTATACCAAGTCCCTATCTTTCCGTCTTTGAACGGTAAGATAGGAACTTAGTCCACATGTAAATTTCTCACAAACCAACTCGCATTTCTTGTAAAAAGACCAAGTCCACATGCAAATAACTCACAAGCCGAGTTTCACATGTTTCGTAAAAATACTAAGTCCGCACGCATATTCCTTACAAGCCTAAGTTAACATTTCTGTGAAAAGACTAAGTCCAAATCCACAAATACCCACCCCAAAATCTGGACGACACTCTACGGACCAGTCCGTAGGGTATCGTCCATTACTACTTTTGTATATTCAGGCTCTTAAATGGACAATTTCTAGCAAACAGTGTATTCGTTGTAAGAGGCTGTACTATTTGGCGGGTAGGGAAGGCTATCTTGAAAACGAAATCATTACTCATTGATTAAAGGGCTCATAAGGTATTCTAATTAGAATTTTTTATGCGCATCAAATGTTTCATCAATTTGATATAAGAATGTACCCTTATCAATTTTTGAGGAAAATATGTAGACTTTTATAATCATGGTCGGCAACGGGAAATGTAATAGTTCCTTGTAACTAACACATTATCTACTTGTAATTTATCATTATGGCGATGACGAAATTAGTAATCATAGAATGGTAGAAATGCCCGAGGTCCTTAATCCTAACTCGGATCAAGCAGTTGATAGAGCTGGGCCCGTTTTTTTCTAAACTTCTTTCGAAAAATTTAATTGTAAATCAAAATCATAAATCGTACCTGATTTTTTTTAAATTTTTTTTTATTCATTGTTAGATTCTGCCTTTCAATATCTCATTGAAATCCTTTAAAAGACGATTCCAATGAGTAGAAGCATGACCAAATTCCATAATTAGTCACTGCTGTAGAAAAAAAAACATTAATTTTTAACACACGCAAAAAGTGATCATAATATGTTTAATAGAACAGTCGCAAAAGGCTTGTTTTACTAAACATCTTATGATCTTTTTTTTCGTTAGCCAAAAAGTGAAGTTGCCTCTAAAAGTATTGACTCAATATTGAATTCCGCCATGCGATATCTCATTAGAATCGTCTTCTTAAGACGATTCAAATGATTTATTGCAATGCAAAATATATAACAATGAATGAAAACATCAGGTACGATTTGTGATTTTGACTTGCGATTACTTTTTTTCGTAAGGTGTTAAGTAAAACAGGCCCCAGGTATCTGGTCCCGCCCAATGAACTCCGTCAAAATTCCTTGCTCAGATAAAAAGACCAACATTTATCTGCGAAATATACTAAGCGTCACTAGAAAGGTTCGGTACAACCCGAACATCATTGGATCTTACAAATTGTAAGAAAACTGATGCAATATACAAAATAGTATGTGCTCTAATTTCTTTCAAAATAGATAACACAGGTTTATGCAATACCTATAAAAAGATGCAATTTACCTTTCACAATGAAAGTTATTGCTTGTTTTAGATCGTAAGGTTTGTAAACCCATTCATATACTTTCAAAGTTGAAAAGGAGGGATCACTCAATTCCTATCAAATGCTTTTTTAAATATACCCGATATACCTATGGTAATGGACTCAACGCCTACCTCAGAGCTCAGTCTTGAAAATACACCTATAACATGGTTATTGTTATGTTTATGGTCTGTTTATAAATAAACAGATGTGCATGTGTATAAGAAAGGAAGCACGGATATTATCATTTGTTGTATCTTTCTATAGAAACTAAGCCGCCATCAAAGCGCATTTGGTAGCGCCTCGGACTGTCAATCTAGCGGTCCCTGTATCGATTTCTCATTCTTTCCGACTATATTTTCTTTCACCAATGGGTTGTTAACCGTAGACCTATTTGGAATCGCAGCTGGATGCTTGGAAAGGATAAAGTGGCGGTACTGGTGTAAGAAATACTAGTCCAGTCAAACTAAGACTAAAACAGGGTCAACCTAGACAAAATTAGAACAGAAATGAAATCCTTTCGTTGCGATTTGAGTAATTTTGGGTCAAAAAATTGGTTTTTTGATGAAAAATGTGGAAAATTGAAATTTTGTAGTTTTTAAAAAATAATCATATTTATGACGTTGAAATGTAAGAAAATGTTACTTAACACGAATTAGATGGCTAGAAATATTTGATTTAGCAGAAAACCAACAAAAAAGTATTTTTTTATGATTTTTTTCGGGGGAGGGGGGGGGGATCATTATTGCTGATATCATAGCATTCAATATGTTAATGGATAAATTATATTTCAGAATATTCAGATTAATTGAATCGGATGAATGTTACATGCTCCTTTCAGGAAATTCTAAATTATACATAATTATGGTGCACCTGACCATATCTTCCTGGTATTTCTTGTACTAGTATAGTAATAATTTCCATCCCGAGTCATCAGCTCCTGGTCCCATGATTATCATTCGTAAATGATGCACCCTTTAGAACACAACATCAATGAAAGGTACTCTTCAAATGAAGGAAATTTAAACGAATTAATATAACATGTTTTATTAATTCATATACTACTCAAAATTTGCTAAACACTAAACTTTTTCGCTGTCCTACAGGAGCTGATTAAAAAAAACATACACAAAAAACATTCGTGTTCATGTTTAAAATTGTACAATGATGTATTGACAAGATATCTAATGTTTACATTACCAAATTTGACACGCAATTTTCTCGCGAGTCTCCTGCATAATGAGGAACCCCGGTTTCCCACCCTATCCTTTCTCATTTTCTACATGTACAGGATTCGCGTAAATGCTTAGTTTCTGTTTTTCGGTACTTTATTGACTTTTAAGTCGTTACTCATGGCAAATCAAAATGCCGCATGACATTTATCTGTCTAACAATTGTGGCGTGCTGTAGGTATGGTGAAGCAAGGGGCTTCCAACCGTGATGTTGGCATAGTGCTGGGGGTACACCATACTGTAGTAACCAGCGCTTGGGTACGATACCAATAGTATGGTACATCTGGAAGGAAACATGGTCGAGGTAGGAGTAGAGCTACCTCCGTCGCAGAAGACCATTTTTGGTAATTCAAGCCCGAAGGAACAGGTTTGCCTTAGCAACGAAGCTACGTTCCGACCTTCAAAACGCCTCGGGAGTGCAAGTTTCGACTCAAACCACGCGAACTCGGCTGCATGAGCACAACCTGAGGTCAACAAGACAATGTATTCGTATTCCGCTGTCAAGAGTTCATTGTCGGCGTCGGTTAACATGGGCATTGGACCAAGTTGGCTGGCCCTTAAGACGCTGGAGCCCCATGCTATTCATGGATGATTCCAGGTAATGCCTAGACTACACTGATAGGCGGGTTAGGGTGTAGAGAAGGCCGGGGGAAAGGTTTCATGCAGCAAACATTGCTGAGCACGCTCTATGGGGGTGGGTCCATCGTGGTTTGGGGTGGCATCAGCTGGGATTGGCGGACTGGTCTTGTTATTTTAGAAAGAGGTACTTTTACAGCTCGTAGGTACATTGATGAAATCCTCAATACCCACGTAAATTTTTACGTGAGATGGATTCATTTTAATCATTTTCATGGAATATAATGCCCGTCCACAAACGGCCCGTATAGTCCAAGATAATCGCCAAGAAGAGGGCATTCCACGTCTGGACTGGCCGGCTCGCTCACCGGACTTAAATCCGATAGAGCAAATGTGGAATGAGCTACATGTCCGAATTTCGGCTTGCTAGGTCAAGCCAAGGACACTCCTTAGAGAAGAATAGTCTGTTATTCCCCAAAGAATAATCCAGAAATATGCAGAGGTGCTGTCAGGCTGTTATTGACAGTGCCGGCTCTCATACTCGTTATTGAACGAAATGCAATTGAAAGAACACATTTTTTTGATCAAATTCGATTTTTTCAATTTTCAAGAAAACAGACCGATTTCTAGGACCGCCCTGTTTGGTCTACATCTAAAGTCTTCTTATCATTTACTTCTAAAATATCGATAAAATAATAACAATCGACCATTTTCCAGTATTCTTATAATCAAATTTCATTTTTTCCTGAAATCAAAGTATAAAAAAGTTTTGGTGCTTAGCAAACTTTGAGTAGTATATAGATCTACAAACTTTTCCGAACGGCAATAAGTTTCTTTTACTGAAAGCTGTTGCAGACGACGGAATGGAGTTTTGGAAAAATATTAACAAGGATTGAAATGTTGGAATTAAAACAACTTTAACCCATTAATTTAACAAACATCAGAATTCTAAATTGGTCCAAATACAAAGTGAAGACGACAATTTCAAGTGAATGAAGTTTCACATCGTTTGTTCTTTCTTGGAAGAAAAAATTGTGGGAAATGAATATATTATTTGAGAAATCAATGTCTCTATTTCCTATAATGTTTTCCAATGATGTTTTTCTTGTGGGGAGTCAAAAAGAGTCATTGAGTGAGAATCGGGTTGAAATTAAGAACATACATATAACAAACATACGAGACAGAACTAATCAAAAAGGTATATATCAGCTAGATATATATTCTACGAACCGATATGAAATAACAGCATACATATCAAGAGCCAGAGTCAAATCCTGACAATGTAATTCAAAATCATTGCAACCAGAGCTTGAAGAAAGCTGTTATTGCTACGCTTAAGAATCGCAATGACAATACTTGGCCAAAGTTAATCATTCTTTATACAATTAATTTTATGGTATCTATGACCAAATATAAAGGTAACAATGACCCTTAAAACATGCCTATCTTTTAATATGTTCAATTATAAGTTTATAAACAAAAATAAAATTAAAAAAATAAAGAAAGAAAGAAAAAAAATCTAAGACTTATCTAGACCTGGGAAATGACATTGATTTTACAACAATATTTTCATTTCCCACAATGTTTTCTACCATGAAAGAACAAATAATGTAAAACTTCATTCACTTGAAATTTGTTTTTGGACCAATCTGGAACAAATCTGGAATTCTTTTGTATGGTAAATTATTGGGTTAAAGTGGCATTTGAATTATTGATAATATTTTTCCAAAACCCCATTCCGTCATCTGCAACAGCTTTCAAATTTTAAATAAAAAACAAGAGGACCATGATTGTCCTAGATTGCTCACCCGAGTCTCTTTGACCCCTTGGAAATCACATCAATTAAATAGGCAGATGTCAACAAGAAGATGATTTCTTCATAAGATCAATTCCAATCAGAAAAGACCAAAAAGGATATGAATGGGCAAAGCCCTTTTATGAAGAAAGGGGCATGTAATAAATAAACTTGGTGAAATTCAATTAAATGAAACTATTAAGAAAATTCCTGTCTTCTGGTTTCAGATAACAAGGTTTTTTATATATATATATTTCTTCCTTGGTGTCTATGTAAAATAGGGGATGGGGGCATTTAGAGCCAAAATATGAACCCAGGGATTTTATATGTACATACTCGATAAAAGTCCATTTATTTAAACAACTTTGGAAGAGCTTCACCCAAGGAACATCCCTGCCAAGTTTATTCAAGATTGGCCCACCGGTTTAGGAGGAGAAGATGTTTAAAGCAATTGAAGATGACGGACGACGGACATTGGACGATCACAATAGCTCACCTTGAGCACTTGAGCTAAAAAACGTGTTGCAGTTGGGCAAATGTTTTAGATATATATATATATAACTTTTTTTGTTTGTTTTTAAACTTAATTTCATATTAACAAATAAAAAATGTTGTATTAGTTCGTTTAAATTTTCTTCATTTGAAGAATACCTTTCATTGATGTTGTGTTCTAATGGGTGCATCATTTACGAATGATAATCATTGGACCAGGAGCTGATGACTCAGGATGGAAATGATTACTGTACAAGTACAAGAAATACCAGGAAGATATGGTAAGGTGCACCTTGATGCTGTATAATCTAAAAAAATTAAATTTTCCTGAAAGGAGCATGTAACATCCATCCCATTCAATCAGTCTGATTATTCTGAAATAGAATCCATCCATATTGAACGCTATGTTAGCAGCAATAACCCCCCCCCCCCCGGAAAAAGCATAAAAATACTTTTTTGTTGGTTTTCTGCTTAATTACATATTTCTACCTATCAAATTCGTGTTAAGTAACATTTTCTAACATTTCGACATAATTAATATCATTATTTTTGCAAAAACTACAAAATTCCAAATTTCCACATTTTTCATAAAAAAAACCTATTTTTTAACCCAAAATTACTCAAATCGCAACGGAGGGATTGTTTTATATTTTTTTCTGTGGAAGGGTGGATACTTCATGAGTACAATGGCATAGGTTTCATTTCTGTTCTAATTTTGTCTATGTCAAATGCTATTTTGACTGGACTATACGAGGATTCCCTAATAAGGTGCTCCAGCCGTCGCGATATAGCTGAAAGATTGTTGAAAGCGGCGTTAAAGCAAACAAAACAAATTTCTACAGGACAGAAAAAAACTGCAAATATTTTGAGGGCTACCTCGACGTCGTTACTACGGCTTATTCAAACTGTATTTATGACGTTTACATCGCCCATTTAACGTAAATATTTTTAGGAAAATTGCAAAATAAATTGTCGGAATTCAACGTTCATCTCATTTTAAATGAGTCTTGCTCGGTAAATCGATTTATGATCGATAACAGCTTTCTGAGAATTGTTGAAAATATTAACAACTAAGTGAAGAGACCCTGTTCAGCAATGAAATATACAAGTTGAATGGTTTTTGAGTGATTTTGAATGAGACCGTAGGGCGAGTTTTGAATGCAATTGAAGGGGGGGGGAGTATATAACACCCCTTTTGAAAAAAATTTACCTTTTTATCCATAAAACCGATATGTGCCCCTTCGTGGACGATCCAAATTGGCACAGGCTAATCAAAAATACAACAAAAGCAACAAATGTTCGATTTGAATGAACTTGCAAAAATTGTGTAATACTTTGTTTGTTTGTTTGTTTGTTTGTTTGTTTGTTTGTTTGTTTGTTTGTTTGTTTGTTTGTTTGTTTGTTTGTTTGTTCGTTCGTTTGTTTGTTTGTTTGTTTGTTTGTTTGTTTGTTTGTTTGTGTTTTTTTTTTTTAAATATTTAGGAGCGTTTCTGAATAGAGTGTGTGAGTGTTTGGAATAAACAAAGGGACCATTGAGTTAGCGATCTAAAATGGGTAAAATGTCAGTTTTTGATAAATGTCAGTTATGATGTTCCCAACCGTATATTCATTCATGGACGATTTGCCCACATTTATAACACAGGAATAAATGTACGATGATGTTTGGTCTTATTACAGGTCAATCTACATTCTGATGTTCTTCTCCAATTTTCTTTAGATTCACAAGTAAATAGACGATATTGAATGAGTGGTCATTGAATACCGAATTTATTAAACGAGTCGTCTATAAACAGATAAAAACGAGACTGTGCCGAGTTTTTATCTGTTTTAGATGACGAGTTTCATATATTCTGTATTTTATGAGCACAAATTTGATTTTATTAATTCTATTTGTAATATGACCAGAATTTTTGAGAAAAATCATCCGAATTCTTGATATTCAACATTTCAATTTTCTGCGAAACCTAAAACGCTGTTTAAAAATGACGTCATAATATATACATTATGACGTCATTTTCGCCGTCACAAAAATAGCGTTGCTATTCGCTCTTAGCTCATTTGCATAGTTATTCCACTTTGTAAAAACACCCGTGTAATATGAAAAATATTCAACTAGGTTATTTCACTCCCGCGACGTAGGTCATATTATAAGATGACGTTATATCGAGACATGGCATAGTATATTGCATTCAACTTCTATATGGACCAAAGTTTCGCCGAAATTCTCGGAAATGAAGTGCTTAAATGTATTTTTATCTCAAAACTATACAAAGGTCTGATTACATCCAAAATGATTTTTTATGGTATTACATGGATATTTTAAGAACAATGACATAATGCGGTTATTTTAAGAAACTTGCATTTCTGTTAGATACATCGACGAAAACAAAGAGGTTAAAACAAATATAATACGTCCATAATAAGTGTACTGTATAAAAAAAAAATATCTAATTTGTTTGTGGAAATTGATAATTGTCTCGCCAGAGCCTCGATAATTATCAATTCTCCCAACCTCGTTAGATATTTGTTCTCATACAAAACACTAAGTACGTATCATATATGTTCTACTCGATAATCGACCGAAAAACATTAAAGAAATAGTAGATATCCCTTTTAAGATGGACCTACAAAAATTCAAACTGACACGTTGACAAATTAATGTTCAATGTGTTGCTTTGACATTTCTTGAAAAAGTAACCAACCTATCACTTCGATCTAAAGGTTCTTCCAAAGCAGATATGAAAGCCGCAATATTCTTCGTGATTGTGGTAAGTACAACATTTTTCTGCATTTGAACGGATTTTGCAAAGAGAATGAATTTCTTATGACTTTTGCAAAAAAAAAAATGTATGTGGAAAAGATGTTATAGGACATGGGGTTTATCTGAGAAATTGCAATTGAGAAACTGAGATATATCTCTGTTTTTTTAGATTTATCTGGGAAATTGCAATTGAGAAATGAGAAATTGACAATTTAAAGATTACATTTTAACGAAGTTGGTGTGTAGCGCTGAATTTACATTTTTAGCAATATTGTTTATATTATTATCATGATATGATATTTCTTTTAAAAAAAAAATCTGAACTATTTAAATTATTCATTTCACTTTTTCTTTGAAAATATTGACTAAAGTCCTTTTAAAAGGATTTGGACATTCTAGACATTTCCCTTCAAAGTTAAATTTATCATGAGGAGGGGCAGTTTAAAGAAATAGCCGTCTGTGTTTGAAAATGAAGGGATTTATCTTCAGAACAGTTTGGTAGTGGGGGTTTTAGTATTCTCGCTTTCCTACCAATTTCTATGTTCTTTATACCAAAGGGACCACAAGAAATCATACTTAAAGTAGAATTGTTGGGTGAATTGAGGAAAATCAAATTTCTGTTTCAGTAAGTTTCTTTGTCACCATAACTCCAAAACTACGCCTGTAAAACGTTACGAATTATGCCTTGGTAGATTTCGTTAAAACCCATAAAAT
This sequence comes from Fragum whitleyi, assembly GCA_948146395.1. NCBI lineage: Eukaryota > Metazoa > Mollusca > Bivalvia > Cardiida > Cardiidae > Fragum > Fragum whitleyi. The sequence goes on along the minus strand of OX411543.1, from coordinate 72,818,429 downwards.
GCGTTAAAAAGTTCATGAAAAATATTGAGAATATTAAGATTTGCGCGAGAGGTGACATCACGTAGATACTGTCTGTTTTGTGACTCTCAAGATAAAGAGGACGAATACCATTTTGTTCTGGTTTGTCCGATTTATGAATATTTAAGAAAAAAGTATATAGACAAGTTTTATTATAATAAGCCAAGCGTTTTCAAATTTGTTACATTAATGAGTACTGAAAAAATATCTGTTTTAAGAAATCTCGGAAAATTCATTCGTGAGTCATTTATGCATCGTAAATCGTTATGCTAGCTTCTAACTCGGTGGTTCAGAGTGAAACTGTTGTATCTCCCTGTAAACATATAGGGAGTTGCGGCTGTTTCGCGCTGAGTCATCGAGCTGTCGAACTATTTCATAAAGTCTTGTTCTACCTCCTCGTACAGCATACTTATTTTCAGATATATAAGACGTTAATCTCACATGTTCTATCGTATTACAATCTTGCCAGTAATGATGATGGTTGCTACAATAACAATTACAGTTGTGGTTGCTGTCGTAGTAATTGTTCTCATTCTCGCAAATAAAAGAACACCACGATTTAACTCAAATTCAGAAAAAAGTTAGTATCCTTCCATAAGATATAAATGTACCAATGAATTTGTTCAGCTTACGGTATTGTTGCTGACCTTTCACATATTTAGATATTATTTAGATATTATACATGTTACTTGTAATTTGACCAAAAACTTTATGTAAGTTTGTGTCAATAAAGAATATGTCTATGTCTATGACATCCAGACATCATGTTAGTAGGTGAACTTAGGTGCCCGTCATTAAAATAACAAACATTTGATAGAGATTTATTTAAGAATTCAAAAGTTGTAAAACGTCAATTTTTAAAGAAAAATTGGCGTGAAAAAATGGTATGTATTCTTAATATCTTTATAAATATATTTTTTTTTTAAATTGAAAATGAAAATTATATTTTTTTCTAGTTTTCGTTAATGTGGTTACAAATTATAAAACAACACATACAACAAATTGAATAAAGGAAATACGTGTGGACACATTTTCTTACACACGCGAATTTTATGGCCGGTTTTCAAAATGCTTCGCTGTCGCATTTCATAATCAAAATGATAATGATGAATCATACTATTTTCATACGGCTTTGAGAAAAAAAATAGGCACGGTGACCCCATTTTTTTCTTTTTAAAAATCGAAATAAAACAATTAGATCTTTCTATAAATCAGGTTTAAAGAAAAGTTTAAAAGTAGACAAAAGACAAGCGAACTTCTTTAAAATACACTTATAGAGCTCCTGAGCTTATGTACAAACATGTCAAGTAGATATCGCCAATAACAACAGAATATGTCCAAAGATTACGGTTTGTCACCTGAACGCAATTGCCTACGCTAACATTAGCCCTGCGTTCAGGATCACCGAACGGTGAAAACATTTTTCCAATTAAACCCCGCTTTATACGTGCGCTTGCGTGCAAAGCGGGGTAAAATTGGAAAACTGCGAAACTGAACTTAGAGCTGCACTAACAAAAAGGTAATGGCAAGACCTCCAAAACATCCGAGTTGATAAACGTGATTATCTCTAATAAAATGTGTAAGCTATGTGCAATAAGCCATTATGTTGAACGGACATCATTTCGAGAAATGCCACAATAATTTTATCAAAGGGACTAGATACTTATCGAAATCAAACTCAACCACCGTTTAGGTAATAAATTCAGTTATTTAATAATGCCTATGAAAAATATAACATTTTTTGTGTGTAAAAGGATAGATTATCAGAAAGCCTCTTGAAAGCAAAAATATGTCATCAACAGAAACAAAATGGTTCAAATATTTTTTTCAGCCAAAACACACACACACACACACACACACATACACACACACACACACACACACACACACACACACACACACACGCGCGCGCGCACGCACGCACGCACGCACACGCACGCACGCACACACACACACACACACACACACACACACACACACACACACACACACACACACACACACACACACACACACACACACACAATAAAGCAGATCAAAACAAACGAAAAACAACAAATATATAACCACAAAACAAACATTGTGACGTTTTATAGAAGGTTATCCTTAGTCATCACACCACAGTTGCATATTATATGATTTCTATTGGTTAATTACAGACCAATTGGTATTTTTTCTGCCAGTTCGGTTTGTTGTTTCAATTACCTGATTCGCTGGAATCCGTTTGTATTTCAACTAACGATGGATACAACCGGACCCAGATACTCAACCGATAATTCAATTCCTCACGTATGACATCAGCAAAACATCAACATAATTCGTGACTTTTTTCATCTATAGTACCAGCAAGGAATTCTGATTTCAATAAGTCAAATATTCTTAATTTAGGTTAAGTTCGGCAGTTTTCTTCTAGAAATTCTATTCCATGAAAATATTCTTTTGTTGTCCTACTCCCGTAAAGGGCCATCTGGAAGTCCATAATTAGAAATATTTGAAAAAGAGATCAACTAGAGCATGCGAAGTCTGACTAGCTTCTACACTATAATCACTTTCCAAATGGTCCCTTTTCGCGAGACGCGTGACTTATTTGAACCGTCAGGAGAAAACGGACAAAATTGTGAAACGCCGTTCAGCGCTGTATAATTCTGACCCGTCACGGGAGAAGGGACGATCTAGGTAGTGCGTAAAGTGTCGACCCAAGTCAGACTGGGATCGAAACTTTTCGCACTGTGCTTATTTTCTGAATCTAAAATGAATAAGCTACCTTCCAGTGAAAGAATTTTGAAATGCGACCACTGGTTGATCTATGCTGAATCCAATCTCTTTCAAAAAAAAAAATAAAAAAAATACAAGGTTCCCGGACGGTCCCTCTTTGCCTGACGGGTCACAATTATTCATGATTCTTATATGCCTATACCTTGTATAGGCACTTACGACATTACGACACTGTTACGACGATGATGTTAAAAATAGAAACGTTTCGCAAACCCGATATATAACGTTGTGTCCGGAGCTTCCCGACATCAAACCGATTTCATTTTTTTTTTTCATCAGAGGTTGAAAACATAACAAAAGTTTTTCTTTTTGTCCAACGAGTTTTAGAACTTACTAACAATATTGAAACGTGGTGAAGTTTAGATCAGAATGTGAATTTACAGGCTGATCTGAGTCAAAGCTTCGCGCACATATGAAATTGATGAAAATATCATGACAGGATCTAATATAAGAGCTATACAGAGAGAACCTTTTGTAGTTTAATCATATTATTGTTACATATTTTCATATGCATTTCGCCACAACGGTGAAAAAGTGAAATTCTAGCTTTTCAGCTTTGGGACTATTTATCTGTTTAAGTTCTTAAAGAAAGATTATATGCAATGACACAAAGATAAAGTAATGAATAAACTCATTAAACGAAGTTCTTTCTCTTGACTGAATATTTGAATCTAGAAAGATCCTTATACCTTTCTGTATAAGAATTGTTCTAAATGTTGAAATGCCTGATTACCTACTACCTACTACGTAGCTTTTTTTGTGCTCATGCGCGCGAATAATTAGGTCTTGTATACGTCACCAACTTTTGTTCACGAAGTGCTTTGTGTATTCAACGCATATCACTACGCTGTGCTAAAATCAAAGTACTGATAGTACTGAAGGCGAGGGATCTGAATAGACGAAACAGCACACGAGGTCAATTTTCTGGATTATAACCTTGTTTATTCACCTTGTCCTTATTATGTATACCAGGTATTTTCTTACTTATCACTGCCAAAATCACTGCTGTGTTAAAGATACATAGCTTTTATATTTGATCTTGACGGATGACATTGCTTATAGGGAAAAGAAGAAAATGCTGCTTACTAACACTCTCCTTTCTCTCTAATATTATCTACCCTTTCTGCTACAAATGTTACTAATTTGCCCACATGTTGTATGTAATCTGCAACCCTTTACCATTTGGACCTGTCTAAACACTTGTTGTCTTGTAATGGATTAATCTAAATTAGAAGAACTTAAAAGCTTAAAAGCCTTGCCCCACCCTTAAACCCTTAAACAGACGACAACATTTTAGACTGGGTCAAGTTGAAAAAGGTTGCAGACAATAAATCAACATGAGTGTAATCTGATATATATTTAGGGTAGAAATTAAAAAAAAAAAATGGGGTATAAGGTGGACCATATACTCATGGGAAAGGGGGAAATTGACCCTATCAATTTCTTGTGTGAAAATACAACCTCTTTATTGAATTCAATTCAATATAAAAGAAAGAGCCGACGAGCTTGTGCCGCTAGAAAAACAGTAGTACTACAATTGTATGACAGAATGATCGAATCGTCAACTTTATTAAAACATCTCACAATATCTGCCGAGATTTATCTTTGGAATACGGGCACTTACTAAAACATAAAAAATATGTGTTTGAACAGCGATCTTTTGGCAGCCTAACGTAAATAGAGACAAACCCCTTTTTAAGCCGCCGAGATTAATATTTGCATTTTTTCTGAGTTAGATATGTTTTTATTTATTTCCACGTACATATGTGAAGTAATGGGTCGATTTTCACGAAGAAAATTTTATTTAGAAATACAAATACATTCCGTAAAATTGGTGTTCTGAATGGGCATTCTCAAAGACAATGACCGGCCTTACACGCTATTGATTTCTAAAATCTTTTAGTTTTTATTTCATTTTAACACGCAAAGATGGAAAATACCGAGATATCAAATACAAACATAATACGTACTTAGTGTTTTGTATGAGAAAAAATATCTAACGAAGTTGGGAGAATTGATAATTGTCGAGGCTCTGCCGAGGCAATTATCAATTCTCACAACCGAGTTAGATATCTTTTTTATACAATACACTAAGTACGTATTATATTTATCTTATAACCTCTATTTGTCTTGTTTTCGCCGATGTATCTGACTGAAATGCAAGTTTCTAAAAATAACCGCATTATATCATTGTTCTAAAAATAACTATGTGATAACATGAAAAATATATCATACGGGATGTTATCACATGGATATTTGTATAGTTATAAGATAAAATGAGTGAGGTGATGTGAGGGATTAGACGGGCAGCATCAGATAAATATTCTTTTATAATCAATTTTATATCGGTTTTTGCGTCCATCTTTGCTATGTACCAGGGTCTTTTTCGAACGCAACAGCCATTTTGGGAATTTGTAATTCAAGAAGCTACTTATTGACTTAAACCTTTTCGTTTATAAAGCAAAGCAAACATCTTGCTGCATCTACGAGGAATGCAAAGAATCGAAAACAAGTTGCGGTACAACGTCTTTGTGGATGACTGTACAAAATCAAAAAAGTGTTTGTCAAAAATAGAAGATTATAATCCAAAATGATTGCACCCCCACCCCCACCCCCAAAACACTGGGCTACTACTCAACCTTTCTAACCAGGGAGCTCCGCTTCGAAGATGTCAGTGCGTTCAACAACTATCTTAGAATGCTCTGGCAGGCGTTTGATGAAATCCTGGCGAGAACCTGATGGGAGTACTTTAATACCTGGACATGCTCCTATTTGCCCGAGAGTTGCGTTTCGCCCTTTATATGCCGTGACAGACCGGGTTAGAACTTGATCAGGACGCAAGGGACCTTGAGCAGCAGAACGTGATGGATCGTAAAAGCCCGTAATGGAACGCATTGGCATCCGTAATAGACCGTGAGCCTATCCGTAGCACGCCATGGAGCATCCCTGACACACCGGCTCAAACGCAATACCACGGTGCGTCAAGTATATCGTGGCACGACGTGAGAAACCTTAGCAAAACGCAGTAGAACTTGTTTACAGATAATAAATGATGTCGAAAGGTTAAATTGAAGCCACTAGTGTCGACACCGAGGTCGTTCGAAAGGAAACCGGGTTAACTTGGATCGATAAGTTTCATATCAACTTAACCAAACATATTCAACGGGGTTATTTCACTCCCGCTACGTAGGTTATATTAGATGCTTAAACAATAAAGAATCGACTTGAAGCGATTTCAGACAAGTTATTTATCTAACACGTGATGAAAAAAAATCAAACTAGCTGAAAGCGTTTTGTGCACTGCACTGTATGTATCTTGTCTTAAATGATCGTTTGCAAGAGCAGTCGTGGTACGCCGTTCAAAATTGTATAATATCTACATTTCAAATCTCAATAAAAGTCATTTTATAATGCTGAAAACCAACAGAATCGCGGGCGAAATCTGTCAACGGCCTTTTGGATAATCCTTAGTATAGTTTGAAATTATTGACATGCCTTTAATTTTATGCAATGAATAAATTAACTGCTGAACACATTAAATATCGAGGGAAGGCGAAAGCCTTCGAAAAACAACGTAAGTCCGCCGCGGGTATGGGATTAGCAGCTGAAGGTTTGAGGAAGTTGCCGTGATAGTATTCGTAAGGGAAAACAAAGCATCCATAGTTAGGTGCTTCATCTGTCGAAAAAATGACAAGAAAAATTAAAAGTGGCGTTAAACGAACAAAACAGAAAAGAAACTAATTTGCAAAACAAATAGTAAATAACGCACCGGAAATCTCTGTTGATCGAGTGATTGTCAGCTTTATCCAAACGAAAAAAATAAACAAAAAAAAACATAAAATGGATTGAAACTTCGGAGAAAAATAAATATGCAGTCACAGTGTTTCGAACCATTGTCTTTCGACTTCTAATGCTTATTGTTTCCAAGTGCAGTGATAAGTGCCTTATTGTCACGGTTAATTTAATTGGTATGTATTATTTAACTTTATTCATGAAGTTTAATGAGACCTAGCGGAGTGCTAATAGAGGTTACGGTCAGTCATGTCAATGATTTCACGCTATACGTAAAATAAAGTTTAACAAAAAAGAGTTCTCTTGGATAAACTTTGTTAACAGATTGACGGACTTAAACTGGTTAACACACATTACATTCTTGCGTTGCGTTTGTAAACATAGTTTTGTCGTTGAAGGAATGATGACCAAAGACACCAGAGAAAAGGGTAATATTTAAATTTCTGAATTTTCTCATCTGTTGCATCCGTAATTATGAAACATATGTCTGAAAGACAAAGCATGTGCAAACCAGACAATAACGATTTCGTGTGATTGAATGAAGATAGTCACGTTCACCAGTCTTAAGATTTGTGCCCTAGCCTGATACGCACGCAGTTTTATCTCTTCTTAAAATTGTTTACATCAGTCTTACCACGTCATTTAATACCTCCAAGACTATTATTTAAAAAGTATAAAATATGCTTTTTTTCATCTATCAAAAAAGTATTTGGATGATTGAAAAAATGGCTTCATACCCTGACGGAAGCAGTTTCGAGCAGGCAGCCATGCTTTTTTATACAATAAGTCTGGCTGTGTCATTTCCAACAGTTTTATGTATGCGTAATCCGTTGAAAGGCTTGGATTACTCCACAGCACAAGTGAAATATTCAATGTTAATGAAAGCCTTTTTCGTTGGTTTGGTGCAAGACTATTGTAAGTGTATATACATTGTATATACACTTACCACAGTCTTGCATCGAACCCCTCGATTTGGCTACCTATTGTGCGCGCAATTAGACTGTGAGCCAGCCTGTTCTCTACCGTTGGTAGATTTGCCATGATAAAACTAGAAGACTCGAATAGTCATACACCGCTCATCAATTTTATTGATCCCATGGATGTCACCCAAGTAACATTTGGCAAAGTTAAGCTCAAATTTGAATAGTGGTTGAGTAGATGTTATTCCAGTTCATGATGAAATAAAGGCCTCGCTTTGCAACGCCGAAATATATGGCCCAATCATAATGTCGTGAATGTATTTTGATAAGGGTCACGCAAGGATCATTTTAGCAAAGTTTCATGTAAGATACACGTGTTCTATGGGTAAAGGAGAGGTGTCATTTAAATGCCATAGTGAAAAAAATGGCCCGGCAATGTCACATCAATATTTATGCGCCGAACAGAATTTCATTAATCTGGTTTTAACGAGGGTCTCGAAGTAATATTCATGCCCTATTTAATTGATATTTCCATTTTATTGATATTTCTGCAAAAGCGACCATCATCATGATCCTATAATCATGTTGTGAAAGTTTCAAAAGAAACAGATCATATTTGTGGACTTGAACGTATAAGCAAGATTACATGAAATGAAATATCATAAGGACAAATAAGCGACAATACCTGTGACCCTACCATCATCACATGAGGATTTATTAGTATCCATGAATACTGAGTTCCAAAAGAAAGAGGCACATTCATCTTTTAAAAGATTTAAGGAAATCTGACCATTCAAAAAATTTAACAAGTAATGCAGATGAAAAATAGGTAAATTAAAGGCCTCTACCTAGATGAAAGAGTTTAATGCACTCTATGATTCTTGTCTTAAAAGATCGTTTACAAATGCTATCGCTGTACGTCGTACAAAATAGTATTATATCTATATTTCAAATCTTTGAAAATAGTCATGTCTTAAATTCTAAAAATCACCAGGAACATGGGACGAAATCTGTTTTACGGACTTTTGGATAATCCTTCTTACGTAAAATAAGCTTAAACGAACAAAAAGTGAATTCTTTGGTTAAGGTTTAAAAACCGACAGATAGGGGGACAAACACTGGTAACCAAACTAATCACGCTGTATATATGCTATGTTAGATCCTTACGTTGCAAAAATATTTGTGGAAACGTTATTGTGTCGTTAAAGAACGTTTAACCAAAGCCACACAAAGGAAAAAGTAAAATTCAAATTTCTGAATTGTCCCATCTGTTGCATCCGAAACGACGAGACATATGTCTGAAACACAGGACATGTACAAACCAGGCAAATGAATATTCTGTTTGAATGAATGAAGATAGCCCGTGAAACATCTTAAGATTTTTCTCTGAGACCGATACACAGAACCATTACTAATTGACATTTTCCATGCCAGTCCGACCAAACATTAAAAATCCTAATCAGAAACGTGAAATCTTAATGCCGCCATATTGTATACATTGAATCTGTGTGTGACGTTTCGATTTTATGTGTGTATGATTGTTAGACATTAAACAGCCTGGATAACCACAGTGCAGTTGAAATATCTACGATTATGAACACGGGTCTTTTGTCTTTGGCTAACTATTGAGCGCCTGCACAGGCTGATTTTAGTCTTGGCGTTGCGCACCCGGGAAATTGATAGAAATTATTTTCACGCACTGTTTTTTTAGCTCACCTTAGCACATCGTGCTCAAGGTGAGCTTTTGTGATCATTGAATGTCCGTCGTGCGGTGTGCGTCGTGCGTCGTCCGTCGTCATGCGTCAACAATTTAAGTGTTTACACTCTGGAAGCCATATATATGATCAGATCTTCTTGAAACTTGGACAGAATGTTGGTCAGGTCACAAGAATGACCATATTGAAAATGGGAAGGATCCATGCCATATCACGGGAAAAAGGGCCTTAATGACAATTTTCTTGTTTACACTCTAGAGGCCACAAATATGGCCCAATCTTCATGAAGCTTGGTCATAATGTTTGTCACCTCACAAGGATGAATCCTATTGAAAATGGAAATGATCCATGTCATATCACGGGAAAAGGGGCCTTAATGACAAATTTTTGTTTACACTCTAGAAGCCACAAATATGGTCCAATCATCATGAAACTTGGTCAGAATGTTGGTCAGGTCACAAGAATGACCATATTGAAAATGGGAAGGATCCATGCCATATCACGGGAAAAAGGGCCTTAATGACAATTTTCTTGTTTACACTCTAGAGGCCACAAATATGGCCCAATCTTCATGAAGCTTGGTCATAATGTTTGTCACCTCACAAGGATGAATCCTATTGAAAATGGAAATGATCCATGTCATATCACGGGAAAAGGGGCCTTAATGACAAATTTTTGTTTACACTCTAGAAGCCACAAATATGGTCCAATCATCATGAAACTTGGTCAGAATGTTGGTCAGGTCACAAGAATGACCATATTGAAAATGGGAAGGATCCATGCCATATCACGGGAAAAAGGGCCTTAATGACAATTTTCTTGTTTACACTCTAGAGGCCACAAATATGGCCCAATCTTCATGAAGCTTGGTCATAATGTTTGTCACCTCACAAGGATGAATCCTATTGAAAATGGAAATGATCCATGTCATATCACGGGAAAAGGGGCCTTAATGACAAATTTTTGTTTACACTCTAGAAGCCACAAATATGGTCCAATCATCATGAAACTTGGTCAGAATGTTGGTCAGGTCACAAGGATGGTGCCAATTGAAAAAAAGAAGGATCCGTGCCACATCACGGGAAAAGAGGCTTAATGATATTTTAGTTTACACTCTAGAAGCCACAAATATGGTCAAATCTTCATGAAACTTGATCAGAATGTCGGTTAGATCATTAGGATTAGCTCTTTTGAAATGGGAAGGATCCCTGCCATATCACGAAAAAAGGGGCCTTAATGACAATTTTCTTGTAAGAGCTCAAGATGCCACAAATATGGTCCAATCTTCATGAACTTTGGTCAAAATGTTTGCCAGGTCACAAGAATGAACTCTGTTGAAAAAGGGAAGGATTCATTCCATATCACAGGAAAAGGAGTCTTAATGAATATTCACTTGAAATAACAAATGGCCATAAATATGGCCCACACTTTGTGAAACTTGGTTTTATGTAGAAATTATCTTCTTTATGACGTCTGCCTTTTTACTTGGTGTGATGTCCCAGTGTTCAAAGAGACTCAGGTGAGCGTTTTAGGACCATCATGGTCCTCTTGTATTATTTGTTTTATGATTGTCTCCAGATGCGTAAAACTTCGGCTTGCAAGAAATGGAGAGGCTTTTTTTTCGTGGAAATACGAAACGAAAAGCCTTTTATCTTATAACTAAACAAATATTCGTTTGATAACACCCCATGTGATATTTTTTATGGTATCACATGGATATTTTTAGAACAATGACATAATGCGGTTATCTTTAGAAACTTGCATTTCTGTTAGAAAAATCGACAAAAACGAGGCAAATAGAGGTTCTAAGATAAATATAATACGTACTTAGTGTATTGTATGAAAAAGTATCTAACTCGGTTGTGGAAATTAACAATAGTCTCGGCAGAACCTCGACGATTATCAATTTCCGCCAACCTCGTTAGATTTTTTTTCATACAAAACACAAAGTACGTATTATATATACACATATATATCACTCAGTCTTTAACATTCAGTGAGATCTAGGTTTATTCATACCTAGGTGAAACAAAAAAATATTCTTTGCGAATATTAAACATTTTTGTAAAAAAAATATAAAAAGTAAACACATGGACTGGGTTTAGGAAATATATACTGAGATTGTAAAGAAAGCGTGCACTATCGAATTTCACATTTATTTTGATTTCTTACCAAGTTGAATGAAATTTAGTGAGTGAAATTTGTGCCATTTTGATGAAATATCACAAATATACTGCATAGAAGTAGTCAGAACGTATTGTGATTAGATATGTCCTTCTTGTATATTCTTCTCTGATTAAAGCAATGTGCTTCTGTGAAATTGCATAGTTTTTGGAGGCATCCAAAGACATTTCCAAACATATTTTTTACGTAGACCTTACTTGTGGGTCACCATCAGTAACCGACTCGTTAGTATGTCTGTGATTTGTCGTCGAACGATGTTGTGGCGTTCTATGATATCTCGCTTTGGTTATGAGAGGCCTTGCATTACGCTGTGCTAAATCAAAGTCATGATAGTACTGAAGGCGAGGGATCTGAATAGACGAAACAACCCACAAGGTCAATTTTTTGGAATATAACCTTGATTATTCACCTTGTCCTTATCATGTATACCATATATTTTCTTACTTATCACTGCCAAAATCACTGCTGTGTTAAAGATACATACTTTTTAATATATGATCTTGACGGATGACCTTGCTAATAGAGAAAAGAAGAAAATGCTGCTAACAAACACTTTCTCCTTTCTCCCTAATATTATCTACCCTTTCTGCTACAAATTCTACAAATTTGCCCACATGTTGTATGTTATCTGCAACCCTTTATAATTTGCAACTGTCTAAACATTTGTTGTCTTGTAATGGATTAATCTATATTAAAAAAAAAATAAAATAAAATAAAAGCCTTGTCCGATCCTTAAACCCTTAAACAGACGACAAAATTTTAGACTGGGCCAACTTGGAACAGGTTGGAGACAATAAACCAACATGCGTGTAATTTGATATATATTTAGGGTAGAAATTAAAAAATAATGGGGATGAGTATAGGGTAGACCATATTGTGGGAAAGGGAGAAATTGACCCTATCAATTTCTTGTATTCCCACAGCACAATACATCTTCTTTATTGAATTCATTTCAAAAGAAAGAGCCGACGAGCTCGGGCCCCTAGAAAAACAGCATTACTACGTTTGTAAGACGGAATGATCGAATTGATAAATTGACTGACTAGTAGCAAACCAATCAACTCAACAAAAATTATAAAAATGCGAGTTGCGCCTGTCTGCAAAGCGGTATCGGGCATAGTAATCTTTACCTTAATGATAAGGTTTTTTGGCGGACTCAGCGCTATATAATGAGCATACCGTTCGACATTTTTCTTTTGAAGTGAGTTCGGAATGTGGATGACGATCCGTATAGGTAAATGGAACCATTGGCTACCCTCGCCTAAAAAGCCTTGCAAAAAAGAATAAAAAAATGGAGTGCATGCCTTCAAATGTCACCTTGCTTTTAGCGTTTTGATTATGCTTATGTTAGCCACAGTAATACACTGAAACGAACTTTTAAGCGGCCACTTGGTTTTTGCTGAAAAATAATATTTTCTTTTGTATCTGAAATGGTATGTAGACGAATTGTATTAGAAAAATCATTTATGCAGAATTTGAAGGGAATTGAAGATTACCCCTGATTTCAAAAGTAACATTGGTGGGTGGGGTAATTGTAAAAGTTAATACTCGTGAGAGCAATAAAGCGATGGTAATGATATTTTATTCAATAATTTGATATCTGACACGCAAATGTAGTCAAAGTGTGACACTTGTTGGATTAATTTTCGAGTATGTCCGAGACCTAAATTTTAAAATTCTTCCAAAAAGTACCATTCTTCTTTACTATTGCCAATGAGGGTTCCTGTGTACGACCTTTGCTACAGTTACCTAAGATTAAAATTCGACCCAATTTTTCTTTCAGAGTACGTCAAAATTGAACGACCATTCATACAGAAAGAAAAATGTATTATCGATGACTTTAAATACATTTTGTATCTTTAAATCTGGCAAATGCGAGTTGGACGTTTAGAAGTTCTTGTAAACCATACAAAATCGAAGGTCAATCAAGTCGAAAATGTTTTTTGGATGATCTACTTTCCGTATTGAGTAATTAAAAAATCTTCGATGAATTGTTTAGTAAGTTATACCCTTTTCTTTTAGAGCTAAGCTTCTTTTTACAGATAACTCCTACATTTCTAGATGGGTTTCGAAGAATTTATCACAAATGTTCTCCACCTTTAGTAAAATTTGCCACAATATAAACAAAAAAATAACTTTACATCAGTTCAGTTTCAGAATCAAGAAATCGGAATCAAGCCTTGCAGCTACAAGATGACTCACATGGCTGATTTAAATGACTAGTGATGTTTCATCAAGTTAATTGGTGATCAGCAAGGAATTGAAATGGACAAATTGATCTTCGAGTTGTTTTGTTACGTACATTAATTTGATAGTGAAAACTATCTAAAATATAGATCCGCAAGTTTATCTGAGTATCGAAAACCCATTATTGCCTATCATTTTCAAAGTAAAAAATGGTATTTGACGCCCCATTCTAATTTGTATTTATACAGCAATAGATTATTTTTTTTTCATTGAGGTGACATTTCAATTGATTGATTAAATTAAGTTAAACGCTGCTTTCAACATTTTTTCAGTTATATCGCGGCGGCTGAAGCACCTTACAATGGTTTCCTGGTATTTCTCTCACCAGTACAACCAACACATCCTTTCCCAGCCTCCAGCAGCTATATCACATAGGTCTATGATTATTAACCCATTGGTGAGAGACAAATAGTCGGAATGAATGTGTGCCACCGTCGGAGATCGAATCCGGGACCTCTAGATTAGGTGACATTTCAAATAATGGCTTCTATGGACATTCCGTTCATATAGTGATGGGTGTCTCTTTGGTTTCGTTTACTGAAATGTAAAGTGCAATCATCTTAGGACGGGGAAAAAACCGTAATTTCAGTTTTTTATTCAATAAACGAAATAAAATAGACATTCGGTCTAATTGCAATCTTTTTAATCGTAAGAACCATTAAGTCATTAAGACAAAATGTTCACGAGGGCATTCCTCTTCGTTTTTTAGTCCTCTAACGGCGAAAGCCGAAGGGGGCGATAGGTTTGCGATCCGTCCGTCTGTCCGTCTGTCCGTCCGTCCGTCCGTCTGTCTGTCCGTTCGTCTGTCAGTCTTGAGTTTCAGTTATCCGGACTTTTTTTCTTAACCCTTAGAGAAATTGAGCTGATTTTTAGTGTGTGAGTCTGCATCAATGAGTTACAGAACAAGTTCGAGTTTGGTTCCGGTCCATTGATTTTTGTGGAAGATACGGATGCTGGACTTAGAAATTACCAAGAAATTCAGTTTTCCGGGCTTTTTTTCTTAATCCTTGGAGATAATGAGCTGATTTTTTGGTATGTGAGTCCCCATCAATGAGTTACAGAACAAGTTCGAATTTGGTTCCGGTGCATTGATTTTTGTGGAAGATACGGATGCTGGACTTGGAAATTACCAAGAAATTCAGTTTTCCGGGCTTTTTTTCTTTACCCTTGGAGATATTGAGCTGATTTTTGGTATGTGAGTCCCCATCAATGAATTACAGAACAAATTTAAGTTTGGTTCCCGTTCATTGATTTTTGTGGAAGATACGGATGCTGGGTTTAGAAAATTACCAGGAAATTTCAATTTTCCGGGCTTCTTTTCTTAACCCTTGGAGATTTTGAGCTGATTTTTGGTATGAGAGTCCGCATCAATGAGGTACAGAACAAGTTCTAGTTTGGTTCCGGTTCATTGATTTTTGTGGAAGATTCGGATGCTGGACTTAGAAAATTACCAAGAAAGATCAGTTCTCCGTACTTTCTTTCCAAACCCTTGGAGATATTGAGCTGATTTGTGGTATGTGAGTACGCATCAATGAGTTACAGAACGAGTTCAATTTTGGTTCCGGTCCATTGATTTTTGTGAAAGATACGGATGCTGGATTTAGAAAAATTACCAGGAAAAATCAGTTTTCCGGACTTTTTTCCAGAACCTTCAGAGATATTGAGCTGAAACATAAAATCTAATTCAACTATAGTATTTTAGAGAGGTAGTAACCACCCAAAAAAGATACCCCTTTAGGGATATATTCAAATCTGGTAGGGGACTCGGTATTGCCATGCAATACTTCAGAATGCTTGTTTTATTTAGTAATAATCCTAGGGGCCCCTTTCCCAGAACACGTACTTAAAACTATATAATAATCCTGTGAAATTTCAAAAGAAATTGATTTTTGTGAATTTAAGTTTCATGTAAAGTGTTTTTGACCAAATTTTAAAGGCAGTTCATTAGCCAAGAAAAAGCAGCATGTCCAGGTATATTATATATCAAAATGAAGTTATTTATCAGCACAAGCAGTCGAGCAACGTAAGACTGTCATAGCGGCATAGGCAAAACATCGTAGAAACATGCTTGTAGAGAACAAGCAATTGCATGAATGTTGGATAAAATTGGCTCATATTTTATCAAAGTACAGTCTAAATTACTGCCCAGGTACTACTACAACCGTTGGTATAAAACTCGGGCCCTTGAAATTGGGCCTCAAAGACTCTACATGAACCTTAACTGCTATAAACCAAAATAGTTTGGGTAAACACATAGCCCCTTTCCCCGTGTTTTGTGATGAATTAGGCCCATTTTCAAAAAGAACATTCCTCAAGCTCCTAGCCTGCAAACGTTTCAAGATATTCCGGTAATATTTGTGGAATTAAGCGAAAATACATAAACCCCCTAATCCCGTATAATGACGGATCAGCCTATTTTTCTGACTAAAAAATCATCCCGCAAATGTGTCAATTACATAAAATGAAGTTTGTGGACTTTATTGCGTAATCGAGAATAATTCGAGTAAAAATCTACAAGGCCTCCTTTTCTGCGATATCTGATGCAACAGCCAAATTTTCGAAGGGAGCCTTCTTTGTGGCTCTTCAATCGTGGTATCCGTGGGCTAGAGGTAGAGCGTCGACCCAAAGGTCCTGAATTCGATTCCCAGGAGCGGCTATCGATCTTGGTTTTTCATCGGCCCACACCTTCGGAGCGAGTACTGGTGAAATTTGCAATCGATGTGAAATAAAAAGGTTTAAACCAAATGACTCTTCAATTATCCTATAATAGTTTCAAGTGAATGCATTATATACATATTGTGCTAGTATCATCATTCTTTGAATAACTATTCATTTAGATTTTAGGAACGAGAAATTCAAACTAAACACGATTTATCGATAAACAACAGCTGGTGTTGCGAATTTGATAGCAATCGTTTCTCACTTGAATGATATAAGAGGGGACTTGAAAATTAAGATCCTAACATTGCTTTCTCGAATAATTAGAAGTCATGGATTACAAAATGCTCTTGGCTTGTCTAATGGTAAGATATGTTATATCAGAAAATTACAATTATATCAGAAAATTACAATTTAATTTGGTGTTTACATTTATAGAAGTACAAATTTCTTTACAAATATTGCAACGATTTAGATACACGTGTATGTAGAAAACGAAATATTGTTTGTGTGATTATAATGAATAAACATGAACTGAAATCAACTTCCAATCGGGTACTGCATATTTTCATTTTTTGACACATTTACAAGAAAAGAATTGAATAGGTCATTACTTTCAAATTTTTCAAAATTTCAGTAGAGAAAATCCGTTAAGTTGTTAAAAAATCACTATTCTTTCAATGCCTTGTATGTAGCTTAAAAGAAATAAGCTTAAAGAAAAAAAAGACGTTTATTTGCGTAAATGATGTGAATTTGTTAAATTTAGCCCATCCTCCAATGATAACTTTGAAATTTGCGGTGCCCATGTTCTCATGCAAGTTAAATTGCTTTTTCCGGAGAATTTTCAAATGAATTTTGGTTTCGCTGTCTACTAAGTCATAACACAACAAACATTTACATATTTTAATTATAATATAACCTACGTCGCGGTAGTGAAATAAACCCGTTGAATATTTTTGATATTACACGGGTGTTATTACACGAGTGGAATAACTATGCAAAAGAGCCCAGAGCGAATAGCAACGCTATTTTGTAACCGCGAATATGACGTCATAATCTTTATATTCTGACGTCAGTTTTAAACGGCGTTATAAGTTTCGCGGAAAATTGAAATGTTGAATTTCAATAAATTTTGGCGATTTCTCGTAAAATATCGGGTCAGATCATAAATGCAATATAAAATTTGTGCTCATGAAATACAGAATTTATCAAACTCGTCATCTAAAACAGATAACAAGAGGGCCATTGGCCCTAAAGCGCTCACCTGATGCATGGCTAAACAAAAGTCAAAGAGATCAAGAAGAAAACATTTCAGTTAAAAATGTTGCCTCTAAAGTACTAAAAAATGTTTTTGACCCTCTATCTAACTTGTGTAAGATTTCAAGTCAATTTCAAACTTGACCTAGGTTTCATACAAACATATTGACCAAGTTTCAAGATATTTGAGTAAACATGTTTTCTTTTTTTTTAAGATTTGACCCCTTGACCCCATTTTTGACCCCACTTGACCCAATTTCAAACTTGACCGAGATTTCATGGAGACAAACATGTTTCAAGACATTTGGACCAAAGATGTGGCCTCTAGAGTGCACACAAGGTTTTTCCAAGATTTGAACCCTTGACCCCATTTTTGACCCCACTTGACCCAATTTGAACTTGACCGAGATTTGATGGAGACAAACATTCTGACCAAGTTTCAAGACATTTGGGCCAAAAATATGGCCTCTAGAGCACACACAAGGTTTTTCTAAGATTTGACCCCTTGACCCCATTTTTGACCCCACTTGACCCAATTTCGAACTTGATCGAGATTTGATGGAGACAAACATTGATACCAAGTTTCAAGACATTTGGGCCACAAATGTGGCCTCTAGAGCGCACACAAGGTTTTTCTAAGATTTGACCCCTTGACCCCATTTTTGACCCCACTTGACCCAATTTCAAACTTGGCCGAGATTTGATGGAGACAAACATTCTGACCAAGTTTCAAGACATTTAAGCCACATATGTGGGCTCTAGAGTGCACACAAGGTTTTTCTAAAATTTGACCCCATTTTTGACCCCACCTGACCCAATTTCGAACTTGACCGAGATTTGATGGAGACAAACATTCTGACCAAGTTTCAAGACATTTGAGCCAAAAATATGTCCTCTAGAGTGCACACAAGGTTTTTCTAAGATTTGACCCCTTGACCCCATTTTTGACCCCACTTGACCCAATTTCAAACTTGACCGAGATTTGATAGAGACTAACATTCTGACCAAGTTTCAAGACCTTGAGACCAAAAATATGTCCTCTAGAGTGCACACAAGGTTTTTCTAAGATTTGAGCCCTTGACCCCATATTTGACCCCACTTGACCCAATTTTGAAATTGACTGAGATTTGATGGAGACAAATATTGTGACCAAGTTTCAAGACATTTGGACCAAAAATATGGCCTTTGGAGTACACACAAGGTTTTTCTAAGATTTGAGCCCTTGACCCCATTTTTGACCCCACTTGACCCAATTTCAAACTTGGCCGAGATTTGATGGAGACAAACATTCTGACCAAGTTTCAAGACATTTGGGCCAAAAATATGGCCTCTAGAGCGCACTCAAGGTTTTTCTAAGATTTGACCCCTTGACCCCATTTTTGACCCCACTTGACCCAATTTCAAACTTGGCCGAGATTTGATGAAGACAAACATTCTGACCAAGTTTCAAGACATTTGGGCCACAAATGTGGCCTCTAGAGCGCACACAAGGTTTTTCTAAGATTTGACCCCTTGACCCCATTTTTGACCCCACTTGACCCAATTTCAAACTTGGCCGAGATTTGATGAAGACAAACATTCTGACCAAGTTTCAAGACATTTGGGCCACAAATGTGGCATCTAGAGCTCATAAAAGGTTTTTCTAAGATTCGACCCCTTGACCCCATTTTTGACCCCACTTGACCCAATTTCAAACTTGGCCGAGATTTGATGGAGACAAACATTCTGACCAAGTTTCAAGACATTTAAGCCACATATGTGGGCTCTAGAGTGCACACAAGGTTTTTCTAAAATTTGACCCCTTGACCCCATTTTTGACCCCACCTGACCCAATTTCGAACTTGACCGAGATTTGATAGAGACAAACATTCTGACCAAGTTTCAAGACATTTGGGCCAAAAATGTGGCCTCTAGAGTGCACACAAGGTAAAGTTTGACGACGGACGACGGACGACGGACGACGGACGATGGACGACGGACGACGGACGACGGACGACGGACGCCGGACAGCAGCCCATCACAATAGCTCACCTTGAGCACTTCGTGCTCAGGTGAGCTAAAAACTCGGCGCAGCCTCGTTTTTATATGTATATAGATGACTCGTTTAATAATTCGGTATTCCATGACCACTCATTCAATATCCTCTATTTATCAAATAATGCTCTGTTTGAGTGAGCCATTAGAAGTTGGTTTAAGTTTACTTTAATTGGTCAAATTTCAGAGCGAGTCGACACTATTAATTCACAAAATAATTGCAGACGTACGGAGTGACTGGCTCAGAGTCAGAATGAAACCAATTTGCGGCCACCTTCGACGGCACATAAGAATTGGCATTATTCTTCGCTCCCAGTGATATATTTTGTTGATATGGATTACTCTCATGAATATAAGTGTCTAACTATTACTTAACATGTACTTATATATTTACTGTCTAAGTCCAAACAAATTTTTTATTGTCATTTTTCTACTAATCCTTATCATGCTGAATGCAAATAGTATTTAAGCTATTTGCATATTTGACACATTTCAAGCAATCTGGCCCAAGTTTTCCCCACAGTACCTTAGATTAGACTGTTCATCAGTGCAGACTGATCTTAGCCTATACAGTCTACCTTTCTCAAATTTGGACGTTACATATTTCATTATGTCTAAAATAGCATCTCATTTCGACAACAGAACAATGTTATACACAGTCTACGAGAGCTTTACTCGGAACAGCAGCAAACTGGCAAAGTGCTTTCTGTTTCGAATCATGTGTTGTGGGTTCCTCAAGATTTGACAAGGCAAGAATATTCCACCTTGTAATGTATCACAATATTGTTGTTGTGATAAACACAATGATCAAAAACTTCAATCAGACAGACAAATTAATGGCGGCTTCGTCCAACAACTTCTAACTGAAGGAGGTAGGAGCGTTTGCATGAAATTTTCAAAAGCTACATAGGAGTTAACTTATAGTGTTTCCTGTTAGATATTTCTATAATACTTCATAAAATATGAAGAAACCTTGGGGTCACCGTGGATTATTTTTAGATAATCTGTCATAAAGCAACCCATGTATGTAGCATAACAAAATTAGTCTCTGATGGCGAAATTAAAGAGGAGGGGTTCTAAAAGAAGGTAAAATATTTGGAAAATATCAAGTTTGATCATTGAATATAATTAATTTACTTAGAAGGGTAGTCTACTTATGATATTTCACAATTTTGTGTTGGAGCTGTCAGAAAATAATGAAAATATTAAAAATTTCTTAGGTTAACAATTGCTAAAACTCCAGAGAAAGTATCAAAATCTCAGAAATGGAACTAAGTTCACTAAAATGTATTTTGTGTCCTTCACATGAAAGGTTTCCATACAATATTTTTCCATAGGTAAGAAAATGGAATAGGCAAACTTTTGATGAAAAGAAATTGAAAGGTCACCGTGGATTATTTTTTGCTACAGGCATTTGAAATGTAGTGATTTTGTAGAAAAAAACAAATCATAGCAATTTTCTCATTATGATTGAATTCATTGAATAATCAAGGTTCTAAATTACTTTGAAAATATAAAACAAGAAGATAAGCACCAAATCTTTTACCAGTTACAAATTACCAACTTCAACATTATTTTTCAGTTTCTAATTTGTGAATAATTCATATTACCCCACCCACTTTAATTGCATTACAAGAAAATGTCGGAAAAAATGTTTTCAATGCATTCACAGATCAATTCAAATTGAATCTACTACATAAATCATTACTAGCAGACAGTTTTGTTTAAAGAAATGTTGCTTTATGAGTAGCCAACTTGTGCTTGTAAGGGCATAGTTATAATTATCACAGGTCCATGTAAGGTCACAGATGAGTTGGTTTCTCTAGCTAGATTTGTCTAGGCTGTAACTCCTACATTTATGGATGGATTTCAAAATACCTTGGAATAATTGTTCCCAATATTGTGAGGCTTTTTAAATTGCTAGATAGCTGCAAGGTCAAGGTCACAGCTCAAGGTCAAACATTAAAATTGAGCTTGTCTAGGGCAGACCTCTTATATTTATGTTAGATTTCAAAAGATACCTTGGCAAAATTTTTCTCTATCTTGAGAAGATGTGCAATTATCTAGATAGCTTCAAGGTAAATGTCACACTTCTTTGTCAAATATTAAAAAAAAGCTTGCATGGATCATATTTCCAATTGTTATCAACAGATTCCAATTCAAATTTGGTCAAATATTCTCAATTATTTGTAAGGCATATTTAGATTTATGATAATTCAATTTTAAATCTTTGGATAAAGGGTCTTGAGACAACATGTCATGCCAAGTTTGAAGCCTAATAAATTTAGAGAAAAAGAATTTCAAATATTTTTGCATCATTTCTTTGTAAAATCTGGGACCCTACAACACAGGGCTTGGTTTCTGATCTTAGTCTACTCTGCCTGATTTTCCTTCTAGAACCACATTTTTTTTAATTTTCCGATTTCAAAATTTGTATTGACTCACAAATTGTGCATTCAGTGCTTTCAGCACGTTGACTTTTGTACAAGTTTGCAATGATTTATAAGGGTTGATTTCAATTTTCATGTTTACATGCAGTGTGCCTTGTCTTAGGTGACCACAAAAAGTGGTTGCTTATGGAAATGGTTGTTCGATACAACAGTTCATGATAGAAAAGGCAGATTATTTTGATAAAATATACAAATTGTCATCACATAAGTCTAACTGAATTTAATGATGTTTGAAACCATTGGCATCCATATGGGTTCAAGCAACATCAGATTCAATAATAAACATTTTTTTGTTCAAGAATGTCAACTTTTCATGGATTTTTGCTTCTGGTAAATAATTTTTTTTGACGGTTACTTATTAAGTTGGACACTTGATAAATATTGACAGTACATTTTTGTGCTAAGATTACATTCCCTGCATAATTCTATCTATTGTAACAATATAGGGATGTGAGGAAGAAAATCTCAAATTACTCATTTTTGCATTATGTCCCTTTAAATATTAATCAAAGCAAAGGAAAACGCCCATGACAGAATAACTTAAAATCCAGAATTGAGACAAAATTGGGCTTATTTCCAACCTCAAGTTATAACCTTGAGTATTTTGTCAGACAAGCATTGCCAAGTGCCAAATATAAAAGCTCTAGGACTTATGGTTGTAAAAAAAACCACACTGTAGCCATGGCAATCTAAGTTCTGCATGGATTCCTATTCTGGGAAGTGTTTAGAATGAAAGTGCTTGACTCAACAATCATTCAGTGAAGTTTTGTTGAAAACTAATGGAGTTTTTGTAAATTGTGGATGGACTGACAGACAGACAATGACTAATCACAATATTTTGAAAGATCTTAACCTTAGGATCATTTCTATGAAGTTTGGTTGAAACTGGTGGAAAGCTTATGAGGAGAAGATTTTTTAAAATTTTGGATGGTTGTGCAGACAGTTGGATTGACAGATAGGCGGACAATGACAGACTGATCTCTAAAGCTCCTCTTGAGCACTCCTTGCTCAAATGAGCAAATAAGGGGGCACAATTCATATGAAATAGTATGAATAGTGATCTTCCTTGATAGTATGTATTGCTTTTGTAATGGTGAATACACATGCCAAGTTAAATTTGAATATTTTTAAACATATTTTTTGCGATATTGTAGCCAATGTTAAAGTTTGTAACACCCCAAACACCTTTGCTACATCTACACTGACAAGGACAGGGTGATGGCAATTACTTTATTTCATATTTTTGTTAAAAACTGCCAAGCTAAAAAGGAAGACAAATCTGAACTTTTCCTTTTAGTAAAATGTAATTTGAATAATGTGATAAGAACTGCTTCTCTAACACAGGCAATTACTGGAGAAGTTTCTACTTGTCATAAATGTACAGTTTTGAAGGTCACTTAATTACGGTAGGTATATTTGCTCAGCGACACTATGTTCAGTATAGGAATGTTTTCTTAATTTCGCAAACATTTCATTTACACTTTAAAGTATTATGACCCCATAATGTCATGTGCCGTAGTAGCTGTATTTAAGAGGATTTCTGTCATTTTGGTAGGAATTCTTCTGCTATAAATCTTCTGGGAAGCATGGCTGCCTTTACTGATATCTTCTTTAATGGAACACCATACATAGAGGTCAGAGTTTTGTACTGCTGCTGATTTATATTTGTTGTTTCTGTCTGAAAAAAAATATCTTCTGAATAACAATTTTGCACGACAAGTGTATATACAATTACCTGATCTAAACCTAATCCTGCTGACTTTAATTTTCAACAAAGGGCAAATTTACAAAAAATAGGGTTTCTAATAGTTAGACAGGAGAGAGTAGATAGAGAAGGCTTTGATCAGACTGCATGTATCTGTGAAGACTGACCTTAGTCTATGCAGTCTGTCAAAGCTTACTGTACAATAGGCCACTGTCATGAACAGCATTAGAAGGATTCTGTTATAAATAGACTTCATAGACGTACACCAAAAAAAAGGAGAAAATGTTTATTAATTTGCTTGGTAGCTATCTAGCATTTGTAAACTTAATGACTATATGACAAAGCAATTTAAGAAATGTGCAAGTAGTTCACCCCCTAAAGAAAAAGATCAATGTGTGAAAATTTGACCAATTTTTCTGGTTTATTTTAAAACAGATACCCCACTTTTGATAAAAAAATAAAATCAAAATGCCAGATTTTAAAATCTAATTTTAGGGGCAACTTTATTGAACTGGCAAACATTTTACCTTGACATAGTGCTTTAATTTTCATAAAGAGGGACTAATTCAAGTTGTTACAACTTGTTTCTCAATCATTGTAAAGTGAATGGATTTAAACTGAACATCAACTCAGTACTCAAAATTACAATAGAGTTGCAATGGGTTTTTAAACTTTGCATGTCACAGTCAAATTACTAAAATACAAATGTATCCAATATCTTCCCTTTTTGTCAGTAGACAAATTGATGACAAGGCAAATCTTGGAATAGTAATAAAAAATCTTGAGTGGTCAAAATATCCTAATGTTTACCTCAAAGGCCAGAAAAGAAATGTTTATTTTTTTTTAAAAAAAAAAGAAAACGCTGAGTTCCAGCATTTTCTTTATAAAAATAATCATTTCTCAAAATTTACTTGTTTTTTGTGGACAAGTTCCTTTTGATCCTATTCTTACAAACAACTCCCTTTTATCCTGAAAAAAAACTTCTAGTAGAAAATCTTTTCTTACTTATCCAGGGACAAGTGGAGAAAATTAGTATTTCCACACCCCTGTATATTCTAAAAAAAAATGTTACAATTGATTCTAATTGTAAAAATGATCTATATATAAAATGAAGACTTACCACACATAGGGGTTAGAGTTGACAATATATATTCTCTCATGCTTATCACCAGTGACATAAAAATTGACTGCTTCACAAATGCATCAAAACAGACCTAAGGACATAGCTAGTCTATAGGCTCATCTCTTTATGGACTTCTTAACCTATAATTAGAACAAAAAAATACTATACCATATTTCCTCTCATAATAGCGCCCTCCGTAATAGTAGCACCCCTGCATTTTTACTAAGAAAACCCACTTCAAATGCCCAAACTTTAGGAACCTTTTTGAGACTTCTCTAATTTCAGATGAATTTCTTCTAAACAATCATAGAGGAAATTCACCTAAATCTAAAGGGAAAAGGGCCTAAAAGACATAAATTTTAATGATTTTATAAAACAGAAAATGCATACTAAATATAAGTTCCCTGACCATGTTATGAATAGCTCCATGAAACTTTAATTAGGAGAAATATGTAAGCTCATTCATACTTTTATCTTAAATTGAATATCACAGCTCTTAAAAAAACAATAATAGCTGAGGCAGATCCAGTATTTCTGTACAGGGGGTCAATAGGTAGTCATTCTCATGAGGATGAATATGAAAATTGTTTAAACAAATTATCTTTTTTTTTTTTTTTTTTTTTGAAACAGCAAAATTATTATCTCAAGAATTTTCCACAAATATCAAGCAGAAGGTAGGCAGTATATGCAAGGATCAGACTTTACAACTGTGTAGGCTGATCTTAGTCTATACTGTCAGAAAATGCCGCATTATTTTCTTTTATTCATTACGCAGATCAGGGACCCTTAGTTTCCACGGGCAGATTTATTATTACATGTAAATGTATTGTATATAAATTTATTAATATTTGCTTCTGATCTGGGGATGCATTTAATTACAATAGTTATCCAACTCAATTATGCTTTAATAAGACAATTTTTGTATTTTCCTATAGTCAGCTAAAGAAAAGTGGATTTATGTCTGTCCCTGTTATAATGAGACCTGGTTATAACAAGATAATATGCCAAGTCCTGACGATCTCATTATGAGCCAAGTGCCCTGTAAAAGCATTGTAACTTTGGGCCAACTTATTTTTGGTCTGAACAGGTCCGGTATTTGTTTTTTTTCAGCCCGGGCAACCAATATTCTCGACTGACAAGATGTTGCTAATCATTTTTAGATTATACCCACTTCACCCACACCATGTGCAAAGCTGGGCATGTAAATTTGAAAACGGTTTTCAACATCTTGTAAGCGGAAACACAGAGCTGGTTTCTAAATGTGGCTCAGCTGAAAATCAACAAAATTGGGACAGGTAAGGGCCAGAAATAAGTTGGCCCTTGATTAGTATTCAAGTTAAAAGAAACTTTCAACATACTGACAAGACAGGCAGTCTATTTTGGGCTACAGATAGGCCATCCAAAGAAAATGCATGCCCATGTTCTTATTGATGCAGGGCATGAAATCATTTTGCAAGTAAAATTCACTGCTGACAGATACACAATTTATCCCCCCCCCCCCCCCTAAAAAGAATGATCACAAAATTAATGTTGAAATCAAAAAGAAAATTTGCAAACTGCAGATGTTTATGGTACAAAGGTGAAAGTCATTAAATCAAGAATACCTGTTAAGACAATGAGCTGATGATAAAATTCGACCGTTGGTTCAATCAGGCTCGAGGATCCTCCTTTCGACCGTGTACCCCGTTCTTGATGTGACATTGCATCGCTGACAAGATAATCAAACTGCACCAAGGTAAATGAGTCCGTCGTTAAATTTAGCGTTACAGGCATTTTACAAACGAGAGCTTACACTAAGAACATTGCTTTAGTTCATTTGAATTTCGTAGGAACATGCCACAAGTCTATCATTTTGTATTTCGGTTGTTTTCAAGGGAAACTCGTGTTTTATCCGTGTTTGGCAGAAAATGTTTTGATCGATAACATTCAATGGACGCTTTCTTTATTGTTTTAAAAATCACGAGTTCGAAATCCAAACGCTTTAATGATGCGGACTACATTTATATCATAAACCGGGTTTGGTTAGTCGTAAACGATCATCTGTTAAAAAAAAAAAGCTATGAAATAGAACAAAAATATAAAGATTGAACTCCAAATCAAAATAAAAATATATTTTTATTATTTGATTTAAAATTTAGAGTAAAACAAGAGGGCCATAGTGGCCCTAAATCGCTCACCTGAGTGAACTGTCAAAAATCTGTTTAAAGTAGACTTAGAAAGGATGAGGAATTCTGACAAAATTTCAGGTTGATTGGGCAAAAAATGATGCCTCTACACTACTTACAAGGTTTTTCTAAGATTTGATTCCATGACCTAGTTTTTGACCCCACTTGACCCAATTTTAAACTTGACCTAGATTTCATCAAGATTATCATTCTGACCAATTTTCAGATTAATTGAGCAAAAAAATGGCTTCCAGAGTGTATACAAGGTTTTTCTATGATTTGACCTAGTGACCTTGTTTTTGACATCACTGGACCCAATTTTAAACTTGACCTAGATTTCATTAAGAATATCATTCTGACCAGTTTTCAGGTTGATTGAGCAAAAAATACAGGTTTGAGAGTGTCTACAAGGATTTTCTCAGATTTGACCCCTTGACCTTATTTTTGACCCTACTTGACCCAATTTCAAACTTGTCCGAGATTTAATCAAGACAATCATTCTGATAAAATTTCGGGTTGATTGAGCAAAAAATACAGGTTTGAGAGTGTCTACAAGGATTTTCTCAGATTTGACCCATTGACCTTATTTTTGACCCTACTTGAACCAATTTTAAACTTTTCCGAGATTTTATCAAGACAATCATTCTGACCAAATTTAAGGTTGATCGGACGAAAAATATGGCTTCTAGAGTGTCTATAGGGTTTTTCTAAGATTTGACCCTGTGACCTCATTTTTGGCCCTACTTGACCCAATTTCGAACTTGTACGAGATTTTATCAAGACAATCATTCTGACAAAATTTCAGATTGATCGGACGAAAAATATAGCTTCTAGAGTGTCTACAAGGTTTTTCTCAGATTTGACCCCTTGACCTTATTTTTGACCCTACTTGACCAAATTTCAAACTTGTTCGAGATTTTATCAAGACAATCATTCTGACAAAATTTCAGGTTGATTGAGCAAAAAAAGTGGCCCCTAGAGTGTCTACAAGGTTTTTCTAAGATTTGACCCCGTGACCTCATTTTTGACCCCACTTGACCCAATTTCGAACTTGTCCGAGATTTTATCAAGACAATCATTCTGACCTTATCTTTGACATTACTTGACCCAATTTTGAACTTGTACGAGATTTTATCAAGACAACCATTCTGACCAAATTTCAGGTTGATCGGACAAAAAATATGGCTTCTAGAGTGTCTACAAGGTTTTTCTAAGATTTGACCCTGTGACCCTATTTTTGACCCTACTTGACCCAAATTCGAACTTGCCTTAGATTTTATCACGACAATCATTCTGACAAAATTTCAGGTTGATTGAGCAAAAAATGTGGCCTCTAGAGTGTCTACAAGGTTTTTCTAAGATTTGACCCCTTGACCTTATTTTTGACCCTACTTGACCCAATTTTGAACTTGTCCCAGATTTTATCAAGACAATCATTCTGACCAAATTTCAGGTTGATCGGACAAAAATTATGGCTTCTAGAGTGTCTACAAGGTTTTTCTAAGATTTGACCCCGTGACCTCATTTTTGACCCCACTTGACCCAATTTCGAACTTGTCCGAGATTTTATCAAGACAATCATTCTGACCAAATTTCATGTTGATCGGGCAAAAAATATGGCTTCTAGAGTGTCTACAAGGTAATTGTTGACGACACACGACACACGACGCACGACACACGACACACGACGGACGACGGACAACGGACATCACTCGACCACAAAAGCTCACCTTGAGCACTTCGTGCTCAGGTGAGCTAAAAACGATCCAATTAAATTTACGACAACGCATCGGCACTGCCAAACGTCGGTTCCGCTTCTACATCCTTAAAAGCGAAAGTAGCCAAGAATAAGTCGATAATTGTGGAATTCATGATATAGCCCTTTGGTGAGGATGAAGCGTTTGCATTTAACATTTTGAAAATAATATATAGCTAAAATGGGTGAATCATTTAAAATGTTCGCAAACTTTTTTTTTGTCTTGAACGCATGACAGGATCGCGGAATACTTCAGGAAGTACATGTCACGTGACTGCGATTGGATCATGTGATTACCATATATGGAAAGGGCGAAGCACGAAACTAAATCTTACACGATTTATTACTCTACCTCTCGAACATTTAAAGCAACTAATAGAATGATTGGAGGTCTTCAAATGAATGATTACATTATTCATTAAAATTACATGAATGATAATATAACCATTAATTACAACTGATTGGTTGTCAACATTAAGTTGAGGGGAGAGAAAATTCGGCGTAGAGATCATATGATATGTGTTATTAGGAAAAAACCCGAAATGAGATTGCCTTGGGTTCATCGTGCGGTTTTGTTAAAACTTTGTTGGAATTGGTACGCATTCAAACATAAAATCGAGACTATTTCTTCGTAAAGAGATTGCGAAAAAATTCATGAAACGATTTTAAAACTAGCCCCAAATCTCGGAACATGTTGGCAAAAATGTGTGAGAAATGAAGTTATACTTTATCGATCTACAAACGAATGTCGTTTACTAATCAAATTGTTTCAATTTAAATTCGAACCCCATTAGTGTTTAACAGAATGTGCTAATATATTTTTGGGACAATCAAATTTTGAAGAAAAATACCAGAGGCATTGAAATTGATTAAAGTGCACAAGATCGAGGATATCTTTTAACAATTGTTTACTGCAATTCTCCTAAATGAGATTCAGCTTACCAAGAAGTCAAGTCAATATGTATTTGCTCCTAACAAAATTAATATAGCAAAGGATAATTCTTCTAACGATATTCACCCCGGTGGCGGCAAATATCCTTTCCGACGTTTGTCTTTCACCAATGGGTAGATAATCGTAAACCTATGTGATATAGCAGTCGGAGGCTAGGAAAGGATGTAATGGTAGTACTGGCGTGAGAAATACCAGGAATCCATTGTTAGGTGCTCCGGCCGCCGCGATATAACTGAAATAATGTTGAAAGCGGCGTAAAACCCCATTCAATCAATCAATCAATCTAACGATATTCAAGCTAGAGTCAAATGAAAATTACTCATTTTTCTACACAACAATGTTCATATTGGTAGCTGTTAGTGAAATTCTCACAATGCAATAATATAATTACTGGTTCATTAGTATTACATCCGAAAAACGGTTAAAGGAATCGGTCTGATTGGGGGAGGAGCTATACGCAAAGCAAAATCACCGGGCTCCGCCCTCGAATTTTACCTTTTTCATATATCTCCTCCATCAGACTCCATTCATGGACATATCAACGCGGAAATAAGATGTTTTCATGAATGAATGATTATTGCTTTTATTTAATTGAGGTTAAATATTTTTCGATAATTCTGCTTGAACGGGTGAAGTTATCCAATAACTTAACTCGTTGGATGATAAAGAGTGCAAAGTATATATTAGTTGATTGACTTGTATATATCTGGGGATAAATCGCTGCCATTTAAAGGAAATGTCGTATATCTTTTGATAGAAATTGAGCTATATTTCTACCTTCATTTTTCTCAGGTAATGGTAAGTTCTGTGACTGCCAGCTCGTGTAGATGTCCAAGACGCCCAGGACCAGTAAAAGGTAATGATTTTGGGCCGTTGAAAACGAAAAAAAAAAAGGCTCAAGAGGGCATGGGTAGCTCGACCGACACCTCTACCCAGCAATTAAGCTATTGTCTGTTAGTGCGTTTTTTTTTTCTTTAAACATCTTCTCCTCCAAAACTAATCGACGTATTTCGAGCAAACCTCTTCTTATATTGTTCAAGAAATTTTGATTTGCCAAATGAGTTTGGACGTGGCAGGGCGTGCGATTTTTTCCACTTCAAAACTGTGCCTCCTCAACTGAATGAAGACAATATCAGCGAAACTATGCTCGAATGTCCCTTGAGTGACCCTTTACATAAACTGTTCAAAATATTTAAATTGGCCTCTTGTTATGGGTGTGGCAAGATGGGGCAATTTTCACTTTGAAAGCTTTCATATTATTATCCATCCAATTTATTGGACCTATGTAGAAATATTTTGGTACAGATGTCCCTTTGGGGACCTTAATTTGAATTGTTCCTGAAAATGTGCTTAGAATCGTCTACTCTTTTTGTAATTGTTAATGGTATGTTGATTAAGGGTGGTGAAAATAAGACTATTTCGATGGATAGGACAAGACTCAGTAAATCATCACAAAATAGTTCGAAACGGGTTTAATTTGTTTTCAATCAAAATGGGCTTTGTTTAGTGAACGTATAACCACATCACTTTTTAACAAGTAAATACAAAGAGAAGGGACATATTGGTAAGCTTGCATTGTTGTCAAATCTGAATAAGTACATTTTCTAGATCAATAGCCAAAGAGGTAATTGATAAACTTATTTTGGTCAGGGTCATCTACATGTATCAAGGTCAAGGTTACTCATCAAGGCCTAACTTTGCAAAACATAAAAACAATTTGGTGGGATAGATGATCTCCTACGTAAGCACATGCTGAAGTTTGATGGCAGTCTTACAAGGCCATTGTTATATTACAAGGTCACACTTTGCAAAAATATACACAAAACCTAAATGTTGTTTGTTTACCTCATGTTTTTCAAGATACAATTCTCCTATCAACGATTATGATATATTTCTTTTATTTAATACAGAAATAATGACGAATTCATTGACTAGGCCTTGTATTTTAAATCAAGATTTTCATTAACCAAAGGAAAGCACTGGGGTAAAAGAAGAAAATCCTTGTTACAAGCAACATCTTCTCTTCCCACGCTAATTACATTCTTTTTTGCATTTTAAACATTTCAATTTAATATAATTTTGAAACATCGCCAAACACGTTTAGCGATTTCTCCGGAGGCCAATTTTTGCTAGGAAACATCAATAAAATATAAAGCCATTAACCTCTAAGGCTTTATGACAGAAAATACAGATTCCAAATTTTATCGAATATAGATAAACCTAATATCAATTTATTCTGAATAGATATTGGGTGAATATTTTCCTAACTGACGATAAACATATTTAGGTGTTGTTGTTTTTTTTAAATTGAAGCGGGGAACCAATTTGTGCTTATTTGTAGAGATGGCGTGTTTTAAGTAACAAATATCTTACTTGCCCTACCTAATACATCATATGACACCTTCTAGCCCTTATCACTGCGAGACAACTTTCCCTTTCCCTTTCGGTACCCTTCGGTAAAGCATGTTACGTCTGGTGGTTAACGTGCTTTCTACCAATACGCTTAATTTGGTCCAAATTGTGACCTATAGGTGAAAGGTCGGGCGAGCAAGGAGTCAAGTTAAAGATCAAACGTTTTCTTCTGCTGCAGTAAAATCATAAATCGCATTGCAGTTTGTGACCGGGTGTTTGAAAATCGAACGTTTGTCATTGGCGTAAATAAAACGCAAATACTGGCTTAAGAGCTTAATTAAAGTTACTTGAACCAGACGGTTCACCACAAATCCTTCCTCATATGATGACAATTCCACCTTTAATGCGCCTGTTATTTCCATACAGTTACTGTTCTCATCAAAACGTTCACGATGTCTCCTATACACATGAATTCTTCTATCAGCTTGATACGAGTCCCATCACTGAAGATTACGTTGTTCGAATGTTGGGGTCTTTAGCGTAAATAGGACTTTGCCTTCCGCTTCAATGAACATGTGACCTCGAATGTCCTGTTCCCGTAATTTTCGCCGAACAGAATG
This sequence comes from Fragum whitleyi, assembly GCA_948146395.1. Lineage (NCBI taxonomy): Eukaryota > Metazoa > Mollusca > Bivalvia > Cardiida > Cardiidae > Fragum > Fragum whitleyi. The sequence goes on along the minus strand of OX411543.1, from coordinate 72,785,706 downwards.
TGAAGTAATGTTACGACCAGGAACCCTCGCAGCAGTTACCATAAAAGATCCGCAGCATTTCGATACTCAGGAACTTTAACAATGTTGGCCGAGGTTTCCTGATGAAAATCATTAGGAAACCTCGGTTAACACTGTTAAAGTTTATTACTTCCGAAACATTGTGGAACTTTTACGGGTCCACTACCTTAACAACATCGTGTAGTTGACATTCACTCCGATCAAAACCATTCTAAATCGCTCTCCCGACACTCCATTTATGCATTCCGAACACTCATTCAAATCGCCCAGTTTCACATCGTTCAAAACGATAAATTTTTCATTGAAAATTTTAAAACTTTTTCTCGATGCTTTAGTTCAAATAATGGATATGAACCCTATGTGTTTGTTTGTCAAAACATTCTCATGCGATCCTGGGAGTCCACAAGACTAATCACTTGCAAATCGCAGTCCTGAATTCTGTCGTGAACACTCCCTTTGAAGTCGAACCCTGGTAAATATCAAAAAGTAACTTCATAAGCAAAGCAGATTAACAACATTAAACGCCTCGGATTTTACATGCAGAGGATGCAAGGTGTCACCCCACTAAAAAGTTACTTTTCTTTCGGGTGGCAACACGAATGACACAGAATGCAATAGTGTCACACTCGAATGTGATCTATAACATCCTCTTATGCGAAATCACACCTTACATACTATGAAATAGTGTCTCACCATTCAGGTGGCAGGACATCCATCGCAGGATGCAATAGTGACACAACCGTTTATGATCAATAGCTTTTTCTTCCTTTCAGGCGGCATCACATCTGACGCAGGATGCACACCATTATGTGAAAATGAAGATCAGAATTCTGAATGTGTTGAAGGAGTTTGTTTGTGTGTCCTCGGGTTTCACCAGGATGTCAATGGATGCATAAGAGGTAAATATATAATAAGTACTTAGTGTATTGAATGAGAAAAAATATCTAATGAGGTTGGGAGAATTGATCATTGTCGAGGCTCTGCCGAGACAATTATCAATTCCCACAACCGAGTTAGATATTCTTTCTTACAATACACTAAATACGTATTATGTTTATCTTATAACCTCCATTTGCCTTGTTTTCATCGATGTTTCTAACTGAAATGCAAGTTTCTAAAAATAACCGCGTCATATCATTGTTCTAAAAATAACTCTGTGACAACATAAAAAATATCATACGGGATGTTATCATACGGATTTTTGTATAGTTATAAGGTAAATAAAGTTCCTTCCATTATTGGGCCACTGGCTCGATTCCTAGTATCCATCCGACATTCGTCTCCCACTAATGGTTTGATTATCGTAGCTATTAGTTGAAAGTAGCTTGATGCTATGAAAGGGTCGATAGTGGTACAGGTGCCAGAAATACCAGTTTTTTTTTAACACAGCAGTCGCAATATGACTGAAAGTGTCTCGTTTTTAATATCTTTAGATATCTAGTTTGATAAATTTGACATTTTATAACCACACTTTCACTTCATCTATACACTTTTGAAATAAGAAAAAGAGATTGCCTATAAGAATTGATTCTTCGAAGTCCACCCCTAATTAAAAAAAATGAGAAAAACTGTTTATAAAGGTAGCCTGTTAAAATACGTGGACCCGAGACCGAAGATACTATTTTTATTTTCAGAATGTCCTATACAGTTTTACGGCGTTACATACAGGCTTTTCTCTGGTATAAGGATCAACTGTTCAGGTGACGCTTCAAGAACGACGAATGAGCCTAGTATAGACGACTGTATTAGCAGTTGTAATGCCGACCAAAACTGCATTTCTTTTTCCTACGACACCGTCAGTAACGAATGTATCAGACATAATTGTGATCCACTTGGGGACACCTTTATTACGGCAAACTTTGGTTCCTATGATGATTATTCCTTTCAAGATCCAGATAATATCTTGGGCATGAGAAATTGTCTTTCCATAGATGGCAAGTAGCGGATGTATTTCAAACTATCTTGTGTTCCGAATGCTAAGAGGTTTCCGATATTGCAGTTCATTTGATCATTAAATGCCAAAATTGATTAAAGTAGTCAACTTAAGCAGTTTAAAGCTCCTCATAGCCTCGATTTTTATCTGTTTATAAACGATTTGTAGTTCATGGCCACTCATTCAATATCTCATGTCTATTTTGATAGTTTTCTTCACTATTAAAATCCACTTTATTTAATGCGGATATAGCTTTCTACACGCGCTTACGATAATTGCCGACTAATTTTTGAGAAAAAAAATCCCGATTTGAAAAGTAAACCAGCCAAATTACGTCACGGTCTTTCCAGACCCTTCCATGAAAACACACAGACATTTATTAACAAAAATATTGAAATAATTGAGCCTGTGCGTGACATTTCCAACAATTTCACATGTGCGCAAAGTAAAGCCCCTGGCCAGCCTATGCAGCCGCATGTGCTCTGTGGATAGATAAGGTAAATAGAGGATAATCGTTTGTTTAAGTGTAAGATCGATTTATATTTCATTGAGTGAACAACAAAAGCTATATCTTCACGAGTGGCAGAGCCACGAGTGAAAATATAGCTTTTGTTTTTCACGAAATGAAATATTAATCGATCTTGCTCGAAAAACAAACGATTATTCTATTTCTTTAATGCAAAAATGAGACAAAAATGTGAAATTTCTAGGACATATTTTCGTAAAGCGCGTCATTTTGCGCGTGATTGCTATGCAACGTTCATTGTGACGTCACTTATTTCGCCGCGCATAGATGACGTCAGAGAGGATGAAATGCACAAAAGCCGGGTATAAGTTTTTGATAATTTCACTACTTTTGCGGTGAATTTATCCAGTGATAATCTACCGTTATTTCTTGATAAACCACCGAAAAGCATTAAAGAAAAATCCCTCTTTAGGGGGGGGGGGGGATTAATTCATTGATGGCAATTTGTGGTTGTCTAAGCTGCAAAGTGTTTGTCCATTGCGCACTTTTGGAATTGTTGGAAATGTCAATTCTCTTGTTGTTCTTCAATATCGTGAATCAGCTTGATTGATTAGTTTGAAATTATTGAAAGTTCATATTGAACATTGATCCATATAATTAAACAAGTGGATTTACATTATAGGTATCGACTTTTCTTTTATCATCAAGGTTTCAATAAAATCTGATAACTCGTCCAGGCCTTTTTTATGTCCAAGAAATGGGGTGATTGTGTTAACACGTAGAGTTATATAACGATGAACATGTACATGTAAGTGTATGAATGCATGGATTTAATACAATCTTGCCAATGCATTCGATACAGAAAATGCAAAACTTACTCGTAATCATGTTTTCTAACTCGCCATCTTCCAAATACAGGATGATAAAAAAGTATGATAGGATAAAAAATTCAAATACCGTTTTAGTTATGTTTATAATTTCCTTTTATATATTTATTTTAAAATCATACACATGTGAATTCCTTACTATATATGGTATGACAATTTATGTAGCACAAAAAGGTAACAGTATTGGTTTAAATTGGTCCCTCTAAATTCAAAAATGTGCTGAAAAAGACGTCATTTTTACACGCTCATTGTTTAAACTTTAGATTACCGATTCTCCTTTTTGCGAAATGCCATTACTCTTGTAATAAACAGTTTGAAAAGATGTCAAAAGTTACAGATATTTTACTTTCAATTTGTTGTGAAAAATGATAAATATTTTCCTGTTTTTAAGTTATTCTGACAATGCTGACCTTTCGCCATTGTCACATTTTCTGGAATTAACGAAAAGCTTGTGATGAAAAAGACGTCATTTTTACACGCTCATTGTTTAAACTTTAGATTACCGATTCTCCTTTTTGCGAAATGCCATTACTCTTGTAATAAACAGTTTGAAAAGATGTCAAAAGTTACAGATATTTTACTTTCAATTTGTTGTGAAAAATGATAAATATTTTCCTGTTTTTAAGTTATTCTGACAATGCTGACCTTTCGCCATTGTCACATTTTGCTGGAATTAACGAAAAGCTTATGACGTAATTAATGATGTCATTAGCATCATAAAATGATGATTCCATAAGCATCATCTTGATTTGTTTTTGTTTTCTCCTACAGGATCAACAAAGATTTAAATTGTGTAAGTCCATTACCCCAAGTCGATATGCTTTCATGCTTTAAATTGACATGGTTATTTGGTTTATTTATCCTATCATATACTTTTGCCTCGCCCTAAACATAGCTATTTAAGAAATCACCAGAAAATGTTATCGATAACAACAATTTTTGGTGCTGAATACACTTAGACAACAAAATACTAAGATCACCTTTTGGAGACAGGTTTAAGATTATACCACTGCAAGGAAGGTCATTTATCGTCTGCATTGACGTAATATCACCTGTCTGCTATCATAATGTCAAAATTAGCATATATGTTGGGTCTAAGAAATAACACCGAATGCTCTTTCAAGATGAACATTTTATGATTTTGATCGAAATGATACCATATGAAGATTTTGTGGTTTAATATTGGTTACCGTCATGCTATGCCTTCCCAGTTTTTCGCCGACAACGTAAGTTCTTAACGGACGGTCGTTGAATTTCGCATTTTTTCTTTCTCTTTTAATAAGGGCCGTTACGATTTAGTAAGTTATCCTTACCGTAACACGGAACATTGTGTTGACCGTTGTCGAGTTCGACCGGTTTGTCAAAGAAACATCTACAAACATCTGCACAATGCCACTAGGATGACTTTCTATAATAGATGATAGCGCGTCGCATTACGTCAAGATAAGGCGCGTTTAATTACAATTAAACGCGTCAATACGTTCTCTTATGACATTACTTCCCGTTAAGCTCCAAAATTTAGCATCGCCGTCTTGGAAGTAAAGAAACTGGTACACGAATCGAAATTTGGATGTTTACGTGAATGGGTGAAAAAACACGAAGTTCTAACAAATACCTATATAAAATTGATGGAAAAATTTATAAATTAGAAATTATATTTGATTTCTTTCAGCTTTTTTATTCAGATTTTATCTTAAAATATACGTGTATATCAATGAATTGTAATTTTAGGCGAACGTGTCATCTGTTTCTTTTTGTCCTTTCACTGCACGGCTAGTCTGGTAAAACCGTGGGGAAAACTATAGCCTATAATCACCAAGGTGACCCTGGTTCCAACATGCAGTCTTATTTCATGACGGAATGGTCGAAGTTTAAAGTGGTACAAGTAAAGAGGCTGAACTGGTCAACACTGTATAAACCGGGCATGACTTGAAGTAGTACTGGGGGCAGTAACCAGTCTATAAAAAGCCAGTGAGCTGTTGTCTCCCTTAGACAAAGAGAAAACACAATAGGCGAATCACAGCCTTGCCCTTATTTTTCTTGCGCGAAAGTTCAAAACGCGTGGGTAAACATTTGCGAGCCCTTTCGTAATTAAAAGGGGTATTTAGATATTCTACATATAGTATATAATCCGTGTATGACACCGTCATCCAAATAAATAGTCGTCTGTCGGCACACTGGTGAACGTAAACGTCTACCAAAAACTGGATTCAACATTGATCAACGTTAGACAATTTAAACCTCCTATCTATAGCTACATTTGCGATATTTGATTTGCTCCTCATTGATTTAGCTGTTTGGTGCTATTTTTGTGTCATTCAAGTAACTACATTTAGTACCTTAAGGTTCATGTAAAGTGTTTGAGACCAAATTTTAGGGACATTCATTTGCCAAGAAAAAGCAGTATGTCCAGGAATATTATATATCAAAATGAAGCTATTTATGAGCACAAGCAGTTGAAAAACATAAGACTGTTATAACTATAGCGGTATTGCCAAAACATTGTGGAAAAGGGTCATTTTGTACAGAACAAGCAACTGCATGACTGTTGGATAAAATTGGCTCATAATTTAACAAAGTCTAGCCTAAAGTACCATCCAGGTAGTGCTACAACCATTGGTATAAAACTCAGCCCCAAAACGTAGTTATGCAAGCAATTTATTTTGACTTATTTTATAAACACATATGTCATATATGTCATTCTAATTTTGTAAATGTGTAGATCTTTTTGGGGTATGGTGTGTTATCATAACATAAATAGACATTAATTGTTTATATACCTGTAAGATTGTTTAGCAATAAATCAATTTCTATTTCACAGAATGATAAATATATTGTAATATTGTAGATCATTGAATTAAAAAAAACATTTAATTGAAATAAATCGCAGAAAATATTTCACAATATTATGGTATGATATTGCACCATACCTAACATCTATTTTGAAAACAGACCAAACCGGTTTGACATGTATGTTGACAAAATAAATGGAAATTAATTGTTTCAAAAGAGCCTTTTGAGACTGAGTTTTATATCTAAGGTTGTAGCACTACCTGGATGGTACTTAAGACTGTACTTTGTTAAAATATGGGGCGATTTTATGCAACCGTCATGCAATTGCTTGTTCTGTACAAAATGACCCTTTTCCACAATGTTTTGGCTATACCGCTATAGCTATGGCGGTCTTATGTTGCATAACTACTTGTGCTCACGAATAGCTTCATTTTGATATATAATACACCTGGACATACTGCTTTTTCTTGGCTAATGAAGTGCCCTAAATATTGGGTCTCAAACACTTTACATGAACCTTAACAAGCATTTACAATGTATCTCTCGTAGCATGGGTTCAATTGCACCTTTGCTTTTATTATTGAATTTCCTTCGAATGCAAACAATCTTCATATTGGATAATAAAGATTTTTTTTACAACTTCAGAAGAAAAAAATGTTTATTGTTCAAAATATTTTATTTCTATCTTATCTTATTGACCTACTTTAATAAGATTAATTGATAATCAAATTCCTCATATCGTTGTGTCACTTACTGCTTGAAAAGAATCTATGGTCGCACATCGTAGATATATAATTTCAATAACCACCGTGCATCAACGTACACCGGATATAGCGATTAGTGAGTCGAGGGGAATGTCACGGGGTGTTGTACAAGGTGAGCTTTTTTCTCTTTTTTTTGTTTAATCACGTAAAACTTTCCTGTAAGCATACGAGACAGGCGTTACTGATATAATCATGTAGCTGTCAACCCGTATCAAATTATTGGTTAGCATCCATAAGCGGCTACAATTAAAAAAAATACCCCCCTATTCACCGATGATTTCCGTTTGTCCATCGCGAAAATACTGTTTTGACTGAATTTTTAGAGTTTCTCATACTAAAACCCATGATAAATTGCCTAACATAACACAGAAAATCGCTAGAAACACTCCTGCCTTTTGTATGAAGTGAATTTACCGATAAATTCACATGTTGTTTCTTCTCCCGGTGTACGGCCTATAGGGAGATGGTGTACGTCGTATAGCAAATCTCCAGTTAATAGTGTACGGCCTATAGCAAGAAAAAATATTTCTTAAATGGATTGTCTAGCGCTAAATTAAAACGTGTTTGATGGATAAAGTTATCTTTTTGTCTTTTGTGCATTCGATGGAGCCTTTTCCCCTTACCAATGCAGTTGTCATGACTAATTTAATCTTTACCACAAATGAATACCTGTTTCAGTATAATGTTATAATCAAACCTTGGTAATTGTGTGCTTTTAAACAGGCTTTAGACAAGTACGATATGTATAAATTGGGATCAGCGAGATCCTCGCTGTCATTTTCTCTGTCTCGACTTAAAGAGCAAAGAAACTCAGCATTACTGGTATCTCTTTCATCCTTTCCAAATTTTGGATATCAAGATCAGACGAGTCGTACTGTCACTGCTCTCTTATCCCTAAATATTACATATTACATTAAATATGTACGCTATTTAAGAGAGTTATAGGTTGATAATAAGATTAACACATTTTATCATTAGAGCTTAACGCGATTTTAATTGAAGCCGCCGTCATAGCGCAGTTCGTAGCGCGTCGGACTGTCAATCTAAAGGTCCCGGGTTCGATTCCCGACGGCGGCATTCATTCTTTCCGACTGCCTCTCACCAATGGGTTGATAATAGTAAACCTATGTGAGATAGCAGTTAAAGACAGGAAAGAATGTAATGGTAGTACTGGTGTGAGAAATACCAGGGATCCATTGTTAGGTGCTCAAGCCGCCGCGATATCACTGCAATAATGTTGAAAGCGGCGTTAAACCCCCCATTCAGTCAGTCAGTCGATTTTAAATACGTTAGAATCCATACCCCCCCCCCCACCCACACACACACAACAACAAATTATTACATAAATAATAACCCTATGAATTATACGTATTCTTACCCTTAAATTTTCTTAACATGCGCATGTATTGTTATGTTGATGGTCTTTTACAATTTAAATGCTCTGGGTGTTTGAGACGCACAACAAAGTCTCTATCGATCGCCTTTGCTTTTTAGCCAATGAAACTTAACTATTCAAAAAGTATATCCATCCCACTTTCTGCTCAACCAAGTGAAGTCTAGAGTAATTGGGTCATAGGGGGCAATGACTGTGAAATCCAGACAGTGACGTCATATCGAGTCTGGTGAACTGTCTGCAACGAGGGTCTATTTTACCCTTAATTCGGCAATATATTTTTCGAATGCGATGGTGATAATTTCGGCAAATCTTTATGCACAAAATAATCTTCACTCTGGTAAAGGTCAGTTCTACAAATTTAAACGTTGATGAAAAGGTTATCTAGGCATTGTATTGGGTTTCGATTTAAGTTAAGAATATTACAGCATCGGCTTGATTACTATAACATAGCCTATTGCTTAAACATGTTTCTACAAGGTACGGACGCATTACACTTACTGGTGAATTGAGGATGTTAAACTTACGAAAATTGTTACATACGCTGAAAAGACGCCATGAATTTGTTTTGTACCCGGTGCATAGGATTTGCATACGCTCTTTACTTCGAGGGCCCACCTACTCAAATTTCGTCCGCTCAGAAAGTTTTGAGCGCTTTCTAAACCTTTGCTCTTCTGCCGTGTCCGTTTTGCACACCCCTTGTCCCTGTTTGGCAGTCAGACCAGCCCTGCGTTCAGTTACCAAAACGCCTATTATTTTCGAAAACGATACCGCGCTTTGCACGCAAATGCTTGTGTTGGGCAAAATTTGCAAATTGTTTCTCGAACGTTTTCATTCAGAAGGCAGAGCGGACCTCGAGGCCTGAGATTCGTAATTAAACTTTTGCTAGTATCCTTGTATCATGACTTGTGATTACGATAAATTTGTATACACTAACTGGCCAAACCCTGACATATGTTTACGATTAAAACGTTTGCAGATCGTTAAAGCAACGGTACCATGCTAAACGGAATTCCCCATGTGGAGATCCGTTCTAAAACTAAGCTAGCTTTTGTCATCAAGAACTTCTTACAGCAACAGCCTTCGACTGCAAGAGATTGTGTCTTGATTTTGTGTAGTAGGTTTACTATACTAATCTACAAAACGAAATTGGATTGTAAAACAATTGTATGTGGCTTCGGCTAATCTATCAATTTCAAAACGGTAAAGAGACCAATCTGATTTATATTTATTATTGTATACCCCTACCTATCTGGGAACGTTTGCATGATGTAGGTAAACGGCATTTCAACCAGTCATGCGTTTCGAATATCAAATCGTTCCCAAGCGCTTCCATTTTGAACCACAATTGAGACAGCCTTAAAATAGATTTTGATAATGTCTTTTCTAACGTATTCGTTGGTTCTTATTTTTCGGGGATATTGGATATAGGAAATATATGTCAATTCAATATTGTTATCGGTCATATTGATGTGCGTGAATAAACATAGTTCGAAAATACGCGTTAATCATTACCATGTGAATATCATAAATCGTCTGAGGCCGCTCAAATGTTTTGGGGGGAATCGTGATTCTTTAACAACCTTGTTAAAAATCACATCTTTTTTCTCTCTATCTGTTAATATTTTGATGTAGAAAGGTATCTTGTAAAAATCAAAGACCCCATGGTTAACACGCCGCGATTATTCAATGACATAGGACGATAGGGTAAACATTAAATGATAGTATTCTGATATATTACAAGAAATCGACCTGCTATCCGATTCTGAAACAGTTCGTAAAACTAGTCTGACATTAACCTGACGCTTAATATGTAAAAATGCGAAATTTTAGCTTATAAATTGAATTCAACGAAACAATTTGGTTTCACAGGAAGTTGTCTTCTGCAACAGGACTAGCCGTTGTCTAAGAAAACCATGCTAAAAATATGTTTACAATCAATGTAATGAATAATTATGTTAAGAGGTTCATAAAGTTTTGTGAATGATTATCATCTATATTTTGTAATCAATATGATTAACGATTCCCCCGTTTTTCGCAAAAAATTAGAAAAGAATCCTAATCGAAAACGCCAAAATGTTACTACAGAGTCATGTAGGCGTTTTCATACATAATTTCTTATTTTGCGCTCGTTTAAGTAAGGATATTTTACCCTTCCCTTGAGCTATATTCGTACACTATTTTTTCTATCGTTCGTACACTGATTTGAAAATGTCTGCTATAGACCGTACACCGGTAGATTTTTTCCTATCTAAATATTCCAAAAACAAAAAATAATCTCGCAGTAAAATTTAGTATGTAAAATCTTTGGACAACAAAGAAAGTATAGCAAAGTAAATCGTGGGCCAGTTACGTAAAATATGATGATTTTCATTCGATTTCGCAGAAGGCCAAGAAAATTGTCAGTGATTAGACGGGTAATTTTTCCTTTATTCTATGACAGAAACAAATTATTTCATGTTTTCCAAAGAGACAAACATAACCGACTACCTCGGTGGTGTAAATTCGTTTTTCACTAAGTAAAATCACAACAAACACAGAAATAATAAAAGAAATACTAACCATGGATCCCACTTCGTAGATATTTCCCTCGACTCACTAATCGCTATATCCGGTGTACGTTGATACACGTTGATAACTTTCTTATGGAAATTGCGATGATTTCGTGAATCATATTTGAAAGGGGAAGTAGGGATGGTTCTCAGACCCCACTATCCATAATTCACCAATTAATTGGATAGATCAAGTAGTCTGAAGAAATTAAAAAAAATGTTGGAATTTTTACAACGCTAAGCACATATTACCCCATAGATTTTTTTTATGAGGACGCATTTAGAGGTATTGAGTCGTCGCTAGAAGCCTTCAGAATCGCCGTTCGAATGTCACGTTTGCAGTATTGAATCAAATGTTACTCAATTTCCGATGACTGGAGAAAAAACTATTTTTAAATAAAATATCTGAGTTGGTGCAAGAAATGGCAGCGCATTTTAATTCAAGTGTAGATAACAATCGCTAGTTACCCGATTAAGGAATTTTAAATAAATAAAAAAAAACGGACAAGGATTGAGTTTGTCGGGGACCGAAGGTCGACAAAAGTCAATCAAAGCACTGAAAGTACAGATGGTGGACGTTTCTGTTGGTAAACTGAAGTGATTCATCCATTCAATGTTAAATAAGTAATAGTACATGTAAACATACGATAAACAGAAAATGAGTTGACCCAGATTCGCAAATTCCCTATCTTTTTGCATTTCCAAATTATTCTAAAATAAAACATTACAAAAGAAAAAATATTTTGTAGAATGATCTACAGAAATCATACCTTTTACTTATATTATGTTTGATGTTGATATTACAGATTGAATTTGGTATTATTAATTGAATACTTAGTACTTGAATTATCTAAATTCATTAGTTATATATGGACGGAATGTCAGCGTTGTGCTACGTGTATTCAAATATTACAACATAAGCCTGTAATTTTAAAATTATTTTTTAAGATAAAGAGAGAGAACAGGAAAGAAAGAGATAGAAAGAGAGAGATGGGAGAAAGAAAGAGAGAGGGGTGAGGGAGAGAGCGAGGGAGAGACGGACAGAGATAAAGAATGAAAGAGGAGTGGAGGGTCTGACAGACTTGATAGTCAACTAGACTTTTCAAATAATTTGATCGGGATACCCCCCGAAAAAAATACAATCTAAATGGTACGCATCTCCCCCCTCAGATTGAAAGAACGCTCTTTGACTACCGATTCACATCGGAGAGAAACAAATTATAAACAATCTTGACTTTTTCTTTTTTAAACATATACCGTCAACCCGAGTCCCATAATCCTGTAATTAAAATGTTTCTATTACTGTCAGCATTATAACTGGTGTAGTTAAAGAACCATTGCCTTTTTATTTGTGTATGGAATGAAGGACAATTAGATTATCTGGGTATTATTCCTATTTTGTAACTCTTAACGTTTCTCCATGGTCACAATTAAAATTCTTATCTTATTATCTGAATGGAAAATTCAATATAAGTATATTAATTAATTGTTTGGATATTTTCATTCTCAAATTAGTATCAAGTTAGTATTTATATAAACACGTACAAAAATTGCAGACACTCGTCTCGAGATTGACTGTCGCGTATTGAAAAGAATGTACACCCCATTGCATAAACCATTATCACATGACTTTACTACATAACAGTACTACGTACCTGTTTACGAGATGTACTCAAGTGTATTCCGGTATTTCCATGAACTTGCTACCGTTTTATGTACTGTAGTATGAGGGGAGGTTACCGTTCCAGTATTTCCATTTACCAAGTTTTCGCAGGGCCTCTCAATTGTATATGGTTTCACATTTAAAAGATGTCTTTGTTCTATCTACAAATTATATAGAATTCTTGTATCACGCCATTTTCAAAATGCACAGTTGTCAGACGGATAGAATTCTTAAAAAAAGACAAAATTGAACCTTAGTGAGCACTTCTTTTTTGGAAGGCTATTTATATCTGACTGGAATGTTCCTACGCAGTAACACGGGTGAACGTAAACGTCCACCGAAAACCGATCCCTGTTAGTTCAATATATTATACCAAGATGATGGACTGATACACGAAAAACTATTATCTTTCTAGTTTGTCAGTGGTTCAAACATAAGTATAATCTAAAAAAAAGAAGTATTATCGATTTATGGTCAAATAAGAGTGAAACTGAACCAGTCTACAAATCTATGCTGACCGTTACTCTCTTGCATAGCAAGGCATATAATTCTTTAATATTTGGCACTCAAAGTTTTAAACAAAGGCCTTATCTAGAAACTATTAACAATGAAGGAAAATTTATGCATATATTTTCTATGAATGTGAAATAATTTTTAGGAATCGTGCGGGAACGCATATCTTGCTACACATTGTTCAAACTGTAACTGTTTTCGTGTAACATTGAAGAAAAACGTTGTTATTCCCCCTGAATCAGAAATGATGTTACCAGGCAAATATCACTGAATACGTGAAAAAAAAAATTGTCACTAAAAGTGAAGTATTGATCGCGTTTAGCGTGATAGATCTTGAAACGGTAAAATTACTCTGCGAGTAATTAATTATTCATATCTTGCAACGTATACAAAGATAATGTGGTTGCGATCTATGAATCTATTTCTGAAGAAAACTTTCCATTTTTCGAAGCCATATAGGCTGACTACTTATCAAAACAGGAGTCCATTCCGAACTACTTTACTATCGTTTGCGATAGAGTTGACAAAACTCAAATTTGCACTGTCAAACAATTGCCCGTGCAGCATCAGAACTTGTTTTCAAAAGATGCAGACGTCATATGTCGTACTTACTTGATTATACATACCGTTGACACGCTAAGTCCTTGATAATTGCGCGGCAGGAAATAAAAAAAAATGAAGGAAAGTGGTATAATAGAACAGTCTTGCAGCCCTTGGAGCAGCCCCATCGAAATGCTTGCTAGGGGAAATGGTAGTGTAAGAGTTTGATGTGATTTTTAAAAAGCTAAATGATCTGACAATAAAAGATATCAAACCTTTAACTTACATCGATGATTCTTTAGAAGCTTTATCTAGTTCAAAAAATCTGCTTTGCGGTCAGGTTGACAAAACTGTGCATGAACGCATCTATCAAGCTATCCTCAATCCAAAATTTCAAGTGGACCAGGGATTCATTTTTTACCGTAAACTTCAGTGGGGGCGTAGGTAAGAGGTAGGATAAAGCCTAAATGCTAACGGCTAAGAACCTCATATGCCTAAATAAGAAAGAGTATTTAACAATCAAATAAACTATCTAACGAACTTACGAAGTTATCATACCTTTGGAAAACAAATGCGATGGGTTTTCTTGTCGATCGCCCATCTCCACTTTATTTTCACGATTCCGTTTTTGTGAAGTTAAAAGCAAACATCAATTCAATGTCATCCTGGTTATTTATCACAAGGTGAACATAGATTACGACTACATTCAAAATTTCTGTCTCTAAAAATACTCCTCAGTCGAGTAAAGTACATTTTTAATATATCAATCCATCAGGATAAAGTAAACTTGTGTAAATAATAACGCTAACTAATGAGATCTAATTAAAAAGTGCAATATATCCTATACTTCTTTCTTAACGTTTTTTCCAATAAACTTCTCGTTTAATTACTTTTGGTCCCTTTCTAAATTTGGCTTAATCTCGTTTCATGATCGGCTATAGATGTGCGTATCACAGTCCACCAAAACTAACAAAGACAATTAATTTAGTTGATGACACAAGAAAACGTCCACGAAGAGGGGTCATTGCATGTGCATATATCCAAGGTGTGGTGGACTATATAACATCCTTTTATCTCTAAGAATAGTATAAACTGCTTAGTTGTTTATGTCCTTAGATTGCCCTTTATACGTAAGTTCGTAAACAATTACTGGCACATTTATTCAATAGAGAGACTTTTTATTACATACGATAATACGATTCCGTTAAGTATTTTATTCTTTCGAAGATGTGTGCTAAACATAGTGAAAAAGTATTAGATTTTCGTTCATCTATATTGTCGGGTAAATAGAACCAAATTATACTTCATATTTATCTTTTGTAAAAGCTCTTAATAAAGACTCAATATTTGCGTGCATATTTCAACAACCCCATATTTGGAACGAGAGAGGCGTTTCCTTGTTATAAATGTATCCGGCTTATTCCGTTTAAATCGTGCAATATGATGCAAATGATATAAAAGGCGGGAAAAAGACTAAGGGCCAACTTATTTCTCCCCCGGGCGGGGCCCGATTTGGTTGTTTTTCAGCCGGGCCACAATTAGAATCCCGGCCCTATGTTCCGGTTGACAAGATGCTACAAACCGTTTTCTAATTATACCCCGCTTTGCGTGTGCACATACTTGCAAGAACGGGTATAATTTGAAAACAGTTTGTAGCATCTTGTCAGCCGGAACACAGGGCCGGGTTTCAAATTGTGGCCCGGCTGAAAAACATCAAAATCGGGACCCTTTCGGGCGAGAAATAAGTTGGCCCTAAGTGAGTTAAACGCTAATAATTGAAAATTAAACGATTTAAACAGCCTCAGTCGGTCGCTACGCTCCCTCCTTTTGGCTGTTTAAATCGTTTAATTTTCAATTATAAGCGTTTAACTATTACATGAACGCATACATGTGATCTTTGTGAATTGTCGTATTTAATTTCTAATTGCTCATCTCACTATTTTCTTTTAATTTCGAAAATATTGGCTATGTTATTTTCACATTGTCATTAACTTGACCTAAATAATTCTTCATTTCAGAGAAAAAGAGATTGGTGTTAACATTTGGTAAATTTGAATAAAAAAAAACTTGGTTTAAATCATAGCGAACCAACTGTCGCGCTTAATTAGTATATGAGACCCGTCACTCGAAAAGAGACCATCTAGGTTGAGCGTTTTGTATGGATCCTGGTCAGACTGCGCAATCTGCGCAGACTGACCAGGGTCCGTTTTATTAAACTTCTTACGAAAAAATTAATCGTAAGTCAAAGTCACAAATCGTACCTGTTGTTTTCGTTCCTTGTTAGATTCTGCCTTGCAATATCTCATTGGAATTGTCTTAAGAAGACAATTCCAATGAGGTGAAGCGTAGACAAATTCCATATTTAGTTACTACTGTAGAAGAAATTTTCATTTTTGACTCACCCAAAAAGTGATCGTAAGATGTTTAGTAAGACGGGAACCAGGATCGAAACTTTTCGCAAATAACACATTTTCTGAATCTTTACTTAGCAAAAAAAATACATACTTCTTGGTCTGTTTTGAATGACTAACAGTGACTGTATGTCATTCAAAACAGAAAAAGAAGTACATGTATGTAAAGTTTTTTTTACTGTAACTGTATGTCAACTTAATTGGCACATTCTTGTCGTGTTTACTACAAAAAAAAATACACAGGCGCAAGATTTCGCGCGATTGCTATTGTGCACGTCACTTACGCTTTTGGTCACATACTCATGTTGAGCTATCCGTTGTTCAATTTGAGTGATCTTTGTCCTGGTTTAGCAGGCCATAGGAAACAACCCTGTATCCTGGAAATTGATTCGGAAATAGATAATCGAGTCAAAAACTGAACAACGTGTATACTATGTTTAGAATACGTCATCAACTTTTAAAATTTAAATTTAAAAGCCTTTTCCATTCCTTAAACAAACGACAAAATTTTAGACAGGGTCATCTTGAAACAGGTTGCAGACAATAAATCAACATGAGTGCAATTTTATATATATCTAGGGTAGAAATAAAAAAAATAATGGGGTATGAGGATAGGGTGGATAATATTGTGGGAAATTGACTCTACCAATTTCTTGTGTTCCCATAGTAAAATACAACTTCTTTATGGAAGGCAGTTCAATGTAAAAGAAAGAGCCGACGAACTTGTGCCCCTAGAAAAACAGCATTACTACGATTGTTAGACGGAATGATCGAATGGATAAATTGACTGACTACTAGCAAACCAATCAACTCGACTAAAATTTATAAACGCGAGTTGCTCCTGTCAGCAAAGCGGTATCGGGCGTAGTAATCTATATCTCGGGAATTAGTTGGTTTTGGCGGACACTGCGCTATATATTGAGCATACCGCTCGACATATTTCGTTTAAAGGGAGATCGAATTGAGGCTCACGATCCTTATAGATAAATCGAACCCTTGGTTTCACTCACCTAATATAGCCTTTCTAAAAAGATTTAAAAAATTGGAGTGCATGCCTTCAAATGTCACCTTGCCTCACGAAAAAAAATGTTTGCACATTTTTGTTGAAACGGGTGTGTCACAGCAATAGAATGAGGCAGAAATCAGACTAAGGGTATGCATAGAGCTTGTATGTCTATTTACAACGCCACCCTTATGTTTTGCTACAAGGGACAGGCAATTCATATGGTAACATCCTTGTTTAGAAATGCTCGGTTAGGACAGTCAGTAGCGCGCCTGGCTTTCAGTCATTGGGTAGTGGGTTCGATCTCCGACAAAAGTCATCGTTTCTTGTGTTATTTGTCTCCCACAGAATGGGACAGAAGAGTGTCTGGTGGCTCAGATGACAAAAATACTACGGATAGGTGCACCAGCCGTCGCATTCTAGATTTAAAACTATTGAAAGCGACATTTAAACCCAAAATATGAAATACAATATCGGTTCGCAACCACTAAAAGTGCCGATTGAGATGAGATAGGCACCGTGTGACGTCTTGTAGAGGCGTTGTTACTATCGCATATTTTCTCATTTATTTCATCGCAGGAAGGGTAACTGCGGGATAATTTTTGGTGTTTAGCTCAGACGTTGGCCACTAGTGAAATAAGAACACTTTTAAGCACGAAAACTTCTAGGACCGATACTCGAAGCATCACCGATTCTATTTTTCCTTTCTGTGTTTTAGAAATCGATCCCTTTGTCCATTGTCCACCAATAAAACATCCGGTGCTGGCCCTTCCATAAACCGACAGATATTGCTTTCAAGTTTCATGTTATACTAAGCTTTTTATTCCATATGGTTCCAAAGCTACACAACAACCCTCAGTAAGCCATATTAAGTCTCCTTTTATTTTTTGCTAAGTAGAATGATTATTCTACATGTATCTTCCTATTTTAATAGTTCCGAAATACGCCCTTTGGTTGACCAATGGATGATCAAATCCTTTTCTCAAATATTTTGACGGAGTGCCAAGATTGGTCCTTTTCCTGTGGCGGGTCACATAATAATATTGATGTAGCAGGTGTCCTGGATAATTGTATTTTTTCTAGCAGCTTATTTAGATTTTTAAAAGGTTTGTTGAAATCCTTAAACGTACTTTGATAATTTATCCTTCTCGAAATTTGATAAGGACCACATATAATATTGTGGGTAGTTTTTACCCTGAAATGAAATATCTTCTTTAATGCTTTTCGGTGGTTTATCGAGAAATTACGGTAGATTATCACTTGATAATCTCACTGCAAAAGCAGTGAAATTATCAAAATTTTATACCCTAAGTTTGTGCGTTTCACCCTATCTGACGTCATCTATGCGGGGCGAAATAAGTGACGTCACAATGAACGTTGCATAGCAATCACGTGCAAAAGGACGCACTAAACGAAAATATGTCCTAGAAATTTCATATTTTGTCTCATTTTTGCTTTAAAGAAATAAAATAATCGTTTGTTTTTCGAGTAAGATCGATTGATATTTCATTTCGTGAACAACAAAAGCTATATTCTGCCACGAGTGAAAATATAGCTTTTGTTGTTCACTCAATAAAATATAAATCGATCTTACACTGAAACAAGCGATTATCCTCTATGTATTTTCCTATTAAATAGTTCCGAAATACGCCTTCTGGTTGACGAATGGTTGATCCAATCCTTTTCTCAAATATTTTTATGGAGTGCCAAGATTGGTCCTTTTCCTGTGGCGGGTAACAAAATTATACTGATGTAGCAGGTGTCCTGGATAATTGCCTTTTTTCTAGTAGCTTATTTAGAATTTTAAAAGGTTTGTTGAATTCCTAACCCGTGCTACGATAATTTATCCTTCTCGAAATTTGATAAGGACCACATATAATATTGTGGGTAGTTTTTACCCTGAAATGAAATATCTTCTTTAGTGCTTTTCGGTGGTTTATCGAGAAATAACGGTAGATTATCACTTGATAATCACACCGCAAAAGCAGTGAAATTATCAAAATTTTATACCCTACGTTTGTGCGTTTCATCCTATCTGACGTCATCTATGCGGGGCGAAATAAGTGACGTCACAATGAACGTTGCATAGCAATCACGCGCAAAATGACGCGCTTTACGAAAATATGTCCTAGAAATTTCCCATTTTGTCTCATTTTTGCATTAAAGAAATAGAATAATCGTTTGTTTTTCGTGCAAGATCGATTAATATTTCATTTCGTGAACAACAAAAGCTATATTTTCACTCGTGCCTCTGCCACTCGTGAAAAATAGCTTTTGATGTTCACTCAATGAAATATAAATCGCACTTACACTGAAACAAACGATTATCCTCTATATGATTTTTGCCTTGTTTCAGAAAAACTGTTCATTTAATTATATTTTATGCTAAAATAGCATGGGCTTGACGAGCCATTGAAGCGGAACAGTGCTTTAAACTTTGCGGAGGCAATAATACGGGATAACTCGAAGTGGAAGATGCATTTAGCTCTAAAAAATGATGAAGTTTGACTTAATTTGACCGAACAATTGCTTGCGTAGGTTCTTTCAATGGATTTGAGATCAAGAGCGGCTTCTAAGCCTTTAAACAAGCCTTCCGATGCTATCAAAATGTGATTTAAACAAACTGCTCGCTTGTCTTCTACAATGAATCACAGTCACAGAACTATAAATGGCTTGACGCATCTGTAAGCATTCTCAAACCACTTAGAAACGCTCCAAAATCGTTCAAAAAAACACCACAACCGTTCAAAATTGTCAATATTTTAATCAAATCGATCAGTTAATGCATGATTTTATTGGCTAATGATAATTTTCAAACGACTGGTTTGACTGCGAAGACCTAAAAATCAGAAAAATAAGTAGATTTTTATCAAAGGGAGGTAAAACATCTGACGAAATTATAGATTACGATTTACCTCCTTTGAAAATCACACAAAAATCGCTCCGCGTTCTTATTATTTCAATGCTAAACCATTCCCAATTCATTCAACTCGTAAATTTAACGATGTTCCTAACCTTATCTCACACCATCTGTCACATTTTGTCTATGGAGTGACCGGTAAAGTAAAAATATAACTGCCAAGTTTCAAGAAAATCGGACATTGAAAAAGTCTTCGACGGGTGTATAAAAAGATAGGAACAGCCCCTGATTGGTCAATAACATATCCAGATCAGATTTATTCATTAGGATTAGGCGATTTACATTAATTTCACAATTCAGAAGCAAAATGGGATAAGTATTTGTAAGTAGTAATGGACGATACCCTACGGACTGGTCCGTAGAGTATCGTCCAGATTTTGGGGTGGGTATTTGTGGATTTGGACTTAGTCTTTTCACAGAAATGTGAACTTAGGCTTGTAAGGAATATGCGTACGGACTTAGTTTTTTTACGAAACATGTGAAACTCGGTTTGTGAGTTATTTGCATGTGGACTTCGTCTTTTTACAAGAAATGCGAGTTGGTTTGTGAGAAATTTACATGTGGATTGAGTCCCTATCTTACCGTTCAAAGACCGAAAGATAGGGACTTGGTATAGGGACTTTGTCTTTGAAATAAGTGGTTGAATGTATGTGTGAAAGTGAGGAATGCTTTAAGGGGACTTTGACAATTTGCGAAAGAAAATGAATTCTTTCTTGGTGTTGGGTGGTCCTGAAAAGGACCGTTTTTGTTGGTTGATTGTTCTGCTATTCATCTCAGCACTTCTTTTTGGTCTTTGGTTTCTTGAAGTTATCGATGTTTTTGCCGCAGGCACCCATCCCTGGCATTGTAGGAATTTTGTATCCCCTCTCTTTTTCTGAACAATGTCTTTTACTTGGACGAACATTTTCCGTTGATGATGATGATCTCTTGGTGGATGAAGTGTGTGACGATTGCTTCTTTTTCATCACAGTCATAATACTATCTGCGAGTTTGTGAAAGTTCGTTTGTTCGAAGTCAAATTCAACTGGAATCTTCACCGGTGTTGGTCTGAATGTGACTGGAGATGATGATTGTTGACACAATTTTTGAACATTTTGGTAAAGAATCTGTATTCTCTCCGTCAGTGACTTGAAATCCAAAAAAGATTTGTTGAAGGTATTCAGCTCCGCAATAATTTTTATCATGATAGCTTCTTGTCGCGAATTCATGGTTTTCAATTCAGCTAGGATGTTTTGAAGAACAACATCATTGGTACTCACTGGTTGGTAATTCTGTTGAATTGTTGATGAATTCTCCTGAGGTCCAAGTATCTGACAACTCTGCGATCCAAATGTTGAATCCATGGCTGATGCTAGCAAATCATCGTGTGTGATATTTGCCTGAGACATGATTTCTTGTAAATTGAAATCTGAATTCATTTTTGCGTGTGTTCGCTTCGGAGGTTGACGAACGACTGATGAAGTTTTATACTGTTAGCCTACATTGTAGGGCGCGCGGACCTTGGCGAAAGCATCTTTACTTTGACAAGTAAAATGGACGTCGAGATGGGAATTTGTGTTTTCTCAGTGATGATTTTTCTCAAATTTCTTCTTTATGATGAAGAAAACGTAAATATTTTCTATCTCAAACGTTTTGTTAACCTTTTCTTTTATCATTTCCATTAAGTTCTTCGCACAATTATTGAACGTGAGGAATAAATTCGCATAAACTTTCGAAATTGACGGTGAATTTCTGCTGTAGATCCAATGTTTTTTCCTTTGTTTTCTACTTTTAACTGATTTTATTTCTATTTTGATGACTGGTAATGTTAGCTGAGATGTATTACTTGTCATTTTTATCATTTTCGACTGAAAAAGAGTTGAAATCTTATCATTATTCAATCTTAACGCGACTTTTTGAAACACGCTGATTTAAAACCGGTTGCCTATCGCTTTAAAATGTAAACTCCGATATGAAATTGGTATCGGTGTACATGTCAGATAAAAATCGATATTTAATGTAGATGGGTGGATTAAACTCGCAAGTGAAGCATTGTTTTACTTGACTAAGCGTATTGTTGAATTTATTTGAAAATGCGATATTGGGTCTATGAAATCCTGTAAATACATCCTGAATACTTTATACGGGTTATGTTCGGTGTATTTTAAATGTGACAATTTGAGAAATGGATGCATTCATGCAATAAGGATTGGCCCTGAAAAGGGCCGTTTATTCTAGAGGAAAGAGACTCTAATCCCAGTATTCTTCCCTGTAAATATCAGGAATGTTTGGGTGAACTCTCTCTCTCCTTGGCTGTCCAATGGGTGCCATGAATTCATACCACACCCAGTCATCTGTCATTTTCGGTGTCCAAGCACACGGCCCCTTCCTAGCGCTATACTGGATTTGCTCAAGAAGCAAAACTTGCGATGGTGGAGGGTGCCTGGTGTAAATGATCGCAATTGATCGAATTTTTTTCAGAGTCCATGTTTGGGTTTCAGAGAATGAATTTTTTGAAACTGACCTCTTTTATATCCAAAATGAGATATTGACTCAATCAGAGTATATATCAAAACCATCAAAATACTTTGAACTGATCAACAACCATAACTGTATTATTTAACATGTAGAAATATTCAATGAAGAATGTTCATTCATTCTGGTCAACTATGAATCAAGTTGGATCATGTTGAGACCTATGGTACAGCCAATGTCATTGTTGGATCATTTGTTACGGCCTATGCTAAACTTGAATTGTATAGCATCCTAGAAAAACTGAATGATAGAGTGTTGTACTTTTGAAACTGATAGTTGCATGTACATTCATGACCCACAGTTATGGAATCCACCAATTATCAATAGTAGATTGGGAAAATGGATCGATGAAGAATCCAAATCACAAATTTTAAAGTTCAGAGGGTTGGGTCCAAAAAACTATGCATATCAATTGGTTACCAAAGATTGTGATATTGAAAGTAAATGTAAAGTCAAGGGCATAACCTTAGACTACAAAACTTGCAAGTTGGTCAATTTCGATGCATTTACAAAATGTATGCAGGATCAAAGTACGGATCGGTCTATACAAAGAAAGTAATTGGCAATGATATAGATACTGCCCCATTTGGACATTCAAGCATAAGGAGTATAAAAAAAATAAAACTTTTAGAGGGATATCATTTCTTGTGAACAAGCTGAACACTGTACATTAAGATATTGATCCTGTCTCTTAGAAAACATTGATTGTTTTAGTTCATTTGGTATTGTACTTATCACATGATTTTGTAAGACAAAACATTATTAGGAATGAACTAGAAAAAGAGATTTCACGATTATTACATCTTATAGACAATTCTATAAATGAGAAAAATGATTAAAGAACTGTAAGATGATAACATTTCTGACATCTATTATATACTATTTATCTACGGTAAATTTCAAAATGTTGCCTTATCAACTTCCACTACCAATTGAGTTACGTGAAAAGATCTACAAGATATTCATCGGATATCATACATTGGATAAAGATATACAAGAAAGAATGAAAGTAGTTTGTATATCAATGTGGATTCGAAAGATGAAAAATGGAATCACGAAAGATCAGCCTGCAATAGAACTGTTTAAAATGAGAGCATATACACAGGACATGATAAACGATTCACAGTTCGACGATAGTGAAATAAAAGTGTTGACAAGTGTCTTACTTAATAACTTCTACTTTTGGAGAGATAGAGATACATATTAGTGGACATTTAAAACACCAATGCGAAATGGGAGAACATGTAGTGAATTCATTGAGAAACTTGAAAGAAAAGCTAAACAATTTAACTTTTACATGTTGTATAGAAAGACATGGATTGATCATGTGAATTATCGAACTACTCCAACTACTGTTGAAGAAGTTAAAGCAATAGAGGGAA
This sequence comes from Fragum whitleyi, assembly GCA_948146395.1. NCBI lineage: Eukaryota > Metazoa > Mollusca > Bivalvia > Cardiida > Cardiidae > Fragum > Fragum whitleyi. Next base: position 72,761,954 of record OX411543.1, on the reverse strand, counting down.
TCGTCATATTTGACAGAGATGTTAGCAAAGAAATAGTGGCCTCCACAGTTTCATCATGTAGAGTGCTTCCTGTCAATGAAGTGAATTACAAAACGGATAGTAAAACATTCTTCTTTCCATATGAATTAGGAAATCGTGAAGTAGGAAAGACAAGTATTATACTATCCGAATCAATATTGAATCATTATTTGAAATGGATAAGTGGACTTAAAGGTGAATTTAATCATAACTAACGAACTGTTTAAAAACTTGTTGTTGATTTTGTTTTTTGAAAAATAAAAGTTGTGATTTTTTAAAAAAAAACTTTTTTGAAAATATTTTTCTTAAATATTTTTTAAAAATATTTTTTTAAAAATATTTTTCAAAAAACTTTTTTCGAAAATATTTTTTGAAAAATATTTTTCAAAAATGTTTTTTGAATTTTTTTTTTTTTAAAAATGTTTTTAAGAAAATAAAAAAAAAATGAAATTGTAAATATGTAATTGTAAAAAATGTTGTAAAAGAATGTTTTATGTTTCAAAAAAAAATTTAATAAAAGTTATAAAAATGAATATATCTTTGTCATTTTATTTCTACCCATTGAATGGTAAGGACGTAAGAAATGGATGAAGATATTTTCTCCCTCTTGTTTAACCATCCTTGTAATATTTTCATTTCTGGTCCAAGTGGATGTGGTAAAACAGAATTCGTTCATAAACTGATAGATTATCGTGAAGACTTATTTACCATTGCACCAAAAAGAATTACTTGGTGTTATAAAGAATGGCAAAATGCATACAGTATCATGAAAGAAAAACTTGATTTCATTACTTTCATTGACGGAATACCTGAAGATGAAAATGAAATTGTAAGTGATGCATCTATACCACATTTGGTAATATTTGATGATATGTTAGGAGAAAAGGATGAAGAGAAAATTAAATTATGGTTTACTAGAAAAGGTCATCATCGTAATGCAAGTGTCATCTATATAACACAAAACATTTTTTCACAGTCAAAATCAAGTAGAACCATTAGTTTAAATACAATGTATATGATATTTTATCGCAATGAACGTGATAATAACCAAATAAAGACTCTAGCAAATCAAATGCAAGCCCCACACTTGATTCCTGCGTACAATGATGCAACATCCTCGCCTCATGGTTATTTGGTCATTGATTTTCATTCTCGAACTCAAAAAGTATTGAGGTTAAGAACTGATATATTTCATAGATGGTATACAAAGAATGAAGATCAAGGTCCAATTATTTATTCACCTGTATAAATGGGTGATCTTATGATCATTCAAGTCCAGTCTATCGATCTATGGCATTGTGTGAAGATGGCCTTACCGAGAACATCTACATCAGTGATTCAAGCTTTACAGAATTTAGGAAAACAGACAAAAAAGTGTGAAAGAGAAGCATTATTGAATGCTGGTTTAAAGGAAATATTGAAATGGTTTTCTTTGGCAGCACAAAATATCATTGAAAATAGAATCAAGCTACCAAAGCATTTTGTTACATATATGAATAAACATAGAGATGATGTAGCCAAGCTTGCAGATCCAAACATTAATGAACAAGTAAAACGTAGAATCATATTGAGACCCGGTGGTGGTGGTTTTCTTGGTGGTGTAATAAGTAGAAGTCTTCTTAGATGGGATGGGGAAAGAACTGCAAGAAAATTTGGACATGATAAAAAACCTGTTAAAAGAAAATCACCAAAGAAAAATTCTGTTAAAAGAAAAAAGAAAAATTCTCCAAAGAAATCAAAAAACAAATTCTCAATTGATGAAAGGTTCATTACAATGAGAAGATCACATAGACCTTTTTCTAAAATGTCATCAACAAATGTTACACCAAATGTTTCCCCCATTTCATCAATTCATTCACCACAAACACCAATGCATATGTCTCCACCTTCATTCTTATCAAGTTCTTTGTCTCCGAATTCATCTGCCCGTTTTTCAACCCCGATCTCAAGTTCAACCTCTGATTCAAGTTATGACAATGATTTCATTTCACCACAACGTATGTCAAAATCAAGTCAGCAGAAACTTAGAAACAGAAAATATGGAATTGCACTTTTTTCACCCTTAACAACTTTGGATATGAGAAATGTATCTTCTCCAGCTAGAATAGCTCTTACAGCAATACGAGAAAAATTTTCTACCTAATAAATACTTTTGATATTACACGTTCTTTATCATTTATGATTTATCTGAAGAAGTGATAACATGGTGAAAAAAATAAAGAAAGTTCCTTTAATTAGGAAACATGGTCATATGGTCATGGCATTAATGAAATCTTCACCGAAGCTAAGAAAAAAATTAGTTAAAAAATGATCATCTCCAGTGATAAGATGTATATCAGAATGTTGTCACAATGTTTTAAAAGGCAATATACACCTAACAGATGCTCAGAAGAAGAAGTTGTATTCAAACCGTCAACATCTTCGAAATCTTGCTTCAAAATCAGTGTCTGTAAAAAAGAAGAAACGCATTTTGAATCAGAAGGGAGGATTTCTCCCATTGTTAGGGTCTGCATTAATACCATTATTAGGTAAAGCTATCATTGGAGGTAATGGTGGTGCATTAAAAGCCTTATAATCTTAGGATAAAAATGTCAGTAAGAAAAATGGTCATTGTTCCTTTTCAAGTACTTAATGATATGAAGCAATGGAGGGATGAACAAAATCAAACACCTATTTTACCACAAAATCCACAAGTAACCAATGATATCCACCTATATAAGGATATGAAAAATACATTAGAAAGAACTGATATCTCTGAAACAGATAAAGCACAAAAGTATGGAGAAACATTGTTCAAACTACAAAATTCATTTGAAAAGGTGAAACATCCGACATTACCCCAATCTTCAAAAATTCAAGAGGTGGATCCAAAATCAGATTTAATAAATGTGTTTCATTGCATGATCGTATCCTAGAAAGTGTACCTAAAACCATGCAGAGAAAAGCTAAGCTTCTGTTAAATATTCTTAGAGATAATGATAGCATATCATGGGATAATCAAGGTATGGTAACATATAAAGGAAAACCTATTCCAGGTTCAAATATCATTGATCTCATAAATGATTCATTACGTAAGACAAAAGGAATTGAACCTAGAGGTTGGGAAGTATTCTCTAAAGCTTTACATGAAAGCAATGTTCCACAAGAAGTAGTTGGAAACATGTCAAGATGGCAATGGTTGCAAAAATATCAGCCTGAAAGTGAATCTAGTGAATCAGAAATAAGTTTTAGTACACCCTTTAAATCCCCCGTCAGAAGTTAAGTAAGATCTCCAACCAAAATGAAAACCATAAAGAAGAAAACCTTAAGCCACTTAAGAAAAATGTCACCATATGCCACGACTCATGAAAAAGAAAAAAGAAAAGATCTTTACACTCAACAACTTTTAAGTCCTATAAAAAAAGATTCAATTTCTAAAAGTCTTCAGTCATGGGAGGCATACTGAAGCGTAAGTCCAAAGATGCACTGTTGAGAAAATTATATTATGGATTAAATAAAAATAAAGTTGCATATTCAAGCATAAAAGAATTATACAAAGCAGCGAAATCCATTTTGAAAAACATATCATATCAAGATGTTAAAAAATGGTTACAAGGGGAATCAACATACACCTTACATAAACCGATTCGAAGAAAATTTCATAGACGTAAAACAATTATAACAGGAATTGATCACCAATGGCAAGCTGATTTAGCAGACATGCAACAAGTTTCAAAGCATAATAATGATTTTAGATATTTACTTTGTGTTATTGATGTCTTTTCAAAATTTGCATGGGTTGTGCCTATCAAAAATAAGATGGGGAAAACACTGATAAATCAAGAAAACCTTTATCATTACAAACAGATAAAGGAAGTGAGTTCAAAAACCAAGACGTTCAAAAGTTTTTGAAAAAGAAAAAGATCCATTATTTCACTACAGATAATCCAGAGACTAAAGCAAGTATTGTGGAAAGATTTCAACGTACGTTGAAAACTAGAATGTGGAAATATTTCACTCATAAAAAACACGAAGATATATTGATGTTCTTCAGAACTTTGTGAATAATTATAACAATACTTTTCACCGGAGCATTAAAGCAAACCCATCAGATGTTAATCATTCTAATGAAGCAAAAATTTCAGAGAACTTATATGCAAAAAGTGAAACAAAAGTTTGCAAAAAGATAAAAAGGAAACCAAAATTAAAGAAAGGTGATCGTGTTCGTATCAATAAAACAAAACATACATTTGAGAAAGGATATCTTCCAAATTGGACACAAGAATTATTTGAAATCACTTATGTGAATTCAAAAACATCTCCAATCACATATAAAATTAAAGATCTAGCAAATGAACCTATCCTTGGGTCATTTTATGAACAAGAATTACAACTTATAAAAGATGATGAAGTTTATGAAATAGATTTAGTTCTTGATAAGCGAACGAGACGTGAAGGTAAAAACATAATCAAAGAAATCAAAGTCAATTGGAAAGGTTATCCTAAAAATTTCAGAGTTGGATACCAGAATCATATTAAATGTGATTTGAAAAAACTTATAAAAACTTAAGTAATTATCATGCAATCTCAGTTGGAATCTGGAGGTGACAGTGTCAGTCAGTCAACTCCTTTTACATGTTTTGGAAATCGTGTTCCTAAAAATCAGTTTACTTATGTTTCACAAATCATAGTCATTTATGCCATTATTGCTACATCTATAGTACATCTCAGTATTCAAAGTGACAATCGTGAATTGTGGTTAATTCTTCTCAGTAGTTCCTTAGGCTACATTTTACCATCATCCGGATTAAAATTCACAAAACAGAATAAACATTCAGCATTTGATTTCATTGATGGTAAAAAATGAATTCCTTCTACATAACTTTGCCTAGTGATAGTTCTTTGAACTATTTTCCTACAAACACTCAATGTTGTTTTAAAGTTAAATTGCCTAAGACTGTTCATATTGATAAGGAAGATTGGGAAGTTGCACTTGCACAATTGATAACACCAAGTCAATTCCTAAATATCAGTGAAGAAGAAGCAAGGTTTGATATCATTACGACAGATACTGGTATCTACAAAAAGATTTTTGAAGAAAATAAAAGAAAACCCTCTTCATTAGAAATCACTGCCCTTAAAACTAATTCAACAGGCCATGATATGAAATGGGCAATCAAATTTCGTTTCACACCTGGATCTTACAATTCACCATCTCATGTGTTAGATGTAGTCAATGAATGCATTGATGATGAAATTGGAAAAGTGCTTCATGATAGTAGTGCAACTATTCATGTTGGATATTCTGAATCATCAAAACGTCCAAAGTTTGAATTCAGAAATATTAATAAAACTGGAATAGAATTCAATAAATCATTATTTCAAAAACTTGGTGGTGATCCTATTTTTGATGGTAAAACAATTTACAAGCGAAAGAGTGTTTTTGAAATGTTTAAATATTCACCAAACATTGATGCAGGTTATAATCATTTATTTGTATATTCAGACATTGTTGAATATTCCATTGTTGGTGATACATTAGTTCCAATACTTCGAGTTGTACCTTTTAAAACATCTAATTCCATTGAAAATGATAATGGAAGTCAACATATTAATCATGAAATTATTGCTCCACATTATTTCCCAGTTTCAAAATCAGATTTTGATTCCATTCACATTAATATAACAGGTGATTCTGGTCATCCTATTCAGTTTGTCATTGGCAAGACAATAGTAAAGTTGCATTTTCGTAAGCGCAAAGAAAATCAAAAATAAAAAAAAAAAACATGGTGCCTGTTTATAGAGGCGTTCAACATCAATATGGTTCTGGCTTAGGGTCTTTGTTTAAATCTGCATTAAGATCAGTAACACCACTAATAAAACCTAGAGTGAAATCAGGACTACATGCAATAAAAGATGAAGGTATTAAACAAGGATTAGGAATAGCGAAAGACATTTTAGTGCATCGTAAAAAGCCCAAGAAAGTTCTCATGTCAAGAGGAAAACAATCCTTGAAACATTTGACTAACAAGTTGTTATCGAGTATAAATGGAAAGGAATCAAGCAATGCACATCATTCTCATTCTCGACCTCGCCGTGGTAAGATCACGTCAAAGAAACATCAAACTAACCAAAAGTCAGCCAGACCATTAGACATTTTTGATTAACATTTTTGTAAAAAGTCCAAAAAAGATGATGCAAAGTGGATCATGTGAGTGTAGTAAAACTGAGTTAGATGTATTATCAGTACCTCCTACCATGACAAGCATGCAGGAATCTCAATGGGTTGAACATTTTCCAGTTGCATCAATTGCAAATGTTTCACCAATAGAATTTATTATACCACCTCAGACAGAGTTTTGGACGGATTTATCACAGTCCTTTCTGTATGTTAACTTTAAAATTATCCAAGCAGCAGATGGTTCACCTTTAGCAGATGGTGCTAACATTGCACCAGTCAATAATTTCTTACATAGTATGTTCAGTAACATAGATCTGTACCTGAATAACAAACTAATAACCAGTGGATCAAATAATTATCCATACAGAGGCTACATTGAAAACCTTTTGTCATATAGTCCAGAAAGCAAGAGAACTCATTTGAGAGCAGGAGAACTCTGGATTAAAGACACAGCAGGACATATGAACGATGCTCAAGCCGAGGGAAATAACGAAGGGACTAAACAACGAATAGCTGCTATTGCAGAAAGTAAGACAGTGGAATTATTTGGTCGTCTTCATCTAGATGTTTTTCTCCAGGAAAAATATCTTCCCAATGGAGTGGAAATCAGACTAAGATTAAAAAAGTCACGTCCAGAATTTTGCATTATTCAACATGCAGGTGAACCAAAAGTCGAAATTCAGTTTGAATCAGTAAGTTTCCATGTAAGAAATGTTGAATTGTCACCAGTAGTTGCAAATAATCTGAACCAACTTATAGCACAGAATAACATGAAAATCCCTATTCGTAGAGTAGAAGTCAAAACATTTTCAATCACTGACGGTACTCTATCAAAAGTGGAAGATCATTTGTTCCAAGGACAGTTACCAAAACGTGTTTTTATTGGAATGGTAACAAATGGGGCCTCCAATGGAACTTATACATCAAACCCATTCAACTTTTCCCATTTCAACGTAAGAAAAATAGGCGTATCATGCAACGGACACAGTATTCATGGTAAACCATTTGAACCTAACTTCACAAATGGACTAACACTGAGATCATATCTGTCTTTGTTCAATGCCACAAAATCCATTGGTGCTGACAAATCATTTGGTATAACAAAAGAGGAATATGATGTTGGATTCGCTCTTTGGGGGTTTGATCTCACACCAGATCAAGGCAGTGAAGAAGGACAATTGCATCCCATAAAAACTGGAGGCATGAGAATAGAACTTCAGTTTGGATCTAACCTTGCTAGAGTCATCAACGTTATTGTTTTCGCTGAATTCGATAATCAAATCGAAATCAACAGTCTTAGAGAAGTTATCACTGATTACTAAACATCATGCTTGGATACCAGTACGCAATAAAACTTAGAGAAGAAGCAGAGAAAGTGAAATATTCATCAAACATTGAACCAGTTCGTAAAAATGACTTTCACAACAGTTTTCAAAAGTGTATGGTGGATCAACTGCAAGAACTTATCAAAGAAGAAGTTCATAACAATTGTAACGGGTGTCAAATAGATCATCCGAGTCAGATAGAACACCCTGTTTGCTTATTCATAAGTAGAGAAGAACATACAGACTTGTTCATTGAGCAAGCAATGCTTAAAGTAAATCCATACAAAATAATGCAGGCATGGTATCCACAACTTGAAGAATTAAAACTAAACGAACAAGAATCAGTAGAAGCGTATCGACTATGGCAAAGTATAAAAAAGAACATTTTGTGTGGATTCACAGGTACATGGCTAGAACGTTGGAGTGAGAAAGTAAAGCAGTCTTGGGATCAATAATGTACACCAGTGAAATTCAACAAATCTTGGATCGTGGAGTGTGGATTAAAAAACTCAATGGAAGAGTGTGTGCAAAGGATTTATTACCAAAGCGAAAACCTTCATATGTGAAGGCTTATATCATCAATACAGCAGATTCACACAACTCAGGAGAACATTGGGTAGCAGTTATATTCTATCCAAATGGTAAAGCAATGTACTTTGACTCATACGGTCTTCCTCCACTTTATAGGGAAATATCTCATTTTATCCAAAATAATTCACGTTATGGACTTATAATAACCAACCTATTCAAAGCATCCTTGGAAAAGTTTGTGGACACTATTGTATTTTTGCCTTGGATGGGGTAGCAAGAGGATACAACTTTAAAAAACTTCTAAGAAAGACATTCAGCACAAGGAACTTACACAAAAATGACAGAGTAGTCACATCGTGGTTCATACAGACATTTAGCAGAATTGTATAGACATTTTGTAATATAAAATTGATTGTAAATATGTTCATGATTGTTCATTTTTGTTCTTAGTTCACAGTTCATTGTTCAATAAAATATAGAAAATGTAAATATTTGTGTTTTGTTGTCATTAAATATTCCATCCTTCTCATGATTGTTCATGATAAAGGTAAAGAGAATCGGTTTCATGATAGAGAATAATGAGTAATCTCATATTTTCATGCTTGGAGAAAACACAAATTTCCATCTCGGCATCCTTTTCTTCAATTCAAAGTAGAGGTGCTTCCAGCAAGGTCCGCGTCGTCAATATAAATACATAGCAGATTTTCCACTCTTTAACATTCTAGATCATGGAACCGATTCGTAGAGAACTCACCGATATAGCAAAGGAATTGGTGAACATTGCTGAGCGACTGTATCGCGTGCAGGGAATGATTAGAGATACTCAAATCATTTCTCCACAAGAAAATGCCGTTGAGCAGACACCAACGAATGATCTGCAAGATGTCATTTACTTGGATAGACCCATCTTGGGTAGGACAACAGAACAACTAAACAGAGGACTACCTGATGTCATTTACATGGGTACTCAATTTAGGAGAAGAGTGGTATGGAATGGAGAAACATTGGTCATGAGGAAAAGAATGAGGAGACATTGTCCAATTTGCAATGCACGATTCGGTTGCAGTCACTTCTAAAATATGATAGTAGAACTATCAATCAACAAAAACGATCCTTTTCAGGACCACCCAACATCAAGAAAGAATTCATTTTCTTTCGCAAATTGTCAAAGTCCCCTTTGCATTCCTCACTTTCACAATACATTCAACCACTTATTTCAAAGACAAAGTCCCTATACCAAGTCCCTATCTTTCCGTCTTTGAACGGTAAGATAGGAACTTAGTCCACATGTAAATTTCTCACAAACCAACTCGCATTTCTTGTAAAAAGACCAAGTCCACATGCAAATAACTCACAAGCCGAGTTTCACATGTTTCGTAAAAATACTAAGTCCGCACGCATATTCCTTACAAGCCTAAGTTAACATTTCTGTGAAAAGACTAAGTCCAAATCCACAAATACCCACCCCAAAATCTGGACGACACTCTACGGACCAGTCCGTAGGGTATCGTCCATTACTACTTTGGTATATTCAGGCTCTTAAATGGACAATTTCTAGCAAACAGTGTATTCGTTGTAAGAGGCTGTACTATTTGGCGGGTAGGGAAGGCTATCTTGAAAACGAAATCATTACTCATTGATTAAAGGGCTCATAAGGTATTCTAATTAGAATTTTTTATGCGCATCAAATGTTTCATCAATTTGATATAAGAATGTACCCTTATCAATTTTTGAGGAAAATATGTAGACTTTTATAATCATGGTCGGCAACGGGAAATGTAATAGTTCCTTGTAACTAACACATTATCTACTTGTAATTTATCATTATGGCGATGACGAAATTAGTAATCATAGAATGGTAGAAATGCCCGAGGTCCTTAATCCTAACTCGGATCAAGCAGTTGATAGAGCTGGGCCCGTTTTTTTCTAAACTTCTTTCGAAAAATTTAATTGTAAATCAAAATCATAAATCGTACCTGATTTTTTTTAATTTTTTTTTTATTCATTGTTAGATTCTGCCTTTCAATATCTCATTGAAATCCTTTAAAAGACGATTCCAATGAGTAGAAGCATGACCAAATTCCATAATTAGTCACTGCTGTAGAAAAAAAAACATTAATTTTTAACACACGCAAAAAGTGATCATAATATGTTTAATAGAACAGTCGCAAAAGGCTTGTTTTACTAAACATCTTATGATCTTTTTTTTCGTTAGCCAAAAAGTGAAGTTGCCTCTAAAAGTATGACGACGACGGATGTTTTCACTCAAATTTTCGAGGGCTAACGCCATTTTAACTGAAGTCATCGAGTTTTTTCAAGGTTTTCCCGTAATTTTTAAAAATAGTCCGTCTATGTACGATGTTGATCGTGAGATTGGCCGAGAGGTGTTCCGAATGGCTTCTCCGCAGGCAGGATGTTATGACTCATATTTTTCAAGAGTATAATTGAGATTTTAAAGTAGACGTATTTTCAAAATTAAGAATGTCCGTGCGTTATTTAAGAATCTAAAGATATTTGAATAAGGAAACGAAGACTTAACATATTGTCTTAAACGAGTAGCCTTTGCGACATTGAATGTTTCCACTCAAAATTTCTCGAACTTACGCCGTTTTAACAGACGTCATCGATTTTCCGGATTTTCCCATAGTTTTCGTAAAATTCCTCCTACGTACATCCGGGGTGATCGTTAGACTTGCCGAGTGTTGTTCAGAGCGTGGGAAAAATGCAGACGCACCCTTGAATAGGCGTCGTTTCGCATTGGATTATATGTCGACTAAAGCACCAACGTTTCCGTTAAAGATAATGTGTAATACAAAACCAACGAAAGATTAAATCTGAGCATAGTAAAATTTGATTAAAAATGAAGTAATATTCCCAAAGTATCTCTACAGACAATCGGAAAGCATGATTTCTGAAAACTGTTTTTCTTCGAGCGTATTAACCACAGTTCAACAGCTAGAAGTCGAATTTCATTAAAATGAAAGCACAACTTACGTGCGAAGCAAGTTCAAGCAATGAACATTTCAAGAGGATGCACAGTAGATCAAACAACCGCCGTAAGGTCTCCTTGTGGTGACGGCACGGGAACATTAGGATGATGCGATGAAGACTTCACGGAACACACCCAACCTTACACAGATCTACACGTTTACAAAATTAGAATGACATATTTGACATATCGATGGCTCAGCGCGAAACAGTTGTAACTCCCTATATCTTTATAGGGAGTTACAACCGTTTCACGCTGAGCCCTCGATATGTGTTATAAAATAAGTCAAAATAAATTGCTAAATTGCTTGCATGACTACGTTTTCGGTGAGAGTTTTATATCTAAGGTTGTAGAAGTAACTGGGTAGTACTTTAGACTGAACATTGTTAACTTATGAGCCAATTTTATCCAACCGTCATGCAGTTGCTTGTTCTGTTCAAAATGACCTTTTTCCACAATGCTTTTGCTTGACCGCTATAGCTATTGCGGCCCTATAATGCTCAGCTGCTTGTGCTCATAAATAGCTTCATTTTGATGTACAATATACCTAGACATACTGATTTTCTTGGCTAATGAAGCGCCCTTAGAATTGAGTCTCAAACACTTTACATGAACCTTAAATTTACACACAATAACTGGAGATGTATGTTTACGTTACATCTAGTTATATACTTAGTTCCAAAAGAAAGTGTGCACTTTTGAATTTTGAATATCTCTGAAATTACACAATCTATCGTCATGAAACGTCGTATGACTATCCCCAAGAGTATGTGTAAACGATATTTGGAAACAAAAATCGCATGTTGAGCAAACATTTTCTGCTAAATTGAGACATTTGATTTTGCATATTTTGCATGTGCATCACGCGTTAGACGATTAATTGTTCTGAAAATTCATTCATTTGAATCTTTGCGGCTTTCCTAAGCATAAAATCATATCTTCAATACAATTATGCATGATGCTACAGCGCAATTTGACTACCAATAAACGTTATTTGAACAAAATCGAACCTTGTCAGATTTAGAACGTCATTAACATTGATTGATCATTTATGTTCCAATAGAAATCGAGATCATCATTTTGTAAGGCCTTTAATAAGCAAATCTAGATGTCATAGAACGCTATAGCACCATTCAATGACAAGTTACTGGTATAACAACGTAGGAATTTCTAACGTTGACGTACACGTAACGTCTGCTTAAATATGAAAACTTTTGTTTGGAAATGGCTTGAAATGGCTTCTAAAACTCTATAATGCAACATCAACACATAACTCTTACCAAAGAAAAAGTTGTATGGGTGTCGAATCTCAACAATTTAAGTTCTGCCTGTGCGTATGCAGCATGCGATACTTTATCTAATACTGATTTCACTTTTAATTACAAAAGGTCTTGACTAAAGTATGGTATCAAATTTATTCCATAATTTTCCTCCAACTTTCAAAAATCATGGAAAATGCAAAAGTAAAAGTGCACACTTGATTATGGAACTCAGTATATTAAAAAGATATATACATAGGTTTGACTTATATTTATTTTGCCTTTATGCAATATAAAGGTGTTTTAGTTGTTTGAAACAATACAACTGAATCCAACAATTAGAGAATCTTAATATACTATTTTATCTATTTATGTATTTATCATATGTTTTAATCTTTTGATTTATTGTTTTGAAAATGCGTGTAAGCAAAATAAAGTTTTGATAGGCGTTGCAAATACGCAATTATGCGGGTATGCTGACATTGACAAGGGTATTCTGCGTAATAAATGAACTGGCAGGGCGGGGCTTAACCGTGACGTAATTTGGCGAGTTTACTTTTCAATACTTTGGGTTCTTTCAAGTTTTAGTCGATAATCATCGTTAACGCGTGCAAATAACTGTATCCAAAAAGCTAAAGGATTCACGTGCTTTGAGAGAGTGAACACACTTCATCGTTTGGTTACCAATGCCTCGTAACTTCAGCTTGATTAAGCTGAAGTTACGAGGATTTGGTTACCAATCTGGGATTTACGGTCTCGAGTGAATTATGTCGACTCTCTTTAGAAGTAGGTTATTTTAGATTAAAGCTGATTTCCCTTAACCTTAAGTGCAACGACCCGTTACTTAGGCTCCGCCCTGCCAGGGCATTAATCATGGATAATAACCTGGGTAAACCACTCAAGTTGCGAAAAATTGTCAATCTTATAACTTTACAGATATCTGTGTGATAACATCCCATAAGATATTTTTCATGATATCAAATGGATATTTTTAGAACAATGACAGAATACGGCTATTCTTAACAACATGACAAAAGAATTGTACTTTTGTTAAAACCATCGAAGAAAACAAGGCTGTAATCTATAAGATAAATATAATACGAAAAATATTAATATGGAAAAAATATCTAACTCGGTTGTGGGAGCCTCGACAATTATCAATACCCCGACCTCGTTAGATATTTTTTTCATACAAAACACTAAGTACGTTTTATTTATATCTACCCTGTCACATTTCGACTAACGATAACTTTAACATTTGGTGGTCTACTTTCATACTGGCTCTTTTGGTCAGTTGAGATTGTGAGCCATTTTTACCTTGGGCTGTTTGACACTTGGCCTTTTTGGACACTTGGCCTTTGAAAATGGCCACGTGCTGTCTCTCAAATTCAAAACGTGGACCTTTCTAATTATAGTATGTTATTTACAGACACAGGAATATGGTCAACTGTTTCAGTTGTTTATGAGCATGCGCTGGTGTTCTAAAGTCTATTAGATTTTGTTTCCGATTGAGATGAAAATGGCTCATACGCCCTTTTGCCGTGATTTTACATTTGTCTCTCTTACAGACTGTACTTCATTCGACGATGGCAGACGAGTGTACATGCGCTGCAGGTAAGAAAATTTAATTGTGTCCCGTCACGCGAAAAGGGACCATCTTAGTAGTGCGTAAAGTGTCGACCCAGTTAGACTGCGCGGACTGTACCGGGCTTATTTTCTAAATCTAGAATGATCAATCTACCTTCCAGTGAAAGAATTTTTGAAATGCGACTTCTGGTTGACCAATGCTGGATCCAATCTCTTTTTCAATAATTCATTTTACAGAATTCCCGGATGGTCCCTTTTCACGTGACGGGTAACAATTTATTGTTTTAGCCAACGTTGAACATTTGCGCTGTCAGACACTGTTTTGGACTATCAACCAATAACTGATTAATCAGTCAAAACAGTGATTCGTAATGAGTGTTGACTTTTCGACAATCGTTTATACCGGGTTCACACCTATGGAAATTTCTCAAGATTTCTTACGGGTTGCAACAATTTTGCAACTCGTCTACGGGTTATTCGCAAGCATTCGCAAATAACCGTAAATAACATGTCCGCGTCCGTAAACTGCTCTTTTTGATTCGTAGATGTTCGCGAAGGCAGACAAAAAACCATTTAATTTTTTCGCAAGAAAGGCCGTAAATAGCCTTTAAGAATACGTGGTTGTCGCAAACCAGCCACAACTGTCAGTTTCTCACAATAACCAGCCGTATCAATAGAATTAAAAAGTATTTTGATGACGGGATTGATAAAAAGAATGATTTTGACACCCTATCTTATTTTATAACCTGTATGACAAAATCAGATTATGAAAAATTGCCTGTGATTTGGGGCACACTGATTTTGCATTGGTCCATTTGTCAGTTATTCAGCCTAAAATATTAATATTGACATTTGGAATTTGATTGCTAAGTCTTTTTATTTCTTAGATATATTACTTGTGATAAGACATTTGTTCAAGGTCAATGTCATCAGTTAATACCACGTTCAGTTTTATTAGAGTTTTATTATTTACTGCGACTGTTAACTTGGAGTGTGAACTATGAACAAAAAGGGGTCGTCTCAAAAGGAACTTACACATATGTGGATCTTTCATTTAGGGAGGCTCACAAATCAAAGGCATACCTTTTGGAACTTTGAGTTTCGTTCTTGTACAGTTTTTTTTTATCACTACCGGGTATTTAAAAAAATAAGTACAATTATAACTGCTGAAAATATAATGTTAAATTGCGATCCAAACTCTGTCTAAGACACTTTGCCAGAGATATTAAAAACATGATGAGAAGAATATGTACAAAATGAAGGATCCGATCTTCTTTTTCTATTTTTAGGATAAATTTGGAAAATTTAACTTATACTGGGTTCCAAAAGAAAGTATGAACTTTCACCCTTTGATTTTTTTTTATTTTTTTTTAAAGTTCGGGAAGCACCTGCTTATTAAAACAATTCAATATTTTAGATATGACCCTTTAGAAACCAAGCGTAATTCCAAATCCAATTCTAAAGTTGAATACACTGCGGGCACATGGTCAGCACGTAAGGTGCTAAGATTTATTCTCCAAAACTTTCTTTTCTAGAGGGCGTTATGTCCTTATACGGCGTTTCCGTGTTTGACTAGGGATTCCCTCACATTTCCAAACAAAAGAATGACTTTACATACAGACATTACACATGGTCAACGTTTGAAATCGTGACGTTGATTGATCAGTATCGTCAGCTCAAATAATACAATGGCGTGTTGCAACATCTTCTTATACTTAAAAGAGGGCTTGCAAGCGGCTACATAGGATTTCTTTTAGATAATAAATACTGATTAAATTTTGTGGAGATTTTTCCCCGCGTGGGTTTATTTTGGCACAACCACGAAATTTGTAGGTCAATCTAGGTTGTTCCATAGTGTACACTTGTCAATCAGGTATGAATTTATTGCAAGTTAGGGCGCAATAATTAAACTGAATGCAATTCCACAATAATTATTAATCAACTGTAGGATGCACAAGCATATCACTCAAAATCAAAGATCCATCACTAACCGAAAACCAATAAGTGTCGTGTGCTTTATTTATTAGAGAATCGATGGTCAATAGTTTCGAGTTTTGTCAAATTTTGTGATGGTTGGTTGTGTAAGTTCTGAAATATTACTGGTTCTTTTAGAACTGAGTATATTTCCTCCCGCCTCTGCAGGTCTACTGAATTTCAATGCTTTGAATAAATGAGTCGTTTGACGTTAATATATATTTCGTATTATTCTTTGAAGCCGAATGGACTTACAAAATAACCTCTATCTAAACCTATATATATATGTCTATTGTTTCTTTGAACAAAGAAAGAATCTGTAAGAGCCAGTTTTTACTTCAAGAAAATATTTTTCTGCGAAACGATAAGGATGGATTGCAATTCCCTTTATTTCAAGTATTTAAATTAAAGAGGACCGTTGACGACATTTTCGGCAAATCTAGAATCTATTTTTTTTTTTTAATAATGTATTAACAAAACATATGTAATAATAAATTTATAATTTCATCAGTTATCCCCTAACAATTTAATTCTAAACGAATGGTTTTAATTACTGTAAATAAATTGAAAAGGCTACATCCATTCAAAAACTTAGAGAAGGAAGATTTTCTATTAAATGAAGTTTAAAGAAGATACTGAAATGAATACTGTTCACGAACATACTGGTGTTAGAAATGATAGAGAAATAGATTTTTGGTTCGTTGTTTGTGTGACACATGATGATGGCAAAATTTCTATGAAACTCCTGAAACTACGAAGATATAAACTGTATGAAGGCATAATATGAATCCATATTTTGTTACCTTTGCTTGAATTAACGGACAGAAATATATGTTAATGCCATATATAACATTGATCAATTTAACACTAGACAAATCACGTTAAGATGATTAATTGCAAGGTTTTTTTTTTATTATTTGCTTATGTTTCAACTCATCTCAGTAGACTAAGAAATATCTAAATGTGTTGATAGGGGTGCGTGTGTGTGTGTGTGTGTGAGGAGACATACATGCTTGTGTGCGTGCGCGCGCGTGAGTGTTGGTGCATAATACTGCCTTATGGAATAACCTTAAATATGTTATTCATTAGGATGTTTTTTATAATGAATCAATGGCGTTTAATTAGCTAAATTATCTTGCGAGAACCCAAATTTTTGCTTAGCTTGGCCTTACTCGATTTTGAGCATTACGAGATTACCCCCTTATTTTGTTCACACTTCACTGTTCACAGTCGTTGTCGAGCTAAATGCTAAAACTATAATAGCACTTTGTAAAATTAAGCCTTTGACGCTGGCGACATTTTCATTGATTTGACAATGGGGTTTACAGTTAATAGTCCGGCAGAAATATGGCATATTTTAGCTGAACCTGGAAGTAGGGTTCAAAGTTTTTTTCTTGACTGATTCTGGTAGACAATTCCTTCCCAAACCAGAATCTGGTAGATTACATCTTGTCATCATTTAGCATTTTGAAAAAATCGAGATGGCAGCCAGGACTATCAAAAATCAAGACAGTGGCTCCGTAGATCACTCTCTTTGAAATGTAAAAACCGATTTGAGTGTTTTTTTATTGTTAAGATATTGACCTGAAGCTATGTAACAAAATAAAAGCAGAACATTACATTAGATGTGAGTATGGTAATTACGATTGCAGCCAAATCGAATTATAGAATATTTTTAAAGTAATTCTCGATCCATGTGAGATATAAGAATCTAAGAAATGTTTATTTCTAAATAAACTTTTTATAAGCTTATTTATGACCTCAAAATATATGACTAGTTAAACCTTTCATCTAGTGCTATGAAAATATTCAATTTGAAGATGGCAGCCAGGAAACACAAGATTTTTTTTCATGCCTAAAGTTTGCTAGTTATTTCACAGTAAACTATATTTCTATAAGCTAAAGCCAAGCATATATGGTAGAATCTATATGATAGTGCTATTCCATCATAGAATAGTCTGAAAAAAAGGCGAGATGGCACCCAAGATTACTAAAAAGATTACTAAAAACACACATGTACTTGCTGCTATGATTTAGCAATTCATCTAAATTTTTTACTTAATTTACTTGACAAGGTGCTAATTTGACGTTTCCTGGTATAATGAACACATTGAATGAAATTTAGAATAAGTATAGTTGTCAATATAGCTGCCAAATGGAAAAACTGCTTAATTACTAGCGTAGGTGTATATGTAATCATTTAAAAGTACAACTAAAAAAGTTTTCTTCAGATAAGTTAATCGAGCAAATATCTTATCAAATATCTTACAGCAAAATCCAGTTCGGTACTGGAGATGGCAGTCTGTTAAGTGAGTGTATGAATTATAAATACATGATATGCACGAGAATTTTCCTATAGCCAAACATATCAGCTAAAAATCCGACTTTTGATTACTTTTTTCAGATGTAAAGTATTAAAACATCTTATTTTGAAGATGGCAGCCTCGCTGTTTTTCCTTCCAGTTATCATCAAATTTATTTGAACTATTGCGGCAACGCAAGGAACTTGTTGTCAAAACATGTGTGTATAATTATACTTAACATGTCGTTTCGAAATGACCATTGTATTTTAAAAGAACCCTTTTGCTTGCTTATTAAATTCGCTTTAAAAATGATTTATGTCAATATAAGTACGGTTTCTTAAAGCATGAAAATGTAAGATTCTTGATCGCATTCGTTTCAAGCATAAAGCATGAAAGTGCTTTCAACATAAGTACATTGGGGTATTTACTTAGAGTCGTATTCAATTTTATTTTTCATGGCATTCAAAGTAATATAAGTAGCCTGTTACTAGAATTCCATGTGATTTGAACCTGAAGCGACATGTTTCGGTCCACCAGAGGCGTTAATGGTAAAATGTAGACAAAAAAGATGATGAGCGCTAGCCGGACTACGGCAACTGTTCAATAAAGTTGTTACAAATGTATTGTTCTGTAAGCGGTAGTGATAAATTGAATGGTGGCAAATCTTTCCGAACCTTTATTGCAAATACGATTACAAGACTAAGATTTCTTACTTTTTCCTTAAAAGTCTTAGGTGCAGAAACCTACAGCCTTGTTTAAGGGTAAAGCCATGTATTATTAGTTTTATTATAGATCCTTATAAATTGATAATCAAATCTGAAGTTCTGGTACATTGAATAAATATACAAAAATATCATATGGTGCAATTTTATTGTGTGAGAGTATAAAATTGAGTATCAATTTGCCCTGACAATATAGACAAAAACAGTCACTCTCTAAAAAAAAGTTGGTTCTTTGTCTTCCGACAAAGTCTTGTTAAAGGTTATTTTGTTTACTACTTGATTCAATGATTTTGAATTTGGCAATATAGATATATTTTGAATTATCATTATCATTATTGTTCCTTTTTACATTTGCCCAATTTGCTCATAATTGTGTTAGCCGGCTCCTTTGATAATTAATCCCAAATGAACATTTACAAAAACGATGAAAACAATTATAGCAGTACAGAAAAGCTACAATTCTATTACCAAATCGTCGTATATCAAAAGCCAACAAATTGAAGATAAGGACATGCAAAAGAGCCATTTGAACTAACATTTTTGAAAAACGTTCGATGCTATATCCGCACCGACTTTTGGTGCTGATTTGAATAAATCACATTCGATTTTGAGGATGTGAGGTTTGTTCATAAATCAGCATTTAAGTCACTCTGCGCGCTAATATGAAAACAATAATAGCCGTACAGCAAAGATACAATACTGTTGCCGAATCGCCATATATCAAATGCCATCAAAATGAAAAAGAAGATATGAATAGGAAGAGGGTGTTTTAGAATAAACACTATTGAAAACTTTTCCCTGCTATGTCCGCACTGAATCATCAACTTTTGGTCACGATTTGAATATATCAACTGCGATTTCGAGGATGTGAGATTCGTGCATTAATCAGCATTTTAGTCACTGTGCGCTAGTATTTTGCCACAAACAAGCAGTTCGGACAAAGCTTGCAATCGTCGCGAAGACAATTTCATGGAGTACATTGCATGCTTTCAAGCATAACCCAATACACCAGGGTAATAGTCAGAAAAGTCAATCATCATGCTAACATGACATGTTGGACGGTTGTGAACATGCAATTTAAATTTAGTGCTAAATAAGTCATTTTCCAGCTACAATGAATTTATCAGATTAATTTATGAAGAAACTCTGGCGATTATATGTAATGGTTATAATGTAAATATTATTGACATTCTTAAATGCAACGTAGCATTATCTTTTTAAACTAGCGAAATAGAAATAATAATTCAGATAAAGAAATTATATTCAATAAAACAACTACAATTTTCCAAAATATTCATAAAGAATATTCTGTCAGTATTTGACCATATCGATGATCCAGCATTTAACAGTTCAAACTGCCTAAATGTTTGTTTGGAGATACAACTATTTCGTGTCAATCTATCGATATGAGATGAATATATTTTGTTGTGCAATGATTTTGTTTCAAAGCTAATAGAATTTTTTTTTCAATTACCATGAAACGTAAGTGCTTTGCTTTGTTTACTAGAATACGTATATGTAATGATGCTAAAAGTGAAAGTAAGACTTCTATTTAATTATTCATGTTTATAGGATGAATAACTGGCATAACTGGCTTCCTTTTTGTCTTTCCGGAAGAGATAATTCAAGTTAAAGTGATTGTCTACACATGAATTCCACAAATGATGTAATTTGCAACTTTTTTCAGGTATAATTTTTGGCTGCCATTTTCAATGCTATCTATCATTTAAGGCATCAATTTTTAAAACAACTTTGAAATTGGCCTTGGAACCATGAAGGTAGGCGCAAAATTTGCAAAATTCCGATTAAACACAATTAACTTAGAATCTTCTCATTTTTGGCTGCCATCTTCAAATCAAGAATTAATGTATCAACAGATGAGGGTTGTCATTACCCTGATATTTAGAAGGCACAAAACCACTTATAAATATTTACTGAATAAGCCCTAAAACCCTTTCCTAGGATTC
Source organism: Fragum whitleyi (assembly GCA_948146395.1). Taxonomy (NCBI): domain Eukaryota; kingdom Metazoa; phylum Mollusca; class Bivalvia; order Cardiida; family Cardiidae; genus Fragum; species Fragum whitleyi. The sequence goes on along the minus strand of OX411543.1, from coordinate 72,741,119 downwards.
TTATGTCACTTGGATCAAGAAATACTTTAAATGCCATTTGATAGTTCAATTTGGCTGCCATCTTGACTACTTTACTAATTTCTAATGTCATTATAAGCATGGATTATTCCATACATTTTTTTTAAATAAGACACAAAACACCCATTTCAAAGGTCGTCATAGTGATCTACCGAGCTGTTGGCTTATAATTCGATAATCCTGGCTGCCATCTCGATTTTCTCAAAATGCTCAATGATGACAAGATGGCATCAGTCAGATCCTGGTTAGGGAAGGCCTCCTGTCTGTGTGTTTTCACGGACCAATTAGAAAATCAATGACGCAGACAAGCCAATATATTCGTCGATTCATTTGATGTTAATCGTTTTGAACGAATTCGGATTATAGTCAGGGGGCAGCTCAGCGAAAATTCGAAAGAGGTGACCCCTTTATGCTATAGTTGGTTTAGTGGTGGAGCTTAGTATCCCAAGAAATAGAAACAGTTCTTCTGCTGTTCGATTACTCAATAAGATCTACATGAGGAGTAAAGTCTTGTGTATATAGATATTTTCAGACGTGTTTTAATTAACCTACATGTATCTCATTCCTAAAATATTCATAGAATTCTTTTTAAACTTTTCTTCTTTTATTAAACAGTAAAAAACATATTGTATCGTGTCAATCTTTTTTTTTTCAAAAAAATTAGAAAGATAAGGTGTACGCAGAGAAGTAAAATATATCTGTACGTTTGGTTGGTTTTCTATCTTTTTACAAGGAAAAATTGACATATTCTAAGGTACAAGAACTTTCAATGGTACTGGATGGACAATTTTCTAGCTGAGTGCGTTTTTATGTGTAGAAATTGCCCTGTCTTTCTATAACGTGTTTATCATTACAACAGAAATACTGATTTGCTTATGGAAAAGGAGTTTAATAGTTTTTTTTTACAAATTTTTCAGCCATATTGCGTTGACTGAAGCAAAAGATTCTTGTTTATTTTCTTATTTGCACTACAACGGCATCCTTTGTGAGATTTCGTTTAAACATCCCATAAAGGCTTTAGAATATCCATCTATTTGTGGGGAAAATGTTAGGAAAGATGAGAACCGCTAACGGAGATCGATCCCGGAAGTAGTTATTCATTAAGTCTCCGTATTTCATGGTCTTTTCAGTGCTAGGCTAGAGCTCTGATATACCTTACCGCACCTAGTGCTGTCACCAGAGGTGATACAATGATTCGAGCAAGTAATATTCGAATTCTCTCTCTTAATGAGTTCAAATAACTTAACTACTGAGCAAAACTGGATTGCACCGCATATTATAAAATCCTGCTACTAAATTTGAATTGGTTAGATTATTTGATGAGTATTTGATATTCTCATTAAAAGTTTTATTGCATTTTTTCCTATTCTTGAAGTATTGCTTCTTCGTATACATGTATATCGATGTAATTGAATTTCGTGATCCTTTACTTTTCACAATTTCTAAAGTGAGTAAACAGAGGATACAGTAAATAGTTAAGTAAAGATTGTATTTGTGAATCTATTTGATGCTTTTATAATGAACCTGTGCTTTTCACAGATATTTGACAGAACAACTGTTTATTTCGATTATTCATTAAATATAATTCATAATTTCTTCTGCTATCAGCATCTTCCCAGAATTTTCCACGGTACCTTTTTATAGCAATGCACGAACAGTTCCACAAGAACATCAGCTCCAAACAATTACCTCATTTTGAATCAAATGATATATTTGAATAGCTTAATTATAAATGTATAGAATAGCTACAGCAACAAAGATTAATTTTGTCTAACTGGAATCATAATGATGTTTTTATTCATTTTAACGAGCAATGAAGATAGAGCACTTGCAACACATTTTGAAGCTTTTCGAAAAAGAAAATGCCTTGTAGGTTATAACGATAGCCAACTGATGTTCTGGGATAATTTTGCAAGAACGCATGCGCATAAACATGTTTTCCTATTTCAAACTCATTTGACGACCTCTAGATTCAATGGTTATATTCTAAATAAATATTTTTAGATTCAAGCCACTCTTGTACGAAAAGGTTTTGAAAAATAAGACAGACCAATTTAAGGTTACTTCATAAGCTTCTTCGTTGACTTTTTTAAGTGATACAACGACCAGATTATAGTAGTATTGGAGAATCCATAAATGAAGAAATTCCTCTTGGTACTGTTGTTTTGCTTGACTGTTTTCGGGGAAAACCCGAGGTATAATTATCACCTTTGCGTCGTTCGCGTGGGTTTTGGTGTTGGCGTAGTCGTGACAAAATTTATCCTTAGTCCTATTTCTTTTATGTCAAAGATATCTAAATGAAACTTGGTATATGTGTTCACCATTATAAGAGCTATCCAGACTCTAAAGAGGGACAATCCAGGAAGCTTTTTTGTAAGAATTATGCCTTTTTATACTTTTTTTTAATAATTCAGCACCTGCAGCCGAGTGTTGCACCCGTAGGTAATGCTCCTGCTCATTCATGGCATCTGTTAATGGGTGGAGGCAGGGTTGTCCTAGAGATATCTCAGATAACGTTGAATTAGTGCGGCGAAAATCTAAATCACTTTTAATATGAGTATGTTGCTAAGATCCAATCCACCCTACATATGACCAATCTCGAAAGACAAAAATTTCCTTAACCATAACATTATTTAGTGCATAAAAGTGGGCTTGCTGATATATAATTATACTGATCTCAATGGAAATTGGCCTCCTGAATCTTTTTACCAGAAGCAGGTTTTGCTTATTTCATGGCTTAGCTTAGGCGTAGTTGAAAAGACCAGGTGTCCAAATTCTACTGAAGGAAATTAAATTTATTAATAATAATAATAAATAAATATTTAAGTCAGAAATATCATTGCATTAGGATTAAATTATAAAATAACCAAAAAACTTTCTAATTTGAATCAAAAGTAACCCTTAAATATCGATCAGCTTGCACCGAGCTTATTTGCATAAAAATCATAAAGCGAATAAAAACATTAATTAAAAAATATACAGTAGGAAACTGTATGCAACGACAGATAAAGTTCTGTAGCATGAAAACGAACGAAAGATGTCCCTAGATTTTGATATAATGACTGTAAAATTTTAGTAAATAAGTCAATAAAATCCCTCGCTCGATCCCGCCCTTATTTGAAACGATAGTCAATATTGTCGTCTGTGTAAATGCTATATGTAAAACTACTATATTGTAAAACAAGCATACTTCGACAGCGAGATAGCGATACAGAAGATATAGGGCCAACTTATTTCTGGCTCGAACGGGGCTCGTTGTTGTTTTTTCAGTCGGAAATCAGCCCTGCGTTCAGGATGACTAAATGGTTCAAGTTATGCCCCTTTTTACACGTGCTTTTGCGTACAAATCGGTTTAAATTTGAAAAAGGTTTGTAACATCTTTTCAGACTCAGCGCAGATATGTCTCCGACTGAAAAACAATACAACGGGCCCCAGCCGGGTCTTAAATAATTGGTCCAATTATATCTTCCTTAAAATTGATTCGTTTAATGATCATTACGAACAGAAAGTAGATTTGCAGTTTTATTATCTAACCGAATACTTTCATCGTATCTTAAGTCATTAGGATTGTAATACATAGGACCTGTGTCCTTTTGGTTGCGTTGAAGTATAAACAACAATTGCCCCAGCATATGGCTTAAACATAACGCTCTAAGTGAAATAAATTGTAATTCATATATAAATAAACTCAATCAAAAAGACACCACGTAAACAATGTCGAAATTTATCATTTAATAAGATTATAAGAGTTTGTTTAGTTTCTCAAGTGATGCTTACTCGCAAAAGAAATTCGGACTAAAGTTCTTGTAGAGAAAGTTTTTTTCTAGTGACGGCATTGATGTTTAGATACATCTGTTTCATATAAGGAATGTTTTCATTCAAAGAAAGAAAAACTTTGACAGCACCAAATCTTTGACAATGCCCTATACAGTTATACAGTATTAATTAATTTCTCTGCGTACACGATTTTCATGAATTATTCGAACCTTTTGTCTTTTTTTTTTTTTTTTTTTTTTTTTTTTAATTCCAACATATGATAAGTATATAATTTAACAGAGTCACTGGAACATAGAAACGCTTTATGCTTATTCCATAGAGCATATTGACCTATTTGTTATTTTTAATCTATTTTCATTTCATTGTTCATCAGCTCTGCGTTCTGGATGTAAAAACGCTTCGCGGGTCATCAGACGATACCCCGCTTTGCACGTGCACATACGTGCAAAGCGAGGCACCATCCCGAAAGCGCTTCGCTAACGTTCCCATCCCGAACGCAGGGCAGGTTCCCTTTTTTTCTACTTAAAGGTTTATAGATCTATTTAGTTTTTCTCAAATTAGCTATATTTTCTTTTTTAATTGGAGCGTATGATAAAGTATAAGTGTCAGTTTTTGTATCTATTTCAAAAATATTTTGTGTGGGTTTTTTTTATTTTTTTTATGCAAATTTAGCTATGTTGTATTCTGAAGAAGGTCAATATACTTGGAGAATATTCATTATGGTCATAATCTTAAACTACATAGGCATTTAGATGAAAAACAGTCCATTGGGAACAATTAGCAAGCATCTAGTATTCAATATAAAGCAAGAACTTTCAACAGGATTTCAGTTTTATCATAGCTTGAAATGTATTTCACTCTTTGATCTATTCCAATTTTTTTTCATACCAATCAGTTATCAATACATAAACACTATTTTTCAAGATACTTTGCATCAAGTTCTAAGCCTTCCATCACTTTAATTATAAATTGACTAAGTCAGAGATTGAACTATAGAGATTGTTTTCTGAATCTATAAAAGATACATCCAAAAAAATCTATTTTATATAAATAGATACATAGAGGATATTGAATGAGTGGTCATTGAACACCGAATTTACCAAACGAGTCATCCATAAACAGACAAAAACGAGGCTACGCCGAGTTTTTATCTGTTTATAGACGACGAGCTTAACAAGCTCGGTATTTGATGAGCACAAATTTTATATTCTATTTATAATATGACCCTATATTTTGCGAAAAATCGTCAAAGTTATTAAAATTCAACATTTCAATTTTCCGCGAAACATGTAACACCGTTTAAAACTGACGTCACAATATACACATTATAAGGTCATTTTCGCGGTTACCAAACAGCGTTGCTATTTGTTCTTAGCTCATTTGCATAGTTATTCCACTAGTGTAATAACCCCCGTGTAATATAAAAAAATATTCAACGAGGTTTTTTCACTCCGTAGGTCATATTATAAACATGTATAAACAAGGGTTTACATATCTACTGGGTAAAATCATAGATTTATATATACTATTTACTGAGTAAACATGGTTTATACATACATACTTTCATAATGTTTGATTTTTTACCAAAATAACAACAACAAATAACATAAAAAATACAAAAGAAATAAGTGGGTATCCCGCCGATATATGTCAGAAATTCCACAGTACAATATTTTAATGTTTTAAGTAAAAACTAACTTAGTTATTTATTGAATAGAATTGCTTCAAACCTCATCCAATTATTGACTCTCAGCTATGTTTCTCACAATTGCCCAAGTCTCTTTCTCTGCTGTGTTAGCTTCGGTATGATTTAGAATAGTCCAGGCCAGTGTTAGACTTTTCCTATATCCTCTTATAGAAGGGGTTATTCCATTCTGTTTACAAGTGTATATATATTTCTTAAATAAGAGAAAAGTGATATCGATTTTCACTAGTCTTTCACCACATCCTAACATGACGTCTTGACTTTTAAGATGGAAATTATGGTAAAAATGCCTTATATTTCTGATTGTTTCAATGATCAAAGGTTTAACTTTAATGCATTCATAAAACAAGTGGATTAGGGATTCAACACAATTCATAGAAACTGCACATATTAGTTTCTGATAATTTCATTTTAAAGAGAAGTGTATTTGTGGGTAGGATTCTGTGGACAATTCTTAACTGTAACCACTGTAGATATCTATATTCGGTTATTTGAAAAACATTTGTTTATATATTATTCCAACTATTTTTATATCTGAGTAAATTGAAAGCCATTTACTTTTGCTTGTGGGAATTTCAACATTATCTATTAATATTTTGTAAACGTACCGTTGGCATTTTTTAATAGTTAATATTGGTCTAAAGTAACAGGTTATACTAGGATTGTGATATTCTTTGAGAATGCTAGGTTTTTTTTTTCAAATTTATGTTTACATAAAAAGGAATTAATAGCTTTCTTAATTCCTATGTAGGTTAAATAATTTACTTTAGTACCTGTCTGGTTATTACAGTAGCTAAACTCACAAAATTACCATTAGGAAGCAGTAGGTCTTTAATTAATGGAAACCCTTTTCATAAAGAATTTTAAAATATACTGACTTTGAATCAATAAGTATATGCCTGTTTAAGAAAATAGGAGAATTTCCTGGTAGTCTTTAAATGTGAATTTGTCCATGTAGATAGCATACGCTTTCAAAACATCTTGCCAAAACATATTTTTATTTTTTTTTTATTAATCCATTGCAGTAGTCTTTTCCCAAGTTTATTACTTTTTCCAAATCAATAATGTTTTGGGCAAGGCGATAACAAGTATTTTCACTAAATAATAATATATTTTTCAACCACTTCACTTTCATTGAATGAATAAAACTTTCAATTTCAGGTAGTTTTAGTCCCCATCTGTGTGATCTTTAATAGCAACTGTGTTTTTTATTTTGGGTTTACCATCCCAAATGTAATTATTGAAAGACTCTTGCAAATTTTTTTAATAAAAGCATTATCAGGTGTGGGTAAACTTATGAAAAGGTGTGTAAGTAATGGTAATTCGAACCTTTTGTCAATAGACTTGGGAATTGTTGGTATTATAGGTTCGAGCAAAGTTTGATATGTAATCAATTTAAAGAAATGTGTATTGTGACTCTACGTTCACCTTTATGCCACACGCATTTAGGCCGTCTTTTATTACATTTGCAAAGGGCTAATATGTAATAACAAACATTCTTAATATGATAAATATGTAGAGATTAAGAATATTTTAGTACATGTATATCATTGGATGCTCACATAACATGCCTGTTAATTCCGTTGTCATATTCTCTAAGCAACTGCTTTCCTCAATGGAACGAACTGAAGTTATTTAAAATTGACTTAACTTATGTTTACAGACGAAATCAGTTGAAATAAATTGTTGAAAGCTAATAAAGCAAGAATTTTTCCTCTTTTTCTTTTGTCATTTCATCATCAAATGTATATTCCATTGTTCTCTGCGTACACTTGCCTTTCTTATGGATATTTTCGTCTTTTGTCTGAATTTTTTATTCAGTTAACATATGCTGTCGTATGAAATTTAAGTAAGAAATGATAGACCCTGTTTCTGCTTTTGGAAAAGCATTTAAATGAAGTACTATGAAAATTCAATTTGTCAAGCCAATTCTTTTGTGTTAAGGGTACCTTCAAATAAAGGGTCTGTAGGAATATGTGACAAGAGAAATGGAATATCAGAACATCTTTTCCTAGCTCCTGAGAAGATAAGCATTACATCGATACCATCAAGCCAACTTTAACAGAGGGTGTCACCTCCAACCTTTTTTTGTGAGATAGAGCGGTTTGGGTTCTAGACTTTGATCGTTTATTGCACGATTTTGGAGCGTTTTTGAGTGATTGGAGTGAGTGTTTTGGAATGAATGAATTGGGCGATGAGTGAGTGACTTGGAAACGTTTTGGTCTAGATGAATGTCAATTTTACGATTTTTCCTAAATGGAACATACATGTCTTGTTTTGTTGTTTATGCTTGTTTGTTTTGTTTGTTTGTTCCAACAGTATAAGATTCACTTATAAACTTTTTTTAGTTTAAGATCGTCCACTTTTCAAAGATGATCAAATCTGCCTTTCCGTAAATAACAAAAAAATAAGATGGACTTGTATGATGGACGCATATTTTGGCAGCATATTGTTGCTGTTATGAAAACTTACTCTGCTCATGATAATAAACATTTTCTTCCATGTCATTTAGCCAGGTTATCCCAACCAGACTGCGAAACATTTACGGAAAATGCAGTTTGTGACTTGGGGTTCCACATTGATCCGTTTACCTCGGAATGCATAAGAGGTGAGATAAATATAGTATAATATGATAGTGTCTTGAAATATAAACGTTATCTATTTATCATGATGAAGCTTCGAGTAACGATAATTTCTCAAAGCCGATACCGGATAGCATTGATATTTTGAGACACTGATACATTATTTAGCATGCAATCCTTTTTCGGATCTTCAAACTTTATGAAACCTTAATCAAAGGACTAAAATGCCTGAACTGTAGTCGGGACTGAACAACATTTATTTCCTTATAATTCAAAAATTGAGAGACTTTCGGGCAGCTAGGGCTAAGTCCTTCAGTTCAATGGCTTTTGTTCAAAGTGAGACCATTTCGAATTTTCCTAGATTATTGTACGATTCACACCAAATAAACCTATGAATTTCAGGGTGGTCACGAAACGGAGTATTAGCCGTGTCTTTTATCCCGAGATGGTAAGAACTATAATAGGATCCGTAGTGTTGTCGGGTTTTGTTTTGTTGGGGTACTTTTCCAATAAAGGAGCCAATTTGAAAGCTCTGTTAATATTAACAGGAGAACGAACCTCCTCGTTTGTGCAGTCGGCCCCTTTAGAGAAACCCTGGATTTGCCGCAGGACATTTTCAAAACTTTTTACCTATGGGTGGTATAAAACATCATAGGTACGACAGATTGATTGAGAAGTTGAAATTGCAAAGATCGTTATGGGGTATCCTAAATGTAAATATTGGCTGATATCGAAAGTTAGAAAAACTTTTAGGGCCATGCCCATATATCCATTATATTGGACATTTCCTCCGTAGCACTTTGAACTCATCCGACTCGTGCAAATGATATTACTGTCCTATACAGAAACCTTATATACGACCAATTCTGAAAATGGTAAAAGACCAAAATGTTGCATCTGAGGTATTTATCCGATGGTTTTTTTTTTTTTTTTTTTTTTTTTTTTTTGGGGGGGGGGGGGTTAAAAGAATAAAAATAATGAAGTAACGCCAATTGCGCATTTATAAAAGACTGCTTCGCATATCAATCGTTATAATCAAATAAATTGTTACTTAACTATTCCCTTAACTAATCATGGGTGTCTCGGAATGTGTCTGACATGGACTTACTTTTTCACGTGCAGCGATACATTTTTAAGGTGATGTTAGATTCCGACAATCACGATTGGCGCCGATCGCTATATGCGAGTCAGCCGAAGCCTGTCTGCATATAAATCAAAGAAGTTCATGTGAAAGTTGGTATGATCGTAAAATGCACACTGTTTCTAAAAAAAGACCGTTTGATTTCAATTTATGTACCAGGTAGTTGATGTCAGATACCAATTACCAGCCGACTAAATCCTACTCTGGTGATAAAAAATCAAAAAAGTTACGGGCGACATTTTTAGTGAGTGACATTTTCGCAAATATTTGGGCTAGAAAACATAGTGGACAACGAAGAAACTGTCCAGGTTTTTTCTTTTTTTTTTTTTTTTTTTTTTTTTTGTTTTTTTTTTTTTGTTGTTGTTGTTGTTTTGTTTTTTGGGGTTTTTTTTCCCCCCATAATATTTCTCCATGCTCTATTCTTTGTAAGTGTAAAAAAGTAGCATTGCGTCAACGAAACAGGAATGTTGTTTCATTCATGATGTATCATAAAATAAAGCTTGTTTTGACCTGATATCACATGTCTGATAACAAAGAATGATATCAGGGGTTCTAATTTCAAATAACGATTCGCATATTCATGAACCTAATGAGTATAGCACCTTCCCATGAATCGTTTTGATTCTAAAGGTTTCATACGATTTTAAGACTGAAAAACGATTGTATTATAAAAAGAATAATATTTTAGTGTCTTAGAATATTAATGATATCTGGTCTCAGCTGCGAGAATTCTTCATGACTCGGCAAAGCCTCGCCATGATAAAGTCTACCAACCTTAAGCAGATAACATTGATATTTTAAGACCCTAACATATCATTCTATATGTCTTGGCACCTTGAAAAGCATAATTTACAAATAAGAAGTTTAAGATCATTCAAGAAAAAAATATGTATGACGATGTTTCAAATACATCGAATTAGAAAATTGGTGCTTAAGGTAGTCAAACTCTAATGAAATGAAATGTTGACATGTGCATTACTTGAGTTTTCTCGGATGATGCCTTTATCTTGATTGATAGCGGAAGATATTGACAAAGTAATTAAGGTAGTGAGCCCGTAATAGTTCCGTAACATTTGGACACTCATGAACTTCATTAGGAAACGTCGGTTAATACTGTGAAAGTTCATTTTCGAAATGTTGCGGAACTATATATGTATAATTACCCGTGAAATGTGTGGGGCTTAAATATCTGTAACCGATCTTATGCGACCAGACTTAAATTATAGGTAACTATACAAATGATAACAAGACCGGATTAGTAACTATTTAATGATTAAAATTATTTGACTATTTCACTGGCATATGCAGTTTGCGTATTTGAAAGCCAAGCCCTAATTGCGATATACGAAGTAAATAATCTCGGTGGTCAAAACACTACAACTCTCTGAAAGTAACATCAAACTTTTCATGAAATGTTCAACATTAATTTATTTTGAGCAATACTTTCAAAAAAAGCTACTTTCAATTTCCGGTTATAAATGTTAAATGCCTCATCAATTTCAAACGACGACTCACTACCTCAAAGTTACAATTTTATATGCGTTACACATGCCTAAATGCCTTCTCCTACCCGTTAGTCTTTCGATTTTTTTCAGGGATTTAAAAAAATGCTTTACTTACAGCCAATGGTTTGGGGAGTCATGGTAGGTCTCAAGTTCAAAACTTAAAATCATATACAGTAAAGTCTCGGTAGTTCGTATCTCAAGGGACCGGGACAATTTATACGAACTAAATGTAGTACGAACCAACCAATGTCAAGCGGTCGATAGTTTTTGATGGCTCAGATCGGACATGGTCTAAAGGTACCCTATATTTGCACTTGAAAAAATGATCGTCTTTCGTTTCGTCCATATTTAAATCCTAAATAAAGTAATTTCGGCAATTAATTACATGTCAATTATTAACTAAATCAGAGTGTTTTCCCTTTGGATCAAATTACTTTGAGTACACATTCAGTAGACGATGAAATCTCGGCATTACGATGAATCTGTGTGGAAGACATGTTGACAATCAAGTCTACGAAGATATTTACACTCATTTATGCATGACCGATATGAGAAAGCCAGATTCAATACAATAATTAAGGTCACTGATTGATCCTTAATTCTATTAAACCCGCCATAAATTACAAATCAAACAATGCCTGTAAATATTGACGCAAAACTATAACTTATTAATACCAATCAACAGATGTGAAAATCAAGGTAAATGTCAATTGTTACAACTAGGACAACTATTGATCGCACAATTCACACCTACTCATTAAACATATTAATTTGTGTTATTTGGAAACCCTCGGGACTTTACACGGGCTACGAACTACGAACCACCGACGTGCGTATTACTCCGAGCCTTCTTACAAAGATTAAGAAGGAAGAAAATCGGGACCATAGAATATATGCGAACCAACACATACCTACGAACCACCGGCGTGCGAACGACTGAGATTTTACTGTATTTTAAAACTCCTGAAGTGTATATTTTATAGTAAAATATTTGTATATTAGGGTTGATTATGACACGATGTCGAATTTGACCAAAAATATTGACTTGACGTGATTGAAATTTACGAAAATCTAACCCAAATACAAATTATCTTTTAATTTGAGAAGGATTAAATGAATTTGTATCAGTTCAAAATATAAAAATATAAGGTACTCGCATGTGCCTTAAAGCCTAGTTTACATTTGCCACGGTCGCCGTACGATATCGTAGCGTGCGATTTTTCTTAAGATTTTTTGGACATCGCAGACAGCTACGGTCTGCGGCGTATGTGTTCACAATGCCGCACGGTGACCGTGCGATTTTAAAAATATTTGAGGGGGAACATACCTTAATGAGACCGTACGGGTCCCGTGCGATATCGCAAAGTAATCGTGAGATTCCCGTACGGAGATCGTACGGGTTCCGTGCGGATATCGAGAGGATGCCGTGCGGTCATCGCACGATTCTACGGGTTTTATTTTGGATGTTTGATAGTGAAGATATCGTACGATTTCCGTACGATTATCGCAAGGCGTCCGTGCGGCGACCGTGCGGTGTCCGCACAAGGCTACGGGCTTGCGATTTTTAAAGATGTGTATAACATTTTTTTAAACGAGATCGCAGGTGTCTGCGGTGCCCGTAAGACCGTGCGATGATCGCACGGGCACCGTATGTCACCGCACGGGCACCGCACGATTTTATGCTTTCGGCGAGATACGGGCGCCGTACGGGCTCCGTAGGCCAAATGTAAACGAGGCTTAAGCGACCACTCTAACTTGCCACGGTCCGAGTTCCGGGTCTCTTTGTCTAGGTCAAGGGGTTCAAAACTGCGCACCAGAATTGCAAAAATGGCAAACTTTGCACACAAAGAGCGACGGCTTGACAGGTATATTACATTAAAAATATTAACTTACTAAACTACGTGAAAGTTAAACCTCGTCCCTTCTATGCACAAATAACAAACATTATAATATGACCTACGTGACGGGAGTGAAAAAAAAACCGTTGAATATTTTTGATATTACACGGGTGTTATTATCGTAGTGTAATGATTAAGCAAATGAGCGAAGAATGTAAAGCAAACTTACGTTTTTTATTGTATATATGAGGTCATAATGAATGCTGACGTCATATCGCAAACGGCGTTATTTATATATCTCTAAATAACTAGAATCGAAATATTGGTTTAATGCCAAAAAAATAGGTCATATCAAAAAAAGGATATCAAATGTGTGCTCATAAAATACCAAATCTATTAAACTCGTAATCTAAAACAGATAAAAACTCGGTACAGCCACTTTTTTATCTGTTGATAGGTGACTCGTTTGATGAATTTGGTATTCAATGACCACTCATTCATTGTCCTCTATTTCTTTAATGCTTTTCGATAGGCTATCGAGAAATGTAGGTTGATTATCAATAGGTATCTTTTTTGTCAAGTCAGTGAAATATACCAAGCTTCCGTTCGTTTCAATATATTTGACGCTTACTAAACCGGGCTCGTTAAAAACATGACGTCACGACGTTTTCCACGTAACCATGAGAAAAAGCACATGCGTAAAGAGCGTATTGACATTTTTTCTCATTTTTGCAGACAAGAAATAGAAAAAAAAAAAATTATTTTTCGAGTAATATCGATTCATCTTTCATTTCAAGGTTTATCCTTTCATTGCAAACTAACTTTGGTTGTTGGCAAAATGAAGGGTAAATCGCTCTTACACTTAAGGTAGTGGACCCGTAATAGCCCACACTATTTATGAAGTAATGAGCTTCAACAGTGTTAACCGAGGTTTCCGAATGATTTTCATTCGGAAACCTTGGTCAACATTGTGAAAGTTCATGAGTGCTGAAATGTTGCGGATCTATTACGGTTCCACTACCTTAAGATAGTCGATCCGTAATAGTTTCGCAACATTTCGGAGAAAAATGAACCTTAACGGTGCCAAACGTTGTTTCCAAAAAATTTCATTGGAAAACATTGTGAAAGATCATAAGTACCATAACATTGCGGAACTATTGCGATTCTGCTTCCTGAAAAGAAATTATCCACAATATAACCAATTCCAGATTGTACTCCAGATAATTATGACACAACTTACCAGTTTTATACGGGCATCGATGTTATATGCGCCGAAGAGAAATTTGAAATTAGGCCGGACCTCGCTTCATGTATCGAATACTGCAGTGAAGATCCCACGTGCATCAGCGGTTCCTATGATTCAAGCAATGGCTTCTGTTTGAATCACTACTGCGACCCGCTCGAAGACTACACTGATGGCGGAAGTCGACCAGGTCAATTCAGTTTCTTCGAAAACCTCGGAGCTTGCGTTGCCTTTTTCGTTAAAAATTGCGATTTTGGTTTCGAATTTCGCTAATCTAGAAAAAAATTTTTCAACTTAGGGCCTTATCTGCACTTTTTTTCTTCATTCTTTGTCATATCGCTGGATTGTCGTAAGTTAAACCTTGTCAGCTTCATTTTGAGCCTTCATCAACTCTTTCACATGTTTTGTTAATTTTGTTTGTTACGATGTAACATGTTGACCTATACTCCGGTAAATAGTCCTGGGGCCTAAGCATCTTACGACCATTTTTTGCGCTAGACAAAAATCAAAGTTACTTCTCCAGTAGTTACTATATATCGAGTTATGCCATGCATCATCGCAATTGATTCGTCTTCTAAAAACGATACCAATGAGATACTGCAAGGCGGAATCTAACAATGAATGAAAACACCATGTACAATTTGATGAATTTTGACTTACGATATTTTTTGTAAGATGCTTAGTAAAACATGCCCCTGGTCATTGAATAAAAACTTGGTTTATTCTCTAGGGACGACCAAGCGAGACAATGCAACCCAATGAATATCTTTAGGTTTTGGACACGTAATAGTTCCAGAACGTTTCAGAAGTCCTTTACTTTAACAATGTTAACCGAGGTTTCCTAATGATTTCATTAGGAAACTTAGGTTAATATTGTGAAAGATCACGACATCCTAAATGTTGCGGAAGTATTACCAGCTCACTTCCATAATCGCAACTTTTAAATACGGATATTGAATTATGTTCTTGAGAAGAGAAAAAATACTTATGGACCCATGATATTCCATGGCTAATTTCGCCGGGAACTTTTTTTTATTTTTTGTGAGTGAAATAGGGAAATCACCGATGATCGGCGATTCCCGCCAATTTGCATGAAGATTTATAAGTTTACTGGAAGCATGCTTATTACTCAGAATTGTGTTGTAAATGTTAAGGCATCTGCCTCTGATACAAGAGAAGACAAGTTCAAACCGGTTAGAAGAAAGTATTTTTTTCTGAATCAAGATTTAAAAGAAAAAAATTCTGTATGACAATCACATATGTTGTTTTTTAGACAGAACGTGAATTGTGGGTTAATTCTCTTTATTATTATTCTGGTGACATTTCTTTTAAAATATTGAGTTTATTTTTATCAATAAAAACAACAACAACAAATGGAGTTCTTCTGATATTCTGAGTTATTAATGAACTTAGCCGTGACGTAATTTGGCGAGTTAACTTTTAATTATATTGGGTTCATTGGAAAGTTAGTCGGAAATAATGGTGATCGCGTTCAAATACACATGTAACTGTATCCAAAACCCAGGATTCGCGTGCTGGGAGAAAGTGAACACCTTTCATCGTTGGGTTACTAAAGCTCCGTAAGTTCAGTTTGTCCAAGCTGAAGCTTCGAGGTTTTGGTTACCAACCTACTATTTACGGTCCCAAATTAATTATGTTATGACTATCTTGAGGAGTAAATAACGAAGAATTTATGCCGATTTCCATTAACCTTAAGTGCATTAAAACACATGTTATCGCGGAGCCCATTACTTAGGCTCCGCCCTACCAGGGGAAAAATCGTGGATAATACCGGGTGCCTTTTGGAAATTGGTGCTCTTTACTAGGCTTAGTAAGAAAAATTATCTGTATTCTGAAAATTCGAAAACATCTTTTCATATATATGATAAAAGAAGATTCTTTGCATTTAACATGCCGGAAAAGAAGCAGCTGAAAGTGATCATTGAGGGCTCGTGCAAAGCGGTGTATAATTTTCAAACAGTTTACACCGTTTTGCCATCTTAAACGCAGGGCTGAGTAGACCCTAAATTTGTGATGATACTACAGAAGACATCTTAGTCCCCAATCGACAACCTTCGGCGATGCTACGGAATAGACCTCGGGGATATTAAGATCGCAGCCATGTAAGCGCGTCATGTCGCACGTGGGTTGATATGACGTCATAAAAATACTGTAATGACGTTGCGAAAAGCAAAGTCAACAACAGATAAAACTGGACATTTTATGATTTGAAAACGAAACACATTGTTTTACTGCACATTTTTAACTGCGCTTTTACTTTCCAGTTATAACGTACCAAAAGATCTCCAGAGACGATCAGAAAGCATCAAAGGAATTTGCTTTACTTCTAGCGTTTTGACCAAAGTACAACTAGAAGCCGAATTACTTGAAAAATGAAATACCCAAAATTACTACACTTGCGTTCAAGGTACTTTCCAATTTACGGAAAGTCTGATCGATATTCCGATTGCTTAGCCGCCTGCCTTCTGGTTTTAGGGAATACAATTTGTATTAAGCAAGCCACAAGTAGAGTGTCTTAACTAATAGAAAATAGTAGAGCCTACGTAAGGTTAAGGTAAATAAGCTTTTTATAAATATACTTTTCAAAAAAAGTTTTTTTGACACTGATTAAACATGCGATTTTTCTGAGTTCATGTACAAAACTTCGATAAATTTTGATTGATTTGTGAATAGTAATTAGGATGTAAGAATATCGCATGTTATCGTGATAAGTTACTCGACAACGTTTCTCGATAGAGACGTCAACGTCAAATAACATAAAATCTGAATTCTCATTCAGCACGTGCAGTTCCAGATTAACTGAATAGTCCTGATAGCTCTCCATTGTATTGTGGATGAAATGCCATTGCTTGATTGCTTTTGAAATTGAACGTCTAGGCACAAACCTGTAATGAAAACATGACAAGCGATCGGAGGAACAACGTCATACAGTTTTTGGTCGCCACAAAGCAGGCTCTATAAGGCAAGCCGTTGTAAATGATTTTGTTGTTTCCGGATAGACTATCGTGTACCTCTGGCACCGATATAACATGCCTCACATCGTTATGTATAGAGTAAGATCCAACTGACGCTGGATGACAACGTTCGTCCAGGACGTCGAATGACGTAACGATATTTGGGATTTTTCAATCTTACTACTACGTCAAATGAATACCTAGGTCTCGAGTCTAAGTAGGCTCTCTGGTGAGAAAGTGTGGAACCAGATAAGAGAGGTCAAGTTTGCCACTATAAGACACGTGCGACGTAACGTCCTTAATCAAAGTCTCTGTTACAAACCTTTGATCAAAAAAGGTTATTTTGTTTTAATACAGTGTGTAGATGCATTGACTTCACCTATATTGATTGATTTTGCTCATACATATAGATATTTATGTCGAAATTAATATCTGCATATAGATCAAATGTCAAAGAACTGTTTTTGAAGGGTATATATGTATAGTCACTTTTATAGTTTACCGACAATATAAACTTGAGCCGTGCAAAGCGGGATATCATCTCAAAGCGCTCGCGAAACGCTTTTACATCCTGAACACAAGGCAGATGAAAAGTTTTATCCTTGATTAATGCCCTGGCAGGGCGGGGCCTAAGTAACGGGTCGTTGCACTTAAGGTTAAGGGAAATCAGCTTTTATCTAAAAAATAACCTACTTCCTAAGAGAGTCGACATAAATAACTTGAGACCTTAAATCGTGGATTGGTAACCAAATCCTCGTAACTTCAGCTTAATCAAGCTGAAGTTACGAGGTATTGGTAACCAAAGGATGAAATGTGTTCACTCTCTCAAAGCACGTGAATCGTTTAGATTTTAGGATACAGTTATTTACACGCGTTAACATTGATTACCAACTAAAATTTGAAAAAAAACCCCGAACAATTGAAAAGTAAACTCGCCAAATTACGTCACAGTTTAGCCCCGCCCTGCCAGTTCATTTATTACGCAGAATAATGCTGAATTACTCTGTATATGGTGTGTTGTATGCGTTTTTATTTTTTCCAATTTCTGATTGGCTCACAATAAAATTCGGTCCGCCTATTCAGTCTTTCTAGCCCCACCCCACTAACATCACAGAAGAAATCATTCGGACAGCGGCAGGGTATCTCGGATATTTTATCCATGCCATATTTTGTAGGAATCACCGTCTCGCAGACTGGCCGGGCACTACTGTTCACTCTACAGGTTTTCTGTAAAAAAATAATTTGATCCAAGTTACAGTTAGTTACATCGTGAAATTGACATTCGCCTCAATCAAAATCATTCTGAATCGCTCACTCAGCACTCCATTCATTCATTGCAAACGCTCACTCAAACCATTCAAAAACGCCCAAATCCACTGAAAAATATAGAATCAACAACGTTATACAAAATAAATTTGGATAGAGAACAATCGCGATTTCACTGACTTAATTCAAATTGTAAGCGTCTAACAGGTTCTTGAAGTAATAGGAAGTTATCTATAGAACTCTTTCGGAACACCACTCGGCCAATCTCACGATCAACCTCGGATGTACGTAGACGGACTATTTTTAAAAATTACGGGAAAACCTTGGACAAACTCGATGACGTCAGTTAAAATGGCGTAAACACTTGAAACTTTGAGTGAAAACATTCGACGTCGCCAACGCTACTCGTTCAAGTCACTGGCGTGAAACCATTGTATCCTTATGTAAATATCTTTAGATTTAAAAGTAACGGCTGAAAAAATCTTATTTTTTTTGAGAATGATTCGTCGTTCTCAAAAATTAAGATTTTTCAGCCGTTATTTACTGTAAAAGATATAAATCTACAGTGCTCGTTTTTCTTGCACTGTCTCCGCCTAACAAAATGCATGGTTTTGTTACATACCCATCCGCTTTACATACATCCGAGGTCTGTTGCAGTTTACGGAAATGGCCGAGTGATGTTACGAATGCTATAGAACTTATATGCCAAGGAACGGTTTTCGGACAAAGTTCAGTTGTGACATTGACCTTAACCCATTCCTGTTTTACAAAATTTTGGACCTGTCCAAATTCAAAGGTTTTGCAGACGAAAATTTAAAGTGGATTTAATTTGAAAAATGACTATTCTGTAGGTTAGAAATAGTGTGGAAAAAGAAGAAATTGCTTGCCAGAAGCAATTTCTTCCTTTTTTCACAATGTTTTCTCAATCATAAAATCACAGACACGTAAAATGCGGGGATTAAACAGCAAAGGGTTAACCTTCGATACCTAAAAACGATAGGGAACTCCCTCGGGCCATGGGCAACAATTGTATACAGTTTGATGATTCGAGTCACTTGGTTTTTAGAAGTATGAGTCCGGAAACAAAAAAAAGTCTATGGACGGACGAAAACGAACACACGGACAGACAGTCACACAGACATGTTGAAACCAATTTGTCCCCTCTACTTTGTAGGTGGGGTATAATTACGCGAAGCCTTTTCAAACTGAAATTTTATGTGGTCTTTAGTTTCATTTCTACATGAATTATACAAATTTTCTCTACATTTCTTTTAACTTAATGTTAGCAAGCTTCAACCAGTAACAGACTGATTCGTTTTGGAATAGTTTTTTTTTTCATTTATCCATTTATTTTGTTTATTGCAAGCTCGGAAAATAGCTGCGTACCTAAAGTTGATAATGAAGGTACAAAACTAAATTTAAGCCAATCGGAGTGTTGATGGACAAAGCTTAGATAAAACTTTATTTAAGGTTATGAATAATTACCATCCCTTCGTTCAGGGTGCGTTCTTATATCAAGGCAGGCTATTGGTATTATAGCAAGAGCTTGTCCGCGGACAAAGTAGCTCGCCCTAACTGCTGCTTGTCACAAACAGCACTTGACCAACAATCAAAGTTTAAGGTCATTTTTTTTTCAACGTAAAAGTCCATGGTCTACATCAGTCTGATTTAGATGTTAGAAAGAATTATAAAAAATTTTGTTTCAAGTGCGTAAAAAGGCTAGGTAAAGTGAAAGCCTACAGCCTGATTAAGTAGCTCATGTAATTTCATTTTATGAAATATAAGGTTGATAATGTAATCAGTACGTTTATGAAGTATAAATTTTCCTGGCTGCAAGCATTAAAAAGATATAAGTTTTAAGCAATATGCCAAAGTTTCAAAAGTCAAGGTCAATGTCACAAACATAAGGGACTTGATCACAAGAGAAAGCTTATTCTACCTGTTGAGTAAGGATATTAAGTATGATAGACATAGGTAGAATCACTCAAAAAATATAAGCAAGGTTATTTTTTTTATTATTTGTTCAAGTCCATTGTAGATCAAGGTCAAATAATCAAGGACCTTTGTAACTGCTGAAAGGGTGAAAGCCTATTATCTGGTGAGTGCATGAGGTTGAGATGTCCCTAGGTAAAAGAAATCAGAAAATATAAGCATGCTTTTTTTTGTAAAAGATTTTCTAAGTCCATAAAAGGTCGAGGTCAAAGTCAAAATGTCAAGGAGCCAAAAGGTGAAAGCCTATCACCTAGTGAGTATGTATATGGAGTTTTTCGGTTAAAGTGTTGGTGATAGATTTTTTTCAAAAGGGTCAAGGTTACTGTCCCAAGGTCATTTTGACAAGGATACCTCTCTAAAATGAAAGCCAATACCCTAAAAAGTGTTTCTGTGAAGTATAAAGCCTTTAGGATGAATATTGATAGAAAT
The DNA here is from genome assembly GCA_948146395.1 of Fragum whitleyi. Classification (NCBI taxonomy): domain Eukaryota; kingdom Metazoa; phylum Mollusca; class Bivalvia; order Cardiida; family Cardiidae; genus Fragum; species Fragum whitleyi. The sequence continues at coordinate 72,720,648 of OX411543.1, read as the reverse complement.
AAAAAAAAACTTCAACCAAACGCTGATGCCGACACCGAAATCCGAGCGTATGACAATAGCTCTTCCGAGACTTTCGTCCCGAGTGAGCTAAAAAGCAATATTTAAATTTCTTTAATGTTTTTCGGTGGTTTATCGAGAAATAACGGTAGATTATCACTTGATAATCTCACCGCAAAAGCAGTGAAATTATCAAAAACTTATACCCTGCTTTTGTGCATTTCATCCTATCTGACGTCATCTATGCGGGGCGAAATAAGTGACGTCAAAATGAAATTTGCATAGTAATCACGCGCAAAATGACGCGCGTTACGAAAATATGTCCTAGAATTGTCACATTTTGTCGCATTTTTGCATTAAAGAAATAGAATAATCGTTTGTTTTTCGTGTAAGATCGATTAATATTTCATTTCGTGAACAACAAAAGCAATATTTTCACTCGTGGCTCTGCCACTCGTGAAAATAAAGCTTTTGTTGTTCACTCTATGAAATATAAATCGATCTTACACTGAAACAAACGATTATCCTCTATGTAATTCTGAATTATATTTACCTGTCCACATGTGTACTGTCGTTCTGAAAGCATTCCGAAAGGATAAGCTTTTCGAAGCACCAGTGGTTCCCTGCATATACAATTAACTCTTCCAACAACTTGCGTAAAGATGGGACCAAAGCCGCGAAGTGTAATGGCCACCTCACCTGCTTTACACAATCTCTTGGGCAAAGAAGTTTCATCACAAAAACTAAGTTTCGTATTTATGGTCATTCCTGAAACAAAATATATCAACAAAAATCATGTACCTATTAATCAGTTACTTAAGAACGAACATCTTTTAAAAAAACGTGAGTGTTTAAATCTTATTTATAATATGACCTACGTCGCGAGAGTGAAATAACCCGTTGAATATTTTTTTATTTTACACTAGTGTTTATTACACTAGTGGAAAAACTATGCAAATGAGCTATAAACGGATAGCAACGCTATTTTGAACAGCGTTATAAATTTCGCGGAAAATTGAAATGTTGAATTTCAATAATTTTGACATTTTTTTCGCCACAATTCGGGTCATATTATGAATAGAATATAGAATTCGTTCTCATTAAACACAGAATTTATTAAACTCGCCATCTAAAACATAAAACTCGACGCAGCCTCGTTTTTATCTGTTTATAGATGACTCGTTTAATAAATTCAGTATTTCATGACCAGTCATTCAATATCCTCTATTTAGATTACTTTGAACTGTAGTCAAACTTCAAACCGTATATTTAAATCACAATCAACGTTGAATTTAACCAAGTTACTCATATATTTCAATACGAATTGCATGTACAAAGTGCATGTTTATTTATTTATTTACAACAAATTGATCAATTCGTTTTGCACACTCGATTAAAAAATTCAAAGAACGTACCTGGTGACGTCATTTCTTGATAAAACACACGCGCCGGGTCATGCCTAGAATTCGGACACGTTCTGGAACCCGGACATCGACACATTGGAATGTTACTGGGTAAAGCTATTGGGTTTGGTCCCGACTCCTCTGTCTTTACCTCAAAGGAAACGTCACATAATTTATTCTGGGAGGAGCAAGTTGGAATGTCCTGAAGCGAAATAATGCACTTGTAGGCCCTATGATGCAACAGGCTTAAAGCAAAAGTACCGTGACCACACAGTACGTTCAACATTGTGATAGGATAACTTGATTAGTTAGAAAATAAGTGTTTTGCCTATTCTGAAGCGTGTTCATTAATGAAATTGTAACGTTTTTTGGAGTGTTTGGTGTAATAGAATTAAGGTTGTGTACCCGTTAACATCAACATTTTGGGACTCATGATTTTAACAATGCTGACCGAGGTTTCCTCATGAAATCATTATGAAACGTCGGTTAACACTGTTAGAGTTCATTGCCGCCGAAACATTACGGAACTATTACGGGTCCACTACCTTAAACATACGGAAAGTCCCGTGTGTGTTTTATTTCCGGGGAAGTTCTATCTTGTCAGGGATGCAAGCACGAAACAATCGATCAACTACTCGTAAATAGTTCCGGACAAAATGATTGAATATCCAGACTAATAAGATCCTCTTTGACCTGTATGTGTCGATCACGCAGCCTAAATTTTCGCACGTATCTATGGTGTAGCAACCTGTGCGCAAAAATGTTGATGCGTAGTAATCGTGTGTGTGAGAGAAGGAGAGATAGAGAAGGAGGGAGAGAGAGAGACAGAGAGAAAGAAAGAGAGAAAGGCAGAGAGAGCGAGAGAGGAGACAGACAGAAACAGTAATACAGACAGACAGTATGACGAACCATTTTCCTTCTACTTTTGTTCACTGTAACTTCAGAAAGCTACGCTCCTAAATATGCTTACCACGACTATAAAACAATGGCAATCCATTTTATCGGTGCACGACACTTCGTCGATACGACATTTCGTGGAATGAAATTATGTCGAATGGACATTTCGCCTACTACGACAAAAGGTCGAACGACATTTTCGACTATTAACTACAGAGTAAAAGTTAAATACCTCCGCAGATTATCTTGCCTTTACAAGTTTGTATTGTTAGTTTGGATATCACTGGTGAATGTTAGTTGTGGCTCTATGAATTACCATATCGTATTTTAATATTTGGTGCAGAAAAAAGCTAAAGGTATCTGAGTAACAGTTATGAATGGCATGGGGGACCTTCTGAGATGAACCTCTCCATGGGCCAGTTTTACTAAACATCTTACGATCATTTTTTGCGTAAGTCAAAAATTAAAGTTGCTCCTACAATAGTAACTAAATATGGAATTCTGCCATGCATCATCTCATTGGAATCGCCCTCTAAGGACGATTCCAATGAGATATTGCAAGGCAGAATCTAACAAGGGATGAAAACACCAGGTACGATTTGTGATTTTGACTTACGATTGATGATTAGTAAAACGGGTCCCTGATTCCTGCTTACTTTCCAGAAAAACTAAATTGCTCTTGAATCGTAGCCTAATCGGTTAAATTATCAAAGACGTTCATGTGCACTATAATGTGTAAATGACACACTTTAAGAAAAAATGGTTCCAAAATGGTCACATTTTGTCTCATTTTTAGATTAAAGAAATAGAATAATCGTTTGTTTTTCGCGTAGGAACGATTTATATTTCATTTCGTGAACAACAAAAGCTATATTTTAACCGTGTGAGCATTGGAAAGACACCAATCGATCATATATAGAAACAAACGATTATCTTCTATGTATTCTAGCATTCTAAAAAAACTCAATTACAATAGTACTCTTGACGAGATATACATTGGAAATGAATTTAGTGTTGACTCTGAGGAATAACCTCCCTTTCGCTCGCCCGTCTCAAGCAGAAAATGCTCTTTGAGCAAATGCATCTTTTCTGTAGATGAAAATTACTTCATGTGAAGTAATTAAAGAAATTATTGTTTCTTTTTTGCGGAATTAATTTGAGATACAACAAGCTTCGATAACCTCAATTATTGTAATTATGCACGCCGATAATATTTAGTTATATCCCCTTTTCCTGACACAAAATGCTGTAAACAAAGCTTTTGAAGACAGACATCAGCCTGTGCTGCTTGCTTTCTACTTAATTATTAATGCAAAAAACATGTACAAAATTGGTTCAAATGTCTGAAATTTTGACAATTTGTGTAAAACATAATTCACCAGGATAAGTGTTAATTCAATTTTAGACGATATTGGCTGTGGCGCAAAATAAGATTGGAAATTTATTATTCACAAATTAACTTCCCGATTGGTTACATTAGATATCCCAAAATGTTACCGATTAATTCAGTGGGAAAGTTCAGAATTCCACTAATCTCGCAAACCTAAATTGTCCGGCTTCCATTCAAATATCATTATGCAGATGTTTCAGCTGGACACTCGGTCTTTTTTAACCCAAGAATGAACCTGTTATATATCATTGCTGGACGAGAAAGAGAAAACTATACTAATAACTATACAAATATCCGTGTGATTACATCCCATATGATATTTTTATGATATAACATGGATAATTTTAGAATAATGACATAATGCGGTTATTTTTAGAAACTTGCACTTCTGTTATAAACATCGACGAAACCAAGGCATATAGAAGTTATAAGATGAATATAATACGTACATAGTGTATTGTATGTAAAAATATCTAACTCGGTTGTTGGAATTGATAATTGTCTCGGCAGAGCCTCAACAATTATCAATTCTCCCAACGTACATAGTGTATTGTATGTAAAAATATCTAACTCGGTTGTTGGAATTGATAATTGTCTCGGCAGAGCCTCAACAATTATCAATTCTCCCAACCTCGTTAGATATTTTTAGTAATACAATACACTAAGTGCGTATTTTATATTCATCGAATGAATGGAGAGTAACGCAATGCTTCATGCTTACCCTACGTTCTGGATGCCAAAACGGTGAAAACAGTTTTCCAATTATATCCGGCTTTGCATGTGCAAAGCGGAGTGTAATTGGAAAACTATGGCACCGTTTTTCATCCTGAACGCAGGGCTAGGCTCCGGGGGTGCGTTTGAATGGCAATGGATTTACGGCCTTTCTTATGAATTTAACACAAATCAATGCCTCCTTTGCAAAAGCTTGGGAACTTTTAGTTTTATATCAAATTCTTAGTTGCTCTATATAGCTAAATCATGATCCATTCCTGTGATATTTAGTTGGAATTTAAGGGTTAATATTCGAGGAAATTGTTTTCTTAGTCTGTTTTATTATCTAATTTTCAGGAATGAGCCACGCACATAAAGTACTTAATAGATGTTTGTTCATCCTATCAAAATACTACCGCATTCGGATGCAAGGTAACCCGAGTACCCTTCCATGTGAAATTTGGTTGAAATATACAGGTTCTGCTACGAGGTTTTCCTAATTCTTTGGTGAATGTCATAATATTAACTTAATAAAGCATAAAGAGCTATGCTTTTCATCGAATTGAATTGTTCGAAGGGATTTGATCAAGGACTATTCTCAAATTTGGTTGTTTTCCAGTCTAATTTTCTCTTTAGGAGAGGATATTTTTGAAAAACAGAAATATTGACGTACGGACTCACGACAGAAACAGTGACATTACTGTTGTCTGTTGGCCTTTCGGCTATTGAATGATAAGTTGAAAGAATTTTTGTAAGAATTTGTAAAAAAAAAAGCAGCCCTTCGTTTAGTAGGACAAAAAGATGCAAACTGTTTGCAAGTTATACTCCGCTTTGAACGTGTATTTGCCTACAAAGCGGGGTAAAATTTGCAATCAGTTTTCATCGTTTATTCATCCTCAACGCAAGTCAGTTTGTATGATACATTGTACCTAAGTCACTTGGATTTTTTGGAGCTAATAAATTACAGATTGGCGACCAGAACTTTGTAACTCAAGTTTATTCGACTTGTAGATTGGAGGTTTTAGCTGCTAGTCTAGAAAATTAAGCATATTTATGCGTGAACAGGTAGAGGGGCGGGCCTGGTATTATAATTTAGAAGGAACGTAGGAATGCTCGGTATTTATGTAATAAACAATAATACACCTTATTAATTACTGTAATGATCGTAAACATTTCTTAGCTGTGTTATACATAATGACGCAATTCATTTACTCCTGAGTCTTGGATTGTGAGTCGTCGACGCAGAATTTACCGCGTGACTTGGGTTTTCTTTATAAACTTTCTGCAAACCCAAATAAGAAAACAAAATGGCGTCACGCACAAAAACGGTGCAATCTGCGCAGACTGACCAGGTTCGAAACTTCCCGCAAATAACGTTCCTGAATTTAGAATGATTATGAAATGAAAAAAAGCTTTTTCAGTCAACCAGAATGCACAAAACTTGATGGAAACAACAGTTCTGAAATTTGAATGATAAAAGATTGGATCCTGCAAAAACATTTACAAGCGATAGTACTTAACTTCAATCCGATTTTAAGGACAATAACGGATATAATCATTTTTGATACAATAAACCTAGTAAAAGCTTAAAGTTTCTGCCATAGTCAACCAACGCGTGCAGTCTACGTTCACTTAACATGGTCGATATTTTCCATAGTTCCAATTTTTTTTTTTTTACTTTTTTTTACTGTGATTAGTCATAAAATGTTAAATAATAACTGCTTTGTGCATATTTAATACTGTAGAGGCACTGCATGGCCGTTCCTTGGCCAAAATTTAAATTTTAGAACAGCAGCAGTCTGTCCAATCATCAAATTACGACCGATTTACAGTACTCACAGCACTTTGATTAATGTACTTATAGCGTGGCTAATTACCTCCACGGTCATATACAACTGCCCTGCGTCTCGATGAAACTCGTTCGCGAAACGTTTATCAAAAGATAACGCAATCGCGTGGAGCGAGGTACAGTTAACAAAATCGTGAAATTGGCATTCATCTCGATCCAAACCATTCCAATCGCTCGTTAAGCGCTCATTAATTCATTCATTTCAAACACCCACTAAAACCATTCAAAAACGCTCCAAACCGACTGAAAAAAAATAGAATCAACAACGTCATTCAAAATAAACAAAGCTAGAAAAAAAATCGCGATTTCATTGACAATATTCAAATTGTCAGCATCTGATAGGTTCTTGAAGAAATAGGAATCTATTTATAGAACTTGTATGCATATTTTATTAAAGGAAGGAAATAATGTCGCTAATTTTGTCCATCCTAGACAAAATTTTCGATATTGGATTACCTCCCATTAAACTCACTCAAAACTCGCTCCACACACTCATTCAATTTCGTTTCAAAATTATCAAAGAATCATTCATAAATTTCGTGATGTTGTAAACTGTATGCCCAATTCTGAAGATAGCAAATTTCGAATTCCATAATTGGTAATACAACTTCTTGGACACATCTGCAAAGCATATTCGACTGTGGCGTTCCTTGACTGGGGAGCATGTCTTAATTTTTCGATTTAAGGCAGGTTTATCTGTCTTTAACGTTCCGAATGACCGGTTCGTTACATCTTGATGAATACGATTTTGTATTTAATATCCACGTATACCTTGGATAAAAAAGTTATTTATATTATTGAAAGTTTTCTTTAGATAAGTAAGCATGATTTAATTAAATTCCAACAACATGCCTTTTCAAAATATACATATGGTTGTTTGGAAATTAATAAACTGAGCTAAATTGGGCACTACCTTTCCACCGTAGTAAGTTACAACTTGATTTTCAAAATATCGAAATTACATGTCCACAAAAATCGTGTTAAACATTTTGTCTCTTCTGAAAAATCTCGATAGAATGTTTTCGCTTTTATCAATAGCTAGAAGGGGAAATGCCATCGGAAAATTATAAAATGACCATTTGGGGATTTGCTAATGAAATTGAAGGTTAGCGATCGGTCAACTTTAATAATTCATTAGTATTTCAATTAATTCTATTATTTCATTGCGTTTATCAAGATGAAATCTTTAAACCAGTTCGAATTTGGTTCAAGAAGGGAAAATATTATTCGACGCTGACCATCTAAATTTGAAATATTTAAAAAAAGATAAGATTTGGCAGCGGTCAACCAGTGGTTGTATTTCGAAAAAAAGTCTTTAAATGATCATTCTAGATATAGTAAATATGACGTATGTCTAAGGACATGGATAGTGGATGGGTAAGGACGATTTAACGTTAATTCCTGTAGTCATTATTTCCTTTTTTCACCGCTTATGTTTTTATCTGCTTAATGATTTCCTTATTCTTACACAAAAGTCCATGTATTTTTTTCACTACAGTTGACCCTAAATTTCTGCATAAAATGGGGAGCTTTCCAAATAATTCTTTGTGTACACTGTACGCAGACCCCATTACAGATACTATAACTCGAATACGCTATTGTGACTTGTGATTACAGTACATTTGTATTCAATCGACAAGTCATAATAGCGAATTCTACTTATACTTCAGCATAAAGTTGAGTTTTATGTTTGTTTGTTTGGTTTTTTTTCACTTAAGTTAGATACTAGCATAAGGAAAAGTTAAATGTTTTTCCAAATTAGAACCCCAGCATAAAATAGTTTTTTTTCGGTTTTCACGTAAAATCTACCCGAAAAATATGCGGCTGTATGTTTTATGCAGAAAAAATAGAAGGAGTGTATTACAAGGCCATTCAATGATATCAAATCTTGTTGATATTTATTTTCTGAGTTTTCAGGGTTGTAGGCGAGCACTCACACACGCACAACGGAAGTAATGCATTGATAATAGCCCCAGGAATTTCTGCAAGCAGCATATTTGTCGTGACAAATTAGAAAATGTTTGAAACTATCATGACTTATAAAATGTTAAGAGTTTTAAAACGTTTGAAAAATGTTATTTTATCGAGACGATCACTCAAAAAATACATTTTTAAAATATGATGTACCAAAACAAAACCTGTGTACCAATAAATACTCGCGATGAGAAAATGAATAGATCGAATCTAATTTGAAAAAAATAAATATTTGATAAGTAAAAAAATAGCATTCATATATTCGGGCATTTCTGGATCTCACCGAAGGAGTTGTTCTAAATATGTTTGAATAAAAATTGTCTTTGCAAAAGTTGAGATCTTCTTGTGGCAAGGATTCAAGCTCTTTTTAATTCCGAAAGAAACAAAATGGAGCTAGAATATTTGGCTGGCGAAGATGTCAGACTTGGGCCCGCATATTAAAACATGTTTTTATACTCAACTGAGAATTGAGCCTGTGCGTGACATTTCCAACAATATGAAATTTGCACCAAGCAAAGACTCTGACCAGTCTTCGCTAAAGTGCACTTTACAGACAGATAGATCTAGATGTGTCTTCAGACAGCTAGCCGATCTTCCTTTCATACTGTCGAACTGTCTACGCTGCTCGATGTTTGCAACTCACGCGTGTTTTAAATTGTTGGAAATGTCACGCACAGGCTCAATTTACCTTAAGATTGATGTGATGTTAAAGATGATTGACTAATGAAATACTTTAGTAACTGCACGGAAATGAAATATTATGACAGTAAATTATTATTCATAACTTTTAATAACAGTTTTAATTTGAAATACATGAATATCTAATGAAGCCGTTTTATATTTATAACTATAATTAATAGTTGAATTAGAAAACAGTTCTTTTTAATTGGGGCCCTAACTCTCTTTATACACTAAAGAAAAAAAAGCATTAACATACCTGTTTCCAGGGAAATCCGTATATATCTGTCAACAAAAACAGAAACGATGTGTAAAACACTGAGAAACGCATGTCGTATGAGAAACTACAAATAGTGAAATAAACAATGAAATCTACCAGCCTCCGCTCCTGTTATTACGTCTGACAGCCAATGACACTAACCGCCTGCCAATTTATTATATCCCTTTCCTGTTATTTACCAAATCAACAGTTTCTCGGTGCTGATTTGGTTCATGAAAGGTACAGTTAAGACCATTGTGAAATTGACACGTTAAATTATTTTGGATGATTTCGGAATGATATTGAATGAGTGTGTGGAGCGAGTTTTGGGGGAAATACAAGGAGGATAATTAAATATCGACTATTTCGTCCAAGACGGACGAAATAGCGATATTTATTACCTCCCTTAAAAATCTACATTAACTCAAATTTTTGGGCCTTCACGTATCAATCAGATGTTTTAAAATCCACACCAGCCAAAAAGATCGTAGAATAATTTGATAAATTTCATTGAAATGTTATCGTGTCGAACGATTTCGAAGCGTTTTTAACGATTTTGGAAAGTTTTTGTGTGATTTGAGTGAGTTTTTTATTACACGAACTCGAAACCCGAAATAGTGAATTGCTTTGAAAGTCGCTTTCTAGACATTACTTACTGTACCTTCGTTGGGCGACAAAAAAGCTGAAACTACAGCTTTAGAAACTGTTCAACTTTTTGGTCGCCCATTGACATTGTTTTATCGAGGATGATGTAAGATCGCTTGATATGCTCGATAGATCTCTCTTTTTTCGACAATGATTTCTTTATTTAGGTATAAAATAACTCTCTGGAAATTCAAACACGAATTTAATTTTTTGTCTGTTTCTAACAAATCCACGTCGTATTGCGATGCAGTACAGGAATCCTTTACTTGATTTAAATAAGTCTCTTTTATAGTAAACTTTTTTGCTTTAACTTTGGCCTAGTCTAAATAAATACCATTTTGGAAAGGGTTCTTCACATTGCGATCTCTTAGACGTCGCGCACGCTAATGCTTAACATTTTGTAACGTCGTTATTACATCGCGTAATTTTCTGAAGCTCTTCTTGTTTATTGTATATTGATTTTGCCACGCGTATTTATTTTAAATTGCTATATAAGTAATATACCGAGTAAGACAAGATATATATTTTCTCACAGGAAGCAATTTTATCATCAATCAGCTTTGATCAATCTGTCATTGATTGCTCAAAAAAGTACAGCGCGCAATGTAATAACGTAAGACGTTAAAAACAATACGTTTTTGAAAAGTATGTCCATAAAAACAAATCTTAATAATTTTGACATTTTCAAATGTATCTATACGAAGTTTTTCTAGGTGATTGTACGAAAAAATAATATTTCAAAAATAAAAAATATGATTATCATTTTGATAAAGAAACGCTGCAGCGAAACATTTTGAAAACTGGCTATGTAATTCGGGTAATGTAGAAATTGTGTCCACACATATTTAGTATTTTGGACCACATTATGGAAAACTAGAAAAAATAATATTTTTATTTTGAAATTTCATAATATTTCATGAATTATTGATAAAGATATTGAGAAAACTTTATGAAATTTCAAGCCGATTTTTTGCTAAAATTTGGTTTTTTACATCTTTTGAATTGTTAAATAAATCTCTATCAATTGTTTCTCATTTCTCTGACAGACGTCTTAATCCATATTTTAAGTTAATGAACATTGTCGCGCAAATATTAAAATTCTCAACATTTTTCTCGAACTATTTAACGCATTTTAAGGGTCTAAAGAAAATCCACCAACTCATAATATGTTACGTTTTACAGGCGTAATTTAAGAGTTTTTGTGGCAAAGAAACTTAGTTTAACTAGAATTTGATTTCCCTCAGTTAAAGTAACGACTACATGTATTCTTTAAAAGCATGCCCTCTTGTTGTTCATTTGGTATAAAGAACATAGAAATCGGCTTACAGGTTTTGAAGAAAAATCAGATTGAACTTGACGGGAGACGTACGATTTCAAATTTTAAGCATTACCGTGCGCGACGTCATAGTGTATAAAGTTTCCAGTGGCAAATACTAAGAGTTTGGCGATATACTCCGGAAAAAATGTAAAAGTAAAGGTACATTTAACAAAGCAGGCTAGTGTTAAGTTTCTTGTACAGACCGCATCTCCATATTGTGATCTAAAAATGTATATAGTTTCCAGTTGTTTGTGCTTACATTCTAGTAGGTATGCTCCATACAAGAGGTAAAGGTAAAAAAACAAAACAAAGAACAATAACTCAAAAAGGTAGGCTAGAGTTATGGTACTTGCATATGGCGTGCCTCCCCATTGTGATATATAAGTGTAAAAAGTTTAGAATTTCTAGCATTTACAGTCTATGACAGATATAAGGTTAAAAAAGACAAAGTGCAATGTCTCAAACAGGCAGGATAGAGTTGTGGTTCTTGTACATGACATGATCTATCAGTGCATAAAGTTTCAACTTCCTAGATCTTACCGTTTACGAGATATGGTTTTGACAGCAATGTTAAGGTAAAAAATAACTAGGGGCAATAACTCAAACAATAGGTAAGCTAGAGTTATAGTTCTTAAATATGATACTTTTCCACATTGTGATCGATAAATTGACTTTGCTTGCACTTATAGGTAAGAAGATATGCTCCGGTCAAAAGTGTGACGGACTCCAACTGGTAACCGGTGGTGGACTAATGCCAGTGTCTTAAAATATCAACGATATCTGGTCGAGATTGAGAGAATTTGAATGAAATAGATATGCCCATCCCATTAAGTCGAATCATTTGCCTATTGGGTGGGGACTACTCTTGCCTCGGTCGTTTTTGTGCATTTTCATAAAATATTGATTCTTTTGTAAAATACTGTAAAAACGTGTCTGACAGACTCTCAAATGTCGGATGAAAGCTAGTCCAGTTGGGGATTGAACTAATGACCGTAACCCAAGGCTTTAAAGCGAGAAGCTTTTCCGCCTCTGATCTCACCGTTCTGGACCTCTTTAAGAATGTATTACAGTTACTATCCAAGGGCGTACCTACCATTACTCATATTACGAAAGTGCGTATTAGAAATAAATCCTCTTTTGAAAATGTCGTTGGTGAATTATCATCACATCGAAACTACAGCTTATTCAAGCTGTAGTAACGATGTTTTGATTATTCAGAAACGCTCAAATCATTGAAAAAGGGAGCGGAGGAGGACATTCATCTTTTGATACAGTCCACATACCGCCTTTGAAAAGGGGAGCGGAGGAGGACATTCATCTTATGATACAGTCCACATACCGCCTTTTGAAAAAGGGAGCGGAGGAGGACATTCATCTTATGATACAGTCCACATACCGCCTTTTGAAAAAGGGAGCGGAGGAGGACATTCATCTTATGATACAGTCCACATACCGCCTTTTGAAAAAGGGAGCGGAGGAAGACATTCATCTTTTATCACAGTCCACATATCGCCTTTATCCTATATATTCTATGTTGGTCGCCTTCTGAGTGCGTATAAACTTCTAAATCCTAGTTACGCCTATGCTGTCCGTTCCTGACTGTCGTGTAGATTAGCGTACAATCTTCATTGAGAGTGCACGGTCCGGTAATAAACGTTGTTACCACGTTTGAACTTAAAAATTTACATTTCGAAAAAGTTGTGCACCCCTTCCTTGGCTGCCTCATTAGACTTCTTTAAAAAAAAAAACATTTGGAGGTCAATCAAAAATCCACGAACAAGTTTTGAAAAGGGTCACCCAAGGAACATTTCTGCCAAGCTTAGTTGAAATCCGCCCATGGGTTACTGATGAGAAGATGATAAAAGATTTCGGGCTCAAAGTCAGCCCATCCTGCCACACCCATATTTGGAGGTCAATCAAAAATCCACAAACAAGTTTTGAAAAGGGTCACCCAAGGATCATTTCTGCCAAGTTTGGTTGAAATCAACCCTTCGGTTACCAAGGATGTTTAAAGATTTCGTGCTAAAAATATGCCCCGCCCTGCCATGCCCACATTTGGGGGTCAATCAAAAATCCACAAACATGTTTTGAGAAGGGTCACCCAAGGAACATTTCTGCCAAGTTTGATTGTTATCCGCCCATTGGTTACTGAGGAGAACATGTTTAAAGAACCCTTGACAACTTCCGACGACCAACAGACAACAGGTCATCACAAAAGCATCTTGTGCTCAGGTGAGCTAAAAACGGATGCGCCCAGGTGGAGCCCAAATATGACCCCCGGGTCTTTATATGAACAAACTTGGTAGAGGTCCACTAGATGATGCTACATAAATGAGCTTAAAGGGGTGCGCCCGGGTGGAGCCCCAAAAAATCCCAGGGTCTTGATATGAACAAACTTGGTAGAGGTCAATGGTAGATGATGCTACAAACAAAATATGAAAGCTGTCTGTCTTCTGGTTTCAGAAAAGACGATTTTAAAAGTTTCGCTTTTTGATTCTATGTAGAAAGGGTTGTGCCCGGGTGGAGCCCAAATATGACTCTAGGGTCTTGATATGAACAAACTTGGTAGAGGCCTACAAGATGATATGTACAAATTAGGAAAGCTGTCTGCCTTCTGGTTTCAGTGATGAAGATTTTCAAGGATTTTCGCTCTTTGGTTCTATGTAAAAAGGTTGCGGCCGTGTAGAGCCCAAATATGACCCCAGGCTCTAAGTATGAATAAACTTAGTAGAAGTCTACTTGATGATGCTACATAACAAATATGAAAGCGGTCTGCTCTCTGGTTTTGGAAAGAAGATTTTTGAAGATTTTCCTATTTTCACCCTTTCTGTTTAGAGTAAAGGGAGAGTTAAGGGTGGATTTCATCTATTTGAACACCTTTGGTAGAGCTTGAATATCCCTGTCAAGTTTTATCAAGATTGGCCCACTGCTTTAGGAAGAGAAGATGTTTAAAGAAAATGTGGACAATGCACGACTGTCAACGAACATTGGATGCTCACTATAGCTGACCTTGAGCACTTCGTGCTTAGGTGAGCTAATTATACAGAGTGTGAAGAGCGAGTATTGAATGTTATGTAAGGGTTAAATTTCTCGAATTTCGAATTGGACGAAATTAGAGATATTGTATTACATTTCTTTAACAAGAGCTTCGCAGAGCGGCGCATATACACCTGATAGGGCTTGTCAGTAACCTTGGCTTGTCAGTAACTTGAGCTTGAATGATAGCTAAAAATATTTCAAACAGACAGACAGACAACTGGTGCCATAACATAGTATGACCTTTTGAGTGTAAATTGTAAATGATTTTATGCACAACTATATGCCAAACAGTTATTTTGCAAGTTTCAGTTCATTCCAATTCAAAGTGTGACGAGTTGCTCACAAAAGAAAAATAGTGAATTTCAATCAATTCAGGGGCAGATAATACAAGAAAGACCCAAGCTTTTTGAATTTCTGAAGTCTTATGCTTAACCAAATATCAGGGTTACATTATGGCAGGATTCATTTCAATCCAATTAAAGGGCTAGGTTCACGAAAGGGTGTTTTTGGCCCTGTGTTATTTTTTTGCAAAAAAGTTATAAAATGGTAGTTTTGCATCTATGTGTAACAAAATGATCTTTCAAAGTCATGTTTCTTTTTTCTATGTTACCATGGCAACAACTAACAAGCACCTAGTAAATTCATCATGTTTTGACATAGAATCATTTAAAATGAGTTTATTATGCTTCTTTTACCTTTGAAAAGGCAAATGATATGTTTAGACAATTTCCTTTTGAACAAAATTCCATATTTCAATTTTGTTGCCATGGAAACGAAAAAGATTCCATTTGCAGAGAGCATTATTAACTGTAGAAAATACGCATAATCAAACACAAAAAAAAACATGAATTTATTGTTTTAAAGGTGTTGTGATAACTGTTTGCATTAAACACATGTTTTTATAAAGCATGTTCTATGCCTCCTAGATTTTAATGTGTGTGCTACGATCTTAACCAAAGGACATATTTTTGAAATATTAGAGTTATTGATAACATGCATTAAGTATTTTTTTCTTGATTCTCTGTAACTATTTTAACAATATTTGAACTTGTGTTCTCTAATCCAGATTTAATTTGACACAAAAGTAAAGACCATCTTAAAACTGTGGAAATTACCTTCAAAAGAGTTCCTGTGAAAACTGGTTTCCATGGCAACAGGCCATAAAGTTGAACATTTGCTAAGTTAAGCCCTTCTTTGAAATATGATTAGGCCATAAGTATTATATAAATGCAATATTTTGTATGCATCCTGTAGATAAGAATCCAAAGTTTTTACTTATCAAACTCATGGTGTAATTTTAAAAAAGACTGGTAACCATGACAATTAAAATAGCTGGTTTTAATGTTTTTTTGATTTTAAGCTTTTTTACTATTTACGCATTTTCTTTACTTGTTATTATATATGATATGAGGATGGAATCTGTTTTTGAAAAATGAGTAAATAATCAACATCATCTACTCATTGCTCTTTGTATAATTAAGTAGCCTGGGAAATAGTAACTATGTTCTAAATATATTTATACCCATAAATATTGAAAATATTCAATTTTCTTGGTTATTTTGGTGTGTTTTATATTGCTTTATGATGCACATATTATAATACATGTAATTGGAATATACATGAAATAAAGAGTTTTTTAAACAAGAGGGTCAGAATGGCCGTTAACCGCTCACCTGAATTTTATTGGTCCAGTGGATCTCATTCAAGTAACTTTCTAGCAAAGTTTCATTCACATTTTCCTTCCTGTTGAAGAGGAGATGTTATTTCAAGAATAAAAGTGATAATAGGCCCTGCCCACCCATTCATTACTGAGGAGGCTCAAAATACGTCCCACTCTGCCATGTCTATAGTAAAGGGCCAATCAAAATTTTGCGAGCGATATCTGAAGAGGGTCACCCAAGGAACATTCTAATAAAGCATCATTGAAATCGGCCCAGTGGTTCAGGAGGAAATGTCGATCAAAGAATTCCGGTTCAAAATAAACCCCGCCCTGCCACACCGATATTTATGGGGCAATCAAGATTTTGCAGACAGTTTTTTAAAAGGGTAACCCAAGGAATATTCTAATAAAGCATCATTGAAATCGGCCCAGTGGTTCAGGAGGAGATGTTGTTCAAAGATTTCCGGCTCAAAATAAGTCCCGCCCTGCCACGCCCATATTTATGGGCCAATCACAGTTTTGCAAACAATTTTTGAAAAGGTTCAACGAAGGAATTTTCTGCAAAGTTTTAACGAAATCGGCCCGGTTATTCAGGAAGAGATTACTTCCGAAGATTTCAGGGACAAAATTAGCCATGCCCTGCCACGCCCATCTTTATGGGTCAATCAAATTTTGCGAACAATATCTAAAGAGGATTACCCAAGGAACATTCTGGTAAAGTTTAAAAATCAGCCCGGTGGTTCAGGAGATGTTGTTCAATGATTTCAGGCCCAAAATAAGCCCCGCCCTGAAACCCCATATAAATGGGCCAATCAAAATTTCTCGAACAATTTTTGACAGGAGTCATACAGAGAATATTCATGCAAAATTTCATTGAAATAGGCCTAAGAAAGTTGATGACACATGACACACTACGCACAATGGTGTTAGGGTGATCCTTAAAGCTCACCTTACATGAGTGCTCAGGTGAGCTAAAAATACCAACCAGTTTTTGGTTGTTTTAATATGAATGGTTTTGGTGACTCAAACTATCAATTTTTATGTTCTTATTTGTTGAATTAGCATATACGAACAAATTCGGAACATTCAATGCAATGTTAACGTTGTCTGCGATAATGACGTCAAATACAGAAAGTGACGTCATTTCGACATCATGCCTAATAATTAATTTGCGTTTGACACACTTCAATCGGAATTATTGGAGAAAATGTAAGTTTGAAGGAAAAGAGGAAGTCCTGCTTTATCACATGTCAATTAGTTACCAAAATAGTTCAAACTATATTGTTGTGTTTGGTGTCACAGACATCTATTTTTTTTTTTTAAATTATACTTGTTTCAAAAATTGTTGAAAAATTGCAAGATTGTACTTTCATTTTCGTTATTTTGAATATTGATCACATATCTGCCACACTTTTATAAGCTGAAAATAAGATTCCTCTTTAGTTTATTTAAATGATTTCAAAATTTCAAGGTGTCGCATGAGTGTGAACTTAGTTTTTTGTGAAACTTTTAACGAAAAACCTGTGGTAAAAGGCTATTTTTGTGAAAACAGGGGTTATTTTGAGGTGTTTTTTGGCATGACAGAAAGGTATTAACGAAAAGCTATTTCATATTGTGGAACTGAAGGAAGGTCATTTAATACAAACACAATGTTTTTAGTATGTTTTCAAAGATTTATAAAATAAGAAATTACAGGGCCAAAAATTGATATTCGTGAATTCTGCCCTTTGTAGGAGTTGTGCACACACATACACAAAAAAAAAAAATCTGTAAATATAAACTATTTTGTGAAGTGAAGGGCAGATAAATCTGGAACTACTTTAAATATGAAAAAATATTTAGTCCTATGCACAAATAGACAACCTACAGAGTCATTATGGCAAGTTTCCTTTCATTACCATCCAAAATGTAGGAGAAAATGAGCTGACAAGAAATTTTGTTTTTTATCAACTAAAGGGCAGATAATCCAAGATAACTGAAGAATGACTGGAGCATTTTGAATTGAAAAGTCTTATGCAAAACTAGACATCATAGAGAGTAATTGTGTCTAGTTTCAGCTCATTTCAAATGATAGTTAAGGATGAGTTGCACACAAAATATAGTGATTTTCATAATTCAAAGGCAGATAATTCAAGATTTCTCAGGAATGACTGGAGCGATTTGAATTTCAAAGGTCTTATGCACGACTAAACATCATAGGGAGTAATTGGGTCTAGTTTCAGCATTTTCCCATTGATAGTTTAGGAGGAGTTGGCCACACAAAAAAAGTGATTTTGGTTATATTCAAGGGCAGATAATTCAAGATTTCTCAGGAATGACTGGAGCGATTTGAATTTCAAAGGTCTTATGCACAACTAGACATCATAGGGAGTAATTGTGCCAAGTTTCAGTTCATTCCCATTGATTGATTAGGAGGAGTTGCGCACACAAAAAATTGCTTTCGGACAAACGGACAGACCGACGGATGGAGGACAGTCGGACGGACGACCCAGGCCATTACATAATACAACCCTTCGGGCGTATAAAAAAAGCTATGTTTAATTTCCTATTTGCGTGTCTTCAAGGTCCAATAAGACCCTTTATAACCAACACTAGTCAATAAAATCGTGGAATGATTAGATCTATATATGAAAGTAATTCGTGAATCAAATATACCATTTGAACAAGAGGGCCATAGTGGCCCTAAATCGCTCACCTGAATGAACTGTCGAAAATAGTTTAAAGTAGATTTAGAAAGGATGAAGAATTCTTACCAAATTTCAGGTCGATTGGGTAAAAAAATGATGCCTTTACACTGCTTACAAGGTTTTTCTAAGATTTGACCCTGTGACCTCATTTTTGACCCCACTTGACCCAATTTCAAACTTGACCTAGATTTCATCAAGATGATCATTCTGACCAATTTTCAGGTTGATCAGGCAAAAAATATGGCTTCTAGAGTGTCTACCAGGTTTATCGAAGATTTGACCCTGTGACCTCATTTTTGACCCCACTTGACCCAATTCAAACTTGTCCTAGATTTCATCAAGATGTTCATTCTGACCAAATTTCAGGTTGATTGGGCAAAAAATATAGCTTCTAGAGTGTCTACAAGGTTTTTCTAAAATTTGACCCCGTGACCTCATTTTTGACCCCACTTGATCCAATTTCAAACTTGTCCGAGATTTGATCAAGACAACCATTCTGACCAAATTTCAGGATGATTGGGCAAAAAATATGGCTTCTAGAGTGTCTACAAGGTTTTTCTAAGATTTGACCCTGTGACCTTATTTTTGACCCCACTTGACCCAATTTTTATCATGTCCGAGATCTTATCAAGACAATCATTCTGACCAAATTTCAATGGCAAAAAATATGACTTCTAGAGTGTCTGCAAGGTTTTTCTAAGATTTGACCCTGTGACCTCATTTTTGACCACACTTGACCCAATTTTGAACTTGTCCGAGATTTCATCAAGACAATCATTCTGACCAAATTTCAGGTTGATTGGGCAAAAAATGTGGCCTCTAGAGTGTCTACAAGGTTTTTCTAAGATTTGACCCTATGACCTCATTTTTTACCCCACTTGACCCAATTTCGAACTTGTGCGAGATTTCATCAAGACAATCATTCTGACCAAATTTCAGGTTGATTGGGCACAAAATATGGCTTCTAGAGTGTCTACAAGGTTTTTTCTAAGATTTGACCCTGTGACCTCATTTTTGACCCCATTTGACCCAATTTCGAACATGTCCAAGAAATTCATCAAGACAATCAATCTGACCAAATTTCAGGTTGATTGGGCACAAAATATGGCTTCTAGAGTGTCTACAAGGTTTTTCTAAGATTTGACCCTGTGACCTCATTTTTGACCCCACTTGACCCTATTTCGAACATGTCCGAGATTTCATCAAGACAATCATTCTGACCAAATTTCAGGTTGATTGGGCAAAAAATGTGGCCTCTAGAGTGTCTACAAGGTTTTTCTTAGATTTGACCCTGTGACCTCATTTTTGACCACACTTGACCCAATTTCGAACTAGTCGGAGAATTCATCAAGACAACCATTCTGACTAAATTTCAGGTTGATTGGGCAAAAAATATGGCTTCTAGAGTGTCTACAAGGTTTTTCTAAGATTTGACCCTGTGACCTCATTTTTGACCCCACTTGACCCAATTTCAAACTTGTCCGAGATTTTATCAAGACAATCATTCTGACCAAATTTCAGGTTGATTGGGCAAAAAATACAGCTTCTAGAGTGTCTACAAGGTTTTTCTAAGATTTGACCCTGTGACCTCATTTTTGACCCCACTTGACCCAATTTCGAACTTGTCCGAGATTTCATCAAAACAATCATTCGGGCCAAATTTCAGGTTGATTGGGCACAAAATACGGCTTCTAGAGTGTCTACAAGGTTTTTCTAAGATTTGACCCTGTGACCTCATTTTTGACCCCCCTTGACCCAATTTCGAACTTGTCCGAGATTTCATCAAGACAATCATTCTGACCAAATTTCAGGTTGATCGGGCAAAAAATGTGGCCTCTAGAGTGTCTACAAGGTAAATGTTGACGACACACGACGGACGACGGACATCACTCGACCACAAAAGCTCACCTTGAGCACTTCGTGCTCAGGTGAGCTAAAAATAGTGATATGTAAATTTGATTTTAATTTACGATTGTCAAAAATGAACTCCTAAACCTTACGTATGTAACCCTGAATTGAAGATGAAATCGTTCGTGAAACATTTTGGTACCCTGCTTTGCACGAATAATCATGTGCAATTCGGGTTACTAATTCCAACCGTTTATAAATTGTATCCCGAACACAGCCCTTCGTTCAGGTGACAAAACTGTGCAAACACTTTTTTTCAATTATATCCCACTTTGCAGGTGCACCGACAAAATTTATCGCCGAACTTTTGTCAATGTTGCGAACCGTTCAACTGAGTTAGGTGTCTTGAGTTGGTTTTTCAATAAGGATCAAAGACACTGCACTTGAAATAAGTAGCCCTTTGACCTTCTGGGAAATATAGCATACTTAGACAAGAATGAACATTTGGATATTTCAAAATACCTGTATAACATTGACGGAAAAATTATATCGCTTTCAGCTATTTATTAATTCAGATTTTATCTTAAATATATGTTTATATCAATGAACAGTGATAGAAGGCGAACGAGCTGTCTGTTTCTTCTTGTCCTTTCACTGCACGGCTAGTCTGGTACAACCGTCGAAGCAAAAAAGCTACTGTATAGTTGATAGTGATAACAAGTGAAAGCCTAACCACAAAGGTGGTCCTGGATTCCGACATGCAATCCGCTTTAATTACAGAAGGGTCTGAGTTTACAGTGGTAGAAATGCTGAACTGGTCAACGCTGTAAAAACCGTGTATGTGTATAATCTAGTCACATAGTAGTATCGGGGGCAATAACTAGTCTATCAAAAAGTCAGTTGGTTTTTGTCTCCCTTTGACCACGAGAAAACACAGAAGGCGAATCACCGCCTTGTCCATATTTTTCTTGTGCAAAAGTTCAATTAATTATTTGGCGATTTTTCGTTACTCAAAGAGGAATTTAGATATTCTACAAATTGTATAGAATTCTTGTTACACGCCGTTTTCAAAATGAACAGTCGTCTAGCATAAACAAATCTTGAACTTGAACGTTAGTTGGAATTACTTTTTTGAAAAGCTATTAACATCTGCCTGGATTGTTCTCACGTAGTAACACTGGTGAACGTAAACGTCCACAAAAAACTACATTACTTTTTTGAAAAGCTATTAACATCTGACTGGATTGTTCTCACGTAGTAACACTGGTGAACGTAAACGTCTACTTAAAACTATTTTCAGCATGTCTAGTGAATAAAGGACCAAGCAAGGTAAGTTCAGTCTGTAAGGAGTATATATCCCGAAGTTATGCTTTTGAACTTGGTTCAGCCAACTTTCATCTGACACTTGACAAAAAGTAATATAAATTAATCAACATAAACAAAAAAGTGTCATGACACTTTATTGTTTATGTTGAGTTATGATATGGAGAATTTCCATAAACTGTTATATTCGTGCATGGTTCTATATCGTGCTCTTTGTACACCATCTAAAACAGTTCTGACCCAAAGAATTATATATACAAAGGATAAATTACTCTTTCAAAGGATAGCACAATCCAGAAACAGAATCTACTCTGTGATAATCAACTGAAATGTATTTTGAGAAAATAGTTTAATTCAAAATTTAACATACATATAGAATTATGGAATGACAAGGACTCATGATTGCACTTAACAGATTGGGCCCTATTTGTGTGACAGTAACAATAACAGTGCTTTCAAATCTTTATATATTGAAGATGGTACATCTGTTTCCCCAAATTTCTACACAACTATGAAATTCTGAGTAATTTTGAATACTCTTTCAAAGTTTGGGGAGGGGTATAATATGGTCGATATTATTCTAAAACCTCATAACTACAGCTTTGATCAAGCTGTAGTTACGAGGTATTAGAATAACAACGACGACATTTTCTTTGAACACGCTGTATTGTCATTGTTATAGTTATGCTTGCATAAATAGATGCAACATCAGAAGGTCTATTATTATCCAAAGAATAAAAGCTACTAATTATTTATGGTGAGGATTTTAAAGATTTCAATGTTTTGAAAATAAAATGTTTTCTACAAATACTGCTTTTGGAATGCTTTTGTAAATATTGCTCGATGAAGTATTGATGAATTGAAAGGCGCTTAAAACCGGTGGT
Organism: Fragum whitleyi; assembly: GCA_948146395.1. Taxonomy (NCBI): domain Eukaryota; kingdom Metazoa; phylum Mollusca; class Bivalvia; order Cardiida; family Cardiidae; genus Fragum; species Fragum whitleyi. Next base: position 72,698,086 of record OX411543.1, on the reverse strand, counting down.
TGTTCTTGCAAGATTAACTGTATATAGAGGGATCAGCACAAAACTATTGTTAATATCTACTTGCAATAGTTCAAGGCTAACACCCTAAATAATGCAAAAAACAAGAGGCTCAAAAGGGCCTGTAATGCTCCACTAGCTTTCAAAAATTTATCAATGAGAAACTAGGTCATATATGGAAGTTTTCAAGATAATGCTTGAAGAGGCAAAAACAATGGACTGTAAAGCTGATTATAGTGTAGGCTAAACATTAGAAGGAAAACCACACTTAAAAAATATCCAAATAGTAAAAGAGTATTCACTTATTCTATAGAATCAGTCTTGATCGATCTTTAACAACAAAGAAGTACTATACATAACATGGGAATATATATCAATGAAATTTAAGAACATAGGCCTTATCCTGCCACACAAATATCAAAATTCTTTCAACAACTTCAGAAGAGGGTCGCCCAAGGAACACTCAGGCCAAGTTTCATTGAAATTGGTCCAATGGTTTGGGAGGAGACAATTTTATAGAGAAAATAAGCCCCAAGCCCTTAATGGGGAGGGGTTAAAAATTACTTGAACAATGTAAGTAAAAGGTCACTCAAACACACTCATTGATATTGGCCCAATGATTTGGGAGAAAAAGATTTATTAAGATTTTATACTGAAAACAAGTGGACCAGAATGGCCCTACACCGCTCACCTCATTTTTATTGTTTCAGTGGATCTCACCCTAGTTTCTAGCAAAGTTTCATTAACATCTGCCTAGTTGTTAAAGAGGACATGTTATTCCAAGAATTCAAAAGGAAGCAAGAGCCATGTCAGACATGGCCATCCCCTACATTGAAAGCTTGAAAGTAATCTGAAGCCTAAAAGAATTAGTGATATGTCCCCTACAAAATCTAAGTATTCAAAATTACAAAGGACAAAAACTCCAAAATTATGCACTGCACTTCTCTTCAATAAGAACTACCCACCAATGAAGATTCAAGTTGATAGCTATTATACTTTAAGAGATTTCCCCTAGACAAAGAGTAAGAGTTTAAAATAACAAAAGGCACAAAAAAATGCAAACAAGAGTTTTGGTTCTTGTGCACTGCACTGCACTTGGTTCTTGTGCACTGCACTTCTCCATTATGAGATCTATCAACCTATAAAGTTTCAAGTTGATAGCTATTCAACTTCCAGAGATATGCTCCAGACAAAATCTAAGTATTTAAAATAACAAAGGGCAATAACTCCAAAAGTATGCAAGCAAGAATTGTAGTTCTTGTGCACTGCACTTCTCTTTCATAAGATCTATCCAACTATAAAGATTCAGGTTGATAGCTTTTATACATTAGGAGATATGCTCCAGACAAAATCTAAGTATTTATAATAACAAAGGGCAATAACTCCAAAATTATGCAAGCAAGAATTGTAGTTCTTCTGAACTGCACTTCTCTTCCATAAGATCCAGCCACCTAAAAAGTTTCAGGTTGATAACTTCAATACAATAGGAGATATGCTCCAGACAAAATCTAAGTATTTAAAATAACAAAGGGCAATAACTCCAAAACCATGCAAGCAAGAGTTTTAGTTCTCGTGCATTGCACTTCTCCTCTTTGAGATCTATACACTTATAAAGTTTCAAGTTGATTGCTTTTTACTTAAGGAGATATGCTTCGGACAAGTTTAGTGACGGAATGTCAGAATGACGCAAGGAGGCCATTACCATATCCCCTTCACCAAAAAGGACAAGGGATAAAAAGGCCCTATATGCACCCTGCCATGTCTTGGCTAAAACAAGCCCTGCCCTGCCAGGCCCATACTTAGGAGGTCAATCGAAATTCCGCAAACTAGTTTTGAGGAGGATCACCCATAAAACATTTCTGCCAAGTTAGGTTTGAATCTACGCATTGGTTATTGAGGGTAAGAGGTTTAAAGTTTTTGGGCTCAAAATAAGCCCCTGCAATGCCCATATTTGGGGGTCAAACAAAATTCCACAAATTCATATTAAGAAGAGTCAACCATGGAACATTTCTGCCAAGTTTGATTTAAATTGGCTCATTGGTTACTTAGAAGATGTTCTTCAAAGTTTTTAGGCTCAAAATCAGGCCCGCCCTGCTAAGCTCATATCTATAGACCAATCAAAACTTTGCTAACAATTTTTAAAGAGGGTTACCCAAAGAACATTCTGGTAAAGTTTCATTGAAATCAGGTATGTGGCTCAGAGGGAGATGTCGTTAAAAGATTTCAGGCTCAAAATAAGCCCCACCCTGCCATGCCCATATTCATGAGCCAAAAAATTCTGCAAACAGTTTTTAGAATGTCACCTAGTGACATTCTGATAAAGTTTCATTGAAATTTGCCCACTGGTTCAGGAGGAGACGTTGGTCAAAGAGTTTGAGTACAAAATAAGCCCCACTATGCAACATCCATATTTGAAGGCCAATTAAAATTTTATGAACAATTTTTTAAGAGGGTCACCCAAGGGATATTCTACTTAAGTTTCAATGAAATCTTCCAAGTTGTTCAGGAGAAGATGTTGTTCAAAAAATTTCAAAGTAAAACTAGAAAGCCATGAATGGCTTGAGTCGCTCCACAGGCTTGAAATTCTTGAAATAGCAAATCTAAGGTCTGACTAGATTTTAAGATATTTTGGGTTTTACTGATGTTGAAATGATTTTCAAATTTTCCACTTTATAACATAAAGAGAAATGACCTCTGCCCATAAAATACATATTTTTCATCCGATCACAATAATTTTTGGTAGACTGATAAAGGTTCACTCAAGGATCATTCCAGTGAAATTTGGTTGATATCCATTAATTACATTCTGAGAAAAATGATTTTTAAAGTTTCCACTCTATATTGTATAGAGAAATGACCTCCGCCCATAAAATCCATATTTATCATCTGATCACAATAATTTTTGGTAGACTGATAAAGGTTCACTCAAGGATCATTCCAGTGAAATTTGGTTGATATCCATTAATTACATTCTGAGAAAAATGATTTTTAAAGTTTCCACTCTATATTGTATAGAGAAATGACCTCCGCCCATAAAATCCATATTTATCATCTGATCACAATAATTTTTGGTAGACTGATAAAGGTTCACTGAAGGATCATTTTAGTGAAATTTGGTTGATATCCATCAATTAGAATCTGAGAAAATGATTTTCAAAGTTTCCACTATATAACATATAGAGAAATGACCTCCGCCCATAAAATCCATATTTATCATCCGATCACAATAATTTTTGGTAGACTGATAAAGGGTCATCCAAGGATCATCCATGTAAAATTTAATTGGAATCCAACAATTAGAATCTGAGAAAACTGACTTTTTACCATATTTGGAAATTAGCCACGCCCATTAAATCCATGTATTTCATTGGATCAAAATTTCTTGAACAACTTTGAAAGAGGGTCACCCAAGGATCATTCCTGTGAAGTTTGGTTGAAATTCATCCAGTAGTTTCTGAGGAGAAGATTTTTAAAGAAAAAGTTTACGACCGGACGCACGAACGGACGGACGGACGGACGGACGGACGGACGCACGACGGACTCAACACCATGACAATAGCCCCAGTGGCTTTCAGCCAGTGGAGCTAAAAAATGCAACCCCCTTCCAGGCCTATATTTTTGTGCAAATCAGAAAATCACTAACATTTAGGCAAAGTTTCATTGAAATTGGCCCAGTTGTTTAGGAGAAGAGGAAGTTAATAAGATTGTTGATGAAGGACAACACATCACAGTCTCAGGGTTATCCTAGAGGCACCACTTTAGCATGTTGTGCACAGGTGAGCTTATAAGCCCTGACTTGCTACATAAATATTTGGGGTCAATCAAAAATTCTTTATCAATCTTCCCGAAGAGTAATTAAAGGAACATTCATGCCTAGTTTCATTGAAATCAGCTCAATGGTTTGTGAGGAGATGATTTTTGAAGACATCAAAATAAGCCCAGCCCTGCAAACACATTTTTGTGGAGCAATCAAATATCTTGAACAACTTTGGAATAGGGTCACCCAAGGGACATTTCTAGCAAATTTGGTTATAATTAACCCAATAGCTTGAGAGGAGATGTTTTTTAAAAAAAAGTTTACACAGAGTTGAACCAATAACACCATGACAAAAGTTCCCTGGCCTCTGGCCAGTGGAGCTAAAAACACATGTAATGGCACAAGTATATGAGCACTAAAAGTATTTAAAGTAAGAAGAATATCAAAAATATACAAAATAAGATTCTTAAGTGTGTAGATTCAAAGTCTATTGAGATATAATAAGGAAGACAACAAATTGCAGATCAGTTATCACTATGGCACGTAGATTTCATGTAGATTACACCTCCACACACTTTCTGTACGGCTGACAGTCGTGGTACGCTGAGATCAAACCTCGGAACGATTTCCAGATATTGTAGTCATCGGTGCATACAGTACCTCCTCCACGCCTCATCTGAGATTCCTGGAATTTTAATGTTGAGAAATTATCAATGGCTCAGTGTGAAACTGCTGTAACTGCCTATATTTTTATAGGCAGTTACAACTGTTTTGCTCTCAGCCATGCTTTTAAAGATATTTTCAAGCCCCTTTTTTTCAATTTACAAGAGTATTGCAAGCAGATGTCACATTTGGCTGAAGGTGTCGGATGGTGTTTAAATCTGAGTGGAAAAGGGGCATAATTCTGCAATTTCTTTGAATGTGTACAGGCTAGTTAACCCATTACCAGACAACAAAATTTTAGATGGGTCCAAATTGAAAGAAGTTTCAGAGTTGATCCTTTTTAGTCTTTTTTTGGATAGAAAACATTGAGGGAAAAGCAGAAATTGCTTGAAACCAGGAATTCATTTTCATTTTTCTCAATACTTTCCTTTCTCTCTTCTCTTGAGGGTCATCAAAAAAGGTATCATGTGGAAAAGGTTTAGGCAAAAGGATGAGTTTGTTATCATTTACAGCCTAGTCATAGGCTTAAATTTTGAAATAATGCCGATTGTATTTCTGATTATTTATCATTGTAACATAGAGTATGCCCATATGAGCAACGCCCCTAGAAGACGGTTAGATGTTACGAGGGAAAGTGCAAGGATACATGGTGAAACTACTGTTGACATCCGCCAGCGCTATTTAACATTCAAGACATAGGTTAAGTGTCTCACCCAAAAGACAATTAGTTTGTTAGTGTGGCAGCCTGGGAATTGAACCCAGGATATCAATCTTTGAGGTCAGGTGCTCTACTAACTAAGGTAATGGGGCTGACAAAATCATGTCTGAGATAATGATAATCTTATTCAAGAATGATTACATTGACCTTGATTTTAACAAAAAATAATTAGCGTATAATTAAATCCTTAATTTGAATAAATATGATGTTTTAAAGAAAAATTGATAAAATATTGATATTGATATTTGAACAAACTTTTTCAGAGATCAACAGTTTAGGTAAAATCGTTTATAATCCTGCTTCTGTCCTAGAAGTTTAACATTAAATAGCATGTTACTAAGAAAGAGTTCTAATATAATAATCAAACAAACTTAAACTGAAAGTATCTTAATTTCACAAGCTTTAATAACAGTTGGTTAAATAATGTGACTAAATGGTTGTGAATCGCCAAAAGATATGCCCCGAACACTGCTGGATGTCCATGTATGAAAAAACAACAAAGGGAAATAATTCAACAATTAAGATAGATAGTATACCTATTACGATTCTTACGGCACTGCACTCAATCATAATGAAAGAAACATAACTGCCAAGTTTCAAGTCATTTTGACATAAGGTGCCAGAGTTTTGATCCAGACAAAGAAGTATAAGTCCCGCACCAGTCTGACTCCAGATGCCTTATGTCATATAATATGTCCTGTCTTTGGATTGGCATAATATAGTAATAGAGACACATATATAACATACATTTGTAACCTTCAGAAAATAGTCTTTCACAAACCCCTTGATAATATGGGTTGATCTACTAGTGAAGAACACACATGCCAAATTTCTACCACATATCTTCAATTATGGCAGTGGTAGCCGAATTTTCATTGCACTAGCGGATCCAGAGATGGGTTCTGAGGGTTAAAAACAAAACTGCCCCCCTTGAAACCTATTTATTTCATTGTCTTTGGGATATTCAATCAATATAGGGATGAGTGTCTTTTTCACTGCGTTCATTGGAGTAAAAAGTGCAATTGCCTTAGCACATGGCAAATAACGCCCGTAGGGCGTTATGTTTAAGCCATGTACTAAGGCAATCACACTTTATACTCCAATGAACGTAGTGAAAAAGACACTCTGCCCTTATAATTGCAATCCTCTAAATCGAAGAAACTTGTAAAATACTCATTTTAACATTAAAGCTTCAAGTCTACTTTCTGCGCGTATCTATGTTACACAATCTATTTTTAGATCATGTATTCTTTATCTCGCTATCGAAGTCGAGTGGCATAAAATTAAACAAATGACAAACAAATAAACGACAATTTTGAAATTCCTAGGGGTACTTTTGACCAAAAACTTATTTCTGCCAAGTAAGTCTGTAATTTTAAACGAAAACAGCGTGGTCGATCTTAGTTGAGAGGGTTGCTTGACGGTCTTTGTCGACTCGATGTTTGTAAACGTCGGTTCAGAATCAAACCTGCATACATGTTTGTAATCGTAAATTCCTTTGAAAATATCTTAATTTATAACAGATCAAATACCAATGTTGCAATTTGGATCGGGAACGAGGATTATTGGAGTTCCTACGACACAGGACTTGCAGATCGAAGGTCAGAGTTTATACAGAAATAAAGTGCAATGGATTTCCCCACGTGATGCGATTTAAACCAATCAGAATTATTTATTTTACTCGATTGCAATTTTAACTGGGTAAAAGTAGTTAAACGAAACTCCGAGGGTCTGTACAGCTTCAACAAAAAGGGTTCGACGGACTCAATAGTAAGGCACATTTACCCTCTTAAGGTTTGGGGATCAACTTCAGAGAAGAATTGTAGACTGTTTCAAACAGTCTACAATTGTTTTCTGAATGTGATTTCTAGAGGGTCCTATTATATGGACTTACATCATATCAGAAAGTTTTGAAAGTCCTGGGGCTTGTTTTACTAAACTTCTTACGATCAATTTTTGCATAAGTCAAAAATTAAAGTTGCTTCTACAAAAGTAACAAAATATGATATTCTGCCATGCATTATCTCCTTGGAATTGTCTTCTATAGACAATTCCAACGAGATATTGCAAGGCAGAATCTAACGATTAATGGAAACATCAGGCATGATTTGTGTTTTTGACCTATGATTAATTTTTTCGTAAGAAGTTTAGTAAAACAGGCCCCTGGTTACTCACTTGTGAGTCTTGGACTCGCAAAAACTGTATCCCTTGAAATCCTTTCAAAGATTTGTATGTTCAATCCCCTATAAAGAAATCCTGGGTCTAAGGTTGTCATGCCAGACACCTACCTCTTCAATGACAACTACATGTTGGAGGAAACCCGACTTTTAGTTCCGAACTAGAACTGTCACAGAGAGGCACTTTGTCAAAATGCGAGTGCTATTAGTGCAGGATGTGTTTGTAACAGATATTGAGGTCATATGCAGCATTTGCATGAAGTTTCATGATTGTAGGTTGCTTTGTTCTTGAGTTAGAGTCTGGAAACGAAAATTGAACAAAGGCTCACTGTGACCTTGACCTTTGACTATGTGACCTAAAAACAATAGGGCACTTCCTTGAGTCATTAGCAGTATTTGCATAAAGTTTCATGATTCTAGGTTGCTTGGTTTTTGAGTTAGAGTCCGGAAACGAAAATTTCACAAAAATTGGCTATGACCTTGACCTTTGACCTATGTGACCCAAAAACAATAGGGCATTTCATTGGGTCATAAGCAACATTTGCATAAAGTTTCATGATTGTAGGTCGCTTGGTTTTTGAGTTAAATTCCGGAAACAAAAATTGAATAAAGGCTCACTGTGACCTTGACCTTTGACCTATGTGACCCAAAAACAATAGGGCACTTCCTTGGGTCATAAGCAACATTCGTATAAAAGTTTCATGATTCTAGGTCACTTGGTTCTTGAGTTAGAGTCCGGAAACGAAAAGGTCTACGGACGGACAGATTGACGGACGGATGGACAGACTGACAGACAGACAGACATGGTGAAACCAATATACCCCCCTCTACTTCGTCGGTGGGGGGTATAAAAAGAAAAGCTAAGAATCACGGGGGATGATGTCCATAATCGGAACCACCTGCTCCGCTTTCAAAATCATGTGTGGAACTTCCGCTCCACGTGTGGCTCCGATTATGTAGATGTAAACATTTCATAGTTTGAATGAAAAATGGGGTAGGAGGTCGGGATTTCCTCATTTATATAATATTTATTTCATTAATCATAAAAAAGTCGAATGCTATTCGACCAGTTAAACATTTTGCAAGGTAAACGTACTCAAAACTTGTAAGAAAGCTCGTTGGTTTTTGTTAAAAATTATTTCTTCTGGGAGCAGTCTTGAGTCAGGAATGTCAAAACACGTGGTTTTTACCCTCAAAATGCAATATTCTGAACAGAACTAATAACGCAGACCATTGTTTTCAGTGTACACGAGTTTAACAAAACAACCACAATACTCTAACCCAATGTACCTTTCTTCAACATGATATAGATCAAAGAAAATAGGTTTGTTCCGATTATGTGGAATGGCTCCGATTATGTACCCTGGCTCTGAAGTTGTGGAGTGTCCTCTTCTTCTTCCATATAACATCTTCAATATGAAATTTCTACTAGTTTCATGGGGCGCTTTTTTATCATCATTCCACGATGCAAAATACGTTTGTTACGTTTCAATTCTAAATGTTAACTTTTATTACAATATTCCGGTTACTAGACAGTCAGCTTCATTAATATTACTTAGTACATGTACGTGCAGGAGAATTATCGGACTATAAACCAGGATAAAATGTGAAGAAATATAAAGATTTCTTCGAAGCCTGTCAATGGTTTGTCTTGCTTATAATACTTCGCACGCTAAGCGTTCCAAATTTAACAACGTCACTACTAACACTCTTTCAACGTCGATATTTCCATGAAATTTTATCAGATATATTTTGTGAGTGGAATCAAAAAAAGATGTTGCGAATTTGCGTTCATTTGATACATATTTCAAGAAATACGATTAATATATCTTACTAAAAAAGGACTCAATGATTCTTAAAACTCCATTTTTGTTCGATTTTTAGCACATCTGAGCAGGAAGTGATCATGGCGAGCTATTGTGATTAAGCTGTGTCCGGCGTTCTTCGTCCGTCGTCCGTCACCAATTTGTGTGCACTCTAGAGGCCACTTTTTTGGTCCAAATGTCTTAAACTTGGTCAGGATGTCTGTCTCCATCAAATCTTGGTCCAGTTCGAGATTTTGTCAATTGGGGTCAAAAATGGGATCTTGTAAATGAAAGGGATCAAATTTTAGCAAAAGTCTTGTGTGCACTTCAGAGGCCACATTTTTGGCCAAAATGTCTTTAAACGTCATCAGAATGTTTGTCTCCATCAAATCTCGGACAAGTTCGAAATTGGGCCAAGTGGAGTCAAAATTGAGGTCAAGGGATCATACCGCAGAAAACCCTCTGTTCACTTTAGAGGTCACATTTTGGCCCCAATATCATGAAACTGGGTGAGAATGTTGGTCTCCATCAAATGTTGGTCATGTTGTAAACTGGGTCAAGTGAGGTCAAAAATTAGGTTAAATGGTCATATCTAAGAAAAACCTTCTGTTCACTTTAGAGGCCACATAATTTGCCCTTATGCCCTGAAACTTTGCCAGAATGTTTGACTGCATCACGGTCAAGTTTGAAATTGGGTCAATCGGAGATTTTGAACATATTTATATAAATTCCAATCAATGTCAGAATTTACTACTTCATCTCCGGATTTGTCAACTTTTCAATGGAAAGTAATTAAACCAGATTTAATAAAATTAAAACTTATTTAAGACTAAGAAAATCAAATACTGAAAATGTCCCCAGCGCTTTTTCGGTATAGGGGTACCGTTTTATAAAGGCGATCATGAAAATTTAACAGAAGTATAAAAGTTTGACATTTAGCAAAACGGATCAATATACAAGGGCGAAAACACGTTTTATATATACTGAACAACAAAAATGGCGCATCACTTAAATTTTTAGATACAACTTTTTCCATAATCAAGAGTAAGGAAAATTGGATATACCAAAATAAACGTAAACTAATTATTGATCTATAAAAAAAAAGGATTACACCGAAGACATACGCATTGGAGAGTAACAGATGACTTCCCCCAAAATAAAAATTTTGAAATCAAAGTCAGTTTCATCGCTATGTAAAATTCAATAGCGAGTGTGTTCATGTGCAATATTGCTCTCAAATAATGTTCGACACGTGGATTTCTGAACTTTACCTAGATTAAATCCTCACATGGCTATCCAATTGCTCTTCATGCTGCCTTAATTTGACTCAAAACCTTGCTATTTTTGGTCTTTTGTGAACTCTAAAAGGAAGCTCGTTTCTGATATGCTTGAGTTTGAGATAAGTCTGGTCGGTGAAAGAGAAGGCATCGGTATAACCTAAAGAAGGTTTTCGTTATAAACAGTGTTTTCTCATGCAGCAGATCGAATGCATCGTGCGAAACTCAAGTTTGACGAGTATTACAGTACTAATAAATGAAATCATTAGTCTAAACCAAATTAACCAAGAATGCTGTAGGAATCCCTTTATATAATACCATAGAACAATCTAGAATAGCATAGAACATTTAGAAGATACTAGAGTTTGAATCACTTTCTAAAAGTCCTTTTTAGAAAGATCTAAAATATTCTACATACATGTTTACCTAACAGTGTTAAGGGATCGGAAATTTCCCAGACTAATTCTAAAAGTAGACACGGGAAAAACGATTATACATATTAATTCATACATGCATAACACTATTCATCTCATGCCATTGTGGATTTAATTCGTGAACACCTCCTTAAAGTGAGACCAATGCCTATTTTTTCACCGGACTCATTTCAAACTCGAGCTTATCGAAATCGAGTTTACAGAGAGAGTAAAAAAAGTCGCGAAAACCCAAGATTTTGAGTGAGATCGAGGCAGCATGAACATCGAATGCATAGCCATGTTGGTATTTGCTCCTGGGGATAGTCACCTTCACGCGCTTACAACTCTTCAATGCGTATGACTACGGTGTCATTCATTTTCTCACAAACTAACTAAATAACTAAATAAATAGATAAAAAAATAAATGAGTAAATAAATAAATACATATAGTTTTTAGGCAAGTGATTATGAGTTTCGGTCCCTAAAGGCTAGGCACTCCAAGACTTTGGAGCATTGGTACATAATTAGAGACAAACAATTTTCTTTCAACTATCAAAAATTTCAGTAAAGAACAATTTTCTAGAATATTGTGGTTGTTTTCTTGAATTCGTACACACTAAAAACAAGGGTCTACATCAGACATACTGTTCAGAATACAGCATTTTGGAGGTAATAAAAGTAAACGAGAAAGGTGAGACGTATAATAGACAGCGTGTGCCATGGAATGACGAGAAAACAGCGCCCCATAGAACTAACAGAAATTTCATATTGAAGGCTGTGGGGGCATATGGAAGAAGAAGAAGACACTCCACAACTTCAGAGCCAGGGAACATAATCGGAGCCATTCGACATAATCGGAACCAAACAATTTTCTTTGATATATATCATATTGTAGAAAAGTACATTGGGTAAGATTATTGTGGTTGTTGTGTTAAACTCGTGTTAACTGAAATCAATGGTCTGCGGTATTAATTCTGTTCAGAATATTGCATTTTAAGAGTAAAAACCATGTGTTTTGACATTCCTAGCTCAAGACTGCTCCCAGAAGAAATCATTTTTTACAAAAACCAACGAGCGTTCTTACATGTTTAGAGTACGTTTACGTTGCAAACTGTATAACTGGTCGAATAGCATTCGACTTTTTTATGATTAATGAATTAAATATTATATAAATGAGGAAATCCCGACCTCCTACCCCATTTTCCCTTCAAAATATGAAATGTTTACATCTACATAATCGGAGCCACACGTGGAGCGGAAGTTCCACACATGATTTTGAAAGCGGAGCCGGTGGCTCCGATTATGGACATCACCCCCCGTGAGAATGTTATTTTTGAAAGAAGAACTACCTGTCTATTTATGTCCCCTATACATGTCCAGGCACCAGTCTCTGTTGTGTTAGTCACCGCCCATTTAGCATGATCTTCTGTCTCTTTAAAATTTACATCTTTGTCATTGAAATGTAGTGTATCTACATTAAAAACCTGTGAAGTACACCAAACAAAGCATTATGACAAGAAAAAGAACAATGTATACATGATAATTAGCCAGAGATGTGGAATTCCCATGCCCCACCTGTAAGGCACTGGCTTTTCCACTTGTGGGCAAGTACATTTTCATACGTCACATGTCAATGGACATGTAAATACCAGAGCAAATCACGATACAGTACTTAAACAATCTAGTCATCCTATTGTTTGTATCAAAAGGGAGAAAACATTGTCTTTAATGAATAAAATGGTGGATTACAGCATTTCTTCAATGTTTTACCTCAATATTTATAAATTCAATTTTTGTGTGCAAGTTCATTTTAATCATGGGCAAGTAGGAAACCAACTTTTGCTTGTCCATGGACAAGTAGAGAAAAGATGTTTTTTCTCACCCCTGAATTAGCTGTTTGATACTAGATAGATGATAAGTGAGAACTTAAATTTCAAAATGGACTTTTGTTCCAAAAAATGTTTTTCACACTACAAGATATTTGTGGTTTTGAAATACTTAAAATTTCAATAAGTAATAAGATTTGTTGGCAAAACACTTATGCCACTAAAATGGCCAATTTTATGAAGTTTAACCTTAATAATTGACCTTAAACTTGACTTAAAGATGAAGATCAATGAGAGGAACCTTTATGTAAAAATAATAACATTGTTACTTAAATGATGTTGAAGATATGGGTAAATGCTTAGTTTGCAGGGTAAGCAGACAACAAGATGGACAGACATACAATGGTAAGACAATATTTATGAATGCCGAGGCATAAAAATCTTACACCCTACTCTTTATTCAAAAGATTATGTCATATACTTGAATAAGAAGATACTATTATAATTTATAGCTCATACTTAACCTGAAGCTGTGGGGCAGGTTGTTCAAAGGATAAATAACTTTTTCTTACAAGCATAAATGTTAATTCTTGTCATGCTGAACCCGGAATATTCCTGCTTTGGCAGGAGCATATGTGCAATCTGATGTTAGTCTACACCACCTGTTTCTCACTTTCAAACCAGAATTGTCAATAGATTTAGTTTTTCAAATAACAATTGAGCTGCACTTGGTACTGTTAGTGCTTTTGCCCTTTGATTTTGATGAAATTTTTTAGCCAAAATTTATTCAGCATGACAAGGTTTAATCATTTTTTACCTCCCTTATTATGGCATATTTTTAGTTTGATGACACTGCAACAAACTTTAGTCATAATTTTAACTTAAGACTTCTTTAACACATTTTCTTTCAGAAACAAACATTATCAAATCAACCTGGTGGTGATCTCAAAAAATATATGTGACCAGTAGAAAATCAAAGACCTGAAAGGCCTCAATACAGTCAGTACTGAAGAATATAAAGGACATTGAAATACTTGAAATTTTGAACAAATGCTCTTGAAATTTAAGGAAGAAATTAAGGAAGAATAAAAATCTACTCTTACCCCAACCTTTGACGTAGATGCATCATTCACAATGAATTAATTTGCTATTAATCAACTACACAAGAGTCTATGAGATTTTGAAAATCTGATTTAAGCTTAAAGTGACAAAGCTTACATGATAATCAGCATTTACAATGGCCTTTTAAAGCAGTCAACTGTTGATCTCATCAATCTGTACACATGTTTCAAATATCTATAAAATTATACAATGACTATGGGAAAGTCTTAGATGTATAACCTTTGACCTTTTGATCAAGATCTTTTTTGTAGTAGCCTAAACACTAGCTATGATTAAGACACACAAGCATGAAATTTTTTTGAAAACCAGACAAAGGGTTCATGATATATTCTCTCAGCAAAGTTTATGAAATGACAAGAGGACCATGATGGTCCTAGATCGCTCATCTGAGTCTTATTGACACCCGGAACATCACATTATAAAGGCAGATGTCAACTAGGAGAAAATTTCTACATAAGATCAATACCATGGAATGTTTTCAGCCAAGAGCAAGAAGGATATGCTATTTTGCTCTTGGATTCTATGTAAAAGGGATGCACCTGGGTGGAGCCCAAGTGAGACCCAAGGGGATTGATATGAACAAACTTGGTAGAGGTCCACTAGATGAAACTACATACTGAATATGAAAGCTGTCTGCCTTCTGGTGGTTTCAGAGAAGAAGATTTTCCTATTTTCACTCATAGTGCTCAGATGAGCTAAAAGGGATGCACTCTACTAGAGCCCAAATATGACCCCAGGGTCTTGATATGAACAAATTTGGTAGGGGCCCACTAGATGTTGCAACATACCAAAAATGAAAGCTGTGTGCCCTCTGGTTTCAGAAAAGAAGATTTCTAAAGATTTTCGCTCTATGTAAAAAGGGTTGCGCCTGGGTGGAGGTGGAGCCCAAATATGATCCCAGGGTCTTCATATATAGGAAATTGGTAGAGGTCCACTAGACAATGCAACATATTAAATATGAAAGCTGTCTTCCTTCTAGTTTCAGAGAAGATGATTTTTGAAGATTTTCCTTTTTTACCCTTCGTGCTCAGAAGAGCTAAAAGGGATGTGCCAGGGCAAAGCCCAAAAATGACCCCAGGGTCTTGATATGAACAAACTTGGTAAAGTCCAACTAGATGATGCTACATTCCAAATATGAAAGCTGTTTGCCCTTTGGTTTCAGAGAAGAAGATTTTTGAAGATTTTCCTTTTTTCACCCTTTTTGTTAAGGGTAAATGGACAGTTAAGGGTGGATTTCATTTATTTGAACAACTTTGGTAGAGCTTGACCCAAGGAACATCCCTGCCAAGTTTCATCAAGATTGGCCCACCGCTTAATGGGGAGAAGATTTTTAAAGAAATGTGGATGATGGACAACATAGGATGATCACTATAGCTCACCTTGAGCACTTGCCCATAAAATTTTCTCTTGGGAGGATGGGGGAAGGTGTTTTGAGGACCCTTTTGATTTTCAGACTTGCATTTTTATACTGCAGTAAATTGTAAATATATGAAAATTGATTGCCCCTTCATATCTTTATGAGATTTATATGAAAAATAAAATTATTTACCAAAAAGCTCTACTGCAACCCCTGGGGTTTATAAAAATCATCATGTTTCGATTAGAAAAGGGTCAAGGTTTATTAGAGGTAATAGTTGTAAAACATGGGAAACTGGCCTAAAATGCCATTTTTAGCCGTTTTTCCTAGTCTTCTCGACTGTAAATCCACGCAACCAAAGAAAAACTTTATGCAAATTATTAATTAAAACATTGAATTTATACAAAAGTTTAACATTTGTTCGGAAAAATTTACATTTACTCTCCTTTGATATTGTCGTGACATAGATTTGGTGGGGGCTTAATACAGGCTAAAAGTTTTCCGAAAATCATTCGAAATGGTTGATCTTGATGTTTTTAGAAGAAGATGGGATTATATTAGAGCATAGGGTTCCTTTGAACTTTTACAGTATACATGATTGACTGACTGCTAAAACCTTGCTTCATACAGAATGTTTTCTTTTTTTCTATCTGGTAGTATTTTAAATTTGCAGTCCAGCTAGATCAGTAAATTTACTGTCCTGCAAAAAAATATGGGTATTTTGTGAAGACTATTTCATGTTGTGGGCACTCTTTTGAACCATTAAAACAAAAACATAGTGTTTGTGCTATAATAAGTGAAATTCAAAAGTCCAAACTACCCCATCAATCTGGAGCATTGTTCATTCATTGTTAATTCAATTCTAGGCCTAACCTTTCTATGAGAACGTGATTACCAGGGTTGTTCAAAAATTAACCGGATTTTGTCTCGCAAAATTTTATTTTTGAAGCAATCACAACAAATTTGGTATCCGCTGTCGGAATTCAATCTACATATGGTTATGTAAAATTGATATAGTTATCTAACATAGCGCGCGTGAATCTGCCATATAAAATGTCATTGAAACAAGTACCCGGCACAGCAGATAAAACAATTCATAAATATGGGTTTCGTTTGTAAATATTCTTTCTTTTCTAACTGTTGAAACATTTGAAACTTAATTTCGTTGCTGGAATAAGTATTACAAATGCCTTGTCTTAATTTGAAGTAATTTGACCATACAGTTTTTTCGATAAGGTTCGTTTAAAATGTGGTGGGGTGTTTCGGAACGTTTTAGACGACGTCAACTGAATGCTCGGAATTGTTATCTTAAATTATTCTATTCGTTATCCACCAAAATAACGAAATACATAAATCAAACACTTGTCACGCTGAAAGGAAATAGTTCATTCTTCCAAATGCTTAATTTTCATCGGTGAAGACGCTTCCGTACCCCGTTTGATAATAGGAAGAAAGGACAGTGAGAAACTTGTCAAAGCAACTGTAAGAACGTCAGTTGCCGAGTCTCTGGAAGATATAGGCGGTTAACTAAGGGAGACCTTTCTGAGAACTTTGATGTCGTACCATTCGATTTTACCTTTATACAAACCATAAAAGCACAGCTTAATTACAGGACACTGAATTCATCCTTCTTCCATGAATAACGAGTCGTGACAAGCTAAATTACACAACACAAAATGTCTCAATTTTCGACAACTGCTAGCATCATGTACTGTGCACCGCCATCTAATTCCCATGTACTTTTGTTTGCGTGTTAAATGAATATACATCGTTCAACTGCTTCAGGCTTTGGCAAGTTTGATCAAACAAAGTGTCCCATTGATATGAGCATACTTTTTTCACATAGCAATAAATCAGTGATGATTAATTGACCTAATCCGGATAAATATTGAACATCCCTCTTAATAAAACTCAGATTTGATTTACCTTATATGAGCCAGTACAATTACTGCATAGTTTATTACGTCCATTTTGCCATGTTTCCACATAAAGTGTGTTCTTCAGATCCGGAGATACCCAGGTACTATATAAATCTGAAAACATCATTCATACCCAAATTATAATACATGTATACATCTAGAGCAGAGACTATAGGCCTAAGCTTTTAAAAAAAGGGTAATAGTTTGTTTCTGATATAAAGGATTCCATCTGAAACGAAGGTACAGATAAGAGTGGGGAAAGCCAGTCTAAAGTCTAATTTTCTCATTGAAAACCTATGTTGTGGGTACTCTTCTGAATTGTCTTGACAAGATGATTCCAATGAGTACAAATAATAAAGAGTTTGTGCTATAGTTATTTAAATACTTAGACCTAAAACCACAAATACCGTATTTCCTCTAATAATAACACCCTCCGTAATAGTTAACTTAGCACCCCTACATTTTAACTTAGAAAACCAACTTCAAGTGCCTCTCATTTGAGATGAATTTCCTCTAAACAATCATATAAATGAAATTCACCTCAAATCAAAGGGAAATGGGCCTAAAAGACATCAATTTCATTACTCTTATAAATCAGAAAATGCATACTAAATAAAGATCCAGGACCATGTTATGTATAGCTCCCAGGAGCATTTATTAGGAGAAATTCGACACCCAATCTATCACTAGCTCTGTGAAAATGCAAGTAATTTCAATCCTGATCAAACTTAGTGGAATGCATGGTTTGACATTTAGGGGTTTGGGTAAACTTTTCAAGCAGAAATTCTGATTGTAGTATAATAACAAACACATCTTTCATAGCTATTGAAGGATAGGAAAAATTGCTTCTTACCATTGAATAACACTGTTTTTTTTAAATTAATAAAAACATTTAAATGACTCAATTGAACTAATAATAAACAACAGGCATTTCATTTTTGAACACAAAAAAAGAGTTGTCATCCATAACATCTCCCATTATGCAAAAATAAACAAGAGGGCCATTGGCCCTTAAACGCTCACCTGATGCATGGCTTAACAAAAGTCAAAGATATCAAGAAGTTAACATTTCAGGCAAATATGTTGCCTCTAAAGTACTTAAAAAAAGTATTTGACCCTCTATCAAACTCGTGTAAGATTTCAAGACAAACATTCTGACCAAAATACATAATTTTCAATCAAAGAGTGCACACGGATTTTAATAAATTCTACCCCTTGACCTCATTTTGGACCCAACTTGACCCAATTTAAAACTTAACCTAGGTTTCATTCAAACATTCTGACGAAGCTTCAAGATATTTGAGTAAACAAGGTTTTTCTAAGATTTGACCCCTTGACCCCATTTTTGACCCCACTTGACCCAATTTCAAACTTGGCTGAGATTCCATGGAGACAAACATTCTGACCAAGTTTCAAGACATTTGGTCCAGAAATGTGGCCTCTAGAGTGCACACAAGGTTTTTCTAAGATTTGACCCCTTGACCCCATTTTTGACCCCACTTGACCTAATTTCTAACTTGACTGAGATTTGATGGAGACAAACATTGTGACAAAGTTTCAAGACATTTGGGCCAAAAATGTGGTTTCTAGAGTGCACACAGGTTTTTCTAAGATTTGACCCCTTGACCCCAATTTTGACCCCACTTGACCCATTTTTCGATCTTCATCGAGATTTGATGGAGACAAACATTCTGACCAAGTTTAAAGACAATTGGACCAAAAATGTGGTTTCAAGAGTGCACACAAGGTTTTTCTAAGATTTGACCCCTTGACCCCATTTTTGACCCCACTTGACCCAATTCGAACTTGATTCGAGATTTGATGGAGACAAACATTCTGACCAAGTTTAAAGACATTTGGGCCAAAAATGTGGCCTCTAGAGTGCACACAGGGTTTTTCTAAGATTTGACCCCTTGACCCCATTTTTGACCCCACTTGACCCAATTTTGAACTTGACAGAGATTTGATGCTGACAAACATTCTGACAAAGTTTCAAGACAATTTGACCAAAAATGTGGCCTCTAGAGTGCACACAAGGTTTTTCTAAGATTTGACCCCATTTTTGACCCAACTTGACCCAATTTGGAACTTGATCGAGATTTGATGGAGACAAACATTCTGACAAAGTTTCAAGACAATTGGACCAAAAATGTGGCCTCTAGAGTGCACACAAGGTTTTTCTAAGATTTGACCCCTTGACCCCATTTTTGACCCTTTTAGACCCAATTCCGAACTTGGCCGAGAGTTGATGCAGACAAACATTCTAACCAAGTTTCAAAGCATTTGGACCAAAAATGTGGCCTCTAGAGTGCACACAAGGTTTTTCTAAGATTTGACCTCTTGACCCCATTTTTGACCCCACTTGACCCAATTTCGAACTTGACCGAGAGTTGGTGGAGACTAACATTGTGACCAAGTTTCAAGACATTTGGGCCAAAACTGTGGCCTCTAGAGTGCACACAAGATGTTGACGGACGACCGGACGACCGAACAACCGGACGACGGACGCCGGACACAGCTCGATCACAATAGCTCACCTTGAGCACTAGCTCAGGTGAGCTAAAAATAATCCTTGGAAAAAAAAACTATTACAACAATCTTTAATTACCTGTATGAATTTAATTTTTCAATCCAATTTGCAATTTCTTTGAACTAGGACCAAATTATAATATATTTTGTAAGTGATAAAGCCATTACCTGATGATTTAACCCTTTGCTGTTTAATCCCAGCTTTTAATGTGCCTGTGATTTTATGATTGTAACATTGTGAAAAAAGAAGAAATTGCTTCTGACAAGCGATTTCTTCTTTTTCAACAGTATTTTCTACCCTACTGAAAGGTTATTTTTTGAATTAAATCCACTTTAAATTTTTGTCTGCAAAACCTTTGAATTTGGACAGGTCCAAAATTTTGTAAAACAGGAAAGGGTTAAAAAAGCACTAGTTTAATTTCAAAGAAGTTGCAGAGGACAATTTCAAAAAAGACCATAGGAACTTGAAATTTTATTTATGTATAGATAGAAAAACTATGAGAAACTGGGATACATTGTGTACATCCAACATCTTTTATCAATAAATTTTCAAGTTTCCGTGATAAGACTTTTTTTTAAATTTTTCAGTATTTCTGGGTAAAAAACATTATGGAAAATGAAGAAACTGCTTCTTACATCAGATTTCTTCATTTTCCACAATATCTTTCAAGTTTTTTTTTTCTCTGCGGGATGTTAAAACAGAGGATTTCAATTAGTATGGATTAAACAATAAATCACACCTGCATCAAAGTCTGTACTCTTAGCATATGAGTAAAATTTCTTGCCACTCAGAGATGTAAGTAAAGTCTTCCTTTGCCATGGAGCTTTTGTCACATGTCCACCATAAACAGCTGCAGCCATATTTGGAAACTGTGTGGTTAGGGTCTTTGGTATGTTATGATCATAGACTTTGGGGTAATTGTACAGAAACTGTTTTCCTGTAATAAGAACAATATCTGTTTGTAAAAACATACATGCAACAGATTCTTTTGGTAAAACTTGATAGATGACCTTGACCTTGTGACATGACTCTGACATCTGCAGATACTCATCATTGAGATATGTCATCCTAAAGTATCTTAAATAACTTTGAAGTGACTGGCAATGTCAACTCTTGCCTTAAGATTTTAGCAGGCAGCTGAATGGACAGACAGATGGACAGACAGACAACCATAAAACAATTTGAACTAGAAAGCCATGAATGGCTTTAGTCGCTCCACAGGCTTGAAATTCTTGTACAAGCAAATAAATTTTTTGACTAGATTTTTAGATATTTGGGGTTCTACTGATGTTGAAAATGATTTTCAAAATTGCAACTATATAACAGATAGAGAAATGACCTCCGCTCTTTAGAGACATATTTTTCATCAAATCAAAATAATTTTTGGCTGCATGATATGGGTCACCCAAAGATCATACCAAAAATGTTTGATTGATATCCATCAGTTACATTCTGAGAAAATGATTTTCAGTTTCCACTATTTAACATATTGAGAAATTACCTCCACCCATAAAATGCATATTTTTCATCCAATCAAAATAATATTTGGTACACTGATAAAGGGTCACTCATGGATCATTCCAGTGGAATTTGGTTGATATCCAAAAATTGGATTCTGAGAAAATGATTTGCAGATATTCCACTATATAACATATAGAGAAATGACCTCTGCCCATAAAATGCATATTTTTCATCCGATCACAATGATTTTGTGTAGACTGATATAAGGTCACAGAAGGATCATTCTAGTGAAATTTGGTTGATATCCGTCTGTTACATTCTGAGAAAATGATTTTCATAGTTTCTACTATGTAACATATAGAGAAATGACCTCCGCCCATAAAATGCATATTTTTCATCCAATCACAATGATTTTTGGTAGACTGATAAAGGGTTACTCAAGGATCATTCCAGTGAAATATGGTTGATATCTATTGATTACATTCTGAGAAAATGATTTTCATAGTTTCCACTATATAACATATAGAGAAATGACCTCCGCCCATAAAATGCATATTTTCCATCCAATCACAATGATTTTTTGTTGACTGATAAAGGGTCACCCAAGGATCACTCATGTAAAATTTAATTGGAATCCATAGATTAGAATCTGAGAAAACTCACTTTTTACCATATTTGGAAATTAGCCACGCCCATTTAATCCATGTTTTTCATTGGATCGAAATTTCTTGAACAACTTTGAAAGAGGGTCACCCAAGGATCATTCCTGTAAAGTTTGGTTGAAATCCATCCAGTAGTTTCTGAGGAGAAGATTTTTAAAGAAAAGTTTATGACCGCACGGACGGATGGACGCACGCACGACGGACACAACGCCATGACAATAGCCCCAGTGGCTTTCAGCCAGTGGAGCTAAAAACTTGTAAAAATTTGTAAACACTGATCAGCTCTGCAGTTACTACGCATCTGATCAGCTACATATTTTTTAGGTGGATACTACTAGTATTAGTCAATCATGTTTATAGGCACATTTAACCCTTGTCATGCTGAATAAAAAACCTTGGCAATATTATATTTAAATCAAAGTTCTGAAAGCTCTGTATTTCCTAATTGTGAGTAAGCATTTAATTTTGAAAATATAGTTTCTGAAACTTTTCTGGTTTAAAAAGGAAAATCAGGTGGTATTGACTAAGATCAGACTGCACATATG
Organism: Fragum whitleyi; assembly: GCA_948146395.1. Taxonomy (NCBI): domain Eukaryota; kingdom Metazoa; phylum Mollusca; class Bivalvia; order Cardiida; family Cardiidae; genus Fragum; species Fragum whitleyi. Next base: position 72,675,857 of record OX411543.1, on the reverse strand, counting down.
TGCAGGCTGATGTTTGTCCATACCTCCTGCCAAAGCAGTAATATTTTAGGATCAGCATGACAAGGGTTAAATTGGTTTTGTATTGACCTACTGTAGTACTCCACTGACCAAATTTGAATGTTCATGCCTCTCACAATCCCAAGGGGCTATACAGTATCAGTTGTGATTGTCTTGACAAGATAGTAAAACTTTTTTACCAATTGAACTGATTGTGAGAAGCAATGACATAAGCCAATTCATCATCACAATGCCAAAACATTAGGAGAAATTATTGCATAAAATATACGTTTTTCTGGTTGTTATAGACATACATTAACAGACAAAAATTCGCATAAACGGGAAAAAACGTGGATTAATCAGTAAATTCACATGCCCTTAACACCAGGTTTTTTTTCACTTTCTTATCCTTGATCTGGGTCCTATAAACTTTGGTCAATTTCAAAGATACTTACCTTTTTCAGCAATATTTGTTTGTCCAAAAATATGAATTAAAGCATTGTGTTTAAAACAGTGTATAGGTTTGAATTTGAAAAGTGCACACATTGATAAGAAAAATGTGTAAAACTTATTCATGTCTAACAATCGATTAACGCACAAGACATTGATCTTATTCCCACATTAAATTTTGTGACGTCATGAATTTACCAGGCAACGTCAGTATAAACACAAGAGGGCCATAGTGGCCCTTAATCACTCACCTGAATGAACTGTCTAAAATTTTCAAAAGAAGAATGAGAAATAGAATGATGAATGACTGACCTAAACAAAGCTGTTGCTTCTATACAACTTGAGAATCCCTTTTTTACAATTTTAAGGTTGACTTACAAGGATTTTTATAATTGATTTCGTGACCTATTTTTTAACCCCAGATGACCCAATTTTGATCTCATCCGAGATTTCATCTAGACAATCATTCTGACCAAATTTCAGGTTGATTGGCCAAATATTGTGGCCTGTAGAGTGCCTTCAAGGTTTTTCTTAGATTCGACCCTGTGACCTAGTTTTTGACCCCAGTTGACCCAATTTCAAACTCATCCGAGATTTCATTTGGACAATCATTCTGACCAAAATTCAGGTTGATCGGGCAAAAAATGTGGCCTCTAGAGTGCATACAAGGTATTTCTTAGATTTGACCCCGTGACCTAGTTTTTGACCCCGGTTGACCCAATTTCAAACTCATTCAAGATTTCATCAAGACAATCATTCTGACCAAAATACAGCTTGATCGGGCAATAAACGGAGCCACAAGAGTGCCTACAAGGTTTTTCTAAGATTTGACCCTGTGACCTACTTTTTGACCCCGGTTGACCCAATTTCGAACTCATGTGAGATTTCATCAAGACAATCATTCTGACCAAAATTCAGCTTGATCGGGCAAAAAATGTGGCCTCTAGAGTGCATACAAGGTTTTTCTTAGATTTGACACTGTGACCTAGTTTGACCCCAGTTGACCCAATTTCGAACTCGCCCGAGATTTTATCAAGACAATCATTCTGACCAAATTTCAGGTTGATCTGGCAAAAAATGTGGCCTCTAGAGTGCATACAAGGTTTTTCTTAGATTTGACCCCGTGACCTAGTTTTTGACCCCAGTTGACCCAATTTCGAACTCGCCCGAGATTTTATCAAGACAATCATTCTGACCAAAATTCAGGTTGATCCGGCAAAAAATGTGGCCTCTAGAGTGCATACAAGGTATTTCTTAGATTTGACCCCCTGACCTAGTTTTTGACCCCAGTTGACCCAAATTCAAACTCGTCCGAGATTTCATCAAGACAATCATTCTGACCAAAATTCAGGTTGATCCGGAAAAAAATGTTGCCTCTACAGTGCATACAAGGTTTTTCTTAGATTTGACCCCATGACCTAGTTTTTGACCCCAGTTGACCCAATTTCGAACTCGTCCAAGATTTCATCAAGACAATCATTCTGACCAAAATTCAGGTTGATCCGGCAAAAAATGTGGCCTCCAGAGTGCATACAAGGTTTTTCTTAGATTTGACCTTGTGACCTAGTTTTTGACCCCAGTTGACCCAATTTCAAACTCGTCCGAGATTTCATCAAGAATATCATTCTGACCAAAATTCAGGTTGATCCGGCAAAAAATGTGGCCTCTAGAGTGCATACAAGGTTTTTCTTAGATTTGACCCCGTGACCTAGTTTTTGACCCCAGTTAACCCAATTTCAAACTCGTCCGAGATTTCATCAAGACAATCATTCTGACCAAAATTCAGGTTGATCCGACAAAAAATGTGGCCTCTAGAGTGCATACAAGGTTTTTCTTAGATTTGACCCCGTAACCTAGTTTTTGACCCCAGTTGACCCAATTTCAAACTCGTCCGAGATTTCATCAAGACAATCATTCTGACAAAAATTCAGGTTGATCTGACGAAAAATGTGGCCTCTAGAGTGCATACAAGGTTTTTCTTAGATTTGACCCCGTGACCTAGTTTTTGACCCCAGTTGACCCAATTTCGAACTGGTCCAAGATTTCATCAAGACAATCATTCTGACCAAAATTCAGGTTGATCCAGCGAAAAATGTGGCCTCTAGAGTGCATACAAGGCAAATGTTGACGACGGACATCGCACGACGCACGACGGACATCCACCTAACCACAATAGCTCACCATGAGCACTTCGTGCTCAGGTGAGCTAAAAAGTGACAGAGTAATGCATGATGTAATTTTCCAGTATTTTGTAGGTCTGGAACTATTTAAAAGCGTTTCTATGAATTAATTTGCAATCTCTGTTGGAAAAAATACTGGAGGCTTTCTTTTTATGCAATAATAGCAGCAATTCACATTTTTTTTTTTTAATGTTAACATTAGCTGAGACCCTCAAAATGCTTCAATGCCCTTGTGTTAAAGCATTTTTTTCGGACTCTTCAAATATTAACACCCTCAAAAAAGTGAATTAACCCTACACTAAACTGTTAAAAAATAACATAATCAAATAAATTCTTTGTCTGCATTTATAAAAAAATTCTCATCCTCGAAAGTGAGTTTTCTCAAACTTAGAAATCAAAGAAATGTATGAACATAAGAGACAATATGAATAAGTTGTTATTTTTAGTATATTTTTATGTCCATAATTTTATCATATTACATATAACAGAATTAAAACTTTAACCTCTGGCTGAAATTTGAGAAAATTCTCTATTTAGCATGAGAAAAGTTTTATTATCAAGCAGAAATACAGTGAAATACTGTTAATTTTTGAAATTCCTATAAATCAATATTTTTTTCCCTATTAATCAAACTTGTTATTTAAAGGAACTATTTGTTATTTATTTATTTTGTTGTTGGTTAATTGCAATAAAGCAGTGGATTGCTATTATCTGGATTGCACTGTAATGCATTACTTTTCTACTACCATACACCTGCCCTGCCTTCAGGATGACAAAACATCGCAAACTATTTGCAAATTATACCCAGCTTTGCACATGCACTGTGACAGTGTGCAAAGCTGTGTATAATTTGCAAACAATTTGCCACGTTTGGTCATCCTGAATGCAGGGCTGAATAAAACTGACCTATTTCCTCTACATTCTGATCTGTTCTCATTGATATACACAAGAAAGTCTGTCCATAATAATTGGCATTGCTAGGCCATGCATATCCATCTGCCTGTTTGTTTGGAAACTTTGGAGTACTCTGAACCAACCAGAAGGCAGTTTTATCATCAAACCCAACAACACCTGTTGAAGAGACGAAAAAAACAAGGAATTATTCTAATTCTGTTTATGAAATACTTTTTCCCATGGTATGGCATTTTATCATATAACTACAAATATCCTGTGTGATTACATCCCATGTGATACTTTTTCATGATTTCACATGGATATTTTAAAAACAATGGCATAATGCAGTTATTTTTAGAAACTTGCCTTTCTGTGAGAAACATCGACAAAAACAAGGCAAATAGAGGTAAAAAGATAAATAAAATACATACTTATTGTATTGTATGAAAAAATATCTAAGTTAGTTTTGGGATTTGATAAAAACAAGGCAAATAGAGGTTATAATATAAATAAAATACATACTTAGTGTATTGTATGAAAAAATATTTCACTTAGTTGTGGTAATTGATAATTGTCAAGGCTTTGTGGAAATTGATAATTGTCGAGGCAGAGCCTCGACAATTATCAATTCCCCCAATCTTGTTAGATTTATTTCCCCCCAAAAAACACACTAAAAACATATTAAATATTTTTCATATTATTGACCTTGACAGAAAAACCTTGCCAACAAAAGGAAACATATCAACCAGATCCATCAATATTCCAACTTGGAGCAATATGCCCCTGATCTTATCATCCCATTAAAAAGGCCAAAGAAAACCTATATTATAGCAAGCACATATAAATGTCATAGTCATAACATTGCATAAACCTTAAAAATCAAAATGATTTTTTTGATTGACCCTGTTGACTGACAGAAACAAGAGCATGTGGCTTTGTATAACTTTCTTGTTTGAACAAGATAATTCAAGATCTAAATATAAGACCTCTGACTGTAAGAATTAACCAGTTACAAAATATGCCATCAAATAATTGTGCAACAAAATATCACCAAATCATACCAATTTTTTGCTAGGTCAGGTAACTTGGAATAATCTGTTAAAATTATTCAAATCCATGCATAATGGAAAAAGGATTGAATTGTGTTCACAATTTTTGCAACTTTTGACAGACAGATGTACTGCTGGATAAACAAATATGATGTTTGGACAGAAGGACAGCCAGAGAAGGTGACACCAATTGAATATACCTCCACCTTTGGCAGCATTAATAATCAAGTTGAATCCATCATCAAGGATTGACACTAACACTAGTCCTCGGGCCCCGAGACTTGTGATTTTAGGGAGGACTGGAAAAGGCTTTCATGTTGCAGGCCCTTCAGGCCTGTAGTTAATTGAAACTTTATTTTCAATTTGTTCACTTTTGAAAAATAAGTTGACTTTCTATTACTTAAATTTGCATCATACTGTGTGGAAAAATTGTAGAAAAAGAAGAAATTGCTTGTCACAAGCAATTTCTTCTTTTCACACAATGTTTTCCCTGCAATCTACTCCCCAATTTGCCAAAAGTTGAACTTGGTTTTTAAAAAGAACCCGTTTTTACTATGGAGGACAAGGAACATTTAGGATCAACAGGTCCTTCAGGCTGGTGGCAAAAAGTAGTTAGAGTTGAACCCTGTATCATAGACTTCAAATTTGATATTTTCGTTGATTAGAGCAAAACATCCTCAACACAAAAGAACTAATAATTGAGTCCAACCTTTTGTATGACCAGTCTCCTCGTAATAACTTGACGATCTTTTTGACGTTGATGTTGAGGGTTCAGGGAGCTCATCATTGTACATGGCATAGAAGGCATATGAGTCAGCCTTATCCTGAGTCTGGAATGTAGGAAAAACTATGATATGGCTCACAATCATATCCTATAATTGAATTCAAATTTTTTTTGTATTGAACGTATTGTCAAGTTTTAGAACATCCAGACCAGTCTTGACCAAGCTTTCCCTACTATTTTCCTGTAAAAACCCCTGCCTTGTACCATAATTTGGAAAACCTAACTCAACTATGAGGACAAACAATAAAAGCCCATCGGAGTTGAAAGGAGACATAATAACTGAGACAAACATTTTTGATAAAAGTGTAATACTTGTAATACTTTTCCAATTTTTCATATTTTTTTCTACACCCTTTAATATGGCATTGAAAGACTGATCATCTGTGGCATTCTGCATCTGAGTGACAGGCATTTTAATGGCATTCACTTCTTTGTTGAGAACACAACTCTGTCACCTTTTGTCTGATTTACTTGAAACTTTTAAAAATGGCAGTTATATTCCTCTCATGGTTACAGAGAGGAGTGCACAAGAACCATAACTCTACCTAGCTTGGTTTTTTAGTCGTTTCCCTTTGTTGATTTTAATTTTTGGACATCCTGTATTGTAAAGAGCGTATCTTGTGACAAATTGCCACCTTGTTTGATATCATTTTCTAGATGAAAGTTCATCCAATTGTAGTATGAAGGTTCTATTAACCCTTTTCATGCTGGATTCAAATTTAATTTCATACAAATCACTATTGTTTTGTTATTTCAAATTGTCTGGCTCGAGGTTTTCATACAAAAATTAAGCCAAATTTTAAATTAAAATAAATATATGTATAAAAGATAATATTAAAAAGTTGTTATTTATAACAACTTATTAATTTCATCTTTGTTAATACATTAAAATGAGTAATAAAACAGAATAACAGCTTTAATCTAAAATTGAAATTTGAGAAAATTTTAAATTAAGCTTGAGAAAAGTTTTATAACCTCATGCCCTGATTGGTTGTCTTTTAAGGCTTGTATTAGTCTTTAATTGTCTGCAAATCAAGATTTTCCATAATAAAATCAGTGACTATTCTAGGATTCAAAAAGTAGGGAGGAATTTTGTTGAAAATCAGCAACATTTCCAAAAAGATAGATTTTTGCTCTTTCTCTACTCTATGTAAAAAAATCTTCCATATTCTTAAAAAAAAAATGGGGGGGGGGGGAATTTTTCAAATGTATATGCTAAAATGTGCACCCCCCCCTCCTAGAATGGACAATGTAATAATTCAACAGAAAACAGACAGTGCAGGCTAAGATCAGCCTGCATGTCTGTGCAGGCTGATCTTAATCTTAACTGTCAGTTAAAGCCCTGTGTAAATCATAATTATGCTGTGAGCAGCAGGAGAAGGATTAATTTGAACTTAACATTTTTCATCTGGTAAAGGTAAACAAAATGCTATATCAGGATCTAACCTTATCTTTACCATCCAATATAAATCTTGAACTTCTCCATTTCAGTGTGTCATTCAGGTCTTTTCTAACATTCAACTTTCCCTGTTGATAAAATATAGGTTATGAGATTCAAAACATTTCATGAGATAGTCAATGGAATTAAATGTTTTTTAAAAGAACAACTAGAGAACCTCCTATAGGTGCCGAAACTCTGTTGAGTGCTGGATAGTGGAATCGAAGTAGAAAAGAGAGCATATTGTGCTCAAAATGAATCTAGAATGATCCCTATTAATAGTATAGTCTGCTCTTTTGATAGGAAACATGATTGTCAAGTTTCAAGTGGATAATTTCATTAGAACCAGCCACATCACAAAATGTCAGTTTTTTGTAAGACGCTGACAACAACGCCAAGGCTATAGAAATACCAGCTGAACTAAATCAAAGCACTGAAGTACTGATGGTAGACGTTTTTCTGTTGGTATACTAGAGTGATTCTTCCATATGTTGAGAAAAGAGAAATTTAACATGAAAAAATTACAATAAAAGGTAAATGACCTGACCCAAGTTCGCATCTTGCTTCAGATATACATTTCTCAACATATTATTGTCGATCGTCAACCAAAGTCCTGTAAAAATAGTGATTATCTGAACCATTGGGTATAAAAGGAAAGAAATGACAATTAGATTATCTAGGTATTATTATTTTTTGCAACACTAATCGATTCTCCGTGGTCACAATCAAAATTCTGTTGTTATCTGCTTGAAAAATTTAATACAGGGATCAATCAATGTTCCGCGATTTTCATTTTCAAATGAAAAAAAGAAAGGGTAAGCAGGAAAAATAATTGCAGACACTCTCGAGATTGAATGTCGTGTGATGAAAATTTAGTGTAAAACCCCATTGCATAGACCTTTATCGCACGACCTAACTGCTTTACACTACCTGCTCGCGTTGTATCCGTATTCATGTGTGTGATCTAGGTTATTATTCCATTTTTTATTAGTGTCAAGGGAGGTTACCATTTCAGTAATTCCATTTACCATTTTCATGAGTGACCTCCCATATACCTTTGGGAAACAAGGGGCAAATTACTCACTCTGCCTGAAAAGTAGTTCTACGAAAGCAAAACGTTCAACCTATCTCAGAATTACATAAGATTTCGCACTTAGAAAATGTCTTTTAGGTTTCAACAAGTAATGTAGAATACTTGTTTCACTCCATTTTTGATATGCATAGTTGTCAGACAGACACAATTCTTGAAAAAGAGTAAATTGAATCTAAGTGAGCACTACTGTTTTGAAAACCTATTAACATCTGACAGGATTATTCTTACGTAGTACTAACACTGGTGAACGTAAACGTCCACCAAAAATTATAATATAATGAAATAATCCATAGTTTGTCCTTACAACTCATGGTGAAATAACATTTTACAGATAAGTTTGTTTTTTCAATTACATCAATCTCATTCTTCATGCAATGCTCTTTTTATTGCATGACTTTCAATCTTTACATACAATAATATAAATGTTAAGACTTTAAAATTAAATGCTGCTGAACTATTACAGTTCCTCTACCTTAAAACCAAGCCATCATTTTGTGGTGTTTCTGTTATGAGGTCAGCCAAAGGGTTCACAGTTGTATTCCCTGGAGCAGCAATCGATATTGAAAAAAGCCCCACCCTGCCACGTCCATATTTTGGGGATCAATCAAAATTTCTTTAACAATTTAAGCATGTGCTCAGGTGAGCTAAAAAGAGAATAAGGAAACTATCTTTGAGGCTCCTTTTCCCATGCCTTAACTCTTAATGCAATCAAAAGGAATGGAATTTTTTCTAATGACCAGACAAACATCCTGAACACGTTTGAGAAAGATTGGGTGAAAATTATGACCTCTAGCGTGGTAACAAGAAAATAGTTTATAAGACTTCTACTCCCTTTACATTAATTAAGTCTAAATGCCACAAAATCAATAGGATCCTTCCTTATGACTTGACAAACATCCTGAGCACATTTGGGAAAAAATGAGCCAAAGAGTGACTTCTAGAGTAGTAACAAGAAAATTGTCTAAAAGGTACCTTTTCCCTTGATATGAGTTGGATTTCACTCAAAATCATTAGGGCTCTTCCTTAAGCCTAGACAAACATCCTGAGTAAATTTCAGCAAGACTGAGCCAAAATTGTAAGTTCTAGAGCAAAAATAAGATTTCACCTTTTGAACCCCTTTCTAACCTTATTTTGACCTTTTTTGATGTTCGGTCCAATTCTTTGAAGTATTTTATAAGAGCATGACCTAAGTATCATATCATAAAGTTTGATTAAAATCTGACAAATAGTTTCAGAGGAGAAGATTATCTTAAGATTTGACCTTGTGACCCTTTTTTCAGCCCTATTTTGACCCAATGTTGACTGTGATTTAAAATATTTTAGTATTCTGAAAAAAGCATGACTCAAGGATAATTTACATGAAGTTTGGTCAATTTCTGTTCAGTCCTTTCAGAGAAAAAGATTTCTTAAAAGATTTGACCTTTTGACCCCCTTTTTTTTACTACGTTTTGACTCTGATTCAAAATCCCAGGATCAATTTTTGACATTTGGTCTAATTCTGATCAGTAGCTTCAAATGAGAAGATTTCTTTTAAAATTGTTGACAAACAGACAAACCCTGAACATTGACTGATCACAATAGCTCACCTTGAGCACTTTATGATCAGATCTTATGCAACTTGAATTCCCCCCCCCCCCTTTCTACAAATAGAAATAGTCCAGCTAAAAAGTCTGTTCATGATCAAAGAGAGTGTCATGTCACAGCAACCATACTGGCTGATCCAGATCCATGAAAATTGAAGGAATATATTTAACCCTTATCCTACCAAGTTTTGGTAGATTGGAAGTGATTGGGAATTTTCAAAATGTTTTTCCAACAATAATCATGAAGAAAACGGGCAGTATTGGTTAAGATCAGGCTTTGTCAAAGTACAGTCTAATTTTGTTTAATACTGTAAACAAGAACTTTGTGATCAGCAGAAATATGCTGCTTAGTATTCAAAGATTCTCTATTCAAGCCTTTCCTTAGTTACACTATCCTAAGACTTTATAATCCCTCATTGATTTTCATATGATTCTGTGGAAAAGGAGAAATAACTTTTAACATGCAATTAAGTTCTCATTTCCCTTAAATATTTTCTATTACATAGGTTGTTGTTTTTATAAGATTGCACCACTTACAAATTCTTGAATTGCCATCTGAAAAAAAAAAATGTAGTAGGAAACATGTCTAATTTACCTTTGGTGCGGAATAAATTTGTTGGAGTGTGTAATAGACAGCATGATCTTGGTTTTTCATGGTGGTATCTGACAGTTGCCATGCAGGTTGATCTGGGTCCATGTAGTAGAAGGAATCATCTGGAAGTGGATTCATGTGATGCGGGAGTTTGTAAGCAATAAACCTGTGAAGGGATATTTCATAAAATTATACTGGTTGGTGCAACCAGTATGTCATGTCCATAGTTTCAACAAATAATGAGACAGCTAAAACGAACTATCAGGGAACTATACAAAACAATTATTTTGAAAAAAGATTAGTAGGGTTGACTATTGAGTTCAAAATAAGTATTACAATAGTATTGCGATAGTAAAGTTGCTATTGGAATAGTATTGCAATAGTCAGAAAACAATTGCAATACTATCACAATAGTTGTTTTTACAGAAACAAGAGGACCATGATGGTCCTATATTGCTCACCTTCGTCTTTTTGACTTCTCCCTAAGCAAAATTAAATGCTAGATCATTAAATGACCATTTAATCTTTCAAAGAAAAACATTACTCTATTCCTATGATCCCTGCATCAATTTCTAGCCTTTTCTAAACAAGTTTCATGTGACCTGGCAAACATTCTGGCCTAGTTTCATAAAAATTGGGCCATGTTTGTGGCCTCTAAAGTGTTAACAAGATAATTGTCATTAAGCCCCTTTTCCTGTGATATGGCACGGATCTTTCTAATTTTCAATAGGGTTCATCCTTGTGACCTAGCCATTATTCTGACAAGTTTCAAGAAAATTGAGATGTATTTTTGGCTTCTAGAGGGTGAACAAGAAATTTGTCATTAAGGCCCCTTTTCCCGTAATATGGCACAGATCCTTCCCAATTTCGATAGGGATCATCCTTGTGATTTGGCCAACCTTCTGACCAAATTTCATAAAGATTGGGCCATATTTGTGGCCTCTAGAGTGTAAACAAGAAAATTGTCATTAAGGCTACTTTTCCCATGATATGGCACAGATCCTTCCCATTTTCAATAGGGGTCATCCTTGTGGCTTGGCCATTCTTCTGACCAAATTTCATAAAGATTGGGCCATATTTATGGCCTCTAGAGTGTAAACAAGAAAATTGTCATTAAGGCCCCTTTTCCCATGATATGGCACGGATCCTTCCAATTTTCTATTGGGATCATCCTTGTGGCTTGGCCATTCTTCTGACCAAATTTCATAAAGATTGGGCCATATTTATGGCCTCTAGAGTGTAAACAAGAAAATTGTCATTAAGGCCCCTTTTCCCATGATATGGCATGGATCCTTCCCGTTTTCAATAGGGTTCATCCTTGTGACCTGACCAACATTCTGACTAAGTTTCATGAAGATTGGGCCATTTTTGTGGCCTCTAGAGTGTAAACACTAAGATTGTTGACGCCGGACGACAGACGACACACGATGGACGACGGACATTCAATGATCACAAAAGCTCACCTTGAGCACGATGTGCTCAGGTGAGCTAAAAATAGATAAAAATCAATGTTAAAGCTTCCACCTTTTATTAGACTTTATATCGGTCTAGTAAGATGCTGTTTACCTTGTCAATGGCAAGTGAATTATCAAATCAGTTAATTACAGATATTCCCTTTAAAAGAATTGGATTTGACCTCATTCTCTGATAAAACATGCAGAAAGGCAACTATTACAATACAGCGATACTTCGACCTATTGTTACTCCCCTAAAGATTAGATCAGGGCTTGTGTTAGTATTTGACATTGAGGAGTCATTGACTCATCACCTTAGAAAGTTTGGGGGTCAAAACTGATTTTAAAGGGGTCAAAACTATTAAAAGGCAAAACATAAGTAGAATTTAGCACATTAACGAGTCATTTACCTTTTTCTTGAAATGATTTGATGTAAGTAAAGAATTTGTAAAACTTTAGATAGTGGAATTTGTGAAAATCTTAGGTATAAAACCATGTTTTTGACCCTTAGTAATTTCTCTCAAGGGGGTCAAAATGACCCCCTGGAAGAAATTTCTAGGGGTCAAATGAATAAACTTCAGTTTTTAGGGGTCAAAACCCTGGTTTACGGGTCAAACACGAGTCCTGTTAGATCTAACAAAGGTCAACCAAAAAGAGATAATTCTAGAAGAAGTCAATCAAATCGAGGTAATTTCAAAAGAGGCCAATTCAAAAGAGGTAATTTTAAAAGAAGTCAATTCAATTAGGGGCAATCTCAAAAATGACTTTTCAGAGAGTTGTCCCTAACTCCTTATAATTTAATACAAGTATTTTAAAAAACTATAGTGAAAATAGAAGAAATCACTTCTTACAAGCAATTTCTTCTATTAATACAGTATTTTTTTGCAGTATAGGATGGTTTTGTTTCAAATAGCACTCTAAAACCTTAAATTTTTCTCTTTGGACTATTCCAAAATCTCAAGAAACATAAAAGGGTTAAAACAGTAAAATATACCAGAAACCACAAAATAAACTAGATTTCTAGATATTTTGGGCTCTACTGATGTTGAAAATGACATTTACAAAGTTTCAACTATAAAACATACAGAGAAATGACCTCTACCCATAAAACACATATTTTTCATCACATCACAATAAATTTTGGCTGTATGATAATGGGTCACCCAGGATCATACCAAAGAACTTTGGTTGATATCCATCTGTTACATTCTGAGTAATGATTTTCAAAGATTCCACTATATAACATAATATATAGAAAAATGACCACCGCCCATTAAAATGCATACTATTCATCCAATCACATTTTTTTTTGTAGACTGATATAGGGTGACTCAAGGATCATTCCAGTGAAATTTGGTTGATATCCATCAATTAGATTCAGAGAAAATGATTTTTACAGTTTCCACTACATAACATAAAGAAAAATGACCTCCGCCCATAAAATCAATATTTTCCATCCGATCACAATAATTTTTTGTAGACTGATAACGGGTCAACCAAGGATCATTCATGTAAAATTTAATTGGTATCCATCTATTAGATTCTGAGAAAACTCACTTTTTACCATTTTGGAAAGTTACAAGCCACGCCCATTAAATCCATATTTTTCATTGGATCAAAATTTCTTGATCAACTTTGAAAGAGTGTCACCCAAGGATGATTCCTGTGAAGTTTGGTTAAAATTCATCCTGTAGTTTCTGGGGAGAAGAATTTTAAAGAAAATGTTTACAACCGGACGGACGCATGCCACACGCACAGATGCACAACAGACGGACGCTGACAGACGACGGACACGCCATGACAATAGCCCCAGTGGCCTTTGGCCAGTGGAGCTAAAAAATAAGACGGGGTAAAACAGTAAAAAACATGTCACTAAGAAAGTCATTTTTCATGATACAATCTACAAGGAAAAAAGACTTATTTTAACCTAGTAAAGGCCCAAATTTCAATTATATATCACAGCAGGATAATGGTATTTTCAGAGGCTAAACCCAAAATTAAGATGTCATATTGGAAACAATACAAGGCCAAATAGCTCTTTGTCTTTTCCCAGTCTGATAGGGATCATTTCAGACAATTAAACAGTAGTCAAAGCAAGACAAAGTACAAAGTTTAAGATTGGTTCACTAATTCAAGGAATATCATGACTATATTTGAAGGAGAATTGCATGGTACTACAAAAGAACTGTCAATATGTCATATCTATGGTTCAGCCCAAAACTGTTGTAACTGCTTATATATGTTTATAGGCAGTTACAATTGTTTCCCAATGAGTCATTGTTACAGGGTTGAAAAGGTAATGAGAAAATCATTGTTCAGTAATGCAAAGGTTTAGAGCAAGACTAATGTAAGTGCCTATTTAATTATAGGTACTTACAATAGTGTTGCATTGCAAATCATGACCCCCTCAAAAAAAACTTAACTTAACGGAAATGGAAAAATAGATTAAGCAAGGGTCAAATTTACAAATATGATTTAAGTATTTTCTTTCCTGTTTGTAAATATTTATTACACAACTATCCTTTACTTTCTTCTAAGTAAGGATCAATTGTTGGGGTTAAAATTTATCAAGGAAGTTTTCTTAACAAATACCTTAAACATGTATATCCTTATTTTGTTATTTATAAGTTTTTTTTAAATGAATTTCATGGCAAAAAGCTGTTTGAATAAACAGAATTATTATATAAATGGTCAGATATGCAGATTTCAACTACAAAATTCCTGAAACCCTTTAACCCTTTCCTGTTTTACAAAATAAAGAAAATTTAAAGTGGATTTCATTCGAAAAATAACTATTCAGTAGGGTAGAAAATAGTGTGGAAAATGAAGAAATTGCTTGTCAGAAGCAATTTCTTCTTTTTTCACAATGTTTTCTCAATCATAAAATCACAGACACGTAAATAGCAGGGATTAAACAGCAAAGGGTTAAAAAACCTGGGCTATTCTCTCAGAGGACTCTTTTTTGTTTGGAGAAAAGGTCATGAAAATAACTGCATGTTCAGAAGATTTAAATCTTTCTTTTGATCTTCTTTTATTTCAAAGTTATTATAACATTCTTAAGCCAAAAACAGTTGCATGTTAAATGGAGTAACATTGTGATAATTGATTAAAATATCAATGTTATCTAATCAAGGCTGTGAGAAATTATCAAGAACAGGCTTTGCCAAATGTTTCATTCAAGAGGGCCAGGTCTGAAGACCATGGCGAGGCGTCAGTTTAACACTATTGTAAGTGCCTATATATTCATAGGCACTTAAAATAGTGTTGCACTGACCCCTTGATGGATCCCAACATCTGTAAGGATCAGAGGATCTGAAATGAAATCACTATTATGTTTATGTTGGGTGATCAAAATTACTAGCTACAGTTTATTAAAACTTATAATTTTCAAAAATATTGATTTGTCTACTGTACATAATGTATAAATATCTAAGTTGAGTTATTCATATGCAGTATAAATTCCATCTTCATGATTAACCATTTGACCTCATTTATATTGGCAAATCGATGACTCAGCGTGAAACAGTTGTAACTGCCTATAAACAAATAGGCAGTTACAACTGTTTCACACTGAGCCATTGAAATGCCCAATCCAAGTGTTTAAAAAATTAGTACGGTAAGTTAAACCAAACCATATATTGTCATGCAGTCATAGTTTAACCACCAAACATAATTATGGCTTTAATAAGTGGCTTTTAAGGCATTTCTGGAATTTTTTTTGATGAATTAGGGTAAAACCCAGCTATGGGATCTATTATCAAAAGCACAATATTTTACATCTGACCCAAACATGAGTTGATCTAATTATGTAGTGATATTGCTCTGCTTATGTTATTATTGGTGGATCTAGCTGAGGTTTGAGCAGGTTGACACCCCCCCTTTCCCCTTGTAACACTAAATTATTAAATTCAATTTTATAATAAGACCTACGTCGCCGGAGTGAAATAACCACATTGAATATTTTTGATATTACAAAGGTGTTATTACACTAGTGGAATAACTATGCAAATGAGCTCAGAGCAACGCTATTTTGTAACCGCGAAAATGACGACATAATCAATGTTTTGTGACATCATTTTTAAACGGCGTTATAAGTTTTGCGGAAAATTGAAATGTTGAATTTCAAGAATATTGGCGATTTTTCGCTAAAATTTGGGTCATATAATTATAAACAGAATATAGCCTCGTTTTCATCTGTTTATAGATGACTCGTTTAATAAATTCAGTATTCAATGACCACTCATTCAATATCCTCTATTTATTTGAATTCAGTCAAACCACTCCAATAACAGACCTGGATCCTGTGTTTCCAAAACTTATTTTGATTGAACCTAAACAAATTTCTTTCAGAACTATAGGATTTAGATAAAGCTCCAAAAATAAATGAAATGGCTAAATGAGCGAGTGCATGACATTTCCAACAATTTAATTTGACATACATGTCACGGTCAGGTGCAAACATTCAGCAGCACAGGCAGCTAAATTTACATGGTGTTAATAGAGGAACACTCAACTACCTAAAGATACTATGAGACCTTATCTATCTGGACGTTGCACAGTGAAGACTGGTCAGCCTGTGCAGATGCACAAGCTAGCCAGCATCTTTGCTTTATGCATGTTTCAAATTGTTGGAAAAGTCATGCACGCACAAGCTCATGTATTTTTTCCTGAAAATTTGATGATAGAGGTTCATAAAACTAGACTGTTATAGATCTACGAGAGAAAGTGTTCAAATCCTGTAACTACAGCACTTGAAAAAATTCCCGACATTATCGTCTGCTGACTTTGAACTTCGACTAGATTGATCCAATGGATTACCTTTCATCCCTTGGTCCCCCTTTGTCCCCATAATTACATGTTCTTTAGATAGTTTCACTCTGAAAGCCCTGTTTTGAACTATGAAGTGATACGGCTATAAATATAATCAGAGACTAGAATCTAGATCTAGGGCCAACTTATTTCTGACCCTGGGCGGGTACTGTTGCCCGCAACATCAGAGTATCTCTCAGAAAGCGGGCTACCAGCTCTAGACTAGTCCATATATCGACCATCAGAATAGCTGATATTCGACAGTGAGACCAGTCTACACCCGACCCGAAATCGGGTCAGAAATAAGTTGGCCCCTAGAATCTAGACCCTAGATTATATTATAGGTCGTTATTTTAGACCTAAGATCCCCGTGAACAAAGGGTCTGTGCTACCTGTAATAAACTAGAAGATGAAGAACATTTTATGCTTCATTGCTCAAAATATGATGTACCTAGGGATATTTTACTCAACAAAATCAGGGGTGTGGAAATACTAATTAAATTTTCTCCACTTGTCCCTGGACAAGTAAAAGCGGATTTTCTACTCGTCCAAGATCAAAATGAACTTGTCCCCCTAGAGAGTTAATAGAAAAAAAATGAAAAAAACATTGCCTTTTGATGAAGAAAATGCTGGTATCCAGCATTTTCTTCATTAAAAACAATGTTTTCTACCCTATGATATGAACATTAGGATGATTTCTCTCTTAATTCTTTTAAGCAACATTCCAAGATTTGCCCTGGTATTTACTTGTCCTTGGACAAGTGGTTTAGGAAAATTTACTTGTCCGCAAGTACAAAAGCCCGAGTTGGACAAGTCGGGCATGGGAATTCCACACCCCTGACAAAATGCGAATTGAATACCACGACTGTAAACCAGACACCGATATTGCATTACAATTATTTACTCGTCTGATGAACCCAGTAAACATTGTAGAAACTAAATATATCTGTGACTACATTACAACATCTATTATGTTAAGATAATCTTATTACGATTTTTTCTTGCTGCTATATAATTTCACTATGTTATGATCTTTTCATTGGAGGACACCCACTATGTTATGTGAGTTTTCTGAATAAAATCTTGTATCTTGTATATTTCACGCAATCCTTACACGAAGTCTTAATTGTGCTTCACTCACCAATCGACAGGTTTTCCTGCATGTGACATACACTGCAGACTTTCACAAAATCGCATATAACACAAAAGGAGTAAAGAGAAAACCACTGACATAATTCCCTGAGAACGAACTGACCCGGCCCTTCCCGCCATCTTGTCAAAGGGAAAGTCATGTGATATTGCTTTCTGTCACGTGATTGTCATGTGATATTTGTTTACACGGTGATAATCCAACATCCAGTCAAGGTAAAACTGTCATTTCTTAAATCTTTTTTTTTTTCTTTGAAATTGTCTATAGGCTGTTGCCTCTCGGTTCTTTTCTTCCTGTTGACATTTGTCTCTATAATAATATTCCTGTTCCTTAATTCAAAAATAATTCCTTTGTGATATCCATGTCAAAACATGCTCCAGTAAACATTTTATGTACATGTACATCTCGAAATGAAACCGAAAGGATACTTGTCATGGCACTGTTAAAAAGGAATAAAAATATATTATCCTTGATATTGCCTTTAGACAATGCGTGTTTTACTTTAAGTTTATTGTTACATAAATTCTTCACAGTTCTCTAAAACTCATACCAACATATGGATCAAGGGATCAGTGCAACATTATTGTAAGTGCCATTATAGGTTTGAAAGTAAGAAACAGGTGGCGTAGACTAACATCAGACCGCACATATGTGCAGGCTGATGTTTGTCTATAGCTCTTGCCAAAGCAGGAATATTCCGGGTTCAGCATGTCAAGGGTTAATGTTCTGGGTTCAGCATGAACAGCCCCTCAGTGACATTGATTAAAGATCGAAACATTTCTTCCTGTTTTTTTGTTTACTTCTAATTTGAGCAAATTCATATTACAAGTACATATATGTATTTGTAAACTAGGACAAGGTACCATTGAACTGGCAATTGAACAGACTTTAAGTTCTTATCAGTCTTTGAAGAAGCCTTGGAAAGGGATGACCATTGAACAGTGTTTACTATTCAAATAAAAGAAGGTCTATGCAGTGCTGTAGTGTTGATGTACAGATATCTAATTTGCATGTAGGGTTTGCCGTTAAAATAATTTAGGAACTCTCAATATACATATATTTAGGGCCCGTGAAATAATGTAGAATTATTGCATAGAATGTGAATTTTCAGGTCAATATTGGCATATGTTATTGGACATTACCTGGTCGTAGTAAATTCACCAACCATTAACACCCAGGTTTTGTCCGTACATATCATCAATCTTGGGCCTCAACAGCTCATTAATTTTAATGAAACTTTTTTTCTGCAACATTTGTTGATATATATCAATGCATTTTGATAATTATACATCAAAGGTTTGATTTTGACGAGTATACAATAAATTGATAAGTAAAATGGTTAACGTTAATTTAGAGCATAATTAAAGACATTGGTTTAATTCCCGCGTTAAATTTTGTGACAACATGAATTCACCAAGCAACGGCGGTATCAACAAAAGTGACAATGCAATACATAAAGCAATATAGCCCATTTTTGGTAGGTTTGTGGCTCATTTTGAAACGTTTCTATGAATTATTTGGCAATCACTGCTAAATAAATACCTTAGCCTTCCTTTTTATGCAATAATAGTGTCAATTCACGTTTTAGAGAGGGTTAACATTTGCGGAGACCCTAAAAAATGCTTTAAAGTCCTTGTGCTTGGCACTCTGGTGTTTAACCATTTTTTCGGGTCTCTGCAAATGTAATCGCCCTTTAAAACATGAATTAACCCTATAATAAATAAACACAAATATTATTTTCTTCTTATAAAGGGTTAGCACAAAACTATTGTAAGTGCCGATGTAAACATAGGCACTTACATTAGTTTTGTACTGACCCCTAGAAAATGACCAAAGTGTTTTCAAAACTTCTTAGGGTTTTCTCTGTTTAATCTTCAGATGAAGGACAATAAACCTCCACCGCAGGGACAGTTACCAGTAATGCTGATTACTGTGGGCTCTGGTATAGTTGGTACAACACTCCAGGCTCCGATTGACAGGGTGAAGTTACTCCTACAGTGTCAGAATGAAATGGTCCTTAGCCAGCGCCTGAATCAGCGCTACAGAGGCATTATCAATTGTGTACGTAGAACATATCAAACAGAAGGGCTTATTCAGTTCTGGAGGGGCAATGTTGCAAGCATTTGTCAAGGGCTACTTACTAATGCTACAGGTTTTGCAATCAAAGATCTCATCAAGCAAACTAGCATATTGCAGGGTAAGCCTGGGGATTCTCATGCTGTTATTATATCCAAGAACATTATGCAAGGTTCAATGGCTGGCTTGTGTTCCTTAGTCCTTGTGTATTCTTTTGGCTATTGTCGAAATCGTCTTGCATGTGATGTCCTTAGTGGAGAAAAAAGCACTACGCGTCAATTCAGTGGGATGACAGATGTTTACAGAAAAACTTTGCAATCAGATGGTATAACAGGCCTGTACCGTGGTTTTTGGACAGCAATTGTGGGTATCGCAGTATATAGAGGATTATACTTTGGACTGTATGATACCCTTCGACCAATTGTTGCAGGTGGTCAAGGCTCTGCCCAGGTATTAAATTCCTTTTTGTTGGGTTATGTCGTCACTCTCACTGCTGGAATGATGTCCTACCCAATAGATACTGTTCGTCGACGAATGATGATGAGATCCTGTGAACCAGTCAAGTATAAAGGTGCTTTAGACTGTGCCCGTTTTATTGTAAAGAATGAGGGATTCAGGCCCTTTATGGATGGGTTTGGAGTCCAGTTGCTGCGATCAGTTGGTGGAGCTTTCCTTTTGATGGGATATGATATGTTCAGACACCGACAATGATAGAGATTTTTATCTAGCATTCGACAATCAATTTGGCTTAATGCCAGTGTTCCTTAACTACAGTTTTTTCTAACCTCTTACCCGCGATGCATCATTCTAAGGAAAATACTGTAGCCGAATGCGAAATTGCTTTTTAAACCCCAACATTTTTGGCAAAGGGGATATAGAAATGGTCTCTGTCTGTCATTCTGTAGTTCCGTCATTCTGTGAACTAATTTGTCTGGAGCATATCTCCTAAAGTATAATAGCTATCAACTTGAAACTTTAAAAATGGATAGATCTCATGGAAGAGAAGTGCAGTGTACAAGATGTACACACTTTTGCTTACACAAATTTGGAGTTATTGCCCATTTTGTCCAGAGCATATCTCTGAAAGTTAAAAAGCTTTCAACTTGAAACTGTTAGATGGATAGATCTCATGGAGGAGAAGTGCAGTGCACATGAACTACAACTCTTGCTTTCATAATTTTGGAGTTGTTGCTTTTTTTTTAAAGTACTAAGATTTTATTGAACATATCTCCTAAAGGATAAAAGCAATCAAATTGAAACTTTATAGGTGGATAGATCTCATGGAGGAGAAAGTGCAGTGCACATTAACTACAATGCTTGCATGCATAATTTTGGATTTATTGCCCTTTGTTATTTAAAATACTTAGACTTTGTCCATAAAATATCTTCTTAAGGATAAAAACTATCAACTTGAAAAGTTAAAAGTGGATAGATTCATAGAGGAGAAGTGAAGTGCACAAGAACAACAACTCTTGCTTGCATAATTTTGGAGTTATTGCCCTTTGTTATTTTAAATACTTAGATTTTGTCTGGATCATATCTCCTAAAGCATTAAAGCTATCAAATTGAGACTTCATAGGGGGATATATTTTACAGAGAAGTGCAGTGTGCAAAAAGAACAACTTTTGCTTACATAATTTTGGAGTTATTGCCCTTTGTTATTTTAAACTCTTACTCTTTGTTTGAGACATATCTCTTAAAGTGTTATAGCTATCAACTTGAAACTTCATAGGTGGGTAGTTCTTGTTGAAGACAAGTGTAGTGAACAATAACTATAACTCTTGCTTGCATATTTTTCCAGCTTATGGCCTATGCTATTTTAAATACTTACATTTTGTAGGGGGCATATCTCACAAAGTACAAAATAATCTTTAATCTAAAAGGCTTCAGTTTAATATCAAGCTTTCATGGCAGGGGAAGGCCATGTCCGACATGGCTCTTGTTGCTATCAGTTTCTTCTTCAATCATAATGTTTCTTAGAATTATATGACACTTGATTTAGAATTTAGGTAGTGGACCAATAATTATATCATGAAATTTCAGAAATCATGAACTTTTACAGTGTTCTGAAAACAGAGGTTTCCTAATGAAATCATTAGGAAACCCTGGTTATTATTGTGAACAATCATGAGTTCAGAAATGTTGCATAACTATTACATGTCCTCTACTTTAATACTCTCTTGAATTGAGGTCTGTTACCTCTTTGAAGCTGGTATGAATGCCTCAAATATTATCTGATATTGGTTAAACATGTAAACATAATCATTAACTCTTTCAAGGTGAAACAAAAATACACTGTCACACAAATATTTGCAATGAAGGCTTGTCTTTCAATGATGCAGCAAAGTTTCACAAAATTCTGATGACATAAGCATTATCACATGATAAAGAACATTCTGTGTAAGTTCCATGCAAATCTGTCTATAATTGAAAGAGATCTTCTGTTCATAGATTGAGTTACAGAAGGACAGACAAAGGGAGGGACGGATGGAGAATATGATGCTAATATGACCATCTCCGTTGGCGTGTAAAAAGGGGTATATATCCAAAACATCACCTTTTTAATAGCACATGATTTTCAAAACAAGCAAACAGTAGGGAAGAAAAAAATCTGGCAAAATTGTACCAAGAATATTATTCCTTTTGATGGTCAAAACCCTAGTTAACCCTTTGCTATTTAATTCCTGCTTTTTACGTGCCTGTGATTTTATGATTGAGAAAACATTGTGAAAAAAGAAGAAATTGCTTCTTACAAGCAATTTCTTCTTTTGCCACACTATTTTCTACCCTACTGGATGGTTATTTTTCAAATTAAATCCACTTTAAATTTTTGTCTGCAAAACCTTTTAATTTAGACAGGTCCAAAATTTTGTAAAACAGGAAAGTGTTAAAGGGTAAAACATGAGCCTGTTGTGTGTCAATGGGTAAAAAATACTTTGCATAATAAAAATCTGTGTTAAAGATGAAT
Source organism: Fragum whitleyi (assembly GCA_948146395.1). Taxonomy (NCBI): domain Eukaryota; kingdom Metazoa; phylum Mollusca; class Bivalvia; order Cardiida; family Cardiidae; genus Fragum; species Fragum whitleyi. The sequence continues at coordinate 72,653,340 of OX411543.1, read as the reverse complement.
ATTTATTTGCAAGAATTCCAGACAAATATTTTTTTAAGCTTTATGTTATAATTTTTTAATTATTTAATTATAAGATATGTGAATAACAATCTTGTTCAATTATTTGTAAAGAAATTTGACCATGTGTCATGCTTAATCTGTTACCCCAGGTAAGCTAAACTAGAAAGCCATGAATGGCTTGTGTCGCTCCATAGGCTTGAATTTCTTGTAATAGCAAATCTAAGTTTTGTCTAGATTTTTAGATATTTTGGGTTTTACTGATGTTGAAATGATTTTCAAAGTCTCCAACATTATAAAATATAGAGAAATGACTTCCGCCCATAAAAGACATATTTTTCATCCAATGACATTAATTTTTGGCTGCATGATAATGGATCACCCAAGGATCATACTAATGAAGTTTGATTTATATCCATCTATTTCATTCTGAGAAAATGATTTTCAAAGTTTCCACTATATAACATATAGTGGAAATGACCTCAACCCATAAAATACAAATTTTTCATCCGATCGCAATAATCTTTGGTAGACTGATAAAGGGTCACACAAGGATCATTCATGTAAAATTTGGTTGATATCTATCAATTAGATTCTAGGAAATTGATTTTCAAAGTTTCCACTATATAACATAAAGAGAAATGACCTCCGCCCATGAAATACATATTTTTCATCCGATTTCAATAATCTTTTGTAGACTAATAAAGGGTCACCAAAGGATCATTCATATGAAATTTGGTTGATATCTATCAGTTAGATTCTGAGAAAAGGATTTTCAAAGTTTCCACAATATAACATATAGAGAAATGACCTCCGCCCATAAAATACATAATTTTCATCCGATTTCAATAATTTTTTGTAGACTGATAAAGGGTCACCCAAGGATCATTCATGTAAAATTTGGTTGATATCTATCAATTAGATTCTGTGAAAATGATTTTCAAAGTTTCCACTATATAACAAATAGAGAAATGACCTCCGCCCATAAAATACATAATTTTCATCCAATCACAATAATTTTTGGTAGACTGATAAAGGGTCAACCAAGGATCATTCATGTAAAATTTGGTTGATATCCATCCATAAGAACCTGAGAAAAGTCACTTTTTACCATATTTGGAAATTAGCCACGCCCATTAAATCCATGTTTTTCATTGGATCAAAATTTCTTGAACAACTTTGAAAGAGGGTCACCCAAGGATCATTCCTGTGAAGTTTGGTTGAAATCCATCCAGTAGTTTCTGAGAAGAAGATTTTTAAAGAAAAAGTTTACGACCGCACGCACGCACGCACGCACGCACGGACGGACGGACGCACGACGGACACAACGCCATGACAATAGCCCCAGTGGCTTTCAGCCAGTGGAGCTAAAAACACAAGATAAAATTCCAGGACTGTACAGGAAAAGGCTTACCGGTTATCAGACAGATGATATAGAGGACCGTTATCTTCCGATAGGTGGCATATTTCAAATACTGACCTATCTGATTTGAGCATTCTGGGTAGTGTTATTCGTTACAACTCTGCTGATTCTGTTAAACTACTTTCAAAATGTGAAATATCCAATCTGGATAAGTGACTGGGTAAGTGATACAGTCCCGAAGACAGGTCAATCCTCGGAGAATATGACATACGCAGACAACGTATAGAGGACAATTGTTTGATTCAGAGGAAGATTGATTTATTTTTCATTGAGTGAATAACAAAAGCTAAATTTTCGCAAGTGGCAAAGCCCACCCATGAAAACATAGCTTTGTTGTAAACAAAATGAAAAATTTATCTTTCTTACCTCAAAAGTACAAAGATGAGGCAAAATGTTAAAATTTTAGGATAAATTCACCATCAGCTCTTCATTTTGAACGTGATTACTAGGCAATGTTATGATGTCATATCATGCCAAATAGAGAGGAATGAGCAAAAGCAAGGTTTAATGAATTGGAAATTCACTGGTTTGTCAGAGAGATTACCAAGTGATAATCTACCGACATTTCTCTGGTTTGGCAAAGAGATAACCAAGTGATAATCTACCAACATTTCTCTGGTTTGGTAAAAAGATTACCAAGTGATAATCTACTGACATTTCGCTGGTTTGGCAAAGAGATTACCAAGTGATAATCTACCGACATTTCTTTGGTTTGGCAAAGAGATAACCAAGTGATAATCTACCAACATTTCTTTGGTTTGGTAAAGAGATTACCAAGTGATAATCTAACGACATTTCTCTGGTTTGACAAAGAGATGACCGAGTGATAATCTACCGACATATCTCAAATATCAATGAAAAGCATTAAAGGAAAGGCATTTCTACAGGTACATAGAGATATGATAACAAGGAGTGAACTTTGAAACTTTATTGCACAGTGAAATAAATGTAATAGAAATCAAAGAATAATGCTAAACAAAGAAAAATGCTTCTCAGTAAAACTGTTAACAAGGTTAGACACATACAAATGCTTATAATGAAAAAGTTAAGTCTATTAACATCGATTCCTTTGTTTTGAGACCACTTAATATGCAGAAAAATTGTGTGAATAGGAGTGATAGGCTATTGCTTGCATTTAAGCAATTTATTTGATATTTTTCATACCAGATAAAAGTCCACAGAATTCTAAAGGACGGTCTTCTTTGATTTCCTCTTCATTCAGATGTTTAAAAGATAATCATTGGTTGATTTTAAACCAATAGTTCCTTTCAGCCAATCAGATTTGTTGTTTCAATAGCACCAATTGAAACAACAAAACCTAAATGGCTGAATATAACTTCAATCACCTAAGGTATTCTACATCAAAATATTCTGCGATTTATTAATGAACTGGTAGGGCCAGGTTTAGCAGTGACGTAATTTGGCGAGTTAATTTTTAAATATTTTGGGTTCATTGAAAAGTTAGTCAGCAATAACTGTATCCTATAACCAAAAGGATTCTCGTGTTTAGAGAAAATAAACACATGTCGTTGTTGGGTAAACCAAAGCCTCATGACTTCAGTTTCGACTAGCTGAAGTTACGAGGGTTTAGGTTACCTACCTACGCTTTACGGTCTCATGTTAATTATGTCGACTATCTCTAGAAGTAATTAACAATTAATAAAGGCTGATTCACCTTGACCTTAAGTGCATCGACCCGTTTGTTAGGCTCCGCCCTGCCAAGGGAAAAATCATAGATTATACAAATTCAGATTTTACATCATTAAACTTTAACAAATAGAGTCTTCAAATGAAAACTAAACCTCAATCTACAAGTTCAATTTACAATGTATAATTCTTTCACTCTTTTTAAAAACATTTTTAAGGGAAAGCATTACCATTATAGTTTTTCATCACACATACACCAATTAATCAGTTACATAGGTTAAGTTTTATAAACCTGAAATTGACCTGTCATTTAAATGATAAAATCTTGGTCTGAGATTATCAAACTTATTTCGAACTCAATTAGAATTAAATAAATATATATCGTAATTAGCAGCATTTCACATTTTAAGGCTGGTAAAACATTTTAATTTGAATTTGAAATTTAAGGAAGTGGACCCATCATAGTTCAACAACATTTTCGGAGTAATGTCCTTAAACAATGTTTAATGAGGTTTCCTTATGTTTTTCATTACGAAACCTCTGTCAACATTGTGAAAGATCAGGAGACCCGATATGTTGCAGAACTATAACGGGTCTACTACCTTAAATAGATTCTCAGTTGGGAAAGAAAAAGTTATATAAACTCAGCCCTGATGCGCTTTTTATTGCAGGTGCTTTATTGGGAATTAACAGACAGTAGCAGGTCTCCTTCATTATATAGTAAATTGATAGAATGTGTCAGGTATTGAGTCAAAAAAACTTGTCCACGAAGGTCAATTTCAGGTCAAATGAACAAAACTTCCTTCAATGCAAGGACATGCATATTTCAAACAGAAAAATCAACTCACAAATAACCTGAGGAGAAATGACAAGAATCAAAACAAACCTTAACCTTTTATTGTGAGTAATCATTGGAATACAATGTACAATATTTCTCCTGATAAATGTTCTCAGGAGCTATGCATAACATGGTCAGGGAGCTTTTATTTAGTATGCATTTTAAAAGTGATTTAAAATTGATGTCTTTTAGGCCCTTTCCCTTTAGTTTGAGGTGAAATTCCTCTAAACAATCATATAAATGTTTGTTTAGAGGAAATTCATCTCAAATTAGAGAAGAAGTCTCAGAAAATTCCAAAAATTTAGTCATTTGGAGTTGGCTTTCTTAGTAAAAAATGTAGGGGTGCTACTATTAGGGAGGGTGCTATTATTAGGGGAAATATGGTACTCTTTAATAGAAAGATTCAAATGAGTACTCACAGCATAGGGTAATGATCATATGAAAGATTAACAAAACATAATACTTCAAATTTTGCAAATCTTAAAAGCATTCCCTCTAACTTGAGCTATGATAAACTATCGAAAATAAATTGTAAAATGTGTATCCCTAAACAGAAAATTATTCAGTAAGGTGTCAGTTTAAATTTAAAATTCATAGCATTTCCGTACAGTATCAACCCTTATTATTCTGACGGACAGGTCAAAATAAACATTCTAGAACTCAACGTGCCCCTGAAAAGGCAGTTTGATAATATACATTTGCCTTTCACTAAGGCTTATTCAAAGTAATTAACATGTTTTGATTGCGATTTAAGAATTTTTGAACAATAAATGTCTGACTTTTGGTGAGTCCAAAATCTTAACCCTTATCCTTCTGTTCAGTACAATTTATTGCTGTACACAAAACCTTGGCAGACAGTATAGACTAAGATCAGCCTGCACAGATGTGCAGTCTGATCTAAGCCTAGACTGCCGGCCTACTTTACTAATGTTGGGAAAGTTTTATCCACATTCATTGAAAATTAATGTCATCACAATTGGTGATTTGATTGATACAAAATTTAAATTTTACAAGATAAGGGTTAAAGAAAATGTATTTATTACATAGCCATTTAGTACAAATATAATCCTTCCGTCAGTCTTTTTTTCCAGAAACATATTGCTTGCTTTAAAAGAAGCTGAAAAGATGAAGATCACTCCGACAAGCCCTGCACACTGTTTGAAAATTATACCCTGCTTTGTATGTGCAGCTTGTGTGTTTTACATGTGCTCTTGCATGTGCACTTGCATGCAAAGCAGGGTATAATTTGCAAGATGTTTGCATCGTTTTGTCATCATGAATGCAGGGCAGTTACATAAATTTGAATGATTGATTGGGTTTAATCCTGCTTTCAACAGTATTTCAGTTATATCACAGAAGCTTTTTCACCTATCTATTGATTTCTGTTACTTCTCACAACATTATAACCAAACATTTCATCTTAGCTACCAGCTCCTCATCCCACTTAGGCTTACTGCTTATTATTTGCAGATTAGTGCAAGACAAGAAATGTGTGTCCAAATGATTTATTGTCACTAGTCAAAAGAAAGTTGGAGGTATTAGGGATTAAACTCTTGATGCCAGAGTTCACATATCATACTTCCTCAATTAATAGCGCCCCCCCTAATAGTTGCACCCCCACAATTTTTACTAAGAAAACCCATTTCAAGTGCTTAAATCATAGGAACTTTTTGAGACTTGTTCTTTAATTTGAGATGATTTTTTTCTAAACAATCATAGAAGAAATTCACCTCCAATTAAAGGGAAATGGGCCTAAAAGACATCAATTTTAATAATTATTCAAATAATCCTGCTATGCCCATATTTTGGGGAGTCTATCATAATTTACCAAGTTAAGGAAAGAGTCACCCATAAAACATTTCTACCAAAGTTGGTTAAAATCGGCATTCTGGTTCGGGAGGAGAAGGTTTAAAAGAAAAGATTACACACACCCACAGTCACACAACAGACACAATACCATGAAAATAGCTTTATGGGCTATGGCCAGGCATCTATCCCCATAAAATATAAGCAATGTCTGTCTATTGGTTAAGAAATTGCCAACAAATTACACATCGTTTTTGGGATACCAAAAGCTCGTAACTCAAACATTTTCTAGCTGTAGTTAAGAGGTTTGATCCCACAAATTCTGTATGATTTTTTTAAACACATGATTAAGTATAAACAATATTATCAAGGTGAATACTTAGTGATCAAAGAAAGATCTAGTTCTCCATAATAACCCATTCATTGTTTTAAGTTAAACAAATATATTTTTATTTATGGGAAAATGACCTTGACCTTTAAAGATACAGACATATAAATGGAACCTTTATGCAGGGGTTGAAAAAACAAATTTTCTCCACTTGCCCATGGACAAGTAAAGGCCAATTTCCTACTTGTCTAGGATCAAAATGGACTTGTATACAAAGCATGGATTGATAAAAATTAGGAAAACATTGTTTTTAATGAAGAAAATGTTGTAACCCACCATTTTCTTCATTTAAGTCAATGCCTCCTACCCTTTGATACAAACATAAGAATGACTTTTCTCCTAGATCTTTTAGTACTGTTCCAAGATTTGCTCAGCTATTTACTTGTCCACGGACAAGTGGCCTAGAAAAAAAAACTTGCCTGCAAGTGGAAAAGCCCGTGTTCGACAAGTCAGGCATGGGAATTCCACAACCCTGCTTAATGCAAAATAAATAGTGTTGAATTTATGTGAAAATATAAAATAGCTCACAGCATAGGTTTTTTTCAGACAGACAGAAGAACGGATGCACAATGGTAAAACAATATGCCCAAAATCTACAGAATGATAAAAAGGCATAAAAAACTTAAAGATTTGCCTTGCATAACAAACAAAATTAAGTTAAACAAATAAAAACTTAACTCATATCTATCTATCAAACAATAAAGTTAAGACTTGCCAAAGGAGTACCAAATACAGGAATCAAAGCTTGGCTGGCTGTTTTATGTGCAGCTGAATACCCTTAAATAATACCAGACATGTTACAAAATGTCGAGTTTTTTTTAATGACAAATGTAACACAATGCTGCAGCTAGCAGCTACTAGATTGTCGCAAAGCGGGCTAATACCCCTTACAAGTGCTTGTCAATAATGAAAAGCTGTTTTCTATCAAAGGGCCATAACTGTCAAAAGTCAATGGATCTTAACCAAAATTTCACTTGCACAATTCTGCTTGATACTGATCACATTTGTAAAGTTTGAATGAAATCCCCCCATTATTTGGTGAGAAATTGAGCAGAAAAAAATCGCAACATATGGATGGACAGACTGTCAAATGGACGTACTGACCAACTGACAATTTGACTCTCATATAACCCTCAAACATAGTTTTGTTGAAAGGAGCCAAGTTACTTATTAAAAGGGATTGCATATCATATTTAAATTAGGATTCATAAGATTATTTTACTTAGTAAAACTAGTAGAAAACATTGAGGGATAAAAGGATATTGTATATTATAATTTATTTATCATTTTCTATTAATTTGTTAAGTACTTCAATATGAACCTGTGCGTGACATTTCCGACAATTTCGCATATACACAACAAGAAGACTCAGATCAGCCTGTGTATTAGCTTTATGCTTTACAGATAAAGAAGGACATCATGTCACTGACCATAATCTGAGAATACATTTAATGCATAGGGTGGTTGTCCAAACTTCTTATTATCTGTCTGTCACGCAAAAATATAACTGTTGGAAATGTCATGCACCGGCTCATATATCTTGGACTGTGAAATCTTTTATCTGTTGAAATGATTTTGATAATCAATTTTTGCAAACACAATCAAGTTGTGTTAACTTCTTTAGCTTTATAACCTTTGATTTCGGAATTAACCTTTATCCTTGTGAATGTTAATGTTGTTTGAAACAAAATACATTTTATAAAGTCAAGTATTTCTGGGTCTAGTTTTCCCCATAGTAATTAAGTATAAGGTAGAAAGTGTAAGCTAAGATCAGACTGCATGTATGTGCAGGCTGATCTTAGTCTATACTTACTGCCAAAGTTTTGCATTCAGCATGATAAGGGTTAAGAAAAAGCTTATCAAGTAAGTCAAATAAAATGGTACGAGACTTTATAACACAACTGAAAGGAATGCAGATTTATCCCACATATCATTAAAAGACAGCATCCAAAAAGACCACACAAAGGTATTTGAATTGGGCCACAAACACAAACAAGAGAACAGCCTTCAGGTGCCTACACCCAGCTGTTGAATGAATGATGATGGATAAAAATCTAAAACCAAGAAGAGGCATAAATTGCACAAAAAGCATCTAGAGTTATCCTCCTTGATAGTATAAGTTACTCTTTTGATGGTGAACATGTGTACCAAGTTTCAAGTGAATGTGTCCAGTTTTCACATGGCAACAACAAGGAAGACAATGGCCATGCCAAGGCTTTAAGTATACTTCCCAAATATTTTCTGCAGAAAAAGAAGGAATTGCTTGTACCAAACAATTTCTCCTATTTCCATGACCTTTTCTACCACATTGGTTCTTTCTTTTCAAATTGCAATCACTTCACTGTTTGATTTCACAATCTTTTTTTTTTAAAATATGGATGGGCCTAACATTTAAATACAAAGGAAAGAGTTAAAGCAAGAGTTAAGCTTTTATTCTTTACAGGAGGGCTATGAACACTCATTTGGAATTCAAACCATCTTATCAAATTAGGAAGAAAACTTGCAGAAGAAAAAAACCATGTCAAACAGTGGCGATGATCAACCTTAAGAAATCTAGTAGATTTTATATTTAGGGATGAAGAGAACGATAATTAGGGGTCAGCGCAACACTATTGTAAGTGCCTATATATTCATAGGCACTTACAATAGTGTTGCACTGACCCATTGGTTTTATCTAATTCATGGAGGTCTGAAGAATAGGACTTATCAGATGAGTTTGATTAGATTTTTATGTAATAACATTTCTAGCTTCATACCTCTATGAATTAGTGTTTTTGAAGTAATGACATCAAGCAAAAATAAAAAAAAAATAATGTTTTACCTCTTTTGAGATGGATTTTTTATGGAAATATTTTTTGTGCAAGCATAAAAAATGGATGCATGAAACCATTTCCTAAGCCAATTAGAATGCTCATTTTTGATAAGACAAAATCTAAACCTGAATTACAATGTAATAATCTTATAGCTTTGGTCCTGTCATGGTTTTAATGCTTTAATTTTAAGATCTAAACATATCTACTATTAACCATTGTCATGCTGAACCCAGAATATTCCTGCTTTGGAAGGAGGTATAGACAATGACAATAGACAATCAGCCTGCACATATTGATGGCTCAGTGTGAAACAGTTGTAACTGCCTATCAACATATAGGCAGTTACAACTGTTTTGTGCTGAGCCATCAATATGTAAATTCAGATCTTAGACAAAATCTGCTGTTTTCTTTTTTAAAATAGATGACTCGGAAAAATCATGCATTTCATAAAACAGACTTACAATAAGTGCATATAGTATTTCTAGCTGTTTGATTGTAAAGCATTTTTGTCAAGATTTTTATTCAGCATGATAAGGGTTAAACTAACAAATTTGATTATCACACTTTTAGGCCTTACATAAAATTCAATTGAAAAGACAATGGAGATACTGTATTTAGCCAAATAAACACTCACTGCAACTATACAAAGCATTGACAGGGAACATTAATTTAGTACCCATTCATGGCTGAAACGATCAAATCTATGCAATGGTTTGATATCTTTAGGTTTTTTCCCCTTTGATCTTAGATAACTTTCCTCTATACTATCACATAAATGATTATTTCGAGGAAGTTAACCTCAAATAGGAGAAGAAATCTTAAGAATCCTGTAAAATTTAGTAATCTACATTCAACTAAAAAGTTTTTTGTTTGTAAAAAGTGAAGGGAGAGTTACTAAAAGGGAGGGGGTGCTTTTATCATGGGAAATACAGTATATTCATTTCAAAATATCTCTTAGGCAAAAAATTGACATTATTTCAAAACGTTCAACAAATACATTTCCTAGTAAACTTGTCTTATAATATTATCATCATAATGCAAACCCAACCATGTATTGTGACCAAAGCTTGAATAAAGCTGTAGCTATATGGTTTTGGTAGTCAAATAATATAATGTTATGTATCTTAAAATGTACAAGTACTTTAAAAAGATTACCTTGATCTGAACACAATATATGACAATCATATCAATTGCCCAGTGCCAAACAGTTGTAATTGCCTATATGTTTATAGGCAGTTACAACTGTTTAGCACTAATCTATTGATATAAACTGCCATGCATAAAACACCACAGATCACCATGGATCTGTTGCCAGTATTTTTTTTAACATGATGCAAAATGCACAAACTTTCCAAACAAGTCAGGACAGAATTTTTTCATTTAACCCTACCTACATCTTTAACCAATTAAAACTTAACAAGTCTTTAGACTGATACAAATTCAAAGTAACTGTAGACAACAGATATTAGCCAATAATATTTGAAACTTCTGTCTCAATGACTAGAAAATTATGAGGACAATAAAAACATGAGGACCATGAAAGTCCTAAATCGCCCACCTTTGTGTTCTTAATCCTGCCTTAGCAAATTGAACTACCTTTAAAATCAAAGATAATTAGGTGACAATATAAGACTTTCTTTTCAGAAAAAATCATGATTGTTTCCTAATTATGCTTTAATTTATAAACTCGATAATTTCAATATTTCTGCGTTTTGTGACCTGTGACCTACTGATAACACACAACATATGATGGACAATGGACAATCAAATTTTACTAAAGCTCACCATGAGCATGATGTGCTCAGGTGAGCTAAAAAAAAGCATTGTTTTTATTTCATAAAGTGCATTTTTCTAAATAACTTTTTTCTTGAGGGTCAAGCATGTTAAGGTCGATTAAGCCAAAATGGATTTGAAATTGTCCTAGTCATTCTACTCTACTGTACACACATTTTCGAAATTCTATTCCTGGCTATGATCCCTATTTTTAGACCAATAAGATCCCTTGTTATATATCTTTCAATTCAACAATTCATGTTTTATTTTATAAAAAAAGGGCTGAGGGGCTCTGATTTGATGAGACATTTATTTTGTATTAAATTTTCAATTCAATAATTCATGTTTGATTTCATAATAAGGGACCTATTTTGACAAGACATACAAGTTTTTGAGTTTATATATGACATTTTCAACAATTTCACAAGTGAAGTCTAGAAACTGAACTGTTTGAACAGACACATAATATATTGATAATATTCACATAGAAATTCTGGGCTGGATCATATTTTCTGTAAAGGGGGTTCTAACATACGATAAGTGGGTTCATTTCTCATTTGAAAATTTCACAATTTTGATTGAAATTCTGGAAGAATATGAAATAAATGGGCTACAGAGGGGGTTTGTCTGGATCCACCACTGACGATTGAGAAATTCTTGGTGTACAGCATAGCTTCAATTGACACAAACACTCATTTAATCCTTTGCTGTTTAATCCCTGCTTTTTACGTGCTTGTAATTATATGATTGAGAAAACATTGTGAAAAAAAAAGAAATTGCTTCTGACAAGCAATTTCTTCTTTTCCCACACTATTTCTACCCTACAGAATGGTTATTTTTCAAATTAAATCCACTTTAAATTTTCGTCTGCAAAACCTTTGAATTTGGACAGGTCCAAAATTTTGTAAAACAGGAATGTGTTAAAATGTATAATTGTTGACCTTGTCAATTTCAGCCATTTTGTTACAGCTTGAATAAGCTTTACTAACAATGATTCAATCATCAACATAATTTTTTTCATATCCTGCACCATATATTTTAGAAACGAGAGAAACTTAATATCTTGGGAGGTATGCTGTGACACCTGAGATCAAGAGGTGGTCAGACTGTGTAGATGTGAAATTGTTGGAAATATCACATATATTTTATTTTCAATCAGACTGATTTAGGAATCAAGCTAAGGGTGAAACTCCAAGCATACACATTTTTTCACTTCTTAACCCTTTGCTGTTTAATCCCTGCATTTTACATGCCTGTGATTTTATGATTGAGAAAACATTGTGAAAAAAGAAGAAATTGCTTATGGCAAGCAATTTCTTCTTATTCCACACTATTTTCTACCCTACTGAATGGTTATTTTTCAAATTAAATCCAGTTTTAAATTTCGTCTGCAAAACCTTTGAATTTGGACAGGTCCAAAATTTTGTAAAACAGGAAAGGGTTAGGAGTGTACATTCTCTATCCTGCTCTGAGTCTAGGACGACAAAACCGTGAAAACTGTTTGTGAATTATATCCGCTTTGCAAGTGCACTTACATGCAAAGTTGGGTATAATTTGCAAACAGTTTGCACCATTTTGTCATTCTGAATACAGGGCTGTTAAAACCACAAATACATTTTTTTGCTGTAGATGATTGCATTTTTCGTAGGATGATTTCAACTGTATTCAGGACTGGGATAAATATCAGCAGTTACTGCGTAACCATATCGCATCTGTGTATTTTCTACTCTACGATTATGATAAATGTCCAAATGATCACACTTTCACACGCTGTCAGGGTGTTGTTGATATGTCTAATGCTTCTTCTGATGTATAATCTCGACCCTGAAAAACAAAACTTCGAGAGTTATGGACCTGTTATTGTAATGACCATTAACAGTGTTAACTGAGGTTTCCTCAGTCAACATTGAGAAAGATCATTAGTTCCAAACTATTACAGGTCCACTTCTTTAATAAGTATCAATTGCTTTTATGACAGTCTTGGCTGCACACACTTGATAGTAAAAAAATAATGTTAAACAAGATGTTTTGGTGTAACACAAATACCACAAAAACAGCAATTTTTTATAATTGCAATCCAATAGAATACAGAATTTTTATTGGTTTAAATCACATCACATGGGGAAAACCGTTGCCCTTCATTTCTGTACAAAATGCAAAAGGGATTTGGGAAATCCCCCAACAATAGATCTGCTATTCCAGTGTTGTAGAAACTCCAAAATATCTCCTTCCTCTTCCATGACCCTCCATAGTTATTTGATCTGTTAGGGATTGAAACATTTTCAAAGGAATTTTTGATTACAAGCATGTAGCTCTGATGCTTGGTTGCCGTTTATAACAGTGAGTCAATGAAGACCATCAAGCAACCCTCTCAAACTTGCTTGATCATGATGATTTCTTTTTATAATTGAAAAATACTAGATAGAAATAGTTTTCTGATCATAAATACCTCTAGAAGTGTCGAGGTTGTCGATTTTTGGTGTCTTATTCATAAAATTTTATGCCAGCAAACTTCGATAGCAAGATAACAATACACATTTGATATGTGATCTAAAAATAGATTATGTAACTTTCACTATGTGCAGAAAGTAGACTTGAAACTTTATTATTTGATCCAGTATTTCAGTAATTACTTCTTAGATTGAAAGGATTGCAATTATAAGGGCTGAGTGTAATTTTCACTGCTTTTATTTGAGTCTAAAGTGCAATTTTCTTAGCACAGAGCTTAAGCGAAACACCCGTAATGGATGTGTTATTTGCCATGTGCTAAGGTAATCACACTTTATACTCCAATAAACACAGTGTAAAATACATTCATCCCTATACAGGATTTTGATATTGACAGACTGATTACCTTTATCACATAACTTTGGCTTTAATGTCTGAAGATGTGCAATGGTGATATCCATCAACATGATAAATATTAAATAGGCTTGGAGAAATTGAAAAAATCAAGTCTTTTGTCTACGCTGATGTTGATAAGTGACCTTGACCTACTTTTTTACTTTGACCTTGGTATCTGCACCTACATGATGTAATTTATAAACATGCCAAATATTTTAAATGTATCTTGAATAGGCTTGTAGAAATTGGTAATATAAAAAACTTTTGGTATAATTTTGAAAATGTTTGACAATGATAAAAGTTTCAACCAAGTCACAAATCCTTGAGCTTTGTATATGCAGATGTGTATCATTGAAATCTGTCTAATACTGAATATAAGCTTTTTTTATGTAGAATAGGCTGAGAGAGATTGAAAATGTTAAGTGTTTGGGATGAGTTTGACAACAGTTTGACCTTGAAAAAGATATGACCTTGCCACATAATTTTGAGTGTGGTATCTGAGATGTGTATCATTACAGTCTATTGCCATGCTGAATATGAACATTTCTTTGCTACAATGACCTCACAAAATGTCAAAGTTCTACTACTTATCTTACCTGTTCTATTTTTTCGTCTAGCATTTTAAAAAATTCCAACTGACTACTTGTAATTTTTATATTTGTCTGTTTGCCCGTAAACTCTTTCATATCTTTCGTTTTGGAAGGGTTTAGTTTATCCTGAAATGGAAGGAAATCATATACATAGTAAGCTGTCATTAAAATTTCTTAAAACTATGAAAGGTTACATTATGTCAGCCCTGTGGTCTAGCAAGGTTATAGTCTGACTTCAACAAAATAGGGTCCAAAGGACTCAATAGTTAGGATCAAAACATTCCCACCTTAAAGTTTAAAAAGTCTCTGTTAAAGATATAGACAATTTCTTATAAGAACTAAACTTGTTTTAAATATGAATTAAGAGTTATTCCCACGTTAAAGGTAAAGAATGTGTTTGATATTTATTGACTATATAGGGCTCAATTTCAGGAAAGAATTGAAGACTGTTTAAAACAGTCTTAAATTTTTTTCTGAAGTTGAGCCCTTGAGAGGCAATGGGACTCTCTTATCAAAGTTTTAAGGGGCCTGGCTACTTAGATTTGCATCTGAGACATGCAAAACCTGTGTGACTTAAAACCCTGTCTTGATAAAAAGAAATAAAGCCTATCAGCAATTCTCATTTTTAATGGCACTATTGCATAAAAATCAAAGTGCTGAAAATCTATCGTAGTACCAGCTGCAAGTAAGTTTTTTGATACTCAATTTTCAAACTTTTCTGTTTTGAAAAGGAAAATCAGCTGGTAAAGACCAAGTGTAATTTGTGCAGGCTGTTCTTTATTTATACCTCCTGCCAAAAACAGGAATATTCTAGGTTTGGCATGACAAAAGTAAAGAGGAACTACAGTAAAAACAGTAAAAAGTGCATTAAGCAACCACTTACGCGACCACCAAAAAGCTGTCCTTAAAGAGAATGGTTGTTTAGAACATGTTTTGATTACAAATCAGAAATAAAAATTGATTGAATTTATATGTTTTTAAGAATTTCCCAATAATCCTATGATGTTAAAACTCAAAAGAATCATCTGGTTGAGGCAATTCTTATGGGTTTTAACAACAAAGGATTCAATTACAATAATTTTCAGACCCAATAATATCCACTTTTGAGATATTTTGAATATGGAAGAGGATTTTGAAAACGGTTGCTTAATGAAAATGGTCGCTTAAATGAAGTGGTCGCTCAAGGAAGATGGACTGTATTTTGACATAAAATACATATTATTCTCTATATATACCGGTATAGCTTGCTTGGTTACGGATGTGAAATTACACATTTTTCTCATTTATCCATGCATGGACATCTACACAACAAAATGTAACTTGCCCAACTTGACAGGTCAATACTGCATGACTATAAATTCTGTAAGATGAACAAATTATCTACCCAGTGCTAGCAAAGCTGTCCATCAATTATCAATATTACACAATTTTAATTCTTCATAAAAGTTTATTTGAAATTAGAATGTATTTTGAGGAGGGTCAATCCAGGAAAAATCATGTCAAGTTCATGGTTGAAATTAGCCTGTATTGGTTTGGGAGAAGACCATGCTGTTTAACCCTTGTCATGCTGAATAAATTTTGGCTAAAAATGTCCATCAAAATCAAAGGGCAAAAAGCACTGAAAGTACCAACTGTAGGTCAAATTTTATTTGAAAAACTAAATTTATTGACAATTCTGGTTTGAAAGTGAGAAACAGGTGGTGTAGACTAACATCAGACTGCATGTTTGTGCAGGCTGGTGTTTGTCTATAGCTCCTGCCAAAGTAGGAATATTCCAGGTTCAGCATGACAAGGGTTAAGGAAAATGTTTACTGACCAAGGCACAAGTATTATGAAGAGCACAATAGGTTACTAGCCTTTGGCCAGTGGAACTAACAAGATGTAGCTTATTGAGGAAGATAAAATACAACTGACCAATCAGTGATGAGACCAAAGGAGTATTGCCAATCAAGGCTCACAAATAATTAGGCTTTAGATTTTCCCGTCTTCAATCAATGTAAATCAAATAAGGTTACTCCCACACTTACAATACTGCTTTAAAACCTAAACACATAATATAAGGCCATTTTTGGAACCTGAGATATATTAGCAGAGGTCATGGTATTTGCTTGCTGTGTTCAGGATAACAAAGCATGGCATACTGTTCCCAAATTATATCCAGCTTTGCATGCAAGTATTTTTTCAAAGCAGGATATGATTTGCAGAGATAGCATCGTTTCTTCATCCTGAATGCAGGGCAGGATCTGACCCAGGACCCCATTATTTAGAGACTGACTTGCTACCATTCACTGCACACTGACCACTGCTTGGCTGTAACAGCCATCTGTTGAATGTAAAATTTCAACAAACTCCTGCAACTTATATTGCGAGACATCTTTTTTTTTTATCAAACAAGGAAGACTAAAGAGTTTCATTTATTCATTCATACAATGTCCCATGTTGACATAATCATATTATTATCTTAGCAAACTTGCATTAAAATCAAAGTGCTGGAAGCATTCAATATTGTGATTCTTTTCTGACAATGTGATTTTTAAATTGTTCTATTTTAAAATGGAAAATAAGGTATTAAAGACTAAGGGCAGACTAAATTGAAAATTAGGCATGTAACCGGTACCTTAACTAAGTGGGCAACTGGTTCCAAATCATAATCGATTATCAGTTTTTAGTCCAAAGAGTATGATCAACTTTTGATCGATACTACAATCGGTTTCTTGGAAATCAAAGCAATTCTCTATGAAAGTACACTATGGCAAATCAAGGTATGTTTTAAAACTTCTTTTCTTTGATTTTTGACATAGATAATGAAAAACAATGATGTGTGATATATCCTTTAGCATTTCTGGAATGGACCCATTCGGAACATCACTCGGCCATTTCCATAAACTACAACATACCTCGGATGTATGTAAGGCGGATGGGTATGTAACAAAATAGTGCATTTTGTTAGGCGGAAACAGTGTAAGAGAAACTAGCACTGTAGATTTATTTTTTACAGTAAATAACGGCTGAAAAATCTGAATTTTTGAGAATGACGAATCATTCTCAAAAATTAAGATTTTTTCATCTGTTATTTAAGAATCTAAAGATATTAATATAAGGATTCGATGAATTCACGTCAGTGACTTATACGAGTGGCGTTGGCGATGTCGAATGTTTTCACTCGCAGTTTCGAGGTCATCGAGTTTTTCCAAGGTTTTCCCGTAATTTTTAAAATAGTCTGTCTATGTACATCTGAGGTTGATCGTGAGATTGGCTGAGTGGTGTTCTGAATGGGAATGGACCTACAGTAAACCATTGGTGGTCGCTGACCAGAGGTTAGTGTAGTCCATTCTCAAGGTTTGTTAAAAACAAGTTCTTTTTTTTTCCAAGTAAAAGGTTATTACCAGAAAATAAGAAGTAACTCAGACTTAATTCATGACATCAATCTTTTAAAAACATTAAATTTACACATTGTTAATTGATAATTAGATTTCTTAATCAATTGTTTTCATCAGAAGCCAAAACCAGGCTGATTAACGATTATATTGATTAATCAGCCTGTCACTACCAGTACCATGCTACCATTTTTGGGGGTCATTGAAATTCTTGAACAATTTACAAAGATGGTCACCAAAGGAACAATTCTGTCAAGTTTGAATGAAATCCAGCCTTTGGTTTTGGGGGAGAAGATGTTTAACAAAAAAAGTTTAAGCATACACCCATGGAGATGGAAGCACAAGGACACACAAACTGAAACACTGCCAATCGACAATAGCCTTGGCCAGTGGAGCTTAAAAATGATTTCAAGATACGTAACAGCTAGGAGAGGTTCCTAAATTGCATAAAATGTTCTCCAAGAAATTGTGTATCTTTCACATCAAAAATACAATATATCCCCCAAAATATTGTCTGGAGAATCTCTAAGGGAACAATAAATCTGTCAAACTGTCTATACGAGGGGATTCTCTCCTTTGATCCTTTTGTATGTTGTAATTTATACTTTTTTTAGCAATTTTCATTATTGATTAAAGGGGCATTAATTATGCTAAATACCATAAACAAGAGTCGTTTGTAAAACAATTATGGCCCCCCATAAAAGCAGGTCAATAGCCTATTCTTTGTCAATCAACAAAGGGCAATTACTCACAAAATATGATGAGTAGAGTTATGGTTTGTTGGCACTGCACTTCTCTTCAATGATATTTATCCACCTGTGCAGTTTCATGATTCTAGCTTATGTACTTTTTGAGATATGCTCTGGAAAAATATTGGTCTGACGGGCGGACCGACTGACGGACAGACCGACAAGTGCAAAGCAATATACCCACTCTTCTTTGAAGGGGAGCATATTAATGTTAATGCTGCTAAACTTTATCTAATTTTTAGGATTTTCTAAATAATACTGCACAGAATTTCGAAAATTTGGAGCAAATTTATCAGAAAAGTTTGATTATGTTAAGTGTTTCATAATGCTAAGACTAAAGATATTTCAAAATATTGGTACTAGAATTCTCATGTAGTACATGCTAGCAAGTACTATAAGCAAGACAGTGTTCCCAAAAACCCCCAAATGGGGGTGATTTACCCCTAAATTTAAGCCTGTACCCCAATTTTTTGCAACCAGCCTTCTTTGATTCATATAGAGGGGGTACATACATGCTGTAAAATACCCATTTTTACCCCAAGATTGGAAAAGCAGTGGGAACACTGCAAGATATGTCCTATTTGGCTGCTTAACAAGAGGACATTGATGGTTCATTATGGCTCATCTTCATTATTTGACTCCCTTAGCAATTTGAATTGGATACTTCCCATTTAGTCATTCTGACAAACTTCAAAAAATTGTGCCATATTTGTGGCCCCTAGAGCGTAAACAAGAAAAATGTCATTAAGGCCCCATTTCCTGCAATATCACATAGATCCTTCCAATGTTAAATAGGAATTGTCCTTGTGCCCATAATCTTACAGATATTTTGACCAAATTTCATGAAAATTTGGCATTAATTATTACCTCTTTAGAGTAAACTAGCAAATTGTCATTTAAGCCCCTTTTCCAGTGGTATAACATGGAACCTCCCATAATTCAATAGGGTTCATCCTAGCTTGTGACCTAGCAAACATTTTGACAAAGTTTCATTTAGATTGGGAAATAAATGTTTTTTTTTTTTTTTTTTTTTTTTTTTTTTTTTTTTTTTGCAATTGAGTTATGTTTTATTTAAAAAAAACAACCGATTTCACTAAATCATTTTAAAAAATGTGGAATTTTAATAAAGCATAAGAAAATTATTACATCTTCATTCGGTCCTAAATAGAAGTATTTATCCTATAATATTAAGAGCTACTTATAGAGTCCGTTTGACTTCTATATGGACCAACCTTTTCATCAATTACATAAAATTGCGTTTGAAAGAAGGATTTGTATGTAGTAAAATCTTAATTTCAGCATTATACCACTCCAAAAAATATTTTTTGAAAATAAAGTGATTTCAAAATAATGATTTTGTCTATCTAGTTAATGTTAATATTTTCGCATTTTCCGCTCTTAAACACGAGGGGTGGTGGAGGCTGTTTAATAGTATGAAATTGTAAACATATATAGTAAAAACACGTGGCTTTATACTAAACATTTGCCAGATGAAATGTCCATTATTTCTTATTTTGGACATGCTAATTAGCATATCGACGGTCATGTCATCTTAAACTTAAATAGCACGTGAGTTTTACCGTTATTACTCGCCTTCTCGTCAAGTTTTCTTCGTAAAATTCCCATCTACTTCGTTTTAATAAAGCTTTTTGATTGGTCTTAACATGTAAATATAGGGTTCATCTCAGAATGAATAAAAACAATAATCAATTATCTGCTCAAACGGTTTCTGAAGAAAGAGAGAATATACTCAGATTTGATATCCAACGGTAGCAAAAATCTTCGACAAACTTAATTATATTGAAATACTCGATTTTATACTAAAACAATTCACTTAAAATCTTACACTCTTGACTCGGCCCCTATGCAAATCATTACTATTTTTGGTTATACAATTCGCTGTTCCGTTTAATACAGTCACAAGGGGGAAATTCAAATGGCAGCCCGGGAGTCGCGTAAGATGATGTAATAATCTAAAATTAACTTTAATATGCATGCGCAGAAGGTACATTCATGTGAACGGAGTTACCCACTGATGGTAGTAAACAAACTTCACATTTACCGCTACAATAATTAATAACCATGAAATATCGTTATCCCATTAAGACATGTGATGAACTCGTGCAAAATACTATATAAAACAAGAAAAAAGTATTTGATGTTAAAGTAAACGAGAACATTTGTATTATGTAATCAAATTGTTGTGCACTATATTTGACGCCATTTTGGAACCCAAGTAACACCAGCCTGACCCAGGATCAGAAGCGTCGAGGTTGAAAGGTTAAAATGACATCACTAGTGTCGAAACCGAGGTCGTTCTGATGGAAACCCGGTTAACTCGGGTCGAAACCGAGTCCGATATGAACTTACCCAAGGAGGCATGAAAGGCTGGAAGTTAACATGTAGACGGACGGACAAAAATCATTATTTTACATTCAAAAATTCTGAAAAACAAAATTCGTCATGGTATTAGCTGGAAAATATGATATGTCAAGAAAAATATGCGTTTCATCAATTAATTTCTGAGATTTTCGGCGAAATGTTGGTCCATATAGAAGTCAAACGGACTATAACTTTTTCTTATACTGTCAATAAAACATTGTGACATAATGAAGAATATTTCGACATGAAAAAAAGTTGGGATCACAGTCTTACTTTTTTAGATATTTTGACTCATTATTTAAAAAAATAGGAAGGTTATTCACAAAAAAATAATCAAATTTCAAAACACATTTTTCAATGTTGGAAAAAGAAAAAGTGTTGGTATTTTAGTTCAGGGATATGAGGTAATGGTTCTTTTTACCATATTCATAAGTTTTATTTGCTTTCTATCCAAAAGGTAGGCAAGGAGTAACATTGAATACTTGCTTGTCATTTTTTCTGAATACTCTAAAATCGGGAAAAATGTCTCCAAAAATTGGTGAAAAAAATAAACTTTGGAATTTATACAAACTTTTACATGTTTTGACAACCTTACATACAGCTCTATCCAAAAACATAGTTTGAATTTCGATTCATAGTTTTATAACGATTACATAAACGCAAATAAATCTTTTTAATGGCGGAAAATCCAAAACGGGATGTGCGGACGTCCTTAACCTTGAGTTATATACGTGTACTTATTTTAGACTTCACTGGTTTAACCCTTTAGTTTTTCAATTATTTAAAAAAATCGAAATAATGTTTTTGAAAGGTCGCGATTCGAAATCGTGTTTTTTTTTTCTCTTTCTCTTCATCTTAACTTCATTCCAAACAAATCATAAAATTTCTCATAAAGCGCAACACTTTATTTAAGATTACGTTTAACCCTTGTCATGCTTAATAAATTTTGGCTAAAAATGCATCAAAATCAAAGGACAAAAAGTACTGAAAGAACCAATTGTAGGTCAATTTTTACTTGAAAAACTAAATTTATTTACAATTGTGTGCAGGCTGATGTTTGTCTATAGCTCCTGTTAAAGCATGAATATTCCGGGTTCAGCATGACAAGGGTTAATATCATTAATGAATGTTATCTTTTTTTTTTTTTTTTTTTTTTTTTTTTTTTTTTAGATCTCTCTTTTCCAATAGTACAATTTATAGTTACAAGTTGATATAGCAAATTCTTTATTGGCATGGCAGGGCGGCTATTAAGGGAGTTTAACGGTAAACCGTACAGCTAATCTAAAACAATTTTGCTAGAGCGACTATACGGTAGTCTATTTAAGCGACCATCTTTTATTAACAAAAAAAAAAAAAAAAAAAAAAAAAAAAAACCTTTCTATAAATCAAAATATCTTAAATGGTATAAATAGTTGGTCTAAAAAATTATTAAAAATGAATCATAATTTTGTTACAACTCACCAGAATCATCTCAAGGCGGTTCTACTGAGATTTAACAACAATGTGTTTTTGAGAGTTTTGCAAGAATATGCATTTTCAGTCGAAAATGATGTTGCTTATTTGCAAAAAATGCCTATATGAGGCGGCCCTTTTCTTTATCGACTACTTTTGAGTGGTGGTTGCAGTAGTTGCTTAAACAAAGTTTTACTGTATATAAAATTGAACTCGTAATATCAATTGTTTTGTTTAGCTTCGCCCTGCCCTGTCAACAAAATTCATACGATATACATATTTCTTTTTAATTCTAAGAATTCTATCATTAGAAAATTCATTCATAGCGATCGAACTTTGTATTTAGATCGATTACTTTTAGATCGAGTACTTACCCTTGTCAAGCTGAAACAATCATCTTAGAATAATAAAATTGACATTTTTTACGTTTTTTTTTTATTTAACGAGAAATTCGGACTGTACAGTTAGAATATGAAATTAAATTGTACAGCTTAAGATCTAAATGCCGATATGTGCTTGGTGATCCCCTTCTATACTTTTTGTCAAAGAAGGAATAATTTGGCATCAGGTTGACAAGGTTGACTTCATTTTTTAAAGATCAAATAAAATCGCTTAGATAACTATCACTATACAATGTTTACTGTGTAATGCAAGCAAAATTTCTCCGAAATAAATGAGTGCTATTGAAACATTGTAACCACAACTTGTAGAAACTGTAGTTGTAAAGTGTCAACGTCAGATATGTCAGTGGATAGTGGTTGTATTGGTTATTGAAAAAAGGAGATTTTTTTTTTTCAAAAAGTACAAGGAAAAACAGTAGCATGTAAATACAAAAAAGAACAACAGTACACAATTTACATAGACAAAAAGATGGATGAAAGAATTTGCAATCACACGAACACCTCATAGGGATAATGTCATAAATGTTTCAAGATTTACTCAGATTGTCTCTCTACAAGGCTCCTAACCACTGACCAGTTTTGAAAGGTTGAGGGATCTGCATCTGATAATTTTTGTATACTCCATGACAAAGACAGGTCGTGTATCAGGCCTCTTATAGAAGGTTTGTAGTGTTTAATTTTACATGTGAAAATATAACGTTTGAAGTTAAGAAAGAGAATATTAATATCATCATTTTTATAGCCGAGTAGTAAATTCTCACTTTTTAAGGTGAAATCGGGGTAGTAAAAGTTTATT
Source organism: Fragum whitleyi (assembly GCA_948146395.1). NCBI lineage: Eukaryota > Metazoa > Mollusca > Bivalvia > Cardiida > Cardiidae > Fragum > Fragum whitleyi. The sequence continues at coordinate 72,630,064 of OX411543.1, read as the reverse complement.
TTTTGTATTAAAAAATCAAGTATTGGTTTTATATTGTTGCAATCAAAAAATAAGTGAATAAGTGATTCTTCCTCTATACCACAGAAAGAACACTCAGAATTTGGTTTTATATTCATTTTAAATAAAAGTTTATTTGTTGGTAATATTCTATGGTTTATTCGCGTTTGTAACCACTGTAAGTAGGTATTCTTAGTTATCTTATAAATATTACTGTATACATGTTTCCAATCTATATTCGATTGGGTATAGATTGATGACCATTTGTGTTGACTAGTGGGGATGTCATCATTCGATATAAGCGTATTGTAAATATGTTTATTCGAGTGTGTAAGTATTTCATGAAAATAACAATTGACCGAGGGGTTGTGGGACGTTGATAGAATGTTACAGTCTGTATTTATATTCAATCTTGAAAGGAAGGACTTTACTGCGTTACGTAGGCTATAAAAATTAAGATAGTTAATATTCGTCTTCAAATTTTCTCTTACTTGTTCGATATTTTTAAATGAGTAATCATCATTTAGAATGTCTTTGAGTAAGTGATAGCCATTTGAATAAATATCTCTGAAATATACATATTTTGAGTTAATAGTGATTTTTTCATTGTAGAAAAGGGGCATATGTAAGATTTGTTTCCATTTTGTGAATTGATATTTTTCGATATATGCGCTATAGGATTTGAGAACATCGATCCAAAAAAGATTTTTGAGTCTTTTGCTTATTATGTTGTTGTAGCATTTTCCGAAGGTTAAAATCCCTTGTACATCGAATAAATTATTTGCAAGCCTATAACATGCGTTTTCGCTATGTATTATCATTTTCTGTAACCATTTAACTTTCATTGAATGAATATAGCATTTGATGTCAATGGTCTTCAAACCTCCGTCGCAGTATTGTTTAATACTTATACTATGCTTGATTTTTGGTCTACCATCCCATATGAATTCGGTAAATAAATCACTTAATTTGAAGATAAACTCATTTTTCGGGGTTGGTAAACTAAAAAATAAATGTGTAAATATTGGAATCAATAGCGCTTTAACAACTGTTATTCTACCGAGTGGAGTTAATTTTCTTCTCTTCCAGAAAGAAATGATCTTTCTGCAATTTTCTAGTTTGGTATCGAAATTAAGGCTTTCCATCGAGGTAAGATCTATACTAAAGTTTATGCCTAATAATTTAAACGTTGTGTCGCCCCAAGATAGTTTCCATCTTGTTTTTATTGATCTGGTGCTATATTTCATTGATCCTATCCAAATTAATTTGGTTTTGTCAAAGTTTACATTAAGGCCTGATATTTCGGAAAAGTAGTTTAGTGTTTCAAGAACAGCATGTAAAGATTCTTCTGACCCATCTAATAGGAGAGAGGTATCGTCAGCGAATTGTGAAATGATATATTCATCGCCTCTTATCTTAATTCCTTTTATTTTAAGGTTATGTTTTATTTCAATACTAAGGATTTCTGAGCAAAGAATAAATAAGTATGATGATATGGGATCACCTTGTCTACAACCTCTTTTAACAGTGAAAAACTCAGACAAGAATCCATTAAGTTGAACACATACTTGCGTATTATATAAAAAGAGTTTGATCCATTTTCTAAACATATCCCCTAAATTAAAAAAAGACAGTGTCTTTTCAATGAAATGGAATGAAAGGGAGTCGAAAGCTTTTTCAAAATCAATGAGCATGAGTAATCCTGGAATATTATTGTCCTCGCAATATTTCATAATATCGTATACAAGCCGAGTGTTTTCTCCAATATATCTTCCTTTAAGAAATCCAGTTTGATCTCTTGAAATCAGATGATCTAATACATTTTTAAGTCTGTTGGCAATTGAGCCAGAAGCTAGTTTATACAGAACATTTAAAAGTGTTATTGGTCTCCAATTTTTTAAAAATTGTTTAGGTTTATTTTCTTTTGGTATACACGTTATAGTTCCTAATTTTATATTTTTTGATAATAAGTTTTCTTCGAATGCAAAATTCAATGTTCTAACAACGAAATGACCAATTTTATTCCAAAACATTTTATAAAAGTTTGCGCTAAAACCATCACATCCAGGGCTTTTGTCATTTTTCATATTCTTCAAAGTTTTTGTAACCTCTTCGTACGTCAATAGGCCTTCTAGGCTTTCTTTTTGGTTGTTATCTAATTTTTTGATATTAAGGTTGCGGTATTTATGAGCTAAGTCGAATTGTTCGTTTGTTATTTTTTCAGTATATAAATTCTCATAGAATTGTTTTGTTTCATTTAGTATTTCCTTTTGGTCGTAGATGTAGTTACCTTCATTATTTTGGATAAAGGGAATACTTTTCTTCTGGTTATGTTGCTTTTCTAAATTACAAAAATAACGTGTTGTTTTTTCTCCGTTATCGATCCAGTGCGACCTTGAGCGAATAAATGCACCTTTTAATTTCGTTTCTCTTAAAGTATTTAACTCATCTTGTAGTATTGTAATGTATCTTTATTATCATCACTCAATTTTTTTTCAATTTTTTCGATTTTTTCTATTAATATTCTTTCCTGGTTATTAATTTCTTTTGCTTTATGACTTGAATAGGAAATAGTTTGTCCACGAATTTCCATAAGAAGGGTTTCTAAAAAAAGCTGGTCATCTATAATGAATTGTATTTCCGATTTATCCATCATTAAAATACTTTCAAAATTATAGACAGGAAGACAATATTGCAGAATTACTTCATTTATTTTTTTATTTACCGAATCAATAAAATCAGTGTCATTTAATAAAGAATTATTAAATTTCCAAAAACCTTTTCCGTGCTCTGTTTTGTTGAAGTTCAAATCTAGAAATATTATTGAGTGATCCGATTTATAGCTTAAGTATGTATCGCAGTTTTTCATGTTTTCAATAAGGTTGTTCGTAATGAGAAAAAAATCGAGCCTTCCTTGTTGTAATGGGTTAAATCTTTTCCAAGTAAATTTATTTGTGTTTCCATGGATTTCCCTGAAAGCATCTCCAATATTTAATTCTGTGATTTTCCTTCTTAAAAACTCTCTTGCATTTTTATTGTGGTGGGGATTTTTGTAATTTTGATAATCTAGCGTTGGATTTAAGACGAGGTTAAAATCGCCGCATATAATAAAGTTTTCGTAGGAAAAAGATTCAATTAAGTCAAATATGTTTTTGAAAAAAATTGGCTGGTCACTGTTTGGGGCGTATAAATTGATTAACAAAAACTTAATATTATCTATTATCAAGTCTAGAATGATAAATTGTCCGTTGTTGTCGTTATGCATGTTAATCACTTTAACATCCGTGTGTTTTTTTATTAAAATAGCCACTCCCCTTGCATTATTTGCGCCGTGACTGAAAAAGCATTCTCCATTCCATTCTGTATAAATTGTTTTTTCCATACATTTAGTAAAATGGGTTTCCTGAAGACAGACAATGTCTGCATTTTTTTCTTTAAATAATTTAAATATGTCAACTCTTTTTTTCGTGTTATTCAGACCCCTGCAGTTGTTAGACATTATTTTAAGATTCTGCATTGTGGTGTTTTAAGTACAAAACTAAATCCTCTGTTTTCATATATAGGTACAATTTTTAGACAGTAGTTCGAAACCTTCATAGAAAGAAAGACATCATAACATTTGGTGAACTGAATTGTTTTGCAAGTTCCTCTATGTTTGCACGTGTCCTTATCTTTAAGTTGTTCGTGTGATTGAAAAGAGTATGAAATGGGAAAATGAATACAAAACATGGTTGATAAGTGAGAGGGAAAAAATGCGTTCTTGGTTCATATAAGATACTGTGACAGTGACTGAATACGTTGAACGACAAGTGTCACTACAAATCATTATTATTACATATTCAAATTTCTACTATCAAATTTCTTTTATCAAGTATTAATGATGTTAGAAGTTTATTTTATCGAGATATCTAACAATTTTAAAGGTCGGACGAAGGATGCAATACTAAATATGAACAGACTTATGATAACTAATTTAAAAAGATCTAGAATGATATCATTATAGCTATATAATGAGCTTCTACACAGTATTAATACTTACAACTTATCGCCCATGCTCCTCCAAAACATCGTACCTGAAGCTTAAAATAAGTTGTAGCTACGAGGTTTTGGAAGCAGCATAACGGTATGGTCTTGATAAAGAGTGACGTTTAACTTTCACATCGTTATACTTCACAGTAAATGTTAACGGATGGTTAACTATAGTTCTGTTCGATACTAAATGTAGTTTTAACCAATTTTTTGTCAAAAATTCTGGCTCACAATAATGAAATAGAGAACAGACAGAGTAGGCAAGGATCAGACTGCATATTTGTGCAGGTTGATCTCAGTCCACACTGTCCGCTCAATCTTTGTATATATTGGGAGTATGATTTACCTAGTACGATAGGGGTTTAGCATCTTAACATGAATACAAAAGAGTGTATCGTATAAGTCAACGAATAAGAAAAAAAATTGATAAGCCAATAAATCAATACATGTATACGTCAACCTTTATTAGGCGACCACTCGCATTAGAACTAAAATGGAAACCACTATTGTAAATTATCTTGTACAAGCTTATAGCAGAGTATAATAGTTATAGATATCCCGCTATAAGTAGGCACTTACTAACTGTCTTGACTCAATTTTTCCGATTGATTTACGAACATTGTAAGAGTCCGTACTTTTAAGCGATATTTTTGCAATCTGTTTAATTGTTTGAAAAAGTGGTTTGTAGCATTGATTTTTTTTTTAATTTTTTTTTATTTTTGTTGGTCTAAAGCGAATGTCATCCGAACAAAAATATTGCTTAAGCAAGACTATTCAAGACATTTAACCAGGCATAATAATTCTAAATACAAATGATACCCTCGCTATAAACCTAAGTTGTTGAAATCACGATATCGTCGGTGTTCTGCCAAAATCCCATAACCGCAGCTTGTTTAAAGTTGTAGTTACGAGGTTTTGGCAGAAAATCGACGATATATCGCTTAGAGACTACAGCATGCTTTTATTCCAGTTATACATGGTGTAAGATGACTTACAAAAATTGATCTTTCATAATCATTGTAAATGTGTTTTGAAACAACCATATCCACAGCCTCCAACAGCAATATCAAGGATTGAAAAAACTACAAGTTTTGTCCTTAGTAATGACTGCTGGATACTAAAATTGTTACGTCCATATATCGTAAGCGAGGTTGCGACAATTCAACAAAGATATATTGGGTTAGTTACACATATATCTCAGTTCTATTGACCCGAGAATGACCTCTGTCGATTATAAATGTTTATTTATTTATTTATTTATTTCAATTTTGCCATTGCATTACACGTTATGTTAGCAGAATTAACAACTTTCGGGTAATGAGTTATTTGCTAGTTTGAATCTATCTTGAGCACACATATATATACATATATATGCATGCATACACATACACACACACATATATATATATACATACACACACACACACGCATATACATAAATATGTATTTTTGATTATTATTAATATCTGCTTAGAGCAATAGCGTAGTATGTCTCTATACTATGAATATAGACAGACTACGAGTTCTCTCCAAACAGTTGACATACTGACGAAACGTATGAGTTATTTTAAACAACCATACAGAGGCTAATCTCAACTCAAAAAGAAGATCTTCCAACATGCTAAGTACTCTATATTGTAACTTGTCAAATTTCTATATATCAGACAAACATCTATTAATTGAATGTGCATTGTCAAAACAGTATAAATGGCATTACTGAATACTATTGACATCAATCATTCTAGCTATTTCATGAATTGGCGACAGTGTAAGATCGATGCATCCTTCATTGAGCGAATTACAAGAACACACACATTAGGAAAAAAAAAACAACAACTCACGCTCCTCATTATATAAAAGACCCATCGATCTCACATGTACAATGAAACAGATGATTATTCTATTTCATGCAAGAATGAGAAGAGAAAAAGAAATTTTGGTAACAAATTACTAAACATGGCTCATTTTGTACGAAATTACTATGTGGCATTTTGGCATTTATTTATTGGATTTCTTTTAGATAACATTAAATGGATTGGTATTAACGAACTGATAATTTCTATGGTTTGGCGGTGAGGTTATCAAGTGATAGCCGTCCGTTATCTCTCGATAATCTACCGAAAGAGAAAGATGTCATGATTCATATTTTATCATCGTATGCTGGAGTTTGATTTTGATACGAAAGTACCAATCACAACATTTAAAATTTGTAGTTGTAAACTAGTTGACATTTGTAATTGTCGAGCTATATGCACCTTTTGAGAGTTGAGACTTAAAAACAAACTTACATTTGGCATATTTTCTAATTCACGTCAATTTTTAATGAGTCAATGACCTCAGGTAAAGGATTTAGGCTCGATCAGGATTCAGTCAAAACTTCCATGCTGTCGACAAACAGAGTAGTTTTCGTGATCAAAAATAAATTGATTGATTGATTGAATGGAGTTTAACGCCGCTTTCAACATTATTTCAGTTATATCGCGGCGGCTAGAGCACCTAACATTGGATTCTTGGTATTTCTATCACCGGTACAACCACCACATTCTTTCCTAGCCTCCAGCCGCTAGATCAAAATTAAACCGATGGAGGACAATCAAATAGTCAGATCTACGGCTAAATACAAGCCGTAGATACGACAATTTGACCGCACAGCGACGGTACAAGTCCGAGACTTAAATATAGTGCTTTGTTAGATAAACAGACGAGGGACACGCCAAAATTTAGGATAGCCGCGGGGGTACACAAAGCCGTTTGCTAACTGCAAACGTTCGCAAACACCCTCGCTTTTTGAACACGAGGTATCTAGATCAAAGCAAGTTAATGGCGCTTTCATGTTGATCAATCAAATATTTCTTATTAATCATTTATGTTGTTAGTGTTGTATTTTGCCTGAGATACATATAGTATCATAGTTATAATTAAATAATATTCTAGACACGGCGATTGTGTCTGATATAACATACATTACATGTATATTGCTACTTAACTAATGCGATATTCTAATTTATCATTGTTTAAAGTTAATCTTGTGAACTAAACAATTCTGACTATTTTTGGAACCGTAACAAACGATATATATATATATCGTCGACGTCATTTTTGAACCCCGCAACCACAGCTTTAATTTAACTGTAGTTACGATGTTCAAGAACGACGTCGACGATGATTTAAAATGAATGCAGAACTAGTTCTGGAACTAATTTCTATCTTAAAGATAGTGTCAGTTACATACCGTTCAAAACAAGAAAGTTTATTTTCCTCGTAGTAATAAGTATAGATCAGCAATATTAGCTAAAAATACAACGCAAAACCTATGCAGGCTGATGTTAGCCACTATTGTCTGTCACAACATTGAATAATGTACAAAAATACTTTTGAAACAGTTTGAGTAGGGCTTAGGACTTTTTCAGTCTATACAATCAATCTTGCTCAAGCGACCACGTCTATTAAGTGACCTTTCTTTGTTAAGCGATCGTTTCCAAATTCCCACTCTTTAAAGCAAAATGACTTAAAAGTAGGTACTCTTGGTTGAAAGTTATTGAAAATGATTCCCTTTTGTTAGAACTCACCGGAATCGTCTCAGTGAGGCAATTCTGTCGAGTTTCAACAAACATAGGATTATTTAGAAGTTGCAAAAATTTGCGTATTCAATAAAAAGTATGTTTCTAATTTGTAAGTAAAACGTATATTAAGCGGCAATTTTCTTTACCGACCGCTTTTTTGTGGTCTCGTTAGTGGTCGCTTAAAATATTTTTTACTGTATTTCGATTGTTACAAAAATATAGAGGGTAATTGCTTGTTTCAAAGTAGGCCCATATATTACACTGGACGAACTACACAAGCTACAGCTTCACCAGTGGTAGAGCCACGAGAGAAAATGCAGCTCCTGTTGTGCACGAAACATTAATCTTACTCGTAAAAAGAAACGATTATTGTACATCTTAAATGCATAAATAAGACAACACGATAACGTCACTTTTTTGGCTCTGCTTAGAATAATATATATCATCGATTTTCTACCAAAAACCCTGCAACTACAGCTAAAAAACAAGCTGTAGTTACGAGACTTTAGCAGAACACCGACGATATGGAGAATTGGGCAAAACAGGGAATAATCCATTGATAATTTCAAGTGTAAAGTGGTGAGTTAATCAAAATGATATTCTACCGTTTTCCACCAATAAACAACATAAAAATAGGTATGATAATACACAATATAACATCATCGGATGCTGTAATGTCTTGTTGTCGCAGGGTCATTTAGCCACCGATCGGATAGTCTATTATTTTGTCATCTTCGTTATGTGAGTCGCGTTTATGTAGTCATGAAGACAAAAACGCCGGGGAACCGTTGATAACGCTTAACTGTTGGGGATACCCGATAGTATTTCTTCCACATTATCAAATAAGTCAAACTTCACTCTTTTATGGACAGACGTGGACGCGTAGACTGACCCATTAAAGAACCAGGCACTTTTTATTTTGTCATTCAAAGTTAATCTGTTCATTAAACTTGTGTTTAGTTTGGTTACGTCGTCTGCGATGCGATGTCCCGCGGCTTTCATGGCTTTTCTACTACGCATAACTTTAGACTTTGCATTATTATTGATAGTTTTCAAAATCACTGGTTTATTTCCGGGCTTGTGCGTTGGTAATCGGTGTATGGCTAGGATTTCTTCTTTCTGTAGGTCAATTCCTTGGTTATGAAAAATGGTACAAACCTTGTTTGTAAGGATCTCTTCTGTTTCATCTTCTGTTGCCTCAATGTCCATTATTTTTATATTATTTTTCCTTGAATATTGTTCATTATGATTTGCCATTTTTCTCACTTCATTTATGCTTTTGATATTTTCTTGAACTGTCTTTTCAAGTTCTTCAATTCTGTTTTTGGTAGTAGCATTTGTTGTTTCCATCAAGTCTTTAAGTTGTTGGTTTTCAAAATTAAGCGTTTTTATCTCATCTCTCAGTGAATCGCATTCCTCTTTAAACATTTTATCAAGCTGAGATTTCATGTTTTTCTGAAAGGTTTCCAGTACTTTAGAAACTGATTTTGATATTAACTCTTCAATGTCCTTTTTCTTAAGGGTATCGTTTAATTGTATTTGAATTTTTCCCAAGAGGATTGACATTGAATCCAACTGTTTTTTAAACATATCGGTCTCACTGATGCTTTTGTTGAGGTCGTCAGCTTCCGAGGTTGTTCTATTTAGTAACTGGCTAATATCCTGGTCATCGGTTGCCTTTTGCGCATTGCTGTTACCGTTTTTGGAATTACTTTGTCTAGAACTCGATCCTTTTGCCGACATTTTGATAGTTTTATAGGTCTGCAAGTCGTTGGTTAAATACACACTATGGTTTTTGTACGTATCGGTTTTATGCTATTCAGTAGTGATGCACGATTTTATCGAATTAATCGTTTACGGTCAGGTGGTTTCGGAATGATTGACACTCACACAAATATGTTTCTATTTATAGATTTGGAAAATAGACAAAGAGAATACCTAATAAGTCCAATTTTCTAGTTTTTCTTTGGTCCGAGTTTCCACTTTTCTCATAATCCCACTTATAGATCACTATTCTATCACTTTATGGTAAAACTGTCACATGTCTCTATTTCATTCCACCAAAGAACGAGATTTTTATCAGAGCACTAAAATCTACCTGCCCACTTAACCGCCATGTTTTTCTGCCCTCGGGCAATAAATGTGGCCTTTTGAGTGTAAATACAAATTGTTGAAGTAGCATGACTGATGACAGAAGACAAACGGTAGAAATTCAATTGTCACAAAAGCTTATTTTAAGCATGTTGTGGGCAGGTGAGCTAAAAAGTGCATGCTCTTGCTTTTTGCTTAGTATTACAACCAAGTCCTTCTGGCATCAAACCTAAGACCTTTTGAATGATAGTCTGTCCCGCTACTACTGCACTAACAGACGCGGTCCCAGTTTTAAGGTACAAGGAAGGACAGAGACAATCATTTAGAAGATGTGTTATTTGTTGTTTTCTTTTGGTACAAGAGCTGTAGAATGTCTCGGGTCTTCCACAGACAATTAAAGGCTAACCCTATTTGTCTGACATTAATTCCTTATAATAAGCCACAGCAGACAATTTATATCAGAACAAGAATAAAATATCCAGATAATTACTTTTATATCAGTCTGTACACAACATGCTTGAATAATAAGTAACACTTCTATATTTGCTTTAACAGCGCTTCCTGTTTATTGGTCATAGAAGTGTTTCATTCTGCTTTTAATTTATCCAGTTAGATACATTGAGGGGTCAGTGCAACACGATTGTAAGCGCCTGCAATGATCCCTCGACATGTAATAAAACACAACACCCAAGAGGGCGTATAGGTTCACTACCATGGTAGTTTCAGCACAACTTGATCTTACAAAGTGGACTTATATCTCCTCCATAGCTTTTTCCCAGTTCCATAAAATTTTTTTTTGGACAAAGTTTAATTGTGGCCTTGAACTTTTACCTTTGTGACCTAAAAACAATAGGATACTGTCTTGGGTCATAGGCAATAAATGTATAAGTTTCATGATTCTAGGTCACTTTCTTCTTTACTTTCGTTAGAGTCATATAGAGTCCAGAAACAAAAAAAGGTCCATGGACAGTCAGATAGATGAACAGAGGGACAGACAAGCAGAGCTAGGATGTAGTTTTATGACGAGTACATGTATTTCAAATAACAATTCCTAAGGTAAAACTACACCATGTGAAAAAATAAAGTGTTGCTATATGTTGCTCTATTTTGCTTTATTGCAAGAGAAGTTCACTTTTAACCTAGCATACTGATCAATTGTCACAGTAACAGATAAGCCAATGAAAGTATTCTTCACAAAATGGTAGTCAAGACAACTTAATTTAGCCTGCAAGATGTTGACCTTGCTCTGTTACCTTAACTTTGAATAACCAACAATTTACTTAAAATTTCTAGTAGTCCTTTACACAATTAGAGAACAACAATTTTTCAATGGAAATCTATCCAAAATAGCTATTATTTGAAAATTTGACATGGAGCTATCTGAGCTATTATTTGAAAATTTGACATGGAGCTATCTGAAATTTAATTCAAATGATATAATTATGCTAATTGGTAATAAAGAGATATTTTGTGCCACATAATTTTGAAATCAATCCATTATTGTAGGGGCAATGCAACAGACAAAGTTGCAATCAATTATATAATTCGACCTTGCAAAGCGACCTTGAACTTAAAGCTATCAGAAAGTTTATTTCAAAAGGCACATCTGTTCTATATGAACAAAACATAAGCTCTGCTCTGGACAATGTCTTGAACACTGGCTGTAAAAGAAAGATTATCTTTACCTGATTAAGGGGGCACTCCACATCTATGGTTAAGGTTTGCTGTGACGAGCCATTGATAGTCTGTAGTGAGGGAGGTTTTAAACTATTACACTGATTTAAGTTACTCCTTGTGGGAGAAAGTTTATTGTCATTTGGCACTTTGATATCTGGCTTCTTTGGGTCTTTGTTCTCTTTTTTGTCACCTGGAATGAGAAAGAAAATGACATGGATGAAGTTTGTGGCATAATAAGTATATAACATGAATATATAGAGGATAACTTTTCATTCAGTGTATAATTATGTAAGATTGATTGATTGATTGATTGAATGGAGTTTTATGCCACTTTCAACATTTTTTCAGTTATATCACGGCGGCTGGAGCACCTAACAATGGTTTCCTAGTATTTCTCTAACCAGTACAACCACCACATCCTTTCCTAGCCTCCAGCTGCTATCTCACATAGGTCTACGATTATCAACCTATTGGTGAGAGACAAATAGTTGGAAAGAATGAGTGCCGCTATTGGTATTAATATCTAAGCTTTCATCATTCATATATAATGATAGTTGACATCAAATAATGGTGAAATAAACGAAAGAAGGGTAGTGAAATAACCAAATGATAATCTTTCAAGAAAGCTAATGGATCTACAAGAAATCAATAAAGAGGACTCTCTTAATTGGTAGTGCAAAAGCATTGCACTTAATTATAATAATGGTTCAAAACGTGTCAATTTTTGTTGATTTTTATGACAATACTTACTTATAATAATACATAATAAAATAAAAATAAAATAAAAATAAAATTAAAATAATTGAAAACAAATATTTTTCAAAAGATTGAAAAATTGTTAAAATCTATCAATCATAGACTAGTCTAGTAACTAGTTAACTAGAAAGACCCCCCCCTTCCAAATGATACACACACTCCTGAACAGCTTTCCATTCTAATTCACCCATACTATGATACACACAATCCTGAACAGTTTTCCATTCTAATTCACCCATACTATATCTCAAAATGCTCAAAATAACAGAGTATAATACATGCATATTTTTATTACCAGGCTCAATATTTCAGTGAAATGTTTATCTGACAAAAAGTCAGACATTGGATCAATGGAACAGACAAAAAGTATGTTTAACATCATGGTCAATGGGATGCCTGACAGACAAAATGATCAGTTTCACAAGGAAGATTGAAACGTTGTCAAGCAAATCAATTTCTGCACAACAGACAAACAATTTCTACACAATGAATGGTTTGATTCTATTCCTGAAATGGAAACCTTTTACTTTGATTTTCAAATGAATCATTATTTGATAGGATATTGAATTATTGGTCATTTGAATATATCAATTCTTTAAAAGGAGTCATCTCAACAGATAAAACTAGAAAGCCATGAATGGCTTGAGTCGCTCCGCAGGCTTGAAATTATTGTAAAAGCAAATCAAAGTTTAGACTAGATTTTTAGATATTTATGGTTCTACTGACGTTGAAAATGATTTTCAAAGATTCCACTATATGACATATAGAGAAATGACCTCCACCCATAAAAGACATATTTTTCATCCAATGACAATATCTTTTGGCTGCATGATAATGGGTCACCCAAGGATCATACCAATGATGTTTGATTGATATCCATCACTTACATTCTGAGAAAATGATTTTAAAGTTTCCACTATATAACATATAGAGAAATGACCTCTGCTCATAAAATACATATTTTACTCGATCACAATAATTTTTTTAAGAATGATAAAAGGTCACTTAAGGATCATTGCAGTGAAATTTGGTTGATATCCATGTGTTACATTCTGAGAAAATGATTTTGAGAGTTTCCACTATATGACTTAAAGAGAAATGACCTCCGCCCATAAAATACATTTTTTTCATTCAATCACAATAACATTTCGGTAGACTGATAAAGGGTCACCCAAGGATCATTCACTTAAAATTTAATTGGTATCCATCAAATAGAATCTGAGAAAACTCACTTTTTACCATATTTGGAATTAGCCACACCCATTAAATCCATGTTTTTCATTGAATCAAAATTTATTGAACAAATTTGAAAGAGGGTTACCTAAGGATCATTCCTGTAAAGTTTGGTTGAAATTCATCCAGTAGTTTCTGAGGACACACATACGGATGGACACACGATGGACACAACGCCATGACAATAGCCCCAGTGACCTTCAGCCAGTGGAGCCTAAAATGAGGCTGCGCCAAATTTTATCTTTTTTAGATGACAAGATTAAATAATTTGGTATTTTGTAAGCACAAATTTGATATTCTATTTTTTATATGATTTTTTGTGATAAATCGAGGAAATTCCAGAAATGTATGGATTCAAGTTATTCTGCAAAAGATAATGACACCTTTTATGAACTGACATCATCAAATGCATTATGACATCATTTTTATAACAAAAATATAGCATTGCTACACATTCTTAGCTCATTTGCGTAGTTATTCAACTATTGTAATAACACCAGAGTAATATCAAGAAAATTCAATGGGGCTATTTCACGCCTGCAACGTAGGTCATATTATAAAATTTATTACACAATTTTATGTGCCTTGAGCAATAGATTCCTGCATGCCTTGCACTTATTTTTATCTGTTTGAATATGGGATGTAACACCACTTTCAACAATATTTGCAATTTTACCACAATGACTACTGCACCTATCCATGGTTTCCTGTTGTTTCTTAACCCTTTCCTGCTTTACAAAATTTTGGACCTGTCCAAATTCAAAGGTTTTGCAGACGAAAATTTAAAGTGGATTTAACTTGAAAAATAACTATTCTGTAGGGTAGAAAATAGTGTGGAAAATTGCTTGTCAGAAGCAATTTCTTTTTTTTTTTCACAATGTTTTCTCAATCATAAAATCACAGGCACGTAAAAAGCAGGGATTAAACAGCAAAGGGTTAAATCACACTACTGCAAGATCAACCATGAATCAGCCATGAAAAATTCATGGCTTGAGCCATTAACCTCACCCATTAAAAGCGACATTGTGCTGGGCATTAATAAACCATCAAGATGCCATGAATTTAACATTAAATCATTTTAATGGGAGAGTTATGGCCATTAAAGAAGTTATTCATGGCCATAAATGGAGAAAGGACACCATTAGATTTTCAGGAGTAATTAATGGGGAAATAATGACCATTACAAAAATGAATTATTGATGGGCATTGATTTTTTAATGGTAGCCATTATTAATATTAATGGTAGCCATGAATTTGTATAATTGCTAAATTCATGACCCATTAATATTTTTCATGGCACATTTTAATGGGCAGTGGCCATTAAAAGCGACATTGTGCTGGGCATGAATTTAAATTAATGGGCAAGAATTTTATTTTCACTGCTATACCATGCCCATTATCCATAAACTCTAAAATAAATGTAATGGGCATTAAAAATAAAATGACAAATTAATGGTCTAAATATCTGCCAAGTAATGGCCATGAAAAAGTACTTAACTTTTTTTAATAGACAAATTATGACCATTAAAGTTTACCCATTAAATGTTGTAAATGGGCATTAATTTTCTAATGGCCAAACAATGGGGAGAAAATACCAGTCATGGACCAAAAATGATGGCCATGGAAAATTTCTATGCCTATTATTTTAATGGCCATCACTACAAATCATGCCCATTATTGTTTCCCCTTCAATGTTGGTAATCTTCAGTTTCCTAGGGTTGAAAATTCATAAGTACGAATCTACAAACATTAAACAACTTGACAGATCTTATTCATACAATTCTTCTAAAAAAATTGATGCAATAATGTTTAATTGGGGTTTGAGAATATTTGCACAAATGATTTATTGCTAAAATCTTAAAAAAAAAAAAAATCTTATTTTCTTCAAATTTTGCAAATTCGAAGGCTTCATTTAAAATTTGTCTTATATTTTGTTAATCAATTGTTTTAAGTCCAACAGTACAAGATTCTATTCAAAATAATCAAATTTCAGCTTTTTACATACCTTCTGCTTGCTATTCTTCCCAATGTACAAGAGAATAAGGCAAAAAACATTTTAACTGGAAATTTTGTTTGAAAACAGCAGCCATGTTGGATTTCCATAGACTGGATTCAAGGTCACTTTTAGACTGGTACTCTTGGCCATGACTTTGTATAACGACTTATTCATGGTTTGTGTCATGGGCATGAATCAAAATGAAATTAGTTAAAACTTTAATTCTGTATTTAATTTCTCATTAATTAATACCCATTTCAAATAATATAAAGGGCCATGAATAAATTGATTTAGAATTCAACAGCATATGAATGGCCAGAATTAATTGTCAGAATTTTTTTTCCAATGCCAATTAATGACTTGATTTTTTTTATTATGGCTATTATTTATCATATTTGGTATTTAATTATCGTCATTTATATGGGTGATAACCTTTAATAAATGTTCATGATAGTAACTGGGCATGAATAAAAAGAAAAAAAAGTTAAAACTTTTCAGTATTCCTTTCATCCCCATTAAATAAAGTTAATGATCATGGATTATCTGATTCATAATTGTATGATATATTAATGGCCATAAGTAATAGTCAAGATTTTTGTCATGCCAATGAGTTTTTTTTATAATGGCCATTATTTGTTACTGTTTTGTGTTTAATTGTCATCTTCAATGGTTGATTAATGGGCATGAATAAATGTTCATGGTTGTTAATGGGCATGATTCAAAATTAAAAGAGCAAATAGTTTTTAGGAATTTTTATAATGGCCATTATTTGTTACTGTTTGGTATTTAATGGCCATCTTCAGTGGATTAAGATGGGCATGAATAAATGTTCATGGTAGTTAATGGGCATGAATCAAAATAAAAGAACTTTAAAAAATTTCAGTATTTCTTTGATCTTATTACAATCAAAATTAATGCCCATGAATGGTCTGATTCAGATTCAATGATATATTAATGGCCATGATTAATTGACATAATTTATTTTAATGCCAGTGACTTTTAGCAATCTTTATCATGGCCATTATTTGGCCTTTTTTTATTTAAATGGCCATCATTCATGGGTGATTGATGGGCATGAAAAAAATATTCATAGTAGTTGATGGGCATGAATAAAGCTAAAACAAGAAGTAATGACCCATTACTTTTTTAATGCCAATACTTTTATGCCGGCCCATCATATTAATCTGCATTTCATGGTTTTTTAATGGTCAAATCATTAATTAATGGCCATTAATTAGCATTTTAATGGCTAAAAGTGTTGCCCATTATTATTTTTTAACAAACTCTAATGGCTCATTTTCATGGTTTTCCTTGTTTTCATGGGCCATTAATGGTCTTTTAATGTAATTTTAATGGGACCCTTTTGCAGTAGTGGATCAGTACAACCACAACATTTCATCAGAGCCACTAGATGCCCAGTGTTTATTCTAGGATTTCATAACTGTGGGGGATTTCAGAACTAAATTGAAGAACATGAGAAATAACTGCCAAACTGGTATTCAATACTCTTTGTTCATAGTAAAAAGCCCCAACAAATCTAGAAAATATTGGGGATCTTTGAAAAAAAGTGGGGAAATCCCCCAACCCCCCTGTTCAGAATAAACACTGGATGCCCATCCTAATTCTAGGCATTTCATTTTCCCATTCCCAATTCTTGACACATGAAGCTAAATGTTGGATGAAAGTTTAACAAGCTGGGGGTTCAACCTATCACTGCAGACTTGGGAGCCAGATGTTTAACGCACAAAAGGCTAAACAGGTTCAGCCTGCATCAATCCTATAACATTTTTCCAAATTTTAGACAGGTCCCAATTCATAGAGTTTACAGATGACAAAGAAAACTAGGCTGTTTATGAAAAGAAATCATGCACACTATGCATTATTAAATATTGTGTTTAAAGGAGAAATTCCTGAATCATACTGCATCAAGTGCAAAACTATGAACTAATCTATTATTAAACATATGAATAGCTCATTTTATTAGGAGTATAATCTGAACGACTGGCAGCCCACATAATTTTAATGTTTTATAAGCAGCATTCCACAAAATCACCCAATTAAAGAGCAGTTGGTGAGTGCCATCTATAATTAACTTAACTCTCACAAACATGGTTGGACAAACATTATAGCCTTTAACATGGCAGAGAATCAGGTGACACAAAAAATTCAGAAATTCTGTGAATTTGCAATGTGACCAATTTGAATTCCTTTTGAAGGGAAGAAAGTGGAAAAGTGTGAGGACTTTACTGGATGTGGCAATTAATAAATCTTTCAAGTTCTGCTGTTAAAAAGGTTAATTTACAACCAAGTAAAAATAAACTTGGACGTCATGTATGAATGAGTGGCATTTTTATAGGCAGATTTTCAAGATCTATCACATCCAGCAAATCCTAAGCATTCTATTGTCTTCTCTGCTACCTTTTTTTTTTCAAAGTTATCACATAATTATTTGTACAAATTATCAAAAATATTGAAAAAATTGCATGAAAAGGTTCCCCTCATTGTTTAAGTGAGATTATCAGAGCCATGTAAAGGCTAATAAGATTTTGTAAAGTTTCAGATCAAGGGTTTATATAGTACAGTTAGAATGATAGATAGATAGATAGATAGATTTTATTCAACAAATGAAAACATATGCATAGTACAAGAATCAATAGTAAAACAGCTGCATAATACAATTACATATTAAGAATGAAAATAAAATGGCATAAGAAATTTGGCACTTTCAGTTGAACCAATATTTCATTTAATCTTGTACTAGGGCAAGACTATACTAAGTGTATATACAATGTACATACACTTATTACAGACTTACATTAAACCCTAGACATGTTAGAAATACTGAGAAGCAGAGGACCAAATAATGGCATCTGGAGCTTTTACTAGATTTTTTGTAGATTTCATTTAACTGTACAATAGTAGATTTGAGGACTATATACTCCTCCCTGTCTACAATATGAACTCGCCAAAACCTCTCTCAGCACTGATAATGGGAAAATAGACCAATGTGATAATAACCCTATTTACAGAAAACTGTTGTAGGCATGACATTCACTTACATCATTCTTTCCAGGAAATGAACAATGTACCAACCTATATCACTGGACTTCATTTAGTACTTACAGTACTTTGATTTCTATTCAAGATGCCAATTAAATATTGTAAATGAGAGTTATCTGGTAGAGCTCTGACAGGGTCATCAATACAAAACTGTCTAATCACCAGCTAAGCCTGTCTGGGAGACTGGACAATGGCCTTAAACCCTTCATTTGTTGTATCAATAGTAGTGTTGTTGGGCAATAGGTTTCAAATCACAATCGATATTTGGTTTTTAGTTGGAAGAGTAAATCAACTAATGATCGATTGCAGAATTTTTTTTCTTAGAAATTAATAATACAGCACTCCCAGTATAATCCCTTGAAGAATAGAATGTGAAGGTTTAGTTAAAACTAACGACCTAAAGACTCTTTCTGCAGATTTTTCTACTAACTTCATGGCTCAGCATGAAACAGTTGTAACTGCCTATAAACATGAGGGCAGTTACAACTGTTTCATGCTGAGACATCTAACTGATGTCAGTTCAGTAAACAAAATATAATGGCTTTCATTTTATGTGTTAGGACCCGATTAATCGGTTATCAAATTTCTTAGTTGATTAACACAATCAAAAGCCCAAACGAACTGATTATCGATTATAATCGATAAATCTGCCCATCACTAATCAATAGTATTGATTAATTTAACCCTTTGCTGTTCAATCCCTTCTTTTTATGTGCCTGTGATTTTATAATTGAGAAAACATTGTGAAAAAAGATGAAATTGCTTCTGACAAGCAATTTCTTCTTTTTCCACACTATTTTCTACCCTACTGAATGGTTATTTTTCAAATTAAATCCACTTTAAATCTTCGTCTGCAAAACCTTTGAATTTGGACAGGTCAAAAATTTTGTAAAACAGGAAAGGGTTAAGGTAGTGGACCTTTAATAGTTTCGCAACGTATCGGAAGTCATAAACTTTAACAATGTTAACCAAGGTTTCCAAATGATTTCATTATAAAACCTTGTTTATGAAAACTTGGTTAACAATGTGAAAGACCATGAGTTCTAAAACATTGCAGAACTGTTACAAGTCCACTACTTTAAGTATGAGCAAAATTTGTTGTTAAAGGACAGGTGTCCACAAGGACCCTCTGATAGCTTTACAATTGAATTTTTCCAAACTTGCTATATGTATACTATGAAATTATCTACATCTGCTGGCAAAAAAGTTTCTTGTTACTATGTTCCACTTTAGCACTATGAAGTGGATGGATAATTTACTATGTTTTGTAGTCAATATAGTTGAACGCAAATAGTTCTGCAACATTTCAAAACTCATGAACTTTCACAAAGTTAACTTTGGTTAACGCTGTTAAAGTTGTTTACTTCCAAAACGTTGCTTAACTTTAACAAGTCCACTACCTTAATGTGCTCAATTTTTTGTACCAATGGTAGGAAAGAAAAATGCTAAATTACATAAAATATAAAACTAGAAAGCCATGAATGGCTTGAGTCGCTCCACAGGCTTGAAATTCTTGTAAAAGCAAAAAATGTTTTGACTAGATTTTTAGATATTTGGGGTTCTACTGATGTTGAAAATGATTTTCAAGTTTCAACTATATAACAGATAGAGAAATGACCTCTGCTATTAAAAGACATATTTTTCATCAAATCAAAATAATTTTTGGCTGCATGATAATGGGTCACCCAAAGATCATACCAAAAATGTTTGATTGATATCCATCAGTTACATTCTGAGAAAATGCTTTTCAAATTTTCCACTATATAACATATAGAGAAATGACCTCTGCCCATAAAATGCATATTTTTCATCCAATCAAAATAATTTTTGGTACACTGATAAAGGGTCACTCAAGGATCATTCCAGTAAAATTTGGTTGATATCCATCTATTACATTCTGAGAAAATGATTTTCAAAGTTTCCAGTATATAACATATAGAGAAATGACCTCCGCCCAAAAAATGCATATTTTTCATCCAATCACAATGATTTTTGGTACACTGATAAAGGATCACTCAAGGATCATTCCAGTGAAATTTGGTTGATATCCATCAGTTAAATTCTGAGAAAATGATTTTCAAAGATTCCACTATATAACATATAGAGAAATGACCTCCGCCCATAAAAGGCATATTTTCCATCCGATCACAATGATTTTTTGTAGACTGATGAAGGGTCACCCAATGATCATTCATGTAAAATTTAATTGGTATCCATTGATTAGAATATGAGAAAACTCACTTTTTACCATATTTGGAAATTAGCCACGCCCATTTAATCCATGTTTTTCATTGGATCAAAATTTCTTGAACAACTTTGAAAGAGGGTCACCCAAGGAACATTCCTGTGAAGTTTGGTTGAAATCCATCCAGTTGTTTCTGAGGAGAAGATTTTTAAAGAAAAGTTTACGACCGGACGCACGCACGCACGCACGCACGGACGGACGGACGGGCGGACGCACGACGGACACAACGCCATGACAATAGCCCCAGTGGCTTTCAGCCAGTGGAGCTAAAAAATTGATTATAGCCACTAGAAGGCCTTTATGGAGACCTGTCCTTTAATTTAAGGCGATAGTAAATGCCTCCCAAAACTGTTACTTGTCATAGGATAGAAAGTTTCATCCTGTATAAATGCATTTTTAACCCTTCTGCTGTTCACATCACTGTTCCTGCTGTACAAAAGACTTTGGCAATAAGTATAAACTAAGATCGTTGTGCACAGATATGCAGTCTGAACTTAGCAAATACAACATTTTCATCCTGAATCCAGAGCAGGATATTATGTAAAGAGTATATTGCAGACCATCAAATTGACAAACAATCCCCTGGTACCCATGATGATACCATCAAGGTCTACTGAATGTAATATAGCTAGAGAGTTCATCATATCTCATGGCGTGATCAAAACTGAATGAGTATATTCATGTCTATACACATCACAAATATTAGTTGGGAAAGAACCATAGCTTCCAATTTCAATATAATAACAAAAGGATAATTGTTGTTTTGAAAAAAATAACAATGAACAACCATGTTTTCCTCCCTAAGTTGGTCCTAAGTAGACCATTGACTTCCATGTTTTATAACCACCATGGTAGACCATTGCTGGTAATTTAAGAAAATATGGTGTTCCATAGTAGATATCAAGTTTTTTCACAAACATGGTCCATGGTACATCATGGCCTAGACTAACCTTTCTATTGTGTCCAAATTTACGGATGAATTATGGTACATTGTTTTCGTAACAACATGATGTTCAAACAAAGCATAATGATCCGTGGTCCTAGGACCGTGTTATTAAGTAAAATTTATGCAAGGCTGTTACATTTGACCTAGGGTGTTCTAAGATGATGCTGCAAACAGCAACTCAGTATCAAAATTGAATAAAGAAAATGAAACAGCCATAATAGGTTAGATTTATTGTTTAGCTTAAAACTTAATTTTCCCTCAATAAGTCATAAATTTTTGGTCAACTATAAAAGAATCAAATATTTAAAACATGAATGGTATAACTATTATAGGTTAATTGTAAAAAAGCCTTGAAAGTTTCACAGAAAAGAGTTGCGAGAAATCTTTCGATTCCATTATGGGTATTTTAGGAAGCCAATGATCTGTTGGTTGATCTTAATGAGACAATCATTACAGAGAAACCTGTGAAAAAACGTCAGATCAATATGACTTCTACTTTACAGAGCTTTCCCAGTAATAAACTCCCTTTTTCATTAATAATTGAACTCAAATGTGTTTCACTTTCCTCTTTTTTTTATATAAAATAGAACCTTAATAAAGACACAGATCCAATATTGAAATGTTAGATTGCTGACATGAGTGAAAAACTCAACCATATATCAGTTTTTAAATATCTAACATTCAGAACATTAAAGCTAGAAAATTAACTACCAATAGTTGAAGTAAATCGACAATTAGTTATATCTATAAATCTTAACAGCGCAATTTTATACTGGCCAAAATGGGAAGACCATGCAGGTAACAAGGAAAAGTGGGTTTTATATTTGAAAAGATCTACCATGCTATGTTTAAGAGATCATTGTAGAGAAAAGAAGAAATTGCTTGTCACAAGCAATTTCTTCTTTTTCTGCAATACTTTCTCAAGTATTGAACACAAACAGGTAAAATCCAGGCACTTTACAGAAAAGGACTAAGAAAAGGCAGTATTGGAAGGGAAGTAGCTGTCTATTGCAAGCCAAATAACTTCTTTACAAAATAATTAATTAATTCTACAATTTGGAAAAGTGTGGTATTCGTCACTTGGAAAAGGGTTAAACATAACAGTTCCCAGTTAGGAGTGACGCCTAATGAAAACTTCCATGCATTTCCTCACATTCAAGCAATAATGGTGATTTGCTGGGAAAAATTAGTTCAGAGAATATACCATTAATGGTCACTTTTAGGCCTTTATACAGACACATTTTAGAGAATTTCCTTAATGGGCTGCAGGATTACATTTAGCAAGAGTTCCATTATGGACCTCTGAGGTCCACTGGCTGAAATTATTTTTCAAAAAAAATGTTTGCTTTTAAAAATTCAGAATTTTATCAATTTCAAGTCTTTACAGAAAAAAAGCAAGAAAAGGGCGTAAAAAGCTGCTTTGATTTTTCACATGTCATTTCTGCTGCCATTATACAATTAAGTTTTATGCATTTTTTTATGTGAACCTGCAAAATGTTTATATATATTAATTTTTAAGGCAGCATAATTATGGATGAGCATATTTGATAATTTAGATTGGGTTTGTATTATATAAACATTGTTTTAATGGTATAATTTCTGGGTTATATGATAGCAACTGGAGAAGCTAACCATGCATTCCTGGGGCCCTTTTTTAAACTTCTTACGAAAAAATTAATCATATGTCAAAATCACAAATCGTAGCTGGTGTTTTCAATCATTGTTAGAATCTGCCTTGCAATATCATCTCATTGGTATCGTCTTTAGAAGACGATTTCAATGAGATGATGCATGGCAGTTTTCAATATTAAGTTACTACTGTAGAAGCAGCTTAAGTTTTTGACTTACACAAAAAATGATTGTTACATGTTTAGTAACACAGGCCCCTGGTCATTCTATCACCATATTTACCTGACTATATTCTTACAGAGTTTCCAGCAGATAAATATACATAGGTTTGCAATTATCAACACCTTGGGGAGGATATTTGCCGAGACTGTGGATCAAATTCTGTTACCTATGGCTGGGAGTCGATGAGGATTCTTACACTTTGGCTGCAGCCTTAGATGAAAGTAAAGAGCTACCTTATTCAGGTACTCACTCCGTCATTTTTAGATTACCAACAAAATGTTCTTTTACCGTACCTTTGCTCTTTTTCTTTCTTCCTGCTCCTTTATCTTTGGCATCAGGTACGTCTTGACTTCCATTCTTTGGGGACTGATTCTTGCTGCGACCACATCCCATTGTATCTAATAATAGCAACATCGAGGCAGGTTTTCCCAGCGACAGCTATATCTTCGCAGGCAATCCAGTTTGAAAACTGTGAAAAAAAAAATTGTGGAAAATCATTATGATAACTAGTATTATTTCACACCTAAACAACTTAGACCAATGACATCACTTATTTTGCATCACGTGAGAGTGAAATATCTTGATCCATATTGTACAACCAGAACGAGGCTACTGTGCAATACGGATTTTATTCCAAAACGAGACAACCTATATTATACAATGAAAGTGAGGCAAGCTATATTGTACGATGAAAGCAGGCTACAGTCCCGAATATAGATATCACCACTTTTCGCAGCCTTTTCAATGTATCAAACCCTCTGTTCGGAGGTATTTAAATAGGTTTGATCTTGAGAAGATTCTTGATTTCTTCATTTGTTACATTGTTTATCATTTGTTCACATGAAAATGTATATTTCAATCGACAACGGGTAGTCAATCTGTTTTATGTTAATAACATATTATAATCAGTAAGCACTTATCGACTTGACACATGAAATAAACATTTCATGTGGAATTCTATTTTTAGAACAAATGTTTGCTTCAACTTCAACATGTTCATAGTGACTTGCATTTGACTCCCTTATCCGGATCATTTTGGATCTATTCCATTTGTCTCTCTCAAATGTCGCGAATCGTTAATTGTTGAACTTTCAGTGTATGGTGTGAAATAAAGATGTCATTTAAGATGATCGAGTACAATACTGAATTCATTGGATTCGTAACCCTGCAGAACCAGTCTATATTTTGACTCGGCTATCGCCTCGTCAAATATAGACTGGTTCTGCAGGGTACTCATCCAATAGAATTCAGTATTGTACATGATCATGTTAAATAACCTCTTATTAGGGTGTCCATTGATGGAATGAAAGTGTTTTCAAGGAAATACAAAAGACAACCACAGAGGCACAAAATACCTAGGTAATATCTGTAACAAGATAACTTTTGTAACATAGCCCTCATGTAAAATAGCCCTCATGAGTGTAGCTATAATTTTTAAATTCATACACACAAAAGTGGCGATTATCCAAAATTATAATAGACCTAAGGAAAAACTCAATCAAACTAAAGCCCATCCACTTCTTTTGGCTAGAAATAGAGGGCAAAGTAAGAGGGATAATATAATTGATCTCAACATTGATGAATGGTCAAAGCATAGTAACTTCTGAGCTTGATGAAGGAATAGTTTCAATGTTGTGTTCATTCATCAACATTATTTTTTTGACAATATTAGGATTAAATTTGTATTACACACTTGTGTATAGTCTGCAATATGGTAGAAATGCCCTTGGCCTTCTCCTTGATAAGTTTACACATTCTAATATCAAAACAGTAATCAGTCTTGTATATTATCATGGGGTCAATCAGAATGTAATTATAATGTGTGAAATTTACCCCTTTTTTCCCCCTAAAAATTAGGTTACTGTTATTCATACTTGCTGAAAAAAGAGTGATGAAAGTATTCAGTATTGTAATATGTTAAGTCTGAAAATACACAAAGTTGTAAAACAGGAAGTAGATATCAGACAGACCCGAATTCAGTAAGAGATGTATAGGCCCTCTATCTGATACACCATACTTAGTTTCAAGTAGCTGTGATTCAAAGTTGCTATGAAAAAAGCAACAAAAGTTTTCATTATTGACGGATAGACCATTTTGTAGATGTGAACTCTATCTGGGAATTGTTTTATATGCATTCCAACATACAAACTCCATTTTCGGGATTTTGGTTAAAACTAATATTTTTAGTATTAATCCCATTTTTTAATGTGATTGATGATAATGTCAGTCCAAATATAAGTCAAACAGATCATATCTGTACTAGGCCCTATGATATCATACAAACTTCCCCTGTAGATGTATGGTGTGTCAAGTCTGAATGCTGATTACTTTGTCATTATTATACTCTACATGACAATTGATCCCTGGAGTACTCTGTGCTTACAAATCAGCTATGGTTTTAAATAACCTGATTACATCCCCAACAATGTGATACATTATTACATGTGACCAAAAAGGCAGCCATGTGAAAGGGTGCCACCTTGAAAAATCAACATAATACATGATTTAAAACTTGATTTAAGCAACCATTAACTGGACCACAAAAAAGCTGTTGTTAAAGAAAATGGGCGCTTGTTTCATTTACAAATTAGAAACACTCTTTTATAGAAAAGGCATATTATTTCAAAGTTCTTAATTATCCTATGTTGTTAAAACTAAAAAAATTGTCTCACTGAGATGATTCTGGTTTGTTTTAACAAAATAAGATTCATTTTCAATCATTTTGAGACCAACAATACCTACGTTTTAAGATATTTTGATATAAAGAAGGGGATTTTGAAAACAGTTGCTTAATAAAAATGGTCCCTTTATAAAAGTAGTTGCTCGAGCAAGATTGACTGTTGTTTAATTCAGATCTACCCTGAGTTCAGGAATCCAAAAGAGTATGAACAGTGTTTGCAAATTATACTCATTTGGAACACCACTCGGCCAACCTTAGGATCAACCTCGGACAATGTACATAGACAGACTATTTTTAAAAATTACAGGAAAACCTTGGAAAAACTTGATGATGTCAGTTAAAATGGCGATAGCCTTCAAAACTTCAAGTGAAAACATTTGAACTACTTGTTTGTGTCACTGACGTGAAACCATCGTATCCTTATTAATATCTATAGATTCTCAAATTACGGCTGAAAAATCTTATGTTAGTACTGTAAAAGATATAAATCTAAAGATAGCGCCGGTTCTTCCGCGCTAGTTTTTCTTACACTGTTTCCGCCTAACAAAATGCACAATTTTGTTACATACTCATCCCCCTTATATACATCTGAGGTCTGTTGCAGTTTATGGAAATGGCCGAGCAATCTTCCGAATGAATTATACTCTGATTTGGACATGCACTTGTGTACAAAGGGGGTAAAATTTTTTAAACAGATTGCACAATTTTGGTATCCTGAATGCACGGCAGGTTGTTGGAATTAAACACTGTTTAGTTGTACATAATTAAATTGGAACGACCAATTCAAATTACTATAAACCAATAATATTCCTGGTCAAATGAAACTAAGAATGCTGTTTAATATATCTGACAGTTAAATAAATGAGGCAATTTCCTGCTACATGTACAATTCAGGGGTATTAGATTCATTCTCATTGATTAATTAACCTATTCAATGGCTATTAGAGTTATAAGTCTATTTACCATTAGTGCCAATAAAATCATAGGCACTTACAGTTGTTTTGCACTGATACCTTGGTTTTTCCTATTTCATTTATCAAAAGTTTGATTTCTGTTTGACAATGAATTTTCCAAATTAAAGTTAATCACTAGTGTGTGATTGATAATTTACTGTCAGTCTAAACTTCTGAATATTACTTCTGCAAGTAATATTCCCCAATTTCTTTCAACCAGGTTTCATAATTCGATGTTTTTAACTAGAAAGCCATGAATGGCTTGAGTCGCTCCACAGGCTTGAAAGTCTTGTAAAAGCAAATAAATGTTTTGACTAGATTTTTAGATATTCGGGGTTCTACTGATATTGAAAATGATTTTCAAAGTTTAAACTATATAACAGATAGAGAAATGACCTCTGCTCCTAAAAGAGATATTTTTCATCAAATCAAAATAATTTTTGTCTGCATGATAATGGGTCACCAAAGAATCATACCAAAAATATTTGATTGATATCCATCAGTTACATTCTGAGAAAATAATTTTCATAGTTTTCACTATTTAACATATTGAGAAATGACCTCCACCCATAAAATGCATATTTTTCATCCAATCAAAATAATTTTTAGAACACTGATAAAAGGTCACTCAAGGATCATTCCAGTGAAATTTTGTTGATATCCATAAATTAGATTCTGAGAAAATGATTTTCAAATTTTCCAATAAATAACATATAGAGAAATGACCTCTGCCCATAAAATGCATATTTTCCATCCAATCACAATGATTTTTTGTAGACTGATAAAGGGGCACTCAAGGACCATTCCAGTGAAATTTGGTTGATATCCATCAGTTACATTCTGAGAAAATGATTTTCAAAGTTTCCACTATATAACATATAGAGAAAAGACCTCCGCCCATTAAATGCATATTTTCCATCTGATCACAATGATTTTTTGTAGAATGATAAATGGTCACTCAAGGATCACTCCAGTGAAATTTGGTTGATATCCTTTAGTAAAATTCTGAGAAAATGATTTTCAAAGTTTCCACAATATAACATATAGAGAAATGACCTCCACCCATAAATTGCATATTTTCCATCCACCATTCACCATGATTTTTTGTAGACTGATAAAGGGTCACCCAAGGATCATTCATGTAAAATTTAATTTGTATCCATTCATTAGAATCTGAGAAAACTCACTTTTTACCATATTTGGAAATGACCTCCGCCCATTAAATCCATGTTTTTCATTGGATCAAAATTTCTTGAACAACTTTGAAAGAGGGTCACCCAAGGATCATTCCTGTGAAGTTTGGTTGAAATCCATCCAGTAGTTTCTGAGGAGAAGATTTTTAAAGAAAAGTTTACGACCGGACGGATGCACGCACGGACGGACGGACGAACGACGGACACAACGCTATGACAATAGCCCCAGTGGCTTTCAGCCAGTGGAGCTAAAAATGAACCTACTTAAAACTCAACTAAGTATAGGTCAACATGGACGTATTATCACCCATTTTTCCTACTAAGGGAGGCAATTCCTAAACAAGAGGCCCAAGAGGGCCTGTATCGCTCCACTGGCTTAAAAATATCGAGATTTGAAAGAGAGATATTGAAAATAGAAGGTAATGAAAGTGAACAGCATTCAGAAGGAATTCAGACTTTTTCTAAGTTGAAACTCACTTATGAAGGAATGAACTTATTTAACTAATACACTGTGTATGTAATATTACAAGGAAGAAAACTATTTAGATATCACTTTGAAACATGAGGACCAGATTGGCCCTGAACCTCTCACCTGAATTTTATTGATCCAATGGATCTTATCCAATCCAAATTTTTTTGAACAACTTTAGAAGAGGGTCACCCAAGGAACATTCTGGTAAAGTTTCATTGCAATTGGCCTAATGGTTCAGAAGGGGATGAGATTCAAAGATTTCCGGGTCAAAATAAGTTCCGCCCTAACAAGCCCATATTTGGGGGTCAATCCAAATTTCTTGAAGAACTTTAAAAGAGGGTCACCCAAGGAACATTCTGGTAAAGTTTCATTTAAATCTGCCCCATGGTTCAGGAGAGGATGTAGTTCAGAGATTTCTGGGTCAAAATAAGCCCCACCCTGCCACACAAATATTTGGGGGTCAATCCAAATTTCTTGAAGAACTTTTAAAGAGGGTCACCCAAGGAACATTCTGGTAAAGTTTCATTGAAATCAGCCTAATGGATCAGGAGGAGATGATGTTCAAAGATTTCGGTGTCAAAATAAGCTCCACCTGCCACGCCCATATTTGGGGGTTAATCTTAATTTCTTGAACAACTTTAGAAAAGGGTCACCCATATAACATTCTGGTCAAGTTTCATTGAAATCGGCCTAATGGTTCAGGAGGAGATGTCATTCAAAAATTTCGTGGTCAAAAAAAGCCCGCAGCCACGCCCATATTTGGGGTTCGATCTAAATTTCTTGAACAAATTTAGAAGAGGGTCACCCAAGGAACATTCTGGTAAAGTTTCATTAAAATTGGCCCAATGGTACAGGAGGAGATGTCGTTCAAAGATTTCGGGGTCAAAATAAGCCCCGCCCTGCCACGCCCGTAATTGGGGGTCAATTCAAATTTCTTGAACAACTTTAAAAGAGGGTCACCCAAGGAACATTCTGGTCAAGTTTCATCAAAATCCACCAATTGGTTTAGGAGGAGAAGATGTTTAAAGAAAAGTTTACGCATGCACGCTTGCACGGACTCATGACAGACACCTTGCCATGACAATAGCTTGCGGGCCTTTGGCCAGTGGTACTAAAAACAAAAGCAAGGGTGTAGAAGTAAGCTTAAGGTTTTTCTCTGTTTGTCTATGGACCTGTAGAAGATGATTTTCGTCTTTTCTATGACCAAAATGAACTTGTCCACAAAACATTGAAAGATGAATTTTGAAAATCATTGTTTATAATGAAGAAATTGTTGTTGTTTTTTAAACCCTTTAGTCATAAGTATTGTGATAACTTTATAGTCTCATAGACTGTCTGGGCCCGATGTTATAAAACTTTTCTCATTCTCAATTCAAAATTTTCTCAAATTTCAATTTGAGATTGAAGCTATAATTCTGTTTTAATATTCATTTAAAGATATTCACATACAAGATAATATTAATAAGTTGTTACAATTAACAACTTATTAATATTATCTTTTATTTTCATACATTTATTTAAATTTAAAATTCAGCTTAAGTCTGAGAAAAGTTTTACAACCTTGGGCACAGCTAGGTGCTATTTTCCAAGAAAAGGCTTGGTGGCATAAAAAAGATCACTTGTCCCCCAGTAACAGGGAAAGCCCCTGCTTGACAAGAAAAGCATGGGAGTTCTAAACCCCTGCAAAAAATAACCTTTTTTTCCTCTTATTTCTATACCTCAAATTGTTTAATCAGGTTACAATTGGTATAAGCATATGGAAATCATGACCTGATAACAGTGAATCCAACTGTTAGCACATTAGAAAATGGAATTTTCAGTATGATTTTGAAAGGAAATATGATTTGAATGATGTATCCTTTCATTTAAATACTAATCAATTGCATGATTTCCAGGGTAATGATCATTCTAAATCAGTCAAATTTACAAGTCAGATGATTATCGCTATTTATCTTGTTTGTGTATCAAATTAAAGGTGAGAGTTATTGCTTCCTCTTACATCAATGCATGGTGAACTTGAATTACCTCTTATCATGCTGAATGAAAACCCTGGCAAAATTGTACTTAAATCAAAGTGCTGAAAGCACTGGAGATAAGTGAGTCAGTACTTAGTTAACAAGATGCGTTTGTGAAACACAAATATCCCTCAACAGTAACTGCCTTTTTTTTAGAAACATTGGTTTGATACAAGAATAGAGAAATCAGTTATTAAACAAATAACCATACATAAGATCGAGTTTCTTGATTGCCATTATTTAATATGACTGCTGCTTAACCAAACATTTTTATCTTATCTGATAACCTTGAAGTTGATACCAGCAGAAAGCTCTTGTCACAAGCATTCCACATGCTTATTAGGCTCCCTTTAGGTAACATCAAATAGGGTATTATAAACAAAAGTAGGATATAATTTTTGTTGTAATTTAACTGTTTTTGAAGAGAGATTATCAATTGATAATCTACTGTTAGATCTTAATAAACATAACCTTAATGCATTAAAGAATTCCTTCTAGGTTCTATGTAAAATTGGCACACATGGGCAGGGCAAACATCTGAACACCAGGGGCCCTGAAGAGCATCAATTGAACACTGTTTAGAGAATATAAACCATCATATTATGACACATGCTAAATAGCAAACCTCTAGCCAAAAAGATTTGGTGGGAGAAGGCTTTGAAAGATTTATTTCTACTTTAATTTGACTCAAACTTTCAAAGCATCCAGTGTTTTTGGCAAATCAAAATTGTTTTAAGCTTTGATTCATCTAATGAGCATCCTGGCCAAGTTTCAGCTACATTGAACTAGTGTTTTGGAGGAGATCATCCTGTCAAATTTTAGCTTGATTGGTTTAGTTAAATTAATGCAATGTGTTCAGAATAACAAAGCATGACAATCTGTTTGCAAATGATACCCTGCTTTGCACGCAAGTGCCTATGAAAAGTGGGGTATAATTTGCTTAAACGGTTTACCAATGTTTATTTTCCTGACCACTGTCAGCAAATTAAGCAGGCGGAGATAATGCTTTTTATCTTATAACTATACAAATATCCGTATGATAACATCCCGTATGATATTTTTTATAATATCACATAGTTATTTTTAGAACATGATATAATGTGGTTATTTTTAGAAACTTGCATTTCAGATAGAAACACCGACGAAAACAAGACGAATATAGGTTATAAGATAAATATAATACATTCTTAGTGTATTGTATGAAAAAAATATCAAACTCGGTTGTGAGAATTAATAATTGTCTCGGCATAGCCTCGACAATGATCAATTCTCCCAACCTCGTTAGATATTTTTTTTCATATAATACACTAAGTATGTATTATATATAAGAATTTTTGACCAACAACAGAAAACAGACACTCTGACCGATCATGATTGCTTTTATCACTACAAGTACTTTGAGCTAAGATGAACTAACTAAAATTCCATGAATAGCTTGAGTCACTCCACAGGCTTGAAAGTCTTGTAATAGTAAATCAAAGTTTTGACTAGACTTTTAGATATTTTGGGTTCTATTAAAGTTGAAAATGATTTTCAAAGTTTCCACTATATAACATATAGAGAAATGACCTCCACCCATAAAAGACATATTTTTCATCCAATCACAAAAATCTTAAGCTGCATGATAATGGGGTGTCACCCAAGGATCATACCAATGAGGTTTGGTTGATATCCATGAGTTACATTCTGAGAAAATGATATGAAAGTTTCCACTATATAACATATAGAGAAATGCCTACCGCCCATAAAATACATATTTTTCATCCGATCACAATATTTTTCTGTAGTCTGATAAAGGATCACACAAGGATCATTCCAGTGAAATTTGGTTGATATCCATGAGTAACATTCTGAGAAAATGATTTGAAAGTTTCCACTATATAACATATAGAGAAATGACCTTCCATAAAATACATATTTTTCATCCAATCACATATTTTTCATCTGGTCAAAACAATTTTTTGTGAAAGGGTCACCCAAGGATCATTCATGTAAAATTTAATTGGTATCCAAATAGAATCTGAGCAAACTCACTTTTTACCATATTTGGAAATTAGCCACGCCCATTAAATCCATGTTTTTAATTGGATCAAAATTTCTTGAACAACTTTGAAAGAGGGTCACCCAAGAATCATTCCTGTGAAGTTTGGTTGAAATTCATCCAGTAGTTTCTGAGGAGAAGATTTTTAAAGAAAAAGTTTACGACTGGACGGACAGAAGGACAGTCAGACGGACACAACGCCATTACAATAGCCCCAGTGGCCTTCAGCCAGTGGAGCTAAAAATATTAGATTTGATCCGAGTTTCCTTACTTTTCTAAATTTTAATCAAGAACATTAGTTTACTTTTTCAATTTCTATCTGACTGATCTACAAATTAGTGAAAAAGAAAACATACTTCAAGAGAAATAGTTTGATGGGCTTCAAATGATCATTGCTCGAATAGCTGCTCCACAAAAATTATTTATCTATCCCTTGTGAATCACAGATAGACACAACACCAACACTTTAATAGACTATCATGAACACGTTTACACTATTTCACTGATATTTTCAACAAGAAACAATATTGAAAGCTAATTGACATCACACAATTTCAGAAGTCAATTAGTGCTATTGTTCCATACATAGTCAATTCTGCAGACTCAAATACCCTACTGTCTGAGTAAGGCCATGTTTTCCAATATCCTCTTTAACCCATTCCCACACAGCAATATTTTAGACTAGTCCAAATTGAAAGAATTTGCAGACGCCAAATTCAAGTTAATGGATTTTTGATTTTTCTTGTCTTTTATGCCAGAAAACATTGTGGATAATGAAGAAATTGCTTAATAAAAGCAATTTCTTCATTTTTCACTATGTTCTCCAAAGGTATTTACTTGAGAGGCGTAAAAAGGAGTGATTGTGTGGTAAAGTGTTAAACTTACTACTCTTGATTCGCGTGGTGTCTGTAAATAATTCAACATCATTTATTCATACAGTCTTTGTCAAATATCTGTCAATTCCATTTTACAGGTTTTTACCAAAACACAATACGTCAACAAATAATTTGATTTTTGTTCAAAGTAAATTAATTTATCATGAAGTCTTTCAACATAAATCCAATAAATGATGTCAGACGTAGGAGCCCTGGTATTCCCAGATCATCAATAATATAACCATGACTAGAGACAATCTTTCACATAGCTGTGAGTCAACTATTGAGACAGGTACTCATCAACCAAAACACATCTAGTCTGCTTGACACTTACAATAATTGTGAAAGAATATAAATTTGAGCCCCTTTCTATGGGTGCCTTCCCTCAGCTGTTGGTAGTTGTGATAATAAACTATATTTCCTCTAGTAATATAGTGCCCTCCCTAATAGTAGAACCCCTACATTTGTTTACTAAGAAACCCCACTTCAAATGATTTTAGGAACTTTTTTTTTAGACTTCTTCAGCAATCTCTAATTTGAAATGAATTTCCTCTTAACAATCATTTGCTCAATTTTTTCCTCAATAATTAAGTTGGAAGCAGACAATTAATGACTAGGCTAAGATCAAACTGTAAATCAGTGTAGGTTGATTTAAATTAACAGTTTACTGTCTGCCAAAGCAATGTGTACAGCAGGAATATGCTAAGAACAGCATTATAATTTGTTCATTTGCGTGGGGTTTAATGTCAATTTCAACCTTATTGTGGTTACAGTGCAGCATATGATGCACCAACCTATGGTTTCAAGTCATTTTTCAGACTGCACATATGTACAAGCTGATGTTTGTCAATCAATAGCTCCTGCTAAGGCAGAAATATAACGTGTTCAGCATGACAAAGGTTAAAAGCAGTAGTACAGTGGGCAGTGACTGTTTTCTGTCTGCGTTGTCAGTTTCTATTGTTTCTTATTTGCATGACAGCTAGCTATGGAACAGTCATTCTCCATACATTTTGTAGTCTTCCTCATATTGATTTCTAGAGTTAACTGTAACAATTTTGGAGCTCTATCATTCCATTACCCAGTCTATTCCAAATATCAGAGAGACATTTGAAATAACATTAATATTTCTGTTTTATAAATCACATATACCCCCTAGCTGTCGAGTTCAGCCTGACATTAGGGTTAATAGAGATGGTACAGTGGGCAGTGACTGTTTTCTGTCTGCCTGTCAGTTTCTATTGTTTCTTATTTGCATGACAGCCAGCTATGGAACAGTCATTCTCCATATATTTTGCAGTCTTCCTCATATTGATTTCTAGAGTTAACTGTAACAATTTTGGAGTTCTATCATTCCATTACCCAGTCTATTCCATATATCAGAGAGACATTTGAAATAACATTAATATCTCTGTTTTATTTGTCACATAAACCCCTAGCTGTCATAATAATTTAAGCCGATGCAATAAGTTCATCATCTGATATCTGTATAAGTTGAATAGAAAAATTATCAATAGAGGTAATGAGAATCAGAGGGACAGACAGTCATACAGGGGATATTTAGGCTTTTAGATTCAAAAATTCAAATAATGAACTTGCTCTGCATTCAGGATGACCAAATGGTGCAAACTGTTTGCAATTTATTTCCCACTTGCACATGCACTTACCTGCAAAGTGGGGAATATTATTTGCAAACACATTTTGCACCATTTTGTCATCCTGAACACAGGGCTGAACGTCAACTAAAAAGACTGTCTTTGAGAGAATTCAATACTGAACTTTAAATGAAATATCAGACTTGGAATATCAGATCTAAACAATTCCTGAATGTAAACCATCATCTAATTTTATAAGGAGGCATACTGCCAAAATGTTTCTAGGGAAAACAATTCAAAGTGCCGAAATCAATATGCAATGTGCAAATGTGTGCAAATAAAAGCTATCAGAATGTACTCCTTTCCTACCAGCAAAATATTAACTCTCTGTGACAAGGAAACACTGCAATCATTTATTTCTTTGGTTCTTTCACAAAAGAAAAAGATTTCAGCTAGATTATCTTTGTCTCCTTTTATGCATTAATGCTAAGAGTATCAGATGATGCCATCAAGATAAGAAAATAAACAATTTCAATAAACAAGAGGACCATGATGGTCCTATAACGCTCACCTTCATATCTTTGTCTCATTTAATAAATCAAATTTTCCAGCAGTCATAATTGTACTTTTATGAATTGATGCCTCAAAGACTGTAAACAAGAAATTGTCATTAAGGCCCCTTTTCCCTTGACATGGCACAGATCCTTCCCAATTTCAATGGGGTTCATCCTTGTGACCTGACAAACATTCTGACCAAGGCTCATTAAGATTGGACCATATTTGTGGCCACCAGAGCGAAAACAAGAGAATTGTCATAAAGGCCCCTTTTGACGTGATATGGCATGAATCCTTCCCAATTTCAATAGTGTTCATCCTTGTGACCTAAAAAACATTCTGATTAAGTTTCATGAACATTGGACCATATTTGTAACCTCTAGAGCATTTATCTTTGACTTCTTTTATGCATTAATGCTAAAAGTATCATGCCCTCAAGATAAGGCAATACATAATTTCAGTAAACAAGAGGACCATGATGGTCCTATAACACTCAACTTCATATCTTTGTCTCATTTAATAAATCAAATTTTCCAGCAGTCATAATTGTACTTTTATGAATTGAGGCCTCAAAGACTGTAAACAAGAAATTGTCATTAAGACCCCTTTTCCCATAATAATGCCACAGATCCTTCCCATTTTCAAATAGGTTCATCCTTTTGATCTGACAAACATTCTGATCAAGTTTCGTGAAGATTGGACCATATTTGTGGCCCCTAGAGCAAAAACAAGAAAATTATCATTAAGGCCATTTGGCACAGATCCTTCTCATTTTCAAAAGGTTTCATCCTTGTGACCTGTCAAACATTCTGAACAAGTTTCATGAAGATTGGACCATTTTTGTGGCCTCTAGTGGGTACACAATAAAATTGTCAATAAGGCCCCTTTCCCTGTGATATAGCAGTGATCCTTCCCATTTTTAATAGGGTTCATCCTTGTGACCTGACATTACATGTGACCAAGTTTCATCAAGATTGGACAATATTTGTGGCCTCTAGAGGGTAAACACTTAAATTGCTGATGTCTTACGAAGCATGACAGACGACAGACATTCAATGATCACAAAAGCTCATCTTGAGCTAAAAAATCAAGCATACCAAGGGGTCAGTGCAATCTTATTGTAAGTGGCCTATAAATATATAGACACTTACAATAGTATTGTGCTGACCCCTTTATACATGAAAAGTAGATATACATGAAATATTCATCATTTAGGGGGAAAAAATATTCTAAAGTACTTTTTTGGCAATTAAGGCTGATCTCTGTCTTATCACCCTGTCAAAACTGTCATGAATATACCAAGTTTAGCATGAAAAGAAGAATTTATGCAGAAAATGCTTAGAATCAGACTTCTAATAAAGATCACCTTGAGGACATTGTGCAAACAGATAATTGACCAGATGGTCTGAAAGCAATGAGGTTTATTTAAAGGCATCAAAATGAAACTTACATGCTTAAAATAGAATGAGGCATACTGTGCTGTGCTGTGAACTTAACTCCTGCAAATAACCAACAAGAGCCTCACCTATAGGTGCCTACACTCAACTGTTAGATGCTGGATAGTGAATAAAAGATCCAAGTCGTAAAAGGGCTATGATTTGCTCAAAATACATCTAGTTATCTCCCTTGATAGTATAGGTTCCTCTTTTGATAGTGAACGTGAGTGCTAAGTTTCAAATAAATACCTTTAGTAGAAACAGAGATATCACAAAATGTAAAAGTTTTCGCATGATGCCCCTGCCAAGGCTATAGTTAATACTTTGGGTTTTCTTTAAAAACAGATGAGCTTAAAAAAGCATGGCATGCAAAGTGAAAACCTAAACGGTAAAATTTACTAAGCATTAATCAAATTACTGAATCAATGAAATTAATTTTCAAATAATATCTAAGCTAAAGAAAACATAGCAGGCACTTTTTTCCATACTTTTTTTTTATTATCTCTGTCATTGCTATTAAGGTAGTGGACCCATAATAGTTCCGCAACATTTTGGAAGTCATGAACTCAAAGAGTGTAAACCAAGGTTTCCTATTGATTTGTGAAAGATCATGTGTTTCGGTACTATTATGGGTCAACTTCCTTAATAAAACCTCACACAACCAACAAATTCATCCAACTGAAAAAGTTCATTGAAATAGATCAATGATAAATCAAGGTAAGTAAATGTGATCATTTGAGGGTTTAAAGAGGAAGTTATTTCCCTTTGATTAACACAATATTCTAGGTCCTGTTCATCAAAAGAAGGGCAGTAATATTAAAATCCGGTGTAGGCTGTATACAGCTTTTAATGACTTTTTTCTTTAACCCTGTTAACTATCTGAATTTAAATTTTGTTTTCAACAATTACCAATTTATACAACATTTCAACCAATCTGGCTAAAAATTCCCCCACAATAATTAAGTAGAAAGCAAGCAGTGTGGGCTAAGATCAGACTTCATGTCTGTGCAGACTGATCTTGATCTATACAGTCTGCCAGAGCATTTGTGACCTGTCACACAATAAGGGACAATCTGGGTAGTGTGTAAAGTGTCGAACCTTGTCAGACTGTGCGGACTGAGCAGACTGACTGGAGTCAAAATTTTCCGCATCTTTTTTCTGAATCTAGAATGATCAATGTACCTTCCCATGAAAGAATTTTTGAGCTTTGACTTATCATTGACCTCTACAAGAAACAATCTCTTTTTGATAAAACTATTTTACAGAGTTCCCAGATGGTCCCTTTTCATGTGAAGGGTCACATTTTGTAAAGCAGGAATCTGTTGTGAACAGTATAAGAAGGGTAAAGCACCTTTTGCTTCTTGCAGAGAAATACAAACCTTCAGACCTTGATAATTTATTCAAGTAATCTTGAGTTTTGGTACTGGTAATTTAAAACTTTTTGTAAAAGCCTGCCCCATTGCAAGCCCAAGGGCAAAAATGCCTCAAGACCAAACGACTTAAAGTACTGGCTGCACTGATAGTAATCCAGTTTTTTGGGTTTTTTTTGCATAAAATATTTCTTTAAATCCTTTTTCTGGTTTGAAAAGAAAAAATAGGGTTTTAGTGGCTTAGATCGGACTACATATAAATGCAGTCAGATCTTTGTCTATACCTCCTGCCAAAGCAGGACTTTTCCAGGTTAAATATGATAAGGGTACATACTTAACCAATATAATATTGACAACCCTCAGACACAGTCCCTTGCTATCAATTATAATCCATTTGTATTGCCCCGAAATGGCAGAGCCTAAGTAACCGGTTGTTGCACTTAAAGTTAAGGTAAATCAGCCTTTATTTATAACTACTTCTAAAGATAGCGCACATAAAATAAAGTGAAATCTTCATTGGTAGGTTGCGTTACCACAGCCTTGTAACTTCAGCTTGTCAAAGCTGAAGTTACGAGGCTGTGGTAACCCAACAATGAAATTAGATCAATTTTTCTAACCACGTGAATCATTTTGTTTTCTGGCTATAGTAATTTGAAAACGCATGCATTTACAATAATTGACGACTAACGATGGAAAGAAACCAAAATATTGAAAAGTCAACTCGCCAAATTACGTCAATGATAAGCAACCCTGTGCCAGTTGAACTATAACGCAGAATACAGAGAATGTTTGCCATCAACATTTCTTAATACATTTTGTCACAATGGTTTCAATAAGCATTTTTGCCAAATGTATGGAAAAGTTGCAAAAATAAAATGTAATTTTTGAATGAATCGTGAGAGATAGCTGTGATGAAATATATCAAACAAACTGGTTGCTCTCGATATTCAGTCCAGATAAAAAATCAAATATTTACTTTGTACATTAGAAAGCTCTTCAAAATCTGACTTGTTATGATTCAAACATCTACTTATAATTTTACAAATTTGGAAAATTCCTCCATACTGAAAGTTTAAGTTCGGCAGCCCTCTGAGATTAACTAGTTTCTTAACCCTTGTCATGCGGAATAAAAACTTTAGTAAAAATGATGTAAAGTTAAATTGCTGTAAATACTTCTAGATCCAATTGTTACTAAGTATTTATTTCAAAAAACATAGTTTTGCTTATCTTTATGATTTCATTAGGGAATTCATTTGTGGTGTAACTAAGATCAGACTGCCCAGATGTGTAGGCTGGCCTTTGTATAGATATCTCCTGCCAAAGCAGGAATATTCCAGGTTCAGCATGACAAGGGCTATTATCAAAATTGTTTTCCTTTGACAAAATTACATGTATTGTAGTCACATTTTGCACTGAAAAATTATCTTTAGCAAAGTTATAAATTATATCTTGTAATGAGAGCGCCCTTCCAAATAGCTCCCACTTCACTGATTACTTAGAAAGGAGCAGCATTAATTCCAAAAACCACTCGGCCAATCTCACGATCAACCTCGGATGTACATAGACAGACTATTCTTAACAAGAAGACCAAGATGGTCCTAGATCGCTCACCTGAGTCTCTTTGACCACTGGGACATCACATTAATTAGATAGGCAGATGTCAAAAAGAAGATAATTGCCTAGGATCAATACCATGGCACGTTTTCAGCGAAGAGCAAGACAGAAATGCCTTTTTGCTCTTTGATTCTATGTAAAAAGGGATGCACCTGGCTGGACCCCAAATGTTACCCCAGGGTCTTGATATGACCAAACTTGGAAGAGGTCCATAAGATGATGCTACATACTGCATATGAAAGCTGTCTGCCTACTGGTTTCAGAGAAGAAGATTTTTGAAG
This sequence comes from Fragum whitleyi, assembly GCA_948146395.1. Lineage (NCBI taxonomy): Eukaryota > Metazoa > Mollusca > Bivalvia > Cardiida > Cardiidae > Fragum > Fragum whitleyi. The sequence goes on along the minus strand of OX411543.1, from coordinate 72,589,543 downwards.
GTTTTCCTATTTTCACCCTTCGTGCTCATATGAGCTGAAAGGGATGCGCCCGGGTGGAGCCCAAATATGACCCAAGGGTCTTGATATGAACAAACTTGGTAGGGGCCCTTTAGATGATGCTACATACCAAATATGAAAGCAGTGTGTCCTCTGATTTCGATAAAAGAAGATTTTAAAAGATTTTTGCTCTTTGATTCTATGTAAAAAGGGTTGCGCCCTGGTGGAGCCCAAATATGATCCTAGGTTCTTGATATGAACAAACTTGGTAGAGGTCTACTAGATGATGCTACATACCAAATATGAAAGCTGTCTGCCTTCTGGTTTCATAAAAGAAGATTTTTGAAGATTTTCATTTTTTTACCCTTCGTGCTCATAAGAAATAAAGGGATGCACCCGTGCAAAGCCCGAATATGACCCAATGGTCTTGATATAAACAAACTTGGTAGAGGCCCACTAGGGGATGCTACATACCAAATATGAAAGCTGTGTGCCATCTGGTTTCAGAGAAGAAGATTTTTAAAGATTCCCTCTTTGAATCTATGTAAAAAGGGTTGGGCCTAGGCAAAGTCCAAATATGACCCCAAGGGTCTTGATATGAACAAACTTGGTAGAGGTCCACTAAATGATGCTACATACCAAATATGAAAGCTGTCTGCCTTCTGGTTTCAGAGAAGAAGATTTTTTAAAGATTTTCATATTTTCACCCTTTTTGTTAAGGGTAAAGAGAAAGTTAAGGGTGGATTTCATTTATTTGAACAACTCTTGTAGAGCTTGACCCAAGGAATATCCCTGCCAAGTTTCATCAAGATCGGCCCACTGGTTTAGGAGGAGAAGATGTTTAAAGAAATTGTGGACGACGGACGACAGACGACGCACGACTGACGACGGACATTCTACGATCACAATAGCTCACCTTGAGCACTTCGTGCTCAGGTGAGCTAAAAATTACAGGAAAACCTTGGAAAAACTTGATGACCTCAGTTAAATTTGTGTTAGCCCTCAAAACTTTGAGTGAAAACATTCGACGTCGCCAACGCTACTCGTTTAAGTCACTGACATGAAACCATTGTATCCTTTTATAAATATCTTTAGATTCTTTAATAACAGCTGAAAAATTTTAATTTTTGAGAATGATTCATCATTCACAAAAATTTAGATTTTTCAGCTGTTATTTACTGTAAAAGATATAAATTACAATGTTAGTTTTTCATTGTTTCCACCTTACAAAATGCGTGATTTTATTACATACCTGTTGCGAACTTCGCAATATTTTCTCTATTTGTCCGTTTGATTGTGACTACAACTGGAAAAAAGACGTTAAAGATTAGACTGTATTGTCATACGGTCTAATCTTTAATTTCATTTCTTCAAGTCAAAATATTATTACTCCGTTGCCGATCACGTGATATTCTGTTTTATAATATTACGCTCCGTTTCGCTCCGTCATTTGTGACGTCATTTATTTTTGTTATTACGACAACTCCGATAAGCAGCCATTGTTAGAGAGGGATTGAGATGGATATAGATCGAAAGATAGACATTAAAGAGAAATATATAGAAACGGAGCGTAATGTTCAAATTATTTGTGATTATGGGAATAATAATGGAAAAGAAAAGGTAAGCTGTGTTATTTCCTAACTTTAATATCCTACCCTCTCTCGTCGATGTGGTTATGTGTATGGCGGCCAGGGCCATTTAAAGATTCATCACCACATTGTTTGGCGCCGGAACCCGTTGCTTGAAAATGTCGAAAGTTTCATATGTGAAAGGGGTACGCACAAGGTACAGGAACACTCTCGCAAGAGAAATTGATAAAGCATAAAAGATTCTACAAGAGGTCTTTAACTACCAAGACCAGGATGAACTACTCGAAATAGGACACATGTGTTTGAAATTGTTAAATACATACAATACTAAGTTAGAGTATGTGTCTAAAGAAATAGCAAGTGTAATTGAAGATAGTGATTCCGAATTTGTTCTCAAAATTCTGGATGAGGATTGTGAATTGTTACTATGCGTAGAAGAAAGTGTGTGTAAATTGGAACGGTGTTTGGATAATGTATCTAAAAACAATGACATTAAACCTAAGAACTCTGATAGTGAAATGCAGCATGTCATTCAAATACAAGGACAAGTCCAAGACTTTATGATAAAACAGATGAAAGAGCAAAGGGAATTCTTCCATCGCTATGAAAATAAAGATAAAAAAGAAATAGTGTCAGTCAAACTGCCAACGTTGGACTTGTGTGTATTCAATGGAAATAAATTAAAGTGGACAGAATTCTGGGATGCATTTGAGTGTTCGGTGCATGAAAACAAGAGATTATCCAACATAGAGAAGTTCAGTTACCTCCTAAGTAAATTACGTGACGAGGCAAAGCTTGCTGTGGCCGGAATACCTTTGGCAAATGAAAGTTACGAAGTAGCTATCCAACTCCTTAAAGAAAGGTTCGGAAACAAACAGGAAATAGTTGATCTGCATTACAAAGCGCTACTGAATGTATCTCCGTGTTCAAACAAAGCCCAGAGCTTACGACCATTTGTAAATGAAATTGAAAAACATTTAAGAAGTTTAGAAGTGCTACAACAGAGTGTGGACCAGCAAATATTTGTGTCTATCATACGTTCTAAGCTGCCGGAAGAGGTCTTAAAGCAACTGGAGCTGCAAAAGGGTAGTCAAGAAGAGTGGTCAATTTATAAGCTTAGAGAATACCTAATGGAATATATCAACGCTTGTGAAAAAGCAGAGTGTAATAGCAGATCATCTCCAAAACATGAAAAACCAAGTACTTACGGCAAAGCGGCTGCTCCGATACCATTGAGTTCAGCGGAGTCTTTGTTGGCAAGTACCGCAGACAATTCCAAAGGACAAAAGCAATATTCAAAAGTGTGCCGCTACTGTGGTAAACCACACTGGAGCGACGAGTGCTTAACGTATAAAACAATTGAAGAAAGAAAATACAAAATAAAAGGTAGCTGTTACAGATGCTTGAAAGATGGACATTTGTCTAAAGAATGCAAAGCAAATAGAAGCTGTGTACATTGTGGTGAATATAATGTCCATCACAGAAGTCTGTGTCCTAAGAAATTTGCAAAGAAAAAGTCCTCAATGGAGCAGGTTGAAGCTAAAGAAAAGACAGGGTATACTTCCAAAAAGGAAAATGCATTTGTATCCTCTGGAGAGATGGTTTTGATGCAAACCGCTAAAGCTGAAGTTAAAAGTCATGACAAAACAAGATCGATTGAAGTAAGAGCGTTACTTGATTGTGGATCACAACGCACATATATTTCAAAGAACCTGGCTGAAAAACTTAGATTAAAGAAAGATTGTGAAGAGGAAATAAAAGTGGCTACCTTTGGTAGTAGAGAAACAAAGACAATCCATATAGCTTCTACACAACTGTGGATAAAATTGAAAAATGGTGATGATATGTGTCTAAATGCTAGTGTAGTGCCTGTTATCAGTGGACATATCCATAGAAAGCAGTTAGATAAAAAAAGTGTTCAAAATCTTGATCATCTATTGTGTAGTGTTGACCTTGCAGATTCAGTTCCTACAACGAATGAGACAACCTCTGTGGACCTTCTTATAGGAAATGACTTTTATTTGGACCTTATTTTGTCACAGAAGATAGAGGTTCAACCTGGTTTATATCTGTTGAGTTCAAAGCTTGGTTGGATACTGACTGGCCGATCAGAGGATTCTGAAAGAGAAATAAAAGATGAACCATCAATGCTCATAATGACGTATGGAAAGAACTGTCCACCTACACATATTTATCAGAGTGTTGATAGTCCACTAGAAACGAAACCTGAGTTAGACGACTTCTGGAAAGTAGAATCGATTGGTGTCAAATAGGGTCAATATGAAGTAACTTGGCCTTGGAAAAGTGAGGATATAGAGTTGCCTATGAATAAGGAACTTGCCTATGTAATAAGTTTATTTAGGTAAAAGAGTACAGAACATGGCATAGTAAAAGTAGTATAACAAATAATAATTGCATCGAGGAAAAAAATTGAAAAAAAAACCACCATAAATTGAAAAAAAGCACCATGTTATGCGCTCCATTACCAAGGATTTTCAATGTCATATCTAGGATTAAAAGGCAAGTCACTGCCAACTATGGCCGACTAAAGTCCTGTGTAAGAAAGTTGACGAACAAACAAGAATTGTTGAAGAAATACGACGACATAATTCAGGATCAACTAGAGAAAGGAATCATCGAATGAGTGGATAATTCTATGACGAGTGGCAAAATACATTACCTACCTCATCACGCAGTGATAACACCACAGAAAACCACCACAAAGGTCCGAGTAGTGTACGATGCTTCTGCGAAAACTCGTCCAGATAACAACAGTTTAAATGAGTGCTTGAATAGAGGGCCTGTGATGCTCCATGATCTATGTGGATTATTGATGAGATTCAGACTACGTCAAATAGCAATGATTGCTGACATTGAGAAAGCTTTCCTGCAAATTGGACTCAGAGATAACCAACGCAACGTTACGAGATTTTTGTGGTTGAAATCGTGCAAAAATCCTTTTACAAACATGGATAATATTGAACAATACAGGTTTTGCCGTGTTCCTTTTGGTGTCATTTCCAGCCCGTTCCTGCTGGGAGCCACAGTAGAAAAACACCTGGACAGTTATTCTTCGAGACTTGGGGAAAAAATTAAAGCTGACATTTATGTTGATAATGTGATCACCGGAGTTGACTCCGTCACAGAAGGAATAGAGTTGTACAAAGATGCAAAAACGTTATTTCATGAAGCTTCAATGAATTTGAGAGAATGGTTTTCAAATGATGAAAGAGTGATGGAGGCTATTCCAGAAGGAGATAGATCTACTACTTCAGTATCGACGGTGCTTGGACATACCTGGGATCTCACATCAGACACATTGTCGATTAAGAAATTCCATTTGGAAGAACCAGATATTCTGAGTAAAAGATGTGCCCTGAAAACGATGGCATCTGTGTTTGACCCAATGGGCTTGTTCAATCCCATTTTGCTCCGGGGGAAGCTTCTGCTCCAAAACATGTGGATCAGAAAATTAGACTGGGATGATCCAATCACGGATGCTGATTCTGTAAGAGAGTGGTGTGAGTTATGTGCCGAATTAAAACTATTGTGTGACTTTAATATCCCTAGATGTTTTTCACAAGACGTAAATGATCCAATATATGAGCTTGCCTGCTTTTGTGATGCGTCAGCTGCTTCTTATGCTGCTTCAGTGTATCTTCGTCAGTCCGTGGGACGTGTAGTCAGTGTTAATTTAGTGTTTGCAAAGTCGCGTTTAGCTCCGGTGAAGACAATGACAATTCCTAGGCTCGAACTTATGGCGGTTCTGATAGGAACGAGGTGTTTACAGTTTGTAAAAGGACAGTTGCGTGTGCAAATAGAAAAAACATATTTGTGGACTGATTCTCGATGTGTTATCGGATGGCTTCAGTCGAATAAAACGCTTCCTGTGGTTGAACGTGTAAATGAGATAAACAGCCACACTGAAATTAGAACTGGTTATGTGAAAACGAATGAAAATCCAGCAGATATTGCAACTCGAGGAATGGTGGCTAAAGACTTGATTGAAAGTGATAACTGGTGGCATGGTCCGAAATGGTTGACAGGGCCGCCGGAGACATGGCCAAGTGAACTTCATCAAGATACTAAAGTTGAACAAGAAATAACAGATGTGTTAAGTGCATGTGATCCAGATGTAAAAAGTGAAAAGGTTTTGTGTTCTTCTCCGTTTGATATTGACTATTTGAGGTTTTCATCCTTTACTCGTTTGGTTAGAGTCACTGCATGGGTGTTGAGATTTGTAAGAAAAGTGGCAAAGAAAAGTGTGAACAGTGAAAGTTTGATTAACTCCGAACTTGAAGAAGCTGAGAGAACGTGGATACAGTTCGTACAGAAAAAAGATTTTAGTTACGAATTAAACAGTCTAAAAACCAATGGACGCATGAATTTGATTCAACAGCTTAGACTGTTTACTGATGAATTTGGAATACTACGGTGCAAGGGCAGATTGGAACATTCCGATTTAAGTCAAGGTGCGAGATTTCCGATTCTACTTCATGGTAAAGATAAGCTAACACTGATGATCGTGGAAAGAGTGCATAAACAGAACTTACATAGTGGGCCGTCTCAGGCGCTAGCACGAGTTAGATCAAAATATTGGATTCCTAAGGGTCGAGCTGTCATAAGGTCGATCCTAAAAGCGTGTAGTGTATGTCGAGGATGTGAAGGAGGTCCCTACAAAATGCCACCGATCGCACCTTTACCTCCGTCTCGAGTGAGAGAAGATACTCCGTTCTCAAGAACCAGACTTGACTACTTCGGCCCAATATTCGTAAAAACGACTGATGGTCCAAAGAAAACATGGGTGTGTCTCTTTACCTGCATGGTAATTAGAGCTGTTCATCTTGAACTTTTACAAGATATGACGACTGAAGAGTTTCTTATGGGATTTCGGAGATTCGTTTCTCAAAGAGGAGCTCCGGTGGAAATAGTGAGTGACAACGCTAAACAGTTTAAAGCAGCCAGTGAAGTGGTGAAACAGATTTGGAAAATCGAACGAAGTGAGGATGTTCAATCATATGTTTCGGGTTCAGGAATAAATTGGAGATTTATAGTAGAGTTGGCTCCGTGGATGGGGGGCTTTTAAGAGAGACTTGTGGGAGTGGTTAAGAGGTCACTGCGTAAAACAATGGGACGCCGAATGTACACTATAATCCAACTCCAGACTGTCCTTAAAGAAGCGGAGTCGATCATCAACTCAAGACCACTGGTTTATGTGGACAATGATATCAATTCAAATATACCACTATCACCAAACCATTTTCTGACATTGAACCCAAACATTGGTATTCCCGAAAGTGTAGACGATTCCAATGATCCCGTTTTCAACCCATATGAAACTACCAGCGATCGCATATTGAAAACATGGAAAAAGGGACAAAAACTTTTAACGGGGTTTTGGAGAATTTGGAGAGAAGAATACCTGAATAGCATTAGGGAGAGATGTCAAAATGAACTGAAAAAACAAAGAATTCAGGCGAAAAGTGAACCAACGAAAGGCGATGTAGTATTGGTAAAAGATTCAACACCGCGTGGGACATGGAAAATGGGTAGATTGACGGAGCTTGTGAGAAGCAATGATGGTCATTTTCGCTCTGCGAAGGTAAAATTTTCAAGTGGAACAGTCATCAATAGATCGTTTAAACTTTTCTATCAACATCAACAGATCAACATCCTATGAATAGTGACCTCCAATTGCAAGAAGTTTCGAGGTGTAGATTACCCCGCGTAGCCAAGGAAAAAGCGTTGCAGAAAATGAAAACATTTCTTTAGTAAAGGTGGAACTAACAGGACGCCATAGTTCCCGAGTTGTGGCCAGTGGAGCATGTAAATATGTATATTCAAGACGGAGCCGTGTGATTACAAGACGGAGCCGGTTCATCTCTTTCATGCACTGGCAAACTGTGTTATGTGGTTTAAATATCGTGCGTGTTTATTTAGTTCATTCAATCAGTGTAATTTGACCAGTTCAGTTCGCAAATTGAAAATGTCGTTTAGATGTGATATTTGTGGTAAAGAATACTCCTATAAGAGGAACCTTACTAGGCATATTAGAGAAAGACATGGAACCACTGATGATTATGTGTGTCCGCTATGCCAAGCCACTTTCATTAGGAGAAGTTATGTCACCAAACACGCATCAACGGTTCACTCTTTAGATGGCAGACAGGCTAAGGATTTAGCGCTGAAAGCCAAACGACAATCTGACATTAGTGATCGGACCTTTAATCTATACTATGAGCCAATCAGTAGCGAGGAGGATATTTTGGATCTTCTTCACGATGTAGATACTCCGTTAGGAAATGATTCGTTTGTGGAGGACTTTGATTTGAACGTGATTAATTGAGTCTCATCCGATGAACTAGTGAATGAAGAAATGGATGAATCACACATGGAAAATGATAATGTCGAGGAACCCGCTCATGATGCTTCCGAATACGTTGAAATATCGGATGAGTCCTTTGAGGAAGGTGAAACAATCGACGACGGCGACGACGAAGGCGGCGACGACGAAGACGGAGACGATGACTACTATGGAGAAGATGAAGACGAAGACGAAGAAAGAACAGTGATGAAAATAGACTCGTCAGATAAATCGATAACATGTAAAACTAAAATATACACCGTGACGATAATTAGAAACATTGTGGAAAAAGACGGTGAGACAATACATGAATTTTCGACAGTGGAGAAGGACTATATGGAATTTAATAAGTAGTGTAATGTGTAATTAAATGTGTGTTTTTCATTTAGTATATGCAGGTAGCTATATACAAATAGTAATAAAGTTTGCACACAAAAAAAAAAACAGGGTCTAACATTATATTTTAATAAACCGTCTGTGTTATTGTAAATTCTCGAAACTATAGCTTCAAACAAGCTGTATTTGCGGGGTTTTGGAATAACACGGGTGAAATGTTTTTGTTTGTCCGAAACGTCAATTTCTTTGATATAATTAAACCCTGTTATAGATTTATGCTTATACTGTTTAACATAATTATATCATACTTTGTTTTCGGCCGGAGTGTTGCGAACTTCGCAATATTTTCTCTATTTGTCCGTTTGATTGTGACTACAACTGGAAAAAAGACATTAAAGATTAGACTGTATTGTCATACGGTCTAATCTTTAATTTCATTTCTTCAAGTCAAAATATTATTACTCCGTTGCCGATCACGTGATATTCTGTTTTATAATATTACGCTCCGTTTCGCTCCGTCATTTGTGACGTCATTTATTTTTGTTATTACGACAACTCCGATAAATGTTGTTATAGCGCTTGCACGAGCTTTATATGTCTCACGTGATTTATGTTCACGGGAGATATATAAGGCGCTTGCAAGCAGCCATTGTTAGAGAGGGATTGAGATGGATATAGATCGAAAGATAGACATTAAAGAGAAATAGAAACGGAGCGTAATGTTCAAATTATTTGTGATTATGGGAATAATAATGGAAAAGAAAAGGTAAGCTGTGTTATTTCCTAACTTTAATATCCTACCCTCTCTCGTCGATGTGGTTATGTGTATGGCGGCCAGGGCCATTAAAAGATTCATCACCACAATACCCATCTGCCTTACGTACATCCGAGGTCTGTTGCAGTTTACGGAAATGGCAGAGTGATGTTCAGAATGGAGCAGGATTGAGGCCAGTGGTTATGCACTGGATTCCTGAGTCAGGGGTACAAGATCAATCCTCTGCTTCTTTGATCCTTTCAAATGGCCTAAGACTTTAAACAGCAATAACCCCGTCTTCATAAAACGTTAGTTGTTGATTGGGACGTAAACCCCATATAATTAATATCTCTCTAAAATATAGCTCAGCTGAAGAGAATACTAAAGTAAATTTGCTAGTCCTTTTCTTTAATTTGAGGTTAATTTCCTCTAAACAATCATAAGGATGATAATTGTTTAGAGCAAACTAACCTGATAATAAAGGAGGGGGTAAAGCAACAAACTACATCATTTTGATGGATGCTTTTCTTATGAAAAGGCACTATACAAGTGCATTGCTTTCCTGTGAGAAGGCTAGATAGTGCAAAAAATCTCAGTCAGAAAGGGGCATAACTCTTAGAAAATTGCTTTCAGAGTATTCCTTGATAGTCTGGATAGCTCTGGTGATGGTGAACACACATGCCAAGTTCCATGAGGATATCTCCAAAAACAAGAGATATGACCAAGGTTAAAGTTTGTCACGCCAACGCCAACACCAATGCCTACAATATACGAACACAAATGACCAAAAGTTTATCACAATACCTTGCTGGTTTTCACCAAAAACAGCCAAGCTAGCTAAAATCTCCCTGCTTTTTTTTTTTATAGATTATGGGACAAATATTTGGAAAATATTCATTTTGTATTTATACTGTAAGAAAATGCTCAAGAATGTATAGTCTTATGATAATATTGCAAGAGGATGAGCAAAATGTGTAACTACAGGTTTAGTTATAACCCAAACTGACATACAGTCACAGTAACAGTATATTTTGATTTCTAGATAATTTCAGCTTGATATGACCTTATTTTTGCCCTCATAAGGCAGCTTTAGTTATTACATTTTGGTCCCGAACTGACATACAGTATATTTTGATTTCTAGATAATTTCAGTTTATATGACCTTATTTTTGCCCTCATAAGACAGCTTTATACATTTTGTTCCCGAACTGACGTACTGTATATTTTGATTTCCAGATAATTTCAGCTTTACATAACCTTATTCTTGCCCTTATAAGACAGCTTAAGTTATTTCATTTTGGTCCCTATCTGAGATTGCATACTCCCATATCCCAATAGATTTCAAATTTGTGTAACTCATGTGCAGAAGGGTTGTATGGATACAATAAAATCCCCCTCTGAAGTCTGATTATTTCATTTTCATGCAGAATTTCAATATACCCTTCTGCTGTATACCACATTCTTGTTGTGAATTTTTTTTTGAAGACAGTGTAGACTAAGATCAGTCTGCACAGCTGTGCAGTCTGATCTCAGCATACATTGCCTGCCTTCTTCTTGATTTTTGTCTGAAAAATCTTGAGACAGACTCATTTACGTGTCCAAAAGATAGAGAATAATTGTTTTAACAAAATTCTAATTGAGCTGGATAAGAGAAATACTACAAGGGCCCCTTTTACAGATATTTTGGATTGATTGATTGATTGAAAGGAATTTTCAACATTTTTTCAATTTTAACCCGGCGGCTGGAGTACCTTATAATGGATTCCTGGTTTTTCTCTCACCAGTACAACCACCACATCCTTTCCTAGCCTCCAGCTGCTATCTTACATAGGTCTACAATTATCAACCCAGGGGTCCGCAATGGAAATAAGAGATCAAGATCTCTTTTTTGCGTTAACCCAGGTTTGGTGGTGGCAGACATGATTTATGTAACATACTGTGATATATATTTTTTATCGATATATATTATTACATTTTATCATGTATTGTCAACATCTTTTACCGAATAAAATCTATCTATCAATCTATCTATCTAACTCATTGGTGAGAGACAAATAGTCGGAAAGAATGAGTGCTGCCGTCGAGGATCGAACCCATGACCTCTAAATTGACAGTCTGACGAGCTACCAACTGCGCTATGACAGCTGCCCCAGAAACTTTGGAATTAACACTGGATGTCAGGGATTGTCACTCACTCCTGAGATTAAGGAGTCAATTGGTCTCCTTACACAAGAAATCAAGGAGTCCAAGCTCAAAGTAAGGAGTCCAAATTTTCATAATGGGAGAACATTGTGGAAATGAAGAAAATGCTTGTTATAGGCCATTTCTTCTTTTCCACAATGATCTTCCAAAGAAGAGTTATTTTTTCTCAAATTACTACAGGATGCAAGCAAATATTTTCTTCAACAACTTTTGTAGTGAAAAGATCTACACTTTTGGCAAGTGTAAGAAATGACACTGCTCTGTGCATTTGTTTTTCAAAATATTCTTATATGACCCTTGGAGTCCATCAGACTCCTTACTTGCAAGTGGAAGGAGTCCAAACTGGTAAACAAGGACTCTTGGACTCCCAGACTCCCTTTAGGGTCGAACCCTGGATGTCCTGCCTCTTATGGATCTGTATCATACAGTTATTTTCTCAATTTAAAAAATAAATTCTGCACCCTCCACAACAACAATGAGAAGTTTTATTAATCGCAATCCCAAGACTAGCTCAACAAAAGATAATAAAATATATGACACTTACCAAATAAATAATAAAATATATATGACACTAATCAAATATTAGGTGTTTCAATAATTAAAATCTGATATAGATCAACAAGTCCTAATTAAAAAATCCTCACAATCAGATAGATAGATCAAAAATCTGTTAAACATACAACTCTCACTTTTACCAGTGATAAAATATTGACAAATGTATAACAGGTTTACTCAACATTCATAAATTATGGACTAAAATAGTAGGGGCTAGGATCTTTATTTGAACTTTTCAAAATAGGCTTATCATTTTCAGTGAAAGTATAAAAACAAGCCAGATTTCAAAAGCTTTCTCACAAAGTGCCTTTTAATGAAAAAGGGACTGAAATTCATTCCCAGAAATAAATTTCATTTTACATAATCTGCATAAAGATTGTCTTACTATCTTTTATTATTTCATATTTTACCCTTGTCATGCTAAATAAAAATCTTTTCAAAATAAATGTAAAATGAAAGTGCAGAAAGCACTGGAAGTTACCAAATGTGACTGAGTATTGATTGCGGAAATGTATTGTTTTGCACCTTTCTGGTTTAAAAATTTAATTCAGGTGGTATGATCTAAGGTCAGACTGCACATATGTGCAGGCTGATCTTTGTCTATACCTCCTGTCAAAGCAGGAATATTCCAGGTTCAGCATGACAAGGGTCAATGACCATCAATCCATGGAATTCTATTAACCCTTGTCATGCTGAATAAATTTTGGCTAAAAATTTTCATCAAAATCAAAGGGCAAAAAGCACTGAAAGTTCCAATTGTAGGTCAATTTTATTTGAAAAACTAAATCTATTGACAATTCTGGTTTGAAAGTGAGAAACAGATGGTGTAGGTGTGCAGGCTGATGTTTGTCTATGGCTCCTGCCAAAGCAGGAATATTCCGGGTTCAGCATGACAAGGGCTAAGATTACTTGTTTGAATAATTCAATAATTATGATAATCAACCTTTAATCAAATTAAGGTCCAACGTTTTTTCTCATTACAATTAAGTTTTTATTTATAAATGGGTCAAAGTTTGATCTCCTGACAACCAGCTACAACATACCTCTTGACTCTATTAGAGTACCCCTCACAAAACCCCAGTTTTAACCCTTGTCATGCTGAACCCGGAATATTCCTCCTTTGGCAGGAGCTATAAACAAACATCAGACTGCACGTATGTGCAGTCTGATGTTAGTCTACAACACCTGTTTCTCACTTTCAAACCAGAATTGTCAATAGATTTAGTTTTTCAAATAAAAATTGACCTACAGTTGGAACTTTCAGTACTTTAAGCCCTTTGATTTTGATGAAATTTTATAAAAAAAAAATATTCAGCATGACAAGGGTTAATGATATTCAAAAGAAGTCTTAAATAAGCTGTAAAAGTGCAGTTGTACTTTCATCATGATCACCTAGGCCATAATCAAACAGAGTACATGTAACTGTAAGAGACTGATTATAAGCCAGGAAGATCTTTGACATAATTTCAACAAAGGATCATTGCAAAACTGTTGTAAGTACATATAAAGACTTACAACAGTCTTGTGCTGACCCCTTTATCGACTGCATGGTCCCCTCTTCGGTGAAGTTACAGGTTTGTAACATAGAAATGGAGAGTACCTTTTTCCCAATATTTTTTTACCTATTGGTCTCATCCTGTTTAATCTAAACTTTATTTCAAACCAAATACCAATTGTTTAGACATATAAAAAAGTCTTCCTCTATTTTTTACCTGCAATAACAAAGACAGTGCAGAGTAGGAAGCGTAGGCTAATACCAGACTGCATGTCAGTGCAGGCTGATCTTAGTCTATACTGTCTGCCAAAGCTTTGTTTTCATCACCAACACATGAGAGGGCTTAAACATTACAGAAGGTGTAATCAATATATTGTCAATTTTCTGCAGCTTTATACAAGCTGTAGTTATGAGGTTTTAGCAGAAAACACACAAGATACATGGTTATAATTTTTTAGCTGAAAGCACACAACATACATGATTTTAAAGTTGCTCTTTTTGAATCAGGGATCAATTAAGTATTTGAAAAGATTCAGGATTTCTTTATTGAAATAGCAAAAGTAAATTCCTTTTAAGTGTGTATTGGAAAAAGTGACTTTTCACCCATTATTCACCTTTCCAGTAATTAGGTATTACATCTACCCTTTTAACATAGTTTTGACAGGTGTTTTATTTTTCATTGAATAATCTATAAAAGAAATTATGCATGGATTCGTATAACTTGACTTATCTTGAGATTGGGTGCATGAAATGGATTTAAGAAAAAACTGTCAATAAGTTATAACCCTGCAGCAATTAACCTTATGTTGTTGATAACCACATCATAAGCTTTAACCTTTGCCACACTGAACCTGCTTTGATATAAGGTATAGACAAAGATCAGGCTACATATATGCACAGGCTAATCTTAGTCTTTACCACCTGATTTTCCTTTTTAAACCAGAAAAGTTTCTAAATTGTATGTACAAAATTAAAATCTAACTCACAATAGGTGCACCCAGTGTCTTCAGCACTTTGATTTTAAGGTTATTTTTTCTAGGTTTATATTAAGCATAGCAAGAGTTAATTGAAAAATAGTGATTAAAGACTTGACATGTTTCACCTTAATTCTCATCTTAACCTCTGTTTACTAGATAGGATAATCTATCCCTCCTTTGATAATCTGATGTGCCTCTACCGGCAGCATATCAGAGAGAGGGGTACATTATTGCAGCTATCTGTTCACATGTACAACCCAATCTGTAACAATAATTACAATTTTAAGACCCTAGAATGGTTGTCAAGGGTCGACACTTGTTGAACAAGCAAATATTTGACCTTGAAAGGCAACCTTGACCTCCTTAACCTACAGCCCTTATTTATTTAAATAACTCTTCTATACCTTGAGGGGAACATCTTGAGAGGTCATTGCAACACTATTGTAAGTGCCTATATACTTATAGGCACTGTTGCAATGACCCCTCCAATCCTGCGTCAAGTCATTTTGAAATCCACCCATAGATGTAGAAATTATATGCTCGGGACAAAAATATGACCTTGACCTTTGGTGTGACCTTGACCTTTGAGATGCGGAAGAGATTCTTTCAAATAGCACTTCAACTCATTGTGGAGTTTATGTTGATCATTATAATAGTCGGAGATCTTGTGGTTGCTGGGATTGATGGCGTATAGTTTTTTCCGTTTTGACCTGAGATTGACCTTTAGGGAGTTGTTTGAATACCTTTAACTCAAAAGCATTCATTCAGTAGCAATATTTTTTACATCTGATTTCGGTAGCATTATGTTCCTACAAAAGCATATGCAATTCTGAGTGCAACCTATTTAATTTAGTTCATCTATACAGCAGAGGTCAATATCAGGTCAACAGACAAACTTATACATGATCGTCTGCGAAGAATTAAAATAACACAAAATCTTCGGAAGCCATTATATATATATATATCTATCAATAGAGTATATGTTACATAATATTTCATAAAACAATCTTTATATACAAAACAATTTAATATAACATTTTGGCCCTAGGGAGTCAACTCTTTCAGATCTAACTCAAACACTTTTAAAGTTTTAGCTCAAGATCTCTCCATCAACCAACAAATATTTGTGAGAACAGGGATGTTCTAAGTAGCAGGGGATGGCGTGATGCCATCAAAAACCGAAGAACGGTTATAGAGGTTGGTAGATGGAAATTGGGCACAGCCCCCTTTTCTCATCTATCAAAAGAGAAAAAACATTCAGAACAGGGATGTTCTATGAAGATGCAGGGGATGGCTGTGCCATCAAAAGCCAAAGAGTGGCTTACAGAGGTTGGTTGATATGAGGGGGAAGGATTTCCTCCTTATATACCAACTAAGAATAAACACTCAGAAACAGGGATGTTCTATGGAAATGCAGGGGACAGCAATGTGCTGTCACTAGCCAAAGAGTGGCTGTTAGATGTTTGTTGATGAGGGGGCTTTGCAGCCTCCCTCATCTACCAACATGGAAGTAACACTCAGAAAAGGGAGAACAGGGATGTTCTTTAGAAATGCAGGGGACAGCAGTATGCCGTCTGATTTAGCCAAAGAGTGGCTAAAAAGGGGTCGGTTGATGAAGCTGATGAATTGTTTGCTAAAAGCGTGATGCCATCAAAAACCGAAGAACGGTTATAGAGGTTGGTAGATGGAAATTGGGCACAGCCCCCTTTTCTCATCTATCAAAGGAGAAAAAACATTCAGAACAGGGATGTTCTATGAAGATGCAGGGGATGGCTGTGCCATCAAAAGCCAAAGAGTGGCTTACAGAGGTTGGTTGATATGAGGGGGAAGGATTTCCTCCTTATATACCAACTAAGAATAAACACTCAGAAACAGGGATGTTCTATGGAAATGCAGGGGACAGCAATGTGCTGTCACTAGCCAAAGAGTGGCTGTTAGATGTTTGTTGATGAGGGGGCTTTGCAGCCTCCCTCATCTACCAACATGGAAGTAACACTCAGAAAAGGGAGAACAGGGATGTTCTTTAGAAATGCAGGGGACAGCAGTATGCCGTCTGATTTAGCCAAAGAGTGGCTAAAAAGGGGTCGGTTGATGAAGCTGATGAATTGTTTGCTAAAATTGTCTTCTTTTTTCAGATAAATAAGAAAAATTGCGCCTCGTCTTAACAAAAGACTGAAAGAGTTGCCTCACCTATATAACTTACATTACGAGACAATAATGTAGGTGAGTGGAGGGGATGGTGGTGGTTAGCGTGATGCTATATTCAGAACTTAATTGATACTAAAGTGCCACGTCGAAATGATGCTGCACTCAGACAAAGAAGTCACGTGATTTTGAGTACGCATCTTCCTAATTGGACTGCAGCATCCTACATGTACTAAATACGTGATAGATTAGAGGAGCTCAAGGGAATATATCAACAATATATACTAATATGCATATAAATCAGTTGAGAGGCTCTAAAGGGAGAAAAAGTTATAGTGCAATATTCAGAATGACTCACGAGTGATAAGAAGCAGCCTTATCATAATCAACATAAACCCAATTATATGTGAATACACACATAATCATCCATTTATGTTGATCATTATAATAGTCGGAGATCTTGTGGTTGCTGGGATTGATGGCGTATAGTTTTTTCCGTTTTGACCTGAGATTGACCTTTAGGGAGTTGTTTGAATACCTTTAACTCAAAAGCATTCATTCAGTAGCAATATTTTTTACATCTGATTTCGGTAGCATTATGTTCCTACAAAAGCATATGCAATTCTGAGTGCAACCTATTTAATTTAGTTCATCTATACAGCAGAGGTCAATATCAGGTCAACAGACAAACTTATACATGATCGTCTGCGAAGAATTAAAATAACACAAAATCTTCGGAAGCCATTATATATATATATATCTATCAATAGAGTATATGTTACATAATATTTCATAAAACAATCTTTATATACAAAACAATTTAATATAACATTTTGGCCCTAGGGAGTCAACTCTTTCAGATCTAACTCAAACACTTTTAAAGTTTTAGCTCAAGATCTCTCCATCAACCAACAAATATTTGTGAGAACAGGGATGTTCTAAGTAGCAGGGGATGGCGTGATGCCATCAAAAACCGAAGAACGGTTATAGAGGTTGGTAGATGGAAATTGGGCACAGCCCCCTTTTCTCATCTATCAAAAGAGAAAAAACATTCAGAACAGGGATGTTCTATGAAGATGCAGGGGATGGCTGTGCCATCAAAAGCCAAAGAGTGGCTTACAGAGGTTGGTTGATATGAGGGGGAAGGATTTCCTCCTTATATACCAACTAAGAATAAACACTCAGAAACAGGGATGTTCTATGGAAATGCAGGGGACAGCAATGTGCTGTCACTAGCCAAAGAGTGGCTGTTAGATGTTTGTTGATGAGGGGGCTTTGCAGCCTCCCTCATCTACCAACATGGAAGTAACACTCAGAAAAGGG
Organism: Fragum whitleyi; assembly: GCA_948146395.1. NCBI lineage: Eukaryota > Metazoa > Mollusca > Bivalvia > Cardiida > Cardiidae > Fragum > Fragum whitleyi. Next base: position 72,571,806 of record OX411543.1, on the reverse strand, counting down.
AGAACAGGGATGTTCTTTAGAAATGCAGGGGACAGCAGTATGCCGTCTGATTTAGCCAAAGAGTGGCTAAAAAGGGGTCGGTTGATGAAGCTGATGAATTGTTTGCTAAAATTGTCTTCTTTTTTCAGATAAATAAGAAAATTGCCCAAAAATTGGAAAGTCAGGCAATACATGATTGACTGAGTTGACCCCAAAGGGAAATAAAATAACAAAAGAAAATATATATATATATATATATATATATATATATATCAATCAATAAAATTACACAACCCCTATACCATACAAACACACAGGAGGTATTGAAGCATGTTCCAAGTCTAGTCGTTGAAGCTTAATGTAAACTTCAAACCATACCAAGAACATTCTCCACATAATGTGGTACTATTAAAGCAAATATGTCAGCAATCCCCAGATAATCTCATTCAGTCAATAGTTTGAATTTTCTTTACAATGCTAAATATTTTGTTCCTTGTGAAAGAGTGTGATTATTGATCAAGGCAACAGTTAAAATTGAAAACACTATAAAATGGAATCATATTAACCCAAGTACTTAATTGTTGAGACAACTGGATGAAGTCAAGATTTAAAATCAAACATGAATGCAGGTGATGTCTATCAAGCTCTCAGTAGGCTACATTACCAGCAGAGTGCTCCACATTACTAGCATGGTAATAAACTAGAAATTATCTAAATCTAAATGTATCATTCTATATACTTGTATCGAAATATTATAAATGTGTATTATAATGTGTATCTTCAAGTATAGGAAGTATCCTGCTATGTTAGGAAGCATAAACAAAGATCAATCTGCACATAATATGTGCTGCCCGATCCCAGTCTACATCGCCTAACTTGTCTCTTAGCATTTAGTTAACATTTATATGAAATAAGTGCCCACAACACATCATGGTTGCTCTGGTGCTTTCAACCTCTTGATCGGAAAGAATTTTGAAATTTTGTAAATCCCACAAGGTTAAAATTACAGACCATGATCTGATGCCAATGTAGACAAATAAGGCAACATACCTTAATTGTCCCCCAGCACAAAACCAAGGTTCAACATTTTATCATATTTCCCAATTTATATTGGGCTTGCTGTATGCTGACATTAGATGTACGGATATATCGACAATAACTATCGGAACTCCAGCGACCTAGGGTTTTGATCATATGGTCTTCAATTCCTTTCTCACCAGCGCTAGTGGCTGCTCCTATTCGAAATGAATGACCGTTATAGTGGTCCGGATTATAACCACAGATCATTAAAACATTCTTTAAATTTGAAATAAATGTGGCTCTATCAAGAGGAGTAAAATCATCACAAATGAATAGAGGCTCTACAGCACTAGATTTGATTTTGAATTGCTGCCTCCACTGGAGATAAGTTTTTAATGCAAAATGTGGACATAATTCTGAATTAGTACAATGAAGTTGTATAGATATGCCTTTCCTGAAGGGATCAGTCTTAGACTCTTTAAGGTGTAATGTACAAAAGGTAGGAAATATATTTATATCTCCTATGCATAAATTGCGGTTTGGATCGAATTCCTTTTTGTTCAATACTGTAAATTCTCCACAGCGTAGGAAACCAAAATATGCTGTAATACAGGCACATTTCATCAATGCTCTCATGTTGACAGAAAACATACTTTTATTCAGATTTGAGATAATTCTGTGAAGAATTTCTATAGTTATAGGCAGACGTGTTCTAGTTTCAAGATGCTGTGATTTTTTAATTGCCCTCAGAATTAATTCCAGTCGGGGCAATGGATTTTGTTGTAAATTATCAAGCGGAGAGGGTCTGTTCCCTTGAAGGTAGGCAAATCTTATCCCACAAAGATAGAGTTTAATAGTAGAATGTTTTAGTTTTAAGGATTTAAAACAGTAAGCTACAAAATAAACCAATATATTTTCTGTGATAGAAGGTAGGTAGTGTTTGTCACCCTGAAAACCATGTAAGAGAAGGAAACGTTTAAAGTGTGTAAATCCAGTATTGTAAGATGATTTGGTTTTCTTGCCTAGACTAGCAGTCCATAGGTCATTTACAGTTTGTTCTAATTCCAGATTACATTGGAATGGTTTGGGCATCGAGTTGGTTCTCTTTCTGCTTGTGGAGCTAGCCGTCTGAATCGTGAAATCTGTAAACGGGAAAGGGAATCACTAATATTGTTTAGATATCCATTTATAAAAACACTTTTGAAAGTAAAGTTAAAAGTGCAGGCGCACAAAGTTAATCTCCTCATTAGCTGCATAATGTAGAGGCACTTAGAACGTCCTTTATTCAAGATGGCAACAGTAGCTTGATTATCACAACGAAACACTATTCGCTTCTTTGCCCAATGTTTTCCCCAGAGTACTGCAGCTACCACTATCGGATACAATTCCTTGTATGCGATGGACAACATTTTGCCCTTGACAATGGGGAGTTCTTTAGGCCACTCACAGGAAAACCCCTTTCCCTGAAAATAGCCTCCAAATCCTAATGTGGCTGATGCATCAGTGAATAATTCTAACTCGTCACTGTAGACTGACTCATTATTGTAAAAGAGAGTTATTCCATTCCATTGTTCTAAGAATTTAAGCCAAAAATATAAGTCTGTTCTACACTCATCATCTAGGTAAACAGTATCATGAAAGCGTTCTACTGTTGTTGATAAGTGTATTAAATATGAAACAAATGAACGTCCTGGAAGTATTACTCTTGTAGCAAAATTAAGGTGTCCCAATAATTGTAGTAACTGTCTTTTTGTACAGGAATTTTTTGTTAACAGAATTTTAATGAATTCACAAATGCGTCCTATTTTGTCCTGAGGAAGCCTGGCTTCCATGCGCTTAGAATCAAGTATCACCCCAAGATACTCCAGGCAATTTGTGGGACCAATTGTCTTCTGTTCCGATAATGGAACATTTAGTTTTTTGAAGATCATTCTCATGATAGCCATGTTACGTTCTCCAATATGGTCAGGGTTGTCAATTGTAATAAAGTCGTCTAGCAGGTGCAGTATGTGTTGAATACCGTAATTTTGTTGAGCAATAAAACAAATAGCTTGAGAAACACTGTCAAATATTTTAGGGCTCGATCTGCACCCAAAACTAAGTCGTGTCCAGAAGTAGTATGAATTATCCCATTTAACACAAAACAAGGGCCACTGACTAGGTTTAATGGGGCATATTTTAAAAGCATCAGCTATATCAAATTTGCACATCCAAGCCCCTTGGCCAAGGTCTAAGATCACTTTAATTGCGTCGTCAATTTTAACGTATGTCATGGCACATGATTCTTTGTCAATCAAGTCATTAACACTAACACTTTGGTCATTGTGAGGGGCAGATAAATCAAGTATAAGACGCTCTTTATTAGAGTATTTACCTATTACTAGTCCTAAGGGGCTTACTCTATAGTGCTCGAAGGGCAAACGTTTGAAAGGACCATACATAAAACCCTTTTCACATTCTTTTTGAATAAGTCGATAAATAACATCTGGATTTCGACGAGCTGATTGATTATTTTTGCATTCTAATGTAGGTAGGTCACTCTTAGTTACTTTTGTGTCAAACCCTTCCTGAAGGCCTTGGCATAAATATTTAACAAATTCTCTGTCAGGGTGAGTTGACAATTCTTGTTCAAATACAGAAACATTTATTGGTGTAGTGGCCTTCCATTCATAAGTTTTACCCCCCAAGCTCCACTGATTCGAGCTCTGTCATTTAGTTTTATTTTGTGTTTGACTGTTAGTCGATGAAAGTTGGTCATTGTTACCTACCAGCTGTCTTTTCTTAGATTGGCACAAATGTAAACCATGAGCAGTGGCCTTACATTTTATACAAACATGTTTCAGGGGACATTGGTTTCTGAAACACCCTTGTTGTCCATTGAAATTATTACAAATTTCCTTTCCTTCCCAGTAATGTCGAGATCGTCCCTGTCTGTCAACTCTTTCTTGGGCTTTGAAACGTTCATTTGAGGTCTTTTCCCCCCGCTGTAATGGGCAAAATTGAGTCTGATGGTCAATCATGTTACATAACTGACATGCTCGGATTTCTACACCAGCACTTACTAAGGCTAACAAATCTCTATCACGCTGTCCCCAGTCTACTTTGATGTGCTTTTCACGCAGAATAGCGGCAGCCTTTGCACTGAACATTTTATGATAGTCATAAAATTTGCTACCATAGAAATTGGCTATTTCTATAATGTCCTCTTGGTAGTGGTCTAGCTCCTCTTTTCTGTCAGGGAAGGCGGTACACATGACCCTTTTATATTTACCAAAGGCACGAATGAATTCTGGTAGTGTCAGCTGTCTGGAAAGTCTTGGGTCAGGTCTCCCCAGAACATTTAACTCAAAATTATTTGCAACTAAAGTATGATTCTGGGGGCAGTCAAAGTTTGGGATGAGAAGAGAAGCTAAGTTAATGTCCCTACCTTCAATAATTTGTTTTTGTAGAGTCGGAGAAACTATGTCTACTGTCGAGATCGAGTCTGCTCTAATTCCTGTCATATTCGTCGAGTCATGAAATCCATGAACTATGTTCGTAGAATCTCGTCTGTACCAACTCCCGAGACTAAATGGCTCCGTCGATTCCAACCTCGGTGAAATAAGCTGTGATACAGTTGATTGCAGCGATGCGAAGCACTGAGTAACATTGCTGAGAGCCGAAAACAGGGAACTTTCGTTGGTATTGTTTGTGTTGTTGTTGTTGTAGCCGTCTGAGTTGTTGTCGTTCTGATCAGGATCAGGGAAACGCTGTTCGGTCACTGGCGCAGGAATACTAGCTCTTGTGGAAATAGTCCCGACTTCTCCCGTTGATTCATTGAGGCGAGTGGACAAAGTAGATCCTCTGTTTTCTTCGTACAATTGCCTCAAGAATGATTTCGAGACGTTTTTGGTAGGAGCACGTATTCCCAAATCTTTCCATAAGCGCTCTTTAAAATCTCGGATGGTCCAGTTAGCGGGATTGTCCCGGTCCCATTTGTCGTAGGGTTGAGCCCTCGAGGAATCCTCCTGGTCAGGATTAATAACGGCCCGTCTGCTTGAACTGTCGTTCGTAGAGCGGTTACGTCTGGAAGCCATCGTTTGAATTGACGATTAAAATGTTAGATAGTGATATACCACTCCGATTTTAAATTCGATGGAGAATTATGTCGATTTTAAATGGAAATTTAGCAGGCAAATGTTCGAGGAATATGCCGTTAGCAAGTCGTTAAAATTAATAATTATTGATCTAAACTAAATCTATGAAAGTCACTTCCCAAAGCAAAAAATTGCGAGAATAAGTCCCGGTAGTTGTTTTGAACAAAGGAAAGTCCAGCGAGAACAAAGAAAGTTCTGTAAAATAGGTTGATAAAGATTTTCGGTCCTTTTGGAATAATCCGAATGCTAGACGGATTAAACTCCCACACTTTATAAGTCCAGATTTTAAACACAAATTTAATAAAAGTCCCGCAAACGTTTGAGAACAAAGAATAACGAAGTGATATATTAGCGTGATGCTATATTCAGAACTTAATTGATACTAAAGTGCCACGTCGAAATGATGCTGCACTCAGACAAAGAAGTCACGTGATTTTGAGTACGCATCTTCCTAATTGGACTGCAGCATCCTACATGTACTAAATACGTGATAGATTAGAGGAGCTCAAGGGAATATATCAACAATATATACTAATATGCATATAAATCAGTTGAGAGGCTCTAAAGGGAGAAAAAGTTATAGTGCAATATTCAGAATGACTCACGAGTGATAAGAAGCAGCCTTATCATAATCAACATAAACCCAATTATATGTGAATACACACATAATCATCCAAATAATTATTTGAAGTTTTTCCAAATCAATCCATTTGTAAGTGTTACGTCTGGGACAAAATGTACAGACAGACATACAAACACATCGATTGTTGTAGTGGTGACTATTTCTCACTGCCCACAAGCGGGCTTGACTAAAAACAATTTGGGTAAGTTTTGAAATCTAACTTCCCTATAAGATGATTACAGTGAATATTCCAGCAAATATTGGGATATAGTTCGTTTCTTCTTATAATTCAGACAAGTCTAAATTGTAAATGATAATAGCTTAAAAACAAGAGGGCCGTTGGCCCTGGGTCTCTCACCTGAGAAAAAAGCTTCATTACCTAGGTATGTCCATGCAACCACAGAAAAAGAGATTTTCACTTATTCAATCAGATAACATTTGAAATTATCATTCCCCCTCCCCTCTGCTCCTCCCCTGGACATTATTTATTTAAGCTTTTTCCATAAAAGGTCTGTGATCAGCTAATCTATGCCAGATATACAGGCTGAGTCTGAGACTTTTAAAGTGCTGTACGGATTCAAAATTCTCAACAAAGCACTCCCCCCTCCCCCAAGATGCTCTGCACCTGGTGAATCTACAGTCATGATTTTAGCTAATTCAATATATGTCCATATGCTGATCATCCATACCAATTTTCAAGTCTGTAGGACTCCTGGCTCATTAGAAGAAGTTTAAAGATTTCAAAAATGATCCAAAGTACTACCCCCTCCCTAAAACACTCAGCACCTGGTGACCCTACAGTCATGATTTTAGCTATTATTAATGTCAATATATTGATCACCCATGACAATTTTCAAGTCTGCAGGGTTCCTGATCCAGGAGAAGAATAAGGTTAAAGATTTCAAAATTGATCCAAAGTACTACCCCCTGCCCCCCTAATGCCCCACATCTGGTGGCCCTACATTCATGATTTTAGCTATTTTATTTTAGATCCATATGCTGATCATCCATGCCAATATTGAAGTCTGTAGGGCTCCTGGTTCATTAGAAGATGAAGATTAAAGTTACAAAATTTTCACAAAAGTACTTCCCCCTCCCCCCTGGTGCTCTGCACCTGGTGGCTTTACAGTCATGATTTTAGCTATTTACATTAAGGTCTATGAGCTGATCCTCCATGCCAATTTTCAAGTCTGTAGGGCTTGTAGTTCAGAAGAGGAAGAAGGTTAAAGATTACAAAATTTTCACAAAAGTAGTACCCTCTCCCCCCTGGTGCTACGCACCTGGTGAATCTACAGTCATGATTTTAGCTATTTTTATAAAGGTCCATATGCTGATCATCCATGCCAATATTCAAATCTGTAGGTCTCCTGGTTTAGAAGAAGAAAAAGGTTAAAGATTACAAAATTTTCATCAAAGTACTACCCCCTCCCCCCTGGTGCTCCGCACCTGGTGGCCCTACAGATATGATTTTAGCTATTTTTATTCAGGTCTATAAGGTGATGATACATGCAAAATTTTAAGGCTGTAGGCCTTCATGATCAGAATAAGAAGAAGGTTAAAGATTACAAAATTTACCCAAAGTACTACCCCCTCCCCCCTGATGCTCCGCACCTGGTGGCCCAACAGATATGATTTTAGCTATTTTTATTAAGGTCTATGAGCTGATCATCCATACCAAATTTCAAGGCTGTAGGGCTGCTGGTTCAGAAGAAGAAGAATTTTAAAGATTTTCTTAAATTTTTAACTTTGGTTGCCATAGCAACCAGAGTTTTTCACCGATTTCAATTCTTTTAGCAATTCTTAAAGGGGACCACCTAAGGAACATTTCTGCCAAGTTTGGTTAAAATTGGCCTAGTAGTTTAGGAGGAGATGTCGTTTAAAGAAATTGTTGACGGACGACGCACGACGCACGACGGACGACGCACGGACGCCGGACAAAAGGTGATCACAATAGCTCACTTGAGCACGTTGTGCTCAGGTGAGCTAAAAAACACAAACAGCTTAGATCTTCATCAAATAAATTGATAAGACTACATTCATCTAATCACTAAACGTGGGGGTCTGAATTTAACCCCTGCTATCCTATAGGATGTTAGGGGGTTAAGTTCAGTCTCCTATGCTTCTAAACAGGGAAAAAGTGAGACATATCAAAACCTTCTACTAAAATATTAGGACCATCTGGGAAGGCAAATAAAATATCCACTGTTGTTAGACTTGGATACATGTACAACATAGAAACGAAACCTTTTGCTTTCAGTATTTTTTCTGAACCTAGAATGTTCATACTACCATACTATAGATCAAATTTTGAAATGTAATCACAAAATGACTGCAGCTGCAGAATAATGATTCTCCCAAATCTTTATTTTACTGAATTCCCAAATGGTCACTTTTCACTTTATAAGGGGGGGGGGGGGGGGGGGGGTCACATTTGAAAACAAGAGGGCCATAGTGGCCCTTAATTGCTCACCTGCTTTAACAATCTTAAAATGTTTTTCTAACATTTGACCCTGTGACCTAGTTTTTGACCCAACTTAACCCAATTTCAAACTTGTCCGAGATTTCATCAAGATAATCATTTTGACCAATTTTCAGGTTGATTGAGCAAAAAATATGGCCTCTAGAGTGTCCATAAGGTTTTTCTAAGATTTGACCCCATGACCTAGTTTTTTTACCCAACTTGACCCAATTTCGAACCTGTCCGAGATTTCATCAAGATTATCATTCTGACCAATTTTCAGGTTGATTGGGCTAATAATATGGCCTCTAGAGTGTCCACAAGGTTTTTCTTAGACTTGACCCTGTGACCTAGTTTTTGACCCCACTTGACCCAATTTCAAACTTGTCTGAGATTTCATCAAGATAATCATTCTGACCAATTTTCAGGTTGATTGGGCTAAAAATATGGCCTCTAGAGTGTCCACAAGGTTTTTCTAAGATTTGACCCCCGTGACCTAGATTTTGACCCCACTTGACCCAATTTCAAACTTGTCCGAGAATTCATCAAGATAATCATTCTGACCAATTTTCAGGTTGATTGGGCTTAAAATATGGCTTCTAGAGTGTCCACTAGGTTTTTCTAAGATTTGACCCAGTGACCTAGTTTTTTACCCCATTGACCCAATTTCAAATTTTGTCGGAGATTTCATCAAGATTATCATTCTGACCAATTTTCAGGTTGATTGGGCTAATAATATGGCCTCTAGAGTGTCCACAAGGTTTTTCTTAGACTTGACCCTGTGACCTAGTTTTTGACCCCACTTGACCCAATTTCAAACTTGTCTGAGATTTCATCAAGATAATCATTCTGACCAATTTTCAGGTTGATTGGACTTAAAATATGGCCTCTAGAGTGTCCACAAGGTTTTTCTAAGATTTGACCCCCGTGACCTAGATTTTGACCCCACTTGACCCAATTTCAAACTTGTCCGAGAATTCATCAAGATTATCATTCTGACCAATTTTCAGGTTGATTGGGCTTAAAATATGGCTTCTAGAGTGTCCACTAGGTTTTTCTAAGATTTGACCCCGTGACCTAGTTTTTTACCCCATTGACCCAATTTCAAATTTTGTCCGAGATTTCATCAAGATTATCATTCTGACCAATTTTCAGGTTGATTGGGCTAATAATATGGCCTCTAGAGTGTCCACAAGGTTTTTCTTAGACTTGACCCTGTGACCTAGTTTTTGACCCCACTTGACCCAATTTCAAACTTGTCTGAGATTTCATCAAGATTATCATTCTGACCAATTTTCAGGTTGATTGGGCTAAAAATATGGCCTCTAGAGTGTCCACAAGGTTTTTCTTAGACTTGACCCTGTGACCTAGTTTTTGACCCCACTTGACCCAATTTCAAACTTGTCTGAAATTTCATCAAGATAATCATTCTGACCAATTTTCAGGTTGATTGGGCTAAAAATATGGCCTCTAGAGTGTCCACAAGGTTTTTCTAAGATTTGACCCCCGTGACCTAGATTTTGACCCCGCTTGACCCAATTTCAAACTTGTCCGAGAATTCATCAAGATAATCATTCTGACCAATTTTCAGGTTGATTGGGCTTAAAATATGGCTTCTAGAGTGTCCACTAGGTTTTTCTAAGATTTGACCCCGTGACCTAGTTTTTTACCCCATTGACCCAATTTCAAATTTTGTCCGAGATTTCATCAAGATTATCATTCTGACCAATTTTCAGGTTGATTGGGCTAATAATATGGCCTCTAGAGTGTCCACAAGGTTTTTCTTAGACTTGACCCTGTGACCTAGTTTTTGACCCCACTTGACCCAATTTCAAACTTGTCTGAGATTTCATCAAGATAATCATTCTGACCAATTTTCAGGTTGATTGGACTAAAAATATGGCCTCTAGAGTGTCCACAAGGTTTTTCTAAGATTTGACCCCGTGACCTAGATTTTGACCCCACTTGACCCAATTTCAAACTTGTCCGAGAATTCATCAAGATTATCATTCTGACCAATTTTCAGGTTGATTGGGCTTAAAATATGGCTTCTAGAGTGTCCACTAGGTTTTTCTAAGATTTGACCCCGTTACCTAGTTTTTTACCCCATTGACCCAATTTCAAATTTTTGTCCGAGATTTCATCAAGATTATCATTCTGACCAATTTTCAGGTTGATTGGGCTAATAATATGGCCTCTAGAGTGTCCACAAGGTTTTTCTTAGACTTGACCCTGTGACCTAGTTTTTGACCCCACTTGACCCAATTTCAAACTTGTCTGAGATTTCATCAAGATAATCATTCTGACCAATTTTCAGGTTGATTGGGCTAAAAATATGGCCTCTAGAGTGTCCACAAGGTTTTCTAAGATTTGACCCTGTGACCTAGTTTTTGACCCCACTTGACCCAATTTTGAACTTGTCTGAGATTTCAGCAAGATGATCATTCTGACCAATTATCAGGTTGATTGGGCTAAAAATATGGCCTCTAGAGTGTCCACAAGGTTTTTCTAAGATTTGACCCCGTGACCTAGTTTTTGACCCCACTTGACCCAATTTCGAACTTGTCCGAGATTTCATCAAGATAATCATTCTGACCAATTTTCAGGTTGATTGGACTAAAAATATGGCCTCTAGAGTGTCCACAAGGTTTTTCTTAGACTTGACCCTGTGACCTAGTTTTTGACCCCACTTGACCCAATTTCAAACTTGTCTGAGATTTCATCAAGATAATCATTCTGACCAATTTTCAGGTTGATTGGGCTAAAAATATGGCCTCTAGAGTGTCAACAAGGTTTTCTAAGATTTGACCCTGTGACCTAGTTTTTGACCCCACTTGACCCAATTTTGAACTTGTTTGAGATTTCAGCAAGATGATCATTCTGACCAATTATCAGGTTGATTGGGCTAAAAATATGGCCTCTAGAGTGTCCACAAGGTTTTTCTAAGATTTGACCCCGTGACCTAGTTTTTGACCCCACTTGACCCAATTTCGAACTTGTCCGAGATTTCATCAAGATAATCATTCTGACCAATTTTCAAGTTGATTGGACTAAAAATATGGCCTCTAGAGTGTCCACAAGGTAAATGTTGACGACGGACGACAACCGACGCACGACGGACATCAAGTAACCCCAAAAGCTCACCTTGAGCACTTCGTGCTCAGGTGAGCTAAAAAAGTTTACTCTAACAGTTCCATACCTCAGAAATTTAACATGCAACAAAATTCTCATTAATATCCATCAAACACTTGCATTTCTGACACATTCTGAAAAGAAATTATATATTCAGTAAATAAATTACATGTCTTATAAATTATACACCTTTGTATTATACTCCCATACACTGGACGATTATGGGCTGAAGTTCACCATACTTTTACCTATTTTGTTAAAGCTCCTAATATCGCTCCAGATATCCTTCTATTCATAAAAGAAATGAAAAGAGTATTTTTTAATTTCATCAAAATATGAAATTAAAAATCTAATCACACTGTATGAATATGCAAGGCAGATTCATACATGAATGTGATTAGTTTTTTTTTTAAGTTTCATACCTCTGTCTCTTAAGATCTTATAATTTTTTATCACAAAGAACCACGAATTTCTCCAAAATTACACAGAATTCTCTATGGGATGATTTTTGGTGAAGCTTTAAAAAAAAGTGCAAACTTAAAATAATTTTATTGAGAAATAAAACCATGAAACCAATTTTTTACCCAATTAAAATGAACAAATCTTGATGGATACAACTAAAATGTAATTGTAAAAGAGCATTTGAATACCATTTGAAAAAAGTTAAATTAGATTTTGGTACATCAAAATTTATGTTGTTGGTACTCTTTCCATATCTCAGTTTTCACAGAGAAAAACGTAAATTACCTTTTTGACAGATAAATTTTTAAAAGCATGAGACAGGGCTTTATTTGTGTGTGTGAAGTTTGTGCATATTGGGGACACTTAATCTTGTTTTTTCCTAAACAAATTGCGAAAAAAAAATAAAAGATTTTTCACAAAAACTTATGTTCTGTTTATATGTACATTTTACAAGAACAATAAAGGTTTCTTTGCCTCTTCAGTCATTCAAGTCAAAATTGAACTAAGAAATAACTTATCTAACTCATTACTTTCAATTTTACTTAAAAAATGGAACTTGTTAAGATCTTTGACTTCGGTAAATAAGGAATTTTCTTCAAGATTTTTTTTCTAAAAGTCACATTTTGGCATTGGGAAAGAGTTTGTTATAGGGACCAGCCATTTAGAGAAGGATACAAAAATGCTGGCCTGTTCAATTAAGGACATTTGTATACGCTTTATGAAATAATTAGGAAACATGTTTTTTATCATAGAGCAAGTATCGAGATCAATTTATGCATAAATTGCAGCGCTTTATCAATAAATGAATAACTGAAGGTTATACAATTAAGAAAATTAATAGAAAATCAAACAAGTTAAATTTTTAAGAACACAATTTCAATCAAATGCGAATTAATGCAAGCTTAGTTAGGCATAGAAAAAGATATCTGTGATTCTAGGTTCAGAGTAAAATTTTCTAGGCAGGGAATGTAGACCCTTTTTTTGTGGCAAACTACTTACATGAGTATGGTTTACATTAAAATGTTATAGAGTCAACAACTAAGATACCCCTGAGGCAGCAATCAAACAGAAAAATACAACGTTTAGATATACGTTTAGATAATTGGCTAACAAAATTGAAATTAAAAATGTTTGCCTCTTTTTCCAGTGCATGGCAGATAAACTTTTATTACTGCAAAAATTCTAATAAACCCCATGCTCTAACATATTCCCACCCCCTCTCTTTGCCGTCAAAATCTACCATTTTTGCCTGATTTTCTAAAAAACTTGCAGCCTCTAATAAACCCCTACCCCCACAACATCAATGTCATGATGATTTTAACAGAAGGTCAAAAAAACTTTACCAGCCCTATATTAAGTTTATGGGTTAGTTTAATGCTTGAATAAATGGTTTGATTTGAGTTTTTTTTGATTTTCTGAGTTAACTGTACCTCACTTTTTGCCAAAATTTAAGGCCTATTAATCACACTCCTACCCTATTGCAAATTGTATTCCTTCATGAATAACCTTAGGTTTCTATTTTGACTTTGAAGTCATAGTTAATCTCCAGTATTTGGTATATTTGGCTATATTTATATGTTGTAATGTATGTAGCCTCTAATAAATCACCAATCCCTTTCTAAAAGAAATGTGGTGATTGTAATCTAACCTTAGGGTTGTTTTAGACCTTTTACAGTATTCAGAATTTTTGATGACATCCTTTCTGTATCATCATTCTTTAACGTTTTCCAATGAATGAAAAAAAGTTTAGGTTCCACAAAAAATTCTAGGTAGGGTCGAGAAAACCTTTACACAGATATATCTTTTTAGGCCTTATTATATTGTTTTGCAAAATTTCTCTGCCAGCAATGAGAAAAATGAGCTTTTACTTCAGTGAGGAAGTTGTCTTTAACCCTTGTCATGCTGAACCCAGAATATTCCTACTTTGGCAGGAGCAATAGACAAACGTCAGCCTGCACATATGTGCAGTCTGATGTTAGTCTACACCACCTGTTTCTCATTTTCAAACCAGAATTTTCAATAGATTTAGTTTTTCACAAATAAAAATTGACCTACAGTTGGTACTTTCAGTCCTTTTTGCCCTTTGATTTTGACGAAAATTTTAAGCCAAAATTTATTCAGCATGACAAGAGTTAATAGGTCTGTGTTATAGAATGGGGGAAAAGCCTTGTGAGAAATAGTGTTGTTGTCATCCACTGAGTGTCAGCCTCCTGTTCTGCGTAGTAAGCTCTAGTTAACTTTTTAAGTAGTATAAGAAAAAAAAGATTAACTGATCAAAAATTGGGGGTATAACCTGACAAACCTGATAAAAAAAAGTATCAATTTAAGTTGTAAAACTTGAAAATTTTCAGATTTGTGAAAATCAGAAGGTTTGACATAAAATAATAAGGATTTCTCTTTTTCATTGTAGTAAATGAATGATATATTTGAATGACAATACGGTAAATTTTTCATTTATTTTTAAAATATATCATAAGGGACATGGCTTTCCACTGCATAAATTTGATTTTTGACAAAAGGTGACGAGCATTATTGATTGGGAGTTCACAATGATCAAATAAGGTTTTGAAAGTTAGTGTACAATATCTGCTATGACTCCAAATTTGACAAATTGAGATTGTACTTACAATGTAGCTACAAATCTTAGTAACCATATGCTGAATATTTGGTTATTTGTCTTCATATAAAGTCAGAAAAAAAGTTGGGACAATCAAGACTTTTGTAGGACAAAATGGCAGCAGTGCGAAGTAAAAGTAGAAAGTCTGAAACTAGAGTACTATAGATTGTAATAGATAGTAACCATACCGCCAACCCTAAATCTACAAAGATAAATAGTGAGAGTCCCTGTTTAGTTAATGTACTATTAAATGAATGATTTTTTATGATTGAAGGATTTCTTCTTTAAAATTCTAAATTTATTGAATTTATAAATCTTAATCACTGAATGCAGCCTAACTTAGTAAAATTGTAAATAGACTAGATGTACTCAGGTTCCCAAAGGCTTGTGTTAGCCCCTTAAACCAGGGGTTTGACCCCTGAAAATCTGAAAATATCTAAATTTGACCCCTAGAAATTTCTCCCAAGGGGATCATTTTGACCCCCTTGAGAGGAATTACTAAGGGTCAAAACATGGTTTTATACCCGAGATTTTCACAAATTACTATCTAAAAATAAAAATTCTACAAATTAATTACTTATTTCAAATTGTTACAAGGCACAGTTAAAGAAACTCTTCAATCTGCAAATTCTACATATAGTTCGCTTTTTTTCTCGTTTTGACTCCTTGAAATTCAGATTTGACCCCCTGAATTTCTTAGGGGAGGAGTCAATGACTCCCAAATATCAAACACTAACACAAGCCTTGTTCCCTTTCATTTACAGTACAAAGATTTAGTATCCTCATAGTATTTTTGTCTCATTGTTTTGTATTTTCTATTTATCAGTCAAGGTTACTGGCAAGGAGCCATTTATGTTATTCCCTATTAATATCTAGCCTTCTGGGCTGACAAAGTGACAGCCAAAGAAAATGTAAATTGATAAATAAGAATGTCAACCGGAAAATGACTACAAACATTTACCTGTTGTTGAATAAGATTTATTGTTTATTGCATGAAATTATCTATGTTAAATCTACTCTCACTTATTTGGAGCTAAAATTTCTTCGAAAACGATTATCTTTGCGTCGCCAGTACATCTTCTTTTGTGTCGATGTGATGTGTTAGTCTTGCATAAACCTAAAACATGCAACCATTTGTAAATAGACAAGTGTTTGTACTCACTTTTAACTTGCGTTTTCACTAATTGACAGTTTGACATTCCAGCCTCATCAACTGATGACGTCATAAAATATATGTCTGCTAATTGGAATAAATTCATAAGTGAATGAATCCCGCACACTTCATTTATTACTTATTTACTTTTGTCATTTTGATTATATAGCTTGTAATTATTTCAATTCGGATAGGAATAGTAAAAAAGATACCATAGACGTAGGTAAAGCTGGAATTAAACAAATTATCCGAAACAATTTATGCATTACCTTTGCCTTATACCAAGATATTATCAGCCATGCCAAAGAAACCAAACAGAAGAGACATTCGACATGAAATAGAGGTACGATCCCTCAAATGAGTTTGGAAGATGTAAAAGAAATTAATCTTAAGTTGAAAGCAAATATTTTATAATGTAAGCGATTAAGGAAAAATGAAGTGAAGCTATTATAATTGGTTTTCGTGTATCAAGATCTGATAGATCTACTACTCGGATAGACATAGTTACCGGATATAATCTTTCTCTTTGTTGATGATTATCAGACAAGAATTTTGCAATCTAAAGCACAAATCCTTCCAAGTTTATTCATTGAAACAAGAGAACTGTTGACTGCAGCCATTGCTCAATTGGTTATAACGAGTTTGAGTTAGTATTTGGCCAGACATATACAGGGCTTGAAAATTCTTGAAATTTTTACTCGTCCTGCTGTACAAGAAAATATAGTGATACATTAATTTCATAAGTGAAGTTTTGCAATATCCACTTGTCCTGCTTATATAGACAAAGAAGGGAAAAATAATGCAGGACGAGCGGACAAGTAGAATTTTCAAGCCTAGTCCAAATATTTAGACGTCTACACATGCACCATTCTTTATTTGATATTTGCTATTCTGACATTTCATGTTTTACCTTTGTTATTGCAGTGTAACGTCTAAAAGTATCCTTAACTTTTCCCGTTAGCAAAAATCATTTCGCGATTTAAACAACTGTGACAGTGAACAACACGACAGATCAATAACATATAACTTCTGAATCAATTCTTACTTGCCGCTCGCCTTAATTTCCACCGAATGTGTCAATTTTCAAGGAAAAAAGTTTTCGCTTTCACTTTCATAATGCATTTCCAATTGTTTTGTTCCAAAGCAGATTTGGGAAAATAAAAAATGGACGGCAACATTATTTTTAAACGAAAAAATAATGCGCGCAGAAACAGTTGATAAACATTCGTGATTTAAACTAAAATTTTTATTTGAGACAATTTCATAGTAAAAGACATTTATATTTTTGATTCTGTAAGGGAAAAAACAAGTTTGAACGGAAAAAATATATCGACGGCCACGGGTCAAATCAGCCCATTTTAAATTATGCCTATGATAAAAATTTGCATCTTAACATTCTGCAACAATATACGGTGTAATGAAATAAATAAATAAGTTGGTGCGGAGTATGTGCAGTAAACGATATCTTCATTAAAATATATTTTTCATGTTAAATTCGCTTTGTTTTTGTGATTTTTTAAAGTCCCCTTTACGAGAAAAATGTTTGTAGATCTACTGATTAGAAAAGATTCAGACCTCAGATTGCATTGCTATTGCTGGTCGCATCCGAGTACAGAAATGATTGCAAATTTCTCGTGAGAAATTAGCGCAGGGATTCTCTCACACTTCAAATAATAGTTTCTTCACTGCTGTGGAAGAACATACTTTGAAACTTAACTAGCGTTGTTATATCCTGATCGCCGACAATGTTGATTCACAGACACAATTTTTGTGACACTTGACACATACACACACAATATATGTTAAACTAGATTTTGGATCATTAGTTTGTTCGAAATGACAGTTTCCATACCCGATTTAGCGCGGCTACTTAGTCAGTTATGAACTCGGCTAACTTCTTTAAGTCGGGATTTACTCCGATAATATTGCAAACTTACTTGACCTTAAATCGTCAAGTAGTAGAAAGAGTAACATAAAATGTTCGAATTTCTGAACCGTTTTAATTATAAGCTAAAGTTCGTTAACTTTGAAAAAAAATGTAACCGTGTGAGTCTGAAGCCCTGTGATTTTCGCGATATATATTCAGTCTACTATTGTTTCACTGACATAAATTGCGGGAAAAAAGCTTGTCGTTATTCGGTTAAGTTCGGAAATAAGTTCTGAAGACATGGACGCGACCGAAGAAACCTAGATTTATCTGTTTTATAATATATTATAGGCGTCCGCGCAAGACGAGGTCTTAAACCTATAAGTACCTGTTTTATTTCGAAGGTTCGTCCTTTAGAATCTTTTTTATAAGATTTAAAAAGATAACTTAAGATATTTTGATTGAATTTTCTTGACGGTGTCAAGGCTGATCATTTATGCGATTAACTTACATCTGTTGGTAGAATAACGAGAATAGTGTAACTTTGTTTAAAATTTGATGACCATTAAGCGATTAAAGCCTATAATTTATTTATTCGTCAAACTAAATTTGTAAAACTTGAAAATTAAAAAAAAAATGACAATATACATAAAAGAGAAATTATCAGAACAAGATCTTAAATCTCCAAGAAATAGTTTACCCCTTACATTTGTATGTCTCTATTTCAACCGTTTTCGAAATATCTCGCTAAGCCAAGTTAACATAACCCACGGACGCCGTACGATATCGCAGCTTATGTTTTTTTTTTTTTTTAATTTTGACACCTAACAATTTCATTATCTACAGCGTATATGTTCACAAAATTGTGTGGTGCCCAAACGGATTTTATAACCCTTTCATCCATGAATCATTGTGTGCACGTGCAGCGATTAGAAGTCAATCGCAAAGATCGCAAAGTAATCGCTGTGACTGTATGATTTGTCATCTTATGTTAGATCTACTTTAGACCATGCGGCTCCTGTACTTTTTCCCAACGGTGCCTATGCGGGTTTCGTAGAATAATTATGTGGTAAAGATTTCTAAGCATAAAGTCGACAGTGACCGTGCGATGTCCGTGTGACGATTTTGTGATGCCTTAACGACGTGGTTGCGGGCCTCCATGCGATCTTGTGATTTAAAAAAAAATATATAAAAATTGTTTAGCTTTTTTTCTACAAAACGTAATGTCTTCAGCATCTTTAAAAACGTCCTATAACCACACGGAACTCCTTCGTTGCCGCAAGGGATCTCCATGATCTCTAGGTTTCAGCGAGTTCCAGCGATAGAATATGTGGCGTCCGAAATTGAGATTGATCTAATGTTTACAAACTCTTGGAAAATTGTCACTGTGCATAATTATACTGTTCCTTTATATCCATGTGCTATCTTTATGGTGTATTCTGAGATAATGGTCAAACTTATCAAAGTTGGCAAATACGGGAAATAAATACCATTTGTTTACAGATGCAATATGAAAACATAACCATACGCACCGAATACGCAGAAATTTTATTTAGTTGAGAGATGATGATAAACTAAAAGGTAATCTGGATAAGATAAGTTATATAAGAAAACACACAGTACTAAATTTAAATGTACTGAGAAATTACATTTGAAGCGATTTCTTTTAATTTAACTAACAATACGGGACTAAATTTGTTCGCAAAAAGATACAAAACGTTTTCTATTTGGAAAAGAAATACTCCAGGACTAAAATATGTGCATATACCATTTTAAAATGCGATTTCGTAAATGATAAGAAACACCCCGGAACTTAATCAAGCATGGACTCTGTATAGTCAGGCTCTGTCATTCAAGTTCACAGAAGACAACTCCTTGCGTAAAAATAAACCTGGACTGATTCTTAATGCATGAACGAGTTTTAAATACGTTTTTTTTTATAGGATAAGAACCTACAGGGCCATAATTTAAGAGCACAGAACACTAGCACAACGAAGCTATAGACTAGTTTCATTTTATGAAAATTGTAATAAATCGTAGCACAAGAAGAGCATTCTACAAGTCTTTTTGGTCAGAAATTGTAACAGTCGGATAAATTCACAATCCAAGTATTCATTTTCTTACTGTATTAAGGTATTTTCTATAAATATACATGTATCACATTCAATATCAGGGGAAAATTTGAAGAAAGAAAAATGACGAAAACTAGCATAGACGTAACAATGAGAAAATATTAGAATAAAACCTTAACTCAAATCAATTTTGGTAATTTTCATAAAAAACGCTTTGGTAATTTGCGTAGAGATAATTGTTTAAAAAACTGCACTTGGGCCGTTTTGACCGGCGAATGCAAAATCAGACATAGGCCCTTCTTACAGTTTTCAGAAACAGCTAATGGCCCTTTTAAACCAAACTACGGACCGTTTTTTGCAGAATAACGGCCAGTTTAACTAGATACTAAAAGGAATTGTAGATCGGTAAGTAAAATAGAATTAAAACAACAGAGAATCTTATAGAAACAGACAGGTATTAAAGTTGCATTTTTTTGTGCCCGAGGCATATATAATGGAATAGAACAGACGATGGATTTAAAAAAAAATGGTTAATATTTTTTTTTCAACTCATTCAGCCAAAATTTAAATATTCTTTTTTCCTTTAATCGTGTTACTTTTACCTAATTTTGTGTGATAAATAATGACTGTGTAGACTTTATTTTTAATACACATTTCGGTTGAAATAATTCCAATCAGTGGTTCCACCATTTCCACGTGCTGTTTTTGTTAGCTCACCTGAGCACGAAGTGCTCAAGGTGAGCTATTGTGGTTAGGTGGATGTCCGTCGTCCGTCGTGCGTCGTCCGTCGTCAACATTTGCCTTGTATGCACTCTAGAGGCCACATTTTTTGCCCGATCAACCTGAAGTTTGGTCAGAATGATTGTCTTGATGAAATCTCGGACAAGTTCGAAATTGGGTCAACTGGGGTCAAAAACTAGGTCACAGGGTCAAATCTTAGAAAAACCTTGTATGCACTCTAGAGGCCACATTTTTTGCCCAATCAACCTGAAAATTGGTCAGAATGATTGTCTTGATGAAATCTCGAACGAGTTCGAAATTGGGTCAACTGGGGTCAAAAACTAGGTCACAGGGTCAAATCTAAGAAAAACCTTGTATGCACTCTCGAGGCCACATTTTTTGCCCAATCAACCTGAATTTTGGTCAGAATGATTGTCCTGAATAAATCTCGGACGAGTTTGAAATTGGGTCAACTGGGGTCAAAAACTAGGTCACGGGGTTAAATCTAAGAAAAACCTTGTATGCACTCTAGAGGCCACATTTTTTGCCCAATCAAGCTGAAATTGGTCAGAATGATTGTCTTGATGATATCTCGGACGAGTTCGAAATTGGGTCAACTGGGGTCAAAAATTAGGTCACGGGGTCAAATCCTAGAAAAACCTTGTGGACACTCTAGAGGCCATATTTTTAGCCCAATCAACCTGAAAATTGGTCAGAATGATTGTCTTGATGAAATCTCAAACGAGTTGGAAATAGGGTCAACTGGGGTCAAAAACTAGGTCACAGGCTCAAATCTAAGAAAAACCTTGTATGCAGTCTAGAGGCCACATGTTTTGCCCAATCAACCTGAAAATTGGTCAGAATGATTGTCTTGAATAAATCTCGGACGAGTTTGAATTTGGGTCAACTGGGGTCAAAAACTAGGTCACGGGGTCAAATCTAAGAAAAACCTTGTCTGCACTCTAGTGGCTATATCTTTTGCCCCTTCAACCTGAATTTTGGTCAGAATGATTGTTTTGATGAAATCTCGGACAAGTTTGAAATTGGGTCAACTGGGATCAAAAACTAGGTCACAGGGTCAAATCTTAGAAAAACCTTGTATGACCTCTAGAGGCCACATTTTTTGCCCAATCAACCTGAATTTTGGTCAGAATGATTGTCTTGATAATATCTCGGAGGAGTTTGAAATCTGGTCACCTGGGGTCAAAAACTAGGTCACGGGGTCAAATCTAAGAAAAACCTTGTATGTACTCTAGAGGCCACATCTTTTGCCTGAGCAACCTGAATTTTGGTCAGAATGAATGTCTTGATATAATCTTGCACAAGTTCCAATTTTGGTCAACTGGGGTCAAAAACTAGGTCAAGTGGTCAAATCTTAGAAAAAACATGTTGACACTCTAGAGACTATATTTTCAGCCCAATCAACCTGAAAATTGGTCAGAATGATTTTTTTTATGAAATCTCGGACAAGTTCGAATTTGGGTCAAGTGGGGTCAAAAACTAGGTCATGGAGTCAAATCTTAGAAAAACCATGTGGACACTCCAGAGGCAATATTTTTAGCCCAATCAACCTGAAAATTGGTCAGAATGATTAACTTGATGAAATCTCAGACAAGTAACAGTTTGGGTCAAGTAGGGTCAAAAACTAGGTCAGAGTCAAATCTTAGAAAACTCTTGTGGCCACTCTAGAGGCTATATTTTCAGCCCAATCAACCTGAAAATTGGTCAGAATGATTATCTTACCAAAATCTCGGACAAGAACCAATTAGGGTCAAGTGGGGTCAAAAACTAGGTCACAGACTCAAATCTAAGAAAAACATTGTAGACACTCTAGAGGCCATATTTTTAGCCCAATCAACCTGAAAATTGGTCAGAATGATTATCTTGATGAAATCTCGAACAAGTTTGAATTTGGGTCAACTGGGGTCAAAAACTAGGTCACAGGGTCAAATCTAAGAAAAACCATGTGGACACTCTAGAGGCCATATTTTTAGCCCAATCAACCTGAAAATTGATCAGAATGATTATCTTGATGAAATCTCGGACAAGTTCAAATTTGTGATATTTGTTGTAACTGCCCTGTCATTAAACCAAAGCCTTTCTCCAAATAGTAACAGACAGTTAACTCAGGTGAGCGATTTAGGGCCACTATGGCCCTCTTGTTTACTTAATTGGAATGTTTGGCATTGTTCGACAGCGGAAAACATTATTTAGAGGGTTACTGAGTTTCAATAGGGATAAATTAATGATCTGGTAAGTTCACTTTTCATAAATTGTTGCATTCGACGCATATTTCATTGTTCCTTGTATAAATATATAGGTTGTTTGGCATTTCATTCTTAAAGCATGTGTATTTTGTATCCAAACAGCGAACCGTTTCTTCATCTGGATTTGCACAAGGACACAAACGGGAAACTGATAAGACCCGACATACACAATAAAAGTCAAAATGTAAAATAACATATGTCGGGTCTTATAAATAGGACTATTTCAAGCTCTGATATAGGGTTGGCCTAAAATACGAAATGGACTGCCTAGCACGAAATGGGTCGAAATGGACCTTCCAGCGGCGAAATGGACTTTTATATAGGACATTACCGTATATTATTTTTAGATTAAAATACCAGTTCAATGCCTTAAATAGATTATTTTACTGAATTTTAGAATTAGAAATGGAGAGATTTATGCATTTTGTTATCTTTTGAAGACTAATATTGACTGACGACTTTGAAGACCCAAGGACAGCGAAATGGGCTTCTTTAAACGCAATTCACTATACAGTTTTCTTTATATAGTCTTATATCAATCTATTATAGCTTGTTTTATATCATTATGCATATTTCAATAAATTGATAAGATAATTTTCTGGCATCTATGTAAATTGTTTTCACGATAATAGACGTGAAAATAGCGAGCACGAAATTGACATTTCTGGTGTCGAAATGGAGTTTATTCTGGACTTGTTTAATATCATGCAACAGATTTATTCCTTCAGTAATAGAATTAGCCTCAGTGAACAACAGTTGCACTAAAGAACTTAAAGTTAGTTTTGAAAAGCTGCTGATGCCCGAGTTTCTTTCGTAAAGAATCGGAACAGCGAAATGGGTATGAAAACGGAGAAATCATCCGGGCTTCAACTCTTGAGGTTAAGAAAAGAATCAAAAACTTTTTAGTAGTAAGTCATTAAATTAAACATTCTTCTCGATAATTTAAGACAAGAAATCGGCAAATTGTTGCTATTTTCTAAGTTTATTACATATATAAAAGTCCATTTCGCCATAAGATAGTCCATTTCACTCCGTTTCATGGTGAATGGTCCATTTTGTATTTTAGGCCAACCGAGACATATATCCTCTTCACCTCAATTATCGTGCATGTAAGCCTTTTAATCCTCCCGGTACTCGGAAAGTTAGGTTTTCATATCATTTAATATCAATTTTATATCAATCAATATTTCATTCACCAGTCTAAAAAATTTGGTTCAATTCTGTTGATAATATCATCATGAAAATCCACGTAAAATAAATGCTAGTTGACCTTTCAAAAAATTTGGATGGCCTCCTCAGTTTTCATGCATAAGAAAGAAATCTCCTTGGAAACAAAAAAGAAGCAAAATTACAACTTTATCTTTTGGGGTCACCAACTTCTACTTAAATCTGAGTATTCCACATATTTATTTGAGTACATCTAGTTCTGAATTTTCGAATACAAAGCTTAAACTTATCCATAGAAACTTTGAAAAAAAAATTTCCATATCCAAAATGTTGCTTTTTGTTCGATTTTAGATATTGTGTGCTATATGGTTTCAGCTTTTCTCACTTCAACATTATGAAGGTACCAAAGCAAAACATCCTATGAAAAATCTTTGGTCAATCAAGCAATGTGAGGCTCCTTTGGGGTCATACAGGATAATAGAGGTATGCACGATAATTGAGATTTGACAATACATCCCAATTTCTCCTGGTATCTAGCATTTCTTTCAGATTTCCTGGAAATTTTGGTTAAAATATTCTAAGTTTTTTCTTAGACACAAATGTGTTGAAAAGCCTTCCTTGTAAGGAACCGAGCGCATGGACAGCCTTGATTCATTCAGAGAAAAGGATCCTCAACCCTAAATGGGTTGACTATGTCTATATATGTAATTGTTAACCATATATCACCGAGCAGGCATTCCTTATTTGCAACTTCCCTCCCTTTAAACCATTACATTACTCTCCCCTCCTAAAAGACTCTCTTTAGTCTTGGCCTGGGAGACACGTAGGTAAGGCAACTCCGGTCTGGCAGTTTTCAGTGTTCACGCTGCCGATCGCCAAATTCGCAAATGGGGAATAAAAGTTAATTATGGCTCCATTTTATGATTTTTTTTCATTTGGCGAAAATACATGGCGCCAAAAAAAGACAATCCATCTCTATTGATACAAACCTGAATTTTTCCTCCCAATATATAATCCTCGAGGCAAGTCATTGTCAATCCAGTCAATTATGTAATCAGGTCTGACACGCGACAAACACATTTCCTTATCCAATTAAAGTTTTAATGGACAGCTTACTCAATTGCATAAGGTAAGCAAGCAGCTCATTGGATGATCGCCGATAGTAATTTTTCGTAAGTGGGCGTGACTAAATCACACCACATCCTCAGTAATTTGTTTTGGTAGGACTTTAACAGAGCAATTATTTCAGACTCACATACACATATTTGCATTATTTATGTCGAAAAATCATCACACTTGTCAACTTTATCATTTTTCTGACCAAAATATTTATCTTAATTGGTCTATTATGCTCTGATTAATTTTGATACTTTAACCCTCGGCAGCTGTTCCGTGATTCAGAATCCGAAAAATGCTATAGGGAACTTCGGTATGACGTCATAGCCCACTGGCCAATAAAAATGGTTGGCGTTGAATCGCCTCGCTCTATTTAATTTATGTAAATATTGCCCAATCTAAATCACTTTTTTCGCTTTACTTGAGGAAAAAGGTATCAAAACAATACATTTTTGAAAAGTAAATCATTCGAACTTTTCAGAAAACATGTTTATAAAGAAAATAACACGAATTTAGAATTAATAACCATGCTTTGAAAACACCACTATCAAAAAGGAATAACATCGATTTGGTTGATCTTTTGCAAACATTTATCATTTTTACCGCTGATTTATCTTGATTTTATTAAATCCTGATTATTTTTTATTCTTTAATATCTTATTATTATAAAAAAGAAAAGGTTTATGTTTTGTTTGTTTATGCGAACAAAATCGTTCGGTAAATCCCGCTCCTTTCCCTCTTGTTCAAACTACAGCAACTCGGTATAAACCCTCAAATTGTCAACTGGATCAAATCTTTCCTTAGTAATCGTTCCCAAAGAGTTGCTGTAGAAGGTCAATTTTCCAGTGAACTTCCAGTTCTTTCTGGTGTCCCTCAGGGATCAGTTCTAGGCCCCTGTCTCTTCCTCATATACATTAATGACCTCCCAGATTCAGTCAAATGTAACGCTAGAATGTTTGCCGATGATACTATTGTTTACTTAACCATCCACACAAAAAATGATACCCTACACCTTCAGCAAGATCTACATAACTTAGAAAACTGGGAGAGAACCTGGTCAATGGAATTTAACCCTGATAAGTGTGAAATTTTAAGAATAACGAGGAAGAGACATCCACTAATCTACCCTTACAAACTTCAGAATACAGAACTAAAGGCAACCAATGCAGCCAAGTATCTAGGTGTCACCATCACTTCTGACTTAAATTGGTCTAAGCACATAGAAAACATCACATCAAAAGCAACATCAACCCTCCGCTTCATCCAAAGAAACGTACGGACCAATAACAAACAGGTCAAAACTGCTGCCTATAACACATATATTAGACCTCAATTAGAATATTGCTCATGCATATGGCATCCCTGGCAAAAAACCCTCTCCCATAATATCGAAAGAGTGCAAAGATCAGCAGCTAGGTATGTCATGAATGACTACAACTACACCAATAGTGTCACCCAAATGATTAACACCCTTAACTGGAAATCCCTACATGAAAGAAGGCTACATAATTCCCTCATACTATTTTATAAAATCAGAGCTGGTACAATAGCTGTAGATAACAGTCACCTTATACAAACAAGAAATCTTAACTATCTTATTCCGTTCTCAAAGACCCAATACTTCACTAATTCCTTTTTCCCCAGGACAGTGAAACAGTGGAACACTCTACCAACTAGTGTCAAGTCCAGCCCTAGTCTCGGCATATTCTCCGAAAGACTAGCGGCAGTCAATCTTGTATAAACTACTATCTGCTTTTACTTTTTAACTGTAGCATACTATCTTCTTTTATAGAATTTTAACAATGTAAAATATCTTCTCTTTCCTTAACAGCTCTTTTACCGGTTATTAGCACACCCGCACCCAGTTATAATCGGCAATCGATTGTTGGGTTAAACAGTAGATGTAGATGTAGAAATCGGCATTGATAGTCTTTTCCAATCACTAAAAATTTAGCCATTATATAACCAAACAATATCTGTAACACTATAACAAAATATTTCGGCATGTTACAATTTTTCTTAGATGCCTAATGACATTCCCTAATTAGGGAATATTGATTCGTGAATGACAAGTGGTGTCATTATCGATTATTTGTTAGACAAACCCTTTCACCTTGTTGAAAACAGTGAAAAGGTATTCGATTTGGGCTAATTGACCTGTTTAAATACAAAGTGTTCAAACTGAAGATTTTTTATGGTACTAAGAATGTTCCATGACCGACTGACGTATGAATTCAAAGTCGGCTAGTAAGACAGGCGGACGGACAGACGGACAAAACAGACGGACGGACGAACAAACTAACGAACGAAATTACAAACAAACGAATGGACGGAAGGATGGACGGACAGATGGATGGATGGACGGATAGAAGGACGGATTGATTGATGTATGGAAGGACGGTGGATTGATTGATTGATTCCATGGAGTTTAACCCCACTTTCAACATTATTTGAGTCAAGTTATATCCCGGCGGCTGGAGCACCTAACAATGGATTCCTGGTATTTTTCTCACCAGTACAACCATCACATTCTTTCCTAGCCTCCAGCTGCTATCACGCATAGGTCTACGATTTATCAACCCATGGGTGAGAGACAAATAGTCGGAAAGAATGAGTGCCGCCGTCGGGGATCGAACCCGGGACCTCTAAATTGACAGTCCGACGCGTTACCAACTGCGCTATGACGGCGGCGACGGACGGATGTATGGATGGACGGACGGATGGATGTATGGACGGATGAATGGAGGAATGGTTGGACAGATGGTGGGAGGGAGGGAGGGAGGGAGGGATGAACGAACGAGCGAACGAACGAGCGAACGAACGAATGAATGAATGAATGAATGAATGAATGAATGAATGAATGAATGAATGAATGAATGAATGAATGAATGAATGAATGAATGAATGAATGAATGAATGAAGTTATAAATGAATTTGATTTTATCATTTCGAAAACATTTTTATCATTTGCAGTGGTGGATACAGGATTTCTGTAAAGAGGTTTGGAACTTGAAATATAGATTGTGCCTTTTCCTATAAGTGCCCAGCTTAAATTGAATTTCTCTTTGATAATTTAATGACACATCTTCGACCCCTCACTGAAATCCCCCTCAGGATCCGTCAATAATTTGATTGGTTGAAATTCTACACTTCTGCTAATTATCACAAAGATTACAAAAAGTATGTGTTTGAGTGACTGTTATAGTTCTATAATATCAACGAGATGGCCTTCGGAGGATTGTAATCAGTCAAATGTTGCAACACTATAGTTGCAATGTTTTGAAGCATGTGGAATATTTTGACTTTTTATATGACAGCATGTTATTTCCATGTCTGATTAAGCATAATATTTGATGTGTAAACCAAGCTTTCACACATTGGGCTCAAAGACTAGTTGTGTCATACTGAAAGCAACCAATCAGTGGCAAATGACATGGCTTGATTGATGCAGATCAAAGAAAATTAGGAATGTGGTATAAAACGTTGCGTAAGTAAGGTCGATCTTAATGACCCGTGCACGTGTGTGGGATAAGCGGCTACCGTTTTATGACATTGACTATATTGATTGGCGCATCCGGTTATGGTCAGATCAAAGAGATTCGCCGTGTAGTATAGATCATTGGGTTAGGAATGACAATCTGTATGACACATGTTTGTGTGATGAGTGCCGATAATGATTTTCATGTCGCATAATGTAAAGTCTCTGTTAGGGTTTTTGTACCTAACAGTATGTGTTCGAAAAGCCGTTTCATCCGAATATCTTGGATTTGCAACGTTCGCTTATTATCTAACATGACCTTAATTTCTAAACGTGTGTGTGTTTTCATCTTTATCAATTTGGATTTAATATTTAGATAGCTTTGGACGATTCTCAATATTCCTAGGTTAAAATGACTGGATTTATGTTGTTAAGACCATTAAGGATAAATACAAAACTTAAATCTATGTTTGGATGTTCTGAGACGGTATGAATATCATTACTAAGATAAAAAAAAATCAGCATTGAAATTCAAACTAACATATTTCATTGCTGTGTGGCCAAAAATGCCGAAATACAGCTTTATTCGTGTCCCATTTCCGATACTTTGGTTGCTCAACTACGAATCATTTGGATTCGTATGACTCTCCGGCAGGTTACATTTCGACACAAATTATTCGTTTCAAAGACATTGTCACATGATGACAACTGCATAACCAGAAGAAGGGGTGATTTATCTACATTTTGACACCTTCATCACATGGAATAAATCATTACAAATGTATAATTTTACTACTTGAAAATTGGATTTTTTGCTCTTTGTGTATGTAAAAATGGTTGGAAACGCCAACCACTCATACTTTGATGACGTCATCACTACCTGTGCCGAAGTCCCCTATTGAAATTATATTCACATAAAGGTAGTATTGAAGATTCTGCACATGATTTTTGAAAGAATTAAGTAGAATTTGTTTAATTTCACCCAAAAATTACAATTTTTACTGTGCAATAATCACACAGATGAAATTTATTTTCTGTACATTTGTACCCAAATAGTTTCAACCCATCAAGTTTAAAACCGAATGTATCTATATCAACACCATGCTCATTTTAAAAATATAAGTGTTTTGTCAATAACACTTTTTTCCCAAACCCATTTCATATCAAAGCACTGAAGTTACTGATGGAAGAGGACACAATTCGGCTTTCTTGTTTTACAAAGCTGTATGGTAGTTGTGACAACTTAAATTTTATTTTGGAATGAAATTATTCCATTACTTTTTTTAGTCAAAACCATTTAAAACAAAAGGAAAATCTGATTGATTTTCTAGGCACATCGCAACAACACAATAACTGACAAAAACAATTATTTTATTTAATAATCTGAACAAACAGGAGCCTAATTTAACTTAAATTGGCACACAGACTCATTAATTTGGCCCAAACTATGACCCATTTGGCCCCAACTTTTTTAATTTGGCGAAAATGATGGCAACAACTTTTTTTCAAGTCAGGGAGAACCCTTAGTTTTCATAATCTCACCGCTACCACCAATTGTAATGAACCGAGCGCATAGATAGCCAAGATCCATTCAGATCATCCTCAACCCTGAATGGGTCAACTCTCTATGTGTGTATATTTATCATTAACCGTATATCTCCGGGCAGGCATCTCTCAATTGCATATCTCTGCAACTTACCTGCCTTTAAACTGTTACATTTATCATTACCATTGTTTGTTTTAATCACATTAATCAGTGGTAAGAATTGAAGGACCAATAC
This sequence comes from Fragum whitleyi, assembly GCA_948146395.1. NCBI lineage: Eukaryota > Metazoa > Mollusca > Bivalvia > Cardiida > Cardiidae > Fragum > Fragum whitleyi. Next base: position 72,541,759 of record OX411543.1, on the reverse strand, counting down.
GTGGGCTTCTTAAAGATAATTGTTTGAAGCTTTAAACCAATGCAGACGGCTTATTTCTTACTAATTGCCTGTCATTTTGTCATATAGTGAGCCGATAATATGATGACCCAATATCTATAGAAGTGTTGCTTCTAAAGCCTTACAACTACAGCTTTGAAACTGCTTTAATTGTCGTATCGTCCGTAATCATGTGACTCAGATGTTATCTTTTTCCTTGTTGAAAAAAGGTGGTACAATTTGCAGATCTCGCTGAACCTGCATCTTTTAACTTGCTAATATTACAAACCATCAATTAATAAAAATCAACAAAAGTCCTGATGCATGCTATAAAAAACCCAACAAAGTTGTGCAACCAAATGTAGGGAAATTTCTCTACAATGAATATTCATCTTGGAAAAATCCAGGAATACGAATTCCAAACTCTTACTACTAGAAGAAAATTATAAATCAAAATTTTCATGAGTATTAAATTCCAGCTAGACTAAATCAACACAAAAATGACTAGGTTTCCTTCAGCTTTAAATCTACTCAAGGAAAATTGTGCAATGGGTGGCCGAGTGTGACTCGGCAGTTTCTTTAATGTCAGTCACAACCCCTGCTTTCCCATAAGGTAGAATGGGTAGGTCTAGTGATATTGTGATGTCGTTTTCCCACAAAGCGAGAGTTTAAGTAGGTTAAAGCAAATCAGAAAGATTAGGAAATTTTTATCTCATATTGATCAAATATTTTGTAACATAAAAATGGAAACCATTATTAGCTTACCTGAGCACAACATGCTCAAGAGGAGCTTTTAGGATAACCCTGAGTCCGTCGTAAGTCGTGCACCATCATTAGCTATCATAAAAACTTCTTGTTCTCCTGAACCCCTGGGCCAATTTCAATGAAACTCTGCCAGAATGTTCTTTCGGTAACCCTTTTCAAAAATTGTCCACACAATTCTGATTGACCCATAAATATGGGCGTCGCAGGGCGTGGCATTTTTTCACTTTGAAATCTTTGAACAACATCTCCTCTTAAACCACTGGGCTGATTTCAATGCAGAATGTTCCTTGGGTGACCCTTTTCAAAAAGTTGTTCACTAAATTCAGATTGGCCCATAAATATGGGCATGGCAGGCACGTGGGGCTATTTTTGAGCTCGAAATTTTTGAAAGACATCTTCTCCTGAAAACCTTGGCCAATTTCAATGTAACTTTACCAGAATGTTCCTTGGGTGACCCTCTCCCAAAATTGTTTGCAAAATTTTGATTGGCCCATAAATATGGGTGTGGCAGGGCGAGGCTTATTTTGAGCCTGAAATCTTTGAAAGACATCTCCTCCTGAACCACAGGACCAATTTCAATGAAACTTTACCAGAATGTTCCTTGGGTGACCCTTTCTAAAATTGATCTTGAAATTTTGATTGACCTATAAATATGGGCGTGGCAGATGGGGCTATTTTTGAGCCCAAAACTTTTAAACAATATCTTCTCCTGATGACCACTGTGCTTATTTCAATGAAACTTTAAAAAATGTTCTTTGGGTGATCCTTTCTAAAAATTGTTCATGAAATTTTGATGGCCCATATATATGGGTCTGGTAGGGCAGGGCTAATTTTGAGCCCAAAATTTTTGAAAGACATCTCCTCTTGATCCACTGTGCTTATTTCAATGAAACTTTACGAGAATGTTCCTTGGGTGACCCTTTTCAAAAATTGTTGGCAAAATTGAGATTTGCCCATAAATATAGGAAGGGCCTCTTTTGAGCCCAAACCCTTTGAACAACATCTCCTCCTGAACCACTGAGCAAATTTCAATGCGTGGCAGGATTGGGCTTATTTTGAGCCTTGAATGTTTGAATTCACCTCCCCAATCATCGAGCCGATTTCAATGACACTTAACCATAATGTTCCTTTGATGACCCTCTTTAATAATTGTTCGCAAAATTTAGATTGCCCCATAAGTATGGGTGTGGCAGGGTGGGGCTTATTTTGAGTCTCCGCAATAATGAATGGTTGGGAAGGGTCTATTATGACTTCAAATTCTTTGAATAACATCTCCTATTCAACAATAAGGCAAATCGATGGCTCAGCGCAAAACAGTTGTAACTGCCTATATGTTTATAGGCAGTTACAACTGTTACGCGCTGAGCCATCGAAATGTGAATGAAGCTTTGCCAGAAAGTTACTTGGATGAGATCCACTGGACCAATAAATTCAGGTGAGCAGTTTAGGGACATTCTGGCCCTCTTGTTTGTTTTGAAAGATAAATGTGACTATGTAGTTTGGGCTACTTCTTGTGTTTTGGTAGCCTCATTTTATTTGAGTAAGACAATCCAAACATGAGAACGGACATGCTCTTAGCATCGGTAGTTGATGACACACTAAAGAATTAGACATTTACCAATTGATTGCAATTATCTATATATATAGAAGGAAAAAAAGATGTTTTGAAACAAATTGATAATTAAATTTTAAAAAATATGAAATACTTAGTAATTAGCCTTGTTATGCCATATTGTGCAATTTTAGTGCATTGTTTTTAATTTCCAAGAATCTGATTGTAGTATGGCTCATTAATTGATTTGCTATTCTGACTAAAATCCAATTATCAAGTATGAATTTAAATTGGTTGCAAAACACTAGTTTGATTCCATTAAAAACTGATTATTTTATGTTGATTATGGAACAAATTCTTACAAGTATTATATATATACTGTAATACTACTGGTGATCCCCCTATTTCAGGTCAAAATATCACAAACTAAAAAACTTCTCTGCATTAGTGCATGAAAGGCAATTTAAAGTCATGAGATTTAACAGTTACGATTCAACCTAAGAATGAATTAGTCTGCAAACACAGACAAATATTCTTCAACCACCATGAAGATGCTGGGTTTGAATAAAATGGCTCTTTCATTCATTCCTGTGACTATTTTAGTATCGGTTTTAAACATGCTTGTACTCACTTAGAGTTCAGTTTGATTAATAATTTAGCTGGACCCTTGTAAATGCATTTCTTTTTGCAAATGTGAAATGTGAATGGAATTGCTAATAGAGTTAATTGTGTGATCACATCTAAATGTGACCCGTCACACAAAAAGGGATCATCTTGGTAGTGCATAAAATGTTGACCCTAGTAAGACTGTGCAGACTGCGCAGACTGACTAGGGTCGAATTTTTTGCACTGTGCCTATTTTCTGAATCTAGAATGTTCAATCTACCTTCCAGTGAAAGAATTTTTGAAATGCCACTTCTGGTTGACCTATGCTGGATCAAATCTCTTTTTCAATAATTCATTTTATACAGAATTCCTGGATGGTCCCTTTTTGCATGACAGGTCACAAATGTATTTTTTGTAGGATGATTGTATTGAAGCAGACTACTATGATTAATTAGATACAAGAAAATATGACCAGGGGTGTGGAAATATGACTTTTCTCCACTTGTCCATGGACAAGTAACTCTCGATTTCCTTCTTGTCCAGGATCAAAATGAACTTGCCCACAAAAAAATCAACTGATATAATTGAGAAAAACTTGTTTTTAATGAAGAAAATGCTGTAACTCGGCATTTTCTTCATTAAAGACAATGTTTTCTCCCCTTTGATACTAACATTATGATGACTTTTCTTAGTTCTTTTGAGTGCTGCTCCAAGATTTGCTCTGGTATTTACTAGCCCATGGACAAGTGGCCTAGAAAAATGTACTTGCCCACAAGTGGAAAATTCCATATCAGACAAGTCGGGCATGAGAATTCCACATCCCTGACTAGACTCAGATGCTCTCTGTGTGTTCACGTGTAAATGTTACCCGTCACGCAAAAAGGGACCATCTGGGAACTTTTTAAATTGAATATTTGAAGAAGAGATTGGGTTCAGCATTGGTCATCCAGAGGTCGCATTTCAAAAATTCACTGGAAGGTAGATTGAACATTCTAGATTCAGAAAATAAGCCAATTACGAAAAGTTTTGACCCTAGTCAGTCTGCACAAACTGCGCTCTCAGACTAGGGTCGTCCCTTTACCCCCTACCCAGATGGTCCCTTTTTGCATGAAGGGTCACAAATGTTTTTTTTTTTTTTTTTTTTTTTTTTGTAGGATGATTGTATGGAAGCAGACTACTATGATGAACTAGATACAAGAAAATATGACCAGACTCAGATGCTCTCTAGTGTGTCTCAGGGGAACTTGAACCTGCTGCGAAAGTTGATTTCAAGGGGAGTGAATCCTGACTTCTGGGATAAGTTTAAAAGAACACCGTTACACATTGCTGCTTCCGCTCTTGGTACACCAGGTAAAAATTTGAAAAGTTCTCACAGCTTCATTTTGATGGCTCAGTGCAAAACAGTTATAACTGCCTACAAACATATAGGCAGTTACAACTTACAACTGTTTTGCGCTGAGCAATTGGTTTGTCCAATTGAATTTAAAATTTTAAACTGTCCAGGCTGCCCACAAATAAACTTGAATTGTATTTTAGCCTGATCTTTCTTCAGGATGACAAAACAATGCAAACTGTTTGCAAAATATACCCGGCTTTGCATGTGCACTTGCGTGCAAAGCAGGGTCTAATTTGCAAACAGTTTGCACTATTTTGTCATCCTGAAAGCAGGACTGGACAGTTTAAAACAACTTTGTAGTGTCTCTTCTGCAGAACAATGGTGGGAGTGACTGTGATTCCAAATGTTATAATTGAGTTTGGCTCTGAGAAACCCTCCAAAAGCCTTAGTGAAGATTAGGACTCCTATCAGCTGTTCCTTTTGTTTTATCAGGGATTGTGCTAGCTATTTAAATTTGGGAGTCATTGACCCCTTGAGCATAAATTTTGGGGGTCAAAACTGGTTTTAAAGGAGTCAAAAAAGACCAAAACATGAAAACTTATCAGTCCTTAAAGTAATCTATATAACTGAAATAACATAAACAATAAAGTGTAGACCCACTTTATTGTTTATGTTGTTTCAGTTATATAGATCTTTTATAATAGTTTAAAGGAAACAATAGATCTATATAAACTTTTATATTGCATAGGTTGCACTACTGCAAATTTTGTGGGTCAAAATGACCCCCTGCATGAAATTTTTGAGGGTCAAAATGGGATTTAGGGGTCAAAACCCTGGTTTAAGGGTCAAACACGAGCCCTGGTTTTATGCTGTATGATTGCTAGTTCTATGATGATTTTCTATACACCCAAATTTTTGTACCGCTTTCACAATTTTTAAGCACTAAACAGTAGACCATTGACTTTTTCAAATTGTTCATTTGTTTAAAAATATGATAGTTTGGTGACCCTGTCGCTATTTGTACATAAAATTTCATCTCTCTAATTATCACAATATTTATCATTTTCATTGTAGATGGTAAAGAGATGGTAGAACTTCTAGTATATTACGGAGCGACCCTGGATCGTAGGGACAGGTTTGGTCAAATACCTTTACACATTGCTAGTGGGTTGTCCAGTGAGGGAGTGTACATTCTGCTAGAGGCTGGCTCCTATGTCAATGCTCAGGATAGTGCAGGTAAACTTACATGTTCATATTCTTAAAGTCCAAATGATAAACCCTTTTTATGCCCCAACCATGAAATGGCCACATGCATTTTGAGTTACCCTTGTCTGTGTGTGAGTGTTGGTTTGTGTGTGTGTGGGGGGGGGGGGGGGGGGGGTTCAATTCTTGTCCGGAGCTTAACTCTTTATACTCCTGTCCAAAAACTTTTAAATCTATTATATGAACACCCATGGCATCGGGGCAGGCGGCATTCACTTCTTAGTCTAGTGCTAACTCTGTCACATTATGTCAGATTGACTTAAAACTTGGCAGTTATGTAACCCTCTTGATTATGAAGAGGAGTGCTAAAGAACTCTACTTAGCTTAATTTTAAGCTCCATACTGGACAAAGTCCAGTGGGGCTATTGTCATGGCCTGGTGTCTGCCGTGGGTGTGTGCGCCCTTGTGTGCGTACGTCCATCTGTTAACTTTGTATAAAAAACATCTTCTTTTCTGAAACTACTGGGCAAAGTTCAACCAAACTTCACAGGAGTAATGCCTGGGACATGCTCTTTCAGATTTGGTTTTATAATTCTGATCAGACTGATGACTTTGGCTCTACAATCTGCTGCATCACTGAAAAATGGTCTTGTATTATGATGAAATATAAAGAAAAATTCTTCTCTAAAACAACTGTTCAGACTTGAAAGAAACTTCAAAGGAATGATGCTTAGAACATTCTCTTTCAGATTTGTTTGTAAAATTCTGATCGGTCTGGTGACATGGGCTCTATAGGCTGCCGCATCAAGGTACTAGGCGATAGTTAGTCCTACAGAAAGAGGGGGTATTTTGGACTCTAGAGCAAAGGATTTCCTTTTTATGTTTTACTCATGTCCGTCTGTCTGTCCGTCCGTCCGTCTGTCTGTCCGTCCGAAAACTTAACCCGAAAAACTTAACCTTTGCCTTTTCTCCAAAAATATTTGACATACAAAGCTGTACACCAAAGTCAAGGTCATGTGACAAGGTCAAGGTCATCTGACAAGGTCAAGGTCATCTGTCAAGGTCAAACTTTAAAAAGAAATGCTGTTCCGGGGGCATTCGTGTTTCACAAACACATCTTGTTTCTAGCAAAAATCATATGTTGTTGGTACTCATTTAAAGTTCCTATTCAAGATGATTCAAATGAGTACCCACACACAGAGTTTCATTGAGAAATCAAGAATTAAGACTGGCTTTCCCTCTCTTAACTTAACCTCTGGATGGTTAAAATTCTGTTTATTCAATTCTATTTATTACTTACCATGCTAATTTCAGGTAGAACTTCCCTTATGTGTGCGTGAAGTGGAGACAGTTCCCAAGCCTTGACCATTGCCCAGTTTCTGTTTGTTACAAGGATGGAGGTACTGGGCAATGATCAAAATTTTAATGTATTTAATTCTTTTTCTAGGCAGAACTCCCCTCATGTGTGCGTGTAATGGAGACAGTTCCCAAGCCTGAACCATTGCCCAGTTTCTGTTTGTTGCAAGGCTAGAGGTACTAGGCAATGGTCAAAGTTATAACAATTTTTTTTCTAGGCAGAACTCCCCTTATGTGTGCGTGTAATGGAGACAGTTCCCAAGCCTTGACTATAATCCAGTATCTTTTAGATAGAGGGGCAAAAGTCAGTGGCAAGGATTCAGATGGACAGACTGGTAATTTTAACTTATCCTTAATACCTTTTTCTATGAGATAATTATTGTAAACAAGACAGACTTCAAAGTGCAAAGGTGTCAAACCATGGGTGTGGAAATACGTATTCTGTTTGTCCCTGGACAAGTAAATGATGATTTTCGACAAACACAGATTCAAAAAGAAATTGTCTACAAAAAAAGAACTGATTGTATGTTGAGAAAACTTTGTTCTCAATGAAGAAAATGCTAGGTTCTAGCATTTTCTTCAATAAAAACACTGTCTTCTACCCTTTGATATTAAGAAGAGGGTAATTAAACCCAAAGATCTATATAATAACATTCCAAGATTTACCTTGGTATTTACTAGCTCACGGACAAGGGGTCTAGGAAAATGTGCTTGTCCATTAGTAGAAAAGCCAGTTTCGGACAATTTGGGTATGTGAATTCCAAACTGTTGGTCAAACCATATAAGGCTGCTAAAGTTCTGAGGACTAAATAAGTACATTTACTTGGATTTTTGGATGAAATTTTCGTTTTTGTCAGTTTGGGTACAAACTGATAGTCTCAATATGCTTTAAATTGATCCTTGAAGGGTTAAATAGGGGGAGTATGGCTTACGCATTAAACTTCTAAAGAAAGGATCAGTTGCTCTAACAATTATTTAACTTTAGCTACTCCAGGTTGAACAATGCTGGGTATTAGTTGTGATGTTTTTTGAAAATGATTTTATATTTCACAGCTCTACATTATGTGACCAGTAATATGAAAATGGACCAGACAATCAAAAATGAGATAGTGTATAAATTACTTTACGCTGGGAGTTTTGCTGATGTAGAAGATAATAGAGGTAATTGAATAAGTCGCTGAAATTTATCATTAGGATAGTTCTTGAACAAAGCAGACCATTTAGAATATGAAATTCTTTAATGCTCTATATACAGCTGTCCAAAGACAAGACGTGTAATGGAATCACCCGTACTGGAGGTGTCCCGTAGTGTAACAGGCATATCTTGTGACAATTTGCCACTTAATTGTGGATTTTCAAGAAATCATGGTAGATTATCACTCAGTAATCTGACAGCCAAATTAGTGAAATTATCTCAGATTATACCCTGCTTATTTTTTTCTAATTGACATTACTGGTATCTAAGTAAGGCCTATTAAACACATGATGTCAAGACCTTGCCAAATATTTATGTGCAAAATGAGGCCCTTTAAGGGACTTTGTCTTACAATTTCTACATAGTCATTTTTGCTTTAAAGTAAGAGAGTCATCCCTTGCTTTTCATATAAAATGAATCATTCTTTCATTTCATGAACAACAAAAGCTGTATTTTCAAGTGGCTTTGCCGCTGGGGAAAATATAGTTTTTAGCTCCACTGGCCGAAGGCCACTGGGGCTATTGTCATGGTGTTGTGTCCGTCGTGTGTCCGTCCATCCGTGCATGTGTCCGGTTGTAAACTTTTCTTTAAGAATCTTCTCCTCAGAAACTACTGGATGAAACTATACCAAACTTCACGGGAATGATCCTTGGGTGACCCTCTTTCAAAGTTGTTCAAGAAAATTTGATCCAATGAAAAACATGGATTTAATGGGCGTGATGGCTAATTTCCAAATATGGTAAAAAGTGAGTTTTCTCAGATTCTAATCAATGGATACCAATTAAATTTTACATGAATGATCCTTGGGTGTCCCTTTATCAGTATACAAAAAATAATTGTGATCGGATGGAAAATATGTATTTTATGGGCTGCGGGTCATTTCTCTATATGTTATAGAATGGAAACTTTGAAAATCATTTTCTCAGAATCAAATTGAAGGATATCAACCAAACTTCACGGGAATAATCATTGTGTGACCCTTTATCAGTCTACCAAATATTATTGTGATTGGATGAAAAATATGTATTTTATAGGGGGATGTCATTTCTCTATATGTTTTATAGTGGAATCTTCTTTGAATATCATTTTCTCAGAATCAATTGATGTTTATCAAACAAATTTCACTGGAATGATCCTGGGGTGATCCTTTACCAGTCTACTAAAAATTATTTTGATCGGATGAAAAACATGCATTTTATAGGCAGAGGTCATTTCTCAATATGTTATATAGTGGAAACTTTGAAAATCATTTTCTCAGAATCTAATTGATGGATATCAAGCAAATTTCACTAGAATGATCATTGCGAGATTTTTAATCAGTCTACCAAAAGTTCTTGTGATTGGATGAAAAACATGCATTTTATGGGCGGAGGTCATTTCTCTATATGCTATATAGTGGAAACTTTGAAAATCATTTTCAACAGTAGTAAAACCCAAAATTTATAAAAATCTAGTCAATGATTTGCTATTACAAGAATTTCAAGCCTGTGGAGCGACTCAAGCCATTCATGGCTTTCTTGTTATTGTTCATGAACTGAAACATGAGCATATCTTACACTGAAACAAACAATTATCAGTATTTATTTCTCAAAATACAGTAAACTTTGCTTACAACTAAATTGGTTTGATTTCACAGTTGCAAAAGATTAATTCAATGAGCAAACTCTTTGCTTATAACAATATTTGGATATAAACATAAATTTTCCTTAGTCCCTAGAGCATTCTTACATGTGGAGTCAACTGTATATTACTTGAATTATAAATAAATGTTGATGACTGGTGACCTAAATGTCTAACTTCATTTTGAAAAGGAGTATTTCCATTTTTAATCAGTCGTGAAGCATGAATAAATGGCATTTCTGTTTTTAAATCGGACTGCGAAGCAGTCGATTTATAAATACCGTTTTTCAGAAATCCAGTCTGTTTGACCCACTTAATTTTTACCATTATCCTCTGAGCAATGTGTTCAAACCAAATTATGTGTTTTCAAACACCGAAGAAACGGCCTTTTCAGTCACAATCTACAAACTTTGTTTTTATCTTATTTACTTTTAGACAAATAGAGAAGAGGCTAATACAAAATTTGATGTAATTTTCGGTAGTAATTTAGTAATTACCAGTTAGTATTTTCAGTGTTTATAACAAGATTTTCGGTTGAGTAAAGAAGTTGAAACGTACAATAGGTTAACTGTATAATAAATTTGTAGCACTTACAATATTACTGCTCTGATTTTTTTCTCGAACGGTCATTTACCAGTTGTAGGGCTGACAACCAATCAAATTCTGTTATGATTATCACTCGGTCAAACCCCATGCGTAAATTCAGACCACGTGGTAGATGCAAATGGACATCGTCTGCTCGAAATGTGTCAATTAAGTTGTTTGTCATTGGTCAATAGTCGTCTGCACTCAAACAGGGAGCATGGGAAGTTTACTGGTAGAATGAGTACTGTTGACTATGTGTTAACAAATAGAAATAATTTTGTAATGTTGAAATATTTGATTTCAATGAGCACTCTGATCACACTCCAATCCTATTTTCAATAAATTCAAATTTAAGTATAAAGAAAAATTATTCAACAACAAATAAACCGACAAAAACATACGATAAACTGATATAGGATAGCAGTAAGAGCGATCTATTTTTAGAACAGCTCATGAATAATTATAGAGTGCTGCTAGATTTAATCGATTGGTCAGAAACCAAAGATATAAATAGCATAGTTGGCGATTTCACGTGTTTCTTGAGGGAAAATGCATTTATAGTATTTGGGAAAACCCAATGCTTGAAATACAAACATGTTGGTAATCAAAATTGTAAATAGTTAAATGAAAAATGTTTGTTGCTAAACAGGCTTTTAAACTCTATAGAGAGAGGAATAATATTAACAGACAAGCTTTTGGCTTGGCGCGTGCTCATTATAACAACGTAAAAAATCTGCTAAGAAATAATTTAGACTAGCAGAGGGCTCTCAAATCAGCAAACTTTCAAAATTGGACCCACGAGGTTGGATGAGCTGGCGATGTCCTCGAAAAGATGGAGTATTAAGACAAAAAACTCACAAATTGGGCAAAGATTTTACCAACTTTTATTGTTAGCTCACCTGAGCACGAAGTGCTCATGTGAGCTATTGTGATCACCTTTCGTCCGGCGTCCGTCCGTCGGTCGTCGGTCGTCGTCCGGCGTCCGTCAACAATTTCTTTAAACGACATCTCCTCCTAAACTACTGGGCCAATTAACTCCAAATTTTACAGAAATGTTGCTTAGGTGGTCCCCTTCAAAAATAGCTAAAAGAATTGAAATCCATGAAAAACTCTGGTAGCTATGGCAACAAAAGGGAAATTTTAAGAAAATCTTAAAAATTCTTCTTCTTCTCAACCAGTAGTCCTACAGACTTAAAACTTGGCATGGGTGATCAGTCTATAGACCTGAATAAAAATAGTTAAAATTATAACTTTTGGGCCACCAGGTGCGGAGCACCAGGGGGGAGGGGGTAGTACTTTGGTTAAATTTTTTTATCTTTAAGTTTCTTCTTCTTCGGAACCAGGAGCCCTACAGACTTGAAAATTGGCATGGAGGATAAGCTCATAGACCTTAATAAAAATTAGCTAAAATCTTGACTGTAATGCCACCAGGTGGAGGGCACGAGGGGGGAGGGGGTAGTACTTTTGTGAAAATTTTGTAACTTTAACCTTCATCTTCTAATGAACCAGGAGCCCTATAGACTTCAATATTGGCATGGGTGATAAGCATATGGATCTAAAATAAAATAGCTAAAATCATGAATGTAGGGTCGCCAGATGCGGAGCATTAGGGGGGAGGGGGTAGTACTTTGGATCAATTTTGAAATCTTTAACCTTATTCTTCTTCTGGATCAGGAACCCTACAGACTTGAAAATTGTTATGGGTGATCAATATATGGACATTAATAAAAATAGCTAAAATCAGAACTGTTGGGTCACCAGGTGCTGAGTGTCTTGGGGAGGGGGTAGTACTTTGGATCATTTTTGAAATCTTTAAACTTCTTCTAATGAACCAAGAGTCCTACAGACTTGAAAATTGGTATGGATGATCAGCATATGGACATTAATTGAATTAGCTAAAATCATGACTGTAGATTCACCAAGTGCAGAGCATCTTCGGGGAGGGGGAGTGCTTTGTTGAGAATTTTGAATCCCTACAGCCTTTATATTTGACATGGATTATTCAAGTCATTAAAGAAAACTTTAAAAGTCTCAGACTCAATCTGTATATCTGGCATAGATTTGCTGATCACAGACCTTCTATGAAAAAAGCTTAAGTAAATAATGACCAGGGGAGGAGCAGGGGGGGGGGGGGGGGATTATTTCAAATGTTATCTGATTGAATAAGTGAAAATCTCTTTTTTCTGTGGTTGCATGGACATACCTAGGTAATGAAGCTTTTTTCTCAGGTGAGCGCACCCAGGGCCAACGGCCCTCTTGTCTAAATTTGAGCCCTTTTGATTTGCGAACTATTGCACTATCCCAGTCTCTCAATGATGTCCGATTTACAGTGCTGACAGCACTTTGATTAATAAAACATGTGATTAGTCTTGGTGTCTGTGGTTTAGAAGTAGAGCTTTGGCCTCTAGACCAAGATGTTCCGAGTTTTATTCAGGGGAGCGGCTATCAATCTTTGCTGTTGCATTGGCACACACATTCGGCACAAGTACTGGTGAATTTTCCAGGCAGCAGAATCAAGATGGATTATAAAAAGCCATATATTCAATTGTGGCTCTGCTACTTGACAAAGAAAGCTTTAGTTGTACACTCAATGAAAGTTAAATCAATCATACACTAAGCAAACAATTATCCTCTGTTTCATTTGAAATTTTCAGGTAGAACAGCTTTATTGAATGAGCTCCGCTACACTATCTTCAATACAGACGCTGCTAGTAGCTATAACAACAACAACAATGAAGACAATTTAGTCCTTATTCATAGTCGGTTGGCCGTGTACAAACTGCTGATTAGAGCAGGTGCACAACTCTTGACGCAATTAACACCTGCACAAGCTGGACGTTATCTTTTTAACCAACTAAATCAGAGACCTGATCTTTGTACAATTTTGCTTAGCATCGCTCTACCTGTTTCATCAGTCCATTGTAGACGAACATATCTACATGCTGTCAGAGAGGAACTGAAAAATGTGGTTTATCAAGTGAATAATATAGCTGAGTTTATGGATCGTCTGAAATTGTCTGTGGAGAATGCTGTGTCTTTAAAGGAGACTTGTCGTGTTGCAGTGCGAGAAAGACTTGGTCAAAAGATTTTTGTTCAGTCGAGTAAACTTGGATTACCAAAGGAGTTAGAAAAGTATGTGACATATGCAGAGTGCTCCTAACCCATGTTATATTGTTACGTGTGAGTTTATAATAAATAAAGACAAAAGAAAAAGGATCTGTCTTGAGATTTTCCTCGTGATAAGCTGGTCTTAACCCTTGCCATACTGAATAAATTTTGGCTAAAAACTTTAATAAAATTCAAGGGGAAAAAGCACTGAAAGTACCAACTGTATGTTATTTCTTTTTTTAAAAACTAATCTATTGACAATTATGATTAGAAATAGAGAAACAGGTGGTGTAGACTTACATCATACTGCACATATGTGCAGACTGCTGTTTGTCTTTAGCTCCTGCTAAAGCAGGAATATTACGGGTTTAGCATGACAAGGGTTAATAGTGCCTAGAATAAAAATGTTATCAAGAGAGCTTTGGTTGGCTTAATAACCTTTATGAGAATAAGATGAGCTTGTTTTGAAGAATATCAAGAAACAGATTCTTTTTCTAACGTTTATCTATGCTGCCATTTTTGGGATAATAAGAGAAAAAATCAATATTATGCAGAGTGTTGGTGTCTTTTAAAAGTACTCGTGCACATTTATTTATAGTATGACAAGGATATCTGTTGCGCTGTTCCCTATAGAAAACAAGGATAGCAATGTATGAGATGGTTTATTTTACCCTCGTCTTTCATAGAAGACAGCTATCAGAGATATCCATGTCTTATATATTGATGGCACAGCTCAAAACAGTTATTATTTCTTATGAACATAATGACAGTTACAACTGTTTCACACTGAGCCATCGATATGTGCAGGGTGACTCTTCAAATGAAGTCATAGTCTCGTCATCCAACACATGTTATAAAAAATAAAAGATTGCGTTGGTAACTCATTGTTTTTAATATTTTATATAAAGTTTTATTTCAAATAAATTAATTGAAAGACAAAATTTTCTCAAAGTACTATGATTTTTTTTAAAATGTTTCCCTCAATTAATTCTTTGAAAATCATTTCCTACGCAATTTGGACAATTTTAAAGAAACATGGCACAACTGTTCCATAAATGACCCTTTCAAAAGTATTTTTGTCCCAAAAAGTTAGTTAAAAAAGGTTTGTAAATAAATGATTAGATTTTAATTTTCACTAGATTAAATGCAACAGTTGGTGTCATGGTCCTAAGATTGTTATGCCTAGCATTCATCCATTTGTAAATCCGTTTGTCATTACTTTTTATGCCCCCGTATCGAGAGATTGTGGGCATATTGTTTTACTCATGTCTGTCTGTCTGTCCGTCCGTCTGTCGGTCCGTCTGTCCAAAAACTTAACCAAACTTATCCTTTGCCTTATAGAGAGATAGCTGTTACGGGGGCATTCGTGTTTCATAAACACATCTTGTCTTAAAAAGTCTTCTCAGTATTATTGCATATTTTGCAATATTTGTCATGATAAACCATAACAAATGATATGAACAGTCATTAGTAGTAATAAAATTTATCATTAAAGAAGTCAACTGACATAAAATACACTTCATTTCACTCAGTAACAATTGATCTACCTTTATTTTACATGGAAATGATGTGGTGAAAAAGGCATGAGAGATTATATTGTTGTTGTTTCATTAATATTTTAATGTTTTGGGTTTTTTTACTTTCTTCACTACTGTGATTTTTAGCTCACCTGAGCACATCGTGCTCAAGGTGAGCTTTTGTGATCATTGAATGTCCGTCGTGCGTCGTCTGTCGTCTGTCGTCCGTCGTCCGGCGTCAACAATCTTAGTGTTTACACTCTAGAGGCCACAAATATGGCCCAATCTTCATGAAACTTGGTCAGAACGTTGGGCAGGTCACAAGGATGAACCCTATTGAAAATGGGAAGGATCCGTGCCATATCAAGGGAAAAGGGGCCATAATGACAATTTTTTTGTTTACACTCTAGAGGCCACAAATATGGCCCAATCTTCATGAAACTTTGTCAGAATGTTGGCCAGGTCACAAGGATGAACCCTTTTGAAAATGGGAAGGATCTGTGCCATATCAAGGGAAAAGGGGCCTTAATGACAATTTTTTTGTTTACACTCTAGAGGCCACAAATGTGGCCCAATCTTCATGAAACTTGGTCAGGATGTTGGCCAGGTCACAAAGATGAACCCTATTGAAAATGGGAAGGATCCGTGCAATATCACGGGAAAAGGGGCCTTATTTGCAAATTTCTTGTTTACGCTCTAGAGGCCACAAATATGGCACAATCTTCATGAAACTTTGTCAGAATGTTGGCCAGGTCACAAGGATTAACCCTATTTAAAATGGGAAGGATCTGTGCCATATCACGGGAAAAGGGGCCTTAATGACAATTTTCTTGTTTACCCCCTAGAGGCCACAAATATGGCCCAATCTTTATGAAATTTGGTCAGAAGGTTGGCCAAGCCACAAGGATGATCCCTATCAAAAATGGGAAGGATCTGTGCCATATTACGGGAAAAGGGGCCTTAATGACATTTTTTGTTTACACTCTAGAGACCACAAATATGGCCCAATCTTTATGAAATTTTGTCAGAATGTTGGCCAGGTCACAAAGATGAACCCTATTGAAAATGGGAAGGATCCGTGCCATATCATGGGAAAAGGGGCCTTAATGACAATTTTCTTGTTTACCCCCTAGAAGCCACAAATACTATTAAATTTTCATGAAACATGATCAGAATAATGGCTAGGTCACTAGGATGAACCATATTTAAAATTGGAAAGATCCATGTCATATCACGGGAAAAGGGGCCTTATTGACTATTTTCTTTTTAGAGGCCACAAATATTGCCTTATCTTTATGAAACTTGGTCAGAATATTGGCCAGGTCACATGTAACTTGTTTAGAAAAGGAAAGAAATTTATGCAGCGATCATAGAAATAGAGTTATGTTTTTCTTTGAAAAATTTAATGATCTTTCAAGTATTTAATTTTGCTAAGGGAGAAGTCAAAGAGACGAAGGTGAGCGATATAGGACCATCATGGTCCTCTTGTAATTTATGTTAATTTAAATGACCTATCATGGAATATTAACTTTCCAATATCCGCCAACAAGTGCATTATAGGTATTTTGTTCTTGTTTTGTTTGTTTGTTAATGAAGTCTTAAGTGGTGTATTTCTATAATATTGTGGACTATGATTTATTATTATGAAGAATTAAAAAGTTTTCACATGATCAATCCTAATGATAGTTGTTATTTTTGGCTTACCTGAGCACTACGTGATCAGCGATTGTCCACTGACCTTACTATGTGTTTGTATTTTCATCCTTGATTTCTAATTTATTTTTTACATATAACAAGCTCAGCTATTTTTGTAGAAAACTTGAGTGTTGTTATAGCATTGGTTTTATCATTGTTCTCATTGTCAACAATGTCATGTGAAAACCTTTACATTTTGTGATATCTCTGCTTCTACTTTTGTCTTGCAATTGAAACTTGGCATACATGTTCACTATCAAAGATTCATCTAAACTAATATGGGGGGTCTTTCTAAATGCATTTTGTGCAAAGTATGCCCCCTTTTCCACTTAGACTTAGGCCACCGTCATAGCGCAGTTGGTAGTGTGTCGGACTACCAATCTAGAGGTCCCAGGTTCGATCCCCGACGATGGCACTCATTATTTCCGAGTATTTGTCTTGCACCAATGACAATCGTAGACCTATGTGAGATAGCAGCTGGAGGCTAGGAAAGGATGTGATGGTTGTACTGGTGAGAGAAATACCAGGAATCCATTGTTAGGTGCTCCAGCTGCCGCGATATAACTGAAAAAATGTTGAAAGCGGCGTAAAACTCCATTCAATCATCCACTCAGATTTTTTATCCCCTATCCAGCAGCCAAGGGTAGGCTCCCGTAGGCAGTGCTCTTGTTATTTATGTAGAATAATAATTCTTGGTTATGAAATTAGCCAGATGTTAACCTTTGTCATGCTGAACCCTGTATATTCCTGCTTTGACAGGAGGTATAGACAAAGATCAGCCTGCACATATGTGCAGTCTGATCATTTCCGAAATCAATACTCACTCATATTTAGTAACTTCTAGTGCTTTTAGCACTTATTTTACTTTCATTTTGCAAAGATTTTTCTTTGATTGTAGATTTTATAGAGGAATTCGCTTAAGATTATTCAATAACGTTTCAAAATTCACCCTGGTCAGTCTAAATGTATTGTTAGGTAGAGATGACAGACTAACTTTAGATAATGATATAGATCTTTTCAGAAGTCCACTTGTTTGTAAAATTGAAGTGGCGGATTTAATATCTAACGTTGTATTAAATATTTCATCATCTCATGTTATTCCTAAATCAAATATAAGAAGCGTTCTACTTCAACATTTATTTTACCCATTTACCACTATGAACATGCTTGGATCCTAAATTCTCTATACATTCTAAATTAATTATTTTTTCCGTAAATTAATTATTCATCTTTGATCACTGATGATGTTGCCAAGGTATAGTAATTCCATCTCATATAGAGTGTATGAGATGTTGCTAGGGTGCTTTGGTCGCTTATCACTTTAAAACTTAAAACCATTTAGTGATGATAATTATTCCTTAGGTATTTATGTGAATAATATGTCATCTGACCCTTTGAAATCCCACTGGAAAAGAACTCAATAAGCTTTGCTTTCGTTCTAATCCAATTGAATTTTTATTCTGTATTATGAAATTCTGTATACACTTTTCACCAATAAAATATTTTTAAACCAATGATTTTATTCAGCATGACAAGGGTAAATAATTGACAGCCTAGTAAGCCTGTACATTCTGTATAGTCTGATTAGAATCAACATTTTACGCGCTGCCCAGATGGTCTCTCTTCAACTGATGGGTCAGTGAATGAAAAAGGGAAGGTGGAAAAGAGAAAGACAAATGAGATTTTTTTCATATAAAAATTCCTAAGCCCGTTGATATTTTGTAGAATAAGTATAAAAGTATTTTTCGAATGTTTTAATGTGTATTTTCTTTTATACTGAACCAGTCTAAATTTCCGAAAGATCCGGAGCTACACGTTGCTGCATTTTAACTCTTCCCACTACAATCCTTTGGTATAACATCCCATTTTATACTTGAGAAAAACTGTGGAAATAGAAGAAATTGCCTCTAAAAAGTAATTTCTCCCTTTTTAACAACGTTTTCTACGTTTAAAAAAAATCATAATCGACCGCAATCTCTTTAAATTTGGACAAGTCCAAATTTTCCAAGAAGGTATAGATCTATCATAATTTAAGACAATTTCAATGTGACAGTTGGGTGATAAATATGTCTGTAAAATGACATCACTAACACCCATTTAGACGATTTTCACACAAATTGTGCTGGTTATTAGTTGGTGTTTTTGACAATCTATTTTTCATCTACTCATATCGTGAAAAATGAGTAATGATTCGGTTGTAGCTTTCTACCAAGCACATTCTTCTAAATTAGTATTGAATAAATTAGTTAAGCTAGTGACAAAATCAGGGAGCACTTTGGGGTTAGATATTGAGAGATTCTCTCGTTTTTCTGCCAGAAATCTCATTGAAACTGGCTTATTGAGAGAAAAATCTCAAAGCAAAATGCAATTTAGTGAAAAATTTTGTAAAATTTCTCGCTAAAAAGCTTAAGTTCCAATCAGTTTTGGCTAAATGAGAGATTTTTGCACATGATGTACTGAGCCAGAATTAACCATGCAAAATATATTAACTGCAGCTGTTTGATATGGCCGTATTCACGACAACTTATTCCCGGCGACGAATTTACCGTACATAGAGTATTAATGTATGGCTTGGCATATTCGTTTTGATAATGCTTAGCATGGAATATAAGATCTCAAAATAATATTTCCAAACAATTCCATGTACTGTGAGAGCTAAATG
This sequence comes from Fragum whitleyi, assembly GCA_948146395.1. NCBI lineage: Eukaryota > Metazoa > Mollusca > Bivalvia > Cardiida > Cardiidae > Fragum > Fragum whitleyi. The sequence continues at coordinate 72,522,562 of OX411543.1, read as the reverse complement.
AGTTGAGAAATAAAACGATTACAAACAAATTAGCTACTAAGTTGTAGGTGTTTCAATCGGAAGAAATATAGGCCAATTCGTTTAATCGAAAATAAAACAAAGTCTTCCATAGCAGTAAGAACGCAAAGAAACGTATTAATCGAGTTCGTTTACGGTGATTTAACCTGGCAGCCGTCCCCGAAAAAGAGGTCCATTATTGAAAATATGTAATAAAATCTCAATGTCTAGTTTTTTCAAAGGCTGTTATAGGATAAGTTTAACCCATCTTAACCTCTAAACACAGGGCCTGGGCCCCGTTTTACTAAACGTCGTACGACAAGATTTGTCGCAGGATTATCGTGAGACCGACTTACGACATCTTTTGCGTTTTACTAAAAATCGCAGATTTTTTTCCTCTTGCGATCTCTCGCGATTATCGCAGAAATCGGGCTAAAATGTGCGACTGGGTCAGGGCAGTCGTAGCTCGATCGCAAATAGCGGAAAGCGGTAGACGCAACTTTTAAACAAGTTATTTAACCAACAAAAAGTCAATGAACGCTCCAAAAATTATTTTGCCAATAAAAAAGAATTGATCTAAAAATTCTTAAATAAATCGTATATTCTATATTTAGAAAAGGTTGGTCGGACACCTAAACATTTATCGAGAACTTGAAGAGAAAATTTAAAGTTTTTTTTTTTCTTTTATCGCGGCTGGATTTTATCAAATAATTCTAATCTGTTTTAAAACAACTAGAGTTTTTCTTTGATAAAATATTTACATTTAACTTTGGAAATTGCTGAACGTACATTGTATTTTGTTTTAAAATACCTTTTGATGGTTAAAAAGGGAATCAACTGTAGATACTCGCTTGATCATCTCACCACCAAACCAGTGAAATTATTAAAAAAGAATAAGAATCATTCTTTAATTCGTTTCACTCGATTTATCGATATCTGAGCGGAGCCCAGCAAATTTTTATGACGTCATGATGATGATGCTACATGTAATTAATCAAGTGCAAAATGGCGCGCTTTAAGTAAATTTGTCACAAAATTACAGTTCGTCCAATTTTCACAATTTAAGAGAAAGAATAATTGTTTTCTAGTAAGAAATGGGTGAGTGATTAAGATTATTTCAAGATTATTTGCCCCTCGTTATTTATTTCGCATCATCTGTTTCGCCTACCTACAATGTCTGTCGTTTCGAACACCAGAAAAGCTACTTCTTCGCTCAGGTTAACAAATCACATTTGAGCGCCACGGACAAGCAAGTAGATGGTATCTTTTGCATGTTTCAAACTTGTGGCGCTCAATTGTGCATAGTTATCCTGAACGCTGGACTCATTTCATCCGAGCAACCATCTGCCAATCGCATATATTATTTGCAACTTGTGGGAGTGAACTTACGACGTGTGTAACAATGACATTTATCTAATGTCGGATGGATATTAGCATAGTAGTTCCAGGTATGGACATCAGAAACACAAATCTCAAAGCCAAACGCTTTGCTGACTGAGGTATTCGGGCCTATTTGAAAATGAATGGAAACACGCACGAATGAGCAGTTTAGTACCTCTTTCTTAGTTAAGCCTTGTTCACATTTCGACGGATATAAACTCGATATATCTCGCCCCACCGTTTCCATACAACGGAAGTTGAATACGATGCTCGGTTTTACGTACGTCGTAACGCTGAAATTGACAGATCGCTGCTGTCAATCAAAAATTGATAGGCCAATCAAATCATTCATAACACCGGAGGGAAAATGTTGAACTCCATCATTTAGTACTATTTTGTCTATTTTCGTAGGCGGGAGACTTAAACGTATCTACTAGATGTTATTCAAGCTGTAGTTACGTATAAATCGCCAACGAACGATTTTTCTGGCGTGTCGGAGGTAAAGACGTGTATTCAGCGATCGATTAACGAAAGCTTAGTTTGCAAATCAATCAACGGTGCCCTAAGCTCTAAAGTCCTAAGTGGCTTCACTCGAATTCCGATCAATGAATGGTTTCGAGGACACTCGAGATATCTTTTATTGAATAGTTTGAAAGAACTTCAAAATCTTACGGCCGTAAATATGCGGTAGTCGTAACAACCGCACGATGATAAGTTCGCATCATTCCAAGGTCGTCTATCGACATCCATCGTATCCAGACCATACGGCGTTTGTACTTCTATACTAAATCAGGTTTACAAATCTTGTCGTCTCCATAATTACAATGCATTTGCCGCACTTGCGTTTGGGCTTTCCTATTTTCAACGATGAATAACAAACCTTCTTGTAGCACACAGCTTAAACAACTCAAATGCCCTATATTTTTTCAACCCGGTTTGAACTCGGACAGGATAGTATGTAGGCATTTAAGTATTTTGACAAAGTTTCAAGACATGTTGTTATGGGTATGGAAGCTGCCTCTTGGCCTTAAAGCACCCAGGGCATTGTTTCAACAGTTGCAAAATTCGGAGCAAGTTTCAAGCCAGTTGTGCCGTAAATGTGACCTCATATGTACACAAGACTTTTCTAAGTTTCGACCCTGAGAAATAGTTTTAAACCAATTTTGGACTTAATTCAAATTCATTATAGCACAATAAGGATAATCTTTCTGACAAGATTCTCTGAACATTTAATCAAAACTAGGCCTCTGCTGAAACATGAGGTTTGTCCAAAATTCGACCCTTTGTCCGAGTTTCTGACCCAACTGACCGAATTTTGACTTAGTCTAAGATCTTAATGAGACAAAAAAATCTTAAAGATACAAGAAATCTGACCAAGTTTCTTTATAGTTGATCTATAAATATAGTCTGTAGTGTACACACAGGATGTTGAAGAAAGACACAGAACGTATGACAGATGACCAACACAGCATGATCGCAATAGCTTACCTTGAGCCCTTTGTGCTGCTCAGGTGAGATGTGAAGTCTGCAAGCTTATTGATGGACAAAGGGACCCAGTGGCAAACCGGTACATAAGATTCTAAATACAGCAAGGAGATTGTCACAGGACAACTACCGCAATCATTGATTTCTTTTATAAACTGTGATACCATATGGCTACCAAGGCGTTTTAACTACGGCTTAACTAAGCTGTAGAAAAAAAGTTTGTATTACCCGGTAATATGTTTTCAAGCAGTAATGGCAACCTTTGACAGTGTAAATTCATTTCAGAATTATCCATAACTGGATTACCACAAAACAGAGTTCTTCTTTTTAATCTAGGATAAGTAAAACGATACAATGAATCATTTGCATTAAAGAGATGAAGAGAGTTTTCGTTGATTTCATTGAGGTATGAAACTAAAAGCCTAATCTAACTGAATGAACATACGAAGCGGACTCATATATAGGGTTTTAGTTTCATTCCTCCATGAAATCAACAAATACTCCCTTCATATCTTATGATTTAATATTATGAAGCAAAGAATGTAAAGATTTGCCAATACTTAATGGATATCTTACGGGACCACTTTTTGCGACCACTTTTTTACGGAAGCTTACAAAATAGATGCATACTTAAAATTGTTTCATTGAGAAACTAGAGCTGCTTGAGCAGCTGATTTGCTCCACAGGCCTGAATCAACTGATATTATCAGAATTTCAGCGAATGAATTAATTTTTCATTCTATCAAATTACTTTTGTTCAGCCTGATAAAGGGCCACTAAAAGGAACATTCCAATGAAATTTGGTTGATGAACATCAGTTAGATTCTGAGAAAGTGATTTTCAAAGTTTCCACTGTAAAAAATATCGAGAAATGACCTCCTCCAATAAAATTACATATTTTTCATCTGATCACAATAATTTCTTGTAGACTGATAAAGGGTCACCAAAGGATCATTCATGTAAATTTTAATTGGTATTCATTCAGTTCTGAGAAAAGTCACCTTTTACCATATTTGGAAATTAGCCACGCCCATTAAATCCATGGTTTTCATTGAATCAATATTTCTTGAACAACTTTGAAAAAGGGTCACCCATGGATCATTTCTGTTAAGCTTGGTTGAAATTCACCCATTAGTTTCTGGGGAGACTAATTTCTAAGAAAAAGTTTACGACCAGACACACAACGAACAGAGCACCAGGACAATAGCCTCAGTGACCTTTAGCCAGTGGAGCTCATTAAACTAATTTTCATGAATATGTAGTAGTACAGGGTAGAATAATGAAACACATAATGAATACCATCCTGAAAAAATTTAAACTTAAATTATTATATAACTGTTTTATTGAATTGATCTTCTTTTTTTTTTTTTTTTTTGCTGTATACAATTTTTTTAAACAATTTGCCAACTTTAACCAATTTTTCACCAGTTTCTATCAAAGAAATTAATAGGAAACCAGACAGTCTAGGCTGAGATCAGACTGGATGTCTGTTCAGGCTAATCTTAGGTGTAAACTTAGGTGTATACTGACTACCAAAATTTTGTGTACAGCAAGAAAATGCAGTTAACAGCATGAGAAGTCTATAAGCAATAATCAATTAAGTGGTTGTATAATTGGGGTTAAATAAACCTTTTGACATTTTTGCCGAGGCCTGAGCACCTGATATTTCTCCCTCCAGTACTACCTTACAAGTCATTCCTGTTTCCTTTTTCTCTTGGGTTTAGGATTATCCAAGCAAATGTTGGAGACAATTGTTGAAATGCTTATGTGCTGTTAGGTAACTGACCTGTTACTAAATGTTAGGTAATTTGGAGTTCGATGGTTTACCAACTGTGCTATTACATGCTGCTGTTGATGCAATGATTTTTATAACAGTTGCATTAATGCTGAAAATCATTATTCAACAACTTTATAAAAAATAACCATATGATTGCCAAACATGTATTACCCATATTGAATATAAATAATCCTAATAGAGCACATACAAGTATATCTCAAGTTCCTGATGTTTTGCACAACATATACCATAAAAGCTCTAATAGAACCTGAGATATTTCCATTAGAAAGGGATGGGCTTTTATTAGAGGCTATGCTACATATCAATGGCTCAGTGTAAAATGTTGTAACTGCATAAAAACATATAGGCAGCTACATCTGTTTTCAGCTGAGCCATTGATATTTGTCAAGACAGTGAAAAAATGGCTAGAATAAACATAATCTGCATGAAAAACACATTTGATTGGGGAAAAGTAGCATAAAGCCTTTGTTGAATTTTTAGCGACCTTGATTTTGTGGGTATGGAGTCTATGGACCATTATTAGAGGGTGCAAGATGCTATAAAATCAAATAAAAAATGGTCAATTTCATCCTTTTGAAAGGGTGACAGGGTTATTTTAAAGCATGGGACTTTATTAGAATTTTATGGTATGTGTTACACAAACATCTTTGGCATGAAAAAATTTAGCTTTGACACTGGTTTTCATGAATTTGGACCCTCACTTTTTGGAAATATTCCCCAAAATTGCAGAAGAAACCTTCTATATCTACTTTGTAGCAAAACGACACCAGTTTTCAGTGGTTCTGAAATAAGCTGCCCGAGTTGTCTGAGTTGCCCATTAAACTGCATGAACAAACATATTTTCCTTGCTAAGTTGTCCGTGGACAAGTGAAAAGTCTCAAGAAAATATTGTAATATTTTCTTACAGTAAAAATTAGCAGTTTTCTAAAAATAAATGCCATAATACTTATATTTACAGTTAGTGAGACTATTTTATGGATGCTTCTTATAGCAAAACCAAAGTATCTTCAATGTCTGAAAAAAAATAAGACTATTTATTTGGAAAAAAAATATTAATGATAAAGAACAGACAAGAAAGCGTTTGATACGGACAAGCCAGATTGTGATTGTGGCTTGTCCATGGACAAGATGTCTTTCAAAATATTTCAGAACCCCTGGTTTTGAGAGTGGAGGAAAATCCTGCTTTGAAATTAAACAATTCGTAGGTGAATTCTTATATTGAAGGCTATGATCACCTTTGAATTTCTAGAGTCAATGATTTGTTGTTAGGCTACTGTTAAATTGTCCATCTAATAGTAAGTCAATGTTACTTTATCTGGTAAACTATCATGTGACTTTTAAGTGAAGTTTTCATGTTGTCATTTGGAGTTCAATCGGTATGAAATTATCTGATACTGATAACTATCAGAAAATCATTTTGAATATCCATTTTTCCGGAATCCTCCAAAATTCCAAACTCCTTCCTAAACGAAGTGTGCATACATTCTCTGGTATGTAGGCATCGCGATCACAGTGTATAGCCATATTAGTAGATTCATCTCTGTCAGATCAGTACAGACATGGTCTTTTGAGCATGGTAGAAGGTAGAGCCTTGTTTATTTTTCAGCCAGCGGTTTACCAGATGTATACTCCTACACTTTTGGGAGGGTTAATGTAGCTGGTATACAATCATCATTACATCAAATCAGCCTTCTTGTGTGTCCATTCTATTTCAGAGACAGTCAAGTTCTTTCAGTTGTGTATTGTTAGCAGCAAATGCTTAAATGATGAAGCAGCCTTCTGACATGGAAGCAAATACCTGAAAGAGAATAGAAATAAAATTAAGATGTTAGTTCTCCGGTAAAAAACAAAATGAAATGGCCAATTTTTCATAAATTTGACCTTGACCTTACTATGTACAATGATTTCTAATCAGCAGATACCTACTCATATGGCGTTACATTCTATCATTGTCTGGACAGTGTTTATTGTAGATAGGCGGACTTGGTGACACCCCAACTTTTTTCAAAGATCCCCCATATCTTTTTTGATTTGAGGGGATTTTTTTTAACCATAACAAAGAGCATGAAATAACACACATTTCTCAGTTGCGTTGATTTTGCTCTGGTATCATTTCTAAAATAGTATGTTTACTCGAGATTTCGAATACTATTAATTAATCATGCCAAATTATTCTCGAAATCTTTCCAAATATTCAGGAAAAGTTTTATTTGAGTTAATGTTTAGCAATTGACCAAGTACTCTGTAGGGTAATCTGCTGTATTAACTTTTCTGTACCTGCAATGCTTGAAACAAGATGCAAATCACAGATTTCTATAAAGTGAGGGGTTAAAACATACAAATAGAGGGTTCCATTGTCCTAGTATGACACACTTTTGATTGAGTTTTTGCATGAAAATGGAAAAAAAAAATCTCAAAAAAGAGGATTTACTTTCAATTCTTTGACCCCCATCCCTAGATCCACCACTGTATAACATGAAGAAAATAGCTGCTAAACTATGACAAATATTCTGCATTTTGTATTTCATCATTTTCAATCTGATATTCTCAATTTCTAACTGCCTGCATGCGTGTTATGAAAATAATAGTAACTGAGGGTTATATAACCTTATACACAGTCTCTCTCTCGCTCGCTCTCTCTCTTTCTATGTGTGTCTCGCTCTCTCTCTCTCTCTGTTATCAATACTGCAACAAATTAAAATTAGTCTAACAGACCAACAATAATTAAAAGGGTACAGAGACCTAAAGCAGTGGCGGATACAGGGGGTTCGAACTTTCATCCCTCCTCCCCTTAATCTTTTTAGGGCTACATTCAATCATCATTGTCTTATAATACGGAAAAGAAACTCATAGTTTGTAATTCGAACGCTCTTTATCCGCCGCTGCACAGCAACAAAAATTACTAAAAAGTGGAAGGGGGTCGAACGTGATTTGGTCCGAACGGTGTAGAAAATCTAAATCATCAATGATCGAACAATAGAACTTTAAAGGTAAGCGTAAATGGAGAATGCAATGAAAATAAAATTACCTGAACATATATACAGATGGTCAAAACAATGCAACATGTATTTATTAGACAAATCTTCCCGCGAAGCGGAGAGCTGTGTATTGTAGACTAGAAAAAACTTAGCGTGGTGCGCATGCCCAGCGTCTTGAAGAATGGTCGTACGCTTACGATAAGATTTATACCTGCGATGTGTTTAGTAAAACGGTCTTAAAGATTGTCGTGCGAACAACAATTATCGCAGTAGTACGACAAAACTTAAGATTTCCTTAAGATCGTTTGTAAAACGGGCCCCTGGATCCTAGGCAAAGAACAACACATGGTTGTGACTATATGTCATTGTATACATGTGCGTTTTTTCCGTTCCTACGATTTTTTCTGGACAATTTCTTTTATACATATTGACGGATTTCTAAATAAAAATAATCGTTGAGATAGGTAGATGAGATATTTGGAATAGATTTTCAGATAGGTCCAAGATTAAGGTCACAGCTGCTCATGGTCAAATATTGAAATTAAGCCCGTCCAAAGCATACCAGTTCTTACATTTTCAAGTAGATTTCGAAATAACGGTTCTGTTGTTATTCTCTAATATGAGTATTTGTGTCATCTGGCAGAAATTGTTAGATAACTTTAAGGTCGTAAATCAATGTCCAACATTAAAATTGAGCTTGCCCGGAGTATTACTCCTCAATTTAATTTGATTAAATTAAATTTAATTTGAGATAACTTGTCATGGTTGTTCTCGATCGTGATATGACATTTTGCTTGAAAGAAATATTAGATTTCAAAACAATGCTGAAAAGGGCGAAATTGATTGCAACGTGCAATTTCTTCTCTTACTACGATGTATCAGTTGTCAACAACATATCGATTTGTTTTTTCTGGTCGCTTTTCCTACTCAAAACTGGGATATTTTTCTTTTCGAAATTAATTGCGACGTGCAATTTCTTCTTTTTCTTCAGCAACATATTTTTTGGTCGCCTTTTCCTACTCAAGACTATGACATTTTTTCTCTTGTTTCCTCACTATATTCATAGACAAGTGTGACGGTAAACAAACTACATCACAATGTCAATAAATATGATGTATGTTTTTGTGAGGCTGATTAATTGAAAACAAGAGTCCCCAGGCCGAATTGCCGTTATACACTTCAGAATGAAAAATTGGACACTGTTCTCAATTGTATCTGTTCAGAATAGACATTTACGGTTCAGTTTCCCCCGAGCGGCCGTCATAGCGCAGTTGGTAGCGCGCTGGGCAGTCAAGCTAGAGGTCCCGGGTTCGATCCCTGACCGCGGCACTCATCCTTTGCGACTATTTGTCTACCACCAATGGGTTGATAATCGCAGACCTATGTGGGATAACAGCTGGAGGCCCGGAAAAAAGATGTGATGGTAGTACTGCTGTGAGAAATACCAAGAATCCCTTGTTAGGTGATCCGGCCGCCGCGGTATGACTGAAATAATATTAAAGGCGACGTAAAACCCCATTCAAGCAAATCAGTTTTCCCTGTTTCGATTTTATGTCTTTTATGGTTTTCGGTGGATTATCATGAAATGATGGTATATTATCATTTGATAAACTCGTCGCCAAACCAGTGCATTTACCATAAAGTTATACCCTGATTTCGTTCAATTTACCATATTTAACCAGTCGGAGCGATACTCAGCTATTTCCGTAACCGGCAACAGACCGTCGTTAGATTGATCGAGTGGTGTGCCAAATGCCTTTTTGATATTATCCAAACGGAACCAAATAAAAATGACGTCATGATTTTGCATAGCATTCACGTGCAAAATGATGCGATTTATGAAAATGTGTCCCTCAATGTTCGCATGTTTTCTCATTTTTGCATTTAAGAAATTGAATGATCATTTGTTTTTCGATAAAGATCGATTTATATTTCTTTGGGTGACCAACAAAAGCTATATATTTACTCGTGGTCCGTAGCTTTCTTTGTTCATCCAATGAATTATATATAAATCGATCTTGCTCTGAAACAAGCAATTATCTTTATGTTAATGAAAAAGTTTGTCTTGGGAGAAATATAATTTAGTTCTACTCTCGTCCATCAAGATTCGGTAGGAATTTTTATGTGTCAAAGCTTACAAAATAATTGCAAACTCAAAATTGATTTTATTGAGAAATAAAAACGTTTTAAGCCAATAGGAATGCACGAATCTTTAGGGATACAACTAAAACTAGACTATTTCTTGTTTTGAGTTCCTTTTATCTGTTGAATTTATCCAGAGTAACTAAAACTGAACTTATCTGACAAAAAAAAGCAAAACTATTATAAACGACCACAGCCTGGTTTTACTTTTACTTCTGTTGCGTTTCCATAAATATTTGAAACTTTCTTAGTTAGTTCATCTGTTCTAACTATTTACAAGACGAAACAAAACTGGTCTTATCTCATTGAGTTGAACAACGACAATTCTTAACCGAAGAATTTTTCAAAGAGTCTTTGTCTTTTGGAGAAGAAAATATTGTTGACAATGGAAAAAGTAAAATTTTTGATTTTGCATAAATTCTTCTGCACAAAGCTTTTGGAATCAGATGTGTCAAAAAGCGTGTTTGATAAGTGGGTACTTTTCATGTCCAACCTTCGATAGATGGGGTCATATTGTTTAAATGGAGTACGTCTGTACGCCCTCCCGGCATTCCTTCTTTCTGGGAAAACGTTATCTGCGAAATTAACATTTACCCTTAACTTCAACAGTGTTTAAGTAACAATGCTCATATTTGGCATATAGGTAACTCATCAATACGCATCTTTGGAGATCAAGGTCATATGACTGGGTCAAGGTCAATTGTATAGGTTTAACTTCTTAAAATGTGGTAAATTTTCACAGCAGGTCAGTTTTATTTTCTGTTATTTCGGACTTGTTTTAAAATGTGGGTGTGTATCCCCAATATGATAGAGACAAATAGGGATTTTGACAGCCCTTCAATGTTCGTGGCCGGAGGACATCTTTAATTGGTCTTTGATGACAGTTATGGTCCTTCAGCTTCAGTCCAGATCAAACCCCCGTTCATACTAGCCGTGTAGTTTGGTTTATTCTGGTTTATCGTTTACTCGTCTGAAATTTGGGGTACTCCTAAAGTAACGTTATATACAGAGAAAGCTGTGGTAAAATGAGGAGGCTGTGTGGATTTAAAATTGGAATATTGGTGGTGAGTTGTTTATTTGATTTGTTTATACTTAGCAAAGTAAAAGCTTTGTTCACTAAAGTCTGAAAATATCAATTGTGATCTGCGTTCTGAATGACGATAATAAAACGGTGCAAACACAACTGTTTTCCAATTAAACCCCGCTTTGCACGCAAGTGCGCGTGCAAAGCGGGGTAAAATTAGATAACTGTTTGTACCTTTTTGTCATCCTGAACGCAGGGTAGATGAAGGCAAACAGCGTCGATCCACGTCAGCTTGAGTAATCTAGGATTACAACGGATCGATACTTGTTGGGCTTTTGATGAACCCCCTTTTCGTTTTACAAGGAAATAATACATCGTCACTTCCGCGGTTTTATGTGACTGCAAAATCAATGTTTTGTTGGCATCTTCGGCGCCCGGCCGACGCTATTTATACTAACCGGCCGATGAAATGAGGAATCGCCGACGTGTTGGCGTCGCAGATTTTTATGCGACTTTAGCTTAGACGTGTGCCTTATACAGACTACGGCCAATATGTGCACCCACACAGCCCGTTATAACTTCAAAGGGTTCTTTTTTGTGACTTGTAAATGCTCTTTCCATGGGATCAGGAATGTTGTTTATTTTTGGTTGTTTAGATTACCAATCTGCTCAATATCAGTTTATTTCTCGAAAGTATGAAGCTTTGGAAATGTCGCGCTGAATGTTTTTATTCCTCATTTAGCTGATTTACGCATTTTACCAATTAACCTAATTCTTTTTATTCCTCACTAAGCTGATGGTAACATGCATATGTGATGCATTCCATTTACAAGGCCAGCCATCCATTAGAAGAGCAGTTTGCCGGGTAAGTTTGAATTTACAAAACTAGATTTTGAAAAGGGTTTATGAAATACAAATTTTATTAACCCTTTCCTGTTTTACAAAATTTTAGACCTGTCCAAATTCAAAGGTTTTGCAGACGAGAATTTAAAGAGCATTTAATTTGAAAAATAACCATTCAGTTGGGTAGAAAATAGTGTGGAAAAAGAAGAAATTGCTTGTCAGAAGCAATTTCTTCTTTTTTCACAATGTTTTCCCAATCATAAAATCACAGGCACGTAAAAAGCAGGGATTAAACAGTAAAGGGTTAAACCAGTCATCTATAAGCAGACACAAACAAGAATTTGCCGAGTTTTCATCGATGAACAATTAATCGCCTAAATTCGCCAAAAAATCTTGAAATTCACTGATTTTTAAAAAATGTTTGGCGCGTCACATAAAGCCGTTTTTAAAAATATGACGTCATCCTATCCATTGTGCCGATATTTTCACGCCAGTAGCTCATTTCCATAGTTATTGCACAAGTGTAATATTAACACCCGTGTAAGTTCTTTTTTTAAAAAAAAAACATCTAAGAATTTACTCCCATGACGCATGCTATGGTATGTCCTTTAAAAAAGTAATGCGACATTTGAGCTCATTTTCAGCTCCACTTGCCGAAGGCCACTAGGGCTATTGTCATGACGTTGTGTCCGTCGTGCGTCCGTCCGTCCGGTCGTAAACTTTTTCTTTAACAATCTTCTTCTCAGAAACTACTGGAAGAATTTCAACCAAACTTCACAGGAATGATCCTTGGGTGACCCTCTCAAAGTTGTTCAAGAAATTTTGATCCAATGAAAAACATGGATTGAATGGGCGTGGCTAATTTCCGAATATGCCGGGTAAAAAGTGAGTTTTCTAAGATTCTAATTGATGGATACCAATAATATTTTACACGAATGATCCTTTGGTGACCCTTTATTAGTCTACAAAAATAATTGTGATCGGATGAAAAATATGTATTTATGGGCGGAGATCATTTCTCTATATGTTACATATATGGTGGAATCTTTGAAAATATTTTTCTCAGAATGTAATTGATGGATATCAACCAAATTTCACTTGAATGATCCTTGAGTGACCCTTCATCAGTCTACCAAAAATTATTGTGATCGGATGAAAATATGAATTTTATGGACGGAGGTCATTTCTCAATATGTTATATAGTGTAAAATTTGAAAATCATTTTCTCAGAATGTAACTGATGGATATCAATTAAACTTAATTGGTATGATCCAAGTAGAAACTTTGAGAATCATTTTCAACATCAGTAGAACCAAAAATATCTAAAAACCTAGTCAAATTTTTGATTTGTTATTACAAGAATTTCAAGCCTGTGGAGCGATTCAAGCCATTCATGGCTTTCTAGTTGTCATTTTCGCTTATTTTTGCATTTCTTCTTTGATTTAACGCTTGGTTTGACCTTCACTGCGTACGATTTTCTTTGAGAACGGACGGTTAACGGATTGGGGTCGTTCCCAGAGTAGCTGTCCTCTTCATAGGTAGAAAAAAAGACGGTACCTCTACTTAAGCTTGAGTAGCCCGAAAGTTGAAGGGCTTTACTTAGAATTTTTTACTTAAAGATATTAAATTGGATGAAGATAAAGGGCTAAAGAGGTCAAAGGTCAAATCCTAATTTAGAACCTACCACCGCATCGGAAAAGAGTACATTTTTTATAAAGAACAAATAAGGCCCAAAATCCGGTGGGGTCTGACCTACTGGTTACTTTGTGGACAATTCCGGATAATCAAAGATCGATTCCTTCATTCATATAGTTAAAATTTTAGAAATGGATTGATTGATTGATTGAATGAAGTTTAACGCCGCTTTCAACATTATTTAAGTTTTATCGCGGCGGCTGGAGCACCTAACAATGGATTCCTATAATTTCTTTCACCGGTACAACCACCACATTCTTTCCTAGCCTCCAGCCGCTATCTCATATAGGTCTACGATTATCAACCCATTGGTGAGATTTAAAAAATGGAACAAGAAAAAGCAGATGATTAATGTCATTCGGAACATAACTCGGCCATTTCCGATCTGCAACAGATCTCGGATGTATGTAAGGCGGAAGGGTATGTAACAAAATCGTGCATTTTGTTAGGCGGAACCAGTGTAAGGAAAACTAGCACTATAGAATTATATCTATTACAGTAAATAACGGCTGAAAAAAGCTTAATTTTTGAGAATGACGTTATTCTCAAAAATTAAGATTTTTCAGCCGTTATTTAAGAATCTAAAGATATCTATATAAGGATACGAGGGTTTCACGTCTGTGACTTAAACGAGTAGCGTTGGCGACGTCGAATGTTTTCACTCACAGTTTCGAGGGCTAACGCCATTTTTACTGACGTCATCGAGTTTTTCCGAGGGTTTCCCGTAATCTTTTTTTTTTTTTAAAAAAAAGTCCGTCTATGTACATCCGAGGTTGATCGTGAGATTAGCCGAGTTGTGTTCCGAATGGATTAATGTTAGTAAAACATTCTTACAGGTTTCCAAACAAATGCTTCTTATTCCACTTTGTTTGTTACAAACATAAGGAACAACGTAGGAATAAAGCCCTTGAATTAAAAAAAATAATTAATATTTCGATTACTTATTGAACCAACATTTTGCAAGTTAACACTAATTAGTGATCGCAACAGCTTCCGGAGCTTTCCACTAATGGGATTCCATTCAATATTTGGGATCCTAGGGATTCCCAGACGGCGAGAAATTCACTGCTCACAATATTTTGAAATTCACCCGACTCAAAAATAATTTTACTTGAAAACTGTTTTGAGCAAATCTGATTTTTTAAAATGGTGCCTAAAAACCAATCCTATGAACCTTAGTTGAATTTTAACAAATACTTTCTTACTTAGTACAAGACTTTTAAAGAACGGAGATTTAGTAAACAGGCGCACGCACGCATGAAAGGCGGATAAACATTGGGACATGTCTAAAGTTCATGCTGTCTGCAACCAGTTTAGCTTGAATATGACATATAATTGAAGATAAAAATATTTTTTCAAAAAGCAGTCATTTGAAAACCCCCCTTACCCTGTTAAAGACTAGCTTTAAGGTTCATGTAAAGTGTTTGAGACCCAATTTCAAGGGCGAGTTTTATACCAACGTTTGTAGTAGTACGTGGGTAGTACTTTAGTCTGTACTTTGTTCAAATATGGGCCAATTTTATCCAACAGTCTTGCAGTTGCTTGTTCTGTACAAATGACCCTTCTCCACGATTTTTTTACTATACCGCTATAGCTATGGCAGTCTTGTGTTGCTTAACTGCTTCTGCTCACGAATAGCTTCATTTTGATATATAATATTCCTGGTCATACTGCTTTTTCTTGGCAAATAAAGTGTTTTAAAATTGGTCCTCAAACACTTTACATGAACCTTAAGGACATTATGGTTAATTCTGTACTTCTTTTGGTAACACGACTTTCTTGTTTCTAAATTTGAATGACTACCACATATATAATGCATACTTAGTGTTTTGTATTAGAAAAAATATCTAACGAGGTTGGGAGAATTGATCATTGGCGAGGCTCTGCCGAGACAATTATCAATTCTCACAACCCAGTTAGATATTTTTTTCATACAATACACTAAGTATGTATTATATTTATCTTATAACCTACATTTGTCTTGTTTTCGTCGATTTTTTTTTACTGAAATGCAAGTTTCTAAAAATAACCACATTATATTATTGTTCTAAAAATAACTATGTGATATCATAGAAAATATCATACGAGATGTTTTTATACGGATATTTGTATAGTTATAAGATAAATACAAATACCAGGTATTCAAATTTACAGTATTTCGATTTCAGACGGCCCCGCAATGTTGTCCAGGCCATGTATGTAGGGCTTATCAGCGATTTGACGCATCTAGACCAGTGGCTGCTTGCGCAATCAGCATTCAATCCAGACGTAAGTTTTGATGGTGTTTGTAATATCTTAAGGGAAATCTATGTAATCGAGATATTACGAAAATCATTTTGTAAAATCATATTGATTGATAAATGAAAAATTACACAAAAAAGGCTCGCCGTCACAATACACCATCTGCGATATTGTAGTCGGAGTGTTTGTACTGCCTTGCCGTAGAAGCTACTTTTATAGCAACGTGGTAGAGCACTCGCAAAGGGACACAGAGGTCCCGGGTTCCAATCCCGAAAGAGTGGAATATTTAATGGCGGTTAATAATATTGAGTTCTAAGGTATAAAAGTAGTCTAATGACGGCGAATGTGTTTTCGAAAAACACAACTGGAGGGGGGTATCCTCCAATTCTGTCGTTCGATTTTTGGTAACATAACCTCTTATTCAATGCAAAATGCTGGCTTTCATTTTGTGGAACGGGAAACCATAACCTTGACGGTTGATTCGTGCATAGGCTAACGCTCATTAATTTCTAGGTTTACACCGTACCTTCGGCGTCGTTGGTGGACCTATACAAGTCGTTTGGAGTTCAAATCACTCAACAACGCGAGTACCAAAATGTTATTAACGATGCTTTGGCTTTAATGACAAAATGACATACTGTTCTTAGTCAATCGCATACCATACGTAAGTTGTGATCACTTTACTGATTTTGCTTACAACGAATGTGAAATCTGACGCTGTATTTTCATTCTCTAAAATAAAATGAGCAAGCCAAAATGGCCTTTTTAATGACCACCATAGAAACAGCGACATCTTATGACCGATGATAAGACATGCAGTGTCTACACGTTCCTTTATATGTTGAAAGACGATAAAAAAGAAGTCGGTTGAAAATTTTATAATTTAGGTCAGTTTGTTCAAGATTTTTTGGTGGTTCGTTTTCATTGCGCTTGAGTGTACATATATACATGTATTCCGGTATACGGTCGAAATTGCTCGAGCGACCGCGTCTATCGAGCGACCGATTTTGTTAAGCGGCAACCAAAAAAAGTCCCTTAACCGTAACAAAATCTCTGAAAAGAAGACATTTATTATCAAAAAATCGGTTGTTATTGAATTGTCTGCTGTTGGTTCCCATTAGAATAATTTTAATAAGACAATTCTAACGGGCTTGAACATCATGGAATTCAGTGCGATTTTGTCGACAATCAATACATTCTATCAAACTTACCTGTCACATTTATCACGATCTTCTGTATTAAGCAACTGTTCCCATAAACGACCATTATGGTGGTCCCCTTAGTGTTCGCATTACACAAGTTTTACTGAATACCTATTTCAGCTTTGTATGCTCCTGGCTCACCAGTTCAGAGACGAATATGTGGATCCTCAAGTAGAGACATGCTTTCACAGCAGCGTCAAAGGTCAAGAGATCAAGGGTTCGGACGTCAGTTCATCGGACAGCGATCATTCCCCGGGATGTCGAGACAGACCAGATTCCCCAGTCCGGTCAGGGATCTGCAGCAACTCGCACGAACCAACGCCCGACAGAGCTTTACCGGGAGATCATTTCCTTTTCCCGAAGGAAGAGATCAGATCTCCCCTTTTACGGATAGATCAAGATTCGACCCTCGTTCATTTGCGTCTCGTTCAATTTCAAGTAGATTTCCTGATGGAACGTCAAGAACTTTCAGGAGTCAAATGACTACTCCTGATGAGCGGCCACAGTTCGGATTTGAAAGGAGTCAATTTCCCGAGACTCGAAGATCGTTTTCCCCTGGTCGTACACCCTTTTCTCGAGGCCAAGATCAGTTAATCGGGCGATCACAGTCGTTAGGAAGGACAGGATTCGGCCAATCATCCGAGTCTCGATCTATGAGCACAGGACAAGGACTCACAGAAGGCCAAGCCATCATTAGTCAGCTCAGTCGGTTCCCTACTGAGCATCTTACACAGGGATCATCTTTACTTGACCAATCATTCGGGTTTCAAGATTCTTTACCAGCCGATCGTCCATCTTTGACATCCAGTGGTCAGTCTTTGTCACCATCACGTGATGCAGCTTTCACGTCCAGAAGTCGAACAGTTGACGGCGCAGTGGGTTTCCAAGATTTACTTCCCCAGGCCGATACATCTAGAACCTTTCTGTCACAGGGTGAGCTTCCACAGACTTCACTGCAAAGCGGCGCCTCTGAACCACTGATACCACCAAATGGAGCTTCGCAACCGTTGACACCATCGGATGGCTCTTCTCAGTCATTGTTTCCAACAGGAGGCGCTCCCCAGACATTCCTGCCACCAGAATTCGCTTCAGTTTCTTTCTTACCATCAGGCGGTGCTTCTCAACAATTTTCACCGCCAGGTGGTGCCTCTCATTCTTTCTTGCCAACAGATGGCGTTCCCCAAGCGTTACTAGTGGAGACACCGGCAGTTTCAAAGACCCCAATCAAAGTATCAGCCTCTGGTAGCAGTAAAAATATGCACGTAGAAATTTCAAATGCAAAACCTGTTATTGCAGATATTTCTTTTAATAATGAACACA
Source organism: Fragum whitleyi (assembly GCA_948146395.1). NCBI lineage: Eukaryota > Metazoa > Mollusca > Bivalvia > Cardiida > Cardiidae > Fragum > Fragum whitleyi. Next base: position 72,504,457 of record OX411543.1, on the reverse strand, counting down.
GTGTACAAAACACAGAACACTCTGTTCAAAGTAACAATGTTCAACCTGCAGTTATAGCTGGTGATACTATTGTCAAAAGTAATCCACAGGTAATTGAAACACAATCAACCAATCTACTTAAGAAAGCATAGAACAATTTAAAATCTAACCAATCAAAGGCAATTTGAAAACCCGTCGACCAAGCGGAAAGTAGATCCAGAGTCTTCATGACACAATGGACAAGAAAAGGTGAAATAAACTTTATACTAGTCATGAGGTAAAATTTCTTCATTTAAAAAGTATCTTGAATTGTATTCTCCATTTCAGATAAAGATGAAAGTAAATTGACCTCACGGCTTCCAAATATACGTTTTGATAGTCAATATCTTTAATTTAGGATTGTCTCATAGATTTTACTGTCAAAGAAAGTCATAATCGTTTGCATTTATGAATAAATATCATCATATTTTTTCTTATGTTACCAGGGTAATTGATTTAATTGTGAATGTGGAAATTTACAAAAATGCTGTAATTCCTGTAAATTTAATCCATGCATGTTATTGTAAATATCATTTAAAACATTTTGGGTATCTATGTATAATTTGCTAAATATACTATGTATATTTTATAATGTTGGAACATAATTAAATGAATCGCTTGCTTTTTATTTCTTTTTTCATTACATATATGGATTTAGAGAAAAGAACGAGTCATTTCAAGGATAACACTAATATCTGTCAGCTAAGGGTTTATGGGACTCCCAACTCATGGAATAAAAAAGTTTCAAGTTCAAATTAAGGATTCTTAATTTCATAGTAGAGAACATTGTGGAACGAAGAAAGCGATTTCTTCTTTTCCACAAGTTTCTCCCTAAAAGACTATGGATTTCTCTGTAAATATTACTAGATACCAGCAAATATTTTCTAAAATAACTTTTGTTGCGTAAGACCTTAGCTTCCTCCGTGTCAAACCCTAGTCCAGATGCCGGAAGACGATAATTCAGCTAATTAACAAAGGTCTATATCTGTTCGGAGCACACTTATGCGCCAGAAACAGCGATTTATCAAAAGTTTCACCTTGATAAATGACTGAACCTGCCAGAATATCTAGATATGTATTGGTGCAAGGAACCTTCATGCCAAATTGCATAGTGTTGAAGTTACAGGAAAATATTCGTTAGCATGCTATGTTTTTGCAGACAGACAGATGAACGGACAGCTGTATATTTAATACGTAATAACATGTAGTGTATTGTAAAAAAAAAAGATATCTAACGAGTTTAGGAGAATTGGTAATTGTCAAGGCTCTGCCGAGACAATTATCAATTCTCAATTCCCACAACCGAGTTAGATATTCTTTTACTGTTATCGCGCAGATATTCGTATAGTTAAAAAAACAACATATCGATGCGGGGGCAAAATAAAAGTTTCTAACAGCTGAATATTTTTTTTTAAAACCAATCTTACTATAGCCTTTAACCCTTTATCAGAGGACACGATTTCAGACTAGTCCAAATTCAAAGAAGCTGCAGACGACCATTATTAGTTGATGAAAATTTAAAGAAATATTTATTTTTGAGACAGAAAAAGACAACAGAGAAATTGCTTGTATCAAACAATTTCTTCCATGTACTGAAATGTTTTCGGAATTTCTTGGCTCATCTGAGCACGAAGTGTTCCATGTGTGCTCTATTGATCATCTTTGGTCCGTTGTGCTCGTCAGTCAATAGAAAGTAGTCAACAATTCTTTAAGTCAAGTCAGAATCAGAGGTGTGTACAGAGTTCTATATATATATATTGGCGGATTACTGTTTGTTTGGATGGGGTTTGAGCCACTTCCAACAATCTTTCAATTATATCGCAGCGGCTCCAGTACTTAACAATGGATTCCTGGTATTTCCCTCACCAGTACTACCATTACATCCTTTTCTAGCTTCCTGCTGCTATCTCGCATATGTCTACGATTATCAACCCATTTGTGGAAGACAAATAGTCGGAAAGTACCTTTGTAGGGAATAGAACCTGGGACCTGGTGGATTATTGATCTAGCCCTCTCAACTATGATAATTTGTTTGTTTGAATGAGATTTCGTGTCACTTTGAACAGTACAGTCAAACTTGTTTAGAGCGACCAAAACAGGGACCACCAAACAACGGTCGTTTAAGTAAATGACCGCTTAATACACGTTTTGTTTACAAATAAGAAACGTATCTTTTGATTGAATATGCAAAATTATTGCGTAATTCTCAAGATCCTATGTTGTTATAACTCTATAGAATCGTCTCATTGGGACGATTCTGCTAAGTTTTAACAACATAAGATTTATTTTTAATATTTAAACCAACAATACCTACTTTTAGGATATTTTGATTAAAAAAGCAATTTTCTAAAATGATCGCTTTATAGACGTGGTCTTTCGAGCTAGGTTGACTGTATCGCAGTTACATCTTGGCGGCTGGTGCATCTACCCATTGTTATCCAACAGCAGTTTCTGTCAAAATTACAACATTTTTTACCTAGGCTGTCACCTATCAATCCCACGAAGGCTCACAACTTATATTTTAGCCTGTGCATCACATTTCCAACAATTTAATCTGTGCTTAAGGTTCAAACATTAGACAGCATATACAGTCATATAGTGCAATTAGAAGACAGTATGACTTACCATACATGCTTCAGGCCTTATCTTTCTACAAAGCGCAGAGTATAGACTCTGGACAGACTGTGTGGATACACAGTCTGGCCAGAATCTTTGCTTGGCGCATATTTAATTTGTTGGAAATTTCACGCATATGCAAATTTTTCACATGATTGGTTCGAAACAAATTATGCTTGTTACATTGACATTGGCAAATGAAACTTGGCCCAGCAAGGTTCAAACCCACAAAACAATTACTGATGGAGCTATCTAAGCTCATTGCAACAAGCTAGTTACTTTGCATTGCATGTGAATGTTGAACTGACAAAATGAATTTGATTGACCTGTCCATGATGTCATTGTCAGCCACCATCTTTCATACCAATTTCACCACAAACAAATTGTCAAGGACATTTGATAGAGAAATTTTAATGTATATTTCATTTTTCATTTACACAAATATGGAAATATTTAGAACATTGACACATTTATACGGAATATATGAAACAGAAAAAGTGACACAATAACAAAAGCAAGTAGTATTCATATTATGAGCATTTAGAGAGAACAGTTTGTGTTATTTATGTAGGACTTTCTAAAATATAGTTTAGTTTATTTGACAGGAGATTGAATTAAACCCAAGAGCTATTTCAATATCGATAGATGACATTCTTTTTTATAATCTTTAAAAAATATATATTTCATTCTATTCCTTTTCCCATTGTGACATCAATAAATTATACTGCTCACTGGAATGTTATGATCAGAAGCTCGAAGGCCATAATTAAGTTGCCCAATTATACTATACAAATTTCTTTGAATCAAAGTTTTAAGTGCTGAATATGCCTAGTTTTACAATACATATTAATCTGTGACTTTACATAAACAAATATACAATTAATTCACATCATAATCACAACATACTGACTTAACAAGTATGGACGAATTTGATCACATTTTCACAAATATTTCACATTTTCACAAGTACACAAGGTCATGATTACTGACAACAAGTCAGTGCAGAGCTCAAGGGAAAAGGGTAGGTGAAATGCTAAAATTAAATTCTAGTTTCAAAGTAAATGGAATAATTTGATCTGTTTTGATGGAACAAACCAAACCAGTAAGCAAAAACTGGATTTTGAAAGTTAAATAAAGATCTTATGATTTTTGAGAGCTGACTCTTCTATCAGTAACTCTTGAAACAATGAAATGAAGCACAAATTGGAGTAGTGTACAATGTGAATTTCAATTCTTCGACCCTCTCATACACTATTCGGAACATCACTCGGCCATTTCCGTAAACTGCAACAGACCTCGGATGTATGTAAGGCGGTTGGGTATGTAACAAAATTGTGCATTTTGTTAGGCGGAAACAGTGTAAGAAAAACTAGCGCTGAAACAACCAGCGCTATCTTAAGATTTTTATCTTTTACAATAAATAACGGCTGAAAAATCTTAATTTTTGAGAATGATGAATCATTCTCAAAAATTAAGATTTTTCAACTATTTTTTAAGAATCTATAGATATTTATACGATGGTTTCACGTCAGTTACTCAAACAAGTGGCGTTGGTGACGTCAAATGTTTTCACTCAAAGTTTCGAGGGCTAATGCCATTTTAACTGACGTCATCAAGTTTTTCCAAGGTTTTCCCGTATTTTTTATAAATAGTCTGTCTATGTACATCCCAGGTTGGTCGTGAGATTGGATTGAAGACATTACTTCCAAATAGCCAATACAGGATCCAATTAAAAATTCTATTAACCAATGCAAGAGAGGGATAAGTGTCTATACATTTTGAAGATACTTGTTATGGTATTGTGTTAACTCTTGGAAATGTGGAGACTCACTTAAAATAATTGGTTAGAAATATGGTACATGATGATGGTTAGTGTGACAAGTTATTCATAAGTTGGTTCCCAAAATCCCATAAATCCAGCTCTTCTATGGATAAGCTGGAATTATGGGATTTTGGGCACCAATATTTTACAGTGTATATGTGTCTTGAACATGATATGTATTGTGTAAAAGATTTAAAATGGACGGACACAAAAACTAGAGATTACACATTTATCTCAAAATAATTTATAGCACTTACTTCAGTATTTTGCTTTTAATTAATCTTACAGCTATTTGTTTATCCTCTTGAAAGGTAGCTTATCAAAAATTTAAATATCTATGACCTTCTTTATTCAAAGATATAAAAATTGTATACCTTGTATACCTCTCAACTTCAGTTTATTTATGCTATAAAAGCTGTAAATAAGTTGAGAGGCTTGATTGTGCTTTGGTTCAATCAGGGGTGTGGAATTCCTGTGCCAAATTTATACAACAAAGCTTTTCTTCTCGCAGACAAGTATATTTTTTTCAAGGTTTTTTGTCTGTGGACAAGTAGAATACCAAGCCAAATCTTTGAATGGTACAAAATAGATCTTTAAGATAGATCTTTTGTTTATATCTAAAGGTAAAAGATATTGTTTCATTGAAGAAAATCCCAGGTTCAAGCATTTTCTTCATTAAAAACAATATTTTCCAAAAATATATGCGCTCACTTTTAGCTCACAAGTTCATTTCAATCCTAGACAAGTAGAAAATCGTCTCTAACTTGTCTAAGGACATGTGGAGAAGATCATTTTTTTTTCATATCCCTGTTTATAAAACAATTAAGATTATGGATATCAATAAATTTTGTCTGCTTGGCATAAGTTTACTATAGACCATCATTATTGGATTTAATCCTCGCTATGATTATCAAAAATCTTAGAATTATCATGACATGTGAAAACCATTTAAGGAAAGTGTCAAAAAAGCATTTTTAAACATATATTTTTCTTTTCTAACATTTTTGAATTGTACAGATTATTATTCTTTAATTTGAACAATTTTTGATAGTTTATGATTATTTTATTTGTTTGGGCCAGCTCAATATTTTGTCAACTAGTTCCAAATGAGGCAGAACAATTTCAATTCAAAATACAATATCTAAAGTTCAGCATACAATATTTGTAACTGCCTTTATGTTTATAGGCAGCAAGAACTGTTTTGCACTGAGCCATCAGTTGTTTAAATAGAACTTTGCTTAGTAAAATTTGACATTTTCCTATAGATTGTTATGTAAGATTATCAAAATTGAGGTCAAGGTCAAATAATCTCAAGTTGAAGGTCATCATTTTTTCTTGCCTTTACTTTTGTTTCCAATCTCTTTCATTGCCCATTCCATACCTTGCTGCAAAAGAAGACAAAATTAGGATATTAGTTGGCTTAAGAAAAATAAGGGTCTCAAGGACTCAAACTTCTTGGTCATAAGTGTCCTTGTAAAAGGTCAGGAAGCCCCAAAATGACATGAAATATCAATGATCATTCAAATGCTTCAGCATTTGTTGTAAGCACAGTAATTAAGTTTAATTAGGCTCTTGACAATCCAATCTAGATGTTTTTACATCCCTTAGAGACAGGCAGTGGCTTAAACTAACTCCAACACAATTCTAAAGCTTGGTGAACTTGGGCTGGCTATTAAATGTTTACTCAATAAACATTTCCTGACAATGGTAGTGCTCGAACCACAGACCTCCAGGTCACAAGTTAAGTGCCTATACCACTATGCTTAAATTGAGCAGGAGAGGGTTCATGGGATTGGTATAAGATTATTTAAGGTATCGAAGCTACTTATTCATGAGCTTAGGACTAAAAATAAAAAAAAACAAAAAAAACTACATCCTATGTACAATAGTTTTGACTAATGTATTTTAGAGAAAGTTCAGTATTTTTCATTCCCAACACTGATAAACAATCTTATCTATTAGATCTTATTTATAAAATCCCCCAACCTAAATCAGTTGCAATCAAATCAATCATATCATTCAAATGTTATTCATCATGCGGATTCAATTTTAAACCAGATTCATTCCAAAACTATTCACCTTGTCAACTTGACAGTCTTATCAACTGCATACTAGGTAAAACATTCTTCTTAAAGTCGTGTTTATTTTTTGTAAAGTTCTGGATAGACATACAAATGTGACCCGTCACATGAAAAGGGACCATCTGGGTAGTGCGTAAAGTGTCAACCTTTGTCAGACTGAATGGATTGCACAGACTGTCTAGGGTCGAAACTTTTCACATTTTACTAATTTTCTGAATCTAGATAATCAATCTACCTTCCCGTGAAAATTTTTTTGAAATGCGACCTCTGATTGGCCTGTTCTAGAACCAGTCTCTTTTTCAAATATTCATTTTAGGAAGTTCCAAGATGGTCCCTTTTTGCGTGACGGGTCACAAATGTATTGTAATCTGAACTTACTTGTATTCCTTCATTTTTCTGTGCACTACACCTTTGTATCTGCCACGCTCTGTCTCGTATTAAATGTAATTTCATTTGCTCAGAGATCTCTGATGGATCCGCTGCATTTATCAAATCTTGTTTGTTTGCGAAAATGAGGACTGGCACACCCATGAGTTTTTCCTCTTCCAATAATTCTTCTAGTTCCTACAATTATTGAATAATGGTCCCAATAATTCTTGAATACCCATCACAATCAAATCAAACAAAAGAATGCATGCAATAAATACATGTGTACAATCTCATTGTCAGATCTTTGACTAGACTCTATCCCACCTGATTTTCCTTTATAAACTAGAAAAATCTAAAAGTTGTGACTATTCAAGTCAAAAGGGACAGTCTGGGTAGTGTCAACCCTTGTCAGACAGTGCAGACTACGCAGGTGGACTTGAGTCCAAAAACTTTGACCTTGGCTATTTTTCAGAATCAAGAATGATATTTCTACCTTCCTGTATAAGCTTTTTTGAAACACTACATCTAATTGGCCTTTACTATAATAAATCTTTTTTCCAAATATACTTAGTTCCAAAAGAAAGTATGCACTTTCATATTTTGATTTTCCTTGCACTTTAAAAATTGGGGGAACCCTTGCTTGTAAATTTTTTTTGCATAATTTAGATTTGACTCTTAAGGAACAAGGAATAAAATCTGATTTCGATAAAGCTGCTTATACTGAGGACACATGCTAAGCACATATGGCGAAGACATTTGCTCTCCTAAAATTTCTTTTCTATAGTATGAGATGTGGGATTTTCAAGTTTTACTAGGGACTCCTTAACCATTCCAGACAGAAGTTTGACTTAACATAAAGATGTTACATCTGCGTCAACATTAGATATCTCTTTGTTGATTATCGTCGGATCAACCAGTACAATGGTCTTCTGCCTTTTCTACTGATATTGAAAGAGGACTAGAAAACAGATTCATAAGATTCCTATTGGAACATGAATACTAATTTAATTTTGTAGAGACTTTTCTTGTCACGGGGTTAATTTTCACCTAACAGTGAAATTTGTAGGTCAGACTGCGTTGTAGCATAGAGTACAATTATTATTTATATGTAAATTTATAATTGCAAGGTAGGGCATAAGAAATGAACTGAATGCGAATCCAGAATAATTATACATCAACTGTATGATATGATGAGTGCCATGTGCTTAATTTCTCAAAGTATGGATGGTCAATAGTCTTGAGGTTTGTCATGCAAAATTTTGTGAAGGTATGTGGTGTAACTTCTGCGATTAGAGAATTTTAAAAGTGTACACTTTCTTTTGGAACTGAGTCTATTTATTTCAAAACTTATCTGCAAGATGGTCTTTTTTGCATAATGGGTCTAAACTATATTTTCCATACGATTAATGACTTATTGTAACACTCGATGCTTTCAACACTTTCATTTTCATGCATTTTTGCCAAGATTTAACCCTACTACCATTCTTTTTTTGAGATGTGACTTTAAATGTATCTGTATTAACCCATCTCTTTTTCAGATATACATTTTAGGGAGTTCAAAATGGTTCCTTTTGGCATGATGGGTCACAAATATACAATTAAATACATACTCTAGTAGTATTCTATATTATTTTCCATACCTGACCAGTTTCATCAAATCTTTTTCTGTCTGCACTGTCTATAACATATATCTGAAGTGATAGAAGTAAGCAGAGACAGATAGAGGGGATATTTTAGATTCTAGATTATTGATCATTGCATCTCAAAAATAATAGCGTAAACCCAATCTTGTGGCTACTCATTAGAATCATCTCTGCACAACAATTCAAATGAGTACCAACAACATAGGGTTTTAATGAAACATAGATTTAAGACTGGCTTCCCCTTCTTATCTGTACTTATGGTTAGACATATAAGTAATAAAATAGTCATTTATGGTAACATATATTTCTTAATAAATGCTTCCAAGAGCTTAACATTCATGGGCAGTGAGCTTTTACCAAGTTCCCATTTTCTTGAGCAAGGTATTTATCAAACAGAACATGATATCTTTTTGATTTAACCTCTTAATTTTTAGGTTAATTTCCCTCAAACAATCATTGAGATTACTGGTAACTCTCTTTTTTTACATTTGACATTGAGCTGTGACCTTGAAGTTGGAGCTAGCTAAACTAGGCTGTTCCAAAGCGGACTAATACCCCTCTACAAGTTCTTATCAATAATGAAAAGCTTTTTTCAATCAGAAGGTCATAACTTTGTCAAAAGTCAATGGATCATGATCAAAATATCACTTGCACATCTCTGCCTGATACTGATCACATCTGTAAAGTTTAAATAAAATCAGACAATTATTTGCTAAGAAATCTTTCAGACAAAAAAGCCACATATGGACAGACTGATGGATCGATCGACAAGCTGACTCCTAACATAGTTTTGGGAGGTAAAAAACAATGTCAAATGATTAATGGCGCATCCACTCATGTATAACACCTAAGCTCAATACATGCTTATAATTTTCACTTTTGACTTTCAGTTTTAACCCTGAATTTGGATAAATCTTAAAAATGTTTGCACATCTATTCTTGACTGAGAACAGTTATACCTTGCTTCTTTGAAATACACCAATAAATGTAGGGGCTATGCTAATTAAACTTATATTCTTCAAATTTTCCACGTGGCAGAGCTTAGCTTAATGTGATGTCATTTGCTGAGTTCAATTTACAATTTATCATCGGTAACACATGTAGGTTACTGTACCCTAAAACCAAAGAGATTTACATGCTAAACAATAGTGAATACAGTACCTAGATTTTACATATCAACGTTGATAATTATATTGACCGTTTATAATTAGTAAATTAATTTCCAATCATACCCGAACTAGTTGAGTTATCTAAATCGTAAATGGAGTGACCCATTACTTAAGCTTCACCCTGCCATGAAAAAAAAATCATTGGATAATCTTGGAATAAATTAACATGAATAACTCACCAATATATCTGTGTTTTCATAGTAATTTTTCCAGTATGGTCTAATTTTTCTTTGGCCACCTATATCCCACACATTCAATTTATATCCAGTGGACTGGACGGATTTGATGTTAAACCCCTGAAAAAAAATATTTAAACATTTCAAGATTTACCATTTCCTGCAGAGTAAAAGGTTTACATTCCCATTGTTTTATACTTGAGAAAATAATTTGTGGTAAAAGAAGAAATTGTGTAACTAGTTTCCCACATTATTTTCAAACATATGGTTTCTTTTCACATTTCAACATTATCCTTTTTTTGTAGAGTCAAAGGATTTTTTCGCTTGGTTTTATACAATTTTATTTCATACTTGAGAAAACATTTGTGATAAAAGAATGAATTGTTTCTAACAACCAATTTTTTGTTTTCCTACAATATTTTCTACCACATTATGATGGTCTCTTTTCAATTGCATCCATCTTTCATTGTCGTCTGTATACTTTTTATACAAATTTAAAAATAATGGCTCATTTGAATAAACTTGATTTTAATAAATTAATTTAAGAGTTTTCAAGGTATTTTGAAGAACAAAATTACGAATGCCCTTGCCATTAATTTCAAACACAGTGGTTTGATACAAAATGGAAACCAAAAGAAAGACAAATAAAAAGGTTTCAATTTTAAACATATTTGGCCTTTAAAAATGACTTTGAACTTCTAACTTCAAACAAATAGTAAACTAGCTAAATATCAGAGGACCTTTGATGGACATTAATAAATGTGTTCAAGGTTTTGAATCACAAAAATTTGAAAAATTTCATTTTGACCCCTTAAAGAATTGTCAAGGGGTCATTTTACCCTTAAATTTTCAGTATTGCATTTTGATACCAAGAATTATAAAGAGTTAGACTTACCTATCTCAGGGAAAGTAAAAGAAGTCAACTAGTATAACTAAGGAATATTTACTATCTACTTTTTTTCAAAATAGTTTTGACTTCTTGAAACAGCACTCTTGGCCCCTTAAAATTTACAATCAAGGGGTCAATGACTCAGGAATTTAAAAAGCAAGATGAGCCCTGACTGTCCCAAAATTATAAATACTATACCTGGGTGGGAGTTATATGACTGATGTCCTCTGATGCTAAAGCTTTTAAAAGTGTTGTTTTACCAGCATTATCTAATCCTAGCAATAATATCCGCAACTCCTTGTCAGGGGAAGATTTCAGCTTTCGTAATAATGATAATAGACCCTGTTGAAGAAAATGAAAAGTTTCAAATTAAGCTTACAAGGCTATCATAACCCTCCCAAATCAGTCTATCAGGGAGGGCTATGTAATAGTAATTAGCTTTTCTGGTCTTAAAATCAAAGACTTTGTGCTGAACACTGCATGGATGCATACATGTATTGATAATCTTTGCTCATTAGGAAATAATTTAAGACAGAACAGATTATATTTTTTGAAGTACAACCATAAGTGTTGTCCAAATTGATCAAATTTTTTGTAGCAGTGTTCCTTCTGCTTCTGACATCTAGGGTATATATTCCACATTTGAGGGGTTTTCTACTATCCACACTTGATGGCAGGGATCGACACTAACACCAGTCCTCAAGCCCTGCGACTTATGGATTTTAGGGAGGACTGGTAGATATAACCAGGCTGCAGGTCCTTCAGGCCTGCAGTTAATGGCAATACCTAGTATTATTACCTCTTGTGCATGTTAATTATTTTTAGCATGAAAAATTTCAAATGTAATCAATTATCAACTTTGTTATAAAAACAACTGATTAGATGTCAATATGGAGCTTTTGGGCTACAAGTAGTTTTGAAAATTATATTCAAGGAAATGTAAAATGACTTTCTTCATAATAATACTTCTGTGTGTATATTATCAGGGTTCCCAAAAACCCTCAAATGGGGGGTTTTCACCCCCAATTTGAATCATGTTTGTTTCATGTAAAGGGGGTACAAGTTTGCTATAAATGACTGTTTTCACCCCCAAATTTAAAAGTCAGTGGGACCCCTGATTATTGAGAAAAAAAACCCCATAAACTGTCATTTAATTTGCTAGTGCCGATTTGATTTTGTGAGTTAGAAATTAGGGTACTTGCGAGTTTTAGCGAGTGGCTAAAAAATATCTCATAAATTTTCTTTAAGCTATTTATTTTGGGCCAAGTTGACTGGGCTGAGTTATTCTATGAGTCCAGTTGACTGCTAACCGTTTTCTTACAGCATGGGGCTTTTTAGAATTTTAAGGTGATTTGTTAATGTGCCAGTCTGGGAATCCAACCAACACATTAGAACCACAATTGTTTGGAAAGCCAATTGTTAAGTGCTATATCAACAGATCAAATTGAGCTATCTATCTATACTGCCTGACTCCCATTTTGGATATAGCTGACAGGTGAGCTAACTACAAACTAACCATTTTTAAGCTACCCTCTCCCCCATTGAAGAAGGGGTGGGAAAGCTATCTGTCAATATATTTTTCAATATGAAAGTAACAAAATTTGTGCTATGTTCTCTAGTTACATAAACATCAAAAAAAGTATTGTTTATGGTCATTTTGAAGAAAAATACCGGTTTTACTGTGTTGCTTGAAAAAACGACAAAGGAATGCGGCTTTTAGAGTCTGGCAGACATTCCCAATCTTGGGACATTCCTGAACCTCATGAAATAGGGTGAGACCGGATAATTATTATCAACTTGATGTTCATCGAATCAGTCTTTGATATTAGAGCTTAAATAAATTTTAAGGGCCTAGAAAACCCATCAAAATACCATATTTTCTGACAGCAGCGGGTAAGCTTCGGGTAACTACGCGTGACGTCATTCAACAGGTGATCGAAATTTGTTTTCAATGTTGAAGAGCACCCAATGTAAAGTGTGTAATCTACGGCTCTCTGTACCCGTACTTGTAACCGATCGACAAAAAACTAATATCCATCATAGGCATATCTAGGATTTTGTATTTAAACGCACCCAGGAGGCTACCAACATAGGATATATAAGATAGAGGCGATATGTAGAATGTGACAAAAAGCTTAACGGTAGGCAACATTTTCTCGCCCACTGGAACACAGCGCAAGTCAGCAATGCCGCGCTCTTCTAAGCGAGTGTTACAGTCACGGTGGGGGAGACCGGGGCTAGTTGGTCAAGTTTATTTAGTACACTTCAGTGGGGTAGCCATGTTATTTACATTGGTGCGGCAAAACTGAGCTCCGAAGGAGCGAATGCGAGCGCCGAAGGCGCGAAGCCCTTCTAGGGGGGTCCGGGGGCATGCCCCCCGGAAAATTTTTGAAAAAACGGTGCGATTTGGTGCATTCTAGACTATACTTGATCACAATTTCAGTAGGGAAGAAATAGTGTGGAAAAGGAAGAAATTGCTTGTCAGAAGCAATTTCTTCTTTTTTCACAATGTTTTCTCAATCATAAAATCACAGGCACGTAATTATAAGCAGGGATTAAACAGGAAAGGGTTAACCCTAGTACGAGGACTAATCGATAATGACATTAACAACTCACCATGTACTCACGGGGAATCGCATGTTTGACATCAACACTGTATGGAAACTCTGTACGGTAGTTTGCAACAGTATATTCAAAATGGCGGATAGGCGTTCGTGAAAAAGTAAGTGTTCTTTATTTTTGTTCGATGCTGATTTAATCTATCATCCTGTAAGATAATGACAACATTTACGCAATCAGATTTGAATACATTATCCATCGTACCTAATGATTAAACGTCCTATAGCACCGTCCGTGTGTAATACAGCTTCAAACATTGTGTTTTGATGACATTTAAAATTGAAGCGCAAAACGAAAGTAGAAATGGCCATATTTTCCTTAAAATGACCGCACCGGCAAAATCAAATGTGGCGGTGGATGGGGACAAGATATCTCCCTAAATATGACCCAGAATGTATTGGATCTAGCCCCTTGTCTAGGAAATATAGACACTTGAAAATTCCGATGGTGTAAGCTACAGTTAAAACCGAAACTAAATCGCTGTACAGTGCGGTATATGGATATATTTGTACTCACCGGTTTAAATTTCGAATGAAAAATCTGTACGCAACGGTTTATATAAATTACCATGTGAAAATCGTTCAACGGGTTGAATGGCACGAAAAGGTGAAAGGTGACTTTGATACTATTTAATCTTAGTTAATACTGCAGAAAGACGAATATATTCTTATTCTTAATTTTTATTTGTTTTGCCTGGAAATGAAGAAATCGTCGAAAGTGTATCATTTAACACATTTTTAAATTCTAATTGTAGGTTTCTATTTAATTCTTCTGTCTTTCCTCAATAATTTTTGTAAGACCCTGTACAAATCGTTAAGATTAAAGCGCTTAACAAAGGCATCAAACTTTAAAAATGTCGGAGTATATTCCAGACATTCTTCTCGATGATGTAATATTAATTTATGATTCTTTTTTGTTGTTGTTTTTTGTTTGTTTTGCATTGAAACAAAGAAAAATAATTGATAGAGTATCATTACACACCATTTTAAATCTAATGTTATGTATCTACTTAATTCTATGTCATAGAAAGTTTCAGTTTAGTAATCAAAACAGTTTTATAAGCTTGAACCTAGATTATTGTTTCTGATATCATACGAAATGCTTACGTTTTTTTAACTTTCAGCTTTAGAAGCTTACAGTTAGAAGAAATCTTATCGAAATAAATTATTTAATACTCAATAGTTCTGATACGAATAAGAAAATAGTTTTATTTCTTTTAGTTATCTCTTTCAGACAAATATCTTGTAATTTCCTTCCACAACATTTTTTAATTAAAAAGAAATTTTAAATGTTTAGAGAAAATTCATGGAAGCATATAGTTGCCAAGCTGCGTGTCTTTCCGTCCTTCCAATCTTCCAAAGTTATTTGGACAATTGATTTATCGCACTCATAGGGGAGATTAGTATTTCGTCAAATTGTTGTGCATCGGCTTTTTTGTTTTTCGAATTGAATTAATACAGTTAAAAACGCAACCATTTCTTTCATAAAGTTCGAAAGCACAATTAACAATGATCGATTTCACATGCCTTACCCGCGATATTGACTGTCACGTGACATCGTTAAAAGCACCCCCGTTGAAGCAAAAGATAGCTCATAAATTCGCCCCTAAGAATATGAAATTACAAAACAAGCAACTTACACCCTAACCAGTGAGCCAAAGAAAATTTTATATAGCCCAACAAATAGCGATTTTGCTTCATATTTCACCGTATTTCTAGCCGCATTTAACATTTTTTAGTCTTATTATATCATCGAGAAGAATGTCTGAAATACTGATAAGTTTTATGCCTTTGTTAAGCGCTTTAATCTTAACGATGTGTACAGGGTCTTACAAAATTATTGAGGAAGAACAGGAGAATTAAATAGAAACATTAGATTAGATTTAAAACTGTGTTTAATTACTCTTTCGACGGGTTTCTTCATTTTCAGGCAAAACAAAATAAAATAAGAAAAAGAACATATTCGTCTTTCTGCAGTATTAACTAAGATTAAATAGTATCAAAGTCACCTTTCACCTTTTCGTGCTATTTCATCCGTTGAAAGATTTTCACATGATGATTTATATAAACCGTTGCGTACAGATTTTCATTCGAAATTTAAACCGGTGAGTACAAATATATCCATATACCGCACTGTACAGCGATTTAGTTTCTGTTTTAACTGAAGCGTACACCATCGGAATTTTCAAGTGTCTATATTTCCGAGACAAGGGGCTAGATCCAATACATTTTGGGTCATATTTAGGGAGATATCTTGTCCCCATCCACCGCCACATTTGATTTTGCTGGTGCGGTCATTTTAGGGAAAATATGGCCATTTCTACTTTCGTTTTGCGCTTCAATTTTAAATGTCATCAAAACACAATGTTTGAAGCTGTATTACACACAGACGGTGCTACAGGACGTTTAATCATTAGGTACGATGGATGATGTATTCAAAACTGATTACGTATATGTTGTCGTTATGCTATTGGATGACAGATTATAGTAATATCGAACAAAAATAAAGAACACTTACTTTTTCACGAACGCCTATCCGCCATTTTGAATATACCGTTGCAAACTACCGTACAGTGTTTCCATACAGTGATCAACAGAAAACGGAAGTAAACAGAATTACCACTCTACAGACGCTTGGAAGTTTAGATTATTGACGAGTCATCCCAGGATGCTGGCATTTCGTTGTGTCTGGTGGATTAAAAGAACTATAAGACATCATGTTTTATAAACGTTTTATTCTTCCGTTATATGCTCACATACATTTTCAGTCATTTAGCGGTCAACATAATCCAGTTTTATTGTAGCGGCATGCCGCATCTAGTAGTAGACTACGGCAATTATTGGTGCGGCATGCCGCATCTACGGCAATTATTGGTGCGGCGAATGCCGCACCTGCCGCACCCGTGTCTACGCCCATGCACTTAACCGTTTTTAATGTCCCTAATTGGATTTGAAATGATTTGTTTTTTGTTTGGAGGAAAAATTGTGCATCTATGTCATGGATCTTTAAGATCATTATGATCTAGTTTTGAACAAAGATATTCCGTGACTTATTTTGCAAGCCCATCAGTGTATCAACTAGCCCCGTATACGAGACATACGAGGCTAGTTGAAACACCATACTAGTTGAAATCCAAAGCATATAAATATCGGAATCCAATTTATTTTACCACAAATACACAAATAGTAGGCTTAGTTCAGTCTTAATAAAAAGGAGCCAATTTTAAGTTGAAACCGTGACCATCGTGGTATTTTATTACTTTCCCTACATTGTCTTACTTGCATTAACTGTCAATTCAAGTTCATCTTATTTCCTTTACATATTCAAGGGTTATCCAGACACACTTGCTCATTCTCGAACCGTTATAGGCTACTTAGGACAATCAATTCGAGTGAGAGACAAATTCGATGAATAATTGCAAGTACATGTATGATCCTTGACTTTTTTCTTAACCTATATTTTCAATTTTTTCCGAATAAATAATTAGTCCAATCATGATTTGCACGGTATATCTTTTATCACACTCCCGCGTGACAATGTACGTAAATGGTCGTTTGGAAAAAAAGTAATTCAGTTATAAATAGGGTTTAGTTTATCGAATCATCATGAAGTGAGGACTTGTATACATGAATACCGTCGATGGATGACTCAGTGGTGGATCCAAAGGAGGTTCTGGGTTCAAACGTACCCCTCTGAGGCCGTATTTATTAATATCGGGGAAATTTAATCAGAATTGGGTTAGAGTGGAAAAACGAACACCGGTTTTGTACGGCATCAACAAAAAGGGGATCTAAGGACTAACTACTAAGGCTCATAAGAGTAATCTCCTGGGATGTACTTTCTCCTGGGCCCGAGGTTATAAAACTTTTCTCGTTCTCAATTAAAAAAAAAAAAAAAAAAAAAAAAAAAAATGCGAATAAAGCCGTAATTCTGTTAAGATACTCATTTTAGTGTATTCACATAAAAGATAATAGATAATATTAATAAGTTGTTATGAATAACAACTTATTAATATTATCTTTCATTTTCATACATTTATTTAAATTCAAAATTTGAGAAAATTGTCAGTTAAGCCTGAGAAAAGTTTAAGTGATGATATCCTCAAGCCCCGGAGTTTTCGGAGTTACTGCTTTAAATGTAGACTGTTTCCTTTTAGCCTTTCTTATGTGTTTGTGTAAAATTTAAAACATTCTCCGGATAACCTACACTGGTATTTTGATAGATTTGTATCTTTGAAGACTGTAAAAATCGGTCTACAATTATTTTCTAAATTGTATAGAAATCTGAGACTCTCTGTTACATGTAAACAACAACAAGTTTAAAAAAAAGCCGAAAGTTTATTTTTTTACTAAAAAATAGTCATTGATTTTACAAATGACCCTAAAATCCTTAGAAATTTCGCAAAACCATACAAATCATAGCAAAATGGGCGAACTTGTGACTTATCTGAAATGAACGAGTGCAACGTTCCATATTACCTAGGTCTTCAAATGGCTATTAACTATCCCGGACACCCAAAATCTAAACGTATCGTCAATACACCGTTTTCAGGCAGTGTATGCGCTATTCAAGGATTTTTAAAGAATTCTTCTGCGTAGATAATCTGAAATATCATATGATCAATTCACTTAAAGGTGTGAGTAATAAATTTCCACGAACTGACAAAGTTGGTGTTGTCATTCTTTTATTATGTATGTAGTACAATGTATGTCCATATTTTGTTTATATGAATACATAACAGATCAACATTAACTGTTTTATGAGTTAATAAATTTTAAACAATGCCTTTTTTCAGGGTAAGGACACGATGTGAAACGAGCAATTCGGAATAACGGTCAAAAAAGGATTCAAGATTATATTTTACTATGTCTACATCCCTCCAAATTACCCCCTATCAACTACAAATAACGTATTGTTGGTTGAAATAATGACACATTTTTTTATCCTTTATTCTTACCTTTCCTTAGCTGTCCGAGTTTTTTTTTCACGGCGGGGAATCACGTAACGCAACAATTTCAGAAAATCGTCGATACTTCTGTCAATATATATATATATATATATATATATATATATATATATATATATATATATATATATATATATATATATATATATATATATATATATATATATATATATATATATATATATATATATAATATATATATATATATATATATATATATATATATATATATATATATATATATATATATATATATATATATATATCGTAGATTCTTTTTGTCAATATATATATATTGACAAAATGACAAAAGTATCGACGATTTACATATATATATATATATATATATATATATATATATATATATATATATATATATATATATATATATATATATATATATATATATATATATATATATATATATATATATTATATATATATATATATATATATATATATAGTATATTCTCCGTCGTTTTTTCACGACCCCCTTCTCATATGGTCTTCGAGCGTTCGACGTTACGATTTCGAAATACATGTTCACAATAATAAGACAATGCCCATGACTGAAATTCTGTCATCGCACTTCTATTTGTTGGTCCTTTTGTTTTGTTTTTTTTTTTTTTTTGTTTCATGTAATATTTATATATTCTTCCATTCACTCATTCATTTAATTTCCCTCTGTTTGGAATTAAAAACTGAATACATTACGTTTAGTTAATTAGATAACTTGTTCTTACCGTGTCCAAGAGGCGACCGTTTATGTTTTCATTTAAGTGTCCCACTTACGTCGACCTGACTTTACTATAGTGATTATAAATAACGCGATATTATTTTTTTGTCAAACCAATCTATTAGAATATGAGTTCGGCTACCGTTACATGAAATATTATTATAAATCGTCTTAAAATAAATAGATTACGGAATTTCCCGAAACTTTTTGACAGCCCTCGTGCCTTTTCGCCGTACTTTCTTAAAATATTCCGTCTCCATCGCGCGCTTTCGAATATTGAGTTATCGACACAAATCTTATTCCGTCGGGTTCGATTTCACATTATATAACTTCCATTGCACCATCTTCTTTCTTTTCTATTTTTTGTCGTTATTTTTTCATTTATTCAAAACTTAAATATATAAACGTAGTGAAGGTAAAAAAAAGTCCGCTTTAAGCGTTACTTTTTGTGCCGCTTCAATTTGCGGTCTTAAATTACGCTTTTAAAACAAAATGTAATCACATATAGCGTAAACGCCATGGCATGGTGATACCTATCACCGTGCATTACGCCTTACGATATATGAGCCTTCGCGTGAAATTTCCAACAATTTGACATGTGCGTGATCTGAAAACATTTAATAGCCTAGACAGCTACATAGGAATTAGAAGATTGCCTAAATATCTGCAAGTACTTTGAGACCTTATTTATCAACGTGAGGTGAAGACTCTGGTCAGACTGTGCAGATGCAGACTTACCAGAGTCTTTGCTTTGCGCAAAATTGTTGGAAATGTCACGCACATGCTCATATTTCTTTAGTTCTGGTATTGAGAAAATGGGCTTTGATAAAACACACAGTTGTTGTCTATGTTAAGAAATAGTTTTTGGATTGTCTTCTGGACATTAACCCTTGTCATGCTGAACCCGGAATATTCCTGCTTTGGTAGGAGCTATAGACAAACACCAGCCTGCACATATGTGCAGTCTGATGTTAGTCTACACCACCTGTTTCTCACTTTCAAACCAGAATTGTCAATAGATTTAGTTTTTCAAATAAAAATTGACCTACAATTGGAACTTTCAGTGTTTTTTAGCCCTTTGATTTTGATGCAAATTTTTAGCCAAAATTCATTCAGCATGACAAGGGTTAAGATTGTGGCTTACTGTTTCTTTGCTAGACTCTAGACTCGATTAAATCAGCTCGTTTCAAAGACAGCCTCTTGAACGTTTTGGTGAATCCAGGAATTATGTAAAGGGGTTTTGAACAAATGTACAAAGTGCGATAAAATGAAATATTGAATCACAAAGGCCCCCTTTTGCATGACGAAACATTATATCACAACCAAAAGACAGAAAGCTGAGTAGTTTCGGAGATGAAGATTATTTCAATTTTTCATCATATGGGATATCTTCTTTCCGTGATGCGACAGCCCATTAGCAATGTTAGCTGCCCGATTGAAATTTAACGAAGAAATCTGAAAGAGAATATCCTAAGCACCATTTCTGTTAAGTTTGGTTGAATTCTGACCAGTAGGATCAGAGAAGAATACTTTTTTTATATTTCATCATATGGGACCATTTTTCGGTGACGCGGCAGCCCATGGCACCCATGTTATCCGTCCGATAAGAATTTAACGAAGAAATCTGAAAAAGCATATCTCAAGGATAATGTCTTTGAAATTTGAATGAATTCTGCTCAGTAGTTTTGTAGAAGATGTTTAAAGAAAACGTAAACGGACGGACACACTAACGACGGACACAGGACCACGATATTTCAGATATTCTGCAACAAAATTCAAAACTCATGTAGAAATATCCGCCGCCAAGTTGGAATAATATTTCAAGAGATGAAAAGTGAAGACGTTGAGTGATAAATTTGCCATTTGGTGTTTTACGAAATCGTGTATTTATGCATGTATCTGTCAATATCATGCATTCCTATTAACATGAGCGCGAAAAATATATATAACACCGAATTATTTTCCGAAAGTGTAGGCTATTTTCCTTATTACAAAATTATCAATGGTTGGTGGGAGAATTCTTACATGTAATGCTTGTGCGAGAAATAAACTAATCACAATGGCATCTTCTTTAAAATAGATATCAATAAACAAAAAGGCCATCAAAGTTTGTCCGTTAACGGAGAAATTTCCGAGAATTCCTTTTATTAGATGACGTCAAATAAATGTTATAATATGAGAAGTGCAAGGTTTCTGTTTGGAAGTTATTTTTGGCATAAATACGATACGACCGTAGGCGACTCTTGCCATCCTTGGTGGTCTCGTGAACTACATTAATCGACCCTGGGACATTACGCTAGGGTTTGCTCGCTCTCATGAAGATTAAAGGTCAAAATGCTCTTGATTTGTTTTTCAATTTTATGAATCTCATGGTAAAATGTCTACGACACATGGATGTAAATAGATTTTAGTTAACATAAAGAGGATATTGAATAGGTCGTCATTGAATACCGAATTTATTAAGGACATTTTAAACAGATAACAAGAGGACCATGATGGTCCTAGATCGCTCATCCGAGTCTCTCTGATCCCTGGGACATCACATAAATTAAATAAGCAGATTTAATCAAAGAGATAATTTCTACATAATATTAATATCATGGAATATTTTCAGCCAAGAGGAAGAAGGATATGCCTTTTCGCTCTTTGATGTAAAAAGGGATGCACCCGAGTGGAGCCAAAAAGTGACCCCAGGGTCTTGATACGAACAAACTTGGTAGAGGTCCACTAGATGATGCTACATACTAACTATGAAAGCTGTCTGCCTTCTGGTTTAAGAGAAGATTTCTGAAGATTATTTTATTTTCACCCATCGTGCTCAGAGGTGTTAAAAGGAATGCGCCCAGGTGGAGCCCAAATATGACCCCAGGATCTTGATTTGAACAAACATGCTAGAGGTCCGCTAGATGATTCTACATACCAAATATGAAAGCTGTCTACCTTCTGGTTTCAGAGAAAATTGTTTTTGAAGATTTTCCCTTTTTTTACCCTTCGTGCTCAGAAGAGCCAAACGGGATGAGCCCGGGCAAAGCCTAAATATGACCCCAGGGTCTTGATATGAACAAACTTGGAAAAGGTTTACTAGATGATGCTACATTCCAAATATGAAAGCTGCATGCCTTTTGGTTTCAGAGAAGATTTTTAAAGATTTTGGCTCTTTGATTCTATGTAAAAAGGGTTGCACCTCGGTGGAGCCCAAATATGACCCCAGGGTTTTGATATGAACAAACTAGGTAGAGGTCCACTAGATGATGCTACATAACAAATATGAAAGCTGCCTGCCGTCTGATTTCAGAGAAGAAGATTTTTGAAAATATTCCTATTTTCACCCTTTTTGTTAAGGGTAAAGGAAAAGTTAAGGGTGTATTTCATTTATTTGAACAACTTTGGTAGAGCTTGACCCAAGGAACATCCCTGCCAAGTTTCATCAAGATTGGCCCACTGGTTTAGGAGGAGAAGATGTTTAAAGAAATTGTGGTCGACGCACAATGGACGACTGACGACGGACATTGTAATGATCACAATAGCTCACCTTGAGCACTTGAGCTAAAAAAGAGGCTGCGCTCAAGCACCCACCTCTATCAACACTTCGCCTTTGCAAGCATTACTGACAACACCATTACAAAAGCAAATTCTTTCTTAAAGGTGGACGAACTTGATCTTGAGATGATCCTAACTAAATCCTTTATTGTTGAAAATCATCATGATAAATTTATTGGGACAATCAGTATCTTTTCCAGCATCATAGTATTCACTGAATATTATAATGAACAATGTTTTCTTTTCAAAATGTGATCAGAGCTATCCCCCTTATTTATTACAAAGATATGTATTATTTTTTAAATTGTTTACTGCTTGAATGTGGTTTAATGCTGCTTGTATCATTCTTTCAGTCATATGTGGCGGCTGGAGCACCTAAAAATGGATTCCTAGCATTTCTCTCACCAGTACTACATGTACCACTAAATCCTTTCCTAGCCTCCAGCTGCTATCTGAGTTTATCAACCAATTAGTGGCAGACAAATAGTCGGTAAGAAAGAGTGCCGCCATCTGGGATCGAACCCGGGACAGTCTGATGTGCTACCAGCTGGGCTATATCGGTGGCCAAAGATGTTTATAAAATGACCATTTTCATAAACAACCACTTTTCTGCGAACCCCTGAGTTGTTGCACTATAAAAGTTTTACTGTGTTCTTCACATAGTCACATACAGTCTTTTCTTCAGCATTCCTTCATCCAAAGGTTGATACTTTACATGCTGAGTAGAATTACATTGAATTCAAAGGACTGATAGTACTGGAATGCCCAATTGTAAGTGACTATTTTTTCCAAAATTGAAGATTGTACAACAATTCATAAAGTACTGACAGGGGTGCAGAGAAAAATCTGACTGCACATTATTCTATGGCTCAGCTCAAAACAGTTTGTAACTCCCTATATGTTTATAGGGAGTTACAACTGTTTTGTACTGAGTCTTAGCCATCAATATGTGCATACTGCTTTTTGTCAATACTACATGCCAAAACAGAAAATTTTCTTGTCCTCCCTGGCCATCATTCAGGATTCTACACTTCTTCCCTAATTTGAGATGAATTTCCTCTAAACAATAATTTATATGATTGCTTAGAGGAAATTCACCTCAAGTTAAAGACAAAGGGCCTAAAAGACATCAAATGATTTTTTAATCAGAAAATACATACTTAATAAAAGCTCCCTGACCATGTTATGAATAGCTACCGGGAGCATCTATTAGGAGAAATACGGTAGACCTGTTGCAAAGAGGAATAATACTCCAAACAGCGCTTTGTCCCAGTTCCTTACACGGTTTCAAGACAATCTTCAATTGTGACCTTAACCTCTGATCTTTATGACCCAAGAACAATAGGGCACTACCTTGGGTCAAATTTTGACGGAAACGATTGTATATACTTTATGAATCTAGGTCAATTGGTTCTCGAGTTACACTCAGAGTCAGAAAAGAAAAAGTCTAAATGATGGACAGACAGACATAGTGAAACCAATATACCCCCTCTACTTTGCAGGTATGTGTGTGTGTGTGTGGGGGGGGGGTATAACAAATCACCCATTCCTAGGAGACTATTGTCATTAAAGGGATGTTGCTGTGACAAGGGGAAAGGGTAAAAACCCTTTGGGTATGGCTAAATTCCATCCATTACATGTCAACATGTTAATTTCATCCCAGACTTTGGCTCTTTCTCAGTTTCTTTCCTCCCTTCTTTCCTTTTTTCTTCATTTTCTTTCTCTCTTCAGGGCTCATTGATTCCAGCTTTGCTCTTCTTTCTTCGGCCTTCTTTTGCAGGTACATAATTTCATTTGCACGAGCTGTAATTATCAAATGCTTGGTAATAAGGAATCTGCAACAATCTTTTAATCCCATTATCAGACCTCAAAGTTTTATACAGTATGCATGGTTTTAAAACATTTAATGCAGTTGCCAACAACATTTAGAAGGACAGATGACTTGAAAAAAAACTGGGAAAATATGGCATATAGGACAGAAAATATTGTGTCGAAGGGAAAATTGGAAGTTTCAAGCAATTATCCCTTTTTTCACAATGTTTTCTTAAACAAACCAACACATTCGTAGCAAATAACTAGTTTTTTATGTAAATACTGTGCTATTCTCTAGTTAAAGATGAAAAAAGTATTTCACACTTATAAACTTCTAAGGCTAAATTTCATCAAAGAATTGAAGACTGTTTAGAACAGTCTTCAATTCTTTTCTGTACTTTAGCCCAAGATGGCTCCAAATCTGAAAGTTTTGGAAGTCCTGGCTACTTACTTGTGGGTCTCAGACTCACAAAATCTGCATCCCTTAAATAGGTTTATATAGTTTTGGAGACTCGCCCATATTACTGAAATAATTTTATCTTATAACTATACAAATACCCATGTGATAACATCCCATATGATATTTTTTATGATATCATATGGATATTTTTAGAACAATGACATAATGTGTATTTTTTATAAACTTGTAACATCGACAAAAACAAGGCAAATAGAGGTTATAAGATACTTATGATACATACTTAATGTATTGTATGAAAAAATATTTAAGTTGTGGGAATTGATAATTGTCTCGACAGAGCCTCTACAATTATCAATTCCCCAAACCTTGTTAGATATTTTTTTCATACAGAACACTTAGTACCTATTATATATAAAATTCCCTAAATCTTTGGATTTATTAAAATAACTATAACTTACATAAAGATTTTTCAGCCTGCTGTAAACGCTTGTATTCTTGAGGTAACCAAACTTTTGGATGGCTTAATAACCTGTACAATGAAAATGAAGATTTTGTATCTACAATGAACAATATATCTTGCAGTAGATCAGTACAATAAAACAAGAGGTCCAAAATCACCAATTGCTTCAGAAAATTTGAAGCTGTAATATACATGTAGTTAAATGTACATAAGAAATAAGTTGTGAACAATATGAGAAGCATTCAAACTGTGCAGATTCAAAAGGTTTGTAGCTGAAAAAAAGCAATTATGATACTTACGACAGAGATGTCCTTTTTGGTAGATCAGCAGTGATTTGATAATGCTTTGATTTTCCTGAGGGTGGATATAGGGCTCTGTAATTTCATAAAAGAAAACTGACGAATAGAAATACTGGTTCAGTTGGTTAAAGACATCTAGCAAAAGAATGAGAAAACTTCAACAACTAGTGTTATGCAGGTCTTAGGCCTTTCAAAAACACCTTTAAGAAAATTTTTGCAATTTCTGAGGTCAAGTAAAAGTTATAATAGAAATAATCTTTTGAAAATGATTTTTTAATTTAACCTATTTTTCTTTCTACTGAAGATCATTTTTTTCGAGAGTTAGATTCTTTAACAAATATTAGCAACTGATCGAACATGCAAAATTAAGAATATCATGTAATTTTAGAATTGTAATGTATATAAAACTAAAGATTTTACAAATATTACTTCCTGGCCAAAATATGAACTTGCCCTGAAGACATTAAAATAAACCATACTTAAATTACCTTATTAACAATAATTCATTTTCAAGGTAACCAAAATTTGAGATCATCAATTTTCTGATAAAAGAAAAGAACCAGAATCCAAGACAACACAAACAAGTAACACACGTGAGAAATATGAAGGCTATAACACTTACCAGTTTGTAATTTTTTCCAAATTTTGACCTTGAAAAATGACCTTGACTTTTGATTTTGAAATTGGTGCCAATCTTGAAACAAGCAATGCACATGTGAAATATCAAGAATATATATCTCTTATCAAGCAAATACATTGAATTCAGAAATTTCAAAAAGAAGTGTTTTAGAAATTTCACAGGAAGTTTATAAATGAAGCTTCATCCAATTTGGCAAAAATTTTCGGGAAGCAAGAAAATGGCGAAAGGAGACAATCACTTTTTGCAGCTGAAACACAAATATTTACGATGTTTTGGTCAACATCAATACATTGTATGATGTATGATGTATACCTTTGCAGTGATATTTAGACATTTGTTTGCCGATTTTTTTTGCAGATCTTCATTGCATGATAATATATGAGTCTGTGCGTGACATTTCCAACAATTTCACATATGCGGAAAGCAAAGCTTGTGGCCAGCCTGCGCAGCCGCACAGTCTAACCAGAGTCTTCTCTATGCACAATATAGATAGATAAGGTCTTAATCGCTCCTCAGGTGGTCAGTATATATTCTTGTTGCATTATGTCTTTGTCCACACTGCTCCAAATTTGTACCTTGTGCATTGTTGAAATTGTTGGAAATGTCATGCAAGGCTCATATGATAAAATATGTATACCTTTGTAGTGTCTCTGCAGTGATATTGAGACCTTTGTCCGCCAGATCTCTCTGCAGATCTTGACAGGCTAATTCTTCCTCTGTTTCCTCAGTCTACAACACAAGTAATTAGTGAAACCAGTACACTGTCTTAACACTTAGTCTATTCAATGTAGTTGTGGAATCATTGCAAGGGTTCAACGCAAGACTGTACCAAGTGTATATACATTGTATATACACTTAGTACTGTCTTGCACTGAACCTTGATTTATTCAAAAGCAATGTGGCAAACTGAAACATACAAGTTTTATATGTAAAAACACAGTGACCTTGAATTATGACCTAATCAATTTGAAACTGGTATAAACTGAAAATCTTTTCTCAGGCAATACACGGATGGAATATGAAAGATTTTATAATAAACCAATCAAGTTAAGGCCAATGTATAAAGATTGCGGGAAGGGGGAATCAACAAACAGATTCTAGGGCAAAAACAATATACCCCCCCTTCAATCAATGAAGGGGTCATATAAATGCATTTAGAGTTATAATTTAACTCTCTTCCATCGATGGTTAGGGCATGGGATCAACCCTGACCTGCAATGGTTAATTTGCAAAATGCTCAGTTTCAGACTTTAAGCTTGGTAAGAAGAGTTACCCTCCTTGATTGTGGAGGTTGCTCCTTTGATGGTGAGCAGTTTCAGGCGTATGCCTTCAGTAATATAAGAGAAACCATTAATATCTCAAAGTTGACTCTCCCAATACAACAATGTCAATGACAAATAAGCCAAAGCTAAAGCACTTCCTCAGGTTTTGTTTAAGGCAGTAGACCCATAATTGATTCACCCAACGGCAGCACTCATTCTTTCCGACTATTTGTCTCTCACCAATGGGTTGATAATTGTAGACCTATGTGAGATAGCAGCTGGAGGCAATGAAAGGATGTGGTGATTGTAATGGTGAGAGAAATACCAGGAAACCATTATTAGGTGATCCAGCCATCGCAATATAACTGAATTAATGTTGAAAGCGGTGTAAAACTCCATTCAATCAATCAATCATAATTGATTCACAACGTTTTGGGAGTCATAAATTTTAACAGTGCTAACAGAGGCTCTTCACTATTTCATTTCGAAGCTTTGGTAAACATTGTAGAGGATCATTTGTTGCGGAACTATTACGGGTCAACTAACTTTAAAAGTAGTCAAACTGATAAAACAAGCTTACAAAGTATGGGGTGTTAGAGGTGATAACACAGGGTTCAGTCAGCACAACTTTTGGTTTAGATTTCCCTGAAGATTTTCTTGTTCTCGCAACATTACTTCCATGGGAATAGGATGCGTAGTGTCCTGAAAAAACAAAACAAGAGTGCCATCGTCACAAAATACGCCGCCACTTTGCTGCTGTTTCACGAAAATAATTGTAGACACTACTTATTTTGACAGAACCAAATTGAAAATGACCAAGTTTCATTTAAATCAAGACAAAAAGCTAGGAGGAGTTGCCTTCACAAGGCTGCAATTTCAATAAGCCCCAGGCACTAAGTTTTAAGGGGGCATAATTCAGGGAAATAAATGAGCCATAAAATCCTTGATCCATGTACATCTACAAATTATGGTGATGACATTGACCAAGTTTCATTTAAATAAAGACAAAAAGTAAGGAGGAGTTGTGTTCAAAGGGCTGCAATTTCAATAAGCCCTAGATACTAATTATTAAGGGGGCATAATTTAGGGTAAAATTAATGAACCATAAAATCCTTACTTCATGCTCATCTACCAATTTCGGTTATAACATCCACCAAGTTTCATTTAGATCCAGCCAGAAACTTGGAAGAGTTGCATTCACAAGGCTGCAATTTCAATAAGCCCCAGAGACTAAATTTTAAGGGGGCATAATGTAGGCAATAAGCCCCAGAGACTAAGTTATCAAGGGGCATAACTCAGGCAAAAATCAATGAACCATAAAATCCTTCCTTCATGCACATCTACCAATTGAGGTGATAACATTGACCAAGTTTCAAGAAGATCCAGCCAGAAATTTAGGAGGAGTTGCCTTGACAAGAAAAGTGGACCCAGATACTAAGTTTTTAAGGGGCATAACTCAGGCAAAAATCAACAAACCGTAAAATCCTTCCTTCATGCACATCAACCAATTGAGGTGATAACATTGACCAAGTTTCAAGAAGATCCAGCCAGAAACTTAGGAGGAGTTGCGTTGACAAGAAAAGTGGACCCAGAGACTAAGTTATCAAGGGGCATAACTCAGGCAAAAATCAACGAACCATAAAATCCTTCCTTCATGCACATCTACCAATTGAGGTGATTACATTGACCAAGTTTCAAGAAGATCCAGCCAGAAACTTAGGAGGAGTTGCGTTGACAAGAAAAGTGGACCCAGAGACTAAGTTATCAAGGGGCATAACTCAGGCAAAAATCAACGAACCGTAAAATACTTCCTTCATGCACATTTACCAATTGAGGTGATTACATTGACCAAGTTTCAAGAAGATCCAGTCAGAAACTTAGGAGGAGTTGCGTTGACAAGAAAAGTGGACCCAGAGACTAAGTTATCAAGGGGCATAACTCAGGCAAAAATCAACGAACCATAAAATCCTTCCTTCATGCACATCTACCAATTGAGGTGATTACATTGACCAAGTTT
Source organism: Fragum whitleyi (assembly GCA_948146395.1). Taxonomy (NCBI): domain Eukaryota; kingdom Metazoa; phylum Mollusca; class Bivalvia; order Cardiida; family Cardiidae; genus Fragum; species Fragum whitleyi. The sequence continues at coordinate 72,474,902 of OX411543.1, read as the reverse complement.
CAAGAAGATCCAGCTAGAAACTTAGGAGGAGTTGCGTTGACAAGAAAAGTGGACCCAGAGACTAAGTTATCAAGGGGCATAACTCAGGCAAAAATCAACGAACCATAAAATCCTTCCTTCATGCACATCTACCAATTGAGGTGATTACATTGACCAAGTTTCAAGAAGATCCAGCCAGAAGTTTAGGAGGAGTTGCGTTGACAAGAAAAGTGGACGGACGGACGGACAGACGGAGAAGATGACGCCAATATACGTACGCCTCCGGCGGCGTATAAAAACATACTGAAATATTTTAATCCTTTTGCTGTTTGTTAAGATATTTGAGCCTGTGTGGGACATTTCCAACAATTTCACATGTGCGTAACGTTGAGACTCAGATCAGATAGTGCGTCTGTACAGTCTGATCAGAGACTTAACTATGCCCTAAATATATGGCTACGGACCTGAAGTTGCTATTCACAACCCAAAATTAATTTTGATTCACTGTGTGTGTTTCCAGGCTACTCAATATCTTTCCATTAGGCACACATGAAATTATTGGAAATGTCATGCACATGCTCATTTTAGACTAGCTCAAATTGAAAGAGGTTCCAGACAACAATAAAGTAAGTTCAATTTGAAAAGAGACAAAAGGAAGCAAATATTGTGGGACAAGGAGAAATTGCTTGTTCCAAGCAATTTCCTCTTTTTCAACATTTTTTTCTCTTGCATAAAATCCATAAGGACATGAAATCCAAGACCTGTACTGGAAAAAATTTAAAACAATTAAATAAAAAATATCCACAATTAAAATATCTCACTACAATACACAGTCAAGTTAAATGACCTTGCTAGGTTCTGAAAATCCATTGCTTGACCAATTGAACAGAATAATGTATATATCAGTTTTATTGACCTGTCATTGACCTCTGTTGTTTGCTGGATGGTGGATAAAAAAAATCTTAGTTGAAAAGGGGCATAATTTTCATAAATTGTATCTACAGTTATCCCAATATATTGCCCTATTGGCAGTTAACATGCATGCTAAGTATCAACTGGTTCCCTATGGTAATACCTGAGAAGTTTAAAGACTAAAGCAATACCTAGTGTTTTCTTTGAAAAGAGCCAAGCTAATAAAAAATGCTATAAGTAATATGCTGCATAAATGCACATTCTGCCATCAGAATATACTTCTCACAGTATCGAATGCAATTTATATTACCGGTATACAACTGATGAAATGTGTCAGTTATTGAAATTTAAAAACTTTTTTAAACAGGTCAGTTTCAGGTCAAACAAGAGCTGTCACTGTAAGATGACAATGCCCCCGACACCGCTTTGATTTTAAATTATGGCCAATCTATGTTGAAGGTCAAGGTCATCCAGGGGTCAAGGTCACCAAAGTATGTGCCTACAGAAAGGTAATGTACCAAGGAATGTTGTGGTAAAGTATGATGCGAATATGTTAAGTAATAAGGAAGTTATGGCCAATGTTAAAGTTTTTGGACGGAATGACGGACGGACGGACAGACGGACGGACAGACGGACGGACGGACGGACAAGTCAAATTTATGATGCCTCCCTATCGGGGCATAATAAAATAAACTATATGCCTACAGAGGAACTAAAATCCTTACATCACTAAAGATGGATTCTTTTCACAGTTCGGCTCATTTTTGCATTAAAAAAATGGAACAATTGTTTGGGTTTTTTGTGTAAGACTAAAAAGCGAACTCACTGTGTCTTGTGGTAGTTGCAGAAACTGGTCGTTTAGCGACAGCACTTTTCACTCTTCTGTTGTCTTTTGGCCTGTATAACAAATTGTCAAGTTAATGAAGGCTGTTCAAAAGTTTTTCTAAGGTTTTTTACATGTTACATGAAATATAAAACAAATGATATTGGAAGCCTCAGTGCCATCCATAATTTAAATCAGGGCTCATGCTAGTGCTTGTAAGTTGGGAGTCATTTACCTCTCAACCATAAATTTCTTGGGGTCAAAACATATTTTAAAGGGGTCAAAGGACAAGAAAGAGCTAATTATGAGTAAGAATTTTACAGGTTTAAGAGTCATTTGTCCTTTCTTTTAAAGATATGAAGTAAGCAATTGATTTGTAAAATTTTAGAAGGTCTATCGGATGCATCTTGAAAAGTGTTGACCCTTAGAAATTTCTCTCTTGGAAAAAATATCTAAGGGTCAAAATTAGCTATTATCAATTTACAAAATCCTAGCTTAATATCAACGGGAGCCCTGTAGATATTCTGTTTTTTTTTATTCTTTGCTAACTAAAAACTAGCTCCATTTGCAACTCAGTAAATTCAAGTTATTTTTTGTTCTGCATTCATTTAAGTAGTAAAACATTGAGAATTTACACATTTTCCCCACAATTCTTCTAAAATGGAACAAAATGGTTTCCATTTTGATATTTCTTCTAAGATTAAACAAATATTATGAAAGCCATAATCTTTTAAGATATAAGACAAACATTTCTTCATGTCTGGCTAGAAAAATTGCTTATTATAATTTTGCAACATTAAAGACGTCAAACCCATTCCGACGCAATCTCACTTTTTGATGCCCCTGATGAAAACCTGGAAAATCTTGTGAAAAAATGTTGCAAGCAATTTCTACATTGTCTGCAAATCCATTATGTTAAAGATATTTGAAAATTTTACCCCACAAAATTATTGCCAGCAACATCTTTGAAATTCCATGTCTAAATTTTGTACATGTAATTGTTTACAGGTCAACCTTACACCAATATGCCCGGTAGCGGCACATATCCTTTCCAACATTTGTCTCTCACCAATGGGTAGATAATTGTAAACCTATGTGAGATAGCAGTCAGAGGCTAGGAAAAGGTGTAATGGTAGTACAGGTGAAGGAAATACCAGGAATCTATTGTTAGGTGCTCCGGCCGCGGCGATATAACTGCAAAATTGTTGAAAGGGGTGTAAAACCCATTCAAACAAACAAATACACCAATACGCTGCCACTCACCTTGCTATAAGACCAATATGTGCAGATGCTGGTCTCACCAGCTTCCTTGTTGTTACATCTGGAACAGAGTCTTCAGATTGTAACTGTAAAGAAACATCAACTCTATGATGAACAGGTTTTAACCCTTGTAGTGCTGAACCCGGAATATTCCTGCTTTGACAGGAGGTATAGACAAAGATCAGTCTGACAATATGTGCAGTCTGATCTTAGTTCATACCACCTGAATTTCATTTTTAAACCAGAAAGATGTAAAACAATGCATTTCCGAAATCAATATTCACTCACATTTGGTAACTTCCAGTGCTTTTAGCACTTTGAATTTACATTTATTTTGCAAAGAATTTTATTCAGCATGACAAGGGTTAACAGACTGATCTTTGCATAATTTTGTTTAAATTCCTTTTGTTGCGTCATATGATAATGACATCACATTTTTGTTATTTTTTTAAGTTTTGCATCTATGTTGATTGCTTGCAAATTGCTACTGCGTGAAATTAGCCTGCGAAGGAATGTATTTAATGTGCTAGATAAATATTAATAGACAACTTTTTTAGGGGGGAGGGAGAGAAGGGAGCAGGCTACAGACTGACAAATAGACATCCATGAAATAAGTCAATTCATGCTTGATGAGAGGAGTCATGAGCTTAAATAGACTTACTGGTACTGATACATTCAGTATGACAAGAGATTAAATGATTGAGCTAGTGCGTAGCATTTCCAACAATTTCACATGTGTGCATAGCAAAGGCTCAGGCCAGCCTGTGCATCCACACAGGCTGGCCAGAGTCTTCACTATGCACTCTGGCGATAGATAAGGTCTTAACCCATCCTCAGGTGTTCAGCAAATATTCTCATTTCTTTGTGTTGCTATCCAGATAGCTAATCGTCTGTTTATCACGCACACATGAAATTGTTGGAAATGTCACACTCTGGCTCATATCCTTTACCTTTTTATCACAGTCTTCCAGCAGTGTTTTAGTTCTCTCCAGTAGATTGTCAATCACTCTTTCTCTCTCCTCTTTCTCCTGTTTTGTAGAGCCTTTATCTGCTGTGTTCATAGTCTCTTTATTAAGTTTATCATCCTTACATGTAGTACTTTTCTTTGACCTTTGATTTGGTGCGGATGATGGGCGAGATAATTTCTGAAAATAAAAATGAGAATATGTTTTTAAACAAGAGGGCTACAAAAGCCCAAAATTGCTCACCTGAAAAATATAAGATAAATAAACAAACATTTGATACTCTGTTTATAATTATGACCTAAGGTTTTGAGATGAATTGAGGAAATTTTTGTTATAAATTCATTAATCTTATTCAATCCCATTGATGACTTAAGCACATGCATTAAGATGTCATTTTCACTGCAACAATAAGGTGTTACATGTACTATACACTCCTAGCTCATTTATAACTTTATTACACTAGTGTAATAATGCCAGTGTAATAAGAAAAATATTCATTTTTTCACTCCTGCAACACAGGTCAATTATGACATATTTTCTAAATATGTATGAGGATAGACTTACCTTTGCTGTGTGTTCGTTTGTCTGTTTGTCTTCAGGTGCCATGGGAACAAAACCTAATCTAGATCCAGGTCGATCTTCATCTCCTGAATGGGGTTTTGACGGTGCTGGCTGATAAACAAAAAGCAAGCAATTGGACTTTTAGAAAATTGAATGTTACAAACTTATGACACAAAAATAACAGTAAGCTCAACCTATAATGGCTTCACTTTACATGATGTCTGTTTATTACAATCCCGGTCTACCTGTCCAAATAGGGCCAGGAAATCACTGGTTAATCAAAATCAAAAAAACAAATTTTGTTGGAGTTTGTCTAAAGACAAATTTGATCACAACAACAGTGCCATTGTTTCAAGATATGCTGCCACAGGAAAATTTTGGGAAAGTTTCATGAAAATCCATGCATAAATGAAGGAGCAGTTGTATTCACAAGGAGTAGACAAATGGAGTGAGGGATGTATGGACAGACAAACAGAGAATATGATACCAATATATTGAAGAAGTATAAAAAGTAATGGTTCCTATCAGATTGTAGCTGTGGGTAAGTCTTTATATTTTCTCAAATATATGCTCTCTAAAATTCAATGATGTACCCTTTGTGCAGGCCAATTTTTAGCAAGTGCCAATATTCATAAGCATTAAAAATAGTTTTACACTGACCCTTGTAATTGTAAATAAGCAGAAGCCCTTCTTTGCTTCTATACTAAGATGAAATCAACAGTGTACAGGGTTTGCCACAAACTATTTTTGCCACCAACCTTAAGGATCTCTTTGTCCTTATTCTTACAAGTTCTTCCTGATAATAACAGGTTCCAATCAAATTGTGTGTTTGACGATTACAACGAGCACTTTTCAAGGAAATCAAAGTGGGTAAAGAAGATATAAATTGCTTGCTGCATAAAATTTCTTCTTTTTCCACAATGTTTTTGTATGAGTATTGCATTTAGTATTGAAGAAGCATATATCCCTTTCAACATTCAGGGTATGGGGCACTTTCTCAAAAGGTTTATTGGCCAGGCCAAAGCTATAGGGGCCATGGGCAACTAAGCCCATAACAGCCTATTTTCATTGAATGCAGGTCTCAAGGACCTATAGCACGGTAGTTGCAAACAACCCTCCCTTAAATCCACAGATCTTGGGGGCTGACTGGTGTTAGTGATATAAGCTACAGTCAAACCTGGTCTTCCGGCCACCTCTATTCAGCGTGCACCTGTCTTTAAAGTGCAGTTCAATGTCCCCCCGAACCGATATACTCTTAATTTTACCTGTATTCAGCAAGCACCTGTGAAACGCACGCAACGGCCGTTAAATTCATGTCCCATCATTCATAAAACCTGAGTTTTGCGGCCACTCAAAGAATAAAGGGCAATTATCGCAGTTATACCCGCGGCCAATTAAAGATTTTCGCCAGTCGAAAGACTATAGTGATTTTCACGGGTTCGTGATTCATACAGTCAACTTTTGTTTTTTCGAGTTATCTATTCAAGTGTCATACATCAATTATAAATACACAAAGACACGCGTTAACGGCTAAAAGGTGGTAACAAACATTGAAGTTTCATTGATAACAATTAATATTGATAAAATTGACTTTCTACACAAACCATTTTAAGAAATTTGGTTCAGATTTTTATTGATTTATTGTTTAGTCGAGTAGAGATCGAAAGTACTGTTTATATTTTTCTATGTTCAAAGGTTTGCTTTCGTATTTTCAGTCAAAAACATTTGGGAAAAAATGCAGTTTTGAAGTCTGTAATGGGTAAAGAAACTTGACTGCTTCATGAGGACTCATTCTTTCCAATTTTTTGATTGGCATTTATAGATTTTGATTCAAATGGGGCTTTTGCTTTTGAATGCAATTGGTGATAAATTTGTGGAATTGCCTTCTATTCATAATATTATTTTGGCCATTGTTTTAATTGGTCATTGGAGATTTAGAAAAAAAGAAGACATTTTTTTTACAATCTGAAGATTGATGTCACCGTTTATTGGAGAAATAAGATGTAAATCTTTTATGAATATAACCAAAAGTTGTTTTTCCTTCTCTGTGCCTTTTCCTTGATCAAAACTATAATGAGGTACCATTTACCCTCCCCTCCCTCCCGTGATAGGTCGACCTGTATTAAGCAAGCACCTGTCTTAAGCAAGCGATTTTGGCATATCCCTTGACCGCTTGCTTAAGACAGGTTAGACTGTATAATGACTTTTCATACCTTTGCACTAGAGGGTCGCTGTCTAGATTTGGGTCTTCCCTCTGCTTTTGACTGTAAAGACTGAAGAAACAGTTCCTTGTCTTTATTACTAAATGCTTGTGGATCAATCACACTTTTTGTGGTTACTTCTTTTGGTTTTACTTCATCAAACTCTAAAGTCTTTGTGGTTTTGATCACTGCAACATCATTATTGGTTTTATCGTTTGTCTTATTAGCACTTTCCTCTGTGTTTTCAGTTACAGAATGGGTTGATAAGCTTGAATGTCTTGATATTTCATAGTAATTTTTCTCTGGTTCTGATTTAACCACAGTGGATACAATATCAGTGTCTTCATTACCTTCATTATAACATTTTGATGATTCATCTTTATTGCTTTTCTTATTTCTAATGTTCTTGTCAATCACATGGTCATTGTGAAATACTTCACCAATAGTTTTATCAGCATGTGTGCTACCCCTAGACATTGCTCCAATCACAGTTTCAACATCATCAAAAGCTTTCTTTGTCTTTTTCTTCACTTTGTCTTTGTTTTCTTGTTTTTCTTCTGACTCTCCATAATCTACTGTGACCATTGCTATAGGTTTTGGAGCCCTGTTTAAAGGTGCAGATCTAGGTCTTGCTGAAGTTTTCAATTCTGTTGTGGACAAACTATGCTGACCTTGGTTTGATTTATCATTTATGTTTTGTTTCACACTTGACCTTGATTTTCCAGAAGGTGGCCTTGACCCTGAAGGAGGTCTTGACCTCGAACTAGGTAAAGAGTTAATTTGTTGTGCATCACTCAGAGTTGGAGGGCTACGAAGAGGGTGTTTTGATAATTCTGCTTTTGATGTTGACAACACTGGTTCTATCCTGTTTTTCACTTCTATTAAATCAACAAACCCATCAACTTTGGTTGGGGGTTGTCTCTTTTTCCCATGATGTAAATCTTCAACTTTTCTTCCAATATTTCTTGGTGTAATAGACACCGTCTTAACATCCTCATTAAACTTTACAGATGTTTTCTCATGCTCTGACAAAGGTCTTTTGTTACTTGTTGTTTCATCTTTTTCACTCAGCTTATCAAACACAAGATGGTTTTCATCTATTATTTCAGAAACAAGATTTCTGGCTTTAGTCTTATTAGTTGAACTTCCAATTGTATGAGTCTCACTTGCAGAATTGGTTTGTGGGATATGTTTGTCTTCTACATTCTGATCGGCTGATGTATCCCAGACTTCAGTCACATGACCAGCTGAGGATTCTGGGATATGCTTGTTGGCACTGATGATACTTTTCAAATCAAGCTTCTGTGTGACAGACTCAGCTTCAGCCAGTAACCTAATATAGAGAAATATTCAGAGTAGCATAAATAAGTAGGAAGATGCACTTGTTGAACGCTAAAACGCTGACCAATTTCAACAAAGCTATCATTAATTATCCTTAAAATTGTGTCCTGTCACACAAACATTGACCATCTGGGAACTCTATAAAATGAAGATTGGGAAAAGATATTGGATCCAGCAGAGATAAACCTGAGTTTGTATTATGAAAATAAAGATTATATGGGATTTCATAATGATCAACTTTGATTCAGAAAATATACAGAAAACAAAAAGTTTCAATGCTAGTCATCCTGCGCAGGCTGCACAATCTGACTAGGAGTTGATACTTTTCAAAATTCCCAGATGCTCCCTTTTTTCATGTCACAAATACATAGACACTTCAAGATAGTTTTGTGGTAATCCATAAAACTCTTTAATTTCCTTTTTCCATTTGTAGGAGATATGATGATTTTGAATCTGTTAATTAGTCATCAAGTCAGACAACAAACACTTTGTCCAGCAGTTATGCCCCTGAAACAGATAATTTTTAAACATTTGAAATGGGAATTTGACAGATGATCTGACCTTGTCACCTGACCTTGACCTTGGTACCTGCTGTTGTCTGTCTTCAAGAATCTAAGTTTGAATATTTTTTAATCAAATAACAATAATTTTGTCGGTTTGATAAAGGTTACCTTAGAATCATTCCAGTGAAATTTGGTTGATATCCATCAGATAGGTTCTAAGAAAATGATTTTCAAAGCTTCCAAAAATATAGCATGTAGAGAAATGACCTCTGCCCATGATAGACATTCTGAGAAAAATTTTTTCAAAATTTCTACATAACTTATCCAAATGACCTCTGTCAATAAAAGGCATATTTTTCATCTGATCACAATAATATGCAAACTGATAAAGGGTCACCCTAGGATCATTCCAGTGAAAGTTTGTTGATATCCACCATTTAGATTATGAGAAAAATCACATATTACCATATAAAGGAAGTTAGCCACGTCCATTTAAGCCTTGTTTTTCATTGGATCAATAATCTTTGAAAAACTTTGGACAGACAGATGCATGACAGACACAGCGCCAAGACAATTACCTCAATGGCCTTCAGCAAGTGGAGCTAAAAACTATAAATATAAACTTAACATGTGTTTTTTTTTTTCTTGCAAAAATGGGACAAAATGTGAAAGTTTTGTGATAAATTGTCTTACAGCATGTAATTTGGCATGTGATCACACTGTTTTTTTTTGTTTTTTTTTTTTATCACTTGATTGGATCTAGCTTAAAATAAATTGATGACGTCATATGTGAATTGACCTTAGGCAAAGTACAATGTTTTGGTAATTCAAGTGGTTAAGAATTGAAATAAACAAGTGATAATCTATCAAGAAACATTGATAATCCACTCAAAACCAGTAAAGAAAATAATGAGCTGCAGAGATATAGATAAGAGGGGGTAAAGCCAGTCTAAAATGTTTATTTCTCAATAAAACCTTATGTTCTGGGTACTCCTTTGAATCATCTAGAGAAGACAATTCAAATGTGTACCCATAAACTATGGTTTGTAATATCGTTTTTAAGATACTTTGATCTAAAATGCAAAATACCCCCTCTATCTGTAGCTCATGAGCTGGTGGCAGTGTAAAGACTTTCAAAGTGATATAAAAACGATGATAGTGCCTATGATGACCTATATTAACTTTCTTTTGAATATGCTTATATATCTAACATAGCTGTATATTACTTTAGGAAAAGATGAATCTGCCAAACACAATCGATTTTCTTGTTTTTCCAACAGTGTATACCAGTGTATATAAATATTCTAAAGGAGGTCAACCTTTTTAATATTCTGTCAGTGAATTTCAGACTGTAAAAATGTGGACTAGTCTAAGCTTTTTTTCTGGTAATGGTTTAAAGTGCCATGAGTGGGTGTAAGTAATCATAAATAACTGTAAGCAAATTACCTAAAGTAAAACAAACAAATTATTTTATTCATCTTCAGTGAAAAGCACAGCAAAAGAAAAGGGCCTGAAATTGCTCACCTGAACTGACAATCTTAAAACATTTAAACATACTTAATTTTTTCTTAAATTCTGCCCAATGGTTTAGTGGTAAGGTCTAGGTAACCATTTTAAAAGATTCAAAAAAATTTTCAAGACAATCTTTTACCAATCTTTTAGTTGACAAGGCTAAAATGTGACCTATAGTGGTTACATTTTTTCAAAAGTTGATAACTAGTGACCAGAAGTCTTTGACCAAAGGTGACGCAACTTTTTACCAGATTTTTATCAAAGAAAACATTCTGACCCACTTTCAGATTTAGTGGATAAAATGCTGCCTCTATAGTGTCTATAAAGGTTTTGTTTGCTTTCTTGTTTTTTAAGTTTGTAAAATTGGACTAATTTATTGATAAATTGTAACTATATCTTGAACTTACATTTGATCTAAAAAAAAAAAACAATTTTCAAATTACAAGAGCATTCCTGTTGCCCCAAAATCATTTCATTTCTTATGTACATGTTGATCTCAGACATCACTCAATCACAAAAGCTAATATTGAGCCCTTTTTGATTGATTGATTGAATGGAGTTTAGCACCTCTTTCAACATATTTTCAGTTATATCGCAGTAGCGAGCCCTTTTTGAGATAGAATTAAAAAAACAAAAGAATATAAAAAGCCTCTTTAAAGTGTTTATCTGTAGACAAGTACAACTCACCTTTTATTCAAAGAATTCTTTAGAATGAAATAAAAGTTAATAATTTAATGAAAACAGATAGAGAAAAAATTATATATGTATTAAAAGTTTTGATTGTGCAAATTTTGATTTGTTAATCAAATCATTCATTTAAATCTAAAGTGTAATGTTGAACTCTGTCAGTTTCTGCTACTTGTTTCAAAACACTTAATGGTAGGGTAACTTAGATGTCACAACTGTAACAAGCAGTTTCTTCTTTTTCCAGAGATATTTTCTGCCACATAAGAAGATGATTTCAACCCACTGTTAAATGATGTCAATTCACTTCAATGAAGTCTTTCAATTTGGACCTGTTGAAAAAGTTCTTAGGACAGCTAGGAAATTAGGGTTTATTTTCAATAGAACAAAATACTACCTTTCAGTATCCACCTCATCAATTTCATCATAGTCATCCTCCACTTGTGGCAGATCCAATCGTAGACTCTCTTGCTGATCTACATTGCTTCTCATTGGTTGTTTGTCTGAATGGGTGGAGCTTATTACTTTTGAGGTGGTATAGGAGGGACCAAACTCCTCCTCCTCTGAATCACTTTGGATAAAATCATCTTCTGCTTTGTATGGGTCTCCTATGTACAGTTCAAATATTCTTTTAGTTCTGAAAAAACATTCAACAGTATATATATATATATACATGGTTTATAAGTGTATACTTATAACCTATTTTAAGATACATCATGTAGAAACAATTATTTTTAATATAACTTCAATTTGGTAATTCTTTCCAATATTTTTATATCCATAAGTACCGTACTTGTTTCTTGTGAACATTTTCCTTCATTTTCTAAATTAGATACCTATTTCTTATAATACACTATGTACATTTATATTTGATATGAATATAACCTTATCAAAAAGAAACAAAACTTACTTTTCCTCTGGTTCAGGAGTTGGTGGAATGGGTGTAGTGTTAGGTGGGTGGGGCAAATCTGTAGGCTCTCCTTGATTAGACTCTGTCTCCTCTTTATTCTCCTCCTCCTCCATTGGAAAATCAATCTTCCAGGAGTTTCCTTTGTGAAGAGAAAAATAAATTTATATTTTGAAAAGAATAAGCTTTATTCATTTCCTTAATTGTCCCACTAGTATGAGCTAGGATGTACCTTGTATAAATAGGGAACACATGTATCATGATTTGATAGAGAGCTGCATCTTTAAAAAATTCGGAGCAGACAATTCTTATCAAAAAGATCCATTCCTATTTCAAAAGCAATGACCCTTCAAAAATCTCTTTTTTAAGTTAAATAGAATCTAGTGATATTTTCTGGAATATGTCTGGGTAGGATAAGCAGCTGCATCTGATGAAATGTTGTGGTTGTGCTGGTATGAGAAATGACAGGCGCACCAGCCCAAACAATGTAAGCCCAAACAATGTTGAAGGTGTCAAACAAACAAAACAAAAAGACTATTTCTTACCATGAGTGGGTTTGTCTGGATACTTCAACCCTGCTGGAGGTCCAACCCAACCCACAGTAGTTGTATAGCAGAGTCCTTTAGGGGGTCGGCCATTTGGGTCATACTTTGCTCCTTTCACTGAATAACAAAGGAAAATACTTAATTTCAAACAATGTTCAATTGTGAAAGATAATAAAAGGTTTTTGAGTTTTTATAATGTTATCTGCATGGAGACACCATTCAATTGTAAAACAATATATCATATAAGCCTGTGTGAGATTTTCAATAATTTCACAATGAGCACCTAGGGAAGACTCATATGAGCCTGTGCTACTGCATAGCAGATGGCAACTGAATCAACAAGAGTGCCATCGTCACAAAATACGCCACCACTTTGCTGCTGTTTCACGAAAATAATTGTAGACACTACTTATTTTGACAGAACCAAATTCAAAATGACCGAGTTTCATTTCAATCAAGACAAAAAGTTAGAAGGAGTTGCCTTCACAGGGCTGCAATTTCAATAAGCCCCAGACACTAAGTTTTAAGGGGGCATAATTCAGGGAAATAAATGAGCCATAAAATCCTTGATCCATGTACATCTACAAATTATGGTGATGACATTGACCAAGTTTCATTTAAATAAAGACAAAAAGTAAGGAGGAGTTGCGTTCAAAAGGCTGCAATTTCAATAAGCCCTAGATACTAAGTTTTAAGGGGGCATAATTTAGGGTAAAATAATGAACCATAAAATCCTTATTTCATGCTCATCTACCAATTTCGGTTATAACATCCACCAAGTTTCATTTAGATCCAGCCAAAAAACTTAGGAAGAGTTGCATTCACAAGGCTGCAATTTCAATTAGCCCCAGAGACTAAATTTTAAGGGGGCATAACTGAGACAATAAGCCCCAGAGACTAAGTTTTTAAAGTTCATAACTCAGGCAAAAATCAGTGAACCATGAAATCTTTCCTTCATGCACATCTACCAATTGAGGTGATAACATTGACCAAGTTTCAAGAAGAGCCAGCCAGAAACTTAGGAGGAGTTGCGTTGACAAGAAAAGTGGACCCAGAGACTAAGTTTTTAAGGGGCATAACTCAGGCAAAAATCTATGAACCATAAAATCCTTCCTTCATGCACATCTACCAATTGAGGTGATAACATTGACCAAGTTTCAAGAAGATCCAGCCAGAAACTTAGGAGGATTTGCGTTGACAAGAAAAGTGGACGGACGGACGGACAGACGGAGAAGATGACGCCAATATACGTCCGCCTCCGGCGGCGTATAAAAATTATGAAGACAAAAAGTGTCTAAGGATTTGTTATTCATTTTCATGAGTTAGGAGTCCAGTGGACTCTAACTTATGCAATCAAGGAGTCCTAGATAAAGTTAAGGAGTCCAAATTTTCATGTGGTGAGTAACTTACATGGAAAAGTAGAAATTGCTTGCAATGTCTTCTTCTTTCATAAAAGCTCCTCATCAAATATTAGATGGTTTTCTTTCAAAATTACAAGTAGATACAAGCAAATGTTATCTCCAAAGGCTTTTGTATAGACACACATTTAAAATTTTGATTGAGAGGAATTGAAAAGGAAAGTGCCCTGCTCATTTGTTTGTAAAAATCAATGTGTCTGTGCAATACTATTGTAAGTGCCTATATATTTATAGAAACTCATAATAGTTTTGCGCTGACCCCTCCAAATTCTTCATATGATTAAGGAAACAGTTGGACTCCTAACTTGCAAAATGTCCTGTCTGGAAGATAACCAGCCTCAGACTCCCCTTAGTATAGATTGATTGATTGATTGAATGGAGTTTAACGCTGCTTTCAACATTATTTCAGTTATATCGCGGAGGCTGGAGCACCTAACAATGGATTCCTGGTATTTCTCTCACCAGTACAACCATCACATTCTTTCCTAGCCTCCAGCTGCTATCTCACATAGGTCTACGATTATCAACCCATTGGTGAGAGACAAATAGTCGGAAAGAATGAGTGCCGCCGTCCGGGATCGAACCCGCCCCTTAGTATAGAACCCTGTTTCTATTGTATTTATATTGTATGGCTTTCTAGGCTGCTCATTGAAAGCTCATATCTATTGCTAAGCACAAAACAGTGGAAACTGCCTTCTTTAAGTCTATGGGTAGTTCCTACTGTTTTGCTCTGAGCCATCAATATGCTCTCTATGCACATTTAAAAATGTTGGAAATAACATACTGTTTTGTTTTTTTGTAGATTTATTTGCATTCTGATTGGCTGATAAATTTGTTTTATTTTTTTAAATAAACACAATTTTAGTATGCAGATATTTTGCAAGCTTACACATGATGCCGTCACAAAGTAGTCTGATAAGAAATCTGTCTTATCGTCATTAAAATTCAGGTACATAATATCAAATATAACCATGAAGACATTTTTTTTTAATTCATGGAGGAACGAAATTACAAGAGGACCCTGAGGGCCCTAAATCGCTCACCTGATATTTCAAGTAAATTATCATTAAGACTCCATTTCCTATGATATGGCATGAACCTTCCAATTTTCAACAGGGTTCATTCTTGTGACCTGGCAAACATTTTGATCAAGTTTCATGAAGATTGGACTATATTTGTGGCGTTTGGAGCTCTTATGAGAAAATTGTCATTAAGGCCCCTTTTTCCGTGATATGGCACATATACTTCCCATTTTCAAATGAGTTCATCCTCATGACATAACAAACATTCTGACAAAGTTTCATGATGATTGGACCATATTAGTGGCTTCTAGAGAGTAAACAAAAAATTGTCATTAAGATGCCTTTTCCTGTGATATGGCATGGATCCTTCCCATTTTCAATAGACTTCATCCTCAAGACCTAACAAACATTCTGACCAAGTTTCATGAAGATTGGACCATATTTGTGGCTTCTAGAGTGAAAACAAGAAATTTGTCATTAAGGCCCCTTTTCCCGTGATATGGCACGGATCCTTTCCATTTGAGCAATTTTGATAAGGGACCACCCAAGGAATATTTCTGCCAAGTTTGGTTGATTTTGACCCATAAGTTTAGGAGGAGATGTAGTTTAAAGATATTGTTGACAAAATTGTCATTAAGGCGGCTTTTTCTGTGAAATGGCACGGATCCTTCCCATTTTCAATAGACTTCATCCTCATGACCTAACAAACATTCTGACCAAGTTTCATGAAGATTGGACTGTATTTGTGGCTTCTAGAGTGAAAACAAGAAATTTGTCATTAAGGCCCCTTTTCCCGTGATATGGCACGGATCCTTTCCATTTCAGCAATTTTCATTAGGGACCACCCAAGGAATATTTCTGCCAAATTTGGTTGATTTTTACCCATAAGTTTAGGAGGAGATGTCGTTTAAAGATATTGTTGACAAAATTGTCATTAAGGCGGCTTTTTCTGTGAAATGGCACGGATCCTTCCCATTTTCAATAGACTTCATCCTCAAGACCTAACAAACATTCTGACCAAGTTTCATGAAGATTGGACCATATTTGTGGCTTCTAGAGTGAAAACAAGAAATTTGTCATTAAGGCCCCTTTTCCCGTGATATGGCACGGATCCTTTCCATTTGAGCAATTTTCATAAGGGACCACCCAAGGAATATTTCTGCCAAGTTTGGTTGATTTTGACCCATAACTTTAGGAGGAGATGTCGTTTAAAGATATTGTTGACAAAATTGTCATTAAGGCGGCTTTTTCTGTGAAATGGCACGGATCCTTCCCATTTTCAATAGACTTCATCCTCATGACCTAACAAACATTCTGACCAAGTTTCATGAAGATTGGACCATATTTGTGGCTTCTAGAGTGAAAACAAGAAATTTGTCATTAAGGCCCCTTTTCCCGTGATATGGCACGGATCCTTTCCATTTGAGCAATTTTCATAAGGGACCACCCAAGGAATATTTCTGCCAAGTTTGGTTGATTTTGACCCATAACTTTAGGAGGAGATGTCGTTTAAAGAAAAAGTTGACGCCGTGACGGACAGACGGACAGACGGACAGATGGACAGACGGACAGATGGACAGACGGACGCCGGACAACGATCGATCACAATAGCTCCCTTGAGCACTTCGTGCTCAGGTGAGCTAAAAAACCTTATCATACTAATATATGAATCTACTTTTCAAATTCATACAACTGTAAGTTTAAGTATTCAGATTCACATCTCCATGAAATCAAAAATATTCTCTTCATTTTTTAAGTAGATTTTTGTTAGTAATTTTGGATCATGAGTCTTTTGACACCTTCCCAGAGAAAAGTATCCTTATGAGAAAAGGTCTTGAAGAAGAAATTGCTTGTAATAAATGATTACTTTTTCAACAATTTTATACCACATAGAATAGTTTCTTTTCACCTCATTTTTCATTGTAGACAGCAATCTCATTCAAATTTTGACAAGACTTAAAGTTTTATAAACAAGAGCTGTTAGGACAGCATGCACAGTCCAATGTTTGACCATTGTTTTTTTTTCGACATAACTGAATTGTCCTTTAGGTACTCACCACTGAAATATTGTTTTATCTTTTGAACCATCGTAAAATATCCTTTATTTTGAATCATCGTAATCCCATAAAAAAATCAAACAATTTCTCATTTGTGGCATCAACATAGTAAAAGTATTATAAGGTCTACTGGATATGCCTCTAATGCCTCTGTAAGTTTCTTAACCCTTTCATGCTGAATATTATTTTTTGAAAAATTGAATTAAAATCAAATGCTAAAAACACTGTTAATATCACAGTCAATTTAGAGTGAGTATTTATTTTTGAAAAGTATTTTCTACATTTTTCCACATTTTACAAGAAGATCAGGTGGTATAGACTTAAAGATCAGACTGCACATAGGTGCAGGCTGATCTTTGTCTATACCTCCTGCCAAAGCAGAAATATACCGGGTTCAGCATGACAAGGGTTAAATGGTCAAGAAGTATTCCAAACACATAAACTGCATGTCTTTCACAATTGCTCATTGTGAAATGCTCAATCTGGCTGGATTGTGACATTATTTGAAATACACCTAGGCTAAAACCTAAGGGTTAGTGCACAACTATTATAAATGCCTATGATTATATTCATGCACATACAATACATTTGCCTTAATCCCTAAAAATCTGATGGAGATATACAACTTATTTGAATAACCATCATTCTTTGTTATATTTACACTGAATTACATATAGTCCATCTTTAAAAATAGATCCCAAAATATTCTTCTTTGTGAATGTATAAAGCTTCTAATAAAGAAGGATTAGATAGTGATTTAACTTTCCTTTTCTTCATAACAAAATACTTATTTCTTTTTAGTAACATAACATAAACATATTCCAAATTGCAATATCTGTTTTTGATTTTCTTCTCCTAACCTTTTGCATATTGATGGCTTAGTGCAAAACAGTTGTAACTCCCTTATTTATAGGGAGTTTCAACTGTTTCACAACGAGCCATCAGTATTAAAATAACATTTCTTACTTTGCACTAAGCTTGCACCTTTGTGCAGTCTGATCTTAGCCTACACTGCCTGCTTTCTACTTAATTATTGTGGTAAAATATGAGTCAGACTAAAAGATCCAACAAGAGCTTCGCAGAGCGGAGCATATACGCCCGATGGGGCTTGTCAGTAAGCTTGGCTTGTCAGTAACATGTGCTTGGATGATAGCTAAAAATATTTCAAACAGACAGACAGACAACTGGTGCCATAACATATTATGACCTTTTGAGTGTAAATTGAAAATGATTTTATGCACAACTATATGCCAAACAGTTATTTTGCAAGTTTCAGTTCATTCCAATTCATTGAGTAATTGTGTGTAGGTTCAGCTCATTCCCATTGATAGTTAAGGAGGAGTTGCACACAAAATACAGTGATTTTTGTTTAATTCAAGGGCAGATAATTCAAGATTTCTCAGGAATGACTGGAGCAATTTGAATTTCAAAGGTCTTATGCACAACTAGACATCATAGAGAGTAATTGTGTGTAGTAACAGCTCATTCCCATTGTTAGTTTAGGAGGAGTTGCACACACAAGAATAGTGATTTTTGTTATAACCAAGGGCAGATAATTCAAGATGTCTCAGAAATGATTGGAGCGATTTGAATTTCAAAGGTCTTATGCACAACTAGACATCATAGAGAGTAATTGTGTGTAGTTTCAGCTCATTCCCATTGATAGTTAAGGAGGAGTTGCACACACAAATAACAGTGATTTTTGTTAAATTCAAGGGCAGATAATTCAAGATTTCTCAGAAATGACTGGAGCGATTTGAATTTCAAAGGTCTTATGCACAACAAGACATCATAGAGAGTAATTGTGTGTAGTTTCAGCTCATTCCAATTGATAGTTTAGGAAGAGTTGCGCACACAAAAAACAGTGATTTTGGTAATATTTAAGGGCAGATAATTCAAGATTTTTCAGGAATTACTATAGCGATTTGAATTTCAAAGGTCTTATGCACAACTAGACATCATAGGGAGTATTTGTGCCAAGTTTCAGCTCATTCCTATTGATAGTTTAGGAGGAGTTGCGCACGCAAAAAATTGCTAAAGGACGGACGGACAGACAGGCAGACAGACAGACAGACGGACGGATGGACGACCAAGGCCATAACATAATACGACCCTTCGGGCGTATAAAAAGCATACAACATATTTGGAACAATATGGAATGCAGCAGGAAAAGGGTTAATGTTATGTATAAACTTAACTTGTATATAAAATACAATACAATGCAATGTATTGTATTGTATTGTATACTATACATGTACTTCAAACAAAGCACTGAGGTAAGTGCTTCATGCCATTAACTTTCTCAACCTTAGATTTGAGATTAAAAAAGCAATTCAGATAAAAGATTATGCTGTCTTTGATGGTAGATTTTAACAAGAAAAAATTTTGTATCAAAAATAAATCAATCTCTAGGATAATCTTTGAATATTAACCTTTGCCATGCTGAATACAACTCTTTGCAAAATAAATGTTAAATCAAAGTGCTAAAAGCACTGGAAGTTACTAAATGTGAGTGAGTATTGATTTCAGAAATGCATTGTTTTACACTTTTCTGGTTTAAAAAAGAAATACAGGTGGTATGAACTAAGATCAGACTGCACATATGTGCAAGCTGATCTTTGTCTATACCACTTGTCAAATCAGGAATATCTCCGGTTCAGCAAAACAAGGGTTAAATACAAGAGCTGTCGAAGGACAGCAAAGCTCGACTTTGCTCAATTGACTGTAAAATGAAGCTTACCTCCAAAACCTTGTTTAGTCTCAGCCTCCAATTCTGGACAGGGAATCTGAATAGGTTCTTTAGCACTCTGAGGGCGGGGTTTTTTACCACTGGGTGGGCGTGTCCATTTCCCGTTGACTTTTGCACTGGCTGGTCTAGTTGGTTTGGGTAAAGTCTCCCCATGATCTTTAACAGCCTCTGATAAAGATGTATTGCTTCCCCTGGTAAAATAAATCCTTGCTTATGAAGCTTGAAACTTAACCCTTTGCAGTCTAATCCCTGCTTTTTACGTGCCTGTGATTTTATGATTGAGAAAACATTGTGAAAAAAGAAGAAATTGCTTCGAACAAGCAATTTCTTCTTTTTCCATACTTTTTTCTACCCTACTGAATTGTTATTTTTCAAATTAAATCCACTTTAAAATTTCGTCTGCAAAACCTTTGAATTTGGACAGGTCCAAAATTTTGTAAAGCAGGAAAGTGTTAAGCTTTTTCGCCCGTTTCCATGCACTTCTTGCTGAAATTTTGATTGCTCTTTGCAAAACAGTTGTAACTGCCTATAGAAATATGGGCAGTTACAACTGTTTTGCAATGAGGCATCAATTTATAATACCCTATATCATTTGAACCAATGCAAGAAATTTTCAACAATTTCAGGTGTGTGAGAAGAGTTTTCATCAAGGAGCATTGACGGCTATACCATGTATAGAAAATACTTGCTCAATATTGTCTAAAAGAGTCACTTTGAGTCAATATTTATCTACACTATGAAAAGTGAAGACTCCCGGACCATTAAACTGTACACCTAAACAAGACGATCTGTATATTACTTTCTTTTATAATTATCTAAGAGAGTTGCTTTGAGTCAATATTTATCTACATAATGTAAAGTGATGCAATGGTCAATTGTGTATATTGTAGACAATCCGGTCCCATATTTAATGTCCTTCATTGACAATGTACCTGCACTCCAAGTTGGTATTGCTTAGATCATTATTCTGTACTTAGTTTAGTTCATACTAATTTATTTTGGTTCTATTGTGATCATAACTTAAGCTTATAAAGAGTCAACCAAATCCAGGTGTTTTCATGTCCCTGAGAGAGAGAGACGGTGGTTTAAATCCACTGCTACCAAATTCTACAGCTGGGGAGAGCTTGGGCTGGCTATTAAGTGTTTTGTCCATAAACACACCCTGGCAACGGCGGGGCTCTAACAATGACCTCCAGGTAACGAGTCAAGGGCACATACCACTAGACAACTGAGAGGTAGTCAAAATGTACTATACAAAGGAAGTAGTTATTGTTCTCTGATCTGAGATTTAAGATGGGAAGATTTATAACAGGTCCAGCCTGGAAATAATTCAACTTTGTGTATAAACAAACACAAACAATTAACAGACAAATAGATGAGATAGTCGTTCAACTAACATACTGAGTGTTTTAATGTTATAAGCATGGTAAACACTGCGGCTTTAAAATATAACAAAGCAATTCATTTTTGTCTCCTATTTTTTACCCGTTCTTGTGAGGAGTACTTGATTTCCCAGATATCGGGTAGGATAACATTCCTACCCGGGTCCTAAATTATTATGAATTACCTGACTATTGTATGAGCACTATGGACTTTTGGGGATCAACTTCAGAAAAGAATTGAAGACAGTTTCAAACAGTCTTCAATTCCTTCCTGAAGTTGATTTCCTGGCTTAATTATTTGCGAGTCAAAGACTGATCGCAACACATGCATCCCTTAAAAGCATGTCGGACCCATTGTACAGAAATTCTAGACCCCGCCGCTTTATTTTCAGTCAAACCTATCTTAAGCAAGCATCCAAGGGACGTTTAAAAAGTGCTTGCTTAAGAGGACAGCTAGACTGCTTGCTGAATACAGGTGCCCACTAAGACAGGTTTGACTGTAATTGATAGAATAATATCATCAAGTACTCAAGTACCAGCAGGTAACGAGATCTCTGGTACAAAATTGCTACTCGTCCCAGTTCTACTCACCAGGCAGTATTGTTTATGATGGTGTTGGCAGATAAGGGTACCTCAAGTGGCAAATCAGGTCCTTTCTTTTTTGTCCACAGATTGGTTGCTTTCAAGTCCTTTGGATCTACAATACCAACATTGTATACTTTTGCTTTAACGTTGTCTAGATGTGCTAATGATACTGAAGCTGAACTCAACCAGCTCTGAAAATATATTATAAAATATAGAATTAATCGATGGATTTTAATACTAATTATTCATGTACTAAAAGATGTTTGCATAATAAGACTACCCTAAATTAACAAAGCACTTTAAAGCCATAATATGTTTGAGATCTTAAAATTCAGTAAAAGATGTGCAGATATATATTCTTATAATACCGCAGAAATCTCAGTCTTGAAAGGACCCAAGGTTATAAACTTTTTTCATGCTCAACTGAGAATTTTCTCAAATTTAGAATTTGAATAAATGTATGAATGAATATAAAAGATTGTATTAATAAGTTGTTATTTATAACAACTTATCAATACATGTTCATGTATTATCTTTTATGTTCATTAATTTATACTAGTATTACAACAGAATTAAGGCTTTAATTCCTAATTCAAAATTTGGGAAAATTTTGATTTGAGAATGAGAAAAGGTTTTAACCCTTTGCTGTTTAATCCCTGCTTTTTACGTGCCTGTGATTTTGTGATTGAGAAAACATAGTGAAAAAAGAAGAAATTGGTTCTGACAAGCAATTTCTTCTTTTTCCACACTATTTTCTACTCTACAGAATGGTTATTTTTCAAATTAAATCCACTTTAAATTTTCGTCTGCAAAACCTTTGAATTTGGACAGGTCCAAAATTTTGTAAAACAGGAAAGTGTTAACCCTGATCACAGTTATCATGACAATGTTCATATACATGTATCGACATAAAATCAAGTTTATCATAATAAATATTGTAAAAGTTGGGAAAGTAAGCTTATGTTAAATGCTTCCCTATTTACTTGCTTAGCCAATGATTAATTACACTTTAAAGATTCCGTAACCTCCAACAAAGTATATGTAAATCTTAAGAGCAATTTATTAGTAGAAATTTCTTGCAAATTTGGTTTAGAACACCTAAAGTTACAATATCACTATCAACAATTTCCCCTAGATTGTTCACATACATGTAATTCATGACCCTCACAGGGTAAAAGAATATCCTTCTTCTTTAAGTAACAGTAGGTTGATAGAGTCTATAAAGATTATTGTGTGCACCCTCTGGTTGTTTAAGTACTATATATATTGGACTGGAAAAAAATACTTGAGTCTGAATGTTTTCAAAGTGCTGAATTAACTTGAAAATTTGTTAAAAAGTGTTTTTTTCTAGTTTTACTTGATTTTGATTGGTTTTCCCCTTGAATTTGAAATGATAAACTTTTGACGGGCCCTGAACCCCCTCTAGATCCACCACTGTATGATAACTATAAACAAATTAGCACTTTAAACATGGACAGAAGCCTATGATACAGTTCCGGCAATGGAGACTTGTTGAAATTAACATTGATGTCAAACCTTGTATAGAGGGTAAAACAAAAGACATGTCTATAGTTTGAAGGATCAGCTCAATCCCCTTCAAATTTTTCTTCCCCTTTGAACAATTGAAATCCATCACATATTGCTCCCAAATAGCCAAACCTAGTGTTCTCAGAACTTCACATTGTTTTTGTCTGTTCTGGGTCACATGACCCATCACCCAGGAATTTGAGGGCCAATTTTTTGAAGCCATGGGTAATATTTTGTCTTCGAAATATTAAAAGCTTTGTTTATTTATTTCAAAAAGTTTTATTCATTCATGCAAACTATTTAGAGTGACAGATTAAGGAAATCTCATTTCCACACAGAATTTAAGCTATATTTACAAGCTTTTGGTGGTTGTAATAAATGATGACAGTTCATCAGAAATTTAATCAATATTCATCACTGACCCCATATCCTCTATACCTTGTGTGTGGTGCAGAAGAAGAAACTCAAGAGTGAAAGGGGGCAGACAAAACTTAATTTCAATCATCAATTGATCAAAAGTTAAAAAATCTCAAAAACTTCATTCTAATAAACTATTAATCAAGATCAGGAAAGAATTGACGGTACTGTCGGTATTCGGCCATTCAGCCACATGATCTCACTGGTAATTTTCTTCAGTATGTATTAGTCATGTGTACTTTCTCGTGGTATTAAGGTGGTGCACAACATTAGTTAAAGGCTGGTGTGGTGAAATGGCCACTTTTAGCCACAAATATCTCTAATTCTGATTGGTTTGTGCTTCTCTATACTTTAAAGCTACTCTTTCACAGGTCGGGAAATATAATTTTTGAATTATTACTTATGTTTTTTTCTAATTTTACTTGATTTTGATTGGTCTTCCCCTTGAATTTGAAATGATAAACTTTTGACGGGTCCTGAACCCCCTCTGGATCCACCACTGTACTAATTGAACAAGTTCATATTCATTTCTTGAATTATGTTATAACTACTTGACGATGTACTGCAATTACTTTAGAAATTGAATTCAAAATCCACCATTCTCTTGTTGTCTCCAAATATGTATCACCAATATACTCTCAAAAGCATGTCCTTACATATTCAGTTAACAAACAAGACTTATTGCTAATCAGTTGACAATTAATAATTGAAGGCAACCATCAAACAATGCATTGTCAATTTGTTATTACCAGGGACTCTCAATAATATTGAGGGTCCTTGTTATTACCAATCTTGTAGCAAACTATATACCAGCCAATCAACCTAATCACAATTTTGCATTCTCCTTTAATTAGATAAAGGATATAAACTTTTTAGGCTCGCAGCACAAGCAGATACAACATTTTCGTGTGATTTTACAAGGAAAAATTAAGTTATCTAAGAAATAAACATTTTGATTATCATTTAGTTAATATTTCCATTTTGGTACGAAATGGTCAATGTTTGCACCGAAATGGTTAACATATGGTACGAAACGTCTTTGCTGTGGTACGAAATGGTAATCGTATGGTACGAAATGGTAATATATTTTATGGTACGAAATGGTTATGGTACAAAACGTCTGTATACCTTCCTTGACTACTATAGACTCTTGATTAAGTTGGCTCCTTGCTTGGGACTGAATTAAATTTAGGTGTAGAGGAGAATTTTACCTTTTTAGCGATAGAGCGGACTTGCTCACATTGATCAATCAATTCATCTGTAATAAAGTCATCGTATTCTATATCCATATTTACAAAAAAAAATCAATAATTGAAACTGCAAAGTTTCAAAAACATTTGGATCAATCAATAGATATTCTTTTAGATATTTATATACAAAATTATTGATTTCCGCATGTTGTCGGCCATGATAGTTTACATTCACGACGACTTCTCTTCAAAATACAAATTTTCATTGGTTTGAATTTCTCACTGTATGGCATAACTGCATACTTAAGCCAATCAAAATTTATTTTACTTTTTGAATCAAGTAGTCTGCGCGCATGCCCGTTCCTATTGGATATTTGTAAACAATATGGCGGCGGCCATGAGTTTGGAAGATTGACCAAATTGGTATATAATTTAGGTATAGGCTCACCTATTTCATTCTTACCCGTAGTAAAGGGTGTCCTGTCAACTCGGCCTGCTAAAAACTCGGCCCGCGTAAAACTCGGCCTGTGTAAAACTCGGCCCGTCAACTCGGCCTGTATATAACTTATATAGTGTTTAGCCTAGTAAACGGATATACATTGTATAAGCACAATTATCAGATAGCCTGTAATCAATGTGTGCAATGTACTGAAAGGAGGTGCTAATTCGCAATTGATGACTACTGAAATCTACGATCTTCATATTTAATATGCATGTATCTTGACATCTTCTCTTGTGTTTAGAAGAAAAAATAATAATTAGAAAAAAAAAAATTGAATAAAAGGTGAATTAAGTATTTAATTATACCCTTTTCCTGTATCTCCGTTCTTCTTAATAAGTCATCAAAATCAAATAGCTTAAATTCAGATTAAACTTACTATTTTTGTACACGAGAGTGTAGAAAAATCATTATTCCATCGGGGCACAGCACTTTTATTAAGTAAACTAATTCAATTGATGAGAATCCAATTAAATTTTAAACTCTCCCTACTCAAAAATCTGTGGCCGCCATTTTTCTACAACCCCGTTCCTATGACGTCATTTATCATTTGAGCTAGCTGCCTGCAGTTAATTGGGTCACAACTTCAATGCAGCAACTTAGCTGTGCATAATGCATATCTAAGAAAACTTTAACACAAAAAATACTTTTTGCATGTGACTAAGTTTCAACCTTTTTTAAGACACTGCCAAAAAATAAGCCATGAATGATTTGTTTCGTAAATAATTCTTGCAGCTTACAAAAATACCCATAATGCACCATCAAATGACCTAATTGTCCACTTTTCCCGTCTGCATGTAGTAGTAAGAATGTAAACATCCGGTTAGCATTTTGTTTGATTACGTAATGAGGTTTCACACCCTACAATTAATACTCGAGTGCTGCGGACGGCAAAGTAGAAAAGAACGGATATATAGAAATTGGGGATATATCTATTTTATATCATATTCACAGAAATGCCATATAATGTAAGATTATTATTATCAAAGACCTTTTAACGAGTCATTATTTATAAAAAAAAAAAAAAAAAAAACACATACACACAAGGTCCTCAAAATATTTGCATTGCATCGTCATACAAATACCTACCGTATATAATATATAAACAGGCCGAGTTGACGGGCCGAGCTAACGGGCCGAGTTGACGGGCCGAGTTATTCACAGGCCGAGTTGACTGTGAACCGTAGTAAAGCAACTGGAAATGTAATCAGTATTTTACTCTTCTCATCTTAATTCAATTTAATGCGACACATGCAACTCGTTCCTCAACTAGTTAGATTAAGTCACTTACTGTGGAAATGATGTGCCCGACATGGGACTCGAACCCACGACCCCCGCAACACTAGCGCAGCACTCTACCAACTAGGCTTTTAGAGCACCTGGTCATGAGTCTACCCAAATCAATCACTACACTCTTCCCCGTTTTAACCAAATTGAGCCGGTCCCATTCTGCTCCCAAATGGCTGAACCAGCTAGGCTTACTCTGTTTACTATTGACACCATTGAAGTCATTTAGGGTGGAAAAGATGTGCTCGAAATAGGACTCTTACACATGACCTCGGGAACACTAGCATGGCACTCTTACACTCAGCTAACCATGCACCTGGTCATTATGATAATAATAATAATCTTAATTTATAGTTGGGGGTTTGTATGAGGTACAGTTAACAATTAACAATTAGTCTACCCAATGTCGATCACTTCACAGATAAGATTATATACATTATTTACTTTTTATCCTTTTAACTATTTCATACCTCACTGACAGTCAGCTGATAGTTTGTGCTGCCAGCTTACTGGTTTTGCGTTAAGAGCAGAAAAGCCTGAAGAAGGGTTAACATATAGACACAGTCTTGCTCCACTTTAGCAAGGCCTTTGATTAGATCCCTTTCTACCAAACAGTTGTGATATTGTTAGAGTCCAATTTTCACCAAGTACCAGTTCTCACAAACCACCCTGGTAAAGAGTAGAAGGAACCCCTACTTAATTACAAGTTATGTTATACAAGAATTTCTTTTATTTAGAAAATAATATGTTCTGAATAAATAATGCGTCTTTAATTTGAAAATGATCAGTTGGCAAGAACTGGTACTCAACAAGAATTGGTCTCCAACCAGTACAGATACTATTTTTTATGCTCTGCCATAATATTATGGAACTTGAGCTACTACCAAAAATCACCAGATGAGGCTTTCAAGAAGAACATCTCACACTTCCACTGATCTTGCCTTTGTCCTTGTTGTTTACCTTTAATCTGCACTGTTAACACACTGCACCCCTCAAAGAAAACCTTCAGTACCACATTGCCCCAGAGAAAGAATAGTACTCTAATGGATACAAGATACAAGAAACTTAATTTAAAGTCGGGCAATGTTAAACAATAAACATTAAGTTTAAAAGCTATTTGCCGATAGATATGGAAGAAGAAAGAACAAAACAGACCCTTCCAAATTGTTATCATCTTCTTTTGTTCTGGAAAAAGGTCTTCTTCAAGGACTGTACAAAATCAAATTCTAGGGCATCATCTTACAAGAGGGGTATTCACAAGTTCTGGTATCGTGACGCTAAAAACAATCAGGTTCAGAGTAGGTTAAAAAGTTTTTTCGCACTTTTTATAACGCCACAAAGAAGTCAACAAATTCATCTAAACCTTTAGAAGTTTCAATTAAAAATATATTTGCCTTTTCAACTGGCTTTCTATTTAGAACAAGTTTTTAATTTTACTTTGCATGCATACATCATAAGGATGTATTTGTGAGTTCTACGTACAGGTACTTGGTTGATACCTGGGTGTAGCAATGTTACTTAATGTTCTTTTTTATCTTATTGGATTAATACATGTACTCTTATTCTGAATTAACATTAAACACAAAAATGTGTCCACACCATCGAAAAAGAGCGAAGTTCTGTGACACTGCATGTACATATTATATATGGTACCCATCTGAGAGGTTTTGAAATTGACTCAAGTGTCTGCTTCTGGTGGCTTTATTTTTATACGGTTGGTTGCAAATGAACAATGACATAAAATGACCCACTTTCCCTTTACAGAATTTGTAACAACAAAAAATAGCACCCAAATGCCATGATGTTATGTTGAGAAATGAAACCTTTCATTATCTCTGTTGCAATTGGTAAAAGCATCACTGAGCATCATTCATATCGTTTTTTTTTTATAACTGAAAACCAACCAAAAAGAACTTGCCAGTAAACATGTTAAATCAACAACCCCCTTGCTGTCAACAGAGCTTAAGTGATTGCTGAACCAGAAACGGGAAGAAACTCATTTCTTCGGATAAGAAGAATCAGAGAATACATTTTCTTGCCTGGTGAACAATATTGTAAGAAGTTGTCACTGATTAAACAATACTGTAAACGGGGTAATTTTGGCGGTGGTTTTATTTTGGCTATATTGGCGGTCAAGCTAAAATGCGCCAAAATTAATCCACCGCCAATATTTGTCAAAATTAAATAAGAAATTTCTTTATTATGATAGATATGAAATCTATACATTTTGAGTCAATGTTAATTAAATCAATATCAAAGATATGCAGACCATACTTATTATTATGCTGACAACGTTGACATTTCGATGTGTCAGCACAATACTATTGTAAGTGTCTATAAATTATAGGCACCTACAATAGTATTGCAACGATCCCTCAATATCAAGATTCCAGATCCAAGTTGGTTGATACTTTGTGATGAAATCATAGCGAAAAAGTGTGAAAAACTTATACACGCGTTATAACTGTAACAAAAGGTGTGAAAACAAACTATTGTCAAGTTTGTAGAAAGTTACTCTAGAACTTGCCTTTCTTTTACTTTCGGCGTTTTAAACGACGAAAAAATGTAAAATATAGATAAAGCTTTTAATTTTGGCGTTAAAGTAAGATGGGCCAAAACAAATCACCGCCAATAAATCGTTAACGAAAAAACGCCAAATGTGGACACCGCCAATATAAAGCCGTTTCAGTATATGTATTTCTGTGTGTGGGATGCTAAGATGATAGTGTAGACTTTTGAGATATCCAATTCTCAAACCAACTTCTTTTCCATTCAGACAAGATACACACAAATACTGTTGATAACAAGATAAACTAGTTAATGTTGTAAAAATGTATGGAACGCCTTTTGTTTAAATTCTGTGACTTTTCCATTCTATAGGTATGTAGAAACTAGAAAATCATATCGTTACGGCTAACCTCTTCCATTTAACAAATTGAAGTTGTTGAAATCTTGAAGAAAATTTGAAAGAATTACAATAAATGTGATCTTTTTTTTTTAGGTACCGGTAAATAACATCTTGAAATAAATCCTATTGAAGATGAAACAACAATTTTTTGCGCTCAGTATAAATGATAGCTCTAAAGGTGATTTTGGAAGAAGGCCTCTCTTGGAGTCCTCAACGCTGTTGGTAGTGGGTATTATGGTTGGTAGCAGATTCCTCTGTCCGATTGCAAAATTATATATGTAAAATGTTGGCCTATATTTTCTCTGATGGTGGCCTTTTAGGTGCATATAATATTAAAGGTCCCCAAAAGTAACACTGCGTGCTCATAATCAGAGAAGTTTTTAATGACATACTTCTTTTTCTTTCAGAAATGAGCTATGTAAATACCTTTGCTGATTCATGGGCAAGAAGAATGTAAGCTGTCAAAAAGGGACATAGCTATGGCAGAGGAGCAAGCGGATACCCCAGCTAGTGATGTCACAGGGCTTGCAACCCCTTTTGGGGATAGTAGACCCGAGAGTGAGTTACGCAGGACGGGGAGTGATCTCACAACAAGACGAGAGAGTACAGGAGACCTGGAAGGCTTGGAGGATCATTTATTTGATATACAACTAACACAGGTAAGTCTGGGACTTAAATTATTTGTGACCTGTCACACAAAAAAGTTAGAGAACCATCTTTGTAATGCGTAAAGTGGTGACCCTAGTCAGACTGTTGGGACTGCACAGATTTGCTAGGGTCAAAGCATTTTGAAATCTACTTATTTTCTGAATCAAGAATAATCAATTTACCTTCCTGTGAAAGAATTTTTGAAATGCAATCTTTGGTTGGCCTTAACCATAAATACAATCTCTTTAAAAAGAATTGTTTTACAGAGTTTCGAGATGTTCCTTTTTTATTATTATTTTATGCCGCCGGAGAGGGACGTATATTGGCGTCATCTTCTCCGTCTGTCCATCCGTCTGTCCATCCGTCCATCCATCTGTCCGTCCGTTGTCCATCCGTCCATCTGTACGTCCGTCCACTTTTCTTGTCAACGCAACTCCTCCTAAACTTCTGGTTGGATCTTCTTGAAACTTATTTAATGTTATCACCTCATTTGGTAGATGTGCATGAAGGAATGATCTTATGGTTCGTTGATTTTTGCCTGAGTTATGCCCCTTGATAACTTAGTCTCTGGGTCCATTTTTCTTGTCAACGCAACTCCTCCTAAGTTTCTGGCTGGATCTTCTTGAAACTTGGTCAATGTAATCACTCAATTGGTAGATGTGCATGAAGGAAGGATTTTACGGTTCGTTGATTTTTGCCTGAGTTATGCCCCTTGATAACTTAGTCTCTGGGTCCACTTTTCTTGTCTACGCAACTCCTCCTAAGTTTCTGGCTGGTTCTTCTTGAAACTTGGTCAATGTAATCACTCAATTGGTAGATGTGCATGAAGAAAGGATTTTACGGTTCGTTGATTTTTGCGTGAGTTATGCCCCTTGATAACTTAGTCTCTGGGTCCACTTTTCTTGTCAACGCAACTCCTCCTAAGTTTCTGGCTGGATCTTCTTGAAACTTGGTCAATGTTATCACCTCAATTGATAGATGTGCATGAAGGAATGATCTTATGGTTCGTTGATTTTTGCCTGAGTTATGCCCCTTGATAACTTAGTCTCTGGGTCCACTTTTCTTGTCAACGCAACTCCTCCTAAGTTTCTGGCTGGATCTTCTTGAAACTTGGTCAATGTTATCACCTCAATTGGTAGATGTGCATGAAGGAATGATTTTATGGTTCGTTGATTTTTGCCTGAGTTATGCCCCTGAAAAACTTAGTCTCTGGGGCTTATTGCCTCAGTTATGCCCCCTTAAAATTTAGTCTCTGGGGCTTATTGAAATTGCAGCCTTGTGAATGCAACTCTTCCTAAGTTTCTGGCTGGATCTTAATGAAACTTGGTGGATGTTATAACCGAAATTGGTAGACGAGCATGAAGTAAGAATTTTATGGTTCATTAATTTTACCCTAAATTATGCCCCCTTAAAACTTAGTATCTAGGGCTTATTGAAATCACAGCCTTTTGAACACAATTCCTCCTTACTTTTTGTCTTTATTTAAATGAAACTTGGTCAATGTCATCACCATAATTTGTAGATGTACATGGATCAAGGATTTTATGGCTCATTTATTTCTCTGAATTATGCCCCCTTAAAACTTAGTGCCTGGGGCTTATTGAAATTGCAGCCTTGTGAAGGCAACTCCTCCTAACTTTTTGTCTTGATTTAAATGAAACTTGGCAATTTTCAATTTGGTTCTGTCAAAATAAGTAGTGTCTACAATTATTTATGTGAAACAGCAGCAAAGTGGCGGCATATTTTGTGACGATGGCACTCTTGTTGCATGATGGCCTTGATGGGTCACATTTATTAATTATATCTATATATAACTTATCAGATATAGTGTTCAGCCTATTAAACCCGGGGTATATAAGCACACTTATCAGATAGTTAACCAATGTTTGCAACGTACTTAAAGGAGATGCAAAATCACAATTGATGACTAAAATCTACGATCTTCATATTCAATACGCATATAACTTGTCATCTTCTTTTGTGCTTAGAAAAAAATAAAAGGTGAATTAAGTATTAAAATTACGTCTATTTTATCTCATATTTACACATACGTCATATAATAGTAAAATAAGATTATTATTATTATTATTAAGAGTCTTTTTAACAAGTGAGTATTAATCTAAAATAAAAGCACATTGCATCGTCATACATGTACCTACATAATATATAAAAAGGCGGAGTTGACGGGCCATGTTATTCACAGGCTGAGTTGACTGTGGACCGTAATACTTGTCTTCAATTTGTTAGTTTGGTCAGTCTAGAGCTATAATCAGTGATCTTAAGCCAGTTGGGTTTGCTGCTTAGAGCTCTAGACTAGCAAAACTAACAAAATGGTCCATTGTGTTTGCATAACCTTGCACTAGACCCTGTAAATTCTCAATGTTTTCGCCACAGGGAGAAGCACATGATGATTTAACCTTTGCTGTTTAATCCCTGCTTTTTATGTGCCTGTGATTTTATGATTGAGAAAACATTGTGATAAAAGAAGAAATTGCTTCTGACAAGCAATTTCTTTTTTTTCCACACTATTTTCTACCCTACAGAATGGTTATTTTTCAAATTAAACCCACTTTAAATATTCGTCTGCAAAACCTTTGAATTTGGACAGGTCCAAAATTTTGTAAAACAGGAAAGGGTTAAACCTTAAAAAAATATTTTTGAGAAAAATGATGTATAAATATAGACAAACTTGTCTTTATTTATACAGGATTTTTTCTCAAAATTAATATTTTAAGGACTAAATCATCATATGTCAGCTTTCTGTGGTTTTCTGGAGACAATTAACTCAGATGTGATTATCCTAGGGTAAAGAGGATGACAAAAAAAATTGTGTGATATATCAGAATCTACTGCAATATCATTTTCAAAACTTATTGAAACCATTTGTTTAACTCTTAAATTGGAAATTGATTTTAGAATGATGTTATTTTTCAGATCAGTGAAGATCCAAATCAGGTGAATGTCCACCAGTTTTATCCAGTCCTGGAACACCAGTTTATGAAAGCTCCCCCTGACACCCTTGCTATTGAGGACAAGGTATAAAAATTTTACTCAGTTCTGGTTTTCAGTATATAATTTTTCTTAAAGATAGTAAAGGTAGCTTCTGTTTGCAACTATAGACTGTCAGCATGAATTTTGATGTGATAGAAAAAAAGAGTTACCTGTATGTATCAAAGCCATTTCTTTACCTTGCAAAATGTAGACTGTTGGCATAAATTTGATTTGTCAGAAAACAGGGGTTACCTTTGGTTAGACTACAGGTAGATTGAGATCTTGTAAAGTAAAGATTTTTTTCTGCTTATCCTACTGAGATGCTGATACATCTTGAATTGAGCATGACATTTCCAATGATTTGTATGACAGACACCAAAAAAACTGCACAATCCAATATGAATACTTTCTGATTGCCTGAAGAGGGGTTAAGACCTTGCCTATCTACAAAGTACATAGCAAATCTTCTGGCCAGCCTGTGCAGATACACAGGCTGGCCTAAAGCTTTGGTTTATGCACTGGTGAAATTGTTTGAAATGTCATGTACAGGCTCCTTCAAACCTTCAGAAAGAAGAAGATCATCATGATGGTAAACAAGACTCCGGTCAGAAAACTGACTCTCAGATGCAGATTGTTCCCATGGAAACCACCTCAAATACCCCCTGGTCTAAGGAAGATGAAAATAACTCCTCTGATCCACAGGTAAGCATGCTCACATTGACAGGTTAGCACAAAAATACATGTATTGAAAGTGCCTATACATTGCCAGGCACTCACTATAAAAAAATTAAGATTATAGTCACAGCTTGTGTTATAATGTTTATATGATCTAAAGTAAAGGTACAATGATGGAATACCAAAGTTTCCTATGACCAAAATTGAGGTACCCTATCGTTATTCAGTCATGAATGCCAGAGGTTATGATCACAAATACATGTTATTCAGGTCTTAATTTAAGTTTTATGCTCCTCTGGCAGAATGTTTTTTTATGCCCCCCCCCCCCCCTCCTCCCTCGAAAGATTGGGGGGCATATTGTTTTATCGTTGTCCATCTGTCTGTCTGTCTGCAAAACTTAACCAAAAATTTAACATTAACAATATCTTAAAGCCAATTTAAGATACAAGACTCTTTTTTGGAATGGTGATAGATCACAATGATACGCACCTGCTGATATCAAAGTCTATGTCATGTGACAAGGTCAAGGTACATGTAATTTGGTAAGGTCATATAACTCAAAAATTAACCAAAAAACATAACATTACCAATATCTTCAAGCCTATTCAAGATACAAGCCTAATATTTTACATGCTGATAGATCTCAATGATATGCTTTTTCTGGTACCAAATGTCAAGGTCATGTGACAAGGTCAAGGTCATCTGTGAAGGTAAAAAACTCAGAACTTAACCAAAATTGTAAAATTG
This sequence comes from Fragum whitleyi, assembly GCA_948146395.1. Lineage (NCBI taxonomy): Eukaryota > Metazoa > Mollusca > Bivalvia > Cardiida > Cardiidae > Fragum > Fragum whitleyi. Next base: position 72,440,607 of record OX411543.1, on the reverse strand, counting down.
CCTTTTCAAGATACAATCCTCATATATGGCATGGTGATAGATCAAAATGATATGCATCTGCTGATAAAAAAGTCAAGGTCATGTGACAAGGTCAAGGTCATCTGTCAAGGTCAACATTTTGAAAAAATGCTGCTGCAGGGGCATTAATGTTTTACAAACACATCTTGTCTTATTACGGAAAGAGATTGCTACTGGTGGTATTTAATTTTAACCCTTATCCTACTGTTTTACACAATTTTACACAATTTGCTAATCTATGAACCATTTCAAACAGACTGGTAGAAGTAGACAATGTGGTCTAAGATCAGGTTTGCAGGCTGATCTAAGTCTATATACTGTCTACAAAAGCCTTGGCTAACATAGGAAAATGTTGTGAACAGCAGGATAAGGATTGGTTTTAATCCTTGTCATGCTGAACCTGGAATATTCCTGCTTTGGCAGGAGGTAAGGACAAAGATCAGCCTGCACATATGTGCAGCCTGATCTTAGTCTATATCTCCTGATTTTCCTGTTCAATTCAGAAAAGTAAAGAAATTGTATTATCAATATAAATACAGATTTGCATCCAGTGCTTTCAACACTTTCATTGTGATGCAAGTTTTTGAAGGTTTTTATTCAGCATGACAAGGGTTAATCTGTTCTTTTCTTGCTTTGGGAATTTGTAACTGTTACAGAATATTGTCTTTCAAAAAGTATAAGATTGAAAGGGGATGGGGTATGGGGTAGCAAAGTTGTCAAAAAGTCATACTGAGTTACGAATGAAATAAATTATAAAAAACAAAACAAGCAGTTGTAAATAGACTTATGGTTGCATTATTTCTACACATATTTGTATATTCCCATGTAAACTCCCCTTTACACTAGACAAAGTTCTCTTACTTTTCTCTTACTTTTCTTTGTAGACAATTTCCTTTTGAAATTAAAGTTATCTTTTAGAATTATGTTATTTTAAAATTGAGAAGATAGAAAAAAATCAATTTCAGTAGTTCCATGATACTTTACGCATTCAGTTTTTAGAAAAAAAAATCTTCATTATAACAGAAACATTTAATAAGTTTAAAACTTTGCATAAATCTTTATTTTTCCAATACAAAATTTGGTTATCCTTGGTTTTCTGTTACACCAACAACTGACAAGCATCACTAAATTGATCTTTTTGTATTGACAATGATTAAACAGAAAGATGCAAAGGATGTACAGTTACACATAAGTTCCATCACCAATTGAGCAGTTTCAAAGGGCTCTTATGCCCTTCAATACATGTAATTTGAAATCTTAATTTGTAAACATGAGAATTGAGAACAAAGAGAAAATGTAAAGTAACTGTAGAAAGTTTTTGCAGTTATATATAGATATATCTTAAGAAATGCACTTTAAAAAATAAAAAAACAATTTTCTGAAAGAATATGATGGAAACTTTTGTACATAACTCTTACTTACTATGATTTGGCTTTTCCATGTTTATAGTATAGATTCCCATTGCATGTGATATACATATACTCACACCTGTAGATTACTTTTAGCTTGCATTTTACTATGCACGCTGGCAACTTAGCAGAGAGGCGGAGAGTAGAATGAGTAGGGTGAGTGAGTTATCTCCCCTGATCTTTTTTTCAGGTTTCAACCTATTATCTCCCTTAATTAACAATATAATTCCTATTGTCAATACTGTATCATAACTTTAAACATATCACATCTGTTTTTTCTTTTTCCTTTATTTTTTTTAACATAAATCACATTTTCTAAGTTACCACACCTCACTTTTAACCAGTTCTCCTTATTTACAAGATGAAATTCTTAGATAAATCAATTGCACAATTAACTGATTATTTCTTCAGAAGTTCAACTGACTCTAACACATTTTAACAAATGGATGAATCACAATTCTAACATTTAATGATTTTATGTTCCCATGAAATCATTTATCATTTTGTAAATAAAAAAATATTTATATTTATTTTTATTCAATTGTGAATGTTTACTAAATCTATGAAATTTACTGGTTGTAAATTGGCTAAACCTCTTTCTGCATTTTAACTCTTTTCGAGCTGAATTCAAATTTTGTTCCAAACAAATTGCCTATTTTAAGGACATTTTAAAGTGTGGCTCAAGTTATCTTTTATCACAATTATTCATTTGGTAAAAGGCAGGCAGTGTAGGTTTAGATCAGGCTGCACATCTGTTCAGGCTGATCTTAGTCTACACAATATTTGCCATAGCTGGAAAATATCACAAACGGCATGATATGGTTAATTATCTGTCAATATGAAAACTATGATCAAACTGACAATGTTATTTATTAATTTAGATAGCTTTTTTTCTAGACCTCATAATAATATGTTGCCACAGAGATATATAAAGAAAGAAGAATATGATAATCTCAATCAGTATATTGAATTGATGATTTTCATATCTTAGATTCATTGTGCTCTTTAAAAAATGTTTTCCCTAAAGCACACATATTTATTTAAAGCATTTACACGATTTATATATAAAATGGGCCTTGTATTATTAAATTAAACTAGGTAACTCTTCAGAATTTGATCTACTGATCAATGAAACATGAAATATAAATTTGACTTTAGTAACTTTGATACAGTAGCTGTAATATATATTTTATTTACACATTGTAGATATATACATAGAACTGAGCAAAAATGAAATCTTTCACTTTAGAATTTCCTTTAAAGTTGATAGCCACATGCTTTACATCAATGACTATGTGCAGCCTTTGAAATGGGAAAACAGTGATGGCCCTTGTACAGTATAATTTCATTGTACAAACATTTAAAACAATGTCTACTTCACTTTAGTAGGAAAAGAGGAAAAAAACTTTAAATTTCCAGATGAACTGTTATTAAGAACTTTATGTGGTTTTCAAATTAAAATAAGAACAAGGTTTGGAGAAACTTTGGATTTCTTAGTCTTTAAATATTATTTTGATGAGGTTTAATTTTGCAAACAAACATTTTCAGTTGTTGCAACAATTCATAAAAAAGGAGAATTTCTGACAAAATGAACGTTGGCGCAACACCATGCAGCAACAGTTGCTTAATAAGATAAAAGTATTTTTTGAAAAAGATTTCAATATCTATATCAAAAGTAGAGAAATGTTTTGTTCAATTGTTGTAATTGGCGCTTATCACTTATTTGGACCCAAAATATACTTTGGAGTGCCATAAAGTTCACTCTTAAGGGTTTTTTTGTGAAACACTTTTTGAGGGTAGCTTGATCAATGTTATTGAATTTATTTGTCAAAAAAGATTACCACTGAGAAATTATGTCCAGGTGGTCTTTGGTGTTAAATCAATGGAAAAAAATTCTATGGAACGTGTATGAAACAATTTTGATGAACATTTTTAGAGTGTCAATTTCATTTTTGCTCCATATTTTAAATTCAAAATGATAAACTTATTTTCATTTGAATTTTCATTTGCATAATACAGAAAACCCAGAATACCACACACACAGCAGAGAGTGAGGGTGTGTTCAGTACTGCCGTTGACGAGAAAACATTACTTGATGCTAAATCACGTCAACAACAAAGTATCTTCCACACGGAGCAGTGGGGAGAGGAAAAACCCGTCCAGCCCAGCATGAAACAGATCATGGAAGAAACAGCTGACAAACAGTAAATATACTAGGCATAATTGATAATCAACATACTTCTTCATTTAACAGTAAACCTTGTCCTGCATTCAGTTTGTCAAAATGGTGCAAACTGTTTACAGATTATTCTCCAATTTGCACACAAGTGCACATGCAAAGTAGGGTAGAATTTGCAAACAGTATCCTTTTTGTCATCTTGAATGCAGGGCTGGATAAAATGATGTAACAGTAACTGAAGAAAATGCTTAGTTATCCATATATAAATTTAGAGTTACAGCAGATAAAAAATGTGGTAAAAAAAAGGAGTGTGTTTTCATTATTAAATCAACATCCTTATAATCAATATTTCATATTAGTGCATGCAATTATAAGCAAAGTTAGTTAACGCTATTTTAAGCTTTTGTTGGCACTCATTGCTGAAAGTGTGTTCTTCAAAACCCTTTCATTTCAATTCTCAGTTATATTGTTATGGTATTTTTTTGTGGCCATATAACACAATAAGGGCACATTATCTGAGATGCCATTTTCAGTATTAAGTAAAACATGAATGGACTTTAATTTTTTTTATTCATATTATATATTAGATTGCACATGTCATTTCTAGCAATTTCATATGTATGCCAAGTCAAGACTCTGGCATCCGCACAGTCTTACCAGAGTCTTCACTATGCAATCTGTATATAGATAAGGTCCAAGCATAACTTGACACAGTCAGGCAACCTAATAATAGCATCATTTGGCAGTCATGCTTAAAGCTGTTCAATATTTGCACCTTGCCTAATGTCAAAGGTCTTGGAGTGGAAATGTCACAAGTGGGCTCATATCATTTTGCCTTACTACGTAGGTCTTATAAGCAAAAGGGAGACCTACATAGTATCAAATCAAAGCAACTTAGTTAAAGGTATAGTAACGTAAAATGTTTCAATATTTCAGTTTCAACAAAGCGTTACAGATGAAGTCAGAAGGTAACCATAAAGCAGTATTGTTGTGGATAAACAAAGCACTTGCAATCAAGGGAGAGGAAGTGAGATTCTTCGTGGAACGAGCAGAGGCGTACATTAAGTTATGTGATCTCCAGTCAGCCATTTTGAACTATAAAAAAGCGTGTTTGCTAGAACCGTCAAATGATGATTTTTATAATAGACTGTCATTTCTCTACTTCTTCCAAGGACAATGTTTATTTGATCAAAGACTTTATCCTGAAGCTCTAGAGGCATTTTCACGTGCAGCTGAAATGCGGCCAGACAATGTTGGGTATCATATACGAAGGTAAGTTAACTGAGGGAACAGTAATTGAAATTTATGGTAAGAAAATATTTTAAAACTCCTTACTGATTCTCAGTGAATGTTCAGTCTAACCAGGGATAATTTCTTGTTTCTTTTTTGAATTTTGAGTTGAATCTATACCCAAATAGTCATTTGTTTATTATATTTTTCTTAATCGCTCATCCATCTTCTTTGCTATGTATAATAAAAAACAAAGCTTATTTTTGTTAACTTTCAATTTTGAAAATCTGCTGCTACTTTTGTTTGACTAGACTTTACTTACATATATATATTAAAGTCACCATGTACAATAATCATACATGCATGCTTCTCTTTCAGTATTCAGCTACTCTTAACCCTTTCCCAAACGGCAAAAATTTAGGGTTGTCCCATTTGAAAGCTGCTGCAGACGACAAATTGGATGCTACTTAAGGTATAATTTGACAATATTATAGCTCAGAAAACATTGAGACAAACGGAGAAAATGCTGTTTATCAGCATTTTCTTCTTTTGTCTCAATGTTTTCCCACGCCAATTCTATCAGGGACGTCAAAACCAGGTCTTGTTTTGGAAAGGGTTAAGGAATATTGAGATTGTCATGTTCTCGTCAATGATTGTCCTAAATCACAGATGAATAAAACACTTATCTATACATGTATTGACACTTATATTTCAGTATTACTTGTCTAGCTGCTCTACAGAGACATGGAGAATGTTTAGCGCTGGTCAATAAACGTCTGGACACAGATAAAGATAATGCTGATCTCTACATTATGAGGGCTAGACTGCATGAAATGTTTAGAAATGTATGTAGAATTTTATCAATTCAAAGGACCGAAGGCTCTAATATTTTTTTCAATTCTTTTTTGCCTCTTCATCAATAGATAAGGGACATATAGTTTTTGTCCAGCCTGTTTGCATGTGAAAATAAAAAAAGATTAAACTTTTGATTAGTTAGTGTACAGTCTAAGATAGAACTTCAAGGTCATCAGTCAAGGTCAAGTCATTTTTCATGGTGAACAAATGTGGACGATTTAAAATCCACTTGTAATTTCATTTTTGCTGTTTATTTGCCATATTGAATCAAACTACTGTTTCTGATAAATGGCAGTTGAAGGGGGGGGGGGCATTAATAGTGTTTATCAAACACAACTTTTTTAATTTTGATAATTAGATGAGAATAGCAAAACAGACCAATAATCACAAAAACAAAGATATGCTTAGCAAATAATTTTGAAAATTTCATAACCCAACATGTACAACTTGAAAACAAATATTGATAGCAGACTTTTTTTTCAATAGTCCAGATTAAAATGCCAGGTATGTTTGAGGTGATGTTGTAACTTTGAATTTTAAAAACCATTGCCTTTTAGGGTAGAAAACAATATGTCAAAATTGCTTTTCAATCCTTATCCTACCGAATTTAAATGTTGCTTCAAACAAATTGCCAATTTATACATTTTAGCCATACTTGCTTAAATGATTTAGTGAAAAGGAGGCAGTTTGGGCTAAGATCAGACTGCACATCTGTGCAGGCTGATCTTAGTCTATAATGTGAGCAGAAGCTTTAAAAATGTTTTCACTTGAATCATTTTTTAAGAATAGTAAAAAGCAGGAGTGTATTACAAGAGTAAAATACATTGAGGATATTGAATGAGTGGTCATTGAATACCAAATTTATTAAATGAGTCATCTTTAAACAGATAAGAACAAGGCTGCGCCGAGTTTTAATCTGTTTGAGATGACTTGTTTGATAAATCCGGTATCTTATGAGCACAAGTTTGATGTTCTATTTACATATATTTGCTATACATGGAGGAAATTCCAGAAATTTATGAATTAAAGTTATTCTGCAAAACTTATAAAGCCATTAGGGAAATGACGTCAGCAAACGCATTATGACATCATTTTTACAAAGAAAATATAACATTGCTATACGTTCTTAGCTCATTTGCATTGTTATTCCACTAGTGTAATTACACCCGTGTAATATTAAAAATATTCAATGTGGTTATTTCACTTCAACGACGTGGGTCATATTATAAATTGAGGTAGTTTCTTTTCAAATTACACCCTCTTTTCATTGTTGTCTGTAACCTCTATCAATTTGGACAAGTTTAAAATCTCGAAAATTGAGAATTTGTTTTAAAGTTTGGAATTTGATAACATTTGATATCCTCTGTTTACAGACCACTTTATGCTACTATGATGTTAAAGATGCCCTGACCCTGGACCCCAGTCATCCTGAAGCCAGAAGAATGATAGATAAATTAGAGAGAGTGGCCCAGGATAACAAGAAACAGGCCATGCAGTTAAATCTGATGGGCAAACACAGAGAGGCCTTACAGAAAGTCTCCATTGCTATAGAAACTGACCCAGCAGTGGCAGATTTTCATGTTCTTAGGTACTGTATATTAACATGATGTTTTTGTTGAAAGATCTTGTTTATTCTTTGATTCATTGAGCCTTTTTATATGTATCATGTTATGGCCTCTGTCATCAGTCTATCTGTTCCTCTGTTAGCCAATTTTTTGTGTGTGCAACTCCTCCTAAACTATCAATGGGAATGAGCTGAAACTTGGCACTGTTACTCCCTGTGATGTCTAGTTGTGCATAAGACCTTTGAAAATCAAATTGCTCCAGCCATTCCTAAGAAATTTGAACTATCTGCCCCTGAATTGATGGAAAATCACAGAATCAGGCATATATGCGCCGCTCTGCAAAGCGCTTGTTATTATTTTCTCAACTTAGAGATGATGTGTAGAAAGGATTAATTCTATTCCTGTATCTCAAAGGTCAAGGATAGTTTTTAGTTTCTATCTTGAGTATTATTGCTACATTTGATTTCACAAAAATATGGGACAGATTTTCTCCTCAAGAAGTAGAAATGCCACTGAAACCAGTTATGACTGTAGATAAAGGTTGAGACCCTATTTCAAGGAGAAATGCTTTGTTCATGAGTAACCATTCTATTTGCTTTCTGACAGAATAGTTATTCTCTGCTAAGATCAGATTTATCTGTAAGTTTTTTTGTCATGTGTATTTTCTTGCACCATCTGTCTAGGTTAAGAGTCAAGGTCAAGATTTATAGGGGACCAGCCCTGCATTCAGGATGAAAACGTTAAGGAAGGGCTTTTGAAATGATACCTCCCTTTGCACATATGTGCACATGCAAAGGGGGGTATCATCTCAAAGCGCTCGTGAAATGCTTTTACATCCTGAACACAGGGCTGGTCAATAAGAATTAGGGGTGTAACAATAGGTCGAACTATCGCTGTATCATGATAGTTCACCTTGCAATAGCAATAGGTCGATAACATTTTTTCAAGTTAATAGATATTGCAATAGTTCCGCTGACTATCGATAGTTTACAATAGTTTTTTTTTGAAAATGAAAGTAGAACTAAATGTAGTAACAATGCTGCCTTTTGCATGTTTTTTATCAGAGAATGAGGTGAAATCCAATTATTTTTAAGGGAGTATCTGTAATTAACTGATTTGATCATTTACTGGCTATTGACAAGGTAAACAGAATCTTACAAGACCAATATAAAGTTACTGTCTAATAAAAGGTGGACGCTTTAACATTGATTTTTATCTATTTTTTTTGTAGAAACAACTATTGTGATAGTATTGTAATAGTTTTCTGACTATTGCAATACTATTCCAATAGCAACTGTACTATCGCAATACTATTGTGATACTAATTTTGAACTCAATAGTCACCCCTAGTAAGAATGTATGCCTAGAGCTTTGACATGCATGATTATTCATTTATTTATCAATAATTTATTTTTCATCAAAATAATGTGCTTAAACCTCTCATCAGTATCCTTGACAAGTTTGATTCTGAAATTTTACCATTTTACCAAATTCTCCCAAGGATCACAATTTTTAAATTTAAGTATGCATTTCTTTGAGGTGATGTTGCCAAAAATGCTCTTTATTCTGTTCACAGAGGTGCTTTACACAGAAAACTTGGAGATTATAATGCTGCAATAGATGATTTCCTTCTGGCCCTGGATAAATGTGATCATGACGAGGAAAGTGATGTGTATATAGACTCACAAAGACAGTTGTTGCTCACGTATAATGATTTTGCTGTTGAGTGTTTTACCAAAGGATTCTTTGAGGAGGCCATTATATTGTTAAATAAGGCTATCAAAGGAGAGAAGAGGGAGAAGGGGTTGTATATAAATAGAGGGGGTGAGTTTTTGATTATCTTCTTCTAGATGACAAACATTTAGACTGTCCCCAGATTGAAAGATTATTAGTTAGATGAAATTTATCATATTTTTTTTTCTGGGTAAAAAAAAACAATTACAAAAAGAAAAGCTTGCTTGTTACAAGCAATTTCTTCATTTTTCCATATGATTTTCTTTAATTGTATATCAGTCTCAGTTGTTTTATTTAAACAATAGAGCATTAAGCAAATACAACAACAAAAAAAAAACACATGATTACTGTCAACAATTCAAGCTTTAGGATGAAATGTTTCAGCACTGGCAATGTAACTTCATAAATCAGGGGCCTCATTTACTAAACTTCTTACGAAAAAAAAAATGTTAGTCAAAATTACAAATTGTAACTGGTGTTTTCATTCAATCTTAGATTCTGCCTTGTAATATCTCATTGGAATTGTCTTTAGAAGACGATTCCAATGAGATGATGCATGACAGAATTCCATATTTAGTTACCACTGTAGAAGCAACTTTAATTTTTGATATACCCCAAAAACGTTCATAATATGTTTAGTAAAACAAGCTTAACCCTTTCCTGTTTAATACCTCCTTTTTACATGCCTGTGATTTTATGATTAAGACAATTTTGTGAAAAAAGAAGAAATTTCTTCTGATTAGCAATTTCTTCTTTTTCCACACTAATTTCTACCCTACTGAATGGTTATTTTTCAAATTAAATCCACTTTTAATTTTCGTCTGCAAAACCTTTGAATTTGGACAGGTCCAAAATTTTGTAAAACAGGAAAGGGTTAAGGATTCTGGTCAATAAAAACTAGTCCCCCATATCTTATTTATTTCAGATTGTTTTTTCCGTCAAGAAGAGTACAATTTTGCTCTCCAAGATTACCACCAAGCATTAGAGTTAGATATTAATGATGAGACAATCAAGTCACGAATCTCAGTCATCCATAATGAATTTGGAGTCTCTGCTTATCAAGATAAACTTTATATGGTATGTGGATACATGTATCTTCATTTAAATGGTTGGATATAAAGGATCTGTCATGTTTTTTTTTTTATTCTAATTAGGCTTCATTGAGACAAAGGCTTAAGCATATAGAGTCACTTTCTCCTTACCAAGTCTACAAGAAGACAGGGGAAATTATATGAGAATCTCAAATCTCAGTCTTCCAAATTAATTTGGAGTCTCTGCTTATCAAGATAAACTTTATATGGTATGTGAACACATGAAATCCTGATGAGAAACAACTTGACGTTTTTAACTTTACATATTTAACTTTTTAGGGTAGAAACTGCATAATGCAATTTTTTTAATCAGTGATTTTTGGCTTAAACCTCCTGACAACATTGAGACATTTCAGGATCATAGCCTTTTTACGCAACTCTATTCATAAATTTGAGAAATTTTATGTTTTGAAATATCAATTATAAATTAAAGATATAAAAAGATAGTATTAAGATTACTTACAAAATGAAAGAAAGCATCCTGCTTATACAAAATTGAGAGAAAAAAAAATTGAACTGTCCCGCTAAAAGGGACCATCTGGGTTGTTGGTAAAGTGTAATTGAGTGAACTCCAAAGATAGAGCAGGCCGACTAGAGTTGAAACTTTTCACATTTGGTTGATCCATCTTCTTGTTTCAGAATTTTTGACCTCTACCAGCTAATATCTCTTTTTCAGTACAGTTAAAACTTGTGTTGATCGACTACTTAAGGGTCCTTTGTGGGAATGGTCGCTAAATACAAAATACCATGATAAATGTGACAGTTCAATTTGATAGCATTTATAGATTGTCAGTGAAGTACTAAAACCTGATGTTCGAACCCCTTAGAATTGTCTTATTGAGACGATTCTAATGGGTTCCAACAACATTGGGTTTGACAAAAAACAAATTTTTGTTGAGAATGTCCTCATTTTCAGAGATTTTGCTTACGGTGAAGGGACTTTTTATGGTGGTCCCTGAATAAAATCAGTTGCTTAATAGACGTGGTCGCTCGAGCAATATCAACTGTATTTAATTGATGGAGGTCCCAGATTAGGCATTTTATGTAGCAAGTCCCATTTATCTAAGTATCCATTTGATTCATGTAATAAAAATTATATCCAATGAAAATTATTTTACCATTGTAAATCTCATTTATTATAAGTGTTTTATATTTGTTTTTTCTTATAATTGCTTTGAAATGCCTAATAATATTTCTATAGAAAAATATTCTATAAAAGTTATGTTTCAGCAAAGCTGAATGAAATCACGTTCTTATGGTTGTTCTTTCTTTCTAATTTATAGGAAGCTGAAAAGAGGTTTACTCAAGCTTTAGAATACCATCCGAAAGTTGGCCAGTATTACATATCTCGTGCACGTGCTAGGTATATGTTAGAGGTATGTAGATGTTGATACAAATCATTTCTTTACATTGTCATTCTTGTTTCAAGGGGTTAGGCTAACACTGAATTAAGTAGCTATATAAATAGGTACTTACCCCATTGTTACATTAAGCTGAAAATTTATTCTGCAAAAGGAGTTACAATTGTACTTTTGTATATATTGTGGTTATAAAATTGTGATATTTTTTTTAAAAAAAGTCTTGCTTTTCTGATAAATGATAAAAACTATACTCATGATATACCCTTACCATCATGCACAAGGCTTGATATTACTAAAGTTTCATATTTAGTCAATTTTTTACACTCCTGGCCTAGGAAGTAGAGGGGGGTATATTGGTTTCACTATGTCTGTCTGTCTGCCTATCCGTCTGTCTGTCTGAGACCTTTTTCGTTTATAGAATCTAACTCCATATCGAGAAGACTTAGAATCATAAATCTTATGCAAATGTGACCCTTACCCTATTGTTTGGAGGTTAGGAAGCTCAAAGGTTAGGTCACAATTGAACTTGTTCAAAAACCATTTATTGAACTTGGTCAAAGCGCTGACTGTTGATTAAACACTTGGATATATCTATGTTTATTCATTTTAGTTTGATATAGACAGCAGATGTCATACAAATTTGGGCTTTTAATTACCTTATTTTGTAACTTTATATTTACTCTCTATTCCAGAACATGACTGGTGCTAGAGGGGATCTACTCATGGGGCTTCTACTGGACCCAAATAATGAAGATGTAATCTCAATCTTGTCCCGACTGTTTCCTGGCAAGTCTGTGGGAGAGGTGTTACAAAGCAGGGCAGCAGAGAGTGCCAAAATGTCTATCCGGAGTATTTTTGTTCATCCGCAGCCAGAGCCAGAGGAAGATGACGAAACATGTGTCAGGTAAGACTGTTCATGAAAGGCTCTGTCATGAGATTAGATTTCAGACAAACTGATCTCAACTTAGTCTAGATTAGAAATGTTATTAAGTGAGCCTTGGTGAGCTCAATAACTTTTCTAATCTAGATGAGCTAAAGAACTATTTGTCCCAAACAAAATCAAGATTCTTTATCTCACTCAAACATCATTTTTATATGCCCGTCAAAAGCCAGGACATATTATGTGTTCACCCATGGCTTCTTGCATTTGTGTGAGCTGGCGGCATCCACTTCTTTGTCAGGAGCAAAGTTCTGTCACCTTGACCAATTAACTTGAAAGCTTGCAATTATATTCCTTTATTGATCACAAGGTGCTGTGCACAAGAACCATTACTCTACATAGCTTAGTTTTTTAGTTATTTCCCATTGATGTTTTCATACTTTGCCACCTAACTGCGGATCTTGTGACAATTTGCCCCTTGCTATAGATTTATACCATTTATTGGAATACTCAGATAACAGAATTACAGAATAATGTGTATTGCTTGATATTAATATGATGTCATTTAGTACACATGTGTAAGACAAGTATATCTCTGATGGTTCTTGTTATGGAAGACAAGGGAAGCTATGTGAGAGATAGAGGGTATTGAACGGGTGGTCATGAGTTACCAAAATTATTAAACAAGCTATCTATAAACAGATAAAACAAGGCTCTGATGTGTATTGATCTGTTTAGATGACAAACTTAATAAATTTGTAATTTTATGAACATAAATTCTATGAAATTAATACAGATTATATAATTTTATTGAGATAAAATTCTTAAGTTTCATTGATTAAGGCTATCTGGTAACTGGTAACATATAAGCCATATGTGAAAAACATAATCACATAGACCCTGTAAAGTTAAGTCAAATAGGGCAAGATGAAGAAAAGTAGGGAATGACTAGAGGTTTCATTTCAAACATTCTTATTCTGTGAAGAAGAATGATCATATTTGATTAATAAACAGGGTTTTAGTGTCACATTAACAAAATGGGGTCCCAAGGACTCAATAGTTAGGCTCATAGGGGACTTCACTTAAGTTTTAGGAGTCCCTGCTTTAAATATGGAGCTATCCTCATGATTTTGTGTGAATATTGAAATTCTATCTGGATTAAGCTACAAAAGGTATTGTATAGATGTACGTACTTTTTGGTATCAACTTCAGAGAAGAATTGAAGAATGTTTTAAAACAGTCCTCAATTCATCTCTAAAGTTGATCCCCAGAGGGTCTTAAAGACTCACATCACCTGTGTCCCTCAAAATCCTGAATAAAATTATCTAAATCTATTTAGTTTCAACCCTAATCAGATCAAAGTTATTGGGTTTGACACTTTACACACTATCTAGATGGTCTCTTTTTGCTTTACATATTATATATATGACCTACTTCAATCAGAATTGACTTAATTTAATTATTCCTACAGTGATGAAGAAGGGGTACCAGCTGAAGGAGAAAAGGAAGATAAATCAGAAGAGAAAGCTGAAACCCAGTCTGAGTTATCTGACCAATCAAGTGAGAGTATATCCCACTGGAGACCGGGAGATGCGTCAGTGTCAGAATTTAAGTTCATGATGGAAGAGACAGAGTTTAACATCAAACTGGTGGAAATTAAACAGGATGTAAGTGAATAAGAGTTACAGATAGAGGAGGGATTTTGGATTTTAGATCAAAGTTTTTCACTAATTAAATCACAAACCCCATGTTGTTGGAACTCATAGGAATTGTCTTCTGTACACACAACATAGGATTTCAATGAAAAATAAAGATTTTAGACTTGGTTTACCTCCTCTTTTTTGTACCTCTGTGATTTGTAGTTTAGTTTATTTTGCCTGAGATTGACTTTTATGAAAAAGTCGTTTAAATATCAATAGTTGACACACTTTATTCTGTGTAATTATTCACCTGGCAGGGCTCAGCTGAGTCTTGATATTTGACAAGTTTACTTTTAAATATATGTGACCCATCACGCCAAAAGGGGCCATCTGGGTAGTGTGTTAAATGTCGACCCTAGTCAGACTGCGCAAATTGCGTAGGCTGCAGAGTTCCCAGATGGTCCCTTTTTGGGTCACATGTTAGATTTTGTCAAGAGATTGTCAACAATTATCATTAACACATGTAAACTACCATATCCTTAAGCCAAAAGGATTAACATGCTCAGCTAAAGTGAACATATTTCATTGTTGGGTTACCAAAGCATTGTAACTTCAGCTGAAGTTATGAGACTGCTTACCCAACTATGATTTGTGGTGTCAAGTTATTTATGATGAACATCTATAAAAAAGGAGTTATTATTATGAAAAAAAGGCTGATTTACCAAAATCTTAGGTGCAAAGACCGGTTTCTCATGTTCCACTCTTGTATAGCAAAAATTATGGGTTATATCAAAATTAATTAAGCTACAAAATATAAATTACACCTAATACCGTTAGTAAGTAATCTAATGATAGTATGTGAAATGCAGGGTATAAATATAAATAATATGTACTTAGTGTTTTGCATGAAAAAAATATCTAACAAGGTTGGGGGAATTGATAATTGTCAATTCCAAGACAATAATCAATTCCCACAACCAAGATAGATATTTTTTTCCTTTAATATACTAAGTATGTTTTATATTTATCTTTTAACCTCTATTTGTCATTGTTTCTAACAGAAATGCAAGTTTAAAAAAATAACCGCATCATGTCATTATTCTAAAAATATCCATGTGATATCATAAAAACTAGTTTTAGGATAGTTGTATAGTTATAAGATAAAATTGGATATATACCCATCTCAATGTCAGAGGTAAATTTCACAGCAGAAACTAAACCATATTTATTTATTTTTAAACAGGTAAACAGTAAGGTTAAAACAGCTTTAATAGACAGAAAATCTTTAAAATATGATGGACCTAGAATGCAGCCCTTACCCCCTCCCAACCCAAAACCAACATATGGGGGACGTGCATTTAGACATGAAAAAGTTATTCAGCCTGGTAAAAAGAGAAGTTACAACTGGAAACAATTTAATTCTGGAATTGGACTTGGTGGAAATTGATTTCTTTTGTACTTTAAAGATTGCATTTACAAAAATTCATGAAGGGGATTAAAGAATTTAAAAAGTGTTTGAATCTTAATTAGGCATCTACAGTGTTCTTGCGTAACCCTTGTCATGTGGACATGGAATATTCCTGCTTTTGCAGGAGGTATAGACAAAGATTAGCCTGCACATATGTGCAGCCTGATCATAGTCCATACTTTCTCATTTTCCTGTTTATACTAAAAAAAATAAATTCAAAATATATTTTCAAATTAGGTTAAGATTCATATTAAGTGTATCAAATGCTTTCATCACTTTGATTTTAATGCAATTTTGACAAGGTTTTAATTCAGCATGATAAGGGTTAAATTTGTCAGTTAAAACCAAAGTTTGTGCAAAGCTATCTATAGCACTAGTTATCATTTATTAATGGTTGTAAGGTAGAATGCCAACTTTGTAAACAAGATGTTGTAAGTCTTCTTCCAAAGTCAGAGCCAACCAATGCAGTTAAGAACATGAAATTAACAAGGTGATTGACTTTTAAATGAATTTGGAATGAAATGAGATCAGTGGGAGGAGTAAGTTTAAATTATATTAAAGAGATGTGAGATGTTAACATGACATTTCTAATTTCATTCAAATGGAGGATAATAGTAATACATGTATTCTATTTCTTCCTTTAATAAAATCTAGTTATTTTCCTAAACAGAATCAGGGCAATGATTTGCTTGATTTGAATGAAGCTGTAAAGCGTGTTTGACTGATTCTGAGCAATTTTCCTATGTTTTTTGAGCGTTTTCACCAATTTGAGTGGGCTATTGGAATGCAATTATTGGAGAGCTGAGTGAACAATTTGCAATGGTTTTTCTAGGGTAAGTGTCAATTACAATGTTCTTAACTGTGGCTATAGACCTTCGGGGTGTTTAGATGACAAAACCTATCCAAACTGTTTGCAAATTATGCCTCCAATTTGCATCCAAATTTATTTGCAAAGCTGGACATAATTTGCAAACAGTTTCAGGAACATTTTTATCCTAAACGCAGAGTTTGTTTCTTAAGTAAGTACATTAGGGATAATTTGTTCAAACATCATCTGCCCTGTGTTCAGGATATCAAAACGGTACAAACAGTACGTTTGCCAATTATACCCTGCTTTGCACGTAAGTGTACGTGCAAAGCAGGGTATAATTGGCTAACTGTTTGCACCTTTCTGTCATCTTGAATGCAGGACTGGTGCTTATACACAAAAAAGAGGAATCAGTAGTTTTAAGAACTGATCTCCAATATATGTGAAATTAATTTAGTAAATGTATCTTATATTTAGTGTTTATAATATTATCAGTTTCTGAAATCTTCTTCCAATACCTGTGACATGATGTTTTATTGTTAGTTTTCTGATTGAATCTCGCTACTACAGCTTATTTATAGTTGTAGCTACGAGGTTTTGGAAGAAAACCAACAATATACATATATAGCAAATAGGTTGATTTTTTTATTTTAAACCCTTTTCCACACCCAGCTTATCAAATCTGTAGGTACAAGGTTTGGGTCAACAACCAACTATTTCCTTTGTCTTTGACCATACCCATCAATGAACTAAGTTTTCCTCTCACCTCACAACCCAACTGCTATATTAACCCTTTCCTGTTTTACAAAATTTTGGACCTGTCCAAATTAAAAGGTTTTGCAGACGAAAATTTAAAGTGGATTTAATTTGAAAAATAACCATTCAGTAGGGTAGAAAATAGTGTGGAAAAAGAAGAAATTGCTAGTAAGAAGCAATTTCTTCTTTTTTCACACTATTTTCTCAATCAAAAAATCACAGGCACGTAAAAATCAGGGATTAAACAGCAAAGGGTTAAAGGTCTCTTGGAAACTGACATGTTTAGCAAAAATATACAGGTACAAGTTACCTCTCCTTTTTTCACCTACATGTATTTCAAATTGCAGCCGTCTTTATTGTCTTTTGTCTGCAACCTCTTCCAAATACAGGGATGGGTTTCAACATGAGTTTGTTTTTGTATCTGTGATAAAATTGTTTGATTATGTGCTAATGTTAATGATAATGATAAATCATTTTAATAAAATGTGTTTTATAAACTCAAAAATAATGTGTTGTTGTATATGCTCTCTAAAGGTACCGTCACATTAATCAACTGTTCCTGTAAACTGGAAAGTACGACAGACGTATTTTGTAGTATTTCTGGGTCATTTTTTGTTCTCCCGAGCCAAAGTGAGGTATTGTGATCACCCTCTGTCCGGCATCCTTCTGCTGTCTGGTGTCCGTGAACAATTTCTTTAACAACATCTCGTAAACTAATGGGCAAATTAACATCAAATTTTCCTGGATTGTTTCCTAAATGGTCTTCTCCCCCCAAAAACTCGGGTTTCCATGGTAAGCATAGTTGAATTTTTGTGAACATCTTTAAAACTCCTCATCTTCTGAACCAGAAGTCCTATAGCCTTGAATTAATGTACATAGCTAAAATCGTGAATGTTGGGCCTCCAGGGGCAGAGCACTAAGGGGAAAGGGGTAGGACTGATCAGATGAGACATCTTCAAAATTCTTCTTCTAAACAATTTCCCCAACATCTTTTAACTCTGTTAAAGTTCATTACTTCTGAAACATTGCGGAACTATTACATGTCCACTACCTTAAGAAGAAGAAGAAATTTAAAAGATTTGGCTTGGATCATCAGCCCATAGCTAAAATCATGACTGTTGGGCAACCAGGGGCAGAGCACCATGAGGACAGGGTTAGGTCTTTGATCAAATGAGACAACTTCAAAATTTTTCTTCTAAACGAGGGGCATGTTTTAATAAACATTTTATGATAATTCTTGCAGAAGTTACTAAATATGGAATTCTGCCATGCATAATCTCACTGGAATCGTCTTCCATTGAGATATTGCTAGACAGAATCTAACAATGAATGGAAACACCAGATACGACTTGTGATTTTGACTTATGATTAAATTTTTCGTTGGGATTTTAGGTCTTGGGGTCTATGTATGATATATTTTTATATTTTCTTCTTGCAAACCAGAAAACTGACAGCCTATATTTTTGAGGTGGATCATCAGTTCATATAACCCTTTTAAAATGGATTGTCGACGTGTCTTGGACTACCAGAGGCAGACCACCTTGATGGGGTAGATATTTGATCTGTATGGAATCCTTTAAAAGCCACCTTTAGAGCTATAAGGTTGATAGCCTGTATATATGGCTGTTCATATATCTTTATGAAAATATCAAAAATAACAAGACCATGGGAGGGAGGGGGCATTCTGCATTTTTAGATCTAAAACAGAATCAAGAAGGATTATTTTAAGTTATATCTCCTTAACTATTACTTCACTTTCAAACATTTTTTTCAGAAATGTTCTTTAGGTGATAGAATCTACCATCTTAATATAGTTAACAGGTTACATAGCAAAGCAAAACTATTTGGCCAAAAACATCACATTTTGGAGGGAGGAATTCCGATTAACAAAGAGCTAAAATGAGTGAATACAAAATGTATGTAAAAACCTTTTTTTTCTTGGGTTGCATAGACAAACTATGTAACAGAGCTATTTTTCTCAGCCGAGCGACACGCTGCAAACGATTCTCTATTTTATGTATTTCACTTTCAGGGCCCGAGGTTATAAAACTCTTTTCGCATTCAACTGAGAATCTTCTCAAAATTAGAATTTAAATAAATGTATAAAAAGAAAAGATAACTTTAATAACTTGTTATTTATAACAACTTATAAATATTATCTTTTATATTCATTTATTTATTACAGTATTATTACAGAATTTCAGCTTTAATATAAATTTGAAATTTGAGCAAATTCGGATTTTAGAAAGATTAACACTTGAAGAAAAATCAATTTCTTTTATTCTTTCCGATTGTCAGTTTGAAATTGTTTTACTCGGCACCATCTTTAGTGGGAACATTGATGTTTGTGGCACAGTTTAAACACATTAACCTCGTGCAATTTCGTATTTCAAACGTTTTTCGAACATTCTCATCTTAAACGCAGACCAGCCATGCATTCAGGATGACAAAACGGTGCAAACATTAAGCCAGTTATACCTCGCTTTGCACGCAAGTTCACATGCAAAGCGGAGTATAAATGGCGAATTGTTCGCACCATTTTGTCATCCTAAACGCAGGACCGGATAGCCTTAGCTATTTCTGTATTTTGACCAAAATCATTTGATATTTAGTAAACCGAATACAATTAGGCCTACTAGTATATGTCTAGGTGAACGAACCGCTGATCTTGGGGTATGAAGTCCAGTATTCTGTGGGTGTTTGATGTTTGAATGGGGTTTTGAGCCGCTTTCAACACCTGTTCAGTTATACCGCGGCGGGAGGAGCACCTAACAATGGATTCCCTGTATTTCTCACACCAGTACTACCAATACATTCTTTCCTAGCCTCCAGCTGCTATCCCACATAGGTCTAAGATTATCGACCCATTGGTGGTAGACAATAGTCGGAAAGAATGAGTGCCGCCGTCGGGGATCGAACCCGGGGCATCTAGATTGACAGTCCGACGCGCTGCCAGTGTGTGTTTTCGTTTAATTATCGTCGCGTCCGAAACACATGCCCATGTGAGCGACGCCCCAAGAAGACGGCAAGTTGTTACGGGGGATAGTGCGAAGAAAACATGACGAAACTACTGCTGAAATCCACCATGGTTCTTTAACGTTCTCGGTGTAAAGCACCGTCTCACGGAACCTCGGTTTAACGTCTCACCAGACAGACAATACGTTTTGTTAGTGTGCTAGCCCGGGAATCGAACCCACGCGATCGAACTTCAATGGTTTTGAAGTCCGATGAACTACAAACTGAGCAAATCGGGCTGACTGGCGCTACCAACTGCGCTATGACGGCGGCAGTGTTCTGTCAAATATGCTACATGTATAACAGGACAAATTCTCGGGTAGATGCAGTAAAGCGTGTATTAAGCGACCATTCACAGGTCCTCCAAAAGGCGGTCGTTAAAAGGAATGATCGCTTAGTACACGTTTTTTTTAAATGAGAAAAATCTATTTTTTCTGAGTATGTATTTTATTGCGAATTTCTCAGTAATCTTTTGTTTTTAAAACACAGACGATTCTAATGAGTTTTCACATCATAGGATTCATTTACATTTTTTTAGACTAATGATATCTACTTTATCTGATATTTTGATTTAGGGGATTTTGAAAACGGTCGCTTCATAAAAATTGTCGTTTAGTAGACGTTGCCGCTTGAGTAAGATTGACCCCACATTTTTGTGGTCATTTATGTCACGGTTAGGAGTGATTATATTAATTTACAACCCTCCCCATACTGCTCAAAACATATTTCTGTTGTATACGAAGCTTTTGAAGACAGTATATAGACAAGGATCAACTCGCACAGACATGCATTATGACCTTAGCCTAGACTGCTTGGTCTCATTTTAATTGTTATTGAATAGAACAATAGGACTTTTCTGCCTGAAAAGTGATAAAAGGGGTATATTAAATGAAACAAAATTTACATTGAGTAGGACAAGAGTTTTAACCTAAAAAGGTATCAATTTCCTTAATGAAACAAGGAAGTTAACGTCGGTATTTTGCAAAAAAATGTTATCAGAGCTTTTCACAGCTGTATTTAACGCTTTATAGAAATTCAATGGTATACGTTAATTTTGTGTTCATTTATTACTGGGCACAATCATTAGCCAAAACACGAGTCACCCAAATCAATGATTATGGGCCGATTTATTTCTAGCACAGATCCTACCCGGGCGTTGACTTGTCTCACATTCAACTATCAGAATAGCCTTTTCTAGGTTATTTTGATAGTCGATATTGAAGCCAGTCTAAAGCTGGTAGCCTGCTGTCTTACAGATTCTCTTATATCAAACAGTAATACCAACACGGTACCAGAAATAAGTTGGCCCTATGATCGTTGGGAAATAAAACTTTTTTTTTTTAGATTTTACAATGTTTTCTATGGCATTTGTTTAACTTCAACCATAAATTCCTGCTACAAATGCAAGATGATATGAATCTGTTTACACACGGATGTAAATGTAGATTACTTTGAATTCTAGCGAACATGATTTTTATACCCTTTTACTTTCAAAGCACTATTTTTGTTAATTCATTTAACCGTAAAAAAGACTAATCCCACCTCGAATTAAGGCAACCTGTCTAAATTGTGTGAAACTTATTCAAAGAATTTAAAAAAGAACGGGCAAATGTCGTGTGGCTGAAAACTTTAGATAAACTGAGTCATTTGCCCTGTCTGTTTGTCTATTACTCTCTTTATTTGTTTATCAAAAAAAAAAAAAAAAAAAAAACACCTTATAACAATTTTTACTACCTCTGAATCGTAAGTGATAGAACCTCCGTATTTAAAGTGATAACTGCGTACGACAAGACCTTTCTACTGGGACCGATTTCAGGGTCATCAAAAAGTCAAGGTGAATGTTAAGGTCGAATTTCCAAAATAATACAACTTAAACATTGGTCATACAACCTTAGAAAGGTCAGTGTTATAGCCTTTATATATCACACGTGATTTACTTGTGACAAAACTATTACCTGGATAACAAAGTTAAGGTCATTATTTAAGGGCAAGGTCACTTTGCAAAGGTCACTGATTTCAGCATAACATGTAACATTTTAAAATGAGCCATGACATTAGAATGGCAAGATATATAGTCATCATATAATTTCCTTGTGACGCATGCTTTCGGTGGATTTCAAAGTCAAGGTCATCAGTCAAGACCAAATATGGTTTATGGAAATGGTTTAACAGTTAAGGCAAGCCAGAGGCTTGGTGTATTTTTTCTTCTTCTTTTTTTCCAGACCACATTTTCTACCATAATGGGGCTTTTATTATTCCTTACTTGCTTGCTATCGCCGTCTTCAGAACGTTTTAAAGACCAATTTTCGGACTAGGTTAACACATGCTCTACTGGATTTAATTTTTCTATCAAGCAGATAGCTAATTTTTAAGGGAATAAAACGGCCAACCTCGAGATTTCAGCAATAATTAACTAAAAAGAAGACAGTATATGCTAAGACCACTCCTGGGTTTTGGGTAAAACAAGAGCATCGCCTACGAGTGCCTACCCCCGGCTGGTAAATGCTGGATGATGGAAAAAATCTAAGGCGAAAAAGGGGCATGATTTTCAAAAAATACATATAGAGTTAGCCCTTTAATAGTAAAGGTTACTATTTTGATGGTGAAAATGTGTGCCAAGTTTCACGTGAATGCCTTCAGTAGAACCAGAGATATCACAAAATGTCAAAGAATTCGCACGGCGACGACGAGAACAACGACGACGACACCAAGGCTATAGCTATACCTCGTTTTTTTCAGCCGAGCTAAAAAAGGGGCAAACTGTTTGCAGATTACACCCCACTTTGCACGCCTAATTTGCAAACAGTTTGCACCTTTTGGCATCCTGAACGCTAGAAACACCGCACGACTGTGCAGGCTGGTCTTCGTCTATTTTGTCTGCGAAAGCGTTTTGTACAGCAGTAACATGTTGTGCACTGCATGAGAAAGGGTAATATTACGTAAGGTAAAGATTCAGATAATAAGGCATGGTAAGTGTCCACTAAATTTTCTTCCTTTTTTTGTTTGTTGGGTTTCATAAAATATTTTGTGACAAATGATATTGGAATGAAACATAATCCGTTTGTTGGGTTTCATAAAATATTTCGTGACAAATGATATTGGACGCGTCTATCTAAAACATGGCCGATTATAGCATTAAAGTTTCGATTTTTCTGTCTGTTTTGTTCGTGTATGTGCGCGATGGTCAAGGAATCAACTGTTTGTCGAATAGTAATCAGAAGATCGATTGGTAAGGTTTTTCATTTCAAATGACTAACTTCGTATGGTTTCTTTCTTAGCACAAATATACCACATATAATCTGGCCACTAGATAATTTTCAGATTAGCCCTACTAAATCCGATGATCGGAAGATACATGATTGCACAGACATTTGCACAGAATTTTACCGGACTTTGATAATTGTTGAAACACTTCGAGTGACAAACAAACGTCGGATAAAACTATTAGATAACAAGATGTAACACGGTCAGACAGTGATTTTCTTTAAACAAAACAAAACAACAAAAACAACAACAACAACAACAACAAAAGAATCTAATATAACCTAATACTATATTTCCATCTTCGCAAGCCAAGGGTTCTAGCTCCACTAAGTTCACCTCGTAAGGAACATAGTGGAGCTAGAACCCTTGGCTTGCGAAGATGTTAAATTTCATGTAAAGTCGGTAATATAACGATTAACACTAATGAACAATTTGGAAAAGAAATGTTAAGTTTGTAGAATCAAGTTTAGACAACTGGATTTACAAATGACGTCATTAAGGCAGTTTTTTCTGGAAAATTGATCAGACATGGCGTGTAATATTATAATTTATCTTATAACTATACAAATATCCGTGTAATAACATCCAATATGATATTTTTCATGATATCATATGGATATTTTTAGAACTATGACATATTGCGGTTATTTTTAGAAACTTGCATTATCGACGAAAACAAGGCAAAAAGTAGTTATAAGATAAATATAATACGGGCTTAGTGTATTGTTTGAAAAAATATCAAAGTCGACAGAGCCTCGACAGAGTAGGGGAGACCGGGGCTAGTCCCGCCAATTTTTTTCATTTTGATTTTCAGAAAAACTATTTAAGATACTTAACCGAAATTTATACATATAAGTAAAGCAAAGTAAAGCTCTTCTAACCACGGCAAACAACGCCTCATATCGCTTTCCTATTGCCTGTATTTATTATTCAAAGAGGTCAGGTCAAAAGTGCCGGACTTGCCCCTTGCCGGGGCAAGTCCGGCCATCCACAGGGACAAGTTCGGCCTCATATGACAAGACTAGATTTTTCCATTACCTATGATATTTCTGGTCTACGGAGCCATAGATAATTGACTTGTACATATAATCTGTTATTTCTTCGAGTTCTTTATTAAGTATATTTAAAATGTCCAGGTTATCAGACGAATTAGGAAAATACATAAAATCACCGTAAACTCGATTGAGATTCCGTCTTTTGAATTATCTCTTTTCCAAATTGTAATCATTTATTGGTATCCTTGCTATAATATTTTTTTATATTATTATTATAACTTTATTTCCACTATAAAGTGATACAGATAAACAACATTTACATGATATAAGAACGTTGAACGATTTCATGAAGGTGTTATCATATACAAACATTAAGAAATGAGAAAGAAAGATAGACGGAGAGATGAGGTGAACGAGCTAGTGAGTGAGTGAGCGAGAAGACGAGCTAGAGAGTGAAAGAAAGAGATCGGGGAGGGAGAGAGGGAGAAGAAAGAGAGAGAGAGACAGAGAGGGAGACAAAGGGAGAGAAAGAAGGAAAAAGAGAGGCGGAAACCAGGAGAAGTATAGGTACATGTACATTCATAAACAGAATTTAGACAAACAAGAACAATCATTATAAATTAAGCAATACAAAATAAAAGCATAAATTGATTTTAAAATGTATTCTGATTTGTGTGTATGTATGTAAACATACAAATATGTAATTGTGTATGAATGCATGTGTATGTATGTATGTATGTATGTATGTATGTATGTATGTATGTATGTATGTATGTATGTATGTATGTATGTATGTATGTATGTATGTATGTATGTATGTATGTATGTAGGTAGGTAGGTAGATAGGTAGGTAGGTAGGTAGGTATGGATGGATGCGTGAGTGTGTACGTGCGTGCTTGTGTTTGTGCGTGCGTGCGTGTGTGGATGAATGAATTGATAGATTGATAGATAGAGAGACCTAAATCGGTCCGACCATGTATCAATCGATCGATCAAACTGTGCGTGCCTGCGTACGTGCGTTTGTGTATGCGTGCGTGCGTGGATGAATGAATAGATAGATGGATAAATGGTGAGACCAAAATCGGTCCGACCATGTATCAATCGATCGATCAAACTTTTCGCTATTTTGGTAAGTCGCTTTAATGAAAACATCTTGTCGAAACGAAAGTCAAGAGATTACTAGCGACCTTATATATGAAATCGCATCAACAATATCTTTATCTTATCAGCATCGAACACCCAACCATACCTTAGTGCACACTTTTTTAAATATTGTCCTCGTGTTATCTTTTCTAACAATAAAGAACGTGGACATACTTTGAGTTAACAAACGCTTTAAGATAATTTACTGCCGGAATGAGTTCTGAAAAAACTGTATGCAAATAAAATCAACACATATGCCCATGTTACTTTCAAAAAAGATAAAAGAACCGTTCAAACCTAGTTTGTCGTGGTCAAGAGCAGTAATGTATTAGATTATCAACATTTTCGAACTCCTGTTGGTAGAATGTACACTCGAACATACGAATAGATTTATTTCAGATAGATAAAGCTTGTTTTCGGGCCGAACCTACCCCGTCCCAAAGGGCCGAACTAGCCCCATACATATTTGCATAAAATAATTAGTTGTATCTTCTTTAAGGTAAACAGTAAATTCATTTTCATTGCCAGAGTTAAAAGCACAGTATCCCACATTTGCATAGTTATCAAAATAAGTTTTTTACAATTCCGCATATTAATAAAAAACAAAACAACATTCACTTGTGAAAAATTACTTCCAGAGCAAGAAAGCGCAAATTTGCTTCCAAAATTCTCATATAACATCCGAATCCAGCGATACTTTTTGTAGTCTATAGAATTTTCACGAGTAACTTAAAATGTTAGTTCCCAACCCTCTATGTTTTTCGAGTGTCTAAAGCCATCTGCCAAACATGCCCCGGGGCCGGACTAGCCCCGGTCTCCCCTATCAATTCCCCCAATCTCGTTAGATATTTTTTTTATACAAAACCCTAAGTATGTATTATAATTGTGACTCGTCACGCGAAAATGGACCATCTGGGAATCTGTTAAATGAATATTTGAAAAAGAGATTTGGCCAAGCATAGATCAACCAGAAGTCGCATTACAAAAATTCTTTCACTGGAAGGTAGATTATCCATTCTAGGGTCGCCATTTTACGCACTACCCAGATGGTCACTTTTCGCGTGACGGGTCAATTATAAAAATCTACCATATTTCCCGTCTTCAGGTTCCTATACTACAAACCACCCTTGAGTCATGAACGGGACAGAAGGTTTTACTACATGGACTCGGAGACCCCGGAATTGACGAGGTCAAACGTGGGCATGAGGCAGTCCAACCATGCATTGGCATACACACTGAACAGTTTAAAGGTAATGGATCCGTAACAGTTCCGCAAAAAATTGGAACTTATGATCTTTCACAATGTTAACCGAGGTTTCCTTATGAAATCATCAGGAAACCTCGGGTTACATTGTTAAAGTTTATGACTTCAGAGATATTGCATGGCATAATCTAACAATGAATGAAAACACCAGGTACGATTTTTGATTTTGACTTACGATTATTTTTTTCTTAAGAAGTTTAGTAAATCAGGCCCCATATACTCTCTGTAAGCAACCTGAGGGTATTTTAAACGCACTGTGTGGTTGTCTAGACAGCTCAGTGTCTGGCCATCATACACAGATGACATTATTGGAAATGTCACACACAGGTCCAAATGCTTACCTTTGCATTATTGCGATTTCTAGATGGAATATCATATGAGCCTGTGCGTGAGATTTCCAACATTTTCAAATATGCGCAAGGCAGAAACTCTGACCAGCCTGTGCATCCGCACAGTCTGACCAGAGTCTAAACTTTGCGTTTAGTAGATAGATAAGGTCTCAAAGTATCTGTAGACCATTAAGTAACTTTATATCTACAGTATGTGGCTATCTACATTACTAAATGTTCGACCCTCACGAACATTTCAAATTGTTGGAAATGTCAAGCACGGGCTCATATGGTAATTTCACCACAAATAAGAAACAGAAATAAAACGAAGATTCTTTTATTTCGTTCAGTTAGACAGATTTGACGTTATGAATGGAAAGTAACGTAATGCTTTATGTCTGGACTCCGGGGATAGACAGTTGACAACATCGCGAAAATGACTAGATGAATGACTTTGGAATAATATTGAATGAGTGCGTGGACCAAGTTGTTGAGTGAAAGTTAAGGGCGGTAATCCAATATCGCTAATTTTGTTAAAGTTGAACAAAGTTAGCGAAGTTTATTGCCTCCCTTTAATAGATATATATACAAGGTCTATAAATAGCCTCCTATTACTTCAAGAACGAATCAGACGCTTACAATTTCAATTATGAAAGTGAAATCGCGATTTTTTTTATGTAAATTTATTTTCAATCAGAATGTAGTTGTTGATGTTATCTTTTTTGTCATTTTGAGCGATTTTGAATGGTTTGAGTGAGTGTTTGGAATGAATGAATAAATGAATGAATGGAGCGGAGCGATGATTGATCGATTAAGAATGGTTCGATTGACATGAATGTCAATTTCACTATGTTAGTACCTGTATCTTTCTCTTAAAGATTTTTCTTCATTCTTTATAAAGAAGGAGAACAGCAGCCTGATGTATTTATTCTATAACGACCAGACAGAGGTTCCATCACGACGAACAAATATAGGACATTCTAAAGGTTTGATAAAGTTTTAATAAAAAGATTAAGATGTCAATTTTTTAATTCACCGAGGTATAATATTGAATAAAATGTAATGAGAGATTAAATCTCTCAAAATCAATATTATCTAGCATTAAAAAAAACAAAAACTAACTATAATTTATTTTCGGACTTATGTGTGCGCAAGCTTACAAAATTACCGCAGACTCTAAATTTCAATCAATCAGCTTCAAAGACTAAAATAAATCGTTTAGATTTGAACTTAATCTGTGTGCTGAAATCTCATTTTTAACAGAAAATAGTAAAGTTTGTTCTTATCTTTGTTTAACTGTTCAGAATTTACAAATACCGAAATAAATCTATTTACATTGACAACCGCTACAGCTTATTTCGACGATTAGGGAAACGGTTTATCACACAGGTCATAAGCAAGTACAATCATTGTATAAAATGCAGATTATTCAATTATTGCTAAGAATCAAATTGAAGATCATTTTGATGCAAATAATCTTTGAATCATAATTCCCAAAACTGCCAATCATCTCGTAAGAACGGCCCAACTTGTATCCTTAATACGCGCACTAGCTTCTAATTCAGGTGTTACGGCATTCGATGACAAAGAAGGATTTTGGCTGATCCATAGCGCACCGTATTTCCCATACAGAGTTGACAAATATGAATGGCAAGCAAGTGCGGATAGAAATGGTCAAACATTTCTTTGTGTGACGATGGGGACGAAACAATCACTGAACAATATAGGTAATCGTAAGCATCTTAAGGTAGTGGACCCATTATAGGTCCGCAACATTTCGGAACACAGGGTCCTACTCAATGTTTACCTCGGTTAATACATGCAATGTTAAAGACCCTGTGTTCCGAAATAAAGAGGACCTATTACGGTCCCACTGCCTTAAGAGTATTTCAACAACAAGTCTAGTTCAATTTTTACAAACAATAATGAAGAAGATAACAGGGGTTGTAGGATAAGGTCAAAATGCATGTTTTGCATGGTATACCTACGGCAGAAATAAGAATATATCATGAACTGCATGTTTTTTTTTTTTTACAAGTTACTTGTGTAAGTACTGAATACTTTTATGCCCCCTTTGAAGAAGAGGGTATATTGCTTTGCCCTTGTCGGTCGGTCGGTCGGTCCGTCCGTCTGTAGACCACTTTTTGTCCGGAACATATCTCAAAAAGTATGCAAGCTAGAATCATGAAACTTCACAGGTGGATAGATCGCATCGAGGAAATTTGCAGTACACAAGAAACATAATCCTACTCGCCATAGTTTGTGAGTTACTGCCGTTTGTTGATTGACAAAGAATAGGCCGTTGCGTTGTGATTTTGGAAAATGTAAACTATGGAAAATGAATTAAGAATACTTCAGAATAGAAGCTCGGCAAATAAAGGTGTAACGATAGGCATATTTAATAATAAAATACATGATTGTCGTACTAGTTAAGAAGCATAATTATACCGTATGACTCCACCAAATGGGCAATGAAGACATTTCTTTCGGAAATTTTAAAATTACAACGAAACTAAGATGATAGCCTGAAATTGTAGAAGGATAGACCTACAGTAATGATTTAGAATGAACAACTCGGTTTGTTTTACGCGTACGTGCAAGATCAACCTGTGGCTCCGCCACTCCTGAAAGTCTATTTTGTTTTCAAGTCATAATCTATCTACAGGAAAGCAGCTGAAGCTTTACAACCCAAATGTTTATTATCAAAAGAATGCAAGTTTTGTCAAGAATTACTCAGAAATGAATGACGTCATCGATAAACGTGTAGACACTAAGCAGAAGACATCTATGGTGGGCTTAAGGTCGTCAGCAGGGAGATCTTTTATGTCGTTCGCCAAATCTCGACAATTTGTGAGAGGTAAGTACCATTAAATTAAGTAGGTCTACATAGTAAAAAGTTTGTGACAAGGGTTTATTATTTTAAAACTGATGACACCAGAGGAGCCAAAAAAGCCTAATGTTCATCATTAAACAAGGGAATCGCATGCGGGTAACAAGGCTGGTATGCAGATGCTGAACATGACAAAAAACAAACCCAAAACTAAGTCTGTCAAAATGGGCATGACTCTTAACAAAATACTAGAGTAATGCCTCTTGATATTCCGGGTAGCTCTTATCATGGTCACTACACAAGGTAAAATTTTGTCACGTGTGTGCCAACAATAACTCGAAGATGAGGACAATACCTCGACGTTTTGTTGCTGTAAGGCAAAAACTGAACCGATCTCCAGAAAGTTTCGTCGATATTTCATAGTAATTTGAAGCATCTAAATATTGCCGACTTACAGGTCGTTTTTTAAACCTATTTTTAAAGCTTGAATAGGTAGACTACCGTTTTAGCATACCTAAGTACGAAGTGCTCAAGGTGAGCTATTGTGATCGATCGATGTCCAACGTCCGTCCGTTAACAATTTTTAAAATTCTTGTCCTAAAATCCCTGTGTTGTGGGGTCCCTAATTAAACATTTGATTAAAGAAGTGCCTTCAATCTTCCCCTTCTAAACAGCACGGCATGCATCCTTCAAATTTTGCCTAGATAAGTGTCATATGGCCCATAAAAAAACTGTAAATTGCTTTCTGATCAAAACTTAAGCCTTTGTTGTTGGTACAGATATCAAAAGAATTGCTTATTTTTTCCTAGAGCTAACACATTTAGGCCTAGTGGCTTTCATTTTTTTGTTTTAGCATCGGTTATTTTTTTCTGCTAAAATGAAAGAAACGTTTACCCTTAAATGTTGCAGTAAGGCAAAAACTGAACCGATCTGCAGAAGTCTCGTCGATATTTCAAAGTAATTTGAAGCATCTAAATATTGCCGACTCACAGGTCGTTTTTTAAAGCTATTTTTAAAGCTTGAATAGGTAGACTACCGTTTTAGCATACCTAAGTACGAAGTGCTCAAGGTGAGCTATTGTGATCGATCGATGTCCAACGTCCGTCCGTTAACAATTTTTAAAATTCTTGTCCTAAAATCCCTGTGTTGTGGGGTCCCTAATTAAACATTTGATTAAAGAAGTGCCTTCAATCTTCCCCTTCTAAACAGCACGGCATGCATCCTTCAAATTTTGCCTAGATAATTGTCATATGGCCCATAAAAAAACTGTAAATTGCTTTCTGATTAAAACTTAAGCCTTTGTTGTTGGTACAGATATCAAAAGAATTTCTTATTTTTTCCTAGAGCTAACACATTTAGGCCTAGTGCCTTTCATTTTTTTTGTTTTAGCATCGGTTATTTTTTTCTGCTAAAATGATAGAAACGTTTACCCTTAAATCGTAATAATCCCTGTGCTGTAGGACCACATTTATAGAGATATGTTCTATATCATTAGACATACAATTTTCAAAATATTTGGTATTGTTTCATTGATCTGGCAAACCGATTCACAGTATCTTGCATTGTTATATTGGAAGCAATAGCTTTGTGTTGTTTCATCAAGTATATAGAGAAGTCGAAAAAAAAATCTTAGAAATTGGAAGTCACCTACTCAGGTGAGCGATAAAGGACAGTCATGGTCCTCTTGTTAACATTAGACCGATGATTGCCGTTATGAAAACACTAGTAAATGTTTTTAATTTCAACAATTCAACAATAAAATATTCTCTTCATTTCCTATATTTAAAAAGCATAACAGCAAAACCCTAATATCATCTAGAACAACTTTACAGGCATATGCATGCTTGCAAAATAGACGGACTCAGCTATAAATGGATTATAAAAAAAGTACAACTGGTTTTGTTTTCCTGCGTTACTGTTA
Source organism: Fragum whitleyi (assembly GCA_948146395.1). NCBI lineage: Eukaryota > Metazoa > Mollusca > Bivalvia > Cardiida > Cardiidae > Fragum > Fragum whitleyi. Next base: position 72,408,852 of record OX411543.1, on the reverse strand, counting down.
AGTGTGGGTTTTTATGAACTAATATGTAATACATCGAGAGACTTATTTTTTTCGGATTTAATGATCGACTATATATTTATATTATATAGATATTTTTGTTTTTGTTTTGCAGATATTTACAGTGATTTGATTGCTAAGAATTTAAGAAGCAATTTATACGTTCAGAGTTGGCTAACAAGCTCATCAAAAAAGCTACCGTCGAACTGCGATAATACCTTCAAGGTTACGACCGTTATTTTCATTTGAGCCTGTGTGTAATATTTCCAACAATTTGAAATGTTCGTGAGGTGTCAATATTGTGCAGCATAGAGAGCCACATACTGTAAATATAAAGTTACCTGATGGCCTATAGATACTTTGAGACAATGTCTATCTACTAAGCGCATAGTGAAGACTCTGTTCAGACGGTGCGGATGCACAGGCTGGCCAGAGTTTTTGCTTTGCGCATATTTGAAATTATTGGAAATGTCACACGGGCACATTTTTCATTTACATGTATTATGGACGTTCTCAAAAAGTATTCACTTGCGAAAAAACTAAATCCGAAAATATACAATAGAAATCAAAATATACTGTAAATATAAATTTACCTGATGGCTTTCGATACTTTGATACATTGTCTATCTACTAAGTGCACAGAGAAGACTCTGGTCAGACTGTGCGGATGCACCGGCCGGCCAGAGTTTTTGCTTTTCGCATATTTGAAGTTATTGGAAATGTCACACACGGGCACATTTTTCATTTATCAGTTACATGTATTATGGACGTTCTCAAAAAGTATTCACTGCCGAAAAAACTAAATCCGAAAATATACAATAGAAATCAAAATATACTGTGTTTTCAAACATTCCCCCACGATTCGGCTTTTTGACATTCCCGAATCGTCGGAAAAGTAAGGTAAAAGACATTGCTGACAATCAGGGATTTACTTGCTACAAGTGATTTCTTACATGCAAAATCCCCCTTTTTTAATTCCATCAAGTAACATTATCGTCTTCAACTTGCAACTTTTTTTGCAATTAGACAATTCTATAATTTTGCCATTTTGTAATTGAATAAATAGAATTATAAAACTTATAAATTGTTGAAGACAGTATTAAGCCAGTCTTTAAATAAAATGTAAACCCAAACATAGCATTTCCTTCCAAATGACACGATTTGATGTTTTTCATGTTTTATAAAAATAACATTTTTTAATGTTCCCAATATAATGGAAAAAATGTCTTTTGCATACAAACTCGCTTTGTATCTGAGGCTTGTTTTCATATTGGAATACTGTAATGTTTTTTTAAACAAGTCATCTTAAAGCGATCCTCGTTTCTATCTGTTTCTTGATCACTCAGCAAATGATAATTACAGTGTTCCCACTGCTTTTTCAATGTGGGGGTAAAATGGGTATTTTACAGCGTGTATGTACCCCCTCTATATAATACAAAGAAGGCTGGTTGCAAAATTTGGGGTACAGGTATACATTTAGGAGTAAATCACCCCCATTTGGGGGTTGGGGTTGGGAACACTGAATTATAATAATAATAATAATATTAATATGTATTTCATAAACACTCCTTTAATATCCTACATATATTTGAAGGAGACCGAGGAATGATGATTTTCAATAATTATACGTCTTTCGTGTTTCAGGTTAACAACATTGCACAGATTAGACTCCCAAAAACAGCTCCCTTTAACAGTACCCTAGATCACAGCAAGTGGGCCGTAAGCGTAAAGGGGCGCTGGACTTGTATAGGGGATCTGAACAGAGTGGTGACTGTTTTTTTTCTCCTAGACTGTCAGTTTGGTACTTTTGGCGTCGGTGTTTCTTTCAACTTACATCGTACAAAAATTAAGCGATATTCTTTTTTAGCATGTTCAATCAGTTGTTGATATGAGGGGAAAATAAAACTCTTGTCAATAAAATCGATTTATTATCCATGATTAATGCCCTGGCAGGGCGGAGCCTAAGTAACGGGTCGTGGCACTTAAGGTTAAGGGAAATCAGCTTTTATCTATATTAACCTACTTCTAAAGAGAGTCGTCATAAATAACTCGAGACCTTCAATCGTAGATGGTAACCAAATCTTCGTAACTTCAACTTAATCAAGCTGAAGTTACGAGGTCTTGGTAACCAAAAGATGAAATGTGTTCACTCTCTCAAAGCACCTGGGGCCTGTTTCATCAAGCTGTTTAGGACGTTTTTTTGTCTTTAAAACGTCCTAGGACATTTTTAGGACACAAATCGGGTTTCATCAAACTCGAGAGATTTAGGAAGTTCCTAAATTTTGTCCCAAACGTAAGACACCGATTTCGGCGTCCTACGTGATAGTTTTGTCCTAAATATTGTATCTAGAGAAGGTGTGGCTGTTGTTTTCCAAATTCTAGATGAAGAAAAAGACAACGATGATTGTGTGAGACTAAAAGGAACGCGAATATTGTGGCCAGACGGGGATGGGAATCTTTATAATGTTGTTCTTGCGATCCAAAGTTGCTAGAGCAGTCTGGATGAGTCGTGATATCGACACTGCAATGATTGGCGCAAGTATGTCGTTGGAGCACCGAGCAAATGTGTAGAGACAGCACAGAACGCAGAGTGACGATGTACAAAACAGTACACTTTGACGGCGATGTAACAAGTCCGCAGTTAAAGCATCGCGGGTTCGACTTTGCAACCGACGTGAGATTCTCCAACTATACAACGAGACCCTCTTGGGTGCGAAACGATAGCTTGTGTCGAGTGTAGTTACAACGCTTTTTGCAGGCGATAGCCCAACATTCTGTATACATTGGTTACGTCGATATTTGTTATATTGCGTTATAAGAATTAAGCATAGCAAAAAAAAACAAACAAAAAAACAAGTACACCAACCTCGAAAGTGGACAAAAATTCTTGACATTTTGTATAAGAAAAACAGCTAGGTTAACCCTTTTATTAGTATAAGTTGCCTTTATCATGTGTTACAAGTTTCAGCTTATAGCCTAAGAAATACAAAAAATACAAAATATCAAGGTCGACGCTCGACATCGACGACGACGACGATGTAGACGGCACGGAGGCTGTACCATTACCTCGATTTTTTTCTCCACAAACAGTCGAGCTAAAATGTATAAAAGGAATTAAATTTTCCCTTCTTCTTCCTATCTAGAGGTCCATGAAAGCATAGGACGCTCTACTGGCTCCCTATGGCATGACATGTCTGTGTTAGATTCAATCACATGTTATTTGAAAGTACTTCAGGATAAAACCATCCCGATAAAGGCAGTAAAGGTAAAGGGATGGGAAGATGTTATCATATTTTCATAAGGCCTTTTTTCCTGTGGCCTTTGAAGGACCTTACTCATTTTCAAGGAACGATCCATAAGTTAGTAAAATCATTCTATGAGAGCTTGGAGTAAATCAGACGAAATTGTTTAATCACGAGGTTTTTTTGTTTTTTTTAAGGAACGACCATTACATTACATGAACCATTCTGTATTTTTTGAAAGCAAATCGGCTTGCAATTGTGGAATCTATCATGATAATTATGATTTTTTTTATCGAATTTCCGTAATACCATCTTTCCTCTAAACTTGACGGACCTGACCCATTTTCTAAAGGAACCATCCTAAAGATGATACAATTATTTCGTTACAGTTTGAAGTAAATCGGATGAACTTTGTGGACTCTATCGCAATATCATTATTCATTGTCAAATGACTGATAGTCATTAATCAGTCATTTTGCCTTTGATGACGCTGTAATATTTCGGTTCTGTTGAACATCGTTTTTTCATAAATGAAATAACAGCTAATTTGTTTTTCTCAGCTAATTGAAAGGCGACTAAATTTTACAGCGTTACAAAAATTAGACAATTGGTACAATTTCTTTCTCGTTTGGTTTGAGGAGGTGGACCGTTGATGATTTGGTTGGGTACAACGGAGAACGTGCTTTGAAACGTACAACTCATCAATGTAATTATCAGAAACTACAAGAGAAATATAGAAGGCGAATTAAGAATAATTTATGTTTTATGAAACTAAAATTTCATCGATGAAAATTACAGGCAGTTACATGTAACATTGTCGAAAAAAAGTGTCGAAAGAAATTTAGAGCGTTTACGTGATGACTTATGACGAAAGAAATCGTGAAATTCGAACTTCATTAGTACCTGAATTTTATATAATGAGATATACAAGTAACAAAAGGAATTATGTTATAACTACAACATTCAACCGACCTCTTTTCTGGTGAAGACAGTGAATGAACTCTTTTTCCAAACCTTAATATGAAATACATGGGGTTTTTTTTTTGGTTTTTGTTTGGCTCAACTCAACCTCTTTTCTTATAATAAGGCTTGACTATGATAGAGTTGGATGCAACTTCGCCTCTTTTAGGCTTGTAAGCGATGATGAGATCTTATCCCTTTAATCGACTGTTTAAAGGTAAACCTAAAGTATCTCTCCCGTTCGACTATCTTTGATAGTTTTCTCCTTACCGGTATTTCACATATGAATGTAAATCAATCTACACGGCTATAATTAGCTTGCACGTGATTTTATCACATGCGTTTTGGGGCTTTTTAATCGAGCATGGTTAAATTAGGACAAAGTTTGATGAAACGCAAAAGTACGTCCTAGGAACTTTTTAGGATGTTTTGATGAAACTGACTTACGAACATCCTAGGATGTGTCCTACGACACTTTTAAGACACGTCCTAGGACATTTATTGATGAAACAGGCCCCTGGGGCCTGTTTCATCAAGCTGTTTAGGACGTATTTTTGTCTTAAAAACGTCCTAGGACATTTTTAAGACACGAATCGGGTTTCATCAAACTCGAGGTATTTAGGAAGTTCCTTAATTTTGTCCCAAACGTAGGACACCGATTTCGGCGTCCTACGTGATACTTTTGTCTTAAAAATTGTATCTTAAGAAGATATGGCTTCTCTTTTCCAAACTTTTGATGAAGAAAGGACAAAGAGGATTGAGTGAGACTAAAGGGAACTGGAATATTTTGGCCAGATGGGTGCGAAGTTATGTCGACATTGTAATGATTAGCGCAAGTATGCAGTTGGAGCACCGAGCAAATATTAAGAGACAGCACAGCTCGCAGAGTGACGATGTCCTCTTTGGGTATTTAATACAAAACAGTAATGCTACGGTCACAATGTGAAACTGCCACCGCGCGATTTTTAGACATCGGCCGATTCCTTAAATTGAATGCCGCCGGGCGAGTGCTCATGAATAATTGCCAGTAAAATGCCGCCTGACGGGGCCCGGGCGGTGGCAGGCGGTTTCTAAGTTCCGAGGTGCGTGTGCCGTCATCAGGATGTCGGCCGGTGGCAGTTAGGCGGCAGGCTATAAACTGCCTACGCCCGGCGACCTGGCGGACACCGGCAATATTTCACCTGCCACCGGCCGGCAATCGGGCGTTCTAACTGCCACCGCCCGGCGCCCGCCCGATAATCTGACGGCGGCAGGCTAGTTTCCGAGGAATTAAAAATCTAGATTGCTCTCAAAAGTTAAAATTGTTCTCAAAGTATCTAAAACTTTCAGTAGTTTAAATTGTCAAGAAGGTGCCCCCTAAATGCAGCGGAAAGGGTAAGAGCAAGGCGCCAGCCCGCAAGCGCATAAGACAAGAGCCAGATCCCCAGCAGGAACACAGCAACAGCAGTGAGGATGAGCATATTTCCGACATAGAGGAGGAAAACGACAAGGAAACCAGCAAGGGAGCCCAGCAGATCGTCGAGAAGATATGCGATTTCTTCGAACAGAACAGTTTCTTTTATGATCTGACGCACGAGTCATATAAGGACAAAAAGAGGAGGGACAGCACCCTGGCCGAATTTGCTTCGGCGCTTGGCTCAGACGGGAGACAAGATACGGAGTAGATTCAAAAGAGGAACTTGTACTCCGCGTCAACAAGCCCCAGCAGCACGATAGAAAAGAAGCCCTTGTAGTTATAATAGAGGCTGCCCGACTTCCTTGGCTTCCGGATGCGGATATGTTTCCCGTCCAAAGCCCCGCAGGCATGATGGAAGTTCCATCTGGCGCTGAACTTCTCGGCAACTTCCTGCCATTCTTCTTCGGTGCTAGGGGTGGCCCACTGTTCGTCCCTGAACTCTTCAATTATGGCCTGACACACCTGCGGCACAAACAGCGAAATGGTGTTGTGTGCTACCCGAAAGTCAAATTCTAGGGCTCGATATGAGATTCCTGTAGCCAAGAATCTCAGGGTGATGGCAAGCTTGATACCTGGACTTAGCGGCGCTCGGTTCTTCTGACACTTCGTGGTGTGGGGCTCTATCCTCTCGAGTATATAGAGGAAAATGTCACAATCCATCCGTAGGAATGATTTAAAGCCCCCACAGTCTTCCATCCGCAGCTCATTCATGAGCGTGTCGTACTGGCCGAGTAGCACTCTTCGCTGCAACCATGGTCGCACCCAACAAGTCCGTCGTCGTCGCTGCTGTTGGACACGCTGTTCTTCTTCCAGCATCAGGAAAGTCAACAGCAACTGTTGTCTGCGTTCAATTCTTCCGAGTCTCTATCTCAATTCGGCGGTTCGAAAGTCTCTGAGTCGTTGTGGAGCTACTAGAACCGCCATGACTACAATTTTGTATAGCGGATGGATGTTTGCGGATTTCTATTCAGGGGCCCAGTCTGCACTCGGTAGATCGCCGTCCTGCCACCTACCAACACCAACGGGCGCATCCCTGCTGCGTTTCGATCTCCGCCCTGCCGCCGGCAGATATTTTGAAATCGGACGGTGGCATGTAAATGGCATAACGGCGGCAGGCCGGGTGAAGGAAAGTGACAGTTACTTCCTACCGGTCGCCGGCCGATTTTCAAAAGCCCTCTAGCACCAAGACCGAGTAAAAATCGCGCTGCAGCCCGCCTGCCGCTTGACAGCCACCGCGCGACTTCGAAATGCACCAGGCCGGCGCCCGGGCGACTTGCAAAATTGGAAAAAATCGACCGGTGGCAGTTACAATTTTAACTTTTTCTTAATATTATGACTGCCACCTAGCAGCGTCCTAAATGCCAACTGCCGCCTACCGATCTTGCCTGCCGCCGGGTTGCCACCGGCCGAATTTATACGAAAACTGGCAGTTATCACGCCGGCCGGTGGCATTTAGTGATTTGTGACCGTAGCATAAACGATGTAACATCTCGGGATCGCCTTTGCAACTGACATGAGATTCTTGAGTGCAAAACGATAGCTTGGGTTGAGTGTAGTAAGTACGCTTTTTGCAGGCGATAGCCGAACATTCTGGAAATGATATGTAAGAAAATAGAGTTAGTCTTACCATCTTATTAGTATAAGTTTCCTTTATCATGTGTTACAAGTTTCAGCATATAGCCTTCAGAAATACCAAAGAAATCGCAAAAAGATCAAAGTTTAATTTCGACAACGGCGAAGCAGTAGACGGTATGGAGGCTAAATCATTTCCTAGAATTTTTTCTCCGAAAACAGTCAAGCTAAAAATGTGAAAAAGGAATGAAATTGTCGTTCTTTTCTAAACTGGAGGCACCACGAGAGCAAGGACGCTCTACTGGCTTCTTATAGCAGTCTGTGTTAGATTCAAGCATAATTTGATTTGATGATTTGATGATTTCATATCATGATAATAAGGGTATTTTATAAAATTTCCGTAAGTCTATATTTCCGCTATACTTGACAGACCTGACCCATTTTTAGCCCCACTGGCCGAAGACAGCGAGCCTTTGTCATGGCGGTGTGTCAGTCGTGCGTCCGTTGGTCCTTCCGTCCGTCCATGCGTGCATGCGTAAACCTTTTTTATTTAAACATCTTCTCACCCAGTTCAATGAACGGATTTTCACAAAACTTGATAGGAATGGTCCTTGGGTCACCAACTTCTAAAATTGTAAAAGAAATTTTGATTGACCCCCCAAATATGGGCGTGGCAGGGCGGGGCATTTTCACTCGAAAATCTTAAAATAGTCTTCTCCTCACAATAAATGGGCTGATTTCAATGAAATTTGGCCTGGATGTTCCTTGGGTGGCCCTTTACTTAAATTGTTAAAGACATTTTGATTGACCTCAAATACGGGCGTGGCAAGGCGGGGCTCATTTTGACTATAAAATATTTCAAAATCTTATACTCAAAAACCATTGGATGGATTTAAATAAAAAAGGGCGTGGCAGGTCAGGGCTTATTTTTACTCTGAAAACTTAAAAAACCTCTTCCCATCAACCAACTCTTACTTTGAAAACTAGAGTATCATTTAAATGGGCCATTAAACAAACTAGATTGTTTCGTGGATATATATCCATCAAGACTCATCAAGACTTATCCATAAAATAGATAAGAAACCTTTCCTTTTACAATCAGTACTGATATATAATTAAAATTATGGTTTCCAATGTAAAAGATTTAGCCTACACTAGAATAAGCTTCTCTATCTTCTTCACGAATTTTCTTGTAAACTTCCTTATCTGCAGAGTTTCTCATTAGTTATATAAAATCCAGAAGGGCCCTCATGGGCCTCTTGTCAAAAGGAACCATCCTAATGATGATACAATTATTTCATTAAAGTTTGAAGCAAATCGGAGCAACAATGTTGACTCTATCGCGATATCATTCTTCATCGCTTTGAACAGTGCTTTGACTTTTATAATTGACTGTGTGAAATAGTAGACATTTTGTTTTCCTTAGCAAATTGAAAGGCAACGAAATTGTAACATTGTGTAGGAAGAAATTAAGAGCGTTAAAGTGATAATTTATGACGAAAGAAATCATGAAATCCGAACTACATAAGTACGGAAATGTGATTTAATGTGATATACAAAAAAACAAAAGGAATTCTTTTAAAACGACAATTTTGAGGCACATTTAACCGACCTGAAACCTGATTTCTGGTTAAGACGGAAAATGTTCTTTTTTTCCAAACCTTATTATGAAATACATGGTTGTTTTTAGCTCAGTTCAACCTCTTGTCTTATAATAAAGGTTTATTCTGATAGAGTTGAATCCAACTTCGCCTCTTTGGCGCTTGTAAGCGATGATGAGATCTTATGTTATGTTTCACATTTAAAGGAAAATCTATCTACACGGCTATAATTAGCTTGCACGTGATTTTATCACGTGCGTTTTTGGGCCTTTTAATCGAGCATGGTTAAAATAGGACAAAGTTTGATGAAACGCAAATGCACGTCCTAGGAACTTTTTAGGATGTTTTGATGAAACTGACTTACGAACATCCTAGGATGTGTCCTACGACACTTTTAAGACACGTCCCAGGACATTTATTGATGAAACAGGCCCCTGAATCCTTTAGGTTTTTGGCTACAATTATTAGCACGGGTTAACAATGATTACCGACTAAAATTCGAAAGAACCCAAACTATTGAAAAGTAAACTCGCCAAACTACGTCACGGTTAAGCCACGCCCTGCCAGTTCATTAACTACGCAGAATACAGTTATTGAGATGTTGTGATGCAAGAAGGTCAAATGTTAATTACACTATTCTACTTTTATTGTAGCCAGTGCTAAACTTAAGTCTTGCCAAGTGTGAAGATGCCACATTTCATAATAGTACCATAGGCGTATCTAGGGCTTAGAGATTTATACGCACTCAGATAGCGACTTAAGAAAAGCTAATGAGGACTGTGACAAAAGATGAAGTCCTCCGTCCGCTCCCTTTTTATGATTTGGGCGTCGGTGAATAATCAAAACATCGTAACTATAGCTTAAATAAGGGACGGTATTTCTCAGAAGAGGATTATTTCTTTTACGCACTTGCGTAAATTGCGTAACGTGAGTTACGCCCTTGAGTACAACAAAAGTAATTCAATAGTCATTAATACATTTATTCTGAATTGTATTTTCTAAGCACGGTTGTATAAGGGATAAACGCTCACGATTGTTTGAATTTTGACAAGAAATTACTTTCAGCCAATTAGGATTGTTGTTTCGATTGTTAGAAATAAAACGATGAACCTGATAGGTTGAAAATACTATCCTGTCTATGCTTAACAATTGGCAAGATGAACCATGGGTATCTATTAATATTAATATTAATCTATCTTTTTGCATTTTAGGAGAGTCAAATGAGACGAGGGGGCGGAGCCCTCTGTTTAGACGACATTTCAGTTGGAAAACAGTTTATCCCACTTGTAGGGATCTACGAACCTTGTCCACAACCGGTTGCGGCACAGACCATTGAGAGATCGCGCAAAAGATCACGTTCTAACACCGTCGAGAAAGCGAAATCACAAGAAAGGAATCGGAACTTTAAATAGTGTGTAATACAGCAATCTAACCTGGATTGAAATTCAAATTTTCCCACATTGTAAAGCGCATTGAGTTTGTGCGTGACATTTTCATCAATTTTAAATTTGCGCCAAGCAAAGCCTCTGACCAGCCCGTGCATTCGCACAGTCTGACCAGAGTCGTCACTTTGCGCTCTGTGGATAGAAAAGGTTCTAGGTACCTTTATACAGCCAGTCGATGTTCTTATTGTCCTATTCTACTGTAGCCTATAGGCTGCTCAATTTTTGTGTCTCCACATGTATCAAGTTGTTGGAAATGTCACACAAAATCTCATTAAGCTTAATTAAAGTTTAGAGAACATTTAGAAAAACGTTTCGCTAACAATTGTATTTTAAAAGTATATACATGTGTGTATTTATGTGAATATTCGTGCAATAATGGTAATAAAATGCTGTTGAACACATGCGGAGGAGAATTCAAACTTCTTATCTTTCTGTATGACTGCATTATCATAAATGTACACGCATTTGATTTGATAATTTTGTATCTTGTTATTGTCGACTTTATGGATAAAATATTCCAAGATAGGTAGATACCTTGGGAAGCATCGATCTTCGCATAGGCGTATCTAGGACTTTGAAATTTATACGAAGTAAGAAGGCGACAACCAAATAAGTAGGAACAAGAGCTGTCACTGTAAGATGACAATGCCCCCGACACCGCTTTGATAGTAATAAGGAAGTTATGGCCAATGTTAAAGTTTTTGGACGGAATGACGGACGGACGGACGGACAGACGGACGGACAGACGGACGGACAGACGGACGGACGGACAAGTCAAATTTATGATGCCTCCCTATCGGGGGCATAAAAAGGCGATATGATGATTGTTAAAAAGATAAATGCCCTCCGTCCGCTCCTTTTTAATGATTTGTGCGTTGGTGAATAATAAAAACATCGTAACTACAGTTTGAATAAACTGTAGTTTCGATGTAATGATCATTCATCAACGATATTTTTCAACAGAGGATTATTTCATTTACGCATTTGCATAAATGCCACAATGGGAGTTACGCCCTTGCATCATTCTTTCAATAAACAAAACTAATAGAGGACAATCGTTGTTTCAGTGTAAGATCGATTTATATTTCATTGCGTGAACAATGAAAGCTATATTTTCACTACTGGCGGAGCCAAATGTAAAAATTATAACTTTTGTTGTTCACTCAATGAAATATCAATCGAGCCTACTGAAAAAACCCAACTATTGTGCCATTTCCCTAATGCGAAAAAAAGGAGACAACAGATGAAAATTTTTGGCTCCGCTTATATGACGTCAGATATGGCAAAATGAACGAAAGCGGGGTGTATTTTTTGATAATTTCGTTGCTTATGCAATGAGGTTTATTAAAATGATAAACTACCGTTATTCCTCGACAGCCCGCCGAAAAGCATTGAAGAAGAGGTGAGAACACTGGCCCCATCGATAGATCATGTGTATTTTGTTTTTGAATGGTAAGACTGACATAGGCGAAACAAAACTGCCAATCAACAAGTGCATGGACTTGCGTAGATCTGATTTGAAAACCCGTGGTTTCAATAGATCTCCCGTTGCATATTATTTCCATGGTATTGTAGCGGTGACACTTTCCACGACATTGTCCTTTGTTTATTTCAATGATATTGTGAAAACTAACGGGAGATATACTGTTCAATTTATGTTAAAAGTTATTGTAATACAATATTTCCATGGTCATAAAGTATAGTGACTTACTATTACCATGAAATTACATAGCGCATCAAAATCAGAAGTGGCCAGAAATGTCATTTTCCATACTAAGATTTCTCTTGACTATTTATATTTTGATCAGAAATACCAGTCCTGCGTTCAGGATGACATAATCGTGCAAACAGTTTTCCAATTATTCCCCGCTTTGCTTGTGCACTTGCTTTCAAAGCGGGGTATAACTGGCAAACTGTTTTATTCATTTTGCCATCCTGGACGTTTCTGTCGCAATTTTTATAGGCTGAAGTCTAGATTTGCCTTTTTGTGTAATTCAACGCGTTTCTGTTAAAGTCCGTGCATTTACAATTGAAAGGTAACATAAACTCATTTTGTTATTACGTGTATTTTGTTTGCGTTGGTGTTTTTAAAACACCAAACGCATAGATCTTATATAAATCCCTGCCCTTGATTAAATATAGAACTTCTCACCTTAGTGATGTGAGTCAAAGATACACCTCTATATTAAGAATGATTATTTAACCCCCTTCTCCCTATTCGTACTGGAAAGGAGAAGCAGTAGCTTTCTACGTTCAGACATAGTCACGTTTATAAACTTTAGTAATAAGCATCATGATTTTGAATAACCCTAAACATTATAAAAAATGTTTTTTTGAAAAATGGAAATGGGACTCGGAGTACAGAAATATATAGATTATGAATTTGAAAATGCATATTATATATTTAATATAAGTGATGTAAAGTGTCAGCCATATACAGATATTTACACAAATGTAATCTGATACGCAAATTTAACCCATTTTGTGGAATATGTGAAAACGAAACAAGATTTTTGTTTTAAAATCTTTTCAATTTTATTACAGGAATTGTCTATGAGAACAACATTAACTACGATTTGATGTTATTCGCATTACCTTGTATATATTACTAATAATATTGAGGATATAAATGTACAAGTTTGAAGGTAATTTATCATGTCAGCTTTTGCATTTCAATAAATATAAAATCAACATTCTTGAAATTCAACATATCAATTGCCTAGAGGATATTGGTCATGGACTACTGAAATTATTAAACTCGTCATCTATAAACAGATAAAAACGAGGCTGCGCCGTGTTTTTATCTGTTTATGGATGACGAGTTTAATAAATTCGGTATTTTATGAGCACAAATTTTATATTCTATTTTTAATATGTCCCGAAGTTTTTCGTATTGATTAGTGATATTGAGGATATACATGTACAAGTTTGAAGGTAATTCATTATGTCAGCTTTTGTATTTCTATGAATGTAAACTCGTAACATTAATTCGTCCTTTAATGCATAGAGGATACTATAATATGACCCTAATTTTGGCGAATAATCGTCAACATATCAATTTTCCGCAAAACTAATAACGCCGTTAAAACAGACGTCACAATATATACAACATGATGTCATTTTCGCGGTTACAAAATAGCGTTGCTATTCGCCCTGAGCTCATTTGCATAGTTTTTCCACTAGTGTAATAACACCCGTGTAATATTAAAACTATTCAAGGGGTAATTTCACTCCCGCGACGTCGGTCATATTATACACTGCCCTCCAAAAGTTTCTTCACACACACTTCTTTTAAAGATCTTTAGCTTAAGTAATTTAAAACAAAGTTTTATATTATTTTTATTAATAAGATGTATACTTTATATCTTTATTGCAATGTATCAATTAAGAAGCAATACCAGAAATGGCAAAATCATGTAAAATCGACAAAATCCGAATTGTTCACCATTTTGCCAAATTTTCTATCAAGGGGATCAACTTCTGTCAATATTTAGTGTAGCCTCCATTAGCAAGCAGGTAAGACAGCCTGAACATGCATCTAGGCATGCTATTTACAAGTCTCTCAACGTTCCACTGATAATCAGCATTTTCTCCTTTTGTCTCAATATTTTCTGTTATACATTGTTCTAAAATAGTATCTTTATCAACAGTCATTTTGTCGTCTAAAGTAGCGTTCAAATGGGAATAATCAGATTTTAAGTAATAAAAACTAATATATAACTTTGTTTAAAAAGATTAAAGCTGAAAATCTTATAAATGAAATGTGTGTGAAGGATCTTTTGGAGGGCAGCGTAGATGAACTTATTGCACATGAGCATCATAATTGTTATGTGTGTGTATTGAGTTATTGATAATACCTCAATATTTTGCATTCGTGTTTCAGCTCCGATTAGGTTTGGCCGTCAGTCCTTGGAATATGAGTTCGATCGATAGCTCGTCCGTCATTAATTTGACAATTAGAACAACTCAGTACTCATTTGTGACCCGTCACGCGAAAAAGGACCATCTGGGTAGTGCGTAAAGTGTCGACCCTAGTCAGACTGCGCGTTTTGCGCAGACTGAATAGGGTCGAATGTTTTCGCAATGTGCTTATTTATTGAATCTAGAATGTTCAATCTACCTTCCAGTAAAAGAATTTTTGAAATGCGAACTCTGGTTGACCAATGCTTGACCAAATCTCTTTCAAATAGCCATTTTACGGAGTACCCAGATGGTCCCTTTTTGCGTGACGGGTCACATTTGTATTTTACAAATTCGCTATTGTCATGTAGTACGTCTCAAAGGGATTAGATTGGTTGGTAGACCATCAACTGGAATATACCCCATATACTTTTAAAAGATGTTTTAAACCCTTGCATAGGGAAATTAATCTTAACCCTTCTCTTTCAAGTGAGTTGACAATTTTGTGCTTGTGCATCTCTTTTTACAGGTAAATTGGTCCTACTGATCATATTACATCACTGCTAGACAGATAGATAGTGTCTGACAAAATGGCCGAAGGTAATATGGTTCTTTCTATATTTCCATGTGTCCCTCGTGCGTCCGTCCGTCCGCCCGTGCGTGGGTAAATGTTTTCTTGAAACATCTTCTTCCCCGAAATGGGTTATATATCACTTTTGTCTTTTAAAAAAGGCCAAATTTGTTTACACAAGAATTTCTTTAATTTACGGATTTAAAAGCCCCCCCCCCCCGAAAAAAAAACAACACACACACACACACACACACACACACACACACACACACACACACACACACACACACACCCACCCACACACACACAAAACACACACACACAAAACACACACACACAAAACACACACACACACACACACACACACACACACACACACCACACAACACACACACACACACACACACACACACACACACACACACACACACACACACACACACACACACACACACACACACACACACACACACACACACACACACACACACACACAAAAAAAAAAAAAAAACCACACACACAGATGCAGAGGTACATGTAATTTCACCATATCGCAACACGGGTATCAACCTGAGTAAAATCACATACAATATCAGATATTTAACAGGTGGTCAATTTGTCTTGACCAATGGAAATGCAAGTGTGTCGTGCGTCAGTCCATGCGTGCGTGCGTACTTTTTTTTTAAACATCTCTACGTCATAAACAAATGGGCGGATTCTAAGAAAACTTTTCAGAACTGTTCCTTGGGTGATCCCCTCCTTAAATATGGGCGTTACAGAACGGGATTTATTTTCGCTTAAAATTCCTTTGAATAGTCTCCTTGGAGGATCAAAAAGAATTTTTTTTGGTGATAATGATCTCAGAATATGACCAAATTTCGAAGAAAGGTGCATGAAAGATTAATCTATACAATACTGATACTATTTAAGACTGATATTCAAAGAGAGTCAAAAGTCCTACAAACACGATACTCAAGGTGGGGAAGATATTTGCTTTGTCCCAACACACCTTGAGTAAAGATATTCCGTAAATTCCAATACATTTAAGCTTTGACTCAATTACAGTGGCATATCTTACAAATATGTAGACTATTCATTAGTACAGGGTTTGAGAAGGTTATGATGACACCTTTTTAGGCTTTAAAAGCAGCATCATAATCACTTAAATTCATATTATTAATTATTTGAATAATTATTCTAATCTTAATTCTCATTTTTATTCTAATTCTTATACTACCGCGTCTTTTTCTGATTATAAAGAATGTAAGATTCTTGAACCAGTGAATGAATTGACGGATTCTGATAGTAGCCAGCATCTTAGTTCTAAAAACCTAAGTTTCTTGAATCAAACTATAAAGTTTAAACAAAAAGGTCTGCATATCGTTAATCTCAATGTTCAGCACCTTCTTCCAAAATTTGATGAGATCAAATACATCTTATCTTCTAGCGATATTGATATCTTTGGCGCTTGCGAAACGTTTCTTAATGATTCTTTACGCGACTTGAACCTTAATGTTCCCAGTTTTTCATTTATAAGGAAAGACAGATAACTAAAAAAAGGTGGGGGAATTTGATTAATTTAAAAAATTGTATCCCGTTTAACTGAAGGTCAGATTTAGAATCGGAAGATGTAGAATCGATATGGATAGAAATATGCCATAAGAACTCAAAATCTTTTCTCTTGTGTTCATGTTGTTGCGCCTGATGTAGGCAGCATGTTTTGTGCTCTTCAAGTTTTGGATTATTTCTTGAGAACTAGTGACTTTTGAAACTGGATTTTTGGCATAGTCATCTATGAACATACGAGCAATATGAATAGATATTTGTTTCTTGGAATTTCATTTGGATTAATGAGAAAATTTGATCTGAAACAATGCATATATGACAATAGTGACTACAACTCAACAATTACTAAGTTGAACACATTCTCACAGATCATGGATTATAATCCCCTTACTGTTAATCAGTATAATAGAGACCAATTATTGGCTTTACGTACAGTGGTGGCCAAAAAGGCAATTAAGTTGGACTATAGTGTTTGGTCAACCCTGAAGCAGTATGGTATACTAAGGTACCGTTACAGGGGCAAACGAGCTGGTCGCCCCAGGATAAAGAGAAATGCTGGCGTTAACTCAACCAATTTAATACAGATCAAAACAGACCCTACATTTTTGATGAATGAACATAGACAACGAAAATTGAAACTATCAACAGTCAATACTAGATCAATCAAAGGGAAAACATCAGACTTTTTACAACATATACTCGAATCAAACATTGATCTTTGTGTTATCACTGAAACTTGGCTAAAGGCTGATGGTGACGATGTTACAAGAGGAGAACTTTCGCAAGATGGTTTCGGTTTCACTGATTTCCCACGGCTTGGTCGCAATGGTGGTGGCCTCGGCTTGCTTTATAACAGTAGTCTTAAAGTGTCTAGTTGCCCACGTAAGGACTATCAGTCTTTTGAGTGTGCCGAATGGAAAATCTGTAATCAAACATTACATTTCTCTGTTTTTGGTGTATACCGTCCACCATATTCTGAAAAACACCCCATCACTATGGCAACATTCATTCAAGAATTTACGGAATTTCTAGAGACCTTTAGTCTATACTCCACTCCGATAGTGATTATGGGTGACTTCAACATACACATTGACAATCCATCAGACTATTATGCTAAGCAGTTCTTGTTGTGCCTTAAAACTTTTAACCTTATCCAAAATGTTGGTACGCAAACACATATTGGTGGCCACACTCTTGATTTGATCATAACACGAAAGGATGACAAACACACTAAAGTGACTAATCCTCTATCGGACTACTACATATCTGACCATTGTTTTGTTACCTGCTACATTGAACAGTGCCGTCCACCTCTAGTTCAAACTACTGTGAAATACAGAAACTGGAAATCTGTAAATGTTGGCTCATTTAAAGAAGATCTTACACAGTTAAACACTCTATCTGACGGATTCTCACATGTCGATGTATTAGTGACTGCTTTTTCTACAGTCACTCAAGAAGTTATTGATAAACACGCCCCTATCATTGAAAAGACTTTCATTAATAGACCCAGTGTTCCCTGGTACTCTTCCTACCTAAGAATGCTCAAACAATACAAAAGAAAAATAGAACACATTTATTTGACCGATAAAACAGGTGTCATGAAATCAGTTTACAAACACGTTAGAGACATATACACTGCTGCAGTTACTACCGCCAAGGACAATTACTATCAAGATGTGATAAGTGATGCAGAAGGAAATATTAAGAAGCTCTATTCTGCTACCTCCAAGTTGCTAGGCCGAGCAAAGGAAAACCCATTACCACCCCATTCTAGTGATGAGAAATTAGCAAATGAATTTCTGTACTATTTTGACAATAAGATCACCAAGTTGCGTGACACCTTAGACAATATTCACCCTGACATACCAGAATGTGATACCGGAACCACACCCACATCTAATCCTTTCCATGAATTTGAACAAGTGACTGAAAATGACATTCTTAAATTGATTAGTGATTCTAAGGCAACAACATGTGATCTGGATCACATTCCTACATCAAAACTGAAGGAAAACTTGTCTAGCTTTGCCCCTGTGATAACTGATATTGTGAATAGATCACTAACATCAGGTGTATTCCCATCAGAATGGAAAACAGCTTTAGTCAAACCACTGTTGAAGAAAAAAGGCCTTTCCTTAGAACTTCCAAATTATAGACCTGTATCAAATCTGTCATTTCTTTCGAAGATTTTGGAGAAAGCTGCTTTATCTCAAATAACTCAATTTGTTGAAAGTAATAATCTACTGCCATCATACCAAAGTGCTTATAGGAAATATCATGGTGTGGAAACAGCCATGTTGAAAATGTATAGTGATATACTTAAAGCAGTTGATTCGAACCTAGTGACAATTGTTGTGATGATTGACCTAAGTGCAGCATTTGACACTATTGACATTCCCATTGTCCTTCAGCTCATGCGTTCAGAATTCGGTATCATAGGCACTCCTCTTAAATGGATTCATTCTTACTTGACAGATCGAACAATGAGGGTGCAAATTGAACACACAACATCTGACCCAACACCATTGAAGTATGGGGTTCCCCAAGGCTCCTGTGCGGGACCGGTAATTTTCACAATGTACATTGCTGCCTTAAACAAAGTTGTCCAGAACTATCCCGCAGACCTCTATGGATATGCAGATGACCACAAAATTGCTTTTAAAATACAAGCTGGCAATAATCAGAGTGAATCTTGGGTTCGTGATCAATTACACAACTGTCTTGATAGTGTCATTTCTTGGATGACGAAATTCAAATTAAAAATGAATAACTCTAAAACTGAAATTATCGCATATGGGACGAGACAACAATTAGATAAGTTAAATATCACCAGTATTACAGTAGGTGGCTGTGAAGTGAACTGTGCTGAACAAGTACGTGACCTTGGTGTTCACATGACTAGTACACTGAACTTTGACTCGCATATTCGTAAAAAGTGTCAATTAACGCAAATTCAGCTAAGAAACCTAAAATGTATTCGTAAGCATATTACACAGAAATCTGCAGAAACTCTAGTTCATGGACTTATTCACTCGCATCTAGACTTTTGTAATGGACTCTTTGCCGACATTCCTGCGTATCAGATAAACAGATTGCAAAGAGTTCAAAATCAGGCTGCCAGACTAGTAACAAATGCTACATATGAACAGCCTAGTTATATGATTTTGAAATCTCTCCACTGGCTGCCTGTACGTGCGAGAATCATGTTCAAAGTGCTTCTCACCGTCTTCCGGGTTGTACATGGGACTGCGCCAGCGTATCTTAGTGCCCTTTTCACACAAACTCAAAGCAAATATCGCTTGAGATCAGCTGGTGATTCTTGTGTAACGTTTGTGGTACCACGCTTTAAAACCAAGATTGCAGACAGATCATTGGCAGTGGTAGGCCCAAAATGGTGGAATAAGCTTCCAAACCACTTGAGATCTATTGAAACAGAGACAAAATTCAGATCTCAACTCAAGACTCATCTATTTAGACAATTTTATAGTGACTGAAATAATCCTACTTGATTGCACAGTGTTGATGTTAATGTACATATCTCACAGACTCTGTGAAGCGCAATTGAATATTTATACTTTTTGCGCTATACAAATGAAGTTGTATTTGTATTTGTATTTGTATTTGTGTTTTGTTTATAGACCACCACAATCAAATAAAGATTGGGTATCTTCATTTGATATACAAATAAAGAAAGCAGATGAGTACTGTCATGAATATTATATAATTGGGGACTTAAACTACAATTACCTATCAGAAAACAAAAACTTTGAAAATAAAGAGTGGTCTAAATTTACACTGAAATACGGACTCTCACAAATAGTTACTGAACTAACCCGAATATCTAAAACATCTTCGACAATTATAGATCAAATCTATACGAATCGTACTGACAGAGTCACAGAAACATTTGTTTCGCCTCCTCTTGCATTAAGTGATCATTTTCCAATTTGTTTGACGCGAAAAATCAGAAACAAGCCTTTTAAAGAAAACGTCCACAATGTAATGGCGTATAGAAGTTTTAAAAACTTTACAGAATACGACTTTCAAAATGACTTAAATTCTACGAATATTCATTTTATTGAAATTGAGCCTGATCCAGAGAAGGCGCTTTCATTATTTTACGACATTTTAAATGGAGTTTTATCTATACATGCTCCGATCAAGTCAAAGCGTGTTAAAAGTAAACATATACCTCAATTGATAAATGCCGAAGTTAAAAAAGCAATGTATGAACGGGATCGTTTCCTAAAACTAAAAAAATGAGATGAATATAAAATTATGAGGAATAAAGTGGTGCATCTCATTCGTAAAAACAAGAAGGAGTTCTATAATAATGCAATCAAAAAGGGTACACGTAGAAAAGATCTATGGAAAAACTTACACCGAGTGCAAAATAATGATAATTTATTAGCTGAACCCGTTCAATTACCTTCGGAAATGGTTTTTAATGGAGAATGTATCCGGGGAGCCCATGATATTATAGAATCATTTAATAAACCCTTCATCAATATAGCAAAAATTGTAAAAAAGTCACAATTCAATCAATCCCAATTTTTCTATCTGCAGAAACATTTGGAAACAGTTTTGAAAGGTCAAGTTTTTGATATTGATTTCATAAGTAAAAGAAAATTCAGAAATAAAGAAAATCATAAATAATCTCGTCAAAAATAAAACAACCGGAATTAATGGTATTAGTGCCACTATTTTGAAATCTTGTGGCGATCAGATAATTTTACCATTAACATCTATTATCAACAACAGTATTGTAAAAGGCATATTTCCAGATGCCTTAAAGGAAGCGTATGTTCTTCCATTACATAAGGGCTCCGATAGGAAGGATCCAAATAACTATAGACCAATATCTATTTTGCCAACTATTTCAAAGATCTTTGAACGCCATTTATCGAATCAGTTGTTATCCTTTTTGAACAAGAATAATATTCTTAATAAGCACCAATCAGGTTTTAGAGAAAAGCATTCTTGTCAAACGGCCCTTATCCGAATGATCGATGAATGGTCAAAGGATATTGATTCAGGAAAAATCGTTGGTACAGTTTTCGTTGATCTGCAGAAAGCCTTTGATCTTGTGGATTATAAAATTTTGTTGTATAAATTAGGGTTGCATAGATTTTCTATCAAAGCCTTAGAATTGTTTGGATCTTATTTGTCTGACAGAAAACAGTATATTAAGAGTAGTGATAATTTTTCCACCCCACAAATCATATCAAGCGGTGTCCCAAAAGGCTCTATATTAGGACCGCTTCTATTTATGATTTATATTAATGACATGAGTTTGAATGGAAATATCTCAAGTTTAGATCTCTATGCAGATGATTCAACATTATATAAGTCTGGAGTAAACATAAACGAAATACAAACCAACTTACAAAGTAGTTTAAAATCTATACTCTCTTGGTGTTCAAATAATAATATGCTTGTCAACCCAATTAAAACAAAATGTATGCTTATTGGACCTAAACATAGATTAAAGAATATTAACATATGCTTAAAACTAAACGATGTTTGCGTTGAGGTTGTTGAATCTCATAATTTTGATTGAACACGTCGACAACCATCTATCTTGGAATACACACATTGAAAAAACAAGTTCTAAAATCAACAGTAAAATTACATTACTCAAACGAATATCGAATTATCTCACCTTAGAAATGAAGCAACTGTTTTACAATTCGTATTTACTTCCTCTCTATGATTATTGCTGTACAGTTTGGTGGAAAAGTGCTAAATATAGGACTGCTAAATTATCCAAAAAGAGCAGCTCGTGTTATTTTGGGCGTTTCTTCAAGAACACCATCGATTGAGCTTTTCACTAAAATAAACTGGATGACTTTTGACAACCGATGTAATTATTTTACTGGTGTTTTAATTTTCAAATGCTATAATAACCTTTTACCAGAATACATGAATGAGGTTATTTCATTTTTGTAAAAACAGTAACTATAATTTAAGGTCGTCTGCACATAATGACATCTCACACTCAAAATATAATACGTTGTCCAAAAAACGTTCTTTCTCATACAGTAGTATACATGTGTGGAATGAGATCCCAATTTCAATTACAAATGCATCTTCTTTATCTAGCTTCAAAAACAAATTTAAACAGAATTTGCTCTTAACTAAATCAACAGTCCAAGCAGAAAGCATCTAATTTATTTAAGTATATGGTGTATCTGTCCGAAGATTTACTAATTTAGAATTTTCTTGTAAATTGTTTCCATTGTTATTTCATATGTAATCATTTGTCATCATCTTTTTCGGCGACTTTCCTCATATTTTTTTATCATGATATCATTAATTAATCTGATTTTCACTTACATTAATTTTTCTTTCACTGAAGGCAGCATTGTAAAAGAGAAATTTCAATTTGTTAATTTTGAAAGTTTTGTCTTAATGTTTCACCTTCATAAAATAAAGATATTATTATTATTATTATTTCATCTATATCATTAACATTGAAATGTAATTAAATGGATTAATAAACATTTAAGGGGAGAGTATTTGTCCGGGGGGGGGGTAGATTTTCGGGAGCGTTTTTGTCCGGAGAGTTTTCGTTTGATGAAATAACGTCCCGGAGGGCTCTTGTCCGTGCCCAAAATGATGACCCCGTATCATCTTGACCGGGTAAAAGAATACTCAATAGTCATACTGCTATCAAAATTCTTTGTTCTTCAATATCACATAACTTGCATTACGTAATTATATTCATATACGTTGATATCAAGTTTTCAGTTGATGAACGCACAATAGCACTTATTACATATATAATAAGATATTTATACTCTCCATAGTGTGTCAAATAAAAGATTTTGAAATAGTAAAACTTTTATTAAGCAACCACTTACGGGACCACAAAAAGGGGGTCGATAAGGAGAATGGTCGCTTAGAACACGTTTTGTTTACAAATCGAAAAAATAATTTTGCTTCAATTTGTTTATTTCTTACGAATTTGTCAATAATCCAGTGTTGTTAAAACTCAAAAGAATCGTGATGATTCCAATGTGTTTAAACAGCACGGGATTCAATTACAATAATTTTTAGGCAATGATATATAATTTTAGGACATTTTAATTCAAAGAAAGGGATTTCTGAAACGGTCGCTTAATGAAACTGGTCGCTTGATAGACGTGGTCGCTCAAGGAATATTGACTGTAGTTTTAAGCAGGTTTTGATGATAACCTTTTGTCATAAGGCTGAAGGACCTATTAGTCCTAAATCTTACAAGTTACGATAAATACAAGGTTTCTATGAAAACTATATCTTTTTTAAATCAATTTATAGAGTAAATTTTAAGAAAACTGTGTGGAAAAGTGTGTCAATTTAAAGAATTTGAAATAGTTTTAAGGAAGTTCGACGATAAAACAACCTTTTGTCATCAGTCTAAAGGACCTTTTAGTCCTAAATCTTACAAGTGCTTCCCGATAGTAACAAGGTTTCTATGAAAACTATATCTATTTTATAGCAATTTAAAGAGTGAATTTTAAGAAAGTGTGTGGGAAAAGAAGAATTTGCTTGTGACAAGCATTTTTTTTCTTTTTCCACAGTGTTACCCATATAGCCTTTATAGAAAGGCATTTTTTCCAAAACTTGTTAGATTCTCAATAGAATGTTCATTAATTTACTGAAGGCCATGGCATCTTCTACCAGTCCTCCAAGAACTCCACAGAGCTCGGGCCCGATTTATGGTTTAAGTGTCAATCCATGTCTTAAGCCAATATTTCAAAATTCAGTGACGACAGATTACAATGCTAAAGTACTTGTCTTTCCTGACATTTTGGCACCTTTTCTAAGCATTTTCTCTTTTTATTTCAGGAGGGACATTACCAAAATTGCGGGCTCTTCTACTTGGGAGGACGGGTCATGGAAAAAGCTCTACTGGAAACTCCATCCTCGGACAAAACTTATTCGAGGTTTCCGACTGTACAGCTGCCTCTTGTACTAAAGATGCGATTACTCAGGTAAAGTTACCAATGTCGTGATATTGACAAGGTGAATTCTTTAAGAATAATTTCAAAATGGTATTGAATGAACTTCTATGTCAAATTGTTTTCATGGATCTTTAGACATTTTAAAACCCGTAGATCTACCAGATAATAAAAAAACATGAAAAAAATTGGTCGATTTGAATGAAATGTCGAGCGTTTGGGGCGATTTTGAAGCGTTTTTTAACAATTTTGGAGCGTGTGATTGGTTTTAGTGAGTGTTTGGAAAGAATGAATAGAGCCTAGAGCCAACGATTTAGAATGGTTTTGATCGTTTTAAATGTGAATTTCATGACGTCACTTACTCTACATACATTGTGATTAAGACATCACTTGCAACGCTCCTAACCTTTGACATGGCAAACAGCATCAAATTTTGAAGCGTTATACCATCATTATTTCATTTTGTGGTTCTGAGTAGAGCCGAACCAATTTTCTCGAAAATGGAATGAAAATGAAATTGACCTTTTACAATTTTATATTTTTATGTCCTCCGATGTGCTGTTTTTGTCATTTCCTGTATGCGGAACAAGTATATTACTGAAATCCTTTCTAAAGAACCAAATTCCACTAAACGGGATTTGATTTTGGAAATTATTTAAAACACCCACGACAAACCTGTTAAAGCAAGCGCATTAGGGACATTTGTAAATGTGCTTGTTTTAGACACATGCTTGCTTAATTTATAGGTCAATTGTCTATTACTATAAAATGATATCAGGCAATCTATTTTTAGAAACAATTTGCAATTCGTGATCTTAACTTGAGCCAATTACATCTGCATTTCTTTGATATAAAAGGTATCATAAAATTTCAGCTCAAAAAATAATTGCATGATAAAATAAAAAAAAAATTGTTAGTACCTCTTAGTAACAATGTTGTCTGGTCTTGGCTGCAAGAAATTATCATGACGAGGTTTTGCATGATAATTTCTTGCTGCCGAGAGCAGATAACTTTGATATTCTGAGACGCTAGCATATTATTCTCTATGTACACAGGGCTTATATGAAGTTGTGTGTTCAAAGGATCATAATTAATCAAATATTTACCAAAAATCTTCCGTTCAGAAAAGATTTAATCCTTTTCGTTGTCGAAACAAGGGTTTTGAAATTAACATATTCTTTATCAATAGGAAGTTGATCGATTTGGTTGGACGATAAGGGTTACAGATACACCAGGATATTTCGACACAGATCGGAAAGGTGATATAGACCAAGACCATCTCAGAAAGGTCTTGATGAAATGCGTATTTACAACTATTCCGGGCATTGACGCAATCTTCTTCGTTCTAAAATTGGGCGAAAAATTCACACCTGAACTTCAACGGACACAGGAGCTGTTCTACGAATGGTTTGGCCCTGAGGTAGAACGGTATGCTTTTCTTGTTATCACGCACTGTGACTCGACAAGACAAGCCAGAAGGTAAGCCGACACACATGACTCCTTACGCATGCTTGCTTCATTGTGTGGAAATCGTATATTTGCTATTGACAATAAAAGTTCAAAAGACCGTATAGAGGAACGAGTCTACAAGCTTCTAAAACCCATAATGAAGGATAAGCGATCTAAGAGAAGACCGACATACAAAAGTCGATTACATGAAGATGTGTCAAAACACATCATTTACATGCGTTATCCAAATATAAGCTACGGGTCCCTTGAAATGATATCATCATCTGTTCCAAAAATTATAATTGAGAAATCAATAGCCGAGAAAATATTAGCCGAGAAAAATGAACGGAAAATGACAGGCAACCGCAATATATTAGACGATTCAGAATCTCAATCTGGACTGTACCATACCACACCACCAATAGATCGACGAGCGAAGGGTAACCTAACCAACGAAAAATGTAAAGCACGCCAAACTAGAACATGTAAAAGTGAATCGCTAGAACATGTAGATGTTTATTCTCGTACACGCGGCGATGAATCTGATCAAGAAACGTGTGAAATGTTAGACGAAACCAAAAACTCAGAAGAGATTGAAGATCAAGTCTCTGATTACGAAATGCCAACAAGATGCAATAACGCGGACAAAGAAGGTACTGGTTGTGTTGACCTGAAAACTTCGACACGGAAGAAAAGAGACAGAAGAAAAAGAGTATTTCCCCATAATTATGTGGAACCTCAAATGAACAATGGGTTTAACACTGATGGCGGACGAAATCCGGCGATGAGTATAGAGATAGGAGGTCATGAGGAAGTTGGCAAAGAAATCAGGCAATTTAGGAGAAATAGTGATAACGATCCTTCATTCTTTAAGATGTGCCTTCAAAAACTTAAACAATTCGCAGAGTGGATTGAAAATAAACTTAACGCGCTGTGGAAAAAATTCAAATGAGCGCCAACAGAAACAGATCACAATCAAATGAGAAACTTCCCCTGTAACTAACTTTTACTTCATTGTACGAGTATTAAGAGCACTCCAATAATAAGAGGTTATTTAACATGATCGTGTACAATACTGAATTTTATTGGATGGGTACCCTGCAGAACCAGTCTATATTTGATGAGGCGATAGCCAGTATTGTACTCGATCATGTTAAATAACATCTTTACTTCACACCATACACTGAAAGTTCCACAATTAACGATTTGGGGCATTAGAGAGAGACAAAGGGAATAGATCCAAAATGGTCCAGATAAGGGCGTCAAATGCAAGGCACTATGAACATGATGAGATTGAAAGAAACATTTCTTCTAAAAATAGAATTCCTCGTAAATATTTATTTCATGTGTCAAGTCGATAAGTGCTTACTAATTTTAATATGTTATTAACATAAAACAGTTTGACTACCCATCGTCGCTTGAAATGTACGTTTTCATGTGAACAAATCAAGAAACAACAACAATTTTGTGTCCCTCTATGTCACTTGCATTCTTCTTTTACTTGCTAAACAATGTAACAAATGAAGAAATCAAGAATCTTCTCAAGATCAAGCATATTTCAATACCTCCGAACAGAGGGTTTGATATATGAAAAAGGCTGCGAAAAGTGGTGATTTCTATATTCGGGACAGCAGCCTCGCTTTCATCGTACAAAATAGCTTGCCTCACTTTCATCGTACAATATAGGTTGCCTCGTTGTGGAATAAAATCCGTATTGCACAGTAGCCTCGTTCTGGTCATACAATATGGATCTAGATATTTCGGTCTCGCGAGATTCAAAATAAGCGATGTCATTGGTCTAAATTGTTTAGGTGTGAAATAATAAGAGGTTATTTAACATGATCGTGTACAATACTGAATTCTATTGGATGGGTACCCTGCAGAACCAGTCTATATTTGACAAGGCGATAGCCGAGTCAAATTATAGACTGGTTCTGCAGGATACTCATCCAATAGAATTCAGTATTGTACACGATCATGTTGAATAACATCTTTATTTCACACCATACACAGAAAGTTTCACAATTATCAATTTTCGGCATTTAAGAGAGACAAAGGGAAAAGATCCAAAATGATCCGTATAAGGGCGTCAAATTCAAGGCACTATGAACATGTTGAAATTGAAACAAACATTTGTTCTAAAAATAGAACTCCTCGTAAATGTTTATTTCACGTGTCACGTCATTCAGTGCTTACTGATTATAATATGTAATGAACATTAAACAATTTTACTACCCATCGTCGCTTGAAATGTACATTTTAATGTGGACAAATGATATTCTAAAATCAAGAAAATACAATAAATTTTGTCCCTCTATGTCACTGAATTCTTCTTTTACTTGCTAAACAATGTTACCATTGAAGAATCAAGAATCTTCTCAAGATCAAACTTATTTCAATACCTCTATTGAAATGGATCTAGATATTTCACTCTCACGTGATGCAAAATAAGCGATGTCATTGGTCTAAATTGTTTAGGTGTGAAATAATATATAATAATAAATATAATAATATTACGTGAGAGTGAAATATCTCGATCCATATTGTACAACCAGAACGAGGCTACTGTGCAATACTGATTTTATTCCAAAACGAGACAACCTATATTGTACGATGAAAGTGAGGCAAACTATATTGTACGATGAAAGCGAGGCTGCAGTCCCGAATATAGATATCACCACTTTTCGCAGCCCTTTTCATATATTAAACCCTCTGTTCGGAGGTATTGAAATAAGTTTGATCTTGAGAAGATTCTTGATTTCTTCATTTGTTACATTGTTTAGCAAGTAAAAGAAGAGTTCAGTGACATAGAGGGACAAAAAATTGTTGTTGTTTCTTGATTTAAGAATATCATTTGTTCACATGAAAATGTACATTTCAAGCGACGACGGGTAGTCAACCTGTTTAATGTTAATTACATATTATAATCAGTAAGCACTTAGCGACGTGACAAATGAAATAAACATTTACGAGGAATTCTACTTTTAGAACAAATGTTTGTTTAAATTTCAACATGTTCATATTGCCTTGCATTTGACGCCCTTATGCGGATCATTTTGGATCTTTTCCCTTTGTCTCTCTCAAATGCCGCAAATCGATAATTGTGGAACTTTAAGTGTATGGTGTGAAATAAAGATGTCATTTAACATGATCGAGTACAATACTGAATTCATTGGATTCGTACCCTGCAGAAACAGTCTATATTTTAACTCGGCTATCGCCTTGTCAAATATAGACTGGTTCTGCAGGGTACTCATCCAATAGAATTCAGTAATATTCATGATCATGTTAAATAACCTCTTAATATACTGCTCAACTTTTGTTAGAGATCAAAATTGATACTATGTATTTGTTCCCCTAGAATTATACCGATTTGATTTTAAAAAATGTTTCCATCTTCTGTCAGTTTGTTAGCTTGGAACAAAAAAATTAACTATTGCCACCACCTTTTACGTGCATTCGTAAGTGTTGTCATTATCATATTTAACTTTAACCTTGGTCGTATCTATGTTGCTGTTAAAGACTTCTTTTTGTAACTTGGCACGAGCGTATTTCATCACAAGAGATAATCAGACAATCAAAGGGGATAACTCTGCAAGCATTTTTGTAAGAATTATGTCCCATTTTTATTTTGATTTTTTTGCAGTACCCAGCATCGGCAGCAGAGTGTTGGCATGCGCGCAAGGTGCTTTTGGTGAACTTCTGTTGATATTCTATACATGAGAAAGAATAGATATAACTTGTTTTATAACGTTTGTCAAGGAAAGTGCACGTCTTTCTTCTTTGGTTCCTAGCAATAGCTGAGTGACATATAAGTGTCATAGCAGAATTTAATACAAGTTTCATCGTGAGTTATGTGATTAAGTTTCGCGAAATGTTATTGTTCTATGATTTTTGCTCTTGCACCAATGACAGAAACAATCAAATGCATTTTGTTCGCCTATGCAAAAGGTATTTTCTTTAAAAGAAACTTCAGTAAACAGCATGGGGTCTAAAAAATTTGCTATTAGGTGGTCCGACGACGAAATTTTCTTTGTCAGATAAATATTGATTCCTCGAAATGACACTGTAATAGTGAGACAACGGTCATGTTTTTGTACACGTGAAATTGAAATGGTGTAATTTATACAACAAAGCGACATTTAAGTCTGTCAAAATTAAACATTAAAATGCACTAATCCCCCTTTAGATTGATCGTTTAAATTCTTTACTGACGTCATTCCTGACGCCATTGATGACCACTGTTCGTCCGTATAACTCCACGCCCAAGCACCTGCATATCCGTGGTTATACAGAAATGTGTATTGTTCCGCTGAGGTCATTCCTCCGCCTCGCTTCTGGTTGAATTCAGCAATCACGAGTGGTTTGTCAAGTTGATAATCGGAGTCGTCGTGCTTAAATTTGAATTAAGAATTTCGTCAATGTTCATTAAATACTGAATTCAATAAACGTGTTATCTATTAACAGATAGACTTTTTATTAGTTTTATCAATTCGGTATATTATTAGACCTCGAAGTTATTGCTCTATTTATAAATTAACATAATTCATTTTTTACATGATTTTAAAGAATATTTACTCAGCTAAAATCTTTAATAGAAATTTATCTTGTTAAGGCTGATTTCATTTTAAAATATTATATACGGATTCACGACCTCATAATGTTTTGGCCGACATTGACAACTATTTATAAGAAAAATTCGCTATTTTGACTCGTCGATTGTATACAAATGTACTGTAATCACAAGTTACAATAGCGTTTTAGAGTTATACCCCTTTCAAAATGTCTAAGCGAGGTTTGTATAATTTACCCTTTTTCTGACAGCTACTATCAAAACAAACATGTCGACCCTTACCTTAAAAGGCATGTTGTCAGCATATTGTCTATTCCAGTCGTAGGAGTGGATTGAATAGAACGTCAGAGTGCCCTGAAAAAGCGAAAAATAAAAAAAAAATCAGTAGCTTCACTTTTGGTGAAAAATTGAGAGTACGATATATTTTGACCATAGATCCGCCGAAATCCAAACAAACGGAAGTCGATTTGTCTACAGATACAGATAGGCATAGTGAGGTACTTTGTTTGTAGATTAGAATATTTCATTAATATTTTAGACTGGCCATGCGTTCAGGATAATAAAGTATGGCAAACTGTTTGCAAATGATACCCCGCTTTACATGTGCACTTGCATGCCAAGCGGGGTATAACTTGCAAACAGTTTGCACCGGTTTGTAAATTTGAATGTTTCCCTGTTATCCTGCTTCTTATCCCTGTTTACCGATGAAAATATACTCAGAGCTATCTTTCCTTTGGGCGCTCATTACTTATTAGTGACAACAAAGTGCTATTGTTATGAAACGTTGTTTAAATATTTCTTTTTAAATCAGTAAAACATTTACCATGGCTTTTCCACCGGCTTTTAACAAGCATTCGTCAGAATAAAGGTTCCTTGTTGCTAGCTGTTCTGAGGCGTCGTTTGGAGACCAGGCACCGGCTGTTACTTGCGCCATAGGGTCTGTACGGCGGATAGCGTCCACTTGGTAATTTATAAATCTGCGTAGAATGAATGGAAATTGACGAGGCCCTAAAGTTTTCAAATCATCTATGGATAAACTGTATGTTAAAAGCTTTATTTTTCCTTTCCTTTACAAGAAATGAATACCTGAAGTTAAATACCCAGGCCTGGTTTTACGACAATGGTAGGCCTACATATTAAGGTTCTGTCCGAATTCGCTGTACTATTGACCATGATTCCCTGCAACTGGCATAGAAAGGCCATACATTATATTATCATGAAATTAATTGGTGCTCTATAGTTAATTACGAAAGGTCCTACAATAATGGTTCGTCATAACTTTGCATCCGAGGCGGCTGTAATGTAACTACATGTACCACCCCTAGGGCCCGTTTAACTAAGCTTCTTACGAAAAAAAAAAATGATCGTAAGTCAAAATCACAAATCGTACCTGGTGTTTTCATTCATTGTTAGATTCTGCCTTGTAAATATCTCTGTGGAATCGTTTTCAGAAGACGATTCCAATGAGATGATGCATGGTAGAATTCTATATTTAATTATTACTTCTATAGAAGCAACTTTAATTTTTGACTTACGATAAAAATGATCGTAAGATGTTTAGTAAAACAGGCCCCTGATCTTCATCATGCTGACAAAGAAACCGTGTACACCTGTATTTAGCAACACAAATATTAAATGCCTTATAATAAAGTCGTTTTGAAGAGTCTTGCGACAGTGGTACACTAATATATATGACTCGTCACGCCAAAAGGGACCATCCGGGAATTCTATAAAATGAACTATTGAAAAGGAGTTTTGATCCAGCATAGGTCAATCAGAAGTCTCATTTCAAATAATCTTTCACTGGAAAGTAGATTGACCATTCTAGATTCAGAAAACAAGCACGTTGCAAAATGTTTCAACCCCAGTCAGTCTGCGCAGTCCGCGCAGTCTGACTAGGGTCGACACTTTACGCACTTCCCAGATGATTCCTTTTTTTGCGTGACGGGTCACATGTTACTTCTCATCCGGATCGGCAATACTGCCACCCTTAATCTGCATATGCTGTAAACAACACCTTATACACGGACAATATTGAAATTAATACAGTCCTGTGTTTAGGACGACAAATGGGTTCAAACTATTTGCAAATTATAGCCTTGCATACAAGGACACGTGCAAAGAGGGGCAATTTTGCAAATAATTTACTTCGTTTTGTCATTCTGAGCACAGGGCAGATCTGTTAACTACAGTAACAAATCGTCGGACGGACAAAAACTGGAATATGCTATGGTTATAAAGTATTGTTCGCCCACCTGTAAAATGCAACAGTCTGGCCACAGTTAAGAAAGATGGTGAGTAATTTTGGAATGATTTCGGAAAACTGAATGAGTGACGTGAGTGAATTTTGAATGGGATTAAAGGGCGGTAATACAATATCGCTAATTTGGTCCAAATTGGACGAAAACTATCAATATTTCATTATCAAAAAAAACAAAACAACAACAACAAAAAACTCCAAACAAACAAAAAAAAAACCCAACGTTTTTTATTCGTTAAACAAAATTAGGTGTCTCCCAAATCAATACTGGCTTATAACGTCAAGGAGTAATTTGTTTGATCAGAATTCAGCTGTGATGCACTTTAAACGATCCTGTTGCTTTTCAAAGTGATTTCGGAGCGTTTTGAATGATATGGGTGAGTGGCAGGAATGCTACGAATCGAGCGCCGAGAGAGTGATTTAGAATGGTTTTGATCGGATTGAACGTGAATTTCATAATGGTTGTAACTGTAATGAAGATGATTAGTGACGCACGCCCTACCTCAACCATTCCTCTGCGGTGTACAAATGGCCCGCCCAGCCGGGCCCGGAGTTCTGTAGGAAGGTTGTATCGAAACACGGTTCTTGATTCACCACATCAACCCTGAGTTGCCCTTCAAACTCATTGATTATATCCCATCCCCCGAGCCCGGGCTCGTCCTTAAGAGCTTGGACTGTTGGAATGAGGGCGTTGTCAAGGTAACTCTGTAACTTTTTAGTGTCCTTGACCAACCCATCTATACGGTAATGGAAGCTCTGAAATAATAGAATCTTCTGCATTCATATCCGTTCATGCAACGAAAAAGGCAACATAATGAAAACAACAACAAAGCGAGTACTGAACACAGTGCTACCCGATGGGTAATAACGATTTTTAGATAGACTATCACTTCGCGATCTCATCCCGAAACCAGTGAAATTATCAAAATGGTAAACTCTTTTTAGATATTGAACCCTTCTTTTTTCATTAACATTATTGGCTCCATCATGGGCTGAAAATTCGTCTCTTTTTTCACGAAAGGATCGATCTTACGCGGTATAGGTAGATTTCGAACGGTGAGCCATGAAATCTACTTTTCACGGTTAAATTTTCGTGCTATTCTTTCAAAATAGATAAAACAGACATAACAAAGGTACAAATTACCTTTCAAATGAAACTTAGTGCTTGTCTTAGATCTTAAGGTTTACTCATAGACCTATGGTAATGGACTCAACGCCTAGGTCAGAGCTCAGTTTTGAAAATACGCCTATAGTAACATTATTCTCTATTTTACCCAAAACAAACCTGTTTGACAGCAGCATTCCAGAGTGTAATAAACACGAGAATGTCATGTTGGGCAGCGTATCTTATATATTGACGTAAATCACTTATAAACGTGTTATCCATGTCGGTTCCGCTAACGTAACCATTGCCGTCAAATAACGGCGACGTCTCTCCTTCGCAATGTACCCAGATTCCTGTAAAACGTTAAATATGTGACCCGTCACGCAAAAAGGGACCATCTGGGAACTCCGTAAAATAAATATTTGAAAAAGAGATTGATTCTAGTAAAGGACAACCAGAGGTCGAATTTCAACAATTCTTTCACAGGAAGGTAGATTGAATATTCTAGATTCAGAAAAAATGCACACTGCGAAAAGTTTCGACCCTAGTCAGTCTGCGCAAACCGCGCAGTCTGACTAGGGTAGACACTTTACGCTCTACCCAGATTGTCCCATTTTCCTTGATGGGTAACATATAATCCAAGATCAAAGCCGATGAGCGGAAAAACGTCTAGTGTTGAGTGCTCCATCTAAAGCAATCAAGATCAGGCTGAATCGCGCCGAAAAAAGCCAAAACGGTCCAGAATTGTTCAAAGCCCACACCAACTTCATTCCAGCCGATAAAATCATTCCATGATTTTATTGCCTGGTGTGAAATTTGAAGTACAAACGTATTTGAAAAAATCACGAAGGCAATGAAATATTTTCATAAAACACGAAGTAACACGCGAGGTAAAGGAATATCGTTTATTTCGTTTTCTCTAAAAAATAAGCGATATTTCACCCCTTTTCAATTCGTTAAAAAGTCATATGTACTTCTCATCCAAATTCATTATGAATTATATTATTCGAAAGGCATTTTCCTAGTCAATTATATAAACTGTAACAAATTCAAATATATATGATACGTACTTAGTGTTTTGTATGAGAAAAAATATCTAACGAGGTTGGGAGAATTGATCATTGTCGAGGCTCTGCCGAGACAATTATCAATTCTCACAACCGAGTTAGATATTTTTTTCATACAATACACCAAGTACGTATTATGTTTATCTTATAACCTCTATTTGCCTTGTTTTCGTAGATGTTTCTAATAGAAATTCAAGTTTCTAAAAATAATCACATTATATAATTGTTCTAAAAATAACTATGTGATATTATAGAAAATATCATACGGGATGTTATAATACTGATATTTGTATAGTTATAAGAAAAATCTTTAATTGCGAGTATTTGAAGTACCTTACTGAAAGAATTGCCCACTGCTTGTTTCACCTGCTGTATAGCCTTCTCATACACACTTAACTATTACTATACTATTACTGTTTGTAGCCGAAGTCATAAAATTATGTCACCCAGGCATGTCCTTCTGTCAGGATGACAAAACGGTGCAAACTATAGCGGATTATACCTTGCTTTGCCCGTAAGTGCACCTGCAAAGCGAGGTATAATTTGCAAATAGTTTGCACCATTTTGTCATGCTAAACGTTAACTGGGTAACTGCGCCTAGATTTACCGATAGGTCACTCACTTTGCGGAGTTTAAGTCTCAAGATCGACAGATCAAAATTGGAGACACCAAGTCTAAATATTTGAGTTGAGGAATACGTTTAGAGCAAAGGCCTGAGCGTACTGGAAAGTTAGATTCAAGCAATTCATTTTTCTTTCGAAATCTAAATTGATTAAGAACCCTTTATTAAGGGAAATGACGAGGTAAGAACAAAGAATAGACAGGACTGTACAGTCTGATCTCTGTCTCAACCTCCTGCAAAAACAAAAAATGTGTTTAGAGTTGATATGATGAGGTTGTCTTTTTACAAGAAATATTTTCGTACGTATCTGAAGTGTCTTACTGATAGAGTTTCCCCCAGCCTGTTGTACCTGCTGTATAGCCTTCTCATACACGGTTTGTCTATACTGGTACTGTTTGTTACCGAAGTCGTAACAATACGCCACCCAGGCTTGGTTTATGCCAGACAAAAACACCCGCGTATCATTCAGTGTGAAGTGACGTTTGCTGGAATCCACCCTCAGTTTACTCGGGCTCCAGGCTGGCAAAAATCATATTGTCGAAAGTATTTTCTTTTAATTCAATAAACGAGAATTCTTACCACTCTTTGTGAAAACTCGAAGCGGATCCATTTATATGTGTGATTAGGTTTTCGTTTTATTTCCCAATAAAGTGAAAAAGAGTCTCACCAATTCTTGTAATGTTTATATATATCACATTAAAAGGTAAAGAAATAAATTTACATCATTAAAAACGGTTTGCATCCTGTTCGCCTCATTAGACTTTTTGTTTGAAAAAAACAAAACAAAAAACCCTAAATACGGAGAGAATAGAAAGCATGTTTATGAAAATGCCTACATTAAGACCTAAACCGCACCGAAACACTAATCCGTAGCGTTTAAATTGTTTACTGGCCTTTGAAGACCTCAAGCCAGTCGATTTCTACTTCTTTTTGGTCGAATCAAAAATGTATATTCCCTATTTATTGTTAAATTACGCATTTTCTGTGATGGTCTCTCGTTGGTTCTTGTTTCTGACACTACTTGTTCGATCCAACTTATTTACGAGACGGCTTTGTTGAGAAAAATTACTCGATACTCCTTCCGGTCTCTTTGAAGATCTTGCCGGCTCTAAGAGGGCAAGTAATCTATTACTTAAGGTAGCAATGGACACATGGCGTCAAATTTTTCCGCCCAATGAATTTTTTTCTTGGTCACATATGTTGTAGATAAACATTTTGTAATCATTATGTCAAAATTTGAAGGTACCTTTCCATGCTCGTTTTCATGCTAGAATAATCTGCCCTTGAGTGGTATTAGCCATTTTTCAGTAAAACGTTTGTATTCGTTTTCGGACTAGTATAAACTAAGTACCAGCTTATAGCTATAAAACACATACATGTTGATAAACTTTATACATGTACATAATTGCTGTTGCTAAGAAAATTTCTCTTTGATCAATTGCATTTGCACAATTTGCCCTTAAAAGTTGAAAATGCCCTAATTTTTGTAATTTTACGGGGTAAAATGCCATAAAATCCCTATTTTTTGAAGAAATTACCCAATGAATTTTTCTTATTTTCCGATATGTTTAAAACCCATATTTTGCCTTTATTTGGTAAAAAATTCAGCATACCTTTCCGTGCAAATAAGAAAGTTTTTCGTTATTTTACAGTGACCCCTCCTTATTGAATGACGCTTTTAACGCTTTTTTATTGTTAAATTCAATGATCCAGTCATTCAATTGACATTAAATGTTGAAAAGAAACTAAGTTAAGAAATTTTACCATCATTATTCTACGTTATTTCCATAAGCAGAATCTTACGAGAACCGGTCTTTTTAAACAACGCGCAGAAAGAGCCGTAAAATAAACGAAAACCCACTTCCGGTATAAAAAGTCGGGAGGCCGCTGTCCATTGCCACCTTAATCATTAATTGTCACATTTATACCTGATTCGATTTATCTTAAATAATACGAGCCAATAGCAATAATCTGTAGTTGCATTATTGAAATTTTAGTGAGTTGTTTTGGGTCCATGGTACACGTTTAAGAGATATAAGTTAAGTGTCATTTCATCTTTCTTTCTATCGTAAGTCATCATTTGCCTTTCAACTCACAGATTTAAAAAAAATCATGAAAATTTTGTGAAAATGATTCTTTGCATTTCACTACCAAAAAATTTTATGGATGGGTTCAACACTTTTTAAATTACGAATAGATTATAAAAAAAACGTAATGAAATGACTTAACAATTGTTCAGAAATACAATTATATACATACTTACGTGAAAAAGAAACGAAATTGTATACGGTATAAATGGAAATGAGTTAGCTTCAAACATCAATAAATTCGCAAACGGTTTTTCATTTCTTTAAATTTGATAGAATCAAGATATTTAAGGATTGATACGGTTTTCTGGTAGGTACACTGTGCTCTAGCATAATACAAAAATGCCATGCGCTAAAATTACGTTCATAGAGGTATGAGTGGTTATTTCTCAGCAAGTCAGAAGGTTTGTATTTTAATAGAAGAAACTAGATACAATGTATCTAACCATTGGTATTAAAATTGTGAGTACAGTCAATCTTGCTCGAGCGACCACGTCTATGAAGCGACCACTTTTATTTAGCGACCATCGTAAAAAGTCCCTTCGCCATAAGTAAAATTTCCGAAAAAGTGGACATTCTTTAACGAAAAATGTTTTTCGTCAATTCTTATGACGTTAGAACCCATTAGAATCGTCTCATTGAGACGATTCTTATGGGTTCGAACATCCTAAGATTCAGTCAGAATTATGTTACAATCTTTATATTCTATAAATAAAAATACGTCTTTTATCATTTATTATTGTATTAAGCGACCATTTCCATAAGCGACCGCTTTTTAATGGTCCCCTTAGTTGTCGCTTAACGCAATTTTTACTGTATATAGTTACCGCCGGTGTATGGTGCTGGTGTGTCCGGTAACGACACTGTAGATCCAGATAAGGTTGCTGCTGGTTTCGTCATTGTCAATGGCGTGGTCATTGGCATGTGGTCATGGTACTTGCACACGAAATAAGCATGCGAATAGTCCGCCTCACAGGCCTGATCGCTCCACGTCCCATCATGGTATCTACTAACCATGATAGCGCACTCTTCTACACCGTTCCAATTATCGGGCTCACCTGCAATAAAAGCATTATCTAAGTTCAAAGAAAGATAATCCTAAAACCTACGAAAGTGGTCTTGAACCAGTTGTCGTTGATATAAAGTTTCATGTCTATTGTATGAAAAGAGGAGTTTGAGACGCAATCTTGATTTTGTAAGTCAGTTTCAATAATGTGTGATATGCGAATTTGATATCAGGATGAAAATTGTCAAGGTGCTCGAATATGGGAGACTGTTCTGGGGCTTTTTAGTCCTCAAACATCACACGATGTAACTTAATTATGTAACCAATCTAATTTTTCTTCAGATGGAAACATCACAATTAAGTTTATGCTACTTTCAGTGTAGTTTACAGGGAAAAATGCACTGTTGGAGTGTGCATGAGCAAAGTTCATAAATTATGATGCTCGAATATGGGAGACTACAGGCTATGTGTACAAAGAGGAAAAATGTCTTAGTACAAGGAGGGATTATCCTTGAACCAGGGGTGTTTAGAGTGCAAAATTGTGTTTTGCAAAACTACAACATGGGAACACTGTTTTTATGAAATTTCATTATTATTGAACCGAAATTATAGAAGGAGTTCGCAGCACAAAATTGGAAGTATAATGTCCATAGACGGACGGACAGACAGGCTCATTCCAGTATAACCTTGATAACATCGGGGTATAATTATGGTTTAACCATTATTGTGCTGTTCATGACGTGTTACTGCTTTGTACTAAGCTTTGGTTCATAGTAAAGACAAAGAGCAGCCTGCACATACGTGCAGTCTGGTCTTAGTCTACACGGCATGCTTTTAACATAATAATTATATGAACGCCTTAGGCAGAAAGGTTCGTAAATTGGAAATTTGGGTAAAACAAAATTTAAATTCAACAGGATAACTGTTAAAAGATACAGAGCAATTAATGAGATTTTTAGTTTTATACCTGTATGAATTCAAATCACGTTCTTCCGATTCAGTGATATCGAGATTATTTTTTAATTTCAATACAATTTTACTGAATATTTTTGCACACAATTATGTAAACTGACCACATTCTCGAACTTTTTTCAATTGGAAGATTGAAAGGAGATTATTGTCAAATGGATTTGTACCCCCCCCCCCCCCCCCCAAGACTTCAGAAGAAACTGACAGGGTGCGTAATGATTAAAATATAATAAAATCTGCTAAATGACATAATATACAGATATGATAAACAATAACTTCATTCGCTGAATTCGGTTTTATTTCAAATGCATAAATATATTCCAACTGTATCGACAATAAACTGTACGTACGGCGTATTTTGGACCTTTTCTTTACAGTGTTCTGAACTTCACGTATCTCCAATTTGATACTTGAGATAATGAGGCGGAAATAGAATTTCTCCCTACAAACAATATTTTCGACCACTTTGAGTGGCTTCTTTTTTCAAATACACATGTTTTAATTGTAATCGAATACCTCCTTTAAGGTACAGGCCCCGTAAAAGATCCGAAACGTTTTGGAAGAAAAGAGTTTTAATAGTGTTGGCAAAGTTTTCTAATGGTTTTCATTTGGAAACCTCGGTCAACATTGTGAAAGATCGTGTGTTCCGAAATGTTGCAGAGCTATTACGGATCTACTGCTTTATTTCTGAATAATCTACCACCTCTAAAATCAGGTAAGCGTTAAAGAAATCATACCTGGATGCCAGTTGGTATAAGTCACTGGAGAACCATCTACCCATCTGAAGGCGCCATCTTGGATGTATAGCCCAATCCAACAATCGTTACCAACTGCAATGAAATCGAATAAAAGCACTGAAAGTTCTGATGGTGAACGTCCCTGTTCGCATAGAAAGGCGATGGAGATATAAAAAAAAAAACTCTGCTCAATATAGGCATTATATGGAAATCGTTAATACACGCGTAATGATAGATTTATTTGCGAAACATATTCGGTAAAAAATTAAAACGCATTCGTAGTTCATATATGTCTCTATACTGGTTACCAGCGCAGTTGGTAGCGCGTCGGATTGTGAATCTAGAGGGCCCGGGTTCGATTCCCGACGGCGGCACTCATTCTTTCCGACTGTTTGTCTCTCACCAATGGGTTGATAATCGTAGACCTATGTGAGATAGCAGCTGGAGGCTTGGAAAGGATGTTGTGGTTGTACTGGTGACAGAAATACCTGGAAACAATTGTAAGGTGCCCAAGCCGCCACGATTTAACTGAAAAAAATGTTGAATTCCATTCAATCAATCATTATATTGGTTACCGTTTCTAATTCTAACAACGTGCAAAGATAAAATCGGAAAAAAATAAGGTTCAGGAGGTCACGGCCTTAAAAAACACATGTTTCCGGTAAATCACTACGGGCACTTGCTATAGCGAGGGCTTAGAGCAAAAACATAGCATGTGTCTATTCAGAGTATACACACATACCTTGTTTAGCTCTATGCCCTCGAAATACTTACCCGGATCATCCATTCGCCCGATTAAGGTAACTGCGGACACATAGAGGGCCATGTTAGGCCCAAATTTTACATTGTATGCAAATCATGCCTAATGCGATAAAACTATACTTTGAAGTACTCACTTTCATATTTCGGCCATAAAAAGGAATTTCATAGCGTTGAGTTGACGTCATCAAGGGGCCGACCCCTTTTTTAGGGGCCAAGATCAGAGATTGTCTATTTTTTCGAAAATAATAAACCGATTTTCATCCCGAAAACGCCATTTGCTTCGTTTAAAGACGCCGGATCTTATGTTCTATTGGTATGAGGATATAAGTGTAAGAAATACAATTAAGTGTAACGTATTAAATGTTTATGCCTTCTGCGTTGCTATTTTTGTGTACAGTCACTGGAAATATTGCCTTCTTTCTCGAAAATTTGTCCGGTGACCTATGCTGAAATTTAGATATGTTGCTGCCAAACCATTCAGCTGAAGATTTTTGAAATAAAAAACATGTGTCTTCGGGTTAGATTTTTTGTAAAATTCGATTCCGCGAAGATAACGCAAATCAGAGGATATTTCAACGTCGCGTCAAATATTTACAAAAGCTGTCTTTTTAAATGGATAACACTTAAGTGATTTTTTTATTTCTTAAAATCGCATTCAGGTTTAATACTTTTGAACCCTATATTTTACGATAAACCTAAATTTCAAATATTTTAGGATAAGTTATTACACGGAGATTGGCGCCAAACAACCATAGTGCAGATGGTTTTAGTGCGACGTCGAATCCGACGAAAATCGTTCCAACAACTTCACAAAATCGAATTTAATAAAAAATCTAACCCGAAGACATATCATTTTTATTTGATTAATGCAAAGCATATTCTTTTCGCTACAAAATAACAAAAAATCAGCATAGGTCACCGGACGAAATTTTGAGAAATTTCTACTTATTTACAAAAAATGAAATGAAAAAAGGAACGTCAAATCTTAAATTTCGCGAAAAAGTTAGCGTTTCGGGCCTATTTTTCTATTTGAATGTACACAGAAATTAAGCGTATAGCTCGGACGTTCTTGGAATTTCAAAATGAAACTTTTTTCGTGAAAATCGGCCGATTAATTCAGAAAATATTTACAAATATTGATTTTGGCGGGTCGAAAAGGGGTTGGCCCCTTAATGACGTCACGACGTCAAATGAACGAGCTTCAGACCCTTTTCATTGCGCGTTCGCTAATTCTCGCACTTCAAATACAAATCTCAGAAATTTTTGTGAGATTTTAAGAAGGTCGAAAATTCGACTATGTTATCTGTCCGCAGTTACCTTAAAATGTTGCTACTTCTTTTTGTATTCTGAAGGGGAATCTCATTGTCTTCATATGATTTCTAGTATCACACCATTCACAAAATAAAAAGTGATCTAGAGGAGAGAAGTATTGAGAAATACTAAATTGAACCTAAATGGACACTACTTTATCTCGGAACCATTAAGAACCTACAGAGTGTTACTTACGTAGTTACACCGGAGAACGAGAATGTTCACCAAAATCAAAAGTTAGACAGACAGCGACGTCGATAATTTTCGATCATCCTAGAAGACCCTTTTTTGCGTCATGAGTCACATTTGATGTACATTACCTGCATCACACATGTTATGAAGGATTCGGTTTTCTTCTTGAGTAGTCGCCCCTGCAAGATGGCCGCCATGTGTCTCGCAGTACACTTCCGCCCGAAAGAAGGACATTCGCTGTTGGATCAACTGCAGTCGACCTTGAGTAAAAGATTTCTTAAAAGGATCTCGTAGATACATATGCCAAATGGATACTCCTACTTACGTTGAAAGTTAGGTAAAATAAAAACTACGAACAAAAAACTAACTTTCTTTAAAAGTCGACATACTATTTCACCCGAACATCTTAAAAGAGAATATTTGTGGAAATTCTATCAACGATATTGGCGTTTGTAATCATCCATTTTTTAGACATGGAAGTTAAAAGTTTTCAGTAAACTTGAAATACACATATCTTTTCTTAATCAAACCTTTAGGAGACTGACAAGTCTTAACTTATTCTTATGATGTAAAATTCTAATTTGCAGATCGCTGCTGTTAATAAACAAATCGATTGACCAATTGACCAATTTCGTGACTTGAACAATCTAGTGTTACCGCGTTAGGGTCGGCAGCGAAGGTTTTTGTCTGTTTTATCAGAGCTACAGGTGTAGAGGGTATTTTGGATTTAAATTGAATTTATTTTAATCACACTTGTCCAAATCCTTTAATGTAGGT
Organism: Fragum whitleyi; assembly: GCA_948146395.1. NCBI lineage: Eukaryota > Metazoa > Mollusca > Bivalvia > Cardiida > Cardiidae > Fragum > Fragum whitleyi. Next base: position 72,365,679 of record OX411543.1, on the reverse strand, counting down.
ACTCAATGAAATCGTTTCAAAGAGACGATTCCAATGAGTATCCACACCATAGGGTTTAAACGAGAAATAAAGATTTTAGACTGGCATCACCGTCTCTTATCTGATCTGTCCCATTTCTTTACATCTACGAACATATTTCTACAAAATTTAATGCTGTTTTAATATCCGGGGGGGGGGGGTGTCCTGGCGGAATGCAAGGGATGGGACCACGAATCCCTTTATCGAATGTAAAATCTTACCATTTACGGCGACTGCAGAGATCAGTAAAGACACCAGCACAAAATACATCCTAAAATTAATATAAATAATTTACACAATCAGTAGATCCCAGAAAAAAATAATCTTCATCATTTCTACAATTCATTTTGGGAATGTCACAACGAGGGCTCGGGATAGGTTTTTTTTTTTTATACAATGTTAACTTACAATCAATTCAATAACGAGGGAATTCAAGATTTTCTTTTTCGTGTGCATTTTGATACAAAAATCTGATTAAAAATCTGTCTAACAATCTGATTAAAAATCTGTTTAAAAAGTGATTTACATGTATGTTATTGCTACGTTTTTGTTAATCTGAATAATCAATTATCTAGGAAAACCTGTCCAAGTGACTATAGAATTGACAATTGAAGAACACTCCAATTACTAACCACACTTTATTTCTTATTCAAAAACGGGAAAATATGCAATATTTCAATAAATTAATCAATAAATAAACGCGTTATCCGTTTGTGTAATTTTCCTACAAATCGGAATTTAAGTGCACTGAAGAAATTTAGTCTGAAAACATTGGCAAAAATGGAGAAAATGCATATTTCAAGCTATTTCTTCCCCTATCCCATGTTTAATAATGTTTTGTAGTCTCTGTAATTTACTCAGTGAATTAACATCTGCAAATTCTTCGAGTTTAATTTTGTCTATTCTTTTTAAATCTTCTTGTAGCCGATCTTGGTAAGCCACCTAAAAGTGACGTCATTCAGGCTGATTTTTCTGGATTAAGGATCATATAAAATGATCGTATGGCAGCAAGGAAAGTATAATAATTCATGTATTACCTCCCTTATTTGAAATAAACAAATATCATGTTTATTATCGCATCAATGAACGTAGTCTGATAAGTCCAGCAGATAACGTTCACGAAACGGTTAGGAAAATAGTACTACATCCTTGGATACCCCGGGGTCTCCCTATTTGCTACGTTATGTCGATATAGCGTAGCAAATAAGGAGACCCCGGGATATCCGAGGATGATGGTACAACGCTTTGCATAGCGTGCAAAAGTCAAAACGTTTATGCTGATCGCAGAGCAGGGTAGACGCCCATTGAGATATTTAACCATGTTCGAATATATGCAACAAATGTTAAACGAAGAAACAGACGATACATTACCTCCTTTCTTGACGTCTGTAACTTGGTGTTTCAAGGTCTGACTTTTTAACCTTCCTTATCGCCCGTTATTCTTTATTATATACTCACCCTTCAAACCATTACTGTAGACTCTCTTTGAGTTTTCGGCTATGTCGCTTATTGGTTAATTTGTTCCGCGATCGTCGAAAGATCTTGAATTGTCGTATAACCCTATTTTACAAATACGAATAAATAATCCCTGAATTTTTTATTCACATCATGGCATGCTAAGGGACATTCGGAATGGCCCTCGGATATTTCCGTAGACAGGTACCTCGGATGTAAGTTAAGTACTTTTGGGCATTTTGTTTTAGGAAATTCGGCTTCTTGTGGTACTTCGTTTATTAAATACGCTTGAAGAAAATCACGATTTGTTAATTCTTTTCGATTGTCTGTTTTGGGCATATCATGATTTAATGACAAAACGCTGTAAAACACTGCGTTTTGTTATCAAATTGTAACTCGCCAATTTTTATTCTTTGATTGAGTTTGTTTTATTGCAACGTCATCCTAGGCGAAATGGCTGATAATAGTGACGTCATGTAAACCCACGTGCAAAATGACTCGCTTTCATGGCTACACCCTTATCATTCCCGCAGTCTATTCCTAAGAATCGCTGAGGGTAACCGATTGGCTAAGGGATATCGAGATCAAGAATTAAGTAAAGAATATTCGCCGTCCCTGGTACAGTTAGTAACATCGTGAAATTGACATTCGCCTAAATCAAAACCATTCTAAATCGCTCACTCAGCGCTCCATTCATTCATTCCAAACACTCACTCAAACAATTCAAAAGCGCTCAAGCATTGAAAAATATAGAATCAATAACGCCATTTCAAAAAAATGGATAGAGAAAGATCATGATTTGTACTGACATAATTCAAATTGCAAGGCTCTAATAGGTTCTTGAAGAAATAATAATCTATCTATAGAACTTGTTTGCATATTTAATTAGAAGGAGATAATCAATATCGCTAATTTTGTTCATCCTGAACAAAATTTGCGATATTGGATTACCTCCCATTAAATTCACCCAAAACTCGCTCAACACACTCATTCAATTTCATTCCAAAATCATACAAAAATCATTCACCTTTTTCAATTTCACGATGTTGTTAACTGTACATTTCCTACAAACACGACTTTGATAGTTTCACAGCTGGACCGTTGCAATTACCAAAAGATTGAACCCAGCATACATTCATTTTACATCATATGACGCCATCTAAACGGGGTTAGTTATACCAATGACGTCAGGGGAAACTACAATAGCTTTAATAACAATAGCGAAATTTGATTCATCCCCGGATATCCCGAAGCCTCTCCGTTTGCTAAGCTATATAGATATAGCATTGGAAATAGTGAGACCATGTGGTACTCGAGGATGAATTTTATTTGTGTGCCAGAAACTGTTATTTTGATATCAGAGTAATTCGGGATTTTCAGATCAGTAACGAGACTTTGTTAAGTTAATAGTGCTATTTATTGGCATATTCTCAACAGAAACGGTAACAATCAATTTACATAAAAAATGTTTAACATGTAATTGATATTTGTAAGACTTCCATCAGGTCAGCTTCAGTTGATCTGAGTCATCAAAATGCACTCTGAAATACGTTTCGTCTCTAAGGGTCTCTTAGGCAATACTATAAAACAATTATTTTAATCTTGGGTGTGCGTTTGGATAAAGATTTGTAAGAATCTTAAGACGTTTAATCGAGATATCTCGCGCAAATCAAATGAAGTTCTACGATATGGCGAGATGTATTCCGATTAAAAACCTTTAGATGCTGAAAAATCTAAATCTTAATAACTACACCCTAGATCTGCTGACAACCCCATCAGGGTCCGAGATAATGAAATTTTTCCCATTCCAAACTTTAATTTTTCCGAAACTTAAAAATAACATTAATGTATGAAATAATAAGATAATATTCTTTATATATTGTTATGAATAATAACTTATCAATATGGTCTTGTTCAAACATTTATATTCGTATTGCAACATTATTAGAATTTTAATCTCATGTTGAAATTTTAAGTTTGAGAAAATTTTGAAATTAGAATATAAAAAAGCTTTATAACCCTGGGCCAAGATCTGCCTTATATCCATAATAGGACTCGAGATTATATAAAAAAAAATCTCATTCTACTCTTAAAATGTCCTCAAACTTAGAATTCAGATTCATATATGAACATAAAAGATAATATTTAAAAGTTGTTATTATTTTTTATTTATAATAACTTATTGATATCATTCATCATAGCCTTACAGTAGAATTAAAACTTACATCTTAAGTTGAAATTCAAGAAAGTTCTCAGTTGAGCACAAACAAAGTTATAGCACCAGATCCTAATGTGTGTGTGTGTTTTTTCTTTTTTTTTGCAATTTCGCAGAGTTCCAATGTATTGAATGAATGGTATAAATGGGTCGCTGAGCGAAAAAATGAGAGTGATTTTGAGTTGAATGAGCATCAGTTTTTCAATAATCTCATTTTCATATTAAAATCCTTTTTTAAAAGCAAGTTTCTCTTTTTACTTTATATACTTAAAAAGAAAAGCATGAACAGACAATTATGTTTTATTTCTATCGAATTATTTAATGACTCCAGAATGGCCATTCTTCCTACAGTTTTTTATTCTCGATTTCATCAAAATCCAAATTCAAAATAATTGCTGTACAGCTGTCCCATTTTAACTTTGTAGATGAATAGAGATATATGAGACCAGTCTCGTGACAATGGACCGTCTGGAAAGTCCGTAAAATAAATATTTGAAAGGAGATTGAAACTTTACGCACTACCCAGTAGGTCCCTTTCCGCGTGACGGGTTACATTAGTTTTGTATTTGTTCTAACGTTATTGATGCACATGGTCGATTTTAGAATGTGTTACGTGTACAATGTGTAAGTCCTTTTTTGAAGTATTCTTCGAATATCCTTTCTGGAAAGAAATACAATGAACGGTAATGGGATTTTTGTGCATGTATATGGAGGATAATGAATGAATTGTCATGGAATACCGAATTTGTTAAACGAGTCATCTATAAACAGATAAAAACGAGACTCTGTCGAGGTTTTATCTGTTTGTGTATGACTCGTTTAACAAATTCGGTATTTCATGAGTACTAATTTGATATTCTACTTATAATATGACCCGATTTTTTGCGAAATTGTCAAAATTCTTGAAATTCAACAATTCAATTTTCCGTGAACCGTATGACGCCGTTCAAAACTGCCGTCACAATACGAGGGTGAATAAAAAATTGCGTAGACTTGCGTTACAGAAATTTTGATTTCACACTGATATCAAATTGCTGCATTTTTCCTTTTGTCCTGAAAGTTTGGATGAAGTCCAACTAGTTGGACACCTGTAGCAACCGTTACAGGTACGTGTATGTAGTTATTTGGTACCAGCGCACGGTAACGACGTCAATATGACGCTTCGGTATTAGTAACTTTCGTTGAAAGTCAGCACTTTTCAAAATACTCAACTGACCAATAAACAAAATTTCTGTATCGCCTATCCATTGAATAAGTACTATATTCATATCTATTTGATCCAAATTGGTGAACTTAAATGTATAGTGTGTCTTTGAGATAATTAACTGATGTTGATCAGTGACAATTACAGATCAAACGTCGAGGAGAGGTTTTCCATTTTCCGAGTGTCATCCTTCAGAAACGCTAACCATTCTAAAACAAAACTTTTAAACCATTAAAAAGAAGGTATCTCCATATAAATTTGAAGATCTTTTAGAATATTTTATCACTTTAACCTTTCGATTAGGTTTTCCATAGATCCAGTAGAACTTTATTATTACCCGGTTGTTTACGACTAAGTCGGCGCCGTTGTTTCGAAGTTCACAAAATGACGCGTGCCCATAGCTTACTGACTTTGAAGACAAAAATACCGAATGGATTATGCTTGAACTTCTGACATCCTAACAAATTACGTCGACACGTAGATAGACGAGGTTTGAAAAAGTTTTTGTCCAAATTGAGGGGACAGTTACGGGTAGTAACACTAGGAAGTAACGTTACAAAATGGGTTGCGCCGGTGGCTCCTACCCAGGAATTTCAAATGTTGGATGTTTTACATCATAGTCACAGCGGACTCTTGCAAATCTAGTTTTATGTCAACATTAAATGGTTTGAGACGTGTACAAATTTCAATTAATTCCGTTGTGAAATTCCAAAGTTATAGTGAAAGTCCTCGTATTGTTTTCCACCCTCGTATACATTTCGACGTGATTTTCGCGGTTACAAAATAGTGTTGCTATTCGATCGGAGTTCATTTGCATAGCCATTCCACTAGTGTAATAACACTAGTGAAATATAAAAAATATTGAAAAATATTTCACTTCCGCGACGTAGGTCATATCATAAGTACATTTATTTCGATAATTGGCGAAAAAGAAAAACAATAAAAAAACAGGTCTTGATAGATGTCAATACAATATCCGTTTTACATGACTGCAATGTGGCAAATTCGAGCTTTCTGGCAAAAATAAATGAATTCAAAACAAGTCAAGTTTGTAGTATCATGTCACTTATTCATCTTGCCGATGTCTAAAACATGTGTTATCTATTGCAGACCTAAGTTAGATGAGAAGCTGCCTCATAAAAAATATTGAAGTAGTACTAGTGGGAGAAATACTAACAATCCATGGGTACGTTCTCCAGCGTCCGAGATTTAAAAAAACGTTTTAAACCTATTAAGAAACAAAAACAAATATATTCTATCAAGTTGTCTCTCCCGCGTTCAAAATACGAAACGTTTGTCAACGTTTATAGAATGAACACGCTTTACAATTTCTCAAACGTTTCGCAAATGTTTTCATATTGAACGCAAGGCTTACCTAGCTTACCTACAAATCGAGTTAGTATTTTCCAAGTTTACAGCAGTGTTTGTTAGCACCCAAACACAAGGAAGAGCCCGTGATCAGAGACCCTGGCTTGCATTTGCTCACATCGGCCTTACAGCGGCGTCCTAAGGCGACACACCCGGCACTTGGATCTATATTGAATAAATATTAAAGTGTTAAGTAAGTGCGCCACAAGAATCTACATTAAATTAAATGAAAAAAAAGTGTTTACATCCTGTGTCAATTAATATTACAGTTATCTTGGGGTCATAAGCTTCTCTACAAAGCATTTCTGAAAGAAAATCGTGCTTCATCAATGAATACATTTTTTGTGTGCAACTATTTTTTAAGCTTCCGTAAATCTTATCCAATAAATAAATGTTACTTTATTGATAAATGTTTACATTTCTTCCACTTCATTACAATACAAGATATGAAGAGAGAATTTGTTGATATCATGGCTCAGCGTATTCATACAGTGTGATTAGGTTTTTACTTTCATACTTCCATGAAATCAATAAATACTTCCTTCATCGCTTAATTGTTTGGCCTGCAGGCTAATGTTTGTGACTTGTGTACTCTATTTTATGCATGCGTGTCTTTATTTTAGCGTACACCACCCAACCCCCGCCCGAGAACTATTACAACGGACAAATACCTCTGCATGAAAACATGCTAAGGATTCGCAATGAAAACTGTCATGGTTTCTGTATTTACAGAAAACAAATAAGCTACGCCTGTCAAAAGAATATGCGATCCTTCGGCTATATATCTTTAAAGAGAACAACCATGTAGCTTATACAATTAGATACTTCGTGCAATGATTTTCTTTCATATCTTATCCCCCACATGAATTTTGCAGATTAAAAAAAGGGAAGCACCGTGTGTCATATTCCAGAGTAAATGTCATTATAAATTTAAGATAGAGTTAAAAATTGAAAAATGTATACATGCTTAAACAATAATTATAATTGGATAAATCGGTACTAGTTTTCTTTTCTATTATCGTCGATGTTTCTATCAGAAATGCAAGTTTCTAAAACTAACCGCATAATGTCATTTTTCTAAAAATATCCATGTGATATCACAAAAAATACCATATGGGATGCTATCTCATGGATATTTGATAGTTATAAGGTAAAATTGAATGAATAATTCAACGGACGAACTTGCATTTTGTTTACGCTTGCAAGCATCTCAACGCGCGCTCAAATTCAAAGGATTTTTGTCAAAATAGTATACCATGCTTTAAAAAAGGTGGTAGAAGGGTTACATACTCGGTAGCCTCTTGTAATTTTTCCACGAATGTATCAACTTGTAGAGATCATTTCCCGGACAATCCGTATCTCCACAAGCGTCTCTGTGTCCATATAGAGAGTAGTCGAGGCTGATGTTCCCTAGTTGTATTCCACATTCTATCAGGTTCTTCGTGGCTATAAATAGACAATTCTCAGTACAAAACCAAAATAACCACTCGAGAGAGCATTACGAAGGCTCAGTACGAAACAGTTGTAACTGCCTATATGTTTATAGGCAGTTACAACTATTTCGCACTGACCCACTGATTTCCGTAGATAGTCGGTATTTAATTAATGTGATAAGCAATTCATTAAAAAGAAAAATACACTGTACATTGATTCATAACGCGAGAATTGTCTTAATGGGTACAGATAAGCTTATACATCCAATAACATTGTGAAATTAACATTCACCTCAGAAATTAACCATTCTAAACCACCCAGTCAGCGCTCCATTCATTCATTCCAAACACTCACTCTAATCTATCAAAAACACTCCAAAATCGCCGCTGAAAAATCAAAATCGTGACAAAACGATCAACATTTTATTTGAATTAATAATTTTATTCATTTTTTTTTTTCGCTGATATAAATTCTAAGGGTCTGAATTGACCATGAAGACGGCAAAAACGGAAGGGGGATAAAAATCAATATTTTCGTCCAACTGGAGGAAATAATCAATATCGCAATTCTTCCCTTAAATTTCAGTTCAAACACTCGCTCTACACACTCATTCCATTTCATTATTCATTCCCAAATCATTCATAATGTCAATGTCACAACGTTGTTAACTGTATTATATTGCTAAAGTCACATACATTTTGTTTGTTTCTTTTTTTATAGAGGTATGGTAAAGGAAGGAAAATTACATGTATGTCTTTTTAAAAGGATAACTGCACCAGTAACAATTAAATTTAGAGGAACAGATGATAAAGGGTATTGTAAAATTAAAATCTTTATTTCTCATTGAAACACAATGTTGTGGGTACTCATTTGAATCGTCTCACCAAGGCGATTCAAATGACTACCCGCAACATTGTGCAAGTTTTGTTGAAATAATTTCATTTGAAATCCAAAATACCCCCTCTATCTGTAGTTATATTTTTTGATAATCATGATAGTTTATAAAGCCAAAAGCAGTCTACAATAATAGCTACTAAAGTATAACCATCTAATTAAAGAACTACCAAATCCCCAAATTTTCAAATATGTATTCTGTTGTTGTTTTTCATAAAACTGTACATATGTATGTGTTCTTGAAAATGAATTTGAATTTTGGTTTCAGATACTTGAATAATTTTGGCACAAACAACCGAGGATAGATAATCATTCTTATATATATCTCTATCTTTCTTTTTTCGTGACGGATCACTGATCTACAGGTTTATATTTACCGTTTAACGCCAGCTCATTCGGTATTTTTTCCATAAAGTTCCCAATAAACGAGGCAGCATAAGATACACTGTTATAACCCTCTGTGTGTGAGCCGACCTTACCCCACCCTCTACCAATGTACACTCGTCCGTCCTCACCCACCAAGAAACTGTAGGCGATATCCCACCAACCTAGAGACAAATAGGGAATATTGAAAGAATCATTTGTTAAACGAGTCATCTATAAATAGATAAAAACGAGGCTGCGCTGCGTTTATATTATTTTAGATGGCGAGTTTAATAAATTCGGTATTTTGTGAGCACAAATTTGATATTTATAATATGACCTGAAATTTAACGATAAATCGAGGACATTCAAGATTTATCGATAAAAGTTATTCCGCGAAACATATGACGCCGTTCGCATATTACGTCATCCAATACATTATGTCGTCATTTTCACATCGAAAATATTACGTCGCTATGCTATTAGCTCATTTGCATAGATCTTTCACTAGTGTAATAACACCCGTTTCATATCAAACATATTCAACGGGGTTATTTCACTCCCGCGACGTAGGTCATATTATAAAAAAGAATATTACATGTACATGAAATTACATTTGTTCCCTATAGGCTGCGACCGTACCTAAATATTACCAATGTCTTGTCATCTCGTATCGCATAGTAGGAATACGCCACCATAAATTTCAGATAAATTCCCAGGAGTAAAGCCCAACGGACTGTGCTGACAGGTCCAATCACACAATAACATCGGCAAAAAATAGTTCCGATCTGTTTATACAATGTTTTACACGACTAACACGTATGATTGGAAAAACTACTATAAAAAAGAATAACCATGATCTAACCTCTGTCATGCTGGTGAAAATGTTGCATAGCACGGAGAGATCTCGAACACGCGGTCACGTTATAACACGCCGGTGTTGCTGTATGGTGTATGTAGAACATTGGTACGGCGTGTTTTATCTCAGACAGAGGGTGTGTTGGCGCTTTTGCTCCCCATACTTTCCTTGATACAAATTCAATCCTTGAACAGGCGTCAGTTGTCTCTGAAATTATCGTGTGTGATTTTTATGACTAACAAACGTAAACTTACCTCTGTCTTGCTGGTGAAAACGTTGGATAGCACGCAATGATCTAGAACATGCAGTCACATTATAACATGCAGGCGTTTCGGTGTGGTGTATATGTTTGAGTTGTTGGTTGAATTAACTACTTCGCTTGTGTTCAGGTTCGATCCTTTATTACAACTGACGGATAAATCAAATTACAATAGTTACAATAATAAACAAACACGTATCTAATAAACAACGTAACGTCAAGACAACACAGACGTAAAATACGGGAACGTATACAAGACGCGGGAAAGACGAAACGACGTTAACGTAACGCGGGAACAACATACAGACGTTGACGTGTCCACAACATTCTCCGGGCACCACAATGCAATTACACAAATAATCATAGATTAGTGAATCAAACGGATAAGAAACACATTGATTTCGGCACTTTCCATGAATGTCCTTATGTCTCTTTGATACACATGAATTAAGGAATGAATTAATATGGAATGTCCGTATGAAAATGAATTTTATAGGATTCCAACTTCGGGTTCTTCGTTGGTGTCTAAGGTTTTTCATCTCGCAAGTAAGAACGTCGTCGTGGAGGTCTATCGTATATGAAGGACCGTTTTCTACGGGGGTATTGTAGATTGCTAGTAACGGGGCTCGATCGTTGGTTCACATCGACGAAGTCGTAGTTTTGCGATGTCCGATTCACAAAACGCTCACAGAAGGGTGACGCAGGTATCCTCCGCCCACACAAATGTTTAATGGGGAACAAATCTATTGACATGTCATACTGATTCTCGCTTTGATATGACTGGGTGATATTTAGCATCATGTGGGTATTCGTTTCATCGGGATCTGTCGGCAAAGGTCCGGATAGAAGATATCCCACTTTCGATTGTACTGCAGTGGGACCGTTTCCCCGAATCACTTTGTCCTCAACGACTTTCCAGTACTGATCTGCACCAATCAATAATGAAATCTCGAACTTATCTTCACTGGAAAATGGGTGTGCTAACTTAAGTTCACTGAGATACGGTAGATTTGACACGCGGTTATGTGCGTTGATCTGTAGAGGCACTGCTATTGACGGAATGATAAGAACGTCTAATTTCACCTTCTCGCTGTTATCTGTTATCAGAAATATTTCAGCTTTTCCTATGTCTTGATAAGACAAATCTTGTTGCTGGCTACCGAAAGAAGCTAATCGTATCTGTTCTGTTCCTTTTCGTATTACTCCTAATTCATTTGCTAGTTCCTCCGTTATAAAACTTCTCTGTGCGCCTTCGTCGAATAGTATATTTGAGTAGGCATAATGACCTTCATTCTCAACTTCTGCTACTGCCGTTTTCAATAATATATCTGGTTTGTCGTGATTAACGTTCATTATTGTTGTTTTGGGTGTCCCCTCGATATCTGACTTAAAACAGGGATTCTTGAAACAAATACTAGTATGATGTTTCTTATCGCAATATCTACAAGTTCTTTTTGACTGACAATTGACCACATAATGATTTCCTAGACAGTTGAAGCACATTCTTCTCCATTTAACTTCGTCAACCCTTGAGGCCTGACTGGCGAATTCTCTGCATTCGTTGCTGTAATGCTCTTGTCTACAATAAGCACATTTTACTGGTTTCTCAACCACGCTCGTGTTAGTATCTACATCAGTTATGCTTTGTGTAGCAGTATAGAACATTGCTGTTGGGTTTTGAGTACGGATCTCTAATGTTTTAGAATCTCCAGCTTCAATTATGTTTATCTCTCTGTTGATTGCTTTACGTAAGTTTTCCAAAGTCCAGTTGTTATGCTCATTTTCCCTCGCGATATTTTTCCTCATTTCACTGGGTAGCTTGTCTAATAAAATTGGTACTAATAGGCTACCATAAGTATCTTGACTTTGATTCAATGATTCTAGCCCTCGGATGTAACTCTCCATTTTATCATGAAATAACCTTAGATCGTGTATAGTAAATGAGGGGCTAGGTAACTGTAAAAGAGCTTGCATGGTAGCTTGAATAATCTTATGTTGCTGACCGTAACGTTCACGTAACAGCTCTAGTGCTTTCGAGTAATTGGCGTTTGTCAGCGAAAATCCTTCGATAGTCATGGCGGCTATTCCCTCTAACTGTGATTTGAGATAACTGAATTTCTGAATGCTACTCAGACAAGGGTTGTTATGTACACTGGTTTCGAAACAGTCCCAAAACGTCTGCCGATGAAGGACGTTACCGTCGAAAGTAGGGAGTATTAACTTTGGTAATTTATGACTCTGCGATGAAGTAGAAATAAAAGATTCGTTACTCACAGCTTGGTTCCCTTGAATAACTCCATGTGCATGATTTATACTCAACTGCGATGTGAGATGTTCTGTCTGGTTTGTAGGTTGACTAATGACCCCTCGATCGTTCGAATGTGTCCACTGTTGCTCTCTCTCGTATGACTGACTCTCGGTTGCGATAGGTCTTAAGTCTCTTAGTTCGTCCAGGCGTATACTCAGATCTAACGAATACTCGTCCGTATTCACGATCTCCTCCTCGATTCCACCCTCGTCCATAAGTGATAAAATCTTCTCATTCAACGTTTCAAGTATTGTACATTTTGACTCCAGGGTTTCGAAGATTTTGTTGAATTCTCTGATTTTCTCATCGTCTCTAGCGGCTTCTATTTTCTCCAATAATCGCTTCGTTGTATTCCTGTGTGCGTTTCGCTGGATAATCAGCTTGCTCAAAGTTTGTTTAGACATCTTGCTTGTCTAATCTCTCTGCGGTTTATCTCAATTGCGGGTTGTCTCTATAGCGGTTTGTCTCTATTGCGGTTTATCTCTATTGCGGTTTGTCTCGATTGCGGTTTGTCTCTTTTGCGGTTTGGTCACGGCACCAAAAATGTTTGAGTTGTTGGTTGAATTAACTACTTCGCTTGTGTTCAGGTTCGATCCTTTATTACAACTGACGGATAAATCAAATTACAATAGTTACAATAATAAACAAACACGTATCTAATAAACAACGTAACGTCAAGACAACACAGACGTAAAATACGGGAACGTATACAAGACGCGGGAAAGACGAAACGACGTTAACGTAACGCGGGAACAACATACAGACGTTGACGTGTCCACAACAGTATATAAAACATATGCACTGGTAGTTTAATCTCACAAAGAGGCTGTTTGGGTGGTTGCGCTCCCCATTCTTTCCTTGATACAAATGTTATACTACAGCAAGCGTCATTTATCTCTGAAATGATTTGCGTTGTTTTCTATGCAGGAAAAAAGACTAAGAATTTTGACTTAGGTGCCCATACTTATAAATTCAATATTTAACATTAGGGGTATGGGCATTTTCTCCAAGCATAAAGGGGCACAGTCCAAAATCTAGGGGCCAATGATGACTGGGCCCCTGTTAATCTTTCCCCTGATATAATTGTTTCTCATAAAATACCTTTAAAATGTCTTTTTAAGGCTAACTGGCAATAAGATTGACTTATAGTATAAGTATATAGACCTAAACTCTATCTCTAAAGAAAATACAAAATTCCTTATTTGAAAAACAAAGGAAATGTATGTTGTTTCTAAAAAGAATAATGAGCGTTACACCTGTTTGTTCAGCCGTTTTACCGGAAACTATTATACCTTTTTTTTGCATTTAAGATATGTAAACCATTGAGAAAAGGGGATGTTTGCTCGTTATAGGCAATTTATCTATTTGCTCAATGTTTCCATGTGTCTTTTCAATTTCTACGCACATTGATTGTACGGTTGACGTTCTTCGATTTTTGACAAGTCTATTTTCATTAGGAAACCTCGGTCAACATTGTGAAAGATCATGTGTTCCGAAATTTTACGGAACTATTACGAGTCCACTACCTTGATGAAAGAACAAATAATTTTAAAATAAAAACTGTGTAATGAGTGTCTCTCTTCCGAAAGAAAAAGTCCATCAACAAATTCATAACACAATCTACAAGTAAAGCGATGCAGCTCATTCGGAACATCGCTCGGACTTTTCCGTAGACTGTCTATTCCGTAGAATCGTAGAAGGTTTCCGATTGGACGCAGCTTAGACTCAGAACGAGCAACCGGGAAATGGTCAAAATGAAACTGACAGGAATTTCTTACATTTCCAATTGCATAATGAACTGTGCCTGGACTTATATCTCTACAATGTATATTTCAATCGTTTCTTTTTTTCTTATAGTACGGGGCACAAGACTATAAGTATGTGTACCCAATGAATAATTACTCTTAAGTGTGATTGATATATTTATAGTTGCATTTGATTAATATATATGAGCCCGTGCGCGACATTTCCAACAATTTCAAATGTGCGCTAAGCAAAGACTCTGGACAGCCTGTGCATCTGCACAATCTGTCCAGAGTCTTCGCTTTGAACTCTATAGATAGATAAGATCTAAAAGTATCTTTAGACAGACAGGCTAACTTTTTTTTGCACTATGTGGCTGTCAAGACAGTTAAATGTCTGCAGCTCAAGACATGTCAAATTGTTGGAAATGTCACGCACAGGCTCATATATGAAACTTAAATATTTATGAAGCAATATATGTGTATCTTTATATCAAACTTCATATGATATCAATTATAATATGTCTGATATAATATCCATAGTTTGGGTAAATATAAGTCCAGAGAGTTAAATGTTTGCAACTCAAGACATGCCAAATTGTTGGAAATGTCAAGGACAGGCTCATATATAAAACTTAAATATTTATGAAGCTATATCTGTTTATCTCTATATCAAACTTCATGTGATATCAATTATAATATGTCTGATAAAATATCAATAGTTTGGGTAAATATATGTATAAACTTCTGTGTAGATCTTCTAATATTTGACATATCGGGTGTATCTTTCAGAATAATCAGAAAAGACAAGCATCTGAAGATTTTACTAAAGGGGCTTTAATATATATTGAAACAAAGAATTTTTTACCCGCCTTGCTAAAAAAGTCCATCTGGCTTGTAAGAAAAGTTTCGATCCAAGTCAGATTGCGCGGAACAGACAGTTTGCCTTTGACCGAAAATTTTCTAGTGATCTAGTGATTTTCTAATGATCATTGTACCCTCCCTTTATAAAAGCTATTTTGAATGCGGCCACTGCTTAACCTTAGATACGATAACGTACCCCTCCTTTGATAATCTGACGTGGGCATATTAGAGAGGGGGGTACATTATTGCAGTTAGCTTAACCTCTACTAGAACCAATCTCTTTTTTCAAATATTCGTTTTATAAGTTCCAAGATTGTTCCTTTTTAGCGTGACGGGTCAAATATATAACACATGAAGCCAACTCACTTTTCAAACATCCTTCATTAGAAGCACCGTTGCAACAAGGCAAGGTCCTACATAGTTCTTCACAGGGTAATTGTATTCTTCTGTAAATATTCATAGATCTATGGTAATTATATCAAATTACCTGCCCTGTGTTCTGGATGTAAAAACGTTTCGAGAGCGCTTTGAGATGATACCCCGCTTTGCACGTGCACATACGTGCAAAGCGAGGTATCATTTCGAAAGCGCTTCGCTAACGTTTTCATCCTGAACTCAGGGCTGATAAGAAAAAGTTATATAGTACAAACTGATAGAATTAGCTGACAAAATTTTCAAGACAAAAAGCATTACTTTAAAATAGTGCATTTTTTTGGGGGGGGGAGGGGGATGGATGGGAATGGTTATTTTCCACTGCTATCTTTCTTTGGTGTGTATTAACATAAATACGAGGGACGTTCAGAGACAACCTGGCTTTTTAGCTCACATGAGCGCGAAAGTATTGCTTTATCTTGAAAATAAGCCATATGTTGCGGTATCCTGGATTTTAGAGAGAAATTTAGCACAAAAACGTTCAATTCGAATGGTAGAGTATTCATATTTCACATGCGTATTACTTATGACAAGACATTTCGGTCGATACCTTAGTCGAGGTCATCGGCCAAGATAAATATCAAATTTCAAGGTCACCTAATTTCAATATTTAAACTTACAATGACCAAAGCTTTTGCTGGTGACAACTTCTGTTGGTACCAACAACAGGGTCAGTAAACTTTTACATTGGCTTTAATAATCGAAATGGTGTGTGGTAGAAGCTTTACATGTGTATTGCTTATGATAACCTTTCAGTCTATAGCAAATGAAAGTCAATCAGTCAAGTTCAATGTCATTTTTTAAGGTCACCTAATTCCAAAAATAAATAATTTTATATTTGCTATAACTCAATTTCAGGGCCATTCTTAAAGGTCAAATATGAGTAAAAATTTAAACTTTTACGTTGGCTTTAACTTTGAAATGGTATATAGCAAAGTGTTCAATTTCACACATGTATTGCTTATTACAAGACCTTTCAGTCAATACCAAAGTCAAGGTTATCCGTCAAGGGCAAGGGCATTTAATTCAATGTGTTTTTATATTAGCCATAATTGTTTAAGCGTAAAAGATGGATACTTCATATTTCACACGTGTATTGATTGTGACAAGACCTTTCTATTTCTACTTCTTTCAAGATTGATATCATTTTTAGCTTGCCTGGGACAAAAGTCTCGGAAGAGCTATTGTCAAACACACGGATGTCGACGTCAACGTCAGCGTCAGCGTCAGCGTCGGTGTCGGCGTCAGCATTAGGTTAAAGCTATTTATTTCTATCAATATTAATCCTAGAGGCTTTATATTTTACATAAACATTCATTGGGGTATAGGCTTTCATTTAAGACAAAAGCACCGATGTTAAAATGGACCTTGACCCTTTTAAAAAAAAACTTTAACCAAAAACTTTAACCGAAAAAACTAAACCAAAAAACTTTAACTTTGCTTATATTTCTGAATGCTTTACTTAGGGACATCATTACTTCATATATGTTCTCACCAGGTGATATGCTTACACCAGGGACCAAGTGCCTTGACATTGTAACATTGACCTTTTATGAACCAAGAAAAACTTTAACCAAACCCTTCACAAAATAAAACTTTAAATAATCTTGCATATATATTTTTTAAATGATTTTAGCAAGGGACATCATTACTTCTTAAACGCACTCACTAGGTGATATGCTGTCACTGGTTACCAAGGTTCTGGACATTTTGACCTTGACCTTGACCTTTTATAGACAAAGAAAAACTTAAACCAAAACACGGTTTATCCTTGCTTATGTTTTCTGATTGTTTGACCACGGAACAATATTACTTCATATACACACTCACTAGGTGATAGGTTTTCACCAGAGACCAAGCTCCTTAACATTTTGACCTTGACCTTAACTTTTTTGGACTTTGAAAAACTTAAACCAAAAACTTTAACTTTGCTTATATTTTCTGAATGCTTTTACCTAGGGACATCATAACGTCATACACAAACTCACCAGGTGATAGGCTTTCACCGGTTACCAGGGTCCTTGATAATTTGACATTGACTATTTTTGTACTTATAAAAACTTTAACAAGAAAATCTTTAGCCTTGCTTCTATTTTCTGAGTGCTTATTCCTATGGTCATTATGCCTATATTTCTTACTTACTTCTAAATCAGACTGATATATATAGATCATTGACTTTAACAAAAAAAAATGACATTGAAATTAGATCTTTAGTCAAGTGCTGTATGTGACAAGCAGCAGATTGGGCGAGCTATGTTGTCCGCTGACAACTCTTGTTTTTATTCGGTCCATAACTTTTTAATTGAAAAATGATATTCCATTTTTCTGTATCGATACACTGTTTCTGAAAAATTGTATGGTGATGGCAATTGTGTTTAACAAACACATTCTTCTAAATAGTCAGACTCGATACAGTTAAATACATCGTGAAATTGACACTCATTCCGATCAAAATCAATTTAATCACTCACTCAACGCTCCATTCATTCATTTCAAACATTTACTCAAATTGACCAAAGACGCTACATAGTGATTTGAAAACATTTCGAAATCGTTCAAAAGAATCTGTATTTAAATCAAATCGATCAAATAATTCTTCGATTTTATTGGTCGGTGTTGATTTTAAAAGGGCTGATTTGTCTACGAAGACACGTGAACAGAAAAGTAAGTATATTTCATTAAAGGGAGGTAACCCAATGTCGCTAATTTTGTTCATAATGAACTAAATTAGCGACATTGGATTACCTCTCCTTAATTTCACTCAAAACCCGCTCCACACACTCATTCTATTTCATTCCATAATCATTCGAATTTCATTCACCTTGTCAATTTCGTGATATACTTTCATTTTCTGCTGTAGGATTGGTCTTTGTTTTTGGCCAAAACGATTGAAAAAATAACCATGAAATCAAAATAAGACTTAATTATGTTGTGGGGCCATTCAAAAGAGATGTGATAGAAGAAAGATTTTTAAAATAGTTCTCATTAATAACCCTTAGATTTACAATTTTCAAAAGTGGTGGTTTGGTTTCACATTTTCGTACCAAAGAGGTTCACAATATCGTTCATTCTTTCTTTTTTTGGATGTTAGAGCTAAGTGTCATATGATGTAATATAGCCAATATGTGTAATAGATAAATTGTATAAATACTCTAAAATTTTGAACTAACATACTCCGGTGAGCGATATAGGACCATCGTGGTCCTCGTGTTTTATAAGCTGATAAAATTTATTTATCAAAATTTTATTAACATAACTCAGACAAAACATTTTTAGTGAGATTGCAATAAGGAAGTTAACTACAAGTAAAGACTTAACTACAAGTAATGCAGAAATATGAAAATAAAACTTGATATTTTCCCTGTACCGTGACAAGCCTGGAGTATTGATGTTCTGGTAGCATTTACATTCTTTGTGAATATAATCTTTGCACACGCCCCGAGGAAGTTCACTGAAAATGAAATATCATTAAGTTTGTTCAATTTTCCGTAAACATGAAAATAATTGAAAAAATGAATACTTAATTTTGGCCCTTTTTTGTTTACAATTAAAAGACAAACAGACTTATGTAGACTCGGAATAATGGATGGAAATGAGCGATACATTTACTATACAGGGGAAAATAGATATCCTTAGATATGATGGCTATTTTAAAAGTTTTCTTTCACGAAAATGAAACCAGCGTGTGTTTTCAGTTTAAAATCAATCAGTTTAGGACATATTGAAACCAAATCGCTGGCTCAGCGCGAAACAGTTGTAACAGCCTATAAACATATAGGCAGTTACAACTGTTTCGCGCCGAGCCATCGAAATAGCGTTTATAATAGCGTTTATAATATTGTAGGAGCAACGACAATTAACACTGGTGTAGCCTTATGATAAAAATAAGGAGGGCGTATTAATTCCGTTGTAAGTATGTTCTCGTTTAATCTTTTGTGGAATTCTACGCAAAGAAACCCCAAGACCCTTAAAAGCCTTCTTATGATGCCATAATGCAATTTGAACCGATCGTTCATATGGTCAGTGACAGGTCAGTCGCAGTTAAAGACATCGTAAAATTGACATTCGCTTCCATTAAAACCATTCTTCATCACTCGCTTACCGCTCCAACTGATGCGCCGAGACCCGTTAGCGCTCACGGTTAAGAATTGGGGTGTCAATCCCGGATTTGGGAGTTAAAACCCCTGCTCTGTCAACTTCCATCCGCCATTTGACAAAGTCAGTGTGACCCTGCAGTCATTTATATCCCATCATTTGGTGTTTGATATTTGGTACACCTAATTGGGCCGAACGGATGGTGCACGGCTTTAATGAAATTTTGCTGTAGTACTGGTGTGAAACACAGATCACCATGGGTAGGTGCTCCAGCCTAAGCGATATAAATGCAATGATGACAAAAGTATAGTTAAACCCCAATCAACAAAAAATCCATCTGATGCATTACATTATAATATGACCTACGTCGCCGGAGTGAAATAATCCCATTGAATATTTTGATATTACACGGGTGTTATTACACTAGTGGAATAACTATGCAAATAAGCTCAGAGCGAATAGCATCGCTACTTTGTAACTGCGTAAATGACGTCATAATCTACGTTTTGTGACGTCATTATTTAAACGGCGTTATAAGTTTCGCGGAAAATTGAAACGTTGAATTTCAAGAATTTTGACGATTTTTCGCTAAAATTCGGGTCATATTATAAACAGAATATAAAATTTGTGCTCATAAAATACAGAATTTATTAAACTCGTCATCTAAAACAGATAAAAACTCGGCTCACTCCAATCACTCAAAACGCTGCGAAATCGGTAAAAACGGGTAAAAACGAACAGCGTTTTTTTTCATTCTACTAGACCAGACCGAGTAGTTTAATCACCGAGATGGGAACCTGCCCTACCCTTCAGTGAATCTGAATTGTTCGAGCTACATTTTCTTAGATGAGCATATCGAGGGTTCAGCGCAAGGCAATATTAAGTGTCTATATAATATACGAATACTTAGTACAGTCTTGCGCTGGTTCCTCGATATAATCACTTCGATTGTTTTTGTTTGAATGAAGCGGATTTAACGCCACTTTCAACTATCTTTCAGTTATATCGCAGAGGCTTGAGCAGCTAACAATGGATTCCTGATATCTCTCATACCAGTACTACCATTACATCCTTTTCTAGCATCCAACTGCTATCCCACATAGGTCTACGTTTGTCAACCCATTGTTGTAAGACAAATATTGTGAAAGGGAGAGGGCCGCCGTCGGTATAAAACCCGGGACGTACTTCGAGTTAGAAACCTGCAATGCCTTTATGTAAATATCAAGACAGTGTTCGAGCCCAACCATAACTACATTTTTAGATGAGCACATCGAGGGCTCAACACAAGACAGTGCTGAGTACAATGGACACTTAGTATAGTCTTGCATTGAGCCTTCGATATATGAACTTACTATAAGCCTTTGGGTCGTTACGCTTTGTGACTTTCGGCATTTGCCTCCAACCAATGGATGTTAAGTCGTAGACCTAAGTGGGATAGCAGCTGTAGGCTAGAAAAGGATGTAATAGTAGTACTGGTGTGAGAAATATCAGGGAAACGTTGTTGGTAGCTCCATCCGCAGTGATATGGACGAAATATTGTTAAAAGTGGCGTTTAATTGTCAAAAATACATATTCACTACTTTACTATATGAACAAATAATATATTTCGTAGCGGTTTTGTAAGCTTGGGCAAAAAGATCCTTCATGAAACATGTCTCAAACTGACATATCCCATTTGTGTTACTGAATTGCGAAATTCCAGAAATACATTCATGGGTACATACTAAGATCAAATGTGGGAAAATTCATATGTACTAAGGTCAAAATATTTTACTACAGTATGGAGTTTATCTGGGCAAAAAATCCGCCACAAACGCCGACCAAATGTGCTAAAGATCATCGGCTCAAGCCAACTATACAAAGTAATCATGTTAAAGGTCCTGGAGCCTGTTTTACTAAACATCTTACGATCATATTTTGCGTAAGTCAAAAATCAAAGTTGCATCTAGATAAGCAATTAAATGTGAAATTCTGCCGTGCACCACCTCATTGGAATCGTCTCTTAAAGACGATTCCGATGAGATATTGCAAGGCAGAATCTATCAATGAATGAAAACACCAGGTACGATTTGTGATTTTGACTTACGATCATTTTTTCTTAAGACGTTTAGTAAAACGGGCCCCTGGATAGCTTCCAAGAATAGCGGCCTTTTATTTACTCTGTCCGCCATAACAACATCGTTTTTAAATAAAATCATGCAATAGCATCAAAACAATACACTATTTAGTCCCGAGCGCACAAAGCAAACTGGACAGGTAGATGCATCACAGCCAGTATATGATTGGTCAGGTCAGGACATCGTTTCTCCCTTAGCTACGCATCGTTTTGACACAATTCCTGCACACACATCGTTTCATTGGCATAAATTTCATTTGTTTTTACTTAAAGTAGTAGACCCGTAATAGTTCCGCAAAGTTTCGGAACGTATGATCTTTCACAATGTTGACCGAGGTGTCCTAATGAAGATCATTAGGAAGCCTCGGTTAACACTTTTAAAGTTCATTACATCTTAAACAGTGCTGAACTATTACGGGTCCACTACCTTAAGAGAGTCAAATTAAAACAAATGGAGTTATATTTTTTATTCATATAGGTATGAAACTATATTTAAAACATTATCGTCCCTTATGAATGAATCTCCTTTGCTCGTTTCACACAGTGTGATATAGTCTTAAGTTCAATAGGTGTGATTGGGTGTTTTGTTTCTTGTCCACAATGAATCAAGATTTTATTCTCTAATTCTCTTGAATAAAATAAAACTTACCCAAAGCCTACGGTGATACTTGCAAATATCAGCAGACCGGTAAACCATATAAACATTTTACAGAAAACGGAAGATTTATTCTTTATAAAATTAAAGTACCAAAATAAAACATATACAATGAATATTAAAGTCGTGATACTAATATTCAGTCGTGTGAATCAAACATGATTTATATCTATAAACCAGGAAGTAAATTGTACCAATACAAAAGGGTTTTTACAGTTTTGTCGATTCGACTCTTCGAAAAATACCCTTTATATCCCATTCATTCTACGGTAGTGAATCCAACACGTCGTCTATGATTTAGGGCCGAACGATGCCTTAATTTTACTCACATATTATGTCAATCTCAGATTTTTTTGCAATTCAATGCGAAATATGCACTTTAATTCAAATTTGCAAGTCATTGTTATTTACCTTTTCATTGAACTAGGACCCGGTATAAAAATGATGTCTTGTAATGGGTATGTATGTTTTCGGGTCGTTAAAGGTATACGTTAACGGATAAAACCCGGGCGTTAATTGGAGAAAACGTGGATGAATCAGTGAATTCACGTGTCGTTAACGCCCGGCTTTTTTCACTTAAATATTTTAAGTCAGAGCCTATACACTTTCATTTTCTCGTTGTAACATTACTATAGATCATACCTAAAGACGTTGCTCTAAATCCCGTGTTAAATTGTGTGACGTCATAAGTTCACCAAGCAACGTCGGTATAAACAAGATGGACGGTAATACATGACGGCATTTAAGTAGGTTTGTAACTGGTTTTATATCGTTTCTATGAAATTATTTCGCAATTTTTGATTGAATTTATACTCTTATCTATCTTTTTATGCAATAATAGCGTTAATTCACGTTTTTTCGGGCGTTAAGATTTGCAAAAGGACCCTCAAAATGCTCATACGCCCGAGTGCGAAGCTATTTTTGGGGTCTGTACAAATGTTTACGCCCCAAAAAACGTGAATTAACACTATGAAATGCCTCTCTGGTTTCTGTTTGTGGTTCGCTCAAGCATTCGAGAAGTTATATAAATATACAGTTTGTATGTAAAAAATGCTTCCCATGCGTAGTAAATTATTTATTTGCAGAATATGATTACGACATTTCGTCGAATCCGGAAAATTGTCGAAAAAGACGTTTTGTCGTGACCGACGTTTCGTCGAATTTATTGCCGTCGAAAGTTCGTCGAAATATATCCTAGAAGGGAAAATGACAAACAATTTTTCAACATTTTATAAGTAATACAATACAATACAATACAATACAATACAATACAATACAATACAATACAATCTTTATTTGCTTAAAGGCCACCGGCCCATGCAAGTTACAAACAACAAATGTTACATTTACAAATAGGTACATTGAGAAATACATTTACATCATTATTAATATCATACAAATTTCTTTTAACTTATATTCATATTTATTCACATACACGGATGTAAATGTGCACATATACACATGCATATACACACACACATACATACATACATACGCATACACATACATACACATACACGCATATACACATACATATATATGCACATATATATATATATATATACACACATATACATATAGACATATGCACGAATAAATCCCGCTAGAAATCAGTTTTCGAGGCATATAGAAATTATAAAGCTACGTAACTGATTAGAGTGCAATTTTTTTCCTTTTATTTATGATCAATTTTAAGAGCGAAATTGCTTCATACTGTTTACGGAATATTTAGTGCTTTGGCAGACAGTGAAGACTACGATCAATCCGCATAGCAATGCAGTCTGACATCAGTCTACACATGTTGAGTGCTACAAATTTATTGTAGGAGAAAACTTTAAAAAGGATTAAAAAGTTTCACAGATTTATTTTCATTTGAATCAAAAGTTACATTATGCGAGACAAAGGTTTATATTGCAAAAAAGATTAACTTGATACTGAAATTCAGGCTTCCGTGTAAATGAAAAGCTTTGACGAAACGAAGGGCAAAGCCTTAATCATCACGGAAGGCTTTATATTTATAAAAGACACCAAAAGGGTAAATTAATGTTTATCCTTTTCATCTGAAAAACTATTCTTTCTTTTTTTAAATGCTAAAAATATGTATGTTGCAATTGATTTAATTAGATCATCGTTTCGACTCGACATAATTAAAATGAATTTAAATCTATTTGGATTCAAGACAAATTTTTCTGGAATATACTGTAAGTTTCCTAATATCACTGTAATTATCGCATTTTAATAAGAAATGGTATTCATCTTCAATTTCATTACTGTTACATAACTTACATTTTCGATTCTCCTTTAAAACATTATTATGCCTCCCATTTTCGATTTCCAGATTGTGACATGACGATTTAAAGTTCACAAGA
This sequence comes from Fragum whitleyi, assembly GCA_948146395.1. Lineage (NCBI taxonomy): Eukaryota > Metazoa > Mollusca > Bivalvia > Cardiida > Cardiidae > Fragum > Fragum whitleyi. The sequence continues at coordinate 72,341,029 of OX411543.1, read as the reverse complement.
CATGCTCTGTACTTTCTATTGTTTAAGATGTCCAAATAGTATGCATATTCGAAATTATGTTTATATTGTGCGTAAAAAGAAAGTTTGCTGCTAGAATTAATAGTTTCATGCCAATTTTGAATAAAGACTTCTTGAAACCTGTTTACAAATTGTGAAAGGAACTGCTTTTCATTATCAACATTCTGGTTATTCCAAATGTAGCCAAATCCATATTCCTGTAAACATTTACGTATTTCTGAAACCCAATTATTGCCATTTTTGTCATCTAAAACCATCATGTTATAACATTTTTGGTGGACGTTTACGTTCACCAGTGTTAATACCACGTTTGAACAATCCTGTCAGATGTTAATAGGTTTTCAAAACAGTAGTACTCATTATGATTCAATTTACTCTTTTTGAAGAATTGTAACCGTCTGACAACTATGCATTTCAAAAATGGAGTGAAACAAGGAGTCTACGTAACTGGTTTCAACCTCAAAGATATCTTTTAAGTGTGAAATCATATTCAATTCTGAGATCGGGTGAATTTTTGACTTGCGTAGAACTACTTTTCTGACAGAGTGAGTAATTTGCCCCTTATTTCCCAATGGTCAATGGGAGGTCACTAATGAAATGAAATTACTGGAATGGTAACCTCCCCTGTCACTACTAATGTATATAAAACAAAGGCAAATTAATGGAAATATCGATATACACATGAATACGGATACAGTCTGAGCAGGTAAAGTAAAGCATTCATGCCATGCAATAAGGTTTATGCAAAGGGGTTTTACTTTACATTTCAACACACGAAAGCCAAACTCGAGACGAGTGTCTGCAATTTTTTACGCGTTTATATGAACACTTAACCTTTCTTTTCTTTGAGAACGAAAATCGCGGAACAATAATTAATATCCTTTTATAGAATTTTTATCTCCACTGGCCGAAGGCCACTGGGGCTATTTTCATGGCGTTGTGTCCGTCGTCCGTTCGTGCGTCCGGTCGTAAACTTTTTCTTTAAAAATCTTCTCCTCAGAAACTACTGGATGAATTTCAATCAAACTTCACAGGAATGATCCTAGGGTGATCCTCTTTCAAAGTTGTTCAAGAAATTTAGATCCGATGACAAACATGGATTTAATGGGCGTAGCTTATTTCCAAATATGGTTAAAAGTTGGTTTTCTCAGAATCTTTTTGATGGATACCAATTAGATTTTACATGAATGATCCTTGAGTGGCCTTTTATCAGTCTATAAAAAACTATTGTGATCGGTTGAAAAATAATTATTTTAATGGGCGGAGGTCATTTCTCTTTATGTTATTTAGTGGAAACTTTGAAAATCATTTTCTCAGAATGTAACTGATGGTTTTCAACCAAATTTCACCGGAGTGATCTTTTTGAGTAACCCTTTATGAGTCTACCAAAAATTACTTTGATCGACTGAAAAATATGTATTTTATGGGCAGAGGTAATTTCTCAATATGTTATTTTGTGTAATCTTTGGAAATCATTTTCTCAGAATATTCTGAGTGGATATCAATCAAACTTCATTGTTATGATCCTTAGGCGACCCATTTATCATGTAGACAAAATTAATGTCATTGGATGAAATATATGTTTTTTTTTTTATTAGCGGAGGTCTTTTCTCTATATGTTATATAGTGGAAACTCTGAAAATCATTTTCAACATCAGAAGAATCCAAAATATCTAAAAATCTAGTCAAAACTTTTCTTTTTCTTTTACAAGAATTTCAAGCCTGTGGAGCGACCCAAGCCATTCATAGCTTTCTAGTTTAAGCAGATAACACCATAATTTTAATAATGAGATTACGGAGAACTGATTAGCATTACAAAATAAGAATAATAACCTAGATCATCTAAATGTCATTTCTTTCCTTTAATAACAAATGGATCGGAGAATCACTACTTAAACTACACCGGGAATAAATCCGAAAGTTATCGAAACCTTGTAATTACAGGACTTTGTTGACGATCCACGATATATGTTGAGAAACGTATATCTGAAGCAAGATGCGAACTTGGGTCAGGTCATTTTCCTTCTATCGTAATTTTACATGTAAAATTTCACTTTTCTCCACAAATGGAGGAATCACTCTAGTATGCCAACAGAAACGTCCACCATCAGTACTTTCAGTGCTTTGATTTCACATATCGACAGTCATTCATTTTAAGAATTTTTAACCAATATGACAAACATCGTTTTTTAGTTAGAATGTATAATGGATAACGACTGCATTCCCCTAATACAAAATAATTACAAGTGTTTTGTTTGGCATTCATAAAACGTTTGCATGCATAATACTGACATCTTTCCAGGTCTTGATAAATACCCATACCCCATATTTCAGCCCCATAGAATAATTGGGAACATATTTTTTGTATCAAAAATCTTAAAAAACATTTTGCGTGGCAGTATTCCAAATTGAAACAACGAGCTTAAAACGACGTTCAATACACGTTTTCCTTTCAGACATAATTCGTTGACCATAACATTAAAAGACAATTTCTGAGTAAAAGTGAGTCCAACATAGCAAAATCTTTGAACAGTTTCTATTCCAAAGTTATTATAAGACCATTTTCGTGTCTAGAAAGCTTACTGCCCTTACTAAAAACAACTATTTTAGTCTTCTCGATATTAACTCTTAATTTATATTCTTTGCAAAAATCCGATAATAAATTCAATTCAGTCTGCAATCCAAATACAGTTTCGGACATTAACGCCATGTCATCGGCAAACATCAAAAGCGCAAGTTCTTCCATATCTAGATGTAATTGAAAACCACGTATATTGGAATTTTTGAGAATCTTTTCAAAATCGTCTAGAAAGAGGGAGCAAAGTAAAGGACTTGCGGGACAGCCTTGCTTCAGTCCTATTAAGCTATCTATAAAATTTGTTCTGACATTATTACACTTGACACAGGATTTAACACTACCATACATTTTTACAATTGCGTTGTATAAACGACCTTTTACGCCCTTATTTCGTAAGACTTTCCAAAGAGTGGGTCTATCTATAGTATCGAAACATTTTTCGAAGTCTATAAATGCAACATATAATTTGCGCCGTTTTTTAGAAACAACGTGATTTATAATGGAATTTAACACAATTGCATTATCAATTGTTGAATAACCTGCCTTAAAGCCAGACTGGTTTTCAGAGATAATGTTAAAACTTTCCACGTAGAAATTTAATCTGTTTGTTAAAACTCGACAGTATATTTTACTGAGAATATTTTGAAGTGATATGCCTCGATAATTATTTACATCATCACGTGCCCCTTTTTTGTAGATAGGCGTAATTATTGACTCGCCCCAATTTTGTGGGTAGTCATTGTATAAAAAGATACGGTTGAATAATTCAATCACTAAGTCTAAAATTAAATCTATGCCAAATATGAAAAATTCAGGAATAACATTATCCGGCCCTGGGCTTTTTCCACTTTTCATGTGCCTAATTGCCATTTTGACTTCTTCTTCACATATCTCGCTATTAAATATGTAATGTTCATTTTCATCATCAGAAACATTGATAGGTTCGTTTACAGTTTCGTTGTTGTTTACAGATTGATCGCTTATGTCTTGTGGATTTAAAAGACCTTTGAAATAATTTAACCATTCATCGGTTGAAATTTTATTTTCAATTATTTTTGATTTGTTCGATATTTTTTTCAATTTTCCCCAAAATAATTTGGAATCTTCTATTGACTGTGATATATCATCGAGTTTTGATTGAAAATACATATTTTGTTTAGTTCTACATACACGTTATAACTCCTTCTTACTTTCTAGATACATTTGTAGAGTATTATCATTTTTATTTTTACGATATTCTCTGAGGTTTTTATATTTGTACATTTTCAAATGTTTGCAATCGGTATCGAACCATTTTTGGTAATGCGTTACACTCTTTTTACCTGTGTTTACTTTGAATGATTTGCCACTTTCGTATAGCTTATTATTAAAACATTCAATAATAGAATCCAAGCATTGTGTTTGATCGTGAATTATTTCTGAAATATTTTGCTTACATTCTGAATTGAAAATAGTTTTCATATCCTGCAGAAATTCTTCTTTTTTAATTGTAGGAATAACAAATTTACTTATATTAAAGTAATCTTTATCATCGTCTGTATCGACTTTAGTTTTAAACAATTTTGTACTAATTCGTAAAGGTAAATGACTAGATTCTGTTCGCTCTTCAACATTAAAATCAACAATGAAATTGAAGCAGCTTAATGACACTAGACAGTAGTCTATAACACTACACCCATTAGATGACAAAAATGTAACGTTACCTACATCTTTATCACTTCCAGTTCTTCCATTTAACATAAAAATGAGTAGATTTTGCATAGGTTGATTAAGTGATTACCTGGAGCATTTACCGTTTTATCACACGACTTTCTTAGTTTATTTGGTGGCTCAGAAAAAAATCATTGTACATTTCTAATTCAGATACATTGTCTTTGGCGTCAAAACACTCGTTAAGTTCACCAACTCTTGCATTTAGATCCCCTAGAATCATAAACGAACAATTTGGATAGTCAGCAATTAATGATATCATTTCTTCTTCTAGTAAAAATATGCCCTTACTAGGTTTATCATCATAGAACGGTGAGTTTTGTGGTGGTAAATACGTACAAATCAACACTAGATTTTCGTCTAGATTCATTAGCTCTTTCTGTATTTTGAATATTATTCCTGTAGTGAAATCGAAGTGAATTCTTTTCAAATATTTGGAAATATCATTTTTCACATATACCACCATGCCACTCATTGCTCTGCCATATTTAAATTTTTTAATTGCTGGTAGAAAAAAATATTCAAAACCATCTAATGAGATCATATCCACATCGTTTTTAACCTCCCATGTCTCTGATAAAGCAATAATATCAAAAGTTTGTATATATGATTTAAAGTCTTGAAATTTCAATTTAGAAACTAGACCTTCCACGTTCCAAGAACCGAAAATTAATTGTCCTTTTGGGCTTTGACCACAATCTTATTTATCCGTAATGTCATCTTCACTCTGGATAGTGCGGTTTAGGTCAATCACATGTTCAGGTGGGCCACTTCGTCTGCCTGATTGTCTGTACGAATTGCGGTTGTTTTTAGTTTTGACGATAAGTTCACCTTTGTAAAAATAGCCATTTTGACCTTTTTGTTTCAATTCACATAGAGCTGTTTTTTCTCTTGTAGTCAAATCATTTGCGAGCCTGATATTTTCCTGGCGTAGAGTATCTCTGCCGCTTAGTATTTGGTACTTTAATTCCGATGACAAAAGTTTTATTATACATGGTCGAGGTTGATTTCCTTCTCTCCCGAATCTGTATACATCAATGACGTTTTGGTCATCCCATGTTATATCTGGTCTTGCAACACTAAGAACGTCAGTGATAAGCCGTTTTTTCAGGTCATGACTATCGTTTCTGGTTTCCGGAAAGCCGAATACTCTTAAATTTGACTGTATCATCTTACGTTCAAGTCTATCGAAATTTGATTCTAAATATTCAATGTTATCCATATTTTTAGCACTATTTTCATTTACCGCATCTATGTCTAACTGTAGCATGTCCATCTTTGCGCGTGCCTCATCTTCCACAGACTCTAAATTGTTAACTCGGATATCCAAGTCTTTTTGCTTTTGTTCAATTCGATTCAGACGATCATCCATGGTTTTACAAAGATCTTTTACTTCATTCATGTCAGTTTGTAATCCCTTGATATCATTTTTGAACTCACGAAATTCACCTCTTATGTTTTTCTCATTGGCTTTTATCGCATCCAGTATTTCATTTTTATCATTTCCACTGATAGGTCCTGGATTAGATTCTATGTCTCTGGATAGAATTAATACCCGAGAATAATATGAACCGTATGTAAGTGAAATACCAGTCTGTCTGTTGTAAATGCAATGCTTGGTATTAAAGCTATGGTTTGAAAAGAGTTCCTCTTGACCTTCGTTTTGAAACATTCGTAAGCTTGTCGAACTTGTTGATAAGCAAGATGGAATAAGACCTACAGAGACAACAACTAAGGCTATACACATGACTATGAAAACTAAATAAATGCCAGTAGTAAAGGTCCTCAAATGTATATCAGTTCCTCTGGTATTCGGATTATATTTCTTATTTAGACCTTTTACTTTATAACCACGACCGGCGCCGAACAATCCGATTCGAAGTCTATATGAGTCCAAGATGTCCCCCATACTACTCAACTGCTATTATTTCAACTTGAACTAAATAACGGTACTGCTTTCAGTACGATTACATGAAAGTTAGTTCATTCACTACTATGTGATTACTGAAGCATATCCATACCTGCATTTATATACATATAAGTACTACCGGTACACTTTACAATGCTAGGTTCCCAATCTCGACCAGATCAATTCGATCAACTCGATCACCTTAAGGTTCATGTATAGTCCGTTTGACTTCTATATGGACCAACATTTCGCTGAAAATCTCAGAAATGAATTAATAAAACATTTTTTTTCTTGTCATATAATATTTTCCAACTGATACCATGACGAGTTTTGTTTTTCAGAATTTTTGAACGTCAAATAATGATTTTGTCCGTCCGTCTACATGTTAACTTTCACCTTTTCATACCTACTTGTGTCTGTATTAAATGGAACAGCGAATTGTATAACCAAAAATAGTACTGATTTGCATAGGGGCCGAGTCAAAAGTGTAAGATTTTAAGCGAGTAGTTTTAGTAAAAATTCGACTATTTTTATAAAATTAAGTTTGTCGAAGATTATAATTACCTTTGGGAATCAAATCTCAATATATTCTCTCTTTGTTCAGAAACCGTTCGACCAGATTATTGATAATTGTTTTATCTATTTTGAGATGAACCCAATATTCACATGTTAAGACCAATCAAAAAGCATTATTAAGCGAAGTCGTTGGGAATTTCACGAGGAAAGCTTGAAAAGAAGGCGAGTAATAACGGTAAAAATCACGTGATATTTAAGTTTAATATGGCATGACCGTTGATATGCTAATTAGTGTATCCAAATAAGGAAAAAGGGTCATTTCATCTGTCAAATGTTTTGTATAAAGCCACGTGATTTTACAATTATGTTTACATTTCTTACTACTGAACAGCCTCCATCACCCCTCGTGTTTAAGAGCGGAAATGCGAAAATATTATCATTAACTAGATAGACAAAATCATTAATTTGAAATCGTTTTGTTTTCAAAAAATATTTTTTGTAATGGTATTAAGCTGAAATTAAGATTTTACCACATACAAATCCTTCATTCAAGCGCAATTTCATGTAATTGATGAAAAGGTTGGTCCATATAGAAGTCAAACGGACTATAAAGTGTTTGAGACCCAATTTTAAGGGCATTCATTTGCCAAGAAAAAGCAGTTTGTCCAGGAATAATATGTATCAAAATGAAGCTATTTATGAGCACAAGCAGTTGAAAAACATAAGACTGTTATAACTATAGCGGTAAAGCCCAAACATTGTGGAAAAGGGTCATTTCGTACAGAACAAGCAACTGCATGACTGTTGGATAAAATTGGCTCATATTTTAACAAACTACAGTCAAAAGCAATATCCAGGTAGTGCTACAACTTTAGATATAAAACTCAGCCCCAAAACGTAGTTATGCAAGCAATTTATTTTGACTTATTTTATAAACACATATGTCATATATGTCATTCTAATTTTGTAAACGTGTAGATCTTTTTAGGGTATGGCGTGTTATCACAAAATAAATAGACATTAATTGTTTATATACCTGTAAGGTTGTTTAGCAATATATCAATTTCTATTTCATAGAATGATAAATATATAGTAATATTGTAGATTATTGAATTAAAAATAACTATCATTTGAAATAAATCGCAGAAAATATTTCACAATATTATGGTGTGATGTTGCACCATACCTTACATCTATTTTGAAAACAGACCAAACCGGTTTGACATGTATGTTGACAAAATAAATGGAAATTGATTGTTTCAAAAGAGCCTTTTAAGACTGAGTTTTATATCTAAGGTTGTAGCACTACCTGGATGGTACTTCAGACTGTACTTTGCTAAAATATGGGGCAATTTTATGCAACCGTCATGCAGTTGCTTGTTCTGTACAAAATGACCCTTTTCCACAATGTTTTGGCTATACCGCTAAAGCTATGGCGGTCTTATGTTGCTTAACTGCTTGTGCTCTCGAATAGCTTCATTTTGATATATAATATACCTGGACATACTGCTTTTTCTTGGCTAATGAAGTGCCCTAAATATTAGTCTCAAACACTTTACGTGAACCTTAATTCTTCGGCGGAACCTGACCAAATTTCGCCGGAGGAAATCAAGCGGCTTCTTCTCGATCGCTGGTCGATCAAACTCGACTTCTACACGAAACTTCAAGACCCTTACCCGATCGAAGCCTGATCGTCCATCCGATATCCATCCAATAATCCCGACCTTATCGATCTATACCTGATCAACTCGATCTTCATCTGAGTAGACCGAGTTGGTCGTGTTGGTAGATTTTGCGTGGTGAGCCGCGATATCTTCAATTAACTGTTAAGGTTCATGTAAAGTGTTTGAGACCAAATTTTAAGGGCACTTCATTTGCCAAGAAAAAGCACTATATCCAGGTATATAATATACCAAAATGAAGCTATTCATGAGCACAAGCAGTTAGGCAACATAAGACTGTCATAGCTATAGCGGTATAGCCAAACCATTATGGAAAATTGGGTCTCTAACTGTCTACATGAACCTTAAATTCCCGTGGTATTTTGTCGAAATGAAAAAACAGGTTAAAACAAAACACTTTAAAAAAGTGACAATTTACCTTTTAAACGAAAGTCATTGCTTGTCTTAAATCACATAAGACCTAGAGAATTCACGTGCAGAGAGTCATCGTTTGGCTACCAAAGCATCGTAATTTCAGCTTGATTAAGCTGAAGTTACAAGGATTTGGTTACCAATCTACGATTAAAGGTCTCTAATTGTTTATGTCAACTCTCTTTAGAAGTAAGTTATTACATGTAAAATCTGATTTACCTAAACCTTTAGTGCAACGACCCGTTATTAGGCTCCGCCCTGCCAGGGCATTAATTATGGATTATACCGTGTTTTAAAACAACCAGTGTCTGTTATTTCTGTATTTAACATTCAAACTGGTCCATATTCATCAAATAACGTTATTCTAGAACGTCAAATAAAGCCCGAATTTCTAGCGTTTTTCAGTGGTTTTGATTAAGCGAGATGTGCCTTGATATATCGTCATATTCGTATATTACAATTGATTTTATCATGCAATGAAGCCTGTATTGACCTTATATCAGCTGTCTGATAACATAACATGATATCAGACAGCCTATTTTTAGAAACAATTTACAAAATCTGTCACCTGAATTTCTTTGATTTCAAGGGTCAAATATAGTTAAGCGCGTAAAAAGTTTGCATGATAAACAGAATAACACATAAGTGTCTTAAAATATCAATGGTCTCTGGTCTCGGCAGCGAGAAATCATTATGTTTCGGCAAATCATCGTTATGATAAAATTCTCCCAACCTCGGCCAGATAACATTGATATTTTAAGACACTAATATATTATTCTCTATTTAGCAGTACCTAAAACAAACACGACAAACACGGCATCGTATGTCCTTGAAAATGCAAATGCAAATAGGAGAAATCTTCAGTCGCAAATGGGCAGAAATAAAGAAGATAGAATAAAGACTCGTCTTTATATATAATTGGAATTATCCCGTGAGTCGGGACGACTGGGAGGAAATCGGATGGACAGTCGGACTTCGATCTAGAAAGGGTCGTAAATGCTCGTGTATTGGTCGGGTTTTATCGTCTAACTTTCGAGAAGAAGCCGCCCGATTACCTCCAGCGAAATTTGGTCGGGTTCAGATCGAGTTGATCGGTTGAATCGACAGTGGGAACCTAGCATATGTCGAGGTTGGGAGAATTTATCATAGCGAGGCTTCGCCGAGTCATGATAATTTCTCCGAGCCGACTTCTGTTAACATTAGTATTTTAAGACACTACATAATTAATATCATTTATCTTGCAATCATTTTACTTTTTGCGAACGTAGTTCTGGTTGAGACAATGAATATGCAAATTGTTTCTACAAATAGAGGAGCACGATATCACTTCATGTTATCAGACAGGTGAATGGAGGCTTGATGCATGATAATATAATAGCATGTATAATTTGTATATTTGACTCGACTAGAATAAGTCTTTTAACGACTTCTGAGTGTAAAATAATTACGGAAAGACAGAACATAATGCGTATATATATTAATTGGTCGAAGTGATACACAGAATTTTGACCAATAGCCATTTTTTTTATTTTTTTGTAACAAAATGTCTACGTCGAAATGACACCTTGAAAATTAGTGGTATCCGACGATATTCCGTATTTGAATAATCGTCTATCGTCAAAACGTCATGGACCTACTTATATGCCGATCTGAAGGCAGTTTTGGGTTTTTTTGCGGTGCTTTCAAACACATGAATGTTAAGTAGTAGTGAAAGGAAAACAAAGCAGCTTTTTATTTTTTTTAATTTTTATTCTCTCAGGAAAGCAAGCAAGCATTCATACAAACATACATTCAGAAATAAGAATAGGACTAAAAGAAACCAAGGGAAAAGAAGTTTTGATATAATATTTATATCGTCAAAACACAGTAATTAATTTAGGAAAACAGTTATTTAATCAAGAAAAGAATATAAATCAAAACTGGTCAATTCCACTCTGGAATATAGGTTGTAAAAGCATAAACATAAAATGCCACATTAAAGCATAACAAAGGCGGTTCCGATAATACACGTATATATCGGACGAGTACTTAGAGATAGATCTACTTTGAAGCTTTAGATATATTTTTATATATTCATCTGTTGTTTTTCTCACTATTTTCATAGTTTCTGTTTGTAACTTCAACTTTTCATTCTGTTTTCCTTACATTATTTTTGAAGTTAGTAAACAATTGACACTCATACCCATTTATACCCACTATCAATCACATATATTGCACACTAAGTAATACACAAAATATGATAAAAATATAAAGCTAAATTTCTCTTGGCCCTCCCCCGTGAAAAGTAACTTAACATTCATACAAACATTCATCCGGGTACAACCATACAAACAAACAATCATTAGTACACATACAAACAAACACTTATCAACACACATACATACAAACACACATTCAACAACACACATTCAACCATTCATAAACACGCATACCGATAAATATTCATCGACATATATACGAACAAAAATTCATCTACATATTTACACATTTTTAAACAACCATTCATCAACATACATACAAAAGAATATGAACACGCATACAAACAGTCATCCATTCTCACACTTATAACAAAACATTAAGTAACAATGATAAACATTCATACCAACAAATATCTAACCATACACACGTACTCACACATTCATACAAACATTCATCAACATATACACAGATAGTTTTTTAGACTAGATAGTTACATGTTTTAGTCACCTCCGTAACACATACAAATACCATATGAGTTACAAGGGAAATTAACAATGATTGCGTATTTGCCAATATGCTAAGAAATAGAGCAGCTTGAGCAGTCACATACCGGGGTCAGTGCAACTCTATTGTAAGTGCCTTTTAATATAAAGGCTCTTACAATAGTGGTGTGCTTACCTCTCGAATTGTTGCACATCATGTAAAGAAATCTCGAGTCACTGGACCAATCTAAGTTCAGAGTGCAGCACGGTACATATTCATTATTTAATGTGATGATGTAAAGATTGGCCAGTCTTTAACTGGCCTCTTTGTAGATGTAGTATCGCCCTTTCCTTAATCATTTAGGTATTACGAAGGCGACTTTAAGGAGGAAAATTAAACAAACGTACCCACACATATACATACACATTCAGCCCACTATACAATAAAGCAAAAGCGAAAAACATGTACAAAAGCCACAACTCACTTTCTTTTGAATATTTACGATCTTCATTATTTTCCATCAAAAAAAAAAGGAAGAATTTAAAAAAAGAAGATAAGGTCTTCAATAAGATTTTTTTTATTTCACTTTGGACCTTTTTTATTCTTTCTTTTACTTTATACCACCAGAAATTTCATTTAAATGAACATAGTGAATACCCATGTCATTTTCTAATGAATCAAAATTAACTGGTTGCAGAAAAAGGGCAAGCCACGAAAGAAAAGAATAAATAAATGAATAAATAAGTAAATTAATACCCAAAGGAAGTGAGAAGAGACTAGCAAAGTCGTTATCCGTTAGGTAAATAGTGCAATCGGGACCCAGTTGCACCAAATTAAACCATTGGTTGAATTTTAACCTGGGATTATTTTCGGCAAATCAATTCTGTTGTTTCAGAACAGAACATATCCTTTAGTACGTCCAAGTACAACAATATACAATACGGACAATATGTACATAATGAAATATATGACAGTAGAATAAGAGCGCCAGTAAATCTCACAAAAAATCACACAGATATTTTTGAATGACAAAATTTTAGGACATTGTGGTTCAACTGAATCAACAAAGGCAATTGGCAATTGGAAAAATCTACATGTTTGTTAAGAATTACTCAATAGTTATCTTTGATGCAACTTGAGGCGGGTACAACGATATATGAGCATGTGCATAACATTTTCAACAATTTCAAATGTGTGCCAAGCAAAGACTCTGGCAAACCTGTGCATCCACACAGTCTTACCAGAGCCTTCACTTTGCACTTTAGAGATAGATAAGGTCTCAAGGTATTTAAAGACAGTCAGGTAATCTTCTAACTGAACCATGTGGCTGTCTAGGCTGCTCAAAAATCGCATCTCACATCACGTCAGATTGTTGGAAGTGTCATGCACAGGCACATATATTCTCGGCTAGAGTTCTATTTTCTGATGACACAGAGATGGTAACTTCCCCGGCACCCCTTCGGAACCACGACATAATTATCACCAAAAACAACTCTGTCATCGCATCGTCCTTTTGTTGGAACCCTTGTAGCGGCGATGATTTTGTATTTTCTCCCCACTAATCTACGGCAGATATTTTCCTTACAATTGATCGTTTTCGACTTTTTAGGCTGACATTTTTCTGAAAACGAAAAAAAAAATATATCAAAACTATAAAGGAATGAAACACAAGAATTTATGACCCGTCGCAAACACGTATTTGAAAAAAAAAATAATTGGTTCAAGTTGAGGTGAAACTGAATGTCGCTTTTCAAAATCGTTTTCACAAAAAGAGTTAACTTATCACTCTAGATTAGAAAAAAAGAGGACAATGATGGTCCTATATCGCTCACCTGCGTAAGTCAACTCATAACTTGTCAAACATGTTGTGAATACCAGAGATTGTTTGATGTGCATTTTGGGTAGTTTTGAAAGAAACAGACTTGAATTTCATCCTACTGTACTTTGATTTTTTTTATTTTCGTAAATTTGAACCTTTCTCTTACCATGGCAACAAAAGATGTTGATAGAATTAATTTTGTTTAACAACTTTAGTAGACATACACCTTCAGAACATCCCTGCTAAGTTTAAATTGAATGCCCTTATAGTTTTAAAGGAGAAGAATTTGTCCTAAGATTTTGGCAGTTTCAGCCATTTTTCAGCCATTCCGTTACCAAAGAAACATCAGTTTTTTATGATTGTAAAATCTCTAACAACTTTTGAAGAGCTTCATCCCAGGAGCATTCCTACCAAGTTTTTGCTTGATTAGCCTAGTGGTTTAGTAGAAAATATTTTTTTCTAAGATTTTTGGCATTTTTGGGTCTTTGCGTAACCATGGCAACCAGCAGTTTTGCTAAAATTAATTTCTTTTAACAATTTCAAAAAAACCTTCATCCAAGGAACATCCCTGCCAAATTTTAGTTTGTTTTTTCTAGTTGTTAAAGAGAAGAAGATTTTTTTAAGATTTTCGGCAATTTTTGCCATTTTTCAGACTTTCCGTTTGGAAACAAGAGTTTTTGATGAAATTATTTTTTTATCAACGTTTGAAGATCTTTACTCCAGGATCATCCTTACAAAATTTTCAGCTTCATTGGCAAAAAGGTTAAGGAGGAGAAGAATTTTTTCTTTGTTTGAAATTTTCGGCAATTTTTCAGCCTTTTGGTTACCATGGAAACCAGAGGTTTTGATGAAATTATACTCTTTTAACACCTTTTGAAGAGCTTCAAACAAGCAACATCCCTGCCAAGTTTCAGCTTGACTAGCCTAGTGGTTTAGGAGGAGAATTTTGGCATTTTCGGGCCTTTATGTAACCAAGGCAACCAGACTTTTTGATAAAATTAAATTCTTTTAACAACTTCTAGAGACTTTCACCCAATGAACATCCCTGACAAGTTTCAGCTTGATTGGCCTAGTTGTTTAGGATGGGAAATGTTTAAAGAAATTGTTGACGCACGGACGGTCATACTCGAGTTGATGGTGTATGGAACTGTTTTCCAGACATCGGGGTTTCCAACAGGTTGCTTTTTTAACGACGCTAGCTTCAACTTTCGAAATAACGTTGTTTCGATATACTGTTTCATTTTCTAAAAAAACAATTATTGCCTAAATCAACCAGATGGATTATATGTCCATGTATTCACGATTAAGGGTCCTTAAATTTTGCCCTTGTACACTAAGAGAAGGTTGTCACTTTCGAAACTTACGAATCTCATCTTTCGACGTTTCCTAGGCCGTGAATCAAAGCTTTACATAACTACATTAGATTGAAAGGTTTGAACGTCACTTTTAAAATTATATCACATTCATTGGTGTTTGATATCTTATAAAGAGAAGACTTCGCCTCATTTGTATATTCATGAAACCGGACAAGTCTTTTGTCCTTAAGTATACCGGAAATGAAACTTTGATAATAATTATCATATTAATCCGTAACATATTCAATATAAAGAAATACTCACTCATACAGAACACGAAACTAGCTCGGCAGCCTTTTTTCACTGTAACCGATTTATGATCATAATACCAATCACGCCCTTGTTTGCAAACGCCGAAACCACTTTTCCTTGGGGTAGAGAGACGTTGGGTCATGGACAAGCACACAGACGCAGCCTTTTTGGGGTCTACTCCGGTCCCACAGTTACTGGCCTTCTTCCATTCCATCTTTGGGCAGACCCTCGTAATTTTATAGTCGCAGTAACTGTTCATGCCTGAAATTTAGGTCCGACTTATTTCCTGCCCCTCGTCAACTATCAGAATAGCCAATTCTATGCCATTTTGATGGTCGATATTGGGACCAGTCTAAAACTGGTAGTCCGCTTAGAGACTTCTTCCCTTCCATCTTTGGGCAGACCCTTCTAATTTTATAGTCGCAGTAACTGTTCATGCCTGAAGTTTAGGTCCAACTTATTTCCAGCCCCTCGTCAACTTTCAGAATAGCCTATTCTATGCCGTTTTGAAAGTCGATATTGCGACCAGTCTAAAACTGGTAGTCCGCTTAGAGAAACTGTAGATATAAATAAATAATACGTACTTAGTGTTTTGTATGAATAAAAATATCTAACCAGGTTGGGAGAATTGATTATTGTCGCGGCTCTGCCGAGACAATTATCAATTCTCACAACCGAGTTAGATATTTTTTTCATATAACACACTAAGCACGTATTATATTTATCTTATAACCTCTTCTTGTCTTATTTTCGTCGATGTTTCTAACTGAAACGCAAGTTTCTAAAAATAACCGCATTATATCATTGTTCTAAGAATAACTATGTGATATCATTAAATATATCATACGGGATGTTATCACACGGATATTTGTATAGTTATAAGATAAAAAGTTATATCAGGTTGCGGGTGGGTATAAATGCCAGTTATATCAGATGGTCAAGTTATTTCAGTCCCGGATAATAACTGGGCGTAGACTTAGAAAAGGCTATTCTAGGCTATTTTGATTAGTCAATATTGAGATAAGACTAAAATGCTGTCTGAGAGGTACAGGTATTTACACCGTGAAATTTACATTCACATCAATCAAACCTATTCTAAATCGCTCACTCAGTGCTTCATTCATTCATTCATTCATTCATTCATTCATTCATTCATTCATTCATTCATTCATTCATTCATTCATTCCAAACACTCACACATACCATTCAAAAACGCTAATACCCATAGAAAAAATATAGAATCAACAACGTCATTCAAAATACAAGTACAGTTCATTACACCTTGAAATTGACATTCACCTCAATCAAAACTATTCTAAATCGCTCACTCAGTGCTTCATTCATTCATTCATTCATTCATTCATTCATTCATTCATTCATTCATTCATTCATTCCAAACACTCGCTCATACCATTCAAAAACGCTCAAGCCCATTGAAAAATATAGAATCAACAACGTCATTTAAAATAAATTTGGATAGAGAAAATCGCAATCTCACTTGCATAATTCAAATTGTAAGCGTTTAATAGGTTCTTCAAAAAAAGGAAGCTATCTATAGAACTTGTTTGCATATCTTATTTAAAAGGAGGTTTTCAATATCGCTAATTTTGTTCATGCTGAACAAAATTGGCGATATTGGATTACCTTCCATTAAATTATTTCAAAACTAGCTCCATACACTCAATCAATTTCATTCCTAAATCAATTCAAAATCATTCACCTTGTCAATTTCACGACGTTGTTAACTGTACTCTGATAAAGTTGGCAACAATGCCTGGCCGGGGCCAGAAATAACTTGACAAATTCATCAATGATTGTGTTGGTTTGTGTGGATTTGGAAGCATCTGATTTGTCCATAAAGATATATACAAATATACTTTTAGAAAATTATGGGTGTACATAGATTTATTGAATAAGGTCAATTATATCGTTGATTTCGTTCATAATTGAGGCGAAATTAGCTTTATAAAATAAAAATTACCCCCCCCCCCTCTTTATTATATTATTTGCATAATTTTCGTTCTATTTTATTGATAGATATAAGGCTTATTAAGTAAATTTACCTGTCGATCCTCCTGTGCCTGATGAACCCCCGGAACCTCCTGGTGATCCTCCGGAACCTCCCGATGAACCTCCGGAACCTCCCGATGAACCTCCGGAACTTCCCGATGATCCCCCGGAACCTCCCGATGAACCTCCGGAACTACCCGATGAACCCCCGGAACCACCTGAGGAACCACCTAAGAACGATAGAGCATATCTTATATTTGCACCAGTATAAAATCCATGACCTTTTTCCCGACAAGGCGGAGTCTAAGTAACGGTGTGTTGCGTTTAATGTTTAGGTGACAATGGACAGCTGTCTCCCGACTCTATAAACCTGAAGTGGGTTTTCGTTTATTTTACGGCTTTTTGCGCGTTGTTTAAAAAGATCGGTTTTAATAAGATTCTGCTTATGTAAATAACATAGAACAAAGGGCTGGGTACGTTTTGGGTCGATTTTGGCCTATCACAAAATTATTTAAATTTGGGTGATTGTATAAAAATCTTTGTAAGAGATCTCAGTGAAAATTTTATGTGAATAGGATGCTTATAGCGAAAGTTATACCTTCCTAAAGACAACAACCCTTTAACAATTATTACGATAAAATGACGTCAATGACGTACAAACGTCACGTTCTCATATGGTAACGTTTCTCCTCGTATAATTAGAGTACTTTATACAATTCCCGAAAAATAGTTTCAACCACCAAATAACTGTACGCTTATTAATTCTGATAATCGCTCAGGCTTTCATTAAAATAGTCATGATCGACAAAGATGTATACGTTATATTGACACTACTCAGACCACGGAAGTTGTTCACTCTCCACGTTTTTCATTAAAATGAGCGTTGAGCTACTTTACAAAACCTCGCTTCGTGTTTATTCTCGGCAATGTGTATATTCTCTACCATTAATCGATTTCTGTAATTTATTGAGTGTTAATTGACCATTAAAATAGCTAAACAATTCCCTTTCTGGTACGATGACCGAAAACAAAACCTTTTGATTTCGGCAAGTAATAGCGCCGACGATCTTGCTGTATTATTTAGTCTCTGAAATCTATGCAATAAAGCGAAAAAACCAATGCCAGGCGATCGTCTTTTAATGTCAAAAAAATTGTATATACAGTTTTATTCTTTTCAGACTGAACACAGACATGGGTGAGGAAAATTGAAATTACTTGATAAATAAAAGTGTAAGATAAATGATTTTCGAGTCTTAGAATATTGCTTTATTCTTCGTTTTCACAGATTATAAAATCATGCATGTCGTTGTTATGACCCGAAAAGATCGTACCCATATCTGATTCAAGCCGTCGAACGCATTTATTTTGTTATAAACTTCGTATTTTAATTGGTACCAATTGATTACTTCTCGTATATTTAAAAAACCGAACTGACAAGATATAAATTAAGCCGTAATAAGAAAGTATGCCCAATTGTAATCGCCTACCCGCTGCAAAAATAATATCAACAGTCCCGTTTTCCTCGATTTTGAAATCTGTATCGTAGCCACAAGAAACGACTAAATCATGAATTTATCCTAATAATGAAAAGGGTTTAACATCATGGACAAGCACAAGCCGCGTGCAAGCTTTGAAATTTCTGCCAAAAATAGCCGACGGCGTCTTTGATCACATGTTCACACTCTACGTGAAATAAACTGTTCCGCATCCTTTGACTCAATACGAGACTAAAATGCCTAATTGCTCAAATAGCCACTTGGATTATATTTCGAATCATTGAAACAAATAAGAATTGAAATATCGGTTACTTCTTTCTATTCGGTTGTTTCTTATGAGTATCAGTATTAATAAAATATCATGTGTCCGACTAAAGATTTTATTTATTTTCGTCAGTGGAAAATGAAATCGTCGTAACTAGAAATGACCTACAGAAAAATCAATCCCGCGGTGTTTTTTTTTTCAAGAAAATATTTATGAAAATATTTTAGATACAGTTTTAGATATAAACAAAGTAGAAAATTTATTACAATCTGTGTAAATTATACAGTCACTACAATCGCTAATTGATAAGGTAGGTCTCAAGAGTTGATGCATTTTTCGATCTTCAGTTAATCTCGTAAATGAAGCCAATCGCCGTAACTTAAGTATTTGTGTGGTGTTGCAGGAATAATATACTTTCGGTTGTAAAAATAGGGAAAATTTCATCAGAGATTGTGAAGCAATTTCTCTGAAATCGGGGTATATGCGACTTTTAGAGAAATCAATTTTCCGAAACTCGGCCCGAAAGTTTGGCGGTTTTCGCAGTGTTTTTTGGGAATGGGCGTGTACTTGCTTGATTGATTGAATGGAGTTTAACGCCGCTTTCAGTATTTTTTCAGTTATATCGCGGCGGCTGGAGCACCTAACAATGGTTTCCTGGTATTTCTCTCACCAGTACAACCATCACATCCTTTCTTAGCCTCCAGCTGCCATCTCACATAAGTATACGATTATCAACCCATTGGTGAGAGACAAATATTCGGAAAGAATGAGTGCCGCCGTCGAGGATCGAACCTGGAACATCTAGATAGACAGTCCGACTTTTTTTAAATCAAAATTGTGGCAATCGCCTATCTTTCATTATCCTGAAGGCAACAACCAACCAAGCAATTAAAAACAAAATAATCAAGCAAATAAAAAGGTTAAAATCAGTGATGGTTTTGTTTGTTTGTGTTTTTTGAAATTGCGTCGACTTTACTTGTAATGTTAAGTGTTTTGTTTTATAAGTTATTCAGACAGATGGACAAATAGACGGACGGACGGACAGACAGATGGACAACGGTAATATAATGTGCCCCGATCTATCAATTCGAGGGGTATAGAATTATAACAGGTCTCCTGTTCGATACCCGATGGTAGCCCCTTGACAGTAAAAAAACATCTAATGCAATAAATCATAGATACTACGTAAATATTTCAAAATTGAACTCACTCCCCCCCCCCCCCCCCCTTCTGAGAGAATAGATTGCTCTTGTGATATAGAATCCATACAAACAGTTTAAGGCATGGTCATCTAGAGGATCTATAACGCCAGTTAAGCTGAAGATTCGCTTTTTTAGGTCGTCAAACGACAACGATGTAGAAAATTGACATCAAAACGATTAATATAAGCACACATACTTTCCCTTTATTCTGACCAGAAATGATGGGCGCATTTGATAATAAAAAGAATAAAAAGAATTTAAAGTTAGTAGTTTAATCCATTATCACATAACATAAACGTAGGTGACAAGTTTAGATTTTTGCAAACTGTTTAATGAATATAGAAGAGAAACACGAAGGGAAACGGAGATGTTGCGATGTTCCTTTCCCCGTAGAATTTAGCAATTCTTTTTTCCCCGTGAATTGCGGGATTACCTGTGGCCCATGGATATATTGTCTTCAGTCGAAGATGCCTTTTAAAAGTTAAATGTAGTTTTAATCTCTGATCGAAAACTTGATCATTGAAGAAGAAATATTATGTAGGTTTAAACCGATATAGGGTTTCTATTTCCACTTACGAAATAGTGTGATATAATAAAACGTAGCGAAATGCGCAAACCTGTATTGAGCTTTTACACGAAAACATAATTTTAGTATTGTACATAACTATCATTTTCATCGTTTTTAATGACGACTTTATGACAAATGATTAATCTGAAGTCGAAATGCAATAAATATAGACCTCTGACTGTAGACAATTTTAGTTAATATTTTTTTCAAGTTATGGAATAGGAGGCCTAGTGGACTCGGATTATTTAAACTACCGTTAAGGGAAACGACTCGTTGGTGTGTACTATCTGAAATATGTAGCAGTTATCTATGCTTAATAATTTCGTCACAGATGCTTTTTGACGTCATAAAGTCTCGGGGTGTATTTGTAAACAAAGGGATTAAAGGTTATTACCTGTATGTACATATAGTAACGTGCTATTTCTCTTGTCTAGCACGCGTGCAGTTAAAAATTCAGCGAAAGGAATAGGGAGAGGATTTCAGACTCTATTTGTGTATCATTCTTTATTCATTGGACTTAAAAGGATATTCATCTGGTCATTTCTTCAAGATTACAGACTCTGGCATTGGGCGCTAGTTATCGTGTGTACTTGAATGTTGTTGTATATAATCTAGCATTCATCTACATTTGGCTGTTGTCTACGCCTTTAATCAGCAGTTTCGATATTTTGTTTGCATATCTGTGTCGAAAGTACTGTCCTTTTCACCAGGTAAGAAAGTTTGGTGTTTGCTAAATATTTCATCTAAAATGCGTAATAAATTGGATGGACGGGTCGGCCTGAGTTTTCAGGTTTGTATCATATGGGTTGCATTACGTTCTCATCGGTAACGTCCGCCATTTGTAAACGTAAGTTTGTCAAACGTCATTTTGAAACACCTATTTTATTAAAATTCACTGTTTGTGCATTCGCCAACCGAGCTGAATTTTGCATATTATGATTCAGTGTGAAAAGTTGCCATACCATTATAAAATTATCTACTCGGTTGCAGAACGCACAGTCGTCGAAAAACGCGATCAATTCTTATAAATACTCAATAATAGCTTAATTTCGGGTATTAAGGAACGTTCGTTGTCACTAGCGACGTCACTTTGGCGACGTTTCGTCGTATCAAACTTGCGTTTTTCCAATCTTTGGTCATCTTGCTATCGAACTGGCATAAAAAGGAATAGGGTCGTCGTCGAAAAGTTTTTCTCGAAAATATGGGCCAAATCGGCCCAAAACGTACCTAGCCCTTTCATTACTAAGGTTCTTTTTAACATTTGATATCAAATGAAAACCTGCATCATTCAGTTTAACAAAAACAATACGTCATTAGTGTTATTCAATAAGGAGGGGTCAATATAAGATAAGGTAAATCTTCATTATATGCATGGAAAGAAATACTGATTTGTATACCAAATAAAGGGAAAATATAGTTTTTTAAACATATCAGAAAAATCCATTTGGTATTTTCTTCAACGCATAGGTTTTTGTGGCATTTCCCCCTTAAAATTACAAAAATGTGTGCATTTTTAACTAATTAAGGCATATTTTGCAAATGCAATTGGTCAAAGAGAAATTGCCTTGGCAACAACCATTATGTACATGTACAAGGTCTATCAGCATGTATGTGTTTTCTAGCTATCAGCTGATACTGAGTTTATACTAGACCTGAAACGTATATGGACGTTTTACTGAAAAATGGCAAGTACCGCTAAAGGACAGAAAACTCTAGCCTGAAAGCGAGCATGGAAAGGTACCTTCAAATTTTGATATAATGTCTATACAATATTAGTCTATAACATATGTAAAGAAGAAAAAGATCATTGGGCGGAAAAAATGACGACATGTACCCAATGCTACCTTAAGGCTAGTCAGCATTTTTTTTATATCTACTCACTTTTATAGATAGTCGACATGTTTAGATTGAACTTTAATTTGTTGGGTGGTAATTAAGCTGAAGAAACGGATCTTGGTAACCCACCGATAATAGTACACTATAGTGCGGTTTTATTGACTTGGATCTGACCCCTGCTATTTAGATGAATAAAAATATGGTTATTCCTACTTGGCTTTGCACGTGCTTTCATAGGAATGAATAACAAACGGTATTGAATGTATTACACATTTTGTTAATTGATAAAATATGTCGGTAACTGTTATTTAAGCATTTTTTCCACAGAGGTCAAAGTCGGGTCAAATTAACCAGGCTATACCTAATTTCGCTTAACATGTTTATCCATCTGGTTTAAGGATATGGTAATTTGCAGGTGTTAATTTATATGGCTAATAATGTAATATATGCTGAACCACTAAGAAAAAGTCTCAGTAAAACAAATATCTAAGGCCAAAGAATTATGGCGAAACCAAACTCACTCAAATCTACGCAATGTTGGCGATGAGGTTTACTGAATGGATGAGTGGTTATCATGACATGGTTTTAAGTATATTTTTGTGCTTTCTCTGAGACTAATTTCAAAGATGTTATCGAAGAATCAATTGTTCTTTGAAATTCGTGTTTTCCATTCCTTCGTTGCCCATACTGACTGTTTCCATTTAAAGTTCTAAGGCTATTGGTGAATAACTGATATCTGTCACAAACACATAGCTGTTTCTGGTGCAAGATTTCTTTAAATTCATTTTTTTCACTGATTTGGAATGGAGTCTCGGAGGCTTCTTTATGAAAATTGACACCGATAATCAATACTTTTTTGGCACTTTTAAAACCAGTACCTATTGAAAAAAGTGTGAAACAATTTTTTTATTTCGCAAAATTCCACTGACATTTTTTCCCATCTAAAGCAGTAAGTACCAACACTATAACCACCATTTAAACAGTAACGGACCAATTTGACCAAAGGGATATTTTCTTTTTAAGTTTGAGTCCAGGGGGCCGTTTTACTAAACATCTCACGCAAAAAATAAATCGTAAGTTTTAAGCACAAATCGTACCAGGTGTTTTCATTCATTGTTAGATTCTGTCTTGCAAATATCTCATCGGAATCGTCCTTAGAAGACGATTCCAATGAGATAGTGCCTGGCAGTATTCCATATTTAGTTACTGCAGTAAAAACAACTTTAATTTTTGACTTACGCAAAAATGATCGTAAGATGTATAGTAAAACAGACCCCAGATGAGTCCATTGTCAGGAAAGAACATCTCTTTTTGTATTATCTTCTCTACAAATCTAAATCATGCGAAGTTTCTTTTGTTGTTCGGTATATATTATGCTATGTATGGTATTGCCAATGATATTCATGGTGTATTTTTCGATTTAGACACGAAATTTAAAGTCCATTGTTGTAAAAATGAACTTTTAGCTTTTGACGCATTGCTCCAAAGAATTTTTGTGAAACA
Organism: Fragum whitleyi; assembly: GCA_948146395.1. Lineage (NCBI taxonomy): Eukaryota > Metazoa > Mollusca > Bivalvia > Cardiida > Cardiidae > Fragum > Fragum whitleyi. The sequence continues at coordinate 72,317,217 of OX411543.1, read as the reverse complement.
TCTGAAGCGAATATTTATACGCTGGAATATTTAAACGGACCCTCGTTATTTTCCTGAAAAGAGAAACTGTCGTTTGTCTCATTAAGAAAGAAATTCTAATAAAGCTTGATCTTAAAGCTATAAAGAGAAAAACAAAAACATTGGTCAAAAATTCCAGGGAACCCGTGATTTCAAAATGCAAATTAATGAGTGAGAAAATTCTTTCATTTTACGTTTGTTTAGAAACAAAACAATAAACAAGGTCATAGATTTTTCTTTCAATGTGAAACGTATGTTCCTGGCACAGAAATTTTACCAACGTTTAAAAAGTATTGCACAGTTAAAGACATCGTAAAATTGACACTTATCCCGATCAAAATCATTCGAAATAATTCACTCAGTACTCCATTCATTTTTTCCAAACACTCACACAAAATGATCAAAAACGTTTCAAAATGGATTTTTAATTATCTGATTGATAACACAAACAGAAAAGTACTTATATTTTATTAAACGGAGGTGATTAATATCGCTAATTAAGTTCATCTTGAACAAAATTAGCAATACAGGATTACCTCCCTTAAATTTCAGCCAAAACTCGCTCCACACTCTCATTCAATTTTGTTCCAAAGTCATTCCAAAATCATTCATCTTGTCAATTTCACGACGTACTATCTTCCGAGAATTTCTGAGACTGAAAATTTGGAATTCCTGTATAAAGTGCGACTTTTGTAGCTAAAAAACCCAAAACTGGTTCTTATCTTTGAACGCAGTTTTTTGTTGCTCAGGATAAAATCTCGGTTCACTTCCTTTATAACCATTAACCATGAAAAAATGTTTTATTACCGAAGTGATTTATATCTTTTTTACATGTGTATATAACCATTTTCCTACAATCGGATTTTTCGGCATTGTTAAAAATCAAAAAGGCTAAATATTGAGGAAGAAACAGAAATTACTTGTATGAAGCAATTGTCTTTTTTTCTCAATGTTTCTACAATATCTCGTAGTAAATTTTCAGTTTCAACGCGCATTGAATTTTCTTTGAATTTTGGTATAAAGACTAAAAATGTTCCCTTTTTTAAAATCTGAATAAGGCAGCTGAATTTACCATATGACGTTATTAAGGCACGTTTTCCTGTCCAACGTTCAGGATGACAAGACGGTACAAACATTTTTCCTATTATACCCCGCTTTGCACGCAAGTGAACATGCAAAGCGGGATATTATAGGAAAACTGTTAGCACCGTTTTGTGATTCCGAACGCAGGGCTGGATAACGGATCATTATGTTTACCTGTCGATCCTCCACCGTTATTTGCGGAACCGCCTGTGTTGGTTTTACAATTGCTTTCATCAACTTTTTCTGCCCAATCGCACACATTTAGATCCGTGTTGAACAGTTGTCCCTCGTCACAATTTTTCTCTTTTCCAAAACCGTGATTGCATCTGTAAAAGCCTTTGCAATCTTGTAAGGGATAATATTTGCCATCTTCCTGGTTCTTTTCCTTGCAATTCACACCTGTGTGACAAAATACATTCATACATACTTACACACACGCCTAAATATCTTTTGTATATACCTACAGCACACTCGGCCATTTTCGTAAGCAGCAATAGACCTTCAGCTGTATAGACGGGTGAGTATGTAAAAAAAAATGGTACCGGAAACAGTGTTAAAAATAAGTTCCTCAACCGGAGCCTAAATCTGTATATTTCAAGAGCATAATTGAGACTTAAACGACAAAGCATTCTATTGAAAAATAAGTTTTTCAGCTGTGAATTAAGATAAAGGTTTAAGGAATCGAAGGGTTCAAGGCATTGACTAACGAGTACCGTTGGCGACGTCGAATGGTTTCATTCAAATTTCGAGTACTTACGTGATTTAAGGTAACTGCGGACACATAGAGGACCATTTTAGGTCCAAATTTTAAATTGGCTGCAAATCATGCCTAATGCGATAAAACTATACTTTGAAGTACCCGCTTTCATATTTCGGTCATAGAAAGGAATTTCATAACGTAGAGTTGACGTCATGACGTCATCAAGGGACCGACCCCTTTTTTAGGGGCCAAAATCAGTAATTGTCCATTTTTTCGGTAATAATAAACCGATTTTCATCCCGAAAACGCCATTTGCTTCGTTTAAAGACACCGGATCTTATGTTGTATTGATATGCGGATATAAGTGTAAGAAATACAATTAAGTGTTACGTATTAAATGTTAATGCCTTCTGCGTTGCTATTTTCGAGTACAGTCACTAGAAATATTGCCTTTTTTCTCGAAAATTTGTCCGGTGACCTATGTCGAAATTTAGATATGTTGCTGCCAAACCATTCCACTGAAGAAATTTGAAATAAAAAAAATGTGTCTTCGGGTTAGATTTTTTGTTAAATTCGATTCCGCGAAGATAACGCAAATCAGAGGTTATTTCAACGTTGCGTCAAATGTTCACTCAAGCTGTCTTTTTAAATGGATAAAACTTATGTGTTTTATTTTTATTTCTTAAAATCACATTCAGATTTAATACTTTTGAACCCTATATTTTACGATAAACCCAAATTTCAAATATTTTAGAATAAGTTATTGCACGGAGATTGGCGCCAAATAAGCATAAGTGCAGATGGTTTTAGTGCGACGCCGAATCCGACGAAAACTGTTCCAACAACTTCACAAAATCGAATTTAATAAAAAATCTAACCCGAAGACATATCATTTTTATATGATTAATGCAAAGCATATTCCTTTCGCTACAAAATAACAAAAAATCAGCATAGGTCACCGGACGAAATTTTGAGAAAGGGCTGGGTACGTTTTTGCCCGATTTTGGCCCATCACCAAATTATGTAAAATTTTTGGTGATCGTTAAGAAATATTTGCGAGAAATCTCGGTGAAAATTTTATGTGAATAGGATGCTTATAGCGAAAGTTATATCTTCCTAAAGACAACAACCCACTAACAATGAATTCGATAACATGACGTCAATGACGTGCAAACGGCACGTTCTCATATAGTAACGTTTCTTCTCGTATTATTTGAGTATTTTTTACACTTCCAGAAAAATAATTTCAATCACCAAATACGCGTATTTATTCTGATAATCGCTCGTGCGTTTGTAAGAATAGTCATGATCGACAAAGATGAATACGTTATATTGAAACTACTCAGACCACGATAGTTGTTTACTCTCACCGTTTTTCATTAAAAGAAACGATGCACTACTTTAAATAACCCCGCTTCGTGTATATTCTCGGCAATGTATAAATTCTCTACCATAAATCGATTTCTGTAATTAATTGAGTGTTAATTGATCATTAAAACGGCTAAACAATTCCCTTGCTGGTACGATGACCGAAAAAAACCTTTTGATTTAGGCAAGTAATAGCGCCGACGATCGTGCTGTATTATCTAGATTTTGAGATTTATGAAATAGAAAAAAAGCGATCGTATTCTAATATCAAACATTTTGTATATACAGTATTTATTCTTTTCAGACTGTCGAACTCAGACTTGGGTGAGGAAAATTGAAATTACTTGATAAATAAAAGAGTTAGATAAATGATTTTCGAGTCTTAGAATATTGCTTTATTCTTCGTTTTCACAGATTATGAATTATGCATGTCGCTGTTTTGACTCGAAAAGATCGTAACTATATCCAATTCAAGCAGTCGCAAGTATTTATTTTATTACAAACTTCGTATTTTAATTGGTACTGATTGATTACTTCTCGTATATTTAAGTCGCGAACTGATATAAATTAGCCGTAATAAGAAACAAAGCAATAGTGTCATCGCCTACCTGATGCGAAAATAAAATCAATTGTTCCGTTTTCCTCAATTTTGAAATCTGTAGCGTAGTCATAAGAAACGATTATATCATGAATTTATCCCAATAATGAAAAGGGTTTAACATCATGGACGAGCACAAGGCGCGTGCAAGCTTTGGAATCTCTGCCAAAAATAGCCGAAGGCGTCTTTGATCACATGTTCACCCTCTGCGTGAAATAAACTATTCCGCATCCTTTAAAAGTTTGGCTATATAACATCTGTTACTGCATGCACATGTATATAAAAATCAGTTCTGTTTTGTTGTTGCTGTTGTTGTTGTTGTTGTTTTTCTTTAATCTTTTTTAACATATACGCCACCGTTCATATTGAAATGAATGACAACTTGTATTTCTTGCAAGTACATTACCCAGTGAAGCGTATTTCATGCGTCTTTTTTAAATCAAAATTGTGACTATCGCTTGTCTTTCATTATCCTGAAGGCAACAACCATTGTATCTTGAAAAGTCTTGAGGTAACTTGCAATGTTAAGTTTTTTTGTTAAGTTATGCAGACAGACGGATATATAGACGGACGGACGGACAGACAGATGGACAACGGTAAATCATGTGGCTCCGATTTGTCGATTAGGGGCCATAAAATTAATACAGGTCCCTGTTCGGGAGACATATTCAATAGGCGTGGGATATTTATCTCCCACCATCACTAGCATAGCATGATACATGCCCAGACCTGCAGCTGATATATCGCTTTGGTATACGTTTATTCATCCATTGCTGAGAGGCGAACATCGGAAAGGATATGTGCCGCTACCGAGGATTGCACCCCTGACTCCCCCTGATTGAAGACGGGGAGTTCGATGCACTTCGACATCGCACTGTGTTCGGCGCTATGACGGCGACAAATAACTTACCAAACCTTAAAAAAAAAATCCTACAAGAACAGTCTTCATTAAATGAACTTAGTGTTCTTTATTTTTTTAATTCTGGTCTAATGCTTTTAGGCAAAATGCATAATGCCATTCGTATAAATATGATAAGAGGTAGTCTGAAAATATTGGTCAAATCTGAGACTAAGGGTATCCTTAGTAAGCGGATGTAACTCTCGGTCGTAGCCCATTGACAGAGAAAATATCTAATTCAATAAATACTACATAATCATTTCAAAATTGAACTCAGGGTCCCCCTTCTGAGAGCATAGGTTGCTCTTGTGATATAGAATCCATACAAAAGGTCATACACAGGACCATCTAGACGATCTCTATCGTCAGTTCAGCTGAAGATTCGCTTTTTTGTCGTCAAACGACCATGATGCAGAAAATTGATATACAATCGATTAAAATAAGCACACATACTCTACTTTTTTTCTGACCAGAAATGATGGGCGCAATTGATAATAATAATAATAAAAAAGAAATTATATTTAGTAGTTTAATCCATTATCACATAACATAAATGTAGGTGACAAGTTTAGATTTTTGCAAACTGTTTAATGAATATAGAAGAGAAACACGAAGGGAAACGGAGATGTTGCGATTTTCCTTTCCCTGTAGAATTTAGCAATTCTTTTTTTTTTCACATGAATTGCGGGACTACCTGTGATAATTATTTCGCATAATTGTAGGCCTATTACGGTCTGATGGTGCAAGTACACAGCAAAGGTGTTCTCAATAGGGCATACTTCTCTCTCGATATGTTTACTTGCAATTGTACACGCAGAAAAGGCCGCGCAGAATGAAGAAGCTGTACATAGCTGCTTACGGTTTCACTCTGGCCCATGGATATATTGTCTTCAGTCGAAGATGCCTTTTAAATGATAAGTAGTTTTAATCTCTGATCAAAAATCTTGATCATTGAAGAAGAAATATTATGTAGGTTTAAGCTGATATTGTTCTTCTATTTACAGTTACAAAATAGTGTGATATAATAAAACGTAGCGAAATGTGCAAACCTGTAATTAGCTTTTACACGAAAACATAATTTTAGTATTGTACTCTTTTTCATCGTTTTTAATGACGACTTTATGAAAAATGATTAATCTGAAGTCAATATGCAATGAATATAAACCTCTGCCTATAGACAATATTCGTTAATATTTTTTTTCAAGTTATGTATTAGTGGGCCTAATGGACTTGGGTTATTTAAACTACCGTTAAGGGAAACGACTCGTTGGTGTGTACTATCTGAAATATGTAGCAGTTATCTATGCTTAATTATTTCGTCACAGATGCTTAATGACGTCATAAAGTCTCTTGATGTATTTGTAAACAAAAGGATCAAGGTTATTACATGTAGATCAAGCAACGCGTGCAGTTAAAAATTCAGCGAAAGGAATAGGGAGAGGAGGGAGAGGATTTCAGACTCTATTTGTGTATCATGCTTTATTCATTGGACATAAAAGGATACTCATCTTGACATTTCTTCTTACAGACTCTGGCATTGGGCGCTAGTCATCGTGTGTACTTGAATGTTGTTGTATGTAATCCAGCATTCATCTACATATGGCTGTTGTCTACGCCTTTAATCAACTGTTTTGATATTTTGTTTGCATATCAGTGTCGAAGGTACTGTCCTTTTCACCAGGTAAGAAAGTTTGATGTTTGCTAAATATTTCATTTTAAATTCGAAATAAATTGGATGAACGGGTCGGCCTGAGTTTTCAGGGTTGTGTCATAAGGGTTACATTACGTTCTCATCGGTGACGTCCGCCATTTGTAAACGTAAGTCTGTCAAACGTCATTTTGGAACACCTATTTTATTAAAATTCAGTGTTTGTGCTTTCATCAACCGAGCTGAATTTGGCATATTATGGTTCAGTGTGAAAAGTTGCCATACCATTATAAAATTATCTACTCGGTTGCCGAACGCACAGTCGTCGAAAAACGCGATCAATTTCTATGAAAACTCAATAATAGCTGAATTTCGGGCATAAAGGAACGTTCGTTGTCACTAGCGACGTCACTTTATCGACGTTTCGTCGTATGAAACTTGCGTTTTTTTAATCTTATATCATCTTGCTATCGAACTGGAAAAAAATGAATAGGGTCGTCGTCGAAAAGTTTTTTCTCGAAAATATGGGCCAAAATCGGCCCAAAACGTACCCAGCCCTTTCTACTTATTTACAAAAAATGAAATGAAAAAAGGAACGTTAAATCTTAAAATTCGCGAAATAGTTAGCGTTTCGGGCCTATTTTTCTATTTGAATGTGCACAGAAATTAAACGAATAGCTCGGGCGATCTTGGACTTTCAAAATGACACTTTTTTCGTGACAATCAGCCGATTAATGCAGAAAATATTTGCAAATATTGATTTTGGCGGGTCGAAAAGGGGTTGGCCCCTTAGTGACGTCACGACGTCAAATGAACGGGCTTCAGACCCTTTTCATTGCGTGTTCGCTAATTCTCGCACTTCAATTACAAATCTCTGAAATTATTGTGAGATTTTAAGAAAGTCGAAAATTCGACTATGTTATCTGTCCGCAGTTACCTTAAACTGACGTCATCGAGTTTTTCCAAAGTTTTCTCTTATTTTTTATTAACAGTTCGTCTATTTACATCTGAGATTGCTCGTTCGTTTTGCCGAGGGGTGTTCAAAATGACCGAGGACACTGACGTGATTTGACATAGATAGTTTTACACAATTGTAATAATAATGCAAATGAGCTAAGAGCAGATACTGACACAATTTCGTTACCGTAAAAATGACGTCAAACTACATTGTGATGACGTCATCAAAGAACTAGCAATATAACATTCGAAGACCATCTTTAATGTATTAAAAAATACCCAAAATTTATCGCAAAACAAAGGTCATATTATAAACAGAATACCTAATCCGTGTTTATAAAAATATCTGATTAACTAAACTCGTCTGCTCAAAACTCGGAAGACGTTCAGTAAATTAGGTATTTCATGACTACTCAAACCATATCCAGAATTATTTAAACGGAATGCGTCATATATGGGACCATCTAGAAATCTCACAAAATATTGCCAGACTGGTTCTATCTATCGAGAAAGATTTGTTTATATTACATTTAATTTATAGGCCAAGGATTCTTACTCTACCTTGTTCCTTTCTTACCTTTGGCTTATGAAGTTGATATACACGTGTAATTCTTCCTGTCCATTTGGAGCACCACTCGGCCAATCTCACGATCAACCACGGACATGTACATAGACAGACTACTTTAAAAACTTATGGGAAAGCCTCGGAAAATTTCGATGACGTCAGTTAAAATCTTGTTAGTCCTCGAAACTTTGTGTGAAACTATTCGACGTCGCCGATAATACCCGTTTATGTCACAGGCGTGATATCATCGTATCCTCTTAAGTTTCTTAAATAACGGCTGATAAATATTAATAATTGAGATTGGTTCGTCAAGACGAATCATTTTCAAAAATTAAGATTATTCAGCCGTTATTTACTGTAAAATATAAATGTAAAGATAGCGCATGCTGTTTCAGCGCTAGTTTTTCTTACACTATATACGCCTAACAAAATGCACAATTGTATTACATACCCATCCGCTATATATACATCCGAGGTCTGTTGCAGATTACGGAAATGGCCCAGTTGTGAAAATCATTCAACAAAGAAAATCTACTGCGCTACAAGTTATGTTTAGTCAGATTTTACAGTTCGCACATGTCGAATCGAAACACTCATTCTTTCCTACAATTTGTCTCTCGCCAATGGTTTGATAATCGTGAGCTTGTGTGGGATAGCAGGTGGAGGCTAGGAATGGTTGTAATGGTAGTACTTGTGTTAAAAATACTCGAAATAATTTTTTATGGACTCAGTGATATGACTGAAAAATCTTTAAATGACCAGTAAACCCCATTTAAAACAAACCTGTGTTCATGGTGATCAACGGTGCGAGCTGTTTGCTTTGCGCAAATTTTATTATCATGAACGAAAGGTTGGTTTACTGGAGCGGATATACGGTTTCATTAGATATATGCTATTTTCGTTCGTCGTTTCAGACTTTGGTAAGAAATAATCTAAAGCGATCGCTTTTAGAGGCTTCATGTAATCAAAGCACTGAAAGTACTGATGGTGAACGACTTTGGTGACATTTTTAGGTGATATATTGAATTCGTTGAGAAAAGAGAAATTATAAATGTAAGGGATATAAATGACTAAAGGAAAGTGTCTCGACAAAATTTCGGCAAACCTCACTGTAAATTCAAATTTGTTTTGCAAGTCGAATAAGTTCTCGGGTATTACAATGAAACAAAATAAGACAGACTACTTAATAGGAAACATAGTGTGATTCTGTTTGGAATTCTTTGTGATTGTTTTAATATCGAGTTATAGTCTTAATTCAAACGGATTAGATTTTATTTTCTGAATATTTGAGTTTTTCAATTATTATAAGCTCCGAGTGGCACCGTTGTGCTTCTTTAATGTCGTAACAGCAGCTTGTAGTCAAAACATTTTTCAAATGTCATAATTTCAAATGCAATATTCTTCATTACAATGTTTATGAATAGGAGGAATTGTTTTGCTGCTTTGTTTCCTTTAATGATTAGAAAGAGGGAGAGATATATTTGTGTGTGCGTGTGTTTAATTAATTATAAAAAGCAGTCAGAAAGGTCATTCAAGTCCATATTTCACAAGATCAAACCGCAGTTTTTCTGCATTTTGATTATGGAACATAATCCGCCATTGCTCTGGACCTAGAACCTGAATGGGTTCCCCTATCCTCATAATACAAAGCCACTGTTTCGTCTTCAACCAAAACACTGTAATTACACGGTTTTGGTCTCTTTCGGTAACATGCAGTTTTATTAAAGAATGATTATCTGATGCCATTGCATAAAAAAGTATAAAAGGAAAACAACAAGATTCATGTAGGTATGCATTTTGTACAGCTTATGGATTGTCTAAATAAAGTCATAGTTTAAATTCTATTTCTAGTACCAATCAGCGGATAGTCGTGAACCTAAGAGGGTAGAAGATGGCAGCTATGTAAGGATGTATGATAATAAAAATTCTGGTGAGAGAAATACCAGAAATCCATGTTTAGGTTTCTCGCCCACAGACGACAGGTGATTGGTTGACAATCCAAATTACGTCTTGTAGATTATGATATATTAACGTTTATGGCAAAACTCAGATTATGTAAAGATCATCTGTGCGTCAACCACCGCGAATTCAGAGAAAAATGTTAATTACTGCTTTCATCCCCATTCAAACAAAAGGCACATGAAAGGTTGCACATTTCAAACACGTGTCGAATAATTCTAGAAACCCGTCTCGAGATTGACTGTCGCATGTTGAAAGTGATGTAAAACCCGATTGCATAAACCCCAGATGTCACTAAACGAAGATAAGTTAAGAAGGTCGCGACCTAAAAGCACATATTTCCGGCTTATTACTTCAAGTTGCAATAGAGAGGGCTTAGATAAAAAACAAAGTATCTATCTATGCAGTGTATAGACACAAACAATGTTTTTGCTCTAAATATTCGACAAGCTAACAGGGATCATCCGTTCGCTTGATTCAACATTACAACATCATTTGTATTTTAAAGGGGAATATTTCATTATCTTCACGTGATGAAGAATTCTAGTACACATGTATCACGCCATATTAAATAAATATTTGCTCCCTTATTTTATTCTTTGCATTATTTTCGTTCTATTTTATTGATAGATATAAGGCTTAAAATGTACATTTACCTGTCGATCCTCCTGTGCCTGATGATCCCCCGGAGCCTCCTGATGATCCCCCGGAACCTCCCGATGAACCTCCGGAACCTCCCGATGAACCTCCGTAACCACCAGATGAACCCCCGGAACCACCTGAGGAACCTAAGAACGATAGAGCATATCTTATATTTGCACTTTTTACTTTTTACCTGGCAAGGCGGGGCCTAAGTAACGGGTTGTTGCGTTTAATGTTAAGGTGGCAATGGACATCGGTCTCCCAACTCTATAAACCGGAAGTGGGCTTTCGTTTATTTCACGACATGTTTGTGCGTTGTTTAAAAAGACCGGTTTTTAATAAGATTCTGCTTATGTAAATAACATAGAACAGTTTTGGTAAAAATTCATTACTAACGTTTTTTTCATCATTTGATATCAAATGAAGGCCTGCATCATTGATTTTAACAATAACAATACGTTATTAGTGTTATTCAATAAGGAGGTGTCATTATAAGATAAGGTATATATAATACGTACTTAGTGTATTTTATGAAAAAAAATATCTAACAAGGTTGGGAGAATTGAAAATTGTCGAGGCTCTGCCGAGACAATTATCAATTCTCACAACCGAATTAGATATTTTTTTAATAAAATTACTTAGTACGTATTATATTTATCTTATAAACCTCTATTTGTCTTGCTTTCGACGATGTTTCTTACTGAAATGCAAGTTTCTAAAAATAACCGCATTATATCTTTGTTCTAAAAATAACTATGTGATATCATAAAAGATATCATACGGGATGTTATCATACAGATATTGGTATAGTTATAAATTAAAAATCTTTATTATTTGCATGGAAAAATATACTGATTTTTATACCAAATAAAGGGAAATATAGTTTTTAAACATATCACAAAATAAGGAAAATCCATTGAGTAATTTCTTTAAAATGTAGGTTTTTTTGGCATTTCCCCCTTAAAATTACAAAAATGGTGCTTTTTTTTAAACTTTTGAAGGCATATTTTGCAAATTCAATTGGTCAAACAGAAATTGCCTGGCAAAAGCCATTGTGTTCATGTATAAGGTCTATCAACATGTACGTGTTTTCTAGCTATCAGCTGATACTGAGTTTATACTAGACCTGAAACGTATACAGACGTTTTCCTGAAAAATGGTAAGTTCCGCTAAGGACAGAAAACTCTAGGATGAAAACGAGCATGGAAAGGTACCTTCAAATTTTGATACAATGTCTTTACAATGTTAATCTATATATAACATATGTGAACAAGAAAAAAAATCATTGAGCGGAAAAAAATGACGACATGTGCCCATTGCTACCTTAAGGCTAGTTAGCTTATTTTTTATATCTACTAACTTAAATGGATAGTCGACATGTTAAAATTGAAGTTTGATTAGTAGGTTGATGGTTAAGCTGAAGTAACGAGGTCTTGGTAACCCAACGATAAATTATGCCAAATTTCGCTTACCATGTTTATCCATTTGGTTTAGGGAAACGGTAATTTGCAGGTGTTAACGATAATTATTCTGCGTAATAAATGAACTGGCAGGGCGGGGCTTAGCCGTGACGTAATTTGGCGAGTTAACGTTTAGATATTTTGGGTTCATGGAAAAAATAGTCGGCAATAATCGTGAACGCGTACAAATAACTGTACCCTAAAACCAAAAGGATTCACGTGCTGAGAGAAAGTGAACACATTTCATCGTTGAGTTACCAAAGCCTCGTAACTTCAGCTTGGACAAGCTGAAGCTACGAGGATTTGGTAACCAACCTATGATATTAGGTTCCAAATAATTAATGTCGACTATTTATAGAAGTAAGTAGTTGTAAATAAAAGCTGATTTACCTTAACCTTAAGTGCCTCGACCCGTAAATTAGGCTCCGCCCTGCCAGGGGAAAAATCGTGGATAATACCGACTAGATTTTTAAAGAACCAAACATATATTGGAAAGTAAACTGATCAAATAACGAAACGGCTAAGCCACGCCCTGCCAGGTTAATAATAACATACCACACAAAGAAATGAACCGTTTGTATGATAATCCATAGGGCCTATAATCTAATATATGCTGAACCACCAAAGAAACGTCTCATTAGAACAAATATCTAAGGCCCAAGAATTATGGCGAAACTAAACTCACTAAAATCTAAGCAATTGGACGATAAAATCTTTGAATGGACGCATGTCTTTAACGGCATGGTTTTAAGCATTTTCTTTGCTTCCTCCGAGACTTATTACAAAGATGTTTTCGAAGAATCAATTGTTCTTTGAAATTCGTGTGTTCCATTCCTTCGTTGCCCATACTGACTGTTTACATTTAAATGTTCTAAGGCTATTGGTGAATAACTGATATCTGTCACAAAACGCATGGCTGATTCTAGTGCAGGAATTTTTTGAATTATTTTTTTCCTCTGATTTGGAATGGAACCTCGGGGCTTTTTTATGAAAATTGCCAATTGGAATTAATACTTTTATGACACTTTTAAAACCAGTACCTATTCAAAAAAGTATGAAACATTTTTTTAATTTCGCAAAACTCCACTGACATTTTTCCCATCTGAAGCAGTACGTACAAACACTATAACCACCATTTAAACAGTAACGGACCAATTTGACCAAAGGGATATTTTCTTTTTAAGTTTGAGTCCAGGGGGCCGTTTTACTAAACATCTCACGCAAAAAATAAATCGTAAGTTTTAAGCACAAATCGTACCAGGTGTTTTCATTCATTGTTAGATTCTGTCTTGCAAATATCTCATCGGAATCGTCCTTAGAAGACGATTCCAATGAGATAGTGCCTGGCAGTATTCCATATTTAGTTACTGCAGTAAAAACAACTTTAATTTTTGACTTACGCAAAAATGATCGTAAGATGTATAGTAAAACAGACCCCAGATGAGTCCATTGTCAGGAAAGAACATCTCTTTTTGTATTATCTTCTCTACAAATCTAAATCATGCGAAGTTTCTTTTGTTGTTCGGTATATATTATGCTATGTATGGTATTGCCAATGATATTCATGGTGTATTTTTCGATTTAGACACGAAATTTAAAGTCCATTGTTGTAAAAATGAACTTTTAGCTTTTGACGCATTGCTCCAAAGAATTTTTGTGAAACATCTGAAGCGAATATTTATACGCTGGAATATTTAAACGGACCCTCGTTATTTTCCTGAAAAGAGAAACTGTCATTTGTCTCATTAAGAAAGAAATTCTAAGAAAGCATGATCTTAAAGCTATAAAGAGAAAAACAAAAACATTGGTCAAAAATTCCAGGGAACCCGTGATTTCAAAATGCAAATTAATGAGTGAGAAAATTCTTTCATTTTACGTTTATTTAGAAACAATACAATAAGCAAGGTCATAGATTTTTCTTTCAATGTGCAACGTATGTTCCTGGCACAGAAATTTTACCAAAGTTCAAAACGTATTGTACGGTTAAAAACATCGTAAAATTGACACTTATCCCGATCAAAATCATTCGAAATAATTCACTCAGTACTCCATCCATTTTTTCCAAAAACTCACTCAAATTGATCAAAAACGTTTCAAAATGGATTTTTAATTATCTGATTGATAAAACAAACAGAAAAGTACTTATATTTTATTAAACGGAGGTGAAAAATATCGCTAATTAAGTTCATGTTGAACAAAATTAGCAATACAGGATTATCTCCCTTAAATTTCACCCAAAGCTAGCTCCACACTCTCATTCAAGTTTGTTCCAAAGTCATTCCAAAATCATTCATCTTGTCAATTTCACGACGTACTATCTTCCGAGAATTTCTGAGACTGAAAATTTGGAATTCCGGTATAAAGTGGGAATTTTGTAGCTAAAAAAAAACAAAACTGATTCTTATCTTTGAACGCAGTTTTTTGTTGCTCAGGATAAAATCTCGGATCACTTTCTATTTAACCATTAACCAAGAAAAATGTTTTTATTTCCGAAGTGATTTATATCTTTTGTACATGTTTAAATAACCATTTTCCTACAATCGGATTTTTCGGCATTGTTAACAATCAAAAAGGCTAAACATTGAGGGAGACACAGAACTTACTTATATGAAGCAATTGTCTTTTTTTCTCAATGTTTCTACAATATCTCGTAGTAAATTTTAAGTTTCAACGCGCCTTGAATTTTCTTTGAATTTTGGTAAGTCTTAATTTTTTTCCTTTTTCTAAAATCTAAATAAGGCAGCTGAATTTATCAAATGATTTTATTCAGACACGTTTTCCTGTCCAACGTTCAGAATGACAAGACGGTGCAAACATTTTTCCTATTAAACCCCGCTTTGCACGCAAGTGCACGTGCAAAGCGGGATATTATAGGAAAACTGTTAGCACCGTTCTGTGATTCCGAACGCAAGACTGGATAACGGATCATTATGTGTACCTGTCGATCCTCCACCGTTATTTGCGGAACCGCCTGTGTTGGTTTTACAATTGCTTTCATCAACTTTTTCTGCCCAATCGCACACATTTAGATCCGTGTTGAACAGTTGTCCCTCGTTGCATTTTTCCTCTTTTCCAAAACCGTGATTACATCTGTAAAAGCCTTTGCATCCTTCCAAGGGATAATATTTGCCATCTTCCTGGTTCCTTGCCTTGCAATTCACACCTGTGTGATAAAATGCATTCATACATACACACACGCACACTTACCTAAATATTTCTTATTATACCTACGGCATACTCGGCCATCAACGTAAACTGCAATAGACCTTGAATGTACGTAAGGCAAATGAGTATGTAAAAAAATGGTGCCGGAAACAGTGTTAAAACATAACATCGCAAACGCTCTGCTGTTTATAATTTCTTAGGCAAATGCAAATATATGAACTTGGTACCTACAGAAAGGTCTTGTCTCAAGCAATGATCATGTGAAATATGAAGGCTCTTTGACTTACCATTCAAAGTTATGACCAAGGTTAATTTTTTTTAAGGAAATTTGGCCTAAAATATCACCTTAACCTTAACTGGTGACATTGAACTTGGTACCTACAGAAAAATCTTGTCCCAAGCAATGATCATGTGAAACATGAAGGCTCTGTGACTTACCATTCATAAGTTATGACCAAGGTTAAATTTTTCAAAGAAAATTGACCTTGAACAATGACCTTACCCTTGACTGATGACCTTGAACTTGATACCTACAGAAAGGTCTTGTCACAAGCAATGCTTATGTGTAATATGAAGGATCTATGACTAACCATTCAAAAGTTATGACCAAGGTCATTTTTTAAAGAAATTTGACCTTGACTGATGACCTTGAACTTGATACCTACAGAAAGGACTTGTCACAAGCAATTCTTATGTGTAATATGAAGGATCTATGACTTACCATTCAAAAGTTATGACCAAGGTCATTTTTTAAAAGAAATTTGACCTTGACTGATGACATTGAACTTGGTACCTACAGAAAGGTTTTGTCCCATGCAAGAATCATGTGAAATATGAAGGCTCTATAACTAACCATTCAAAGGTTATGACCAAGGTTGAATTTTTCAAAGAAAATTTACCCTGAAAAATGACAATGAGTGATGACCATGAACTTTGTACCTACAGAAAGATCTTGTCACAAGCAATGCTTATGTGAAATATGACGGATATATGACTTGCAATTCAAAAGAAATGACCAAGGTTATTTTTTTCTAAAGACATTTGACCTTGACTGATGACCTTGAACTTGGTACCTACACAAAGGTCTTGTCCCAAGCAAGGATCATATGGAATATGAAGGCTCTATGACTTACCAAAAGTTATAACAAGGGTTAAAGTTTGTCACGCGAACGCAAGCGCCAACAACAACGCGAACGACGCCAAGGTGAACATAATACCTCGGTTTTTTTTTTTCGAAAACAACGAGCTAAAAATTTAGTGTCTTTAAATTTACATTTTTAGTGTATAATTTAAACTTTAAAAACAAAGCATTCTCATTAAAAAAAAGAAGAAAAAAAAAAGAAGAAAAAAATCAGCGGTTAGTTAAGATATTTGAATAAGGAAACGAAGAGTTCAAGGCATTTACTAACGAGTAGCGTTGGCGACATCGAATAATTTCGTTCAAATTTCATTTTAACTAACGTCATCGAGTATTTCGAAAGTTTTCTCGTAATTTAAAAAAAAGACCGTCTATTTATATCCGAAGTAGATCGTTTGTTTGGTCGAGTAGTGTTCCAAATGACCTACGACACTGAAGTGAATTTACACTGATGTTTTAGCACAATTGTAATAACTATGCAAACGTGCTAAGAGCAGATAGTGACACTATTTCGTTAACGTTAACATGTCGTCAAACTGCCATGTGATGAAATCAATTAAGAACCAGCATTATTATATTCGTAGACTACCTTTAATCAATGTATTTCAAGAAATTCTCAAAATTATCACAAAAAAAATTATTATAAACGGAATACCTAATTCTTGTTTTATAAAAAAATATCTGAACAACTAAAGGCCCGGTCCCACTGCGCAACGGACACGACAGAAGAATGAAATTTTCATTCGTTCTCATGCGTTTGATAAAAACTGCTAAAAGTGGCAATTTTTGCGAAAAGAGAACGGAAAATATCGGTCGCCTATAGGATGTAGTCGGGATGTTGATCGGATGATCATCGGAAGCCTCACGCATAATAGCGGATGACAGCTTAGAAGAGGTTATCGGGTGTTATTGTGACGTATTCGAATAGCGGAAAGAGCGGATACATAAAGTGATGGTCGTATACACCGCGTATGCTGAGCGGAATCAAAATGGGTAGATCGCGCATCATTGAATTTAACGTTATGTATACGCTTACATACTTACATATTCGCGTAACTTCCCTTTTATAAACTGTTCGTATACCCGATAATTCCGCCCTCTGAACGTTTACAACTAAGCCGGGTTTGAGTATCGAGGATGCCTTACGGATGTATAACAGATGGTATCGGATACGTCGCATTTGTTCTTCGTATTGTTTCGATTTTACATCGTACATAATGGAAAGTTTATCCGCTCTACAAGTTTTGTGCAGCTAAAAACTTCGTGCACGGATAAAATCACAATGGACAGACGCTTGAAAAGGACAGAGCGTATGCAAAGCGTATGTACAGGGTAAGAAACAGATGCAAAGCGTCTTTTCAACGGGTGTAAAAATTTTCACTCGTCATCTAAGAGAGCGTTTACACTGTATGTTTAAGCAGATGTGAAAAAGCAGATATGTAAACGCGTATCTGTAAGACAGATAAAAACTCGGTAGACGTTCCGTAAATTAGGAATTTCACGACTACTCAAACCATATCCAGAATTATGTAAATGAGATGCGTCATATGATAAGGGGCCATCTGCACTTTGCACTTTACAGATAGATAAGGTCTAGATGTGTCTTCATACTGACGGCTAATCTTCCCGTTGTTGTGTAGCACTGTCGAGGCTACTTATTGTTTGAACCTCATGCATGTTTAAAATTGTTGAAAATGTCACGCACACGCTAATTTATCTTTGCAAGCCATCGATTCTTACTCTACTTTGTTCCTTTTGAACTTTCTTTAGTAACAAAGAGGAGTTAGAACCATTAGCTTTAGAAGGTGTCATTCTACCTATCATTTAAATATATTCGTACGTAGTGTTTTGTATGAAAAATATATCTAACGAGATGGGGGAATTGATAATTGTCGAGGCTACCGAGACAATTATCAATTCTCACAACCGAATTAGATATGTTTTCATACAATACACTAAGCACGTATTATATTTATCTTATAACCCCTATTTACCTTGTTTTCGTCGATATTTTTTTACAGAAATGCAATTTATTAAAAATAACCGCACCATGTCATTCTAAAAATATCCATATGATATGAAAAATATCATATGGGATGTTATCACACGTATATTTTCATAATTATAAGATAAATAAGATGAAATACAAACTCTATGCCACCCCTTATCGATACATTTTATTTTTAAAAAATTCGATTTAATTGAGTTTTGCACCATCTTCGGAGCCTAGACATAAAGAATTGCGTTACTTTGCGTTTATTTTGATTAATGTAGTCTACGGAAAAGACCGACACTGCGTTACCGAGGATGCTTTGAACTTGAAGAGTCAAAAATATGAAAGCGAATAGGGAACTTTCTGGAACGAAGCATGTGCAGTGAAAAGAGTTTGCAGATATCAATCTAAGTTTAAGAAAAAAATAAATTTTGGAAAATCATTCAACAAAGAAAATCTATCGCGCTACAAGTTTTGTTTAGTCAGCTTTTTCAGTCCGCACATGTTGAATTGAAGTCTTTCCTACAATTTGTCTCTCACCAATGGTTTTATTAATCCGTCCTGATATTGATAGACAAAATTAAACTTTACGCTGATTTTAAGAAGGTTTATCAAAAATTTCACAGACACGTTCAATATTTCTATTAACGCCCCAGTCTGCGATTTGAGTAAAAAATTCGCCCTTTCGTGAACAATCTTTGAATATTTTACATGATTTAATCTTATGAAAGATGAGTTACATAAAGATACAAATTAATCGACAAACGGCGGCTTTTTCATGAAACGCATAATCTGCCGTGTATAGTAAAATATGTAAATGAGATTTTGGACACGCGATTCACGCCTACGTGCAGGAGCGGTATAGGAGCGGTATTCAAACTTGAATCTGAAAAGTTGCGTGTCATAAATATTCATCAAGTTAGGCCTATATTTAGGCAATCGCGTCATAATCATTTGCATAACCGAATATTTGAATGACAAATTCGAGCTCATCTTTGAGAGTGAAAGTCTAGTTTTTGTGCACATATTCGTCTAAGATCATTGTCTTACGTTTCGGAAATGTTCACGAACACAGACGGGGTCATTAAAAATAATCCCAATTTCACGAAATTTTGTATAAAGAAACTTCAGTATATTGAAGATCGACATGGAAAATAATTTAGAAAAATCATGCATAATCAATGAAGACTGAGTTTGCGTAGAAAAGGATCAATAAGATTAAAACTTTCTAAGAACGAAATGGGTTTAAAGGATAGTTTATTTCCTTAATTTTTGGTTCTATATCTTTAGAGGAAAAAAAAAGATAAACACGTTTTATGGTCTCAACTAAGCAACCAGCATATTACCTGTTTTGATGAGCTACCGGTTGTTTCGTCAAATGTTTTTCAGAGAAAAGGGATTGAAATATGTTCTAGGTAAAAGATTGCGTTGTGACAAGCGTACGGTTTCAATTAAATTAATTGTTTGTAAAACGGTGAATTCTCAATATTTTCAGAGAAATTTTGAATATTCGGGGGGATGGAAAATATACACATATCACTTCTAGGTCAAAATGTGCTTCACGCAGTGTAGACATTTATTTGCGTGTCCATGCATTTGATGATCGGCCCTTGTATATCGCAAGTGCTCTCCTTTGAACGCGAAAATAATTTTTAACTTACCAGTTTGACCATTCGATCCTTGACCATTTGAACCTTGACCATCTGAACCTTGACCATCTGAACCTTGACCATCTGACCCTTGACCATCTGAGCCTTGACCATCAGATCCTTGACCATCTGACAAAGTTGTATAACACAAAGGTGAAAACATGTTTTCAGTTCAACGGCTTTTCTAGTAGTTACTTTTACATATGTTTACGTGAGAAAAAATATATTATTTGATTTTATTTTAGATGAAGTTATCTTAATGTAGCAATGGACACATGGAGTCATCTGACCTTGAGTGGTGATGGCCATTTTTTAATAAAACATTTCTGTTCATTATAGGTCTAGAATAAACTCGGTATCAGCTGATAGCTTTAAAACACATACATTTAAATAGACCTTATACAAGTACACAATGGCTGCTGCCAAGGAAATTTCTCTTTGATCAATTGAATTGCATACTGCGCCTTCAAAAGTTAAGAATGCGGTAATTTTGTTTTTTTAAGCGGAAAAAATGCCATATATAAACATACTTTTTGAATAAGTTACCCAATTAATTTTTCTCATTTTCCGATATGTTTAATAGCTATATTTTTCCTTTATTTGGTAAAAAAAAAAAAAAACACAGCATACCTTTCCATGCAAATAAGAAAGTTTTTCGTTATTTCATAGTGACCCCTCCTAATTAAATGGCACCTATATCGCATTTTAATTGTTAAATTCAATGAACCAGTCATTAAATTGACATCAAATGTTGAAAAGAAGTTAAGTTATGAAATTTTACACCCAATAATTTACGTTATTTCCAAAAGCAGAATCTAATGAAAACCGGTCTTTTAAAATTATGCGCAAAAAGACCCGTAAAATAAACGAAAACCCACTTCTGGTTTATAGAGTCGATATGCCGCTGTCAATTGCCAACTTAACACCGTCTAGCATAGAATGGTTGTTAAGCTCGCCAAGGTTCGCTTAAACTGACATTTCTACTCCATTCTCGATTTAGATCAGAATCTCTCAAAACAAAATCACATTACAGATCAAACATATACATGCTTGGCAATCAAGGCGATCTACGTCGTACGTTTGTCATAGATCAGATATCCTCGATCCTTGAAAACTAAAATTCATTGGGCGAAATTATCAATATTTAATTACCTCCCTTAGAAATACACCGTATGTTTTTCTTTGAAATTATTCGTATATTTTCGAAGACGCTTCCAAATCAACACCAACTCATGAAAAAATTAATTTGTTGAATTTGAATGAAGTTATGTATATATTGTAAATAATTCTGGGGCATTTTAGAATGGTTTCGGAGCGTATCTGAATGGTGTGAAATTTTTGAATGAATGAATGGAGCGTTCAGTGAGCGATTCAGAATTATTTAGAAATAGATGAGTGTCAATAAAGTGTAATAAGTTCATAACACATCCTTAAAACTAAGTTGTATTTCTAAAGAAGTCATGCTGCGTTATTATTTCGGGAGCGATTTTATCATGAAATGCACTTCCGTAACTCACTGTTGTTGGTTTGTTACTCTCATTTTGCAAATAGAAAAATCTACCCACAAACAGGACCAGCAAAATTAAGCATTAAGTACGAAAGACCGGTTGTGACTTATTTTATTCACACTTCATGCTTCAAACTTCAAACGATCTTGAAATGTGAAGTTTGAAGTGTGAACTGTGAAGTGTGAAGTTTAAAATGTGAACTGTGAAGATTGAAGTGTGAACTATGAAGTGTGAACTTTGAAGTGTTAAGTTTGAAATGTGAACTATGAAGCTTGAAGTGTGAACTATGAACTGTGAACTATTATGTGTGAAGTGTGAAGTGTGAAGTATGAAGTTTGAAATGTGAACTATGAAGTTTGAAGTGTGAAGTGTGAGCTATGAAATTATCAAATTTCTAAGTTTGAATTTATCGAAGTTTGAATTTAAGAAATATCACTTCCAGTTCACGTTACAGAGTTCACATTTCAAAGAAAATATGTTTGAAGTGTGAAGCGTTGAGTGTGAATATAAGAAGTCACCACCAGTCTTTTGTTATTAAGATATATAACGTAGAAAATTACAAAGTTCCGAATTTAACAATCTTTGCAATTGCCAAAGATATATTTCTTCTGTCAAAAACTAATTGGAAAATATCGGACTTGTAAAAAATGTAGCCGGGATGTTGAGTGGATGTTCATCGGAAGCACCGCGGACAGCTCAGAAGAGGTGACCGGGTGTAATTGTGACGTAATCGAATAGCGGAAAGAGCGGATACATAAAGTATTGGCCGTATACACCGCGTATGCTTAACGGAAACAAAATGGATAGAGTGCAGATCATTAAATTTTACGTGATGTTTACGCTTAAATTCTTACATATCCGCGTTACGTCCCTTTTATAAACTGTTCGGATAACCGATAAATTCGCCCTCTGTACGTTTTCAACCAACCGGACAGGAGTATCGAGGATGCAGGATTGAGGATACAGCAGATGTATAACGGATTGTGTGGGATACGTAGCGTTTGTTCCTCGTATTGCTTCGCATTTACATCGTACATAGCGAAAAGTTTATCCGCTCTACAAGGTTTGTGCATCTCAAAACTTTGTGCGCGGATGAAATCACAATGGATGGACACTCAACGGACAGAATCTATACTAAGCGTATGTACAGGGTAAGAAACAGGTGTTCTTTTCCCTTCAATTTTAGGTTTATTTTCCCTAAGCATAAATGATTGTTTAGAGGAAATTCATCTCAAATCATAGAAGAAGTCTCAAAAAGTCCCTAAAATTTATGCATTTAAGTCGGGTTTTCTTAGTAACAAATGTAGGGGTGCTACTATTAGGAAGGGTGCTATTATTAGAGGAAATGCGGTACTAACCTTGTCCCCCTGATCCCCCTTCATTACAAGCCGCATTAACGTTTGATTTCCAATCGCATTGTCGTATATTACTATTGTATAGAGTGCCAGCCGCGCATGGGAATTCATTCTTGTTACCTCCCACACATATATAATACCCCGAACAGCCTGGTAGAGCTTTTTGGAATCCATCAGATTTACCATTACATGCACCTACAATAAAAATAGATTTTCATAAAAAATCTTAGTTTTGTCTATCACAAATAAACCAATAATTGTTCATACCTTCATGAACAAAATTTCCGAGTTCACGGCTATGTATTTTGGATGTTTACGCCCAAAGACGATCATTATGGACCCGTGCAGAATGGAAAAACATTGTTATTTAATTTGTGTCACAGTTAGTTACATCGTGAAAATGACATGCGCCTCAATCAAAACAATTTGATTGCTCACTCAGAGCTCCATTCATTCATTCCAAACACTCACCCAAACCAATCAAAAACGCTCAAACCCATTGAAGAATATAGAATCAAGAACGTCCTTCAAAATAAATTTGGAAAGAGAAAAATCGCGATTTCACTGACATTATTCAAATTGTAAGTGTCTAATAGGTTCTTGAAGTAAAAAGAAGCTTTCTATAGAACTTGTATGCATACTTATTGAAGGGAGGTAATCAATATCGTTAATTTTGTTCATTCTGAACAAAATTTGCGATATTGGATTACCTCCCATTGAATTCACTCAAAACTCGCTCCACGCAAACATTCAATTTCATTCTTATTCATTCCAAAATCATTCACTTTGTCAATTTTACGATGTTGTTAACTGTATTCAGTCATAAGAAATTAAGAAATATTCATTAATTTATAAAGATATGTAACTCAAATTCGCGATCACACTTATGACATACAGTTTGATAAGGTTTTTAGTTTCATATTTCAATGAATTTCCATAAATATTATTATCCTCACTTTCATACCACACTCGATTACGTCTTTAAAGACTTGTGATAAAAAAGCGAATGACACAAGAAATACAAAAAATTAGGTCGTTATTTCCTACAGATGTTACGCAATCTCTTCTGTCAATGAATTCAAAAGATTATATACATGCCTTGTTTGGAATAAACTTACAGTTTTATCTTGTTCTAGGAGACAATTTTAGGTCATTCTACTGCATTGTTGTATTGTTTTTACATAGAGCGTGGTTGGATTATAGAAAACCAATATGAAATATTCTATCTTAGATTGTCAGCCAAATTGGTTTAATTCAGCTCACATAAGCTGTAGTTATGATCATTGTGGTCGACGATTTACACTGTCTTTTGAAACATCATAAATAATCGATAAAAGTCATTGGTCGATGCTTTTCATTTCGTTTCGGTTAAGCTTTGGCGAAATAATGACACATTAATTAATTTATTTTCATTTAAATAAATGGTGACCATAACATCACACAAACAGTCTTGTTGCGCTGTATTGTGTTATGAAATGGTAGCCTAATAGTATGACTGAAACCTATTATTGGAGGAGCTTGCTGCTTTGACTCGAGGATCGAAAACAAATGTTCTGGATTCGCGGGTCAAATAGCGTGTTTTGATAGATAAATATATCTCACAATACAAAACTGTAAGTTATATCGCATCTTCATGTATGCTTTTTCCTTACCACCTAGTCTTTCTTCTATCGTTTTTTTTTTCTTTCTTCTTTCATATACTCTATACGTTCAAATGTTTTTCACATTTCACAACTTTGTTATAAATTTGATGTATATTTGTTCTAACTTTTAATCTTCATATATGGAGGAAATAAAGAATATATACTGACATTATTCAAATTGTAAGTGTCTAATAGGTTCTTGAAGTAAAAAGAAGCTTTCTATAGAACTTGTATGCATACTTATTGAAGGGAGGTAATCAATATCGTTAATTTTGTTCATTCTGAACAAAATTTGCGATATTGGATTACCTCCCATTGAATTCACTCAAAACTCGCTCCACGCAAACATTCAATTTCATTCTTATTCATTCCAAAATCATTCACTTTGTCAATTTTACGATGTTGTTAACTGTATTCAGTCATAAGAAATTAAGAAATATTCATTAATTTATAAAGATATGTAACTCAAATTCGCGATCACACTTATGACATACAGTTTGATAAGGTTTTTAGTTTCATATTTCAATGAATTTCCATAAATATTATTATCCTCACTTTCATACCACACTCGATTACGTCTTTAAAGACTTGTGATAAAAAAGCGAATGACACAAGAAAATTAACATAACACTGTATTTCAAGAAAATTATTTCAAAGACACGGTTATGATATTCAAGTCTCTCGTCGATGGAAGCGAACACTGTTCCTTAATCGAGAAATAACATTTCTTGCTCTGACAGGATTTGATACGCTGATACGGCAACGTTGCCTAGGTCTTCAAAGTCCGACACCCTTAACCAATGCGCTACCGAGCAAACCAACGCGAAAACCCTTCCCATGCTGTTCATGGTATAGCGCGGTTTTATTTACCCGAATCTGACCCCTGCTACTTAGATGAATAAAAGTCCGATTATTCCTACTCAGCTTTGCACGTGCTTTTTACAGCAATGAATAACAAACGATATTGAAAGCAATATATATTTTGTTAATTGATAATATAAGTCGGTAATTGTTATTTTAGCATTTTTCCACAGAGGTGAAGTTCGGGTCAAATGAACCAAGGTATATACATTGATTTCTGTTGTAGATAAATCTTTAAAAGACAATAAGGACTAACATCAGACTGCATCTTTGCTTACATATTAAGGGCGTCACTAACATTACGCACATTACGTAAGTGAGTAAAGGAAATAATCCTCTTTCGAAAAATGTTGTTGATGAATGATCATGATATCGAAACTACAGATCACTCAAGTTGAGGAAACGGTGTTATGATTATTCGCCAAAGCTCAAATAATGTAAAAGAAACGGACGGAGGACATTCATCTTTTGCCATAGTCCGCACATCGCCTTTATTTTATGTATTCTATGTTAGTTATCTTCTGAGTGCGTATAAATTTCAAAATCCTTTAAATTACGCTTCTGCATACATGTGTTCTACCTTAGGTTTGATAATCATGGGGGAAATTTGAGACACAATAGTTGAAATACCTGCGGGGTTATGGAAAATACGCATTTTCTCTACTTGTCCTTGGACAAATAAATGATGTTTTTCTTCTTTTCCATGATCAAAAAGAACTTGTCTACAAGTACTGACTTTCAAGTCTGAAAGTTCTGATGGTGAACGTTTCTGTTGGCATAATAGAGTGATTCTTCCATTTGTCGAGAAAAGAGAAATTTTACATGTGAAATTACGATAAAAGGAAAATGACCTGACCCAAGTTCGCATCTTGCTTCAGATATACGTCTGTCAACATATATCGTCGATCATCAACCAAAGTCTTGTAATAACAAGGTCTCGATAACTTTCGGCATCATGCCGGGTGTAATTTAAAGAGTGTTTGTCTGATCCATTAGATATAAAAGGAAAGAAATGACAATTAGATTATCTAGGTATCAGTATTTTTTGCAACACTAATCGATTCACCGTGGTCACAATCAAAATTCTGTTGTTATCTGCTTGAAAATTCAATAAAGGAATTCTCAATTAATGTTCCGCGATTTTCATTCTTAAATGAAAAAAAAAGAAAGGGTAAGCACGAAAAATAATTGCAGACACTCTTGAGATTGAATGTCGCGTTTTGAAAAGTAGCATTAAACCCCATTTATCGCACGACCTAACTGCTTTAAACTACGTGCTCGCGTTGTATCCGTATTCATGTGTGTGATCTAGGTTATCATTCTATTATTGATAGTAGTGTCAGGGGAGGTTACCATTCTAGTAATTCCATTCACCAAGTTTTTTATGAGTGACCTCCCAAAGACGATTGGGAAACAAGGGGCAAATGACTCTCTCTGCCTGAAAAGTAGTTCTACGCAAGCAAAACGATCACCCGATCTCAGAATTTCATATGAGTTCGCACTTAAAAGATGTTTTTGAGGTTTTAACAACTTATGTAGAATCCTTATTTCACTCCATTTTTAAAATGCATAGTTGTCAGACGGATACAATTCTTGAAAAAGAGTAAATTGAATCTAAGTGAGCACTACTGTTTTGAAAACCTATTAACATCTGACAGGATCGTTCTTACGCGGTATTAACACTGGTGAACGTAAACGTCCACCAAAAACAATATTCTCTGGCATTTGCTTGAAAAACTAGACTTATTAATCTAACAGATAATGTCATTCGAAGTTTTGCCCTGGCAATATCTTGTCCTCGGACAAGTTGCAATGGAAAATGTACTTGTCTGCAGGTAGAAAATCCCATGTTGGATAAGTCGAGCATATGCATTTCACACTTCTGCGCTGTCTGAATAAATGCCTTTTTTGGCCCAAACTCATCTGAATTCAGCAGGAAAAGAGATAAGAGAAGATAAAGGAGCCGGTTGTACGGACCACCAGGTACATTGACATAGTGATCATGCAGGTAATAACATCGACTAATTGACACGCATTTCGATCAATTAGTCCGAATCATTCGCTCAGCGCTCCAATCATTCATTCCAAACAATCACTCTACCATTCAAAAACGCATCAAAATCGTTAAAAAACGGTCCGAAATCGTCAAAGACGATCAATTTAATTCAAATCGAAATAATCATTTTAAGATTTTATTGGCTGGTGGTGATTCTTAAGCGTTTGATTGGACAATGAAGAGCAAGAACGGAAAAGTACATAGATTTTTGAAAGGGATGTAATGAGATATCCAACTTAGACGAAAGTATTGATAAAGTATTACTTTTCTTTAATTTCATTCAAAACTCGCTCCACAAATTCATTTTCATTCCTTATTCAATCCAAAACCATACGTATATTCAATATCACGATAATTTCAACTTGACACGAATCATTAGCTTTCCTTTCTTCCCGATTATTATTTTTTTATTATTATTTTTTTTAACATTGTTATTGTTGTAGTTGAATCATTCAGAACATCACTCGGCCATTAACGTAAACTACAACATGCCTCGGATGTATGTAAGGCGGATTGGTATGTAACGAAATCGTGCATTTTGTTAGGCGGAAACAGTGTAGGAAAAACTAGCACTGTAGATTTACATTTTTACAGTATATAACGATTGAAAAATCTTAATTTTTGAGAATGACCAATCATTCTCAAAAATTAAGATTTATTCAGCCTTTATTTAAGAATTTACAGATATTAATATAAGATTTCGATGAATTCACGTCAGTGACTTAAACGAGTAGCGTTGGCGACGTCGAATGTTTTCACTCACGGTTTCGAGGGCTAACGCCATTTTAACTGACGTCATCGAGTTTTTCCAAGGTTTTCCCGTAATTTTTAAAAATAGTCCGTCTATGTACATCCGAGGTTGATCGTGAGATTGGCCGAGTGGTGTTCCGAATGGTAGTTGAATATGATATTACTGTTGATGAATCAATAATCTGATTCTAGTTGTTTTCATCGAGATTCAAGTATTCTGATTTGCTGGTAAATTGGCTTCATTTCGGAATGTAAAAAGAAAATGAGCAGACATCTATTTTCTTCGCCTGTGCATAAAATGGTTCCCTGTGAACTCTCTCATTAGGGAGAAAACCTTGCCCTTTTCCCACTATTTATTAAATCACAGGATATGAAGAAATTGTCTTATTTTTAGATCCAGGGAGGTATGGAACATAAAGAATTAATTACACTATGAATAATCGAATCTAATTCACAAAAAAATATGGTTTAGTCTTTAGTTACACACTTATATTAAATACAGAAAATACCCTCTTCGCATCTTTGAAAACCTTTTACTTACCATCGCCATTACCACTACCTTTTTTATTGCACGTTTCGTCTACATTTGCATCCGAGTCACAAAACTTTCCATTGAATGCAAGTCCTAGACCGCATGCAACAGCCTTCCCTATTTTTCGCCCATTTTCACACTTAAAAAAGCCCTTACAATCTTTGGTTGGCTGTTTGCCGTCTCCTTTATCTTTACATGGATCTGTATCAAAGACAATAAATAGAATAAATAAGTGAAGAGATAAATGTTTCTTTAATGCCTTTCGTTCGTTTATCGAGAAATAACGGTAGATTGTCACTTGATAATCTCACCGCAAAATCAGTGAAATTATCAAAATCTTACACCCTGCTTTTGTGCATTTCATCCCATCTGAGGTCATCTATGCGGGACGAAATAAGAAACGTCATATTGAACGTTGAAAAGCAATCACGTACAAAATGACGCGCTTTACGATAATATGTCCTAGATATTTCACATTTTGTCTCATTTTTGCACAAAAAAATAGAATAATCGTTTGTTTTCGAGTAAGATCGATTAATATTTCATTTCGTGAACAACAAAAGCTATATTTTCACTCGTGGCTCTGCCACTTTTGAAAAATGAAGCTTTTGTTGTTCACTCAATAAAATATAAATCTACGTGATAACAATCCTGTCAGTTGTTAATAGCTTTTCAAAAAGTAGTACCGGCTTTGGTTCAATTTTTTTTACATGACTTAACTCCGCTCGACAACTGTGCATTTTCAAAATGGCACTATTCAAGAATCCTATACAATTAGAGTATTAATCAAAGACATCTATTAAATGCGAAATCATCTGCCAATCCTAGACCACGCTATTTTTTGTTTCTTGCAATAGACTGGTTAACCTGTCCCATCTACGCTACCGATAGATTGCCAGTCAACGCGCAAGAATGATATTTATAAACAAGGAGGTGATACGCCTATTGGGTTTCCCCGTGGTGTAAGGGGGATAAAAACTAGGTGGCTGAACTGGTAGCCCGCATTTACATACTCGGATTTTAGGTAGATCTCTCCCTACTGCAAAACTTCTTTGGTCTAGATCACCTCGGTGAACAATCATAGGGTTTGTGATAAGAAGGTCGTAAATCGCTTGTATTACTATTGCGAGTTAGGACACTCTGATCAAGAACACATAAAAGTCAACTTTTGTCACTCTCCGTTGTTTTAACACTTTTACTACGAAAGGAGCCTAAAAAATAAGTCATTTGCTCTCAGTTGAGGGGTCTTCCAACAACAAATCGGTCATTTTAATATATTTCCAGAATTATCAGAACATAAAGTAAAGCGCCACTTAGTTTTAAGTTAATAAAATTTCTATCGAAAACTTTAAAAACGTATCTATGTTGTCAAACGGTTAGAACAACCTTGTAGCTATTGATTAAAAACGTTTCGGATGCACGTGCATATTCAGCAAGTCTCGTGCAATGACTGCAAAGCCAGGGCTCGTGCAAAGTGGAAAATCAGATTTTCTGTCAGAGAAACTTACGTCGTGTAGCTCATGCAGTTGTTTACACTTCGATTTGAAACTCAGTCATGGCAAGGCGTAGATTGTCTACAAATGAAAGATGGCGAATAATTGGAATGCGAGATTCTGGAATGTCTTGTAGAGCCATTGCCAGACAGCTGGGGTATCACCTCAGTGTCATAACACGTTTGGTACAAAAACACGCACAGACAAACGACGTTAAGGACCGTGTCAGATCTGGACGCCCTAGAGTAACGTCTATTCGAGAGGATAGAGCACTTTTGCGTCACGTCAGACGTCTGCCCTTCACCAGTGCGCCTGTACTAAGGGACAACTGGAATACACACAGACGGGTCTCTATTTCAACAGTGCGAAATCGACTTCGGATGGCTGGGTATAAGGCACGAAGACCCCTCAAACGTCCAAAGTTACAACAGAGACACATCAATGAACGTCTTATATGGTGTAGAGCGAGGGCACGTTCGAACTTGGCATCATGGCGTCAGATCCATTGGTCAGATGAGTGCAGGATGTTGTTGCATGTCACCGATGGCCAAATTCGTGTTTGGAGACAACCTAACACCCGATTTGCACCAAAGTACGTCCAACCAACCTATCAGGGTGGCGGTGACTCTGTTATGATATGGGGTTGTGTCTCCTACGGCTGTAAACTGGACCTAGTGATAGTTCCAAGAACATTGACTGGCGATAAACATCGCGATAACATCCTTTTTCCTGTGGTAATTCCACATTTTGACAATCACCCTCTTCGAACAAGACCAGTGTACATGGATGATAACACCAGACCCCACAGAGCAAGAGTCGTGGCGGACGTTATGCAACGTGAAGCCATCACCACCATTCCATGGTCGGCTTGTAGTCCAGATCTTAACCCCATCGAGCACCTGTGGGACATTTTAGGGCTCCGTATACGTCGGAGAGAGCCTACAAAATGTGGTTGAGTTAGAAGCAGCACTGCACCAGGAGTGGCAGCAAATCCCTCAACACATCATCCAGAGGCTGATTAGCGGCATGCCGAGGAGGGTGCGCGCAGTAATCAATGCTCACGGATCTTACACACGCTACCGACTAAGATGTGACTGGAATTAATCGCATTTGTGTTATCTGACTTCTAAAACCAAGTTTCGTATCATAGAAAACACCGTAAGTCGGCTTTGACAATAGTTTTTCATGTTTTATAAAAAGGTGAAAATACGTCATTTACATTTCAAGGTACAAAGTCAATAAAATTTATCACCACCCATGTATTGTTGTGATATTGTTTAGTCAACATACCATTTTCAACATTGGAACTCAATATTTACATCTCTGTTATTTTGAATAAATGCAGGCTCCCTGCCTTTAAAAATCTTCTATCTAAAACCTGGTGGCGCTTAACTTCTTGTTCTGAGAATAATTAAACTATGTCGTCTTATATCGACAATGTACATATATAGCTGGTAGCCTACTCCGCCTAACTCGAATTACCATATGATCTGTGTTTATGCGGAAGGGGGAGATTGGCTCTTTCAAAGTTTTTTGGGGGGAAAAACGCTCAACGGAGGAACAAGTGCAATGTTTTCTAGGCGAATCTCTTTTCGGTGATCAATCCTGTACACTTTTCAGATTTTACGTTTTTTTCGGGTTGTTGCTAGAATGTCATAACTCAGATAAAGCTATACAGGGAGAAAGGAAATTTTAATCACAAATGTCTAAAATCGATTATTGACTCAGTCCGTGGTGTTTTCTTGAAAATAACTGAAGGGAAGCTAAAATTAAAGTCTTCAGGTCTACGCTGAGGGGTTGTCCGCTTATATTTCGGGTATAGACAATGTGTCTTGTTTTGTTAACTTATGTATCTTTACGTCGTCTAATACAGACAATCGTCTTATCGTATATTTAGGCAACTCATATTCTATTGAGTTAAGGCATACTTCCGCCGATTTAAATGCCATTGTGGGGGCTGTATGGGATATTAATTCGCACGAGGCGCGGTTTTGAACGTTTCGCATCTTTTGCTATTTACACTTCGGTTTGTTTTCTGCTTTCTTTTATTGCACGGGTAACGGAAAACGATCGCATTCGCAAAGAAGTCTCCTGTCGTGTAAATTAAAGAGCAATACCTTTCGAGATGGTAGTACACCCTAAGGGGGAATGCTCAGTGCCTTTCTCGGGAGGTTTTGAGCTTTTCCGGACCCGGAGACCAAATTACGTCAGATACCGTACGTGATTTACAGAGTTACGACATTGATTCTCCCGACAACTGCAAACAATAAAGAGCCATTTTCAGACATGTCCACATTGTCTATATCTAAAAATTTGATGTATTTTCCATAGCATTAGACCTGCCTATAGCGGTCCCGCGGATAGCGGATTTCTAATCAACCGTTCAACCTAATTCTAAAATATTTAGAACACGGGCGCTATCCCTATTTACCCTATATTTTTTTACTATCTCTAGGTCTTTCATTCATTTTTTTCTCTCCCAAATACTGACAGGCATACCAGAAATATTCGTTTTCCCATAAATGATCTATGGTGTTTTTAACCAAGCTTCATGAAAAAATATGACAAGAATCACAAGCAAAACAATGTCTTGCAATTCATATTTTATCGTATACACTACATTTAGATAAAGAATTGTAGGCCTTTGTTTTGAGATATAGAATTTCAATGATATCATTAACCTTGAAGCCGCAGCTGTATTTGCGAGATTTCATTTGTTCCTTATCAATATAGTTGTTTGGTGCTATTTGTGGATATATACATCAAAGTTACTAATCTATTACGAATTCTCTTTAGCACACTCTTTGTTACTTTAAAATTTAGAGTCAATTTCATATTAAATGTAAGGTTAACAATTCATGCGGATTAAAGAGGGTTTGATGCCCCTGATTATTATGTGACCCGCCATTCAAAAAGGAGGGATCTGGGTATTGCGTAAAATATTTTTGAAAATGCTACCTCTGGTTGTCCGTTACTGGAACCGATCTATTTTTTCAAATTCTTTTCGGGTGCTCCTTTTTTGCGTGACGGGTCGCACATATTTCATAAACAAAATAAACCTAAGGTGTTAATGCCATATTCCATTTGTATTTTGAACCGTAAACAAAAAGAAGTAAAAAAACACAACAAAACATTGCAATTCCTATATATTTTGCATTGACATTGAAACTTGCAATCCTGGGTCGAAACATTTTACATTTTACATTTATCACATGTTTACATGGATAATTTCTTTTCGTTTCGTATTATTTTCACCACAATGCTACCAGAAACGTCCACTTCCAGTGCTTTCAGTGCTTTGATTTAGGTTTCTTTGTTGTTGTTAAATAAACACTTCTGTTCATAATTCAAACGGAATTCGATATAATTTGCTGAATATTTCAGGGTTTTTTACAATTATTATATGGCGAATATTATACAATGGTATTGAATTTCAAACTCCATATGGAAAAACAGGATACAGAAATAGTTGGGTTAGTTAGATCTGTATATAAAAGACGTTACAGGATGTTTCGTTGTTCATCTAGTTTCTGTTTACTTACTTCAAGGACAAGTTTTTTTTAAATAATGGTTGAATGTTAAGCTTCAATGCCGGGTCCAGACTAATACATGTTTATAAAATTCCATATTGATTAAACTTGTCATCCAAAACCAGATGAAACCAAAAAGAAAAAAAACTCATCGTTTTTATCTGTTTATTAGTTTAAATGGGGGTTTACGCCGCTTTCAATATATCTTTACTTATATCGCGGCGGTTCGAACACCTAACAATATATTCATGGTATTTCTCACACCAGTACTACCATAACATTCTTTCCTAGCCTCCAGCTGCAGTCTCACATAGGTCTACGATTATCGACCCATTGGTGGGAGACAATTAGTAGGAAAGAATGATTGCCGGATCGAACGCTGGACCTCTAGATTGACAGTCCGACGCTTATAGGTGACTAGCTTTACAACGCTGGTACATGTATTTACTAGTAACTCATTCAATATCCTCTTTTTGAAATATTTTTAAAAACATTATTTAGACTTGCCTTCGCCCTCATTTACAATACACTTCACTGTGTCTATGTTTTCCACGGGAGAGTCACAAGTTTCTCTGTCTGCGTAGTATTTTAGTGCGCCACCACATTCCAAACCGCCTACTTTACGAGCATTTTCACAGTCAATATAACCTGTACATCCTTCGGTTGGGTGTCGACCGTCATCCTTGTCCTTACATGGATCTTCTATGTTAAACAAATAAGTAAATGAAAAAAAATCAATCAAATTAATTCATCAAATTAATAATTGATTAACTAATATATCTATAAAATGGTGATTGCAATTAACAAACAAATAAATGAATGAATGAATGAATGTATGAATGAATGAATGGGTGGATGAATGAATGAATAAAAGAATGAATGAATTGATTAATTAATTAATTAATTAATTTATTAAGTAATTCATTAATCAATCAATTTATTAATTAATCAATTTATATATTTATTTATTTATGAATGAATGAATGAACGAATGAATAAATGAATGAACGAATGAATGAATGAATGAATGAATGAATGGACGAATGAATGAATGGATGGATGAATGAATGAATAAAAGAATGATTGAATGAATGAATGAATTAATTAATTAATTAATTAATTAATTAATTAATTAATTAATTAATTTATTAATTAATTAATTTATTAATTAATTAATTTATTTATTTATTTATTTATTTATTTATTTATTTATTTATTTATTTATTTATTTATTTATTTATTTATTTATTTATTTATTTATTTATGAATGAACGAACGAATAAATAAATGAATGAATGAATGAATGATTATGAATGATAATTGATTAATTCATGAATTAATTAATTAATCAAATAATAATATGAATGAATGAATGAACTAATGAATGAATGGATGGATGAATGAACGAATAAAAAAGAATGAATAAATGAATGAATTAATTAATTTATTGATTTATCAATTAATTAATTAATTAATTCATAAATCAATTTATTCATTTATTTATTTATGAATCAACGAACGAATGAATGAATGAATGATTTTGAATGATAATTAATTAATTCATTTATTCATTAATTAATTGAATAATTAATAATATGAATGAATGGATAAATAAAAAAATAAATGAATTAATTCATCTATTCATTTATCTATTCTTTTAGTAATTAACTCTATCTATTAATAAATTAATTATTGATAATTGATTAAATGAATATGAGTTTTGCATTAAGAAAACTCACGAATGTAACCAGTCAAACCATGAGTGATTCTAGAGATATTGAAAGACATTACAGTGCAAAGCTACGGTTGGCGACTAAAAAAACGAGTAACTCGGTAATTGTAGTTTCGACGCTTAAGTCACGAGATACGACAAATGACGGAGAAAGTCGGCATTGAATACTACGCCAAGGGTTTCTGATTAAGAACGTTCACTTTAATCAGGGGCTCTAGATACATGTATATTTTGGGTCTGTAGTTTAATTTAAGGTAAACAAAAAAAATACAAAATTGGTTTCTTATCTTTCGGTGCTTATCAACCACAAACAAAACAATCGAAAAAAGTACAAAATACTTTTTCATATAACCGATTGCGGGACACAATATTTAATCAGTGGTTCGCAATGCCCTTTGCAAACGAATGCTATTGTTACATTATTAAGAAATGGTGTGAATAGCAGTTTTTCTTAACATCAACCTTATCATATCTAAATTTCTTCCACGCATTACGTTTATCATCAAAATAAACAGGT
This sequence comes from Fragum whitleyi, assembly GCA_948146395.1. Lineage (NCBI taxonomy): Eukaryota > Metazoa > Mollusca > Bivalvia > Cardiida > Cardiidae > Fragum > Fragum whitleyi. The sequence continues at coordinate 72,281,399 of OX411543.1, read as the reverse complement.
CTGTAAGTGAGCAGATAGCGGAAAGATATTATATAATAAAGTCATTTTCTTCCATTAAATTCCATTTCATCCTTGCGCATGCGCACTTGTTACCATGCAGAAACTATGCATTTTCATTTTTTGCTTCGAGGAATTAAATCATAAAGTATGAAGAGATGATTTGTTGATTTCATGGAGGTATGAAACTGGAACAATAATCACACTCATGTATGAATCCGCTTCGTGAATTAATTCAGCGTGATGAGTTTTTTTTACCTCATACAGAGCTTGGATTAACTAGACCCGATCTCTGTTTATCGATAAAGGGTCTATATTACGTTACTCAGCTTCACAATGATATCCTTAAGTATCTAAAATCTTCAATATTCGAAAACTGGTAAAACCGGTAAAAACTTTTTATAGCCACACTGAAATTGACGGATTCCGGTCACTCCCCTTTTGACTTTTTATAAGTTTGTTCTTTAGCTCGGACGATTAGCCCTCCTGTTGCAAATAAGAATTGTGATTATCCGATTCACAATGAATCGTATTGTTTATGGATGAGACTCCAGACTATAAGTGTTTGGGTTGGGTTTTTTTTTCATCAATTCTTAACGTACCTTTGTTTATTGGTTTGCATGTATATTGATATAACAATACTTGACAGAAATTATCCTTTTGTATCCCCTTCAAGAATTGTGTGTGAAATTTTTGATTTGGCGTCGTATATGTTAATTTTTAACGTACCTTTGTTTTTCAGTGAGCACGTATTTTTATTGAAGCCTTTCACCTTCCTGTCACATAATCCTCTGTCAGCATAGTATACCAGGTCACCACCACAATTCCGACTTTGTATTGTTCGCCCATTTTCACAAACATAATAACCTTTACATCCTTTGGTTATCTTTCTACCGTCTTCGTTTCTCTTACATGGATCTTTTTTCGAAAATAAATAAATTAATGAATTAAAAAATAAGATGGAAAAACACAAGAATATGATCCGTCAAACAATGAACTATCTTCTTGGAAACGTAAGAAAAATCGGCCTCATTTAGAAGTTAAATTAATTGATCAATGACCTCTCCCCAGTCCTTTGAACTAGAACTTGTTCGGGCTTCTGATGGACTGAAAATTAAACACTCAAAAATACTGATAGTGCGACATTTTGCACGTCCGATTCTCGCATTCATACAGTGTAATGAGTTTTTCTTTAGCTTTCTACCTTCATGAAATCAACAAAATATCCCTTCATTTTTAATTGATGCGGAGATTGGCGTGATTCAGTGCACTACTGACATGTATAAAGTTGAGTCATTTTTTTCATGCGACAAACAAAAGGACATCCAAAAATGCCACACAAGTTAAAAGGTGATCTGTAATATTGAGAGAGAAAAAAATCAGAACACTTTATTTTATCGAATCATTAATTACAGAAAAGAATAAAGAAGCTAAAATGGAATAATTGATTCTTTTGCTCTTTTTTTCTGCTGTAAGAAGGTAGGTTCTACCTCATACAGAGCTTGGATTAACTAGACCCGATCTCTCTTAATCGATAAAAGGTCCATATTACAATACTCAGCTTCACAATGATATCGTAAATTATCTTAAATTTTCATTATTCGAAAACTTGTAAAACCGGTAAATTTTTTTTATAGCCACAGTGAGATTGACGGATTCCGGTCACTCCCGTTTTGACTTTTTATAAGTTTGTCCTTTAGCTCGGACGATAAGCCCTTCTGTTGCAATAAGGATTTTGATTATCCGATTCACAATGAATCGTATTGTTTATGGATGAGATTCCAGACTATAAGTGTTTGGGTTGTTTTTTTCCTCAATTCTTAACTTACTTTTGTTTTTTTGGTTTGCACGTATATTAATATAACAAAACTTGACAGAAATTATCCTTTTGTATCCCCTTCAAGAATTGTGTGTGAAATTTTTGATTTGGCGTCGTATATGTCAATTTTTAACGTACCCTTGTTTTTCAGTGAGCACGTATTTTTATTGAAGCCTTTCACCTTCCTGTCACATAATCCTCTGTCAGCATAGTATACCAGGTCACCACCACAATTCCGACTTTGTATTGTTCGCCCATTTTCACAAACATAATAACCTTTACATCCTTTGGTTATCTTTCTACCGTCTTCTTTTCTCTTACATGGATCTTTTTTCGAAAATAAATGAATTAATGAATTAAAAAGATAAGATGGAAAAACACAAGAATATGATCCGTCAAACAATGAACTATCTTCTTGGAAACGTAAGAAAAATCGGCCTCATTTAGAAGTTAAATTAATTGATCAATGACCTCTCCCCAGTCCTTTGAACTAGAACTTTTTCGGGCTACTGATGGACTGAAAATTAAACACTCAAAAATACTGATAGTGCGACATTTTGCACGTCCGATTCTCGCATTCATACAGTGTAATGAGTTTTTCTTTAGCTTTCTACCTTCATGAAATCAACAAAATATCCCTTCATTTTTAATTGATGCGGAGATTGGCGTGATTCAGTGCACTACTGACATGTATAAAGTTGAGTCATTTTTTTCATGCGACAAACAAAAGGACATCCAAAAATGCCACACAAGTTAAAAGGTGATCTGTAATATTGAGAGAGAAAAAAATCAGAACACTTTATTTTATCGAATCATTAATTACAGAAAAGAATAAAGAAGCTAAAATGGAATAATTGATTCTTTTGCTCTTTTTTTCTGCTGTAAGAAGGTAGGTTCTACCTCATACAGAGCTTGGATTAACTAGACCCGATCTCTCTTAATCGATAAAAGGTCCATATTACAATACTCAGCTTCACAATGATATCGTAAATTATCTTAAATTTTCATTATTCGAAAACTTGTAAAACCGGTAAATTTTTTTTATAGCCACAGTGAGATTGACGGATTCCGGTCACTCCCGTTTTGACTTTTTATAAGTTTGTCCTTTAGCTCGGACGATAAGCCCTTCTGTTGCAATAAGGATTTTGATTATCCGATTCACAATGAATCGTATTGTTTATGGATGAGATTCCAGACTATAAGTGTTTGGGTTGTTTTTTTCCTCAATTCTTAACTTACTTTTGTTTTTTTGGTTTGCACGTATATTAATATAACAAAACTTGACAGAAATTATCCTTTTGTATCCCCTTCAAGAATTGTGTGTGAAATTTTTGATTTGGCGTCGTATATGTCAATTTTTAACGTACCCTTGTTTTTCAGTGAGCACGTATTTTTATTGAAGCCTTTCACCTTCCTGTCACATAATCCTCTGTCAGCATAGTATACCAGGTCACCACCACAATTCCGACTTTGTATTGTTCGCCCATTTTCACAAACATAATAACCTTTACATCCTTTGGTTATCTTTCTACCGTCTTCTTTTCTCTTACATGGATCTTTTTCGAAAATAAATGAATTAATGAATTAAAAAGATAAGATGGAAAAACACAAGAATATGATCCGTCAAACAATGAACTATCTTCTTGGAAACGTAAGAAAAATCGGCCTCATTTAGAAGTTAAATTAATTGATCAATGACCTCTCCCCAGTCCTTTGAACTAGAACTTTTTCGGGCTACTGATGGACTGAAAATTAAACACTCAAAAATACTGATAGTGCGACATTTTGCACGTCCGATTCTTGCATTCATACAGTGTAATGAGTTTTTCTTTAGCTTTCTACCTTCATGAAATCAACAAAATATCTCTTCATTTTTAATTGATGCGGAGATTGGCGTGATTCAGTGCACTACTGACATGTATAAAGTTGAGTCATTTTTTTCATGCGACAAACAAAAGGACATCCAAAAATGCCACACAAGTTAAAAGGTGATCTACAATATTGAGAGAGAAAAAAATCAGAACACTTTATTTTATCGAATCATTAATTACAGAAAAGAATAAAGAAGCTAAAATGGAATAATTGATTCTTTTGCTCTTTTTTTCTGCTGTAAGAAGGTAGGTTCTACCTCATACAGAGCTTGGATTAACTAGACCCGATCTCTCTTAATCGATAAAAGGTCCATATTACAATACTCAGCTTCACAATGATATCGTAAATTATCTTAAATTTTGATTATTCGAAAACTTGTAAAACCGGTAAATTTTTTTTATAGCCACAGTGAGATTGACGGATTCCGGTCACTCCCGTTTTGACTTTTTATAAGTTTGTCCTTTAGCTCGGACGATAAGCCCTTCTGTTGCAATAAGGATTTTGATTATCCGATTCACAATGAATCGTATTGTTTATGGATGAGATTCCAGACTATAAGTGTTTGGGTTGTTTTTTTTCCTCAATTCTTAACTTACTTTTGTTTTTTTGGTTTGCACGTATATTAATATAACAAAACTTGACAGAAATTATCCTTTTGTATCCCCTTCAAGAATTGTGTGTGAAATTTTTGATTTGGCGTCGTATATGTCAATTTTTAACGTACCCTTGTTTTTCAGTGAGCACGTATTTTTATTGAAGCCTTTCACCTTCCTGTCACATAATCCTCTGTCAGCATAGTATACCAGGTCACCACCACAATTCCGACTTTGTATTGTTCGCCCATTTTCACAAACATAATAACCTTTACATCCTTTGGTTATCTTTCTACCGTCTTCTTTTCTCTTACATGGATCTTTTTTTCGAAAATAAATGAATTAATGAATTAAAAAGATAAGATGGAAAAACACAAGAATATGATCCGTCAAACAATGAACTATCTTCTTGGAAACGTAAGAAAAATCGGCCTCATTTAGAAGTTAAATTAATTGATCAATGACCTCTCCCCAGTCCTTTGAACTAGAACTTTTTCGGGCTACTGATGGACTGAAAATTAAACACTCAAAAATACTGATAGTGCGACATTTTGCACGTCCGATTCTTGCATTCATACAGTGTAATGAGTTTTTCTTTAGCTTTCTACCTTCATGAAATCAACAAAATATCATTTCATTTTTAATTGATGCGGAGATTGGCGTGATTCAGTGCACTACTGACATGTATAAAGTTGAGTCATTTTTTTCATGCGACAAACAAAAGGACATCTAAAAATGCCACACAAGTTAAAAGGTGATCTACAATATTGAGAGAGAGAAAAATCAGAACACTTTATTTTATCGAATCATTAATTACAGAAAAGAATAAAGAAGCTAAAATGGAATAATTGATTCTTTTGCTCTTTTTTTCTGCTGTAAGAAGGTAGGTTCTACCTCATACAGAGCTTGGATTAACTAGACCCGATCTCTCTTAATCGATAAAAGGTCCATATTACATTACTCAGCTTCACAATGATATCGTAAAGTATCTTAAATTTTCATTATTCGAAAACTGGTAAAACCGGTAAATTTTTTTTATAGCCACAGTGAGATTGACGGATTCCGGTCACTCCCGTTTTGACTTTTTATAAGTTTGTCCTTTAGCTCGGACGATTAGCCCTTCTGTTGCAATAAGGATTTTGATTATCCGATTCACAATGAATCGTATTGTTTATGGATGAGATTCCAGACTATAAGTGTTTGGGTTGTTTTTTTCCTCAATTCTTAACTTACTTTTGTTTTTTTGGTTTGCACGTATATTAATATAACAAAACTTGACAGAAATTATCCTTTTGTATCCCCTTCAAGAATTGTGTGTGAAATTTTTGATTTGGCGTCGTATATGTCAATTTTTAACGTACCTTTGTTTTTCAGTGAGCACGTATTTTTATTGAAGCCTTTCACCTTCCTGTCACATAATCCTCTGTCAGCATAGTATACCAGGTCACCACCACAATTCCGACTTTGTATTGTTCGCCCATTTTCACAAACATAATAACCTTTACATCCTTTGGTTATCTTTCTACCGTCTTCTTTTCTCTTACATGGATCTTTTTTCGAAAATAAATAAATTAAAAAATAAGATGAAAAAACACAAAATATGATCCGTCAAGCAATGATCTATCTTCTGTGAAACGTAAGAAATATCGGCCTCATTTAGAAGTTTAATTAATTGATCAATGACCTCTCCCCAGTCCTTTGATCTAGAATTTTTTTCGGGCTACTGATCGACTGAAAATTAAATACTCAAAAATGCTGATAGTGCGACATTTTGCACGTCCGACTTTACATCCTTTGGTTATCTTCTTATCGTCTCCTTTTCCCTTGCATTGATCTTCTCACGAAAAAAGAAAAATATATGAAACATTTAGCCCTTTGCTATTTAATCCCTGCTTTTTACGTGCCTGTGATTTTTTGAATGAGAAAACATTGTGAAAAAAGGAGAAATTGCTTCTGACAAGCAATTTCTTTTTTTTCCACACCATTTTCTATCCTACAGAATGGTTATTTTTCCAATTAAATCCACTTTAAATTTTCGTCTGCAAAACCTTTGAATTTGGACAGGTCAAAAATTTTGTAAAACAGGAAAGGGTTAATAAGATTTAAAAAAGCACTGTTATATATAAATTGTCATACAATTAACGACCTACTTGGAATCATGAAAAGTATCGTCCTCATTTAAGATGTGAAGAAAGTATTCCTTCGATTCATGCTGGTATGAAACTGAAAACCTAACCACACTGTATGAATACGCGAATCGGATTCGTACATGGGCGTGACTAGGTTTAAGTTCCAATGTCCGAAGGCCAGCAAGCTATTGTAATGGCTGTGTGTCCGCCGGGCGTTCGTCCACCGTTAAACATCTTCTCCCTTACAAATGGGGCGGATTTTAACAACACTTGGTAGAAATGTTCCTTTGATGACCCGCTTCTTAAATTGTTAAAGAGACTTTGGTTGACCTCCTTATATGGTGGTGGGGAGGGGCGTTCTATTTTCACTTTGTAATCTTTAAAAACTTCTCCTTCAAAACCATTGGGCCGGATTGAATGAAATTGGACATGAATGTTACCTGGGTGACCTAGTACTTAAATTGTTAAAGACAGTTTGATTTACCCTTCAAAAATGGACGTGGCGGGTCGGGGCTTTTTCAATTCTAAATCTTTTAAAACTTTCTTCCCATTAACCATTTAGTCGACCACAACAAGACTTTGCACGAATGTTCCTTGGCCAACCATTTAATTGATCATATTAAGAAAATTTGATTGCATCCTAATTATGGGCGTGGTGGGCGAAGCTAATTTTCGAGTCTCTTTGAGTTCTAACTGCATAAACCGTTAGTGAATCATCAATAAATCATCAATAAATATAAATTTTAACCAGGGTTTAAAAGCAAGAAGTGATAGCTAAGTCTGTTAAGATGCATTGCTCTCAATCATTCATCTATGAGTTCAAATTTCCGATGCGCTAACTTTTTTCTTGCTCATACTCTTTTGTCCCTAATAAAATCTCACAGGAATACTCGTTTCTTTCGAACACTTTCCTGTTTTTCAAAATTTTGGACGAGTCCAAATTCAAAAGGTTTAAAGACAAAATTTAAAGTGGATTTAAATTAAAAAATAACCAGTAAGTAGGGTAGAAAATGGTGTGGAAAAAGAAGAAATTGCTTGTCAGAAGCAATTTCTTCTTTTTTCACATTTTTTCTCAATCATAAAATCACAGGCACGTAAAAGCAGGGATTAAACAGCAAACGACCACTTTCAGCTGAACCATGGCGCGATATCTAAGATTCAAAGTGATAGCTTTAAAGTGAATAATACGCTAAATTTATGCACTTGACCTAAGAATAAGAAAATATTTGCTGATTAAAAAAAATCAAAAAAAAAACAAAAAAAAAAAAAAAAAAAAAAAAAAAAACATTGTTTTCCGAAGAAGCCTAGTTTCGAATCCGTTCCGAAAAATAAATAAAAAACAACACTGTTGTTAAAATTACTGCCAAGGCATCCTGTATCAACAGAGCCACCTTTGCTGATGTTTATTTTTTTGTGTGTTTTTGAGACCGAGTTTTATATCTAAGGCTGTAGTAGTACCTGGGAAGTACTTTAGTCTGTACTTTTTTCAAATATGGGCCAAGTTTATCCAACCGTCATGTAGTTGCTTGTTCTGTACAAAATGACCCTTTTCCACAATGTTTTGGCTAAAACGCTATAGCTATGACAGTCTTGTGATGCTTAACTGCTTACGCTCATATATAGCTTCATTTCGATAAATAATATACCTGGACATACTGCTTTTACTTTAAAATAGGGCCTCAAACACTTTACATGAACCTTAATAGATAGTCGACATTCTTTAAATCGAAGGTTGGCAACCAAAAACTCGTAACGTCAGCTTGTCCAAATTTACGATGCTACTAACTGTACCAAATATATAATACGCAAAGTTTTCTAAGCACCAACACTTTCTTATACTATAATTTGAGGAAAATATGAAATTTGATTAAAATATAGTTGGAAAATGGTCGATTGTTATCAGTTTATCAAATTTAAGAAGAAAATAAAGCTTCATAATGATAAAGGGACTTTAAATGTAGACCAAACAGGGAGACCCTAGAAATTTGTCTGTTTTCTTGAAAATTGAAAAAGTAGAATCTGACCAAAAAAAGGTGTTCTTTCAGTTGCGTTTCGTTCAATAACGAGTATGAGAGCCGACACTGTCAATAACAGCATGACAACGCCTCTGCATACTCCTGATTGAGTTTGGATTACTCTTTGGAATAACAGACAATTCTTCTCTAAAGATCTGGCCGAGCTCCTGGAGTGTCCTTGGCTGGACCTGGCGAGCCGAAGCTCATTCCACATATGCTATATCGGATTTAATTCCGATAAGTGAGCCGGCCAGTCCAGACGTAGAATGCCCTCTTCTTGGCGATACTCTTGGACTATACTGGCCGTATATAGACGGGCATTATCATCCATTAAAATGAATCCATCCCCAATAGCACCAGCGTAAAATCTTACGTGGGTATTGAGGATTTCATCAATGTACCTACGAGCTGTCAGAGTAACTCTTTCTAAAATAAAAACATCAGTCCGCCCATCCCATCTGATGCCATCCCAAACCATGATGGACCCAACCCCATAACGATCGTGCTCAGCAATGTTTGCTGCATGAAACCTTTCCCCCGGCCTTCTCCACACCCTAGCCCGCCTATCGGTTTAGTCCAGGCAATACCTGGACTCATCCGGTAATAGCACGGGTCGCCAGAGTTTTATGCGCCTGCCAACGTGGTCCAACGTGGTAAATCGACGCCGACAATGAACTCGGGACAGCGGAATACAAAAACATGGTCTTCTTGACCCCAGGTTATGCTCATGCAGCGGTGTTTGTATGGTCTGAGTCGAAATTCGAATTCCCGAGGCGTTTTGATTGTCGGAACGCAACTGCGCTGTCGTAGCAAACCTGTTCCTTAGGGCTTAAATTACCAATAACGGTCTTCTTCGACGAAGGTAGCTCTACTCCTACCTCCACCATGTCGCCTTACAGTTGTACCATACTGTTGGCTTTGTGCCCAAGCTCTGGTTACAACAGTATGGTGTACCCACAGTACCATGCGAACATCACGGTGGGAAGCCCCTTGCTCCACCATACCTACAGCACGCCACAATTTTTCGACAGATAAATGTCGTCTGACATTTGGATTAGTCATGAGTAACGACATAAAAATCAATTTAGTACTTAAAAACAGAAACTAAGCATCTACACGAAACCTGTACATGTAGAAAACGAGAAAGGACAGGTAAGAAACCGGAGTTCCTAATTTTGCACGAGTCACGCGAGAAAATTGCGTGTCAAGTTTGGAAATGTATACATTAGATATCTTAACAATACATTATTTTATTCACGAACACGAATTCTTTTTAAATCAGCTCCAGTAGGACAGCGAAAAAGTTTGGTGCTCAGCAAATTTTGAGTAGTATATAATTCCCGAAAAGCGGCCACTAGGGAAGTACGAATGATGTAAGTAGACGTCACATCAAGTTAAAATCTTTTTCGATTTTGGCATATTTTCATCAAACATGCATTTAGTGGTCGTTGGAATCTTCCTTCTTATATTTTTAATTGCAACATTTGTTGGTTCTTACAAAGTACCCGGAAGTACCCAGAGTTCTCCCTGCATGCTTCTGGTGCATGATTTGCGATGAAATATGTAGGTATTGGGGTCTATGAAAACATGTTATAAAAACATGCACGTAGGTAAAGGTCAATTTTAGTGCTCCTGTGTGATTCTGAGGATAGCATGCATGACTTTCATTTGAAAGTTATGTATTTTGTCTTCAGGAGGACCCTTTTAATATATAAAGGAAATCATTTTGCTGAGCAGTCGAAGTTGATAGTTAATTTCGAGTTGTGGTTCAGTCGGAAAATTTGAAAGGCAAAATGTGCTTATGAACGAGGAGATAAAATTAGATTTATTAAAAGTGTTTAAAGATTAAAGTGAACAATTCAAAGTATTTATACCAGATAAAAAGAAATATGTCGTTCTTCATGCTTTGTGGGATAATAAAATCTAGAAAAAAATGAAAAATATATAAACTCTTTCTCTATCGCTGAAGGTCCCACGACCAATGCTACGTAAGACGTTATCACCTAAACTTAGGTCTACGTAGGCAAGACATTTAAAGTAGGCTATTCATTATTAATACACACTTCAAACTATTCTTGAAATTTTAAGGGCGTTTTTTAAAAAGTTTAATGTGCTAAGAACAGTTTTACGATTGAATTTCAAAGACTGACGCAACTAACCACGTGTTTTAGTCTTTGCTGATACCTGCGAATGCAAGAAGCCGACATCAAGTTGTCTTGTTGTTTGAATATATCAGACGACTTGTTAATCATTAGCACATTAACGATAAACAAATCTGGTCGACATTATGACTCATGTAAACGCTCAAAAAAGCGTCTTATAAGCCAAATGTCTAAAGGGATATATTGAATTCTTTGAGAAAAGAGAAAATATAAATGTAAAAAATAATTAAGGAAAAGTGTCTCGACAAAATTTCTGCAATTCTCACTGGTAATTCAACTGGTAACAGGAAACATGGTGAGATTTTGTTTGTGTTTCGTTGTTGTATCTACGGTTCTATAAATAATTCAAACGGAATTTGATATCATTTACTGAATATTTGAGGTGTTTTTTTCCGATCATTATATGCTCCGAGTGGCAGCGTTGTGCTCCTTAATTTAATGTCGTAACATCAGCTTGCATTCATTTTTTTTCAAATGTCATAATTTTAAATGCGCTAATCTTTCATCTGAATGTATATAAATAGGAGGAATTTCTTTGCTTGTTTGAGAGAGAGAGAGAGAGAGAGAGAGAGAGAGAGAGAGAGAGAGAGAGAGAGAGAGAGAGAGAGAGAGAGAGAGAGAGAGAGAGAGAGAGAGAGAGAGAGAGAGAGAGAGAGAGAGAGAGAGAAAGAGAGAGAGAGAGAAAAAGCGAGAGAGAGAGAAAGCGAGAGAGAGATAGAGAAAGAGAGATAGAAAGAGAAGAGAGAGCGACAGACAGAGACATAAATAGAGAAGAAAGCAGGCTTCTATAGTGTCAAGACTATTCATTTCTTTCTCAACTCAAAAAGCAGTTAAAAAGGTAATTCAATTTTAACTTGCAGAACCCATATTTTACTAGTCTTTCTGCATTTTGACTATGAAACGTAATCCACTATTGCTCTGGTACTTTAACGACCGGAATGCCCCCATTCCTCCGAATTAAAAGACCACTTTTTCGTCTTCAACCAAAACGGTGTAATTACAGGGGTTTGGTCTCTTTCGGTAATATGCATAGTTTCGTGCAAGAATGGTTATCTGATGTCATTGCGTAAAAGAAAAGATTATTATGTCAAACCTCAGATTATGTAAAGATCGCCTGTGCTTCAGCCCCCGCGATTTTACAGAAAAAAATTTAATAGCGGTGTTCTTCCCTATTCAAACAAAAAGCACAAGAAAGGTTGTGCATTTAAAACACTTGTCGAATAATTCTTGAAACCCGTCTCGAGACTGACTGTCGCATGTAGAAAAGTTATGTAAAACCCGATTGCATAAACAATAGTGTAACTAGACTGGTTACCGTTTCAATGTGTAAGATATAGAGGATAATCGTTTGTTTAATTGTAAGATCGATTTATATTTCACTCGTGAAAATATAGCTTTTATTGTTCCCTCAATGAAATATAAATCGATCTTACAATTAAACAAACGATTATTCTATTTCTTTAATGCAAAAATGAAACAAAATGTGAAATTTCTGGGACATATTTTCGTAAAGCGCACCATTTTGCGCGAGATTGCTATGCAACGTTCACTGTGACGTCACCTATTTCGCCCCGCATAGATCATGTCAGATAGGATGAAATGCACAAAAGCAGGGTATAAGCTTTAGATAATTTCACTGCTTTTGCAGTGAGATTATCAAGTGATAATCTACCGTTATTTCTCGATAAACCACCGAAAAGCAGATAACGGTAAAACTAAGTTCAGGAGGTCACAACCTAAAATACATTTTCCGCCAAATTACAACAAGTTGAAATAGCGAGGACTTAGATAAAATACATAGTATCTGTCTATACAGTGTATAGCCACAAACATCGTTTTTGCTCTAAACCCTCGACAAGCTTACGCGGATTATCCATTCGACCGATTAAACATTGCAACCTCATTTTGTATTTTAAAGGGAAAATTTTCATTATCTTCATGATGAAGAATTTTAATATCATGCCATTAACGAAATAAACAGCGATTTTGCAGAGAGAAGTCTTGGGAAATACTAAATTGAATCTAATTGGGAACTACTTTAGTTCGAATCTATAAAGATCCTATAGGGTCTTCTTTACGTAATAACACTGGTGAACGAAAACTTCGTTCACCACCAGGAATGACGGTATGTAAGCCCGCTTGATTATTGTCGAATCTATTGAACCTTGTCAATTGTCCTTAAGCATACATTTCCAAGTTTTATCCTCTTTCATGCGGGTTTTCACCATAATCACAGGATAAATTCTTACCCAATCCACTTTCCAACCATGCAATGTGAGTGGCATCTTGTCGAGCAAAGCGTTACGAACGTTTTACTTATCTTACCTGTATTCGAGAAGAAGCTATCGATTCGATACCCCTTGTCTCGTGAAGATGTGTGAGTGGGTTACTAGAGATCTTTTAGACAAAATTATCAGATTTTTTAGACCGATTTATTGTGTGGGTATTGTTGAAGAGCTCAGTTGCATAATGGATACTCTTATCCATTATGGAATTACCATTTTCATTTGTGCGAACTTTTTTGATGGTGTTGTCAAGCGAGGGGAATCTGTTTAACAACGGTCTCGGGTAGCATCATTATTTCATCCCATACATGCGGCTATATGTTTATTCTACCGATAGTAGCAAAGAGAGATTAAAATTTGTTTAATTTTTTTTTAAATAATTTCGATTTATATTTTGTGGATATTTCTTTTTTGGTTAAGTTTATCTTAATTCGCTTTGCATTTGAGTACAGTTAGTAGCACCCTGAAATTGACATTCATCACGATCAAAACAATTCTAAATCGCTCACTCAGCGGTCCATTTATTCGTTCAATAACTCGCTCCAATTACTCAAAAGCTCTCCGAAATCGTTGAAAACATTTCAAAACAATTCAGAAATCAAGCATTTCATCGAAATAATTCAAACTATCCCGCGACGTTTTTGGATTGCGTGTTTTTTTCAAGCGTCTGATCTGAACACCTGAAAAAACACTTCAATGGGTCAGTGCAACACTATTGAAAGCGCCTATATAATAATAGGCACTTACAATAGTGTTTCTCTGAGCCCTTGACTTAAATACATAAGTATTAAGATGTATCTCTTTTTTTAAAGGGATGTAATGAAATATCGCTTATTTCTTCCAATTTGTCAAGTATGTATTACCTCCCTTAAATTTCATTGATTTATAAATCACTCCACATACTCATTCAATGTCAAGCCAAAATAATTCCAAAACCATTCAATTTATAAATTTCACGATGCTTCTAACTCTACACGTCCGATGTTCAAAGACTAAAATCGCTTTTTAACGTATTTCAAACGTTTTCATATTGATCGAAGGTCATGTATTTGAGAAAAAAATTGATTCCTTCGCCTTAGTCAAGTTGACTCCTGAATATTCGTGCTTTAGCAGGAGTTAAAGAAAAAAAAAATCAGCTTGCACAAATGTGTTGACTGTTCTTAGTCTTTACCTCACGATTTTCCTTCTTAATCAAAAAGTGTTAAAGTTATATTTTCAAAAATCTGACTTACAATCAGTGCTTTTAGTACTATCAGCAATTTGATTTAGATACAAATTTGCTATAAATATATAGGCACTTACAATAGTGTTGCACTGACCCCTCGAAATTCACCCTGTATTTTTTTCATCAAAATCGCTCTACGTATTTCCAAGATACCCCATATCTCGTACGACGGCTAATTATTTGTTAGAAATTAACAAGATTACATATCGCCATCACTGTCAATGGGGTCAATGGGATCATGCAAATGAAATAACGTAATTTTACAATCAGACTTTTGGTGAAAAAAATGTAAATTTCTCCTCATTTTTCTTTGGTTTTCTTTCCATTAAGATTTATTCATCTATTTTGTGTGTACTTTTATTTTCTTTCTTTGTTACAACTTCAATATTTTATGATCGTTTATGATCGTGTCTTGTTAGTTTTCTATGTGAGATATGTTTGCAATCACGAGAATGGCGGATGTTAATTTGGTATAAAAAAAGAAACTAGAGAACATGTGTACGTACCTCCATCAGTGGGATCTTCAATCCCAATGGGATCATCAGTGGAATAATCAGTGGTATCATCAATGGAATCATCAGTGGCATCATCAGTGGTATCGTCAGTGATATCGTCAGTGGTATCATCAGTCGTATCATCGGTGATATCATCAGTAGGTTCGTCGGTGGTATCATCAGTAATATCATCAATGATATCGTCAGTGGTATCATCAGTGGTATCATCGGTGATATCATCAGTAGGATCGTCGGTGGTATCATCTGTGGTATCATCGGTGGTATCATCAGTAATATCATCAATGATATCATCGGTGGTATCATCAGTGGTATCGTCAGTGGTATCATCGGTAGTATCATCTGTCATATCATCAGTTGTATCGTCAGTAGGATCATCTGTTAAGAAAATTACATAACTTTACACACAAACTTTACAAAACCTGGTAAGAGTTTTGTTGTAGAAAGATAGATATTCTATCACCATCCTTTTACAATTTTCTGTCTTGCTTAACTATTTTTTGTTGTTCTTGTTTTGTTTTGATATCAACAAAATCTATCTTTGATGTTCTGTGAAGAAGGATGCTTCCTTTTGGTTTCTATGCTAAATCACCATGGGTAACAAGTTTCTATGCGAAATCACCATTGGTACAGTTAATAACACCGTGAAATTGACAAGTTGAATGATTTTGAAATTAGTAAGTAATGGAATCGAATGAGTTTGCAGATCGAGTCTTTTTTTTCTGTAAGGAAAGTAAAACTTAATCGATAATTTCTCCCAAGTCGGACGAATTGTCGATATCGTAATTCTACGATTGAAAAAAAAACAAAGTATTATAGGTTATTGAATTTATATGGGAATATATTGTGTCGGACGAGTTCTTTTGGCAGAGTGCCCGAGCTTGCGAGGGCAACTACGCCAAAAGAACGAGTCCGACACAATATATTCCCATTTAAATTCAATAACCTTTTTATTGTATACTTTGATATTGTTGGACGATATTCACTTCTTGTTTATTTATTTTTTACTTCACCTATACTTTTTTTGTTTAAATTTAAACCGCTTTTTGATAACAGTTACGCAATAGACCTTCTCCCGCAAAATCCTTTCCGTTATATTTTTACGTTCGGATGAATACATCCGTTGCTACGAAGTGACAGTGTAAACAAAAAAGACGGCGGACATTTTTGTGTCGAATCGCATTTTAGATCTTTAAATACGCGTTGATTTCGACTTACTTTGAATAAAAATGAAATAAATATATTTATAAAAACTTGTTCATTTGTTATTCTTACCAGTTACATGTTCCAGAACTGACTAAATCGGCGTACTTGATACCGGAGCAGACTAGCGATAGTCATAAAGGACGGGAAGTAGTGAAAGACGAGCTAAAGAGAAAGATAGGGAGGAAGAGAGATAGATACTAGAATAATGATATTATGATAGACATTAAGGGATGTGCATGAATATTCTTGAAAGAGTTATAAAATAACATAGATAAAGGAATAAAGGAGAAACAAATACAGTGATTTGGAAGAAATTTGAGACGGAGGGGGGGGGGGGCGGCATCTGAGTCGACGGAGAGGGGGAGGGGATGAAGTGGTTTATTTCTTCGGAAAATGTTTCAAAGTGTATTGCCCTTTAGGCATTCAAAGAACTAGAACGTATTTCTTTCTCTGACAAAACTATTTCCGGAATATTGAACGCAAAAAGAAAGCGTTGATAATGTGATTTTTATGATGACTTGCGGCGAGGTAGCAACAAGAAAGTAGTCCAGTCCATTTGTGCACGTGAAAATAATCTTAGTGCAATATCAAAGTATGCAATATCAAAAAATATTGCACACTTTCCTATCGTTCAAATACATAGAGACAATATCAAAGTATATAATAATTTTCTGTTTTTGCGTCTTCACAGTCCAATCAGGGCCGAGGTTATACAACTTTTCTCAGGCTCAACTGAGAATTTTCTCAAATTTTGAATTTGAATAATTGTATGAAAATAAAAGATAACATTAATAAGTTGTTAGTTATAACAACTTATTAATAATATACTTTATGTTTATACATTAAAATGAGTATTTAAACAGAATTACGCCTTTAATCTCAAATTGAAATTTAAGAAAAAAAATGAATCGAGAATGAGAACAGTTTTATAACCTCTGGCCCTGATGTTCAAAAGTCCACACAAGCTAATAAAATCGTAAATTGATTTATTCGATTTGAATAAAAAAAAAGGATAGTTTTGAACGATTTCGAAGTGTTTTGAACGATTTTTGGAGCGTTTTTGAATAGTTGGAATGAGTGTTTTGAATGATTGATTGGAGCGCCCAGCAAGTGATTCGAAATTATTTTGATCGAAATGACTATTATTATGAATAAATATTATCAACTGTAACAAGTGTTGGTTCATTCCCTAGACTTCCGTAGACTTCATTTATCGACCCTTTAGCAACTGCTGGCCCTTTCTCTTTCCTATAAATAGTTGATGAAGTGTTTTGATTGTTTTTTTCAAAGAAAACTTTTGGTCTATAGTATAATCATCACAAATCATTGCTATCTTTAAATACATAAATATCCTTAACTTGAATATCGCCCCATCGAATAGTTCTGCTCTTACACGGATAACAAACTACGTCATAGCCTTTTGAACGTCATTGGATACCTAAATGTGTTTTTCTAGCCTTGATTTATTATAAAACTCAAGTTTTTCAGCTCTAACCTACATGTTATCAAAACATATTCGAAAAAGATATGGTCTGTATGATATGTATGAGCTACCTTTGGGTGACTTTCTACAATCTTTAGGCGACTATCTATATACATATCTCCAAAAGAAACGCCAACAAATATAAGGATATATATAAGTTAGCCAGAACAATTATATAAATAAAACAAAAACGACACTAGAAATCGTTTCTCATAACGGGCCAACCGTTTTCGCGTAAATAATTTTAAAATTACAAACGTCGACCTGATGAGCAGCAGCTTAACCGGTTGGTGCGTGTCGGGTTTTTTAAGACAAAACTTCTAACTAACATCTTGAAATATCAATATCTAAAATAGAAATATATCTTAGTGAAATTTTAGGATATTTCTACACAGGTCCGAATCTGGCGATTAATGTGTTTTACGGCTTGACCGCACAGTGGCTACATTTACCTTAATGTCTACTCAGGATCTCTACTTGTTGATAAAAAAATCAAATCTATTGAAAATGGGATATCAGTTATTACAGTTAACAACATCGTGAAATTGACAAAGTGAATGAAATTGGAATGATTTTGGAATGAAATTGAATGAGTGTGTGGAGCGAGTTTTGAGTGAAATTAAAGAGAGGTAATCCAATGTCGCTAATTTGAAAGTTTGAACAAAGTTAGCGATATTCATTACCTCCTTTTAATAAAATGTACGTAATTTCTGTTTATGTGTCTTCGTAGTCTAATCAGACACCGACACCGACCAATAAAGTCGAAGAAAGATTCGATCGGTTTGATTTAAATACAAATTCTTTGAACGATTTCGAAATGTTTTCAAGTAATAATGGAGCGTTTTTGATCGATTTTGAGTGAATGTTTGGAATGAGTGAATGGAGCGCTGTGTAAGTGATTTAGAATGATTTGGTCGGAATGAGTGTCAATTTCACGATGTATTTAACTGTACCCCATCCCGCTTATAAGGATTTCAAAGTGTCCAAACACAGAACAACAACCAGAAATGAGATTCAGCATTGCTTTCTTTGCGTTTCGGATAAAAATTGTCATTCCACTGCGTCTCGCTCAGTGTAACGTGAGTAATAAACCCTAACGATAATGATTTTTTAGCTGATTATGTCAAATAATAATGGAAGAAGTTAATTTGCCTTTAATCGAATAAGATGTAGGTGAAATCCAACACATAGTCGATTTCATGAAAATGCCGAGATACTCACTCTTTTTTTTGAACTTTATGAAAATGTATACACATGGTTCAGACTGACAAATGTGCATCGCTCAAGCACAGAGAGCCATAATTCACTGAAAAATCTAAAGTGACTATCCAGAATAAGCGAAAAAAAGTCTTTTGGTAGACTAAGCATCCGACCGATCACAAATCAAAACATACGGAATCGTGCTTAAATGACCTTTGCGGCTTTTCAATATTCCTCGAAAAATGACGACAATGTGACTTTTGATTGTCATACTGACTACTGTTCGATGAACACAGATCATTGATTGTTCAAGTTCTATTGTGCTTTTTATTACGGAAGTTTAAAGTTTTGAAGTTAAATGAGTTTTACTTTTTTTTTAATAATTGTGCAAAATTCAAGCTTTGACTGATAAGAATTTGTAAAAATTTCAACTATGATTTACAGATGTGAGAAGTTTTGTCTAGTATATATATAATTATTTCATTATGATCGGCTAATCGAGGTGTAAACGAATCAAGTAAATAGTCATAGTCATAGAAACGGGATTTCACTAGCGAAACAGCCCTGGGGTAATGAATGTATAGTAACATTTATTCCAAATGCTCACCCAAGTCGTTCAAAATCGCTCCAAAATCGTTCAAACCACTTTGAAATAGTTCAAAACGATCGACATTTCACCCAAATCGATCAAATCTTTCCGAATAGTATTGGCCGATGTGGGTTTTAAAGCGGCTTATTGGCACGTGAAGACATACAAACACAAAAGGAAGTATCTTTATTAAAGGGAGGTAATAAATCAATAACAATCCGTTTGGACGGAATTGGCGATATTCCATTGCCTCCTTTGAATTTAATTGGAAAATCACTACTTTAGCTCAATCAATTTTATTCCATAATCATTCACAATGTCTATTTTACGATGTCCTTAACTGTATAGTTTACGTGTCGTGTACAAAAGAACGAGAATACAGTCAGTAGTGTAGGTGAAAATAGTGTATTTAGTGCAATTATGATGCCTTATACTTCCTTAGTAAGGGGTACACTTAATAACACCGTAAAATTGACCATTCTTAATCGCTCTCTCATCGCTCTATTCATTCATTCCAAACACTCACTCAAACCACTCAAAAACGCTCCCAAATACCTAAAAAAAAGATAAAATCAGCTACTACATTCAAAATAAATATAAGAAAGATAAAAAAACGCGATTTCACTGACAAAGTTGACTGCATCGGTGGCCTAGTGGTAAATGCACCCGACCAGTGACCTGGAGGTCCGTGGTTCGAGCCCCACTGTCGACGGGGTGTATTTATGGGCAAAATACTTAATAGCCAGCCCTAGTTCACCCAGCTGTAAAAATGGGTAGCAGTGGGTTTAAACCACTGCCTCTCTCTCGGGGACTTGAATCATCAGGATTGAGTGTTCGAGAGTGATTCTATAAGCTTAAGCTTTCGTCGCAATCGAACTAAAATAAATTAGTATAAACTAAAGTTGAAATCGTTAGTGTCTGAATGTACTTGAAGAAACAGGGAATTATTTATAGAACTTGTAATCATATTCTATTAAAGGGAGGTAATAAATATCGCTAATTTTGTTCATCCTGAACAAAAACAGCGAAATTGAATTAACCCCCCCCCATCCCCCCCCCTCTATCATTCACTCAAAACTCACTCATTACGCTGATTCAATCTCATTCCAAATTCATTCACCTTGTCAATTTCACGAAGTTATTAACTGTATAAATAATAATGTTTTATTCTTTCTTACCGGTCCTAATGTCATCTAAAAGTATGTAAGAAATTGTATTAACTGTTAAACTTACTTTTCCAGCAAATTTCAAATTCTCCTTGACAGCCCTTTTCTACGATGAGATTATTTCCCATTTGCTTCCATGAAAAACCGGTTTTACATAGTCCGTTGATATTTTTGACGAGAGTGATACAGTCCACATATAGCCCAACCTTTGCGAAAGAAATTTTCTTTCTTCCGTAAACAGGCCTTTTTAAGGTTTTGATATACTTGTCAACACAGTCTGAAATAGATTACACGACAGCGTTATTTGATAGATAACATAGTATCGTTATTTTTTATGAAATATGAAAAGCTTGTTACAAATACTACCCGGTAATTCTCAGATCTAAGAGACGTCGCGCACGGTGTTCGTACCAATCAGAAAATATGACTAATTGCGCTGTAAACTCGTATTGCAAATATACAATTTGAATCATCAAAGTTCTCTATGAGAAATAAAACCATAAAAGCTTAGTTAACAGGGAATTCATAAATTGTTTTCCTTCGATATGATTCATTATTTACTGATTTTATCAAAGAAAAACGTCTAAAACGCAATGTCCAATCTTACAAAACAGACTCGTTCAAAGTTGTTCGCATCGCGTGAAAACACGGAGTTTCTCCTCCGAATTATTTGACAATCTATTTACAAGACAGTAAGAAGTCAGTTCGTCACGACCACGAGTTCTCGGCATTTATAGAATCAAAAATTGACTTGAAGCAAGGCGATCCGTCGTCACCTCTTATTTTCATGATGTTCGTAAATGTCGTCATCGAACATGTCAATTCCGATCTTGATGACTTTTTTTCTTTTATACTTTGGGTCGTGTGAAGTTATTTCTGATATTGTATGCAGCTGACCAATTGTTATACGCCAAATCCCCTACATCTTATCAGTCGTATTCACAAAAATGCTACTTAAATTGAAATTTTCCTGTGTTTTTCAACGTAATAGCCCCATTTTCAAAAGCCACGTTCCTTATGACCGTTTAATTACCGTTTAATTATTCTGTTTCAAGAGAATCCGTTAACATTTGTGGACTATATGGACTTTATTTCCTTCTTTTGTGAACTTAAGATAACTGAATATAACCTACCATGGCCGTGTTCGGGTATCGGAACGGGTTCTATAGTCGGGCGTGGAGGACGCACGGGTGGCCTTATCCTTCTAGCCACTATCATACGTCTTGGCTGCATGTTTGGTCCACCTCTCGCCATCCTCGTTTTCGCCATGTCTGGTGCGTCCGAGTCGCCACCCATTCTCGCTATAGCATGGTTTCTGAAATAGGATTGGTCCGTTATCCATTACTGCGTTTAGGATTACAAAAAGGTGCAAACAGTTTTCCAATTATACCCCGCTTTGCGAACCTATTTGCTGTTTCAGCATAAATCTGGTTATGAATGAAATCAGGATGTAATGAGACGTCGCAGTAACGTCGGG
This sequence comes from Fragum whitleyi, assembly GCA_948146395.1. Lineage (NCBI taxonomy): Eukaryota > Metazoa > Mollusca > Bivalvia > Cardiida > Cardiidae > Fragum > Fragum whitleyi. The sequence continues at coordinate 72,259,669 of OX411543.1, read as the reverse complement.
CTTTTTTATGAAAATCAGTCATATTTTTATTTAATTATAAAATAAAATCGCTGTATAGGCTAAAACAGCACATTATTATACATCATTTTAAAGCGTTTGAATAGCTCTATCTTATAGACAGTAAATTCTTCTACCCATGGCTGTGATTGAAAAATATTATCGAGTTAATTATAAAAATAATTGCCAAAAAACGCATGTAACGCGTAACATGCTTCTCTTTCAATACATGTTCAAAATACCATAAAATCGGGGAAACGCTCTTTATCATCGTAACATTTTACACACAAATACCTAGAATACTAGTCCTTATGCAGTGTGAATTTTGAAAGTATCAGATAAAATTTTGCGAAAATATCTTCACGTAAATAAAATAGCGGAAAGTGTAACGCTGCTAAAAATGAAGCAAAAAATGACGACTAAAATTTTTCAACGTAGAAATAATCATACAAAATAAAGGAATTTGTCAAAACTAAACACATTGAAGAAAAATGGTCAGATTTCTATTTCTTCAGTTTGAATTTGGTTTATATTCGTGCCTAAATTAAATACAAAATTTTCGCGTGAAAAAGTCTGAAAAAATGTCACGCTTTTTGAAATTACGTCATTTTTTTCGCACCATTTTCGCGAGGCGTTACCGAAATCATATTAAATGTCTATGAATTTAGATAAAAATTAAACTAGAAAAAAATGGTCAGTCCATTATTTTCAAAAATATATAACAATTTAAATTTTGTGAATTAAACGCCAAATACGAAAATACCAAAAAAGTCTGAAAAAATGTCACGCTTTCTCATTTTGATGACGTTTTACGTTGCGTGTTTCACATTTTATCGATTATTTCGATTTTATCGATTCTTTCGAATTTACTGGCAAAAAAATGAAATACTAACCGGTTTTGATGAGTTCATAGTAAAGCAGGACCAACAATACAAATTCTTTTAAAAAAATTTTTATTGCTTTTTTACTTATTTTGGAAATTCAATGCTTTTGTTTATATAAAATCGGTTTTGTTTCGTAATTACAGCGATTCTATACCCTGAAAATATTTGATACGGTAATGAACATGATAGTTTTTCACATTTTTAATCACCTCTTTTGGTATAATTCAGAATATAGTATATGGTTGTTTCAAATAAAACGCGTTTGTTTTTTTCTCCAATTTTACGCTGCAAAACTAACGTCATTTTACGTTACGCTTTATAGCCTCAGTTCGCTGCGACGTCTCTATAGTGTCATATCGTCAGTGTCGTATTTAAGCTGAAGTTGGAACATTTTGATTGTTTGCTGAAGCCGATTTAGAAAGAAAGATTCATTTTCGCTTGCAACATCTCTTCACTTCGGAAAATTCAAGAGTCCGCAAATGATTTGGGAAAACTTAATACCGTTACGAGTGACTACTGTAATTATCTTTTTTTAATTATCACAGCGCAGCTGGTTGTGCGTCGGACTGTCAATCAAAAAGTCACGGGTTCGATCCCCAATGACGCCATTCATCCTTTACGACTTTTGACACCCACCAATAGGTTTATAATCGTAGAACTATGTTGGATAATAGGTGGAGTCAAGGAAAGTGTGCATGGTAGTGCTGGTGTGAGAAATACCAGCAATCAATTGTTAGGTGCTCCAGTCGCCGCGATATAACTGAAAGATTGTTAAAAGCGGCGTAAAACTCCATTCAAATAGTATTAAACAGACAAAACATTATGATTTTTTTCGCTTAAATGAGCAAATGTGTGACATTTCTGAAACGTTCGTGAGGTGCAAATATTGAAACAAAAGTAGCGTTGACAGCCACATACTGTAAATATAATGATTGATTGATTGAATGGAGTTTTACGCCGCTTTCAACATTTTTTCAGTTATTCGGTTTTTCAGCGGCTGGAGCACTTAACAATGGTTTCCTGGTATTTCCCTCACCAGTACACCCACCTCATTCTTTCCTAGCCTCCAGCTGCTTACTCACATAGGTCTACGATTATCAACCCTTTGGTGAGAGACAAATAGTCGGAAAGAATGAGTGCCGCCGTCGGGGATCGAACCCGGGACCTCTAGATTGACAGTCCGACGCGCTACCAAATGCGCTATGACGGCGGCTGCTGTAAATATAAAGTTACCCGATTGTCTGTAGATACTTTGAGACCTTATCTATCTACTAAACGCATAGTAAAAAGACTCTGGTCAGACTGCGCGGATGCGCAGGCTGGTCATGGTCTTTGATTAGCGCATATTTGAAATTGTTGGAAATCTCACGCACAGGCTAATTTATGTATTCTTCGTCGAGTTAAAAGTCGGGTTTGGAAGCTTTTAATCTTTTGATAACATTAAAGGAAAATCATTAAGGGTAAATGAGATACCAGTTTTAAATAAAAATTGAACATTTTAAAATAAAACGAAATATATTTTAAAAGAAAACTATGTATTTGAATAAAGCCAAGTTTGATGAGCTCGATCAATTACGCTAGTGGCCCTCAAACCCCGACTCGAGGGCTCAATCCCCAGCTCGGCCAGCTTTGATCCGATATTTGACCAATGTTATTGTTACATACTTAATTTGTCTACTATAAACCTTCCATAAGTAATAACCTCGGGCGGCTGGTGGCTACGATCAAATTATTCGGAACATCGCTCGGACTTTTCCGTAAACTTGAAGGTACAAGTGCCTCGGATGTAAGTGTAGTAATTTTGGATCAATCGTTAGGTAATTCGGCTTCTAAAATGGTACTTTGGTTAATTCGCTTCAAGAATAGCGAATTCTTCGAATGCTTTCCGATCGTCTGTGGAGATATTTTTGGCATGTTATTATTTAAAAGCAAAACGCAGTAAAACACTGCGTTTACTTTTTCAAATGATAATGTCGTATTTCAACCTTACGTTGATTTTGTTTTTCGCAACGTCATTCTCGGTAATGTTTGTGACGTCATATAACCCCTCGTGCGATATGACGCGCTCTAATGTCTGAGCCCTCATTATTCCCGATGTTTATTCCGTAGAATTGCCGACTGTGAATCAAATACTGTGATTATACCGGTGATAGACATGGGACGGTGCACGGGCCTCCGCGATAATACTTTTGAATCAACTTCAAAATCCTATACAAAAATCGAAGCCTGTATCTATGGAAGATTCGATCGGTAATAAGGAAGAAGTGATCATATGGTTCGAACTTTCGAACTTTGGATTAGAGAACCATGATACATTTAGAATCCATCAACAATCAAACTGTGCTCCTCTGATATAACAAAAAATCAACAATGAGCTTAATCCTATTCGGTAGATGATCAAAACCTGGTACGTTTTCCTCCAAGCAAACCCAATAAACGTCACCTTCGGGTGTAAATGTGTATGGTAGATTGGAAATTATTGAAGTACAGTAAATCTTTTTTTAAGCGACCACGAAGGGGACCACCAAAAGAGCGGTCGTTAAAGAAAATGGCCGCTTAATACACGTTTTGCTTAGAAATAGGAAACATACTTTTTTAATGAACATGCATATTATTGCGAAATTCTCACTAATCCTATGTTGTTAAGACTCTATAGAATCGTCTCATCGAGACGAGTCTGGTGAGTTTTAACAAAATAGGATGCAGTTTCAATAATGTTTAGACATACAATAGCTACTTTTTAAGATATTTTGATTTGCTTAATAAAAACGATCGCTTATTATACGTGGTTTATTATACGTGGTCGCTCGAGCAAGATTGGCCGTAGTTAACTCTAAAGAGGGGAAGAGAGTATAACTTGATATCATAGAGGTATGAAACTATCACACAGAATGAAACTCGAAGCGGATTGATGCATTAGTGAATCAGGTTTTTAGTTTCATACCTCCATGCAATCGACGAGTACAGCCTCCACCATAGTTTTATAATTTGAAAAAGTCTAACTAAAATGTTTTAACATTTATCATCATTAGACGTATTTTTTAAGGGCTATTTGTGTGGAAGCATACAAAATAGCGACCCACTAAAAATTGTATTTACTGAAAAATGAAGCCATCTTCTTCAGTAAATCACGATGCACGGATCTGCTTTGATACAACAAACATTAGAAAACAATTTAATTACTCACTCAGTTATTGCTGCAATTACGCAGACGAGCGCCAGTAAGGTCTTCGGGTGTCCCATCTTTGGACGTGGAAAAGAACCGGATTTCGAAAAGTCTCGAGTCTTCTGCACAACTTGGGCCCCGGGCGTCGGATTTATACCAACTTGTTACGAAAGCCAACGTATATTGAAACACGTAATAAATACAATTAAAGAGATAATCTGATCAATTTTCTTTTGTCTAATTGAAAAGACAAAGAAGTTGTATGAGATGGTATCATAACATCAAAACAAAATTGTTACTTTAAATGCAAAATTAGACACGTAGTACATAGGCGTATCTAGGATATATAGGATAAAGAAGATATTTCGACTATGACAAAAGATGAATGCCCTTCGTCCGCTCCCTTTTTGTAATTTGAGCGTTGGTTGATAATCATATCATCGTAACTACAGCTTGAATAAGCTGTAGTTTCGATGGTTAATCATTCACCAACGATATTTTTACAACAGAGGATAATTTCTTTTACGCACTTGCGTAAATTGCGTAATGGGAGCTACGCCCTTGTAGTAAGTCTGCAGGCTGTCGACCCTAGACACCTTGCAAAGAGCTAAACAGAATAATGGTGAGGGTTGATGTGTGTTAGAGCCTTGTAATTTAGTATCTTTTAAATAAAGAAATAATTCATATAATCCAATATATTAAGAAAAGCAAGCAAAACATGTTTGAGTCTTTTATGGTTTGATTTTAATTGGGTCCGTCACGATTCTGTCATTCTGATTTTTTGTAAGCAGCTATTTCATTAGCTTCTGCACAAGGGGTGCTGTAAGAAATCATAAAAGGCGAATATGTATTATTTTACATTATGGTATTGAATTATAAGACACGAAGATAATATTTTTGGTTTCATGGGGTATGAAACTGAGAATCTATTCATACTCATCAACCCATGCTTTTATTGTATAACAATAGTTTGAAAGTTTCTAATACTTCATGAAGACTCAAAAATCTATTTCTAAAACAGCACTTTTATAATTTCAAAGAGAGGTAATACAATATTGATATTTTGTGCTTTTCGAACGAATTAGGAGATTCATTACATCCCTTTCATTCATTCTAACCTCGCTCATCACAAGCATTCAATTCACCCGAAGGTCCTGGTCGTTCATTTTCTGTTAATTTTGCGAGGTGCGAATGACGCTTTTTCCGTCCGATCAAACTACAATGCCTCCGTCATCTATCTTTCTTTTGTCTGTTGGTGCTTCTTTTAATTTATTCATCGCTCGATGTATCTGTTCCCTATCATGCACAACATCGTTGGTCGCCAATCAAATAGTAGTTAAAAACATCGTAAAATTGAAATTCATTCCGATCAACATCATTCAAAAACATTCACTCATCTTTCCATTCAAGTTTTCCATACACTCACTCAAATCGATCAAAAACGCTCCAAATCAAAAGAAGACATTTCAAAATCGTACCAAACGATCAACATTTAATTCAAATTAATCAAATCATCCTCTGATTTTATTGGCTTGGATTTTAAAGATTCCGATTGGTCCACGAAGACACACAAACAGAAAAGTACTATTTAATAAAAACTTTATTAAAGGAAAGCGATAATTATCGCCATTTTTTCATCTTGAACAAAATAAGCGATATGAAACTACCTCCCTTTAATTTCACTAAAAACTCTGTGGTTGATACAATTAAGTTCGCCGTGTAATTGACAATGTGAATGAATGATGATTATGAAATTAAATTGAATGAGCGTGATAAGTGAGTTTTGAGTGAAATTAAGGGAGGAGATCCAATTTCGCTAATATTGTTCGGAATGAAAAAAATTAGCGAAATTTATCAACCCCCACCCCCTTCAATAAAATATGCCCAAAAGTTCTATAAATAGCTTCCTATATCTTTGAGTACTTATCAGACGCTTATAATTTCAAATATGTCAGTAAAATCGCGATTGTTTTCCTATTTATATTTATTTTGAATGTAGCAGTTAATCTTTTCATTTATTTTTGAGCGTGTTTGAGTGGTTTGAGTGAGTGTTTGGAACGAATAAATGGCGCGATGAAAGAGCGATTTAGAATGGTTTTGATTGAGAATAATGTCAATTCCACGTTGCTATTAACAGTAGAAGTTCGTAAGGGACGTAGCAAAATCACATATATCACAGTATAGTAGCCATACAAGCGTGTGCTACCTTTTTATGGTGTTTAAACTGAGCTCATACTGTAATGTCACGGCGCTTCTGTGGCGTTGTTGAAGATTCCATTGCGCTGTTACCGCGATCTCGCGAAAACCTTACTGCGATCTTGTCATGTCATATTCTCAAGTCGATTGTATTATGCTCAAAATTCTCGTCATGGGATCTTGCTCTGTGTCGACCTTCGGCGTTTCGGACAATTGCATGATGTTCCCACCGCAACCTCGCCGCACTCCTGCTGCGATTTAGACGATGTGACGGCATTCTCACTTTGCTCCGAAAATTTTCCGATCGCAATAAGAGCGCCATGGCATCACCGCCCCGGCGTGCCTTTCATTAATGGAACAAGGAAAACAAAGCCAACGTGTCGGTGTCGCCGATATTTATGTGGTTTCAGTATTCAAGGGATAGAAAATTAAAAGATGATTCATTTTTAAAAGTTTGATTACGTCAGTTAACTGATAAATTACAAGATAAATATTTCAAACAATAGAACAAACAGATAATTTCAATAAAATGTTTTATCTTTGTCTACCAAAGATAGTGTTTTATTAAGCATCTGTACATTTCGGATATTGAACACCATTGTTTTCAGAAACCCATCTGTATCTGTTTCACTCCGTGTCCGTGGTCTAGAGGTAGAGCGTCGGCCTCTTGGCCCAAAGGTCCTGAAATCGATTCCCGGTAGCGGCTATCAATCTTGGTTCTTTCATTGGCCCACACATTCGGCGCAAGAACAGATGAATTTTCCAGGAAGCAGAATCGAGAGTTGTAAGAACTTGTTTCCCAATCGATGTAAAATAAATAACACCCGTTTAATATCAAAAATATGCAACGGGTTTTTTTTTTAATCTCACGACGTAGGTCATATTATAAAGTTAGAAAAGGATCTTCGTTTCATATCTTTATATTTTAGGCAAAACTTCTAACCGTCACATATTACAATATCAATATCTAAAAAAGTAATACATAAACCCTTTTGAAATTTCAGGTTATGGTAACAAAATTCTCAATCTTGCGATTAATGTGTTTTATGATTACAATGTCGTAAAAATTCACGCTTGACTACACGGTAGCAATATAACTTAATGTCTATTCAGAAGCTCAACTTGCTGATTAAAAAAAGATTTTTTGAAATTGGGTAATAAGTCAGCACCCAATCCCGCTGATAAAAAAATCATAGAATCAAAACACAGAACATAAAATGAAATATTCAAAATTGCTTCTTTGCGTTTCCAATACTATAGTCATTCACGATTACTGCGTCTCACCAAGTGTAGAGTGAGCAATGATCCATAACGATATTTCAGGTAATATTTATCATCTGCCCTGTGTTCAGGATGTAAAAGCGTTTCGCGAGCGCTTTGAGATGATACCTCGCTTTGCACTGGCACATACGTGCAAAGCGAGGTATCATTTCGAAAGCGCTTCGCTAACGTTTTCATCTGAACGCAGGGCTGATTTTGTCATACAATAACGAGAAAAGTTAATTTAACTTTTTATCAGAGAAGAAAAGCTAAAATGCGACACACAGTCTATTTCATGAAAATGACATGCTATGGGTAGATGTTGCGTGGTGACCCGTGAAATCAACTTTTTACCGTTAGATTCTCGTTTCATTTGTTCGAAATAGATAAAACAGGTTTGAAGAGCGCACTAAGAAAGATTAAAATTTACCTTTTAAACCAACGTAATTGATTGTCTTGCAACGTAAGGTTCACTCAAACATGTACTTTCATAATTGCAGTGAAGGTATCAGGTTAATTTCATATCATTTGCTTTTTGATCATACCCGATTTACCCATGGTAATGGACTCCGCGCCTACATCAGAGCTCAGTTTTAAAAAAAAAAATACCTATATAAGTAGAATTATTGTGACTCGTCGATTCCATACAAATGTATTGTAATCACAAGTCACAATACCGTATTCGAGTTATACAGACTTTTATTGTCGACTCTCATGAATATCTACTCTAGTGGGACAGACTGAATAAAGTGTTACGCACGCGCGCAGCGGTGCACGATATTTCGTCGAAAACGCCAATTGGTCAAGTCCGCCGTTTCGTCGAATTTATTTTTATCCAAAATTCATCGAAACTTCGTGCGGAAGTATTTCGACAAACGCCATTGCAAGGGTGCACTCTGAAAAGAAATTCCTGGAGCCGGTCTGATTTTTTTTTTTTTTTTTTCAAAAATAATGCTTGATGCAAGCACTTTTTTTCTCCTTTTTAGTCTAAAATTAAATTCAAAGGATCCGAAAACTACGGAACTGAACAGAAGCGGGTGAAATAGAATATGAGAATACCTGAACACGTATAATCAAGCCACATTCTGCAGAAAATATATAGATTTTGTTTTAATTAAAGTGCCAATATTTTTGAAACACTTCAACCGCGTGGAAGCTCGATTTACCAATAAAACGATAATGCAATAAAAGCAGCCAGTATTTGTCAGAAATAAGACTGCACATCTGTGTAGGCTGAATTTAGACTATATTGTCTACCTGTGTGTTCATATCAGCAAAAGTATGTCGTAAAAAACTGCCCTGTGTTCAGGATGTAAAAACGTTTCGCGAGTGCTTTGAAATGATAACCCGCTTTGCACGTGCACATACGTGTAAAGCGAGGTATCATTTCGAAAACCCTTCGTTACCGTTTTCATCGTGAACGCATGTCAGGGTAAGGGTTGATCGTAATTTTATTTTACCAAGACCAGTCTGCAACAGTTCAAAATATCGTTAAATTGACAAGATGAATGATTTTGGAAAGATTTTGTAATAAAATTAAATGAGAGTGAGGCGAGTTTCGAGTGAAATTCAAGGGAAATAATCCAATATCGCTTATTTTGTTCAGAAGGAACAAAATTAGCTATATTTATTACCTCCATTTATTTAAATATACGTACTTGTCTGTTTGTGTGTTAAATATTGATCGTCTCGAACGATTTCGAAATGTTTACAATAATTTCGGATCGTTTTTGGCCGAATTGAGTGAGTGTTTTGAACGAATGAATTGAGCACTGAGTTAATGTTTTAGAATGATTTTGATCAGAATGAGTGCCAGTTTCACGTTTTTAACAGTAGCTTAGACCAATATAATATAACTAAAACCTTTGTTATTCAGTGCTTTCATCAAAGTGATCAGCATCTTAATCAGCTTCACATCAAAGTAAACTCTTTTTTATTGAATCTATTTATTAAATCTAAACAAAAGCAGACATTGCAAAATTTTGCCAACGTAAACATTTACAGTTATTGATAAAAGATCATGAAATATTATGCATTGTCCGTTTAATTTGACCTGATAGGGCTTGACTTAATCAGGGCGCAATTTTGCGTTTTAGATAACTAAAGTCAATGCAATTGCATACTTCTCAAAGATTTTAGGAATTATCGTTACCGCAAATATATATGATTTTATCATGAAATCAAAAGGATTCACGTGCTAAAGTTAAGTGAAGATTTATCGTTTGGTACTTTGCGTTATGATTGGCCTAGCAGGGTGTTGCTTAGCCTTTACATATATTTCTAAGTCTACTATTCGTTATATACGATTCTGTCGAAGTTTGACGTTAATTATGGTAACCGCTTGTTTATAACTTTAATGCCTACCGGTGGCTAATATAGTTTGTTTCTTTTAATAGGAATTTACGCCGCTTTCAACATTTTCAGTTATATCGCGGCGGCTGGAGCACCTAATAATGGATTCCTGGTATTTCTCTCACCAGTAAACATATGCTTGTTTTCCTTTATTTCATTTTTTCACGACGACGCCACTCATCCATGCAGACTATTTGTATCTCGCCAATGGGTTGATAATCGTAGACCTTTGTGAGATAGCTGGATGGATGGATGGATAAATGGATGGTTGGATGGATTGTTATAAGGCTGGCTGAATGGATGGTTGGATGGATGGATGGATGGATGGATGGATGGATGGATGGATGGATGGATGGATGGATGGATGGATGGATGGATGGATGGATGGATGGATGGATGGACGGACAGACGGACGGACGGATGGATGGATGGATAGATGGATGGGATGGATGGATGGATGGATGGATGGATGGATGGATGGATGGACGGACGGACGGACGGACGGACGGACGGACGGATGGATGGATGGATGGATGGATGGATGGATGGATGGATGGATGGATGGATGGATGGATGGATGGATGGATGGATAGATGAATGGATGGATGGATGGATGGATGGATGGATGGATAGATGGATGGATGGATGGATGGATGGATGGATGGATGGATGGATGGATGGATAGATGGATGGATGGATGGATGGATGGATGGATGGGTGGATGGATGGATGGATAGATGGATGGATGGATAGATGGATGGATGGATGGATAGATGGATGGATGGATGGATGGATGGATGGATGGATGGATGGATGGATGGATGGATGGATGGATGGATGGATGGATGGATGGATGGATGAATGGATGGATTAATGAATGGATGGATGGATGGATGGGTGGGTGGATGGATTGATGGGTTTCTAGATGGAAAGATAGGTGAATGTTATCACTTAATTAGCGGGGTACCATTTCTCAACGTTTGGAAACGTTGTGTCGTATCCTGAACGCAAGAATAAATTATTAAATCATTTATTAAATGTAAAGAGAAAACTGCCACGTGATATTGAATTTAAATAAAAAATATGAAAAAATACAATAATGAATTCATTAAGATATGAAACTTAAAACTAAATCACAATAAAGTATGTTTTGCGAATTCATACAATTTTCGTCTGTCTAAACAGAGGATCTCGAATCACATTATATTAGATAAAAAAATATGCTGTAAGGTGATTTTTTCAAAATTCGGTGCCTCAAAGAGGAGAAATAATTGCATATAACGATGCAATCGTTTGATTTCGTCTTGATGCCCCTAATGGAAAGCAAATGTGATATATTGTAAGATAAGATTTTCGACCATTCAATCTAAGGTCAGAACTTTAAGTCCTTTTCCGGCTTAACTAAAATGTATCAGAAGGATAGATAATTCATTTATTAAAAACGGATTCATTTTCAATTGTTTTAGATTTAAGTATTTACATAAGGTAAATAAAAGAACAGAATATAACAGAAACAATGACATATCAACCAATGTTGTATTATTCTTATTATTGTAAGAAATACTTGTCTAACGTCCGAAGAAAGACTTTCAATAGAAAAGGCGGAAATTCTAGTAGAAACAAAGGTCTATTTTCTAACTTTTTGATATCTCTGGATTCTATGACTACGTACTAACATGTCACTTTCTTTGCACATTCTGTGCATATTTGTTTTGTGTGAGATCTGGGGATCGAACGCGGCCCAGGAGTTGTTGAAGAATCCAGATTTCGAGTCGACGACCTATAGCAACAACTGGTATTGTCAGGGCTCTTGTCATTTTACACCAAGCACAGACGCATACCATGGAAGTCACAGTGCAAAGGTCACAAATAGGTAAGTGGACCACGTATACATGTCGCCGACATTTGACCACCAAAATGTCGAAACTACAGCTTAGCTGTAGTTACGACAGTATGATGGTCAAGCGACAATTTATTATATGAATTAGGTTTTTGTCCGAAAAGCTGCAGTGTTCATGAAACTAGAATACAAATAGACACGAAAAGATGCCGGTTCCTGTAGATACTTCTTTTATTTCTTTTTTTTCACTGGTGGTCGATAAACGTCTTGCGATGAACCAGTTGAAAATTGTGGTTATAAGATATCCAACATATTCAAGCCTAACCTATGAAGGCCGTTCCCTGTAGAAAAAAAAGCGGATAACATAATGAGAATTATTATTATTATTATTATTATTATTATTATTATTATTTTGCAGAATATAAGTGACTTCCTTGTATAACAATTTAAGTCTACGCAGAGTCACATGAGAACGGTGTGATAGGAGTGTGAAAATTGGCAGACCCAGAAGGGTTCGAGAGGGGGTACAAACGAACATTTCGTTTAGCCGAATGATTTCATTTGCTTGCAGAAATTCAATGAAAATTTCGTTGTACAAGGGACACAAACTCGAACCACATTTACATTAATCCTGGATCAGACGCATGTGAGATAAATCCAGTGGTCTCGACAAATAAAACAACAACAGTGACCAAAACAACAGAGAAATTCCGAAACCTGAGCGGTTTAAAAGTTTGTCCATTTATTTATTCCAGAAATGAAGATTGGAATGGGCCTGGCCAACATTTGAGTGTACAATCTGGTCATCGATACAAAATATCGTGTTATGTTAAACTATTGAACAATGCCAACAACCAAAAGTACCAAGATGTGACGATGATGCTTGCCTGTACAGATAGTCATGGTGAGTTGACCATAGCGTGTCGCTTGTGATTTATAGGTACAAAGTTTTACAAAAAAATGTGGTTATAAATCACAAGTGGCTGTTTCAGATCGATGACTATTTATTTATTTACCTGTGTTTATTTAATTACTTATTCATTTATATTTATTTATTCATCTATCCATTCATTTTGCGATTAAGAACGGGGAAAGAGGTTTTATTCGTAATATTTCATTGTAGCACTTTAAAAGAAACCGAAACAAATTCTTAATTCAAATTAACTAAAATTAATTTATTGTTTTGAGCTGGGGAATAATTTTCTGAAATTTCTCTGAAATGGGAAGCGAATCTTGAATGAGATATAAAACAAGATACACGCTTATATCAGCGAATATCTATTTTATTGAATACCTTAGAAAAAATCTCAAAATTGTGACGGGAAAATTCTCTTAATCAGGGAAAAGAAAGTACGATTTTTTCGGACGAACCCCTCACGTACAGAAGGGTGAATGGTATCAAGTGGGCGGTATCAGTAATATTCCGGCAGGTAAGCGCTTTATCGTACTATATTCGTTTTCGTGCAAGTGAGTAAACGTGCAAAGCAGGATACCATTTCTCAAACGTACAGCAAATAGTTCCATTTTGAAGGAAAAACTGGTTAAGACATGCTCTATTTAAAATAAATAAAAGCATTACGGGATAACTATGCTCATTAAAATAGATTACTTTATTCCCTGGAAGGTTTTCAACCTGGTTATATTCTTTGTTTTGCTTGACATTAAATAATAATCGCTGCTATTCACCATTCATACTTATTCTAAACTAATTTACAGTAAGTTCACTATGTCCCCGCCGATTCGGTTGCGGTTGTCATTAAATGATTGTCAACTAGTTCAAGTCCTTATGTCCTTATATAAACGTGTTGTGTCTTTGCGTAAAGACACAATTTCAATTTCGGACAAAACTTTAATATTCATATTTTTTTCGGACGAAAACATAACCGTTAAGATAGACTTACGTGCATTAAAATCTTTGAATATGAACACATTTTTTTAATTGTTTCAACCCTAACAATTACTTTTTCTTTTATGCTTTTTGGTGGTTTATCGAGAAATAACGGTAGATTATCACTTGATAATCTCACCGCAAATCAGTGAAATTATCGTAAACTTATTCCCCTGCTTTTGTGCATTTCATCCTATCTGACGTCATCTATGCGGGTCGAAATTAGTGACGTCACAATGAACGTTACGTAGCAATCACGTGCAAAATGACGCGCTTTGCGAAAATGTGTCCTAGAAATTTCACATTTTGTCTCATTTTTGCATTAAAGAAATAGAATAATCGTTTGTTTTTCTTGTAAGATCGATTAATATTTCATTCCGTGAACAACAAAAGCTATATTTTCACTCGTGGCTCCACCACTCGTGAAAATATAACTTTTGTTGTTCACTCAATGATTATAAATCGATCTTACACTGGAACAAACGATTATCCTCTATATATTTATACAGGTCATCATGATTGCTCCATGTACGTACAGACGGCCGTACATACAGACTATCTGATAGATCACGCTACTGTACAGGAGGTCACTCTACCTAACAACTGGAAAACTCAGGCAGATACAGATATTAACAGAATTAGAAAGGCTAACATAAATATACAGTGAGTTCCCAATTTCAAAGCACACGTGATGAAACAGCACCACTTTTAATTCGTTTTATACATACCTAGGAAATAATTTCAAAATTTAATTATTACGAAGACCGGATAATTAACATATCGCTGCCAATCGATCGACAAATAAAACACTTATTTCTAAGGAGATGATTGACAAACTCGGGAATCTTCCGCCATTTTGTTTCAGAGAGTTTTTGTCGAGAATCGACTTAAAAGTCGTAAGTACAGCTGTAGTTACGACGTACAGGCCGCCCTTGAACGATTCGTTATTCATTTCATGCCCATTAATATATATAATTCAGATAAATAAGGATTAGTTTTTAAGGGTGTGCCATAACGAGGTCACAGACCAACGATCAATCAATTGGTTCAATAATGGAAGAATTAAGAGCCCTAATACCTGCCATTCACCAGCCCTGCGTTCAGGATGATAGATCGGTTCGAAAAAATGCAAATTTTCCCCGCTTTGCACGCAAAACTGAAATGAAAAACTCATCAAATGACGTCGCAATAACCCCCGAAGGTAGAACTAAGTAGCCCTCTTTCTTATATTTTGATGAAGACGTGATTGTAAATTTCACGATGTTAAAAACTTTCTGATACGTTTGATAATTTACTTCACATTATCGTTGCAGACTGGCCGGTTCCGCTGAATCAAACAGTAACTTACAGGTGGAGGTAAAACTTTCTCCAACCATGCTAAGGTGCGTTCGTTAGAGCGAGATTCTGAAGATTGTAATTGAGATTTTTAAAATAAATCGTTCGGTGGAGCTAGGTTTTTCAAGCCGCTAAATAAGAATCATCAGAAATCTGAACGATGAAACAAAGCTTGCTTGCTTGTTAAGAATCTTCCGAAATCTGAACGATGAAACAAAGCTTGTTTGGCATTGGCTTAAACGATTAATCTTGACGACATCAAATTTCGAAAACCACTCAAAATGACGTCTTAAATATCTTAATCAGTGGCATTTTTTTATCTCGCTCTAACGAACGCACCTCAGGGCTTCAGGTGCTACCTTACTGCGTCACAATAGTAAATGATTAAACAAATCAATTGTGCGTTTATATATATTTAAAATCTTACTAATACTAAAGAATTTCATGTAAAAAGAAACAAGTGGCCAATCTGTACTGAATATAAAAGTATTTATATTGTAATATTCAGTACAGATTTGCCATGAATTCGCATTCGGATAAGCGATCTAAGGCACTATACTTACAGTAAGACAAAAATCGTATTAGACGATACAGATACACCAAATAGTGTTCCATTCAGCAAATACCAGTCACTGAATTAACGGTAATTTTGCACATGTTTGCAATTGCCACAAACCGACCACCAATTTGTGTTCAGATCAGTTGTTTATGTCACTACAAAGTGCATTTAAACGGTTATGTAGGATGGTCGCATATATTTGTTTTGAACAGCTACATCAGTCACAAAAGTTACTATAATATCGAATACTTCTACACTTTTTGCAGACTAGCCACTAATTTGTGTTCGGTTAAGCAGTGTCAGTAACTAAACTTTGAGTTATAATACATATTTTTACAGTTGATACAGATTGGTCACCAATTTGTGTTCGGTTAAGCAGTGTCAGTTATATTACATATTTTTACAGTTGATACAGACTGGTCACCAATTTGTGTTCGGTTAAGCAGTGTCAGTTATATTACATATTTTTACAGTTGATACAGACTGGTCACCAATTTGTGTTCGGTTCAGCAGTGTTAGTCTCTAAACTAACGGACCACACTCATACAGCGTACCAGAAAGCCTTTTATGATAATTTTGAGTGGGGAGTACCAGAAAATGCATTAAAATGGAAACAAATGGAACACAATAAGGTAGATCTATTTTTGTGATTCTTGATATAGGCCTAATGATGATAATCACAAAACAATAATAATTATTATTAATTCTTTATTTACTATTATCATTTAAGATCTATTGTCATAATTGTTACCGCTATTATTTTATAATATCGAAACGAAATTGTAGTGGCTCGCTGATATTATGTTTATAGATCAGACACCAATTTTGTAATACTACACTTAAACTAGTCGTTTTTGTCAATTCATCTTCCTAAAGAGTTTTCTTAAATTCGAATCGAATGTTTGCCATTGACAAGGGAAACTGCAAGAACGATAATTAACTATTTTTGTAGATTTCGCCCTTACAGCGCAAATATACAGTAATCCTATATTTCGAGGTTATCCTAGTGCTGTTTCAAGTGTTCAAATATGTATTGGTTCTTTGAAGTCCCATACATCTTATTTTCAGAACCAAATAAATTATGACAAGCCTTTGAATGCCATAAAAGCAATGCGTGCTCATGGGTAGGTGTCTCTTTCTGTATGGGATATTTAGGAGTAAACTTAGAGAGGATCTTGCAGATTTACACTTTTGAATTACCTTAAAGTACTAACTAAACCAATCAAACATGTAATAAATACTTAATTTGTAAAAAATAAAATGGACTAAACATAGATTACATCCTAAAATTATTTAACATGTATTTTACATGCATTACGCGTTCTTTGTCACTATTCAAGAAATACTCAGTGTACTTATGGATGTTTATTTGAACGATTCAGAATTGAAATTTGTTTGTAAATACCTACAATTTGTTAATTTTGTAAATATTGTTAATTTCAGCAAGAAAGTAAGAGGACACTGTATATTTTGGAGTAAGGAAGAATATATTCAAGATTGGGTAAAGAGTTTGTATGGGCAAGCCCTTCTCTCGGCCATTTCAACTCGCATACAAGGCGTGGTTGGTCATACAAAGGGAATGTAAGAACTTAAACATTCAAAATTTTGATAAAATTCTTTTAGCTAGCTTCCATGGAAATCCAAACAAATCCAATTACTTTGTACCTTTAACATAGAAATCTCTGCAAAATTCCTTCTTTGAAGATGTAAGAATTAACACAAAATCAATGTATTTTCAAGTAACAAGCTAAGGCGTCACTTTACTAAACCAATCACTCTTTCCGAATAAATGTGAACTATTCAAGGATTCCTTAACATACATTAGCATGCAAATAACACATATATATAACATTTTTGAAAGAAAAAAAATCAATAGATCTTAATTTCTCACGTAGCTCCCATTGTCTTCTTTAGCGAACAGCAAACACAGATATCCCTGGCTTATTTATGTGTAAGATCATATTCTAAATGACGTCATCACGTCATATAACGCACATTTTCGCGGTATTTCTGTCACCTGTGCGTTCAAATAACGGTTTAAACATATAGAGGATAATCGTTTGTTTCAGTGTAAGACCGATTTATATTTCATTGAGTGAACAACAAAAGCTTTATTTTCACGAGTGGCAGAGCAACGAGTGAAAATATAGCTTTTGTTATTCACGAAATGAAATATTAATCGATCTTACTCGAAAAACAAACGATTATTCTTTTTCTTTATTGCAAATATGAGACAAAATGTGAAATTTCTAGGATATATTTTCGTAAAGCGCGTCATTTTGCTCGTGATTGCTATGCAACCTTCATTGTGACGCCACTTATTTCGCCCCGCATAGATGACGTCAGATAGGATGAAATGCACAAAAGCAAGGTATAAGTTTTTGATAATTTCACTGCTTTTGCGGTGAGATTATCAAGTGATAATCTACCGTTATTTCTCGATATACCACCGAAATGCATTAAAGAAATATAGATAATGTTATGTGAGAAAAAGAATCATACTGTTACTTGATTTTATCTGAGACAAGCTGGTATTAAGGTCGTCTAGAAAATAAAAGTTATTCAGCTCCCTAAGGATAACATTTCTATTCTAGGTTCAGTTTACGTCTGACCCGTCACGCGAAAAGGGACCATCTTGGAATTACGTAAAATAGATATTTGAAAAAGAGATTGATTCTAGTACAGGTCAACTAGGTATCGCATTTCAAAAATTTTGCACAGAAAGGTAGATCGATCATTCTAGATTTAGAAAATTAGCTTAGTACGAAAAGTTTTCAGTCTGCACAGGCCGCTCAGTCTGACTAGGGGCGGCACTTTAAGCAAAGCCTAGATGGTCCCTGTTAGCCCGATGGGCTACATGTATGAAACAGTATAAAATTTATGACATAACGTATATACCTTACATATATCAGGCTCGAACAATGGGATGTAAACAACGAGAACCTACACGCGGATTTCTACGAGCGTCATACCGGAAACCCCGACATCACCATGGAGATGTTCAGACAGGTGCACGCTGTTGACAGTAAACCGTCATTGTTTCTGAATGATTACAGCGTTGTTACCTACGTCGACGGCGCCGTGGTTAGTTTTACTTGCAATGTAGACAGATTTTTTTCTAAATAAAAACAACGTTTTAACATAATTTTAATTTCATTTTGTTAATGGCGCTGCTTTAGTTTCTTTATTCAATGTAGACAGTAAATTCGATGTTGTTTCTAAATATGATTTTTAAGATGTTATAGATGTTTCTGTACAGTGAAAATGGTGTTGCTTTCTCTTTTTTCTTTACTTTTTTCCAAATATTCCAAATGTTCTGTCTAAGATTTCAACTTACGAGTGACTGTAAATTGAGTTGCTTTTTTATGAATACAAAATTAAGTTCAAAGATTTTGCAAAGTTTCGGCGTCCTACCTCAAAATAATGAAGCAAAATAACGAGGCATGACTAGGATTTCCAGGAAGAACTTAGTGTCCTGATTGCTCAGTCGTTATATATATCGTTACATGGCATAAACTTATGCTTTTATCATATTCTCTTTAAACAGGCTCTAAAGAATGAAGCACTGAGGTTCAAAAAGCGGAATGTACCAATCGGTGGACTGGGACTTCAATCCCATTTTCACAATGTAGACTTGCCTTCTATAAAGGTAGGTAATTTTGAAAAATGAGGCGTCACACTTATTTGAAGGGTTTTCTTTCTAAAATTTTCAACCACTCAAAATGAAACCAACATAACATCTAGATCTATTGTCTTTAGAAAGTCAACAGGATGATTATATTATTTGAAAAGGGGAACATAAGGAACATTCCTTCTAAGTATGGTTAAATCCATCAATTGGTTACTGAAAAAAAGATGTTCAAAGACTTCATGGTTAGAAGCTGGTCCGCCCTTCCACGCCCATATTTTGGGGGTCCACTTTAGTTTCAAGAATAATCTTTTAGAAGGCCTGCGTAGGGAAAAGTACTGCTAAGTGAGGTTTAAATACGCCCATTTGATACCTCTACACGAGCGACGCCAAGCCGAAGATTTGTTGGCTCATTTAACATAAACCATTCCTCACAAAATCAACGCGAAATGCATTGGCGGCTGTGGAAAAATCGTTCATTGTACATCGAAAACAATGCAAAACGTATTACTGATCGCACAAAATCAATTCTACATGAAATCTACTGATATAAATCGGCCTTAATTTTTTTTTTGAAAACTTTACAACGCGTACCTATTGGATTCTAGTTTATCAATGTCCGAAGTCAATATACTTTAGCTTGTAGTAGCATGGTTTGCATAAGAATGATTCATTGGAGGTATGCATTACATTGAGCTTTTGTATCCTTTCTCTGGTTTCAAAATACCTGTGTTTTGTACTACGAAGTTGATCGCAACGTACTTGCTAAGGGATCATCAGCCCCTTGCGTGTTGTCCCTTTTATATGGGGGACAGAATATATAAGAATTCAATATGCCTTCCTTTGTAGCACTTTTTTGTAGGAAACGACTACTATGGAAATAAGAGATTTTCAAACCCGATTTTTTGTTATTCTTTATATGAAAATATAGTTACATAACCATCATTACATAATTCCATGTTTATATGTTATTGTGTATAATGCTTTTTATGTTGCAATACCGGGATTGAATGGTATTCGACACCGATTTAGGGTATTATGCATGTATGCGCATAGATCAAACAAGTCGCCCTCGTTTATTTAGTTCGATAACTTCATTTATCTCGCGTTCACCTCTTATTGTTGTTATAATGATATAATAGGAAAATAACATGTCGTATTCTGTTTTAGTATATTTTTTACATTCTTTTTACCCTTGCTTCACTCTAGAAATACCTTAAGCTCAGATCATTTCGATATTTTAGGGAAGGCTTGATTTACTGAGTGAGGCCGGTTTACCCCTGATGATTACAGGTAAAATGTTTACAAACCTTATTGTACTTGGCTTTTTGTCTCCCTCATCATTTTATGATATGTGACTCGTCATGCAAAAAAGGAAATTCTAATGAAAGAGATTGGTCCCGATACAGGTCAACCAGACGTCGCTTATAAAAGTTTCTTTTATTCAGGGCTGTAAAATGATCATTTAACACTTTGAAAATGAGCTAATGCTATAGATTTAAACAACCCAAGTCCAGGGACCGTTTTGGGATGTGCGTAAACTGTCGACTCTTGTCAGAATGCGCGAACTTCCCGTCCCTCTTAGGCGAACTACTCATGATTCGCCCATTGATTGGAGACAAATGACGTTAGTCAATATGACTTTTCTCAAATGTCAGATGAGAGTTGAGCAAGCCGAGATTCAAACTCACGATTTATGACCCAACTCGAATCTCTTATTAAGAGACGTTATTTGTCAGCTTTCAAAACTTTACGGACCAAAGTGTCTATATTTCTACCTGCCCGCCTAGCTCAGTCGGAATAGCATCAGACTTTTAATCTGAGGGTCGTGGGTTCGAGTCCCCCGGTGGACGACGAAGCTTTTGCTTTTGGGAAACTCGCAAGTCAACTCACAGCACAGCTTTCATTTGCGAAACTGTGCAAAAATTGCCATTAACTGCCACAGACGTATACATGGTAGGTACAGTGTAGTGACTTTTGCTCCAGTCTTTTTGCTAGCTAAGCTGTGAAATTAATGAGATAATCTATCAAGATTTTTCATAAATCCACCGGAAAGCATGAAAGAAAGTATTAATAGTATTCCTTAAGGATTAAGAAATGTCATCCTCATAGGTGAAGTGGAGTTGAAAATATTCTCATATCGAATAACACAAAAGTGATCATTTCCTTTGTGTTGTGCAAGATGAAGATATGCTTCATGAAAGGAACTATGGGAAATAAGCTAAAAGACAATTATGTATATTTTGCATGTTGTCTAATATTTTGAACAATATTAGACAACAAGCAAAGTGGGCGCACTTTGAAATCAAAACATCCTAGGATGTATCTTCACAAGTCAAGGGGTATCGAATCGATAGCCTCTTCTAGCTGTTAGATAAGTAAAACGTTTGTAACCCTTGGTTCGACAAGATGCCTAGTATGTGGTAAGAAAAATTGTCAAAAAAGTAGAAATTGCATTTGAAAGGCATTTTTTTCTTTTCTAAAATAATATATGTTCAAGCATAAAGTAAGAGGGGCGTGGAACCCAAGAACTGTATGTGAAAAATTATAAAAACTTTTTTTTCAGAGCTCGGGGTTAACGACCCAGATGAGAACAAACGGGCCAGCAAATTGTCTGATCTGATGTATATGTTCTTCAGTCACCCCGCAGTAGATGGGATCATGTTTTGGGGCTTCTGGGACGGACAGATCTGGGAAAAGGACGCACCATTATTTACAGGGGACAACGTAGCCGTATGTAGCTATGGTTCAATGATAAAATAAGCTAAACGCAATGTGAATTACGACATATTTTAGTCGAAACTAAGAAAATATATGTAGCGCTCCATTCATTCATTCGAAACACTCACCCTAATCGATCAAAAAAGTTCCAAAATCACAAGAAAACATTTCAAAATCGTACAAAACGACCAATATTTAATTCAAATAGACCAAGCCATTCTCTGATTTTATTGGCTGGCGTGAATTTTAAAGTATCTGATTAGTCCACAAAGACATACAAACAGAAAAGTACTTATATCTTATTAAAGGGAGTTGATGAATATCGCTAATTTTGTTCATCTTGAACAAAATTAGCGATTTAGGATTACATCCCTTTAATTTCACTTAAAAATTGCCCCACACACTCATACAATTTCGTTCAAAAATCATTCAAATATCATCTATCTTTTCAATTTTACGACGTACTTAACTGTACGACCATATTGATATTAATATATGAGCCTGTGCGTGACATTTCCAACAATTTCATGTGTATGTGATGGACCGACATTTGGCAGCCTGTACAATCATACAGTACGTTAAACTTAATCTCGGGTTGTGAACGGCGACATTAACTCCATAGCCATATACTGAGCGCGTACAGGCTGATTAAAGTCTTAATGTTCCGCACTTATGAAACTGTTGGAAATGTCGTGCACAGGCTCATTTAGACCTGTTTAACTTGTTATCATTATTATTACATATACATTTACCTTCTTATCAGCCGAATGCAGCAGGTCGTGTTTACCAGTCTCTCAAGAAAAGCTGGACGACCCATATTACAAATACTGTACATGGTACCAACAAACTTACAGTAAGGGGTTTTAAAGGGACATATACATTGAGGGTCAAACACAACGGCCACGTGCTGAAAACTGAAAACTTTACCCTTGGCGACCACGGTATAAATCTGGACGTACATCTGAACGGACAATCTGGTAGGTATTTGGCCCATTTTCAGCCAATACAATTTTTGAATTTCCCTTTTACAAAAAGATGCAGTCGATATACTTTTTTGTTAATCTTTTTTACAAAATGTCTGTTCTAAGGAGGACTTCGAGAAAACAACTTGGGGCAATAAAGAAATTGTTTGAAAATATATTTGTTTAAATGGGGTTTAACGCCGCTTTCAATAATGTTTCAGTTATATCGCGGCGGCTGGATTCCTGGTATTTCTTTCATCAGTACTACCATCGAATCCTTTCCTAGCCTCCAGCTTTTATCTCAAAAAAGTCAGCGATTATCAACCCATAGGTGAGAGACAAACAGTCGGAAAGGAATAGTGCCACCGTCGGGGATTGAACTCGGGACCTCCAGATTGATTGGCAGACGCGCTACTAACTGCGCTATGACGGCGGCCTTCATCAATGAATCCCATGAACCTCAGATTGTTTGTACCAAGCAATTTCTTCATCGTCAAAAATGTCTTCATTTTTTCCTTCGGTTCGTTAATGAATCTGACATAGGTCAATCTTTACTAGAACTTATTTCTAGTAAAGATTATTTTGGGTAATATTTCAGGGTTTGGATTTGCAAATACTTTAAACTACAATTGAAAGGATTTTTTTCTTTCGCAAAACTGTGTCTTTTATTTTGTAAAATTAAGATTTTATCCGTATTCAAAAAAGGGAACATTAGTTTCACTTTTAAAATACATTGTAACACTATTCTGAATCTTGGACAACAAGAAAAATTGAAGGTGTGGTTTTTACTTTTTTCTATTTATTTATCTTTTTTTCAGGAAATGGCCCTTCCGTCTCACATATCGTTGTTGGATGAAATGGGAAGAATTATCACAAGTCGATCTGAAGTTGAATTAGTTGCTGTATTGAAATATCATTCTAAAATTACAAAAGAAGTTACAAAAAAATCATGAAAATTTTTCATATTTCAGTAGCATGTTTTAGTGGATCTCTATCCAGTTTGTTCATACCATTACCCAGAGATCCGCCCGAGTGCATCCAATTTTTACACAGAAACAAAGTTAGAAAATCTTCATCCCGTTTTAAATGGAAACAAAGAGCGTATATCTCCAAAACTCGTCTTCTATGAAACCAGAAGGCAGACAGCTTTCATAATTTTTATACATTTTATCATCTAATGTACCTTTTTCAAGTTTGTTCATATCATGTCCCCGTGGTCGAATTTGGGTCCGCTAGGGTGTATCTCATTTAACAAAGAGAGTGAAATCTGAATAAATTTATTTCTCTGAACCTAGAGGGTAGACCACTAGAAAATTGGAATTCATCTCCATTCATTTATTCCTATATGAAGTTTGTTCGTATCATGTCCCTGTGGTCAAATTTAGGTCCGCTGGGGTGCATCCAATTTTACAAAGAGACAGAGTGAAATCTTTATCAAAATTATTTCTCTGAACCTAGAGGGTAGACCGCTAGTAAATTGGTATTTATCTCCATTCATTTATTTCTATATGAAGTTTGTTCATATCATGCTGGCCCCCAGCTGGGCGGGGGGATAGAAATAGTCGGCTGCTGTCCATGTAGTACATGGTAAGACCCCAAACAAATGGACCTGCCTGTTTGCCGTTGGCTGCGACCCGTAATGCCTGATGACGGGATCCTGGTGGTTGAGTGAGCTCAGGGATTGGCTAGGCACTGTTTTTGCAACACACCACTTTGGCCCTGAGTTGGGATAAACGGGAGGTCGGGCGGGCCCGACCCGATCAATCGGCTGGTCATGCCTTGCCCTAGGGCGTTTTTATCAAAAGACTTGCATGTTTAATTGCTTTTTCCTAAACCACCGTTTTCATTAAATGATGTTTTCACTTACGCCTTAGAAGGCAGTGGCTCATGGGCCAATCGGGTAAACGTTGTGTTTGATCTACAATTTTACTGTCTGATGTCTATTTCATGCTTGGTTAAATTATTCATCAGCGTATTTTTGCTTGATCTAGCCCATTTGCACCGAGTATATCGGCGATTTATCCCCGGCACCTCTCCTGAGATGGAATTCCCCAGGTTAGGTGTCCCCTTGTAGGACTCCGAGGGCGGGTGGTTTGGAGCATCGCCGATGGAACTTCAAAATACACTATGGCTCAACAAAAGAAAACCAAGCGATACCTATCGGATTCAGAAGATGAAAATATCAACATGCCTTCTTTTCCAAAGTTTATAATTATTGAAAGTGATGATGAAGACAATCCCGTCGCAGAACTCTCTCCCTTTGTAATAGAGAAGCAAATAAGAGCAATAATGGCACTCCGAAGTCTGTTAAAAACCTGAAAAACGGAACAATCCTTGTCGAAGTTAGTAAAAGAGCACAGTCGGATAACTTACTTAAAACATCAAAATTCTTTAATCAGAGTGTACAGGTCTATCCTCATGAAAAATTGAATCAGTCAAAAGGTGTCATCAGATGCAGAGAATTGAATAATTGCTTGATACATGAAATTGAAAAGAATTTAAGATCTCAAGGTGTCAAACAAGTTAGAAGAGTGGAGTTTAAGAAAGATGGCAAAACGACTAGAACAAATACTTATATTTTGACCTTTGACGAACCAACTTTGCCAAAAGAAATTAAAATTGGATTTCAAATAGTTAATGTGGATGTTTATGTCCCAAACCCTCTTCGCTGTTTTCATTGCCAGAGATTTGGACACCATGAGGATAACTGCAGGACTACTAAAGTTTGTAGAAAATGCTCTTTCACCGGTGATATAGATGAACATGATGAAGCTACCTGTGAAAATGATTTCAAATGTTTTAACTGTGGTCAAGCCCATCCGTCAAGCTCAAGATTATGCCCAAAGTTTAAAAAAGAAAAAGAAATCTTAAGCATTAAGTACAGACAATCACTTTCTTTCTTTGAGGCAAGGAAAATTGTAGAGTCCAGAGAGGAGATGCTGAAAAGTGGTACTAGTTATGCTAGTAAAGCTAAACCTAACTCTGATCAGGCACCAAAGGAATGCAGCTCATGGGATCGCATGTTGAAAATTCTTGCGGAATTGTTCCCAGATGTAAAAGATAAAATCAACAAAATTATGTCTGGTGAAGAGCCTACAGTGAATGTATCAAATGATAAAAGTGTAGAAAATAATACAATCATTCCTGAAAAGAACAAACCAGTTATTCGTCCTTCTAAGGTCAATGTTAATAAAGATAAACCGTCTCCAAAAGATAAAACTTCAAGTAAGATCCCTAGAGAGTCTGTTCAACAGAGACGGACTCGCATTAATCTGGAGAAGGTCTCTCCTCCTCCAGTTTCGACAGGTAATCGCTTCCAACAGTTAAGCGATTCAGATGACGAGGAGAATATGGACGTACACCAGGTTTCGGATTCGAAATCTGCTCCTCCTCCTTCAACCCCCCTTACTTCAAACCAAAAGCAAACAGATGCAATTAGGCAAGGTGCAAACAAAATCAACCTTACAGCAGTTAAATAATGGGTAGTTTCTCACTTCCTTTATTAAGTGGTAGTATCTAACCTCCATAATGGCGAATAACATTGTACAATGGAATTGTCGCAGCATCAAGGCTAATTTTGAAGAACTTAATCTTCTAGTTAACAAACAAAAACCAGCTGCAGTATGTATACAAGAAACGTTTCTTTAAGACACAGATAAGTTTTCTCTGAAATATCACTCTTGCTATTTTACTAACTTTACAGATCGCGAGAAAGCGTCTGGTGGTGTTGGAATTATTGTAAATAATAATTTCCCTCACCGTCATGTCAATTTAGATACTGCTTTGCAAGTAGTGGCTATAAGTGTCTCGCTAAATAAAACAATTACATTATGTTCTGTTTATCTTCCTCCAAGTTCCCCTATTGATGGCAGAAAACTTGATCATCTCGTCGATCAGCTACCTAAACCTTTTATGCTAATTGGAGATTTCAATTCTCACCATAAGTTATGGGGATGCTCCAATACAGACGACAAGGGTCGTACTGTGGAGGATTTTTTAACAAAGCATGATCTTGTTTTATTGAATGATAAATCTAAAACTTATCTTCATCCTGCAACAGGAAATTATTCTTCATTGGATTTGACTATTTGCAGTCCTGATATTTTTCCTGATTTTTCATGGAAAATTCTTTCCGACCTTCATGGTAGTGACCATTTCCCTATTCAGATCTCCGAATTAGGACCATCTGTTCAGGAGCGCCCTAGGCGTTGGAAACTCCATAAGGCTAATTGGGAACTGTTTAAAACCACTTGCGAACAGTCTATAAATCCAGAAGCCTTTGATGACTGTGAAAACTCTGCAGATCTGTTTACTACTTTACTTTATTCTGCTGCAGAAAAAAGTATTCCAAAAACATCGCCTGATCCAAAAAATCAAAACAAGCCATGGTTCAATGACGATTGCAAAAAGGCTGTAGCTGAAAGAAAACGTGCTCTTAGAGCATTTGGCTTAAGGCCTTCAAAGGAGAATCTTTATAAATTTAAAATTGCACGTGCGAAAGCACGTCGTACTATTAAACAAAGTAAGCGTTCGTTTTGGAGACAGTATGTCTCTAGATTAAATTCTAGATCATCTGTCAAAAAGACTTGGGACATGATACGTAAAATTAGTGGGAAGAATACATCACTTAATGTCGGTCATCTTAAAACGGATGACGATAACACAGTTTCTTCAAAACATGACATTGCTAATGTCTTGGCAGACACGTTTGCCAAGAAATCTTCCTCTACTAATTATTCACCTGCGTTTCAGAAGTTTCAAGGTGAAAAAGAAAAGTCTAAACTTAATTTCAGTTCCAGAAATCTGGAACACTATAATAGAGACTTTTCCGTTAAGGAATTGAAAAAAAGCTTTAAAAAAAGTGTCACGACACTGCTGTCGGATCAGATGCTATTCATTATCAATTCCTCAAACGTTTGCCATCTCGTTCCCTTCATTGCTTACTTGAAATTTATAATCAGGTATGGAGGACGGGAAGCATTCCAGCCTCTTGGCGGGAAGCTATCGTTGTTCCAATACCTAAACCAGGTAAAGATTCCACAAATCCATCTAATTATCGCCCTATTGCTTTAACTAGTTGTATTTGCAAAACCATGGAAAGAATGGTAAATGATCGTCTTGTCTGGTTTCTTGAAAAGAACCACCTTATAACTCATGTCCAAAATGGCTTTCGTAAACAGAGAAGCACTCTTGATCATCTTGTCCGCTTCGAGACATTTATTCGAGAAGCCTTTATAAAGAAGGAACACGTTGTTTCTGTCTTTTTCGATCATGAAAGTGCTTATGATACCACATGGAAGTATGGAATTATGAACGACCTCTATGATTTCGGTATACGAGGTCGCCTTGCCTATTTCATCTCTGCTTTTTTGGATGAACGGCAGTTTAGAGTCCGTGTTGGAGATACTTTATCTGATCCCCATGAACAAGAAATGGGTGTTCCCCATGGCAGTATTTTATCGGTGACACTGTTTAGTGTCAAAATAAACAACATCGTTAAAACCGTTTGCCCTGGTGTGGAATGTTTTCTCTACGTTGACGACTTTTGTATCTGCTACAGATCAAAGCATATGCATACAATTGAAAGACAATTGCAACAAGTCTTGAACAATCTTTCAAAATGGTCCAATGAAAACGGTTTCAAGTTTTCAAAGACAAAAACTAAATGTATGCATTTTTGTCAATCAAGAAAAATACACTCCGATCCAGATTTAAAGTTGGACGGAGTGCAGATTGAAGTTGTTAAGGAATTTAAATTCTTAGGACTCCTTTTTGATTCTAAACTGTCGTTTATTCCGCATATTGACAATTTGAAAAATAAATGCCTAAAGGCACTTAATCTTTTACGTGTTGTATCCAGTATGGATTGGGGAGCCGATAAAAAGGTTCTATTGCGCCTCTATAGGGCACTTGTTAGATCAAAGCTAGATTATGGCTGTGTTGTTTATGGTACTGCGCGCCCTTCATACCTTCGCAAACTTGATACTATTCATAATCAGGGATTACGCTTGGCGTTGGGTGCATTTAGAACATCACCAATTAACAGTGTTTATACAGAAGCAAATGAGCCTTCCTTAAATTTACGCAGGAAGAAGCTTTCCATGCAATATTGTTTAAAATTAAAATCCAATCCCGTTAATTCTATTCATAAAGTTGTGTTTGATCCAAAATATAGAGAGGATTTTGAAAAGAAAAATAACCCTATTCTTCCCTTCAGTTTGCGTTGTGAAGCTGATGTAAATTCACTAGACTTTGATCTAGAGGACGTGGCAGAACATGTTGTTCCTGATGTATCTTTGTGGACATATAAAAGTCAAACGTTTCTTTATGATCTTGCTTCCAGCAAAAAGGATACAACGGATCCAACAATTTTTAGAACCAAGTTCTTGGAAGTCAAAGAAAACTACACATCATACAAAGAGATATACACAGACGGTTCAAAAGATGGCGAAAAAGTTGCTTCAGCCACTATTTTAGATGGCGAAAAATATCAATTCCGCCTTCCCAATAACTCTTCTATTTTTTCAGCCGAGCTGAAGGCCATTGATCTCGCACTCGATCATATGATCGCAGAACGTCTCTCTCGCTATATCATTTATACTGACTCTATGTCAAGCATGCAAGCGATTGAGCAAGAGAAAACTGACAATCCCCTTATTGTAAGGCTACTAGATAAAATAGCTAAGCTTAATGATGTTGATCTCGTTTTCTGTTGGCTTCCAAGCCATATTGGTATTCGTGGTAATGAGGAGGCAGATAAAGCTGCCAAGGATGCATTATCACTTGAAATTTTACCCTTTGAAGTACCTTTTACTGATTTTAAACCCCTTGTTCATAGTTTTATTCATGATGTCTGGAAGAACTGTTGGACTGATCCAGCTAACCAGACTAATAAATTATTCTCTGTTCGACAGGATCTCGGCGATTGGTTGCCTGGTTACAGGTCATGCCGTCGCGAAGAGTTGATTTTGACTCGCCTCCGCATTGGCCATAGTTATCTTACGCACTCCTATCTTTTAAAAGGAGAAGAAATGCCGATGTGCGTTCCCTGCAACGCTCCTCTTACTATCAAACATATTTTTATAGATTGTATTGATTTTTCTTTTATCAGAGACAGATATTATAAAGTTGATAGTATGAGGCAGCTGTTTGACTTTGTCAAACTTGAACTTATTTTTGACTTTCTCAAGGCGATTCATTTATATAGTAAAATTTGATTTTTAGGTTCTATTTACCTCGTTTATTTCATCTGAATTTTTAAAGTAGCTATATAAAATTTTACCGTTTTCAATAACTCTTTTGGTTATTATTTCTTTTACATGCGAAGATTTCTTTAGAATTTTATTTGTTTACATTGATTTTTAATACTATTGTCTACTTTAATTTTGGTACACACATGAATGCCCCCTTTTTTGAATTTTCCGGTCGGGTGGACTCGCACATGGACCGTTCTCCTGATCTGAGGGGAGTCCATGTGCTTTCGTGCTCACGTCGGATTATTCCAGTTTAATACAGAAGTGTTTGCGCCCAACATGATCTTAGCTGTCGACGGGCCATAAAACGACATTCATTCATTCATTCATATCATGCTCTTGGGATCATATATACTTGGGCTCAACCCCATTCGGAACACCACTCGGCCAACCTCACGATCAACCTCGAATGTACATAGACGGACTATTTTTTTATAAAAAATACGGGAAAACCTCGGAAAAACTTGATGACGTCAGTTAAAATGGCGTTAGCCCTCGAATCTGTGAGTGAAAACATTCGACGTCGCCAAAGCTACTCATTTAAGTCACTGACGTGAAACCATCGAATCCTAACATAAATATCTTTAGATTCTTAAATAACGGCTGAAAAAATCTTAATTTTTGAGAATGATTCGTCATTCTCAAAGAATAAGATTTTAAAGCCGTTATTTACTGTAAAAGATATGAATCTACAGTGCTAGTTTTTCTTACACTGTTTCCGCCTAACAAAATGCACAATTTTGTTACATACCCATCCGCCTTACATACATTCGAGGTCTGTTGCAGTTTACGGAAATGGCCGAGTGGTGTTCCGAATGGGCTCAACCCATGTGCATCAAATTTTACATAGAAACAAAGTAGGAAATCTTTCAGCAATAATCTGTAAACAATCCAGGTCATTGAAATAATACAAATTTTCTCCTTAGACAGGTGACATCTGCCAATCTTATTCATGTGATGTCCAAGTGGTCATGGAGACCCAGGTTATCAATTTAGAACCACTGTGGTCTTCTTATATAAAGTCCGATTATGTTTCAGTTTAATACTTAAATTAATTTAAAAAAATAAGCTATTCACTGCGAAATAAGTCATATATTTTCTTGACCTTCTGAACCATGCCTATTTTCATCACATAACCTGGCCGCTTATCTGGATATTTTACTCCATGGAAGATGTTATCAGATTGTTTAGGCCATTAAAAATCTGAATGTCCTCCGTGACCAATTCAGTCCATTATTTATTCAGTATTTACATGAAACAACTTTTAAACGATGTCCATTGTTTAAACCTATAGAGAAATGGCTGTATCATCTCTAAAGTTAACCGTCAGCTACACAATCTTTGACCCTATATAAGGTAATAAAAACGCTATTCTTAGACCACTGCAGTATTTGAACAACACGATATAATACAATACATTTTATTGCATTGAAAAATCCATGTTCATAGGAAATACAGTATTCAAATATGCAAACCAGAAGGACGAAAATCAGTCATTTGTAATATGAAAAGAGACAAATATAAAATATTTTTTGCGATACAGATTCATTTGATAATGAATTATGGAACATTTGTTGAGTTGACCAAATCAAAAGAATATGGTTTCAATTATTTTTTTCTTAATTCTGTTTTAATTGGACATATTGGAAGAAAATAATACTCATTTTCTATTAAGCACATGGATCAATCTTTACAAATTTTAATATCTGTTTGAATGTTTTACGGGTATATTTTTATTTGCTTAAAATATGCATAATAATGACTTTTCGCTGTTTAATAATCTTTCAGTAATATAAATTATATACATAGCAACGTGCTTTGTTACTAAGTAATAGTACTAATTTTGACTCTAGAGGTTTCTGTAAGACTTGGTACAAGGCAATTGTAACTGCCTATAAACAAACTAGGCTTCTTCCACTACAGATAATATTAGAAAACTGGAGAAAGAAAACCGTACAAGCTAAGGTCGGTAAAATCAAAATTTCTCCTTTTATTATCAATTTTATATTTTCTTGATCTTTTTGAAATCTATATTTTTTGGTATTAGTAGATCACTCAATTTCTCTAAAAGAAAATAGATAAATATATCGTAAATGTTAAAGCCCCCTTTTAAGAGATTACAGATAGATTAAGAATTTAAATCCCTACTGGCATCTCTACGGTCATCACCCCGCGGTTATACGTCAACATAAACTACGGTGTGTCAGGGGAGAATGGGGTTTAAAATTACCTTTTTCGTTGCCGACTTGCCATAGGTGCTATTAAATTAATGTTTTTTTCAACTGTGACCGTTGTCTTTTATCGTTTTATAAATTAGATTTTTTACTTTTTTTTAGCAAATCAGATTTTAGTCTGTTCAGATCAATATAAACAATGATAAATTGATAAATTGTTTATGTAAAGCAAGCAACAACAGTGAAATCTTTCACAGTGGACGGGTTCAAAACGTTTCTATTTACCTGAACGTTTTCATGACGCGTTAACGAAACTGGTATAAATGTCATTTCCTCATTCCAGACCTTTTGACTTAGAACATTCACTATTAGGAACAAGAAAATATACTTATTTTAAATACAATTCGGAAAAAATGAAAAGTTAACTTGTCAAATATAATTTGATAAGTTCTGATGCAATCCTCTTTGACGATAACTAGGAAAATTGTGAAACCAAATGAAAATAATCTAACTTAACGAGTACACCTATAATGTAGAGTTAACAATAAAATGAAAATGGTGGCTACTATTAGTGTATGTATTTTGTTGGTGCTGTCCCTGGATATAACTCAAGGCGATTCTACCACACATGATGATATTTCAGTAACTTCCAGCACTATTCGTGCACCATCGACTGGTACTACTGATATGTATTCATCTACGACGAAATATAACAATATAAATGCTCAGTCGAGTTCAGCGAGACCAACGAGTATTAGTCCTATTGGCACGAAAGTATCTTCGTCTAATGGAAACGTAGTAACGTCAAGCGGTTATTCTTCGATTTCACATTCAATAACCCCGAATGGGCCTACAACGCCAACGCATAAAGCATCATTTGAACCTTTTGAACCCACACACGATACCGGTGCAACTACAAACGGACATGAAGAACATTCAACACCAACTAAACACCCACTACTTACGTATAGCTACAACACAACTATGGTGTCTACTAGTACAGAATTCGCTCTCGATACATCTGCACATGAACACGAAGAACATTCAACGCAAACAGAACACCCATTACTCACAGATAGCGTTCAAACAGCTATACAGTCTACTACTGCAGATTTCTCTATCGACAAAAATGCAAATGAACATGTAGAATATTCAACACAAACAGAACACCCATTACTCACAGATAGCGTTCAAACAGTCATACAGTCTACTATTGCAGATTTCTCTGTCGACACAACTGCCAATGAACATGTAGAACATTTAACGCATACCGGAAATCCATTACTCACAGAAAGCATGTTCACTGAGATTATGTCTTCCACTTCCCGAACCATTGACAACATCCCGCCCGACGGCATATCCCATGAAGTTACTGGTACCACCAGCATTCAAAGACAGACTGTAACGCTTCCACCTCATATTTTGCTTGGGTCGACTTTCTCCAACCCTTCAGATATTTTCACAGACAGTCAACCTGTTACCGATTACTTCTTTTATCCTTTACAAACAAGGGTGGCAACAACAAGGGAGCAAATCAACCATCCAGTCGAGGACGCGTTTCTGGTAGAAGCCCCAAAATCTCCAGTGGAAGACTATTTTACTGACGAAGACACCTTTATCATAAAAAATAACAAGCTTGTACGAGTTATTGCTGAAATCAGTTTATACGGTAATAGCAAGTACGTGCTCGCTGCGTGGCAGATGATTGGACCGATTTTACTTTTAGTATTGTTAATAAGCACCATAATGTTTTGTTGTTTAATTATCTACAGGCACAATAAAGACTCAGAAATGAACAAATGCTCAACTCTGCTGTTGGTGGGTATAGGTATTTTTGATATTTTAACTATTTCTTGTGCTTTGGCAGAGAATGTCTTTCTACATCAAACAACAAAAGAGAACTATGGGGCTCTGCCATATCAGTCATGTAACACAATGTATATTCTCGAGCGATTGTCTCCAGTCCCACATACTATATCTCTGTGGCTTACATTAATATTGTCAGCTCAGAGGTTTATATGTGTGTCTAAACCATTCGACGCGAAAGCGGCAATTACAATGAAGAAAACGACGTTATCAGTTCTCGCAGTTATTGTCCTTGCAACAGGATTTTACATTCCGAGATATTTAGATCTGGGGTTTAATTTTGCTGCAGTACGGAGTAAAGATTACCCAGGTCAAGTTATAGAGACATGTGACGTATTCTATAAAAGTTGGATCACTAACAGCGCATTGTACGAAGTAGCATACTTGTGGATTCGATTTGTCATTGCGAAACTTATTCCGTGTTTGCTCATGTCCATCTTTTCCTTTGCAATAATAAGAAATCTTGGAAAAAACAAGAAAGGACGTATCGAAAATGCAAAGTCAAAAACAGACACTACTTCAAACAGATTATCAGTTTATATTGCTATCGTTTCGGCCTTAATCGTACTTGCTGAGTTACCGATTGGAGTTGTATCGTGTATACATGCAGTTTCAATATCTTTAGATATGTCTGTTATTGCTTTTGCAACACTAAAACGTATTTCATTCGTCGCTGATGTTTTCCTTTATATTTGTTATTGTATTACATTTCTGCTTTACTGTATCATGACAAAGAAGGTTCGCTCCTACATATCAAACTGTGTTTCCAGAGCGTTGAAAAGAACAACTCTTCATATTTCTGATCACAATGTTTCGAGAAGTCATGTAGTTGCAACGGGAAGGGTGTCGACAGGATCAAACGAAAGCTCGAGTTCATCGACAACTATGACCACAAACATTGATTATTGTACTTTCCAACGACTTTAATTTAACCCTTTGCTGTTTAATCCCTGCTTTTTACGTGCATGTGGTTTTACAATTGAGAAAACTTTGTGAAAAAAGGAAAAATTGCTTCTGACAAGCAATTTCTTCTTTTTCCACACTGTTTTCTACTCTACTATTTTTCAAATTAGATCCACTTTAAATTTTCGTCTGCTAGACCTTGAATTTGGACAGGTCAAAATTTTTTGTAAAACAGGAAAGGGTTAAACGACAAGAACACCATACAGTTGTGGACAAATACACTGTACATAATGTTTCAAACTTCGAATTAGATATTTTATCAAGGACCACATTCTTTTGCGGGTTCTTCAAACATTTTCTTTCCAGATTTTTATCGCCATTTTATTTGTGACGGTTTGAAAACGGACAATGTGGTAGGTGACAATGTCGTCGGTGAGAAAAGATTATACAGAAATGTGAAAAAAAAAGAAATCTGTGTCACCTAATTCATCTATTTCACTACATTGAAAATTCTGTATTTATGCTTGTTTTTAAAATTACCCTTATAGTCTCTATCACTTAAAGATGAATATAAAGTTTCATCCAGTGATATCTATCAATTAAGTCGCTGCTTCCTCGATTGAATTGGTATTTCAATTTCAAATCTAAGGTAGCGTGCAAAAGTTTTGTACAGTATATTATATATTTTTATTAAAATATTTGAAGTTGTTGTCTATTGTTGTTCCTTTTTGGTGAACGAAAGTTTCGTTCACCAGTGTTATATACTGTGTATGGAAAATCCTGTAGGATCTTAATAGGTTTTAAATAAAGCAGTACCTCTTTAGATTCAATTTAGTATCTCTAAAGGCTTCTCTCTACAAAATCACTGTTTGTATCGTTAAATGCATGATACAATCTTTCTACATCAAGTAAAGATAATGAAAATTACACTTTAAAAACACAAAAATATCTTGGAATGTCTATACGGGCGAATTTTTGATCCGCGTAAGATTGTCGAGACTTCAGAGCAAAAACAAAGTTTGTGTCTGTACACTGTATAGGCAGATACTATGTTTTTGATTTAAACCTTCGCTATTGCAACTTGTAGTAATTTGCCGGAAATGTGTGTTCATTGAGGTCGTGAACTCTTGAACTTCTACACACCCCTGATTGGCCATATCAAACGTGATGACCTACTACGATTTTACCTGCCTCCTTATGAATGAAGTCTTTGCTTATAAGTTACGAAAGGTCAAGTTTACAAACGAATGGAATGTTCCTGCCGTATTTCTCCTATTACACGCGCCCGAGCGCGGTGCAAAACGTCGTGGGGCGCTATTATTTCAGACTCTTTTACTTCAGTAAAAAAATACGTATTTTTGGTACCTTAGAGAAGCAAACTGTTAACATGTTCGTAATTATCGATTGAAATACGTATGCTGCCCAATACGCTTTTCTATTTATCTATTAAGGCTATTGATTTAAAAAATAAAATAAAATGTTAGCTAATGAATTGTAATTCTGTCATTTTAAGTCATGTATCGAAATACGGTCATCCTGGACCATTAATTGCAGCTTTCAAAAGCAAGTGATTGCGTTATTAAGCAGAAGCCGAGATTATTATTATTGTTATTATTTGTACAAGGTAGGAAATTCCAGACGATGCAATATTCAATGTTCCGCTACCGATGGACAAAGCGGTCTAATAAATAATTACCTATTCACGTATGAAATAAATAATCCTGTATTAAATCCTAAAATTTCGTGATGTGTAAATGCACCCGGTACACGAAATGAA
This sequence comes from Fragum whitleyi, assembly GCA_948146395.1. Lineage (NCBI taxonomy): Eukaryota > Metazoa > Mollusca > Bivalvia > Cardiida > Cardiidae > Fragum > Fragum whitleyi. The sequence continues at coordinate 72,222,908 of OX411543.1, read as the reverse complement.
AGTGTTTCGTAGTGAAAACACAACACGTCTGGAGCTAGCTGGGTCACCGCGTGTCGGCACGCTTTGAAGTCCCCAGATTCTTGCAAGCGGCGACGTCGCTTTTGAAATAAGTCACACACGAGATTTTACGGGGTTTTTCCTATTTTAACAGTATGAATTGTGACTAGGATTTAATCATTTGACTCGGATATTTTGTATATTTGCAGAAGGTGAAATGATTTCAGAAATATTTTCGTAACAACGAAAGGGGGTTTTGTTCGCATGTGACTTATGAAGAATAACGAGAAATAGTTTTAATTTTGTGTTAAATTTTAACCTTTCGCACTTCCGGAAGACTGCACGATTTAGGACGCGCTAGTTTTTCAGATGTTGAACGATCTTGTAATGACGCAACCAGCCTTATCCTGATAGGAATTTAAGATAGTTAACCCACAATCTATTGAACATTACGTCGTGGAGTAGCAGCTTTTGAAATTAAATTCGAGACCGGATTTTTCACCACGGACCGTGGACGGTTGGATGATGTTGGTCGGATGGTCAAGGGCCTGGGAATCGTATTTATGGGGGAGCGCGTTTATTAGGGAGGGCGCGTCTAAATTCTCATTGAAACATAAATACGCACCACTTGACATTGACCAACCTTGATATGAAATGAAATTTAACCCATTACCAGACAACTTATGTTCTCAACTACCAAATTTACACCTCTTGCTTAAATCCCGTTTTTATCTTAAAGCTTGTTGTTGCATACTTGTGTAATGTAAATATCTTCGGTTACGGGTATTTTTGTATCATAATACCCAAATCCCATTCCCTGTTGTTGTTTTTTTTTCGTTTTAAACAAGGCCGGAAAACAGGGGATATAGCAATCTCGGTACGATTTACTGTTAATATATGAATGTGGTGAATAGATAAATAAATAAAAGAATCAAATGAACAAATATCCCAACACGATAGACCTAATTTCAAATTTAACATCGAATGGATTTTTTTTCAAAGTACTTGACATCGTAACTACAACTGTATAGTAGCGCTTCTATCCCTCGGATGGCTCTAGACTTTCCTCAATACAATCATTCATCTATTTGTTTTACGGGAAGTATGTAAAATATTACAAAAAACGAAACTTGGATTGTGAATAAATCGTCTGTGGACTGGAGCACCTTTACCTTAATATGCAAATTGGTATTTCTCGCACCAGAACTGTAATGAGCATACATCCGTACGTAGCTGCCATCTTCTACCCTCTTAGGTTTACGATTATCTGCCGTTTGGTAGGAGCAATAGAATTTAAACAACGACTAAATTTGGACAATTCATTAGCTGTACAAAATACCTTCCTACATAGATTTCATCGAATTGTTTTTTTTTTTTGTTTGTTTTTTTTAATTCATTTTTACGCAATGGCATCAGATAATTATTCTTTCACGACACTGAATATTACCGAAAGAGACCAAAACACAATTACGAAACAGCGGTCTTTTAATTCGGAGGATGGGGGGGACCCCATTCAGGTCGTACCAGAGCCATAGCGGATAACGTTTAAAAGTCAAAATGCAGAAAGACTGCTGTTTAATCTGCTAAAATATGGGTTCCGCATGTGGAAATTGAATTACCTTTCTGACTGCTATTTTTTGAGTTAAGAAAAGAATCATTAGTCTAGACACTATAGTTGCCTGTTTTCTTTTCTCTAGGCTTATCGCTATCTGTCTATTGGTCTGTCTCTGTCTGTCACTCTCTCTACCTTTCTTTTCCTCTCTTTCTCATTCTTTGAATTTAGAATTTTGACGAGATACTTTCCCTTGATTATTTTTTACATTTATAATTTCTCTTTTCTCAACGAATTCAATATTTCACTTTAGAATGCCAACAGATTCGTTCACCATCAGTACTTTCAGTGCTTTGATTTAATATATCAATGTTTGTATGTATTAACCGTCAGGCTAAAATGGACTATACGGGAACTCCGTAAAAAAGACTGGTTAAAGTAGAGGTCAGCTAGGGGTCGGATTTCAAACAATCTTATGTAGAAAGGTGGAGTGATCATCCATAAAATCAGTAGAGTACTAAATATTTCAGTCCCAGTCAGTGTGCGCGGTCGTCACTTACTGCGCCACGCATATAGTCACGTTCCCCCTTAGGGGACACGTAGATATATTTCTCCCAACATCGATGGATAATCATAAACATAAATGGGATAGTAGATATATAATACGTTCTTAGTGTATTGTATGAAAAAATATCTAAGGAGGTCGGGGGAAATGATAATTGTCGAGGATTTGCAGAGACAATTATCAATTCCCAAAACCGAGTTAGATTTTTTTTTCATACAATACACTAAGATCGTATTAAATTTATCTTACAATTTTGTTAGTCATGCTTTCTTTGATGGTTCTAACAGAAAAATGAGAGTTTTGCCATGTTTCTAAAGATAACAGTATTGTATCATTGTTCTAAAGATATGCATGTGATATCATAAAAAATATCACATAGGGTGTTATCACACGGATACTTGTAAGGTTATAAGATAAGTTGAAGAAAGAAAAGGGTGAAAGACTAGAACGAATGCGCGAATTACCAGGAACCAGAAAGCCCTGCGATATGACTGAAAAACTACAAGTAGCGTTAAACCCACAAATAAATAAACTAAGATTTCATAAATGTTGCCGTCACTCAAAAACGGCGTCTAAAACCTCTGTTTAACAAATATTGAAAATGTTCGCATACAGCAGATGTCAACTACAGATGTTGACTTTTAAAATAAGCATTAATATTGATGGGTACATATAATTATTTCGTTAACTCGAAAGCACTTCAGACGTACGTGATGTAATGTTGGGTCATTCTTTTAGTAATTCGGCTTATTGGGTTACTTGAAGAAAAATAAATGTTATTTCTTTCTTTCCGATCGTCTATGAATATCTTCTGGGCGAATTATAATTGGATGACAAAACGCACTATTTACTGCGTTTTAATATCAAAATATAATATGCCCAGTTCCAAAATTCCGGTTAGTTTTTGTTGTTGTACTTGTTGTTGTTTTGTTTAGTTTTGTTTTAATCAACGTGATGTTTGGTGGGATCGTTTGTGACGCCATGAAGCCTACATGCGAAACAGAGCGCTTTCAGAGCGCTTTCATTGTTGCAGTCTAATTATTCCCGAGGTATATTCCGTAGATTCGCCGAGTGTTCCCGATTGGCAAAGACTGACGAGGGTCGGTGGTTTTCGCACTTCCACTGTATTTCTTACACGTTACCTGTCACATAATTGATGGATCGCTATTTTCGCCTCTCGACCTCTGTCATGACACATCCATCAATTATTTAAATGTTTTGGGGTTTTTTTTTATCTGCAATACATCTTTATAGCAATCGAGGTGAAGAAAAGAGCAAACAGTTGTTTTAATTTTTAATTTTTCTAGCTGAAGTAACACCGTTAAAGTCGCCAATAAACTGAAATGATTCAAATGAAATGGCGAAAAATGTTGGCGCTCAACAGTCTTCTCATTATTAATAAGTTTTTGATTTGTCAATCCATTCTTAAATTGAAAGCAGTAATCTGTCAATTATTACCTTCTTAAGTATTCGAAACCCACTGCCTTATATGGATAAACAATAAGCAAACATTACATTCAAGTAACAATATATACCCAATCGTGATAACAGAATAGAGTGAGATATATGCATAAGGTCAGAGACTCACAGTGCAAGGTCCGAAGATCGAATCTCCCTCTCACCTTTTCTTATTTATCTACATGAAGTAATTTCCTATTGCTCAGTGACCTATACATAAAATGAAATAAGCTTTTAGAAAAGTAACGGATAGATTTTTCATTTTTCATAATCCTCCTTTTCGATCCCTGGCTATGTTAGCAAGATTTTATTTTATCTAAAATAAAAATCATTCCTGGAACTCGTGGATATTATCGAAAGTTAACGAAAGATAATGAAAGACAGGCCAACTATGTTTTCCAATATAAATGCTTTTTTGACTCGTCGAATGTATACTAAGTCACTGGAATTACAAGTAAAAAACGTATACGAGATATTCATTCTGATCACAACTGTTTTTTCTTGGTTTGTGAGTATTCGAAATCCTACATTAAATACTTTGAATTAATCGATATGACACATCATTTGAAAAATAGTGGACATGAATGTCAGCGTGTATGTCGATCTTAATTGTTTTGGTTTGTTATTGAAAAATACGACACCAAAAAATGATCATTTTAATGCGGGAATCTGAACATCGGCAATCACAAATAATTCAGTTCTGTCATCTACGTCAACCCCGTGAAATTCCGACTGTCTACAGAGGCAACATTTTTCTTACTACATGTCGTCTTTGTGGACCCGCTATGTGTTTATTTTTTGAATTATCGCTTCAAATTTGGAAGAAATATCGGCGTATGATTAGACTTCAGCTATGTACAAGTTAAAGTAGCATTTATTGAGAGATAGGCGAAATATGAGAGCATAAAGTCTAATTTCGTAACTTTTCATGGGAAACCTGCGAAATAATCAATGATTGTGGCATTATTTGGGAGGGATATGAGAAAAGATTTATTCTACAGAAGCGCTGAACACTTACACGATCATTTATCTGCTTTAGAATACCAAAGCTTCAATCGTTTATTTACACGAATAAATTTATTTGACCTACCGTCTCCTCGGCATAATGTTCCGATGCTGTCATCGTTGACTCTCACCCGTCATCGCCGCAACCGGTTGTACGTTGTGAGACTGAAAAGGATCGAAGCTTTTCCCACTTTGATGATTTTCTATATCTAGAATGATCAATCTTCACTTCCTGTGAAATAATTTTTGAAATGCGACCCTTGCTGACCTGTTACAGAACCAATCTCTTTATTACATAGTCAATTTTAATGACTTCCCAGGTAGTCCCTTTTAGCGTGACGGGTCACAATTATTATCAATAAAAGTGACCTTAATCTTATTAAAAAAAAAAAAAACAAACAAAAAAAAAACACACACAAACATGTGCACGCCAATGCTTGTAAAGGCATTCACAAGCGAGGAAAAGAAACGCCTGATACAGTGTGGTCATTTTGTAGCTTGCATGTCTTGCGAATGAAATGAACTTAAGCGTTCTTTATTTGTTCTGATAGAAACTTTCAAAGCATATTTATGACATTAGGCTTGTGACAGTTAGTAACATCGTGAAATTGACATTCACCTCGATCTAAAACCATTCTAAATCGCTTTATCAGCGCTCAGTTCAATGTATTCCAATCACTCAAAAACGCTTCTAAATTGTTCGAAAACGCTCGATCACTTCATTTCATATAAAAACTCAACAATGATTATAGGCCATTTTTTTTTTAAAGGAGTATTCAATGTTTTTCTGATGGTACCATTTGTTTTCATTGTCAAATTAAGGTAAAGGTACTAAACGTTATTTGTGGCTATAGCAGCAGAAAGCAGTTGTCAAAAAGGAAGAGAGAGCTTTTAGTCTGGTATTTTATTTTTTACTACTGATAACTATATACAGTCAATCTTGCTCGAGCAACCACGTCTATTAAGCGACTCTTTTCATTAAGCGACCGTTTTCCAAAATTTCCTTCTTTACATCAAAATATCTTAAGTGGTACGTATTGTGGTCTAAAAATTATTGAAAATGAATTTTATGTTCTTATAACTCGTCAGAATCGTCTCAATTCTTTTGAGTTTTAATAGCATAGGATTATTGATAATTTCGCAATAATATTTGAAAACCCAACGCTTCGAGCGTTAGATTCGAGCGGCCAATTACGCGATATAATTGAAAATGTGTTAAAACCAATCTTAAAATCCATTCAATAAAAGAGCATCTAAACAGTATAATCTGTTATGTCTTTCTCCGTCAGATATAAGTATTTTTCTAAAAAACAAAATGCATCGATTATAAATGCCTTTTTATCCCCTTTAATTCTTTCATTGCTTTGTTAAATAACTTAAAGACAAGATCATCACAAGTAAAGAAGAAGTTTTGTATAGCTGGTAAGTCTCTAGTACTCAGTTTGATGTATTGGGGTCATCAAATTGATACTTCTGGTTAATACCATTAAAAACTGCCGTGATCTCCAGAGATTAATATCCATTATAGATGAGGATTTACATTGATGGAATCTCTAAAACAATGAGGTTAAACATTAACGTCGATGACAATTTCATTTTACGTAGAAATAATTCGAGGGTTCAGTGCAAGACTGTTTTAAGTGTATATACAGTGTATATACACTTAGTACAGTCTTGCAATCAATCCTCGATATATATCTCCATCATATCTGCTTTCCACAAGGTAATATACCTCTTGATGTATTGCATAAATTACTCTCTTCCCTCTTAGTCCAAATATCTCAATCACATGTCAATAAAACTACCGATTGACTGATGAAATCATTCATTTAGATAGGAAGTATTTTACTTGTCTCTCTCATGCCGTAGTTCTCTTTCAGATATGACTAAAACGTCGTGCTACAGCTTGAATTGGCTATAGTTATGACGTTTATTCGCCGAATTAATATTTATTTGCGCATGTCCGCGACTGAATGCTATGCAGACAAATGACTTTTTTATATAAAAATTTATGGTGGATAACTTCAAACCTGGTGGAAAATGGGCTACTGGTCGGGCGTGGACGGCTTTTATACGGCTCCAATAATCTGAAATTTCGCAGCCAAGACGGCTATGTGAATGGTATGATTTGCAGTTTGCAGCGGCGCTGTCACCATAAGCGAGTTATAATGATAAGCTATTTAGATGTAACGATTGATGTAATTTAATTTCATTTATACAAATAAACAACGGTATTTTTGGCGCAACGCTTTGATCCTAATTTTTCTACGCCTTTCGGACAGTCTGACAGGATCGCTCTTGTTCATTCATTCGGATGGTATTTTTATAATGATGCGTCGCACTATACTAATATACTCTCTGTCTCTTCAATCACATTAATTCATTAATAAACCATAATCGACAGAGTGCATTACGTGATTGGACAAACCTTGCAAAGGTTACGTCATATTGTCATCTGTCACCAAAAAGTCGTAAAAGCAGCTACAATTTTATTGAACTTACAACACACTGGTGGTCTACCGTTGACGCAATGGGTGAAAGGGGAGGTTCTTAGCAGAAAAGTATACTTAAATCATATTTTTAGAGATATTATTCATTTAACTGGGTATTCCAAGGTTCAATATTAAGGAACTGGATTTTTTATTATCACAGGATATAGTATAAGACACAAGGTTTCTATAATTAAGATTGAATGTCAATATGGCTATCACATCAATTACAATTGTGATCGCATTTTGTTTGGAAACATTGGTGTTTTTGACAAGGCGTGTGTCGTCATTTACTACTGCTGAACCGAACAACATGGCGGAGCTTGGAACCACTTACGACCAACTGCTACAGTCATTACACACCAGTCCTATCGTAGCATTCTCAGAAACCCAACACCCTCCGGAAATTTATCCCATTGAAACCATGCCCGCGACCACCCAAAGACAAATTGATCACCCAATCGAGGACGCTTTTGTTGTCCTAAGACCAAGAATTCAGCTAGTTGATTATAACGATGTCGAATCATTTACAGTTAAAGACGGCAAACTTGTTCGGATTCTGTCTGATGTCAATGTTTACGGAAATAGTAAATACGTGTTCGCATCATGGAGGATAATTGGTCCTATTTTACTCGCCTTTCTCTTGTTGAACATCACTGTGTTCTGTTGTTTAATCGTCTATAAACACAATAAGGACTCGGAAATGAACAAATGTTCCACACTGTTGTTAGTTTGTATTGGAATATTCGATACAATGACTATCGCAAGTGCTTTGGTGGAGAATATTTATCTGTACAACAAAACAAAAGAAAACTATGGTGCTTTGCCACTAGAATCCTGTAAAACTATGTACATCCTGGAAAGATTGTCTCCGGTTCCACATACAATATCTATATGGATAACATTAGTTCTGTCCGTACAAAGATTTATATGTATTGCAAAACCATTCAAAGCCAAGATAGCCATTACTCTAACAAAAACTATGATATCTGTTGTGATAGTAATTACCCTTGCAGTTGGATGCCATATTCCCCGATATTTCGATCTAGATTTTGCATTTGTAGCCGTTACAAGCGAGGAATATCCAGATCACGTTATAGAAACTTGCGACTTATTCTACAAGAATTGGATCAACAACAGCAAGCTGTACGAAGTCACTTATTTATGGACTCGTTTTGTTATTGTTAAACTTGTGCCGTGTTCGTTAGTTGTGATTATATCCGTCGTCATTTTCAAAAATCTTAGAAAAAATATAGCAGGCCGTCATGATGATAGAAAATCGAAATCGAAATCTTCGTCATACAGATTATCTTTGTATATTGCAATTGTTTCGCTTATAATAGTTTTTGCTGAGTTGCCCATTGGTGTAATATCGTGTATTTATGCCGTCTCTATTTCTCTAAGCAGAACATTTATACCTTTCACAACTTTGAAACGCATTTCGTTCATAGCTGATGTTGTCTTGTATACCAGCTACTCCGTGGTATTTCTGATATATTGTGTAATGACCAAAAAGGTTCGAAGTTACATATCACAGTGTGTCTTTAGACTGAAAACCTGTGCTTCAAATATGAGCATTTCTGATGAAATAGTTGCTAATAAAGATTTTGCTATAGAGCATATTTCTTCTGGAACAAATCAAAATTCAAAAACGTCAAATACAATAACTAACGATAAAGGTACCTTTTCAACAGAGCTGGTGTAAAGGCATCAATATCAATGAGGCCATTTTTTTTATATTTTTTTTATTTTTTTTTTATTTATTATATTTATTATATTTACGTCGCAAAATCCAGTTCTTTGCAGTAAATCCCTTACTTCAGAAGTCCTAAAGATTGAATAATTTATCTCCTTCATTTCATTTAAAACTGTTTGTAATATACAATTAGATCGTTTTTCTGGAAATAAATTAACAATGATTATCAACAAGAAATATGCACTTTCACTTCTTGCATTTCCCTTAATTTTCACGGTGTTTACTGGAATCTGCTTAATAAAATTGATGTTACAATAGACGGTATAGGTTCTAATCATGCAAATAAGCATGTAGTCATTTGATATCACCTGCCTGATTACATGAAATACTACCAGACACAATTTTGGAACAATTTGCATATTCATGATCTTAAGACAGATAACATGTAATGCTCGAATTTTCGACTTTCTTAAAATCCTACAATAATTGCTGAGATATATATTTGAAGCGCGCGCATTAACTAACACCCAATTAAAGGGGTCAAGATCTCGTTTGACACCTCGACGTCATTCAGGGGCCAACCCCTTTTCGACCCGCACAAATCAGTATTTACAAATATTTTCTGAATAGATGGACCAATTTTTACGAAAAAATTATTTAGAAAGTCTAAGAATGCCCGAGCTAGTCGTTTATTTCTGTGCACATCTAAATAGAATAGCCGGTCTGAAACATTTACTTTTGCGTGATTTTTAAGTTATGACGTTTTCCTTTTTTTCCTTTTTTCATTTCGTATTTCAGTAACAAATATAAATTTCTCGATATTTTGTCTGGTGTCCTATGCTGATTTTTTTGTAATGGAGCGAAATAAGTATGATTTACATTTTTTAAATAAAAATAACATGTATTGGGTCTATACCTCGTAAAATTCGACTTTGTGAAGTTGTTGCAACATTTTCGTCGAATATCGACGTCGCACCGAAAGCATCGTTACTATGCTCATTTGACGCCAATCTTCGTGTAATAAGGTATTCTTACATATTTCAAATTGAGGGTTTTTTATGTAAAATTCAAAATTCAAAAGTGTTGAATCTGAAAAGAAAAGAAAAGAAATACCTTATTTCTTTTCCGTTTGAAAAAGACAGCTTTTGTGAGCATTTGACGCGACGTTGAAATATGCTTTTATTTGCAATTATCTTCGCGGAATCGATTTTTTACAAAAAAAAATCTAACCCGGAGCCGTATGGGTTTTTTTTTTTTTTTTTTTTTTTATTTCAAAAATCTTCAGCGGAATGGTTTGGCGGAAAAATATACAAATTTCAGTATAGGTCCCCGGGCCAAATTGAGAGAAGAAATTCTATATATAAAGTAACTGCACTCGAAAAGAGAAATGCAGATGGCGTAAACATTTAAAACTTTACACCTGAGTGCATTTCTACCCATATATCTTCGTGTTAATCAAATTTTCATACCAGGCGTCTTTTAACGAAGCAAATGGTGTTTTCGGGATGAAAATCGGTTAATCACTCCCGAATTAAATGGATAATTACTGAATTCGGTCCCTAAATAGGGGTCGGTCCCTTGATGACGTCATGGCGTCAACTCTTTGTTATGAAATCCCTTTATATGACCGACATATGAAAGCGGATATTTCAAAGTTCAGATTTATAGCATTAGAGAAGGTTTGCTGACATTTTGAAATTTGGACCTGAAATATGTTGCTGCCAAAACATTCCGCTGAAGATATTTGAAATGAAAACCACGTGGGTTCAGGCCTGTTTTTCTGATTGATTGTGAACAGAAATTAAGTCGGGCGTTCTTCGACATTCTAAGCGAAACTTTTTTTTCAAAATATCGGCCGATTGGTTCAGAAAATATTTGCAAATATTGATTTTGGCGGGTCCAAAGGGGGTTGGCCCTTTATGATGTCATGACGTCAAATTATCTAGGTTCAACCCCTTTTTATTGCGTGTTAGCTAATGCCCGCACTTCAAAGATTAATTTCAGCAATTATTGTGAGATTTTAAGAAAGTCAATAAATCGACAATCTTATCTGCCCGCAGTCGACTTATTTGGCAAAAGTAATTGAATTCTTTGATTTGCAATCAACACCCTCTGTTTATCGTCATACTAAACTGTTAACAAAAAAGTAAAGGATATTGTAGGCTTTATTGGTAGAGTACCGGCAGAGTTGGACGTTTGTACAACTTGGGTGCCATTTATTTTTCTTTTTTTTTTAACAAAATAAGCAGCAAATTGATATTTTGACTATTACCGAATGTTAAACAACAGCGACTTATCTTTGCTACTCATTTCATGTTATTTTGGTCATCATCTTGATAATGTCGTCTAATATCATTAAAAACAACCCTGGTTTCCAGAGATTAGTCTTATTTATTATAGACGAGGACTTCGCTAATATGGTGATTTCAACACAATTTACGATGACGGTAAACATTAGATTCGAGAAATAATTTTTTGACATGTTCATTACTAGAGCTGCTGCTTGAGCAGTTGATTTACTCCACAGGCCCGAACCTACTGATATGATTAGACAAGAATTTAAGTGTTTTAAGTGTTTTCTCCTTTTCTTTTTTTCCACAAGAATAATAAGTCACATGCTTGAATATTTCTGCAAAGAAAAATTCATCATAGATGAAATACATATATAAAATTGATCTCTGTCTTTGAAATACATATTCGGTTTTAATACGACACCAAAAATCATCATTTTTATGCGAGAATCTGAATATGGGTCTGTCGACATCGGCAATCACAAATAATTCAGTTCTGTCAACCCCGTGAAATCCCGACTGTCTACAGAGGCAACATTTTTCTTACTACATGTCGTCTTTAGGGACCCGCTGTGTGTTTATTTTTTTGAATTATGGCTTCGAATTTGGAAGAAATATCGGCGGATGATTAGACTTCAGCTGTGTACAAGTTAAAATAGCATTTATTGAGAGATAGGCGAAATATGAGAGCATAAAGTCTAATTTCGTAACTTTTCATGGGAAACCTCCGAAATAATCAATGATTGTGGCCTTATTTGGGAGGGATATGAGAAAGATTTATTCTGTAGACGCGCTGAACACTTACACGATCATTTATCTGCTTTAGAATACCAAAGCTTCAATCGTTTATTTACACGAATAAATTTATTTGACCTACCGTCTCCTCGGCATAATGTTCCGATGCTGTCTTCGTTGACTCTCACCCGTCATCGCAGCAACCGGTTGTACGGTGTGGATAAAGGGCCACCGAAGAATGATTTCAGTGAACTTTCTTTGATTCCATCTGTTTGATTTAGCGAAAAGTCACATATTACAATAAATGGAAATTAGCCACGCCAAATCAAGTAAAAAATCTATATTTATTTTAAGAAGATAGCTCATTAGGCTGTCATCATACAAACAATACAATGAAGAACTTATCTACAATGAGGCCTTAATTATAATAATAATGATAATAATAATAATAATAATAACTTTATTTATAGAAGGTAACATGTTAAGATATTCATGTATATACAAATCTTATTTTCAACAACGACAAACAAAACTCTCTCTCGATTTAAAAATATGCTTGTATTGTTGGTCATCAAAACATCGTTACCGTTTTTTTTTGGTGTGTGTGTCTTTTCGTCATTACCATTTTTAAACTTTCCATTGATATTTTTTCATTGATAACGAAGGCTACTTTGTAAAAAAGATTATTCTCATGATATTTTCATTTGAAAAATGTCTTAATGTTGAAAAATGTCTTAATGTTCTACCTCCATGAAATAAAGATAGTATTACTATTATTATTACTATTACACCTTGATTAAAGATTACGCCGACGACATTCGAAGCTGATAACAAAATTAAACCCCGTTTTGCACGTGGACTTGCGTGCAAAGCGGGGTATAATTCGCAATCTGTTTGCACCGTTTTGTCATCCCTGATACATTCGTTTTGCACTTTCCAGATGGTTCTTTTTCGCAAAATGGATCACATACATATAACATACGCTTTTGTGACGGTCTGGGTCGATAGCATGGATGGAGGTTTGCTCACGATGCCATTTCTATAATCATTTTGGTGGAAAGTCGAGATTTTTATGTGGATTTTCACTTGGTATTTCACCGTTAAACAGTCAAATAACATAAAAAAGTAATAACCCTATTTTCGTTTTTTCACCATATTTGACGTCATCATAGCGAGGCCGATCATATCCGTGACATCATATCGTTCCCAGTTAATCACGTGCAAATAATTTCGATGTAAGAAATATTTTCATGAAAAATCACATTTTTGCATTAAAGAAATAGAACAATCGATTGGTTTCTTTTTTTGATTTTTTTGTAAGATTGTGTAAAAACTTCCATTTCGTGAACAACGGAGGCTGTATTTTAACTCATAACTCAGCCATTCGTGAAAATATAGCTTAAATTGTTCACCCAATAAAAATAATCTATCTAATACTAATCGAACCGTTATCTTCTATATTATCAATTAATTTACATTATGTCTCCAAAATCAGATAAATGCATTTACATTACAAAATCAGAGAGCCGGCCTACATTACTTGATAAATAAGAAGATTAGTGATATACGTCATAATGCCGTTTGGTTGCCGAAGTTACGGCATTTTGGTCCTTCAACGCCGATATGGCGATGAAACAAGAGAGTTCTGGGAAAATAAATCATACTTAATGATATTGTTCAAGGTTTTTTTTTATTCATTGTTGCAAAGCAACCCAGGGAACACTTCCGAGGAACTTGGATACAATTTATAAGGATTAATTTAAACATAGCAGGGAATGAAAATATGATTACACGCAGATTTTTAACAATTTTGATTTTCTTGTTAGGCATTATGACGTTTTTCACAAGGCAAGTTGTGTCGTCATTGACTACTACTGAATCCACGTACACGGCGATGACGGGTAATTCTACCGACAATCAAACGGTAATTATTTGATCCGTTCTCCATGATAACTGCCTAAACATCACTTTGTAATTAATCAAAATTTGTCTGAATAAGTTTTCTACTAAACAAGTAATTTTAAACTAATCCAATTTCAAATGATTTAAAGATGTTCGTTTAAAAATTATTGAAGAAAATATTGAGAAAAAGGGGGAAGTTGCTTATAACAAGCAGTTTCATCCTTTTCTCGAAGTTTCCTTCTAAAATACTTTCAGCGCATAAAATTCGGTTTGAGGAAAATGGTTACACAAACTGGTCAGTGCCATTCGAAATATCACTTGGCCATTTCCGTAAACTGCAACAGACCTCGGATGTCAATCGGGAACCCTCGTCGATTCTACGGAATAGACCTCGGGAATAAAAAGGGTGCGGCCACGAAAGCGCGTCACTTCGCACGTGGTTTTATATGACGTCACAAACATCAACGATCCCTCTAAGAATGACGTTGCTTAAAACAAAATCAACGAAAGAATAAAAAGGGGCATATTATAATTTGATAACAAAACGCAGTGTTTTACCATAGGCGTAACTAGGATTTTGAAATTTATACGCACTCTGAAGGCGACAACCAAAGAATATATAAGATAAAAGTCGATATTTGGACAATGACAAAAGATGAATATCATCCGCCCGCTCCCCTTTTTATGATTTGAGCGGTGCTGAAAAAATCAAAACATCGTAACTACAGCTTAAATAAGCTTTAGTTTCGACGTTTTGATCTTTCATCAACAACATTTTTCGAAAGAGAATTTATTTCTATTACGCACTTGCGTAATGTGCGTAATAGGAGCTTCGCCCTTGTTTACTGCGTTTTGTTTTCAAATTATTATATGCCAAAAAGATCTCCATAGACGCTCGGTAATGATTAAAAAAATGTAGTTTTCTTGAGGCGTACAAAATAACCGAAGTACCACCATAAGCCGAATAACCTAAACAATCACCCAAAATTACTACACTTACGTCCGAGGAAAGATCGGATGTATGTAAGGCGGATGGGTCATTCGGAACATCGCTCGGACTTTTCCGTAACTTGGCTGTAAGGTACCTCGGACGTAAGTGTAGTAATCTTGGGTCGTATTTAATTTTAGGTAATTCGGCTTCTGGTGGTACTTCGGACATTTAATACGCTTGAAGAAAATGACATTTTGTCAATTCTTTCCGAATGTCTATCGCGATCTTTTTGGTATATTATAATTTGATGACAAAACGCAGCAATACACTTAGCGGGATTGTTGGTGTTTGTGACGTCATGTGAACCCTCGTGAAAAATGACGCGCTTTCATGGCTGCGCCCGTATTATTCCCGAGGTCTATTCCGTAGAGTCGCCGAGGGTTCCCGATTGGTGGATGAGTATGTAACAAAATTGCGCATTTTGTTAGGCGGAAACAGTCTAAGAAAAACTAGCGCGGAAAACAACCGTCGCTTTCTTTAGATTTATATCTTTAAAAGTAAATAACGTCTGAAAAAATCTTATTTCTTGAGAATGACGAAAAGATATTTATTTAAGGATACGATGGTTTCTCGTCAGTGTTTTAAACGGTTAGAGTAGGCGACGTCGAATGTTTTCACTCAAAGGTCCGAGGGCTAACGCCATTTTAACTGACGTCATCAAGTTTTTCTAAGGTTTTCCCGGTTTTTTTTTATTTTTTTTTTAAAGTCCGTCTATGTACATCCGAGGTTGATCGTGAAATTGGCCGAGTGGTGCTCCGAATGTGGTCAATGCATTTACTAGTATTTTGTTTTGGTTTGCGAATATTTTAGACAAATATTGCATTTTATAGGTTTGGAATTTAAGTCTATTGTCAATTTTATCATCATTTCGGTAGGATCGTTTTTATTTTAGTTTCATCCATAAAATCCAAGCATCTAGTGTTTGACTAAACCCTTATCTTGCAGAATTCTAACAAGCAATTAGACAAATTTCCAATTTTAGGGGCATTTGCACCAGTCTTGCTCATGTGTTTCTCTGAATTTCTCTGTAAATAGCGGACAGTCCACGGTTACAAAAAATTCTCATTCTCAATTCAGATTTTACTCAAATTTACTCAAATTTAAGCTGTAATTCTGTCAAGAGGCCGTAATAAATGAATGGATATAAGAGATAATATTAATAAGTTATTATTAATGACAACTTATCAATATTATCTCTTATGCTCATACAGTCATTTAAATTCTAGGTTTGAGAAAATTCCCAGTTGAGATCGAGAAAAGTTTCATAACCTCGGGCCCAGACTGTACGTCTGTCTAGGATGATCTTGATTAGTACTGTCTACCAA
The DNA here is from genome assembly GCA_948146395.1 of Fragum whitleyi. NCBI lineage: Eukaryota > Metazoa > Mollusca > Bivalvia > Cardiida > Cardiidae > Fragum > Fragum whitleyi. The sequence continues at coordinate 72,206,902 of OX411543.1, read as the reverse complement.
AGGTTTGTTTACAGTAGATATATGTCGTGAACAGCATGGTAAGGATTTCATTTATCATTTCCATGCTTTCATGAATAGAACGCAAATATTCGTTTTTATATGCTTGCGCAAAAACTAGTTCCGTAAGAATTCCGTCACAAAATATCACATAGTATAGCTTTTTGCTCAAGATGATATAAAATAAATATAAGAAATGAAGTTTTTTTTCAAGTCATGGAGATATGGAAGTAGGAATCGATTCACACTTATGGATGATTGATACAATGTGATTGTGTTGTAAGTTTGAATTGATTGTATTCCTCAATGGTAAATCAAATAATATTTTCTTTAACTCTTAACACCCATTACAGACCATTCCGACTGTGGTGATGACAAAAGCCCAATGCCCTGTGACGACTCGTCCCACAGACACTTTCCTCGCGACCACCCGCAATAAATTGGATCACCCAGTCGAGGATGCTTTCGCCATACAGATGCCTATGCTTGAACTGGTTGAGTATTATACTGATGCAGACGAATTTACAATTAAAGACGGCGAACTTGTTCGGGTTCTCTCTGATGTCAGTGTATACGGAAATAGTAAATACATGTTCGCATCATGGACGATAATTGGTCCTATCTTACTCGCCGTTCTCTTGTTAAACATAACTGTGTTCTGTTCTTTAATCATCTACAAACATAATAAAGATTCGGAAATGAACAAATGTTCCACATTGTTATTAGTTTGTATAGGAATATTCGACATGCTTACAATCGCCAGTGCAATGACAGAGAATATATATCTGTATAACAAAACAATGGGTAACTATGGTGCTTTGCCATTTGAATCCTGCAGACCGATGTATGTACTAGAGCGATTGTCCCCGGTTCCACATACAATTTCTATATGGCTTACTTTAGTCCTATCCATTCAAAGATATATATGTGTGTCCAAACCATTCGAAGCCAAGAGGGTCATTACTCTGACAAAAACTGTTATTTCTGTTGCACTTGTTATAATCCTTGCCGTAGGATTCCACATTCCACGATACTTCGATCTGGAATTTAGATTTGTTGCACTGAAAAGCGGGGAATATCCGTATAAAGTGATAAAGACTTGTGACAATTTCTACAAGAACTGGATTAACAACAGCAAAATGTACGAAGCATCGTATCTATGGACACGTTTTATTATCGTCAAACTTGTCCCGTGTTCAGTGGTTGCGTGCATATCCGTCGCCATCTTCAAAAATCTAAGAAAAAATATTGAAGGCCGCCACAATGAAACCAAATCGAGAAGAGAATCTTCGTCAAAGAGATTGTCGCTTTATATTGCTGTTGTTTCGCTTATAATTGTTGTTTCAGAGTTACCTATTGGTGTAATATTGTGTATTCATGCCGTCTCTATTTCTATAAGCACTACAGTTATACCATTTAAAACTTTGAAACGTATTTCGTTCATAGCTGATATCGTACTGTACGTTAGCTACTCCGTGATATTTCTGATATATTGTATAATGACCAAAAAAGTTCGCAACTACATATCAAACTGTATCTTTAGGGTTAAAACCTGTGCGTTTAATCGGAAGACATGTGGACTTGAAGATGTCGCCAAAGTGGCTGTTAATGGACATATATCGATCAAAAGTAACCAAACTTCAAAGACATCAAATATAGTAACTAATAATAACGAGAAAAATACATCTCCAAAAGATTAAGTGTAAATGAAAAAGTATCCATTGGTTTACATTTCTATAAATTCACTTTCCCCAAGATTTGTATGTGTTGTATTTTAATCACTCGTAATACTTTCAATGTTTTATGATTATAACATGTTTAAGGTTTATAACATGTTTTATGTTTATAACAATAAAATGAGAAATATTCGATTGTGGTTTTGTTTGTGTGTGTGTGTGGGGGGGGGGGAGCAGTTGCGGATCCAGAGTTTCTAAAAGAGGGGTTCGTTGTCGACACTTTGTACAGTCTTGTGCCGAACTTAGCCCTCGATAGACAATATGGTTATTACGATGTCACTTTCATACATGTATTTCTTTAACACTTCACTTGAGACATACTGTTCTAAGAGACCGATTTAATTAAGTGTTTCAAACAATGAAGAGAAAAAAATGTGGGGAATAGAGAAAATAACATATTTCCAGAATTTCATCTTTTACCACATTTTCTTATATCTAACTCAAAATTTGATAAGCATTTATTTTTACAATGATTTTATTTCGTGTAAGAGATTTAGAAATCACATTATTTATAGTAACTCTGAAAAGTTGTTAATTTGACAACAAATTATGCCACGAGCCGACTGCGGATAAGAATGTTTCATCGGTAGGGACAATAAAATCAAAGGACTGAAGGTCCTGAAAGTCGCCATGAGGATGATACCATGATATTTTGGAACTTTGGTTATTTGTGATCAATAACTCAGAATTTGAGACAAGAATAACCCGACAGTATTGTTTACAGGCAAACAAGAGATCACAATAGGTCACCCCAAAGCACTTACTGATCTAAAAGCAGCTGAATTACAAGCTCCTTTTGTTCAGGTTGCTGTTCAGATTTCAGATGCTAAGCCTTTTCTATCAACTCAAGGGTTCTGTTTGGTAGATTCTAAGCAGAATCTGACGGATCAAATGTAGTTTTACAGCACTTTTAACAGTATGTCATATTGTGATGGATGCAACACCTACACATCGATTTCGAGAATATCAAGTTAAAACAAAAACCTGGTTCAAATTCCTGATAATTTTCATTAGTGCATGTAGATCTAGTTTTTGTTTCAAACTTCAATGATCAAGACAATTCATATTCATATAAGTGGTTAGTGGTCCAACCAATTGGACAGATATGCAAAGTATAAACACTACAAAAAACCCAACCTCTGAATAATCGTATTTTTTGAAAACAAACAAACAAACAAACAAACACACGAGCTTATCACGAGCTTATCACTTCGGTTCAAAACGAAAGTAAAACCTAGCTGACTGATTTGACATTGATGTTCAGAATTTAATTCCGTTCGCAAATAGCACTCTTGAATTTTTATCAACAATATCTTTACTTGGCCGGTTCTATGTAAACCAATATCGTGTAGAACTGAAAAGTTGTGTACTGGATTATCAAAATCGTAATTTCATAAAAGCGATTACAAAATAAAATTAGGTCAATACAATGGAAGCCCTCGGCTCAAGCACTATCAGAATTTTTTTTGCCCACGCACTAATTAATTCATCAAATACATTGAACGAATATTTGTGTGGAAGTGAAATACAAAGCGGTACCGTTTTTGTTTACATGTATAAATCTGGGGCGTCAATCTTTCAAATATGGCGGCCAATAAAATTTGTAGAATCCTCGGCGTACTAATTTTGCAACTCAAATTTACTTTTGACATCAAGATATCCATTATGAAGTTTTCATAAGATTGTGTTTATCTTAAAAAGGAAAAAATATAAGTCATAGTATAACATTAAACAAACAAAATAGCTTTTTTTTTTAAATGTCTGCACTACTTTTTGGTGTTATTGGGTCCGGTGCAAAGAGAAAGAGTAAATTCCAGAAAAAAGTAGTTCTTTGCCTAAACCAGTATACAGACACCCTGTACACTATCACCATATTCACCCTTCCAGCTAATCGCAATAAGTCTACCATTTGACAAATGTCACTTAAAAATGAAAAGGCAATTCTGGGAATGGTAGAAAACAAGAGCTTTTCATAAGAAGCAAGAGCAGCGGCTACTTCTTTGGGGAAAAAATGTGCAAGTAAATGGTGCGTGACATTTCCAACAATTTCATGTGTGCGTGATGATAAAACGTTGAGTAGCGTGGACAATCACACATTGCATTGAAATTCATTTTTGGCTGTGAACATCGATTTTAGGTCCGTTGCCGTCTATTGAGTGCGTAGTTAAGGCTCTGATCAGACTGTACGCCGGCACGGGCTGATCTGAGTCTCAGCGTTGCGCACGTTGTTGGAAATGTCACGCACAGGCTCATTTATAAATTTCTTAAGATACAGCCAGTAACATTCCAATAAGAGCTTGGACGTTGGAAAGGATGCACGTCTACGAAGCGTTAATGGTCTTTGAACAGTATTTGGAGATCTATAACCCCCCCCCCCCCTACACATCGATTTCCCACCACTATTACCACACCCTCTCTGAGCATCCAGTGTTTTATTGCACTAAGGTTTATGATTATCCACAATTAACCAAGCGGCGAAATTTTGGGGTGATACAATTTGAAAAGAGTTGCAGACGACAAAATATATTATATGAACCCTTTCCCAAACAACAACAATTTTTCACTTTCAATTTCAAACTCCTGAGAATCAAAATCCAAAGTCAATTTCCATTTCAAGATGTAACAATTGTCAAATTTTATTCATAGAGAATATCAAGTTAAAACAAAAACCTGGTTCAAATTCCTGATAATTTTCATTAGTGCATGTAGATCTAGTTTTTGTTTCAAACTTCAATGATCAAGACAATTCATATTCATATTAGCGGTTAGTGGTCCAACCAATTGGACAGATATGCAAAGTATAAACACTACAAAAAACCCAACCTCTGAATAATCGTATTTTTTGAAAACAAACAAACAAACAAACAAACACACGAGCTTATCACGAGCTTATCACTTCGGTTCAAAACGAAAGTAAAACCTAGCTGACTGATTTGACATTGATGTTCAGAATTTAATTCCGTTCTCAAATAGCACTCTTGAATTTTTATCAACAATATCTTTACTTGGCCGGTTCTATGTAAACCAATATCGTGTAGAACTGAAAAGTTGTGTACTGGATTATCAAAATCGTAATTTCATAAAAGCGATTACAAAATAAAATTAGGTCAATACAATGGAAGCCCTCGGCTCAAGCACTATCAGAATTTTTTTTGCCCACGCACTAATTAATTCATCAAATACATTGAACGAATATTTGTGTGGAAGTGAAATACAAAGGGGTACCGTTTTTGTTTACATGTATAAATCTGGGGCGTCAATCTTTCAAATATGGCGGCCAATAAAATTTGTAGAATCCTCGGCGTACTAATTTTGCAACTCAAATTTACTTTTGACATCAAGATATCCATTATGAAGTTTTCATAAGATTGTGTTTATCTTAAAAAGGAAAAAATATAAGTCAAAGTATAACATTAAACAAACAAAATAGCTTTTTTTTTTTTTAAATGTCTGCACTACTTTTTGGTGTTATTGGGTCCGGTGCAAAGAGAAAGAGTAAATTCCAGAAAAAAGTAGTTCTTTGCCTAAACCAGTATACAGACACCCTGTACACTATCACCATATTCACCCTTCCAGCTAATCGCAATAAGTCTACCATTTGACAAATGTCACCTAAAAATGAAAAGGCAATTCTGGGAATGGTAGAAAACAAGAGCTTTTCATAAGAAGCAAGAGCAGCGGCTACTTTTTTGGGGAAAAAATGTGCAAGTAAATGGTGCGTGACATTTCCAACAATTTCATGTGTGCGTGATGATAAAACGTTGAGTAGCGTGGACAATCACACATTGCATTGAAATTTATTTTTGGCTGTGAACATTGATTTTAGGTCCGTTGCCGTCTATTGAGTGCGTAGTTAAGGCTCTGATCAGACTGTACGCCGGCACGGGCTGATCTGAGTCTCAGCGTTGCGCACGTTGTTGGAAATGTCACGCACAGGCTCATTTATAAATTTCTTAAGATACAGCCAGTAACATTCCAATAAGAGCTTGGACGTTGGAAAGGATGCACGTCTACGAAGCGTTAATGGTCTTTGAACAGTATTTGGAGATCTATAACCCCCCCCCCCCCTCGGAAGGCCTAGTACAGGAACTTAAATATTTTAAGGAGGATGTGTCAAGTGAAAATAACCAAGCACCTGCCTTTCTTCGAAAAGGTTTCAACATCTATGTTGAAAAGGGGACGTAATTCTTACAAAATGCAAGTAGATCTAAACTTAAACCCTTCAATAGTGATTTTTGTTTAAGTGATCATGTGTTCTAAGATTCAAATTGATGCCTTAAGTTATTCTAGAGTTATTGCAAAATGTCAGTTTTCACATAACCACACCGGCAATGACACCAGTGCTATAGAAAAACAATAAATGGGACTTATTCGAATCGTTCTTTGAGAAATAAAGATTTCAGACTGGCTTTATCTTCTCTTATCTGCAACTCTTTGGAGATCCTATGGGATCCAAAGGCATTACTTACAAAACATTTGTTATAGACAATTACTTGGTTTGACACACATATGGACTACCACACATATATCTAACCGCTCAACCTTATATTTTGGCAGAAAAATAATTTAAAACATTTTATTTTTGACCATTCTGTTACTGTGGCAACCAGATTTCTTTATGGAATTAAATCCGTAATGAAAGGAACATCCCAGCAAAACCTCAGCTTAATTGGCAAAAGGATTAAGAAGAAGATCTTACAAGAAATTAAGGACAGATGGCCAACCAACGATGACTGTATTCAGGTCAGGTTAATAAGAAATCTCTTGTTGAAAGAATTTTTTTCTTTTTTTACAAGCTTTTTGGTTTTGATGTAGAAAACATATTCATTTACCACACAGTTTTCCTGAAATTAATACCAAAGGGCATGGATTGGTCAAAAAGAAAAGGAACAAGTTAAAGCAGTTCTTCACGCATGACATGGACTACTTTTTTACAATGCTTGGGAAAGTTAAAGAACACAGATTCAACGCAATGTTTAAATTTTAATGTCAATGACAAGTCAAAATAAACCACATTGCCCTGAACAATAATTATTAAATAATGTGACCACAAAAAAGGCACCATTTGGGTAGTTTGAAGAGTATTTTAGCCCTGCCCTCGGCATTTAAGATGACAAGCGATCACAAAATGTTTGAAAATTGGTACTCTGATCAGCACAAGTATTCACATGAAAAGAAGGGTACTATTTTCAAATGTTTTTACATCCAGAAAGCAGGGCTGGACACACTTCACAGTTTACAAAGTCTTACCAGGGTCAAAGAGATTTTCTTACGAGCTTCCATATTTTCCCGAATGCAAAATGGCATTTCCAATAACCACACTTACTTGTTTAACCCATGGTGCCTTTTTTGTGGAAAAGATCACAATTTCATGAATTCATAATGTATTTTTATAACAAACAATAACTCTTTTCTCTGATTATATAGAATGAAAAAACAACTAGTATGGTTGTCCAAGGACAACTCAAATTTGAGCCAAAAAATGTTTGACCCTCATATCTGACCTTGATATTGCTATACCAAAATTCAAATAGCACTTCTTAGCAATGAGAACATCTACAACAAAATATTTTGAAATGTATCCATCTATAAATAAACTATGTTCTGTAGAAAACAAGATGCTTTTGTTAATGCCCCTACCACTGCAATTGTTCAGAAACTGTTATTTGTTACATATATAATACATACTTAATGTATTGTATGAAAAAAAAAATATCTAACATGGTTGGGGGAATTGATAATTGTCAAGGCTCTGCCAAGACAATTATCTATTCCAGCAACCGAGTTACATATTTTTTTTCTTACAATACACTAAGTTCGTATTATATTTATTTTATAATTTTGTTAATGGTTCTAACAAAAGTACAAGTTTTTTGCCATGTTTCTAAAAATAACCCCATTGTTCTAAAAAATATCCATATGATATCATAAAAAATATCCTACGGGGTGTATAGTTATAAGATACAATTCGGTAATCAACAGCACAAAGAAAGTCAATTTTATCTTGAAAACAACCGCACCACCTACAGGTGCCTAAACTCAGCCGTTGAGTGCTGGATAGTGAATAAAAAGTTCAAGTCAAAAAAGGGGCATAAACTTTCATTCAAAAAGGAATTTGGAGTTATCCCCCTTGACAGTATAATTCGCTCTGAACATGTGTGTAGACTTTTATGCAAATGTCTCTAGTAGAACCAGATATATTTCAAAGTGTTGAAAGTTTTCAAATGACAACGACAACACCAAGGCTAAAGCGGGTTGGACGGACAGACATGGTGAAACCAAAATACTACCAACTAATTCATATGACAAGTTGAAGTGTGATTGATTTGAAAATTAATGTACATGTAATCAAATTGATTTTTCTTGCACGTCACAAAAGTGCACTCAACAATCTCTTGACCACTTGTATGGCCCCTCCAGTGTTCATACTATACAAATTATGACTGTATGTTTAAATACAAGTTGGGACTAAAGTTAAATACTTTCAATATAATTGTGACCTGTCATGCAAAAAAGGACCATCTGGGTAGTGTGCAAAGTTTCAACCCTAATCCAAATGCGCACAATGGACAGACTGACTAGGGTAGAAATTTTATGCTTTTGGCGAGTTTCTGAATATAGAATGATCAATCTGCATTTCTGTGTACCCATTTCTGAAAGGCTACTCCCGTCTGCCTTTACTGAAACCAAACTCTTTATCAAATATGTGTTTTATGGATTTCCCAGATTTTTGCTTGATGGGTCACATTTATAAATCAATCTTTGAGCCATATATGTCCCTTTTTTTCTTACATTGGACCAGCCAATATAAATTTTTGATTAATACCATGATTTGGTGACCAAACCTTTTAACTGTAGTTTTATTGAGGCTGAAAACATTATTGTTGTCACTCAACAATGATAAGTTTATCTTTAATTTTGAAATGAGTCTGTGCGTGAGATTTCCAACAATTTCAAATATGCACAAAGCAAAGACTCTGACCAGCCTGGGCATCGGCACAGTCTGACCAGAGTCTTAACTATGCACTAAGTAAATAGATAAGTTCTCAAAGTATCTGTAACCCATCAGGTATCTTTATATATACAGTATGTGGCTGTCTATGCTGCTCAATTTTTACATCTTGTGAACATCTCAAATTGTTGGAAATGTCACGCACAGGCCCAAATATTTTATTGCTGTTACAGAAGAACCCTGTAAATCTAAAACTGTGTTAAACCTATTATGTCTAGATATAAGATAAGGCACAATGTCATGGCAACAGTTTTATTTATGCACTTTTACATATCTGTATATACAACCATCAGTCTGGATTTCACAATAAGCTGTCAGTTGATAACCATTCAAGGAGTTGAGGTGTGTAGTAGGAGATTAGAATGTCAGCACCTAAAACATATTTTCATAATTCAAATCCAGTTGTGTCGATCAAGATTCTAGCAATGTGATGGGCTGAAAATTTGTTTTTATTCCGTAATCAAAATGATTTTTAGCATGCAGCTATTTTTTTTTTTCAAACTTTTGCATAAAAAAAGTCCCATAAGAAATTTATTGTTTCATGAAGAAATCTCAACAAATTTTGCTGTAAGATATCAAATTATAAGATATGAAGAGAGCAATTATTAATTTCTTACTGATGCAGGGGTATATTGATTTTTTTATCTGATGAAGATAAAAGTCCGGGATAACACCTACCTGCCCGTCTCATACTGCGTAACACCTCTGTCAATGTGGTCTTTAAGTCAAAGGCTCCAGCTTTAGCACCATGATATAACATAGCATATTCTCCTGATACTTGATAGATAGCCATTGGATGGGTCGGGTACTAAAATTGTCAAGAGACATGCTATTATGATAACAGTTCCAGTAAAAAATGCTTGATTACATAGATTGAAACAAAGCCCTTAAAGCTCTTTTAATTCTTATTATTAGTTTGTTAATACATCTATACAAGAATCTATAATTTGTACATTTGAGGATTGATATTTACCTATGTAAAAGTAAGCATCTTAAAGTTTGAATGCAAGACCAACTGAGAGATGGAGTGTAAAGACTCTTCTAGATTAAACAATTGGGAAGTGCAAATAGTGTCGACCCAGGTCTGACTGCGCAGTTTGCACAGACTGACCAGGGTAGAAACTTCCAAAATACCAGTGTCTGTATCTAGAATAATTATTCTACCTTCCTATGAATTTTTTCTGAAATTAGCCTTCTAGTTGACCTATGCTGGATCCAATCATTTTTCTAAATATCTATTTAACAGAGTTCACAGATGATCCCTTTTCATTTGATGGGTCACCTTTATCTAGTCCCTGTACAGTCACACTGTCAATTCTCTTTCTGGACACTCAACTCTTACCTTTTGGAATTCACATTAAATTTTGACAAAAGTACATGCAAAAAGGGATGCTTTTTGAGATGTTATCTTGAAAGTAGGGTTGGTTTGACTGTCCATATATTAGCCCCTTTATGTAGTCTAGAATAATTAATTCATCATTATTTATCTTAGTTTTGATAGCTTTTACAACATCAAGGTATGCCATCAATTATATCTGCAAATCTAACAACTCTTGATACATTTTATATCTGAAACATTAGTTTTCTAACATATCTTAATGCATTTTACACATTTACCTTAGTTTTGATAGCTTTAACATCATCAAGGTATGCCATCAACTATATCCCCATATCTAACAACTCTTGAGGATATTTTATATCGAGGTTAAGTGCAAGACTGTACTAAGTGTATATACAATGTATATACACTTATAACAGTCTTGCACTAAACCCTATATATACTAACCTTAGTTTTGATAGCTTTTACAACATCCAGGTACGCCAGACCAGGTTTCACCATCAATATATCTGCACCTTCTTGTACGTCTCTGTCCTATACATGGAAGAATTTTGTAATCATCAAAAAACTCAAAACATTATCCTGCTGAATATTTTATTTCGTTTATTTAACATCAATCTTTGGAACATTTGAATATATAAAGCTCAAATTTTCCCCAAAATAATGAGTTGATTACTAGAAAGCAAGCAAATTAGAATAACATCAGACTACTCAGTAAGACTGCACATCTGTGCAGGCTAATCTTAAGTCTTTACTGATTGCTAAAGCTACATGTTCAACACATAAATGTCATGAACAGATTGATAAGGGTGAAAACTAGCTCCCTGAGTCCATCAACTGGTCTAAGTCAACTTTTGTATTTAAACTTTAAATTATGGGAAATAATTGGCCTCCAGATATTTCTTCTCAAATCAAACCTTTATTATTTGTTTTGTTTTTTTAAATAAGACTGACAGCACTTTATAATAATTTTTTTCTGATGATGCAGAAAATAAACTGACATAAATTTGGAAGACAAGTAAGTAAGGGAGGTAATCAAAATATTTTTTTGCATTCCAGTATATTGGGTTATTCCCCTTTGACACTGATATTCAATTGATGAATATTGATGATATGGAGGATAATCCTTTGTTTCAGTGTAAGATAGATTTATATTTCATTGAGTGAACAACAAAAGCTATATTTTCATGAGTAAATAACTTTTGTTGTTCACGAAATGAAATATTAATCGTTCTTACTTGAAAAACAAACAATTATTCTATTTCTTTATCGCAAAAATGAGACAAAATGTGAAATTTCTAGGACATATTTTCGTAAAGCGTGTCATTTTGCATGTGATTACTATGAAACGTTCAATGTGACGTCACTTTTTTTGCCCCCCCCCTCCCATAGATGACATCAGATAGGGTGAAATGCACAAAAGCAGGGAATAAGTTTTTGATAATTTCACTGTTTTTGGGGTGAGATTAGTGATAATCTACCGTTATTTCTTGATAAACAGCCAAAAAGCATTAAAGAAAGTAATTTGAACTTACAACAGCTCGTTCTGCAAGGCCACTGGACCCTGGTGGTAACTGATAACATTTTCTGTCACCAAAACTTGGGGCTGATTTAGCTGCATCTCTGTAACAGGAATAATAGACAGGATATATTGAACTGATTCAAAAATTTGAATTGCATTAATTTCTTAATTATATCTGATAATCTTTTTTCTGGTTCTAAAAGCTTTGTAAAAATATAAATGCAAATGAACTTATCAGTTTCTTTTTTACTTTAGTTTTTGTTTTACCTTTTTTTTCAACCAAAACATCTTCTTAAAAAATTGATAATATATAGCCTATTCAAGACATGTTATGGTATCTATGACTTGCTAATGAAATACTTGACTTGACTTGCTAGCTGACAGCTGGCATTTTAGACCAAACCTCTATCAAAAACTGTAAGCCAATAGCTCTTTCCAGTATATTCCCTGTGAATTTATACTAAAAACGATATTGTGCATAAAGAAGAAATTGCTTTCTTCTCTTAAACAATTATAAGACACAGCTTACATGCAGTATATTTGGACTCTCGTCCATTTACCTGAATGGTCCATAAAAGCTGGAAGCAAATTTAGCACTATAACTCATCACAGACACCCTACTGGCCATACCATGTTCTACCAGAGCTTTCTTAATGGCCCCTATCCTCCCATCCATCATATCTGATGGGGCTATTATGTGACAACCTACAAACAGAATTATAAACAGGTTATGTGATAACCTACACACAGAACAAGAGGGCCATTGGCCCTAAAGCGCTCACCTGATGCATGGCTAAACAAAAGTCAAAGAGATCAAGAAGAAAACATTTCAGTTAAAAATGTTGCCTCTAAAGTACTAAAAAATGTTTTTGACCCTCTATCAAACTTGTGTAAGATTTCAAGGCAATTTCAAACTTGACCTAGGTTTCATACAAACATATTGACCAAGTTTCAAGATATTTGAGTAAACATGTTTTCTTTTTTTTAAGATTTGACCCCTTGCCCTCAATTTTGACCCCACTTGACCCAATTTTGAACATGACTGAGATTTGATGGAGACAAACATGTTTCAAGACATTTGGACCAAAAATGTGGCCTCAGGAGTGCATGCAATGTTTTTCTAAGATTTGACCCAGTGACCCAATTTTTGACCCCACTTGACCCTTTTTTAAACTTAACTGAGATTTGATTGAGACAAACATTGTGACCAAGTTTCAAGACATTTGGACCAAAAATATGACCTCTAGAGTCCACACAAGGTTTTTCCAAGATTTGACCCCTTGACCCTATTTTTGACCCCACTTGACCCAATTTGAACTTGACCGAGATTTGATGGAGATATACATTCTGACCAAGTTTCAATACATTTGAGCCAAAAATGTGTCCTCTAGAGTGCACACAAGGTTTTTCTAAGATTTTACCCCTTGACCCCATTTTTGACCCCACTTGACCCAATTTCAAACTTGACCGAGTTTGATGGAGACAAACATTCTGACCAAGTTTCAAGACATTGAGACCAAAACTATGGCCATTAGAGTGCACATAAGGTTTTTCTAAGATTTGACCCCTTGACCCTATTTTTGACCCCACTTGACCCAATTTTGAAATTGACTGAGATTTGATGGAGACAAATATTGTGACCATGTTTCAAGACATTTGGGCCAATAATGTGGCCTCTAAAGTGCGAACAAGGTTGTTCTAAGATTTGACCCCTTGACCCCATTTTTGACCCCACTTGACCCAATTTCAAACCTGGCTGAGATTTGATGGAGACAAAAATTCTGACCAAGTTTCAAGACATATGGACCAAAAATATGGCCTCTAGATTGCACAAAAGGTTTTTCAAGATTTGACCCTTTGACCCCATTTTCTGACCCCACTTGACCCAATTTAAAACTTGACCGAGATTTGATGGAGACAATTATTGTGACCATGTTTCAAGACATTTTGACCAAAAGTAGGGCCTTTAGAGTGCACACAAGGTTTTTCTAAGATTTGACCCCTTGACCCCATTTTTGACCCCACTTGACCCAATTTCGAACTTGACCGAGATTTGATGGAGACAAACATTCTGACCAAGTTTCAAGACATTTTGACAAAAAATATGGCCTCTAGAGTGCACACAAGGTTTTCTTTAAAGATTTGACCCAGTGACCCAATTTTTGACCCTACTTGCCCCTGTTTTAAACTTAACTGAGATTTGATGGAGACAAACATTGTGACCAAGTTTCAAGACATATGGACCAAAAATATGGCCTTTAGAGTGCACACAAGGTTTTTCTAAGATTGACCCCTTGACCCCATTTTTTACCCCACTTGACCCAATTTCAAACTTGACCGATATTTATAGAGACAAACATTCTGACCAAGTTTCAAGACATTTGGGCCAAAAATATGGCCTCTAGAGAGCACACTAGGTTTTATTAAGATTTGACCCCTTGACCCCATTTTTGACCCCACTTGACCCAATTTCAAACTTGACTGAGATTTGATGGAGACAACCATTCTGACCAAGTTTCAAGACATTTGGGCCAAAAATATGGCCTCTAGAGCGCACACAAGGTTTTTCTAAGATTTGACCCCTAGACCCCATTTTTGACCCCACTTGACCCAATTTCGAACTTGACCGAGATTTGATGGAGACAAACATTGTGAACAAGTTTCAAGACATTTGGGCCGAAAATATGGGCTCTAGAGTGCACACAAGGTTTTTCTAAAATTTGACCCCTTGACCCCATTTTTGACCCCACTTGACCCAATTTCGAACTTGACCGAGATTTGATGGAGCCAAACATTCTGACCAAGTTTCAAGACATTTGGGCCAAAAATGTGGCCTCTAGAGTGCACACAAGGTAAAGTTTGATGACGGACGACGGATGACGGACGATGGACGACGGACAGCAGCCCATCACAATAGCTCACCTTGAGCACTTCGTGCTCAGGTGAGCTAAAAAACAGGTTATGAAAACTCAGAGGAAATAAGTTATGAAACAACCTACAAACTAAACAAGAGCCATGTCGGACATGGCCATCCCCCGCCATGAAAGCTTGATAGTAAACTGAAGCCTAATATAGCAAAGGGCAATAACCCCAAAACTATGCAAGCAAGAGTTGTTGTTCTTGTGCACTGCACTTCTCTATGAGATCTACCTACCTATAGATTTCATGATGATAGCTATTTAACTTTCAGAGATATGCTCTGGACAAAATCTAAGTATTTAGAATAACAAAGGGTAATAACTCCAACAATATGCAAGCAAGAGTTGTAGTTCTAGTGCACTGCACTTCTCCTCCTTGAGGTCTATCCACCTACAAAGTGTTAAGTTGATAGCCTTTATACTTTAGAAGATATGCTCTGGACAAGTATAGTTATGGAATGACATAACAACAGAATGATGGACGGAGACCATTATTATATCCCCTTTGCCAAACAGCGGGGGATAATAAACAGGCTTTGTGAAACCTGATAAAAGTATTACAAAGTTTTGTAATGGCAATATCCTT
The DNA here is from genome assembly GCA_948146395.1 of Fragum whitleyi. NCBI lineage: Eukaryota > Metazoa > Mollusca > Bivalvia > Cardiida > Cardiidae > Fragum > Fragum whitleyi. The sequence continues at coordinate 72,191,792 of OX411543.1, read as the reverse complement.
CTGGTCATAAATTTGCTCAATGTTTCACAAAAAGTAATTACATATTTTTAGAATATTCATATAAGCACATAAGGTTCTACATCAGAAAGATTCTTAAATTGAGATTTTTATGTCTGAGAGGTATTTAAATCCATTTTATTCAATATCACAGTAATAAATCTTAGTCTTCAGACTGATATTATAGTCACAGAAGCATTCGCAAAGTTTCAAAGCAATAGCTTAAGTACACACAGAAATTTGTTAAAGATGCATGTATAACCTTAACCAAAGTGTTACGCCAATGCCAACACCTGGGTGACTGGAATATCGGCCTATTCTACAAATAGTCAAGCTCAAAATGTATCTATTCACATTTTCTAGCAGTATTCCTAAGAAATTATATTCCCAACTTACCTTCTCTGGCATAGCTGACTGATATTTGTGCAAGTCTATCTAATGTAGCCTGGTTATTAATGCTTCCATCTTCATACAGTACACCTGAAAGATAAATTAATTCATCATTCATTGCTTTACAAGAAAACATGCAAAACTGTAACAAAATTACAACCTTTACAAAGGGTAAGATTGCACATACCCCCTGAGAAAAATGGAAAGGATAGTAATGATTCAAAGGCTGTACTTCAGGCTTGTTTTGCTCTACTGACTATCTCTATCCTTGAAAAAGACATCCTTGAAAATTATCATGAAATTCATCTAGATGTGAGCATTTTTGAAAAGGCTCTCCTCAAATTCTAGAAGAACATTTTTTTTTAAAAGTGTTCTTATAATCGTCAAATGCATGTTGCCAACAGTCACTCTCAATTCACTCTTAGATTTAAGGAAGTTTGATTCAGATAAAACTCTTAAGTAATGAGCATATTGAATTTTAATATTGACAATGACAATCACTTACCACAATGGCCATGACATGTGTATGGACATAGACAAACATCAGCTGCTATTAAGAGATCAGGAAACCATTGACGCAACATTCTAATGGCTAACATTGTGGGATTGTTGGGTGCATCTGCACCTATACCATTGTTATCCTGAAAGATAGATTTCTGTTTCAACAAACAGTCTGGCAAACATTCTCTCAAGTGATTAGTTATTATATAATACACATTTGATATACATTTACCTTACTGTTTTGTCCATTTGGATGAACAAGAACATGAATAAATGAATGGTTTTTAAATTGCATTACACCTATGATTATCGAGAGCACAATGCACTACAATTCTTCATTTGTTTAACAATTACAATACTTAGAGTCAAGACTACATTCACTACATTCACTACAGTAAAACTTGTGCTAAGCAACCACTAAGGGAACCATGAATAGGCAGTTGCTTAAGGGAATAGTCACTAAATACATTATTTCACTATAATAAAGACAGGTCATTTTGATAGCATTTATAGGTTTATAGCATAATTCTTACTGAATCTTATGATGCCATGAAACCATGAGATTTGTCATCAGACAATTCGAATGGTTTCTAACATCCTAAGATTCAATTGGAAACAATTTCCAGTTGAAAAGTGTCCACTTTTACAAAGATTTTGATTTACTTGATGGGACTTTTTTAGTTGGTCGCTAAATACAGGTGGTCGCTTCATAGAGGTGGTCGTTCAAGCAATGTTTACTGTATATGAGCCTGTGTCTGACATTTCCAACATATTCATGTTTTTGTGATGGAGGTACATTGTGCAGCCTAGACAACGACATAATGCAATAAAAATATTTGTGGACCACATGAAGAAGGGGTTAAGACCTTATCTATCTACAATTAGTGTATGCCAAAAACAAGAGCACAGCCTTTGAGTGAAAACCATCCACTACCCCTTCATAGTCTAGATAGCTCTAGTGATGGTGAACACATATGCCAAGTTTCATGAGATATCTTTCAGAGATATGACAAGTTTCAAGTTTGTCACACCAATGCCTAAGCCAACACCTTCATGAAGACACCAAGGTGATTATACTACTTCAGGTTTTCTAAAAAAACAACTAATCTAAAATCTGGTCAGACTGTCTGTATTCAGAGGCTGGATAGAGGCGTTTTATTGTGCACATGACCACATGTGAAATTGTTCGAAATGTAACACACAGGCATATATAATATCTAAGACATAGCCATTTTTTACAAGTTTATTTACTGAAACCAAAATTACCTTCTGTATTTTACCAGGTACACCAAATATCAGGACTGTCTTCAGACCCTTTTCTACCAGTGGTTTTAAAGCTTCCCGTAGTTTGTTGATTCCGTACCGTGCCTGACCCGGCATACTAGCAATCTCTTGTATCGAATCATCTTCATCTCTGAAAATATATAGAAATAATATTTAGATTTAAAACTTAATAAACCTTTCCCATACGCTCCAAGAATTTGATACATCCCTTTGATTTTAAAGATGAGTGCAAAAATTTGTGGAAAAAGAAGAAATTGTTAGAATTGCTTCTCCTTTTCCCCCCAACAACATAGTAAGGTTTCATCTTAACTTTTACCCTCATTTTTCGTGGTCTCCAGGGGCCCGTTTGACTTATCAACTTATGATTATTTTTTGTGCAAGTCAAAATTTAAAGTTGCTTCTTACAGTAGTAACTAAATATTGAATTCTGCCATGCATTATCTCATTGGTATCATCTTTAAAAGACAATTTCAATGAGATATTGCAAGGCAGAATCTAACCATGAATGAAAACACCAGATACAATTTGTGAATTTGTCTTATAATTATTTTTTTCGTAAGTAGTTTATTAAACTGGCCCAAAGTCTCTTAGATTGCACCATGAGTCTAAAAAATTCAAAAAGGTGTGAAAATCTAAGAGCAACAATTCAATGCTCAATGTTTATATCTTTCTACCATGACTTAGTAGTATGTTTCATTAATAATTCTAAGGAGCCAAATCAAGCAAGTAGCATAAAAGAAATTAATATAAATGTCTTCAAAGTCATATAGGAATTATGATTTGTTTTTCACTAGGCCCTATAGACGATGCCATAATGGTTGTTCTAGTTCAAAAAGTGTATACCATATTCATGAATACCTGCCAGTCTATCAACCATTGTCAATTGGGTTTGACTAAAACTTTTGGACTGCCCTGTAGTCATGAACAACCAGTAGTGTAACACCACCTTTACCTTAACTGAATTTGGATGATCAGAGATTTGTTAAGTTTAAAATTGTTCAAATTCAAATAAAGGATAGTATGTGTAGAAAGCTATAGATACAAAAAGCATATTTTTTATGAATTTGAAGATCATGCAGGAAATTTTATACCATCTGTTGCAGAAGAAGGGACAAACTGATGTTCCTTGATATATAAACCTCAAACATTTGTTTGATAAGGATGACCTTAAGGTAATGAAGCTCTAAAACAAGGAAGCTTTGTGTCAGAATTGGAAAGGCCTGAGGTAATCATTATGAAAAGACATCAATCGTTTTGTTTGTATTTGCCCAATGAAAACTTCCCTTTTTGTAACTGATACAACCAATTCCTATCTTCGGGGGAAAAATTAAAAAATAATGGAATTCAAAGGTTTCAATGATATTACCTACATATTTTCCTTACAATTTAAAACTGTTCATTCACCTATCAAAAAATAACAGAGTAAACATTCATGCTATAAGAGCATTCTGAGAGGTAAGTGCAACACTAGTGTAAGTGCCTATAAATATATAGGCACTTACAATAGTATTGCACTGACCCCTTGATTCTCTCTTCAAAAATAATGTATTTCAACCCTTAATATTTTGAAGGGTAGTTTTCAATTGACAAAGATCTTCTCTAACTTTGAGATTGGACAAATCCCATATTTTGAGGCTCATATATATGTTTCAAATATGGTCAGCCAAAAACTTTTTAACAAATCAAACATCAAAATTATTCCAAATCAATGTTTAAATACAATGTACCAGTACCATCTTAGATTTGATAATTTATTGGTACACCTTAATTAAACTGTGAGGTATAAAACAAGTTGTCAACAGTTTTTGCAGTTAGTAATAAAGATAACATCAGAAGAAATTTAGCACGATTGACGTGTAGCATACCAAAATAGCCTATAGTAAACTGTTCAGGTAGAAAGAACAAGTTTGTCAAACAGGATGTTATAATCTACTCTTGTTGAAGATGTTTTGATGTACAGTGTCCTATTTTCAATGAATTTTAACATTTAATCTTAAATTTAGATTAACAATTTGCTCTGAGTTTTATCTTACCTGACAAAATTAATCTGTTATGTATGTATGCACACAAGACAGTAACACATGCAATTGTTTCATAATTCAAATGTTGTCATTTAGAATATAATAAATATAATTATATAGGACTAAATTTGGATTATAAAACAATTACCTGTGGGCAGTACATGCAAAATTGTACATAAGTAAATGATTGTCTTTTTGAGCTCAATTTGTCATCCTTATCAACATTTTTTGTACTTTTTTTGTAGTACAAAACATACAGAAAATTGGTTTTGTGAGAAGGATTCATGAGTTTGACACTTTCAGTCTTGTTATGCTTAGCCTGGTATATCTTGCTTGGGTGCGAGGTCAAGGAAGAGATCAGACTGCACATATGTGCAGTCTTATCTTTACCAGTTCTACCTGATTATTTTCTTCCAAGAAAGAAAAGTATAAAAATTGTAATTCCAAAATAAAATATTAGACACTACCAATGCTTTCTGTACTTTGATTGTAACTCATTTTTGTAATGAATTTTATTCAGCATGACAAGGATTAAGTGTCCAGTGGACTAACATTATGAATTCGAGGAGTAGCTGTTCAACACAAGGAGTCCAAATTTTTCATATCTAGGGGTCAGCGCAACACTATTGTAAGTGCCTATAAATATATAGGCACTTACAATAGTAATGCACTGACCACTTGATGTTCAATATGAGAAAATTAAGTTTGGACCCCATTAGAAAAAAATTCTGGATCTGCATATGTTACGGGATGGACATATTCTACCGGTATGTCATTTTCTATTTTGAATCATGCATGATGTCATTTTATTGGACTACATGTGGCTGTCAAACTGTCAACCAAGGTTTGCATGGTTTGTTTCTAAATCATTGTGGTACAGGGAAAAATACCAACAAATTTAACCTGAGGGCCCAGATTGGCCAAATTCAAAATTTAACATTAATTTAGGGAAATAGACATTTTCTTAAAAAGTTTAGGGGCCCAATCCAAAATCTAGGGGTCATGGGCAGCTAGGCCCCTACTAGTCTTTTCCTCTGTGGTAATATGTGAGTTATGTACGGTTTTCAGTTTATCAGATTTAAGCTCAAACATGAAAGTATAATCACTTACAAATGTAATTTTAACATTCCCATAGTTTGAGTTTGCAAAAAAGTAACCTTGACATTTCTATTAATTAATTCCAGGATTTGACACTGAGGGCAACATGTGGATTCCAGCCTGGAGTTAGACTCCTTCAAATTTTGAAAATTGAGAGTCAAATGGACTCCTTGATCTTAATTTTTTTCAGATTGCTTTAATACTAACTTCTTGTAAGTAAATACTTCTTTTCAACAATGTTCTATCCATGATACTGTTTGTTCAAATGTGGAAAAGTAAAATTATGTAACAATGTTTTGTTCAAAGTCATAGTCAAAACTTTTTGGCATATTGCTTGTCCACTGACCAAATAACAGTTTAATTTTTCAGATTTTACAACTTTATTTATCATATTCTTGCCGAAATTCTATTTGAATTTCTTCTTTTTCCTTTCTGAACCTCCAGCTGCTCATCCCACGTGAATTTATGATTACCAAGTCTACCCATTCAGGTGGAAAACTAAAATCAGAGACGATGTTAGTCGCCAGCAGGGCTTGATCCTGGGACCAAATTAATGAGAGTACAGTTTTGAACCATGTAAATGGCTCAGCGTGAAACAGTTGAAACTGCCTATAAGTATATAGGCAGTTACATCTGTTTCAAGCTGAGCCATTGATATATTCAATTTTATGCCTACAAAACAAACTAAAGAATGTGTGAACGAACAAGGGAGCTAGAGAACATTACCTAAGATAAGGGTAACATTTTGTTATCAAGTTATTATATCCTAAATATGGTCTCTACCTATTAAGATCAAGGGCTTATACTATCTAAATATTTTTGTCATGCTTCAGCCTCAAGCTAAAATAGATTTAATAAACAATTTTCTTCATTTCTTTCACCCATTCACAACTGTATTTCATAAACAAGGTTGGTGAGTTGGTGTACTTTAAAACTTAATTGGGCTTTTTTTATATTGGGCAAGATAAACTTAAGAAACCAATTAAATAGGTTGCAGAATTACAGATATGAAACATACGAAAAACACCTGCTAAAAATATCTAAATTACAACACCCTCTAAATTTGACACTGTTACACTGAAAAATGAGAAAAATCTTCAAATCTATATTCTACTTATAAATTTACTATGTTCTGCTGGCAAAATAACACTTAAGTCGTACTTTTAAGTTATCCTGATAGATATCATACTTTCTCTTACACACACACAAGCTCAATTTTTCATATTTTGTATGGGGTAATTACAAATACAACCATGTATGCCAATCAACTTTATTCCTAACCAGAATGCCAAAGTGTCCTACTTCATAACAAAGACAAATAACATTTTATAAGAAATTGGCTTGAGTTCAGATCTAAATAGCCATTTTTGACCTACTAATTAATATTGATCAATTATTATCTAAAATCAAAAACTTCAATCATACAAAACATATCAAGATTTTTAAACAAGAGGCCCAAGAGGGCCTGTATCACTCCACTGGTTTAAACATCTCAAGATTTGAAAGATAGATATGGATAATAGAAGGTAATGAAAGTCACCATCAGAAGGAATTCTGATTTAAATTGTTACTTTTTTACAAGCTATCAGAAATGAACACATATTACTGATATGTGAAATTACGAATTGTTAAATAAGTTTAATTTCACCCATTACTAGTGTTGGGCAATTGGTTTCAAATCACAATCGATTATTGGTTTTTAGTTGGATGAGTAAATCAACTAATGATTGATTATATGATCGATTTCTTAGAAATTAATACAGCACTCCCAGTTTTATTCCTTTGAAGAATAGAAAATGAAAGTTTAGCTAAAACTCATGACCTGAAGACTCATCATGCAGATTTTTCTACCAATTCCATGGCTCAGTATTAAACCGTTGTAACTGCCTATAAATATATAGGCAGTTACAACTGTTGCATGCTGAGCCATCAAACTAATGTCAGTTACGTAATCAAAATATGGCTTTCATTAATGTGTTGATTAACCGATTATGAAATTTCTTAGTTGATTATCACAATCAGAAGCCCAAACCAACTGATGAATCTTTTATAATCTCTTATAATGATATGAAGGAGACAATTAATTCTAATTGATTTAGAATTTGCCTTTTGAGATGCAATAGAAGCATTCTATAGAGAATCAAAGAACTAAAAGTCCTGAAACAAGATTTTGCCACCGCACTTGCAATGTATAGCCCCATTCAGTATAGCTGATATGTGTATAGAGAGTTTCAGAACAGACAACACAGAAAATTTACGACTTTTCTGACAGAAATTTTAGGACTTTTTGCATTGTCCTAAATTGAGGCCACATATAGATGTGACTGCATTATAGCATCATGGATTATACGCTAGTAGTATATTATTTACACTTTATAGACACAGACAACCCGTCCAATTTGTGAAAACTTGTTTCTGGTTTGCCAGATTTTGGTTTCGAGTTTCTTGATTGATTTTAAATACCAATTTGCAAAAAGTCTACACCATTAGTTAAATACCTGGTTGACTCGAATAGCAGCACTTTTTAGTCAGTCCGCTAAGCTAAGTCAGTAGAGCACTGGACTTCAAAACAATTGAAGGTTGATCCCTTAAGTTCCATTCCCAGGCTGGCACACTAATAAACTAAATGATGATATGTAAAAAGGAGGTTCGGCAAAGATGGTGCTTTATGCCTAGCACGCTAAAGAACCATGGCAGATCTCAGTGGTACTTTCGTCATATATCTTTGCACTGGTGACCGGTCAAATTGGCCCATTTTCAACATGGCCCATCGGCAACTCAGTCCAATGTATAATTTGGCCCCAAATCATTTAATGCCAAAAAATTATCTTATTATTTTATTTAATTGATTTTCAATAATCCTTTAAAGAGTCTTAATATTCAAATCCTGAAAAAGATATTATGTTATCAAAAAACACAAAATACTATTTTCAAAATAATAAAGATAAACATAGTAAGGTATAACAGCATCATTTGTACAAAACTTGTTATGATATTTCATGCAATATATATCCCTTTACTATAGGCTATACCTGTATATCAGAGCCGAGTTGACTTGGCCAAATTATTAGATTGGCCGAGTTGACAGGTAACCTTTGCACTATCCCCCGTTTCGACTAAACATCTACTGGTAACTGGGGCGTAGCTTATGTGGGCATATGCTATCTATCTATCTCTGGATACTGTCCATCCCTCTCTTGAGTGTTACAGACAGGAAAAATGTGCGCGTTGGAATGTTAGTAAAGTGACAGAAATAAAAGTAAAGATCTGACATGTCAGATAAGTGAAAGTAGATGAAAGTAAAGTATTGGTTTAAAATGTTAGTAAGTGAGAGTGGAGTAAAAGATCTAGTTAAAAACAATCACCTCCAGACTAATATTGAATACCTGCCACAGCTCTCTTAAACTGATCTAACTCAGAGAGTGTGGCGATATGACAGGGTAACTGGTTCCAAAGGCTAATAGAGTGAGGGTAGAATGAATATTTGATGTAATCAGAGTTAACCTGGATTTGTCGTAGAGAAAGAGGGTGCATATGTCTAGTCAATCTGGTTGGTGCATAGATATATAACGGAAGTTTAATTGCAACAATGTTGTGATATATACGATAAAACATGATAAGTCTGGCGTCAATCCTGTGATGCTCAAGAGACTTCCACCCCAGATCATCCTGCATGGCTTTAACACTTGAAAGAGGGGAATAATCATGCTTGACCACCTGATGGCTCTTCTTTGGACCTGTTCCACCTTTTTAATATTGGATTTGGTATGGGGCTCCACACAGTGGAAGCATATTCCAGCTGTAGCTTGACCAGAGACATGTCTGACTCTCTCCGTCTTAGTGGTGATATATCGTTTTAGAAAGCAAAGAGACCTATTTGCAGCTGCAGTAATTCTTGTGATGTGGGCCGAGAAGTTCAGATCAGAAGATATATCAAGGCCCAGGTATCTTGCATGCGGAACAGTTTCTTAGGCCTGGTCATGGAGATAATACTTGTGCATGAATGGGTTTTTGTTTCTTGTGACATGCAGCACTTGGCATTTGGAAGGATTAAACTCCATGTCCCAGGCAGTGCATCCAGTTCTCTTTGAAGAGCTTCAGGGTTGGAAGGAGAGTTGATTGTAAGATAGATAGTAGTGTCATCTGCAAAGAGGCAGACTTGAGATTTAGAGACAGATTGAGGTAGTTGGTTTATATAAACAAGGAAGAATAGTGGGGCCAGGACTGACCCTGGCTTAAATCTTTGGATTTCTTGTTCCAAAAAGTGTGCATTGTCGCACAATTTTCCTGATCATGGAAACTGTTATATCTTTCTAAGTGATACCATATGGGTCTAAAATCAAAGACAATTCAAGAACCATTTCCCTTTTTAGCCAAGAAAACTATGCCAAAGATCCAAGAAAGAAGACGCCCAGATCAAAACAACTCAGTTGGGTCCCGAGTCTACTCTGTTGTTGTTTTTTCTAAATAATTTTACTTACGTAACAAACACTGGATAAATGAGGTTCTCAGCAGTGAAAGTGGTATTAGCTGCTTGCCATGACCTCAAAACAGGATGGTGATATCCACTATGTAATATCACATGTTCACACATCTTTGGAAAAAGTTTTTTAACCAAATTTTTCACGAGGAGATTCGTCCTTCTAAAACGGAACCTCCACACGATCGAGCTGTCAACTAGACCAGCCAATCAAATGAGGGCTGATGACGTCACCAAGTTGCGTTCGAGACATCCCGGGCTAAAAATAGAAAACGCAAAGGTTAATCCAAAAGTATGGTAGACTGGTCCTACCGAAGTTTACGAAAAATCACTACAAATATGGTGTAGACGATTTGCACAACAGATAAATATTGGTATCTTATTAGAGAGAACCCGGACTTAAAACCTTTGTAAGGGACATTTTAATTAGTTAATTTACAAAATCAAGTATGTAGTAAACGAAAAAAAATCCGCCTGAATAAGCTGTAATAATTAATACGCCAATGCTAGGAGGCGTTTGTAGCTAATCAAGAATTTTCAAAAATTTACAACACATACATAACGGCTCTTACTGCACATGGGTGATCGAAAACGGTGTTTCTAACATGGCAACGAATATGATTAGATAGGCATCGACTAGATGATCCAGAAAAAGTAATTTTGATGACTCCACCTTCAATTGTGTTCACGACGAGAGTTACCTCATATTAAGTTTGAAACAACCGTGATAACAAACTATCTATCTATCTATCTATTAGTACTGCAACACCCCCTTGCGGAGATTTTGTGCAGGCCTGCGCGTCAGTGCAAGTTGTTAAAAGATGGAAAAAGTGAATGAAAAGTAATGTGGGACTGTGAAAAAGATAGTAATGTGCTGTTAAAAGTTGTGACGTTTAATGTGCAGTGCAGATAAAACGGATAAAAACAGATATACTTTTTATGGTTTACAATGGTCAATACTGCTGACTCCTCTTTTAAAGGAGTCAAATGTCGGCAGCATGACAATTTTTGACGGCAGACGGTTCCACTCCACAACAGCTAGGGGATAGAATGAGTATTTGTAAACATTTGAAGTGGCTTGTAGCTGTCTGTATGCGAGGGGATGTGAGTGTCTTGTGAGTCTTGTGGGATGTTGGAGATATGGTGGTACTGGGACTGCAACAAGGCCATTTATAATTTTATAAAACAGACAGAGTCTGGCATCTGTGCGTCTGTTTTCAAGGGTGCGCCAACCTAGTGTACAAAGCATGGCAGTCACACTCACGTATGTGGAGTAGTCTGATGTGACTCACCTTGCAGCTCTGTGCTGGACCATCTCCAGTTTTCGAGTATTTTGTTTGGTATGGGGGCTCCACACAGGGGAAACATACTCAAGTATGGGACGGGTCCACAAGTGACTTGTAGGCCATTGCGCGTATACCCCGATGCTTTGGTTTGATATTGCGCCTTATGAATCCTAGGGCCTTGTTTCCAGCACTGGCAACTTTACCTATGTGGTGGTTAAATGATAAGTCATCACTTATCTCCACACCAAGGTACTTGGAATGCTTAACAGCCCTAAGCACTTGCCCATGTAATGTGTATTGGGTAGGGATAGGAGTTCTGGCTTTGGTAATATGGATGACATTGCACTTACTTGGATTGAACTCCATATCCCATTGCAGCTCCCACGGGTGTAGCCGATCCAGGTGGTTCTGCAGTATGACAGAGTCCGCCTCTCGTGAAATGGCAAGGTATGCAGCAGTGTCATCAGCAAACAACCTGACACGGTTGGCCACATCTTGAGGCAGATCGTTAATGTATATTAGAAAGAGGATAGGACCAAAAGCAGACCCCTGAGGAACACCAGAGGTTACTGGGACAGTATCGGATGCTACGTTCTCGATCACTACCCTCTGCGACCTACCTGCAAGAAATGCCCCAATCCACGCCAGGCTGCTGCCTCCGACACCATAGTTACGTAGCTTGTAGAGCAGCTTAGAGTGATTGACCTTGTCAAAAGCCTTACTAAAATCAAGCAAGACAAGGTCAGTCTGTTTACCCTGCTGTAGATTTCTTGCTAAGTCCTCTACCAGCGACACCAACTGTGTCTCACATTACCTCTTAGACCTGAAACCATGCTGAAGGTCATAGAGAATACCGTTACCGTCCAAATGAGACCTGAGGTTTGTAGTAACAATATGCTCCATGAGCTTGCAGCAAATACATGTGAGGGAAATAGGTCTGTAGCTAGATGCCAAGCACCTCTCACCCTTTTTGAAGAGCGGGCTCACATTTGCTTCAGACCAGTCAGCTGGGATTGTTCCTGTGGAGAGAGATTGTTGGAAGATAACTGCCAAAATAGGAGCAATCTCCTCTCTTACCATTTGTAGCACTAGTGGCTTTAGCTGATCTGGTCCACAGGCCTTGTGGGGGTTCAAGTTCTTCAAGAGTTTCAGGATACCATTCTCTGAGATGACAATGTCTGGCATAGGGGTATAGGCATGAGATTGATGATCCTGTATTTCTTGTTCGCATAGTTGGCTGAGTTTTAATGGAGATTTTGGTGTGAACACAGAATGAAATTGTTTGTTAAGTGTATTGGCCTTAGTTTTAGAATCAGTATACATAACACCATTTTGTTTTAAGGGAGCTATGCCTTGTGAATCTTGCCTGGTATTTTTTAGCAGGGAGAAGAGCTTCTTTGAACTATAGGTATTTGTTACCTCATCTGCAGTTTCATGCAGTCCAAGAATCTCTTCAAGGTAGTCCTCCTCAGCTTTCTTCAAGCGCTGCTTTACGCGATTTCGCCACAGGGTGTGCTTCTCCTTAAGCTGCCTCTTCTTACCTGGTATGCTAGCATGCTTGAATTGCTGGTAGAGACTATCCCGCTTCCTCATATCACGTATGATGGTTTGGGTGATCCAAGGGAGTTTGGTTCTGCCTGTGATGTTCTTTTTTGGGACATGCTTATCAATACCAGACAGAAGTGATTCCTTGAATGAGGTCCACAAGTCATTTACCTTCTTACCTGCATACGATGACATGAAGGTATCCCTGAATCTCGCCATGTGTTCCTTTAGTCCATCCCAGTCTGCTCGCTTATACAGAAGTACCTGGCGGGGTCCTGATCTAGATGTTACTGGCCTTATACTTACCTCTGCATAGACAATATCGTGGTCCGATAAACCAGGAAGGGTTTAAATTTTATTAATTAGAGTGGGGTTGTTTGTTAGGAACAGATCAAGTATGTTGTCATTTCTAGTGGGCTGATTTACAACTTGAACAAGATTAAGGTCAACTTAGAAATATGACAGAGTCTTATTCTTGATGCTATACGATGAAGTTAGTCTATTTGCACCCAAAAAGACGTCTGAAAATTGTAAAGATAACCACGGGGCTTACATAGTACAGTATAGATTTTTATTTGGTATCTATACTGATATTCATCGCCAAAGCCTTTCGAAATTTGGCAATGTTCACTATTGCAAAAAGGATATTCTAAAGACTGCACCTCTCCAACTTCTTTAAATAATGATGACAAAAACAAAGGCATGTGGTGCAATACCCTAAACCCTAAGTCGAAACCCTGTTAAGATAGGTGACAGGGATACTGTTGGTAAATACACAGAGTAGCAAGCCATGCTGTAGATATGTTTCAGATATATAGGACATTTAAAACCTTAACGGGATAGAACATATTAATAGGGTAAAGGAATCATTTTTTGTTTCTATTCACTAAGCAGCGGAAATAATTGATAAAACACGATCAAAATGTGTTAGAATAAGATAAAACATCAATGATAAATCTTCGTTAATGTTTAATTTCACTTTCCGGAATTACCAAACAAAGTGACAGATACGTTACAATTTTACCATTAAAGAGGAGAAATAGCATAAAGAAAACACAGATCATAGAGGGGAGAATCTTTAAATGTAATCAGAAATAATAACCACCAATGAACACTTTATGAAAATATGCTTTATATATTCAAAGAGTATCGTTTATGAATTAAGATGCAAACGTCTAATTAATTTTTCTAATTAAACTCAAATTTCAATTTTCAAAAAGTCAATTTCCTGGACATCATTTGTATAAAATTGAGAGACATAAAGGTTAAGCTTTCAATTAGATCATTCATAATGGCTTGTAATCTATATGCACGCAAAGTGAAAAGCAAATGTGTGTTGTTACGAATCTGTCTCATGAATTAGGGTGGGTAAATAAATAGTCTCATAAATCTGTTTAAATCTGTTATACATGCGTAGTAAGCGAAAATAAACTACCCTCATAGTCCCCCTTTCGAAATTAAACAAAATTCATTAAGATTTGAAGACATGACATGTTGGCATAAAATAGCACCTGAAATTTGGCCGTTATACGGAGAATGGACTTTTTCCCCGTGGTTTAGGACAGATAAATACAGTGTATATTTCACTTTTATACAACAATAAAATATTCTTTGCACCTTAGATGTCGCGATATAAATCAGCAGAAAGTCCGATTTTATAAATAAACAAAATTAATATTCCCTTAGTGTGAACTTGTAATAGGAACGAAGAAAAATATAAACAAGAAAAAGATATATAAATACAAATTAGCACCCCGGAGTCTTGAGCCCACAGATGTATGATTGAGAGCGAGCGGCACCTTAACCGACTGAGCTTTTCTTTCCAAGTTCTTTTTTTTTCTCTCATTTACCGGTTAAATTGTGTATCTATAAATGTTACTGACGGTTAATGGAAAAATAACTCGGAGATCTCCCGAAGATATACGGAATATGCACATAGTCCCAGGCAAAATTAGCCAAATAATATATGTATATTGAGAGTCTCTGATTAAATGCAGTTATGGTCACTCCTTTTAAAGGATTAACCAAGGTGTTTTATTTCTACTTATCATGGCAATGATCTCAACTGGGGAAAATATATTTATTAACAACATTTGTTCAAATCAAACTCTAGGCTTTCTCCATAGAACCTCAACATATCATCCAAGTCAATAAAAGAAAATGCCTACAAATTCCTCGTGAGACCTCAATTAGAATATTCAGTCTTGTACCGTTTGGGACCCATACTAACAAACTCAAATACATGTAGATCAAATCGAAAAGGGACAGAGAAGAGCACTCGCGGCGAGGTATGATTCAGAAATCGATCTAGCGTAGGAAATATGCTAAACGAGTTAAATTGGCAGAATCTTTATGATTGATGAAAAAATTCCAGACTAAGTATGGTCTATACAATAAAAAAAATCATAAAGTTGAAATACAACTAGATAAAGCCTTGGATAAAAATAAACAACAACAACAACAACATCAACAAAAAATACTAAGAAACAAAAGACATAGTCAAATTCATAGCTACAGCATTCCTACTGACAGGAAAGATGTAAAATAAAAAAAAGGTGGTCCTTTTTATGTAGAACGATAAGAGACTGGAATTGTCTCCCTCCTGGGGGTGCAGAGGCAAACACAATCGAGATATTCAAAAATCGATTGTGCACTCTGGGGGATAATAAATAAGCAAGACAAGGAAAGGGAGGGTGGGGAGGGTGGTTTGTAAACAAAACGAAAAGCTTCCAAAAAAGTAAAAGTTCGCCGTCGAAAGAAAATGAGCAAAGGACGAAACTGGCAGAATCTTCGCCAAGTCGAAGGAGGCCAGATAGAAGAAGAAGAAGAAGGAGGTATGGTGTTGAGTGAGCTATACCTGAAATCATTCAACCTCAGATGTCCCAAATTTTCATATCTTTCCTGAAAGTTTCTTGATAATTACGCCTATATTTTTAAGTTTTTGTTAAAAAAATAAAAATAAAAAGAATGGTTAAATTTATAAGCAAATTAGATCTAGAAATTAATATGGCATTTTCATTAACAACGTGATCTTATGAACTTAACAGGGCCCGGGCTCTACATGTATATTTTGGATCCGTGACTAAACGTAGCAATTTTTGAAAAGGTACCCATGGTTCCTAGCACCAAGAAATGACTGTTATATAAATATAGATAACTAGATAAACTGTTGAACAGATTTACAAGTTTACATTTTTTTATTTATTTATTATTATTATTATTATTATTATTATTATTATTTATTTTTTTTTCATAATTCTGTGCTGTCTTGATTTTCTCCCTTTTTACGGTAATCTCGAATTACTTGACCAAAACTAAGGTCCCACCAATTGCTCAATTTCTTCTCTTTTACAAACTTACACTTTAACTAGCACGTGAAAAGATCACTTTATTATTTTTTCAAACATTTTAAATAGACTATCTGAGTCACACTGATTTTAAATTTAAACAAGTGACAGCAGTCAGTAAATCAAAATGGTCCGTGCTTAGAACCCGCTTTTAATACCCAAACCGCCGTTTATCCGTCTTATGCTAAAAACAATAGGCCAAAGAGGGCATGTATCGCTCCACTTGCTTTAACATCTTTTGACATTCATTAAATAAAGTTTTATTAGAATGAAAACAACACTTTGAAATCTCTTAAGACCCATTTTACAATAATTAACTGGGAATGGCTCATATTGCACCAAAGTACTCAATACCGATTTACCTGCATCCCTTTACCCATCTTATTAAAACATTAGGTTCAGGAGGAGATATATATCAAAGATACCGGGCTGAAAATAAGCCCCGCCTGCCACGCACGCATTTATGGGCCACTCAAAATTTCACGAACAATTATTGAATTTGATCATCCAAGGATCATTCTGGTAGAGTGTCATTGAAATCGGCCCGGTAGTCGAGGAGGAGATGTCATTCAAAGAAATCGGGCGCATAAAAGCCCGGCCCTGCTACGCCAATATTTATCAGCCAATCAAAATTTCATGAACAATTTTTGAAAAGGGTCACACAAGGAAATTTCTGGTTAAGTTTCGTTGAAATCAGCCCAGTGGTTCAGGAGATGTCGCTCAAAGATTTTTGGCTCAAAATAAGCCCCGCCCTGCCACGCCCATATTTATCAGCCTATCAAAATTTCTTGCACAACTTAAGTAAAGGGTAACCAAGGAATATCCATTCCAAGTTACTTTAAAATTGGTCCCATGGTTTGGGTGGAGAAGACTTTTAAAGATTTTAAGTTAAAAAATGCCATGAACCTGCATCCCCTTATCCATCTTATTGAAACATTAGGTTCTTCAGATGTCTTTCAAAGATACCGGTTTCAAAATAAGCCCCGCCCTGCCACTCCCATTTTTATGGGCTACTCAAAATTTCACGAAATTTTTTGAAGAGGGTTACCCAAGGAACATTCTGGTAAAGTTTCATTGAAATCAGCCCAGTGGTGGTTCAGGAGGAGATGTCGTTCAAAGATTTCGGGTTCAACCTAAGTCCCGCCCTGCCATGCCCATATTTCTCGGCCAATGAAAATTTCTTGAGCAATTTAAGAAAAGGGTCACATAAGGAACATCGATGCCAAGTTTCGTTGAAATCAGCGAGTAGTTCAGGAGGAGATGTCGCTCAAAGATTTTGGGCTCAAAATAAGCCTCGCCCTGCCACGCCCATATCTATCCGACAATCAAAATTTCTTGCACAATTTAAGTGAAGGGTCACCTTAGGAACATCCATTCCAAGTTACTTTGAAATTGGCTCAATGGTTTGGGTTGAAAAGATTTTAAAAGATTTTAAGTTAAAAAATGCCATGAATCTGCATCCCTTTACCCGTCTTATTTAAACATTAGGTTCAGGAGGAGATGTCGTTCAAAAATACCGGGCTCGAAAAAAGCCCCGCCCTACCACTCCCATTTCTATGGGCTATTCAAAATTTCACAAAAAAATTGAAAAGGGTTACCCAAGGAACATTCGGGTAAAGTTCATTGAAATCAGCCCAGTGGTTCAGGAGATGTCGTTCGAAGATTTCGGGTTCAACCTAAGCCCCGCCCTGCCATGCCCATATCTATCGGTCAATCAAACTTTCTTAACCAATTTAAGTAAAGGGTCACCTAAGTAACATCGATGCCAAGTTTCATTGAAATTGGCATAATGATTTAGGAGAAGGTTTTTAAAGATTTCAAAGTGAAAAAATACCACGCCCTGCCACGCCCATATTTGGGGGTCAATTAAACTTTATAGGAAGGGTCACCCAATGAACATTTCTATAAGTTTCATGAAATTCCGCTGATTGGTTTGGGAGAAGAAGATGTTAAAATAAAAAGTTTATGCACAGGCGCACAAACGGACCGACGCACGACGGACACACCGCCATGACAATAGCTCGCTGGCCTTCGGCGCTAAAAAACTAAGCATATAATAAATTCATGATATCTTTTTCGATATTTTAACCATTGAATTATTCTGTCATTTCCTCCCACTTAAATCTCTACGACCAGGGGCTTGGAAATCCCGAGAATCAGAAGCTGCATTAAAAATACAACTTTTAAAAGTCATATTTACGATACACTAGTTTTGCTAATCTTTGGAATTGAATAAATTTAGTCTTTTGTGTTTATGTAATTTGTATCGAGTTTGTCGATTTTTCTGTATGTTCTAAATCTTAATAAACTGAAGGAAATGAAGATATTAATGGATGAAACGGTATACCTTAAAATTCTAATAATTTCTGTCTTAGCTTCAATTACAGAATTCTTGATGTACATACACGAAATAGGATCCTAGAAAAATACCGTGAATGAATCTTATTCGTGAATATTTCATGATATTTGTGATATAGTTTTGGATTTAAAAAAAAAACAACTCTATCTTCTTCCATAGTATCAAAATTTTGTAAATAGGTAAGGTAATTATTATCATCATTATTTACCGAGACAAATAGGTGTTATTTTCTTATATGATCAATCACCAAATTACGACATTGTTATTCAATTGCATTGATCTGTCGCGAATTCTATATATGCAAAGGAATTATTTGGTGTGTCTTTGGGGTAATAGTATCCTTCTTTTGGGTGATTGGGGGTTCTTTGGGACCTTCTTTGGACCGTCTCTCTCGCACACCTCTCTGTCAAATTCCTCCCGTCCCTCTCGGGGAGCGGAATTAGTTCAGTAGAAATGAACCCCGCTTTTGGTAGTCGCAATTTCGATTCCCAACTTCTCCTGTCTTTCGGATGAGACTTTAAGCCGAGGACCCGTTTCCACATGACCTTAGTTGTTGAGTGGAAGGTAAAATGCAATATACTAAATCTCTCATACTGTGAGTATAGTAGAATGTCATCGAAACCTGACATTACCGCAAGCGACAGGTCACGTGATTAGTAACTTTTGTGAAAGTATCATGTAGATCCAATGGATGAATATTTTTATTAATATCATGACAAGAGATGTTGGGTTCCCATAAATGAAGGCAATGTTACGATCCAAAGACGAGGACGTGAGGACCTACGGCCTGACATGTCAGAGAAGATACCAATTATTTCCACATTCGGTGTGTGTGTGTGTGTGTGTGTATATATATATATATATATATATATATATATATATATATATATATATATATATATATATATATATATATATATATATATATATATATATATATATATATATATATATATATATATATATATATATATATATATATATATACTTACAAATTAGACCTTTGGGCGACTTTGCTTGCTGAAGCAACATTTAGGCGACAATGACTTTTTGAGCAAATATGTTTTTTATTTTGTAATGTTTTTATTCGTCAATTATTTTAAGTACGTGTTTAAGAAATAAAAATATAATTTGCTAAATATTTCTCATAAAAGATAAGTATTTTAGAACATATAATTTTCCACTGTCGCCCAAAGGTAAAGCAAAGTTTTATATGCAGAATATAAACCTTCGAGTAACTGTACCCTGAAGGTTAATATTTTTCGATGTATATTTTTGTGTATTTGTGTATTACTCTAAGTAGAAAATATACATTGGAGTGCCATTATTGACAAATAAGTGCGATTTATTAAAATAAAGAAGTTTATTGGCCTAAATCACATCACGTTATCAAATCGATTGCACTTTAATTCTATATGAAATACCATAGGGTTATATCTCGGGAAACTCGTAACCGCTGATAAAAAAGCTCAGTTTTATTGTCATCCTGCGAAGATCTGTCACCAAACTTGGTCAATAATCAATCAGAAACTGAATCAAGGATGTTGCCCTAAGATAGCCATGCGATGGCGTCCGGAACAGACACGAATTTAAAAATTTGGGGTAAAGAACCTCCTCGGAGGACACACGAAAGCCCAACGATGGCTTTACGACTTCGTGTTGACAGTAATATGCGTTCGAACTAGAATACGAAGGCTTTAAATGACCTTCCGATGGTATAATACCAGAGTGTAGGAAACTCAATTGCTGATCAGCGATTATAAGGGTAGACATACTAGTAGATTGAAATTTAGTCTTGTGTTTAGTTTTGGTAGTAAAATGCGACCTGGAAAAATAAGCGACCAGAAATGTTTTTGGTAACTCTTGCTTTATTTGAGATGGTATTTATTCATGATATGTTCCTGCAATCGTTTTCTGAAACATCTTAATTTGACAGATTTTCACAGTGTAGAAATAAAATATTTGCTTTTAACCTACTCTATAGCTTAAGCTTGTCAGATGTTATTACGTTGTGATAAATAGTATATTATGTCTAAGAGATGGGATTATTTCCGAATCCAAATCAAAGTTTACTCGTTTACATATAACAAACGCATATAAAGAATAATAAGAAATTACAGAGAGCTTTATTCCCAATAAATGTCGTATCTGCAGACTTTCTTCATTTTCTAGGTACGACATTCAGTTCGAAGAGCGTTGAAGAGCAAAGGTTATGTGATTTCGATGATATGGCTTTATATCTGAATCACGGGTTTCAAGCTTTTATTTCAAAATAGAATGTAATTAGTCACATCGAAAGAAAATGTGCATATAGTTTAATACATTATATCTCTTTAGAGAAAAAGCAAGTTGTTGATTAATGACCGTAATGTTGTATCTATGGCTTTATTAAAGCTGCATGTACGACATTTTGGATTGCACAACTACAAAATGAGAAAGTTGTATATTTACAGGTTTTTGCCTGCTTATCCGAATCACACCATTATATTTCACAATGAGATGTAAATTTTAGTCAAAGCGACAAAAAAATAAAAAAAAAATACATAAATAATAATAATAATAATAATCGGAAAATGACCAAATGAAGCCGACTGAAATGCCCATTTAAGGCTTTGTTTTGTTTTGTTTGATTGGGGTTTTACGCCGCTTTCAACAACCTTTCAGTTTTATCGCGGCGACTAGAGCACCTAGTAATGGATTCCTGGTATTTCTTTCACTAGTGCTACCAAAACCCTTTCCTAGCATCCAGCTGCTATTTCACATGGGTCTACGATCATCAACCCATTGGACAGAGACAAATAGTCGGAAACAATGAGTGCCGCCGTCGGGGATCGAACCCGGGACCTTTAGATTGACGGGACTCATATATAATTTATGTACACCAATGGTTTGAAAAACATATATAGGTTGTTTCGAAATAACCCCTCAAAATCTTTGGACCTTTGTGCGACACCTCGTGTAATATATCTGAGACCTTTGGGCGACAAAGAACTACAGTAACATAATCCAGACCTTAAGGCGACTTATTCTATAATATATTAATAATAATGATCATTTTGTGCTTAAAATAACCCCTTAAAGTCTTTGGACAACTGCTTCGGTTATATCATTAAGACCTTTGGGCGACATTTCCAAGGTATATATATTCGAGACCTTTGGGCGACACCTCGTGCAATATACCTGAGACATTTGGGCGACAAAGAACTACAGTAACATATTCCAGACCTTTAGGCGACTTATTCTATAATATATAAATAATAATGTTCTTTATGTACTATGGATGTTGTACATGTCGGACCAAATGAAGCCGACTGAAATGCCCATTTAAGGCTTTGTTTTGTTTGTTTGATTGGGGTTTTACGCCGCTTTCAACAACCTTTCAGTTTTATCGCGGCGACTAGAGCACCTAGTAATGGATTCCTGGTATTTCTTTCACTAGTGCTACCAAAACCCTTTCCTATCATCCAGCTGCTATTTCACATGGGTCTACGATCATTAACCCATTGGAAAGAGACAAATAGTCGGAAACAATGAGTGCCGCCGTCGGAGATCGAACCCGGGACCTTAAGATTGACAGTCCGTCGCGCTACGAATTACGCTACGACGGCTGCTTCACCATTTAAGGCACCGAAAGGTGTACGTGAAAATCTGAGAGAGTATCATCTAACGCATTAGATCGAACATACTCAGCTTTCAAGCTGCAATTACGATGTTCAGGAGCTAAAGCTAGTGGTGAAGACGTTTAACGCTATTGCCGCAGTTCAGAATTATAAAGTACTCGCAGGCGCCTTGTTACGGTTAATCACTTTATTATATTGACATTCACCCCAATCCATGCCATCCTAAATCGCTCACTCATAGCCATATTTATTCAGCCCAAAAACCCAATCAAATCATTCAAAGCTGCTCAAAAGTCACATTAAAGGATAAGAGCAAAAACGTCTCTGAAAATCAAATTCACGATTTCACTGACTAAATTGAATGTGTAAGCGGTTGATTGATTCGTTTGTTTGAATGATGTTTTACGCCGCTTACGACAATCTGTCAGCTATATCTCGGCGGCTTGAGCACCTAACAATGAATTCCTGGTATTTATCTTATTAGTACTACCATCACTTCCTTTCATAGCCTGCTATCTCACATGGGTCTAGGATTATCAACCCATTGGGGAGAGACAAATAGTCGGAAAGAATGAGCGACGACGTTGGGAATCGAACCCGGGACCTCAAGATTGGCTGTCCGTCGCGTTACCAACTGCGCTATGATGGCGGCTGATTGGTTTGCAAAGACAAATAAAGCTTTTTATAGATCTTATAGGCACAATTTTGTTAAAGCGAAGGGGGTATAACTTTTGCTTTTTCAATATTTAAC
Source organism: Fragum whitleyi (assembly GCA_948146395.1). Lineage (NCBI taxonomy): Eukaryota > Metazoa > Mollusca > Bivalvia > Cardiida > Cardiidae > Fragum > Fragum whitleyi. The sequence continues at coordinate 72,169,113 of OX411543.1, read as the reverse complement.
AAAATTAGCGATAATGGATTACCTTTCTTTAATTTCATTCAAAACTCACCGCACTCATTCAATTTTACTCCGAAATCATTCCTTAATCATTCACAGTGTTTCACGATATCATGAACTGTAATATTACCTTGCATCGTCATTGGAAATCTATCCCGTGTGTGCCCGTAAGTGCCTTTTTTATCACGAAGACCATACTCGTAAACTTTTGTACAAATCAATGTGGAAGGGAAGTTATGACTTGATAATAATAATTCAAATCCTTCTTTCAACAATGTTTATCAAAGAAACAAGAAACTTCAGGTCATATTTTTTTCAACGTGCTTAAATTGACCACTTCTTTAAGATCTCATCTCAAATTTAAACATTTCCTGGCCTTCAGTTCCATTAGAATTGTGATCGTGTAAAAATGGATATAATCTCATTTTTGTGTTGATGTGTCCATGAAAAACGCGGTGGAGGAGTTAAAGCAAAATCCTCGAGCACCGCCCTCAGAATTTTCCATTTGTATATAACTTTTCCTCCAGACTTTATTCATGAACACATCACCTCGAAAATGAAATTATTTCATAATGAAATATGTTTCATTTCTTCACGTCAAATCTAATTTCAACGCGATTTTGGACCAACACTTTATGTAGAAATATCGAGTTTTTATCGGCTCAAAGCGCTCGTCTTTAGTTCTAGAATTATTTAAGACAATGAATTAAGTTCGATTTATGCCTATAATCGTTCATCTTTTTCAGATATTATGTGCCCTGTATTGTAAAGGCTGTATTCCAAAAACATGTGTTTATGTACAAATCATAGAACAAAGATTTGAATTGCGAATTGAAAGGTTGATCAAAACATTCATTTTTTTATTTGGAGATGATCTTCCGGACAAAAAATTGACATAAACGTTAAAAACAGACATTTAACGGTATGCCGCTAGGTTGCGCTGCATTTGATAGTACATGTGAAAACAGAAGAATACAACCTGTAAAAAAGCGATATATGTTCATATATATCCGAAGATAATGCATTTAAGAAAAAAATACGAACATAGACCGGCCTTAAGGAACATTCTTGTCATGTTTAATTATCTAACAGATTTCTAGTAGGGAACAAATAATCTCGCTCTCAAACAAATACCTAGGAGTCACTAAAATTCATCAACAATTAAAGTGTCACCAAGGAAACAAACGTGCCAAATAACCGGGTGTGATAATTTGAACGGTTTAAATTGAGAATAAGCTTGTCCTGCACAAGCCGTTTTTATCACAATCTATATTGGAAAGTTAAGGCAAAGGGTGGCATAAGAAACATACTCTCTCTCTCTCTCTCTCTCTCTCTCTCTCTCTCTCTCTCTCTCTCTCTCTCTCTCTCTCTCTCTCTCTCTCTCTCTCTCTCTCTCTCTCTCAACCTACCTACCTACCTACATACGTACCTATCTACCTATCCATCCATTCATCCATCCATCCATTTAATATCGCATCAGGCTCGCAATCTTCAACTATAGGCTTCACGGTATGGATCCCCGACGGCGGCGCAATTCCTTCCCTATGTTTGTCTTAATCGTAAATCTTAGTCGAGTAGCACTAAGATTTAATGGTAGTATAAAAATACTGACAATCCATTGGAGCTGCTCCAGCCGCCTCGGTACGTTGAATTTATGTAAGAGGCTTTGATAATCAATTATAAATAATCTTTCAAAGTAATAATAATAAGAAAATTTCGTTGCATTTTGGCCTGGTTCAGCAGGCCATAGGAACAACCCTGAATCCTGGAAATTGCCTAGGAAAAAGATAATCGAGTCAAAAACCGAACAACGTATGTACTACGTAGTTTTTTGTGCTCATGCACGCGCAAAAAATACGTCTTCTTTACGAAATCAACTCTTTTGCGACACGAAGTGCTTTGTGAGTTAAACGTAGTGCTTGCATATCACTTTGCTGTGCTAAAATCAAAATACTGCTAGTACTGAAGACGAGGAAACTGAATAGACGAAACAACACACGATGTCAATTTTCTGGAATATAACCTTGATTATTTACCTTGTCCTTATCATGTATACGATATAATTTCTTATATATCACTGCTAAAATAACTGCTGTGTTAAAGATACATAGTTCTTATATTTGATATTGACGGATGACCTTGCTAATAGGGTAAAGAAGAAAATGCTGTTGTCTTTAACTTTCTCATTTCTCCCTAATATTATCGACCCTTTCTGCTACAAATTTTACTAATTTGCCCACATATTGTATGTAATCTGCAATCCTTTACAAATTGGACCCGTGTAAATATTTGTTGTAATGGATTAATCTTAATTAGGAAAATTTAAAAGCCTTGCCACATCCACAAACCCTTAACCAGACGACAAAGTTTAGACTGACCCAACTTGGACAGGTTGCAGACAATAAATTAACATAAGTGTAATTTGATATATATATATATCTAGGGCAGAAATTAAAAAGTAATTGGATATGAGTATAGGGTGGACAATATTGTGGGAAAGGGAAAAATTGACCCTATCAATTTCTTGTGTTCCCACAGTAAAATACAACTTACTTCTTTATGGAATTAAAAATATTGTGAAAATAATTGTAAAAAAACGTAGACGAGCTTGTGCCCCTAGAAAAACAGCATTACTACGATTATTAGATGGGACGGAATGATCGAATGAGTAAATTGACTGACTAGTAGCAAAGCAATCAACTCAACTAAAGTTATAAATTATGAAAACTTGACTGCAAAGCGGTATCGGGCGTAGTAATCTAAACCTTGGGAATTAGTTGTTTTTTTGCGGACTCAGTGCTATATAGTGAGCATACCGTTAGACATTATTCAATTGGAGTGAGTAAGGAATATGGCTTACGATCCCTATAGGTAAGTGGAACCTTTGGTTTCCCTCGCCTAAAAAAGCCTTGCTAAAAAGATTCAGCCCTTTGATATATATATATATAATGTTGAACAAATAGATTCCAGTGAATTGACCATTTTCCAATATTGTTTTTTTTTTTTTTTTTTTTTTTTTTTTCAAGGCTTCTTGTCAGCAAATCTGTTCATGTTAATTTATTTAAGGTTTTGACTAGTTAAATTAATTTATTTAATGATGTATTTTGACTAAATATTTCCCAATGTACTATTTTGCCAATAAGGTGGGGTAAGCAGGATTAATGGAGTTCATCCTCAACTTAACCTGTGTTGCAATAAGTCAAAAGTTAGAATGTTCTCCCCATTTTAGTATACTTTCATTTTTAACTTGTTTGTTACATAATTGCTAATGTTTTCCTGCTGTTGTAACTGCAGTAACATTTGTGAAGTTCTGATTGTACTACGCCGATTATAGTGAATTTGTTTGATTGATTTTGGTTTTAAGTCGCTTTTAACAATATTTCACTTATATGGCGGAGGCTGGACTACCTAACAATGGTCTCCTGGTATTTCACCGGTATTACCATAACACTTTTGGCTAGCCTCTAGCTGCCATCCCACTTAAGTGTACGATAATCAACCCACTTTGTCACAGTTATAGTTCTTTTATCACTGCTAACAGCTGCTTTTTTTTAGAATCTATTCATTTAATCCTGATATAGAAATTTATCGATACTACTGTCTTTTCTATATCAATCAGTATTGAAAACATTTTGATCACAAGAAAAAGTAAATATCCTCATAACCTAATTCTTTCATTTTACATTTCATACTGATATATCATAAATATGTGACCCGTCATGCGAAAAGGGAACATATCATAAGTGCGAATGGTATCGACCTGGCAAGCCTGCGCGATTTGCGCTGACTGATCTAGGCCGACATTTGTCATAACTAATTGGTTTTCAAATCGAGAATGATTATTGGATACAATCTCTTTGATCTCTCCGTTTCAAGGAGTTTCAAAATAGTCTCCTATTACTCGACGGGACTCATATATAATTTATGTAAACCAATGGTTTGAAAAACATGTATAGGATGTTTCGAAATAACCCCTCTAAATCTTTGGACATCTGCTGCGGTTATATCATTAAGACCTTTGTGCGACATTTCAAGGTATATATATTCGAGACCTTTTGGCGACACCTTGTGTAATATATCTGAGACCTTTGGGCGAAAAAAAACTACAGTAACATATTCCAGACCTTAAGGCGACTTATTCTATAATATATTAATAATAATGTTCTTTATGTGCTATAAATAACCCCTCAAAATCTATGGACAACTGCTTCGGTTATATCATTAAGACCTTTGGGCGACATTTCCAAGGTATATATATTCGAGACCTTTGGGCGACACCTCGTGCAATATACCTGAGACATTTGGGCGACAAAGAACTACAGTAACATATTCCAGACCTTTAGGCGACTTATTCTATAATATTAATAATAATGTTCTTTATGTACTATGGAAGTTGTACATGTCGGATCACCCAAAAACAGACGTATGACCTAAATTTAATTACAGTTAAGAACATCGAGAAATTGATTGCTTTTCGTTTTCTAAATATTGATTTGTTTTTGTAACAAACATTGTCGCTTATAACTCCAATTTCAACTTCCTTTAATATAAAGATCAACCTACAAATTATGTACTCAAACATTTTCCTTGCAAGATAAGTATTTATTTCTGAAAGTTGCAGAAGAACTCTAAAAGCCAAGGCATTCGTTCTTATCCATTTTGTCATGTGTATACTTAATAATATTCATGTATTGTACAGACTTTGTACATACATGATAAATAAGATATTTTAAAATTAAACTTAAACAAGAGTTGTTTGTATAACAGTTATTAACTCCCCCCCCCCTCTGAGAAGGTCGTTGGCATATCCTTTGTAAATTTAAAAAGGGCAGTAACTCAAAAATATGATGAGAAGAGTAACGGTTCTTATGCACTGCACTCCCTGGAGATCCGATCTATCCACCTGTGAAGTAGAATAATTCTAGCTTATTTACTTTTTGAGATATACTCCAGACACAAATCAACTTATACGTAACGAAGGGCAATAACTGAAAAAAATAATAAGCAAGGTAGAGCTTTTGATTTATACACTGCACTTCTCCTCAATGAGATATATCCACCCATAAAGTTTCGTGATCGTAGCTATCATACTTTCTGAGATATGCTCCGGAAAAACTTCAAATTTGAAAATAAAAAAAGGGCAATAACTCAAAAAATAAACCAGGTAGTGTTACGGTTCTTATACACTGCACTTCTCCTTGATTTGACCCATTCAGTCATGAAGTTTCATGACCATAGCTATTTTGCTTTCTGAGATTTGCTCCGGACAAGAACGGTCTACAGACAGACCGACACACCGACCGACAAGTGCAAAGCAATATACCCCCTCCTCTTCTTCGAAAGGGGGGGGGATAAAAAAGTTCATTCATATTATGGCAACTCAAGACGATGATGAGGAGATGGTGCTGCCTTCGTATTTCTCTGGTCTTGCACCACCAGAACATCCTTAGCTATGCCCTATATGCTGCTCGACCCCTCTGAAGTAATTTATCACCTCTTCAGAAGCGACAAATCTTCAAGAGAATGTTGGGCAGGACAGGAATATAACCCCCGACCCGCCTTTTGAAGGCACTTTTTTCTATATTTAAAATCGCATTTTATAAAATATACACAAGTTTAAATGAGTGATCAAAGCTCACTTTTATCTATCTACCTGTATAAACAAAATTGACGTTTTATCACCGTTAAATCTTGAAAATGCTATTTCAATTCAGATACGCTATTTTGCCTTGTGATAACAATAGATTAGTATTCAATCCACAAGTCAAAATAGCGACTGAAAGGGCTTTTGTGTGAAATCGGACGCGATACATAATGGTTTATTTTTAATCGGGTATAACGCCGCTTTTATCAATCTCTCAGTAATAAAGCGGCGACTGAAGCTTCAAAATATTTAACGATTTCTAAGCAAAGCCAAAACAGGTCGTCGGTTTGATTTTTAAACTTTCTGACATCGTTTTTTCAAGTTGTAAATACGAGATTGTGGAACTAGACCGACTTTCAAAATGACGTGCTTTAAAAACCTATCCAGAAAATGTCATATTTCGTCTCACTTTTGCATTAAAGAAATAAAAAATTAGTTTGTTTTACAAGTAAGATAGATCATGGCATCGTCCTACCAGAAAATGTATGTTTTTCTGTTCACACAATTAAAGATAAATCGATCTTACACTGAGAGAAACTATTATGCTTAATTTTCGGTGGTCTATAGAGTCTGCGTCATGTCAAGAAATAACAAAGGAGAGAATGTAGAATATGCAGGATAAATAATGAAAAGACAATGTGTACGTAAATAGTGCTTGTCAAATATTTCCTAAATACATCTAAACCTTTCCACCGAAATGAACGTATACGTATTAGTATGTTACTAATTATTCGATATTATATTACAAGAAAAAAAGAAGACGTAGGGACGTGAGGGGCACCGAAAAAAAATGAATTAGTTTTTTCCCTTATCAGTTAAAATGAGCAAAGAATTTTTTTCCTTGAAAGAACCAAAAATCTTCCAATTCTATTGACAATAACCGAAATATATCATAACTGGATAGCAAAGGCCAGATGGGTTTACCAGGACAACTGCTGTCAAGCCTGCATTTTGTTTTACCACCATCCTAGCTTTCACCTTGGCCTTGAAACTTTCATTACTGAGAATAATTGTTAATATCTTTTTAATGCCCATTCTAAAATTTGGAAAAATTGCTTTCGACAGTTCTCATTGACTTTGAATGAAACATTTCTTATGATGGAGAAAAAAATTAGTCCATAGATATAAGAGTTTTCAACAAGCCCTACTGTTTCATCATAGGACAGACTGTATGTAGAAGAGTCCGACAATGAAACAACTGCCTGTGTTCGTAGCATGTTTTAGTGTCTTATGACTCAACGGTCGTGCTTGGAACAGTTTGATTGTGTTTCGGGTTTGAGGGGTAAAAATGATATAATAAGGGTTCGACATTTGCTTGTCGAGCTGTCCGCAAAAAGAAGGCTAATCTCATGTTAAAAATCATAACGAATAAAGGGAAGAGAGAGAGAGAGAGAGAGAGAGAGAGAGAGAGAGAGAGAGAGAGAGAGAGAGAGAGAGAGAGAGAGAGAGAGAGAGAGAGAGAGAGAGAGAGAGAGAGAGAGAGAGAGAGAGAGAGAAAGACAGAGACAAAGAGAGGGGGGAGAGAGACAGAAAGAGACAGGAAGACAGACAGAAGGACAGAGAGACAGACAGACAGACAGACAGACGGACGGACAGAGAGAGACAGAGAGAGAGAGAGAGAGAGAGAGAGAGAGCAGTTAATTTTAAGTAGAAAGAGGGAAGTTTTTCGAGGGAGAACCATATACTCTATTTGGTATATGTCAACCAAAGCACAGGATTCAGCACATGCTGATTTAGCCCTTGAAATATTTTTTTTGTAAACAAAAATCATCGGGTGCCAAATCCCTATGACCCATAACGGCGAACACGTAGCCCTCTTTAAAGCTGATGATTTTGGGGCTACTTCTAGTCACCCGGTCGTTGCATCGAACCTCCGAGGAAGCCTTTGGCATCTTTCACAGCCGTAGTTTTTAAGTTGGAATGCGGAGCAATTCCAACTTAGATTTAACAAAACCGCAAAATGAACACAAGATAGTTTCATTTCGGGTTTTTTGATAACACACATCACGTGAACAGGATGTGAATACACTTCGGCCTGTTTTGTTTATCTCAGCTGGACATAGACATATAGTTTATTTCATCAAGAAGTAATAATGCTAAACAATTACACAATAATCACTTCGTATAAATTATTAACACGCTAATTTATGTTTTAAACGATATTTATTGAAACTTGCGTACGAATTTACTAGTATCACATGTTTGCATTACTATATTTGGAAATCATGTGATAAGTCAAGTCCAATAAAATCAGCTGTTGACAATAGCACTAGCCAATCACGTGATCTGCTTATTTGGTAATGTCTCGACCTGTTTTTCGTAGAATTGTGGCAATAGTACATGCCAATCACGTGATCTGCTTATTTGGAAATGTCGCTACCTGTTTTTCGTAGAATTATGTAATAACTTCTTTTGGAGGTCTAGTTTCTCTTTCTGAACGCCCTTATTACACCCTTCAACAAAAAAGTTATCAAATTGTTCCGTAAACCATCACAGAAACGCGCAACATCTACAGATATTTATCTGCATTAAGAACCCGATTCAATAAATATTCTCTTTTTATTACTTCTCTAAATACGGAACCCCATTTCTAAAATCGCGCGACAATTTGACTTGATCGATGGACGCAGCAAGGATCGATGAATGTATAGATCCACAAGTTTAAGTGAGTGATCAAAGGTCAATTTTGTCGATACGTGAACACAACTCCTCCCTACCAGATTTTGATGAAACTTTCACAGAATGTTCCTAGTGTCCTGACCTAGTGCATATTGTCCGGGTTTAGTGAATATTAGCCGCGCCCTGGAAAAAGGGGCCTTCATTTAAAAAGTCTTGTGAACGCAACTCCTTCGTTTATGGACCAATTTGGATGACACTTTCACAAAATGTTCCTAGACACCTGACCCAGCGCATACAGTCTCAGTTTGGTAAATTTTAGCCGTGTCATGGAAAAAAGGGGCCTTCTTGAAAACACCATTGTGAACGCAGCGTCTCCTCCATTTCTGGAATGTTTTGGATGAAACTTTCACAAAATTTTCCTAGTCACCTGACCTTGCCTATATATAGTCGTGGTTTGGTGAAATACAGCTGCGTCATGGAACAAGAGACCTTCTTGTAAAAATTGTTGTAAACGGAACTCCTCCTCTATTTATAGACTCATTTAAAAAAAAATCTACGAAATGTTCATTGTAACCTGAATTTGTGCATGTTGTTGCAGTTAAGTGAATTTCAGTCGCGTCATGGAAAAGGGGGCCTTCATGTCAAAGGTCTTGTGAATGCAACTCCATTGACAAAAATGGCCGTATTGTTACTTTTCATATTATACAAATTGTACATTTGAGATAAAAGTTGACAGCTCTTTTTTAAGGATTGATTTGGTTGATACTTTCAAAGGTTATTCTTCATATTATTATTATTATTATTATTATTAGTTGAAGTTTAAAGAGGCATTAAACCCCATTCAATCAATCAATCATTCAATCAAACGAACAGTTTGAGCTTAACAATTTGAATAAGTAGTCTGCAAATGTTTTGAATTGTGTTCTGTCAAAAAAAGAATTGTCTACAAGTAATTTTGTGAAACAGCAGCAGAGTGACGGCGTATATTGTGACTATGGGACTGTTGTTACTCTAGCAGAGGGTTTTCCGATTATTTAGCTTTAATAATACCAATTTTCCAAGTGCAATATAGTAAAATAAAAAAAGATATACCGGAAAGAATGGATGCACCATCATTTTGTAGTTTGATTTAGCTCTAAGATAATCGTACGATTGTCGCAAAATATTTATATAATGGTATCAAATTGTTATATCTATCGTAGGACCTAACCCTAGTTTGATCGTAGCAAAAAACGATTGCTTAACCTTAATTGGTTTAGGGAGGCAAAGAATAAAGATTTTATTAGATTTTATTTAATTATACGTATTTAAATAAAAAAAAAGTTGTTTTACTAAAGACTCCGATATTCCATTCTCCAGGCGAAACTTTGATTATTGAAATTCCAGGGTTTACAGTGAATCATCTACAAAGCTGCAAAATCATAACATAACATAACATATTCTTTATTAAACCATCGCATGAAATAACATACACTATGGTAGTTCACAAACAGAATGACATAGAGTTAATTTGATAGTGATTGGATCAAGAAGGTTGATTATGATAAATATTGCAGATGCTTTAATAGAAGCATGATAGATATTTTACTGGTAATTCGGGTTAACTTGAGTTTATTATCTATCATTAGATTCGGGAAAATCGCAAACAATAAAAAAGAGAATATTTTCTGTTAGGTAAACGCAAAGTGTGAACCATCATTTCAAACAGTGAATAATTCTATAGCAAAGTATTGAAATTTCAATGTATCAAAGTGGTCTGTGTAGTAACACTGCTACGACAACGACAACTTACGCATGAAAGATTAACTATAAATACTTTCATCTGCAAGAATTAGAATGGGATAACCGAAATTTGGTACAATACGTTCCATTCAAACGCAAAGTAATAGTCAATGAGAAACAAAATCAGGGTCTCTGTTGTTGCATCTATCCCTTTGAAGATTTTTTATGAGAATTAAAGTAAAAAAAATACCCAATAAACGAATCACAATAATGATTGAAAATGATAATAATGATAGAAAGATTAAAAGTTAAGACCTCGAAACATTCACCTAAAACTTGGTACATGTGATCTTGCTCATTTCACCAGGATGTATCAGGTACAATTAGTCGTGTAATGCTCCACACTCCCGGCGCGACAGCCCGGAGTCGTTGTACGCTCGTTGAAATACCGTTTATTTCAGGACATACAAGTAAACATCTTTTTTGTCAGAATGGTGATTTTATGTTTTGTAATTTAGGGGACAGTTTACCCACTTACGCGTAAGTTTATATCAGATCACCCGCGCGTGCAGATTCAAGGGTTAAATTTTACGATACAGATTGTCTATGATTTTCAAAGATTTTTGTTAAGACCATTAACGACCATCTTTTCCACTGGATTCGCGCACGGTAATTATATCATCTGCGTTTACATTGATTTAAAGTGAGAACCAATCTATTTTTTGGCTTTTTTTCTTTAGCAGAATTATGTTCTCTTATTTCTGTCTTTTTATCATTTTTCTTTCGTCAAATTCAGGCTTGTATAGCGATTCAGGGGTTCAAACGTTTCTCGTTGTTGAAATAAATTTATTTTTATAAGCCCGTCAAAAGACGAGACATATTATGTGATCACCTGTGGTGGGCGGGAGGCGTCAGCTTCGTAAGTGGCTTGAGGTCACCGTCTCTTGAACGCATTCCAACTTATCAGTACTTTCAGTACTTTGATTCTTTTAAGGAAGCTAGTCGTGGTAAATATGATATGTAATGATAAGTGCATTGTGTATTTCAAAGAAAGTTTAATACTTGACTCAATCTTCTTTGTTACAAACTGGATGAGTTATTTTTCTTTTGAAGTAAGAATAAAAATATTAGTAATCAATGTGTTGTCAACATTAGCCTGAATACTTCTTCTTTGTAAGTGGTAAGGGATAGGATCCGCATTTAAATACTTTATATAGTAGTTATATATTATAGGTTATTGAATTTATATGGGAATTTATCCTGTCACTAGCTGTAAATATTGCCTGATAAAAGGGGGTATGATAAACTTGTTGATATCAGGTCACTTGATCACGTGACAGCTTTATCATGTCATTTGGTCACGTGACCTGCCGGATCTTCTTTTGCGGCTATTAGGTCTGAAAACAGTCCTCTCTATAATTTTTTTTCTTTTGAATCTGAGTGTTTATTTCTAACAAAAAAAAACATTTCACTCGATTCTCATATATTTTTAAAATCAAGTCGCGACCATATCGATGGCGTAGGACATGACTTATGACGTAATCTTTAAAATTGTGATGAAGCTTTTCTTGGTGTTGACATTCGACCTCGAAAACTGTCAGGATTTTAAAACATTTATCTGAATGGATTCAACGCAGATAGTATTCGCATGAGGAGGATTTCGGAGACAGTAGCTTTGCATCTGATCTCAATCTATGTCCATATGTCCATCCTCTGATTTAGAGCAAGGAAGGCATTGAATTGAGATTTTCTTTAAGCTGCATGACAACAAAACTTCTGAGGAAAAAGGACGTTTGAGATTGCGAAAATCACCAGATTAATATCTTCTTAATCATAAAGGTATGAAAGTATTACAGTTTTCTTTTGTTAAATATTTTCTTGCTACAGCATTAGAAATCTTTTCAATTATCGAGTTCTTAAGCCGTTAGCAATCACCCAAACTCCTCCACCCATTCACCCTTATGGCGAGGACTCGCCGATATCGAAGTTGTAAATCGGGAGCGGATTGTATTTTCGTAAATAAATAAATTAGAGTTTAGAAAACGATTGTAACAGGATAAATAGAATAGATGATAGGTGACTTGAGATGGAAAAGTTTATCGGGCTCGGCTGCGGAATTTATCCGGTTCGCCTCCGGCTCACCAAATAAATTCCTACGCCTTGCCCGATAAACTTTTCCATATCAAGTCACCAACCATCTATTCTCTATATATTGTGTCGGACGAGTTCTTTTGGCAGAGTGCCCGAGCTTGCGAGGGCGACTACGCCAAAAGAACGAGTCCGACACAATATATTCCCATTTAAATTCAATAACCTTTTTATTGTATACTTTGATATTGTTGGACGATGTCCACTTCTTATTTATTAATTTTTTACATCACCTATACTTCAAGAACGATTTTTTGTTTAAAATTAAACCACTTTTTATAACAGCTACGCCATAGACCTTTTCCCGCAAAATCCTTTCCGTTATATTTTTACGTTCGGATGAATACATCCGTTGCTATGAAGTAACAGTGTAAACAAAAAGGACGGCGGACATTTTTGTGTCGATTCGCATTTTCGATTTTTAAATACGCGTTGATTTCGACTTACTTTGAACAAAAATGAAATAAATATATATATAAAAACTTGTTCATTTGTTATTCCTACCAGTTACATGTTCCAGAACTTACTCAATTGGCTTTCTTGATACCGGGCCAGACTAGCGATAGTCACGAAGGACAGGACGGAGTGAAAGACGAGATAAAAGAGAAAGATAGAGAAAAAGAGAGAAAGATACTAGAATTATGATAGACACCAAGGGATGGTCATGAATCAGTTTGAAAGAGTTATAAAATAACATAGATAAAGGAGAGACAAAAACAGTGATTTGGAAGAAATTTGAGGGGGGGGGGGGTGATCTGAGGAAAGACGGAGAGGGGGAGGGGACGAAGTGGTTGATTTCTCGGAAAACGTTTTCAAATAGATAATAACAAACAGTGATGTATTGCCCTTCAGGCATTCAAAGAACTTGAAACGTATGTCTTTACTCTGACAAAACTATTTCTCGAATATTTGATGCAAAAAGACGGTGATTTTATGTTGACTTACGGCGAGGTAGCAACCAGAAAGTAGTCCAGTCAATTTGTGCACGTGAAAAATATAATCTGAGTGCAATATCAAAGTATGCAATATCAAAAAATATTGCATACTTTTCTCCCGTTCAAATACATAGAGACAATATCAAAGTATATAATAAATCCATATATATATGGTTTTAATCCTGCTGAATCTAAATTTTGTTTCAAAAGAATTATCAATTTTTGAGGTAATGCTATCAGTTTGGGGTTCTGTCAGATGTTTTCTAAACAATAATTAGATACAAAGCATCCAGTATAGGCAAAGATGATATGCATATAAGGGCTGTCTGTTCTTAGTCTAAAGTGTCTGCAAAAGTTAACTACATGAGAGTGATTAAGTATTTTTTAAAAATGAAATTCTTTTGTAGATATTATGTGTCACTGAATATACCGGATACAAAATATATGCTATAAATCAACAATGAAAAAAAGAAAACAAATCAGGGATAGCTGCTGGAGGGTATATTGGAAGTACTGGTGTGAGAAATGCCAGGAATCGATTGAAAGGTGCTCCAGCCGCCGCGATATAGCTAAAAGATATTTGGAAGCGGCCTAAAACCCATTCAAACAGACAAAGGTCAGAAAAAAGATCTCTTCATGACAGCCTTTTTGTACGTAAGTTACAAAAAAAATCAATAAGGGGTTTTAATGAATTATAAAAAGATTATCAAAACAAACCCATAAAATAACTAAACAGAATAATCAACGCGAGTATAGTTCGAACCAGGAATGCAAGGGTGACAAGCTACTGGCTTAACCACAAGACTACGAGGCCATCTGTTAAATTGATGAAACTTAAACCTTATAAAACAAACAGAGTGAAGTGGCTAGTGAATCTCCTTCGCATTTCGGAAAATCGTTTTTAATTCTGAATTTAAATTTATAATTACATGAATAGTGACTCTAAATGTAAACGATAGCTTTACTCGAGTCATTTAGACAGAAGAATAGATGTATTCGTACAATACCATTGGTTCCGACTTGATCAAGTGGCTCAGATGAGTTCAACTCTTGATAGGGGCAAACAATTAAGACGCTTATTATCGGATGTAAAGAAAATGTGCACATTATGACATTGAAAACATGATAAATAGATAATGTATTTTTGCATTACATTTATGATCTTCAGTAGACAGCTAAATATCCAACGTGCAAAAATCGTTTCCAGGCTTACCCCGATTTCAAAGAATAGACTCTATCGAATTTCATGAAAGATTTCAAGCTCAGATATCTGACTCTCCGGTGTTGCATCTTTTAACTCTTATTAGATAATGGGTCCGAAAAATGTTCATTTATGTACTATGGATGTTGTACATGTCAGATCACCCAAAGGCAGTCGTACGACTTAAATTTAATTACAGTTAAGAAAATCGAGAAATCGAATCTCATTCCGATCAAATACATTCTAAGTCACCCATTCAGCGATCCATTCACTCACTTAAACCATTCAAAATCACTCCAAAATCAAAAAATAGATAAGATCATCAACTTAATTCAAAATAACAACGACTCCCTTGAGGGGCCCGAGACCGCTCTACTGACTCTTTGAAAAGCCACGCCTTGATAGTGCCAATCAAGATATCCATAAATAAGAGAGGAGTAGTGTTGACAAGGAAAATTACTTTAATGTCCCTTTTCCTATGAGGCCGCATAATTGCACCAAATGCAAATTTGTGGCCATGGTCACGTGAGAAATATTTTTCTTAATTTTCAATCTATGCATAACGAAGTTTTGTAAACATTAAATGATAAATATGAAAAAAAAAACTTTTTTCCATGACACAGCATGTCAAAGTAAATGTGGCTATTATCACATAATGAGAAAAATTCTGTTAGGTTTTTTATGAAAAGGAGTGTAAAGATTGATATACATTCTAGGCCCTTTTTATCATGATGCGTCATGTAACTAAACAGCCACAAAATGCACAGTCACTGGAAATGGAATATTTTGTGAAAGCTTCATATAAATGTATCCATTGATTAAGGGGGAGTTTTGTTCAAAAGAAGTTAAAATTTAGGACCTTTCTTCTTTGACGCAATATAAAATCACATTAACATGCACATGGTCACATGATGTAAAATACTAAATGAATTTTCATTAACTTCCATGAATAAATTAAGGAGTTGTGTTAACAATAATTATACATGTAGGTGCTTTTATCGTGACGCGGCATATAACTAAAGAGTCTCAAATGCACAGAGTCACTAGAAATGGAAATCCATGAAATTTTCCAAATGCTGCCCCCGAGTTACAAAATTTAAGAATAAAAAAAAATGTATGAGATATTTTCCTTGTGTCACTTTTCGAAATAATCCGGCTACTTTCAAAACATTACGAAAAAGTCACTATTTGGCAACGCCGTGCATGTTCTACACTGTTCCAAACCATGTGTCTGCACATTTAAAAAAAAGTATCTACACTGGTTCAAAATCTCCTCAAAACCTTTTTATATATACACTGTACCAATGAAAAAACGGTATATTTCTACACGGGACCGTTGTCCATTTGCAAAAACTAGAAATATCATTTTCAACAATGCCTTTTTAGAGCTGTCAAAATTTTGGTTTGTTTGTGGAGGGTTGGGCTTACTATAGGTCGTGGGACATTGGTGATTGTATTTTTAATGAATCCAATATTATGAAATGGATCTTAGGATCACCGTTTCAATTTCGGTTTTTACTAATAACACAACTTTATCTATTGAATCAAAATTGTGTTGTTAGCATCGCGAGAAAACAATGGGAAAATAAGCAAATTTGACATTTTATTTTGGTTACAATGTCTATTGTTAAACACCATCAGAGGAATGAACCTACATTTTTCCGATGGAAAATGCGCTGACGTTGCGCAAGTTACTGGTGAACTTAACAAAAACGTCGACATTGTTACAGCCTGTTTTTCTTTTTTTTCTTTTTTTTTTATCAAATCCTCTTTTTTGTCGGAAATTAATGAAATATACACCAAACTTTGCATCAAATAACATTCTGCATGATTACTTGGTAAGATCCGTATTATGTTGAAATTGCATACGTTATTTTGGCTTTTAAACGTATAAAAATAATGAAAAACGACGTGTCCTGCGTTACACTTTCCTCCGGTCGAGGTCTTTCATTTTGCTGTTTCAATTACTTGGCCGTATACATAATAATAACTTTATATCTGGGCGAAGAAGTAATATCTCTGGTTTCATTAGTGTTGATTTTTAAAATGTAGTTGGAAAAAATGAAGATCGCACGAATGATAGAGCTAAAAGATAAGAGCTGTAACGACGATGTAAGTGAAGTCGCGTTCTTGTATATACTGTTCTATGTAAAGTGTACTAATCATACTGATTTTTACATTAAAAAATACATTTTCTCTATAGATAAGAATAGTGTGAATAAATTTACCTCTTGAAGCGCCGTTGAGAAGCATAGCGAAAATACAAAAGTCACCAAAAATGTCCCTCTGTCATTTTTTGACGTTGATGACTAAAGTAAGAATATCATGAATTAAAAAGAACTATTCGAAGTAAGATTTCTTTAGTTGTAAGATCGATTGATTCAGATATACGCGATTTCTTCGGAATCATCTTTTTAAATCTAAATTGAAAGTCCTTGATTTAAATGATAAGTTCTAGTCAATAATCTGAAATTATGTATTACTTGTAAATCAAACTCTTATTTTTGGACCGTTAGAAATATTTGATATCGCCCGTATATCTTTACTTTGAATGAGTATTTCAAAATCCCACCGAATCAATCCTACTCTGCATTTAATCATTGGATCTGCGCCGGAATCTTCGAAAATCCTTGTCCATTTCGTCTCATAAAAAATTACATACTTTTTGTATTTGAATCTTGGCAAAGATTAACAGCATTTCAAAATAAAGAAATATATCGCTTGCTAATGTTGGCGTGAAGATAGTTTTGTTAAAAAGGAACGTTATATGTACACTGACGTCAAAACTTTTTGTAACGCAAAGGGTCACCAGTATTTTGCGTAACGTCGCTACACTTTATTGTTATTTACGTCCGCCATCTTGTATGTTTCTACACCGGAAACTTCTTACTACACTGTACCAGGTATACAACTGTTTCTGGCGCGTTCTCAAACACCCACTTCAATAACCGATCGGCAATTTAAAAAAAAAAACCCGTACAGATATAGATTTGAGGGTCTAAATAATTGTTTGGCGCACAAATAAGAAACCAAATTTTGTTGCAATACGCTGCCTTCTTCTGCATTGTATTTTATTGTTGTTGTTATTCATATGCAAAAATGCACGGATTGACGATTTCTCATTAAACAACAAAATACATGTGCAAGCATTATAAGAGTATAAGACCTTATCACTGCAAAGACGAAAACACAACTTTCAATTTGTTAGTTCTTAAATGAAATTCGCCACCTTTTATTCGGATTAATAATATACAAATATATATTCAACCCGGTGAAAATAAAGAATAAGATTAATTTCGGGTTTTGGCGTTTGATCTGTGATAGGTACAAGAAGAATTATTTATTCAGCATTAGGATAAGAAAATCTATTCAATACAATATGCAACGTGCAAATAATGTTAAGAATTTAACCTACCAGAATACAATGTAATTGCAGTCATGGCATAATCTAATGGGTAAAATAAAGAACCTTAAATATGATTGACAATCTACGGTTTTGTCCTGAGCAGGGCACGGGCTGCATAGACGGGAAACTTGTTATGGAAAGTAAGCAGGGACAGATTTATATGAACATGTCTCAAGCTCATGACTTTTTCATTCATCTCACTCTCACTCAAATGAAAGTCACTATGAACATGATAAAATTGAAAAGTGTCAAGTCGGTTTGTAATTACTTATTATAATATGCAATTAATATAAAACAGCGTTACTACCCGTCGTTCGGCTTGAAATGTACATTTCATGTTTACAAATGATATTTTAAAGAAACAAAAACAATTCAATGTCTCCCAATGGTACGTGCATTCTACTTTTACTTGTAAAGTAATGTAACAAAAGTTGATATCAAAGGCTCCTCAACATCAAACTTATTTAAAAACACCTCCAAACAGAGCATTTGGCACAATGAAAAAGTCGCAAAATGTGATTATATCGATATCGGGACAGCAGCCTAATTTTCATCGTACAATATAGTTTGCCTCGCTTTCATCGTCAAAATTGGTTGTCTCGTTTCGGAAAAAATCATATTGCACATTAGCCTCGCCTTTGTCGTACAATATGGATATAGATATTTCACTCTCACGTGACGCAAAATAAGCGATGTCATTGGTCTAAATTGGTAATGTGTGAATGTTATTTACAAGCTTGTCTCCATAAGGATGTAAAAACGAACATGCTTCATTCCGTTACAAACTAAAAGTCTTATTTTTCACATTTTAGTTAACTTAAATTCAAATGCAAACACACTTTTATTTATTTAATTCCCTTAATCTATTAATTAAAAGTTGCTGTCGAGTATTTGTTGTTACATGTATATATTTATAGAAAAAAATCCGTTAATCCAAAATTAACGAAAAACTTCAGTTATGTTACGAAAAAACACTTGTTTTCAACATTTTATTTCATAAACAAGTGGTGATAAATTAAGTGTTAAAAGTAACTGATGAGTAAAGAAAACCCATGATGTAACACTCTTCTCGAAATAGCTAGCTGCTGCTTTTCAGAATTAATGAGCCGCAGTAAATTGCTATTAGATATGGGCCTCTCTAATTGGTGAAAACATGCATATAGCTCCGCCCCTATAGTACCTGGACCCTTTCAGCAAAGAGAAAACTATCTCGATAAAATTAAGATTGCGTATTGTATTACTTCTCTGGTCAGTCTATCAAAAAAGAATAAATCGCACGCGTTGGCGCATAAATGACGGCATCTGCCGGTATTGCAGTTTCATAAACCGAATATGTTTAAATAGTCTACCGTTTCTTATAGAAAGCCTTTTTGGGTCTAATATGAATATAACTAGTTTATCTTTTTTTTTTAATTGAGCCGGGCGTATCATATTCCACTTTTAAATTAACGTTTTTACATTCTTTCCGAGGAATGTTTTCTCCTACAACTCGACGTGCTAGAAATAAAACTAAACTTATGCATGGCCCTAAAATAAATTACACGAAATTATAAGTTGAGTTGTGTACTTGAGGGAAAAGAATAGTTCGTTACTACAAGAATGATTTCAGCAATCACTGTGGAAAAAAACGTCTTGCCCAAAAGGCTTTTGCTGATAGCATTTCATATATTTCATCTGTAAATTAAAGAAACTCGATTATATCGGTCAAGCGTTACTGAAACCAGCTTTACGTTCAGGCCAGGAAAAGTCCCAAGTGGATGCTTCTGTCTTAATTTAGAAATAATATCCTTTTTATTTGGGTAATCCAGGATATCCTAGCATTTATGAAGCAGTTGAGGGCACTGTTTATCATGAATAAAGGAAAACAAAAACGTCTGTCCGTAACGAAAGCTTTCGTCACACTTTTATCAACAACTTGAATTTGATATTGTGTATCAGATAGAGGTCCTATATGTCGCTTACCGAATACAGGTCTGTCGGATATTTACTCACTGTTTTTTACTTATTTTCGGACTTTAAGTGGTATTATGAATCACAACAACTTGAAATTTGTTATGGTGACGTGCATTGGTGTGTCTGTGTGCGCGCGAACGTGTGTGTGGGGGATTGGTTCTGCTTCATTCAAACGTAACAATTTATATATTTCAAATATTTCGATAAAGGTTTACATACGAAACTTCTTTATAGTTTATGCACTTACGTTATTGATCCAAAATCGGCTTTTATAGCTCCTATTAGAATATATTCATTTAATTCTGGTATAGACATTTATAACACTAAATTTGAAACCTGGCCATTTTATTTCAATCAAAATTGCTAAATGTTCGCTCGATAGCGAAAAGTAAATATGTGTCCCGTCATGCGAAAAGGGAACATATGATAAGTGCGAATGGTATCGACCTGGCCAGCCTGCGCGATTTGCGCAGACTGATCTAGACCGTCATAACTCAAGTTATGGGATTTCCAAATCGAGAATAATTTTTCTAGCTTTGTATATATTTTCTAAATCGGGTTCATCCGATTAATATATACTGTTTTCTAGACATCCCATCAGTTGGACACATTACTTTTTTACAATTTTCCGCTGAGCAATGTGTTCGAGCCAAACTATGTGTTTTCAAATACCGAAAAAACGACCTTTTCAGTCACAATCTACAACTTTTTTTATCTTATTTAATTTTGCTACAAATAAAGAAGAGGCTAATACAAAATTTGGTGTTATTTCGCTTTTAGTAATTACCAGTTAAGATTTTCTGTTGAGTAAAGGAGTTGAAACGTACAATAGGTTAACTGTATAATAAATTTGTAGATTTTCTGTTGAGTAAAGGAGTTGAAACGTACAATAGGTTAACTGTATAATAAATTTGTAGCAGTTACAGTATTACGGCTCTGGTTTTTTTCTCTAACGGTCAATTATCAGTTGTAGGGCTGACAACCAATCAAAAACTGTTAATATTATCACGTGGTCAAAACCCACGCTTACCGAGGCTAGACACTTACATTTTGCGTCTTATTCATTGAGCTATTTGTTCAAGACAAACAAGGCAGAAACGACCTTTTTAGATTCAATTTATAATTTTTAACTCTTTCCATTTTGCGACGAAAAAGGAAGATGCTTATACATAATTTGATATAATTTTCGTTTTAGTAATAACCAATAAGTATTTTATGCGTTTTTTACAAGCTTTTCGGTTGAGTAAAGGAATTGAATTTATCTTCGTGCTGTTCTAATTTGTTGTTCTCAAAACTGTTTAATGTGATCAATGTCAATCCCTGCGGAGAGGATATATTGTGAAAAAGGGGAAACAACTTCTTATATTTCATAAAAGAACAACAATTTTACTCAAGCCGTAGTTACGAGATTTTATAACAACACCTACGAAATATTGTTTGTCCGATATTGCGTCATTGTTAACTGGATAAAATCGTTCCCCATTGTGTTCTAACTTTAAGCTCTTTGTCCACTGGACCAAGGCTAAATAATTTTGTTGAAATTTCATGTGCATCTCTACTGTTACTGTGCCTATAGACAGTAGAGACGTGACCGGGATTCGCCATATTCTGCCTCTATATAAATGCATCCCTCAGGCATCAAATTGATGCCGGTTCTACCCCTTGACGTCTGACCGTATAGCACAGTTGGTGGCATGTTGGATAATCAATCTTAGTTGAACTGGGTTCAGTCCCAAGTTGAATGGAAATGTTTTTTGACATATCTCTCAACTTGAGTGGATATAATTCTGTAAACTCCAGGTGGATGAACTGGCGATGTCCTCGAAAAGATGGAGTGTTAAGACAAAAGAAAAACTCACAAATTGTTGCAAATATGTTACCAACTTTTACTGTCCAAATTTGAGCCCTTTTGATTGACGAAACATTGCACTATCCCAGCCTCTCAATGAAGCCCGATTTACAGTGCTGACAGCACTTTGATTTTTATTTGCCTTCCGGATGACATCTACCGGACATAATCTCTTTATGCTCTCAATTTCAAGGAGTTCCAAGATGGTCACCATTTGCTTGATGGGTCTCATGTATTATTTATGTACACCAAAGGTTTAGAAAACATATATAAGATGTTTGGAAATAAGTTGTAATTCTACCTATAACTTAAGGTCTGCAACCCGTCATGATATTACAAACACAAGGTATAAGACATCCTTTAAGAAAAAAGCGTTCTCTTATGCCAGTATGGAATAAAATTCCTATTTTCATTAGAGAAGCGAAGACAATTTACAGTTTCAAAAAGAGAATAAAGAGTTATTTACTTGACCAACAAAATATATAATTATATCGTTATTGAACCGTCCAGCAATAGGTGCATCCAAATTTTATGTGTGTCTGTCCGTACGAGATTGTATCAATAGTATATCATACTCTATTTACTGTTTGAAAAATTCCATGTTTATTGTTTTATTATAATGATAGTGATTAAGTGAGTAAGCGAGTGAGTGAATGAGTGAGCGATTAAGTGATCGAGAATGTGAGAAGGGGTCGATGGGTGTGCTTGAGTAAAGGAAAGGGTGGGAGTTTTGGATTGAAAGAAGGCAACATTGTAAAAAAGACACTTTTCTATCTCATTGTTGGTTGAATTTGATGTCTTTATGTTTTACCTTCTCAAAATAAAGATATTATTATTATTATTATTAAGTTACCCCTCGAAATCTTTGGACATTTGCTTCGGCTATATCATTAAGACCTTTGGGCGACATTCCGACGGCATATATGGTCGAGACCTTTGGGAGACACCTCCAGTAATTTATTCCAGACTTGTAGGCGGCATATTCGATAATATATTTTAAAGAATGTACTTTATGTACTATGGATGCTTTAGTACTACACAGAGACAGTCGTATGACTTAGTTCTAATCATCTCTCCTCAAGCGTTACCGAAACCAGCTTTGCGCGCAGGCTAGGAAATTGCTAGCAAGCGTCTCGCCATCTTTAATTAGACATTAGCTCTCGGATTTTCTACGAAATCAGTCGAGCTAGTATTTGGTTAGTCGTCACTCAGGTCTAAACAAAGTTCATTCATATTAAGGCGACTCAATTTGGGGTGATCATGATGCCCCCGTATATACGATATTTTGCCTTGTGATAACAATAGATTAGCGTTCAATCCACTCGTCAAAATAGCGAATTCTACCGAAAGAGCTTTTGTGTAAAATCGGACGCGATGCGTAATGATTAATTGTTTGAATCGGGTATAATGCCGCTAAAATAATCACTCAGAAATAAAGCGGCGACTGAAGAATTCTAAAATTTCATCCAACTTTTGTAGTGTTTTAAATTAGATTATTAATACAAACAGGGTCTCATGCAAAACATTACTTTGTTTTGTCATATGGAAACGGTTAAAAATTTCAAAAAAAAAGTCGTTGGGGGTAAATAAACCTCATTTGTGATCCAATGCCGGTCATACCGGGCTATGTTTTAAAGACAGGGCCAATATTGCTAAGCAATGTTTTCAAAAACATGTTCTTGTAAATTAATATGTTTATTTCACAAAACTGAAGCAGACAACTTTTTTCCTTAAGTGTTTATCCTAGTGTATAAAGAAAAGTTATATACCTTGGTTTATTTGACCCGGATTTGACCTTTGCGGAAAAATGCTTGATAACAATTTCCGACATATTTCATCAATTAACATGATATATAGTACATTCAATACCGTTTGTTATTCATTCCCTGTGAAAATACATGCGAAACCGAGTAGGGAAATATAGATTTTTAATTCATCTAAATAGCGGTAAAAATAAATATCACTTAATATTCTTCCTGCGTAAAATAGTGATCAATCTTTATCATCTTTTGATTCAAATCGTTTCATTCTTCGATTGAATGTTGTAATCCATCATTTAGACAAAAATGGAGAAGGAGAGATAATGTATACATGATTATAAAATATAAATAGAATCAAAATGTATTCTAGTCCAACCGCGGTATCCGAAAACGCGGGAAAATGTGGTATAGCCAGGAGTGGGGATGGGGCTGAATTGAATTTAAGAAGCGTGAGATAATGGTACTTAATTACAAATGCAATCACCTTTATACCAAAAATAGTAAAGAAACTCACAAAGAAAAACATTTTTTCCCTATCGATATTTAATGCTTTTTGTCGTTTCAATAAATGTATCTTCATGATGAAGTCGGTTTCAAAAACATGTTTCTTTTTACGCTATGACACATGACGTTTACCGATGTAATTCAACGGATGGTAAAATGCCAGTAGTTTTGCGTTTCTTTAATCGTTCAGTATAGTTAGAGACCGTGACAACAAAAAATCCTTGGTCCAAATTTATCTATAACAACTCGTCGAAAGTCTGTTTATAAACATTCAGATAGCGTGGTTAAGGTGGAAGAGGACAAAAGGGTTTTTTGAGAAAAGTGCATAAAAATTGGTATCTATGGAATCGTTGTGTTAGCGCGATCTCAACGGTGTATGTTTTTTAACGTTCAATTTAGAATTTACGTTACCATGACGTCGTTAAAAAGACGTTTTCGCGCGTTTTTCACAAATGACCCTAAGCGTTCTTAAACGCTTACCCTGATCGTATTTTAGGTGATTCAATTCAATGGAATACACCAAAATGAAGTTGAATGAATTGGGAATATTGGCGTGTAATTAGAACATTGTTATATTTAAAGATAGATACACGAGATTGAATTAAAGTTAAATTTTAAATTGGCGGCCCAAAAAAATAGCTTTAAACTTATTTTTCAAAAAAATAGCCCGATGAATTGTTTTTGAAATTGAATATATTTTTGTCTAGCTTCCTTTTTATATGCTCGCATCTTTTTGTGACGTTTTACCGGACGGAATTTCTACAACCGGGGGTCAAAATTTATTACCCTTACGTCGAATGTTGGAAAAGGACAAACGCGGTACGTCGAAAAATTCGCTTAATTCTTTTGACAGACTTCACAAAAAGTATTTATTTGATTTCTGTATATAGAAAAATCAAATGTGAAAAATATTTTTCGTTTTTCATAAACATGCATAGAGGTTTTCCAATTTTATTTGAACTCTTATCACTGCACCCTCAAATAGTCTTTGAACTTGCTAATAAATGGTAACGTCATAACGTCGAGCTTGTGAAATAAGTTGATAAATATATAATACGTACTTAGTGTTTTGTATGAAAAAAAAAATCTAACGAGGTTGGGATAATCGAAAATTGCCAAGGCTCTGCCGAGACAATTATCACTTCTCACAGCCGAGTTTGATATTTTTTTTCATACAATACACTAAGAACGTATTATATTTATCTTATAACCTATATTTTTCTTGTTTTCGTCGGTCTTTCTAACTGAAATGCAAGTTTCTAAAAATAACCACATTATATCATTTTCTAAAAATAACTATGTGATATCATAAAAAATATCATATGGGATGTGACTGGGTATAACGTGCCACGCCGACACCAGAAGGTTCGTGGACACCTGATCGATTTTTTCGATACGGAACTAACGGTGGAGCAACTTTTTTGACTGATCTATAAACCGAAATAATCATTTTCATTTCAATTTTTAGTATCACTGTCGAGATAAATGGTTCTTCTTTTAGGAAATAAAAGAAGAGGGTAAAAACTAAGCCAAATGAGCGAGTTCTAGCCCTAGGAGTGAGTGACTTTGCTCAATTTTTAGGTTTGTCATTAATTTTTTGTCAAACAACCTGACTATTCTTCATTGTTTGTGTTTGTCTAAGAGCATTTATGTGTCCTCTACACGCATACCAAATTTCTCGGCAAAAGATCCACATAAAGCGAAGATATTCGTACTTTTATTGGCCTGGGTAGCGAAAAATATGATAACTAGACCCCCCCTGATTTTTTTTTTTTTTCGTTTAGAAATCGACACCAGAATTTGTGGATAGGGGGTGTCATGTTATCATATTTTCCGCTACCCAGGCCAATAAAAGTACGAATATCTTCGCTTAATGTGGATCTTTCGCCGAGAAATTTGGTATGCGTGTAGAGGACACATAAATGCTCTTAGACAACCACAAGCAATAAAGAATAGTCAGGTTGTTTGACAAAAAATTAATGACAAACCTAAAAAAACAAGCAAAGTCACTCACTCCCAGGGCTAGAACTCGCTCATTTGGCTTAGTTTTTACCCTCTCTTTTTATTTCCTAAAAGAAGAACCATTTATCTCGACAGTGATACTAAAAATTGAAATGAAAATGATTATTTCGGTTTATAAATCAGTCAAAAAGTTGCTCCACCGTTAGTTCCGTATCGAAAAAATCGATCAGGTGTCCACGAACCTTCTGATGTCGGCGTGGCACGTTATAGCCTGTGGATGTTATCATACGGATATTTGTATAGTTATGAGATAAAAGTCGATTTTCATTTATAGCGACGTCGACGTAAAACTTATTGAAGTCACCGATCGGCAAAACTTGTGTTAGGTAAATTCACGTGTACCACGAAGTTCTCGGTGTATTGAAATAAAATTTTGAGGGCCCTTTCCTCAAATACCATTGAACATGTCTGTGATTTTTTTTATTCCAATAGATCGCGTAAGAATTCAAATAAACATAGGAAAATATTAAGTGCAATTCAAACGTCAAAGACATAGTTTTAACGTCAAAATGACAATTTTTAAATCCGGAATATAAAAAAATCAGCACGGTGAAAGCTTTTCAAACTTGTCCTGTTCATCGAACTAGAATTGTAGAAAATAATACAAAAAAATTGAACACATTTCATCAGGCCATTTTTATAAAATTTTGTTAAAAGTAAGATTTTTTGAACAGTAAAAAATGTGAATATTGATTTCAAGCAACTCATTTGTCTTTATATTTAGTTACAAATGTTTTAATATAGCATTTGCGTTTTGACCATGCATTAAGGTTCATTTTGGTACAATTTTCGGAACAAAAACATCTTAAATTTAATCGCAGAGCGCATTTAAATGGGGCTAAGGTAGTTTGTAGAAAGCGCGCCAAATCGTCATTTTTACGACGTCATGGTTACATAATTTGCAAATTAAAAATAAAAAAAATATACGCCGTTGAGATCACACTAACTCGGAGTTTATATATATGCCAAAATTTAATCACTTTTCTCAAAAAACGCTATTGTCCTCTTCCACATTAACCTATAGTCGATAAGCAAATACTACGGCTTGTTATCCTTTGCCGAATCCATTTTAAACTTCGAGTACAACAATTATACCCCCCCCCCCCTCACACACACACAAGTTTTGGTAACCTAAACTATCACTTACAGATTGCACTAGTTGTGTAGAAGGTCGAAATTTCCATACAAATACATTGATGTTAAAGTTTGACCACACCGCTTTATTTCCAATAAGCTAGATATACTAAGAAAAGTTGAAATATGACCCAAATCATTCGCCTATTCAAAAATGAACATAATGAGTATCATCTCTACAATAAATACTTAATTTTTTGAATGTTTTTCTATCATTATATTATAATATAATAATAGGTTTAACCTATGGACGGGAATAGTTGTTTAGATTTAACAAAGTAAGGTTGCTGACTTAAATAAAAAAGCGTCTTCAGGCTGACATTTTGCTGTATGGAAAGTGGTTTGGAAAAATCATCAAATTCAACTTGTCTCTCTGATCTGATAGTGGGATTTGCCGTCGTTTTTAACATTTTCAGTCATATGTCGGCAGCTGGAACTCATATCATCTAACAAATTCTACCATGATTACGTTCTTTACTAGCCGATTGCGAGCTGATTTCCCGATTAGGTTTACGATCATCCACCCGTTGGTGGGAGATAGATAAACATGACACAGATTAAAATCTACATGGAAAATACTGCCAATGGAATATAAACTAGTTAACTCTTTCAAAAACGATTAGGATGAGGACCCGGAAGGTTGTTGTATAACATAAATCTAGCTAAGGAGATGAAGCTGCAACGATTTCGAAGTCAAACAGCCGATATTGATCATATATCTCATTTGAAATGAGAGGATTTTCTTGGTGAAAACTTAAGAGGGTGGGCTAGTAGAAGCCAGGGCCCCCGTCACGAATTTAGGAATTGCGTAAGTCTTAACTATAAATGATACGATTACGGCGAGTTGTGGCACCATATTTGAAAGAAACCATAGCAATAACGTTTAAGGAGTCGAAATGCGAATTTTGCCGATATATTTCCTTTCTTTCCAACCTAATCCCAATTTTTATTCCGTCGGTAGATAGAGATAGCAATGACGTTGTTTTAGAGGAAAAAACCTAGCTTTTTATTTCCCCAAACGCGTAGAATGACGTCATTTGTTGAAAGTATACACATCGTCACTCGAACAAGAATTTAAGGAAAATCGTACAACTTTTTTAAAGATAAAACTGATTCTTATGCTATAATATTTTCATTTACTAGAAATATTATTTTGATATAGATCATTTAAATATCATTGAAAAAGGAACAAAATAATAAAAAAATAAATGAAATAAATAGAAATTGCAAAAACCTCCCGAGATAACATCCTCCATGTAGGCTGCCATTGTGTTGACGAAATGAAACTTTAATGGTATATGCTTTGCTTTTTGTTTATTTCAATGTTTCACACGCGTTTTCAAGAAGCGGGAAAAGCTGCAAGCTGTTTTGCGTTATATTTTCCGTATTATATTTATTCACATAAAATATACTGAGCGACTTTAAAAACGCAATTCTTAAAAACGTCACTTAAATGCAAATATTTGTGAATAGACTCGCACTTAAATATACTTAATTTGTTACTTTAACAAGTGACCTTTAGTCTAACATCAATGTTATTTTGAAACATTCTCTTGTATTCCCAATACAGGGACACTTTTAAGCATACCCACGAGGGTTGAAATTTCTCCATAGCCCTACTGCTTGAACGGTATTTTCTTTTCAAATGAAACAAAAGCCAAACAAATTTCAGAGTTTGGTTGAATGAATCTAGGGGTCAAACAAATCATGAAAACTGCGTTTAAGCACGTTTGGTGCAAAGACAAGACCAAAACGTCGTCTTTTTGACCAGAAATGACGTCACTTACACGCTTTACCATTCCGTTCGTAGAACCACAAACGTTGTTCATGTGAATGCGGTTTTGGCAAACATAGTCTGTTCACGCTTTTAATCCCTCATCAGACAACTCGTTTAGAATTGAGATGCCATTTTAAGCGCGTGTACGATATGATACTAACGTCATTTTAACGCGTTAAGTTTTCTGAAACTCCTTTTTTGCAAGGTCCTACCTTACAGATGTTTAAATATTGAACGAATTAATCAATAATTTTTATTCTAATCGAGGTAAATGACGTTCCGATTCTAAGGAACACTTTCCCTTTTCACATACTTAATTAAAAGTACATTCTTTGCAAAGCGAGTGAGTTGATTTCGCTTCTTTTAATGGTTTTTGAAATGTCTATTGTTTATAACCCGCCACACTTCTGATTTGTTAAATCAACCGAACATGAAAAGTGCAATGACAAAGAAAGAGTGAACTGTAGATTGCTATGCCGAAACTAACCCAAGCGTCAAATCAAATCAAGATTAAGTCGATTCAACAGAGGATTTTGTTTGTATGATTTCAGCTAAATTAAGTTAAACCAAATCTTCTTTTCTGTACTCAAATTTTAAATTTACTTTGTTGCGTTTTTAAAGTCGCTCAGTATATATTTCAGGTTAAAATATTTTAATAAAAATAAATTGTATCCTTTTTCGCTAGCCGTTCCAGCCACGAACATAAATCATGGGAACTTTTAGTGCTGTTTAATATCATTTTCAACAATTTGTCTCCGGTTATCTCTCACACTAGCTGTACCATTATACCCTTTCCGAGCTGCTAGATTCTTGTTCCTCTTAGGCCTATGATTATAAACGAATATAAAAACATTAAATAACACCATTAAAAGAGAGATCAAAACATCCTTCTTTTCTTTTAACTTATATCAATTAAATCTAATTTAAATAAATTTAAAGCATTTTTAATACATGTAGTTAACACCGATCGAGCTTTCAGAAGCACAAAATTTGAGTTCAACGATATTCAAACAATGTCATGACGTCGCGCACGGTAATGCGGCACTTTTTAAAAAAACGTCACCCTCTGCGATTTAAAACTAATCAGAACAAGACTCCTTGGTCGCACCATCCTTATATCTTATATCGAAATAACGCTTAAACCATGGCCAATTTATAAATCAAACTTTTATTGCAAACTATTTTCGTATGATTTCGCGAAAAGGAGTCTCAAATTGTAATTTAAGCGAAAAAACGCGTGTAACATGTAACATAAAAGCATCACCGGAAGATACCCATCTTATATTTTATACAGTTTTATCATGTTTAAACTGCTTGAAAGTACATCAAATCTAAACTGGCATGACATCCAACAATTTTACCAACGGAGATTGAAATTTAACCACACATTAGAAAAATACCGCTTTATGTTTAACAAAAAGTGAAGCGTAACATCAAACTTTAAGACGCCGAAAAAATGAAGATTTTCTTTTATATTTTAATTAAAAATGGTTCAATTGCAACCAATCTTTAGATTAAAAATATTATTTTTCTGTTTTTCCTAAATATGTAAAAAGATATCAATTTGAGTTTTAATCGGAAATTTGGTAAGCCGAAATTCGTGTGGAACGAAATATTTTTAGGCTGTTATAAAACTGTTTTTTCCATTCTTAATACACTAAAAAATGCAGTTCGTTTATTCATACAATAATTTAATTAAAGCTTTGAAATATTATTTTTCTCTCGATAATCATATTAAAATTTCATGAAAAAATATTTGCGAATAAAAGAGATATTGATATTAGTTCGTGTGGAACGATTTCTGAAAAAAAGGCGCCTTTTCTTAGAACGACGTTGTTTGATTCGTGGAATTATAAAACCGACGCGCCTTCATACGAATACAGAGAGGATTAAATCCGCAGTTCAAGGGGAGGAATAGAAAAAAAGCATAATATCTTGCGAGAAGAATATCTGTGTGGAAGTGGCGATGCGAGTAGGGGAAGGGAAGAACTTAGTATAAACAAGAGGGCCAATATTGCCCGAAATCGCTCATGTTAATCTCGGAAAGCAAAAAATAATGTTTGATACATTTTTCGCAAAGACTTGTATTCATGGACTGTAAGTCGTCGTTTTTAAGACCCAAGACTAGTGAGTTCGAAGCAAACTTAGCAAAATGTAATAATTTTTTTCAAACATTAAAAAAAAGGGGGTTGCGTCATATTCCTTTTACAAAAACGCGTGTATTGATGTCATCACTTTATATGAACAAACTGCTGTTGGTTCGAATTGATCATTGCAATAAAAATAGGGTGATTATTTTATAATGTCAGATTTACCTCTTAATTATAACATAAATAATGTTCAAAAGAAGCGTCTAGCCCAATACATCTTCATATTTAGAGTGGAAATAAGCCTTACTCTACAAAATGCTTTATCCAGTATTCGCAAATCTACACATTTATGCGATGATGGAAATAATATGACATTTTGCATTCTTCGCGAGTGATAGGGCCAGACTTTAATTCCTTAATGAGGACTATATATTCTGACAATGCTATAACTGTAGAAAGGGTGAGCAATATAATGATTACGTGTCCTTTTTTCAGAAAAAAAAACAAAAGAAAAAAAAAACGCTAGACGCTACACAATCGACGCTCGCTATTTTGACGTTACATTTTAGTGCCGCATTACCGTGCGCGACGTCCATGTGTTTCTTCCCCACATTTAAGATGTCGGGTCGAGTTCTATATCAGACATGAAAACATAGTGTAAGTTCATTCTCATATAATTAAATTTTGGTTGTTTTCACCAACGAAAACATGTATAGGCGTATTTTCAAAGCTGAGCTCTGGCGTAGGCGTTGAGTCCGTTACCATAGGTATATCGGGTATGTTTAAAAAGGATTTAAAAAGAATTGAACGTGATCCCTCTTTATCAACTTTGAATGCACATGAATGAGTAAACCTTACGATCTTAGACAAGCAATACGTTTCATTTGAAAGGTAATTTGTATCTTTTCGAGGTATTGTTGAAACTTGTTTTATCCATTTTGAATGAATAGCAAGAGCATTTAACCGTTAAAAGAAAATTTTACGGCTAACCGCGCAAAATCTACCTATATAGGTAGATTTTGCGCGGCGAGCCGTGAAATGTACTTTCTGTAAAGGACTCGGCGCCTAGGTCAGAGCTCAGTTTTGAAAATACACCAACTTTGGATTCATAACAAAAACAACATTTACGTATTTGAAGTATTTAGTAAGCTTGCACTAAAAAGTAGTCCCCAAAGAAATATCATTTGCTTCATGATATCATGATATTGAATCATAAG
This sequence comes from Fragum whitleyi, assembly GCA_948146395.1. Classification (NCBI taxonomy): domain Eukaryota; kingdom Metazoa; phylum Mollusca; class Bivalvia; order Cardiida; family Cardiidae; genus Fragum; species Fragum whitleyi. The sequence goes on along the minus strand of OX411543.1, from coordinate 72,137,135 downwards.
ATACGAAGAGAATCATTTTTTTGACATTAATAACCTAATCACACTCAAACAAGAATTCGATTAACGCATTCAAACCCAGAATAGGTGTTTAATTTTAACGACATAGAAGGAAAAAAACAAAGAAAGAAACAAACAAAAAAACTGCATCTTCATCTCTTAGATATAAATACATTTCAAATTTTCAGCTATTCAGTTTCGCTTGCGATGTTTTTTAAACAACAAAAAAGAACTACACAATTGATTGCGTATCCAGTGCGACCTCTCAGTGCACAAATTTAATCTACAGTGATGAATGGACAGTACCCTGCAATAATCAAATTTTAAATCAAATTGAAGTCTGACAGGTTTCTGTGCAGAATACCGATAGTATCAAAAAATGGTACTTTAAACAGTGTTGCCCTAAGAAAGAAATAGAACTGGTCTTGAACATATGACCTCCCAGTTTAGAGACAACAACCATACCACCTACGCTTAACTTCCGTATGCATTGTGATTATTTATACTTTTTTTTTCAAATATAAACTTTTCAAGTTGAAGTCAATATTAAGAAACACGTGTCGGCTAATAATAGGTTTCAAAAGGAATATTTAATGCTTGCCAGGTCATTGTCAATCATTTATAGAGTACCAGCCCGGGAATCGAACCCATTGTTTCAGGATCGATCGCATTTCCAACATGTGGCTGAATTTTTTCGAAGCGGGATGCACTAGGGAAAATCAATCCCTAACGACGAACGTTCTGGCGCAATTTTTAACCGAGTTCTAGGCCTTGGCTATATCTGATTTGGAACTATTTGAATATGTTATATAATTCTAAATTTTAAAGTTTGGCAGACATATAACGGCGATTTGGGCATCTAACCTTATATTCCTTGTATTTCTCTCACAAGGTCTACCAGAAATCTATTTTACCGAAAACTTTCGTGCGTATTTCTGCTAGCGCAAATATATATATTTTTTTTTGTAATATATTCATATATTTATTTATTTTTCTTTCGTTGAACAAATATAAGTTTGGGGGTTTTTTTTATCTCATGAATATATTTTCATTGAATAAATATTTATATACTTTACAAAATTATTTTTTTTAACCTCAATTTTTTTAAATTTAATAATTATTAAACAATTATACTTTGTATATCAAATATGCATTTTTTTACACATTAATATTCTATTTAATAGAATATAACTTTTTTTATTGTAGACAATACATTACCTTTGAAACTATTTTTTTTATTTAACAAACATATTTTTGGCTGCAAAAACGACCTAGATTTTTGTTTAAATTTGTTTGTAACAATCCTTTAGGGACCTACACTTGCACTCAGTCGAAACCTGTTCACGTAATAGTATTGCATCTTTACACTTATGAGCATGTAAACACGCATCGATATCAGTTGAATATTTCACATTCAAAACGCCATTTTACCCCCCTCCCCTCCCCCTCCAAAAAAAAAAATATATATATAACGAAGTTGTGTTAAATGCATTATGGGCGCTTAGTCCCGTCCCCTTTTCTGGAAATTTTGAAGGCATGAATCATTAGAAATCGTAGAACTAAAACATGTTACTTGTTACATCATTTACCTGTAGTGGGCGGAGCTTGCGATCATGGAAATTTTGCAGTTATTTTTTTTCACAAATTGGTTAACTAATTGCGTTATTAAGTCAATATAGAAAGAATTTGAGAAAATTTAAGCGGAAATTTAAGCGAATTAAAGCCCTTTCATTGGTTTATAGATATCGGCATTCTGTAAGTGCGTTATAGATATGATATTTCCGTAACAAAGGAATTAATTTGTCGTGGTTTATTTTCTACATAACGAGATTTCTAATCAATTACATATAGATCTACTTCCTTTCGTTGAAAACTAGGAAAATCCACAGCTATTGATTCTTACCCGTTTCCTTTTGCTTTAGCAAACCATCTCGAAACAAGCCGTTCTTAAAATTATCATTTTTAAAACTGAAGATGTCTTCTCAAGTTTAATGTTCGAGTTCGTGTGTTCCTGAAAGATAGGAAGGCATGACCATTTTGTCCGAGGTATCTCGGGAACACTATGGCTTAAAAGATAGAATGATCCTCCCAAAGATGGAAAGATTAATGTGTTAAGAAAATAAAGGCTTTACGTTTAGGGATTTGTTTCAGAGAAATCACACAGAAGCCTATCCACATAGAAATCAGGCGGTTCAACTGTGGGGATTGTATATCAAAATCTACGTCATTAATGCCTTATTGATTATCCAACCCAATTAAATATTTACAATTAAGAAGAAAATAAGAGGGTTAAGAAATTAAGAAGTACGCGAAAAAAATAAAACATGATTATAAGAAAAAATGTGTATAATATTTTAAGGATATACTTCGAGCTTAAATAAATTATCTTCCATGACAAGATTCTACCCGACAACGCACCATCGCGTAAAAGTGGTTTTATCTGCGACGAAAATGGATATTTTTCTACTTTAGCATCTCCGATGATGAACAATGTTTTTTAAAATAATTTCCTATCATAATGATATAAATAGCACATTTAAACACCATTGACTCTATCAAGTCAGCGAACGTTTGAGATGTGTTTCCTTTTCTAAAAGCCGCCGTCTCCTATTTTTCAATAGGATTCATTTTTTTATTCGATCTAATAGAACATGCGCTGAAGAGATCCTGCTTTACGAACAAATCTGTTCTCAACGCTTCCTTATCATTGCACTACAATTATGACCGTAACGAAAACATTAAACCATGAAATCGTTAATGGACGGACGCAAGCTGTGTTTATGGCCCATATAATTCTACAAATCGGTTCGGAATCATTTTGTAGACAGCTGACCACACGTTTAATTTCGAACGTATAAATTTACTATATAGATTCAGAAACCAGTATTAAATAGCAATTTTATCACCAAACATTTGATTGACTAGATTTACTTCGTATCATGACAATTCGAAACCCTTTCGAAAGCCAAAAGTAATTACGCAAAATAATCCTTAAATCAATGTTATGGTTGGCGATCCCGAAGTGTAACGACGCATTCCGGAGAATCCGGATGAAAGACCGATTTAAAAGTTGTACACAACACGGGTTATACTAATCAAAGCGCTAAAAGCGCTGAAGGCCTGGTTTATAAAGAGGCAAGGTGTCATTTGCAGGAGTGCACTCCAATTTTTTAAATCTTTTTAGCAAGGCTTTTTTAGGCGAGGGAAACCAAGGGTTGCATTTTCCTATTGGTATCGTAAGCTACATTCTGAACTCACTCCAAAGGAATAATGTCGAACGGTATGCTCACTATATAGCGCTGAGTCCGCCAAAAACAACTAATTCTCAAGGTATAGATTTCTACGCCCGATACCATTTTGCAATTTGTCTTATAATTTTAGTTGAGGTGATTGGTTTGCTACTAGTCAGTCAATTTATCCATTCGTTCATTCCGTCTAATAATCGTAGTAATGCTGTTTTTCTAGGGACACAAGCATGTCGGCTCTTTCTTTTACGATGAATGTCTGTTTAAGGGTTTAAGGATGGGACAATGCTTTTAATTGATTTCTAATTAAGATGAATCAATTACAAGGCAACAAATGTTTATACGGGTCCAAATTTTAAAAGGTTGCAGATTACATACAATATGTGGGCAAATTAGTACAATTCGTAGCAGAAAGGGTAGATAGTATTAGGGAGAAGGGCGAAAGTGTTAGTTAGCAGCATATTCTTCTTTTCTCTATTAGCAAAGTCATCCGTCAAGATCAAATATAAAAGCTATGTATCTTTAACACAGCAGTGATTTTGGCAGTGATTAGTAAGAAAATATCTGGTATACATGATAAGGACAAGGTGAATAATTGATTTAAAGTGAGTAATTCACATAATATCCTAATAAATACAAACATTTTACAAGCAATCTCTTTTAGACAGCAGTATTGGGCTAAAAATAGATAACAAATATTGAATACATTTTTGTCTCCAACTAATGGGCGAGTTGTATGCCTTAGTGGGAAGGACAGCTTGTGGCTAGGATGAATGTTCTGATTGCACTGTTTGAAAAGACAGATAACCAGGGATAGATGCACCAGCTGTTGAATCATAACTGCAAGACTGTTAACAAACAAACAAATCGGTTCGGAACCCCTGTATATATCGTTCGATATGAGATATGCACCAAGTGACGTAATGTAGATCCATTTGTTGCCATTGCAGATTTACTTAAACAATTTAACCAAGACACGGTATTTTCAAAATAATTTAGGGGTCTTCGGCTCAGACGTTAATCACACACGATATCAACTTCATGTTGACTTCCAAAATCGATACTCAAAACACCTTCCAACTAGAAAGCCATGAATGGCTTGAGTCGCTCCACAGGCTTGAAATTCTTGTAAAAGCAATAAAAGTTTTGACTAGATTTTTACATATTTTGGTCTCTACTGATGTTGAAAATGATTTTCAAAGTTTCCACTCTATAACATATAGAGCAATGACCTCCGCCCATAAAATACATATTTTTCATCCAATCAAATTAATTTTTGGCTACATGATAATGGGTCAACCTAAGATCATTCCAAAAATGTTTAATTGATATCCATCAATTACATTCTGAGAAAATGATTTTCAAAGTTAACATTATATAACATATTGAGAAATGACATCCGCCCATAAAAGACATATTTTTCATCCGATCACATAAGTTTTTGGTAGACTGAAAAAGGGTCATTCAAGGATCATTCCAGTAAAATTTGGTTGATATCCAAAAATTAGATTCTGAGAAAAAGATTTTTCAAAGTTTCCACTCTTTAGCATAAAGAGAAATGACCTCTGCCCATAAAATATATATTTTTCATCCAATCACAATAATTTTTGGTAGACTTATAAAGGGTCACTCAAGGATCATTTCTGTGAAATTTGGTTGATATCCATCTCTTACATTCTGAGAAAATGATTTTCAAAGTTTCCACTATATAACATATAGAGAAATGACCTCCGCCCATAAAATGCATATTTTCCATCCAATCACAATGATTTTTTTGTAGACTGATAAAGGGTCACCCAAGGGTCATTCGTGTAACTTTTAATTGGTATCCATTGATTAGAATCTGGTAAAATTCACTTTTTACCATATTTGGAAATAAGACACGCCCATTTAATCCATGTTTTTTCACTGGATCAAAATTTCTTGAACAACTTTTAAAGAGGGTCACCCAAGGATCATTCCTGTGAAGTTTGGTTGAAATTCATCCATTAGTTTCTGAGGAGAAGATTTTTAAAGAAAAAGTTTACGACCGGACGCACGGACGGACGGACGCACGACAGACACAACACCATGGCAATAGGCCCAGTGGCTTTCAGCCAGTGGAGCTAAAAATTATCTTTCTTTTTTAGTGATTTTAAAATCAACCTCATGTCCTTTGACCAAAAATAAAACCTTAAATTCACCGACATCCGGTGTAACTCTTTCCATAAACCGACGAAAATTGTCTTCAAGTTTCAAGTTATATACCTGTGCTTACGATAGTGTTTTAAAGCGACTTAACAACCCCCCAAAAGTCATGTATTTCTTTTTTCTAAGCATACTTTTATCGCCGTCTTGAAAGAACGAAAGATTATAATCGAATGGTATTCAACAATTAGACAACAATTTGCTGAGTATTTATCCCCATTGGCCTGTCATTGCAAATGCTGTCAATGTTTGGCACATTATGTATTACTGTAATCGGTATAATGTAAAAAAATGAGGGCTAAGGACGCCGTAGTAGAAAAAATCATGCGACGTCAAAATACCCTATAGAAAATCGAAAGCTGATCAATACATCGCTCGTCGTCCATGCCACAAGTAAACCAGCCTTAAAGAACAAAACACAGAATATTCAAGCTGTAGTAATAACGTTCAATTCAGTTGCACTGGGAAAGTCAAGAATTCGCGTGTGGTTTGTGTCGGAAAATGATATATATACATTTAAGACACAGAATAAAATACAGGTGCTGATTTTTTTTTAAAAAAAGAAAATACGTTCACACATATTTGTTCTCTTAAGAACTCAAATTCCTAAACCATCAAGTGAAAGTTAAAAGAAAAAAATATTTGACTTTATTGGGTAAACGATAGTATTTAGAGGGAAACTATAAAATATCTTTTTCTCGTGTTTTTGACAATCCAACCCATGCTGTAAATTTATCGGTCCTTATAATAAAAAATAAATAATAATAGTAATGTAAAACCCGATAATAATTTTTGACGTCATCGCATTAATAAGTATATTTTAAGTGAAAAGCTACAATGCTCCCCCCTTTCCTGCTTTGCCGAGGGAGCCACCAAACTTCCAAAAGGGACCTTCCTTACAGTCGACATGTGAAAGTTTCAACAGAATCAAGGTTTTTTGGTGGCCAACAAGACTATTTTGAGTGGCATCCCTCCCTTATTTTTCGACTGACCCATTCCATTTTAAAATGAATCTTTCCTTGTAACTCTACAATCATTCTGAGCAATGTTGTAGAAATCCGATAATATCATTAAAACGGCATAATTTCAATTTACCGGTAAATACACTATCTCAACTTTTCTTCTTCTTTATCCTCCAATTATCAATTACTCGTGTGAACTTTTTCACAAACAATTCGGGACAAGACTAAGAAAGAAATCACCAAGCGATTGTTAAATGTTAAAGTACGAGTTCAATGGCAGATTATCGCAAGTTGGGTAGATTCTCTAATACATTAATAGAAAAATCAAATTATGAAATATTAGTTTAAGCGAATTCTAAACGTTAGAAAAAAGTACGAGATCAATGAAAGTTTATGGCGAGTTTAGTCGATTTTCCTAATACATTAATAGAAATAATCGAACTATGAAATATTAGTTTAAGCGAATATAAAACGTACTAAAAGGTTCGCGTTCAATGGCAATATATGGCGAGTTGGGTTGGATTCACTTAAAACATAAATAGAAATATCCGAATAATGAAATATTAGCTTAAACTATTAAAATCACATAGTGTTATCTTGCGAAAAAATTACTTTGAAGGTCTTTAAGGTCTAAACAATGGAGTTATAGATATATTATGTTAAAATATTTTAGATGATTTTGTGTTTTTATTTTCGTATGTTTTTAACAATCCATCTACTTAAACCGAAAATTATTTCCTATCGCTTCTCAAACACAGAATGTTGGACTGTTTAAACAAAAGTGGAGTCATAAAACAAATTAATGCTCCAATGGTTTATAACATATCAAAACTACGTTTAGTCATTAGTTGTATTTGAGTTCCTTACCTCCTAGTAAGCGCTTGTACATTATAATCAAAATAAGGCCATCGCCAATCTCTCTTAGAATTAATTCAGACCGTATTTCTCAAAAGCATATAGAAGAGAAACCAAAGTTTTTGCACTCGATATGACAAAGACGAAAAGGAATATCATTTTATTTCAGTATACCCTCGTTTCGCAAGTTTGCGCCGAAGCTATTCATTTAAATTTTCATAAAAATCAGAATGGTTAAGTTTATTGCACTTTTTACAAGCAATAACACTTCTACCCTGACGCAATTATCAATATTTTTTTAAATATGCATTAAACGAACGATCGAATCTGTTATTAAACACAATATCTTCCTTTACATTTTTATAATTTTTTATGATGTAAAGAAGATTTGGTATCTTTTTGTACATCCTCTGAACATGGGTTTACACAAACTAATTTAGAAAAACTAACTGAGAGAACGCGCTATACTATGTACTTGTCTAATGTCGGATGCTTGGCACAGAAAAAATATGATTAAACAAAGAACAAAATGATCTATTTTCATATGAAAAATATTTATTAAGTTTAATGGTAAACATTCATTCAAGTATATTTCCAATAACAGAGAATCAACGAAGTTTGATAATATTTGTGAACTTTTTTGCGTAAACCGAAGAATTACTTATGGATATACAGTCGAACGGAATGGCGTGGAAACCACGTAATCACTTACAGCTCTTCTGACCTTCGGCCAAATCGTTACATATAGCGATAACAAATTAACACTATGGATCATTTTTCCTTAACATAGGTCATATTTAGAAAATATTCAATACGGACATCCTTACAAATTGAAATAAAAAAAGTAAGCCGGGGGAGTGAACAAAAGTACTCTTCAAAAAAGTATGTAAGGTTACGTTTCTATCGTGTTTTGTAATCTTGAATACGAGGGTAAAATTTGGTTTACACCTATGGAAATACATATTTGCACTACTGGAATAAGTATTACCTAATAAGTGGCGTAAAGTTAGTTTCGAATTTGTGTGAAAAAGCTCACTTTAGAGTGGAGTTATCTTACACCATCATTTCCTGAAAATGATATGAAACTCGGTGTTTTGTACTATGTAATACTTGTGGAAGGAAAGAATACACTATTAACTGAGATCGGAATTCGGTCCCTCTAGTTTAAACTTACATTTTAAGACCCAGACTTTTCAAAAATGTCATGTTACACCATAATTAATTAAAGGCAATACTTACGTTCGTGTTACGTTTCCCTACACCAGACCACGTTTAAATTCGCAATTTTAGATAATATTTACCTCCAGTTAAGCTTTATATATATAAGCAAAAGAAGTGTATAATCAGCAATGAACTCAACGGTGTTACATGTAATCATCTACTCTTTCAATACTGAAACGTCACATTATTTTGAGTGAAAATTATGAATATTCTAAATTCAGAGAACTTTTTTCTCTTTCGTTGTATAAAACTCAAATCATTTTGGTTGTAATATTTTCCATGATAATGTATTTCGATAGTTTACACCCTTAGTGTTTCTAAACGCCAATTTCAGATTGTCTTTACACTTTTCGGTGGTGAAAGCTCAAACCATTGTGGGTTTAAACGTCTTTTAAACTAGATTGAACCATTTGGTTTACCATACGTCGAACATATAGTGACTCTTAGACTGGTAGACTGGTAAAAGTGAAGGTTTGACGACGAACACTGCTTATCGGTTGACGGGCGATGATGACAAGAAAATAGCTTACATTGTAAAAATGATCAAAATCAAAGCAAAAGAGTCGTAAGAAATATCATTTTCATCGTTAGTGTATGTGGTATGTTGTCATCTATATAAGACAACTTTTAGGCGACATTTTTCTAAGTCTAACGACTGATTTCAACATATTTCTAAAATTCGCAAAATTAAGTGAAAAATATTTCAGATCAATTCTAATTTGTATTTTACTCGTGTTTTAATATCAATTTATGATCTTTTATGGAAAACATATACAGAAAGTAAAGAGTTATTTGTAAAAATATCACTGTTCACCAAAGGTTGTTATCAAAACATACATGTATTTCAGAAAAAATCGTACTTTTCAACAATCAATAATTATTTTAAGTCATAATGCATGTGTTGACCTTTAAAGAACATTTATCTTCAAACTGTAATTCCGTTTTTCCCTTTAAAAAATCATTTTTACCCTAAAATTCAAACTTGTATTTCGGCGACAGACGATATAACTATTGGGCGACAAAAGTCGCCTAAAGGTTGCTGTAAAGTCACCTAAAGGTTGCATTCATATATATATATATATATATATATATATATATATATATATATAATATATATATATATATAAATGAACCGTTCTCCAGCAAAACGTGCCTAAATAACGTCACTTTGTAATTTAATTTGTCTATTGTCAGATACGACAAAAAAACTTTAGACTTACCCAGAAACTGCAGACTTACATTCAACGTGCGTTGAGTTTGAAAATAGACTGTCCAATACATGTTTTGCGTTTTTGCCCTCAATTCCACCCAATACATATTGATTTCGGCTTGTGGGAAAATGGTAACACAAATAGGTCAAAGCATTTCTTTATTTTGGGAATCGAGATATTCGTCTAAATGTTTCCCTCTTAATTCCAATGCATAATGATTAAGGTTTGTAGGAAAAATGTAACTCATAGGGTCAGGGTATTTCATTCTTTTTGGAAGCAAGTTATTTTTCTTGTTTTACGAATAACAAATATGACATTTTTTAAGATTTTAAGCCTATTGTCAATTTGATTGTCATTCAGGCAGGGTTTTCTGGAGATCGCATCATACATATTTTTCATATTTTAGTCTTTCATTTGACTAGTTTAAACTCTCCAGGCATTGTCAGTGAGCGATTTTTTTTTTAATTTAAAAAAACGTTACCAAAGAATGAGAGAAAGAGTAAGTACGAAAATTAAATAGAAAGAACAACCTTGCCAAGTAACAGCTTGATCGGCCTAGTGGTTTAGGGAAAAAAATTTGTCTTAATTTTTGGCTTTTTGGCTGCAATGAATATGGGATTTTTTTATGAAATTAGATTCTTTTAAGTAACTTTGTTATGAGTTTCACCAAAAGAATATCCCTGCCGATTTTCAGCTTGATCGGTCAAGTGGTGTAGATTTTTATCTAAAATTTTCTCTTTTTTACCTTATGGTTACCATGGCAACAAATCTTTTAATGGAATTACGTTCTTTTAACAACTTTGGTAGAATCTCACTCAAGGAACATCCCCCACTAAGTTTTAGCTTGATCTGCCCAGTGGTATGTAAATAGTTATTTCTTCACATTTTCTTAATTTTGTGCCATTTGGTAAGCATGGCAACCAGAGCTTTACATGAAATTTAATTCTTTTAACAGCCTTGGCTGAACTTCATCCACAGCATGATCAGTCAGGCTATTTAGGAGGAGAAGATGTTAAAAAAAACTGTTGATAGAAAGATGGAGACAGACATATAGACAGACAGATAATTGATGGGCGAGGGATAAAGAGTATCTTAATAGCTCACCTAAAGCACTTTGAGCTCAGGTGAGCTAAAAATGCTTGTCACAGTCAATGACAAGCAGTCTTTTTCTTTTCATATAAACTCTCTCTTGAATTGAATCTTTGGGTTGTAAAAGCAAGTGATGGAAAAGCGTAAAAGTAAAGGTTTAAGACCTGAAAAGTTAATGAGGACAAGAACAAGAAAGGACTAATGTTAAAAGATTAAGGGTTTAATACATAGAAAATCAAACAACAATAAACAAAACATCAGATGAAAGTTAAACCATAAATGGCTTTGATAACAGTATCTTCATAAAGTTACCTCCCTTGTTTGAATTTTATATGTAGTGTCCTATCTTTGAAAAAAGATGCCATATGTTTTGGACGAAAAAAACATTGCAAATGTTTTAAAAAAATACCTCACTTTGCACATGAGTAGATCTACTTGAGCTAAGTAGGGTACTTTTTATAAATCATTTTGCTAATATTTTCATTTTGAACGCAAGGCAGGTTGATAATATAAATTATAATAATTTCTAAAAATAGAATATATCAGATATTGTAGAATTGAGACAAAACATTAAAACATCATTTTGAAAAATGGTAAGGTATGTTAAAAAAATTGTACCCTATTTTTTGAAATTGTTTTCACAATATTGCAGATTTGCCCCAAAAAAAACAGAACAGAAGTTAACAATATTGCAATATTCATTTTGAAATTCCATGCTAAAAACAACTATGGCTCCCTCACTGCAAGTGGCCTTGACAATGAATTGTTGTGATACTGTATGTCACTATACCATATAAGAAAAACATAATTTGCATGTAGTTAAAATTACGTAAATATGATTCTAGTTATTTATCTGAAACAATTTATGTTACAATATTTTTTTTTCACATATACCTTATTGGCTACATTTTAATGGATCAGCCAAAAACATTTATAACTGCCTATAAAGATATAGGCAGTTACAACTGTTTGGTGCCAAGCTTTTGATTTGTACCTCGTTATTTTTTCCCCAAGTCTGGTGTTCAGGGCAAAACCATTGTAAGTGCCTCTAAATATGGAAGCAATTACAAATAGTTTTGCACTAAACTTTTTATTTGACCTTCAGAGCTAATTTTCCAAACCAAAAGCAAATATCTGGTACTTTATCTATATAGCAGATTTACTGTATAAAATTAAGAATGGATAAAACTGAATCATAGTGCTATTTTAGATAGAAACTGTGCAATGCACATTGCACAATAATGAAATTGGCCCATGTCAGCCCTGAATTCAGGATGACAAAATGTTGCAAACTGTTTGCAAATAATACCCCCCTTTAAACACAAATTCAGATGCACAGTGGGGTATAATTTGCAAACAGTTTCACCGTTTTGTCATCAAGAACACAGGGTAGGACTACTCTGATGATATCATGACACTTCAGGAATTTTGATCACTGAACATTATCTTTTCATGATTTTCTATGACAAATTCATTATAAAATTTATTTCCCTAAGCATCTAAACCCTTGTCATGCTGAACCCGGAATACTCCTGCAGGAGGAGATGTCGTTCAAAAATACCGGGTTCGAAATAAGCCCCGCCCTACCACTCCCATTTTTATGGGCTAATCAAAATTTCACGAAAAAAATTTTGAAAAGGGTTACCCAAGGAACATTCGGGTAAAGTTTCATTGAAATCAGCCCAGTGGTTCAGGAGGAGATGTCGTTCAAAGATTTCGGGTTCAACATAAGCCCCTCCCTGCCATGCCCATATCTATCGGTAAATCAAACTTTCTTGAACAATTTAAGTAAAGGGTCACCTAAGTAACATCGATGCCAAGTTTCATTGAAATTGGCATAATGGTTTGGGAGGAGAAGGTTTTTAAAGATTTCAAAGTGAGAAAATACCACGCCCATATTTGGGGGTAAATTAAACTTTTTAGGAAGGGTCACCCAATGAACATTTCTATAAGTTTCATGAAAATCCGCCGATTGGTTTTGGAGAAGAAGATGTTTAAATAAAAAGTTTATACACAGGCGCACAGACGGACCGACGCACGACGGACACACCGCCATGACAATAGCTCGCTGGCCTTCGGCGCTAAAAAACTAACCATACAATAAATTCATGATATCTTTTTCGATAGTTTAACCATTGAATTATTCTGTCATTTCTCCCACTTAAATCTCTACGACCAGGGGCTTGGAAATCCCGAGAATCAGAAGCTGCATTAAAAATACAATTTTAAAAGTCATATTAACGAAACACAAGTTATGCTAATCTTTGGAATTGAATAAATTTAGTCTTTTTGTGTTTATGTAATTTGTATCGAATTTGCTGATTTTTCTGTATGTTCTAAATCTTCATAAACTGAAGGAAATGAAGAGATAAATGGAAGAAACGGTATACCTTAAGATTTTAATAATTTCTGTCTTAGCTTCAAGTACAGAATTCTTGATATACAAATACGAAATAGGAAAAACACCGTGAATGAATCTTATTCGTGAATATTTCTTATTTGTGATATATTTTTGGATTTTAAAAAAAAGTCTATCTTCTTCCATAGTATCAAAATTTTGTAAATAGGTAAGGTAATTATTATCATCATTATTTACCGAGACAAATATGTGTTGTTTTCTTATATGATCAATCACCGAATTACGACATATTTAGTAAATTGCATTGATCTGCCGCGAATTCTATATATGCAAAGGTATTATTTGGTGTGTCTTTGGGATAATAGTATCCTTCTTTGGGGGTGATTGGGGGTTCTTTGAGGCCTTCTTTGGACCGTCTCTCTCGCACACCTCTCTCAGTCAAATTCCTCCTGTGCCTCTCGGGGAGCGGAATTAGTTCAGTAGAAATGAACTCCGCTGTTGGTAGTCGCTATTTCGATTCCCAACTTCTCCTGTCTTTCGGATGAGACTTTAAACCGAGGACCCGTTTCCACATGACCTTAGTTGTTGAGTGGAACGTAAAACGCAATATATTAAATCTCTCATACTGTGAGTATAGTAGAATGTCATCGAAACCTGACATTACCGCAAGCGACAGGTCACGTGATTAGTAACTTTTGTGAAAGTATCATGTAGATCCAATGGATGGATATTTTTTATTATTATCATGACAAGAGATGTTGGGTTCCCATAAATGATGGCAAAGGTACGATCCAAAGACGAGGACGTGAGGACCTACGGCCTGACATGTCAGAGAAGATACCAATTATTTCCACATTCCATGTGTTTATATATATATAAATATATGAACAGTTCTCCGGGAAAACCTGCCTAAATAACGTCACTTTGTAATTTCAGATGTCTATTGCCAGATACGACAAAACAATTTTAGACTTATCCAATTTCAAAGAAACTGCAGACTTACATTCAACGTGCCTTAAATTTGAAAATAGACTGCCCAATATTGCGTTTTCGCCCTTATTTCCATCCAAAATATAATGATTTCGGCTTGTGGGAAAATGGTAACACAAATAGGTCAAAGCATTTCTTTATTTTGGGAATATGTTTCCCTCTTAATTCCAATGCATAATGATTAAGGTTTGTAGGAAAAAGGTAACTCATAAGGTCAGGGTATTTCATTCGCTTGGGAAGCAAGTTATTTTTCTTGTTTTACGGATAACAAATATGACATTTTTTAAGATTTTAAGCCTATTGTCAATTTTATTGTCATTCAGGCAGGGTTTTCTGGAGATCGCATCATACATATTTTTCATATTTTAGTCTTTCATTTGACAACTAGTTTAAACTCTCCAGACATTGTCAGTGAACGATTTTTTTCATTTTTAATACGTTACCAAAGAATGAGAGAAAGAGTAAGTACAAAAATTAAATAGAAACACTGAAAAAGGATAAGAAGATAAGGTCATTAATTGCTCACCTGTGTAACTACGTACAGCAATGCTAAATCAACTTTGGAAGAGCTTCACCCAAAGAACATCCTTGCCAAGTAACAGCTTGATCGGCCTAGTGGTTAAGGAAAAAAATTATTGTCTTAATTTTCGGCCTTTTGGCTGCCATGAAAATGAGATTTTTTTCATGAAATAGGATTCTTTTAAGTAACTTTGTTATGAGTTTCACCAAAAGAATATCCCCGTCGATTTTCAGCTTGATTGGTCAAGTGATGTAGATTTAAACCAAAATTTTCTCTTTTTTTTACCTTATGGTTACCATGGCAACAAATCTTTTAATGGAATTACGTTCTTTTAACAACTTTGGTAGAATCTCACTCAAGGAACATCCCCCACTAAGTTTTAGCTTGATCTGCCCAGTGGTATGTAAATAGTTATTTCTTCACATTTTCTTAATTTTGTGCCATTTGGTAAGCATGGCAACCAGAGCTTTACATGAAATTTAATTCTTTTAACAGCCTTGGCTGAGATTCATCCACAGCATGATCAGTCAGGCTATTTAGGAGGAGAATATGTTTAAAGAAACTGTTGATGGAAAGATGGAGACAGACATATAGACAGACAGATAATTGATGGGTGAGGGATAAAGAATATCTTAATAGCTCACCTAAAGCACTTTGAGCTCAGGTGAGCTAAAAATGCTTGTCACAGTCAATGACAAGCAGTCTTTTTCTTTTCATATAAACTCTCTCTTGAATTGAATCTCTGGGTTGTAAAAGCAAGTGATGGAAAAGTGTAAAAGTAAATGTTTTAGACCTGAAAAGTCAATGAGGACAAGAACAAGAAAGGACTAATGTTCAAAGATTAAGGGTTTAATACATAGAAAATCAAACAACAATAAACAAAACATCAGATGAAAGTTAAACCATAAATGGCTTTGATAACAGTAAATTCATAAAGTTACCTCCCTTGTTTGAATTTTATATGTAGTTGCCTATCTTTGAAGAAAGATGCCCTGTGTTTTGGACAAAAAAAAAACATTGCAAATGTTTAAAATAAAAATACCTCTTTGCACATGAGTACTTGAGCTAAGTAGGGTACAATTTCTATAACATTTTGCTAATATTTTCATTTTGAACACAGGGCAGATTGATTATATAAATTATAATAATTTCTAAAAATAGAATATATCAGATATTGTAGAATTGAGACAAAACATTAAAACATCATTTTGAAAAATGGTAAAGTATGTTAAAAAAAATTGTACCCTATTTTTTGAAATTTTCACAATATTGCAGATTTGCGCAAAGAAAATAAAAGGGTTGAACGTTTGGAATATGGCATTATTCATCTGGAAATTCGATACTAAAAACAACTATGTCTCCCTCACTGTAAGTGGCTTTGACAATAGATTGTTGTGATATACTGTATGTCACTATACCATTATAAAACATAATTTGCATGTAGTTAAAATTACATAAATATGACTTTAGTTATCCCTCGTCTGAAACAATTAATGTTAAAATGTTTTGTTTTTTTTTTCACATGAACCTTATTGGCTACATTTTAACAGAAACATAAATATATGTACATATATGTTATTCTATGTCTCTGATTTTAATGGATCGGCCAAAAACAGTTGTAACTGCCTATAGATATATAGGCAGTTACAACTGTTTGGTGCCAAGCTATGGATTTGTACCTCGTTATTTTTTCCCCAAGTCTGGTGTTCAGGGCAAAACTATCGTAAGTGCCTGTAAATATGGAAGTAATTACAAATAGTTTTGCACTAAACTTTTTATTTGACCTTCAGAGCTAATTTTCCAAACCAAAAGCAAATATCTGGTACTTTATCTATATAGCAGATTTACTGTATAAAATTAAGAATGGATAAAACTGAATCATAGTGCTATTTTAGATAGAAACTGTGCAATGCACATTGCACAATAATGAAATTGGCCCATGTCAGCCCTGAATTCAGGATGACAAAATGTTGCAAACTGTTTGCAAATAATACCCCCCTTTAAACACAAATTCAGATGCACAGTGGGGTATAATTTGCAAACAGTTTCACCGTTTTGACATCAAGAACACAGGGTAGGACTACTCTGATGATATCATGACACTTCAGGAATTTTGATCACTGAACATTATCTTTTCATGATTTTCTATGACAAATTCATTATATAATTTATTTCCCTAAGCATCTAAACCCTTGTCATGCTGAACCCGGAATACTCCTGCAGGAGGAGATGTCGTTCAAAAATACCGGGCTCGAAATAAGCCCCGCCCTACCACTCCCATTTTTATGGGCTAATCAAAATTTCACGAAAAAAATTTTGAAAAGGGTTACCCAAGGAACATTAGAGTAAAGTTTCATTGAAATCAGCCCAGTGGTTCAGGAGGAGATATCGTTCAAAGATTTCGGGTTCAACATAAGCCCCTCCCTGCCATGCCCATATCTATCGGTAAATCAAACTTTCTTGAACAATTTAAGTAAAGGGTCACCTAAGTAACATCGATGCCAAGTTTCATTGAAATTGACATAATGGTTTGGGAGGAGAAGGTTTTTAAAGATTTCAAAGTGAGAAAATACCACGCCCATATTTGGGGGTCAATTAAACTTTTTAGGAAGGGTCACCCAATGAACATTTCTATAAGTTTCATGAAAATCCGCCGATTGGTTTTGGAGAAGAAGATGTTTAAATAAAAAGTTTATGCACAGGCGCACAGACGGACCGACGCACGACGGACACACCGCCATGACAATAGCTCGCTGGCCTTCGGCGCTAAAAAACTAACCATACAATAAATTCATGATATCTTTTTCGATAGTTTAACCATTGAATTATTCTGTCATTTCTCCCACTTAAATCTCTACGACCAGGGGCTTGGAAATCCCGAGAATCAGAAGCTGCATTAAAAATACAACTTTTAATAGTCATATTAACGATACACAAGTTATGCTAATCTTTGGAATTGAATAAATTTAGTCTTTTTGTGTTTATGTAATTTGTATCGAATTTGCTGATTTTTCAGTATGTTCTAAATCTTCATAAACTGAAGGAAATGAAGAGATAAATGGAAGAAACGGTATACCTTAAGATTTTAATAATTTCTGTCTTAGCTTCAAGTACAGAATTCTTGATATACATTTACGAAATAGGAAAAACACCGTGAATGAATCTTATTCGTGAATATTTCTTATTTGTGATATAGTTTTGGATTTTAAAAAAAAGTCTATCTTCTTCCATAGTATCAAAATTTTGTAAATAGGTAAGGTAATTATTATCATCATTATTTACCGAGACAAATATGTGTTGTTTTCTTATATGATCAATCACCGAATTACGACATATTTAGTAAATTGCATTGATCTGCCGCGAATTCTATATATGCAAAGGTATTATTTGGTGTGTCTTTGGGATAATAGTATCCTTCTTTGGGGGTGATTGGGGGTTCTTTGAGGCTTTCGATCCAAAGACGAGGACGTGAGGACCTACGGCCTGACATGTCAGAGAAGATACCAATTATTTCCACATTCCATGTGTTATATATATATATATATATATATATATATATATATATATATATAAATATATGAACCGTTCTCCAGGAAAACCTGCCTAAATAACGTCACTTTGTAATTTCAGATGTCTATTGCCAGATACGACAAAACAATTTTAGACTTATCCAATTTCAAAGAAACTGCAGACTTACATTCAACGTGCCTTAAATTTGAAAATAGACTGCCCAATATTGCGTTTTCGCCCTTAATTCCACCCAATACATAATGATTTCGGCTTGTGGGAAAATGGTAACACAAATAGGTCAAAGCATTTCTTTATTTTGGGAATATGTTTCCCTCTTAATTCCAATGCATAATGATTAAGGTTTGTAGGAAAAAGGTAACTCATAAGGTCAGGGTATTTCATTCGCTTGGGAAGCAAGTTATTTTTCTTGTTTTACGGATAACAAATATGACATTTTTTAAGATTTTAAGCCTATTGTCAATTTTATTGTCATTCAGGCAGGGTTTTCTGGAGATCGCATCATATAGTCCAGTCAAAATAGCGAAATATGGCCTCAACCCAAAACAAATTGCAACAAAAACGTTCTTGGCTTTTTTGAGTAGCTTGACCCTCCCTAGATGACATACTAAAAGTAGGACAACATCGGAAGATACGTATTTTGATTTTTCAATACATTTTGATACCCACTGTAATGCCTGTAATACAACCAATTTAATGAGAATATTGTGTGATATACCTGGAATAAAACTGATTTGTGCAAGTCAAACTAATCAAATATCATTTAAATTACCTCTAGAAATTAAACCACAACTTTTGTTAATGGTTTGAGTAAAATTTATGATATTTTAAACATAAAAAGATAAATTCAAATTAATCTTACCCCACCCACTTGATTTAACATTAGAATGGATAGAAAATTAGCTTCTGGTATTGAAACATTTTCATATATATATACCCTTGTCAACAAATTCAAAAACAATTTCGTTTTATTGGATTGATCTGTTTGTATGTCTGCCTATTCCACAGGCAATTATTTCATGACAAAAAACCATGTATCCAACATTTGCGCATGTAAACTCTCCCATTAGTCACTTAATTTAAATAATTATTTTGACAACATTGTTATCAGCCTATTTTTTTATTGATAATTTTCATTTTCATTGTTTCCAGATTGTGTAAAATATGCCGGAAATAGAGAGAGTTGATGAGATACAGGAGTAGTTTGACACCTTGTCTTATATAATAACGCGCATTTGTTTATTTGACGAAAACTGGATAATGAAATTGGCTGTGATCTGTCTGTCTAAGAAAAAAAATCAATTCCAAACAATTCAAAATAAAGGTATACATATGTCACTTATCTAGTGCTACATTCATTTTTTAATTCAGTATAACAATGAGACATAGAAACTGAGAATCTGAAATTACATTTTCTTAACTTTAAAAGAGGCTTAGCAAAAGTAAGTTACGACACTGAAATCGTGATAATTAGATAAGCTTAAAGGGGGTTACCATAGCTGCATTAAGATCAAATTTTATAGAAAATTTTGTTGTAATTCCAGATCCATTAAAAATCAAAAGTTTTTGGTTGTACGAACTTGTCTAATCTTCGTAATAATGTCTTAAACTTTAACCCATTGACCCTTAAAAAAAACTAAATTATGTGTCTTGGATGGCATTCTAATAACAATTAAACCAAATTGTTCTCCAGGTTTTCTAATTATTATTATTTTTTTTTTTTTTTTTTGTTAAAATTTTAAAATTTTCATAATTATCCTTTTTTTTCTTACATTAATCAAAATCAAAGAATAATATGGTAGAAATTGGAAATGGTTTCTTACAACACCTAATTAACATTGTTCACATCAAGACATGTTATTTCAAGTTTCGTTTGTTTGAATGGGGGGGGGGGGGTATGCCGTTTTCAACAATCTTTCATTTATATCACGGCGGCAGGAGCACCTTACATTGGATTCCTGGTATTGTCACACCAGTACCACCATTACATCTTTCCTAGTCTACAGCTGCTTTTTCCACATCAGTCTATGATTTTCAATCCATTAGGTATTTCAAGAACATAATATGAATTTGATATAACTTTATGAACAAACCTGGTAGATAATCGAGAATTGTTAAGGTAGGGTCCTTGATATTTTTCAAAAATTAAAAAACTCTTCTTTTTCATCTCATGGAAATATACTACGCAAATTTTCTAGGGGGTCAAATTCACGAACCTGTTGAATTATTTCTTGATTCATGTTTAATTTATTAGCCCATGATCAAGTCAACTAATTTAAAACTAAGATTGAGGTTTCCTGGACTTTTTTTAAAAAAAAACAAAGCCTTTTTCAACCATGTCAAATCTTATGCCTCGCGATATAGGGGGCGTTTGTAATCGATCTGCATGGTTTACCAGGAGAGATTCGTTAGACAACTTCATTCCGAATTAATATTTATGCCTCACATAGTCTGTCATTTTGATAATTTCGATATACAAATTGTTTGTGAACATTCACTTAGTGAAAAATTTTGAAGCGTAAGCTTGTTATCATTTGTTCTTCATTCATTTAAAAGGAAATGTTGGCATAACATTTTCACAAGGTTTTAATTCATTTCACATTTTTACTACTAGTAAAGCACACCCTCTTCGTATAAGTGTTTAAATTAGTGACGAATACCTACCCACGTCGAAATTAGTTTATTGAGTCTTGTTTTAAATAAAAATCAAAACTTCTAATGAATTGGCAATCAGAGCACTTTATTTCCAATTCTTCAATTTAACACGTTATGTTTTGAAAATTGTTTTTAAAATCTGTCAAATGACAAACAAAACTAGCTTCCTATGTCATTGATGTGATGCACTTGTTTAAAAAGTTCAATTTAAACTTTCTTAACGCCTAATATGAAAATCTCAAAATCTAGACATTTACAGTTACCTTAGTTTGTCAATTAACTTTAAAATTAAGCATTTGAATGGGACCAACATCACATTGCATTCCAAAGAACCAGTACCAGACAATTCCACCGTCGTCACAGCGCAGATGATTTTGCACTTGGATTCCAATTACGGGTTTCAATGTTCGATTTCTGACAACAGCACACCCTGTCTGAAACTTGTCTCTAAGCAACGGGTAGATGATCGTAAAAATACTCGTTTAGAAAAATGTAGCCAGGAATGGAGTTTCCTGGTAGTAGCGATGAGAAAAATACAAGAAACCATGGGTAGGTCCTCTGTTTGCAGTGTGATGAAATTGTTAATACAGATGATAAAACCTTTCCGAACAAAACAGGTGATTTTTTATCGGCTTTGAATTTAAAAAAAAGTATTACATTTGTGCGAATATTATGCTTTTGAAAATATAAAATAGCTTCAAGGTTAAAATTTGTGAAAAGAACTTATATTATTTTTGAAAAAAATATCTCGTCCAAAACATTCAGCCCTAAAGTTTCAGCATATCAAATCTAGTAATTGTTTATAAAAATTAGGTCAAACTAGTGTGTTCGTGCAACATGTTTTCACATAATACTAGTATTATCCATACCATGCTATGTTTGGTGTGAAAACTGGGATTCTTTTGTCATACAGTTACTTCCCCCTCCAAACTTCATATACATGAATGTCTTTATGTTTTGTATAGTACTAGGTGTAGCTCAAATTCCATAATAGTATGAGACAATAAGACATCTCCATGGCTCTTGGTAAGATACAAATAAGCCAACGGGCTATGTAAACATTTTTCTCAGAGAGAATTGATTAATTTTCAAAATGCAATTAAACTCACATGATGTACAACAGACGGACAACCCATGAAATACGTCATTCTTGTCATTTCTTTATATATTCTAAAGAACATGTCGACCCAAGACCATATCTAAAGGTTTAGATAAAATCAAATCTAAATTTTAGAAAGATTCTTTTTGATGTGCTAAATAAGACTGGTTAATATATATACAACTAAACTTAGTTACACTTGTGGGGGAGGGAGGGGGTAAAAAGGTTCAAATCGACTTTGACTTGGACATTGAAAAGACTTTGGACTGTTGAAATTGTTTCAGACCTATTTCATGAAGCCAACGCCCCTTTTTTTGCCAAAGCGACCATTTTCTACTACTTTGCAATGTTAAAGTGAGTGGGTGGGGTAAGATGTTTTAAAAATTATCTCTAAAACCGCCCAGATAAAAAAGAATATCCTACTTTTAATTAGCGAATAACTTATTTTAATCCACTACTTGACTTTTGGTAAACCGACAACTTCTACTTTAGATAAAAACATGTTTTCTGTCAAAAAGTTTTTACAGGTTAAGTTGGGAAAGATCTATGATAAAAATCGCGAAAAAAATCAAAATACGTATCTTCCGATTTCGTCCTACTTTATATATTTTAAATGGGTATGTCTATGGATGTCAAAAAACACAATATTGTTTTTGTTGCAATTTGTTTTGGGTCCTACCATAATTTGACTGGACTAATACATATTTTTCATATTTTAGTCTTTCATTTGACAACTAGTTTAAACTCTCCAGACATTGTCAGTGAGCGTTTTTTTTTTTTTTTTTTCATTTTTAATACGTTACCAAAGAATGAGAGAAAGAGTAAGTACAAAAATTAAATAGAAACACTGAAAAAGGATAAGAAGATAAGGTCATTAATTGCTCACCTGGGTAACTACGTACAGCAATGCTAAATCAACTTTGGAAGAGCTTCACCCAAAGAACATCCTTGCCAAGTAACAGCTTGATCGGCCTAGTGGTTAAGGAAAAAAATTATTGTCTTAATTTTCGGCCTTTTGGCTGCCAAGAAAATGAGATTTTTTTCATGAAATAGGATTCTTTTTAGTAACTTTGTTATGAGTTTCACCAAAAGAACATCCCCGTCGATTTTCAGCTTGATTGGTCAAGTGATGTAGATTTTAAACCAAAATTTTCTCTCTTTTTTTACCTTATGGTTACCATGGCAACAAATCTTTTAATGGAATTACGTTCTTTTAACAACTTTGGTAGAATCTCACTCAAGGAACATCCCCCACTAAGTTTTAGCTTGATCTGCCCAGTGGTATGTAAATAGTTATTTCTTCACATTTTCTTAATTTTGTGCCATTTGGTAAGCATGGCAACCAGGGTTTTACATGAAATTTAATTCTTTTAACAGCCTTGGCTGAGATATTTGGGGGTCAATTAAACTTTTTAGGAAGGGTCACCCAATGAACATTTCTATAAGTTTCATGAAAATCCGCCGATTGGTTTTGGAGAAGATGTTTAAATAAAAAGTTTATGCACAGGCGCACAGACGGACCGACGCACGACGGACACATCGCCATGACAATAGCTCGCTGGCCTTCGGCGCTAAAAAACTAACCATACAATAAATTCATGATATCTTTTTCGATAGTTTAACCATTGAATTATTCTGTCATTTCCTCCCACTTAAATCTCTACGACCAGGGGCTTGGAAATCCCGAGAATCAGAAGCTGCATTAAAAATACAACTTTTAATAGTCATATTAACGATACACAAGTTATGCTAATCTTTGGAATTGAATAAATTTAGTCTTTTTGTGTTTATGTAATTTGTATCGAATTTGCTGATTTTTCTGTATGTTCTAAATCTTCATAAACTGAAGGAAATGAAGAGATAAATGGAAGAAACGGTATACCTTAAGATTTTAATAATTTCTGTCTTAGCTTCAAGTACAGAATTCTTGATATACAAATACGAAATAGGAAAAACACCGTGAATGAATCTTATTCGTGAATATTTCTTATTTGTGATATAGTTTTGGATTTTAAAAAAAAAGTCTATCTTCTTCCATAGTATCAAAATTTTGTAAATAGGTAAGGTAATTATTATCATCATTATTTACCGAGACAAATATGTGTTGTTTTCTTATATGATCAATCACCGAATTACGACATATTTAGTAAATTGCATTGATCTGCCGCGAATTCTATATATGCAAAGGTATTATTTGGTGTGTCTTTGGGATAATAGTATCCTTCTTTGGGGGTGATTGGGGGTTCTTTGAGGCCTTCTTTGGACCGTCTCTCTCGCACACCTCTCTCAGTCAAATTCCTCCTGTGCCTCTCGGGGAGCGGAATTAGTTCAGTAGAAATGAACTCCGCTGTTGGTAGTCGCTATTTCGATTCCCAACTTCTCCTGTCTTTCGGATGAGACTTTAAACCGAGGACCCGTTTCCACATGACCTTAGTTGTTGAGTGGAACGTAAAACGCAATATATTAAATCTCTCATACTGTGAGTATAGTAGAATGTCATCGAAACCTGACATTACCACTAGCGACAGGTCACTTGATTAGTAACGTTTGTGAAAGTATCATGTATATCGAATGGATGAATATTTTTTTATTATTATCATGACAAGAGATGTTGGGTTCCCATAAATGAAGGCAAAGTTACGATCCAAAGACGAGGACGTGGGGACCTACGGCCTGACATGTCAGAGAAGATAAAAATTATTTCCACATTCGGCGAGTTTATATTTAAAATATGAGCTACGTCGCGAGAGTGAAATAACCCCGTTAAATATTTTTGATATTACACGGGTGTTATTACACTAGTGGAATAACTATGCAAATTAGCTTTGTGTGAATGGAAACGCTATTTTGCAACCGCGAAAATGACGTCATAATGTATATATTGTGACGTCAGATTCAAACGGCGTAATTAGTTTCGCGGAAAATTGAAATGTTGAATTTTGACGATTTTTCGCAAAAGTCCGGGTCATATTATAAATAGAATATAAAATTTGTTGTCATCAAATACAGAATTTATTAAACTCGTCATCTATAAACAGATAAAAACTCGGCGCAGCCTCGTTTTTATCTTTTTATAGATGACTCGTTTAATAAATTAGGTATTCAATGACCACTCATTCAATATCCTCTATATAAATATATGAACCGTTCTCCAGGAAAACCTGCCTAAATAACGTCACTTTGTAATTTCAGATGTCTTTTGCTAGATACGACAAAACAATTTTTAGACTTATCCAGTTTCAAAGAAACTGCAGACTTACATTCAACGTGCGATAAGTTTGAAAATCGACTGCCCAATATTGCGTTTTCGCCCTTAATTCCATCCAATACATAATGATTTCGGCTTGTGGGAAAATGGTAACACAAATAGGTCAAAGCATTTCTTAATTTCGGGAATCGAGATATTCGTCTAAATGTTTCCCTCTTAATTCCAATGCATAATGATTAAGGTTTGTAGGAAAAATGAAACTCATAAGGTCAGGGTATTTCATTCTTTTGGGAAGCAAGTTATTTTTCTTGTTTTACGAATATCAAATATGACATTTTTTTAAGATTTTAAGCCTATTGTCAATTTGATTGTCATTCAGGCAGTGTTTTCTGGAGATCGCATCATACATATTTTTCATATTTTAGTCTTTCATTTGACAAGTAAAAACTCACTAGACATTGTCCGTGAGCGATTTTTTTTTTTCATTTTTAATACGTTAATGAGAGAAAGAGTAAGTACGAAAATTAGATAGAAACACTGAAAAAGGATTAGAAGATAAGGTCATTAATTGCTCACCTGGGTAACTACGTACAACAATCCTAAATCAACTTTGGAAGAGCTTCACCCAAAGAACATCCTTGCCAAGTAACAGCTTGATCGGCCTAGTGGTTTAGGAAAAAACTATTGTCTTAATTTTCGGCCTTTTGGCTGCCATGAAAATGAGATTTTTTTTATGAAATTAGATTCTTTTAACCCTTTTCTGTTTTACGAAATTTTAGACCTGTCCAAATTCAAAGGTTTTGCAGACAAAATTTAAAGTGGATTTAATATTTGAAAAATAACCATTCAGTAGGGTAGAAAATAGTGTGGAAGAAGAAGAAATTTCTTGTCAGAAGCAATTTCTTCTTTTTCACAATGTTTTCTCAATCATAAAATCACAGACACGTAAAAAGCGGGGACTAAACAGCAAAGGGTTAAGTAACTTTGTTATGAGTTTCACCAAATGAATATCCCTGCCGATTTTCAGCTTGATCGGTCAAGTGGTGAAAATTTTTATCGAAGATTTTCTCTTTTTTAGCTCCACTGGCTGAAAGCCACTGGGGCTATTGTCATGGCGTTGTGTCCGTCGTGCGTCCGTCCGTCCGTGCGTGCGTGCGGTCGTAAACTTTTCTTTAAAAATCTTCTCCTCAGAAACTACTGGATGGATTTCAACCAAACTTCACAGGAATGATCCTTGGGTGACCCTCTTTCAAAGTTGTTCAAGAAATTTTGATCCAATGAAAGACATGGATTTAAGGGGCTTGGCTAATTTCCAAATATGGTAAAAAGTGAGTTTTCTCCAATTCTAATCAATGGATACCAATTAAACTTTACATGAATGATCCTTGGGTGACCCTTTATCAGTCTACAAAAAATCATTGTGATCGGATGGAAAATATGCATTTTATGGGCGGAGGCCATTTCTCTATATGTTATATAGTGGAAACTTTGAAAATCATTTTCTCAGAATGTAACTGATGGATATCAACCAAATTTCATTGGAATGATCCTTGAGTGACCCTTTATCAGTTTACAAAATATCATTGTGATCGGATGGAAAATATGCATTTTATGGGCGGAGGTCATTTCTCTATATGTTATTTAGTGGAAACTTTGAAAATCATTTTCTCAGAATGTAATGGATGGATATCAACCAAATTTCACTGGAATGATCCTTGAGTGACCCTTTATCAGTCTACGAAAAAAAAAAAATATTGTGATCGGATGGAAAATATGCATTTAATGGGCAGAGGTCATTTCTCTATATGTTATTTAGTGGAAACTTTGAAAATCATTTTCTCAGAATCTAATTTTTGGATATCAACCAAATTTCACTGGAATGATCATTGAGTGACCCTTTATTAGTGTACCAAAAATTATTTTGATTGGATGAAAAATATGCATTTTATGGGTGGAGGTCATTTCTCAACAAGTTAAATAGTGGAAACTATGAAAATCATTTTCTCAGAATGTAACTGATGGATATCAATCAATAATTTTTGGTATGATCTTTGGGTGACCCATTATCATCCAGCCTAAAATCATTTTGATTTGATGAAAAATATGTCTTTTAAGAGCGGAGGTCAATTCTCTATCTGTTATGTAGTCCAAACTTTGAAAATCATTTTCAACATCAGTAGAACCCCAAATATCTAAAAATCAAGCCAAAACATTTATTTGCTTTTACAAGAATTTCAAGCCTGTGGAGCGACTCAAGCCATTCATGGCTTTCTAGTTCTTATTATATCATCCAGTCCCTTTATCATACCGGTACCTAAAGCAGCCGAATACTCCATTTTTAGCTCACCTGAGCACGAAGTGCTCAAGGTGAGCTATTGGGATCGTAGAATGTCCGTCGTCAGTCGTGCGTCGTCCGTCGTGCGTCGTCCGTCGTGCGTCGTCCACAATTTCTTTAAACATCTTCTCCTCCTAAACCAGTGGGCCAATCTTGATGAAACTTGGCAGGGATGTTCCTTGGGTCAAGCTCTACCAAAGTTGTTCAAATAAATGAAATCCACCCTTAACTTTCCCTTTACCCTTAACAAAAAGGGTGAAAATATGAAAATCTTTAAAAATCTTCTTCTCTGAAACCAGAAGGCAGACAGATTTCATATTTGGTATGTAGCATCATCTAGTGGACCTCTACCAAGTTTGTTCATATCAAGACCCTGGGGTCATATTTGGGCTTTGCCCGGGCCCAACCCTTTTTACATAGAATCAAAGAGCGAAAATCTTTAAAAATCTTCTTCTCTGTAACCAGATGGCAGACAGCTTAAATATTTGGTGTGTAGCATCACCTAGTGGGCCTCTACCAAGTTTGTTCATAACAAGACCCTTGGATCATATTTGGGCTTTGCAGGGGTGCATCCCTTTATCTCTTATGAGCGCGAAGGGTAAAAAAATGAAAATCTTCAAAAATCTTATTCTCTGAAACCAGAAGGCAGACAGCTTTCATATTTGGTATGTAGCATCATCTAGTGGACCTCTACCAAGTTTCTTCATATCAAGACCCTTGGGTCACTTTTGGGGTCCACCCGGGTGCATCCCTTTTTACATAGAATCAAAGAGCAAAAATCTTTTAAAATCTTCTTTAATCGAAACCAGAGGGCACACTGCTTTCATTTTTGGTATGTAGCATCATCTTGTGGGCCCCTACCAAGTTTGTTCATATCAAGATCCTTGGGTCATATTGGGGCTCCACCTGGGCACATCCCTTTCAGCTATCTGAGCACGATGGGTGAAAATGGCAAAACCTTCAAAAATCTTCTTCTCTGGAACCAGAAGGCAGACAGAATTCATATATAGAATGTAGCATCATCTTATGGACCTCTTCCAAGTTTGTTCATATCAAGACCCTGGGGTCACTTTTGGGGTCCACCCGGGTGCATCCCTTTTTACATAGAATCAAAGAGCAAAAAGGCATTTCTGTCTTGCTCTTTGCTGAAAATGTTCCATGGTATTGATCTTAGGCAATTATCTTCTTATTGACATCTGCCTATCTATTTAATGTGATGTCCCAGGGGTCATAGAGACTCAGGTGAGCGATCTAGGACCATCTTGGTCCTCTTGTTAAACTAATATATATCATTTTCATTAAATACTATGAAAGATATATGAATTTTTGTGCACATGCTCAAAGAAGCTTACTGTAAATAATTCAAAAGCCATCCCAAACATGAGAAGATACCATCTTGGTAAAGTATAAAGTGAATATTAAAATAAGAGTTCAGATCATTCAGCAGAGGTTACCCAGAGGTTCAACACAGAAAACATTGATATATGGTTAAGGAATATTCATTCTTAATTCCGAAAATTCATAAACCGGAAAATTTAAAACCCAGCCAGCCTACCCAGATAGTGTAGTCCCTCCCCAAGTTGAAACTTTTCACCCTCCTAACATGGTTCTATTTTGCTTAACAGCTCACATATATAACTTTAACTACTTCATCATTGCTGCGAACATGCTGCAAACTGTTTGCGAGAACAGTTTGCCGCAAATTTGCTGCAAACAGTTGCAGCAAACTATTTGTGGCAACTGTTTGCAGCAAATTTGCAGCAAACTGTTCTTGCAAACAGTTTGCAGCAAGTTTGCAGCAGATTAGAAGCCACATTAAGTTTATTACTATATAAAAAGATCATTTCAACCATCTGCCTCGGTGGTCCAGTGGTTGAGCGGAGCAGTTAAAAAGGTATTGTTTATCAATTTCTACTTGGATAGGGTAATAGTATAATGATCTAAGGTATAGTTGAAGGTCAGCATAGGTCTACTCTGACAAATGGATATAGAATCATGAAGTTTGAGAAAGAAATCTCAGATTTACATATTAATAAAATATTTTTTGTGACCTTAACTAGAAAACCCCGGTTCAAATCCTGCAGACTCCACGATTTTTTTTTTTTACTAAAAACCTTCAGAAACCAAAACATTGCACATAAAAACATTTATGACCCATGGATTACAAAAGAAACTTATTAGAAACGGAAAAATACCGTATTATAGTAAGAGAGTTGTTCAAAAAATTGTTTGCGGCAAGGTTGCAGAGAGTTCGCTGGGAGTTTGCGAGAACAGTTTTCTGCAAGTTTGCGGCAAACTGTTTGCAAGAAAGCTCATTTGCATACGAAAAATGAATTCGCGGCAAATTTGCCGCAAACATTTGCTGCAAATTTGCAGCAAATGTTTGCGAGAGGCAATATATTTTGGTAAGGGAGGGCTTATTTTGAGCCCAAAATCTTTGAACGACATTTCTTCCTCAACCACTTGGTCAATTTAATGTTAATTTATCAGAATGTTCCTTGGGTGACCCTTTTTAAAAACTGTTCTATAAATTTTGATTGGCCCTCAAATATGGGTGTGACAGGGTTGGGCTTGTTTTGAGCCTGAAATCTTTTAACAACATCTCCTCCTGAACAATTGGGCCGATTTCAGTAAAACTTAAGTGAACCAGAGTGTTCCTTGGGTGACCCTTCTCAAAAATTGTTCACGGAATTTTGATTGGCCCATAAATATTGGAGTCACATGGCAGGGCATATTTTGAGCCCGAAATCTTTTAACGACATCTCCTGAACCACTGGTCCAATTTCAATGAAACTTTACCAGATGGTTCCTTGGGTGACTCTTTTCAAAAATTGTTCACGAAATTTTGATTGGCCCAAAAATATGGAAGTAGCAGGGCGGGGCTTATTTTGAGCCCAAATCTTTGAAAGATATCTTCTCTTGAACCACTTGGCCGATTTCAATGAAACTTTACAAGAATGTTCCTTTGATGACCCTCTTCAAAATTAGTTTGCAAAATTTTGATTGGCCCATAAATATGGGCATATCAGGAGGGGGGCTTATTTTGAGTGGCCTCAGTAAAGAATGGGTTGGCAGGGTCTATTTTCACTTTAAATTTTTGGAATAACATTTCCTCCTCAACAATTAGCAAATGTGAATGAAACTTTGTCAGAAAGTTACTTGGATGGGTTCCACTGGACCAATAAAATTCAGGTGAGCAGTTTAGGGCAATTATTCCCCTCTTGTTTTTATTTTTTATTACTTTCCCAGTGGTCTCAGGCCTTCATGTAGAAAAACCAACAAGAATTAAGCAATATTTCCAAAGTAATGGACCTAAACAGTGTTATTTGAGGTTTCCTAATGATTTAATTTGGAAACCTCGGTCATCATTTTGAAAGATCATGAGTTCCAAAATGTTGCGGAGCTATTCAGGCCGTCTACCTTAACACTTTTCACAGCATATTCTTGCTTTGACAGTGTACAAATCTACGGGCAGGTAGGACTAAAATCAGCCTTTTTATTTTTCAGTCTGATCTTAGCTTACACTGCCTAATTTCTACTTAAAGGGAAAAATATCTAGACTCGTTGAAATGTCTCAAACATACAATTTGTTTGAATCAAAATTCAAATACTGCAGGATATAGGGTTAATAAAGCATTTTTTCAACCACTATTTTGTCAGTGTTTGTGTAATTGAGGGACCCCTTAGGTCTTATTTTGTTGATTTTGTCTGTTTTTAGCTCCACTGGCTGAAAGCCACTGGGGCTATTGTCCTGGCGTTGTGTCCGTCGTGCGTCCGTCCATCCGTGCGTGCGTGCGTCCGTAAACTTTTCTTTAAAAATCTTCTCCTCAGAAACTACTGGATGAATTTCAACCAAACTTCACAGGAATGATCCTTGGATGACCCTCTTTTAAAGTTGTTCAAGAAAGTTTGATCTAATGAAAAACATGGATTAAATGGGCATGGCTAATTTCCAAATATGGTAAAAAGTGAGATTTCTCAGATTCTAATCAATGGATACCAATTAAATTTTACATGAATGATCCTTGAGTGACCCTTTATCAGTCTACAAAAATCATTGTGATCGGATGGAAAAAATGCATTTAATGGGCGGAGGTCAATTCTCTATATCTTATATAGTGGAAACTATGAAAATCATTTTCTCAGAATGTAACTGATGGATATCGATCAAACACTTTTGGTATGATCTTTGGTTGACCCATTATCTTGCAGCCAAAAATTATTTTGATTTGATGAAAAATATGTCTTTGAAGAGTGGAGGTCATTTCACTATTTGTTATATAGTTGAAACTTTAAAAATCATTTTCAACATCAGTAGAACCCCAATTATCTAAAAATCTAGTCAAAACATTTATTTGTTTTTACAAGAATTTCAAGCCTGTGGAGCGACACAAGCCATTCATGGCTTTCTAGTTTACCTAATGGTTACCATGGCAACAATTCTTTTAATGGAATTACGTTCTTTAACAACTTTGGTAGAATCTCACTCAAGGAACATCCCCCACTAAGTTTCAGCTTGATCTGTCCAGTGGTATGTAAAAAGTTATTTCTTCACATTTTCTTAATTTTGTGCCATTTGGTAAGCATGGCAACCAGAAATTTAATTCTATTAATAGCCTTGGCTGAGCTTCATCCACAGCATGATCAGTCAGGCTATTTAGGAGGAGAAGATGTTTAAAGAAACTGTTGATGGAAAGATGGAGACAGACATATAGACAGACAGATAATTGATGGGTGAGGGATAAAGAGTATCTTAAAGCTCACCTAAAGCACTTTGAGCTCAGGTGAGCTAAAAATGCTTGTCACAGTCTAGACAAGCAGTCTTTTTCTTTTCATATAAACTCTCTCTTGAATTGAATCTCTGGGTTGCAAAAGCAAGTGATGGAAAAGCGTAAAAGTAAAGGTTTAAGACCTGAAAAGTCAATGAAGACAAGAACAAGAAAGGACTAATGTTCAAAGATTACGAGTTTAATACATAGAAAATCAAACAGCAATAAACAAGACATCAGATAACAGTTAAACCGTAAATGGCTTTGATAACAGTATCTTCATAAAGTTACCTCCCTTGTTTGAATTTATATGTAGTTGCCTATCTTTGAAAAAAAGATGCCCTGTGTTCTGGACGAAAAAACA
The DNA here is from genome assembly GCA_948146395.1 of Fragum whitleyi. NCBI lineage: Eukaryota > Metazoa > Mollusca > Bivalvia > Cardiida > Cardiidae > Fragum > Fragum whitleyi. The sequence continues at coordinate 72,104,541 of OX411543.1, read as the reverse complement.
TTGCAAATGTTTAAAAAAAATTACCCCACTTTGCATGTGAGTACTTGAGCTAAGTAAAGTAGAATTTCTATAACATTGTGCTAATAATTTCATTTTGAATGCAGGGCAGCTTGATTATATAAAACTTAATCATTTCTAAAAACAGAATATATAAGATATTGTAGAATCAAGACAAAACATTTTAAAAAATATTCTTAGATAAGTACGTTAAAAGTTGTACCCTGCTTTTTGAAATCATTTTCACAATATTGCAGATTTGCCCAAAGAAAAACAGAAAAGAAGTTTACAATATTGCAATATTCATCTCATCTGGGAATCCCATGCTAAAAACAACTATGTCTCCTTCACTGCAAGTGGCTTTGATGATGAATTGTTGTCATATACTGTATGTCACTCAACCATATAAAAACATAATTGACATGTATAAAAATACATAAATAGGATTTTACTTATCCCTTATCTGAAACAATTAATGTTACAATGATAAATTATTCTCTTTTTTTTTACAAGAAACTTATTAGCTACATTTAATAAATATATAGGCAGTTACAACTGTTTTGCGCTAAGCCATGGATCTATGGCCTAAGATTTTTTCCCAAAGGTTCAGGCCAAAATGATTGTAAGTGCCTGTAAATATGGAAGTAATTATAAATAGTACTGCACTATAATCCTTTTATATAACTTACAGAGCTAATTTTCCCAACCAAAAGCAAACATACGGTACTTTTAAAATATTTTATCTATAAAGTAGCTTTACTATGTAAAATTAAGAAAGGCAATGACTGAATCATTTTACTATTTTAGATAGAAACTTTGCAATGCACAATAATGAAATTGGCCCATGTCAGCCCTGAATTCATGGTGACAAAATGTTGCAAACTGTTTGCAAATAATACCCCCCTTTGTACACAATTTCAGATTTTCTATGATAAATTCATTATACAATTTATTTCTCTAAGCATCTAAACCCTTGTCATGCTGAACCCAGAATACTCCTGCCTTGGCAGGAGCTTAAGACAAATATCAGGCTGCACATATGTGCAGCCTGATGTTTGTCTATACCACCTGATTTTCATTTTACTAAACCAGAAAAGTTTAAAATTTCAATTTTCAAAAAGAATATTGACTCTCATGATAGTGCATCTAGTGCTTTAGGTACTTTGATTTTGTAACAATGTTGCCAAGATATTTTATTCAGCTTATCAAGGGTTAAAAGGATTACTTTCTGCTACCCTGTATGGCTTTATCTTTTTCAATTTAAATGCACACTGGAATAATGCCTGCTACTTCATCCAATTTCGACCAGTCCACATAATTTCATCTGACAATATAGTTAATCGTATAGCAAGTGACCATTGGTCTAAAAATTAATTTAAATTATTCCTATGTTGTTAAAACTCAATAGAACTGTCTTTGTGAGAAGATTTTGTTTTAACAACATAGGATTATTCAGTTTGCAATAACATACACATTAAGATAGTGGACCAATACATGTAATAGTTCCCCAAGATTTCGGAAGTAATGAACTTCAACAGTATTGACCAAGGTTTCTTAATGATTTTCATCAGAAAACCTTGGTCAATATTGTGAAATTAATTATGAAATGTTTCGCAATTATTACGGGTCAACTACCTTAAATAAAAACTATGTTTCAAATTTGAAAACAAAATATGTACTAAGCAACCATTCTTTTTAACAACTATTTTTTGGTGGTTCCGTAAGTTGTTGCTTAATACATGTTTTACAGTATTTCAAATTTAGTCACTTGATAAAAGATAGGTACATGTAATTACTGTAGATCAATGCTAACAAGCTTCTGTGCTAGATCTAGAATCTCTTGATATCTAGTGGTCTTCTGTTTCCAACTTTCTGGGATGCTCCCCAAACCATACTGAAATATGAATAACTTTTTTTTAACACAAATGGCACATCAAAAAGGGTCATCTCAAAATTGAGGACATTCAAAATGAACAAAGAAAAAAAAGAACCTAGTATCTAAAATACATGTAGGCTTGAAGTAGTTGACCTTTTTGTTAAGTTTTTGAATGTTTGATCTTGGTGAATGATAGTGATAGGCTGATTATCGGTAATCGATATACCAATCGGTATAATTAATATAATAATATTATGCCAAAGTGTGCATTTATTGAGGATTAGATTGATTTTTAAGAAACAGATTTTAGTATCAATCATTAGTTGATTGTAATCTTTTGAATAAAAACTGACTATAAATTATGATTTGAATTTGAAACTGATTGTCCCACACAAGTTAATAGATCGAACTTTAACAATATCACATGACCTTGACTTCATACCAGCAGATACAAAATTAAATCTTGAATAAACTGGAAGTTATTGCAAATGATACTTCTCCTGCTTAAATTCTAGAATGTCTGACTTTAGTATATGGCCTTGATCTTATCACATTACACTGACTTTTATACCAGTAGATGCCTATGATTCAGATCTATCACCATGTCAAATATGAACATTTTATCTTAAACATGCTGGAAGTTATAGCCAATGCTATTTTTGTTAATTGCATACAGACAGACTGACAGACAGGCTGAGGCACCTGTAAACAATATGCCCTAGATTATTTTTATTACTGAGGCATAAAAAGAGAATGGATCCACTACAGGTAAACAAGAAGACGCATTTTGAAAATAATTATACAGAAAGACGGAAGAACTAAAATCTGTTAATTATGAAAAGTCTCAACCTTATCATAATATCACAAAATGGCACCATTCATTATGATGAGAATTTCTCACAATCATCCTGATAAAGTTTCAAGGAAATCTGACAATATTTGTGGACTTTATTACTAACACAGAAATATTTTCAGCAGAAGTCCATAAGGCCTTTTTTCCTGTGTTTTCCAAAAGGTCAGCCCCATTTTTGAAAAAAAAGCTTTCTTACAATCAACCTTTAAAAGTTTCATCGAATCAAAATAATTTTTTGTAGTCCGAGAAATAAAGGTCACCCAAGGATCCCCCCCGCCCCCACTTTTTGTTACATATGCAAGTAAGTCATGCAAATTAAAGTGGACTTTTCATTGGAACAAATTTCTTAAAAAGGGTCATCTTAGGATCACATCTAGGAAGTGTGGTTGAAATTCATCCAATATATTCAGTGGAAATTCCAAAAGGATTTTTAAAGAAAAAGTTTAAGACAAGACGGACAGACAACAAACATTTTGCATGTGATTGCTATGCAACATTCATTGTGACGTCACTTATTTCGCATAGCATAGACGTCAGATAGGGTAAAATGCGCAACAGCAGGGTATAAGTTTTTGATAATTTCACTGCTTTCGCGGTAAGATTATCAAGTGATAATCTACCATTATTTCTTGATAAACCACCCAAAAGCATTTAAGAAACTGCAATCTGAGTTTACCTGTGCAGCTAAACAGGCTCCAATAAACCCTCCACGCGAAGCATTACAGCCTCCAGCACGAAAAGTAGCCTGTACACCAGCGGAGTAATCTGTAGCAGAAATCACGCCATGCACAGTAGTCTGAAAAGCACCCGGTATGGCTGGAAAAAGATGCAGAAAATAATTCATGTTTCCTATCCACAACCTGACCCTTTTCACACTGAATAAAAATCGAGGCAAAAATTGTAAAAAAACACAGTGCCTAAAGCAGCAAATGATATTATTTAGAGCCAGTGTTTTATTTGGATTTTTTTTCAACTTTTCTGGTTTAACAAGAGGCCCAAGAGGGCCTGTATCGCTCAAATGGCTTTAAAATCTTTAGACTTTCATTAAATAACGCTTACTTTAAATGAATACATAAACACTCCGAAATCTCCTAAGACCTTTCTTATATTGATTAACTGGTTCTGGTCCATATTGCACCAAAATACTCAATCACAATGAACCTGCAACCCTTTACCCATCTTATTAAAAGATAAGGTTCAGAAGGAGATGTCGTTCAAATTTTTCGGGCTCAAAATAGGCCCTGCCTGCCACATCCTTATTTATGGAGCAATCAAAATTTCTTGAACAATTTAAGTGTCACCCAAGAAACATTCTGGTAAAGTTTCATTGAAATTGGCTGAGTGGTTCTGGAGGAGATATCGTTCAAAGATTTTGGCCTCAAAATAAGCGCTGCCCTGCCATGTCCAAATTTATGGGCCAATCAAAATTTAGCATATAATTTTTGAAAAGAGATACTCAAGGAACATTCTGGTAAAGTTTCATTGAAATCAGCCATGTGGTTCAGGAGAAAATGTCATTTAAAAATTTCTGGCTCAAAATAGGCCCCGCCCTGTAACGCCCATATTTATTGACTAATCAAAATTTAGCAAACAATTAAGGTAAAGGGTCACCCAAGAAACATTCTGTTAAAGTTTCATTGAAATCGGCCCTGTTGTTCACAAGAAGATGTCGTTCAAAGATTTCAGGCTCAAAATAAGCCCCACCCTACCACACTCATATTCATGGGCCAATAAAAATTTCTTGAACATTTTAAGTAAAGGGTCACCCAAGGAACATCCATGTCAAGTTTCATTAAAATCTGCCCAATGGTTTTGGAGGAGAAGATTTTTAAAGATTTCAAAGTGAAAAAATATCAAGCCCTGCCACGCCCATATTTTGGGGCCAATCAAAATTCTTTGAACAATTTAAGAAGAGGGCCACCTAAGGACCATTTCTACCAAGTTTCGTTAAAATCCACCTATTGGTTAGGGAGGAGAAGATGTTAAAAGTAAAAGTTTACACACGGACGGAAGCACGCAAGGACGCACGATGGTCACTCCGCCATGACAATAGCTCGCTGGCCTTCGGCCAGTGGAGCTCAAAATGAAAATCAGGAGGTAAAGACTAAAATCGGACTGCCCCTACTTGCTGGCTGATCATTGTCTATGCCTCCTGCCAAAGCTGGATTATTCCAGGCTCAGCATGACAATAGTTAACACAAGTTAGCATTGCTAGGAAAATACTGAGCAATATTGATCATACTTATTCATAAAACTTTTTTGTTTTACAAATTAAGTGTTTGCCCAAGCTTCATAGATTGAAAAAAAATATAAGTGTTCCAAAGTCCATGCAATCTAGATTATATAGATTCTTCTTTTCTTCTAACTATCATTATATTTAATGGCCTCTAAACTTGATAGATATATAATGATGATAATATATTACATTGGCTTCTCTTTGCACAGGTAACACAGAGAAAGTGTCTCACTAGCACAACAAAGACAGATTTTTTCCTAACCACCCATCTTGAAACTTCATTTCTTCTCACTACAGCCACTCCATAACTGGGTAAAAAATTTCTTCAACTAATTTGAAGAATAAATTTTTTACATTCATTTAAGCACTAGGTGAAGACAATAAAAAGAGTTGATACATACTAGGCTGAATGGCTGAAATTTGAAGAACCTGAGGCTAGAACCTTTTGCTTTTGTATTGAAAAAATCAGAAGTTTGTATATACTGTAAAATAGCAAAAGAATACCTGGGTTAATTCTTACATACCTCAGTCTATTCTTGTTGCCCTGGCAACATCGAAATGGGGTTGATCTTTCTGTTTTTCCATTTCCCTGAGAAAGCCAGCCAGTCCTTTATCTAGATCCATAGGATTCTGTCTGTTTGGGTTTGTTAACTCATTAATCAGATAATTCAGGGCTTTGTCACTCACTCCATGGAGTATAAAGTATTCAAGAAGTCTGAAATGTATAAGACATTAATATGACTGAGTTATAAAAGAAAGTAATATTTATTAGATTATTGGGCTAAACCATTAAAACACAGTACAACATTTTAACACACTGCTAGTCAAATGCATGGGAGATAAGATGACACATGCTAAATAATTCCTAGTTAGAGTTTGGTCCCTGGAGTTGTTCATTTTTTTTCTAGAGGGTGAAGTATTCTATGACGAACTTGTCTGTGTCTGAAGCAAGCTATTTTGCAAAAAGACAACAAAGGGTTGTTTCCCTTTATAGAGGGAATAAATTAGCTCACCTTGCAGCAGCTAAGCCAACAGCCACAGATGTTTCACAGCTCTGTGTCTGTATGATGACGGCCTCACATTTATCTAACATATCCGGTCTACCAGCGTACATTGCTACAACCGGCACAATTCTCAAAGCACAGTCAATCTGGGCATCTGTATCTGAACCTAGGATAATAATATAAAATCACAGTCTGTTATACATTGAATATATTGGCTAAATAAATATGACATAAAGGATAATTCTTTGTTTCAGACTGAGATTAATATATATATTTGAGTGAACAACAAAAGCTATATTTTCATAAGTTGCAGAGCAAGTGAAAATATAGCTTTTATTGTTGACAAAATTATAGACTTATCAATCTTACAAGAAAAACAAACCATTATTCTATTTCTTTATGCTAAATTGGGATGGACTATTACAGTTTTGGGACAAATACCGTATTTATTCAAATAATTGCCCTGACGTTTAATAAAAGAGTCAAGAATGACTTAGTTGGAGGTGGGGGATTACTTCATTACAGGACTGAAATGTTATTTACTCTAGCCTTTTTAGTCAGATAGCTACTCAGATTTATTTTCAGATTATTGAAACAAAAGTCATGAAATATTGGTTAATTCTTTCTATTTAATTGTTTCTGAAAAAAAAATCATATTATTATTTGCTAAAAAAAAATCATAATCCTTTTGGACTAAAAATTTCATTTGTGTTTTGTTGATAGAGAGTCAGTCAATGCATATTCCGATCTTCAGTTGACCTTGTCAACGATCCAAATTGTTATATCACCGTTATATTGGTATTTGACGCAGGAATTTTATACTTTTTGTTGTAAAAATGCGGAAATCTGCATCAGAGATGTTGAAGCATTTTATCCCCAAAATGGGGGATGGGTGATTATCAAAGTTACCACATTTTTCCGAAAATTGGCTAAAAAAAAAGGCTGATTTCGAGCAGTGCTTTAGGGGATGGGCGTTTATTAGAATATGTGCAATTATTAAAATAAATACGATATTACGAAGCGCCATCATTTTGCAAGAGATTACTAGGCAAAATCATCATGAGGTCATTAAGAATTATTTATTCGACTCTGCTTAGATAACCTAAAATACATTAAAACAAACGAAAGCAGGGTATGATATTTTGATTATTTCACTTGTTTGTGGTCAGTTTATCATATGACAATCAACCATTACTTCTAAATAATCCTCCAAAAAGTGTTACAGAGAAAAAAATCTTGAAGCAAAAATATTGAAGATAATAAAAGCTGAAGTAAACACTGAAAAATACTTTTTGTACATACCATATTTCGCCTTATAATAGTGCCCTCCCTAATAGTAGCACCCCTTCATTTTTACTAAGAAAACCCACTTAAAATGCCTAAATTTTAGGAACTTTATGAGATTCCTTCTTAAAGTTGAGATGAATTTCCTCTAAACAATCATTTATATGATTGTTAAGAGGAAATTTACCTCAATTTAAAGGAAAAGGGGTGTAAAAGACATCAATTTTAATTATTTTTAAAATCATTAAAAGCAAAATAAAAGCTCCCTGACCATGTTATGTATAGCTCCCAGGAGCGTTTATTAGGAGCAATATGGTACATAAATTGAGAAAACTAGCCCCAACATGATAGTACATTACAGAATTCATAAATGATCAGACCTGTTTCTTCTTTCCCAGCAGCCACATTCTTGAGAAATTCTTTGATACTGAAATGTCTCCATGCTCCCTTAATGGGCAGTTCTTTTTTCTTCACATCTGGAAAATCATATACATGTAGTTATCTTAATTAAAATTCTTGAGCTAACATTTGGTAATCAAAACCATATAAAGATTGCTTGAATTAAGCTACATTTGTACATTTATGTTTTGCATTGATAATATATTGCATGACATGGGTTAACATGTAGGTTAATTGTGTGAGTAAGATGTGTTTTTGAAATACTTATTCTCCTACAATCCGTAAAAATTGACCTTAGCAATCTGTGACTTTATCATAAGTAGTATGTGCACTACCATACAATAAACTGATATTGTAACTGAAACAAGAGTGCCATCGTCACAAAATACGCCGCCACATTGCTGCTGTTTCACAGAAATAATTGTAGACACTACTTATTTGACAGAACCAAATTGAAAATGACCAAGTTTCATTTAAGTCAATAAAAAAAGTTAGGAGGAGTTGCCTTCACAAGGCTGCAATTTCAATAAGCCCCAGGCACTAAGTTTTAAGGGGGCATAATTCAGGGAAATAAATGAGCCATAAAATCCTTGATCCATGTATATCTTCAAATTATGGTGATGACATTGACCAAGTTTCATTTAAATAAAGACAAAAAGTAAGGAGGATTTGTGTTCAAAAGGCTGCAATTTCAATAAGCCCTAGATACTAAGTTTTTAAGGGGCATAACTCAGGCAAAAATCAACAAACCATAAAATCCTTCCTTCATGCACATCGACCAATTGAGGTGATATCATTGACCAAGTTTCAAGAAGATCCAGCCAGAAACTTAGGAGAAGTTGCGTTGACAAGAAAAGTGGACCCAGAGACTAAGTTATCAAGGGGCATAACTCAGGCAAAAATCAATGAACCGTTAAATCCTTCCTTCATGCACATCTACCAATTGAGGTGATTACAGTCGTGACGCGCTAATCCGGACACTTTGGTTCCCTACGAGTATGTCCGGAGTAACCATTTTTCCGGATAAACAATTTTTCATTACAATCCGAACCTAGTTTCGTCCGCCATTTTGACACTATGTTGTTGTTGTTTCAGGTTTGCGGTGCGTCGTTAGAAGTACTAATACGTGTAATTTGGTGAATCCCGAGAATGCATACAGAAGAAGATAACGCATTTTGCAATGTACTGTACATGTTTATAAAATGAAAAAAAATATATTTATAATAATAAAAACGTGATAAATGTATATTTCATAATATGCATCACGTTTCTCTTGTCTTTTTTTGGCTTATTGACTTTCAAAAAATCATTTTGCAGAACAAGCCATTTAAAGGCCCTTAGAAGGGCCATTTCGTTAAAATGCTTTTGAGCATTATTCTTGTTCTTGACAATCTTCGAAAAAAAAATTTTCGTTGTCAGAAAACAAGATTTGTGGCCCTGAGAAGGGCCGTTTTATTATTACAGACAATTTTGAAGGACATACTTTCGGGACTGAGGTTTTGACTTATTTTGACAATTGCGACGGAAATAGCTTTCGAGCGTCGTATTAAGCAACATTCTCTGGTGTGGCCTTTTCAACAAAGGCCAATTTTATGGACAATTTCAGGGTAGGCTTTCGGGACCAACGATTGGACTTATCTTTGATAATTTGGAAATGAGTTTCTTTCCCGAGTCGTTTGTAACGGTAAGAGCAAACTTTCATTCAGATGTCTATTTTAAAGGACGAAATTTCGGGCATTTGGTGGTCCTGAAAAGAACTGTTTTCGAAGTTCGATATGTCTCTGGCGTTCACTTGGAAAAGAGGTCGAAGTCTTCGTCGGCGATGCTGAAACTTCAACTTTTCGTTTTTTGGTCGTCGGCGATGACATTTTTAGTTGAGTGTTAGCTCTGTATGTTCGATCGGTAGATGATCAGGAAATGATTTGAAAATGATAGCGATTATAATTTTTCAAATAATTTTAAAATCAACGGGGAGTATTGTTCTTCGAAGTAAAGATCAATCTTAAGAGTAAGTTGCATAATAGGTGTTGACACACGCGGGTAGAACACTAAATGTCAGGTTGTGATCTCGACACACTTTCCTAATTAAATTGTTTGTAAGGTGCGAAAATCGTCTGTACTAAAGTATCTCCGTATTAAATGTTTATCAACACGTGTCAATCAGTCAGTCGTGACGATAAACGCGCTAATCCTTTTACAATGAGACGCGACAGATAGTAATTACAACCCTTTGAATTCGGACGACCAACCCTTAATCCGGATTACATAGACAAATTCATGTACAATTTTGATATTCCGTTCCCGATTTTCAATTCCGGTTCCGGAACGCGAGTTTCCGGATTAAAGTGTACAATTTATGAGTGAAATATTCGTTCCCGTGAATTCTTTTCCGGATCTTGAATATTCCGGATTATTGCCGTCCGTATAAGCGCGTCACGACTGTACATTGATCAAGTTTCAAGAAGATCCAGCCAGAAACTTAGGAGGCATTGCGTTGACAAGAAAAGTGGACCCAGAGACTAAGTTATCAAGGGGCATAACTCAGGCAAAAATTAACGAACCATAAAATCATTCCTTCATGCACATCTACCAATTGAGGTGATTACATTGACTAAGTTTCAAAAAGATCCAGCTAGAAACTTAGGAGGAGTTGCGTTGACAAGAAAAGTGGACCCAGAGACTAAGTTATCAAGGGGCATAACTCAGGCAAAAATCAATGAACCGTAAAATCCTTCATTCAAGCACATCTACCAATTGAGGTGATTACATTGACCAAGTTTCAAGAAGATCCAGCCAGAAACTTAGGAGGAGTTGCGTTGACAAGAAAAGTGGACCCAGAGACTAACTTATCAAGGGGCATAACTCAGGCAAAAATCAACGAACCGTAAAATCCTTCCTTCATGCACATCTACCAATTGAGGTGATAACATTGACCAAGTTTCAAGAAGATCCAGCCAGTAGTTTAGGAGGAGTTGCGTTGACAAGAAAAGTGGACGGATGAACGGATGGACGGACGGACGGACGGACGGACGGACGGACGGACGGACGGACGGACGGAGAAGATGACGCCAATATACGTCCGCCTCCGGCGGCGTATAATAAAAAATGAAGCTATAAGCTTATGTTAAGTTTAAAGATCCATTTTTTTAGATAAAAATATTGCACAATTACCGACCTTGAAATCTGGGCCAAAGCTGGGAAGGCTTAAGGGTTGACCTTGGGTGCCAGACTGACCAGGATTGACATATTTCCCTTTCAGGCAATGCTATAAATCTAGAATGATCATTCTACCTTACTATATAATTATTTTCAAAATGCCATCTTTGTGCCTTTGCACAAATCCAATTTTCATTTGTTACTTTTATGGAGTTCCAAAATGGTCTCTTTTTGTGTGACAGGTTACATTTACCAGATTTATCTTTATACGCTGTATTGGCATCACTATCATATATAGTCCCTGGACCAAACCAGTCATATGTTGCTTTCTTCAGATGATCAGTGTTGAGCCCTGGTTAAATAGACGATTTAATTTTAGTCTGCAACATGTTAATGGGATACAGATCATATTTTCACATGCCATTTTGTAGAATTTTAGACTTCTCCATATTGAAAGAGGTTACAGACTAATTAAAGCTATTGCTGATGTCAGTCCAATATTTTTTTCAGTGAAAAACATAAGTTTACATTTTGTCAATTTAAATTGATTGTTGTCTACATTCTTATTTTTTATTAGGAACAGGCTCAATTTTAGTCTATTACAAGTTAAAAGCAATTTCTATTAATGAGGTTTTAAATATTCTATCAATTTCAAATTATTGTCTGCTTAGTATATAATTATTGAAAATACTCAGTTTTGTTGTAATAAATCTAAAATAATGTATGCTGTCTATTAATGAGTCAGCACAAATCTTACCTTTACTCTCAACAAGAGATTTCAAAATGACAAATGACTGATCCCCATAACATGTCTGACTTCCTGTTGGTAGCGTGTAGAATGGATTAACAGATGTTTCCCTGAACGCAACATCATCTTCACCAGACAATAAGTTATCAAGCTTCTGTTTGTTATAGTTCCAATGGATTGGCTGGCCTGAAAAGGAAATTCAACATTTATAAAACAACATGATTTTCTAGTGAAACACCAATATTGACTCCTATATTCAATATTCTGATATGTGACCTTGACCTCGATGAATTATCTTGACCCTGGTAAAAATGGAATATTTAATAGCAAATAACTAGCTAAAGCAATGAAATACGCTGCCCTCATGTAATAAAACAATAAAGACATTGCCAATTTTAAAAAGTTTATTCAAGTATTTGAAAACATGAGGACTTTGATGGTCCAACATCATTCACCTGAGTCTCTTTGATTCCTGGGACATTACATCAATTAGATGGGCAGATGTCCACTATCACAGAGATACTTCCGGATATCAATTAATTGGATGTATACTAACACTGGACCTATTTTACTAAACATCTTTAAATCATTTCTTGCCAATGTCAAAAATTAAAGTTGCTTCTACAGTAGTTACTAAATGTGGAATTCTACCATGCCTCAGCTCATTGGATTGTGTTTGTTAACAGCCAACTTGCAATTCGATGATCGGGGTTTAAAGTGTAAAGTCGGTTGAATATGCCTGGCATAGAAACAGACTATAAACCTAACTTTAACTTTAGAAGACGATTCCAATGAGATATTACAAGGCAGAATCTAACAATGAGTGAAAACACCAGGTATTATTTGTGATTTTGACTTACAATTAATTTTTTTGTAATAAGTTTAGTAAAATGGGCCCCAGGGGTGAAGAGTTTCCATGCCCTACTTGTTTGAAATGGGCTTTTCTATGTGCGGACATTGGTACATCAACAATAAAGATCAGGAAAAATCTTATTACAGTACTACAATAAACCTAAGAAATAAATTATCACAATGTTTATATCAAAGGGTAGAAAACATTGCTCTAATAGATTATTGCATAAAAGCTATGTTTTTGGGTTGTTATAGGCATATGTTAATAGACAAAATCTGGGTACTAACGGGGAAAAACATTGGTCTGGGCCTATACACTTTATCAGTTTCTAACATTAATTCCGAGCGTAAATAGACATTGATAATTCCTGCGTTTAATTTCGTGAAGTAAAAAATTTACCAACCAATGTTGTATACATGTAATTAAAAGTGAGGGTGCAATGCAAAATTCAATTTTTCCAGCACATCAGTGAGTTTGGAGCTAGTTTAAATGTGAATAATTTTGCCATCCCTTTTTGAAAAAATACTAGAGTATTTCTTTTTATGCAATAGTAGTATCAGTTAAAGTTTTTGAGGGTGTCAACATATTCAGAGATCCTCAAAATGTTTTAACTTACTTGTGCTTCATACTTGGGAGTTAAAGCATTTTTGGTTTCTGCATAATTTAACTCCCTTAAAATCATGAATTACCGGTAACCCTATAGAAATTAAGCGCTTGACATATTCATACCAATTCTATAACACTCGAGATCTGGCTTTGATAAAGGGACCCCACAATGAAAGTAATGGGTCATACGCCCCTTGTGTGTTGTCCCTTGTAAATGGGGACAGTAAATATTTAGCCCTCGAAATATCTTCCTGAGTAGCACTATTTTTTTAGGAAAAGACCACAATAGAAATACATTTTCAATTCCATTTTCTTGTTATCTATTGTATATGACTATAAGGAACCAACCATATTTTTATAATGCCTTTTAAACAATATAAAAAGCGTTATTTGTATAATATACTTGATATATCAATAAATCATGTATGATACTTTTTATATTGTATTTACTTAATACAGAAAAAAGTCTATCGATTTCTATCTAAAACATTACAAAAATTTATCAAGTATTTTCATTATTGTGATATTCCATATAGAAATATATCTTTGTAACGTTTTATCAAAAATTTATCAACTTTTTTTCTATCTTGCACAAGTCGATATGTTACTAAATCCGACGGGCCCTGGAAAAGTGAGGAACAAGTGCAGAAAATCTCAGTATTAATCTTATGGCTACTTTTAATACATGTAAATCATTAATTACATGTATATCTATTCTGTGGACATAAATACATCAGGGGTAAGCAAAAGACTATTGTAAGTGCCTATATACAGGCACTTACAATAGTGTTGTGCTGACCCTCAACATGTACAATTAACCACTTTTTTAACACAAGAGGACCATGATGGTCCTAGATCGCTCTTTACCACTGGGAAAACACATCAATTTGATAGGCAGATGTCATTAAGGAGATAATTTCTACACAAAACCAAGTTTCATGAAGTTGGGCCAAAATTGTTGCCTCTAGAGTGTAAACAAATAATTTATCATTAAGACCATTTTTCCTGTGATATTGCATGGATCTTTCCCATTTTCAAAAGGGTTCATCCTTGTGACCTGACCAACATTCTGACCAAGTTTCATAAAGATTGGGCCATATTTGTGGCCTCTAGGGTGTAAACAAGAAAATTGTCATCAAGGCCCCTTTGCCTGTGATTTGGTGTGGATCCTTCCCATTTTCAATAGGATTAACCTTTGTGACCTAGCTAACATTCTGACCAAGTTTCATGAAGATTTGGCCATATTTGTGGCCTCTAGAGTGTAAACAAGAAAATTGTCATTAAGGCCCCTTTTTACGTGATTTGGTGTGGATCCTTCCCATTTTCAATAGGGTTCATCTTTGTGACCTGGCTAACATTCTGACCAAGTTTCATGAAGATTGGGCCATATTTGTGGCCTATAGAGCACAAACACTAAGATTGTTGACACCGGACGACACATGACGCATGACGGACATTCAATGATCACAAAAGCTCACCTTGAGCATGATGTACTCAGGTGAGCTAAAAAGCAAAGGTTTTGGCAGGAGTTTTAAGGATCAATGGTTTTAAGTTATTCAAAACAGATAATTTACTGTATCGGGTTTTGCTACAAATACATTTTACAGTACATGCATCTCTTATTTTAAAGAGGCTATTATGAGGAGCTCTCAACCTTTGTTAACTCTTGTCATGCTGCATTAATTTTGGCTAAAATTTTTCATCAAAACCAAAGGACAAAAAGCACTGAAAGTACTAACTGTAGGTCAATTTTTATTTGAAAAACTAAATCCATTGACAATTCTGGTTTGAAAGTGAGAAGCAGGTGGTGTAGACTAACATCAGGCTGCACATATGTGCAGGCTGATATTTGTCTATAGCTCCTGCCAAAGCAGGAATATTCTGGGTTCAGCATGACAAGGGTTAATGTGATCCAAATGCACGTTATGTACAACAGTATAGAACAAAAATTTGACCTAACAAATTCCTTAGTTGTAAAGATAATACATATAAGGTCAAAGTAGCCTCAATTTGATAAAGTCACATTCAAACAAATGATACTTTCCTAAATATAAGCAGACAATCTATAACTAGGAAAATAAATGTGTGTATTGGCAATTGGAACCAACAGAAATATATGCAAGATTGCTGCCATATAGAAGCTACTTGAATACTTAAAATTAAATCCCCATTTCAGTTGTTTGAAATTGTCTAATTTGGAAGAACTAAATGAGAATCTTTCCTCTCTAGTTAGATCCTAATTTCCTCTTAACAATCATTTATATGATTGTTCAGAGGAAATTAACCTAAAAATTGACAGGGTTAAAGCTTAAAGACATCAAATTGATAATTCAATTTGTGTTCTTTTCTTCAGAAAAAGGGTATACTAAATGTTATTAAATGCCCCATAATGTCAAAGTTTTGTATACTCCCAGAAATATGTATTAGGATAAGAATGGTATTTATTGGATGTTCTAGCTGATTGAATTTGCAACCACTTAGTGTTGAAAATATTTAACTTCAATCCTTTATCATTTTGCATCATAAACCCAAATCATAAAGTTAATATTATTAAAATTGATCATGGTGTCTTCAGCTGAAAAACGGTTTGAATATTGTGACTCACTTTAAATTTTAAGGATAATGATTAAAACAAACAAATTCACATAATTATAATCAATTACTCTGTCTTAAACACTTTTTTCTGACAATAATTCCCTCTAACTGTGACATATTCCTTGAAAGTTTCATTTAAATCTGACCACTATCATTTACTGTTCTATGGTTTATGATTTTAGTATGTTTTTCCATAATACAATACACTACATAATAATTTCAAAATTACTTTCCTTGAAAAAACTGTAATTACTTTACTACTTTTATAAAATACACAAGTTATTTTAATAGTAATTTAATTAAGATTGTCATTTTAATTGAAATTAACCAATTAATTTCTAAAATAAATGAATAGATCTATATGCTGGTTGTTGGAGAAATTTTGCAATAGGCAGTTATAACTATTATGCGCTGAACCAATGAATTCTTCTGTGAGCGGAACAGGTACATAACCACATTAAATCACAGACCTGTATTTTTCGTTATTCTAATCTTGTTCTGAAACTCTGGTTAAATAAGACAATAAGAATATGGTAGGGAAGTAATGGCATAATTTTGGAGTTCTCCTTTTTCCTTTTTGGAAATAATTATCTCAATTCAACAGACTGTTACCAGTCTAAAGAACATTATGCAGGGGTGGGGAAATACAACTTGTCTCCACTTGTCCATGGACAAGTAAAAGTCAATTTCCTACTAGTCCAGGATCAAAATGAACTTAATTGCCCACAAAACTAGAAAGCCATGAATGGCTTGTGTCACTCCACAGGCTTGAATTTCTTGTAATAGCAAATCTAAGTTTTGACTAGATTTTTAGATATTTTGGGTTTTACTGATGTTGAAATGATTTTCAAAGTCTCCAACATTATAAAATTTAGTGAAATGACTTCCTCCCATAAAAGACATATTTTTCATCCAATGACAATAATTTTTGGCTGCATGATAATGGATCACCCAAGGATCATACTAATGAAGTTTGATTGATATCCATCTGTTACATTCTGAGAAAATGATTTTCAAAGTTTCAACTATATAACATTATATAGTGGAAATGACCGCCAATAAAATACAAATTTTTCATCCAATCGCAATAATCTTTGGTAGACTGATAAAGGGTCACCCAAGGATCATTCATGTAAAATTTGGTTGATAGTGTAATAGCCACAGGGAAAAATTCCGCTGATTTTTTTTAGAACATATATGATAATATAGACAAGGGGTCGAACTCCATTTTGGAACGAAAATCACCCCGCACGAATCGAGCATCGATTTCTAAGTCAGTTTTTACCCAATCTGAATGCCCAATACATCATTTCATAGCTAAATGGATAAACTACCAACGAGTACTTAATTAAATTACCGAACAAACTTCGTTTACGAAAGCCAAACTAAAATGTCGTGCCATTCGACGTCAATTTCGCATCGAAGACAAAATTAATACCGGCACAAAATGTTACAAGGATAAACGTTCATACAGACGCCACAAAGGGTCACACAAGGATCATTCATGTAAAATTTAATTGGTATCCATCAATTAGAACCTGAGAAAAGTCACTTTTTACCATATTTGGAAACGCCCATTAAATCCATGTTTTTCATTGGATCAAAATTTCTTGAACAACTTTGAAAGAGGGTCACCCAAGGATCATTCCTGTGAAGTTTTGTTGAAATCCATCCAGTAGTTTCTGAGAAGAAGATTTTTAAAGAAAAAGTTTACGACCGCACGCACGCACGGACGGATGCACGACGAACACAACACCATGACAATAGCCCCAGTGGCTTTCAGCCAGTGGAGCTAAAAATGAATTGTTAAATATTGAGAAATATTCTTTTTAAAGAAGAAAATGCTGTAACCCAGCATTTTCTTCATCAAAGACAATGTTTTCTCCCAGGCTATGACACTTTAGGATGACTTTTCTCCTAGATCTTTTTAGTACTGTTACAAGGTTTACTCTGGTATATACTTGTCCATGGACAAGTGGCCTAGAAAAATGTCCTTGCTCACAAGTGGAAAAGCCCATGTCAGACAAGTCTGGCATGGGAATTCAACATTCCTGCATTCTACGATAATTTAATTGATTCATAATTGAAGGAAAAGTTGTCTCATCAAGAAATGGATGTATCTATGGGGAGATTGATATTGTAAACTACAGACACCTTGAGTAGAAGATAAAACCAATGACTATTCTAATATCTGGCAAATAATGTACAAAATACTAACTAATGCAATACATTATAAATGATTGAATTTTGATATAAAAAATCTTTTTAACAAATTTGGTATGCCTTGAACCATTAGGAACATTCCTGCTAAATTTCAATTTGATTTGAAGGTTTCAAAAGAGATTTTTTGAAAAGAAATTGTGGATGGGTAGATGAATGAACAAAAAGACAACAGACAATGAGCTATCAAATAAAATAATAATAAGATTGTCTCTCAATGACGGACAACCTCAATTTCTACTCTACAGCTAAAGTCACTAAAGATTTGTCAGTTAAGATTTCTAACCGGACCTCAGCTTATTAAACAACTGCATACTCAAAAATTGTTTTCATTGGGGAATACAACCAACTTTTCAGCCAATCAGAACACACAACTATTGACAAACACAACTAAAATTGAATAATGATTGGTTTAACTAAATGAAATTGTTTCAAGTCATTTCAGATTGATTGATTGAATGGAGTTTAACGCTGCTTTCAACATATTTTCAGTCATATCGCGGCAGCTGGAGCACCTAGCAATGGTTTCCTGGTATTTCTATCACCAGTACGACCGCCACATCCTTTCCTAGCCCCCAGCTGCTATCTCACATAGGTCTACAATTATCAACCCATTGGTGAGAGACAAATAGTAAGTCGGAAAGAATGGGAGCCGCCGTCAGGGATAGAACCCGGGACCTGTAGATTGACAGTCCGACGAGCTACCAACTGCGCTATGATGGCAGCTCAAGTCATTTCAGGGGCATTAAGGTGCAAAACATGAATCTTGAAGTTGTGAATTTTATATCTGTAGGTACTTGTAATAGTTTTGGGCTGTCCCCTAAATTTCATTGACAGCATGCACTTTTTCTTTAAAGCACAAAACATGTTTTTATATAGGATTTTAAACAGATGATGATGTTGTTAGTTTTTTATCATAATAAATGATATGGCTTCTAATCTGCTGCAAACTGTTTGCACTATTTTAGTAATTACAGCATGAAGTGACATGATCATATGAGAATAAATTCTTGTTATTGCTGTCATCAGTATTTTCATCCTTATAAATTTACAGTGTATGCTAACATCAGAATGCACATGCATTCAACTTCAACTTCAATAAGGGTGCTCGCCAAAATCCGCTAGGCAGACATCGCGGCAAGGTGTTAGTCTTTGTGCTTGCGCGATGCCAGTCGCAAACATTTAAAAACAGGTGTTATGTTAAAACCAAACATGTATGTACACTGTACAGTTCTGGCTAATTTAAATCATGGGTGTTGGCTGGACGGCCATCTTAAAGCTGTCCAGATCCTGCAGACTAATAATTGAGTCCGGTAGCCGGTTCCAGTATACCACTGTCCGCGGGAAGAATGAGTGTTGATATACATTCACTCTACAGTGATAGGTGATGAATCTGATGGTGTTCACATACCTAGGAGATCGTGGTGGTAGATAAGAAGGTGGTACTGCTAGGAGGCCGTTGATTGCCTTATACATGAGAATTTTGTCTGATGCTTTACGACGGTCTTCTCATGATGTCCGTTTTAATTGTTGGATCATACTAGTTACACTTGTTGGGTTTTGACGGTTAAATGGTTTATTTAGCACAAAGCGGGCAGCGTTCCGTTGAACTTGTTCGATCTTCTTTATTTGGGTTGTTTGTTGTGGGTTCCAGATTGGTGAGCTATATTCTAATTTTGGTCTTACTAACGTTTGATATGCTCTTTCTTTGACAGAATTCGGACAGTGTTTGAGGTTTCGTTTAATGAATCCTAATACCCTTGATGCTTTTGATGTAATGGTGTCTATATGGTGGTTGTATTTCATGTTTTCCGCCAGTTCCACTCCTAGGTAAGGGTTCTGCTTAACAGTTTCCAAGATTTGGTTGTTCATACTATATTCATATTTGGATTTATTTCGAATAGTTCCGATGTTCATTACCACACATTTATCAACATTAAGCTATATTTGCCAGGTGTTACTCCACTCAAAAAGTTTGTTTAAGTCTTCCTGTAGGATATTATGATCTTGTTGGGATTTAATGGGGCGATAAACTACGCAGTCATCAGCAAAAAGGCGGATACTAGAATTGATACTATCGGCAATGTCATTAATAAATATCAAAAACAATGTTGGTCCTAACACTGTCCCCTGGGGGACTCCTGATGTTACTGCTGCTGGTTCTGACGTTTCTCCGTCTATGATGACCTGTTGGTTTCGTCCATTTAGGAAGTTGTTAATCCAATTTAATGTGGTGCCCCTTATGCCATAATAGTCCATTTTCTTTGAAAGTCACTGGTGTGAAATCTAATATAGCCATATCTACTTGATATCCTTGATTGATGTTCTTGGTGATGTCATCCGTTGTGAGTAATAGTTGGCTTTCGCAAGAACGGCGAGCTCTACTGGTCTGTAGTTAGAAGGTTTTGTTCGATCACCTTTCTTGTAGATTGGTACAATATTTGCTTTTTTCCAATCCGAGGGGATGGCGCTATTATGTAATGATTGTTGGAAAATGCACTGGAGAACAGGTGCTATTTCATGAACAGTTTCTTGTAAGGCTAAGATGGGCATCTTGTTGGGACCACAAGCTTTTCTTGGGTTAAGTCTTTTCACACATTTTATGACACCATTCAATGTGATATGTATATTGGGCATAGTTTGGTATGGGGATTTTCCTTTGTCTGGGATGTTGTCCAAATTTTCTTCAGTGAATACTGAACGAAATGTTTTGTTAAATAGTTCCGCTTTATCTTTGGCACTTTCAGCTACTTGTCCACTGTCCTTAAGGGTTCCTATACTGACACTATCTTGTTTCCTTGACTTTATAAATTTCCAGAATGTCCGAGAGGATTTATCATTATCAGGGTCTAGTAAATTGTTGATGTATCTATAGTATTCTGTGTGCATTAGGTTTCTTACTTTTTTACAAAAATCATGGAAATCCTTGGTGCTTTTGCTGTCATTTAGTTTTTTTGCCTTCTTATATAGACGTTTCTTTTTCCTTATCAGTCGTTTAACTTTATTAGACCTCCATGGAACATCAACTTTTGTTTTGATTGTCTTCTTTGGAATATGTTTGTCCATAGATTCAAAGATTGAATTTTTAAATTTGTTCCAGCTTTCCTCTATTGTCATTTTTGGATTGTGATCACTCAGGTATTGGTCCCTGAATACCTTCATGTCTTCCCTTATTTGGTCCCAATTTGCTTTTTTATAGTTGTAAACTGTCCGAGGTGGTTTTTTGTTTACAATTGGTTTTATAAATGTTGTGACAGTTAGAATATCGTGGTCACTAAGGCCGATTGGTGGACCTATAGAATGTCTTTGCACTAAGCTAGGATGGCTTGTAAACAACAAGTCAAGAATTCTTCCCTGTCTAGTTGGTAGTTCATTCACTTGTTCAAGGTTATAGTTTTGGGCTATCTCAAGTAGTTTATCACAGTGGGTTTTATCTCTTGCTCCCAATCGCGAGAATCCCTTTTTCCATTCTACGTCGCCGAGGTTAAAATGGGTAACGATAAAAAGCTGACTGCTGACCGCTGACTGCTGACCAGCTGACCAGCTGACCACAAGGTATAAACTGCTGACCAATAATTTGCTGACCACTTATTTACCACTTATTCTAGCCCCTGAACACACCCTTTACTCTATGTAATTAAAACACCATTTACACCATTTATATTTATCACGACTTTGGAAGGTGATTCAACTTAATAATAAAATGACTTTATATTAGAAAGATTAAAAATTTGATTTTTTTTATATTCTTTGTTTATTTAAGGTAAATAGAGAAAATTAAATTTGTTTTCTTTAATCTTAGTTTTGAAATGTATCTTAATAGAATGTAAAATAATGTGGTGGTATTCATTTCATATTATTGATTGTCAGCTATAATCTAATCTTTCACTCATATATTCACATTGTAGTCACCAGGTTTTTGGAGCCACCTAACTTTCTATTATAATTAACCCGTTAACAGACAACAAATTTTTAAGTTGGGTCAAAATTTGAAGTATGTTTAAGAAAAAATATTAAAAGATTTTTTAATGCTTTCATTTATTTATTTTTATTTATTTTTTTTGGAGGTGGCGGGGTGGGTGGGGTTGGCTGTTAGAAATCACCGGTATAAATTTGACATTGAAAAATACATTTATCTTTCGACTAGTCACACTCAGGCCTTTCCATTATATTTTAGGAAGCAACTTCCAAATGCTGAATTAACCCTTGTCATTCTGAATCTGTAATATTCCTGCTTTTGCAGGAGGTATCTTTAAACAAAGATCAGTCTGCACATGTGTGCAGTCTGATCTTAGCCTCTGCTACCTGTTTTACCTTTGAACAAGAAAATTTAAACAATAATATTTTCCAGACCAAAACTGATCCAAACTTTCAATTCTTTGATTCTAATGTAATTTTGCTAAGGTTTTTAATCAGTTTGACAACAGTTTAGTGGTAATTTGTTGATCACTAAAAAGGTTTGAAATATCATTTTTTATTCTTTATGCAGCCCAAATTAAATTAACAATTTAGATATTAAGAAAGGCATAATGTTCATCAAGATATATTAAACCATCAATCCTAAAGTAAAGAGATTCATACATGAACATAAATAAGAATCTAGTTTCATACCTCAATGAAATTTAAATCTACTCTATTCATTGTTAATTTAATTAAGATTAATTAAAGTCTCAATTCATTTCTACATTGAATCTTTTGACCAGTAAAAATGAATGGCAGACAACATTCTGCTGTCTGTTATTTAACTAATTATGACATTATTTCTGCTTACCAATAAAGGAAAAATAGCTGACCAAATCTTGCTGACCAGTTAAGGTTTAACCTGCTGACCACATTCTTATGAAATCATTGATAAAAAGCTGACCACATATTGCTGGCCAGTATAAATTTAAGCTGACCACATTCTACTGACCATTATTAAAAAAATAAGTTGAACAGTAAGCTGACTTGTTTGAGAAAAATAGCTGGCCAAATATTGCTGACCAGTATTGATAAAAACTGCTGACCACATTCTGTTGAAGAATATTATACAGATATAGAAATATTCTGCTGACCTGTATGAAATAAAGCCGACCAAACCTCGCTGACCAGTATAGATTTGAACTGCTGACCATATTTTGCTGACCATTATTATTCAAATATAGATAATATTCTGCTGACCATAAGAGAAAAAAAACTGACTAAGTCTTGCTGACCAGTATAATTTTAAACTGCTAATCACATTCTTATGACCATTATTGGACTTATAATGAGTATATTTAGTCGACTGGTTTTAGAAAACAAGAGGACCATGATGGTCCTAGATCGCTCACCTGATTCTTTTTGACCACTGGGATGTCACAGCAATTAAATAGGCAGATATCATAAAGAAGATAATAAAAAACAACTTTCATTAAGTTTGGACCAAAAAATGGCTGGCCTCTAGAGTGTAACATGAGAACAATCATTAAGACCCCTTTTCCTGTAATATGGCATGGATCCATCCCATTTTAAATAGGGTTCATCCTTGTGACATAATCAACATTCTGACCAAGTTTCATGAAGATTGGATCATATTTGTGGCCTCTTGAGCATAAACAAGAAATTTGTTAATAAGGCCCCTTTTTCCCTTGATTTTGCATGGATCCTCCCCATTTTCAATACATTCATCCTTGTGACCTGGCCTACATTCTGAATAAGTTTCATGAAGATAGGACCATATTTGTGGCCTCTAGAGTGTTTACAAGAAAATTGTCATAAGGCCCCTTTTCCCGTGATATGACATGGATCCTTCCCATTTGCGAAAGGGTTTATCCTTGTGACCTGGCCGACATTCTGACCAAGTTTCATGAAGTTTTGGCTACATTTGTGGCCTCTTGAGCATAAACAAGAAATTTGTCAATAAGGCCCCTTTTCCTGTGATATGGCATGGATCCCTCCGATTTTCAATAGGGTTC
The DNA here is from genome assembly GCA_948146395.1 of Fragum whitleyi. Classification (NCBI taxonomy): domain Eukaryota; kingdom Metazoa; phylum Mollusca; class Bivalvia; order Cardiida; family Cardiidae; genus Fragum; species Fragum whitleyi. The sequence continues at coordinate 72,080,778 of OX411543.1, read as the reverse complement.
ATCCTTGTGATTTGGCCTACATTCTGACCAAGTTTCATGAAGATTGGGCCATATTTGTGGCCTCTAGAGCGTAAACAAGAAATTTGTCAATAAGGCCCCTTTTCCCGTGATATGGCATGGATCCTTCCCATTTTCAATAAGGTTCATCCTTGTGACCTGGCCTACATTCTGACCAAGTTTCATTAAGATTGGGCCATATTTGTGGCCTCTAGAGCGTAAACAAGAAATTTGTCAATAAGGCCCCTTTTCCCGTGATATGGCATGGATTCATCCGATTTTCAATAGGGTTCATCCTTGTGACCTTGGGAACACTCTGACCAAGTTTCATGAAGATTGGGCCATATTTGTGGCCTCTAGAGTGTAAACAAGAAAATTGTCTTTAAGGCCCCTTTTCCCTTGATATGGCATGGATCCTTACCATTTTCAATAGGGTTCATCCTTGTGACCTGGCCAACAATCTGACCAAGTTTCATGAAGATTGGGCCATATTTGTGGCCTCTAGAGTGTAAACACTAAGATTGTTGACGCACGACGGACGACGGACATTCAATGATCACAAAAGCTCACCTTGAGCACGATGTGCTCAGGTGAGCTAAAAAAGCTGACCAAATCTTGCTGACAAGTGTAGATTTAAAGTGCTGACCACATTTTGCCCACCATTTTTATACAAATATAGGCAATATTTCTGCTGACATTTTGACAAATAGCTGACCGAATCCTGCTGCACAGTATAGATTAAAACTACTGACCGCATTCTGCTGACCTTAAGTCAACTAAAGATGAGAATATAAAGCTGGCCAGTATGAGAAAATTATCACACAAATTTCTGTCAAATCTTGCTGGCCAGTATAGATTTAAACAGCTGATCACATTCTGCTTAGCATTATTGAACAAATAATAGGAATATAAAGCTAACCGATAAAGAAGAAAAAACTGATCAAATCTTGTTGACCAGTATAGATTCAAACTGCTGACCACATTCTGCTGACCATTATTGAACAAATAAAGGGAATATTAAGCTGACCGGTAAAAGAAAAAAGGCTGTCCACATCTTGCTGACCAGTATAGATTTAAACTGCTGACCACATTCTGATCATTATTGAACAAATAATGAGAATATTAAACTGACAGGTTTGAGAAAAATAGCTGACCAAATCTTGCTGACCAATATCAATTAAAATTATCAACCACATTCAGTTGAACCATATTATACAAATAAAGAAATATTTCTGCTGACCTATATGAGAAAAAAGCTGACCAAATTTTGCTGACCATTATACAAATGAAGAAAATATTTCTGCTGACCCATAAGATAAAAAATAGCTGTACAAATCTAGCTGACCAGCAAAGATTTAAACTGCTGACCACATTCTGCTGACCGTAATTGGACAATTAATTTGAATTCTTAGTTGAGAAAAAGAGCTGACCAATTCTTGCTGACCAGAATAGATTTAAACTGCTGACCACATTTTGCTGACCATTATTTCATAGATAAAGACAATATTCCTACTGACCTATATGAGAAAAATTGCTGACCAAATCTTGCTGACCAGTAAAGATTTAAACTGCTGACCAAATTCTGCTGACCATTATTGAACAAATAAAGGGAATATTAAGCTGACCGGTAAAGGGAAAAAAGCTGACCAGATCTTGCTGACCAAAGATTTAAACTGCTGACCACATTCTGCTGACCATTATTGAACAAATAAAAGGAATATTAAGCTGTCCGTTAAAGGAAAACTAGCTGACCAGATCTTGCTGACCAGTATAATTTTTTAAAACTGCTGACCACATTCTGCTGACCATAATTGAACAAATAATGAGAATATTAAACTGACAGGTTTGAGAAAAATAGCTGACCAAATCTTGCTGACCAATATCAATTAAAATTATCAACCACATTCAGTTGAACCATATTATACAAATAAAGAAATATTTCAGCTGACCTATATGAGAAAAAAGCTGACCAAATTTTGCTGACCATTATACAAATGAAGAAAATATTTCTGCTGACCTATAAGATAAAAATAGCTGTACAAATCCAGCTGACCAGCAAAGATTTAAACTGCTGACCACAATCTGCTGACCGTAATTGGACATTTAATTTGAATTCTTAGTTTAGAAAAAGAGCTGGCCAAATCTTGCTGACCAGAATAGATTTAAACTGCTGACCACATTTTGCTGACCATTATTTCACAGATATAGACAATATTTCTGCTGACCTATATGAGAAATATAGCTGAAAAAATCTTGCTGACCAGCAAAGATTTAAACTGCTGACCACATTCTGCTGACCATTATTGGACAATTTACTTGAATTCTCAGTTGACTAGTTTGAGATAAAAAGCTGAACAAATCTTGCCGACCAGTATAGATTTAAACTGCTGACCACATTTGCTGACCATTGTTACACACATAAAGACAATATTTCTGCTGACTGATATGACAAAAATTGCTGACCATTAAAAATTTAATCTGCTGACCACATTCTGCTGACCATTATTGAATAAATAATGGGAATATTTAGCTGACCAGTAAAGGAAAAATAGATAACCAAATCTTGCTGGTCAGTATAGATTTAAACTGCTGACCTCTTTCTGCTGACCATTATTGAACAATAAACTGACTTGTTTGAGAGAAAAAGCTTACCACATTTTGCTGACCATTATCATAACTGCTGACCAAATTCTGCAGTTAATTCTTAAGCAAATAAGAAGAATATTTAGCTGACTGATTTGAGAAAAAAGGCTGGCCAAATCATTGCTTATATTTTCTTACCTTAATTTGAATGTTTTAGTGTAAAATGATATGATCCCTTAATCCGAAAATCCATAAACATCCAGAATATTAACCAGAGGGTCTGAAAAAAAAAGCTTGAGTCTTAGTGACCTAGTCTTGTGGTGTAATAAAGAAAATGTTCTTCATTAAAATAAACATGATTTAGCACAGTCCTGAATATAATTTTAGCTCAGTCCTGATTATGTCCTTAGAATGCCATGTTTATGTTGACATGAAAGATGATTCATAATTTTCAAATAAACAAATGGACAAGTGTCATAGAAATATACAATCCATAGTTGTTGACTGTTGACACCAAATAAACTTTGCAATGATTATAAAATAGGTGTTACTCAGATTCAGTAATTCTCATGCTAGTTTTGAATGTAGGTTAACTGATGAATAAATACATGTAATTTTCTATTATAAGAACATGATACGGATTAGGGTATGGCCATAATCCCCCTCCCCCCCCCCAGTATTATCATTATCATGTAAACCAACTAGATTATGTATTATTGATTAGTTATATGAATAAATATTGTTATTGTAAACATTTATTTTAGTCTTATAATGGTGTCATAATTACCTTCTCAACACCTTTGCTAAGAAATGGTCTGTGAAACTGTTAAATATGCCACATAAATTGAAACAATATGCCTACAGAAATACAACAAACAGAATAGGAATGTTCAAATGTGTTTGAATACGACAATTATTCAAAAAATAGGACGAAAAGGATAAATCAGAATGTTGGAAACAACATCTTTTTTCACATATTTTTTCAGTGATGTGGGGTTTATTCATTTGGGTTGTTCCCACTTCATCTAATCCCATTTGGTCTAAAAGTCAAATTCCCATTTGGTCTAAAACCCATATTTTGATAAATTCCCATTTGGTCTAAAAGTTGAATTATTTATTAGTCTGTATAATATATATAATTATAATTGTTAATTTGTATAATTTCTGATTATATCATAAAAATTTAACTTTAACAATAGGTTTTAATTCATATCAGAAATGATTTGAAAAATGCTTTCAACTAATTTTCTGATATAAAATTATAAGAACAAGATAAAATATTTTCATGATTTATTAAAAATAACACTGACTTTTATTCCTTAAAAAGAGAATAAGTCAGAATTATAAATTGATTTCTTTTTTTATTAACAATAAATAACTTTGGGTGTATGTGTGTCTGTGTGTGTGGGAAAGCTGTATATAACACCTATATGACAGTAACACCTCTATGACACTCATTACATGCCAAAAACCATTTTGTAGACGAAATGGGAAATTGATACAATAAGGTGTCAAAAAGTTTTAGACCAAATGGGAATTTTTGGTCTAAACTGATATTTTTATAGTGTAGACGAAATGGGATTAGACGAAGTGGGAATAAACCATTCATTTATTGAAAAAAAAATAGTGATGCCAATTAAGTCAAAATTATAACAAGGTTAAAATGCTGTTTTTTGAGGATTATTCAACATGGTAAAAAATGTATATTTATCTTTTTTATCTTGTCCTACAATGTTTAACATGCAAGTCTGTCATTCTTATGTTTACTTTATAGGGGAGGGCTTTTGTTTGGGAGGGCTTTTATCTGGAAGGGCTTATGTTCGGGAATTATGTCTGGGAGGGATTTTGTTCTACACTCATACAGAATACATGTTTCCATGGTAAATGCAGAGAACAGACATTTCACCAAACAACACTTGGTTGAGAGATTTGTGACACCCCCTCTATTATAAACCTACTTTAACAATTTTCATTCAGAAATTCAGTCAAAACACTAGCCCTGCCTTCAAGATGAAAAAAATGTGCACTCAGTGTACGTGAAAATCAGGACAAAATTGCAAAACTCTTTGCACCGTTTTGTGCTCCTGAACGCAGGATTCATCACCCCTTACCCCCAACCCCTATTTGTATTGCGGTCCCGGGCCTGTACCCATGTGTCCTGGATCTGCTGCTGGTGCAGTATTAGGTAGGGTTCACTGAAATATGTTTTACCCGAAGGATTCTTCCAGAATACATTATCTGTATTTCAATATTATCTCATCCAACCAGTATCTTAGTCTTGTAGGCTAGGATCAAGCTGTATAATATAATGTCTATACAGAAAGGAGGAATGTAGTACAAACATTCTCAAAAAATTGCATAAAGAAGGGTCCTGCTATGAATATCATGAGAAATATATGCTGCACTTTATAATCTAATGTATGATGAAATCCTGAAGCAAATACATTTTTATTGTTTGCTTTGTTGAATTTAATAACAATGCTTTGAGGTTGTAAAACGCTCTTAAAAATATATTATTTTAATAATCTATGCATGCATAAATTATTATCATTTTTTATATTCACCAATTATTTATTATTGGTGCTTATGTATTGGATAATGTTGATCAATAATTAATTGAAACTGTATGGTATTGCTAAAATTGTTATCCCCTAGGGTATGAAAGAGATATAACAATTAGCTTATCAGTTGAGGACCAGAATATACAACATTCTTTATGATCTTTAAAAGGTCTATCCAATAAACAGTCATTGATAATATCTGGACCAATCAGATTACATTACCCAATTGGCTATGTCTGAATGGTCAATCAAGGATGAATATTGCACAACCAACAGTCAATCAAAATGGGTAAACCAATCAGGAGCCCTTGGATTATTTTAATAACAATATCCCCATCTGTAACCTTATAACTGCAAATCCCTTTGTTCCAAAATAAGCACCATTTAGCATTACACCCCAAAATTTTAAAATGTTTGTTGAAATCTTGCACCAGAAAATTTTCAAAAATATAATCCTCATTTCAGCATGCATGCACACCATTCAAACTTTGATTTTTTTTTATTCAAAATTATGTGAAAATAGTAAAAAAAGGAAAACCTAAAGAAAATACCAATATCAATTAACCCCTTTCTGTACAATCCTAGGTAGGGTGCGGTAATTTCATGATAGAGATGAGGTGATAATAATTGTGGAAAATAACTTTTGAAAGTGACAATCAATTTATCCTTTTCCCACAACATTGTCCCAATTATAGCATCATTTCAAGTTTTACCCTTTTTTTCTCCTGCAGCCTCTTTTAATTTGGGCCAAAGGAGTTTGTAGGAAAAAAGTCAAGATTTAAATTGTAATATCATTATCTTTGGCCCTTTAATCATCTAGCTCTTATTTTTTTCTCTCTCTTCAATTTATTACAGTTAGTAAAATTATGGTCTAATCTGAAAACCAAAAAAGCTGGTTGCTTTGATGTGATTGTTTATTGGTTTGTTTTTGTTTTCATCTCTTTTTTTTTTGCTGGAGGCTAAGAAAATATGTAGCAGGAGTTTTATGTTGTTAGAAATAATAGAAGTTCCTTGTTACTGAATTATGAATGAAAAATGTTATCAGCATTCAAACCCCATTCTAACAATCCATCATTTGTAGTTAAAATCTACAGTATAATCAAAGAGGTGTTTAAAATGTGATAATACGATAAGCTCTTTTAATTTTAATGAGCATATCAATAAGGTCAATCAACAAAATCAGAAAAAATAAGATATAGAATTAAAAAAAAAACAGCAGCTGGAGAAAGGGTTTTCCACCAACCAACCTCTCTATAGTCACCCACCTCATTGGTTGTTACCAGATGGACACATGGTCCCCCAATTAACACCCTTTTACTAAAATAAAAGGCCAATTAACAAAAATCAGTTATAAATTTATATCAATAAAAATACCCATAATTCAAATATCTAAATTAATCTTTTGTAATCTCTTATTTTTCCCTCATCATCTGATATTTGGATTTACAATATATATATATATTTTTTTTAGTTACCTGTTTCATGAAATCTTTAGGCAATAATTAGATTATTCATGAGTCCCACTGTTCAGATAGCCATGAAGTAAAATAAGAAAAGTCAAGTAGGATTTTCATCTGAATGCCAGTGCATTACATTGCCTTAAGAAAGTGGAGCTGTAATAGTTATGCAGTGTGTCAGTGTTTACAAAGGTACAAAATTACTAATGATTTTCATTAGGAAACCTCAGTGAAAATTGTGTAAGATCATGTGTTCTGAAATATTGCAAAACTATTAAGGGTCTACTACCTTAAATAAGATTGACTTGTACATACTGATGAGCTCAGCAGTAACAAATTCAGCTGTCAATCCTAGGATCGCTAGTTTGAATCTGGGATCTGCAATTAAGCTTTATGTGACATTTGACAAAAGCTAGTTGATTAATTTGTCTCTGTGACTAATGGGTGTATGATATGTAGTACGCCTAAGTGGTGTTAGTTGATGGCTCCGATAAAATGTATCGGTCCAGTACTTGTGTGTGAAACAATAAGAAACAATGGGTTTTTAAAATGACTTTGAGACAGTGACCTTGACCCTTTCAAAGAAACTTTTACCAAGAAACTTCAACCCTGCTCATATTTTCTGAATAGTCAAGGTTAAGTTTTTTGGTTAAGTTATTCCAAGTCCATAAAAGATTCAGGTCAAGGTCAAATGGTCAAGGCCTTGATCCCTGGTGAAAGCATGTTACCTAGTGAGTGTGTATATGAAGGAATGATGTTCTCAGGTGACAGTATTCAGAAAATATAAGCACAGTGAAAGTTTTTTGGTTAAAATGTTTTTGGTTAAAGTTTTTTGGTTAAAGTTTTCCCTAAGTCCATATAAGGTCAATGTCAAATTATGAAGGAGCTTGGTCTCTGGAGAAAGCCTATTACCTAGTGAGTGTGTTAATAAAGAAATGATGTCCTTAGGTAAAAGCATTCAGAAAATATAAGCAGGTTAAAGTTTTTTGGTTTGGTCACTGTCTCAAGGTCATTTTGACATGGATGCTGGTCACAAATGAAAGCCTATACCCTAATGAGTGTTTGTGTAAAATATGAAGCCTCTAGGATAAATATTGAAAGAAATAAAAACTTCAACCTAATGTGGACAAGGTAAAAAAAATTCAAAAACATTGCCAATATCTTCAAGCCTTTTCAAGATACAAGGCCCATATTTGGCATTATGATAGATCTCAATAACATGCATCTGCTGGTACCAAAGTCAAGGTCATGTGACAAGGTCAAGGTCATCTGTTAAGGTCAAATAACTCAAAAACTTAACCAGACTAAACATTGCCAATATCTCAAGCCTATTCAAGATACAAGGCTCTTATTTTGCATCAAGATAGACCTCAATTATACACAACTGCTGGTACCAAAGTCAATGTCATGTGATAAGGTCAATGTCATCTGTCAAGGTCAAGGTCTTGAAAACATAACCAAAAAACTTTCATTGTTCAGTCTATTCAAGTATATTATAGGTACCCTTTCTCATAATTGGCATGATGAAATATCTAAGTGATGCACATCTGTAGGTTTCAAGGTCAAGGTCATGCTTTAAGGTCAAGATCATCTGCCAAGGTCAACATTTTGAAAAAAAATAATGCTGTTACAGGGGCATTTGTGTTTCACAAACTAATCTTGTTTGAAGTCTGGTGCTCTACTGACAGAGCTAATTCATTAACATTGATTGATCTAGTGTTTATATACACTATCTCTCATGATTATGGCATGAGCATTACACCTATAAATATAAGATAGACATGGTAATTAAGATAAGGGCCATAAAATCATTAAGACCTAGTTAAGGAAAGTTGTATATTCTTAACCCCTGAATTGTTTATCTCTCTGAATCACCCTTAGGGGGTCAATCACCCTTTTTATTCTACACATGACATTGACCATAATTGGTGATCATATTATCATTTATTGATATGAAAGGGTTTGAAAAAAGAATTTTTACATCATATTTTAACAGTAAGATCCCATTTTTTTTTTAGCTCACCTGAGCACATCATCCTCAAGGTGAGCTTTTGTGATGATTGAATGTCCATCATCTGTCGTGGGGTATGTGTCATGCGTCGTCATTCGTCAACAATTTAAGTGTTTACACTCTAAAGGCCACAAACATGATCTAATCTTCATGAAAATTGGTCAGAATGTTGGTCAGGTCACAAAGATGAACCCTATTGAAAAAGGGAAGAGTCCATGCCATATCACAGGAAAAGGGGCCTTCATGAAATTCTCTTGTTTACACTCTAGAAGCCACAAACATGGCCCAAATTTAATGAAACTTAGCCAGAATGTTCATAAGGACACAAGGATAAAGCTTTTTTAAAATGGGAAGGATCCATGTCATATCATGTCATAAAAGGGCCTTAGGGGCAATATTCCTCTTTATTCTGGAGAGGCATGAATTGTGGCCCAAACTATTAGAATATTTGTTCAGAATATGTATAAGGTCACAAAGATGAAGCCTTTAGAAAATTGGAACGATCCCTGCCATTTCACAGGACAAGGCGCCAAGATGAAGATTATATTTCTTTCCCTTTAGTTTCATTACATACACTTATGTTCAAATAAGGTCAGCGTAAAGGCATATATATCCTTTTTTGCAAAAAACAAACAAAAAAAAATGATCTAATCTTTGTTGAAAACATTCTTGTTGACATCTACCTACACGTATTTAATTGATGTGATGTCTCAGAGGTCAAAGAGACTCAGGTGAGCAATCTAGAACCATCATATTCCTCTTGTTTTCATTTTCTAAAGTTTTTAGCTCACCTGAGCACATCGTGCTCAAGGTGACCTTTTGTGATCATTGAATGTCCGTCGTGTGTCGTCTGTTGTCCGTCGTCCGGCGTCAACAATCTTAGTGTTTACACTCTAGAGGCCACATATATGGCCCAATCTTCATGAAACTTGGTCAGAATGTTGGCCAGGTTACAAGGATGAACCCTATTGAAAATTGGAAGGATCCGTGCCATATCACGGGAAAAGGGGCCATAATGACAATTTTCTTGTTTACACTCTAGAGGCCACAAATATGTCCCAATCTTCATGAAACTTGGTCAGAATGTTGACCAGGTCACAAGGATTAACCCTATTGAAAATGGGAAGGATCCGTGCCATATCACGGGAAAAGGGGCCTTAATGAAAATTTTCTTGTTTACACTCTAGAGGCCACAAATATAGCCCAATCTTCATGAAACTTGGTCAGAATGTTGGCCAGGTCACAAGGATTAACCCTATTGAAAATGGGAAGGATCCATGCCATATCACGGGAAAAGGGGCCTTAATGACAATTTTCTTGTTTACACTCTAGAGGCCACAAATATGGCCCAATCTTTATGAAATTTGGTCAGAAGGTTGGCCAAGCCACAAGGATGATCCCTAATGAAAATGGGATGGATCTGTGCCATATCACGGGAAAAGGGGCCTTAATGACAATTTTTTTGTTTACACTCTAGAGGCCACAAATATGGCCCAATCTTCATGAAACTTGGTCAGAATGTTGGCCAGGTTACAAGGATGAACCCTATTGAAAATTGGAAGGATCTGTGCCATATCCCTGGTAAAGGGGCCATAATGACAATTTTCTTGTTTACACTCTAGAGGCCACATACATGGCCCAATCTTCATGAAACTTGGTCAGAATGTTGGCCAGGTTACAAGGATGAACCCTATTGAAAATTGGAAGGATCCGTGCCATATCACGGGAAAAGGGGCCATAATGACAATTTTCTTGTTTACACTCTAGAGGCCACAAATATGTCCCAATCTTCATGAAACTTGGTCAGAATGTTGACCAGGTCACAAGGATTAACCCTATTGAAAATGGGAAGGATCCATGCCATATCACGGGAAAAGGGGCCTTAATGACAATTTTCTTGTTTACACTCTAGAGGCCACAAATATAGCCCAATCTTCATGAAACTTGGTCAGAATGTTGGCCAGGTCACAAGGATTAACCCTATTGAAAATGGGAAGGATCCATGCCATATCACGGGAAAAGGGGCCTTAATGACAATTTTCTTGTTTACACTCTAGAGGCCACAAATATGGCCCAATCTTTATGAAATTTGGTCAGAAGGTTGGCCAAGCCACAAGGATGATCCCTAATGAAAATGGGATGGATCTGTGCCATATCACGGGAAAAGGGGCCTTAATGACAATTTTTTTTGTTTACACTCTAGAGGCCAAAAATATGGCCCAATCTTCATGAAACTTGGTCAGAATGTTGGCCAGGTCACAAGGATGTACCCTTTTGAAAATGGGAAGGATCAGTGCCATATCACGGGAAAAGGGGCCATAATGACAATTTTCTTGTTTACACTCTAGAGGCCACAAATATGGCCCAATCTTCATGAAACTTGGTCAGAATGTTGGCCAGGTTACAAGGATGAACCCTATTGAAAATGGGAAGGATCCGTGCCATATCATGGGAAAAGTGGCCTTAATGACAATTTTCTTGTTTACACTCTAGAGGCCACAAATATAGCCCAATCTTCATGAAACTTGGTCAGAATGTTGGCCAGGTCACAAGGATTAACCCTATTGAAAATGGGAAGGATCCATGCCATATCACGGGAAAAGGGGCCTTAATGACAATTTTCTTGTTTACACTCTAGAGGCCACAAATATAGCCCAATCTTTATGAAATTTGGTCAGAATGTTTGCCAGGTCACAAGGATGATCCCTATTGAAAATGGGAAGGATCCGTGCCATATCACGGGAAAAGGGGCCTTAATGACAATTTTCTTGTTTACACTCTAGAGGCCACAAATATAGCCCAATCTTTATGAAATTTGGTCAGAATGTTTGCCAGGTCACAAGGATGATCCCTATTGAAAATGGGAAGGATCCATGCCATATCACGGGAAAAGGGGCCTTAATGACAATTTTCTTGTTTACACTCTAGAGGCCACAAATATGGCCCAATCTTTATGAAATTTGGTCAGAAGGTTGGCCAAGCCACAAGGATGATCCCTAATGAAAATGGGATGGATCTGTGCCATATCACGGGAAAAGGGGCCTTAATGACAATTTTTTTGTTTACACTCTAGAGGCCACAAATATGGCCCAATCTTCATGAAACTTGGTCAGAATGTTGGCCAGGTTACAAGGATGAACCCTATTGAAAATTGGAAGGATCTGTGCCATATCCCTGGAAAAGGGGCCATAATGACAATTTTCTTGTTTACACTCTAGAGGCCACATACATGGCCCAATCTTCATGAAACTTGGTCAGAATGTTGGCCAGGTTACAAGGATGAACCCTATTGAAAATTGGAAGGATCCGTGCCATATCACGGGAAAAGGGGCCATAATGACAATTTTCTTGTTTACACTCTAGAGGCCACAAATATGTCCCAATCTTCATGAAACTTGGTCAGAATGTTGACCAGGTCACAAGGATTAACCCTATTGAAAATGGGAAGGATCCATGCCATATCACGGGAAAAGGGGCCTTAATGACAATTTTCTTGTTTACACTCTAGAGGCCACAAATATAGCCCAATCTTCATGAAACTTGGTCAGAATGTTGGCCAGGTCACAAGGATTAACCCTATTGAAAATGGGAAGGATCCATGCCATATCACGGGAAAAGGGGCCTTAATGACAATTTTCTTGTTTACACTCTAGAGGCCACAAATATGGCCCAATCTTTATGAAATTTGGTCAGAAGGTTGGCCAAGCCACAAGGATGATCCCTAATGAAAATGGGATGGATCTGTGCCATATCACGGGAAAAGGGGCCTTAATGACAATTTTTTTTGTTTACACTCTAGAGGCCAAAAATATGGCCCAATCTTCATGAAACTTGGTCAGAATGTTGGCCAGGTCACAAGGATGTACCCTTTTGAAAATGGGAAGGATCAGTGCCATATCACGGGAAAAGGGGCCATAATGACAATTTTCTTGTTTACACTCTAGAGGCCACAAATATGGCCCAATCTTCATGAAACTTGGTCAGAATGTTGGCCAGGTTACAAGGATGAACCCTATTGAAAATGGGAAGGATCCGTGCCATATCATGGGAAAAGTGGCCTTAATGACAATTTTCTTGTTTACACTCTAGAGGCCACAAATATAGCCCAATCTTCATGAAACTTGGTCAGAATGTTGGCCAGGTCACAAGGATTAACCCTATTGAAAATGGGAAGGATCCGTGCCATATCACGGGAAAAGGGGCCTTAATGACAATTTTCTTGTTTACACTCTAGAGGCCACAAATATAGCCCAATCTTTATGAAATTTGGTCAGAATGTTTGCCAGGTCACAAGGATGATCCCTATTGAAAATGGGAAGGATCCGTGCCATATCACGGGAAAAGGGGCCTTAATGACAATTTTCTTGTTTACACTCTAGAGGCCACAAATATAGCCCAATCTTTATGAAATTTGGTCAGAATGTTTGCCAGGTCACAAGGATGATCCCTATTGAAAATGGGAAGGATCTGCCATATCACGGGAAAAGGGGCCTTAATAACAATTTTTTTGTTTACACTCTAGAGGCCACAAATATGACCCAATCTTCATGAAACTTAGTCAGAATGTTTGGCAGGTCACAAGGATGAACCCTTTTGAAAATGGGAAAGATCCATGCCATATCATGGGAAAAGGGGCCTTAATGACAATTTTTTTGCTTACACTCTAGAGGCCACAAATATGGCCCAATCTTGAAACTTGGTCAGAATGTTGGCCAAGCCACAAGGCTGATCCCTAATGAAAATGGGAAGGATCCATGTCATATGACGGGAAAAGGGGCCTTATTGACAGTTTTTTGTTTACTGTCAAGAGACCACAAATATGGCCCAATCTTTATGAAATTTTGTCAGAATGTTGGCCAGGTCACAAAGATAGACCCTATTGAAATTGGGAAGGATCCGTGCCATATCACGGGAAAAGGGGCCTTAATGACAATTTTCTTGTTTACGCTCTAGAAGCCACAAATACAATTCAATTTTCATGAAACATGATCAGAATAATGGCTAGGTCACAAGGATGAACCCTATTTAATTTCATATCACGGGAAAAGGGGCCTAAATGACTATTTTCTTTTAAGAGGCCACAAATATTTCCAAATCTTTATGAAACTTGGTCAGAATGTTGGCCAGGTCACATGAAACTTGTTTAGAAAAGGATAGAAATTTATGCAGCGATCATAGAAATAGAGTTATGTTTTTCTTTGAAAAATTTAATGATCATTAATGATCTTTCAAGTATTTAATTTTGCTAAGGGAGAAGTCAAAGAGACGAAGGTGAGCGATATAGGACCATCATGGTCCCTTGTATTAATTTCTTAAACTAAACACTGTGATTAAATACAACATCCAGTTTAGGATGTGACAAAAAAGTTATTCATGGTATGTTTTATATACACAATAGGCTGCAACAGTGATGTTTAAAAAAAATAATAAAAAGAAAAAGAATTGTTTACAAAATTTTTATCTCCTTCCAAATATGTTAATAACCCATAAAATCCGGCTAAAGAATTAAAATATTACAGCAAAAGAAGAACAACATTTACCCCTTTACAATTATTCCGGGGTATCTTATTTTAGAGTTTCTTAATATCATAACCACAGCTATAAGTTGGTGGAGGAATTATGCTTGTGAAAAAAAAATCATCTTTATTAGTGTTTTTGGACAAAGATTGGTAGTTAAAGTTATGTGGCAACATTTTTTCTTTGCCACATTTAAAATTGAGACAAAAAAGATAAAAAAAAAAAAAAAAAAAAAAAAAAACATTACTGAAATGATAGAATAAAATGAGATATTTAGTAAATTGAAATAATTTAACCAATAAATAACAAAATAATGTTTTCAATATATGCCATTGTATGTGTATCTCTCCCAAAAAAATGCACTCTTGAACAAGCTAGAGTATGCTAGGTGATTAAGTGATCAAGATAATGGTCAAGAAATCTGTAAGATAATAATGGGTCTTAATTGTATATCTCATTATTATTATTATTATTATTTTTTTGGGGGGGGGGGGGGGATGTCAAATAAAGAAGGATTAAAATAGGTCTTTAAATCACATTAGATGGTTAATTGTATATCTCATCAGGGACTTTCAATATACAGGGATATGCAACACACTATCAAACAATGTATATTTAGGGTCTGTGATCTAAAACCATAGTGGTCAGCTGACTAATCAGCAAAATTATTTTTCTTTAAAAAAAGTGGTCAACTGGATTTGACAGCAAATTTGCTTTATATCAGTTATCTGCAAACTTACTTACTTATAGTCACCATTCAGTATATTCTTTGATTTAAAACATCATTACAAAATTATATCAAAATAACAATATCGAGGATACATTTTTGGTCATCCTAATCATTTTTAAATTGCCTCAGGGTAATGTATCAGTATAATAATGAAAATATTGTTTTTCAATTATGAATATCATATCTGAATCATACAGATAAATGTTTCATAATAAAGTTTGATTTTGATAATAAAAATCTGATTTTTCCTTTTCTTCAAAACAGCATTTACAGTTATAATGTAAAATAGTCAAAATTTGAAAAAAAAAAAGAGAGAGAAAGCAGGAATAACATTTTAAATGATAAATAAATATAATGACTAAATCTTCATAGAAACTCTTTATCATGTAAACTTTTTAAATCTTATTTGTCAATTTGCCAAGTGCATTAACAATTTACTATAAAAACAAACAAACAAACAAAAAAAACAAAACAAACATTAAAGCTTATACTGATTACATATTAAATCAAAGAAGAGTTTGTTCTATCTCCATATATCAGATTTATTTTAAAAAAACATCTTTAATAAAATTATCAATAATAAAATGATAGTAATGAACAACTTTAAATTACCAATAAAAGCAAAGTAAGGTATTATCAAAATTCCCTTTTATAAAAGGAAAAACATTTTCTGTATTTCTAGATGCATTCTCAATTCATTAATGTAGTTCCTTTTTTCATGTCATGAACATCTCTTTAATGAATTTTGAACACAAAAGTGTTGGTTTATAAGTAGAGTAAATGGTATGTTAAGGAGCTATAAATAAGTGGTGAAATAAGTGGTCAGCAATTTACTGGTCAGCTTTTTATACCCATTTGGTCAGCTGGTCAGTGGTCAGCAGTCAGCTGGTCAGCAGTCAGTTGGTCAGCTTTTTATCCTTACCCGGTTAAAATCTCCCCCGAGAAAGGTTTTCATTTTCTTGTATTCTTTGCTGTTTTGCAGTTTGTTGAGAGATAGTTCCAGTTCCTTTAATTTCTCTACACTAGATTTGGGCTCCCTATAGTAGCTTGCAACTAGAATTTGTTCACTGTTTGTAACTTTGATTTTGACCCATTTCAGTTCACAATTGGTGTCCAAATCCAGACATTCCTCAGCATTTAACTTGGTTTAATCATTACTATTACTCCACACCCTTTTTTATCAACTGTTTTCTTCCTATCTTTACGAAAGATCTGGTATTGGTGTTCAGAGGGGAAATTGGCTGGTAGAATTTCAGCATCATAGTCTTCGCTTGTCAAGTGTGTTTCTGTTCCAATAATTATATCGGGTGCACGACTGGAAATGATGTTGTACAACTCAGTTTTTTTATTCCTGATGCTTTGAAAATTTATTATCAATATATTCAGGTTATTTGTTATGGATGTTTCAGACAAAATATCTGACGGTGTATAGTTAGAGTTACTTTTGTTGTCTGAATTAGAAAATCCAAGAACAGATGATGTTGCCGTTGGTTCAGTGTCAACACTGCCGGAGTGTGAGGAATAGGGTTCAGTAATGGGTGATATGTCTGACACATTCGCTTTCCACACTTTACTACTCTGTTTTGGTGTTGAGTACAATTGCGGGGTATCTGTAGGGTTAATTGAGTAGTGTTTATCAATCGATACATATATGGATAGTGTAGATCTATTGGCTGATCTTAGTGTATACTCATAACTGTCTGCAAAAGCCTTATGTAGACCTACAGCAGAAATTACTTTGATTTATTCCCTTTCGGAGAACAATGTTATCAATAAAAAAATGAAGCAAGAATTAAGCAAAAAGGGATAAAACATTGCAGGAAAAGAAAATATCGAAAACGAAAGTAGACAACTGACCTCCAGCATCAGCAACCAGAGCTCCAACAATGGCGGCAATCCGCCTCTCCTTTTCTTCGGGGATCATGCCCCGTATTTGTAGTGTTTTCGCTGCAGCTGCACACACTGTTATGAGACCGAGGTGTCAAAATTTAGAAACATGTCCCAGTTTTTGCCATGTATAAAGTAAATATTTGCATTAGACTGGGAAGATTCCATTCGCATCTTAAAGCTTCCAGTCTTTTTCAATTCGCTCTTCATATTGGAGGTAGCAGCTGTCAACAAAATGAGACGTGTACGGATGAAATTTTGGAATAAAATCGCCAGAATTTTGTTTTTGATGTGGTGTCTAGCATCATATTTCACACACGTTGTTGGTAAAATTTCAAATAAGGAATTGGGTCTTTATACCAAGTCCGATTGTGTGATAATTCTCGATAAGACGAACTTCTATAAAAACTTAATTGGATCAGATTCTGTTTGGATCATAGAGTTTTACAACAGTTGGTGTGGACACTGTCAGACTTTTGCGCCAAAATGGAAAGAATTTGCCAGACAACATGCAGGTAAGTTATGAACATGATTAGTTCCTGTAAGAGATGAAAACTGAAAAGAGTATTTGTTGATTCATGGGGATATGAAACTAACTATAAGCTTATGGCAAACAGACATGTGATATCTCCTCAACTCAGGGTATTCTCCTGATATTTTACCCTTCCTCCTGCTCTCCCGATCCGAAGACCATTTCTATTCCAAAAAGCCGCTAAAAATGTCCACCTTATGCGATAAGCGTCATGAAGGGAAAGGTCTAACATGACATGCAAAGCGACACTTCACATGACCTTTATTTGGTTAAATTAGGCGGCAGCGCAGAAAAGCCCTCGTGTGGTAACAGGCGACTTCCGGTTCCGGTGGCGGGCGCGAGGGAAAAAAAAAGAACGCTCAGGAAAATAAATTAAAATATTGCATCAAATAACCCCCTCCCTACATCAAAAACCCAGTTCTGTAACAAAATGGTGGTTTAATCTATGATCCTGACTAATTCCCTTACGGTTTCACTGACAACTATGAACCAGATCGCTCATTAAACCTAACCCCATGAGTGCCGCCAAAAACTGAAAATGTCTAAAAGTAACAGTGAAGGCCTAAATGAACACAACTTTAGTGTGAACAACAGAAACTGTAATGTTTGTACATCTTATATTGATGATGATGGAAAAAGCATGCAATGTGAACTTTGTGACCAATGGTTCTGCATCAACTGTTCGCACATGTCTGAAGAGTTCTACAATGAGCTATCAAGTAATGACCTCCTAGAAAACTTAATATGGTACTGTGATGGATGTAAGAAAGCTATACCTAGTGTTCGTAAGGTACTCAGTGCTATCACAGCAACTAAAAGTATGCAATCAGAGCTTGTTTCTCGCCTTGATGCTCTTGAAAAGAAAATAGAGGTAACATCTAGTTTACAAGTGGACTATCGTATTGATGAAGCACTCCGTGACTTTAAAGAGCGTGAAACAAAAAAGCAGAATATTATAATGCAAGGGTTGGCAGAGCCTGCAGATGAGAATATAGAAGTGCGGAAAGAAAAAGATAGTGGGAGTGTTAAAGAGATTTGTAAAGTATTGAAAATAAATGATGCTGAAGTAGAGGAGGTTGTTAGGCTTGGAGAGAGAGAAACAGGGTCCAGTGCTAAAATACGTCCATTGAAAGTTGTATTTTCATCTGAAAAAGTAAAACAAACATTAATTAGAAACAGTAGTCAATTGAAGAGAGACAAAAAATTCCAGAATATTCGTATCACTCCTGACTATACTTATAGACAAAGGCGTATCAATAAAGAAATGAAGGAAGAGGTTGCTAGGAGAAGAGTTACAGATTCATCCTTTACCTATAAACAATTAAAGCTTGAACTTTCTGGTAATAATGGTATTGTCCTTAAATCTCATAGTCAAGGTCAGACAGACGAGCTAGATGTTGAAGTGATTCCCCCTAGTCAGCCATCAGTTAAATCTAATATCAAGGCTAGTCTTAGGTATGTGAATACTAGTACACCTAATCAAAATAGTCAAGTTAGGAGAGGAAATGTTCCACAGAGAGGAGGGAAAAGAGGTGGAGCTAGAGGTAATGGTACCCCTTTGGGTCGCGGATCACGCGGCGGGGGTCGCCTCTAGATGACATTAAAATAAACTCATTAGTTGACTGTTCTTGTTCGTGTTCGAATTCATTAAGTTCAATAAGTTTGAGTTCAACTGTTGAGAAAACCTCTAAGCAAGAGGATGTAAATAATAGTTCTCCTGAAATTGAAGAATTAAACTGTTCATCACATAGTAATAATATAAGTATCTCAAAAAACTCATTAAATGGTGTTACTGGTAATATATATTTTCCAAATGATGAGGATAGCACATTTCAATACAGTGACAGTTCCACTATATTATTTAGTGATAATGATTCATCAAATAGAGATAACCCATTGGTCAATAGTAACATTTCAAGTCCAGATGATAGTTTGACATATGTGTATAGCGATACAGACTATTATGGAAGTGATGTTAATTCTGTTTCAAGTATTGAGAGTACTGATAGTAATAGGACTAACCAGACAACTAGGTCAGACTTAAATATAAGTGCAACTTTAGATGCAGTTGATAATCAAAATAAACTGAAGTGTCTTTATACTAATGCTGATTCAATATCAAACAAGTGGTCTGAATTAGAAACATTGGTTTATATGCACCAACCAGATATAATTGGACTAACAGAAGCTTTTCCAAAAAACCAGGATACAGACATTAATTTATCTGGCTATGTGCTACAAGGGTATCAGACATTTTACAATCCTAAATTTCAAGGAAAAGGAAATCGAAGTACTCTTTTGTTTGCTAGGGATTGCCTAGATGTGTCAGTATATGAGCGCTTAAATGATTGTGATACTAAGGAATCGTGCTGGTGTGAAGTAAATAATAAACAAATCAGAAAAACTATTAATTGGAGTAATTTATAGATCACCGAATTCCAGCACTGAGAACAGTGAATCATTAAACAACCTGATCAAATCATTAACTAATGAATGCCATTCTAAGATTGTACTAATGGGTGATTTTAACTACAGAGAAATAGACTGGGAGCACTGGATATCTAGATCACCTGAAAATCATCCAAGTCATAATTTTATAGAGGCTATTAGAGACAGCTTTTTGCATCAACATGTAGAGCAGTGTACAAGATACAGGAACAACCAAACACCAAGCTTATTAGATCTAATTTTCTCTTCGGATGAATTACTGGTGAACAATATACATTACTTGACCCCTGTTGGGAAAAGTGATCACTTGGTTTTGACTTTTAGTATTGATTGTGATATAAACAAAAACGAACAAATTAAAGAGTGTTATTCCTACGACAGAGGTGATTATGCAGGTATGTGTGAGGAACTTCACCAGATTGACTGGAAAAGTGAATTTGAAGGCAATTCAGTAAACGAAAACTGGAACAAATTTAAAGATAAGTTAAAGTCTTGCATGGATAATCATATTCCAGTCAAATCACATAAATCAAACGGTTCAAACAAAAGTAAACCTATCTGGATGACTAAAGAAGCTATCAAAGCAGTCAAGAAAAAGCATAAGTCATGGAACAAATATCAAAAAACTGGTGAACAAAAACATTTTCAATATTATTGTCGTGACCGAAATATAGCCACCAATGAGTGTAGGAAAGCTAGAATAGACTTTGAAAAGAAAATTGCGGATGATAATAATCCCAAATCATTTTTCAAATACGTAAATTCAAGGAGAAAAGTAAATATTGGAATTACTGAACTAAAAGACGACGATGGTATTTCATCAAACATAGACTTGGAGAAAGCAGAAATATTAAACAAATTCTTCAAGAAAGTATTCACAATTGAGGACTTAAATAATGTACCACTTTTGAATGACAGAAGCAACGGAAAGTCTGTATCGGAGTTGGAAATAAATGAACTTTACGTACTGAAAATCCTAGAAAATTTGAACATATCTAAAGCCTGTGGTCCTGATTTATTACATCCCCGTGTTCTCAAAGAATTAAAAGATGTAATTTATATGCCTTTAACCATGATTTTCAAACAGTCATACAATGATGAAGAATTACCTGCAGACTGGAAAACTGCTGATGTTAAAGCGCTTTTTAAAAAAGGAGACAGAACAAATCCGGGAAATTACCGACCAGTCAGTTTAACTTGTGTTCCATGTAAGATTATGGAGAAAATAGTACGAGACAAGATAGTGAAACATATGACAGAAAACAATTTATTTACAGACTCGCAATATGGGTTTAGGTCTTTGAGGTCATGTGCATTACAACTTTTGGATGTAATGGAACAGTGGACAGAGTGGATTGATGAGGGAAAGAACTTTGATTGTGTTTATTTTGACTTTCGTAAGGCCTTTGATACTGTTCCTCACGCTCGCCTTCTAACAAAGATGAAATCATATGGTATAAATGGGAAGCTTTTATCGTGGGTAGAGGCCTTCTTACATGATCATAAACAAAGAGTAGTAGTGAATGTGGACAAATCAGAATGGACAGAAGTTACAAGTGGTATACCGCAAGGGAGTGTTTTAGGCCCTACCCTTTTTCTTATCTACATCAATGACATTGAAGACTCAATTCATGGAACTATCCGACTATTTGCCGACGATACAAAATTATATAGTCTGGCAAATGAAGATACCGACTTTGACACAATCCAATCCGATATTGACACTTTAAGCTCTTGGAGTGATACCTGGCTTCTCAGATTTAACGTCGATAAATGTACTACAATGCATTATGGGCATAACAACCTAGAACATTCATATAAACTACACGAAAACGGAAATCTGAAGAATATTACCAATGATGAATCAGCTAGAGATCTTGGAGTTACATTCGACAATCAATTTAAATTCAGACAGCATATTAATAATTGTATAAACAAAGGAAATAAAATTACAGGATTAGTAAGAAGAACTTTTCTAAGTATTACACCAAGAACATTTAGAAAGATCTACAAGACATTGATTCGACCTAATTTAGAATTTTGTAACATAATATGGCATCCTCGCTTTAAAAAGGACATTGATTCCCTGGAAAGAGTACAAAAACGTGCTACAAAACTTGTCAGCTCAGTTCGTGACTTACCTTATAGTGAAAGGCTCCGTATATTGAAAGTTCCAACCCTTGCATATCGTAGATTTCGTGGCGACATGATAGCAGTTTACAAATTACTTCACATGAAAGAGGATATCAACTTCACTAGGTTTTTTGAATTGTGTGACAACTCCATAACAAGAGGGCACCAGTTAAAAATAAAGACAAAGAGTTGTAGAAAGGACATCCGGAAATCATTCTTCTCAGTAAGGGTTGTCAGTGAATGGAACTTGCTACCAGATTTGATAATAGATGCACCATCTGTGAATGCTTTTAAAAACCGCCTGGACAAGTATATGGGAAATGCGCAATTTACCACCCTACCGGATAAGAACTGGGTTTATAATCATGAGGGGGTTATAGAAGACGATGATGTCTTGCGACCCTGAACTACAGATGTATGTAGATGTATGTAAAACAAGAAGTGGTCATGCTTTTTTCGGGACGCAAATATTTATTTAGGAGATTTACCGTATTACGTATGTTTTATGGTCAAATTATTAAAGTAGTAAAAGTCAAAACTGTCTCATACGTTCTCAAATTATCATTCAAATTAAATATTTGATATTGAAATTAAAGAAACATCTGACATTCGCTTTTTATATGCCA
The DNA here is from genome assembly GCA_948146395.1 of Fragum whitleyi. Classification (NCBI taxonomy): domain Eukaryota; kingdom Metazoa; phylum Mollusca; class Bivalvia; order Cardiida; family Cardiidae; genus Fragum; species Fragum whitleyi. The sequence continues at coordinate 72,058,296 of OX411543.1, read as the reverse complement.
CAACAACTTCATCGGATCCTCGCTGGTGTTGTTTGAGAGTTTACACGCAATATATAATTCCATGACTGTCTTATTTGAAATTGGAATTGAATGTGCTAATCAAGTTATTTGTCAACACAAATATTGCAGATTTGAGAATAGAAAATTGTGGACTGGCTCTTTACTGCTAACAGGGAGCTTCTCATAAAGCTAATCAACATGGATTAATTTGACGAGAGGTAGCTCTTTCACTTTCTGATATCTACCGTGTTCATCTTTAACATCTGCAAATTCGAAATATTCTGGCCGTAATTTCATCTTCTATCATCATTTTGCTATCAAAACCCAGGGCTCACAATAAGCAGACATCCATGTTATATACGTCCAGAATTTCAGAAATTACGTCCGGAAAATCAAACCCAGAAACGTCCGAGATTCAAGGAAAACGTCCTGTAATTTGACCCCAGACGTTTTATGAATTTACCTAATTAAGGATTTAACTTAAGTCTACACATGCAAAATATCGATAATCAACGCAAGCAAACACATTATAGCTGATCGAAAGACGGCATGTGTAACGCGCGGGGTATTAAACTGTCGCTATAACAACCAGTCTCTGATTACGCAATCTTGTCGGTTTAGCGATGCGTCATTACCGCCTCTGTCATTATCTTTCTTAGTCGGATACAGATCGCCAGGGTCCTTTGGATTATTGAAACAAACAAAATTCAAATCAGGGGAAAATTCGTTATATCAAACGTAGTTCATGCAGCTCAGACCAATAAAATTTAGAAATATTGCTTCCTAAAACTCTTAGAATAGATCTAAGGGTAATTGATCCAAAGTGAAAAAGACGCTATCAGAAAACATTTACGAAAGGTCATTCGACTATCCTCGTTTATATACGTGTAGAATCGGCATCTTCAGAGAAAGTGGGGGAAATCCCAATGACGTCATTTTAAGTTGTCTGCAACAAATTGTCTGACAAGAGATTTGAAATGACGAATTTTTCTTGACTTCTGCTATTTGGATAATTCTGCGTAAGTTTAAATAGGCTTAGAACTTAAAGTTTTATTGGCACACTACCTAGAATGTTCGCCATCTTTGGAACAACAGGCCGAGGAAAATTAAAGCTGCATTAATTTCCGTAATATCGCCTGATACCAAAACATCGGAAAACAAAAATTGAGTAAGCCGCATTTCCTAGGCCCACCGCGCAAGATACAGCTAAAGACCGATTCCAAATAGAAACTCCACATTTTCTCATGTAGATGTATGTAAAACAAGAAGTGGTCATGCTTTTTTCGGGACGCAAATATTTATTTGGGAGATTTACCGTATTACGTATGTTTTATGGTCAAATTATTAAAGTAGTAAAAGTCAAAACTGTCTCATACGTTCTCAAATTATCATTCAAATTAAATATTTGATATTGAAATTAAAGAAACATCTGACATTCGCTTTTTATATGCCACAACAACTTCATCGGATCCTCGCTGGTGTTGTTTGAGAGTTTACACGCAATATATAATTCCATGACTGTCTTATTTGAAATTGGAATTGAATGTGCTAATCAAGTTATTTGTCAACACAAATATTGCAGATTTGAGAATAGAAAATTGTGGACTGGCTCTTTACTGCTAACAGGGAGCTTCTCATAAAGCTAATCAACATGGATTAATTTGACGAGAGGTAGCTCTTTCACTTTCTGATATCTACCGTGTTCATCTTTAACATCTGCAAATTCGAAATATTCTGGCCGTAATTTCATCTTCTATCATCATTTTGCTATCAAAACCCAGGGCTCACAATAAGCAGACATCCATGTTATATACGTCCAGAATTTCAGAAATTACGTCCGGAAAATCAAACCCAGAAACGTCCGAGATTCAAGGAAAACGTCCTGTAATTTGACCCCAGACGTTTTATGAATTTACCTAATTAAGGATTTAACTTAAGTCTACACATGCAAAATATCGATAATCAACGCAAGCAAACACATTATAGCTGATCGAAAGACGGCATGTGTAACGCGCGGGGTATTAAACTGTCGCTATAACAACCAGTCTCTGATTACGCAATCTTGTCGGTTTAGCGATGCGTCATTACCGCCTCTGTCATTATCTTTCTTATTCGGATACAGATCGCCAGGGTCCTTTGGATTATTGAAACAAACAAAATTCAAATCAGGGGAAAATTCGTTATATCAAACGTAGTTCATGCAGCTCAGACCAATAAAATTTAGAAATATTGCTTCCTAAAACTCTTAGAATAGATCTAAGGGTAATTGATCCAAAGTGAAAAAGACGCTATCAGAAAACATTTACGAAAGGTCATTCGGCTATCCTCGTTTATATACGTGTAGAATCGGCATCTTCAGAGAAAGTGGGGGAAATCCCAATGACGTCATTTCAAGTTGTCTGCAACAAATTGTCTGACAAGAGATTTGAAATGACGAATTTTTGGTGAACGAAATTTCGTTCACCAGTGTTATATACCGTGTATGGAAAATCCTGTAGGATCTTAATAGGTTTTGAATAAAGCAGTGCCTCTTTATATTCAATTTAGTATCTCTATAGACTTTTCTCTACAAAATCACTGATTATTTCGTTAAATAAATGATACTAGCATTCTGTATCAAGTGAAGATAATGAAAATTACCCTTTAAAAACACAAAATTATCTTGGAATGTCTATACGAGCGAATTTTTGATCGGCGTAAGATTGTCAAGACTTAAGAGCAAAAACAAAGTTTGTGTCTGTGCACTGTATAGACAGATACTATGTTTTTGATTTAAACCTTCGCATTGCAGCTTGTAGTAATTTGCCGGAAATGTGTGTTTATTGAGGTCGTGAACTCTTGAACTTCTACACACCCCTGATTGGCCATACCACACGTGATGACCTACTACGATTTTACCTGCCTTCTTATGAATGAAGTCTTTGCTTATATGTTACGAAAGGTCAAGTTTACAAGCGAATGGAATGTTCCTACCGTATTACTCCTATTAAACGCGCCCGGGCGCGATGCAAATCGTCGTGGGGGCGCTATTATTTCAGACTCTTTTACTTTATTAAAAAGAAATACGTATTTTGGTACCTAAGAGAAGCAAACTGTTAACATGTTCGTAATTATCGATTGAAATACGTACGCTACCCAATACGCTTTTCTATTTATCTATTAAGGCTATAGATTTAAAAAAATAAAATAAAATGTTAGCTAATGAATTGTAATTCTGTCATTTAAAGTCATCTATCGAAATACGGTCATCCTCGACCATTAATTGAAGCTTTCAAAAGCAAGTGATTGTGTTAGCAGAAGCCGTGATTATTATTATTGTTATTATTTGTACCGATGGACAAAGCGGTCTAATAAATCATTACCTATTCACGTATGAAATAAATAATCCCGTATTAAAACCTAAAATTTCGTGATGTGTAAATGCACCCGTTACATGAAATGAAAGTGTTTCGTAGTGAAAACACAACACGTCTGGAGCTAGCTGGGTCACCGCGTGTCGGCACCCTTTGAAGTCCCCAGATTCGTGCAAGCGGCGACGTCGCTTTTGAAATAAGTCACACACCAGATTTTACGGGGGTTTTCCTATTTTAACAGTATAGTTGTGACTAGGATTTAATCATTTGACTCGGATATTTAGTATATTTGCAGAAGGTGAAATGATTTCAGAAATATTTTCGTAACAACGAAAGGGGATTTTGTTCGCATGTGACTTATGAAGAATAACGAGAAAATTTTTTAAATCGGTGTTAAATTTTAACCTTTCGCGCTTCCGGAAGACCGCAATTTAGGACGCGCTAGTTTTTCAGATGTTGAACGATCTTTTAATGACGCAACCAGCCTTATCCTGATAGGAATTTAATATAGTTAACCCACAATCTATTGAACATTACGTCGTGGAGTAGCAGCTATTGAAATTAAATTCGAGGCCGGATTTTTCACCACGGACCGTGGACGGTTGGATGTTGTTGATCGTATAGTCAAGGGCCTGAAAATCGTATTTATGGGGGAGCGCGATTTTTAGGGAGGGCGCGTCTAAAAGGTGAATACGGTATATTTAGTCAACATTCTCATTGGAACATAAACACGCACCACTTGTCCGTGACCAACCTTGATATGAAGTAAAATTTAACCCATTGTCAGATAACTTATGTTCTCAATTACCAAATTTACGCCTTTTGCTTAAATCCTTTTTATCTTAAAGCTTGTTGTTGCATACTTGTGTAATGTAAATATCTTCGGTTACGGGTATTTTTGTATCATATTACCCAAATTCCATTCCCTGGTTTGGTTTTATTTTCGTTTCAAACAAGGCCGGAAAACAGGGGATATAGCAATCTCGGTACGATTTACTGTTAATATATGAATGTCGTAAATAGATAAATAAATTAAAGAATCAAATGAACAAATATCCCAACACGATAGACCTAATTTTAACATCGAATGGATTTTTTTTCAAAGTACTTGACATCGTAACTACAGCTGTATAGTAGCGCTTCTATCCCTCGGATGGCTCTAGAATTTCCTCAATACAATCATTCATCTATTTGTTTTACCGGAAGTATGTAAAATATTACAAAAAAAACGAAATTAGGATTGTGAATCAATCGCCTGTGGACTGGAGCACCTTTACCTTAACATGGAAATTGGTATTTCTCGCACCAGAACTATAATTAGCATACATCTGTACGTAGCTGCCATCTTCTACCCTCTTAGGTTTGCGATTATCCGCCGTTTGGTAGGAGCAATAGAATTTGAACAACGACTATATTTGGACAACTCATTAGCTTTACAAAATACCTTCCTACATTGATTTTATCGAATTGTTTTTTGTTGTTGTTGTTGTTGTTTATTTAAATTATTTTTTACGCAATTGCATCAGATAATTATTCTTTCACAAGACTTAATATTACCGAAAGAGACCAAAACCCTGTAATTACAATTACGAAACAGCGGTCTTTTATTTCGGAGGATGGGGGACCCCATCCAGGTCGTACTAGAGCCATAGCGGATAACGTTAAAAGTCAAAATGCAGAAAGACTGCTGTTTAATCTGCTAAAATATGGGTTCCGCATGTGGAAATTGAATTACTTTTCTGACTGCTATTTTTGAGTTAAGAAAAGAATCATTAGTCTAGACACTATAGTTGCCTGTTTTCTTTTCTCTAGGCTTATCGCTCTATGTCTATCGGTCTGTCTCTGTCTATCACTCTCTCTACCTTTCTTTTCCTCTCTTTCTCTTTCTTTGAATTTAGAATTTTGACGAGACACTTTCCCTTGGTTATTTTTACATACATAATTTCTCTTTTCTCAACGAATTCAATATATCGCTTTAGAATGCCAACAAATTCGTTCACCATCAGTACTTTCAGTGCTTTGATTCTTGACTTCTGCTATTTGGATAATTCTGCGTAAGTTTAAATAGGCTTAGAACTTAAAGTTTTATTGGCACACTACCTAGAATGTTCGCCATCTTTGGAACAACAGGCCGAGGAAAATTAAAGCTGCATTAATTTCCGTAATATCGCCTGATACCAAAACATCGGAAAACAAAAATTGAGTAAGCCGCATTTCCTAGGCCCACCGCGCAAGATACAGCTAAAGACCGATTCCAAATAGAAACTCCACATTTTCTCATGTTAGTTTCCATAATTTATTCAATGAAAGTAATAAAAGGGGATTGTAAACCAAAGCTCGTCCCTACAGCTTAAAGTCTAAGCTACACGTTTTAAGGCTTGGAAGTCGTTTATTCTTAGAGGACCAGCAAGAATCATGGAATTTGGGAGCAAAAATTTAACTTACATTTAACAAGGAAACAAGCATTTACAAAGTGTACAGAAAAAGGAAGTTGTGTGTGCCGGGGGGATAGCAGGGGGAGGGGGGGTAAAAATTCCTTACTTCCTAAAAAAAATTCCTGAAATCCTAACATGGAATTACAAAACTTCCTGATTTTGGCCCTTATTGAGAGCGCTGAAAACCACTTATTTTTAGCATAGTTCAGTTGCAATTAGTGCCAGTATTAACTGTAACGATTTATGGCTTGTTCTTCATCTGTCCATCCGTGCGCCCATCCGTCAACAAATTACCTAATCAAGTCATTGGATTTCATACACAAACTTCACAGAGGAAGTCATTAAGACAAGGCCTTTCAAAATATTTCACAGAATATTGTAAATCATGAAAAACTGCCTCGATAGCTCAGTGGTTAGAGCGTCGGTCTCCTGATCCGAAGGTCAGGGGTTCGAGTCCTGGTGGCAGCGAGGTGTTTCCTTGGGCAAGAAACTTAAAAGTCGATGCCTCAGTCCACCCTGCTGTAAATGGGTAGCAGTGGATGAAAACCCTTCCACGAAAAAAAAAAAAAAAGGATTCCACTGCCTCTCGAATTTCTCACGCAAAATTGATAACATCTAGAATGAGTAAAAAGTCGGTTAAAAGCTATACATAGCTTATGTTAATTGTTAACTGTACCTCATACAAACCCACGACTATAAATAAAAAGATTATTAACTCCGGTTGCTATGGCATGCCCTACCACTTGTCCACTTCAAAGATGATATACAAATTGTTTGATTCAATTTTTACAAAGAATGCATATGTGTGTCTAATATATCTTTCTATTGAATTTTTACAATAATTTATTTTTCATATTTTGACCATTTTTTTCTAATTTAGAAAGGGGGCCTTCAATTCCAAAGGGACCATACTCTTCAAAAATTCAGTCAGAATTCATCAGAAGTTGTTGTTTATCTCGTAGAGCTCAGGGCAAAACCTAGACTGCCTCCCGTCCCACTGATCTGAAGTATTGTGATAAAATAAGCAAAATTCAACTAGAGAAAGAAAATTTCTTATCAGCTTATATTCTCTGACTGGCTGATCAGTGTGTCAGTTTTTGAGAATATGGGAGGTAATTTGAAATAAAATAGTTACACATGAGGGGTCTACCTTATTAATTTTTAAACTAACTGACAGCCTGGGAGCCAGGCTAGGCAAAACCAAAAGTACGAAGATAAAAGTGTGGGTGCTTACCCATTCCCACACAACTCTGCTCAGTGTTATGAATTGAGTTTAAAAACATCTATAAGTTTTGTAGTGCAAAAAAATGTGTTTTTTTTACATTTGAATTTTTTTGGGGAAAAGAATGCAGATGGTAGGTAATGTTGTAACTACATTTTGAATGAAACAAATTCAGTGGATTTCTTCAGACTTTTCTTCAATGGGATTGAATTTTTGTGACTAGAACTTAAACAAAAAGTTTGCACGACATAGAAACCGCCTAAACATTATACTCGTGGGGCTCTTCATGGTAGAAGAGAGTTTCAAATGTCACCCCAAGCTATTGCATTAAGAACGTTAAATGACAGTGCTTAAAACGTTCCTGTGACAGAAAAAATAGTTTTTGGCCATTCAAAAACATCTGGAATATTCAAGACAAAAATCATACTTAAATTACCTGTATCTGCTCATTGATACTGAGTAGAGACATCCAACTAAACCCTGGGTCAGAAAAAAAATCTCAAACATATATCCATGTGGCCTGTGTGGTGAAATGCCAGTCATCTAGGAGCTTCTTGGTGGTATTACATGTGATGGCTGGTCAGTGTGGCATCACAGATCATGCATTGAAATGTCCTCTGCGGACTTTGATTTATTAGCAAGACACTCACACATCCAATTGCTTTGTTGCAAGTACAAGAACATTAACCCTTGTCATGCTGAATAAAAATCTTTGCAAAATAAATGTAAAATCAAAATCAAAGTGCTAAAACCACTGGAAGATATCAAATGTGAGTGATTATTGATTTTGGAGATGCATTGTTTTACGCCTTTCTGGTTTAAAAATGAAATTCAGGTGGTATGAACTAAGATCAGACTGCACTTATGTGCAGGCTGATCTTTGCCTATACCTCCTGTCAAAGCAGAAATATTCCTGGTTCAGCATGACAAGGGTTAATATTGACTGCTTTAGATTTAAGTCACTTCAAATATGTACAGCCCCTTATGGTATATTGATGACTCTGCACGCAATAACAGCAAAAATGCAAGGGCGTAACTCCCATTACACAATTTAGGCAAGTGAGTAAAAGAAATAATTATCTGTTGAAAAATATTGTTGATGATTGGATCAGAACAGCGAAACTACAGCTTATTCAAGCTGTAGTTACGATGTTTTGATTATTCACCAACGCTCAAATTATTAAAAGGGGGTAGACGGAGGGCATTCACCTTTCGTCACAGTGCACATATTGCCCTTATCCTATATATTCTTTGGTTTTCACTTTCTGAATGTGTCCAAATTTCAAAATCCTAGATACGCCTATGAAATGTACCCTTCCAACCTCTGTACACAAGCAGCCTGGCTAGTAGAAGTGGATCTACATCGCGTAAATCACGCTTGTCTTCCTCGGATAACCATACAAATAACTCTTCATTATTTAAGTGTCGGCAAAAAGGAACTTTAGACTCATCAACACTAACTGCAGGAGTTTTCATAGCAATAACTCAGAATTCAAAACACTCCACTATATAAAACCAGTTGCAGCAATAAGTACAGAATTGTGAAAATAAGAGATTTCAAACCTGGTATATAAGGCTCCCCAAATGCCATCAAATCAAGTGAGGTATTCCCCAGTCATTGCAATGCTTTACCAAATGATAGAAGCTTATTTGGTAGCTATGTCTTCTTTTTAGTGAATCAAGACAAGGTATCTTCAAAATACTTGAATTAGTAACGAACTGTGAAATTTTATGGACAAATCTGAAATTGCATGGTAGAAAAAAAAAAATCTTAGGTTTCATCTTTTTACGTGCCTTAGAGAATAATAGAGGCAGTAAATGAATTTCGTAGCTTGTTACAACTAGCAACTAAACAGAATGATAATCAAATTTAATTGGCTTGAGAATCTACATGAACTGGATTGACCAACCTTAGAATACAGATGTCCATGAAGGGATCTGATCCAACTTTACAAGATGATATACAAGGTTGATGACTACATTGTTACTAGAATGATAACTTTGTCTGCAAACCCTCATGGGCTACAAAGAAACTGACAAAAATGTATTAGCTTTAAAAACCACATGCTTTATAAGTCAGTAAGATCAAACTCATTTTCTCACAGTGTAATTTACACTTGGAATCAGCATCCAAGCAGTAGCTTAAAGTATCTCAAAAATAAAACCATTATACTGGCTACTGCCTGCTTACCATGATTAGAAGTTTTACTATTAGATGTGCTAGATTTCATTTTGGGGAAATGTTTTGAATAAATTATTACAAGGGAAAATCTCCAGTTAATTATTCAGAACTTCTGAAAATGTTTGAAAATATTTCAATGAATACATAGAAAAAAGGTTTTAAGAACAGTCATTGTAAAGGTTAGAATAATTGATTCATGAGAGGGAAATTACAACTTTAGGGTCATTAAAACAAAACATTTAGCAAAATGATGATTGACCCCAGAATACAATGTAATTGGCATGGCAGCTAGTATGGGGCTGATTCTTTAATTATCTTCTCTGTAACCAGTGAGCCATTGCCAGCCAATTATGGCAGACATGCTCCCTGGGAAGCCTTCTCAAAACTCTTTGGCTAAATCTTGTTTCATCCCTAAAAATGGGGTTGGTAGGGTGAGGCTGTTTATGATTTTAAAATCTATGAATGTCTCTTCCTAAACCAGTGAGCAAATTATGCCAAACTTAGAGTGAATTTTCATTTTGATGACTCAGGGCAAAACAGTTGTAACTGCCTATATGTTTATAGGCAGTTATAACTGTTTTGCACTGAGCCATCGATTTGATGACCCTTCTTAAAACTTGCTTGTGTCTGTTACCCTTGTTTTCAGTTGTAGCTGCAAAATTGAAGCCCTCTGTCTGGTCTATTCAAATATACTGTACTATTGTAAATGATTTTGAAATTGGTTTGTTTGGCAAAAATTGAACATATTCTGACCATGAACTTATTTTAAAGTGTTCACAAGGGTATCATTTTCTTCTGAAAAAAAAATAGCTTGTCTTCTATTTTGACACTAAAGCCTTATTGGTTAAATCCTGCTTCTCCATTTTTTAAGTTATATTAAACGGAGGTTACCCTTGTCATGCTGATCCGGAATATTCCTGCTTTGACAGGAGGTATGGACTATTGTAACATCAGCCTGCACATATGTGCAGTCTGATCTTAGTCCATACAACCTGATTTGCCTTTTAAACGAGAAAAGTTTCAGAAATTATATTTTCAAAAATCAAATGCTAACTCACAATTAGGAAATACAGAGCTTTCAGCACTTTGATTTATATATAATTTTGCTAAGGTTTTTAATTGAGCATGACAAGGGTTAATTATTATGAGGCAATTATTCATTAGTTCCATATTTTTACTCAAAATTGATGTAAGTTGATATTTTTCTTCAGCTTGGAGACCAGTTATAAAGATTTCTGCTATTGATTGTGCAGAACAAAATAACACAGATATATGTAGAAAATATGACGTAGAGGCTTTTCCCTCTTTCAGAGTGAGTATTGTCCATCATACCTGTGCAGAGCTATTTTGGAATTTCAGATCACAGTTTTTCAATGACGATTGAACAAACCTTAATATGTTGTTTGTACTCATTGGAATTGTCTCGTCAAGGTGATTCAATTGAGTACTCACAACATGGGGTTTCATTGAGAAATGAAGCAGAGCTTGTATCCTATTTTGACCCGTAGAAATTTCTCCAAAGGGGGTCATTTTGACCCTCTTGAGAGAAATTTATAAGGGTTAAAACTGGGTTTTATCACTCAAATGTTGAATGTTATATCTTGTGTACTTTTTAGTATTCTACTAAGTACTTTTTTATTTTTCCCTTTATATTTTTACAAGGAAAGGTCAGTTGACACTGAAACGCGTAAAGTTCTATTCTCAATTTGCCTTTTCTGTTGTTTTGACCCCTTTAGAATGAATTTTGACCCTTAGAATTTCAATGACTCCTCAATTTCAAACTCTAGCACGAGCCCTGATTTGATACCCACCTCTTAATTGTACTTCTGCCTATGTTCTTTTAACTATCTTAATATGACCAAAGGAAATACTTTTTATCAGTTAATTATCCCTGCAAGGAGCTATAAAATCTATAATGCAGATTTTCCTAATTTTAATTAAAGCAGTTGGCTTATTTTGTAGTCTGTGTGAAGAAACTTCTCCCAAAATTTGAAATTTTGTCCAAGGTCCAAAACTCGGCACAAATATAGCAATTTGAGGCTTGGAAATAATGTAATGGTAATACATGTCTTCAAAATACCAGAAGTTAATTGTATATGTCGCTCCAGCTGAAAACCTTTTCTATAAAGAACTCAAACAAAAAAATCTTTAAATCATTGTATTTCTCTGACTCATGGGTACATATAGATGGCTCAGTGCAAAATAGTTGTAACTTCCCAAACAATTACAATTGTTTTACACTGAGCCATCAATATGCACTGCAATTCTAATTAATCCACATTGATTACTGATTATTTTGACAGCTTTTCCAGCCATATACCACCGTCAATGATTTAGGAGAGTTATATCAAAAACAGAATCTAACATTGATGAAGCATAAACTGTTGGATTTTGCTCAGAATGTAACTGATCCACCGGAGCACTGGCCTAAACTTGCACCAATCAAGTAAGTTTTCAGCATGGATGTATCATTTTGAACGGATTTTAGAGGTCAATAAATATTATCATGCCCCCCTTCAAAGAAGAGGGTATATATTACTTTGCACTTGTCGGTTGGTCTGTTTGTTGGTTGGTTCGTCCGTAGACTGTTTTTGTCCGAAGTATATCTCATAAAGTATGAAAGCTAGAATCATGAAACTTCACGGGTGAACAGGTCTCATTGAGGAAAAGTTCAGTGCACAAGATCCATAACTCTACTCATCATAACTTGTGAGTTTTTACCCTTTGTTGCAAAGAATAGGCCATTGACCTGCTTTAAGGGGTGTATAAATGTTTTAAGAACATCTCTTGTTTTCAATGGAGTCCAGCAGGGATTTTTACTTGTTCCTCTAAGGATCTCTGCAAAGGACCTCTTCCTTTGATTAAGTGATTAGAATTTCATAGAAAGAGTAAGGAAAAACAAAGGTTAGTTATATATTCTAATGTTTTTGCCTAATGTCTTTGGAAGCCAAGGGAAATTACTCCACTTTGTTCCTTACAAACATACCAGTAACTGTCTGTTCTTCTGTTTGCAAAACTTAATTAAGTTTAAGGTAGTGGACCCATGATAGTTCTGCAACATTTTAGTAGTAATGGGCTTAAGCAGTGTTAACCGAGGTTCGCTAATGAATTTCATTAGGAAACCTTGGTCAACATTGTGAAAGATAATGAGTTACAAAATGTGGCAGAACTATTACTGGTCCACTACCTTAATAAAAAAAATCATTGACAATGCCTAAAACCTATTTTAAGAAATAGTCCTTATATTTGTCATGATCATAGATCTCAAGGATATGCACCTGCTGATACCAAGGTCATCTAAGAAGATCAAGGTCATCTATTAAGGTCAAACTTTTGAATAAGATGTTTCGGGGGCATTAATAGTTTGATGAAATAAAACCATGGTGACTGATAAAAAAGATTTTTAGGTTTCAATTTCAAATCATTTAGTACCAGATAATTCAAAGTAGTACCAGCAACAAAAAGTTTCATTGAGAAATAAAGATTTTAGACTGATCTTTCCTTGCAATCTTTACGGGTCCTCTGATTAAAACTATGGGACATTGGCTTTGTTAAACTTGATTTCTATTTTTTCAGATCAATGGAGCACATCTGGGATGAAGCCAAAGATAGTCACAAACATATGGCTTTTATATTTGAAGAGGAGGATTCTTATGTGGGAAGGGAGGTGAGCTGTTTAATTCATAGAGGATATTGAATGTGTGATTTTGAAATACCAAATTAATAAAACAAAGCCTTTAGATGTCAAGTGTAATAGATATATAATATGTACTTAGTGTATTATATGATGAAAGATATCTTATGAGGTTGGGAGAATTGAAATTGTCGAGGCTCTGCTGAGACAATATCAATTCTCATAACCTGAGGTTAGATATTTTTTTCATACAATACACTAAGTATGTATTATATTTATCTTATAATCTTTAGTTGTCTTCTTTTCATCGATGTTTCTAACTGAAATGCAAGTTTCTAAAAATAACTGCATTATATCTTTGTTCTAAAAATAACTATGTGATATCATAAAAAATATCATACGGGATGTTATCACATGGATATTGGATATTTGTATAGTTATAAGATAAAATATGATATCATATAAAACTTTCTCTTTCTCATACAATTCACATTTATCTTATAACTGTACAGATATCTGTGTGATAACATCCCATATGATATTTTTTATGATATTATCACATGGATATTTTTAGAACAATGACATAATGCGGTTATTTTTAGAAACTTGCATTGTTAGAAATATCGTCAAAAGACAAGGCAAATAGAGGTTATAAAATAAATATAATATGTACTTTGTGTATTGAATGAAAAAATATCTAACTTGGTTGTGGGAATTGATAATTGTCTAGGCAGAGCCTTGACAATTATCAATTATTCCCCCAACCTCGTTAGATTTTTTTTTTTTCATACAAAACAGTTAAATGTATAATATATATGCCTGCTGTACACAAAGCTTTGGCAGATAGTTTAACCCTTTGCTATTTAATCCCTGATTTTTACTATGATTGAGAAAACATTGCGGAAAAAGAAGAAATTGCTTCTGACAAGCAATTTCTTCTGTTTCCACACTATTTTCTACCCTACTGAATGGTTATTTTTCAAATTAAATCCACTTTAAATTTTCGTCTGCAAAACCTTTGAATATGGACAGGTCCAAAATTTTGTAAAACAGGAAAAGATTAAAGAAATATCAGCCTACACAGATTCAGTGTTGTTTGATCCAGCATTGTTTGATCTTAGTCTACACTCCCTGCTTTCTACTTACAGTCAAACCTGTCTTAAGCAAGCTCCCAAGGGACATTCAAAAAGTGTTTGCTTATGGTAGATGGTTGCTTAATACAGGTCAGTTTCAGTGTAATTGTTTCATTTGTGAACTTCGTGGCCACTTCCTTAGGACAGGTTGCTTGATGACTACAGGTAGCCGCTAAGACAGGTTTGACTGTATTTATTGTGTTAACCCTTGTCATGCTGAATAAATTTTGGCTTAAAATTGTCAATCAAAATCAAAGGCAAAAAGCACCGAAAGTACCTGCTGTAGGTCAATTTTTATTTGAAAAACTGAATCTATTCACAATTCTGGTTTGAAATTGAGAAACAGGTGGTGTAGACTAACATCAGACTGCACATATGTGCAGGCTGATGTTTGTCTGTAGCTCCTGCCAAAGCAGGAATATTACGGGTTCAGCATGACAAGGGTTAAAATCTTGTGTCAAATAAGAATATATACATGTATAAGAATATGAAAAACAACAATGGTAAATTTTGTGAAGATTATTTTGCAATCAAACCGTTGTTCACTATTTTTCGATGCCCTTTGGGAATCCAACTAACACCAGTCTGACCAGGGATCAGAGGCATGGCTGCAGTTGAAAGGTTAAAATTACATTTCTTGTTTTGAAACTGAGGCTGTTGAAATGGGAGTTATCTTAACCCTTGTCATAGTGAAAAAAAAATTGCTAATTTTTTTTTTTTTATCAAAATCAAAGAGCAAAAAGCACTGAAAGTACCAACTGTAGGTCAATTTTTATTTGAAAAATTAAATCTATTCACAATTCTGGTTTGAAAGTCAGAAACAGATGGTGTAGACTGACATTAGACTGCACATATGTGCAGGCTGATGTTTGTCTATAGCTCCTGCCAAAGCCGGAATATTCCAGGTTCAGCATGACAAGGGTTAACATTGATTAATACAGAGTTCAATTGAACTTAACAAAGGTGTGCTATAATTTGCAAGTGTCTCAAATTTTTAGCTCGGCCATTTTCAGAGAAGACCTGAGGTATTTCTTAAGTCTTGGCGATTCGTTGTCATGTGTGAAATTTGACATTTTGTGATATCTTAACCCTTGTCGTGCTGAATTAAAATCCTCTTTCAAAATTGCACTCATATCAAAGTACTGAAAGCCTTAGAATCAAAGATTGTAGATATCCTTTCTTTTTGAGGACTAAATTCATTTACAACCCTGCCTTGAAAGGGGACAGACAGGTGGTGTTGACTAAGATCTGACTGCATATAGGTGCAGGCTGATCTTTGTCTATACCCCCTTTCAAAACAGGAATATCCTGGGTTCAGCATGACAAGGGTTAAGTTCCACTGAAGGCATTCACTTTAAACTTGTCACACATGTTCACCAGTGACTATCAAAAAGGGAAACCTATACCATCAAGAGAAATAACCCTTGATGCATTTTGTGTAAATAACGCCCCTTTTTCGACCTAGATTTTATCCACTTTCCAGCAATTTCAATAACCATTCAGCAATCAACTGCCAACTTTAGGCACCCACAGCAATTGCTCTTATTATTACAAAGATATAATTGAAACAATACTTGTAATGTTTTTTTGTTTTTTAACTCCGCTGGCTGAAAGCCACTAGGGCTATTGTCATGGCGTTGTGTCTGTCGTGCGTCCGTCTGTGTGTCAGTGCGTCCGGTCGTAAACTTTTTCTTTAAAAATCTTCTCCTCATAAACTACTGGATGAATTTCAACAAAACTTCACAGGAATGATTCTTGGGTGACCCTCTTTCAAAGTTGTTTATGAAATTTTGATCCAATGAAAAAACATGGATTTAATGGTTGTGGCTAATTTCCAAATATGGTAAAAAGTGAGTTTTCTCAGATTCTAATTGATGGATACCATTGGAATTTCACATGAATGATTCTTGTGTGACCCTTTATCATTCTACAAAAAATCATTGTGATCGGTTGAAAAATATGTATTTTATGGGTGGAGGTCATTTCTCTATATGTTATATTGTGGAAACTTTGAAAATCATTTTCTCAGAATGTAGTCAATGGATATCAACCAAATTTCACTGGAATGATCCTTGAATGACCCTTTATCAGTCTACCAAAAATTATAGTGATCGGATGAAAAATATGTATATGGAAGAGGTCATTTCTTTATAATATATATGTTATATAGTGGAAACTTTGAAAATCATTCTCTCAGAGTGTAACTGATGGATATCAATCAATCTTTTTTTGTATGACCTTTGGATGACTCATTATCATGCAGCCAAAAATTATTGTGATTGGATGAAAAGTATGTCTTTTATGGGCAGAGGTCATTTCTCTATATGTCATATAGTTGAAACTTTGAAAATCATTTCAACATCAGTAGAATTCAAAATATCTAAAAGCCTGTGGAGCGACTCAAGCCATTCATGGCTCTCTAGTTAATATCATATTTGTGAACATAGTGTTATTTAAATGTAACATGAATGCATGGTAAATTTCCAAATATAAGGGATGTTTTTGGGTATTTCATGTGTTACACCTAACATAATTGGCAAAGAGTAGAAAAAGAAAAGAAAAACATCCAAAGTATAGTAGTTTGCACTATAATAAGTCTGTGTTATGTGTGTTAGTTTGTGTGTCTGTCTGCCAGAATTTGTTTGTACCAATTTAATCTTAAATTTATGGATAGATTTTAAAATGTTATGGCAGAATCATTCTCAATCATGGGATGGTGTAAGTTCTGGATTGCTTAAAGGTCATGGTCACAGTTTCATGAAAACTTCAATGTGACGACATCAAAAGATGAATATTTGTAAAAAAAATATTTTGATACAGCTGTATCCAAGAATGATACACCAATATCTATCTTTTGATGTTGTCTCACTGAAGTTTTCATTATTATTTAATAGCACTTTACATTCTGTTCATAACATATACAAAGCCTTGGTAGACAGTAAAGGCCAAGATCAGCCTGCATGGATGTATATTTTGATCTTAGTATGCACTGGCAACTATATTCTTCTTAACCCTTGTCATGCTGAATTAATTTTGGCTAAAAATTACATCAAAATCAAAGGACAAGAAGCTCTGAAAGTACAAACTGTAGGTCAATTTTTATTTGAAAAACTATATCTATTGACAATTCTGGTTTGAAAGTGAGAAATAGATGGTGTAGACCAATATCAGACTGCACATTATGTGCAGGCTGATGATTGTCTATAGCTCCTGCCAAAGCAGGAATATTCCAGGTTCAGCATGACAAGGGTTAACTATATGTGAGATGACAGTAATTATCAGCCATGCTGGTTGAAATATCCGAAATAATTGTAACTGGTTGAAAACAGAATTCATATTCATCAGGGTAAGGGTAAATGTAAGAGAGACATCTGCCACTTTAACTTAACCAGCCTTGCATTTAGGGGCCCATTTTACTAAACATCTTGTGATCATTTTTTGCGTAAGTCAAAAATCAAAATTGCTTCTACAGAAGTAAATAAATTTGGAATTCTGCCATGCATCATCTCCTTGGAATCGTCTTCTAAAGACGATTCCAGTGAGACCTTGCAAGGCTGATCCAACAATGAATAAAAACACCAGGTACGATTTTGACTATCAATTAAATTTTTCATAAGAAGTTTAGTAAAATGGACCCCAGGATGGCAAAATGGTCTGTTCTTAAACTATACCCCCTTTGCACAAGCACTTGTCGGCAAATCAGGGTATAATTTACAAACAGTTTGTACCGTTTTGTCATCCTGCGTGCAGGGCTGGTTTGAGATGGCATAACTAGGAATTCTAGATATCTTTAGGATACAGTCTGTACGCAGGTGCTTTATAAAATTGATAATTGAAACATGATACTATTTAGGACAAGATAGTGTCAATTAGAACTGAATATTGGATATTATAGGCTTCTTATCCTTCCCTCCCTATGAATAATTTGGATTCAAATAATTCTCAGGGCTCCAGATTAAATAAACATAAGACCACCTGAATCTGTTATTTGTAATTGAAATCATTTGTTGTGATCACTTGTTGTCATGGTTATTTTTAACAATTCAAATGAGCACTGACAGGCTATAGATACGGCTGATAACATAGGAATTTTAATGAATTTAGAAATTGCTCAGATAGCTCCACATGTCTGCTATAACAAATATCAGAGATATTCTTACCTAATCACACTCATGTATGAATCTGCTTTGCGTATTCATACAGTGTGACAAGGTTTTCAGTCTCATACCTCAATGAAATAAAAAATACTCTCTTATCTCTTAAATGAAAATCATTCCCTCTTTCTAGTGCCCTATACTTCTGTCTTAAGGACAGTTTGTATTTATCTATTATCACGCAATCCTGCCTTTAAAAGACCCTTTGTACAACCCTGTTAGATAAAAAATATTTTTAAAAAATGTGGAAAATGAAGAATAGCTTTTAACAAGCAATTTTCTCATATTATCCCATGTGTAATACCTAAAAATCAAAGGCTTTCAAACATCAATTGTAATCTATCATCTGCAACTTCTTTGAAATAATTTCAGTAGCTCAGGGCAAAACAGTTGTAACAGCCTATATGTTTATATGATGTTACAATTATTTTGCACTGAGCCATGGATATGATATAAAGTCTTGAGTAACCCTTGTCTGTGAAGCCCCTTGACCTTAAGTGACTTATATTTAACAAAGGGGAGAAATTGATTTCTATAATCTCCACCTTTCTAACAATGTTTTCTGCCACATTGGATGATTTCTTTTCAAATTGCATCCACTTTTCTTTGACATCTGCAACTTCTTTCAATTTGGACTAGTCTAAAAGTTTGAAAAGCAGGAAAGGTCTAATTATAAAAAAAACTAATATATGGACCAACTGATATCTCAGTCCTCAGACTTTAATTTTGTCCTGGGATAAAAGCAGTGTCCTGCTATCTCTGATTATCTCTCAGAGTGGGGGCTACCATTTTACTCAAGCAGCAGGAGCCGGGCCAGAAATCACAGGGCTGCAATTGATGTGCTCTTTTAGGTAGATAATTATAACTTTAACTATAAATAGTATGTTTTGTCAGCGTTATGCCACTGTAACACATATTTTTCTCTAATTTTAGGTTATTCTAGATACATTCCAGTACAGTCAGTTACTAGTTAGACGAATGTTAAAGGATGCTGTTAAGAAGTTTGTTGTGACAGTTTTTCCTTCATTGTACCTCATTAATAGAGATGGTACCTTTACAAGATTAGCCAAGTAAGGAGAATCTTTAATAGTTTTATAGATTTATAGTTATTGAAAATTGATGGCTCGGTGCAAAACAGTTGTAACTGCCTATATTATACTGTTGTGTGCTGCGCAATTGAAATGGTTTCATATTCCCAGCTTATCGGTCAAGTATGTATGTTTAAAGTATCTGCCATTTTCTAAACTCTCAAACACAAGACTGAAATAAGTTATAAATCTGTAAATATGCTCAGAGAGTGAATGGATTTTTGTCATAACTTCTGAGGCCTTCTATAGATTCGTCCTTATAAATAGCTTGTAATAGACAGCAGCTGTCCAAGTGAAATTAAGAGATTTAAGACATTCTGTCATTAAGAGATGGAGAGGGTATTTGTTGTTTTTTATGAGGTATGAAACTAAAAACCTAATCACACTGTATGAATTAGCAAATCAAATTCATACATGAGAGTGATTAGTTTTTTAGTTTCATATCTCCATTAAATCAACAAATACTCTCTTCATATCTTATTATTTAATATCATGAGGCAAAAATCTATGATTCATCAAAAATGAAAGCAATTTCTTACTGCACTTCTTTTTGTGGAAGCTTACAAAATAGCTGCATACTCCAAAATGTTTTCATTGAGAAATAAAAACCAATTTTTCAGCCACACAGATTGCACAAAACTTGATGGACTCATCTTAAATTAACTTTTTAGTAAATGTTCATGGTTTGCCCTCAGATATCAACTGATTATAATTATGTCTTTAAGTCATCGTTAGCTTTGCTGTTTTTGGAGAAAAAAAGGTCTAGCTATTTTCACCACCAAAACAAAAGAAGGGTCAAATCTCACTGCGAGTTTAAAATTTTTTAATTTCACAGCTCTAGTGATACCGTTACCAAATAAAAGACAATGGAAAAATCTTTATGATTTTTAAAAAAAAAAAAAACATTAAAGAAATGTCTGTAGTTTGAGAAAAAGATATTCAAATAATTTATCTCACTCTAAGGATTTGAGTTTTATGAAAAAAAGTTATTTTCCATATCTTTCAGGAAAAATAATACCAAAGAGGGACTTGTTGGCGCTTTAAAGAGTTTACTTACCTCAAATGAACTAGAAGTTGGGGACCAGTATGTTAAACAAATAGAGATGGAAATGAAAATGTATAGTAAAGAACAGGAACCAGTCTCAGATTTACAAACCAAGAAGTAAGAAGGAACCTAGACTTGTTCCACTGACTACTTTATTAAAGTTGACTCTGGTACCAGTCTAAGAGGAAGAAGTAGGAAGCAGTAGGAATTAAATCAATAGCATTTATAAAGATGAAGATGACAATTAGAATTTTTGAAAAAGTATCCAAATTATATGATAGAAAAAGAGTAGCAATATTTCCTGTTCTTGTTATCTTTTTTTACAGTTCCAAAGTTAGACAGGATGGAATTCCTGATTGAGCATTACATATTGTAATTGTTTGGCAGCCAAAATGTTGGAATTTCCTATTAAGCATTACATATTGTAATTGTTTGGGAACCATAATGATGAAATTTCTCATTAAGCATCACATATTGTTATTGTTTGGGAGGAACCAAAATGATGGAATTTATAATTGAGCATCACATGTTGTAATTGTTTGGAAACCAAAATGATGGAATTTCCAATTGAGCATCGCATATTGTAATTGTTTGGCAGCCAAAATGTTGGAATTTCCTATTAAGCATCACATATTGTAATTGTTTGGAAACCATAATGATGGAATTTCTCATTAAGCATCACATATTGTTATTGTTTGGGAACCAAAATGATGGAATTTATAATTGAGCATCATATATTGTAATTGTTTGGAAACCAAAATGATGGAATTTCCAATTGAGCATCGCATATTGTTATTGTTTTGGAACCAAAATGATGGAATTTCCAATTGAGCATCACATATTGTAATTGTTTGGGAACAAAATGATGGTATTTCTAATTTAGCATCACATATTGTTATTGTTTGGGGACTAAAATGATGGAATTTATAATTGAGCATCACATATTGTAATTGTTTGGAAACCAAAATGATGGAATTTCCAATTGAGATCGCATATTGTTATTGTTTGGGAACCAAAATGATGGAATTTCCAATTGAGCATCACATATTGTAATTGGTTGGGAACCAAAATGATGGTATTTCTAATTTAGCATCACAATTTTTGATTGTTTGGAAACCAAAATGTTGTAACCACAGCTTCATTTAAGCTGCAGATACAACATTTTGGTTGCCAAACAAGGATTTTTGCAGTGTAAATTTACTGTTAGGACATATATCTCTGTAGGTCTAGGGCACAGGCAATTGATTTTGTGTTGGAACTTAAAAAACTACTTATTACAAATTTTAGAATATGATGATTATAAGTAGACATTTGAGCCTATAGATTGGTCAGTATATACAAGGATACCCCAAATCTTCCATCATAGAAAACAAAGCACCTTTCTTTAAAGTGTCTTTATTTACCATCTCAGCCATTCAGAGCCCTCTACATGAAATAAATATGACAAAGCTTCATAGTTACCACAGTTATTGTCTGACTCTAGATCATGGACCTTCACAAGCTCAGTCAGTTAGGCATTGAGCTGACAATCCTGGGGTTTTGAAGCCAGGCAAGGCCAACACTCATCTGAACTTGACAAAGGTCAAAGTGACACCAGTAATTTATCTTCCACCAATAGGTATTTGCTAAGAAGTATGCCTTCGAGAGATCAACAGCTGTTGGCTTGGATGAAATGTTGTACCAGTGTGAGAAACCACAGGAAACCTTGGATAGGTGCACAAGCCACTACAATATAATTACAATATTTTTGAAAGTTGCATTAAACCCCATACAAACAAACTCAATCATGGCGTTCCATCTACAATTTTAGCTCACCTAAGCACCACTTCCTTAAGGGGAGCTATAAGAATCACCCTGAGTCTGTCATCCACCTTCCATCATCAACAATTTAAATCTTTTTCTTCTCAGAAACCACTGGGCCTAATTTAATTAAACTTTGCCAGAATATTTCTTGGGTGTCCCTCTTCTAAAATTGTTCGCAAAATTCTGATTAGCTCATAAATATGGGCATGGCAGGGCTTGGAACTTCTTTAAATTGAAATCTTTGAACAACATCTCCTCCTGATCTTTGGCCTTTACCAGAATGTTCATTTGGTGACCCTCATCAAAAATTGTTTACAAAAATTTGATTAGCCTATAAATATGGGTGGGGCTTATTTTGAGCCTAAAATCTTTTGACGACATCTCCTCCTGAACCACTTGGCCGATTTCAAGGGAACTTTACCAGAATGTTCCTTGGGTGACCCTCTTCAAAAATGGTTCACAAAATTGTGATTGGCCCATTAATAAAGGGGTGGCAGGGCGGGGCTTATTTTGAGCCCAAATTCTTTTAACATCTTCTCCTCAATAACCAATAGATGGGAAGGGACTATTTTCACTTTGAATTCTTGGAATAACATCCTCTTCTTCAACAACTAGGCAAATGTGAATGAAACTTTGCCAGAAAGTTACTTGGGTGAGATCCACTGGACCAATTAAATTCAAGTGAGTGGTTAAGAGCCACTCTGGCCCTCTTATTTCAAAAATCCTTTCCATCTTTTGTGATTGTAAGTAGGATAATCAGCAGGAAGCCTGGAAGGATTTCTGGTGAGAAAAACCTTGAACCCATGGAAAGGTGCTCCAACCTCAATTCAACTGAATTTCAGTTAAAATTGGTGTTAAAACATGCCCAAATTAAAAATTCTTTACTATTTCAGGGCAGGTGTTTACATGCAGGATTTAGAGTCAACCCTGAATTTTATGTTCAGACAGGAAATAGCCATCCACAGATCTATTGAAGATGACAAACTTACAGCTCTTAAAAACTTTATAAATGTTCTTACAAAGGTATGAATTACAAGCTAGATCAAACTTTAAACTAGATTAACTCTGATAACTTTTCTTAATTTACATGGGGAACAGCAAACTAAGATATATATGAGCCTGTATGTGAGATTTCCAACAATTTCAAATATGTGTGCAAAGCAAAGACTCTGACCAGCCTGTGCATCTGCACAGTCTCACCAGAGTCTTCACTATGCCCTTGATACATAGAAAGGGTCTAAAAAAATCTGTAGACCATCAGGTAAACTTATATTTACTATGTGTGGCTAGCTACGCCTCTCAGTGTTTGCACCTCACAAATATTTCGAATTGTTGGAAAAAAAGTCACTCATCAGCTCAATTCTTTTGCATGTGTTAAACATCTCTTTAATGACATCAGCAGGACTCCATCTTAATAATTTGGAAGTAGTTTTGGGGTTTCAGGATTCAGAATATGGTCTTAAGGTAGTGGACCCGTAATAGTTTCGCAAAGTCCTGGAAGTAATGAACTTTGACAGTGTTAAGCAAGGTTTCGTAATGATTTTCAATAGGAAACCTTTGTCAACATTGTTGAAGACCATTGGTTCCGAAATATTGTGAAACTATAATGGGTCCATTGCCTTAAAACACAAGTTTGTTTCTTATTGTGACAAAAATAATCTGTCTTGGGATTTTATTTGAGAAGAGCTGATATTAACCTCGTCTAGAAGCCAAAGCCCCTTTAATAACATTTCTATTCCAGACTTGGTCAAGATCAGCTTGTCTGAAACAAAATCTCAAGACAGATTCTATAATTACATCTTTATTATAACCATACTGGTTAGAGACCAATTCTCACCAAGTACCAATTCTCGCCAACCACCCTGATTCATGGTAAAGAGGCAAAGGAAACCCTTCTAAATTACATATTATGCTGACAACAATTTCTTCTTTTCAGAAAATAATTTGTTGTAAATGGATATTGCATCTTTACTGTTAAAAAGGTCAGGTGGCGAGAACTGGTACGTGGTGAGAATTTAATCAACATTTTTTTCCTTTCTCATAAAAGATTCTTTTTACACTAGTATCCTTTGTTTCAGTTCTGACAAGATTACATTCAATAACTTGATTTGAATAAATTTAAAGTTTTGCTATTAGATATTGTTACAAAGAATACATGTTTATTTCCAGTATTTTCCTGGTAGAGAAGAAGTCACAGACTACCTACATTTAGTGAATAATTGGTTAAAAGGCGAGAGCGATCTGACAGGAGACCACTGGTTAAATGATGTTGAAGAACTACAGGTAATTCATGTCTGTAGGTCAATGATTTTGTACTGAAGTATGGATATTGTTCTAAAATCCTGCCATGCATTCAGGATTCTAAATCATATGTATCACAATTTATAAATGAGCCTGTGTGTGGCATTTTGAAACAATTTGAAATGCTCGTGAGGTGCAAACACTGAGTAGAGTAGACAGCCACCTACTGTAAATATAAAGTTACCTGATGGTCTACAGATACTTTGAGATCTTATCTATCTACTAAACACATAGTAAAGACTCTGGTCAGACTGTGCAGATGCACAGGGCTGGTCAGAGTCTTTGCCTTGTGCCTTTTTGAAATTGTTTGAAATCTCACGCACAGGCTCAAATATTTTGATACTTTTACATTGAAAACTTTACCTAAAATACAAATAGCATAAATAAAACCTTGTACATGTATTTGCAAAAACATACTTCACAATTTTCCCAAAGAAGCATGGTAAAATCAAAGGAAAATTTTAACAGGACTATTTTTTTCATTTTTGGAGCACCTCTGATTGAATCCATAGAACAAACAAGGACGATAACTCACAAAAAACTGTCACAGATTTAGTTGTTGGTAATAATTGGCTTTTTAGTGTTAAATTACAACAATAGAAATATACTAAGCAGTATTTTTTTTATTTTATTTCTACCTGATATTTCTTCCTAACCATTTCTAAAACAGGATTGTATTTCTTTGATATTTTAAAGATTAACTATTGAAAGCAAAACAATGTTAGATAGTCGACTATTACAGAAATATTTGGTGGATAATGTACTCTTCTTTTTTCGTCCTATGATCACATATTAACAAATAATGTGACCCTTCTTGCAAAAAGGAACCATCTGGGTAGTGTGTTAAGTGTCAACCCCAGTCAGACTGTGCGGCCTGCACAGACTGACTAGGGCTCCCGTGCGAAAAATAAACGCAGCTCTGCGTAAAAGCTGGATAAAAGCCAGCTTTTATCCAGCTTTTCTGCGTAAATACAGAAAAACAGCACAAGAGCTGCTTATTTTTGAAAAGTTTTCAGTAAAGCTGCGTATTTTTCAGAAAGCTGCGCTTAAGCTGCGTTTTATTATTTGAAGCTGTACAGAAGCTGCGTCTTTTATGAAAGAGCTGCGTCTTTTATGAAAGAGCTGCGTAAAAGCTGAATCTTTTTCTTTACAAGCTGGGTATTCTTCTTTCAGGTTTCAATTATAAATTACCCAGTTTGTGGAAGCTGTGCAGAAGCTGCGTATTTAATGAAGGTAAAATTTGACATCTTGAAAAGTAAATACGCAGCTTTTACGCAGCTTTCAAAGGTGCGTATTTGTTTTTAGTGAAGACAAATAAATCAAACTTTGATAGACATAGAAAAAAATGGCACTTTTTATTTTACCCTTTTAATTGCTTGTGAATATATAAAAAGTAGCAGTTTTGTGTATATCACCATATTACAAAATAGATTAAAAATTAACCAGATATTTGAATGAATTGAAACTTTTATATCACCTAAAGTTACAATAATGAATATTGATTTAAACCCTTAAAATCCTGTTGTTGTTTATAGTGTTGAAACAAATTGCCTTTTTTTTAACTTCCAACCAGTGAAAGTTTTGTTTTTCCAACAATGATTTTGAAGATATCAGGTAATGTAGGCTGAGATCAGACTGCATATCTGTGCATTTATCTAGTTTGTCAATCATATGTGAAAAGACTTATGCTCAAACATAGTGCATTATAGGTGTTAACCAATCATAATGCCCATTGTCATGCATTGGTTATCACAAATTATATCCCCCTAGGGTGCTAGAGTTAAGACAAAAAGCCTTTGATATACAACCTTCTTATAGCTAAGTCATAGATGAAGCAAAACCAATAGACAATCTTCCCTTTATCTCACCCTTTCTCCTAGCAATTCATTGATCCTTACTACTAACTAAAACCAAACAAAAATATCTTTCTCCTAACCCACCATCTGTCTGTATGTTTGTCTCTCTCAATCTACCCACCCACCCATCCATCTACCCACCCACCTAAACATTCATCCCATCCCTCCCTCTCTCCCTCCCTCTCTCCCTCCCTCCCTCCCTCCCTCCCTCCATCCATCCATCCATCCATCCATCCATCCATCCATCCATCCATCCATCCATCCATCCATCCATCCATCCATCCATCCATCCATCCATCCATCCAAACAAACAAACAATCAATATTACAAAATGTTTCAATACCTTTGTCTCATTTCAAAATAATACCTTGGTATTCGTTGATTTTTTTACTGGTTTCAAGATAGTAAATTTAGTTTTGAAATGCAGATCAAAGGTACACTTTTCAAAAAATCTAAAATAAAAAAGGGGTATTATTTCCATATATTTTTCAAATGTGTTTTTCTTAGTATATAATAAGGATGCCTAAAATAAAGGGATAAATTTATCTCCCTTGGAGTACCTGATTTAAAAGATCATGTGACTGTATTAGCCAATCAGAAACTGTTATTTCCAAGCTAACTGGCACCATTTTGAAAAATGGCTCCAAAAAGGAATCATGACATAAAAAATGTATTAGCACCTTACAGGTAATCTTTCTTATATTTCATTATCAAACAGTAAAAGAAACATGCTAATTTTATTATTGTTTGTCAGTATAGGTTCTATGAAAGTTAGAATTGGGATAGATTCACCTTCAATACTTTTATGTAAGTGGCTGACTCAATACATGAGTTGACGGATGACGTCACGGGTCACGTGATGTTTACATCCGGGTAACCGCTGTAGGCAGAAAGATCTACCAGTTGCATACACAAATAGTAAAATATCCAATATTCAAGTTATTGGATTATACATTTCTAATGATTATTCCCTGTTGACAAAGATGTCAAACTTTAGATAAATCATCTAACCTTTTGATTAAGCAGTTGTCATCACGTGACATTGTCTGTGAAAAAAATATTTCTCGTCGAAAGATAACCACCCAGTAATGCAAATGAATGCAAACATATCGCTGTTGAGCAACTGATATATCGCGCATTCGACATTAATTAAGCTGTATTTACGTTTTTTGTTCACTCATAAACGAAATATAGTATATCTTACCTATTCTGAGCTGATTCGAGTTTCAATACCGATTTTTCTTTATCCCATTTTCGTTATTCATCCTGTCACAGAAATTTCAAACATTTGGAAAGGTTTTTATGACCCTTTTCCCTTATTTGTCTAAAAATTATTAATCCAATTATTAGTTTAATCTGTAAATTTTGAGAACACCACCTATTGTTGAAAACCGATTTGCTTCCGTAAAAAGTCCCCCGCACATTTAAAAAAAATGGTTAATTTAAGATAATAAACGAATGTCACCAAACACACGATCTGCCGACTTAACAGCTTTTTTAGTTAGATTGTAAAATCCTATCAAAGAATTCTATAATGCCGTGCATTTATGCGGCATAAAAATATTAGCCGCTATTTACACAAACATGTGTCATATAGTTCGCTGTTTCTAACGCAATGATCCATACTACACGGCCGCGGAATCTCTTTCATCTGATCGTAACCGGATGCGCTTATTGATATTTCCCATGTCATAAAACAGTAGCCGCTAATCACACACACTTCCATGTATCATAAAGACAAACTTCTGTACCACGTGCCAAATTTTAATTGATCTGACCGTGACGATGCACACGCCACTGATTGATTGCTATCATCTGGGCACAACTTTTACCCATTCATAAGGCATAAAGTGTGAAGTTTTATTTGACACAAATCTTTTAATGCCTTATCAGTGATAGATTAAACCAAGCTTTTGATAAAAAACTTCATTTAAGATTCCATTTCAGCGGCGATAAAATAAGGCCCACATGATTTTTCAATTCTGAGCCGCTTTTATTAAGTAGATCGATCTTCCGTGTATTGAACAAGCTGTCAATACTAAACGTTCTTCCTCAAGTTTGAAAAAAAGGCCGGGGTAATTTTTAATCAAATATAAGATAGGCCTACTGCATACCTGAAACGCAGCGTTTGCTTCAGCGGGTAATAAAAGCCGCCCAAAACGAAAATGTACTCCGAACCATTTTTCTATTTTGCTTTATGTAGTTCCCAATGAATAATAAGAGGGTAAAAAATCGAATTTTAACGGGTAGGAAAGAAATTGAAGCATATGTAATTTCTTTATTTGTTAAAGAAGAAATAATTCTTTAAAATTCTTTTGAAATTATTCGTTTTTTACCCCGACCAGACGACAAAAAATAATCTTGAAATTGAAAGCGTTGGTGGCGAACGAAACATCGCAATACAACCTGATTAAAATGAATTTGCGATGTTCTGTTGCTCAACGACGACTTTAACTACATTTCAAAAACAAAAATATAAAATGAATGTGAGGAAAAATAAGTAGAAAGTTCTGAAATTCTGGCGAGTGAACGAATTAACGTTACAGGTCACTTTTTCCCTAAACGTTGATTAACCCGAGTCATCTTAAACTCGGTAAAATTACTTTATTGGAAAGGGTTTATGAATTTTACTTATTCATCTTACGTTTTCCCCAATAACATTCAACAGGTATGATCACTTCGTCTGATTTTACCCTTGAAAACGGCGCGACTACGGATACAACAGATCTCGATCGGCTGTAGTTACGAAATTTTATTCTATTTGACGCCGTGAACCGATTAATCTGAGACAAACTTTTGTATTTAGTTCATGTCATACAAATTCATTACGTTATGGAAAGCGGTAGGGAAAGTTAATTTGTTCAAGTGGCGGATGCAAAAAGGGGTTCAAGGAATTCAAACGAACCCCCATCTGTAGCCTAGTTGTTTCATTTTTACACAGAAATCCAAACAAAACCTTGTTATACTAGAAAAGCGAGTCCTCTCTCCCTTTATTGTACATTAGTAGCCCTTTTATAGAAATCCTTCATCCACCGCCGTTTCATCCAACTTTGTATAAAAATCTTAAAATGTAACTATTTCTGGGTTTGTTTACAGAAACGGTGCAACTACAGCTTTGTCAGAACTTTCACGAGTGCTGTAGACTGAGTTACGAATGTTTGAAACCCAAAACACTTACTATGTTTCATACATGATTTTCAACTTTCTTTATGAATGACGTGAAAATTGACAAAAAAGAAAACATCAAGTTTACAAAGGAAGAATATTTGCGCTAAACCATGGACACGTGTTTTAGAGTCCCTCGGGCTTAGGCTAATTGTGCAACTCGAGCGTCTATATAAGACAGACCATAGGCCATGTTTATTCAAAGATTCTCGATTACAATCTTTCTAAACAAATACATTATTTAAAGACGACAAAAAATTCTAAATAGCTAAAAATGGCAACTTCGATCAATACGTCGAACGAAATAGTCTTATCTCGGGAAGCTTATAAAGGGCTATTACGTAAGAGATTCTTTAAATATCGATTGATCATTAACGGGAAACATTCGTACAAATAATATTTAATTTTCTTTTAATCTTAAATTTAAATGAACGGTTGATTTTGAACCAGCTTTAATTGTCTTCTCGCATAGAGATTTGACTCTTTCTGCCTACCAGTAATGCGCATGCGCGGGGAATTCTCAATATAAACAATAACAATCAACTCTCCTATACACAATCCAATAAAATGGAGGACACATTTTGAAAGTGATTTCACACATGAAAATTATTATCATCAATGCATTTCCTTTTTAAAAGGCAATTTCAAGTAATATTTAACTGTGTAGTACTTTCTTCATATTTTCTTTGACAGAAATATTTGAAAAGATGTGAATAAATGGTTTTTTTGTAACCCTTGTTTATAATTTTGAATGAAAAAAAAGTTTAATATAATAATAAAAAAAACACATATCTGAATATTTGCTCCTTTAAATTTCAGGCAGGTGCTAAATACTTATTAGATGATTGTTGTATACAGGAAATGAACAATGGAATGTTGATTCAATCTACCCCTAACCCACTGGTCAAAGGAAAAGCAATGTAATATTGCAGTATGGGTAATTAAAATATTGAATTATTAGAAGAGTAAAAGAATACCTTAATCATACTTTTATTTAACTAAACCTATTCCTAGACAAAAACCTACTAGTGTGGAAGCCAAAAGACAACTAAATTAGCTTGTATGAAAAAAATATCAGAACCATCAAATTTAATGATCTGTTGGAAAATATTGTGTGAAAAGAAGAACCCCTTGTATCTTTCTCCATTTACACCAATAAATAAACAAGGTTCATGTTCAATGTTGGGTTAGTAGGACTTCTTAATTAGTTAAATGTATACCTAATTAATTGCCTTTGGAAATCAAGTATCTGTTAAAGTGTCAAGGTAATCTGTTGACAGGTGTGAATAGGTGACATTGGAACACACAAGGATTGTGATTGACCCTTAAACCAGGGTTATGACCCTGAAAAAGCTGAAAATATCCTATTTTGACCCAAAGAAATTTCTTTCAAGTGGTCATTTTGATACACTGGAAAGAAAATCTTAGTGGTCAAAACTGGGTTTAGCACTGAAACTTTCAACAATGTATGATTCTAATTATTGAATTTTTCCTTCATTTGATTACTAGAAAAGGTTGATTCAAACTTAAACCTGAAAACTACTCCTCATGATTAAGCACTTTGCCTTTTCAGTTGTTTTGGCCTATTAAGAATGAATGACTCCTTAATTTCAAACACTAGCTCAAGCCATAAACACAATCACTAAAATCAATTTGTTTGTATGAGATAGATATAATTTATATCATCAATATCATTTCATCACATTTTCTTTATTAAATGCAGTTAAACAAATTAATGTTAATCTCCCTTTTCTTTGAAATTTTGTTAGGAAAAAAGAATTATTTTTTTTTAAATTTCAAAATACAATTGAATATTTGCTCCTTTAATTTCAGTCAGGTGCTAAATATAGAAGATTGTTGTATACAGGAAAACTACAATGGAATGCTCAATCTACCCTTAACCCACTGGTCAAAGGATGAGCAATGGACTGATGCAGTATGGGTAATATTATAATTCTTAGAAGAGTGAAAGATTTAAATATACCAGTAACATTTTATTTAACTAAATCTATTCAAAAAACAAAAAAACAAACATTGCTGAAAGACACATGGCAACAAAAATAGTTTGTATGTAGAAAGTTCAGAACCATTTCTTTTACTATTGGAAAACATTTTGTGAAAAGAAGAATAAATATGTTTCTTTCTCCATTTCAATCAATATCTATATTTAGTTGAAAACAAAGGAATTATCAGTGTTGGGTTAGTAAGACCCCCCTCTCTCTCTCTCTCTGTCTCTCTCTCTTTATTTATTCATAGTTTAATTTATTCTCTTTTGAAATCAATTAAAGTTACAAAGCAATCTTATGTAAGGTTTGGTGTGAAATACAGTAATTAAAACACAATAACTAGAATACATTTGTTTATTAGAAAAGTATATTCTAAATCCATTTAATTATCTAATTCCATTGCCTTGATTCAAGGTAGATAAATAATTCAAAGATTATCTCCCTTTGTCATAAAAACTCAAGTATACAAGTTTCAATAATTTTTGTTTCCGTCTTACTATGAATTCGCAATCCAGATGAAGAAATAAGGCCCCTATCTTTCAATTTATTTGTAAAGAAAAGGTCATTAATAAATATTGTTACCTAAAATGATTTTGATTGGCATGCATATATAATATCTTAGGCATATTAATTTAATGGGTCTGTGATATTTCATGGAAAACGAATTTGTAAAATTCAATTTTTGCCATTGTAATCTCTTGTAAAATGCAACAAAATATCCAAATGACATTGTCGAAAATGAAATTTTGTCCGATATTGTCAACAAAAAGAACTAGAATAAACTATAAAGAACAAATG
Organism: Fragum whitleyi; assembly: GCA_948146395.1. Classification (NCBI taxonomy): domain Eukaryota; kingdom Metazoa; phylum Mollusca; class Bivalvia; order Cardiida; family Cardiidae; genus Fragum; species Fragum whitleyi. Next base: position 72,026,121 of record OX411543.1, on the reverse strand, counting down.
TTTTAGGCTTATCATTCCAAGTATGTCATATTAGGCTTTCCTTTTACGAAAATGTTGTATGACTAAATGTCATTCGAATAATTTTCATGCACTGGATTTAATGATTTCAATAAGCCTCAAGTCACAAACTTAATTTTACCATGTACACTGAGGCTGTGTACACATATCTATGCAGAGGAGACTGACTGCAGGTTCTATGTCTGTATCATCAGAAATGTCTTGAAAAAAGAAAAAAAAATGTTAAGTTTGTGCTCTCATTAATAGTCAAAATAAGAAATTTTTGTGATTGCAGGTTGGAATTTCAGGATTTGTTTCAAAATGCAAGTATATTCAAGCCCACTAGGCCCCCAGTTTACCCAGTGTTCCGTGTTGATCATAATCAGAATATTTAGGCCTGTGGAGTAAATTAGGCGCTCAAGTGCCTTAGTTTGTTAAGATTAGAACTAAATTGATCTATTTCTGTAGTTACAAGCAAGCTTTGACTATTAAGTAACTATTGAAAAGAACCAATTATCGTAATTATGTGTAGATATGTCAATCGGTCAAAATTACATTAAAAATTTTGACCAATACAATGAAATGTCACCTTACAAAATTTTTGTATTTGACAACATGTCATAGTTGACAAAATGCCGTGGGCCCATCTGCAGATACCAAGTATTAATTGAGGTCAAACTCAGCAACAGTAAATAAATAAACAAAAAATAAAGAGTTTCAATGAATCTTACTCAACTGTTCCTGGATTACGCTTAACAAGGGCATTTCTTGGGTATTGATGTTTCTCTTACAAACCTTGTTTCTGTTTTAGGAAAGTTATTACTGTTACATTCAACATCTGGATGGAGGATAGTCAAAGAAAGATGATGACTGCCTTGGAAGATAAATGACCTGATGGAACTTATTTAAAACAATTGTTTCCCATAATGATATTTGCTCTTGGAAGAAACTTTTTCAGTATCTCTGACTTTAAGGTGAAGGCAACACTCAAGGTGAATTTAACTGAAACTTTTTAAAAATACATTAGTACTGTATGTAAGTTAAAGGTCATGGCGACAACTCTTGGTAACACATTTTTAGGGTAAACATGTGTGGTGTCTTGACAGGAAATATCATCGAGTGCCTTCGGCTTAAGGCCATTTTGGCTGTTATCATGGTTTTGTGTCTGTGCATCAACAAAATTCACCATTAGAAATCTCCTCAGAAATAATCAAAAGAACTGGAATTGAAATTGCAACAAAATTGAGTTTATTTTCTATTACAATGCAAAGCTATCAGAAACCATACTGCTTTACATTTTCTTAGAACATAAAGGATGGCTTTCAACCAAGTTTCATAAATTGTGTTGGATTTCCTTAAAACTATAACAGGATGATTGAAGAGTTACAGTGAAGGTTCCAATTGAAAATAGGGCTAATTCATTTTAAAACACAGGAAAAGGGCCTTATGGAATTTTGCTCAGAATGTTCTTGTTAACAAGAAAAAAAATCCACAAATATTTAAGAATTTCCTCAACATCTTCACAGGATGATCGTAAGATCCTAAGGAAGTTTCCTTTCAAACATGGGGCTGATCTGTCAGAAAACATGGAAAAAGGGGCCTTGTGGATTTTTGCTCAAAATATTCTCATTTATGGGATAAAGTGCTCAAGTATTATCAAAATTTCTGTTTTCTCTCACAGGAGGCCACAAGAAATTTCCTTTTGAAAATGGGGCTGATCCGTTAGAAAACAGAGGGAAAGGGATCTAATGGATTTTTCTCAATTATGCTTGTTTACAACAAATTGTTTATTTGAATTGGGTTTAATGTTTAAAATCTTTCAATTATATCGCAGCAGCTGGAGCACATAACAATGGATTCTTGGTATTTCCCACAACAGTACTTCCATTACGTTCTTTCCAGCTGCTATCCCACTTAGGTCTACTAATAATCAGCCCACTGTTGGGAATAGAACCCTAGACCATTTGAATGATAGTCCAACTTGCTACCATCACAATTGCCCTATAATAGCAAATGTTTTCACAGTAAAATCTACAGATATTATCACAGCTGTCATAGCACAGTTGGTAGCGCATCAGACTGTCAATCTAGAGGTCCTGGGTTTGATCCCCGATGGCGGCACTCATGCTTTCAGACTATTTATCTCTCACCAATGGGTTGATATTAATAGACCTATGCGAGATAGCAGCTGAAGGCTAGGAAAGGATATAATGGTAGTACTGGTGAAAAATACCATTGTTCGGTGCTCCAGCTGCCGGAAAATAATGGAAAGATTTTCAAAAGCAGCGTAAAACCACATTCAATCAATCCATAAACTACAAATATAATCAGATTTCCATTAAACTTTCACAGGATGATAGATGAAAAACAAGAAAGGTTCCTTTAAAATGTGAGGCTGATCTGTTTGAAAACAAAGGAAAAGGGTTCTTATGGAATTTTGCTCAGAATATTCTTATTTGCGCAATAAAATACACAAATATTATAGGATTTCCTTAAAAATTTTGCAGGATGATTGTAGGGCCATAATGAAGGTTTCTTTAGTAAATGAGGCTTATCTGATGGAAAAGACACGGGAAAGTGGGGCCTAATGGATTTTTGTTCTAATCATTCTAAGTTAATTTGATTTGAATTGGGGTTTTACGTCGCTTTACACAATCTCTCAGTTATATTGCGACGACTGGAGCACCCAACGTTGGATTCCTGTTATTTCTCACACCAGTACTACCACCATATCCCTTTCCTAGCCTCCAGTTGCTATTCCACATAGGTTTACGATTATCTACCCATTGGTGGAAGACAAATGTCGGAAAGGATAAGTGCCGCGGCAGGGGATCAAACCCATGCGAATATAGACCCCTGGATTAGAAGTCTTGCACGCTACCAACTGCGCTATGGTCGCGGCTCATTCTAAGTTAAGCAATTTAGTCAACAAATATTTCCAAATTGTCTCGAAACCTTCACAGGATGATATTAGCATTTGAAGGAAGGTTCAGGTTCTATGTGACTTATAATGAAAACAATATAAATAGAGCCCAAAGGATTGTTGTTTAAAACAAATTGAAGGAGAGAAAATTGGCTAAGTTGATTTATCATTTATTCATTCTTTTTAAACAATAAGTTCCTGAAATGTAAGATTAAATTGAGAGATAACTTGATAGCCAGATGAGCTTCTAAGGCTGTCATTGGCCTCTTGTTATATTTTGCAATCAAGTAAAATTGTTGAATAACTTGATGTATGCAAGTTTTATTTCAAACTATTCTCTTTCAATAATTTCGATTAGATTCAGGCCTTTGGGGGAAATCAACAACTTAAGCACCTCTAGTTGTGTTTTTTGCCTGTCGCTTTGCCACGTTCAGCATCATTGCAGTCATAACACAGGGACTGGTGTACCTTCATATGATTTCATGCATTTTTCACACCAGCACAACTACATCATTTCAGTCTGACCACCAGTGCTCATCCTATTTAGGTGAACTACTTATCAATCCCTGATTGTAAGGAAAGAAATGACTGTTGTCATATTAACTTTAATCAAATGAAAGATGGCTGTGATAGAGGACACACTCACACCACTAGATTTGACAGCCCAAAAGGTAAGGGACTGTCTAGATTTTTGTTGTGGAAACAGGACAGGGATTCTTAATCATTATATTGAAATGTAATAAAAACTGTAAAATACTAAAAATATATGTTGTTTGAGCTCAGATGTTATGGAACAAAAAGTCAAGTCATTTTCATTACTTTTTTGTTGTCTATGTGGCTTAGGCATTAGAAGGGAGAAATTTTTTAACCTTTAGCACTAAAATTTAAGAGCTGCGTATTTTAAAATTGAGCTGAGTAAAAAATAGGCAGGGCTGCACTTAAAAAACGCAGCTTTCTTATAAAAAACGCAAAGCTGCGTTTAAGCTGGATAATAGCTGCGTAAAAGCCGGCTTTAAGCCGGCTAAAAGCCGGCGGTATTGGCACCTGCGTAAAAGCTGCGTTTACGCAGAAAAAACGCTGCTTTAACGCAGTTTTCTCTGAAAAACGCAGAAAATACGCAGCTTTCTAAGGAATTGTCTAGAAAGATGTATTAGAAAAAACGCAGTGCTGCGTAAAAAAAACGCAGTTTCTTAATAAAAACGCAGCTAGCTGCGTAAAAGCTGTACAATTTCTGCGTTTTTCTAGCTAATTCTATTTGAATTCTTATTAAGCTGCGCTTACGCAGCTATGCCTAAAAGCCGGCTTTTACGCAGGTGCCAATACCGCCGGCTTAAAGCCGGCTTTTACGCAGCTAAATAGCCGGCTTTAAGCCGGCTATTTTTCGCAAGGGCTGAAACTTTATGCACTATGCTGACTCTCTGAATCAAGAATGAACAATCTACTTTCCTGAGAAAGATTTTTTGAAATGCATTCTTTGGTAGGCCTGTACTAGAACTAATCTTTTTTCCAAATATTTATTTTACGTGGTTCCCAGATGGTCCCATTTAGTGTGACAAGTCACAAAATGTTGTCATATTTTTAAAGACTGTAGACAAGTTCCTTCCTGACAACGTAGAGTGGGTGGGGTGTGAGGGAAGTAAGCCTCGTTACCGTGGTTACCCTTGTGGAATGTGGACATTGTTTCACACACTGACAGTCAGTGGATACCAAATGCAGAGACAAAGTAAGATTTTCGCATTTCTGAAACTAGTTTCACTCTAATTGCAAACAATATCTCTTCATCTCTTAATTAAAAAACAGAAGTCTGTATCATTCCATCCCTTTTGAAATAATGTTCTATGTATAAGATATCCTGTCATGCTGAACCCAGAATATTCCTGCTTTGTCGGGAGGTATAGACAAAGATCAGGCAGCAAAAATGTGAGTTTATGTCACCTGGTTTTCCTTTTTTTAAACCACAGGAGTTTTAAAATCATACTTTCAAAAAGAATACTGACTCACTATCAGTACACCCAGTGACTTCAGCACTTTGATTTTAACTCCGTTTTTATTCAGCATGACATGATCTGTGTTACATCTTGAGATTTTGAAAGTTTTATTAAGTTGAAATTGTTTTCTACAACTTCTTTCAATTTGGAGCAGTCTTAAATTTTTGTGAAGGGTTAAAACAAGGCTCTGTTATAATTCCAGACCCTAAGGACCTTCCTCTAGACATTCTGGCAGCTATTAAAGGTTACATGAAATATTTCTTTGGATGTCAGACTTGCGTTCAACACTTCCTGGCAATGGCTGACAAAATAACATCAGCAGACAAACATCCAGATGGCGCCATCATGTGGTTATGGAAGGCCCATAACCAAGCCAACGGTCGTCTCCATGGCGATCCCTCAGAAGACCCAAAATACCCCAAAGTGCAATTTCCTACAAGGTCAATGTGTCAGGCTTGTTACCAAGGAGACAATATTATCGAGAAGGAAGTTTTTAAATTTTTGTTGAAGTTTTATGGGAAAGATGGGATCATTCACCCAGAAAAAGATATAGAGGTCAGAGAACAAAAACAAATACTAAATCCTGATAATAGTAAGGCTTTAGACTGGTGGGAGCTTCAGCAGAGGAAAAAAGATCTCGAAAAAATTAAATCTTTACGATCGAAAAAATTAGAAAAATCCAAACAGAAGCGGGAGAGATTGAAATATGAATTGGCCATCATTCGAGAACCAAAATTGAATAAATTTGAAGAACTTGTAGAAGAGAGAAATTCCAAGTCATCAGTTATAAGTGGGTGGGGTTTTAACAATATAGATATGGGAATGTGTGTTTTCTTTTATATCATGTGCACTGTTTTGATTATGATGCTTTACTATCATTTTATTGTAAAACGAAAATATCGTCCCTTTCAGTTTTTGCTGCCAAAGTAAATTAGGAATTTTATAACCTTTTAAATTTGGTTTTACTTTTAACACATTTACAAAACCAAATAGATCTATTGACTTACATCTTTAAATCCCAAAAGATTGGCAGCAGTAATATGAGCTCTTTCAAAATCTAGACTTATCATTTAAGTTTTCATGAATACAAAAAATTAAGCATTTATTACACCCCCAACTACAAAGTAGAGGTGGGGGAAGTTATATTGATTTCACCCTGTCTGTCTGTCAGTCAATCCATCTGTCAATCAGTCTGTAGAACTTTTTTGTTTCTGGATGCTTAACTCAAAAACAAATGGCCCTAATATCATGAAAATTTGCACTTATGTTGCCAATGACCCAAGGAGGTGCCCTATAGTTTTGGGGTCAAGGTCAAGGTCACAATTGAACTTTGTCCGAAAAAACTTACAGAACTGGTACAAAGCACCTTGGTCTGCTTTGTGACAGATCTAGTTTAATATTAGTTTAAGTTCATGAATAATGAATTTCAGTTCTCTTTAGTTTCTTGGATATGTATGGTCCTAAGTTTAATTCGCAGGAGCAGCTATCCATCTGGGCTCTTTCATTAATACTTTCGCCTAGAATACCAGTGAATTGTCAAGGAAGCAGAATCAAAAGGGATTAACCTGGGTTGTAAGAACTTGTTTCAAACTTGTTTTGAGCATATCGTCCAACATTTATTTAGGGATTTCAAAATAGTTAACTCAACTGTTCCCAACAATGAGCAGATTTGCTATTTAAAAGGTGTAATTCCTTGTACATCAAAGGTCAAGGTGAAACTTAATGTCAAGGTCAAATTCTTGTAAAATTTTACAATTATTGTTGGATAACAGAATATTATTGCAGATATTCCAGTCAGGAAGTGCAGAAGAGTCATTCAAATAAATTATAGCTGTAGGTCAAAGGTCAAGGTCACATTTCAAAGTTGACATTAGCGGATTTGACAAGTGTTTACAACCATTTTTAGCATTTTATCAATTTTATGTGCTTTGATTATTGCCATAAGTGTCTTGTCTCAGTGTTCAATGTTGTATTTATTAATTTTAAGTATTGTTTTGATTGATTGCTGATACATTAGAAATATTATGTTGTAGTTGTGGTTGTAAAATATGTTTTGGATTCTAGCTGAGAATGTTTCTATATTTAATCCTTTCCTTTAAAGTCGCAAAAGTTTAAATTCCTTGAGTAAAATAATGGAGAAAGAAGAAATTGCTTGTAACAAGCAATTTTATTTTCTCCCTAATTTTTTTTCCAAAAGAAGTATAGTGGAGAAAGAAGAACATGCTTGTAACATAGCAATTTATTCTTTGTCCATAAATCTTCTTCCATATGAAATATTTTCTGTTCAAACTGCAATCTCCTTTCATTGGTGTATGTTACGTCTTAGTATTTTGGCCAGTCTGAAGTTTTGAAACTGGAGAAATTATGTGGAACTGTTTTTAGAGCTAGGATCTAATACATAATTTACAATTACAGCTTAATATTATTTATGATAAATATTCTCTGCTTTTATCTCACCTGAGCACAAAGTGCTCATGGTGAGCTATTTTGATCTAAATGTCTCTGGTTGTTGTTTGTGTATAATCTGTCAACATCTTTTATGCACTCTAGAGGTCACATTCATAACTCAAATGTCTTGAAACTTGGTCAGAATGTTTGTCTTTATCAGACTTTGGAAAAATTAGAAATTGGGTCAAGTGTGGTCAAAAACTAGGTCTGAGAATCAAATCTAAGTTAAATCTTAATTGCACTCTAGAAGCCATATTTTTTACCCAAATGTCTTGAAACTTGGCTAGATTAATAATTTACATTATAATTAGGATAAGTTCAAAATTGAGCCAAGAGGGGTCAAAATCAGGGCATGGGATCAAATCTTAGAAAAACCTTGTGTTGACTCTAGAGGCCATATTTATGGCCAAAATGTCCTGAAACCATATCAGAATGGACAGGTTAGAAAACTGGGTCAAATTGGGTCTTAAACAAGGCCTTGGAGTCAAATCTTTTTGCACTTTGCAACCTTTGTAAACAATATCTCAAGTGAGTGCTTTAGGGCCAATGGCATAAATACATAAATGATAATATTAATAAGTTGTTATAAATAATAACTTATTAATATTATCTTTAATTTTCATACATTTATTTATATTTAAAATTTGAGAAAATTCTAAGTTGGACCTGAGAAAAGTTTTATAACCTCGGGCCCTGTTACTATGTAATTAAGCAGTTTCTTTGTGTATTTTCAAAATAGAACATGAGTTTAACCTCTGAAGATGCAGTCCTTGCCTGAAACTATCATTTTACAGAGTTCATTTTCTCAGAACTCATTGATTTAAGGCCTATTGATTTACCTTTGTCTATCTCATTATCCACACCTTATACCTGGTTAACTTGACCAGAAAAATAACTGCTATTTTTAGCTCACCTGAGCACGAAGTGCTCAAGGTGAGCTATTGTGGTTAGGTGGATGTCCATCATGCAACGTCCGTCATCCTTCGTCAACATTTGCCTTATATGCACTCTAGAGGCCACATTTTTTGCCTGATCAACCTGAAATTTGGTCAGAATGATTGTCTTGATAAAATCTCGGACAAGTTCGAAATTGGGTCAACTGGAGTCAAAAACTGGGTCACAGGGTCAAATCTTAGAAAAACCTTGTATGCACTCTAGAGGCCACATCTTTTGTCCCATCAACCTGCAATTTGGTCAGAATTATTATCTTGATAAATTCTTGGACAAGTGTGAACTTGGGTCAACTGGGGTCAAAAACTAGGCCTCAGGGTCAAACCTTAGAAAAACCTTGTACGCACTCTAGAGGCCAAATTTTTAACCCGATCAACCTGAATTTTGGTCAGAATGATTGTCTTGAAAAAATTTCGGACAATTTCAAAATTTTGTCAACTAAGGTCAAAAACTAGGTCACAGGGTCAAATCTTAGAAAAACCTTGTATGCACTTTAGAGGCAACATTTTTTGCCCGATCAACCTGAAATTCAGTCAGAATGGTTGTCTTGATAAAACCTCGGACAAGTTCAAAATTTGGTCAACTGGGGTCAAAAACTAGGTCACAGGGTCAAATCTTAGAAAAACCTTGTATGCACTGGAGGGGCCACATTTTTTGCCTAATCAACCTGAAATTTGGTCAGGATGATTGTCTTGATAAAATTTCAGATGAGTTCGAAATTAGGTCAACTGGGGTCAAAAACTAGGTTATGGGATCAAATCTTAAAAAACCTTGTATGCACTGGAGAGGCTACATTTTTTGCCTAATCAACCTGAAATTTGGTCAGAATGATTGTCTTGATGAAATATCTGATGAATTGGAAATTTGGTCATCTGGGGTCAAAAACTAGGTCATGGGGTCCAATCTTAGAAAAACCTTGGTTGCACTCTAGTGGCCACATTTTTTGCCTGATCAACCAGAAATTTGGTAAGACTGATTGAATTGATGCAATTTTTGATGAGTATGAAATTGGGTCAACTGGGGTCAAAAACTAGGTTAGGCAATCAAATAATGGATAATCGTAAGTCAACCTGAAAATTGTTAAAAAAAAATGTAAAAAAGGATTCTCAAGTTGTATAGAAGCAACAGCATTGTTTAGCTTAGTCATTCATCATTCTATTTCTAATACTTGTTTTGAAAATTGTAGACAGTTCATTCAGGTGAGCAATTTAGGGCCACTATGGCCCTCTTGTTTTAGCCTTTTTGAGATCCGATTCTCATTTAAAGAATGATGGAAAAGCTTATTGATTTACTTTTGGTTAAAGACTAATTAAGGTCATCCGTCAATAGTGAGTTATATTGAGTTATAACAAAATTTAGGGAATGTGTGTTTCGAAACCATGTTTTGTTTCTGAATGGGTCGTTTAAACACACATATGTTTAAACAAATTTATGTATGTTGATGTTTCAAATACATGTATATAAATTGCTTACAAAATTGTCTTCGATTGTCCAGGTATTTCTAAAATTATTGTAACTTTTATCTCACAGTAAGAAATTGAACAACTTCTTTTATCAGAAATGTTCTGAAACAGATTTTTACTGTTCTATCTGATTATGTTCATGTGCCATTTAAACAATTATTATAAACTTTAAAAATTTGTATTTCAATATATACATATCATTAAGACAAACTCGACATGTTAAATAAAGATTCTACAGGAGGGATCAGCACAAAAAACTATTGTAAGTGCCTATAAATGTATAGGCACTTACAATAGTTTTTGTACTGATAATTCAACATGTCAATTATAGTTTCATAGTTGGTAATTGTAGATGCTATGAATGTTATTGTGTACCACTTATTTGGTTTTATTAGCTCGGATGTTTTCTGAGAAAATAGTTTTTAGCTTGGCTAAAACCTGAGGTATTATGATCACCCTGGTGTCTTCATGTTGGCGTTGTTGGTGTTGGCATGACAAACTTTAACCTTGCTCATAACTTTTGAATGGTAAGTCAAAGAGCCTTCATATTTCACATGATCATTGTTTGAGACAAGACCTTTCTGTAGGTACCAAGTTCAAGGTCATCACTCATGGTCAATGTCATTTTTCAAGGTCAAATTTGTTTAAAAGATTTAACCTTGGTCATGATTTTTGAATGGTAAGTCACAAAGCCTTCATATTTCACATGATCATTGCTTGGGATAAGCCCTTGCTGTAGGTTTCAAGTTCGTATATTTGCATTTGCCTAAGAAATAATAAACAGCGGAGCTTTGGCATCCGCTTGTGGTTCTCTTGTTGTTCTGATACTTCAACATGTCAATTATAGTTGCTTATCTTAGATGCTATGAATGTTGTTGTGTACCCCTTATTTGGTTTTAATAGCTCAGTTGTTTTACGAGAAAACCTGAGGTATTTTGATCACTTTGGTGTCATTCACCATGTTGTTTTTGGCGTTGTCATTGGTGTTACTCTTGTTATGACAAACTTAAACCTTTGCCTCTGTTGTTATTGAAGATATCTTATGGAAACTTGGCATGTATGTTCACAATCACAAAAGCTATTCAAACTTTTAAGGGTGATTATCTGAAAGCATTTTTGAAAGAGTTATGCCCCCTTTTTTACGTAGATTTCTGCATCATCCAGCAAAGGCAGCGGAGCATTGGCACCTGTAGTTGGTGCTCTTGTTAGGGAATTTTTTACTTCAGCTAATATTAGCAACTGAGTGGACACACTTAAGTAAACATATCACTTAATTTATGTATAGAATAGAAATAAAGAAGAAATATCACACACACTAAAAACTTGACATTACCACAAGCTACAGAGGAGGGGCAAAATGAAACTGATTTTTTATGCCCCCGTATCGAAAGATCGGGGGCATATCGTTTTACTGTTGTCCATCTGTCTGTCTGTCCATTTGTCTGTCTGTCTGCAAAAGTTAACCAAAAAACTTAACATTGCCAATATCTTCAAGCCTATTCCAGATACAAGGCTAATATTTGGCATGCTGATAGATCTCAATGATCCGCATCCGCTGGTACCAAAGTCAAGGTCATGTGACAAGGTCATCTGTCAAGGTAAAACTTTGAAAAAAATTGCTGTTACGGGGGCATAAGTGTTTCACAAACTTATCTAGTTTTTATCTGAATTGAAGAAGAAATCATTCCATAGATTTTTTCAAATAAAAAATAAGGTAATGATAAATAGAATACTACTAAGAACATGCTTAAGAATGGAAGCAAGAATCAAATATTCACTCACAAAAATCTGCTTTACATTGAAATATATGTACCTTGTTCATTTGACCGCCCACAAAATTGTAAGCTTTGTGAAAATATTTTAATTACATGGTGCTTTATTTAGTTAGCCTTTTGCTTTATTTATCTTGCTTGGTTCATAGATTAATGAAATTGTTAAGAATAGATAAAAAAAATTCTATCCCATGGATTTGTAGCAAGATCTGTCTGGGAATTTTGTATTCCAATAATTAAAGATGAAGATAAGTCTTGAAGACATCAAATTGTGATTATTTGTTACTCATTCATTGTTTTTCAAACTATACAAAAGTGAAATCCTGCTAACCTGAAAAGTTTTAAGAAATTTTCTGATAAGCTTCAGCAGATTTGTTTTTATTTTGCTCACCCTTACCCCTCTGCATTTGTTTTTATGCTTCTAACTCTGCCATTTTTTAACTCCGTTGTTTTTGGAGAAAACTTTAGGCATTGTGATCACCTTGACATTGTTGTTGGCATTGTTGTTGGTATTGGCTTGATGTATCTGTTGAAGATATCTTCATGAAACTTGCATGTGTATTCACTGTCACAAGAAATATCCAGACTATTAAGAGAGATAACTCTGAAAGCATTTTGTAAGAGTTATGCCCCTTTTTTGCATCATCCAGCAACTGCAGGTGAGCATTGGCACCAGTAGGTGGTGCTCTTGTAAGGGAATTATTTTCTTGATCTAATAATAGCAACTGAGCAGACACACCTAAGTAAACATATCATTTAATTTGAGTCTAGTTATGCCCCTCTTTTGACTTAGCTTTTTAGCTGACCTGAGTACAACATGCAAGTCTGACCCTATCGTTTGCATTATCAAGCCCCTGCAATGGAGCCTTGGCACTCATAGGTTATGCTCTTGTTTGACAATCTAGCAAGCCTGGATTAAGATTTCCCATACAAAATCAGTTGTCAGCAGGCAGTGTAGGTAAATATCAGACTGCACATCTGTGCAGGCTGATCTTAGCTGATATTATCTGCCAAATTTTTTGTAGAACGGTTATAGGTTGTGAACAGGACGAGTGTAAATTTGAACTAATTTACTGCTTGTAACATTGACTGTGATTTAAATGGTAGCTTGTTATCCTTTAAATGTTGTTATTGTATGCATCACCAAAGTAAATCTATTTTCTGAAACCATGTGTCTGTTGTTTGAAAAAAATTACCCATCGGAAAACCTATTCAACTCACTTGAGCTACATGGGACCGCCTTTACTACACAACCATTGTTAAAGCTCCACTGGACAAAGTCCAGCCAGCTATTTTCATGGCTTTTTGTCAGTTGTGTGCCAGTGCATGCTTGTGTAAACTTTTTCTTTGATCATCTTTTTCTCTGAAACTACTGGTTAGAATTCAACCAAATTTCACAGGAATGGTGCTTAGGACATGCTCTTTCAGATTCTTTTTTTTTAAAGCTAATAAGGCCAATAACTTGGGCCCTACAGGCTGTCAAGCCACAAAAAAAGAGCCCTTATGGAAAAATATAAAAAGATTTTCTCTGAAACTACTGTCAGAATTCAACCAAATTGCACAGTAGTGATGCTTAGGACATGCTCTTTCAGATTGATTTCTTGAGTGCTTTGGGCTGTCACATCATCCAAAAATGGCCCTATATGGCAAAATATAAAAACATCTTCTTCTCTGAAACTTCCTGTCAGAATACAATCAAACTGCACAGGAATAATGCTTGAGATTAGCTCTTTAAGATTCCTTCTTTTAATCCTGATTGGGCAGATATCTTGGATGCTGCAGTCGTCCGTGTTACCCCAAAATGGCCTTATATGGTAAAATATATAAAAAAATCTTCTCTTAAACTACTGGTTAGAATTCAACCAAATTTAACAGGAATGAACAATATGACATGCTCTCTTAGATTTTTCCTGAAATTATGACTGGGGGAAAATGTGGGTGCTGGCGAGTCATGACAAAAAATGGCAAGCAAATTCGTTGAATTGATATCCCCGGCCAAGAATGTTTGTCAATGGAGTATACAACAAACTAAAGGACAGGTAGTCTTCTATCTATATCAACCAAGGATATGATATCACTCGGATAAACCTTGCCTTAATCAGTCATTTAATTTCAAGAATCCTCAGATTGGGAAAAGACACAAGAGACTTACACTATTTGGCATCCTTGTAAGCCTTTCCTGAATGGCAAAATTTAAGGGTGATCCCAATTGGAAGGTGTTGCAGAGGACAGAAGTGATGTCGGTCGAAATATAATTTGTGAACAATAAGCCCAGAAAAAATTAAGACAAAAGGAGAAAATGCTCTTAAGTAAATATAAGATTTTATAGTGAAGATGAATGATAAGGCATATTACTCAGTATGTATATGCCAGACACAGTTTCATTGAAATTTAGTCAATGGTTTCAAAGAAATAGGGCAGAAAAAAATATCACTGTATGTAACTCATAATCACATAGTCAAACTTGGTAACCCCGACGATATGCACATCTCCTCTTTGGAGTGAAGCTTTCTACAAAGTTTCATTGAAATCCAGTCCATGGTTTCAAAGAAATAGCGCAGAAACAAAACTCAGACTGACAGACAGAAGGATGATATGGCTTCACCAATCAGGGAAAGTAGCTCTAAATTTAATACTTGATCCAGGTAACCCAGCTGATATGCGCATATCCTTTTTGTAGAGAAGCTTTCAACAAAGTTTCTTTGAGATCAATGGGTTCAAAGAAATAAGGCAAAAACGATTATTGCTCTACATGTATTTGGCTTCACCTATCAGGGGCAGTAACTCTAAATTCATTAGTCAAACCGGGTCACCCTAACAAAATGCCCATCTCTAGTTTGTAGTGATGTTTTCCACACAGTTTCATTGAAATCCAGTAGATCGTTTCAAACGAAACTAGGACAGACAACGCGAAATCAATATGCATTTCATGTATTAAACCACCTTTGCCTTAGATGATTATCAACTTACAAATAGATTATGACTTAGATTATAACTTTTACTGCAACTTATAAATGAATTTTCATAAATCTGTTAGGCATTAAGTGCCAGTGGAGTGATACTGGCCCCCTCGGGCCTCTTGTTCCTAAAGCTTATCTAATATTTCAGGAACTTGTATTTGTTGACTTTATCATAAAGACAAGATTGCACTAAGTGAAATCAAACGATACCCCTTTCCCAGTGAAATTTGACAGATTGACCCCATTTTCCAAAGCAAAGATCCTTTCACAAGAATCTGATAATATTTGTGGACCTTATTGTTTCAAGAAGATTGTACAAAGTGAAATCATTCAGTGAAATTCCACAAGATCCCTTTTTACCGGGGATGGTCCCCATTTTCAAAAGTGACAATGGTAATGACTCCACAATTATCCTTTGAAAGTTAGAAAAGAATTGGATAATGATTAATTTATAGACTTGATTGCATAAACAAGACAAGAGCCTTCAGAGACTGATTATGCTCCATGTTGGACATGGTTATAGTGAAAGCTTGAAAGTAAACTGAAGCCAAATAGATTAAGGATTCTTTTGTACTGTAAGAGATTAACCCCCTACAAAGCCTACAATAACTCCAAAATTATGCAAGCAAGAGTTGTAGTTCTTAAGCGCTGCGCTTCTCCTCCATTAGATCTATTCACCCATAAAGTTTCCAGTTAATAGCTATTATACTTTAGGAGAAATACTCCAGACAAAATCAAAGTATTGAAAATAACAAAGGGCAATTACTCCAAAATTATGCAAGCAAGAGTTGTAGTTCTTAAGCGCTGCGCTTCTCCTCCATTAGATCTATCCACCAATAAAGTTTCCAGGTAATAGCTATTATACTTTAGGAGATATGCTCCAGACAAAATCTAAGTATCAAAAATAACAAAGGGCAATAACTCCAAAATTATGCTTGCAAGAGTTATAGTTCTTGTTCACTGCACTACTCCTCAATGAGATATATCCACACATAAAGTTTCAAGTTGATAGCTTTTATACTTTAGGAGATATGCTCAGAACAATATCTAAGTATCAAAAATAACACAGGGCAATTACTCCACATTATGCTTGCAAGATTTGTTGTTCTTGTGCATTGCACATCTCCTCCATGAAATCTATCCACCCATTAAGTTTCAAGTTGATAGCTATTATACTTTAGGAGATATGCTCCAGACAGATCTAAGTATCAAAAATAACAAAGGACAATAAATCTAAAATTTTGCAAGCAAGAGTTGTAGTTCTTGTGCACTGCACCCCTCCTCCATGAGATCTATCCACCCATAAAGTTTCAAGTTGATAGCAATTATACTGTAGGAGATATGCTCTGTTGTCAGATTGCAGAGACTCAAATAAGGTGTTATCTTATACAGCTAAGTTAAAGGTTACAAGCAAAAAGACCCCTTTTTGCATGACATATTTTTAGACACAAATTTCAAATAGTTTATGGTAAATGGCATCTTATTTGCGACTCAAATGTGAAATTTCATCAAATCCTGAACATAAGACTAAGAGAAATGAAAGAATAACTGTATTTTACAAGCTAAGGTAAAGGTAACAAACATTTAGCCCCCTTTTGCCATGATATATTTTTTGTACAAAAATTTCAAATTGTTTTTAGTAAAAGGCATCTGATTTGCTACTCAATTATGTAATTTCATTAAATTCTGACCATTAGACTGGGAAAAAATTGAGAAAAACTGTATTTTACCCTAAGTCCCCTTTTCCCATGACAAGGTCTTAAATCCAACTAGAAAGCCATGAATGGCTTGAGTCGCTCCACAGGCTTGAAATTCTTGTAAAAGCAATAAAAGTTTTGACTAGATTTTTACATATTTTGGGTTCTACTGAGTACTGATGTTGAAAATGATTTTCAAAGTTTCAACTAAATAACATATAGAGAAATGACATCCTCCCATAAAATACATATTTTCCATCCAATCACAATAATTTTTGGTAGACTGATAAAGGGTCATCCAAGAATCATTCATGTAAAATTTAATTGGTATCCATTGATTAGAATCTGAGAAAATTCACTTTTTACCATATTTGGAAATTAGCCACGCCCATTAAATCTATGTTTTTCATTGGATCAATTTTTCTTGAACAACTTTGAAAGAGGGTCACCCAAAGATCATTCCTGTGAAGTTTGGTTGAAATTCATCCAGTAGTTTCTGAGGAGAAGATTTTTAAAGAAAAAGTTTACGACCGGACACACGGACGGACTGACGGACGCACGACGGACACAACGCCATGACAATAGCCCCAGTGGCTTTCAGCCAGTGGAGCTAAAAACCGAGACAGATACATCAACACTATCTGATAGGAAGTTCACATGATAAATTTCATTTGATTTGGCCCAAGAGTTATTGAGAAATATCTGGGGATTGACGGACAGACGAAGCGGCAGCTATATGCTTTCCCTTTTGGGGAGCACAAAAAAGCTATTAGATGGTCGCAAAGACAGACAGACTGGAAACATACCATTGCTATAGCTCTTCTGACCTTTGTCCAGTAGAGCGTCTGATGGAAAAAAATATAAGCACTATCTGCAACACAGGCCAGAAGTTGTGAAACAAGAAATAAAGTTCTTTGAGATTTAGAGTATTTAAGGTTTTCAATATGAATACCTTGCATAATTCAGTAGAAATTCTATGTTACAATGTAAGCTATCCAAATCAAAAGCTCATGATTCTAAGAGATGTGTACTTCTTTCTTTGTATAAGGCAACTGTACGAACAAATATTTAACCTCTTTACCAATGTTCAATTTGACTGTATGTTATTCTCAAAGAGAAAATTGAGATAAACAAGATGTGTTTGTGAAACACGAATGCCCCCGGAACAGCATTTTTTTTTAAAAGTTTGACCTTGACAGATGACCTTGACCTTGTCACATGACCTTGACCTTGTCACATGACCTTGCCTTTGGTATACAGCTTTGTATGTCAAATACTTTTGGAGAAAAGGCAAAGGTTAAGTTTTCGGGTTAAGTTTTTGGACACATGGATGGACAGACGGACAGACAGACAGACAGACAGACATGAGTAAAACAATATGCCCCCAATCTCTCGATACGGGGGCATAAAAATGTTGGTTAACAACAGATGAAAGGACTGATAGCCAGAGGTAAAACAATTTAATGGGTCAGTGTAACACTATTGTAAGTACCTACATATATTTAATTATGGGCACTACAATAGTGTTGCCCTGAACCCTCAAGATCTTCTTAGATGTTGGGGTATAGAGTGTCCAAGTCAGATTTGTCACCGGGGAAGTGTATTGATAAAAACAAAACAAATAGTGTAACAACAAATTTAATCATTGTGATTTGACCCCCTCATTCACTTGATGTGTTCATTAAACCATGGATACATTAACATGATTTTTGTCATTTAAATATGAAATATACATAATAAAATGAAATACAAGAAAAAACACAGGGTGATTCCTACGCTCGACTGTTGAGTGCTGGACAGTGCATAAAAAATACAAGTTGAAAAAGGGACAGCCTTCACACTGCTTGCATTAAGAGCTGTCCCCTTGTTAGAATAGGTTACTCTTATGATAGTGTAGATATTGATGGGTAAGTGCAAAATTATTGTAAGTGCCTATAAATATATAGGCACTTACAATTATCTTGCACTGAACCCATGATATATTCTAAGTTTCAAGCAAATGCCTTAAGTCTTACCAGAGATCTTACATTGACATTGGTGAGAATGACTCCAAATCTATAGCAATACCCCAACTTTCTCTCCCAAAAATAGTCAAGCAATAAATGACACGGTGAAATTCAATTTAGCTTTATATAGATTCACAGTTGGAAAACATAATGTGTATTCAATAGATTCAAGTGGAATTTTAAGGACATTTCTTATATTACTATGTATTTTTCTGTAGAACCCTAGAATTTTACAAATGATTGATCTTATATTTAAAAAGTAATACTGTTGGAAAAAGAAAACATTACTCGTAACTAGTAATTTTTCCTTTTCCAACAATATTTTTTTTAATGAAAGATGCTTTCTTTTCAAATTACATACACTTTCATAGGTGTCTGCGACTGCTTTCAGAATGGACTTGTCTAAAATATTGCAAAACAGGGAAATTATGGTCGAATGTAATATAAAGAATGAACAAAGACAAGCCCTTCCTGCAGGATTACAAACACATGCAAACTGTTTCAAATTATGCCCCGCTTTGCATGCAATCAGATGTGCAAAGCGGGGCATCACTTCAATAGTTTACAAGCATTTTCTTATCCTGAACACAAGGCAGGTATATCCTCGAAGAATGGCAGAAACCACTTACAGTTTGTTTGAATTGTTATGACAAGGTAATGGTGACCCCACTGACAATAAGGTAACTGGTGGTTAAATATTTGTGACCCGTCATGCAAAAAGGGACAATCTGGGCACTTTGTAAAATGAATATTTTAAAAAGAGATTGGGTCCAGCATTGGTCAACCAGAGGTTGCATTTCAAAAATTCTTTCACTGGAAGGAGGATTGAACATTCTAGATTCATAAAATGAGCCCATTGTGAAAAGTTTTGAACCTAGTCAGTCTGCGTGAACTGCAAAGTCTGGCTAGGGTTGACACTTTACACACTACCCAAATGGTCCCTTTTCACATAAAGGGTCACATCTGTAAGAACATGCAACAATATATACAGACAAAGTACAATAAGTCTCTCTAGTAACAAGGAATAAACTATTTCTACTTGATTCTCTAACATTTGAAATAACATGTTATACTTTCTACACAATCAAACTTACTTTTCATCTTAACAATGATAAATTACAAACAATCTGTTGATACCATGTTTAAACCTAGCCATGCTGAATGAAGACCTCAGTAAAAATTGCATTTAACTATATAAATTCAAAGTGTGGAAAGCACTTGATGAGCTAATTGTGAGTCAATAATTATTTTAAATATATAATTTACTGAATTAAAAGAGAATATGAGGTATATAGACTTAAATCAGACTGCACATGTGTGCAGGCTGATCTTTGTCTATATTTCCTTCCAAAGCAGGAATATTTGGGGTTCAGCATGACAAGTGTAAAGCCGCCTTCAACGATTACTGTTTGTTCCATGTCGATTACCATATATTTATTGCAGATAAATGATGTTCAATATCAAAACATTTCAATGAAGAATTGTAAGGTAATTTGCATGTGGTTAATGCATATCTGCACTATGAAAATAGTATGAAACATATTTGGCATAAAAACAAAACATAAATAAATAGGTACCAGTATGATACAAAGTGCAAGTCAACATGTGATTTTTGATTTACAAATGAAAATAAATTCATGGAATAATAATGAATATTTAATGCCTTTGGAAATGTTATTAACAGTTGACATGCAGGTTCATTGAAAGAACTAGTTCCCCTCTATACATAGTATATCAAGGTTAAACAAGAGATGTTTGTAAAACATTTATGCCCCACATAAAAACAGATCAACAGCCTTTTCTTTGTCAATCATCAAAGGGCATTAACTCACAAAATATGATGAGTAGAGTTATGGTTCTTGTGCACCGAACTTCTCCTCAATGAGATCTATCCACCTGTGAAGTTTCACGATTCTAGATTGCATACTTTTTTAAGTTATGCTCCAGACAAAAAAAAAAAGGTCTAGGGATGGACGGACAGACCGACAAGTGCAAAGCAATAAGCCTCCTCTTCTTCAAAGGAGGGCATACTGATATTTCTTTATTATGTACGCAATTTAAAGAAAATTAAAGAATTTTTCAAAATATGACTAATGAGATCAAAAACTTTTGTATCCTCTTATTAGGCTCTGGATATAAGACTTACAAAACTATAGCTTGATGAAATACAAAAAAAAATGGTGAAAATCATTTTTGTTAAACAAAAACTACTTGAAAATTCATCGGTTCATCCTTAAGCTTGTCTAGTTACTTTATTGTTAGCTGTTAAATTCAAGACTATGTCTACAGTCAAATAAAATGTCTAATTACTGTGTTTGGTAATAGCTTACTTGCCTCATATAACAGCCTGTAAGACTTCATACATATTTTTTGTTTCTCCAACAGTTTGAGCTCCATCACATAAACAATATTGGCCCTCTTTCAAAATAAAGTTTCTTTGTGATCGTATCATCAATTTGTTCAAATTAAAGAGAGAAACTGATGAAAGCTCTGGTCTATATGTCTTTAACAAGGAACAGCAATCGAATGGAGGGAAATATGCACTTACTATTGCTCCTCTGGCCTTTGGCTAGATAAGCTAACAATAACTTGACTTATCTGCTTGAAGTTTTACAAAAATGGTTAGATTATAATTATTGGATTTACATTATCCACACATAAAACATCAAAAAATCATTTTGTAAAATGTCAATATTATGATTACATATACAAAAAAGGTTTGTATAAATGGACGGAAATCCACTGTGTGTATGAAATGATTTTTACAAACTTATAACATGATGGGCATAAACTGACTATTTAAATAGAGGATAATCATTTGTTTTTCCAGTAAGATCAATTTATATTTCATTTTGTGAGCAAAAAAAGCTTTATTTTCACATGTGGCAAGGCCACAAGTGCAAATGAAGCTTTTGTTGTTTACAAAGAAAATATCAATTGATCTAACTCTAAAAACAAATAATTATTCTATTTCTTTAATGCAAAAATGGGACAAAATGGGAAAATGAAAGGACAAATTTTTTCTTAAAGCGTGTCATTTTTCACATGAATGTTATGCAACATTCTTGATAACATCTTTTATTTTGCTCTACTTAGATAACATCAGATCAGGTGAAAGGAACCAAATCAGGGTATAAGTTTTTGATAATTTCATTGGTGTGGTGTGAGTTAATCAAGTGATAATCTACTGTTATTTCTTAATAAACCTCCGAAAAGCATTTAAAGAAATATTGATATCTTTTGATAGGTCAGTTTAAAACTATTGTTAGTGCCTATCATACATAGGCACTTACAATAGTTTTACACTGGTTCCTTTTGAATCCATTAAACTTCAGGTTCAGGTTGCCAACACCACTACAAACACATCCTTCTTAGAATCTCATTGTAAAGAAATTAAATTACTGTAACAGAACTGTAGAAAAAAAATTGTGACTAGTTTGTGATCCTTGATGCAAGCAAAATACGACATATAAATTTGGACTGATCTAAAATTCTCAGATTCTCACATAGGTACCCTAGTTTTCTATAATGGGCAGCTATCAGAGATATCCTTGTTGTACATGCGTGTAAGATCACATTCCAATGATGTCATTGTGACATCATCTAATGAAAATTTGGCGGTATTTCTCTCATCTGGGTGTTCCAAAAACTGTTCTTAAACCTACAGAATATTTATTAATGTGACGATAAGAATGTGTTACCCGATTTTGTGTCAGACAGACTGATCATAACCTCATCTAGAACACAAAAGTTATTAAGCTCGCCAAGGCTCACTTAATTATGTTTCAATTCAAGACTTGTTTAAGATCAGCTTCACTCAAATAAACAAGTTATACTGTTATGACCTCTAAGTCGCATATTAACACAAAAGTCAAAGATCAATATTAAACATGCTTAACAATTATTGGGGGTAATTCTATAACTGTAACTACAGATTCATTCAAGCTGTAGTTATAATGTTTATGAAAATCATTTATGCTATTTATGCTATTACCAAGTTCTTGTTATTATGTTTTTAGCTTTCATTGATAAAACTGATATCAAGATAGTTGTTTCATACAAATATTACTATAGTGATGATGATATGATGTGCATGCTGGACAATCATGGTCATAATTCTAAAACCTCATAACTACAGCTTTATTCAAGCTGTAGTTATGAGGTTTTAGAATTATATTGAGATAATGCTAGTTGGAACACAACCATTTCTGAAAAATATGGAATGAAGCAATTATAAAAGATAAAACTGTATAAACAAAGTGCACTTTTAAAGAGGTGGACGGCTCATTTCAATCTCAACACTTCATTTTGCACAACATTGACTTTCTAAATTTCTGATTCTACAACATTTAATCAATGATAAAAGGTTATAATTGTCAAACACAATGGATGAAAAAAACTCTTGTTATTTCAACAATCAGGTGTTTAAAGGTTGTAAGTACAGTACAGTTATGAACATTGTAAAATTGACAAGTTGTTTGAATTTGGAATCAATTTGGAATGAAATTGAATGAGTGTGCAGAGGGAGTTTTGAATGGTTTTCAAGGGAGGTAAAGCTTTATCATTAATTTTGTTCAATCAGACAAAATTAACGATAAGTTTTACCTTCCATTAATAAAACCTACTTTTTTTAGCTCACCTGAGCACAAAGTGCTCAAGGTGAGCTATTGTGATCGTATAATGTCCGTCGTCCGTCGTCAGTCGTGCGTCGTCCGTCATCCACAATTTCTTTAAACATCTTCTCCTCCTAAACCAGTGGGCCAATCTTGATGAAACTTGGCAGGGATGTTTCTTGGGTCAAGCTCTACCAAAGTTGTTCAAATAATTGAAATCCACCCTTAACTTTCCCTTTACCCTTAACAAAAAGGGTGAAAATATGAAATTTTTTAGAAATCTTCTTCTCTGAAACTAGAAGGCAGACAGCTTTCATATTTGGTATGTAGCATCATCTAGTGGGCCTCTACCAAGTTTGTTCATATCAAGACCCTGGGGTCATATTTGGGCTTTGCCCGGCCCTAACCCTTTTTACATAGAATCAAAGAGCGAAAAGCTTTAAAAATCTTCTTCTCTGAAACCAGATGGCAGACAGCTTTCATATTTGGTATGTAGCATCACCTAGTGGGCCTCTACCAAGTTTGTTCATATCAAGACCCTTGGGTCATATTTGGGCTTTGCACGGGTGCATCCCTTTATCTCCTATGAGCACGAAGGGTAAAAAATGAAAATCTTCAAAAATCTTCTTCTATGAAACCAGAAGGCAGACAGCTTTCATATTTGGTATGTAGCATCATCTAGTGGACCTCTACCAAGTTTGTTCATATCAAGACCCTAGGATCATATTTTGGCTCCACCCGGGTGCAACCCTTTTTACATAGAATCAAAGAGCAAAAAGGCATATCTGTCTTGCTCTACGCTGAAAACGTTCCATGGTATTGACTTGAGGCAATTATCTTCTTTTTGACATCTGCCTATCCAATTAATGTGATGTTTCAGGGGTCAAAGAGACTCAGGTGAGCGATCTAGGACCATCTTGGTCCTCTTGTTCTGATTTCTTCACTGCCAAATCAGAGGCTTGAATATCAACATCATGCATTATTTGGTCAATATGATTGAAAAATTGATTATTTTGAATGATTTCCAAGCAGTTTTGAACGGTTATGGAGCAATTCTTAATGAATTGAGTGAGTGTTTGTAAAGATTTTATGATAAGTAATATATAGAATGGTTTGATGGGAGTGTTTGTCAATTTTACGACATTTAAAGTGTACAAAGATACATAGGTCCTTTAAGCACATCAAACCAGTGCTTTAGAATCCCTAAACTGTTGGTGAAGAAATGATTGGGACTTTTGATATGCTGAGGTAGAATTTTTTGTTCATATAGAGTAGCGGTAAAAAAGAAAAGTTAATTCTCCATTAATCAATTACCAGACGCAAAATTTTAAACTGGTCCTGTGTTACCTTGCTTTGTATTGTAATATGAAAATTTTTCTTTTCTCATGTTTAAATTTTATTTAATAATAACTTGTAAAATGAGCCTGTGCATGACAATTTCAACACTTTCAAATGTACGACAAGCAAAGGCTGGTCAGTCTTTAAATATGCACAATCTGTCCAGAGTCTTTACTTTGCATTTTGTCCATAGATAAGGTCTCAAAGTATCAAGAGACATTCAAGTAATTGTTGAATTACACTATTTCGCTATCAATGCTGCTCAATATTTGTTCCTCATGCACACATCAAATTGTAGGAAATGTCACACACAGGGTCAAATCCATTTGAACTGTTGTCTGCAAATTCTTTGAATTTGGATCAGTCCAAGATTTAGAAACATGGTAATGGGCGTTGAGACAGAATATCCTTTTATTTGTCTTACATATTTACTGACAACAGTCATTTTACAGAAACCCTTGCCATAACCACTTCAAATGACTACCTGACAAGGCATTTTGTTTGAGAAACTAGGTCTGGCTACTTTGTTTGGAAGCCAAGGACAAGGTAAAAAGTAATGCCTTGGCCATAACTACAACTGAATTAGCTGTAATAACTGGGTCTTTCTTCCATTTACTGACATAAGGTATGAAAATATGTGTCAGAAATTAAAATTGAGTTCCCAAAGAGTACTATAGCTGCTTGAGCAGCTGATTTGCTCCATAGGCCTGAATCCAATGATATGATTAAACACAAATTTATGTGTATTTAATTGTTTTTTCCCCTTTCATTTTCCTAAAAAAAAATCATGGTCAATGGAAAATATAGCAAAATTGACTTACACCTGTTACAAACATTTTTTCATCTGATCACAAATAATTTTGCGCAGTCTGATAAAGTATTACTACAGGAACATTCCAGTGAAATTTAGTTGACATCCATCAATAAGGTACAGAGAAAATGATTTTCAAAGTTTCAACTAAATAACAAAGAAATGACCTCGGCCAACAAAAGACACTTTTTTCATATGATCAAAATAATTCTTTTTAGACAGAATAAGGTTCACCCAAAGATCATTCCAGTGAAATTTGTTTGATATAAATTTGTTAGATTCTGAGAAATGTCACATATTACCGTAAAAATATATGGAAATTAGCCACACCCATTAAAGCCTTGATTTTCATTGGATCAAAACTCTTGAACAACTTTGAAAGAGGGTCACTGAAGGATCATTCCCAGCGAGTTCCCTAAATTTATCCAGAAGGTTCTGAGGAGAAGATTTGTAAAGAAAAAGTTTACAACGGAATGCACGACAGACACAGCGCCTTGACAGTAGCCCCAGTGGCCTGTGGCAAGTGGAGAAAAACATTGATTGGTATTTCAGAATAATTCAGTATTGATACATGCCATTGACTGAAGTCTACTTCATCATTTCTTCTTTTCAAAGCAGATTTTTAAATACTATTGTTTTGAGTGCACCAAGAAGATGATAGAAGCAATATGTGTTGAGTAAAGGTTGGGATCAAATACCATACTGTTGTCTTACTTTGATAACCTTGTGACTTCAACTTTAAACAAGTTGCATTTAAGGATTTAGATCTAAATTACAGATAAGGACAACAAACTCATTGAGTTCAGCAGTAATCCCACCACTATGTATCTATGTAGGCTGTTCTTGCTGCTGCTGCTGCTGCTGTTGTATTAACTGTTGTTGTAATAGTTGTTGTTGTAACTGTTGTTGTTGTTGTAATAACATTTGTTGTTGTTGTGGATCTAGTTGTTGTGGATTGATGATCTGTACATTCTGTTGACTCATTAATTGTTGTTGTTGTTCCGGTGTGAGCTGTTGTAACTGTTGTTGTTGTTGTGGAGGGACCTGACCTTGACCTTGTTGTTGTACTTGACCTTGAAAATACTGGTGCATCTGTTTTGCTACATTGTAGACATAGCTGATATCTGGCCTCTGTTCAGGAATGGGGTTGATACATATTGCAACAAGTTTACGTAACTGAAATGATAAGCAAAGCAAAAAAAAATTGACTAAATGCGATAAATGAATATCTATAACATATCTTTAAACAAGAGGCAGCCCACCCTGCCACAAGCATATTTGGGGGTCAATCAAAATTTCTTTAACAAATAGAGGATTTTGAACTAGTGGTCATGGAATACCGAATTTATTAAACAAGTCATCTATAAATAGATAAAAAGGAGGCTGTGCCGAGTTTTTATCTGTTTTAGATGACGAGTTTGATAAATAATGTATTTCATGAGCACAAATTTTGTATTCTATTTATAATATGACCCCATATTTTGCGAAAAATCGTCAAAATTCTTGACATTCAACATTTCAATTTTCTGTGAAACTTATAACGCCGTTTAAAAATGATGTCACAATATATACATTATGACGTCATTTTTGCGGTTACAAAATAGAGTTGTTATTCTTTCTGAGATCATTTGCATAGTTATTTCACTAGTGTAATAACACCTGTGTAATATCAAAAATTTTCAACAGTTTTATTTCACTCCTGCGACGAAGGTCATGTTATAATTTAATTTATGTAAGGGGTCACCCAAGGAACATCCTTGCCAAGTTTCAATGAAATCGGCCCAGTGGTTTGCGAGAAGAATTTTAAAGATTTTTTACTGAAAATAAGCCCCACCATGCCATGCACGTATTTGGGAGTCAAACAAAATTTCTTTAAAAATTTAAGTACCAGGTTACCCGTGGAACAACCATGCAATTTTCATTGAAATTGGTCCAATGATTTGGGAGAAGTTTTTTAAAGATTTTTTAAGTGAAAAAACGCTATGCACTATCACGCCTTCATTTGGGTGTTAATCAAATTTCTTTGACAAATTAAGAAGAGGGTCACCAAGGATCTTTCTACTAAGTTCTGCTTGAATACGATCATTGGTGTCCGAGGAGAAGACATTTTAAGAACAAGTTTACGCACTGACAAACAATGGACACACCACCCTGACAATAGATCGCTGGTCTTCCGCCAGTGGAGCTAAAAAACTCATACATGTATATAGAATAAGAAGAAATTACACACTACTTCTTTTACAATAAAATTCATATGTCATATGTTTTAACTGTGTTAACAGATCGTTCTTTTAAGTGCATGCATTTTAATGCACCAAAACTTGTGTACACATTCTGCCTTCAAATACAATAGCAAATCCTATTTAGCCTATCTCTTATCAGCCCAATTATCTAAGAATTTTATAAAAATAATCCTTAGAAGATCCAAAAGAATAATATAAGATATTTCTTTTAAGTCTTAATCTAGTTTAAGCGAGTTTTATTTTACTCTATGTCATCTTTAGCAGGAATATTGATAATTTTGAAATCATGTGACCAATGAGCAAAAGGATGTACTTTCAGTAAAGTGTGAATGATTTGACCAAGGCTTTTTCTTGCAAAACTGCTGTTTTGCTCCTGAGGAATAGCCTCTGATTTTTCTTATAAATACACACCTGTTTTTCTTTGCTAAATTAGAACATTTAAATTGTTCACTTGTACTACTTGTAAATTGTACTACTTTTTCACAAAGGACATTCCAATGCCATTTGACATTCTTCTAGTGTGAGAGAGAGAGAGAGACCTCTCAAAAAATTGTTTTGGTGCAAAATCAAACTACAGATTTTTTTCTTATTGTTTTATCTGATTTCTTGTTTACAAAACATTATACATGTAACATGTAAAATATTGTACCTGTTCAGAGTACACATCCGATGGTAATGGTGGATAATCACATTTATCTATCTTCTTACACAGAGAATATAGGTTCATCTTATCGCCATAAAAGGGGGACTGTAGGGCTGCCATCTGTAACAAAGAATATTTGTTCACACATATAAGTAGGGTAATATAAAATATATATATATATATAAATAACCACCTTTTCCATTACATCTTTTCCCTAAGCTGCAAATAACTTCCCTGCTGATATCTACCAAACCATTGTTAGAGAGGAAAGCACTACCAGCAAATTTTTCATTTTTTTTTTATCAATGTCACACTCTCAATAAATTGATTTTGTTTTTTCACCATGAAGACATAATGACATGATTTTCAAACAGATGTGTGACTTGAGTTTCTTTGAGACAAGCAGATCTTAACCTTGTCTGTAATATAAATAAAAATCTATTACCCTCAAAAGGCTCCCTTAGAATAGTGGACCCGTAATAGATCTGCATCACTTTGTACGTAATGAACTTTAACAGAGTTAACCAAGGTTAATTTTCATTCAGAGACCTATGTCAACATTGTGAGAGATCATGAGTTCTGAAATGTTGCCGAACTATTACAGTTCTAGTACCTTAATAACTTTTCAGTTAAAACTTTACTTCAAAGAAAATATCTGTAATTAATATAAGATGGATCTTCTGTATCTTAGCTGGAAAACTAACAATACTCCATATATAGATTTTTTTTTGTTTTTCTTAAATGTTTGTATATTATACATCTTCTAGAAAAACAACATAAGAACAATGTATACATGTAGAAAGCAAAAGCAAGCAAAGATTTTATCAATTAATTCAACTTACAGATAATTAATTTTTACTACCTCTTCAACAAGGTGATGGCAAGAACTTCTTTGCAGCACCACCTCTGGTTCACTAAAACAATTAACCCTTTCCTGTTTTACAAAATTTTGGACCTGTCCAAATTCAAAGGTTTTGCAGACGAAAATTTAAAGTGGATTCAATTTGAAAAATGACCATTCCGTAGGGTAGAAAATAGTGTGTAAAAAGAAGAAATTGCTTGTCAGAAGCAATTTCTTCTTTTTTCACAATGTTTTCTCAATCAGAAAATAACTGGCACGTAAAAAGCAGGGATTAAACAGTAAAGGGTTAAAGGAAGTTAAATATATGCTTTCAGAAAAGACTTTACCTCATACAAAAGACAGCCCAGAGACCATATATCTGACTTGAAGTTGTAACCATTCTCATGGATTCTCTCTGGTGACATATAGTATGGAGTGCCCACTGTAATAATATGAAATAAGTTATTAGAAAAGTAGTGTACCCTATTTATCCTAATAAACACTCCTGGGATATATATAAAACATGGACAGGTAGCTTTTATTTAGTACCCATTTTCAGACGAAAAAACAGACTTGACGAAATACCCATATATTTTACCTGACAGTAGGTCTGGTAAACTTCAATTTTTTACCAGACTGAACCAAATTTCACCAGACAGAACATTTGAACATATGAATGCGGCTAGATTTTACCAGTCAGTCGGTCCTGTATTCATGCACAACTTACCGGACCTGGAAGATTTTTACCAGAAATGTCAGTGGGACCGGCAGTATTTCGTGAAGTCTGAAAAAATGTCCATTTGGTCTTCTTTTCCTTTGATTTGAGATTAATTTCCTCTATGAAGTCAAGTAAATGATTGTTTAGAGAAAATAATCATTAAACCACAGAAGAAATTTAACAAAATTCTTAATTTTAGGTATATTCATTCAAGTGAAGAGATTTCCCGAAATTGCTCACCTGAGAAAACTGTTTAAAATCTGACCTCTTGACCTAGTGTATTATCCCAATTGACTCAATTTAAAAACTTGACTGAAATTTAATCAAGACAATCATTCTGTTAGATTTCCAGAATGATTGAACAAAAAATATGGCTTTGAGAGTGACTTCAATACTTTTCTAATATTTGCCCCCTTGACTTCATTTTTGACGCCACTTGACCCAAATCAGAACTTGACTGAAATTTCATAAGACCAATCTGACCAATTTTCAGGATGATTGAGCAAAAAATATGGCTTTTAGAATGTCGTCAAAATTTTTCTATAATTTGACCTTGTGACCTAGTTTTTAACACAACTTGATCGAATTTCAAACTTGGCTAAGATTTCATCAAGATAATTAATCTGACCAATTTTTGTGGTTGATTAGGCAAAAATTATGGCCTCTAGAGTGTCTACAAGCTAAATGTTGATGCTGCATAATGGACAACAGACATCGTGAGATCACAAAAGCTCTCCTTGAGCACTTGGTGCTCAGGTGAGCTCAAATGTATTTAGGAAGCTACTATTAGGGATGTTGCTTTATTTAGAGGAAATACAATTGGTTAAATATTTGAAATCATTTAATAAGAATTGTATTTTTTGATGTATATTTGTGATAATTTCATTTTAGATAATACTGTATGATCAATATATAAGATCATATTATTTAGAATAATAAAGTATGATGAGCATTTGTGATCATGTCATTTAGAAAAGTAATGTATGATTAATATTACAGATATTTTAATTAGTAATAACATGCACTGTGTTCAGGACAACAACACATGGCAAACTGTTTAGAAAACTATACCCCACATTGCAAGGAACTGCACATGCAAAGCAGGGTATTATTTGCAAACAGTTTGACACAGTCATTTTGTTAGCAAGAACACAGGGCTGATCTCAAATATTCAGCATAAATAACAAAAGATTATAATCTCCTCTCTGCATACTTTAAACAGGAGAATTAGTTATTGATATTATTGACAATACATATACCAATGAGTGGTCTTCAACATGGTCCATACAATTTCAATGATATTGTCAGTGCCAGCTTATTATTAATAGTTGACCGTTTCGGTGCAAATGTAGAATTTCTTATTTGGTGGAGATTCATTGAGACTACAGCCGAATAAACCAGCTGTGTGATACCATCAAAAGTTTGATCAAGATGATTAGCATACATAGCATAATCATTATTTCTCGGACGTACATAAATTGTATAATTGTGATGATGTTAAAAGACTTAAAGAAAGCTAGCTTTATAAATATTATACAAGATATACTGGATCTTTTTCTTTCTATTAATTTCAAAGGTATACTTTTACACTATGTTGAGATGCAGACCAAATAATCTGCTTACAAAATACTAGAATTCGAAAAAGGGGTAGCAAATACAAAGTAATATTTCAAAACTTAATCACAGATACATTTTTTCTATCAATTATTTAAGGTCAATAAACTTCTAAACTGCACCCTTATCATGGTACCAGCAGATGCATATCATTTTGATCTATCATCTTGCTAATTTACGAACATAATACCTAAAGTAGGCTTGAAATAATAGACATGTTTTTTTGGATAAGTTTTTTAGTTAAGTTTTCTGGTTAAGTTTTGCAGACAGAAAGACTGACAGACAGATAGACAACAGCAATACAATATTCCCCCATCTTATCAATGAAGGGGAAACAAAAATTCATTTATTATCTAGAAAATTTTCTTCCACAAAAGATTAATTCAACTAACATCAAAATTTCAACCGTACATTCTTGAACTATATTACCTAAGGAATGTGCAGCAGTTGTTTTTGAGCTGAAGAATCGCCCTAGACCCAGATCTCCCAGCTTGACTACTCCTTGGGCTGTGATGAAAACATTGGCTGGTTTAATGTCTCGATGCATGATCCTCCGAGAGTGCATGTGGTTCAGAGCGCTACAAATTTGGATGAAATATTTCCATATAGTCTTCTCTGGAATCAGTCTGTTCTGTCTTTTAAAGTGCTGAAACAAACAGTATTATTATGACTTGAGTGTCCACACAATATACTACAGATTCAAAGACTTTAAAAAATGCTTCATATAGTTTTAAAAGTAAGTAAGAAACATATTGAAATTATAATTTGATTTAGTTTTCTAGAAATATGATACAGTATTATTTACTCCACTACACGGTATCCTGCATTATCCAGTGAAGTGTCTTTAATCATCTAATGTTTGTTTCAAGATGGAGGCTTTTACAAGCGCTTTTCTATCCTAAAAGAAAGCTAGTTTATCAGGCCCAAATTTGACTTTTCTTTTGTCAATGAAATTCAATCTTCTCACTTTTGTAGCTGGGCCTTCTCTGGGGGTCGCCATTGTCGCCAAATGCGAAAATGAAATTGGTTTGGCGATAAGTAAATGAAATTGGCGAAATGACTGGTGACAAAAACATCTGAACTGACCCATCAGAGATAATTGATTTTGACATAGGCTGAGAGGATATAGTGTAGACATGCTCACATGTGACTGGCAATTAATTAAGGCAAATGACATGTGTGTAAAATAGTAGCCTAATCTCTTGGAACCCATAACAATTCTGTGATTGTTTACAAAAATTACTGTCAATTAAATGTTTTGACATTTAAATATGAACCCCTTGATAATCAGTTATATAAAAGGAATATAAGATTTAATGAAGCGCAATTTTTAGAAGAACTAGAAAGCCATGAATGGCTTGTGTCGCTCCACAGGCTTGAATTCCTTGTAATAGCAAATCTAAGTTTTGACTAGATTTTTAGATATTTTGGGTTTCACTGATGTTGAAATGATTTTCAAAGAATCCAACATTATAAAATATAGAGAAATGACTTCCGCCCATAAAAGACATATTTTTCATCCAATGACAATAATTTTTGGCTGCATGATAATGGATGACCCAAGGATCATACTAATGAAGTTTGATTGATATCCATCAGTTACATTCTGAGAAAATGATTTTCAAAGTTTCCACTAAATAAAGTGGAAATGACCTCCGCCCATAAATACAAATTTTCCATCAGATCGCAATAATCTTTGGTAGACTGATAAAGGGTCACACAAGGATCATTCATGTAAAATTTGGTTGATATCTATCAATAAGATTATGAGAGAATGATGTTCAAAGTTTCCACTAAATAACATATAGAGAAATGACCTCCGCCCATAAAATACATAATTTTCATCTGATTTCAATAATTTTTTGCAGACTGATAAAGGGTCACACAAGGATCATTCATGTAAAATTTGGTTGATATCTATCAATTAGCTTCTGAGAAAATGATTTTCAAAGTTTCCACTATATAACATATAGAGAAATGACCTCCGCCCATAAAATACATAATTTTCTTCCGATTTCAATAATTTTTTGTAGCCTGATAAAGGGTAACCCAAGGATCATTCATGTAAAATTTAATTGGTATCCATCAATTAGAACCTGAGATAAGTCACTTTTTACCATATTTGGAAATTAGCCACGCCCATTAAATCCATGTTTTTCATTGGATCAAAATTTCTTGAACAACTTTGAAAGAGGGTCACCCAAGGATCATTCCTGTGAAGTTTGGTTGAAATCCATCCAGTAGTTTCTGAGGAGAAGATTTTTAAAGAAAAAGTTTACGACCGCACGCACGGACGCACGGACGCCTGACGGACACAACGCCATGACAATAGCCCCAGTGGCTTTCAGCCAGTGGAGCTAAAAATGACTCCAAAGGACGGGTCTCCATAAGGGCCTTTTCGTGGCTAGAATAGATTTCTTTTAAACTTTTGCCATACATACTTTGATATTACCTGCGTCTCCTGACAAAATATTGGCATCTCAAACTTATTTGTTCTAGCTGTACGCTGTGTTAAAAGTGGGTGGGGTAATTTACTACGAACTTGAGTTTCATTTTAAAACTTTTTTATCGCCCAAATTATTTACTTTTGAAGTTTAGGCTGCCACACAATACAATAATAAACTATTCCTTAGTTGATATACAGAATTTTTTTGACATATCATATTTTTCATTGTGATTATCTCCCCTTTTTTGTCCTAAGGGAATTTCTTTGTTTTATTTCCTACCAACTTTGCGGGTTTGCACAACACATTTACAAATAGCCTTGAATATCAAATTTCTTTTATTGATT
Organism: Fragum whitleyi; assembly: GCA_948146395.1. Taxonomy (NCBI): domain Eukaryota; kingdom Metazoa; phylum Mollusca; class Bivalvia; order Cardiida; family Cardiidae; genus Fragum; species Fragum whitleyi. Next base: position 71,992,304 of record OX411543.1, on the reverse strand, counting down.
GCAGAGAAAATAGAAAACTATTGCCCCAAGTTTTTTTCCGTGGAAATCAATTCATTAATATTGGAGTTATCTGCCCCTGAATATGAGATATAAACAAAAATTAGCTTTAAACTGGCATTGTCAAGCCAAAGTAAGATAGATTCCAATGATATTTGGCATATTTGATCCAACATATGAACTCATTGTGATTTGAACTGATATTTTTGAAAGGTCAACTTTCAAGGTCACGCACCAAGGCCAAAGGTCAAAATTAGCTCAAATTTGACTTGTCAAGTGCATAACTAATTTATTTTTAATCAGATTTAAAAGATATTAAGCACAGTTGTTACCCTTGATAAGCTTAAACATATTTTGAAATGAACTTTTTGATAAGTTCGAGTTCAAGGTCAAATTTCAAGGTCAAATGTCAAAATAAGAGTAGTATATGCTACTAGGTATATATATACTTTATGTTATTGTAGATCCTAAAATGATTATACCAACCTTCCTCCTTTCATCAGCAAAAATGTAATACACGAAAAAAAGTATGTGATATGTCTAGGCTCAAGGTCATACATGAAGGTCAAAGGTCAAAATAAACACAATTTCATCTTTTCACGTGCATTTTTCATTAATTTATAGACAGACTTTAACAAAATTTGGCACAGGTATTACTAATCACATGTACACCAATTCTTTGCAATATATTTAGTGATATGTTGAAGTTCAAGGTCACATATGAAGGTCAAATGTCAAAATAAGCATAAATCTGGCTTCACAAGTGCATTAATCATTCATTTATTGACAAACAATCACAATATTAGACACAGTGGATACCCACCTCAAGCAAAAAAATATTTTGCAATGAATTTAGTAATAATTTGAAGTTGTGGTGGGTATCAGTTGTGTGAAATACTGTTGAAATATGTCAATAAATGAATGATTAATGCACTTTTCAAGCCAAATTTGTGCTCATCTTGACATTTGACCTTCATATGTGACCTTGAACTTCAACATATCACTAAATATATTGCAAAGAATTTGTGTACATGTGATTGGTAATACCTGTGCCAAATATTGTTAAAGTCTGTCAATAAATTAATGAAAAATGCACGTGAAAAGATGAATTTGTGCTTATTTTGACCTTTGACCTTCATGTGTGACCTTGAGCCTAGACATATCACACACTTTTTTTCTTGTATTACATATTTGCTGATGTAAGTAGGCACTTTTGTCAAATCATTTTAGGATCTACAAAAACATAAGGTAGATATATACCTATTAGCATGTACTACTCTAATTTGACATTTGACCTTGAAATTTGACCTTGAACTCGAACTTATCAAAAAGTTCATTTAAAAATATGTTTAAGCTTATCAAGGGTAACAAATGTGCTAAATATCTTTAAAATCTGATAGTAAATAAATTAGTTATGTACTTGACAAGCTGAATTTGAGCTAATTTTGACCTTTAACCTTTGTGCGTGACCTTGAAAGTTGACCTTTTACAAATATTAGTTTCAATCCCAAATGAGTTCATGTGTTGGAACAAGTATGCCAAATATCATTGAAATCCATCTTAATTTTTCTTGATAATGCCAGTTTAAAGGTAATTTTTGCTTATATCTCATATTCAGGGGCAGATAACTCCAAAATTAATGAATTGATTTCCGCGGAAAAAAACTTGGGGCAATGGTTTTGTATTTTCTTTGCAATCAATAAAAGAAATTTGATATTCAAGGCTATTTGTAAACGTGTTGTGCAAACCCTAAAAGTCGGTAGGAAATAAATCAAAGAAATTACCTTAAGACAAAAAAGGGGAGATAATCACAATGGAAAATATGATATGTTAAAATAAATTCCGTATATCAACTAAGGAATAGTTCATTGTAGTATTGTGTGGCAGCCTCAAACTCAAAAGTAAATAATTTGGGCGATAAAAAAGTTTTAAAATGAAACTCAAGTTCGTAGTAAATTACCCCACCCACTTTTAACACAGCGCACAGCTAGAACCAATAAGTTTGAGATGCCAATATTTTGTCAGTACACGCAGATCATACCATAGTACGTATGGCAAAAGTTTAAAAGAAATCTATTCTAGCCACGAAAAGGCCCTTATGGAGACCCGTCCTTTGGCTCCTAAAATTCTAATTTGGCTCCATTTTTTTCCATTTGGCGAAAGTGTTGGCGAAAAGAAATTTCAGTCCAGAGAAGGCCCTGTTGTAGCCTCCAAAATTTTAATATATTTTTTGAAATGATTTCAATTACATTCTAGAAATTATTTGTGTCGTTGCTAATTTTCCACAGAAATGGCTTTATCACTTACCTTAATCATTCTAGATAAATCCCCTGCATCAGCTAGTTCTAAAACAATGTTCAGTTCATTGTCTTCTATGAATGATTCCAGGTACTTTATCACATTCGGGTGGTTCAATTGCTAAAAATATGAAAATGTTTAAGCACTTTATCATAATTGTATTATGAAATTCATGAACATGTACACATCTATGAGAAAGTTGAATGTTTTTCCATGAAATTTGTATGATATTACTTTGTAAGATGTTAAAAATCATTGTAGGAATGACTTTTTGATGACTTTAGATACTTTATATCAACAAAGAAGCCAACTCACAATATATTGATTTTTTTTATTTATTTACTTCTTCTAGTTTTGATGTTGAAGATATTTTGAACACCCATTTCATATGTGTTTCAGCAAAATTTACAATCTTACCTTCAATAAATCGATTTCTTTCTTGCAGTCTTGTCTTGCTTTCGCATCCATCATCTCAAAAATCTGTAAACAAAAAATACAAATAAATTTTAAGAGAAACTATAACCTTTTAATAAGTAAATGCTAACTCCTTACCAAATGACAAAGATTTAGACTGGTTCAATTTCAAAGAAGGTGCCAACAACGATAATTTATGATAACCGTCTGATTTTAAAATCTTTGTCTTTTGGAGAAGAAATTGTGGAACTGTTCTACCTGTTTTGAGCATTATTTTAGTAGGAGAGGACCACAATTAAAATCCCTTTTTTGAGTTATAATTTGTTTATAAATATAGTTATATAATCAAAATTTTATAAATTTTAGAACCATTATAGAATGTGGTTATATAAAGAAACTTGCATTTCTGTCAGAAATATCGACGAAAAACAAGACAAATAGAGGTTATAACATAAATATAATACATACTTAATGTATTGTATGAACAAATATCTAACTCGGTTATGGGAATTGATAATTGTTTTGCCCCAACCTAGTTAGTTGTTGGGGTTTTTTTCACACAAAACACTAAGTGTGTATTATATATGTATATCAATCCGTTTACCTGAACTTTTTTGAGAGCCAGCACAGATCCAGTAGCTTTACAGATGACCCTGTAGACCTCGGAGAACTGTCCTTTACCAATTTTCTTGTCAATGTTGAATGCAGACAGGGTCCTGTATAAACTGTTTTCTGCCTGACCTTGTTGATCCCCTTCCATCTCAGTATCCATGGACTCTGCCATGTTGTTAAAGCTCCTATAAAAAGGTAAAGTTAGTATTAAAATGCTACTGAAACTCCACACTATCCATTCTTAAATTGTAGCTTGTATTATTCTTTAGATGCAAATATGTTTTTATGATATAAAGGCATTAATGTATTTAATGCCATCAAAAAGAGGGCATAGATTAACAACATTATTTTTGAAATAGATTTGATTAGCTGTGAATTTACAATTACATTCAATCACATTAAAGCTCTAAATTATCTGAAAAAATATCATAGTGCTCTAAATGTCAAAACAAGATGGCACATATAAATTGATTTTCATTAATCATTGAAATAATATCATAGGATCTTCACCATGGTTGTTATAGATATAGAACTGACAAGTTTCACAGGGGAAAAAACTTGGGAGATGTAGGAAATTAAGCACTTTTATCTTCATCAATAGCTTTTGTGAACCTTTTACCAAAAGAAGAACCATAAGAAGTTAAATTTGAATAAAGCTTTTTTATTGTAACACAAGAGAATTCATCTACAAGTATATCAACCTTTCTTATAAATGACAAGTCAATAAATTTCATTCTAAAAATCCCAGGCCTTTTCCTGTTTAAAACAGTTAATATTAATAATCCCTGCAGGGTTCGACACTAAGGGGAGTCTAGGAGTCTGAGACTCCCTGTTTACCAGTTGGGACTCCTTCCATTTGCAAACAAGGAGTCAGGTGGACTCCAATTGTCATATAAGAATAATTTGAAGGACAATTGCACACAGCACTGTCCTTTCTAACACTAGCCAAAACTGTAGATCTTTTCACTACAGTAGTTGTCACAGAAATCATTTACTTGCATCCTGTCGTGTTTTAACAAAAAAATCTCTCCTTTGGAAGAACATTGTGGAAAAGAAGAAATTGCTTATAACAAGCAATTTCTTCTTTTCCACAAATGTTATAAGCAATTTCTTCTTTTCCACAAATTGTTCTCCTAGTATGAAAATTTGACTCCTTGATTTCATGTGTTGGAAGTCCAATTGACTCCTTAATCTCAGGAGTTACTGTCGACCCCTGCCCTGGTAGTAAAACTCATAGCCATATGTCCCACTGATATTTTTTATTATACTGTGTGTATGATAATATAGACAGGGGACAGAACTCCATTTTAGAGCTAACATCACCCAGTACGAATTGAGAGTCGATTTCTATGTTAATTTAAAACCAATCTGAATGAATAATACACCATTTAGTAGCTAAATGGAAAAGCTACCATTGAATACTTAATTTTATGACCAACCAAACTTCATTTGCATAAGCCAAACTAAAATGTTGTTCCTGTTGAGGTCAATTTTGCAGTTCAGACAAATGCCTTCAAATAATATTACCGGGGTAAACATTTATACAGACGCCACAATTGTTGGTATTTACTCCAGATTCAGGCATTATATAATTCATGTAGCATGTCTGGGCCTTGCCTGGCCATTGTTGCAAAATGCTAAAATGAAATCAACTTGGTGATAAAAAATGAAAGGGTAAAATGACTGGCGACAAACAAATCTGAGCTTTGACCCACCGGCAATTTTCGATTTTGATGTATTCTAAGAGGTGCTATAAGAGGTAGACACACTCAGGGAAAATAAGATTTTATCGAGCAATATTTTTAGGAGAAATAGCTTCAAATTTGGCTCCATTTTTTTTGGTTTGGTAAAAATGATGGCGAAAGGAAATTTCAGTCTAGAAATTAGGCCCTGCATGTCAAGTGATTTGATTTCCCCTCTCAACATTTGTACCCACCATTAGAATGGTTTTTGCCCTAGATGTTCCAGAAAATATTTCTATTTGCCAAAGCATAACGCTAAACCGTGATTTGTAAGGAGCAATTTGAATCTTTGCAATCCTGTGAAACAAAAGATACCTCTGCTTGCTTAAATCACTGTAATTGGCAAAATCCAATTTTGTAAAGTAATTGAAGGTTAAGTTCATTTCATTAAATCAGTTTATTTAAGTTAACACAATCATTATAATGGACGATTTTAGTTTCCTATTTCATTTCTAGTTTAACCTTTTTCTCCATTTCAACAATTTTTGCATCTTTGCATATTTACATTAAAACAGCGGATCCCTGATTTGGTAAAATATTTATACGAGGCAAAAAAACATCTTCACTGATTTTAATCAGCAAATTAAATCCCTAAACACAGATCCGAAAAATGACGGATCTGTTCAGACTTTGTAATTTTATTTCTGCTAAAAACTGACAATGTTGATAACATTATAGGTAAAAGAATCAATTGAATTGATTATCTATATGTGTTCAACATGAATCTCGAGTAAATACCAACAAAATTTTGGACAGAAGCCTATTTTGTCTCATACAGAGGGGGTACAGGCTTACAATTAAAATAACACTTCAAGTTATGTGGTGCGGTGACTGACAATCAGGAATCTATACAATTAACCATTCTGACCCCCAGATTGAAGCAACAGTGAAAACACTGGCATTAACAGTATTTGAAGGAAAAAATAAACAAGAACTAGCCTGGGTTTCAAAGAACACAGATGGGTATTTTCCCAATATTTTTTTGATCTCGCTATTTTCCCTTCGATACTTAGATCAGTGTTTGTTCTAGCGCTAAGTTTTTGTCGAAAACTGTTCGTTACCTTTCAAAATAAACTTTTTAAATATTCAAAATTATTTTGACAGATAACAGCAAGTATTTACACCGGAAATTACTACTGCGCATGCGTGAATGTTCAATGGCAACGACTGGTAGTCACAAAACAGATAAAATCAATCATCTATATAAAAATATCTTCAACACAGTCAAGAACATGCTGTCATTAGAATCACCTTAACATTGAATTTACCATTTTCTCCCCCTTCATCCCTCGGCGTTGTTTGTCCGCGAGACAAATTGAATGAATAAATGAATGAAAGAACGAACGATTGAATCAATGAATCCATCGATGAATCAATCGATTAGTCGTTGAACAAAGATCTGCTGGATTGAAGAACAGAACCTTTTTTTCTTTGAGAGCTGTGCAGTCTGAACTTAGGATACATTGTCTGCCTTCTATTCAATTTTTGTGGAAAAATCTTGAAACTTGTTGATATGGCAAGAAATAAAAAAATCTTTATCAACAAAATTTAATTTCAGCAGGTTAAGGGTTATAAATGTGTTAAACTAGAAAAACGAACCCCCTTTTGGTATGTTCGGACCCCCTTTACAAACTTGAACTGGATGATCATGAATCTGGCGCAGGAATGTAAACGTTTCTAAATTTTCGAATTTAGTCTAGGCTAAATCATCAAGTACTGACTTTTCTAAGAATGGACTTATGTGAGTATTATTTAAAATGAGTGCATTTACAAAAGACTTGATTACAGTGCGAACAATTAATCTGTGCAGTGTATATTGGACCTCGAGCTGCTCGTTAAAAATATGATATACTAATTTTTCCTTCAACCGGATTTTTCAAAACAACAAAGTGAATTAAATGTATGTTCCAAATCATTTTATAGTGCGTTTATGGAATCTAACTATTTGTATATAAAGATATAATAGTTAAGAAGACCGGGCAACCGAACAGCAGCCATAAACCTACTGAATGTATGTTTTAGTAAGTTTGTTAGTTAGTTAGTTTGTTTGTTTTTTAATGGGATTATACGCCGCTTTCAACAATCTTTTAGTTATATCGCGGCGCCTGGAGCACATAAAAATGGGTTCCTGGTATTTCTCTCACCAGTACAACCGAATCACATCTTTTCCGGCCTAGCCTCCAGCTGCTATCTCTCATAGGTACACAATTATCAACCCATTGGTGAGAGACAAATAGACGGAAAGGATGAGTGCCGCCGTCGGGGTTCGAACACGGGATTTCTAGATTGACAGTACGACGCGCTACCAACTGCGATCTTTTAGTAAGACGGAATTCTGTATGAGTTTCAAAAATTGTCTCCCTTTGACTGCCAGCTCCACTGTCGAATGAAGCAGACTAAAAGGAAATTTATTCTTCTGTTCAATAGTGCCTTTTTGTGTATTTACTGTAATCAGTGTTTGTCGAAATAAGCCGATTATGCGGTGTAGTTAGAATTGAAAATTTGATAAGGGTAACTTTTTCTTTTAAGGATATTTTGCTGTAAACATACTGAACCCAATATGTTCTTTTACAAGAAGAAGGGTAAATATTCAGACTTGATGACCCTGTAACCAAAATGTAGATTTCGGCAAGTAAACTATGAACGAGGAGCTCGTGAAGAGGCATACCCCCGAAAACGTGTTTCATTCAACCTTGTAATCAAAGCCCGGTGACATCACACGCGCCATTGAAGTGTACAGAAGTTTTTTTTTTTTTTTTTTTTTTTTTTTTGACAAACCTAAATTCTTTATTTTCATTATAACACCGAAATTGTTGAATTTTTACTATTATGTCTCTTGAGCAAGCCTTTCTCTTAAAGCAATAGCCAGACAATCATTATTTCAAAAGATCTGAATACCTAAAACACAGAAGTACAGTGGTCTCGCGATATTTCGAACACACACGGGACCGACCAATTTTCTCGAGTCATAGCATAAATCGAGTTAATGCCAGTATGCAAAATTGTCCTCTATGAAGACGTTTCACTGCGTTTTTAACTTACCTTTGTATAATTTGCCTCCAAAATATACAGTACCTATGTAAAGTATTCCTAGAGGAATATTTTTATGAAGTACCAATGATTTTATCATATAAAACGGTTTGTTAATTTTGTCAAATTGTCAGCGTTGAAAACAGAAAAAAGTCGATTAAGGCGTCGGCGTCATTGTTAGTGGTGTCTGTTCACTGTACATGTAGCAATTTAAATGAGAGGCATTATATCATGCATATTCTTTCTTCCTTACAATATTTTTGTAGCTATCGTTTCTTAATGACAAAATTTTAGACGTTTACGGGTCAGAAGATGGGCGAGGTTTCAAGCAATTCCTTCTTTTCCCACAATGTTTTCTCTGGAGCTAACTTTTTTCAAGACAATTAAAAATCAATGCATTTTTCTTTAACCACGTTTTTGTGCCGAACACTAACGATGGGTGACCGAAACATTGAAACAGTGTAGTTATGATGTTCCGGTGGGCAATCTGCAATTTCTTTCGTTATAAAGGTAAATAATTTGCTGAATTAATCACGGGGATGATTTTCGAAGTACTTTCAAATTGATAATGAGCATTGATTCGACAAAAATACCTATTTGTTTTATTGTTGTTTCAAAGTCTCAAAAGTATTTTCTGGTCATTACATTCCCGTCATTTACACCCTTAATTGAATAAGTGTGGCATACAAAAGGTGTCAAAGGTGTGAAGAAAAGTTGTCTGACTTGTCGAAACCCCGTGAAAAAGGCCTAAAGGTATTCTTGACGATGGGCAGAAATAACAAATACGCACTGTAATGCCCGCTTGCAGGCTACGTTTAAGCCCGGGATCATAACGGATAACGGGACCACTCACTTGCTGAGCCCCGGGTTTGGCCAAGACAAGTCTTTTTCTCAACGGAGCCTCAGTTGGCTTGCACACTGATTAACGGTATCGATTTTACCGTTTAAATCCCGGGTTCAGCCAAACCTACTCCTTAGGTGGTTTGGTTGAGCTCTACTTTTATTTTTACATATGAATAATTCCTGAATAATGTATTTGTAATGTAAAGTCGATTTTATCTATGAAATTATTAAATACTGAATTTCAAAATTAAGTGTCGACAAAATATTGCTATTTGTGAATAGAAAAGAATTACATGTATAAGAATATACTCAGGCGAGATTGCTTAAACTGCACATACTGTTATAAATAATAAAATCTAAGTGACAAAAGTCTTACGACTTGGTTATCAATTTAGAGTTATGATAATGCTTGGTTAGAATTTGTTTCATCTGGAAAAATAGTAATTCATTATTTCTTGTAAAATTAGGTAATAATTCAAATGATAAAAGCCTGATTTTCAAACAATCACGCGTATTGTTCGGCGAATAAATTAGAAACAAATACAAATTGTCGTTGTATTGGTAACTAAAGTATTTAAACTAAATGTAAGAATAAAAATTCTTGTTCCCTTCGTAGAAAAATAGAAAAAACGTAACTACATGTATTTCCTACTGTAAAAATTTACTTGGTTTCCAATACACGTGCGATCTGGTACGTTCTAGCGGACAATTTTCGCATTGACACGAGCCATTAACGAGAGAAGAATTCACAACAATACAAGCTATAGCTCAAACCTAGGCTTGTCTGAGCCCGGGATCAAAACCGTTATGGCAAATGGTCATGAAGTCGAGATCATCTCGGGTTCAAGTCCGGCTTATCTGAACTCGGATTCAACTTGTTTTTACCGTTTGAGCCAAGCAGTAGCCTGCAAGCGGGCATAAGTTAATTTTGATGCAAAACAATGGATGTCAGAAAGGTGCGAACCCTTTTGCTCGAGTGAATGCAGTAAAATTTGACCACGGGACTGAGATTGCTGCTCGAGCCATCGAGAAATCGCGCGTTCGAGTAAGTGCATTAATAACCAACATGAAAATAGAGTAAGACGCGTCTGGACCGGAAGCGAGCTCGAGGTTTCGCATGAATTCGAGTTTTCGGCCTCTCGAGGTAACACGAGACCACTGTATAAATTAATCGTGATACAAAAATATTCAACTAGAAAAAAATTACCATTAGCAAATTTAGTGTAGTACATATTAAGCAGTCCTATTATACGGGTCTAGAGGAACAAAACGCTCGCGAGTGTCGCGATCTTTAAAGACGCTTTAGATACGTTTAGCTAAGTAATGTAAGGTATCATTTCCAGGGCGCTCGATAGCGTTTTGTTATTATGAACGTACGGCTAATTAGTTGTATGATCTTTCCATTTTCTAACCAAAGAACAGCTTATTGTATAGATATGTCTAGTAATTTGAATAGATACACACTTTGACAAAAAAGTCGAGATGTAGAGCGAGAGCTAAAGAGATATAGAAATTATTTTTCGTGTTTAAAATTAAGACATGTACAATCCAAATAGAAAAAAAGAAGACATTTTCTAAGTAAGTAAAGAACCATAGATCCTACATGCAGAACGGCTTACCTCTAGCTGTGATAACGTAGGTAGCCTTCTCTGAGATAAGCCGGTGGAGAGAATTTCCAACAGAGGTGAGTTTTTTAGAGCAAGATAAAAAAAAATCCCGCTGAATAAGATTATTAAGACGTCATAAGAAACAATTTTCAATATTTTGAGTGAAAACATTCGACGTCGCCAAGGCTACTCGTTTTAAGCCAATGCAAAACCATCTTCGTTTCCTCATTAAGATATCTTAAGATTCTTAATAAGCCGCTTAAAAATCTTAATCTAAAAAACGCTACATCTTAAAATTCTTAATAAGATTCTTAAGAATCTTAATCTAAGAAACGCACCTCTGCTCTTCAGAGAGAGGGGCACGTGATATAGAGGATAATAGCTTGTTTCGGTGTAAGATCGATTGATATTCATTGAGTGAACAACAAAAGCTATATTTTCACGAGTGGTGAAGCCACGAGTGAAAATATAGCTTTTGTTGTTCACGAAATGAAATATTAATCGATCTTACTCGAAAAACAAACAATTATTCTATTTCTTTAATGCAAAAATGAGACAAAATGGGAAATCTAGGACATATTTTCGTAAAGCGCGTCATTTTGCGCGAGATTGCTATGCAACGTTCATTGTGACGTCACTTATTTCGCCCCGCATAGATGACGTCAGATAGGATGAAATGCACAAAAGCAGGGTATAAGTTTTTGATAATTTCACTGCTTTTGCGGTGAGTTTATCAAGTGATAATCTACCGTTATTTCTTGATAAACCACCAAAAAGCATTAAAGAAAGAAGCTAGGTTACACTACCTCGCACCCTTCAAACGTCGTTGCTTTTGGGCATTAGATTTCAGTCTTTGGTATCTTCTTGCATATATTTTAGTTTTAGTTAGTTACGCAGTAATGAATATATTTGATCCGTTCACAGGAAAAACTGCGTAAATGACAATAAATTTACAATAAACATAAAAACTTATTTAAAAAAAAATACGCGCATGTAGTTGTTATTCGCAAAGCAAGATAAATGTGCTGATATAAAAAAAAAAATCTGATTGCGTTACTATTTTCCCACATTCCAATTTTTTAAAGTATAAAAGAGGGAAAACATTGAGAAAAAAGAAGAAATGTCTCCCTTTTTCTCGTTGTTTTTTTTTTTCTTAATATTTTGCAGTCTATTTTCAATTTTAACATACATTGTATTAACATCTGTAAATGTTTTGAAAATTGGATCAGTCTAAAATTCTATATTTTGTAGTATCTAGGTATAGTGACAACTGCTACTTTTGTCATGTAAAATGCCTGTCATTCTCTTATGTGCACCGAAAGTTTAACCTTTGTTATGACGTTGATAATTTCACATTATCGAAATATTATGCCAAAGTATTGATCGTCATCTCAACGGGACCCAGTATACATGTATATGACGTCATAACGCTGACAGGCAACCACGTTCGAAACGACGTGCTTTCAGAATATATTTCTAAAAAATTATAATTAGTCATTTAATTTATTTATTTATGTATTTTTGCATTAATGAAATAGAATAATAGTTCGTTATTTTTGTCAGATCGATAAATCTTTCATTTTGTGAACAACAAAAGAAATAATTTCACTAGCTGCCCCGTCACTTGCAAATATAAGTTTGTTTTTGTTCACTCAATGAAAGGACACCCGATCTTTCCTCTATATAACGCCTGGTTGTGCGAAGTAAATGTTCACGCGAGTGCGTCAAAAGTACCTCATACGAAAGGGTATTTTTAAAAAATCATACAAATTGCATAAAGAATTAATGGTATTTTTGCATAATCCATAAAAGTTTCGTAAGACACCAAATGGGCCTGCGTCGACCCATATATTGTTAAGTTTTACATGTGACTTTAATCCTTTAAGAAATATCGGTGATATGTAACATAAAATGCTATATTAATGTACTATGCTTTAATTTTTGGCACCAATACACTCATCGATAGACCAGGGGCATATTGTTTTTGCCCTGTATGTTTTTTCTGTTTGCAATTGACATTGACCACAACTTTTGATTTGTTAAGTGATAAAGCCTTCATATTTCGTAACAATATTTGGACGCAGATGAAATGAATAACAAATTTTTAAATTTCTTTTCATGCTATTTATGTTTATGTTTGAAAATATAATGGAATCTCCTCTCACAGTCTCACACAAGCACGAACAATTGTTTTTTATATTGTTTCTTCTGCTTCATGACTAGATGCCCAGCCCTGCGTTCAGGATGAAAACGTTAGCGAAGCGCTTTCGAAATAATTCCTCGCTTTGCACATATGTGCACCTACAAAGCGGGGTATCAACTCAAACCGCTCGCGAAACGTTTTTTTACATCCTGAACACAGGGCTGTAAAAATTAGCGATAAACTATCAAATCAACACATATAGTGCGGTTTTATGTACTTAAATCTGACCCCTGCTATTTAGATGAATTAAAATCTGATTATTCCTACTCGGCTTTGCACGTGGTCTTCATAGGAATGAATAACAAACTATATTGAATGTATTATACATTTTGTTAATTGATAAAATATATCGGTAATTGGTATTTAAGCATTTTTTCCACAGAGGTCAAAGTCGGGTCAAATTAACCAGGCTATACCTGTAATTTGTACAGTATAATGGAACGTCCATGATTGGTCGCCACTTGCCGCAGTATTATCGGAATTGTATTCATTGACTTAATTATCTAATCTGCATAAAAGTCAGGTTTAAGTCAATATGTCCTCGCTATACCAACTTTAAAGTTATCATTCAAAATCAAGGTCATTTTTCAAGGTCAAATATGTGTATTTTTTTTTACTTTAACACCGACAATTACCTTGCAATGGTAAGTGATGCAGACTTCTTGTCATAAGTGCATTTTTTGTGTCACATCCTCTTTATTCCAAAGTCAAAATCCTCAATCAAGGTCAAGGTCATATTTTCAAGGTCACTTAATTTTGACATCATAAAAACTTCAACATTGGCCATATTTTTGAAATGGTAACTGATATCGCCTTAATATCTCACATGGCTATATTGTGACAAAACCTTTCTGTAGGTACCAACTTTCAAGTCACCACTCATGTTCAAGATCATTAATTTACAAGGTCAAATATGATAAGTGATGCAGACTTAAAATTTCCCATGTGTATTGTATCCGAGAATGCCTTTCAGTTGATGCCAAAGTCAATGTCAACAGGCAAGGTCAAGATTATTCTTTCAAGGTTACTTAATTAAAAAAAACTCATTAAATAGTAAATTTGGAATGGTGATTGTGCCTTCATGATTCACAAATCTATTTCTTGCGCGAGACCTTTCGTTAGGTACCAGCTTTATGGTCATTAATCAGGATCAATGTCATTTTCAAGGTCAAATACGAGGATGGATCAAAAAGTACGTGGACTTTTACTTTAACTTTAGAATTTCCCGACAGAATTAAATGAAATTTTGTACACATTTCAAACCATTTAATGTTGACATAAAACTAAATTTACAAGAGCCTGCTATGAATATGATACAAAAATCCAAAGTTTGATATTCCTGGGTAGGTGCCACCGGCGCAACCCATTCTGTAACGTTACTTCCTAGTGTTACTACCCGTAATTGTCCCCTCAATTTGGGCCAAACCCTTCCAAACTTAGCCTATTTACGTGTTAACGCAATCAGTAAGGATGTTTAAAAATTTAAGCATAATCCATTCGGTGTTTTCGGTTAAAAAATCGGTAATCTAAGGACACGCGTCAATTTTTGAACTTCGAAACGACGGCAACGGCGCAGCAATAGACAACCGGGCAATAATAAAGTTCTACTGGACCTACGGAAAACCTAGTCGAGAGGTTAGAATGATGAAATATGGTAAACTGTCTACAAATAAAAGCAGATGCCTTCTTTTTAAATGGTTTAAAGGTTTGTTTACGAATGGAGAGCGTTTTTGACACTCAGAGAATGGAAAACGTCTCCTCGACGTTTGATCTGTAATTGTCACAGACCAACAGTTCAGTATCTTAAAGACACATTACACATTTAAGTTCATCATTTTGGATCAGATGGATATGAAAATAGTACTTATCCAAAGGATAAGCGATACAGAAATTGTGTTTGTTGTTGTGTTTAGTATTTTAACCCTTTGCTGTTTAATCCCTGCTTTTTACGTGCCTGTGATTTTATGATTGAGAAAACATTGTGAAAAAAGAAGAAATTGCTTCTGACAAGCAATTTCATCTTTTCCCACATTATTTTCTACCCTACTGAATGGTTATTTTTCAAATTAAATCAACTTTAAATTTTTGTCCACAAATTCTTTGAATTTGGACAGGTCCATAATTTTGTAAAACAGGAAAGGGTTAAAAAGTGCTGACTTTCAACAGAAGTTATCAATACCGTTGACGTCGTTACCGTGCGCCGGTACCAAATGACTACATGTTTTAGAATGGTTCCTACAGGTGTCCAACTAAGTGGATTTCAGCCAAAGTTAGATGAAAAGAAGAAAAATGTCGCAATTTAATTACAGTGTAGTTTTCTTTTCAAAGTCTGTGAAATCAAAATTTCTGTTGCGAAAGTCTACGTAGTTTTTTATTCACCCTCGTGTGTGTAAAATTCATACTTTAACATAACTTTTCAATGCATTTGTTACAAAATTTTAAATTCGACAGAATAAGGGTTAAACATTAAAAAAAGAGAGGCCATTTACTGTATAACAAGGCTGGATAGTAGCAGTAAATCAGTGTCAGACTCATTATTCTTTGTCTATAGATTGATATTATCATCACAGAAGCATGTGCGAAATTTCAGAGCAATCGGATAGGTAGAAACAGAGATACACAACAGTTGCACGTAAAACCTTAATCAAAGCATTACGCCGACGCCGACACCGAGGCCGACGCCCTGGTGATAGCCGCCCTATTCTACAATGCTAAATGTCTGTGATCAAAATTGAATGCGGCGACCGCAAGGTTTGTGGTAGATTTGTGGTAGAAACACGAGACATTGTTTTTTTATATGTTACCATCAAGCACTCAGTATAGTCGAGATTTGCTGTCCTCCGCCAGTTTTTTTTTTTTTTTTAATTCTATTTTATTTCCGAAATCCATATAAAAAATGAAGGACAGCGGTCCACACATTTCGTGCAGCAATTTCAATGTTCGCCTTGCTGTTTAGTAAGTGGCCTTCCGCCTTTTTTACTATTGTTATTTTTTTAATGTTTTAACCCTTTTTCTGCTGAAAACTAAATTTTTTTTAAAATGCATCGGTATTTTTCCTGCAGTCTCGATGGGCTTAGATCAGACTCCCAGGCTGATCCTAATCTACACTGTCTACCAAAGCTTTGTGAACAGCAGGATTATGGCCTGAACAATAAGAGAAGGTTTCAAGTCTACTTACCCCTTCTAAAGGGGCGTTTTAATCTATCCGTTTTGGAAAGATTATAGTCCATGATAGTCTCAGTGGGAGATTGAACGCAAGACATTCCAATGATGCGCAGTTAGATCATTGTGCGCATTCTAGAATAAATGAAGAAAATGTAAATTAACCATCGTCTTACCTCTGTGGAATATAAAACGTCTTGAATTCTGATTTTGAGGTTTCGAATGCACGTAAACCTTTATATAGGAAATAACAGTGTGTAGACTAGTCGCGATGTTATTTCGAGGTGTGGGTACAAAATTATTGTAAGTGCCAATTAAATATATATAATTGCAGTGACGGGTCATTGCTAACCTTTTGTAAGTACATATACAATTGCTTATGTACTTACAAAGGGTTAGCAATGACCCATCTCTGCATTTTTAAATACCATGATACAAGAAACTGAATTCAAGTTTAGATGAACTTGGTAATACGCCGAATTCCCATGCCACGGCTTGATAAATTGCCCAATGTTCATATATTTGTACTGAGATTAACAAAGCTTACACGGATACACACGGACTTACCCGAGTGTGAATCCACGTTCAAATGTAGATTAAGACTCAAAAATATTTAATGAAGAAAAAAGCCAAACATTCTTCGCTCAGAAAGAAATCGAAATTGATATTCTACGTAAAGAAAGAACTCAAATATTCTTTTCGGATAGAAGACAGTATATCTGTATATCTGTTTCTTGAAACTGAAATTAGGCAACCAACTTCCTGCACTCAATATAAACCTCGGTTAAAAAAACACGCACAAGGCCGTGTTATTTTAAAGCCAAAATATATAGAGGATAATCGTTTGTTTCAGTGTAAGATCGATTTTTATTTCATTGAGTGAACAACAAAAGTTATATATTCATGAGTGGCGGAGCCACGAGTGAAAATATAGCATTTGTTGTTCACTCAATGAAATATTAATCGATCTTACACGAAAAACAAACGATTATTCTATTTCTTTAAAGCAAAAATGAGACAAAATGTGAAATTTCTAGGACATATTTACGTAAAGCGCGTCATTTTGCGCGTGATTGCTATGCAACGTTCATTGTGACGTCACTTATTTCGCCCCGCATAGATGACGTCAGATAGGATGAAATGCACAAAAGCAGGGTATAAGTTTTTGATAATTTCACTGCTTTTGCGGTGAGTTTATCAAGTGATAATCTATCGTTATTTCTCGATAAACCACCGAAAAGCATTAAAGAAAATGATTTAATAGAGAATAAAAATTTCTAGAACAACTGCACAGTCTAGCCAGAGTCTTCACTATGCACTCTGTACATAGATAAGGTATTAAACCCTCTTCTGAAGTTCATCCTATATTCTAATTGGAATTGGCGACTTCAAAGACTGTACACTATTTGTGCCTGGACCACATTTGAAATTGTTGAAAATGCCTCGCACTTGCTCAAATAAGAAAAATTAATACGTAGGGCATTAGTATTTCAAGTTTTCCCTATTTCTACCTTATAAGTGTATTGTTATGTCATCTTAGAAAGTTAAACATAGGAACTTAAATACGCTATTTGTTGTATGAATTGAGTATCAGTCATTTCAATGCTACATTCAATCATACTATAATTGACATTTATGGGTTTAAATCACCATTTGTTCGAATAGAACTGGGTACGAATTCCGGAGGCTACGCGATTTCGTCACGAGATCCTACGAGACAGTGATGAATCGCAAAGTAAATATGGCCGTTGTTCGGATTTTGTTGTTATCGGTAAATTATAAATGTTTATAAAAATGGATACATCACTTTGACACCTTTTATATTTTCCTTATCGGGTATTTAAGTAAGGGTATTATAGAGACCGGATAAGCCGAAGCAATTTCTGTCTGAAAACTTTATAAGAGCCGTATTCTGGTGTCAAATTTGACCTTCCAACCCATTTCCATATTTGAACATCTGTTGCGTCATTGTTACACAAAACTGTCCATTAGATATGTTCCTTCTTTAGGAGAAAACACAATGCACATTTCTTTAAAAATGCGGATGTAAAAAGCTATTTTCCCTTGATGTAATACAAGCTACTCTATATACGTAATACTAGGTATTTTAAAAGATTTTAAGGCACATCCGTCACTTGGGACCAAGTGGTTACAGTTAAGGTTTTATGATAGATTCTTTCAGCACACGAAACTGTAAAACGCTGGTGGTAGACAAGCATTGACGAGGGATTCTTAAATTATCCCTATCTAATATTCTCACGGGCCTGATTGTTTATCCTTTTTAAGTTGTACTAACGACGGTTAAGATAAAGGACCATCTGGAAACTCTTTGGAATTAGCATTTGAAAAGAAAATTGGTTTCGGTATAGGGCTACCGAAGACCGCTTTTGATTTTTTTTTTCAACAGGAAGTTTGAATTATCAGTCTATATTCAGAAAATCAGCCGAGTGCAAAAAGTCTCGGTGATAACTAAAATACGGAACGATCGAATAACGGAACAGCGGAACGGACTCAAATGCTAAACCATCGACCATCGTCAGCCTGTGCAATATGCAAAAGCTGACCAAGGTCAACATTTTACTAGGATGTCCCCTTTTTGCCAGACGGATCACATATTTAACCGTCATCTTCTGAAAGGTAGTGTAAAAGATAGCAATGGGGCACGTATAATGTGACGATGGCCCTTTTTTATGTCACATGCCATATATTTGTTAAGCTGAATATACCTCGACGTGTTAGCAAACTGCCTTGTTGCATGTCAATGGCTTGGCCGGCAAATTGTCGGTTTAAAGGTCATTTTGTTCTTACACAACTATTTAGCGTCTACAATTAGACATGTTAGATAGACAATGCCAATGCCTAAAGCATAATAATGATGCATTTTCTAATTAATTCATCAAGGTGTTGTTAGTTCTCACTGGCTATCACAACAAGAAGGTTTGACCGAGTTCGCGTGCTAGTAATTATTTGCAATTGTCATGAAACGAAGTCTGCATTGACCTGATATCACTTGCCCGATAACATGAAATGATATCAAGAACAATTTGCATATTTATGACCCTAACCAGAACCATTTTCTACTGAATTTCTTTGATTTCAAAATTTTCATAGAATTTTAAACCCTGAAAAATAATTGCATAATAAATAGAATAATAAGTTCATGTTTAAAATACCAATAGAATCTGGTCTCGACTTTGAGAAAATATTATGACGAGTCGTTACAAATTCTCCCAACCTTGATCAGATAACATATTATTTTAAAATTTTGAGATCAAAGAAATTTTGAGAATGAGAACAGTTTTATATCTTTTATTCCTAAATCAATGTCTATATATATCCTATATCTCGGACAAAGGAGTTCGTCTGTAGAGACCATTTCCTTACGTATTCATCACAGGGTTTTATGGAAATATAACAAATAGCAAAATCATAGTAAAACAAGTTTTTATTTTAGTTTTACAGACTTACAGGTTAACGACTGTTCTTGATCAACTTACTTAACACGTGTTCTACAACTGCACTGAGAGAAATTGTAAATAATTACCAAATTTTTGATAATTTGAATTAGAAAAAATATGGTTTGATGAGATCTATGTATCGGCAAATCAGAGCCCCCTTTTGAAAAATATGGGTCAAACTATGATTTAGATTGCTTTGTGAATACTGAGACGAAACAGTGAAATTGAGATAAATACATTTTGATTTCTGTAGTTAAACAATGTTTTAGTCTGACATATAAAAAACAGAGTACAAAAGACTCAGTAATTGTGATCTGGGAGGTAGTCGAATATTTGTGAGTCACTGCTTTAGATGTAGCTATTGATAAATAATCTTGTTTTATGAGAATTTAGAGCTATTGTCTGGCTGATGGCAAAGACAGTATTATTTGGAGATCAATTTCAGGTAAGAATTGAAGAAGGGTTTCGAATCTTTCCTGAAGTTAATCCCCAAGGGTTGTATCGAACTCACATTAGATAATTTTGATTAGATAATAATGAAGGACCCGGCTACTTTTTTGTGAGTCTCAGACTCGCAACATCGGTGTCCAATTTGAATCCATGAGTACTTCTAGGCTTATGGTGAGAACACCATGTGTACGCAAAAAGTGGATTGATTATCATTTCGACATGGCTGTGAGCAGTCTTATTGGTAATTTTCTTACATACCAAACTTAGGATAAAGCTGAAGCAAGTGCTGTCATGCAAAAATCTATACTGGCGATTACTTGTCTTAAAAAAAACTTGCACATTTATTTTTTTCGAGCAGTGTTGTGGTATTCTCAAATAATATGGAACTTTCCATTTACAAAGCCGTACCAGACTTGCTCACTGTTATGTAAAGGAGATAGAAATTTCTCGATTGCTTTGTAATAAATTAAGAAAACAAAGACAAATAAATGCAATTGAAGACACTAAAACGATACAAAATGCGAAACTATGTGAAAAATCGCGCGCACAATATAAACCAAAACTCTTACTGTTATATGGCGTTATTACATTTAAGTCATGGGAATGTTTGAATTTGGAAATGTAACTGGCGCATGCAATGTAATATTACATAATAACTAGAACACTGTACGTAACAACAATTCGTAAAAGCACAAGTATGGCGAATTATGAACTTTCGGTTGCGTTCGTACACTACACTTTTCGCACTATAAATATGTAACATGAACTCGAATCATTCCGCACTAAAATAAGAACTTTGCATTGAATACAGTTTATCTATTGGATTTATAACGTTATTACAATGAGATCCCCCGTTCGTTTGTCTGTCTGAACCGGCCAATATGCGGTCAATCGAGTCCATTTTCTCGTCTAAATTAACTGAACCGTCACTAAACACATTGTTGGACATAGACTGGCTTCCCGAAAACACCGAATCTGAAATTGACAAAAATGACTACTTTAAAAAAAAGTCGAAAAAAATATCAATAGTCATATCCGACAAGATTACCAAAAGGCACTATTGCCGAAATTTTTACTGTAATTAGGGAAATTAAGCTTTGTGGACGGCGACAATATTATATAAGAATTGAGAGAAAATAGATAATTGTATTAAAAAAGACTTACTAGCGGAAAAATCCTACCCATATGTTCAATTTTAGTCAGGCTAGTCGTGACTCTGACAAATCCATAGAAGAACTGTTTGTTGTGGGTAGCAGTTATGTGATTTCCAAACTAAATCGAATGAATGGGAGAAGCGACTTTTGAATGAAATCAACGGGAGGCAATCCAATTTCGCTAAATTAGCGATATTTTTACACCCCTGTATAAAAATCTACGTACTTATGTGTTTGAGTGTCTTCAAGGACCAATTTAACATTTTAAAACCCACACCAGCCAATAAAATCATTGAAAGATTTTATCCAATTGAAAGATATGCCCATCCATTTGATGTTTTCGATTTTTTTTCTTAAAAAATGGAGTGTTTCTGAAAGGTTTGGGTGAGTGTTTGGAATGAATGAATGGAG
The DNA here is from genome assembly GCA_948146395.1 of Fragum whitleyi. NCBI lineage: Eukaryota > Metazoa > Mollusca > Bivalvia > Cardiida > Cardiidae > Fragum > Fragum whitleyi. Next base: position 71,970,923 of record OX411543.1, on the reverse strand, counting down.
CGCCGGCGATTTAGAATGGTTTTGATTTAGAATGGTTTTGATCGCGGCAAATGTCAATTTCACGATGTCACATGTCACCAACTGGTGTGGTTCTGTTTATAGTGTTAGGGTAGCTTTATTATCCAAGATTAATGCCCTGGCAGGGCGGAGCCTAAGTAACGTGTCGTTGCACTTAAGGTTAAGGGAAATCAGCTTTTATCTAAAATAACCTTCTTCTAAAGAGAGTCAGCATAAATATCTCGAGACCTTAAATCGTAGATTGGTAACCAAATCCTTGTAACTTCAGCTTAATCAAGCTGAAGTTACGAGGCCTTGGTAACCAAACGATGAAATGTGTTCACTCTCCCAAAGCACGTGAATCCTTTAGGTTTTAGGAAACAGTTATTTGCACGCGTTCACGATGATAACCGACTAAAATTTGAAAGAACCCAAACTATTGAATAGTAAACTCGCCAAAATACGTCACGGTTAAGCCCCGCCCTGCCAGTTCATTAATTACGCAGAATACCTGACCGATCTGTATCAAAACTGTTGATTTGTTCTGTAAATGTTTGATGACTGTCGTTTATTGGCTGTAAACCTGTAAAATAAAACGTACAAATTGTTGACCAATGAACCTTATCTCTGTAACTTTCTGATACTTTTGCAAGGGATGAAAGGTCAGATTTAAAAAGGAGAGATAGGAAATAATAGCGTAGTAAACATTGACCTTGACATTATCTCGGTTGTTTTTGAAGATTTCCTTTTTGAAACTTGGCGACAATGGCGAGTGTGTTTATATCACGAGAGTTATTCAGACTATCGAGGGGGATAAGTCTTCGAGTGTTTTTGTAAGAATTATGTGCCTTTTTTCTTTTATTTATTTGTATTATCCTTGAATTATTAACATTATCCAGCACCTGCAGCCGAGGGTCAACATCTGCACGCGTCGCTTTTTTGTACATGAACAATGATAGGTATAATTTGTTAAAGTAAAAATGATATTTCTCAAGGAAAATACATGGGATTAGATTTTGATCCCAAGCAAAAGCTGAATAGTATATATTAAAATATGGAATATTAATCATCTTTTACAATTACTAATTAAGCATGCACGTAATTCGATTAGTAAACTTAAGTACATTTTTCTGAGACGGACAATGAAAATGCTATAAACTCTTACACTTTTATAACTACGTTTTTAATTAAATCTATAAAAAAAGGGTTATCAGAAGAATTGCTATCATACTCTTTCTAATACATTGTAAAATTGATGAAGCCTTTTTCTTTGGCTTTATCTTTATTTTAAAGGCAAATGAGGCTGTTATAAATCCATGCAATATTCATTTCTTATCACTAATGCTTGTGTTCATATTTTCATTTCTTGAAATGCCATTGAACAATTTGAGTCACATTAACAGAACAGCAATTTCACTGGTTAAGAAAATTATGCATTTTTCATCCTGATTTGGATGACAAAATGATCAATATTCCAAAAACCTTGCACATTCTTATCAACAAAATATTAAAAAATTGTTAGACTTACAGGAAATAATAATATCACAATCTGACGAAGACAAACATAAACCTACCATTCGTATCATTTTGTCCGATATAACTACAATCTGACTCGCTGTCCTCGTCTTTCTTTTCACCGGAAGTTTTACTTTTGGATTTCTCGGAACTTCCGTCGCCTTCTTTCTTGTTTTTACCGCCATCTTGGTTTTGTCGTCTTGCTATCTTTTTTACCTGGAGAAGGAGGAATCAATTAGATTGTACTCAACATTGAAAAATGAAGAAAAAAGTATTGGTTTCAGAAAACTGATTAAAAGCTGCAATAATTCAAGTTACCTGAGCATTTTATGTAATAAGAAGGTAATCATTTAAAATGAATATTTCATATTTCTACTACTCTCAAGAGTTTGCCAAAATTCTATCAGAATGAGACAAACTTTTAACAGGACCATTTGGGAAGTACAAGAAGTATCAGTCTGGTAGGTCTGCGCTCCTTGTGCAATCTGACAAGGCTTGAAATTGTTCGGTCCTAGAAGATAGTTTGAATCCAGAAAGATTTTCTATCAGTCTTGTTTTCGTCGATGTTTCTTACAGAAATGCAAGTTTCTAAAAATAACCGCATTATGTCATTATTCTAAAAAATATCCATGTGATATCATAAAAAATATCATGTGGGATGTAATCACACGGATATAAGTACATTTATAAGATAAAGTCAATTCTCATTACTGTCTCGTAATTATATTTTAGCGTTCCTATTTCGGCCTTTTCGTGTGACGTTCATTTATCTCAAAGACCTTTTTATAAGAAAAGAAGTTGAAGCATCACCTTTTCTTTCATTCCAAACTTCGTAATATATCAAACATGACCTAACGTTAGCCAAGTTTTAATCACATGGCTTTAACCCAATTCTTCATTGACAAAACAAAAATTTAAAACTTCAATAGGGTAAGGGGTCCGTTTTACTAAAAGTCTTACGAAAAAACTGATCGTAAGTCTAAATCACAATTCATACCTTTTTTTCTTTTCTTTTTTTCTTTTATTAATTTTTGGATTTTGTCTGGCAATATCTCATTGGAATCGTTTTCTAAAGACGATTCCAATGTGATGATGCATGGCAGAATTCCATATTTTGTTACTACTGTAGAAGCAACCCTATTTTTTAATTTACGCAAAAAAATGATCGTAAGATGTTTAGTAAAACGGATCGCAGAAGTCACGTATCTTACCTTAGCCCGTTGATTCTGGAACCAGACTTGCACCACCCGTACACTGAGACCCGTCTCTGCCGCCAGACTCTCTCGGACTTTACGGCAAGGTTTGGGGTTCATCTCAAAAGCGCTTTTAAACTTCCGTCTTTGACTGGTTGTGAGAATAGTTCGAGGTCTTTTTGGAGGTTTACCTGAGTCGCTATCTTCGTCATAGCTGTCACTGTCGTCGCCTGTAAATAAAGAGGTAAAAGGACATCCTTGAATGATTGATTGGTTGATTGATTGGTTGATTGATTGATTGAATGGAGTTAAACGTCGCTTTCAACATTTTTTCAGTTATATCGCGGCGGCTGGAGCACCTAACAATGTATTCCTTGTATTTCTATCACCAGTAAAACCATCACATCCTGTCCTTGCCTCCAGCTGCTATCTCAAAAAGGTCTACGATTATCAACCCATTGGTGAGAGACATCCTTGAATGAGTTCGGTGTGTGAATTAGACGGAATAAACATGATGGACGGAGCATTGGATAGATTTGTCAAAAGACGGAGTGGATGATTGGTTTCACAGTCTTTTTAACCATCATTTGGGAAATACGTCCTTTCAATTTATACTTATCCACATTGACTCTGTTTCCTGGATAAATCATTAACTGAGATCGGGACCACGGACATCATAAGAGTTGACGTTGTCAAGTTATTACCTTAGTTTAATTAAGAAAAATAATTGAGACTGTGCGTGAGATTTACAACAGTTTGATATATGTTTATAGCAAAGACTCTGATCAGCCTGTGCATCCGCACAGTCTGACCAGAATCTTCAATGTGCATTTAGTAAATAGTTAAGGTCTCAAAGTACTCGTAAACCACCAGGTAACATTACATTTACAGTATGCCTACGCTGCTCTGTGTTTGCACCTCACGCACATTTAAAATTGTTGGAAATATCACGCACAAGCTCAATTAACTTACTTTTAGGACTATAAGCCATCATACTGAGTTCCTTCTCGAAGTCCAGCCGGCAGAACACCTGTCCATGTTTGACCACGAACTCGTCACCTTTCTGTAGCGGATGACCGCAAGCTACACATATGAAACATTGGATATGGTAGACGTGGTCCAGGGCGCGCATCACCAGCTGGTTTGGAGGGACTATTTGTTGTAAACATGCGCTGCACTTCGCCCGGTAAATTCTGCAAATAGAGAGACCAAATTACATTAAAACAATGTCTACTCTATCTTGTATATTAATAAAAAAAACACATTTTTTTTAAAAATGGACTAATGACTATTAAAGTGACGTAAGAAATATGTCTGGTTCCCTTGTAAATGCGCATAAGTCAGAAGTATAATAATAATAATAATAATAATAATAATAAATTCTTTATTTAGAGAAGGTAGCACATTAAGCTTACAACATACATTGATCAAACAGATAAATGGATGAAAACTTATTTTCAATGAGGCCCTCTATAAAACAAAATCAAGCAAACAATAGGAATTGAAAATGAAATGAAAATACATTTGATTTGCAAATATACATAAGTATGCGGTTCTGAAAAGCTGCTATCAATTTTAATGATATATTTTTTCGTTACGGGTCCAAATTTCATCGTTTATTCTTTTTATTAGACTTTGACAAATTCATATTTGGAAAATGATGATTTAGAAAGTTTAAAATTTGAAAGTTATTTATTTATTTCATTTTTCAATGTAATTTTTTTCCAAGTATAGGTAATACAGTCAGCTCTGCGTTCAGGATGACGAAATGAACCAAGCTTTTTGCAAATTAAACCCCGCTTTGCACGCAAGTGCGCGTGCAAAGCGGGGTATAATTTGCAAACGGCTTGTACCGTTTTGTCATCCTGATCGTGGTCCTGACTGGTCTTTATTTATACTAAAACAGTTCATTAAACGATCCCTTAAGGATGCATTAAGGGTTAATGCCAATATTTACGTAGCAGACGAGATATTAAAAATCGCTCTCAACATTATTAAGCAATAAATCTTGCAGAGTCTCGGGAAAATTTGTGGAAAATTATTCTGCGGAGCTAGAAAGATATTAACTGGCAATAATCTCCGTATTGAAAAACCGAACCCAAACATTAGAAAGGAAGAATTTCCTTGATATTTCTTCGAATTCTCTTTCTTAGAAATACAATCCATCACATTTGCATTTAGAAACAATTAATAATTCAAAAAACTTCGCGATTGAAAGTATAGTTTTCACTCTGCGAACCCATTTTGATAAAAAAAAAATCGGTGACTGAAATTGTTTTGTGTATACTTGTATGTCGTACATCTCAATGAATTAAACAATTTTTGTAAAATTCTTATCTTTTTACAAATTTATGTCACACAAGGAAAGGGTGGATTGAAAAGCAGAAATAATCGTCATACATGTACGTATTTTTCTATTCCTATTAACCAATTTCCAAGCCTTATTGTGTCCTTGTTTTCTATCATTACGTTGGTTCAATTTCTCGACTTATTTATTTTTCAATTCACATTTGATTGAACTTTAAATAAACCATAATGGGTTGCAGCAAGAATTTGTTGTTCATTTAAAGAATTAAGATAGAATCTCTTTTCTTCTTTTTCTTATTCTTATACCCATGGAGGTATATAACAAAAAACCTATTTACGCTGTATCAATAAGCAAAGTTTGTTAATTTATAAGTGTGATTGGATTTTTAGTTTCACATCTCCACGAATTTATATCAAATGTATTTGATATTAAACTTGTAAACATTTCACTATGTTTAAAGATACAAGATATTCTTTTTGGAAACTACTTTGTTCACAATCTTATAAAATATTCTGCGTAATTTATGAACTGGCAGGGCGGAGCTTAACCGTGGCGTAATTTGGCGAGTTTACTTTTCAATAGTTTGGGTTCTTTCAAATTTAAGTCGGTAATCATCGTTAACGCGTTCAAATAACTGTATCCTAAAACCTAAAGGATTCACTTGCTTTGAGAGAGTGAAAACATTTTATCGATTGGTTACCAAGGCCTCGTAACTTCAGCTTGATTAAGCTGAAGTTACGAGGATTTGGTTACCAATCTACGATTAAAGGTCTCGAGTTATTTATGTCGACTCTCTTTATAAGTAGGTTATTTTAGATAAAAGCTGATATCCCTTAACCTTAAGTGCAACGACCCGTTACTTAGGCTCCGCCCTGCCAGGGCATTAATAATGGATAATAGATGCGTACCAAAATGTTTTTTCAATGAAGAATGAAAACAAGTTTTCTGCCAACTAGATAGCACAGAATGAAAAATAAATCATATACTTGTACAGTTGTGGCCGGGTTGAGTATAAGGGGTGTTTGTACTGTCTTGCCGTACAAGCTAGCTTTTATAGCGACGTGGTAGAGCACTTGCTTTGGGACACAGAGGTCCCGGGTTCGAATCCCAGCGGAGTCGAATAATTTATATGCGGGTTACACAGTCATAATGGATTAATGGTTCAAACTTCTTAGACAGGCCTAAATTTTCAATGCATCTTAGGAATAAATGCGGTGAAAGCGACTATCAATTTTAAAATTGATTAACGTAAAAGAGTATATTTTCTTCTAATTTCATAGATTTGATCAAAATCGTATTGTTTCTGACGCAAATAAAACTACACTTGTTACTATGATCTAAGGTATACATGTATACGATCACCATCTTGATAGCGGATTATTAAAATATTCAACTTTAACATAACATAACATTACATTTATTTTCATATGAATAAGGCCACCGGCCCAGGATATAGAGGCAATTGAATGGGTGGTCATCGAATACCGTATTTATTTAACGAGTCATCTTAAGCCGATATAAAAAAAAACTCGGCAAATATCTGTTTTAGATGACGAGTTTAATAAATTTTGTATCTTATGAGCACACATTTTAAATTCTATTTATAATATGACCTTCAATTGTGATAAAACCAGGAATCGTATTTCTGTGTAAATCATATGACCGAATCATTTAGTTTTTACTTATTCATTTAGTTCGATTGCGGAAGCTTAAGCTAAGAGAGTCGCTCTCGTACACTCAATCCAGATTTTTTCGCGTCCCTCAGAGAGAGACAGTGATTTTAACCCACTGTTACCCAATTCTACAGATTTGTACTGGAACTAGCTATGAGAATTTTGTCCATAAAATTAAATGAGTCCTAAGTTCAGGATGATGAAGCTCACACGAGCGCATCAGAAACGGTACCCTGCATTACCCATTTCAAGCATATCTGATGCTGGTTACAAAATAACAGGGGAAGACGTTGATGTCTTGAACGCAGACCTGCTCGATATTAAAGAAGCAGCAGAATAAGATATCACGCGAAAAGTGAGCATCATAACGTTTCTGTTCAACATTTTTAAAGTTCGTCTTGGAAACAATTCCGAAAAACATGTTTGCATTATCCTCTTTCAAATAAGCTATAATCCATGATTAATGCCCTGGCAGGGCTTAGCCAAAGTAACGGGTCGTTGCACTTTAGGCTAAGGTATTATCCATGATAACTCGAGACCTTAAATCGTAGATTGGTAACCAAATCCTCGTAACTTCAGCTTAATCAAGCTGAAGTTACGAGGCCTTGGTAACCAAACGATGAAATGTGTTCACTCTCTCAAAGCACGTGAATCCTTTAGGTTTTAGGATACAGTTATTTGCACGCGTTAACGATGATTATTGACTAAAATTTGAAGACCCGTAGTATTGAAAAGTAAACTCGACAAATTACGTCACGGTTAAGCCCGGCCCTGCCAGTTCATTAATTACGCAGAATACCAATAAAGTAATCATCAAAAACCAACAAAGCAACAAGAAAAAAAAAACTAAAAAAAAATATATACTCAGTTCCAAAGGAAAGTGTGCACTTTCAAAATTCGAATATCTCAAAACTTACTCAATTTAGCTTCACAAAATTTTGCATGACAAACCTCAACACTATTTACCATCGTTACTTTGAGAAATAAGGCATACAGAACTTATTGACTTAAGGCTAGTAAAGGATCTTTGATTTTGAGTGATTTGCTTTTGTATCCCACAGTTGATGAATAACGTTTTTGGAAACGAATTCAGTTCAATTTCTGTGACCTATCGTATAATAAATTCACATCTGAATGACAATTGTAAACTATAAAACAACGAAGGTTGACATACAAATTTTGAGTGTGGGGGAAAATTAACCTCACGCGAAGAAAACTTTCCATAAAATGGAATTACCGCTCATACTCCAATATAAATCGTATGTATTCGCTTGGGCTTCCTCTGATCCGTATCAATTAATATTGTATAACGCTTTTGCACCGTTGTATCTGACATAATTGACCAATCAACGTAGCGATTTCTAACGTTGGTGCTGGTGTGACGTCTGTACGTAAACTCAAACTTCTGTTTGGAAATGGTAGGGAGTCCCTAGTCAAACTAGGAAATACCTTAAAAGCCAATTTCTCGTTACCAGAAAAGAAATTCTAGAAGCACCAATCTCAACACTGTGTGAGCTGAAGAATTGCACAGTAAACGCAACTTCTTTTGGGAAATCGGTTTTCATGCCTCGTTTCTAAAGGGTCATATCTAATACATGCAAAAGATTTTACAAGCAAAAGTTCCTCCAACTTTGCAAAAAAATGAGGAAAACAAAAAGTGAAACTGCACACTTTCTTTTGGAACTAAGTATATTTGTTTATCATATAAGACATATATAGGACATATGCACTGACTTGTGGTTCTATAATGCAACGTGTCAAGAACTATTTGAGGCATATTTTTTAATAACAGAGTGTCAAAATTCAAATATGAACGGACAGGTGCGATATTGGCGCAAAAAGCAAATAATGACAAGAGATATTGAAATACGCCGTATTGTTTTACAAATACTTATTGAAAACGTGGCTAATGAATTCGAGAACCAAAATAACTTACGGACTTTTGATGAAAAACATGTTGCACTGAACCCTTTGAACGTTACTTTTAAACAGAATAAGATACGCAAAAAGAGAAAGAAATCAATACTTAGAGTAGATTTACTTCTTTGGTGCATTTTTGACGTTTTTTTTTTTTTTTTTTTATTTTTATTTTTGTAACTATCACTTTTTTAAAACCTTGTTTCGTTTTCATTAGCTAGTTTCAAAGGTTTTAAATCTTTTTCGTGCTTAGCTGAGAATTATCTCTTAAGATTTAGAATTCAAATAAATATATTAACATAATAGACAATTTGCGCTACGGATCTCTTCCAAGTTTCGCTACGGTATGTTACGTGCAGTCACGTGTTGTTGCGTTCATCCCGTTTTATAACGTTTCTCATTTCAGCCGGGATTGCCGTGGCAGATTTTTTTGACAGTTTAAAAAATTGCCCCGGCGGCCACGGCAGTCCCTTTCTGTTACGTTTACTAATCTCGTCGCCCTGTGTTGTTCCACGTTCGTCCCGTTTTAGCCACGGTTGTCTGAAATGAGGCCGCCGTGGTCGCCGGGAACAAAGAGGAAACGCAGCATTACCCTTGCACCTTAGTATAACACTTTCCTGTTTTACAAAATTTTGGACCTGTCCAAATTCAAAGGTTTTGCAGACGAAAATTTAAAGTGGATTTAATTTGAAAAATAACTTTCTGAAGGGTAGAAAATAGTGTGGAAAAAGAAGAATTGCTTGTCATAAGCAATTTCTTCTTTTTTCACAATGTTTTCTAAATCATAAAATCATAGGCACGTAAAAAGCAGGGATTAAACAGGAAAGGGATAAATGCAAAGCGGGGTGACATTTCTCAAACGTTTTGCGAACGTTTTCATCTGGAACATAGGACAGAGCAAGGGCGTAACTCCCATTACGCATATTACGCAAGTGCGTAATAGAAAAAAAACCTCTTTTGTTATGAATTATTATCACATCGAAACTACAGCTGATTCAAGTTGTTTGATGTTCGATGTTTTGATTATTCACGACGCTTAAATCATAAAGGACAGAGGCCATTCATCTTTTGTCACAGTCAACTCATCGTCTTTATTATATATATTTCTTGTTGGTCTGCTGAGTGCGTATATATTTCAAAACCCTAATTACGCCTATGCAGAGTCTCTACTTTACATACTTCCCAGATAGACTGTTCCCTCACCAAGGGTCAAATGCAGCTCGCTTCCGGTATAATCAAAATAATTTGTTTACAATCTATGAATACAAGACTATCGTTTTAAAATAGTTTTTAACTTCTATTTTCTTAAGTAAAGTTTTTTTTGTTTAAAAAAAAAAAAAAAAAAAGACAATAGACATTTTGTCTCTCAGAAATGTATTTTTCCTTGAACCCACCTACCGAGTCACTAAATGATAATATAAAAAAAACGCCCCATCCTTCAACTCACACGCAACTTAGAGAGACATTCCACTGAATTCAAACAAAAATGTTTAGAAAAAAAACTAATATCAATTTTGCTGTTTCAGGGCATATATTTTGCCGGTTTGGTTGCTGTGGTGGGAACATTGAATTAAAACCGTAATGTAATAATTATATTCATAAAAAGCGTATTTATTTCTTGCCATTAAATCAAAGATAACAAATAATGCTACAATAGTATACATTTATTTCAATTGCGAATTGTGTGAACCGTAACAATTTATGCTTGACGTGATTTTCTGCAACTGTATTTCCCAATAATTATGCATTCAAGTTTTAAAGTTTTTTACCCCCCCCCCCCACACACACACACCAAAAAAATAGATAGATAGATAAAAGAATATATATATATGTAGATGTTCGGCGCAAAGTAGGAATCGGTACAATTCCGGAAATGTCCTGCGCAAAGAAGGAATATTGACTTTGTCGGGCATAGTAAGAATTCTTACTTTGCGCAGTACGATTCAAGAATTGTCCGTGCGCAAGGTAGGAATCTGGACAAAGTAAGAATACTTTAGTTGTTTCATCGTTAACTAAGACTTCTTTATCTTTTGTTTGAATTACTCTTTTGATAGTGAACATATATTCGAAGTTTCAAGTGTTTCCATAAAGCCAGATTTGTAAATGTTAGAGTTTTTGGATGAATCCATGGCTTTTATGTTGTTTTTGTGTGTGTATGTTTTTTCTAAATAAAACCGTGAATCTCTGTCTGAGCCCGTGGCTTTTTTAAATTTTCAAAACGTCTGGATTTACTTGCATGTAGCCAAAGTAGGAAATCATACGGTTATTTGATACGATATAGACATATCACTTGCAATTTCACTAAAGCGGATGTAGTTGAAACAAAAAAAAGTTACTGCGTTTTAAATCGGCATTGTTATTTTCTATCAGTAAAATCGAATCAAATATTTCGGTAATTAAAATGTAAATATCAAACACAATGTGTGCTTTTAAAATTTTACTGTCGAAATAATGTTCAATAGGTCCGTGAATTTAAAGAAATTTTGCATAAAACTATCGTTCGTTACGCAAAGAGTAACACAAATTAATAATTTATTCAACGATAAACGATTTACTTGATTTTTTCTGTGGATTAATGTTCAAAGAAAATAAACTAATACAGACGCTTTTCAGGCACAGATACAAACATCGTGAAATTGATAAGGCGAGTGCATTACGAATGTTCCGTTATTTAGGAAAACCCGGCTGAATAAAAATAAAATTGACAGCAGATTTAAAATTCCTTGTGAAAGAAAAAGTACAAGATTTCTAGTTTATTTAAACAAGAAGAAAAAATGCTATTTATTATTAAAATTACTAAAATTATTTCCAAAATGAATTTGATGCTTAAGCTCTGTTTATGAAACCAATTCCCCAACACAGGATTTTTTAAGCAATTATGTGGGTAAACATTTGGGAATAAAGATCGCTTACTTGTTTCAATTTTTCTTTTCCTCTATGTTTTCTACAGTGTTTTGCAGTCTCTTTTCAATTTGAACACACATTGAATTTTTATTTGAAATCGTTTGAATTTGGATTAGTCTAAAATTGTTCGAATATGGGTAAGACAACTGAAATTGCAAAGTGACGTCATTTTTGCAGGTTTTCCCAGATACAGTTAACAACATAGTGAAATTGACAAGGCGAACGATTTTGGAATGATTTTGGAATGAAATTGAATGAGTGTGATGAGTAAGGTTTATCAATAAGTGAAATTAACGGGGGGTAATCCAATATCGCTTATTTTGTTCAGGATGAACAAAATTAGCGATATTCATTACCTCCCTTTAAAAAGATATGCATATACCTTCTATAAATAGCTTCATATTTTCCCAAGAACCAACCAGTAGCTTACAAATTCAATTAATTCAGTGAAATCGCGAATTCTCTAACCATGCTAATTTGAATGTATATGTTGATCTTATTTATTTCTAGTTATTTTGGAGCGTTTTTTTATTCGCGTTTTTTTGCAATTTATAATCATTTTTAATTTAATAGCTGATTTGATCTTTATTAGTCATTTTGGGGCGATTTTGAGTGAGTGTTTGGAATGAATGAATGAATGAATGAATGAATGAATGAATGAATGAATGAATGAATGAATGAATGAATGAATGAATGAATGAATGAATGGATGGATGAATGAATGAATGAATTGATGGAGCGATGAGTGAGCGATTAGTGAGCGATTTAGAATGACTTTGATTGAAACGAATGTCAATTTTACGAATGTTATTAACTGTACCTTTTGTTTCTGAGCAATTATATTCATAGAAAGGTCATATAGAATCTATGTTTAAGCCCCATCAACGCCCTTGGATTTTTTTTTTCAGCAGGTCAGTCGTGGCTTCTTGTTGGGGAAAATATCATCACGGTATTTACAATCAACGTGTCCAGAGATAATGTAAACCCTCAACAAGTGGCAGACTTCGAACACTTTGGCAAATAAAGAGGCCCTAAATCTATATAAAATCATCATAGCTGAAAGGCCATTGTACTTTGATGTTCACTCCTACAAAGAAAGTCTTATCAATAAATACTACAACATGTTTACTAAATCCTTCTCTAGCAAAGGGCTCCTGTGAAAATTTTAGTGGTCATCCTTAAGTATTTAGGCAGACCAAATACATGTATTTACTTATGCAACAAGGAAAGCTGGCTTATTTCTCCCCAAGAAATATTTTGGTTAATTACCATTTACTTTTATAATGTGTGTGTATGTGTACGAAATTGTAAAGTTCCATTTATACGATAGACGAAAGAGCAAATGACTTTTAAATCCAAATACCGCGTATAAAATACTAATTTATTGCACCAATCGCTGATAAGTAAATGATTTACTGCGGTCCTTCTCCAAATTCACACCGGGACTGTAATGGTGGCTCTCATTCGTCGTCTAGTGTCACAATGAATAACGACTTGAAGAAAATAGCACAATCACTTTAAACTAATGATCAAAGATTTTAAAAACTTGATGAATGATATGAGAATGATGTCGAATATATGCAGAATGTCTTTTTTTCTTCTTTTTTTATCATATGTACAAACCATTTAAGTTGATCAAAGCACAATGGTTTTTACATAAGGGGCGGTTCAATCACATTTTTTCTGGAAAAAGAATGGATTATGAATATCCTTTTTTGTGTCTTCTACAAACGGTTGAAGTCGCACTTTCGAGGGGGAATTTAAAAATTCAGTTTCATAATTTCTTTGAAATAACCCAAACAACTGACAAACTTCGATGGCATTTCCTTGCTAGCTAACAAATTGTTGCCGAAAATGATTCTTTTGTTGTTATGTTTTTTACATTAGCATGAGACCCTTCTATTGAGATTGACAACATATGATTATTCAGAAATTCGCATTTATATAGAATTTCAACAAATCAATTTTGTGTTCCCGTAAGTAGTCGCTTAATTCACGTGTGTTTTTTTTTCTTGTTACTGCAAGACTGTTTGAAGTGATGTTTAAATCAATAGAAACAAATGAAAAAACATTTTTGTAAAAAGAGTAATCCAAGTGGTAAAATAAAAAGAACCTATTTTTGAATGAAATAAAAGTAAGCAAAAAATCTTGTTCTTTATTTGCGGTTTAGGTCGGACTACCGCGGGAGCCTTACACGTAAAGTTTATAGTCCCGAAATTTAATGTTCCCCTATAAAGAAGTCCATGAAAACAGCATTTATTAGGCGTGAAACGACCCAAATACGTTTTGATCACTCAACTAAGAAGACGAAACAGCACTCTTAACGATTTCACTCATAAGTAAAGACGATTTGACTGTTTCAAAGGGCGTAACTCCCATTACGGAATTTACGCAAGTGCGTTAAAGAAATAGTTATCTGTTGAAAAATATGGTCATAACATCGAAACTACAGCTTATTCAAGCTGTAGTTACGATGAATTGAGTATTCACTAACACTCAAATCATAAAAATGGGAGCGGACGGAGGGAATTCATCTTGTATCAGTCCTCATATCGCCTTTATCCTATATATTCTTTGGTGGTCGCCTTCTGATTGTGCGTACAAATTTCAAAGTCCTTGATAGTCCTATGGATTACATTTACGTGCAAAGCGGGATATAATTTACAAACAGTTTGTACCGTTCTTTCATCCTGGGGCCGATTTCATCAAAACATTTAAAACGCATTTTTGTCTCAAATCAGCTATTACGCTGGACAAAATCTGAAATTCCACAATAAAAAGAGGTTAATCAAATGTCGAATTCGGAAATGAATTATATTTTGTGGTGAAATGAACATTGTATAGGTTTTGAAAATCCCAGCGTGTATACTTATTTAATCCTGGTTCTTCTTCTTAAATTCCCCCAAACCTCAGTTAGCACTTTGTTAGACATTGCGCTTCCCATATACAGTCAGTAATACCGTGAAATTGACATTCATATTGTTCAAAGCCATTCCAAATTACTTGCTCAGCGCTTCATTTATTCATTCAAAAAACTTCAAAACCGTTCAAAACGATCAACATTCCCTTCAAATCGATCATATCATTTCCCGATTCTATTGGCTGGTGTGATTTTTAAAGCGTCTGATTGCAGACACACAAACAGGAAGGAGGAAATAGAATATCCAACTGGGCGAAACCACCGATAACATACCCCTTTAATATCATTCTCCAGAATCATTCGAAAATTATACAACTTATCAATTTCAATCCATTTACGCAGTCCTATATCATGTGGAGAGATACTTTCATTGAGAGAGACTATATTCGTTTAGGTTTATAAACTAAAGAAAGCCAATCACACCGTTTGAATAATCGAAGCGGATTAATGCACGGATGTAAACAGGTTTCTAATTTCATACCTAAAAGAAATTTAAAACAACAACAACAAAAAAAAAACCCCAGTCTGCATATCTTATGATTTAATAACTTGGAGCAAAAATGTGAAAGTTGTCAATAAATGTAATCGATTTCTAATAGGACATCCTTGTGTGGAAACCTACAAGATAGCTGCATACTCAAATTCATTTTCATTTAGAAATGAAACCAATTTTCCTTCCGATTAGATTGCATGAATCTTTCTGGACACAACTTAATTCAAATTATTCATATATTAGGGTAACCCTGCCCTGCGTTCAGAAAGACAAATAGGTGCAAACTGTTTGCAAGTAATTCCCCGCTTTGCACGTGTACTTACGTGCAAAGCGGGGTATAATTTACAAACAATTTGTACCGTTTTTGTCATCCTAAACGTAGGACAGGTTTATAATGAAGGACTGGATTATCTTTGGGAATGACTTTAATCCGAGTAACGCCACAATATCCTGTCAGAAAAGCTGCGTATTTGTCGCAAACAATAGCCCTATCTACCTTCCGTAATACCTGATAAAATGGGGACGGAATCCCTCGGTCATTAACGGTCAATTTATCTAACTTAACTACTTTCTTCATCAGAAATTTATTTTCACAGTAACCGACATTGTTTTTGATAATTCAATCATTTAGTCTTATGGTTTGGTTTAATCCTATTTATTTTACATCGATTGGGAAACAATTTCTTACATCTTAGGTTAATCCCTCTCGATTCTGCTTCCTTGGAAATTCACCAGTACTCGCGTCGAATATATAAGCCAATCAAAGAACCAAGATCGATATACGCAGTTAGCAGTAAACAACATCGTGAAATTTACAAGATGGGTGATTTTGGAATGATTTTGGAATTTAATTGAATGAGTGTGTGGAACGGGCTTTGAGTGAAATCCAAGGGAGTACACAATATCGCTAATTTTGTTGAGGATGTAAAAATAGCGATATTCATAACCTCCCTTTCATGAAATATGCATACAGATTCTATGAATATCTTCACGAACCCATCATACAAAATACAACTGTATTAATGAAATCGCGGATCATATCTACAAATTTTCATTATTTGTTGTTGTTAATCTTATCATTTTGGGGATTTCGGAGCTTATTTTGAATGGTTCGAGTAATTGTTTGGAACGAACGAATGGAGTGCTGGGTGAGCGATTTAGAATCGTTTTGATTGCGGTTACACTGTATATGCCGCTTCGGAGATGACTAAATCCGTATAACAAGAGGGTGTTTTTTCATGATGGCTATTGGTACATACTTCTTAATATTTCTTAAGTAAAGTGTACACATCTCGTTTTCAGTGATTCTAGAGCATGTTTTTCATTTTACATTTCCATTAATAGTTTCTCTATGCAGGGGTGTGGAATTCCCATGCCCTACTTGTCGGACCCGGGCTTTTTTACTAGCAGGAAATTACAATTTTTCTTGGCCACTTGTCCGTGGACAAGTAAATACCACACCAAATCTTGTCCGACAGTATTAAAAAGATCTAGGATAAAAGTCATTCTAATTTTTGTAATAAAGGGTAGACGGCATTGTCTTTTATGAAGAAAATGCTTGGTAAAAACAAGGTTTTCTTAATATAAATATAGATATATAAATACAAGTCCATTTTGATCCTGAACAGGTACAAAATCGCCTTAACTTGTCCATGGACAAGAAGAGAATTGTATTTCCACTACCCTGCTATGAAATGTGTCTCTTTTCAATTTTACATTGAACAAGTACAAGTTTCACGATTCAAATTTTCTGATTGCGAGGCTTGTATATTAATTTTCAAAGAATTAATGTAAATCTAAGCATCAAATATGTTGTCGTAATCAAAATTTGAGAAATTCATGAAGGTGTGTCATGGGGTAATGGGTTGTCGTCATCTGCCGCTGCCCGGGGTATTTGATGATAAAAGTATAAATCATATTCCGTTATGAGCGCTATCTCCGATTTGAAACTGAAAGTGCGACATTCCGTTGATGTATAGTAACAATTCATGATAAACACTCAATTAATTTGTCATACCTTTACCCGAATTTTATGATCTGTTTTCGAATAAAAGTTTCTGATCTGGCGTTTTAAATGCGAATCAAGATGAAAAAATATAACAATGAAAAAAGCAGGCGATTTTATTATGATATATCACTCGATTGCCAAGAAAATATTGGATATTTACGCTGAGTTTTCGATAGATTATGAGCTGGCTCTTTCTATTTCGTGGTAAAGATCATTTTCATCCCGCCTCTGTCATTCATTATTTCTCGTATTATTCCACCATTGTTCAACTGACAAAGCTAGGATCTCATGGTTTTGGTCCAAACGTGATGCATTATCGAGACGATGGAATGCCGAATTGAGCAAGTATTATTTTCTACCGTTCGGCTTGTCATAAGCCCATTTAGTAAAGAAAACAAGACAGTCTGTGACATGCAGAAGGCATGTTGCATCGTCATTGTGAAATAAAGAACATAGAGGATATTGAATGAGTAGTTATTGAATACCGAATTTATTAAACGAGTGATCTCAAACAGATAAAAACAAGGCTTTGTCGAGTTTTATCTGTTAAAGACGACGAGTTTAATAAATTTTGTATGTTTTAGTTCAAATTTGATATTCTTTTTGTGATATGACCTGAATGATTGCTATAAAGCGAGGAAATTCCAGAAATTTAAAGATTCATAATTTCCCCGAAACATATAACGCCCTTTTTGCTAAATGACGTCCGAAAAAAAAAAACACATTATGTCGTCATTTTCACAATGAAAAATAACGTTGCTATACGTTCTAAGCTCATTTGCATTTATTCCACCAGTGTAGGAACACCCGTGTAATATAAAAATATTACTCGGCCTTAGAAGACTGTCTTGAATTTAAGTTTGACGCGAGTATTTGTAGGACTGCCCACAAATTTGTTCAGCAACAATTAATCCGCGTTCATTCATATGGCGCAAGCTCTTCCTGTCAGATGATGTAATTCGGCCATCTGTTCTTTTTACCATATTCGTCCGCGGTTTCTATAACAACTAAAAGGACTATTTGACTCCGGTCAACAGAGGCGGATTGCCAGCGTTCATTTCACTATCACTCCGGGTCAATCATCACAAAACAAATGAGACAAATTTCAAAATAATTACTTTCGATAAAATCGACACAGTTTATCCAAGTAATCCGGTGTTTGAATAAGAATTCAGAAATAACAATTTACCCCCACACACTTTATTGATCTTGCCAATCCGCGAAAAGCTTGGAAACCAATTATGAAATTTAATATTTAGTTCCGACAAGCTTCTGCGAGCCTTCCCATGATCTCCCTCTTCCGGAAACTTCGTTTATTATGCGATTAGGCTTAACCTTGCCCTGCTAGAAGCTTTGACCAAAATGGCGGACTTTAAGGTTTTGATATATAACATGACAAAAAAGGCTACAATGCCACGATTTTTGTAATATACAAGTTCTGTGGACTATAGTAAAAGCCTGTGAGAGACATTTCCAATGATTTCATCTGTGCGCAGAGCAAAGCCTCTGGCCAGCCTGTGCATCCGCCCAGGCTGGCCAGAGTCTTTTCTTCGCGGTCTACCAATAGATAATGCCTTTACCCCCTTGAACTTGACTTGAATGGGGCCGAACGCCGCCATTACCACTCTTTCAGTCATATCGAGGTAGCTGGGGTACTTAACAATGGGTTCCGAGTATTTTTTTGCACCTGAGAACTATCATTCCATCCTTTCATAACCCCCAGCTGCTATCTGACATAGGTTAACGATTATCAATCTATTGGTGAGAGACCAATGTCGGAAAGGCTATCTGCGACCGTCGGTTTCGAATCCGAGACCCTTTGAATGATAGTCCGACGTTCTACCAACTAGGTTATAAGGGCGGGTTATCGACCCATCTCAAGGCGTTCGGAGAGTATACTGGTTGCATTGAGTGGTTTTCTATGCCACACGATATTTGTCCATAAGGCAGACATTCGGCCCCGGGGTCACTAGAAAGGGGGTTCGATGTAGGCCTTGAATTCGAGTAGTTATCCCCACAGTATCCCTATCTATATAGATAGAACTACTAAGGAACCAATAGCTCAAATTCTATATATAGATTTTGTTTTTTGTGTGTATGTGTGTGTGTGTGGGGGGGGGGGGGGGGAGGGGGGTAGGATTACATGTTAATGTGATTCGAACATTACAAAAAGGGGGTCGTTTTCCTTGTGTTGTAAAATTCTAAATAAATTTGTCCACTTCAATGAAATAATTAGAATACAGAAGAGTTCGTTCGAACCCCCCCCCCCCCCCCGAACCGCCCCTGGATCCGTCACTGACCACGACCGATCGACAACATCGACTCTCGCTAGTAAAGAACGCTTCTTTTGTAACACTTAGAAAACTTCCTCAATTTTCATTTTCTAAAACTGTCATCCACATTGCATTCAGAGAGGGCTCTACAATGTTAGGTTGAGTGTAACAAGAGGGCCAGAATGACCCTAAATCGTTCACCTGAAATTTATTGGTCCAGTGGAACTTATCCAATTAACTTTCTGGCAAAGTTTCATTCACATTTGCCTAAATGTTGAAGAGGAAATTTTTATTTCAGGATTTTAAAGTGAGAATAGACGACGCCAACCCATTCATTACTGAGGAGGCTCACAATAAGCCCCTCCCTGCCACGCCCGTATTAATGGGCCAATCAATATTTTGCGAACAATTTTTGAAAAGGGTCACCGAAGGATCATTCTGGTAGTTTCATTGAATTCGGCCCAGTGGATTAGGAGGAGATGTCGTTCAAAGATTTTAAAGTGAAAAAATGCCAGGCCCTGCCACGCCCGAATTTATATGCCAATCAGAATTTAGCGAAAACATTTAAAGAGGGTCTCTCCCAAGGAACATTCTGGCTAAATTTCATCAAAATCGGCCAAGAAGTTTTTCTAAACTGTTGGCGACGGACGACAGCCGGCGGACTCAAGGTGATCCTAATAGCTCCTCTTGAGCATGTTGTGTTCTGGTGAGCTAAAAAGAAGGAAAAAAAAAAAAACACAACTTTCTGTGGTTTCTGTACAGGTTGGCCGTAAACAAAGGTCAGGCATCAAAGGAAACATTGAAACATTTTTAACGTCGGATTCATTCCTTATATCCGGGTCGCTGTAATTCTCACGATTATCATTGTTTTACAAAAAGCACCGGCCCATTAGGAACCGAAGTTAGGCTCAGTGCCGGAAAACTGCTCCATCGCAACCTTTTGGGGGAATGAATGAAAGTTAAGTAGGTTTCCGGATAAGGTTTAAAAGAAAACACACTAAATCAATTAACTCGAATGTTTAAATGGGAACGAAGACGGTGGGAATTATCCCAATCGATAACGAGGCTCTTAGACCAACGGGGTTTCCTGGTGGGGAATTCCGGAAGAAGTTAATTTCGCGCCATGAAACATCTTTTATGATTGTCATCGTCGTCTCGCATATTTTTTCCAAACAACTTTGATGGCTCTAATGCCCAACGCTTTATTTGCTTTAAACCTAATCATTCTTTTTTGTATCATTGATATTGTTTCTGAGGTTACGAACTTCAATTTAGACTCGTTATCGGCGATTTCAGGTTCGAATCCAGCTCGAGCCATTGGAATTTTTTGTGCGTTTTTTTTTATCCACATAGCTCCCCTCCACCCAGATCTTAAATGGGTAAACGCGAGTGTTATAATAAGCAGTGGCTACACTCGCTCCATCACTTGACAGCGGACTATGATCTTTGGCTGAGTATCGTAAACTCGTTGAGAGAATTTCGGTTTGAAAACATTGTAACAATAAATCAAACTCGTTTAGATCCGGAAGCAAGAGTGAGGTTCGAGAAACCGTTATCTCTTATCATTTTCAATGTAGAAATGATCTTTGATCACTCTCTTGAAATTGCTTGTCTGTATGTGTGCAGTCAATAAGTTAAGTTTGAAACTAATTCGATTAAACCCATTCAAAATCACTCGCTCAGCTCTCCATTCGTTTATTCCAGACACTCACTCTTAACAATTCTAAAACGCTCCCAAATCGTTCGAAACACCTTTTCAACACTTCAAAATCGTTCGAAACGATCACTTCTTTATTCAAATCGAATAAATTATTCTACGATTGTATTGGCTAATGTTGATTTTAGAGAGTATGGCAAGATCGCTAATACACAAAAACAAAAAATAACCAAGGTACATACAAGATCTGAATTTTGTGTAGAAATAATAATTCAAATTCACTGTGTCTAAATACGTGTAAGACAAAAAAATATTTCAAAAGTATCTATATAACATCAATGATTCAAGATAAAAACGTTTGAGAAGTTTGAGCCCGCTGTGCACGTTAACATTTCTTAATCGTTCGCAAACGATTAGAATCCTGAACACAGGACAGGGAAACATTCTATCGAAATATCGGAAAATGAATTTAAAATCTCTGCCTCAGTAAGCGAATCCGCAATTTCTATTGGTGAGATAGCTTCCGTGTCACATGACTTGAATTATCCAACTGAAAAATAGGGGGCGGAGTCAAGTTTAACCCTTTCCAAATACTAATTTCAAATCCGAAATTCTCATATATCGATGCACAAGTTTGAGTAAGTGATCAAAGGTCTATTTTGTCTGTACTAGTATAGACTAAATTGACATTTGATCACTAACTCAAACACGGGCAGATTAATCACTATTTTATTCGGTTTTGTGTTAACCCTGTTTGTCGTCTCAAAAGAATAATGAAGACAAGGAAAAAAATGAGAAAAGGAGGAAGTCCTTCAAGCAGACAATCATTTCTACTCTCACTACGTTTCCAGCTTTTTTGTTTATGCAACCATATTGCATTCCTGTGTTCACGATATATTTACAAACATCTTTCTTTGAAGCGATTCGTGAAAGAAGGCTTTACCAAAATGTAACCTCGTTAAAATCTTTGACCGCAATGTCCTTGAAATGTAACCAGTCTAAAATTAAAATGATGTCGTCTAGTAGGCTAACTTTAACACACATATTCTGTTGTCTCGATCAATTTTTATGAATAACCAAATAGATAAAATAACCTGATGTATTGGAGATCAAAGGTAATTGATAATTAATCACAACAAAATTGATTTTAAACGAAATCTTAAAAGAGATTAGACTGACAGATTTTGTTTTAATTGAAATTATGATGATGTTAATCAAAAAAGTAAAATTTTATCTGGATTAGTCACTTTATTCGACATGACTTTATATTACCAGTAAAATTTCGGCGAATAGGATTTTTTCTGCTATAAATCTCACTTGCGGGTAGAAAATGCAATTGAAATATGGAGAATGGACCCTCTTAAATACTTCCCGAATGTGAATGAGTGAGCATGACTTGAAATATTCGTTGTTAAAGTATTCTAATGCATCAATGCTCAAAATATTATTATATGTCTTCGGGTTTGAGAAAATTGTTAAATAAAAAAAACATTATTTTTTTCTTAATTTCCCTACGTCAAGTGTATTCCTACTTTATTTAAGGTGCGATACCCCCAGTAGATAAGTATGTACATGTCACCGGTCGTAAATTATGAGGGAATCTGTTTAATATAAGTAAAAATCAAACAAAGTGAAATGTGATAGACGTGATAGAGCGTCTAATGACACGGGTTATCAAGCGTTCAGCAATCGAGAGTTGCTAAGAACGATAACTTCTTATCTACAGAATTATCTGTTCTTTATCTTTACCTACTAGTATATTGGATGTCACCGTAATATGCGAAATTTTGTTTGTTTAAGCGAGATAGATGATGTGAAATATCTATGTGAGGTTGCTTCGGTAAAGCATATTTTGAAGGATCGGTTTAAAACTACCTCAAGTCTAAGAGTACATAAATCCATAGGCAATATTACTCGAATACGGTAATGTGACTTGTGATTACACTACATTTGTATACAATCGGCGAGTCAAATTAACGCATTTTTTTCTAAAAGAAAAATGATCCACAAGTTCAAGTGAGTGATCAAAGGTCAATTTAGTCTATACCTGTATAGACAATATTGACCTTTGATCACTCACTCTAAATTGCGGAACAATACTTATAGATATTGATTTGCTTTTGCCAATACATTTGGTGATGCAAATTATATGAACAAGTGTGTGATATTTTCAACGTATTATTCATTTGTGCGCAACGTTACGACTCAATTTAGCCTGTACAACTGCAATGTCTGGTAGAGTCTTTCCTATACGCTAAATACATAGCTACTGGCGTGAACAATCTAACCCGCATTCATTATGACAAAACGGTGCAAATAGTTTTCAAATTATACCCCGCTTTGCACGCAAGTGCACGTGCAAAGCGGGTTACAATCGGAAAACTGTTTGTGCCGTTTTGACTTCCTGAACGCAGGACTGGTCAAAATCAGGGTATGTTTATAATACAGAGTGTGTTTCTCCAGACTTATTAATGTATGTTCAGCACGCACTCGTGACACGCATAGGCTCGTTTCATATTGAAGGATGTCATGTAACAATGAACGAAATTTGCCAACCCCAAGGGTCCGTTTTACTAAACTTTTTACGAAAAAAATAATCGTAAGTCAAGCCCATTATTCGTATCCGGTAGTTTTATTCATTGTTAGATTCTGCCTTGCAAAATCTCATTGGAATCGTCTTCAGAAAACGGTTCAAATGAGGTGATGCATAGCAGATTTCCATATTTTAAGATACTTCTGTAGGAGCAACTTGAATTTTTGACTTACGCAAAAAAATATCGTAAGATGTTAAGTAAAACGGTCCTATAAACTTTTAACGAAAAAATTAATCGTAAGTCAAAACCATCAATTGTACCCGGTTGTTTTCATTCATTGTTAGATTCTGCCTTACTATATCTCATTAGAATCGTCTTATGAAGACGATTACAATCAGATGATGCATGAGAGAATTCTATATTTAATTACTACTGTAGAAGTAACTGTAATATTTGACCTTCGCAAAAAAATGATCTTAAGATGTTTAGTAAAAACAGGCCCCTGAGCGATACCAATTTGTGCGCTCTAGTTGTAGCGGTTTCGATTCTTTCCTTTGTTTCTTTCATTTTTTCATAGAATTTACCAAATAAGTGTTTAAGCTGATTTCAAATTCAAAAAGCTTATTTTCATTTGTAAATTAGTGAAGCATCTCTCGATTTATCTTGTCTTTTACCTTGTCCATTTTTTGTCTTTTCTGTTTTCAATAAACCCGAGGACACCAATTCCATACGTCATTATTTGACAGACAATCTGGGTTTAATAAAACACTCACAGATCTCGTTCATATTCCCCGTAATCACGTCCGGGCTGAGATTTTGCGAGAGGGGGAGAGGAAAAATCTAATATCGCAAAGCCTCAAGTGACACTTGGTAACAAATCGGCGCGAAATTAACACATTATTTAAAGACGGTAAACAGCTCGATCTTTTCCCGTGCAAAATCACTTTAAAGCCAGAGGCCTAAAGAGGATTCGGAGATGATCATAATTTGCTGTGAAATCCCTATTTGACAGAATGATATGATACCGATATTTGCGGTATATTTTTAATGACAAGGAACTAATCCGGCATATTTTACATAAACTTGATGCTTCCTATTTGTCCTTGAATAATTTCAAGCCGATCTCATTTTTGAAAGTACGTCGACCAATACAAATTTTCATTGGTCGATAATCAGCGAAATGTCGTAACTACAGCTGTAGTACCGACATTATACAAATAAAACAACAAAGCGACAATAGATAAAGGACATTGAAAAATATAAGCAGCACAAAATCGAAAAGACCATCTCGAGGGGTCATTACAATACTATTGTAAGTGCTTATACACATAGGCACTTACAATAGTTTTGCGTAGATCCCTCGATCTAACCGTTGGAATGCCAGAGAAACAACTTCGCGGGTTTGTCAATTTGTTCAATCAATTCAGGTGCTGGTATCCATGTAAAAAAATGGTGGATAAATGAGCAGAAACTGCATGAAACAATTAGGCAGTGGCCTTGTAAATAAGCATTACAGATAGTTACTTTATTCGCCATAATAAAAAAAATCTGTGTATGCCTACAGTAAACAACATCGCGGAATTGACAAGTTGAATGTATTTAGAATGATATTGGAATGAAATTGAATGAGTGTGATACAGAGTTTTGAGGGAAACTAAAGGGAGGTAATGCAATTTTGCTTATTTTGTTCGGGATTTCTATATTAATTATCTTCCTTTAATAAAATATGCATACAACTTCTATAAAAAGCTTCCCTTAGTTCAAGTACCTATCAGACGCTTACAAATTCAATGTTATTGAAATCGCGATTTTTTTTTTCTTTCTACTTTGAATGATGTTGTTGATTTTAACTTTTATAGTCATTTTGAAGCGTTTTTGAGTGGTTTGAGTGCGCGATTTAGAATGGTTTTGATTGAGATGAATGTAAATTTCACGATGTTATGAACTGTAGAATTACTATAATCGAGAACCGTTTTCGTTATGGATTTTCGTTCCATCGTTCCAGAGACTATTTGTTTGATATTTCATTCAAAAAGCATACAATCTGGAAGTAACACTGCGTTGTATTTCCTGCTCATTATTAATATTCTGATATTCGATTATGCGGATATTTTCTTCATTAGTTATGGCTGATTAATATCGTACTCCAAATAAACTGGTGTTCAACACGTTTCTGAAATGTAATATCCTTGCCGGTAATAGAGCTGATTGGCGTTATTCAATGTGACATGAGGACATGTCTAATACACCATACTATTGACAGGTCAAAATTAACATCGTCATTAGATGGGAAGCAAAGATCAAAATCATTTAACAGTGCATTTTTAACTGCTGGTCGCCTTTTTGCGAAAGTCATCATATTTATTTCCTCCTTATTGTGAATTTGTAGGCGTGAGTGAAAGGATTTTACCGAATCTCCGGGGCCAAAAAAAAAAAAAAAAAAACCCGAAAAAATTAACCAAAACATTTATTTTATAAACACAAATTTTTCGATTCGTTGAAAACAATATTTCCCCAATTTTGACCTACATACGTTATTCAGGTCGATTGTTGAATAAACAATGTGTAGAAATCGACGGAATCGAAATTGAATTCAATTTAATGGTGCCAAATTTAATCTCTTTTTCTTTTTAATTTTGTCATTGTACATGCAATCACACATCGGCTTTAAACTCGCTTTTCGGCTACCTTCCTCCTTTCCAAGACAAGCTTAAGCCATTTTCGATTTTGACATTTCTAAGATATTGGAGGATCGTTCGCGTGTGGCTTTAATCGATCAATTTTTAGACGACACGCATGGGAGAGGATTTGATTGAGGTTTCTAACTAAATTACACGGTTTCCGCGTTCATAATCGCTCTCTAATTGATAAACTTGCTTCAGACACATGGCCGCTGCCACAGAAAAGGAATCAAGTTCGATTACTGAGGATTAACCCTTTTTATTGGAGGAAATATGAATTTTTGAGGTGTTAAACCAAAAAATAGAAAAAAAAGCAAATGAAAACGCCTTTTTATTCAAATTTTGAGGTTTTACTATTTGAACATGCATTTTGTTATGCTCATGGAGAAGCACCGCCAAAATAGATGTAGGGGTTGTATAGTTTGGACACAGCATGCTAGATCCACTAGAACATTTCTATGCGCCGATTTAAC
This sequence comes from Fragum whitleyi, assembly GCA_948146395.1. Classification (NCBI taxonomy): domain Eukaryota; kingdom Metazoa; phylum Mollusca; class Bivalvia; order Cardiida; family Cardiidae; genus Fragum; species Fragum whitleyi. Next base: position 71,944,377 of record OX411543.1, on the reverse strand, counting down.
CCTTTCCTGTTTTACAAAATTTTGGTCCTGTCCAAATTCAAAGGTTTTGCAGACGAAAATTAAAAGTGGATTTAATTTGAAAAATAACCATTCAGTAGGGTAGAAAATGGTGTGGAAACAGAAGAAATTGCTTGTCAGAAGCAATTTCTTCTTTTTTCACAATGTTTTCTCAATCATAAAATCACCGACACGTACAAAGCAGGGATTAAATAGCAAAGGGTTAAACTGCCTTGATTTGCCCAACGAATTTCCTTTATGTGGCGGCTCAACCTCCTAAAGTAAGCTTCCCTTCACTGTTAATTATTTTTGAAAATTCCGAACTACATTTCATCTAGATCTTCCAAATCGAACAAGAGAATCGCGGATGCCAACTGTCGGTTGCAGGTGTTTGAGAGAGGAAATTCTATGTCAAAAACGGGTGCAAAAATTTGCGTCGAGAAATCACCAATTTCTGGAATGAATTGCCCTTTTCGATAGTGAACACAAATACCAAGTTTGGAGAAAATGTCTCTTTTGGTTACAGAGATATGACCAGTGTTAAAGTTTGTCACTCCGACAACAACAACAACAACAACGCCAAGCTGATGAAAACGGCCCCGACATTTTGTTCCAAAACATCCGATCTAACAAACGAGAGATTCCTTACTTGTCATAATCTATCCGACAGTAGAGTTTTCGGTCTCGAACAAAGCAGGAACCAGAAAGCGGCATCTGACACATACAGCACTGTAGACACTGCTCGTGCCAGGACAAGTCCATCACGCGCATCAAAAATCGGTCCTCGATAGGGCGACAGCATCCTGCACACATCTCGCGGTGAATAGATGGCATCCCAACTAGAAATAGAAAAAAAAATATGGATGATAATGTTATTTATCTTATAACTATGCAAATGTCCGTGTAATAACATCCCATATGATATTTTTTTTTATAATATCACATGGATATTTTAAAAACAATGACATATTGCGATTTCTCCTAGAAACTTCCATTACTGTAAGAAACTTTGGCGAAAACGAGGCAATAGAGGTTATAAGAAAAATATATTGCGTACTTAGTATATCGTATGCGAATATGTTTAACTCGGTTGTGGAAATTGATAATTGATTCGGCAGAGCCTCGACAATTATCAATTTCCCCAACCTCGTTAGATTTTTTTTCCATACAAAGCAATAAGTCAAATTCAAAGGTGTTGCAGACGACAAAAGTTGGTGCATGTTGACATCTAACGAATCCACGTGAAAGAAATTGTTGTTGGGAAATAAAGAAAAAAGAAACGCGTGTTACTTGCAATTTTTTCTTTTTTTTCCCCACAATATTTCCTGAACAGTAAAACATCTCGCAAGAAAATATCTAGGAGTGTACAGCAGTGTACTAAAATCAAAGGACTGAATATACTGGAAGCGCTACTTGTCAAATCTAAAGCTTTAAAGGACCTATGGGTTTTATTCACAAAAATAAACAGCGAGTGCAGACTAAGATCCTACCGCATATTTATGTTGGCTTATCTTTGTCTATGCATCCTCTATGCAATTCAAGTGTTCCCCCTGATAGTTTCTGCGTAAGGTGCATAGCATCCTATATATGATTATGACAATTTTGGTACAAGTTACATAGATCAATCGACAAAAATACGTGCCCGTCATATGCACGCAGATAGGGGGAAATGAGGCTGTTTTTTTCTGCAGGGAATGAACTCTAGGACGCAATGATATGTTTATTCATGCATTATCGTTATTGCAGTTGTTCATTTAAATAGCCACCCCTATTAGAAGGGCTAACCAGTTTTGATTTGTGAGATATTTTCCCCTTTATTGCACAGAACCTCGCGAGGCCATTCTCTGTGGTACCGGGTGCTGGGTAGAAGTTAACAAATCGTAATCATTTTATTTGACTAGACGGCGGCTCAACGAGCAAACACGTTGGTTCTATCAGAAAGGGCCAGTTTCCATATGGGATTCGAACATTCGTCTTCCTGCTTCCGGAAAATCTCTTGACCACTCGGTCATTGAGGCATTTGAAATATCAAATTAACACATGTGTGTGGGTCACATACGATTCATCATGTACACGTCTGACTTCGAAAAGACATGTATATGTATGGGTCCATACAATTCTGCAATTATTCAAGGGGATGGTGGACTATTTTAATACATTGTATCTCATTTCTACATGTTACTTTTCTGAATTTCTTTTTGGTGGAAGTCTTGCGAAAATAGACCATCTAGGAAGCTTGTAAAATAAATATTTGAAAAGCCACTGGGTCCAGCATAGGTCAAAAAGATATCGCATTTCAAAAAAAAAAAAAAAAAAAAAGATACGTGAAGGTAGATTGATCATTCTAGATTCAGAAAATAAGCATCGAGCTAGATATCTCAAAATTCGATAAAATTATAAATGCATTGTGAATTTCAAATGGTACATTATGTAAATCAAAAGCATTAACAAGAGTGATTTGGATTAGATTCCTTTAGATTAATTTTATTACGACATTTTTATTATTTCATATTTGAAATACGCAAGCTGATTTGCTACGCTTGTATTGTTTTATGAGTTAAAGTTTGAATAATGTTTTATATATTTAAATAATTTCAAACATAAAACACCGATTAAACGAAAATATTCTTGGTGGGCCTAAAAAACATACACTAACATAAAATTGCCAATGGCATATTGATGAGTGCACGCTATTTTAACTTAAACAATCGAGCTTGTGCTAGGCATTTACACGAAATTCAGATGTGCACGAGCCTCAAATGCTGTACAGACAACCACACAATGCAATAGAAATATTTACAAACAAGTTAAGTGACCGACTGAAGAGGGGCCCAAACCTTAAATCTATCTGCAGAGCGCATAGTGAAACTGTTTGACCGAGCGGATGCCCAAGCTGGCTTAAGGCTTAACTTGACGCACATAGGAAATTATCGGAAATGAGGCTATGCGTGATATTTCCAACCATTTTATTATTATGCAAAGCAAAGACTCTGACCAGCTTGTGCATTCGCACAGTCTGACCAAAGACTTAATTATGCACTTGCTAGATAGACAATATCTTAAAGAATCTTTAATAGACAATAAGACAATATTCTAATTGCATTGTAGGAGTATCTAAGTTGCTCAATTCTTGCACCTTTCAATCTTGTCAATTTGTTGGAAAGGTCACACACAGTCTCAAATGTTATGTAGCATCACAAAATGCTCGAGTTCCACATGCGGATCGCAACAATTAAGCTGGTACTCATTCTTCAAATTTTTTATCGCAAAATATGACGGCAACAAGACAAATCGATAGGAAAAAGTCGTGTACAGTGAAGAAATACGTTGTGTAGTTGGTCTGAAAATTGGGAGATTTTCGAAAAAAAAACAAAACAAAAAAAAAACAGAAGGAGCAGAGGTGCTGTCTTAGAGATACTTTTGACAAAGTCATTTTTGCACATGGATCCGCCGATTCAACATATACACGTTTAACTTCGAAAAAGAACATGTATATGTCTTACAACATTTCTTAGGGGAAGACAGGGTCCGCTATTTTTCAAGCTCTTATAAATAGGTATGGGTCTATAATCTGTCGGCAATTATTTTAGGTGATGGCGGGCATTTTAATACCTAAACTTTACCTGGTACCCGTTTGAATTACTATTTGGCAGAAAAGAGAAAAGGTTAACTTATTCTTTAAATGAATCTAGTGTTTAGATAAGAAAAAAATGTAAGTACTCGAAACAATGTCGAGGCGGACCATCTATTCATGTATCAAGTGTTTACTTGCACCGTAATATGGTGGGAAATACGTTTTGTGTACTTCTTATACAGCGCCGAGTCAAATAAAATCAAAGCACTGAAAGTACTGATGGTGAACGAACCTGATGGCATTCTAGAATTATATATTGAATTCAATTAGAAAAGAGAAGCTATGAATGTAAAAATTATTAAATAATTAATAAAAAAAGGGGGGAGGGAGGAATTGTCTTGACAAAATTTCCGTTATTCGGAAATTTCAATGCAAATTCAAAGAAAGGGAAAGATGGGGAAAATCCTGTTAGAAAAATATTTGTTAGAATATGAGTTGTTACTCTGTGAAAATTTCTTTTACACACTTGAAATAGGTACATTTATTAATAAAACATAAATGGAGAGAACGATTTAATCCTATCTAAAACTGTCTTCAACCTATATCCAATGATGTTTGTTTTTACAAAAGTAATTGTTATCATGTTTAAGCTTATTTCAAGTAAATTTGTTGTATTTGTTTTAACTTTTTTTTATCTATCTTTGTTTCTTCTCAGAGGATGAAAATGTCTTTGAGTACCAACCAAAGAAACACCTATGAATATCAGTCAGTCCTGAACTGTACTCATTGTTTAAAGTTATGATTTGTTAACTTACTAATAGTATTTTGAACCATAACCTGAGAGATTCATTTTGATCATATCTGAAGCCAAAACCACTTCCGTGGTTGACACTTATGTCGTTATTCAATTTTATAACTCTGCAGGATGAGCAATATTTAGGTATAGGTTAAAGTGTGTATTTCCGTTTATTTATTGTCTCTACCGTAGCATATGCCCATATGAGCGACGCCCCCAGAAGACGGTCAGTTGTTACGGGGGATAGTGCAAGGATACATGACGAATCTACTGCTGAGATCCGCCATGGTTCATTAACGTGCTCGGTGTAAAGCACCGTCTCACGGGGCCTCGGTTTAACGTCTCATCCGAAAGACAAGTAGTTTTTGTTAGTGTACCAGCCCGGGAACCGAACCCACGCGGTCGAACTTCAATGGTTTTGACGTCCGGTGCTCTACCAACTGAGCTAATCGTGCTGGTCGTATAGGTTAAAGTGTGTGTTTGTAGGATTTAGGTCCCTCCGTGCTCTAGGCATATATGGTAAGGACCATGAGAGAGAAAGAAGCGGATACGAGGAGATCCGGGTTCATACGCCCCTAGCTCTTCTACGAAAAGACCTCCTTGGATCTTTATTGTGCCCATTGTAAAGCACCGATACTCGCGAAGCTACCTATGGGTTTCTTACCAGTTCACTTCTAGTTGAAAATTCCTGCCTGGGTTGGGATTCGAGATAGGTTAAAGGAGGTCTAGTGCCTTATTAGTATAATTCATAGATAATTTCTGTTTAAGGTTTAGAAATTAAAGTATAACTTTTTATATTAAATAATTGCTTCATAGTAAATTGCATACTTACAGTCTTTATAAATATTATTTTTGAAACGTAATTTCCAAGTCAAAAGCGAATAAGAATCTTATTTAAGAAGTTTATTTTTCTAAAGGGAGGTAATAATTGCATGAACAAATAGTTTAAGTTTAATACCCTGTTTTTTTCCTCCCGACTTTCCTCCCAATAAGAATTGAGAATCTTTACAATTGTCGGTTTATTTTTTGCACGAGAACCTATTGTTTACATTCAAGAGTTTGGATGCTTGTAAAATCACTCACTATAGATATCTTATTACAGTATTGCGGCTGATATTAGACTTTTCTTCTCGGAGCTAGTTTTTTCTTAAACTGTAGTTAACCAATTCTAAACGTATTTTGGAAAGGATGGAACTAGTTTTTATTCATCGATTAAGATTTTTATGATTTCTGTAAAAACCGCAATGACTTTTCCGAATAATTTAACAACTAAACCCGCCTGTCGAATTGTGAACAAGTGCATGCCGGATCTGGTCCCCCCTTGACCACGGCAATATATACTTGTCAATTGGAATGGTATCTAGGGTTGAATATTTAGCTATCATTTATCTAATTTTCAAATAGAATTTTGAATTCATATGGTTTTACAGATTGAAATGAAACACGAATGCCCCCCGGAACAGCATTTTTTTTAAAGTTTGACCTTGACAGATGACCTTGACCTTGTCACATGACCTTGACCTTGTCACATGACCTTGACTTTGGTGTACAGCTTTGTATGTCAAATACTTTTGGAGAAAAGGCAAAGGTTAAGTTTTCGGGTTAAGTTTTCGGACAGACGGACGGACAGAAGGACGTACGGACAGATAGACGGACGGACAGACGGATAGACAGACAGACAGACAGACAGACGGACATGAGTAAAACAATATGCCCCCGATCTCTCGATACGGGGGCATAAAAATGCAAAGTAGAATGGCCCCAATGAAATATCTCCCGTGCCTTTCGCATTTGGTATTCGGCAATATTCGCTTCTGAGATAGACGAATACGAAACGTTTTCGCTGAGAATAAGCCCTACTTCAGCCAACGCAATTTTACAGAAAAATCTTAAGAGCGACGTTCACCCCTATTCAAATAAAAGATACAAGAAAGGTTGTACATGTATCATTCTTAAAACCCGTCTCGAGACTGACTGTCGCTAGTTGAAAAGTTATGTAAAACCGCGTTCTAATGACACAAGGTGTCTTGATGTGTCATTCGTCTAAACTCGGCCGATTCCTGTAACCTACATTTAACTCGGAGCCGTCGGAGATCGCCCGAGTATTGCCGAATGTAAGTTCAAGAGGACACGACCTAGATAAACACGTATTTCCGGCTAATTACTACAAGTTGCACCAGCGAAGGCTTGGGTCAAAAACATAGTATCTGTCTCTTCGGTGTTTAGACGCAAACTTTGTTTTTGCTTTAAACTCTCGACAAGCTTACGCCGATCAAAAATTCCCTTGATAAACATTGCAAGATCATATTGTGTTTTTCAAGGCGAATTTTCATTATCTTCACTTGATAAAGAAAACTAGAAACACGCCATTAAGAAATAAAAAGTGATTTTGCGGAGAAAAATGTTGAAAGATACTAAATTGAATTTTAAGAGGCGCTACTTTATTTCAAATGTATTAACATCCAACATGATTTTCCTGACATGGTATATAACACTGGTGAACGACGTTCGTTCACCAAAAATTCCTCGGACGTTTCGTTCATGTGTTTAGCACAATTTACAGGGTATGTCGTTGTCTACAAAACTTTGATAAATTATTGATTTGTCTTATTCTGGAATTCTTTATTTTAACGGAGCAAAAACAGAAACCGTTGCATTGATAACACGAGTAGATATAGACAACATAGATTAAGAAAATTTAACGAAATATTTTTTTTCCTATTCTGAACAACAAATTGCTTAAATGTCATTTTGACAACCGTCCTTTTGACTGTCCTTTGCAACATCGGCGCCCGAGGTTATTAACTTTTTCTCATTCTCAATTAAAAAACTTGCTCAAATTTCAATTTGAGATTAAAACCGTTATTCTGTTTAAATAATCATTTTAATGAATTAACTTAAAGATAATATTAATAACTTGTTATAAATAACAACTTAATAATATCATCTTTTATTTTCATACATTTATTTAAATTCAAAATTTGAGAAAATTCTCAGTTGAGCCTGAGAAACGTTTAATAACCTCGGGTCGGGAAACTATTATAGTTCATTCGGATCCTGTTGGGCGTTGAAGATGAAAACGTTTGCAAAACACTGCAGAAATGTTAACGCCTTGCACAAATATACAAGAGCAATGTGCGGTCAAATTTGTAAACGTTCGCAAATGTTTATGCATTCTAAAAGCAGGGCTGGGTTTTTTTCTTCTTTTCCCACAAAAAATTCTTTCCGGAATTATATGTTTTTAATTTTAAAGGATTTTAAGTGATCTATAGAATATCGTGCAGTTTACGAAATGTATAGCCTACAGTTCATTTCTAAATGTCGCATTTAATCCAATTGTACGGCGTGTTTATTTAATAATTATCACAAAACGTGTCATATTGTTCAGTATTATGGAAAACACGTCAACATTTTTTCATTTGGCCTCCACAATTCTCCTCTCTACATGATTGATTGTATTTAATCTATCACGCTGAAAATGGTGATTTTGGATGTCTATCCTGATCGGCTTGCGTCAATTGCACGGCATGTTCAAAATAGCATACACAAACGTAGTATTTTGTTCAGTACATTGTGACAACATTTTCTCTCGTATCTTCTTTTCATCTATGTATATCTAGGCTGGCTGAAACGGGATTATCTGTGAACAGCAAAAAGGGTCAATCATAGTCAACCTGCGCAAACTTCGCAGGTTGACTTTGATATCGACCATTTTACTTTGATAATTTTCTGAATGCAGGGTGGTTATTCTACCTTATCGTATCATGCATATTTTTTATAAACTGATATGGTTTGTTTCAGTGAGATCTCGGATTCTTCCCTTAAACTTGGTGGTTCACATACTTTTACGGAAAAGTATCCCAAAATCAGATTATTTTTCTAAAGATCGTAATTATTGTAAAAACATGAAAAATGCTACGCTATAATCGGAAAAGAAATACAGGTATATTTGGCAAAAATAATTATTTTATTTTATGCAAAGTAATTCAAGACAAAATTTTCGTTTTTTTACCAAAAGATATGATTTTAGATTTTTCATTTCGAAGTCGCCAATGTTTTTTTAATTTAGCAAAACGATGGTCTTGATATTGAGTTTGAAAATGCATGTGCATGTATTCATTTACTATTTTACCATACTTATTCCTCGAGTCTTATTAAGGTTCATATCCGTCTAAGAGAGAAGAAAGAAAAAATAGTATTTAAGATTGTAAATACAAAAGAAAAAAATGTCTTTGGTCAAAAACATACTGAATAATAATTCCCATTCTAAAAAGCCGTAATCATAGCTTTGCTGAAGATGTAAAATGCAATGTTCTGAAATCAAACCTGTGAAACTGAAATTGGTAAACCAATGCCCTGCCTTTGGTATGAAAAAGATCGCGATTGTTTTACAAATAATGCACTGCTTTGCTTTCATACGTACAAAGCTAGATATCACTTCAAAACGTTTGCAGACATTTTTTCATTTTAAACTCAGGGCTGATTTTAATTATACAAAAGATATTTACCTTGTAATTCGGAGTAATTGTCCTGTACCGCTTGAAGTTCTTCCAACATGCTTGTGTTAAAAATGTCTTTCATTTTAACCAAACACTGAAAAGCCTTTATATCTTTGGTCTCGGAAAAGTTGACCAAGTTGATCATAAATAAAGAAGAAATGAAATAAATAAAGTCTTGTGAAACATAACAGTTTTTTTTTCAGGAAATAGTTACTATAATGATATTCAATTTCTTTTACACTTATTTACAAATTAGATCCATGTGCATTTTTTCAAATGAGAACACATGCATATATAACCACTTTAGTTTAAAAATACGAAACACGAACGCCACAGATTAATCTAAAAATTGTGTCAATTTTATTACTGCAAATGAAAGTAAAGCACCGCAATTTATTTCTTGTAAAAGCCACAAACTTCAAAAATCCATTGATCTCAAAATATTTGACATAAAAGTTACAAATACTCGAATTTTTATGTACAATAATTTCAATTCGAAAATCGTTGGTTTTAAATGCAAATGTATTCTCCGTAGCCCCGCCCCCTTTTCGCGTTCATTCAATAAGTTCTATTAACAATAAGGTACGCACTCCGCGTATTTACATTTCACACTTCATCACGTTACGAGTTGCAGTCGACACTTTACCGTTCACAGACGATACCTTATGATGGCTACTCTTAATTCAGAAGAATGTCCAAAAGTCGAAGGAAAGATGGAAAATTGGTGGATATTTTAGAAAATTACTAGACATATTTTTTTTTTCTATGCCATTTTTCCTAGAGTAAATTAAAGACACTGTGTAAGAAATCGTGATGCAATGACGATTTTGTTTTGTAAAAGAAGCAAACGCAATTCGAAAACATCTCGGGAAATGATTATTTACTGATGTTGTTTTTTTTCCTTACATTATTTTTTTCTTAAAAGATATTTGAAATAAATGGAAATGATGATCTTGAGGCCACATGTATTTAAGCGTTTCAAGCAGATCGGGACAAAAGGTATATTTCCTAGTAAATTTAGGGCTCGTGTTTGACACTTATACCAGAGTTTTGACCCTCCCAAACTCTGATCATATCTTTTTTTGACCCTTAGAAATTTCTTCCAATGGGGTCATTGTGACCCCCCTGAAAGAAATTTCTAAGGGTCAAACTTTTTTAAGATGCATCCGCTACACTATTCAAAATTTTACGAATCAATTGCTTACTTAAAACAAATTGAAAAAAAATACTCTTAAACCTATAAAATTCTCATAATTAGCTCTGTCTTATTTTTTGACCCATTTAAAATCTGTTTTGACCCCCGGTATTTAATGTTTAAGGGGCCAATGACTCCCTAATTACAATCACTAGGTCGAACACTGTATTTTATGCCACAAACAACTGGTTACTAACATTTTCTTCTTTACCCACTACATTTTCTCAAGTACAAATCGTAGGTAATTCACATTTTGTGGAAAATTGTTTTATAAAGCAATTATTTTAGTATGTTTTTCAAGTATGATCTTTAACCGTCTCTACCAAAATATCTTGACATCGTCATAAAATAGTCAATTTCACTGACATGATATTACACAAATACAATGGCACGAGCTATCATTGGTCAGTAATCAGTAGTCAAACAAAGTCAATCGGCCTCCACATTCTTATTGGTATCAGTTATTTGTTTGTCCGTTAAGATAGTAACTTGAGGTAGTTCGATCAAAGTAAGAAACTTCGGAATCAGCCTGCGTTCGGTATTCCTACTAAGGAGTTTTTTTTTTTCATTTGAAACATCGCTCGGACTTTTTCGTAAACTTGAATGTCCTTCGGACGTTCAGGTCAGTTTTAAGTAATTCGGCTTCTTGCGGTTCTTTGGCCGACGCGCTTGCAGAAAAAAAAAGTTTTCAGATCGTCTTTTGGAATGAATTGGGCATAATATAATTTGATGACGAAACGAAGAAAAACACTGCATTTATTTGTCATTATAATATGACCTACGTCGCGGGAGTGAAATTACCCCGTTGAATATTTTTGATATTACACTGGTTTTATTACGCTAGTGGAATAACTATGAAAATAAGCTCACAGCGAATAGCAACGCTATTTTTAACCGCGAAAATCACGTCACAATATATATGAGTAGATCTATATTGTGACGTCAGTTTTAAACTGCGTAATAAGTTTCGATGATAATTGAAATGTGAAATTTCAAGAATTTTGACTATTTTATTTTTATTTCGCAAAAGTTCGGGTCGTATTATAAATAGAATATAAATTTTGTGCTCATAAAATACATAATTTATTAAACTCAACATCTAAAACAGATATTAACTCGGCGCAGAATCGTTTTTATCTGTTTATAGGTGACTCGTTTAATAAATTCGGTATTCCATGACCACTCCATCCTCTATTTATCCAGTTTTAATCTTTTGTTGACAATTGTTTTCCTCATCGTCATCTCGGTGATTGTGACGTCATGTAATCCCGGACACACGTTCGAAACAATGCGTTTTCGTGGCTGCGACCGTATTATTCTCGAGATCTATACAGTAGAATCGCCGAGGGTTCCCGATAGGAGTCTGAACTATGGAATTGTTAACATTTTCTACTAGTGGCGAGGCAGAGCTTATTTTTTTTAAGTGTCTTACAACATTCAATTGATACTTGCTATGTAGCAGACACCACGCAAAAATGTAACTAGAGCACTTATGATAACAAGGCACTTACGTCGTTAAGTAGAAATAATGATAAAGAAAAAATGACCACCAAACAAAAAATGAAGTTCCCGTACCCATAGGAAATATATATATAAAATAGGGTCTTTGTCCACCCTTTTCCATTCTGAAAGGCAAACTTCTTAAGTTTCGTGATTTTATCTCGAATCTTACATTCACGCGCAAATCTTGAAACTATGCTCAAATGAGTTTGGCCAAGCAGAAAATATGTCATTCGAAGTATCGCTACATCAAGTCGATTTCAATGAGCCCCATAAGGGTACTTACTACCTTAACTATAAGAATTGATAATGTAACAGACTGAAACTCGCTGGACTCGAGATCGATTCTCTGGCTGAAGGGACGATCTGAAATATCGAATTGCTGATTATCAGTTATTATCGTCATTAAAGATCGATATCATGTCATTAATTGTTTACCCCATCATGACTGATTTTCCCATGCAGATTTTACCTATTCACCAATACAGCCATTCACGCCTGAGATGTAAGTGTGGATTTTCCCAAGGCTTCTGATACAAAGCATTGTGGATGATATCAATTTAATATGCGAGCCTTTGCGTGACAATTCCAACGATTTCGTGTGTGCGTGATTGTAAGACTTTTAGTAGCCTGGGTACTCACTCAGTGCATTTAAATTAATTGTGGGTTTAATATAGCGGTTTTAGGTCCTTAGCCATCTATTGAGCGCATGGTTAAGACTCTGATCAGACTGTGCGGTCGCACAGACTGATCTGAGTATCAACTTTGCGCACATGTGAAATTTTGGAAATATCACGCACAGGTTCATGTATTTGAATGGAAGTTCTGTACTGCATTACGTTGACATCATCCGAAGTGGTTTATTTCATTTAAAATCATAAATTTGATATATGTATCAATAATCATTTATTAAATTTCGACAAAGTAATAAAAATATTTCTTTACAATGACTTTATTTTGATACTGTCATCTTTATTTTGCACTTTTTTTTTATTTTACAGCCAAATTTATGAACATACTATAACAGAATCATGTAAAAAATGGTAGACTTTTAGATAAAACTGCAAGATGAAGGCATTTCTTCTTTCATTCATACAATCAAACTGAAATTTTCAGTTTCAAAATATTATAAAATGGAATTATTTTGAATTTTGACCATTTGAAACAACAACAACGGCAACAACAACATCAACAAAATAGTTAAAGAAAGAATATGAACAAGAACGAAATCAATCAAACATAAACAAAAAAGCTAGATACGTCAATTCGGTCTCCAAACGTTGATACGAAGAAAAATACATTATTTTGCTTGCCTGTATTCCTTTTCCTTGTGAATCGTTCTTACTCATACACATAGTTAACCTTATTACTTTCAATTTGTCACCAGACAGATATTTTGTTTCAAAAATTTTAAAGTCGAGATAAAAATCAACATTGGCTAAATATTTCTAAGATTTATGTACTTATTTGTTACAAATACATATTGCTCAAACAGTCTAAATATTTCACGGAGCAATTTTCAATGAACAGATAGATTTCATATTGAACACTTCTGATCTAGTCTTTAACTTATTCATGTAGATGTTAATATACAGCAACATTTGTGTAAATCGACCACTTAGGAGACCGCCAAAACCGGTCACTTATAGGAACGGTCGCTTATGGGAACGGTCGCTTAATACAATATTTCATAATTAAGAGGACCGGTCATTTTGATAGCATTTATAGATGGTCGCATTATTCTTAGCGAATCATTTGGTGTTCGAACCCATTTAAATTGTCTCATTGAAATCATTCTAATGGGTTCCAACAACATAGGAGATTTCGCTTACGATGAAAGGACTTAAAGTAATGGGGCCTGTTTTACTAAACATCTTACGATCATTTTTTTTTTGCGTAAGTCAAAAATTAAGGTTGCTTCTGCAGAAGTAACTGAACATGGAATTCTGCCATGCATCATCTCATTGAAATCGTCTTCCAAAGACGATTCCAAAGAGATAATACAAGGAAGATCAAACAATGAATGAAAACACCAGGTACGACTTGTGTTTTTGACTTACGATTATTTTTTTCGTAAGAAGTTTAGTAAAACGGGCCCCTGGTCACTTAATAGAAATGGTCGTTTTAGCAATATCGGATGAGCCCCCTTCGAGCAACGGGTACCTACACGTATTCGAAAATCTCGTGATCTGATGGGCAAAAACGGACCATATGGGAACCTAGAAAAAATATTTCAAATAGACTAGCTCCAGGAATGGCCAATCGGGGATCAAATTTAAAAAAGAAAAAAAAAAAAAAAACCTTTATCATGAAGTAAGAACGATTATTTTAGATCTAGAAAATCAGAGTTACTTTAAGTTTCGACCCTAGTCAAACTGCGCAATCCGCACAGCCTGCCATTGGTTGACTGGTTGACACTATGCGAACCACCCATATGGCCCCTTTCGCCTGATATGTAACATTAAATCTTAATAGAGAATCGCTTTTAGCATTCATATGAATCCATTTAACCATGATGATACATTCACGTCATATATGCCGAAAATGATTTCATTAGGAAAATGAGAAAACGGAAACTCGAAGAGATGTGCCACTCAAAAGGGTGTGGTTGACAAAAACGGCATTTTCACAGAATTGATCATTTTAAGAATGTTACTTTTTCATCGACTTTTCTAAAAGGTCTTCAATTTTTATGTGACATGCTAAATGCTTTTATCGGTAAAGTAAAAGAGAATGGACATAATGCGCGAAAATATATCAAAATTACGCCTTAAAACTACCTCTTTCTACGCTAAATTAAGCACGGAAAAACGCACAAGAATACAAAAAAAAGCGTCGTTTCTCACAGATCATAAAGTTTAATGCTCCGCGTACTATTTTGCGAGAGCGGTCGCCATTTTACAAACACTGAGAGGCGTTTTAAACGTTGCTGGTGATGACTTTTAATATCAATAATTTGCTTCAATCATTAAATTCAATCATTATTTATTTCACGCGGTGATTTGCCGGTGGTTTTTAGGGTTTATATATCACAAAATGAGTGTAGCGAAACGCTATCTGATGCGCCAAAAAAGACATTTTTCACAATTATTATGTCGTTTTCTACTGTTTAACTATTTTCGATGAACGCTTATTCCTTTCCCTCTCGCAACCAATCTTCAATAATCTATATTTTGAGAAAAGAGTTCGATATTAAAGGTATCGCCTTGTGTGTATTTTTATTAAGTCGATGGGTGACCAAATTTCGTAACTACAGCTAGTATAAAACTGTTGACACGTGGTCTTGGTTGCCCACTGACGATATGCTTTTTTTATTCTTTTTTTTTCTGGGGGTGGGGTGGGGGGGGGGGGGGAAAGAAGCCTAATGAAGAAAAATCGTGTGCATATATAATTATGTAATATTTTCTGATCATTTGATGCTTTACAGGTGCAGTTTCTCTCTTGCAATAACATATTATATAGAACAGTCATTTACGTTTGAAAAGGCGTTTGCTACGGAAAGGAATAATTGTTTTAAGTTGAGGCTGTTAGTAACGCACGTTAAGCTCATCGAAGAATATTTTGGTGCAGAAATATTTAGCTAGGCTTATATGAAACATTTAAATTGGCTCTACGTCATTTATGTTGGCGCTTTTATTGATATAATTCAACAAAAAGCAGTTCTAAAAAACATTCAATGAATCCATAATTGTTTTTCCAATCTAAAACATATCAAACTTGTTTTAATTGTTACTACAAAATCAAAGAAAAATATTCATTGTTTTGTCAAATTGAAAGGTATAGAATACATAATACGTACTTAGTGTTAAATGTATGAAAAAAAATATCTATCGAGGTTGGGGAATTGATAGTTGTCGAGGCTCTGCCGAGATGTATATTTATCTTATAACCTCTATTTGCCTTTGTTTTCGTCGATGTTTCTAAAAGGAATACGAGTTTCTAAAAATAATTGCATTATGTCATTGTTCTAAAAATATCCATATGATTTCATAAGAAATATCATATGGGATGCTATCACATGGATATTTGTATAGTTATACGATAAAATTTAAAATCTTTCGAGTTAAATTAATCAAACTAATTTAACGGATTAATTCCCTGTTTGGAGTTGACAATTAAGCATACCTAATATTGGATCCTTTTTAAAACTTTTAAAATAACAAAAATATCGCCATGGTTAAGGTTGTTCCCCAATATTTCGTAGCTGTTTCATCAGTCTTGAATGTTTTTGTAGGATTATGAGTGTTTCTCTGTAGATTATCACTTGATAATTTCATTGCTAAAAGAATATCAAATATGAAGACTGATTTACGCTCACACTAAATGTCTGATCCCATCCATATCTATCGGTTAGTAATCTCAACGCAAAAAGAATACTAGTAAAATGTACATTAATCCAACAAGAATATATACAATGTAAATAATATGTACTAAGTGTTCTGTATGAAAAAAATATCTAACGAGGTTGGGAGAATTGATAATTGTCGAGGCTCTGTCGAGACAAGTATCAATTCTCACAACCGAGTTATATTTTTTTTCATACAATACACTAAGTACGTATTATACTTATCTTATAACCTCTATTTGTCTGGTTTTCGTCGATGTTTCTAACGGAAATGCAAGTTTCTAAAAATAACTGCATTATATCATTGTTTTACAAATAATTATGTGATATCATAAAAAATATCATACGGGTTGTTATCACATGGATATTTGTGTAGTTATAAGATAAAGTAGACAGACAAGCATTATATGCAAGTATACATGACGTTTTTATATTGACAAGGTCATTACTTTGGCATATGTATTTTTCCTAGCTGATCTTCTTCCGAAAAAGGTCAACTGGGCCATAATCATAGTATAGAGCCCGTCCATTTTTGTTCGTATTAAAGTTTGAAAATAGGTCTGTTGAAAACCCTTATTTCAAATTCGAAAAAAAAAACGAATGCGTCGAAATTATATTCCATCAATCCATCCTGTGCCTTTGTAAATGTTGTTTATATTTAAAAGAAAACATGGAAGATTGGGGACCATTACAATAAATAACAATCAGAAGCCACCCAAGTGAAAATGTACTTATTATAATTGTGTTTGATATACGGTCATTTAACAGTCGTTAAACTTTGGATCGAACTCTTAAAATAAGTGCGAATGTTACCCTAAAATAGTTTCTATTTAAGTAAACATTTTTAAATACAATTAAGACGGGGAAGAGGAAACTTTATAGACTGTGCCTACCAAGATTTTCTATAAAAATAAGTCAGTGGACCTCCGGATTGTTTTTGTTTGTTTGTTTGTTTGTTTTTTTTTTAAAGATAAGATCACGAACAATTTAAATATGTTGTCATGAAGAAAGATAACGGTTTTGCTTATAATATGTACATTCAAAAGATAATTAATTTTCGTTGTCATTTTTTTTTTTTTTTTGTGGGGGTTGGGGGGGGGGGGAGGGGTTTGGTGGGCCTCGGGGTTGAACGGTATATCAATATAAAATTCATCCTGTGTACGAATTTTGAACCCGGGAGAAAATATAAAATGCATCTTACTATGTTCTTATCGTCCCAAGGTCAACGTCTTATCTTCTATTTTTTTTAATTTTTTTTGTTTTGTTTGTTTGTTTGTTTGGGTTTTTTTTTTTTTTTTTTTTTTTTTTTTTGGAGGGGGGGGGGGGGTAAAAAAGAAGCTAGTAATACTCCTTCATGTATGAAGATAAAATGTAAATTAATCAATTTAAAGCAAGTATTTATCTTCACACATATGCTTGCATGTGCGTGATTGCGTTTTTATTGACTTATTATCTGTTCACGTCTTATTATCCATGTTTACATAAGCAAGAAAGCATTCAAATCACAAGTCGTCAAAGAATCAAGAATGAATAGATGTATGTTAATCGTAACAGTAGGGTAAATCATTACACCAAACCATTGTTTTCCTGTACTTTGACTAAGTCATATTCTATGCTTCAACGAAAAGCAGTGGTGTTGCATTCTTAACCAAGTAAGACTTATTCATGTCGACTATGTATAGAAGTATGTGATGGTAAATAAAAGCTGATTTACCTCAACCTTAAGTGCAACGACCCGTTACTTAGGCTCCGCCCTGCCAAGGCAAAATTCATGGATTTTAAGCCAAAATTACCATTCCTGCGTTTAAGACGAAAACACTCCCGGAGGAAGTTTTCTTTGCTTCGGATGTATTTCGACTAGAAAGAGTACATTTCGAACCTTGGGTCCGTTTTACTAAATTGTTACGAAAAAATATATATATATAATCGTAAGTCAAAATAATAAATCGTACCTGGTGTTTTCATTCATTTTTAGATTCTGCCTTGCAACATCTCTAATTGGAAGCGTTTTAAGAAGACGATTCCGATGACATGATGAATCGCGAAATTCCTTATTGAGTTACTACTCTTGAAGCAGCGTTAATGTTTGACTTGCGCTAAATGATCGTAAGATGTTAAGTATCCCAGTGTATATAACGTGTTAAATACAATCATTTATGAGGTCCTTGTCTCTGAAGTTGGACATAATGCAATAAATACCAATGGTTTAGTGGTGGGCTACCGATCCCTTGTATATATGATTATACAGGGTATTTTGATGATCGTGATATTTCGTTATTGTATTACATCTAGTTGTAAAAACACCGCAAATATGATGAAAATAAAAGTAGATTTAAGTTGTAATTTTGAAGATAAGACCAACGAACAAAAAAGCATTATATTGATACATGGATAAGAAATAGGTCTTTAAAAATGCAAGTAAACATCTTTCCTTCCATTGCTTTCATGTTTTAGCATTGAATGAGTTCGTTATCCGAAAATTGTTGATTGAAATGAAGGCTTAGTCCATTTCCTTAAATAGGGGAATGTCACGGTTAACATTCAAAATCATATTTACTGTGAAATCTCTTATTCGAGTAGAGCCGCAACTTTGACCCAAGACACAATCTGTTCTGTTGATTTGATAAAACATTGAACTAAATACTCGATCAAAGATTCGGGAACTCGAAACATGTCGAGATTGAATCTGTCATTGCTGGAAAGTATTTGTCACACATTCACACCCCGAAATTTTTAAGCACATATCTTTAACGAAGCCGTTTTAGATTCGACAATTTTGAATTATTGACTTGACAACTACTGTTGTCTCGAATTACGCTTGCAAATAAAATGCAAATAGTAAAGCTAGCGTAAAAATCAAATAGTAGGGTAGAATGGTCATTGTTGATTCATATATCATGCAGGAAGCGAAAAGTGTCGATCCTTCAGCTCGCGCAAACTAAGTAGGATCGGCACTTTTCGTTCTTCCCAGATGGCCTTTTTTTGCTTGACGGATCATGTTATGATGTTCTGATATAACTTACCCATCATAATATCCCGAATCATATTCTTGACGACGCTGAATGCAATAGATAAGCGTATTCATAAATCTTTTCGTTCATCTGTCTATTCGGATGATAAATTCAGGAAAAAATATCAACTTAAATGTCCAAATTGAGATCAGAAAAATGAATTCAAATACACAGTGTTTTTTCGTTTATTAAGTAGTTTTACAGTCGATGTATTCGAAAAGACATTGGCGTTCACTCATTTGTCTTTCGGTCAACAAAATATACGGATAGGACCTTTCTGTCTTTTTTTCCTCTCAACACTAATACTTTCTTTGACGTAGCACCTTTAAAATCTAGCTCTTAACCAAATGGTTTCGACAATCACATCAAACTATTGTTTCAGAACACGTTCGATCACAAAAGTTACCACCAAAACCCTTTCATTGCCATCATCACTGGAAAAGCTCAAACTCATGTCGTATACCATATACCAAGTAGCTCGAGAGTCACAGTTTTAAGGTAGTACAAAGCACAAACATTAACACAATAAACAAAAGTAAGAAAATATGAATATCTAGAAAGAAAACGAGAGTTTTGTATCCCAACCAAATAATAGCCGACAATTTAGTGAATAACTTTGAATGAAAACTCAAAGGAGCGAGAAGTTATATGTGATTTATTGGTACTCTATTCTGCTTGGTTGCTGTCTATTTCGGCTAGACTACCATATTTGGGGTATATCGATCGAAAATACCCCCGTACACTCCGGGTTTGACAGATCTGTTTAAAATAGGAGGCGTGACAAATCAATTTGGTTACCCGTGTTCTAGAGTCAAAACCACCCCTCTTTGTAATAGATAGTAGAACTACAGATGAAAAGGGGATAGGGGGGTTCTGATTTTTTTTTATTAAAACATTTTGATAATACTTGCGCAAACCTTAATTTGAAGGTTCTTATAAGAATCGTCTCGATTCTAGATCCAGAAAATCTTCTATGTAAGAAAAAGTAAGTCTGCACAGTTGTCGCTGTTTGACCAGGGACGACATTTCTCAAATGATCCATGTTTCGCCCGACATGTCACATTTGCCTCACATTTACCCCCTCTTTATGTTATACTGCTAATTAAAGAAGCCTCTTTAAGAATTTCGTGAATTTGCAAAAAAAATCGTGATCATTCATTTTCATTCGTGGATTTCCGAGCACAGGCAATTGTTTCAAAATCTTTATTTTTTCACATATAAGTTACTTTGCAATAATTTGAGACTTATTTAATAATAATCATAAACCGATGATTTGAGGTTTGTGTGTCCCAGTTACGGGAGCGCGTCCGTTTACAAGGCAGCTAGGTAGCCAGTCCGAGTCCACTCTGCAGTTAATTTGAATTCTGTCTTGCAGAGACGCGAAACCAGTTTTCCTAGTTTTTTTCCATAATTTTTGTCCCCAAATAAAACCTCCAAATTCTGAAATAATACAAGATTGAATATAAACAATCACATGTGCACGTGGTGGCCATAATATAGATGGCTTAGCGCGAAACAGTTGTAACTGCCTATATCTTTATAGGCAGTTACAACTGTTTCACGCTGGAGTATTGTAATGTTCAAGCCTAAAAATTTTTTAGTAACGGGTTAACATGACCACCCCTTTCTCCCACCCAGGGGGTTTACACGAAGTTTTTTTGTAAGTAACGCTAATTACATATTCAAAAGATTAACCCATGCTCACATATATAGCTGATCAGAGCGTCGATAGATCTAATAATTAAAATAGGGAGATTTTTTTCTACCGAAATGAATGATAATACCGCCTTTTTCACCGTAATTATCTTCAAACAAAGGCATATTAAAATATCATAAATGAGCGTTTACTCTTACATTGCAAAATTTGAAATCATAATTATCTTATATACATGTTCATTTTCCATTTGACCGTTTTCAAAATCATCTTCTTTAAATCAAAATATCTTAAAAAGAAGGTATTGCTGAAAATGCAAATATTATTGAAAATGAATACTATATTGTTAAAACACATTAGAATCGTCTCAATGAGACGATTCTTTTGTGTTTTTACAACATAGGATTATAGAGAAATTTCGAGATTACATACATAATTAATAAAAAATATGCTTCTAATTTGTAAAGTAAACGTGTACTAAGAGACTTTTCTCTCTAACGACCACTGTTTGGTAGTCCCGGTCGCTTAAAACAAGTTTTACAGCATTTCAACATGAAACAAAATTACTTGAAAGCGCTAATCCATGGTCAACTAATAAAGCAACAACGAATTGGGAACCCTCGGCAATTCTACGGAATAGAACCCGGGAACAATAAGGGCGAAGTCATGATAGCGCGATGTTCGTCTGTAGGTTACATGACGTCACAAACAACAGCGTTCCCGCTAAGATGGCGTTGAGTAAAACATAAATAACGAAAAGTGTGGCCATATTATGATTTGATAAGCGCATTGGTATACTTTTTGTTAGAAGACAAAAGTTTAGAATTATGTATACACTCTTCTTTTACGTCGGATAACTGCGAAAGAAAGTATGATTTAAGTCTCTAAACTTTTTAAATGCCCCTCGTGTATTGCAAGGAGGTTCCGAGGTCGTATATCGTTCTTTCTATGGCCTTGAATTTCGGCTCTGGTACTGAAAATTATTTCGTAAATAAAAGTAAAAACGTACGCATGCATGTTCCCATGTTGAGTTTTGCATATATCCGAAAAAGATGCGCCTCAGATTGCAGAGACACATGTTAGGA
This sequence comes from Fragum whitleyi, assembly GCA_948146395.1. Taxonomy (NCBI): domain Eukaryota; kingdom Metazoa; phylum Mollusca; class Bivalvia; order Cardiida; family Cardiidae; genus Fragum; species Fragum whitleyi. Next base: position 71,922,721 of record OX411543.1, on the reverse strand, counting down.
TTTTTAATAAAAGAAACAATTCTTATTCGCTCACTCAGCGCTCTATTCAATCATTCGAAACATTCACTCAAACCGCCAAAATACGTTCAAAATGACTTAAAACGATAAAATAAAACGCTACACTCAAAATGAATAAAAGTAAAAACGTACGCATGCATGTTCCCATGTTGAGTTTTGCATATATCCGAAAAAGACGCGCCTCAGATTGCAGAGACACATGTTAGGGTTTTTTAATAAAAGAAACAATTCTTAATCGCTCACTCAGCGCTCTATTCAATCATTCGAAACATTCACTCAAACCGTCAAAAAACGTTCAAAATGACTTAAAACGATAAAATAAAACGCTACACTCAAAATGAATATAAATAGAAACAATCGCGATTTCACTGATAAAATTAAAATTGCAAGTGTCTTGTAGAAAAAAGAAGCTATTTATAGAACATGAATGCATATTTCATGAAAGGGGGTAATAAATATCGCTTATGTTGTTCATCCCGAACAAAATTTGCGATAATGGATTACCTTCCATTAAATTCACCCAAAGCTCGCTCCACACTCATTTTATTTCATTCCAAAATCGTTCAGCTAGTCAATTCACCATGTTGTTAACTACACTTGTTTTTTAAGGGGTCGGTTTTCTTTTTCTTTTCTTTTTTCTGTCTTTTTGTCATATTACCCATGGCCCATCAAAGTTAAAAATTACATGTTACAATGCCACATCAATGACTGCTGATAAAATGACGTTTGCATTATGAAATGTATGGTATTGGGTTAAACTTTCGTTTCACGTATGACGGTTTTTTCGAATCTTATACAAAGATAATCTTTATTTAGGCCTAATCTGCATATTTATAGCGTTACGGTTATAATTCATGGTAATCAGAATTAACGAGGCGATGTATGTTTGATAATACAGCTCGATTCAATTCAACAAATTGATTACCGACACTTTCTTTACACGCATTTGTACAAAACCCTTCAAAGAGAAACGAGTAGTTTCACAAAGTCAATGATTTAATAGTTTGGACACAATGATTATGTAAGCTTTCTGTATTTGGCATGGAAATATTCGAGGGAAAATCGCAACAATTTTGTAAGTGCCTTGAAATAAAAGCGAAGTGTCCGTGGTCTAGAAGAAGAGCGTCGGTCTCTCGACCGAAAGGTCACAAGTTCGATTTTCTGTAGCGGCTATCGGACTGTATTTTTTCATTGGCCAAAACATCCGATGCGAATACTAGTGAATTTTCGAGAAAGTGGAATCGAGAGGGATTAGTCTAATCGGTGTAAAATGAATAGGTTCAAACCACAAGTCGAAGTAAGAGAAGCAAAATAGCATTGTAGATGGAAACTGTTCAAAAACCTGAGCTAGTTTTTCTTAAGTTAGTTGACTGATTTCGAAGCCTTTGGCAATTTCTTCCCTTCAATAAAATATAAGTACTTTTCTATTTATGTGTCTTCGTGAACTAATCAGACGCTTTAAAATCCAAATCAGCCAATAAAATCAGAGAATGACTTGATCGATTTGAATTAAATGTTGATCGTTTTGTACAATTTCGAAATGTTTTCTTGTGATTTTGGAGCGTTTTCGATCGATTTTAATGAGCGTTTGGAATGAATGAATAAAGCGCTGAGTGAGTGTCAATTTTACGATGTTATTAACGGTATCCCCGATTTGTACTTACGTGCATAGCGGGATATCATTTGTAAAACGTTCCTGGAACATTTGTCGTCCTGAACGCCGGGCTGTTTACAAAAGAGTTACCGTAACCTGCTGGTAATACATTTTTGGGTAGATTCATTCACACAAATTTGGATATGAAGTACAGTCGTTTAATGCCTCTAAAACTTTGCGTTAATTATTTAGTTTGATCTGTTTAGACACGGCGGCGCCTAAAAACGAAAGTTTAAATCTATTTCACCGTAGCAACCCTTTCCTACCTTAAGCAACATATTTCAGCATTTTACTTGATTATGAACTAATGAAAGAGAAAAACAAAGATCATTTTCAGCAACTAGTTTTTTCATTGCTTTTATCTCCGACAGACATCGATTGAATCATTTTAAACAGATCCTGTCTTTTGCATGGCATGGACATTTCTAAATACTGATGGCGTGGTTATGTTTTGTAAAGAAATTAGATTGCATCGATTGTAAGCGTGTTTCTTCTTACTTATTCATTCGTGTTTTATCAGATTTTCTATCTGTTTTGTAAATTGAATAAAGGAAAAAAGTCTTAAATAAATTGTTAACATGAAATATAATTTTGAATCCAATTCATTGTTTTTGTAGAAAAAAATTGAAAACAGATACTTCAGCTGGACGCTATTGAATCCCTCCCCATCCAAACAAATGCAGATAATTTTTAAAACGTAAGGAATCGATTTATCCATTTAAACATTTGAACCAGGCTCTTTTCAATGCTCATCTTATATAAATCATATGTTGTCAGTGTTCTGCTAAACGTCGTAATTACAGCTAGCAGTATCCTCTGCCGAAATCTACATTGGTGCAGAAGTGCGGCCTCATTTTTTTTCAAGTCTTATCAAACTTTGCCTAACAATAGTCACAATTTACGCCGCAACAGGAATTTCCGATGTTCAACACATTAAAACAAATTGCTTAAGATATGCGTATTTTCAAAGAATGAGGCAGTTTCTATGAAATCTGACCATAATTCTTGAAGGAGCGGTCGTGTTTACAAGAAATGGCCATACAGGCATACGAATGGACAGACAGATATACGGAGGGACATGCTGAAAGGATTATACGAATATACGACCATTTCAAGTGGCATATAAAATATACTCAAAATCAGGAACGAATTTATCAACATTTTTCTTAATCTCTCCTTTCTGATTTCTCTCGGCAAAGCTTATATACTACATGTATTTCCTAATTACACAATTGTGACCTACATCTCAAAACCTTTCAAACGAATGGTTACATGTTTTGTTTGTTTGTTTGTTGTTGTTGTTTTTCCTTACAACTAATCATATTATTCAAAAGATATGAACATAATTTGAAGTCATATAATATATACCCCTGTGACCTTGAACAAAAAGTTACCAAAATTACCTCACTTGAGACATCAGCACTTAACAGACCCAAATTGCGATGTTTTTTCCAATGCTCCATACATTTATAAATAATGCGTACGATTAGCTCAATTTCAACATCTATCTTTGAACTGTAACATTGATTTTATCATAACAATTCTTTCAAATGGTGCATTTTTAAACCTTGACAGAGAATAATTGGGCCATATTGTTTTGAAATCTAATTGAGCATGTGCGTGACATTTCCCACAATTTGAAATGTGCACAAATCAAAGACATCGGCACAGTCTGACCACAGTCTTCACTTTGCATTTTGTAGATAAATCAGGTCTCAAAGTACCTTCAGGCAGTCAGACAATCCTCTAATTACACTAAGTAGCTGTCTAGGCTGTTAAATGTTTTAACCTCATGCACATGTCAAATTGTTGGAAATGTCACACACAGGCCCATTTGCTACAATTAATGTACATCAACTCGATTTCGTTTCGTTACAATAAAGTAACACAAAAAATCCTAGTGTCTTTTAAAGGTTGTATATTATGTAGATGGGGCTATTGTAATTTAAGGTTTGATTACACTCGTCACGAATTACGTAGTTTGTGTACTAACGCTGCTTTCTTACACAAAATATGAATTTCCACTAAAGGACCAATCACGGATCATGCTCTCGTCCTTTAATGATTTGGATGCAAAAAAAATCGAGCCGGCTCGTTGAATCATGTAGAATCACCGGTAGCCAGTGGTACCATTTCAATGATAAGAAATGAATCCACGTGAAAAAGAAATGTATTTATCAAAAAGAAACAGGGCTGACCAGAAGCTAGAAGTCCATAGATAATATTAAACTCGTCAGATAACGCTGACAAGATGTAAATGATGCTAAATATCGGCATTGTAACTGATATGATTTTAATGTTAAATTACCGATTTTAAGTTTAAAATAAACTGTGTATGTGACATACACAAAGATAGACACACAGACGGACAAAGTTAGAGCAATATCCCAGTATGACCCTCGCGAGGACATTGAAAATCTGCAAGAAATCTTTAACACACTATTTGTCCTGCGTTCAGGATGACATAATGGTGCAAACGGTTTTAAATAATACCCCGCTTTGCACGTGAACTTGCGTGCAAAGCGGGGTATAACTTGAAAAAAAGTTTGCACCATTTTGTCATCCTGAACGCAGGGCCGGTAGACCTAATTTCATTGCGAAGGAAGGCATGGAAAAGGCATGACATTAAGAATGAAACCATGAGAGCAGAAAATTACCCTTATAGATCAATTCATCTTTCACTTTTACCTCCTTTTCTGGGCTATATAGATCGAATAAAGATATGTGCTGATAAAATTTTAAACGCTGAGTAATTTGACCTTACATTTCAACGATTTTTATGCACCATGGTTTTTCGTCAGCTTAATTTGTTAAGATTCGAGAAGCGGATTGATAGCAAGATGTGATTTGGTTTTCAGTTTCTTTGCTCTGAAACTTGGGAAAAAAAACACGTTTCCTGTCTTTTAATATATCCCCCCTAAAGACAAAATATAAAGATTCCTCCGTAAGGAGACAGTCCTGCATTCCGGATGAAAGCGTTAGCGAAGCGTTTTCGAAATGATACCTCGCTTTGCACGTATGTGCACGTGCAAAGCAGGGTATCATCTCAAAGCGCTCGCGAAACGTTTTTACATCCTGAACACAGGACAGATTTCGCACGGACTACTTTGTGCCCAAGCTTCCAAAAATGTTGCGTGCATAAAGTTGCTTTCAATTCGGGATATCTTGGCCAAGAGGCTGACGCTCTACCTCTAGACCACGGACATCACACCGCAGCCTGTATGAGGTTTACTTAAAGCACGATCGCACGAACATCTCTGATATATTTATAACCTATGGTATGCTAGTTTTAAATTTCTTTTAACCGTATCAAACGCTTTGAGAACACAAATTGAATGGTTGTCACATCAATGGAAACCTTCGCTAATATTGGTTAAGACAACATCTTGAACTTGTCACAATCCAGTCTCAAATCAAACCATCGGGATTTTTTCAGGATTTGTTCTTTAATGATTATAATGGAAAACAGCCTTTGCACGTGCAATTCTAACAAAAGGTTCTAATTGAATTATGTAAAATCCGTTTTTGAGTGTCCGATCCCTTTTGCCGAGAAGAGTTTGGTCAAAACAGATTTTTCGAATCCTTTCCTATATAGAGGCATCAATATCTTTATATTCGTTCAATTGAAAGTGCATAATATGGTCACGCAAACGCTTTTTAACTAAAACAAACGGTAACGTTCATTAATATACAATATATATTTCATTAAATAGGCATAATTCCATTTTTCCTTTAGCTGGATAAAAGGTATAAGGACGGTGAATATTTGATTAGCCTTACCATGAGAATTTGAAAATGTGCTACTCGCTTGCTGAGTGGATCAGCATCTTAAAACACTTGAATCGAACAAATCGAACGAACGGAACAAATCATAGCGCTTTCAAATCAATCCGTACAGTGATTCCACCTCGCTTTGAAAGTTAAAGCCTCGCCTCTGGGTTCACGTCAATAACGTTGATTAACGATGATTTAATGGGGGAACATCACAGGCCGAGTATCTTGTCCATGGCTGGGACGTATAGAGACCACTCCACTTGTTAATAGACCCCTATCTCGGACTCAAGTACTATTGTTGGGCTCAAAATAAACAGACCTCGAGAGCCCTTGGGCTTTTCAAAGATTTTAATCCTTTTCACTGAAATATACCGGAATGTTATCATTTGTTAAAGAAGATGAATCGTTTTAGGGGGACATAAATTTTCATCAAAACTTTTTACAACTTTTCATTGAAGAAGCTGTTAAGTATACGTAGTCGTTTTTGTTTATTTTCTTTCTCTTTTCTGACCAAGGCGATTAATTCACTAGGCAAGTTAGATATGTGACATTTTATTTAAAAATTGGATATCTTAGCATAAAACAAAATCAATGAAAAAATAAAAATGTGCACATTATAATTTGCTAACAAAACGCATTTTTTTCTGAGTTTTGTTAGCAAATTATGATATTCCCTAAAGATCTCCTAAGCCGATCGGAAAGAACGAACAAAATGTGATTTTCAAGCGTATTAAAATCCGAAAGCCAGCAGAAGCTCAATTCCCTAAAAAGTGTCCAAAATTGCTACACTGTCTTACGACCGAGGTACTTTCCAGTTTACGGAAAAGTCCGAGCGATATTCCTAATGCCACAAAGTACCACGAAGACACTTGGTAGCAACTTTTAACATGACTTGGAACAGTTTTATATGTCAAACTAGTATTTTTTGTATTAAACAAATTAAATTTTACAACCATTAATTAATCTGACTTTTTTAAAACATTGATTACGAGATAAAGCGATGCAGTTTTAAACGTTAATCATTTTATTCAAAATTTAATTGCTAAATCTGTAATAAAACAAGAAAAATATACGATTAAATTGTATTTTTTATGATGCAGCTACCAGTTATTAATGTAAAAAATAACAACTGATTGCTTGGGATTAATTTAACTTTCGGTTCTTAAAGCTCAAGTGTTCTAATAGAAATGAATTTTGCGAATTGCCTCTGACCATTTACAAAGAACAAAAGATATCACAAAGATATTGGATAATAAAAAGAAACATGTGTAATCTTTGAAATTGAACGCATTAAAATACCAATAATTTGGACAACATAATTATATTTCCAATTCTCATTTATTTATTCCAGATCGCTAAAAATTCGTCAGGGGTCAAAAATGATATTCTTTATTTTATTTTCAACCATATGAATTCACCACATGAAATTTATATTTAAGTCAATCACAAACAATTTTGTAGAATTTTCTTGAAAGATTGAACGATTTTGAATAAATGCAGGTTAGTGAAATATGATTTTTTTTTATTTTTCGCACGAAAATTAAGGCAATATTTCGAATTACTTGAGTACAAAATGCTGATTTGTTGACAAAAAACATAGTCAACGAATCAGCAAAGCGTTCAGGATACCAAAACGGTGCAACTGTTTGCAAATTAAACCACGCTTTGCACACAAGTGCTTTTGCAAAGTGGCGTATGATTCGCATTTTTTTCACCGTTTTGTTATTCTGAAAGCAAGGCATATTCTTGGGCTAGAGAAGTATTTATGTTTTTATCAGAAAAAAAAAAACAGTTTACAAGACACATCACCATTTTGATAGTAAAGACTAAATAATTGGTTTTTCGAAAAAGTTAGACCAAGTCAAAGTTAGACCGCTTATACAGAAATCAGATGATATTCTGACAAATTCCACGACGATTAAGACTCTAAAGACCGAGAAAATAATTACAGGTTTACGATTCACTTCTTGAGGCGACGGAAGATACTATTTCCATGTAACCTCGAGAAAACGTCCGCCATTGTTAATATCGATATCACGTGACACCGGTAATTGGAAACCGGTGTTTACATAGAAAACAGCCGCTGTATGTCGTCCCTGTCACCAAGTATCGAAACAAACGTTTGTCTGATTCTGACGGGCATTTGAGAGGGCGTGGCTGGGGACTGTTATTAGAGCTATTAAACTAAAGACTTTGTCAATGGATAATAATAACCTTCAGGGGTATTTAGACTTCTGCTAATGACCTATACTCTTCGCTTTTTATCAGAATGTGTTTTCCACTATATTCATCGTGAACACGAATATTCTTTAAGGCTACTACTATTTTACCATTAAAAACCTTAGCTACGAACTCAACAATGGTTTTTATCTAGAAATGAAACCAGTCATGCTACTTTAACATATTTCTAGAATATTTTGCTAGAATTCTGCCTATGGTTTTTCTACTTAAGAACTTGAATCTCTCTATGGACACGAACTAATTTCAGTTACGAAATTATTTTGTGTCCACAGACAAAGACAAGTCCTGAAGTAGAAATAGGCATAAGTATAGGATAGAAAACGAGAGCCGTGGTATATGGGAAATAGACACGAGCTTTAGCGAGTGTCTATTTCCCATATACCGCGGCGCGAGATTTTCTATCTGACTTAGACCACGCTTTTCTTACACTACATGTATTTTTTTACCCGAACCTCTAAATAATGAAAAAGAGTAAATATATAAATATAAATATATCTGTAAATACAACGCTCGGAGTTGTATCTGTGATATTTACTTTTGAAATACTGTTCTCTGATTGGCTGATTCGCTTCAAGCGTGGTCTAATTCTAGATATATGTTTAAAATGTGTTGCAGTGAAACAATCTAATTTCCTTCTATAAGTTAGTCAAGACGATGTATTTTCACAATTTCCAACCATGAGTATAATATAGGGGATACTCGGTTGTGTCAGTTTAAGATCGATTCATGTCTCATTGCGTGAAGAACAAAAGCCTAAGTTTCACGAGTGGCGGAGCCAAGAGTGAAAATAAAGCTTTTGCTCTTCACAATATATAAATTATCAACATATCTTACTCGAAAGATAAACGGATATTCTATTTCTTTAATGCAAAACTTTGCTTGATTTATATTTCTTTGGTCTTATTGATATGTGTGTTATTATGTTGAAACTCGTGCAAATAATATATGGCTAAAACAATATTCACAATCAATAAAATAACTTACCATTTATTTTTATTAGCGTAACAACTAGTTGTTTTTTTCTTTTGGGGTTTTTTTTTATGATAACATCTTAACGAGATGCTAAGCTGAAATAAAGACGTTAAAAATGATTTTTGTGTCCTTTAAGTCGCGTGTAGCATAATATGAGCATGAATCATAGAGAAAAGGAAAGTGAAATATGCAAATTAGTTACCACTTATTATCAACAAAACGTATCTACCTTAATAGCCGTGATATTCCAATAAACGAGTGGTTATAAACGTTCATTCATACTTTCAACTAGGAAATTTTTAAAACGCAGAATTACGTTTGTATCCTTACTGATTTGCAAACGGCACCTCTTTACTTCATACTTTCAACAAGGAAATTTTTAAAACGCAGAATTACGTTTGTATCCTTACTGATTTGCAAACGGCACCTCTTTACAAATTAATCTTAACATTGCTGGGAAAAAAAATCGCTTAATTCATAAATTCATTCTCTGAAATCATAATGCTGAAAACGCACTGCAATATAAATCTTTGTTAATTTTGAAAAAAAGATAAATCGATTTTTTCTGGTTAAAAAAGGGAAAATCAAGTGGTAAAGACTGAGATCAAACTTCACATCTATAAGGGACGTGAAACTTTTTTAACCTTTCTTGTGTGTCATTTTGAAATTTAAAAAAAAAAAAAAAAAAAAAAACTGATAGATATACGAGTATACGAAAAACTAGGCTTGATTTTTGTAGCTTCTCTGATTTTGGGCTTAAACAAAGTGCATAACACAACCAATGGTAGAGAACGTAACGTTATATGCATTCTCAGAAGAAATTCCGTTTGCGCGTTTTGTTTTATAGTACCTGCCCCTCCCTAATAGTTACCAATATTGAGTATCAAAGACCGAATATTAGAAATTAGTTAGAGATATCATATTCATAAGTGTAACAATCAATTTTCTTCTTTTCTTTTGTCACCATTAATCGTGTCTATTTATTCTCTGGCGTCAGATTTTACAGTTCCAAGAATTGAAAGCTAATACGGAACACATGCGCCTCGTCAATCAATCAAACGGTTAAGAAAAGAACCGATTTTAATTCGGTTTGAAGTTAAAAGTTTTAAAAAAAGATATCAAAAGGAGAGAGTAAAAGCAAATGGCGGAGATATTAAGGTACTGGGCCCATAATAGTTCCGCAACAGTTCAGAAGTAATGAATTTCAACAGTGACATATTTATTTGTAAGTTTTTGTTTTCATTTTCTTTTTCATTTTATTTATTTTATTTCTTTTTTTTCTCTCGAGTACATAGAAATTAAGTTTTTGTGCTCTTTTTGGGATCAAATAAAATTAATAAATTTTGTGTTTGTTAGACAAAATAAAATCGAAAGAAAGCTGAAATCGTAATACGAACAATCAAACCGTTCAGTCAGAAATTATTGTCTAAGGTTTGTTTAGACCAGCTCTAACGCATTTCTTAATACAGCAATACCAATAAACACTGTGGGCGGAATTTAAAAGCTTTGATTGGGAAACATGAAAGAGAGAGATTTCTAGAAATTAAAGAAAATTGTTGCGTTTATAAAATTTTAATTTCACTCTCTAGAAGGATTTCATTGAGTATTAAATTTTTCGAATTGAAATTTTAGCAGGATACGCTATTGTCACCTCACGAGCGCTACCTTAACGCAAATATTTACAATCCTCGTTGTTACTATTTTTAGAGAAAAAGAAAATGCAATCCCTCTTATTCGATAGTTATTCTTAGAAAATGTCATTTTTGTTGTTTTAACATATATATAATGTTGTGTATATGTGCTTTTTTATTACACAGTCCTGAACCTATTCTGGGCTCAGACACATGTTTTTGTAGTTGTGTCTTGCTATATATTTTGCGATATGTTAAAAAATAACAACGTGCATTTAAATTGCATAGGCCTAGACACATCCATATTGGTAGATTTCAATTTATAGCACGGAACCATATTATTGATATATAGCGCTTCAAAATTTGTTATATATTCAGAGAATGTGAAAGGACTAGTATAAGATGATAACAGTAAAAGATATTTCAACCATTCTAAACTTTAAATACGCTATAAACATGAAAAGGTTTGGTTGACGACATGTCGTAAAACTGACGTCACGGCAACGACACGCCTTACGATAACTGTAAAACTGGAATTGAACTTTTCTCGTTAAAATACAATTTCAACGCGACTCCGATACATTTGTGAACGAAGGAATGGGGGTATCTTGAGTACAAATTACTTTATTGGTAATTCACCGCACCGTTCTTGTAACGGCACCATATATGTATATATTCTTTATTTCTCCGCCACACGGGCGAGCTTTGAGCAGAAAACAATGAATACAAATAATTGAATCGAACAGTATAGTCCGTTTGACATCTATATTGACCATCATTTTCATTAATTACACGAAACTGCGTTTGGATGAAGGATTTGTATGTGGTAAAATCGAAATTTCAGCTTAATACCATTCCACAAAATATTTTTTTGAAAATAAAGTTATGTCAAAATAATGATTTTGTCTATCTAGTAAATGTTAATATTTTCGCATTTTCCGCTCTAAAACAGGAGGGAAAATGTAGGCTGCTTAGTAGTAAGAAAAAATAAACATATAGTAAAAACACGTGGTTTTAAACTAAACATTGGACAGATGAATTGTCCGCTATTCTTTATTTGGATATGCTAATAAGTATATCGACGGTCATGTGATTCAAAACTTAAATATCACGTGATTTATACCATTATTTCTCGTCTGCTTATCTAAGTTTCCTCGTGAAAATCCCAACGACTTCTCAAAATAATGCTTTTTTATTGGTCTAAATATGTGAATATGGGGTTCATCGCAGGAAAGATAAAAAACAATTAGCAATTTTCTGGTCAAAAAGTATGTTAACATAGAGAAAACACTCAGAGTTGATATCCTAAGGAATTAAATATTTCTGACAAAATTAATTGTACAAAATACTCGATTTTATACTAAAACGACTCACTTAAAATCATACACTTTTGGCTCGGCCCCTATGCAAATCAGAACAATTTTTGGATTGATAATTCGCTGTTCCGTTTAATACAGACACAAGATGGAGTGAAAGGCTGTGAGTTATTATGTAGACGGGCGGTCAATATCATTATTTTACTTTCAAAAATACTGAAAAACAAAATTCTTCATAAATTGTATTAGATGGAAAATGTGATATGACAAGAAAAAAATACGTTGCATTAATTTGATTCTTGGATTTTTGGCCAAATGTTGGTCCATATAGAAGTCAAACGGACTATAGAGACACATACCTACACACACCCGCACGCGCACACACGCACGCACGAACGCATTTTAATTCATCTTCATACACCCACACACACTCAAAGACACACGCACACAGAGATCCATACAAACATATTCATGTATGAAGTGAATAAAGTGAATAAGCATTCATTTGCAACGTTCAAAAGTGAATAAAATGACTGCTTGGTAGTCCCATAGTTAGTCTTTGTTGTGTCGATGGTTCGAAATCGCTCTTTTAATGCTCCTGTTGTACGAAAATCGCACAGTTACTGCGAAACCTATTCTTCTTTATGAACGTTATTTCAGAGCTGAGCTCATGTAATTTTCAAATGAGTATGATCAAAGTTTTGTTTGATTTGTAAATAACAAATAATATAGTATTTTTAACATAATATAATAAATCCTGTGTTATGCGACCACTAAGGGGACTACTAAAAAGCTGTAGCTTATGGAAATAGTCAGTAAATATAATATTTCTGGATAAATAAATGAGGTCTTTGTTTGACGCATAATTCTTACTGAATCAAATGATGTTCGAACCCATTAGAATCGTCTGATTGAGACGATTCTAATGGGTTCCAACGATATAAGATCCAATATTATGATACATTTATTGTATACTTTTATTATTGTTTGAACAGTTTTGTTGTTCTTTTGTTCTGTATGTAACATATGTAATGTGAATTGACAAAGAACATTTATGTTCAAGCCAGAGAAATAAACTATTGAAAATAATAACCAATTATGCGTTTCATGAAGAATTTCGACTCTTTCAGAGATTTAGCTTTTGGTGAAGGGACTTCTCATGATGGTCGCTTTATGAAAATGGTCCTTTAATGAAAATGGTCGCTTAATAGGATTGGACAAACGAGCGATATCGACTGTAAGTGCAGTTGGTGATATAAAGTCTAACAGAATCATATGACATATGACTTTTCAATTGTTAGTCTAACCATCGAATCGTCTCAACATTGTGCCAACTTATTTCTGGCCCGCTTTCGGGTCGGGTGTAGACTGGTCTCACTGTCGAATATCAGAACAGCCTATTCTAGGCTATTCTGATAGACGATATATGGACCAGTCTAGAGCTGGTAGCCCGTTTTTTGAGATATACTCTGATATAGCGGGCAACAGTACCCGCCCAGGGTCAGAAATAAGTTGGCCCATTGATCGACCAGCTCATTGTTTTTCGGTCATGGTTATCGCCTCATTTCATGTCAACCGACAAATGATCCGTAATTTCATGGCGGTCGCGAAGCAGTAGCTAAGAGCAAACTTGTGTCAATTTTCTAGTTCCGTGCCCTTCAAACAGAATCCCCGACTGCGCGCGCCATTGTCTTCCGCTTCCGGTTTCAGTAACTCCACGCGCTTGTCAACACTGTTAACGCCATCTCGGAAATGGGAAATCTTTTTATTGTACACAAACATTGGGTGAGCGCGAAATAATCTCGACAAAAGATATCCCGTAAAAAAGGCAGCGATTTCAATAGGCTGCCATTAGCTCTATGTTCAAACGCTCGTGTAATTTTGATGTAAGCTAATTCGCAATCCTTGTAACCGAGAGAGGGTTTTTGTTTCGGTATTTATGCATGCGTATTTTTTTTTATTCTGAATAAGTCTTCGAGAATTAATTCCATATTTTCATACAGTCATACCGAAGCTTACATCTTTCAGACAAACATCTCATCGAAGTATTAGTTCTAACTGATATCGAAAACATCATGCACCAATTTCTTATTAATACCGATAGACAAACGAATATGGTTCAAGGTCAACTATTTTTTTGAAAATTTTATCCTTAGAAAATCACACCGGAAAATTACCCAAAATTGCCACATCCGACTTGACAATTTTTGGATAGTTCCTCTGGCAATTAAAGCAACATTTCGGTCTCCAAAATAGTATTTTCTAATGGAACAGTTACACCAGGCATAAAGATTGAAAGCTCTGGTGGTAGGGAAGTAACCAGGAGTAAAAGAGGCAATGAAAATGATTTCGACGAATTTAGTCCTTTGACGAAGTTCAAATAGTTAACAGAATGAACCATGATCCACCAAATTTTAGGTATGCCTGCGCTAAGAAACTCCGATGCTTTTACCTATTTTGTACTAAGTTATGTTTTGCCTTTAACATAGATCAAAGTACTGAAAGTACTGATAAGTTGGAATGCGTTCAAAAGACGGCGACCTCAAGCCCCTTACGAAGCTGAAGCCTCCCGCCCACCACAGGTGATCACATAATATGTCTCGTCTTTCGACGGGCATATATAAATCAATGTATTTCAATAACGAGAGACGCTTAAACCGTTGAATCGCTATACAGGCCTGAAACTGATGAAAGATAAATGATAACAAGAGGACAAGAATGGCCCTAAACCCCTCACCTGAAATCGATTTGTCCAGTGGATCTCATCCAAGAAACTTTCTGGAAAGTTTCATTCAAATTTGCCTAATTGTTGAAAGGAGATAATATTCGAAGAATAAACAGTCATAATATACCCTGCGAGGTTAATAGACCAACTCTTTACAGAGGAGACTCAAAATTAGCCCTACCTTGCCATGCCCATATTCATGGGCTAATTACAACTTTGCAGACAATTTTTTGAAGAGGGTCACCAAAGGAACATTCTGGTAAAGTGTCATTGAAATCGGCCGAGTGGTTCAGGAGAAGATTTCGTTCAAAGATTTTGGGCTCAAAATAAGCCCCGCCCTGCCACACCAATATTTATGGACACATCAAAATTAAGTGAACAACTTGCATAAAAAGAGATACCAAAGAAACATTCTGGTAAAGTTTCACAGAAATTGACCCAGTGGTTCTGGAGGTGATTTCATTCAAAGATTTCTTGCTCAAAATTAGGCCCACCCCGCCACGTCCATATTTATGGGCCAATCAAAATATCGCAAATAATCTTTGAAAATGGCCACCCTAGAAACATTCTTGCAAAGTTTCATTGAAATGCGCCCAGTTGTCCAGGAGGAGATGTCGTTCAAAGAATTTTGGGTTCAAATTAAGCCCCGCCCCGCCACACCCATATAAATGGGATATTAAAAATTTCGCGAACAATTTTTAAAAAGGGTCACCTAGGAAACAGTCTGGCAAAGTTTAATTGAAATCGGCCCAGTGGTTCAGGAGGAGATGCTGTTAGAAGATTTCAGGCTCAACATAAGCCCCGCTTTACCACGCCCATATTTATGGGCCATTCTCAATATCAATATCACGACAATTATTAAAAAGGGTCACCCCAGGAATATTTTGATAACTTTTCATTGAAATCGGCCCCAGTGGTTTAGGAGGAGATGTCGTTCAAAGATTTCGGGCTCAAAATTAGCCCCTCCCTGCGATGCTCACATTTATTGGCCAATCAAAATTTCGCGAACAAATTTTGAAGAAGGTCATCAAAGGAACATTCAGGAGGAGATATCGTTCAAAATTTCTTGCTCAAAATAAGCCCCGCCCTACCACCCCATATTTGTGGATCATCAGAATTTAGCGAACAATTTTTGAAGAGGGTCACCAAGGGAACATTTTGGTTTTTCGAAATCGGCCCAGCGGTTTAGGAGAAGAAGAAGTCTTAAGAAAGTTGACGACACACGACGGACGTCGGAGTCAGTGTGATACTAAAAGCTCCCCCTAAGCACGTTGTGCTCAGGTGAGCTAAATAGGAAGATAATGATATAGACCATATAGCCGACTATGGACGCACAGGCGGACACTTATACACTCAAAACAGTTTCTATGTCTCTAAGTCTTTTACGTCATGAATTGGAATCTCAAGACAATTCTTCGACGAAGTTCAATTGTGACTTCGACCTGCGTGACTTCAAAATTTGGCACTTTCTTGGGTCATTGACAACATTTGTGTCAAGTTCTATGATTTGTTGTTCAGTTAGAGTGGAAACTGTTAACAGTTAAAGTTTTCTAATGACAGTGAGATGTATGAACCCGAAACAATAGGGCATTTCTTTGGGTCATGCGCAATATTAGTGTAAAAATTCATTATTGCAGGTCAATAGCTTCTCCGTTTAGCAAGCGGAAAGCAAAAGGTAAATGGACTGACAGACAGACATGTTGAAATCAATATATGCTCCGTTTGGGGTACAGTTAAGAACATCGTAAAATTGATTAGAGGAACGATTTTAGAATGATTTCGGAGTGATGTTGAATGAGTGAGCGGAGCAAGTTTTGAGTGAAATTTAAGAGAGGGAATCCAATGTCGCTTATTTTGTTCAGGATGAACAAAATTAGCGAAATGTAAAACCTCCCTTTAATGAAATATGCATAAAAGTTCCGTCAATAGCTTTCTATTTCGTAAAGAACCAATCAGACGCCTTAAACTTCAATTATGTCTGTGAAATCGCGATTTGGTTCTTGCTTAATTCATTTTGAATGTACATGCTGATCTTATTTATTTAGTTATTAAGTTTGAGCGTTTTGAATGGTTTGAGTGAGTGTTTGGAATGAATGAATGGAGCGCTGAGTGAGCGATTAAGAATGTTTTTCATTGAGATGAATGTTACGATGTAACTCTCTGTATTATGGTGCTCTTAGACGTGTTGATGTGTAAGAATGTGAAGAAAACAAGTTGAACTAGTAGTTTTTTTTCAAATGGCAAGTTATCGTGGTGATGGAATGCAATTTGGCAAAGATATTCATAATTCCATTAAAGATGTGGTGGCCAGGATTTAATTGGATGAATATTGGGCTTTGACAATGAAACATTCATGTAGATAACTGCTATATGACGGCAAACAAACGACAATATGTTGCAAAAATATTTATTAACTTTAAATGTGTATCACCACTTTAAGAAAAACTAAAGATTTTTATTTCGTAACTGTAGACAGAAATGTACAATATAACAATTTGTCAAACATTAAATGTGTGATAAGGTCGTTCAGAAAGAGAAACTATACCTTTAAAAGAAGCTATAACATAATTCCACGAAAATAGGTCGTGACATTACCAAATAAGCAGATCACATGATTTGCCTGTGCTATTGCAACAATACTGAGAAAACAGATCGCGACATTACCAAATAAGCAGATCACGTGATTGGCCTGTGCTATTGCAACAATACTGAGAAAACAGATCGCGACATTACCAAATAAGCAGATCACGTGATTGGTTAGTGCTATTTTCAATAGCTGACCTTATTTGACTTGACTTATCACATGATTTCCAAATATAGTTCATACATGTGATACTAGCAAATTCGTACGCAACTTTCAATAAAATTCGTTTAAAACATAAAATAGAGTGTTAATAATATACATGAAATGATAGTTGTGTAATTGTACAGCATTATTACTTTTGATGAAATAAACTGTATGTCTATGTCAAGTTGAGATATACAAAATAGGCCGAAGTGTATTCACATCCTGTTCACGTGATATGTGTTCTCAAAAAACCCGAAATGAATTTATCTTGTGTTCATTTTGCGGTTTTGTTAAATCTAAGTTGGAATTGCTCCGCATTCCAACTTAATAAAACCGTGACATCTGATGGACCGAACAATTTCCATAGTGTTCACGGCGGTTTACACGTAATTATAAATCTAATCGCTAGATTCCACCGACTTATTTCAATGTATCTTCGCATCACGGTGTAAATTATTTTAGAACTCATTACAGTTGTTATATTGCAGCCGTCTAGTTAATTAGAACTAATTCACAAAGCGTGCCTAGCGACCAACATAATAAATTCCGGTAATGGCTAAAACCAGAACTTCCTTTTATAACTTTATTGCGGTCGTCCTCCTATTCAAAAATCGGTTTATACCTGTAAAATTTGCAATTAATCGCCCCGGTTCTTAACAGCTTCATTACAGCGGAAAAGATGCAATAAATGTGAGAATGTTGAAAAGTTCACGAATATTTTATGCATCATTTTGAAGTGAATAGCTTTGATGAAAATGACCATTCTGTGCCGATTGTCGTGTGTCTAGAAATTTACGAGGATACAGGTCAATTTAACCTCTTATCTAAGGGTTTAACGGTTGTGAGGGTCTGAGACCCACAAATAAGAAGCAAGGACCGTAAAAACTACCATAAGCGAGTTCCATAGACACTCTCAGGACCAACTTTAGAAAAGAATTGAAGACCGTTTAGAATTTGACCCCGAAAAATTATACATAACCAACACTTTCTTTAACTTTGAAAAGGGAATATTTCTAAATTAACAGAAAAAGAAAATCATTGCTCACATTAAATAGTCTCCATCTTAAGCAGGGACTAGCAAATATAAAGAACGGACCCATAAGATCCAAACCACCAAGTCCATTTTGTTGATGTCATACTAAAAATGTCTAAACAAGGTGAGTGGTCGATAGCCTTTGCTTGTTTGATACTACATCCTAAGTTGGTAGCTAAATATTTATCATAAATATCCAACACTAATATCAAGATACTTTAGGATTTGTATTCTGAAGCGAGAATATGAAAAACAAACTTATTGAGGCAAAAGTATTAATTACTTTTTTACACAGCTAGAGAAGTAAGTATATAAGTAACCCTGAGCCAAATTTCCGTTTTCAGGGAGGCATTTTCATTTCACTAGGCCTACATGTTATATTTACTCGTATAGAGAACGTGTGTATAAATAAAGAATATGGGACACAAAAGCAGAGCGTTTAGGTTTTCTTTTCTTAAAACTTTCTGATCAAGTTCGTTTAATCAGTGAATGGATCTAATTAAGATGTCATTAGTTGACATATCTAAAAGTGCCCTGTACGTATTTATACCGACTGGCTCACGACAAAACGACCAGGGGCCTATTTCACCAAAACATTTAAGACGTATTTTTGTCTAACCGATGACTTACCGCATATAAAGGACAAAAATTACACACAGCTAGTTACATCGTGAAATTGA
This sequence comes from Fragum whitleyi, assembly GCA_948146395.1. Lineage (NCBI taxonomy): Eukaryota > Metazoa > Mollusca > Bivalvia > Cardiida > Cardiidae > Fragum > Fragum whitleyi. Next base: position 71,903,889 of record OX411543.1, on the reverse strand, counting down.
CTTTTAACCTCAATCAAAACCATTGTAAATCGCTGACTCAGAGCTCCATTCATTCAAAGCACTCACTCATACCATTCAAAAGCGCTCAAACCAAATGAAAAATATAGAATCAACAACGTCATTCAAATTAAATTTTGATAGAGAAAAATCGCGATTTCACTGACATAATTCAAATTGTAAGCGTCTAATAGCTTTTTGAAGTTCACCCAGCTGTAAAAATGGGTAGCAGTGGGTTTAAACCACTGCCTCTCTCTCGGGGACGTGAAAACATCAGGATTGAGTGTTCGAGAGCGATTCTATAAGCTTAAGCTTTCGTCGCAATCGAACTAAAATAAATTAGTATAAACTAAACTAAGAAATCGGAAGCTATCTATAGAACTTGTATGCATATTTTCATTAAAGGGAGGTAATCAATAACGCCAATTTTGATCATCATGAACAAAATTTGCGATGTAGGATTACCTCCCATTAAATTCACTCAAAACTCGCTCCACACACTCAATCAATTTCATTCCCAAATCATTCCAAAATCATTCACCTTGTCAATTTCACGATGTTGTTAACTGTATCACCAATCTATCAATACCTGTGTAAAGTGCTGTTGTAACTTATTCGAAAGTCATCAGTAAGACAAAAATACGTCTTAAATGTTTTTGGTGAAACTGGCCCATGGACTAAATGTACTATCTATATTTTTTGTCCTTGCAGAAGGCGATCATTGTATTTAAGGTGTAGGAGAAAACGAGTATATTGGCGCATTTAAGAGACACTCGCTCTCTGTTTGTTTGTTTGTTTGTTTGTTTGAATGGGTTTTACGTCGCTTTTAACAATTTCGCAGTTATATCGCGACGGCCGGAGCACCTAACAATGGATTCCTGGTATTTCTTTCACCTGTACTACCATTACATCCTTTCCTAGCCTCCGACTGCTATATCACATAGGTTTACGATTATCTACCCATTGGTGAGAGACAAACGTCGGAAAGGATATTTGCCGCCACCGGGGATCGAACCCACGACTTCCAGATTGGAAGTCTTATGCCTAACCAACTGCGCTATGGTGGCGGCTTCACTCGCTCTCTGAATTGAGATAGTCTACATATATACAGATGCACAGGTTTGAGTGGGTGATCAAAGGTCAATATTATCTATACACGTTGATCACCCATTTTCAGCTTGTACATCAAAACTTTAAATTGAACCATCGACGAGCAACCCAAACCTCACAGTTTCAACTCGAATTAGATGCAACTACGAGACTGCATATATATAGTAACCCATCGACGAAATGTTTTCATTTATGTAAAGCACGCCAATTCTTTTGAATTAAAGTAGTGGACCCGTAATTGTCCCGCATTGTTTCGCGAGTCTGTAACTTTAACAGTGTTAACCGATGTTTCCTAATGACTCTATTAGGAAACCTCGGTAAACATTGTGAAAGATCTGAGTGTCAGTGTAGTAAATTCAAGATCGGGATTGTTTGTGCTTCTCCAGTGTATCATCTTTTGCGTGCACCGGCGAAATATAAAAGGAAGAAAGCGGGAAAGAAGAAGACAGAGACAGTACGAAGGACAGAGAGAAAAACAGAGACAATGAGCGAGTTGTTGAGACAGAGATTGACAGGGGAAAAGAACTTCTTCAGGTTAGCTTGAAAGATTAAAGCTTAATGTGCAAAATAATAATAATAATAATAAAAAGAATAAAACAGATAGACAAATAAGTTTGGCGACATTTTGCTTTCCCTTATTTAAGTCTTTCGAAAAACATTAAGAGGTGTTGGAAATTGAAGAATCCTAGCTGTTTCTCTAATTTCTAATTGTAAGCGACAGTTATAAAATCTATTAGACTTTCTGACGTTCTATACGCTACTTCAAACCCTTTACCTTATAGCGGGTAACAGACATCTTAGGTGGTCATTTGTTTAGGAAGTTGCAACTAATGGACAATTTGCAATTGGTAAAATACAAACGTTTCATTTGGAATAATTAAGGTAGTGGAACCGTAATAGTTCCACAACACTTTGGACAATATGTTCTTTCACAATGTTAACCAAGGTTTCCTAATGAAAATCATTAGGAAACCTCGATTAACACTGTTTAAGTTCATTACTCCGGATACGTTGCAAAACTATTACGGGTCTACTACCTTAAGGAAGGAGTAATAATAATAATAACTTTATTTATAGAAGGTAGCATGTTAAGATACATATACAATCTTATTTTCAACATGGCCCTCTTGAAAAAACAAAACAAAACAATATTCGAACTTCGTATTCCTCTCTCTCTCTCTCTCTCTCTCTCTCTCTCTCTCTCTCTCTCTCTCTCTCTCTCTCCCACTCTCTCTCTCTCTCTCTCTCTCTCTCTCTCTCTCTCTCTCTCTCTCTCTCTCTCTCTCTCTCTCTCTCTCTCCCTCTCTCTCACTCACTCACTCACTCACTCACTCACACTCTTTCAAACGCACACACACCCTTTCAAACTCAAACCACACCACACAAGCACATAGGCTACCAATTACATGTAATATATATGCATAAAGTACGAAGCAAATGAATTTCAATTTAACTCCTGGAAAAAAAAAAACAGCATGTAAGACATACACATATAATATTAGATTTGAAAACAATTGCTGTACAATCATTTTATATGTAATATAACAGTGGAAGAGTGTAGATGCTTAATTAGAAATCAACTGACAATAGAAAGCTCCTTAATTTGTGTTTAAAACATCTTAAATTGTCAATAGATCGTATATCTGTTGGAATCGAATTCCAGTATTGCATCCCAATATAGGAAAATGTGCGCTTTTTAAATTCTGTTTTAGGTACTGTGCTTTTGCTCATTATATCATTATTTAACTCAGACCTAAGTAAGTAATGTTGGTTCTTGCAATAATTAAAAGCATTAGACATGTAAGGGGGTGCCAGACAATAAAGCGTTTTATACACCATGATGATAGTGAAATATTTTTGGCGACCTTTTATGCTTAGCCATTTTAATGAGGTGAAATTCGACTTAGAGGAAGTCTTTCTAGGTTTTTTCAATATAATACATGCAGCTCTTTTTTGTAATTTACTAACTCTGTTTAAAAACGCTGATTTGCATTGACTCCAGGAAATACAACCATAGTCAAAACAAGGGGCAATGTATGCATTATAAAACAGTTGTTTCATATCAAGCGTGAGAAAACAATTAATTCTCTTGAGTAAATGCACTTTCGATGAAACCTTTGAACAGATCATGTCAACGTGAGTCTTCCAACTAAGTGAATTGTCTATGTATAGACCGAGAACCTTTTGAATACATACATTCGCGATCTTGTTGTTTAACACCTTTAATTGAAGTTCTGGTAGATTTTTTAATCTGTTATTACTTCCTACAATCATACATGTGGTTTTCTTTGGATTTAAAATCATATTGTTATTTTTTGACCAAGTATCTATTTTAGACAAATCATTTTGTAAGCATTCGTTTATTTCGGATAGAGATTCACTTGATTTATAAAGTGTAGCATCATCCGCATACATGTCGATGTTAGATTGAATTTTTAAAGGCAGATCGTTTACGTATAATAAAAACAAAATGGGCCCTAAGATTGATCCTTGGGGAACACCAGACGATATTAGTTGCATTTTTGATGTGACTGAGCCATTTTTGATGACTTGAAATCTACCGTTTAGATAAGAACTGAAAAGTTTACAAGCATTATCTGTGAAATGATGTAATTTAAGCTTATATAATAAAATTTCATGATCAACAAGGTCGAATGCCTTTTTAAAATCGAGAAAAACCGTTCCAATAATTTTCCCATCATCCATGTCCATTAACCATGAGTCTATAAGCCTTATAAGAGACGTCTGGCAAAAATGATTTTCTCTAAAGCCAGACTGATACGAGAACAAAACATTCGTATTTTTTAAAAAGATTTTAAGTTGATTTGCAATATGTCTCTCAAATATTTTTGAAATCGTAGTTAAAACTGAAATCGGCCGATAGTTATTTGGATCAGATTTTTCACCACCTTTGAAAAGTGGTCTTACATTCGCCTTTTTAAGATCAACTGGGAAGATTCCGGTTGATATGCAGCTATTTATAATTACTGATATAGGTTTAGATATAAAATCTTTGCACAATTTTAATACTCTCGGACTTATACCATCAAGTCCAGTGGCTTTATTGTTGTCTAGTTTTTCAATTATATGCCGTACTTCTAACGCAGTTATGAACTGTATATCAAAGTAGTTGCTTTTTATTTTGTTATGTAAGTATATTTCAAATTCCTTAAAGTTTTTCGGATCAAGAGGAACTTTAGTTACCATTTTTGAAATATTTACAAAGTGTCTGTTTAATGCATTTATAACGTTTTCTGTACCATTTACTTCAATATCATCAACAACAAGTTTATTAGGCAGTTCATGGAAGTTTTTGTCATTTGACGTAATTTGTTGAAGATTCTTCCAGATATTCTTTGTATCTGTTTTATTTTGAATGGCTTGATTGAAATAATCTTTCTTATTTTTCTTGATAATCGCAGTGACTTTGTTCCTCCAAATTTTGTACATGGGGAAATTTTGCTTTTTCTTAAAATCATCTCTTGACCTAATTGCTTGTTTTACTTCTTCGTTGAACCAGTCTGGCTGTCTTAGATGTTTAACCCGTTTCTCTTTGACCGGAATATGTTTTGATAGACAATTATTAAACATTAAGTAAAAATGATCGAGCGCTTTACATGGATCAGTAATTGTTTCAACTGAATCAAAATTGGTCTTCGCAAGGTCAAATGATAATTTGTTTATGTCTAAACCGCTAAAAGATCTGTATGTGATTGATTGAATCCTATTTTTTCTTATGGTTCCATTTGAGCATTTATAAGTTATAGCAACAGGAAAGTGGTCGCTTATGCCTATTTCTGGAACCGATATTTCTTGAACGAAATTTGGACAGGTACTGTAGACATGATCTATAATACTAGAAGAGTTGCTCGTTATTCTTGTGGGATGGGTAATATGTTGATGTAAATTAAAATCTTTAACCAATTTATCCCATCTAGAATTACTATATACACATGAAGATGAAAAATTGAAATTGATATTGTAATCTCCTAATAATAGGAAGTTTAAGTTATTTGTTTCAGCGGATAATAACTGATTCTCATATTTATCTATCCAGTCTTGATTACTATTTGGCGGCCGATATATGAAATTAATCAATAATGGTTTTGAATGCGAAAGTTTTACTTCAATCCAAATACTTTCTAAAAATCACTCTGTTCCAAATCATTTCTTCTTTTGTAGATAATGTGGTTTGCTATGTATATAAGTAAGCCTCCACCAAGTTTTCCCAACCTATCTCTTCTTTCAAACACAAAGCCTTTTATATTAAGATTTGGGTTTTCTACTTTTTCTGTGAGGAATGTTTCTGATAAACCAAATAAATCCAGCGAGTAAGTCTCACTAAGTATCAACTTGATTTCTTCTAACTTGCATCGTATCGTTGGAAGACCAATATCTTCTTTTCTTACAGATGTATTATATGTAAGTCAAGATGTCACAGATTTTGATGGAAAACTCGTACCACTGGAGTGTATATGTATAGGTAGAAATCGGTATTTTGACTCTTCGATTGTATACAAATTTTTGAAATCACAGTTCACAATAGCGTATTCGAGTTATACCAGAGTATGCGAAGATAATTACTACAGTCCATCTTGCTAGAGCGACTACGCATTTTTATCAAGCGACCGTATTCAAATTCCCATTCTTTGAATCAAATGTCTTAAAAAGAAGATTTTATTGGTCTAGATATTGTTGTAAATGAAACCTATCTTGTTTAAAGTCATTAAAATGGTCTATGTCGAGTTCTAACAACATATGATCATTGGGAAATGCACAATCAAATTTATTTCAATTTAATAAAAAGTGTGTTTCTTTTATGTAAACAAAACGTGTACTCGGCGACCATTCTCTTTCACGACCGTATTTTTTGTGATCCGTAAGTGGTCGATTAATACATGTTTTACTGTGTATTCATACCAAAAACTTAGAACATCATTCAATAAATATAAAATACCTGAACTTAGATACCAAGCATAGTTTTTGGCGTTTAAAAGATGTTTCATTTTAAACCTGTAGACTTCAATCCTAGAATATTTTGACAACACATTCGAAAGGATAATGTCTACGGGCGATATATTGGACGACAAAAGATGAGCACATGAAGAGGGTGCAAAATACTTTGAAGTGGTTTTTAAGGTTTTAAATGTCCAGATAAAGTTTCTATAAGATATTTGGAGCGATAGTATTCAATCCGAGTGAAAATAGAATAATGTGCTTTCATAATTAGGGCTTTATATGATTCTCTACTTGCCTTCTTGAGATTTTATCAAACGAGGAGTTATATTTTGTTTTCAACAGCTTATCGTACTAATTATTCACAGGATAGAATGTAATTCTGATCTAAAACAGTTCGCTTATAGCCCTGTCTTTACTAATTCACTTATCAGAAACGTAGCAAGGACTTAACCGTAAACTGGAGAGTACGTCGGACGTAAGTGTGGTAATTTAAGTTCATTTTTTTGGGTCAATCGGCCTCTGGTGGTTCTTTGGCTAATGCGCTTGAAGAATTTCTTTATTGCTCTCCGATAGTCTTTGGAGATCTTTTGAAAATATAATAATTTTGAGGCACTGTGTTTAGCTATTTGAAAAATAGATTGGTTCGGATGAAGGTCAACCAAAATTGCATTTCAAAAGTGCTTATACAGAAATGTATGATGGTTGTTCTAGATTCAGAATTTCAGCCATGTGCGTAAAGTTTTGATCCAAGTTAGACTACGCGGATTGACTAGATCGACACTTTGGGCACTATCCAGATGGTTACTTTCGCTGGACGGGTTACACATATTTGAGAGTTGTTCCATTATTTTGTTCTTCCATATTTTCGGGCAAACTAGTCTAAACAGAATGTAATAGGCCGATAAAATTTGCACAGCCAAACCGATCGCAAATGTTCTATCTCCATGTTGCAAGACTAATTTGTTTTCGAAGATGGACCTGAACAAAGGCTATTTTTTATTATCTTAGACGAATTCCTGTTGTTGTTTATCATTTTAGTGATAACTTAGGTAAAGAAGCAAAATAAAATAATTTATACAAAGATAAAATTAAAATACAATGTAATAAGAATTTGATAAATTTTTGTAACGTTACAGAAAACGAATACATTGCAGCACAATAATACCTTTCAGAGAGAAGCATAGAGCTCTATGTAAAACTTGGATTTCATTCTACCATATATACAAAATTTCAAAGTCGTTTTTTTTTTCAAATCAGTCACGAATGTTAAATGTAGCTAAGTAGTGCTCGCCTTTTGTATTCATTCAATAGATGTATTGCCTATCGAGTTACGACTTGGGTTACTAATTAAGATTCATTTTTAACGGGGCTTTTAATATTTTGTTGTTTGACAATAGGAAATATTTTAATAGGTTAACGGGGTCTGGACTTCTTGTTCATCAAAGGGCACTTCAACACGGAGATAGTTATCTTAATGAAAAGGGAGTTTTGTCCAAATATGGAATTATAATAATTCTAATACACCATGTTGGTCATTTCAAGACAAATGATCTATAGACGGGTAATAAAAGGCATGTTTTAATGATCTCAAAAAGGCTAACAAAAAGTCTTCTGACGCCCCTCAAGAAAAGAGGGTGAAAAAAACATTGTAGAAATCGCTTATTATGAACAATTTCTACATTTTACATCTTTGAAATATATCTATATAAGTACAAAAGTTCTGTCCGGTTTTGTTTTGTTCAATAAACCTATTAATTTAAAGATAATGTTTTTGAAAATATTTGAAAATATAATACGTTTTAACGACGTTAGTCACAACAGTTGTAATAACGTTATATTGACGCCCTATACTTTTTAAAGCAAAATCTATGCATTATGTCACTTAGATGGATACTGTGTACAAGTATGCACGATTTTTGTTCATTAAGTTTTACCCTCGCTTGGATTAAACTGAGTCTTAAATAGACATTCTAACGTTCGTGTTATTCCGACGTTGATTTTTTTTCCCTATGCGGTAAAACAAAGTTTTACAAAACCACCGTAGACTGGAAGGTTTAAATGTCCCCTTTACAATGATGTTGCATTCTTTGATGATGTAGTTCTAATAAATAAACAAAAAGATTTTGCGTTATTTGCATATTCGCGAAACCGGACAAGGCTTTTGTCCATAATTATAATATAACCTACGTCGCGGGAGTGAAATAACCCCGTTCAATATTTTGATATTACACGGGTGTTATTACACTAGTGGAATAACTATGCAAATGAGCTCAGAGTGAACGGCAACGCCATTTTGTAACCCCGAAAATGACGTCATATAATCTACATTTTGTGACGTCATTTTAAACAACGTTATAAGTTTAGCAGAAAATTGAAATGTTGAATTTTCAATATTTTTGACGATTTATCACAAAAATTATGATCAAATTATAAATAGAATATAAAATTTGTGCTAAAAAAATACAAAATTTATTAAACTCGTCATTTAAAACAGATAAAAACTCGGCGCAGCCTCGTTTTTTTTTCTGTTTATAGATGAATCGTTTAATAAATTCGGTATTCCATGACCACTCATTCAATATCCTCTATGTATATAACATTTCACCAACCTTAAATTGTCGTCTGCATCATCTTTAAATTTGGACCTGAGATATATTTTTATTTTCTGTTTCCTCTCTAAACAATATGGTAAAGTGTGCCTTTGTCGCTCCAAGTCTATTTGTTCAAGAAAATATCATTATGAACGTTTTTTTTATGTTCAATTCGTAAAAAATATGGCGCGCCTGTGATGTGTCCGAATTTAACCTTAAAACAACGCGAAAATCCGCAATACGTCCAAGTTGATATTTCGGGAAACGCTAAAAAGAAAATGTTATCCTGTTTTTGAAGTGGACCTGTGGTTATGGTGAAGTGAGAACCATCTCTAAACGTTTACTAACGATAAATGTTATTCTGAACCTTCCTTGTATTCCATGAAGAGTTGACAATGTTACAAACGCGAGCAGTTCTTTAGTGTGTTTATTATAGTGATCCGATTTCAAAACCGTTTAACCTACAATTTGGACCAATTTGTCCATGTTTCACCCCGAGTGTTACTTTACACATAAATTAGAGGGCATGGTATATTCTGTCAGATTATCTCTATGGCAGACATCATAATTTCAGATCACGGATAAATATTTTTACTTGAACGTTATATTCTAAGCTTCTTTTCATATTGTATCTATGTTAAGGCTTGAATACATGCATGTTTTTATCATTAAATTTATCGATGAAAACATTTTCCATTTTTGTAGAATGTGCCATTTTTTAAGGAAAGAAAGTTAAATATATCATATGAAATTAGTATTCTAATACTTCCGACATTGTCTATAAGCTAAATGAATGGTAAATGAAAGGAACGGTCATAAATTATGTCATGCGTTTAGAAAGTTTACTCACATTTAAAAATGCTAGCCTTCTTTTCTGTTTACACGGCCAAACAGGGGTACTTTTTCATTCAGTTAACAACGTCGTGAAATTGACAAGGTGAATGGTTTTGGAATGAAATTATATGAATGTGATGAGTGAGTTTTGAGTGAAATTAAAGGAAGGTGTATATATAGCTTATTTTGTTCAGGATGAACAAAATAAGCGATATTTATTACTTCCCTTTAATAAAATAAGTATACAAGTTCTATAAAAAAGCTCCATATTTCTCCAAAAACATATCAGTTGCAAACAATTCTAGTTATGCTAATGAAATCGCAGTTTTTTCTATTTTTATTTATTTTGAATGTAGCTGTTGTTAGCATATGTTTTAGTAATTTTGGGTCGTTTTTGAGCGGTTTGAGTGTTTGGAATGAATGAATAGTGAATGAATGAATGAATGAATGAATGAAAAGAGCTTTCAGTGAGCGACCTAGAATGGTTTTGATTGAGACGAATGTGTATTGCACGATGTAACTAACTGTAATCGTTTCGCGGAAGTTTTCTACTTGAATGCAGGGTTTTATATAAAGGTACGAGTGAAAATGAAACGCTTTCATTGTATGATAGCTTGAATTCCCGTCATTTTTTCCGCGGTCATCAAGAATAAAGAAAGAGATTGTTCTTCTTTTTTAACACGGATTTAGGGGTCATATAACAGATGTAGATTTCTAAAGAATTGTTTGATTTGGTAAAAACTGACATATCCCGAATGAAAAGACCTCGCAAATCCGCGGAAAATTCGAGAACCAAAAAATCAGAATGAAAAATACCGCGAAATTATAATCAAAATTTGATTTCATTTCTTTTAAAACCCAGTCACTTATAAAATCAGATTTCATACGTCTGATGCGAAAAATATCTCCGTTGTGGCCGTCATTCTTCTCGCGTTATCTCGCGTGAATTCCTTTTCTCCGGAAACTAATCATTCGGATTGCCTCAAACAAACGTTTTCTTCCGGCATGACGGGTTTTGTGTATACTAGTTGTGTCCGGGTTGCATTCTTTTGTCGGGTTTCTGTCGTGCTAGTGATTGCTGAGAGGGACGAGGTCTTCCCGGGGCATGTTCAATATTGGATCAGTCAAGGAAATCAAAGCATCCGCAACTGCGTCTCTAGGACGGACATATAAAAGAAAGTGGAGTTTAATGATCGGCGGAATCATTATACACTTAATCACTGATCAATTGTGCCAACTGTCTTTAACAAAAAAATTTTTTTAACAAGTAAATTTTCTCTTCGAAAGCTTCCATAAGTGCTGTTCTAAGGAAAGTAAATTTTACCATGATCAACCCATTGGTTACAAACAAGCGTATACGAAAAGATATGTGTCGCCATTGGGGATCGAACTCATGACATCTCATTATTGAAGATTGTGGGTCTGGTGCTATGACAGCTTCATGAAAGGGACTGGACAGAATTTCATAAATTGAAATTAAAAAAATCAACTAAGAAAAACCTACACTCTGTCTGTTTGAAACTTTGATAGACGATATAGGTGGGGCAAAACTTTTTAAGATAGTTTGTTTTAAGAAAATGTATTTTGAAAACGGTCGCAAAATAAAATTGCTCGCCTAATAGACCTGGTCTCTCTGGCAAGATTGACTGTATTCTAAATCTATCAGGCTTACGCTCGATGGGTTACATAAGCATTTCTCATGCTGCTCAAGACGTTGTCCTTTTGTATGCAAAGCTTTGATCGATTGTGTAGATCAAGATCAGACTTTCAAAGACTGTCTGATCTTAACCTTGACCGTCTGAATAGTTTCGGAAAACCTTGCCTGTAACTGATACGTAATATGTCGTCGCAACATTCTCTTTCTTTCGTATAGTGTTGATAAGTTTAAAGTCAGACGAAAACGTAACTGAGAGGTCAGCCGACAATGTTGATGGCGGGTTGTCAGCAGACGAACAAGGCACACTTCACAGTTACAATTAAATCGATTACCAAAACGTCAAATACACTATAGATAACCTTATCGCTTTCTTTCAACATAAATTGTGTCCTTCATGGAAAAATTGAAAGTTTTTGTTTATGTTCATTCCAACATTAAGTAGCTTTAGTATTGTTTTGTCTTTTACTGTGTATTTACGGGACTCAAAAAACTCACTTTCAAAAGAGTTTAGATACCGATGTTTCTTATCGGTTTAATTGTCATCAGATTTGTTTATTACGAGCACTATATCTCAATACGGGTCACCCTGTCACCCTGTTTGCAGAACACCGATAAATATAGCGTCTTTTGAACGCCGTAACTACTGCTTAAATAAACTGTAGTTACAATGCTTTGGATGGAAACCGGTGATATTAGCGTCTCAATTTCGATAACAAGGAAGGGTAGCATTGACTCGTGTGAGACGTCGCAGCAAACTGAGTCTATAAAGCGTTACGTACTCTCACATCATTCTAGCAGCGTAAAATCGAAGAGTATTTTTCATGCTGACATGTATTAGTAAACGGGGTTAATCAACGTGTATGAAACTAAATTGAAATGATGCTTGTGGTCCAAAAGCAGAAAAAAAAGAAATATCGCCAGTCATATCAGTTTTAATACATGCATACTATTACAATTGGTTTTACCCATTCCAACGGATTTATGCCTGCCGAGAAAATAAGGAATGGAAAACACTGTGGAACTTAAAGAAACTGCTTGTTATGAGCAATTTCATTCTTTTCAACTAGTATGTTTTCTCTACGAAACAAAAAGATATTTTTGTTCTATTTCCACAAATTACGACTGTCGTCTATGGCATTTTACATTTGACCTGTTTAACATTTTGTCGTATGGTAATGGGATAATTGAAGTTGTGCTTGTCGTTGCGACAGAAATTTCTCAAAAACGCACCAAACTGTCTAAAGCGCCAAGCCCACCAGCAGTCATATCCAAGGAACACTGCGTTCACGTGACCGGCACGTGATGCCTAGCAACCATAAAACCCCAGCACGTGCCCAGAGTATCAACCTTTTAAATGTAATAAATTCATGACAGCGTCACTGATAGCCACTTCAAGACGACTTTCTGAACTTGCTAGAAATCTTTTCCCTTTTTGAAAAGAAAAAAAAACATTAGAATTTAAAGAGTTAGCAGACTTCTGAGAAAAATAGGATCTACTTGAAATACAACCATACATCAAGTGTCAGAAGATAATATGGAAAAATTAAAAAGAATTTTTTTTTCAATATTTTTTCAGAGTTCGCATTTCAAAAATTCTTTCAAGTGAAGGTAGATTATTCATTCTAGATTCAGAAATAAGCAAATGGAAAAAAGTTTCGATCCTAGTCAGTCTGCGCAATCCTCGTAGTCTGACAAGGTTCGATACTTTACGCACTACCAAAATAATCCCTTTTCGCTTGACGGGCTACATATCTATCATAGACATAGAATAAGAGCAATACTTGTCGAAGGACGAACGGTAAAACAATAAGAAACATCGTGAAATTGACAAGCATCCCATTCGATATCATTCTAATAGGCTTATTCCAAACACTCATCAAACCATTCAGAAATACTACAAATATTGCGAAAGTGTCATAGAATCATTCACAATGCTCCACCAATTCGTTTTAATCTAACAAATACTTTTTTGTATGTTTGATTTTATAATCTGGTGTTGGTTTGAAAGTTTCTGCGAAGAGAAACAAATATGTTCTTATAGAAAAGAACGTAGATTTTGTAAAGGGAGGGAAATAAAATATCTATAATTTCGTCCAAAATCATTCAAAAATGTATGTTTCACGGTTCTAACTTTAGCAGTGGACGGACTGACAACGTCAAAACACCTTCCTCCGGATGAAAGGTGTAGCTGATGATAAGTCAAGGGGGTCAAACTACTGTACCTAGCCTACACAAATTCATAATTTCATTGAGAAAAATTGGTTCAGGGAAATAAATGTCACTTTTTAACGCCACAACATCAAGAACATTATTGTCTGAATACAAATACGACTGATATAACAAAACACAGGACACCCCTCCGTGTCAATTTGACAAAAGAAGAAAAATAGCTAATGAGGGTTTTTAAAATTTCATGGAACATTGCGGAGTGCGGGCCACAGTTCAGAGGTGGTCTTTGAGTATGGGTCATAAATTCATTTGGCATTGCCTCCAGTCGCCACTGGGCCTTTTAACACTTAATCTAAATTCTGAGGATTTTTTTATCCTTTTCGGTCAAAAATACATTTGAGCCTGTGCGTGATATTTCCAACATGTTGACATGTGCGTAACGGAACAGCATTCACCAGCCTAGACAGCCACATAGTTTAATTAGAAGATTACCAGACTGTCTAGAGATATTTCAAGACCTTATCTATCTACAAAGAACAAAGTGAGGAATCTGGTCAGCCTGTGCGGATGCACAGGCTGGCTAGAGTCTTTACTTAGTGCCATTTTAAAACTGTTGAAAATGTCATGCACAGGCTCATTGAATATCATGATATTGTTTGGACGAGCAAGGCTAAATTCAGAACAATGTATGACCGGTGAAATTATTTCATTCCAATGAAAAACTACAAAAATAGTACATGTATATAAAAATGGTTATCTGATAGTTGCACAATTCACGTTCCATCTGAAATGGTTTTGTCACTCCCTGAACAACGCATGGCCATTCTATTCTCCGTCAATTTAACCCAAAATTGTTGCTAAGGGAGATATTGCTTGTCAAAAATTTTGGTTAAAATGTCCACTTTTTCAGAGACTTTGCTAACGGTGAAGAACGGTGCTGTTCTTCGTCAATTAAAAGAAAAAAACTATCTAGTATACTTTCATTCAAAATATTTTACTGCGACCCTTGAAAAACTCTCTCGTTAGAAAGTTAAAGAGTTAATTATTCGCTTGATCACCAATACAAGATGTGCAGGGTGCCCAAGACGAGCTACTAGCGTATTAATTCAAGCACAAGTCGTCAAACTATGGCTTGAAGGTGGAGATGTGCATTAACGAACAGTTCAGTGGACATCGTGGCATCTCGAGTATTTGTTAGATTTTTTTCTATAAACAAGAAAATACGTCTGGGAGTTTTTCTGTATGAAAGAGTCTGCAAGATGGCAAAGAAAATTTGACTACAGATTAGAGATGACTTGATTATTGCAGCTTATTCTGACAAGCTATTGAAATTCTAAGATTGTTTTTATAATTAATTTCTAGATATATCAGTCAAGTACGTGTTTAACGTTTATAACAGTTGCATATATGTGCTCATCATGAAGCAAAGACACATATTAGCTTGTGCATCTGATAAGAGTCTTAACTATATATGCACTTTATTAACAAAAACAGACAGACGGATTCCTATACAGTTTCAGATTGATTCATATGTCATACGTGTGACTTTAATAGATGCTCAGTATCTGTTTAAGAACAAGTGAAATTATTGGAATTGATATGCAGTGTCCAATCGCAAATTGACATTTACATATTTTTAAACAAACTTCATAATCAGTAGAACAGAATAGAAAAAAAAAGAAAAGGTTTGCGAAAAGGTGCCGGGTACACTTTCTGAAACCTTCGCTTACGTTCTTGCATCCTACACACAGAGATAGCCTATTGTCGACAAAAAACGTCCTGAATTTTGACGCATTTCAGATCATCAATTTTCTATTCAAAAGAGAAAGGTTGGGATGTTATAGTACTCGTAGATACCACAGAGTTATCGTTATGGTAGTTTTCAATGGCCATGACTTAACAGATAAAATATAAATTAACCCGTCTACCATAGCAAACGTAAGTTTCGAAACTTTTTATCCGTAAAACATTCTTTCAAAAAGAAAAGTCAGATATACCTAGCGATCGAGAATACAATTGCTAACCACCCCCTTCTGTTACGACGGTAGTATTCCAAAAGGCAAAATTCCAGAAAATATGGATTGTAGTAGTTGTTGTTGTTGTTTTACGCGAAGACCGCCCCTGATCATGTTTCGAATCGGTATGATCTTTTCATATCGTAAATTAATCTATAATCAACCAATCCAGTTGATAATATAGCGTATTTTAGGTAGAGTATCATCAATCAAAGCACTAAAAGTGCATATTGTTAACGTCCCTGTTCGCATAGTAAGGCGATATTTGAAAATCTATTCAATATAGGCATTATATCGAGGGTTCAGTGCAAGACTGTACTAAGTGTAAATACATTGTATATGCACTTAGTGCAGTCTTGTGCTGACCCCTCGATATGGAAACGTGGTCAATCGATAATACCAAGGCATTCCGACCAATCAATCTTTTCTTGTCACCCAAATTAAAAGCCACCCAAGTATCATTTCTTTAAAATGTTGATAGGCTTTTTTCACATATGGAAACAAACTCTGCTTAAAAATGGGATGATTTTCAATATCGTAATATATATTATTATATTCCTTCTATTGAAGGGTCACCTGAGATAAATATTGTGAGATTAAAACATCCATGCAAGCTTTAGCTTCTAAGAAAAGAATCTCACAAAAAAAAAACTGTATGAAATTGACCTCCGCTTACAAAAGGTATGATTCGCATGAAATCATACTAATAGTTTGCAGACTGATACAGGGTTACCAAGGAATCATTTTCGTAAATAGAATAAAGGTTCATGTTATGAGTTTGGGGACTAAATTGAATGCTTACTTCTATTAACAAAAAAGACAGTTTCCCAGCTAAACAATATATCAAATTAAAGCGCTAGATGAGCACAAACACTTGCATGACATTAGAGGCCAATCTCAAAACAGGATAGCCAAACCATTATGGAAAAGGGATATTTTATAAAGAACATTTGCCAATATCATAATACATTTTCCAAATTCAAAAACTTGTGAAAGCTAACCGATATTTCTATCATAGCCCCAGTAAGAGTGACCTATTTACGTCGCGCGTCCTGTGGCTATTATCATTTCCCCTTTGCTATCAGTCTTTGACGGTCAGCCGTTATAAAAAAATTGTTTAAAGTTACCATTACTACTCTCATTCAGACCATTTTGAACAAACATAGCAGGGCAATCTACTTATGAACTTTTGCGGTGGACCTAACGAGCAGCCTAGAAAACATGTACTTTTTACATTTTAAGAGATGGAGACTCTTATTAAATATCATTATTTATTCGCGAAGAATGAAGCAAAAAGGTCATAGGTTTTCAATATTGAGACCGATTTCAAGTTATCGGACTACTTTGTGCGATAGCCCACTGGTCAAAATTGTTGAATGAAACCAGTATTTCAACCAATCAAAATCCAGAAATCTAAGTAGGGAGAAATTAAAAAAAAAAAAAAAAAAAAATATGTATAACTCAAATAATATCTGACAAATCAAATTGCACAGCCGATTCGCCGAATTCTTTTGAAGCGATCCAAAGAAATTAAGTCCGTATAAAACGACATAAGTACGGCCAAAGTTCCAAACTTCCTGCTGGTTACCTCGTAAATATGATCAACGATATACAAATGGATAACCGCACAAAAGATGCACCTTATCCACTGTAATCCATGATGAAATCGCTCAGTCATTTGTCAACCTTGGTAAACATTTAACAGGCCGAATATCACGGGTAAATGATGACATCTTTGATTATTTATAGGCGCAGATTGCCCGAATGTTATAAGTTTCTAAACGACACTCGAGTGTTTATTGATTACAGTGTTGCGTCCTTTCCGTGGACATGTATCGTTCCCGTGGTTTGAACCGGACACCCTCGGCGATTCTACTAAACTTACCACGGGAATAATAAGAATGCAGCCGTCAAAGTGCATCGTTTGACACGTGGGTTTACATGACGTCACAATCATCAAGACAACATTAAACAAGAGACCCAAGAGGGCCTGTATCGTTCAACTGGCTTAAACATCTCAAGGTTTGGAAGAGAAATATTGAAAATAAAAGGTAATGCAAATTACCATCATTCAGAAGGAATTCTGACATTTCTTTTCCAAATTGATACTTAATTACAAGCTATCAGAAGTGAACACATACTAGTATATAGTCCGTTTGACTTCTATATGGACCAACATTTCGCCGAAAATCTCAGAAATTAATAAATGAAATGTATTTTTTTTCTTTTCATTTCATATTTTCCATCTAATACCATGACGAATCATGTTTTTCAGAATTTTTTAACGTAAAATAATGATTTTGTCCGTCCGTCTACATGTACACTTCCAGCCTTTCATACCCTCTTGTGTCTGCATTAAACGGAACAGCGACTTGCCCAACCAAAAATAGTTCTGATTTGCATAGGGACCGAGTCAAAAGTAAATGATTTTAAATGAGTCGTTTTGGTATTAAATCGAGTATTTTTATAAAATTTATTTTATCGACGATTTTTAATTCTTTTGAATATCAAATTTGAGTGTATTGTCTCTTTGTCTAAAAACCATTTAGCGAGATAAATGATAATTGTTCTTATCTATTCTGAGACGAACCCTATATTCACATATTTAGACCAATCAAAAAGCATTTTTAACTAAGTCGTTGTGAATTTCACGAGGAAAACTAGATAAGCAGGCGAGTAATAACGGTACAATTCACGTGATATTTAAGTTTTGGATGACATGACCGTCGATATGCTAATCAGCATGTCCAAATAAGGAATAATGGACATTTCTTCTGTCAAATGTTTAGTAAAAAACCACGTGTTTTTACGATATATTTACATCTTGTTACGATTAAACAGCCTTCTTCACCCCTCGTGTTTAAGAGAGGAAAATGCTAAAATATTAACATTAACTAGATAGACAAAATCATTATTTTGAAGTCATTTTATTTTCAAAAAATATTTTTTTGAATGGTATTAAACTAAAATTAAGATTTTACCACATCCAAATTCTTCATTCAAACTCGATTTTATGCTATTGGTGAAAAGGTCGGTTCATATAGAAGTCAAACGGACTTCATCTAATATGTAAAATTACATAATAGAAGACTATTTATATATCAATTTAAAAAAGAAACCACACTGATTAAACTCAAATTGTTAAATAAATTTTATTTCACCCATTACCTGACAATTTTTTTAATTGATCTGAATTCCAAAAAGTATTAGCAGACTACAAAGAAACAAGGGGCCTGAATGGCCCTAAACCGTTCAGCTGAATTTAATTGGTCCAGTGGATCTCATTCAAGTAACTTTCTGACAAAGTTTCATTCACATTTACCTAATTGTTGAAGAGGGGACGTTATTTCAAGAATTTAAAGTGACAATAGACACTGCCAACCCATTCATTACTGAGGAGACTCAAAATAAGCCCCACCTTGCCACGCCCATATTTATGGGCCAATCATAATTTTGTGAACATTTTTTAAAAGGATAACCCAAGGAACATTCTTGTTGAGATTCACTGAAATTGGCCAAGTCAGGACGAGATGTCGTTCAAAGATTTTGGGCTCAAAATAAGCCCCACCTTGCCACGTCCATATTTATCGGCCAATCAAAATTTCGTGAACATTTTTTAAAAGGATAACCAAAGGAACATTTTGGTAAAGTTTCATTGAAATTGGCCCTATGGTACAGGAGGAGATGTCGTTAAAAGAATTCGGCTGAAAAAAGGATAACCAAAGGAACATTCTGGTAAAGTTTCATTGAAATTATCCCCGTGGCTCAGGAGGAAAAGATTTCGGACAAAAAAAAGCCCCGTTCTGCCACGCCCATATTTATGGGTCAATCAGAAATTCGCGTCGTCCAAGGAACATTCTGGTAAAGTTTCATTGAAATTGGCCCAGTGGTTTCAGAGTAGAAGATGTTTAAAGATAAAGTCACGGACGCACGGACGCACTTACAACGGACACCAGGCCACGACAATAGTCCCGCTGGACTTTGCCCATTGGAGCTAAAAATCATCGAGGGATTAAAAACTAGGCAAAATTTAGATAACAAAACGCAGTATTGTTAATCAAATTTTGATATGCCCTAAAGATCTTCATAGACGATCGGACAACATTAGCGATTTTTTTCTTAACGCGCACTGACCCAATTGCCACCTGCAGAAGTCGAATAACCAAAAAAAAAAAAAAAATCACTCCAAATTACTACTTTTACGTCTGTAGTTCTTTCCAGTTTACGGAAAAGTCATAGCGAATGGTTTTTTAAAACCTGCCTTTTGTTAAAAAGATTAACCTAATCGATCGCTCTTCATGATGGAACTATTTGATTGTTAGGATATCTCATGTATTGGTAAAAATTCTACTGGAGAATACTAATATACAGGTAGTGAACCAGTAATAGTTCCGCAACATTTCGGACCATATAATCTTTCACAATGTTGACCGAGTTTTCCTAATGAATATCAGTGTGAAAACCTCGGTTAACACTGTTAAAGATCAAAACTATTACGGGCCCATTACCTTAAATAGCCATCCCCCTTAGGTAGGAGTCTGAGTTCAGAAAAAGCACAACGGAATACTGAATTTTTTTGTCCCTTTAAACAGTGGTGTGTCAGAGCAGAGCATGGAAATGATGTAAGGGTCATGATAAAAAATAGAAGCATTCTATATTGTTATTGAATGTACTTGCGAGGGAAAAAGCCCTCCGTCTTTTAGAGAAGAAAACTATTACTTTATTTCTTTCTACTTGAATATTGGTGCGCCCGTATAGAGCACAAAAAATGCTCCAGGAGACACGATATGAACAAACTCATAACATTCCTGCGTTCAGGATGACCGAACGTTGCAAACTGTGTTTCAATTTTATCCAGCATTGCAAACAGATGCACATGCAAAGCGGGATAATATTGGCACACAGTTTGCACAGATTTGTCATTCTGCACGCAGGGCAGGTCAAATATCAAAGCCGCAAGCCTTCTAGTTTCGCACAAGACGATTTTTTCCTTCTGTGTTACTATTTAACAGGTGCTTCATTTGAGTATGAAACAGAAGACCTTTTTAACCTAGGACCCAGTGCAATACTGTTGAAAAATCGTAGACCTGTCACGCGAAAAGGGACCATCTCGGAACTCCGTAAAATGAAATCGAGAAAAAAGTGATTTGTTCCAGGAGAGGTCAACCTGATGTCGCATTTCAAAAATTCTTTCACTGGAAGGTAGATTCTAGAATCCTTCTAGATTCAGAAAATCAGAAAAATGCAAAAAGTTTCGATCCTAGTCAGCCTACGTAACCCGCGCAGTCTGACTAGGATCGACACATTACGCACTTCCCAGATGGTCCCTTTTCGCGAGACGGGTCACATATATGCATGGATGCACCTACGACTTACTAAAGTCTGTCCTCGTAACGCTTCCATGAAATCATTTTCAAGCTTAAAAAAGAGGGGAAAGAGTTGGGATTTCACGATTTCAGATTCTGAAATCTAAGTCATAGACGACACTTATCAGCTAAAGAAATAAACTGTTACCTAAAATTCAAAAGAGAAAAATGCTGACTTACCGGTCGGAAAGGAATTATCATAGAGGGCTTCTTGAAAGCTTGGATTCGGATTTGGGTTGGCATGTATATAGGCAGGGTCCATGCAACCTTCCAACGGCCAGGAAGGCCCAAACTCCGTCGACGTTGGTAGATACAGTTTGAATGGCGATCCGGGCAAATCAAGGTAAAAGGAAATGACGTCACCGAATTGCGTCAGCAATTTCCGTATGTATCTGGGTATTGCAGAGTAAAGGTCTCTTTGCCGTCGATTTTCCTTTGAAAAATTCTTTATTCAAAGTTTGATGTCCGTTTCTTACACACGAAAATAATGTTTTTTATTTGATATTTATCAGTATATCCGAGCTATCTATATAGGTTGTTCTAACTCGCCTCTCAAAATGTGCTGAAATACAAGAAGTTGAAATAATGATCATTTTTCGACCGAGGTACATGTAGCCTAAAACCGAGATACATGTAGCCTAAGACTGAGGTACATGTAGCCTAAGACTGAGGTACATGTAGCCTAAGACTGAGGTACATGTAGCCTCATACTGGGTACGAGAATAATCTTAATTTTGAGAGCTTTTAAACAGAGCTTTAACAAGAGGGATTATTGGAAATAAAATTTTGTTGAAAACGTTTGCAAAGCATTAAACAAATCTTTTGTTAACTTTTGCGAAAATGTTGTCATCCTTAATGCAAGGCATGTCTAGAGTCCGAATCAAACTAACCCTTTCCTGATTTACAAAATTTTAGACCAAATATTTTTTCCAAATTCAAAGGTTTTGTAGACGAAAATTTAAAGTGGATTTAATTTGAAAAATAACCATTCAGTAGGGTAGAAAATAGTGTGGAAAGAGAAGAAATTGCTTGTCAGAAGCAATTTCTTCTTTTTTCACAATGTTTTCTCAATCATAAAATCACAGGCACGTAAAAAGCAGGTATTAAACGGCAAAGGGTTAAAGACCCAAAGAAAAATCGCGACTTTGTGGTCAAAGCTCAATTTTGAACCCGGATATAAATTACATTCCGTAAACGGACATGGACGCTGCATCCATTTGAATATTTGTTTTTATTATATTTGATGTATTCAGCTTCAAACAAGATTTACGGTTTGTAAATGAGGCTGATTTATTGAGGGTTTATTGGGCGTCTTACAGAATAAAATACAGATTAAAATAACTGTCGATACTAAAACCCTTTCCAGGGTGAAAGTTTTTCATTTTCTTTATATATAATACATCTACATACATTGAAACACATACAAGTTTACAACATAAGTCTCAAGATTTCGAACGAACTTATTTATTTTCATAAGATGACATACATGTATACAGTTGTTGTTGTTGTTGTTGTTGTTGTTTTGATTTATGTAGACCACCACCAAACTCAAAGCTTAATGCCCAACACCCCTTTTGCTTGAAAATACTTTTGAAAAGTCTTCTTAAATAATGTGTAAAGCGGATTTTCAGATTTGCAAACGTATTTTCATGCTAAACCCAAGTCAGGTTTAAGTTTTTTGTAGTTTATTTATTTATTTATTTATTTATTTATTTATTTATTTATTTATTTATTTATTTATTTATTTATTATTAGTTAATTACTCACCGAAAATTAAAAAAAAAAATCTTGCACTTCGGTCTCTTCCGTTAATAGGATGCAGCATTTTTGATAATGGTATAAAAATAACTGTTCATTAAGCTAACTTTCGGCCTAAATCTCATGTTTTATTCGATGTCGTAAAATTGAATAGCCGTAAATCGTCATAAATATGAAACACCATCAAAGAAAATGTAACCAACGGCAACCACAACCACGTGCTTTCATCAACAAGTCATCATCCGACCGGACGCGACGCGGTCAAGAATATGGTAAAATAGTTTCGCATTCATTTTGAATACTTTGTTAGCGTATTTCAATATTTAAAAAAAAGAAGTCTTATAAGGTTTGGATAGGGGTTTTTTAACTTGTCAGAAAAATATTAGAAAACAATTATGGATAGGCCTATCTGTAAAGCAATGTTAGGAAACGTTCGCCGAGTTTTCCTTTTTCGTCAAACACGAAGAATCCTTTGTTGCAGTTTATATTTTTTTGACTGCAAGTCGGACTGTGCGTAAAAGATATTGTAGATGTAAAAATCTAAATTTAGCGATGAAATGTCATTTTTTTCCGAGCATGTATAGACAATATTGAACATAGGTAACTGCCTTCAACGTATCAACGTATACAACTCTTATTGTCTTATGTGTTTAACGTTGCAAACACGAATAAACAGACAACAAAATAGTCGAGCCCTGCCTTCAATGTAATATGTTCAAATATGAAAAAACAGTGCAAACTGTTTGCCAATTTTACCCTGCTTTAAACGCGTCCTGCGTTCAGGATGACTAAAAAATGCAAAGTGTTTGTCAACTATTCTCAGCTTTGCACGTACGCTTGCGTGCAAAGCGGGGTAAAATTGGCAAACAGTTTGCACTGTTTCGTCATCCTGGACGCATGGCAGTTTTACCAATGTGAGTCTAAGCAGTGCATTATTTAATTTGTATAATTGTATTTGTTTATTTCTGTGAATCAGAAAGAGCAAACAGAAAACTTAAATCGTAGATTATTATCATATATTTGAAGGGTAGGTTGAGGGGCAGAATTATTTGTCAATGGTTAGATATATATAACGGTGAAAAAAAAAGGAATATCCCTATAAGTCACGCATGTTCGCTCCGCATTTCAATAGGCAGGCTATTTATCATGATTTTTCGTCTTATCTGCCGTGAATAGGTTTTATATTTGTCGCATTACACACCTGGAATAGATTTGTTACTCTACATGAGCACATCTTCATAACCCTTAGACCACGCTTGAAGCGAATTGACCAACCAGAGAACAGTATTTCAAAAGTATATATCAAATATACAACTTCGAGCGTTGAAATTACTGATATACGAAGGTAGTGTGTTGTTTCTTCAATGATAAGAGGTTTGGGGAAAAATACAGACAATGTAAGAAAGCCATGGTCTAAGTCAGATAGAAAATCTCGTGCCGCGGTATATGGGAAATAGACACTCCCTATAGCTCTATTTCCCATATACCACGGCACTCGTTTTCTATCCTATACTTATATGGAAGTATCATTATATTTGATGAAATGGTTCTTTTTTATTGTTGTTTGTTGTTTTTGCTTATTTGTAAGGTTCACCAAAGAATACAGAGATTTTTTTTCTTTATATCTTTTTTTAAGGGTGGCAATGTTTAGTTGTAGTTGCATAACAACGGTATCAACAACTTGACTCAGCTTTGTAGACTTCAATTTTGGCATTTTGCTGCAGTATACGAGTACTTGCTATTAAAACTTTCCTTCGGACACCTTGTTGTTATTATAAATTATTATTACCAAGCCCATACTTTCGATGGAAATGAAACACTGCATGTTATTAGCCGACTTAATAATTTTGACTTTAAAAAGACACATCTACTCGTTTGGATACTGACCCAACCTTTAAATTATTCTCACGTTAAATATGTTTAATAAACGACTAGCTTATCCGACCCTGCGTAAACGATACAAAAAGTTACAAGTAAATGTTAAATAACTGTACCCTGCTTTTTTGTGTGTAGAAAGCAGTGCTGGTTGAGCTTCTTTCTCATTGAAAGCTTAGAGATAAGAATTTTATTTCAGGGGGGGGGGGGGGGGGGGGGCGTTCACCCAACATCGAGCCCCTTCCTGCATATTCGAATATAAATCCTTTCAATGTTTGCGAAAATTAGCTTCATAATTTTATCATATTTGCGGGGGTAGATTTCCTTAAACCAACACGCGCGTATTTCATATTTAGATTTGACATGAAAATATCTACATTTAGCTGAAAATTGAGCAATACGTACGTAAAACGTAAAGAGAATTTCTCGTAAACACGAATATTATGCAATTTAATTACCGATCAGTATTCGCCATACATGCAAAATTGTGATTTAATATGTATTAGAACTTTAGAATATTTTTTCTAAAACTCGTACATTCAAGGGGAAAGCACACACCACTTTGCAAGAAAAGGATGCTCAAAAATAGCAAAAACATGAATAATTGCATCGTGACTTATCAAATGAAAAGCATTTGTCGCCACTAGAGGTCGCCGTGGACCACTGCTGCGGGTCACGTGCAAACGTGAAAGATGAGAGCGAGGCTTTATCATAAGTAAATAACGAAAAACATCGAGTCAATATTTGCAGTAAAATGAATAATAGTGGACGGCGAAGTGCAGAGAATAAATCTAAATATGATTGTTGAGTGGTATATGGCTGACACTGTGTTGTTAAAATGTCGAAAATCAAAAGATTTTGAAATAATTTAATACTGGCAAAATAGCACTTAAGATCTACTTCAACTGTATTGCAAATGATATGCAATAGATCGACACTTTTGTAGGAAGCACACTTTTAAGAATTTGTATCGTAATATTCAACCTATCTGCGGGCCGCTGTCACAGATCAGTGGTAGCCCGTTGGACTTTCATTCAAAAGGTCACGGGTTCGATACCCGACGACGGCACTCATCCTCTCCGACTATTTGTCTCCAACCAGTGGGTTGATAATCGTAGACCTTTGTGGAATAGCAACCGGTGGCTGGTAAAGGATTTAGTGGTAGTTCCGATGTGACAAGTACCAAGAATCCATTGTTAGGTGCTCCAGCCTCCGCGATATTACTGAGAGATTGTTAAAAGCGGCGTCTAATCCCATTCAAACAAGCAATCAATTTGGTTTTCTGGTATGAATTCCAAAATTGAATTCAAGTAGTCATACAGTGTTACTTGATATATACGAATTACCCGCTTGATGTGCATGGAAGCCACGTAGATACTCGCAATAATTTTTTGTAGTGGAATAAAAGAGGAATTTTAGTGTTTCAGTTTTTGATGGTTAAAATGTTGGCCAACCCTCCACGTATTTAGCACCACGCCAAAAACCAAAAGAGCAAAATAAGATATTCTCTAAGAAGACATTGATATCTGCATATGATTTGCGTGACTTTTTGGGATTTGCGACCCTCAAGGTAGTGGGCCTATAACAATTCCTCAGCAATTCGAAACTCAAGATCTCTCACAATTTTTACCGAGGTTTCCTGGTGAAATCATTAGGGAACCTCGATTAATGCTTTAAAAATACTTCCAAACTTTGCGGAACTATTACGGATCAATTACCTTTACATGAAAACGAGCGTACAGTTAAAAACATCGTGAAATTGACAATCATTCCGATCAAAATCTTTCTTAATCATTCACTGGGCGCTCCATTCATTCATTCCAAACACTCACTCAAATCGATCAAAACGCTCCGAAAGCATTAGAAAACAATTAAAAATCGCCCAAGACTTTCAACAATAAAGTCTAGTCTTTCTTTTTATTCAACGATTTTATTCACTGATGTGGAATTTTATGTGTCTGACACACAAACAGAAAAAGTGCAAATATTCTACTAAAGGGAGGTAATTAATATCGGTAATTTTGTTCATCCTGGACAAAATTAGTGATATTGGTTTATCTCCCTTGAATTCACTCAAAACTCGCTCCACACACTCATTCAATTTCACTCCAAAATTATTCCAAAATCATTCACCTTGAAAATTTCACGATGTTTTTTACTGTACGAATGATATTGACAATTGTCAGACGGGACAAACTGCACAAGTTTAACAGGGTCCTATAGTTTCACTTTTGTACCATTCTGTATATATGCGATGTTAAGTCGGTCACCCTTTACAGCTATTTCTAAAACGCTTTCTGAAGATGACTGCATCTGGGTCATTTTTTTCTTCAAATATTCTAGTCGAAGGCGTATGTAGGACTTTAAAATTTATACGCACTAAGAAGGCGACAAACGAAGAATATATAGGATAAAGGCGATATGTGGGCTGTGACAAAAGATGATCGCCCTCCGTCCGCTCCCTTTTTATGATTTAATCGTTGGTGAATAATCAAAACATCGAAACTACAACTTAAATAAGCTGTAGTTCCGATTTTATGATCATTCATCAACGACTTTTCCAGCAGATGATTTTTTTCTTTTACGCAATTGCGTGAATTGCGTAATTTGAGTTACGCCCTTGTGATTCATTGGGTTTGTAGGTGGACTTTTTTGACCTTGGCGAGTATTCACGAGTTTGGTTCTTTATGAAATATTCAAGTCGGTTGCCAAGAATTTTTTGTTTGGTGTTTTTACCACATCAACTGTTACCACAAAGGAGTTTAATTGTTGGTAGAATCATCTAATAAGAAGTACAGTATATTTTCCTAATTGAAAAAAAAAAAAAAAAAAAAAAAAAAAAAAAACAGCAACGGTTTCCTTTAATTTTAATTTGTTTTTAATATAACTTTAGGATTTGGGGCACTTTATTTATATTCCCTCCTCCTCCCCTTTGTCTTGTTTGAGCTTTCCCGAAAACCAGAAAATAATATTATGGCGAAAGGGGGGAAATTTACTATGCCAGTCGTAAATAATAGGTTATCCTCTCCCATATGGTTAAAAAGACATGTTTATATGGTTTGAATAAATACAAACAGTTAAGATCAAAGAAAACAAATCTGTATAGCTTTTTTCCTCTCAATCCTTACAGTCATATTTTAACCCCAACCTTTTTGCTTCTTCGTTTGACTCAAATTATAACACGATGGCGTAAAACACATATATGAAATAAGAAGAAACTACATAGGTCCAAAGAAATTATCAAATCAACAAAATGAATATAAATTTCTGAATAAATGTTTAGATTTAAATTAGTGTGCACTGGGTGACCTTTGACCTCAATAATTCCTAAAAGCCCCAACCGCCAAGTTGCAGACTTTCAGAATATACTCGGTAGACATTGGGCTTTCAAAAAATCATAGTCCCCAAAATTCCCCCTGGGGAGTGGGGGGGGGGGGGGGGGGAAGGAATCACCCTTCTGGCCCATAGCCTAATAGAACTTAATTCGAAGTAAAATTCATATGCCACGTGTTTTAACTGTGTACACAGACTCTTTACACCATTCTTTACCCAATGTCATCTTGAGCGCCAACGTTGATTTTTTGACGTCATATAACCCACGCACTAAATGACGCGATTCGCTTTCTATGAAATTCTCCCAACGTCAATTTCTTTACTTTTTCATTAATTTTACACACAGAAAAAATGTCTTAAAACAATCTTACTTCTAGAAGAGGGTAATGACACAAATTTCATAATTGTGATAGTGTTATAATTGATATAGGCCTACATTGTAATTTCATTTTCGCTATGTTGTGTAGATGAATAAAGTCTGATGGTGGGAGGAGTTACCATGAAACCGGTTTTAACGGCTACCTGTATTCAGCAAGCAACCTGTCTTAAGTAATCGGCCATTGAGTTCCCAAAAGAACCAATTACACTGAAATTGACCTGTAATAAGAAAGCACCTGTCTTAAGCAAGATCTTTTTAAATGTCCATTGGGCGCTTGCTTAAGACAGGTTAGACTGTATATGCAAAGTAAAATCCTCGGGCTCCGCCCTCGGATTTTATCTTTTGCATATAACCCCTCTTCAATCAGACTTTATACATCGACACATTATAGCGACTTTACATTATTTCATAATTAAAGCAATAGGAACAAGAAAGATACGAAGGTATATCTTCACCTTCCTGGCGTCACTAAAGACACAGGAAAGACATAGGCCTAAGTCGAATGCACCTTTTTTAGATAAACATTTTGAAAAAAATTCGCCTCTGATCTTTTAATCTGTTCATGTACATTCATGTACGTGTATACGTACATTTTTTCTATCTTCGGCATTTCAAATTGTGTAGTAGATGCTACAAACATTTCTCGATAGTTCTGATTGTGGATTTCTAATGAGTTGCTTACAGCTTTTAAAAGACTTTCCATGCCAAATTCATAGGGGATAATTTAATACGTGAACTTTTATCGATGTCTTTTTAAAAAAAGTTTTTATAATCAGAAACTAAAATGTTTCCTTTTCAGTCACATAATATGAAATTGCGTCTGTTTAAATTTTATCACTATCGTCAAAATGATAAAGCAAAACGCTATGAAGATATATGTATATGTAATTGTTAAACTTAGATCTAAAAGAAAGTATAATATTTATTCATTTTTTTTTCATTATTATTATCATGATTGTTATCATCATGTTTCATTTTTTTTTTCATTATTATTATCATGATTGTTATCATCATATTTCATTTAAAAAAATAGCTAATGGTCGGTTAGGGTGTAATGCTTAAAGGATCTATCAACAAAAATGTTTATGTCCAAATTAACTTTCTTGTCCTTTATGGGGCAAGACGCCAAGGATGAGTTTGGGCAAAAACGCCCAACCTTAATCCCCCACATTGATAAAAATGGTTAATTTTTCGTTTATCAATCACCCATGCTGTGTCTTTTCGTCCATCTGTCCGTCTGTTTGTCTATCCACCTGTCTTTCAACACCTTAATATGTGTCAAACAAACTTTTTCCAATAACTTCAAAACCATTTAATGTAGGGTGGTCAAATTTGGCATCAAGGTACATCTCAATAATGCACATCCTATTCTATATATGTCAAGTTTATCTGTCAAGGTCACTTACAAAGGTCAAAGTTGTCAAATATGCCATTTGGGGGTATTTGGTGTTATACAAAAAGTTCTTGTTATTGTACAAAACATTATATATCCATATTTTAAATGTATGTTCCAAATGTATGATAAAAAGAGCTTAAGGTCAAATTTCAGTTTCAATCGGAATGTCCCTTTATCGTTGGATGACCAAAACAGCGCAATCAAAGCTGTAGTTATAAGGTTTTGATTGTCTTTTGAATTTTGAATTTAAAGTGTTTGGGGCTTTTAATCATCTTTGTTGACAACATGTTAAAATGGTAAAGGTCATTCAAACAACAAGGTCAAATATTGAGTAAAAGGAGTAACGCCATTTTAACTTATAATAGGCTAACTTTCTTGCTGGCTGTAACTTTTTCATCCCTAGTCTATTTTTATCCTAACAAATGACCTCAACCAAGGTATTCAACAAAATACATAATCTATATTATTATCAATATTCTAATATCGAATCATTTTAAGAATCTATTGGAGAATGTTTTTTTTTCAATTAATTTGACAACGGCTATTCGTCTTTACCAATTGTTTTTCTAGTATTCAAAATGAACCATTTTTTTTTTCTCTTTCGATTACCAATATATGACGACAATAGATAATGTATCATTCCCAATAAACTGTGAAAAAAAATCTAACTTAAATTTTGACGAGTTTATATTTCAAACGGTTGGTAAAGTTCAGCGAGATGCATCCGTAAGAAAATGACATAATCTAAACGAATAAACAACAAAAATAATAGTTTAAAAAAAAGTTTCCAGATAATTTTAGATCTGCAATGGATTATTTCTTCATTCCTCATTTAGAACTTTACCCCCCCCCTTTTTTTATTTATTTATTTATTTTATTTGTTTATATATTTATTAATTTTTGTTTATTTTTTTATCTAATTTATTTTATTTTTTTATTTTTAATTTTAAAAAAACTTCCGGTGGGGTAAAAAAACTTCCGGTGGCTAATAATGGCGGACGCGTTTTATATCGCTGAAAGAAAAATCGGCTGAAAATGACTATATTTCAGCGTTCTTTTTGTGAAGACAAATGAAATGGATTTGAGATAATATTGTGTTTGTGTTTGTGCTAAAACATTGTAAAAAAGGAACATCACTTTGTATTATAATTCTTATTTGAAGTCTGATAAGATCCTTGTCCGCAATTAACATTCACGAATGGTGAATCTATACGTTTTGATCATGTGCAACAACACGTTTGTCTGTGTTTTTTCGGTCTAGAACACTTGGACTTAACCGTTTTATGGATAAAGGCAAAGGTTTGGTGTCTTTTTACTCTCAAGTTATATCATTCTTATTCTTAATACTATATAGATGTGCCTTTTTGTTTATACGGAGTGAAGTGTTAAACATCTATATTGTCCACCTATATTAACATTGCGCCTCGTCACGCTTGAATGATTATTGGACTTGTGATCGATTTGTTTTCAATGTACTGAGTTTCTAACGGTTCAGCTACCGATCACAAGCATGGCCTCATGTGAAACTTCAGTCGACGAAATCGGTACGGAGTTATCTCCCGTTCAACTGGACGACAATACGTCCGTTAAAGTTCCCATAAATCAATCGTCCGCTTTTCAGGCTGCACAGATGCCTTTAAGCCAGGACAAAGAACTAGAAGCGTCCCTTATATGTGCACCAGATGATGAGCGCACAGACTTACCCATTAATCTGAGTGACGAGCAGTTGAACAAGCTGATTTCGTCATACAATAGCTTCCAAAAGGATGTGTTTAAGAATAACTTATTAAGGTGGTACGCGTCATGTGACAAGAAGCTAAATGAAGTTAGAAACGATTTGTTCACTATTCTTTGTAGTAAGGAAGATTTTCCGTATAGTAATAGCATATTAAAGCGTCGTGCACAGAGACGTAATGGCGACCCCGTCGCAGAGAAATTGGCTTATGATGTACATACTCTATTGTGTGGCTTAGTTGACGGTGAATATGATAATTTTGATTTTAAGAGTATCATCAGCACTCGTTCAAAATCGGTTTCTTCAACACCCTCCAAAGTACAATGTCCTTCTCAGTTGACACCTGCTCAGAAAGTGTTTAATAAATCTGTAATGCCAGACAATTCTGCTAGCTCAGAGTTATGTGATCTTCAGGATAATCTGTCGGCCCTCCAGGCAGAGTTTATGTCTTTTAAACAGAGTGTAGTTGCAATTAATGAGGACAGAAATAGTCAAATAGTCGAACTGAAAGCAACTATACAGCATGTGGGTGCGACTGTACAAGAAGTAAGCAATAACGTTATGTCTAGCTTACATTCAGTGATGAATTGTTTGTCCAGGGTTGAAACTGTGGAACTCAATAGTCTTACTCAAATGAAAAATGAAATCAAACTGTTGAATCAAAATGTTACTAATTGTGAAGAATCCATGACTATTCTGCAAAGTAGGGTAGAGCTTGAACTTGGTAAAGCAAGTAAAATAGGTAGTCAGGGTAGAAAGGGAACTGTACGTCGAAATCTCAAAGTACTTACAAACGCTTCTCGTCCCGCTGTCACAAACGCAGGACAGGGTGTCCAGTCTATGCGTTCCTATCAGCGGGACGAGAGTCGTCCCGCTAAACCTAGTAGTCGGGCAAATGGTGACTTCTCAAATCAGCTAGATACACAGGATACTTATGGGCAGCAGTATGATTTGATGGTAAATATTGACTGCGAAACTCAAAATGAACACTTGAATCCTAAGGATAAAGGTTATGATGAAGATGACTTTTCCGAGAGAGACGTCTCTTCCGAAAAAGTAATCTCCGACAATTCACACAATTACCCGGTGTACAATAAACAGGTTCCTTCGATGAACCATCATCAACCTTTGTCAGGGGATTCAAGTTTTCGCGGAAACGTTCGGAGCATGTCTGAATTTCCTAATATTTCAAATGGGAAGCATCCTAATCAACCTCCTATTGTTCAAGGCCAAGCTTATTGTAACCCTTTAAATTTCCAAAGCAATGCATCGACTGCATCAACTTACTCAAATGCTTTGAATAAAAGTAATGTGTCAACACACACAATAAAAGAAACAGTAAACGAGAATCAAAGTACCAAGGATACTGATAGCCATGCGTCTCGTCTAACCACAGCGGTTTCTCAGACAAACACGAAAACTAATGGCCGCTTGGCGCCGGGTTTTGATTTCGCTTCAAATAATAAAAAAGCGAGAGATTATATTCAACCGATGTCGCGCAGGCAGGCGGCTGTCGCCTTCGATAAATATGAATATACGGCGTACCCAGTCCAGGCGTCTAGTCAATCGGTTCGTGATTTGCGGGATTCTGTCCACCAAAGTCAACAGTACCTCGGATATACTCAATTTAATACAGGGGAGTATCAGCACCTGAGGCAACCAGAACCTGATGACCAGGGCTGGAATATAGTCGACTATGTTCGAAAACGGACTTGTAGCTTTTTTGTAGGCGGTTTTAAGCCTTCTATAACGGAAACAATCTTAACACAATACGTAAACCAGAGAGGGCCTAAGGTCACAAAAGTTAACGTCTTTAGATCTAACGCAAAACCAGTGGTCATTCGTCTTTTTGTAGAGGATAACGCCGAATCTCAACTCTTGTGTGGGCCGTATTTCTGGCCAGAAGGAGTTGTTTGTCGTCCATGGGTTTCTCAAGCAAGGTATAGGGCACGTGCCTATAATCACGTGCAGTTTTCAAACGATCATAGGAATAATGATCAGTTGATCGATCAATCAGGTTTTAATACTGGTCTTGATACCAGAGGCTACCAATCCGCCGATCAATATGGGTACTAATTCCATAAACATCAATCTTTTTACTTGGAATGCCACAGGTTTTATGACAAGTGGGTTTTATCTTAGCGAAAGTCTGCAAAAATATGATATTGATTTTCTTGGTATTTCAGAACACTGGCTTCAAGAGAGGGATTTGCACATTATAAATTCTCTCAGTCGTGATTATTCTACGTTCGCAGTCTCGGACAAAGACCTAACGTCGTCATTGCCTGCTCGAAGTAGGAAAGGCGGCGTGGCAATATTATGGAAAAAATCATTTGATCGTTATGTTAATCGTTTACCGTTCATAAACGATAGAATTATAGGTATTCAAATAGAATTGTCCCCAAAAAATTTTTACTACATATTTCAAGTTTACCTTCCCTCCAAAAATAATCCTGCGCATATCTTCGAAGATTATCTAGATTCTCTTAAAAATGTGATTTATGAATATAGTTGGAAAGGAAAAATTATTTTGATGGGAGATTTTAACTGTCACACCAATAACACAAGAGTAAAAAAGTCTCTTGATACAAGAGATAAGGTATTTAGGTCTGTTTTAGAACAAAATCAGCTGTCAACAGTTACCTCCCTTGACTTCTGTTCTGGGCCAAGTATGTCTTACTACTCCAGTTGTGGTCAAAGTCTTATAGACAATAGCATATTAAATGAGAGCGACACAAATTCTGTGATTTCCTGTAGCATTGTCGACGATGAATCTCTTCTTTACTCAAATCATCGTGCCATTCAGTGTTCATTGGCTATTTCCCTACCAAACCAACATGCAACATTGAACCCTGCTTGCAAAAAGACAAACTGGTCAAATTGTAGACCTGAACAGAGAGAGTTATATCGCTTGTCGCTTGAAAATGACGCTGGCCTTCAGGCTCTACTTCGCTATGAAATTCAGTCAACGAATGACATTGACTTTTTTTACTCTGCATTAGTGAGCGCTTTACTAAATACAAGTAAATTATCTATACCTGAGACATTGTTTAAGGCGTTTTTAAAGCCATATTGGTGTTATGAACTTACGGCTATTAATAAATCTATGAAATCTATACGACGACAGTGGCTAGAATCGGGATCTCCTCGCTTTGGAAACTTATTTTCAAATTTAAAATCTGCTAAACGCGACTTTCGTAAAGCACACAGAAAGGCAATCCAAAAGTACTTTAATAAGCTCTATAACGATATAGATAAAAATGCAGAAATTAATCAGGAGCAATTTTGGCGATTAGTTAACTTAAAGCGAAACATGCGTAATACTAACCCTGGTTCAGAAATGATATTTAGTAATGATACCTGTCGCGATAATGATTCAATTACGAATGGCTGGAGTAATTATTTTAAAGATTTGTATTCATTTGATATTAGCCCAGCATATGACAATAATTTCAAAATATTTGTAGATAACGAAGTGCAAAAACTTTTAACCTCAGATAAAAGTGATAGCCATACGGCACCTTGCAAAGTCTCTGTTGACCAAGTTAACTTAGCGCTGCAGTCAAGCAAGACAGGTAAAGCTCCAGGTGCAGATGATATCTGTAATGAGCACTTAATTTTTGGCGGACATGTTGTTCTGCATTTATTAGCCAAATTATACTCTGCTATGTTACAGTTGACTTATATTCCACCAAATATGAAAAAAGGTATTATTATCACCTTATTCAAAGGGGGCAATAAGGATAAAAAGGATCCCGCCAATTATAGAGCGATTACGCTGACCTCTAGTGTATTGAAAATGTTTGAACATATTTTGTTGAATAGGATGCAAACCATATCGTCTTTAAACCCCCATCCCTTACAGGGTGGCTTCCAGAGAGGCTTGGGGTGCCTAATGTCCTCATTTTGTCTTCGCGAATGTATCCATTACGCTAAAGAAAATAAAAGCAAATTGTTTGTTTGTTACCTGGATTGCAAACAGGCTTTTGACAGAGTTTGGATCAATGGTCTTTTATATAAACTGTCAACTTATGGTCTAGATAATCTTACCCTCCGTTGCATAATCAGCCTTTATTCAGGGCTTTATAGCTCAGTTCGTTTTAAAACCGCCACATCCGATACACTTTTCCCTATATTACAAAGTGTTCGTCAAGGGGGGATAACCAGTCCTTTTCTCTATTTAGTTTACATTGATGGTCTGATAAAAATTCTAGAGTCTTCTGGTTTTGGTCTATGTATTGCTGGGTCCAATACTAGTTCACTAAGTGTTGCAGACGACATGGTCTTAGTATCGCTTAGCAGAGAAGGCCTGCAAAACATGATGAATCTATGCTATAGTTATTCCTGCAAGTGGAGGTACCTATATAATCCAAATAAATGCGCGATAACTGTGTATAATGAACCGAAATCCTCAAATACGAATCGAACGTGGTTTTTAGGCGACCATATTATTTCAGAAGTAGATAACTACACTCACTTGGGTATCACATGCAACAAATACATGAACATTTCCGTAAATATAGACGAGTCGTGTCGTTAACTAAAAAGTACTTTATTAGGATTGATCAATGTAGGAATTCATGAAAATGGTTTGCAACCCTCTACATCTGTTAAAATCTACAAGTCAATAGTTCTCCCTAGAGCCCTTTATGGCTGTGAGTTGTGGTCCTCTCTAAATAAATCAAATATACTTCAAATTGAAAAATCTCATAGATTCTGCATAAAGTATATACAAAATCTCCCAGTATATACTCGAACAGACATTTGCTTGAGTCTTGTAGGCGTGACACCCATTGAGTCCGACATAGACTATAGAAAACTACTTTTCCTCGGTCAACTTTGCCGCCTAGTTTCCACGCACATTTCAAAAAAAATATTTAATTATCGTTTGTTATCATTTTACCACCAGAAATCAACCAAACATTGTGGTTTTATTCCTGATATTGTCAGCGTTCTTGAAAAATACAACCTGGAGTCGTATTTAACGAACTATATTTCAAGCACATCGTTTCCCTCCAAAATTCAGTGGAAAAATATTATTCGCCACGCAGTCTCCACAAAAGCAAACGATAACTGGTTATCGAGGGTGCAAGGTGATCCACAGATAAGTAGCTTCCTGCACATAAAATCAACATTATTTCTTAATTGTGACCTTTGGGAAGTCGGTAAATCGGCTTTATCTCAATCGTTGGCGATCCAATGTAAAAAATGTGTTAGACTTATGTCAAAATTCTATAGTGACAATTTTACAAAGTTCTGCCAAAATTGTATGATGCATATCACTTCTCCGATTTGTGTCCATGTGGTTTTTGAGTGTTACGAAACTCGAAATATAAGAGTAAGATTATTTAATGATCTAAAGCTAATTTGTTGTACGGAATTGTACAATGAATTTATATCACTAGATAATCAAAATAAAATGGTGGGTTTATTCTCTTATCTAAATAACACCCACTCAAATGCCGAGGGTAATATCGAAATATTAAAGAATATTTTACCAATACTGTGCAAATTTGAGGAGTTTATATAAAATCTTCTCGAATAATCACAAGAAAATGAACTTTAATCCATCAATCCATTCATCTTTCCATCCGTTCATTCATCCATGCATCGATCCATCTACCCATCAATCTATCCATCCATTCCATCCACCCACCCATCCATCCATCCATCCATCCATCCACCCCTCCAATCATCCAACCATCCACTCATCAACCCATCCACCCATCAAAAACCTTCCATACAAACCCATCCATTCCGACCAACCCATCCATTCAATAGAACCCACTCCCTCTCATCCCAATTATCCTCTTCCCAAACAGCCATAACTTACCTGTACCTAGGCATTTCATCTCATAGTTTCCTTGAATTTCGATTTTGCTTCAAGGTTGAATCAGGATGCTTCTGCCTTTTTCTTTTCTCCAACAATCTTAAGAATGTGATAGTTGTTTCTTTTATTTTCGTTTAAAAAGTCAACTCGACCATTCTTTACCCTTTTCATGCTAAATAGATTAAAAAAAAATAATTAAAAAGCCATTTGGGACCATCTAAAGTGCTTAAAGTACTGAATGCTTATTCTTGTCAAGTAAAATCTATGAATATAGTTTTAAAAGGAAATAGTGGTGTTATAGATGAAACTCAGTCGACACATGTGTGCAGGCTGATCTTGATCTAAAACATCATGCAAAAGCAGTAATATTCCAAATTCAGCGTGATAAGGGCTAATTTGACTTCAGCGCCCTTTGACGCGTTAATGAATGTCTTATGTATGTTCAAACTGTATATTTTTGTTTGTATATTATTATGCGTTTTCTGTGAGTGTTTGCGTGTGTATGGGTATGTAATTTTGCTTGTCATTCGATGTTAGTTATAGTGTGTATGTAAATGTATACAGTTAGTAACATCGGGAATTTAACATTTGCCTCGATTGCCGACTTGGCGCTCAATAAATTCATTCAAACCGCTCACTCCGATGGCCCAAAAACTCTCCGATATGGCTTCATTCAAAACCCGCTCCACACTCTCATTTAAAATCATTCCAAAGTCATTCCAAAATCATTTAACTTGTAAATCACGCGATGTTATTAACTGATACATGATTGCTTGTATGATTGCTTGTGTGAGATAGCGAGCGTGTGATATTATGCTTGTATGTCTGATTTAACTTCAAATTTGTTCTTTTCTTCTTTGTTATTATTGTAAAAAAAGCTCGCCCTTGTGGCGGAGAAATAAAAAATATATACCCCGCTTTCGTCCATTTTACCCTATCTGTCGTCACCTAAGCTGTGCCCAAAAAGTGTCGTCATAATGGAAGTTGCATAGCAATCAAGTGCAAAATGACGAACTTGAAGAAAATAAGACCTAGAATTTTCATATTTTGTCTCATTTAAGCATTAATGAAATAAAATGATCGTTTGTTTTTAGAGTAAGATCGAATGGCTTTTTATTTCGTGAACAACAAAAGCTATATTTAACTCTTTACCACTTTTGAAAACATAGCTTTTGTTGTTCACGAAATAAAATACCATTCGATCTTACTCTAAAAACAAACGGTTATCCTCTATATAGATTTGTGGCTATGAAAAAAGACGCATCAAAATTTAAATATTCATAATCAACTTTGGATATAATCAGAACAATTTATAATAGTAAGCAAAGAATTCTAACTTTCTACTTACATTTATTCAACGATGATTACAATTGTGGATTGCTCTTAAATTATTTATTTAGAACAATCTTGGTAAAACAGCTTATATTACCCAGTATAGTTAATTTTTCCTGCCCTGCGTTTAGGATCAGAAAATGGTACAAACAGTTTTCCATTTATACCCCGCTTTACACGCAAGTGTACGTGCAAAGCGGGGTATAATAGGATAACTGTTTGCATCGTTTGGTCAGCCTGAACGTAGGGCTGGATAACGGCCTTCAGAGGGGAAAAAATCTTATCTATCTACGGAGTGCATAATGAAGTCTCGGGGCAGATTGTGCGGATGCACGTGCTGGCTTGGGACTTTACTTTTCACATATGTGGATTTTTTTTTAATATCCCGCATAGGCTTTTCTCAAATAAAAATATGTAGAAAATATCTTTAGAACTCATTTATGTTAGACATAAAGCGAGCTCTGTGTTCAGAATTATGAAACGGTGCTAACTGTTTGCAAATTATACGCCGCTTAAATGCATTTAAGTTTACGTGCAAAGCGGGCTATAAGTTGCAAACAGATTGCACCGTTTAGTCATTCTGAACTTCTGGGCTACTCAGAATAAACAATGAAAAATCATACATAGGTGTGTTTACGTTTTTAGTTTCAAATCATCACGAATTGAAAAAGCACTGTCTTCAAACCCCTTTATTAAATGAGCCTGTGCGTGACATTTCCAACAATTCCACATGTGCGCAAAGCAAAGCCTCTGGCCAGCCTGTGCATCCGCAAGTCTTTCCAGAGTCTTTGCTCCGGCTCTGTAGATAGATTAGGTCTAGACCCCCTCTTCTGCCCAACAGTAGTAATCTAAATGGTTTGTGTGGTTGTCTAAGCTGCTTAGTTTATGTCCATCATGCAATTACGAAATTGTTGGAAATGTCACACACAGGCTCAAATATAATGAAGCATAAAATCGTAAAGAGTTCTCCACAATGAGACAGATTTCTTGAAGGGATACTTTGTGCTCAATTAGACAATTCATTAAATTGTACAAATCTTGATGAACACAGTTATAATTTATTCATTTATATATAAATAATACAAAAAATGACCCAAAATCATTCAGCTGAAAGTCTTTTAGCTTTTCGTGATATCACTTAGCTTCTCTTGAATATCTTATAAGGTGAAATATTGTAAAAATTTCATGCAATCGTTTCAGTATTCTTGAGTCCTAATTAATTGATCATTATTCTAACCATCAACAAAGGAAATGAATAAGAAACATTGTTATGTTTCTGCAAATACTGCTCGGAAACCATTGCATTTTTTTTGTCTTATTTTGTTGTGTGATAAGTCGATAGATATTATTATTATTATTTTTTTTTGTCAAAAATTAAGATGATTTTTCGTGGGATTGTGTAGTGAAAACTAAATCTAACTTTCGAATCTGGTTGATAGAAATGTTAGTTTCGCACCGTTGTGTATTATATCAGGCGATAGCTGTGAAAAGTTATAGTAAACTTTGTGGATAAATGATTTAAAACTAGAAAAATAATTAAATCAACAGGAATCATAATTAGCAAGCGTGGTATTTCTTTCTTTTTTTATTTATCATTCGTGTACCTGTGCTCAAATAGTTACTATATCTTCGTGAAAATTTCGCTTCTTGAATTAAAATACCGTTTAAATTTGCTTTTGAAGAGAATAATTTCCAAAACTTTACACAATTTATATTTTAAGCACTATATACAACACGGTTACCTTTTGAAAATACAACCTTTCCACTGTAGAAATAACAATAATATCGGAATCAAAGATTAATTTCAAATTTATGATCAGCTACTATAATCCATCAAAATTTGTTCACAATTTGAGGAAAATCTTTGAGTCACAGACGACATCTTTACTAATTTGTCGTCTAGTAAAAGGAGGAAGGTCACGCGAGATAACGCCTCGCACTGTGAGAGGATCCGAGATTATCCGATAGCTGTCAATCACGTCCCTAAGTACACAAACAGAAATAGGCTTGATGCTATTGGACTGTGGGCAGAGTCTTATCGATAAAATATTCACTGATTATTAAAATTTCCTTCTTAAAGAAAATTGTCAGTTGTATGCAATACTATGGGTCCCGATGCTGAAGACAAACATAATTCAAACTGAAAAGCTCAACAAATTATAAAACTTCAGACTAAAAAAATGATGAAGACGAAAAGCTCGGATGTAAAGTATTTAAAGAAAGTACAATTATGTTCTAATCGTGAAGTGATATATTAGGCGGTTTATCAGAAGTACAAACTAAGTGTTACACATTTTTTTTCTTCTTTTATAACATTATTTCAAAATTTGTGTTTTGTTTTGCACCCAGTACAGTATCTATATTTATGTGGTCTAGATTTATTTCCGAAATACTGTATTTTTCCTTCTAAATTGTAACTTTCTGGTTGTAGTCATCTTTCGCATTAATTATCTAATCTGAGACTGCAAGAGGCACGAGGGGGCCAGTTTCGCTCCACTGGTACTTAAGGCTTTGGAGATTTATAAAAATGCAGCATTGAATTGCATTAAATGTTTGAAGCTTAGATATAATCTATTTGTAAGAAGATATTCATCCAAGCCCAAGGTTTATGTACAGTTAAGAACATCGTGAAATTGACAAGGTGAATGATTTTGGAATGATTTTGGAATGAAATTGAATGAGTGTGTGGAGCGAGTTTTGAGTGAATTTAATGGGAGGTAATCCAATATCACAAATTTTGTTCAAGTTGAACAAAATTTGCGATATTAATTACCTCCCTTTAATAAAATATGCATACAAGTTCTATACATAGCTTCCTATTTCTTCAAGAACCCATGCGACGCTAATAGTTTGAATTATGTCAAAGAAATCGCTTTTTTCTATATCAAAATTTATTTTGAATGACGTTGTTGGTTCTATGTTTTCCAATGGGTTTGAGCGTTTTTGAATGGTTTGAGTGAGTGTTCCAAATGAATGATTGGAGCGCTGAGTGAGCGATTAAGAATGGTTATGATTGAGATGAATGTCTATTTCACGATGTAATTAATTGTATTGTATATAAAGCATGTTACAACATTGAAAGGGGAACGCCATCATGAATTAATGAGGGTAATTCTGTGAACGACAAATGTAGACAAGTCCACTAAAGTAGGTTGTATTGACAAGGGATTTTACACCATGAAGACCTTTTCACCATGACACAGCATAAAATCTTAAGTGTCTTTAACATAATGAGGAACACTGTGAAAGTTAAAAAGAATCATAGATACAGGAGCTGTGGTATCGAGGAGTTTTACTTGATGGCCCCTTTTTCCATTACACAACATCGTATAGCCAAACAACCACATCTTGTGCAAGGTCATGTAGTGGAAAAAAGAGAACATTATTTTAAAGTTTTATGAAATATCCTTCCTTAAATGTAGAAAGTTTTTTAAACGAACAATATTGTATGAAGGCCCCAATTTGTCACATAAAAAGCATTTTTTATGAACGTTTCATGAAAAATAATAATGAATATACAAGTTGTGATAACACCAAGTGTTGCATTACAAAGGCCCGTTTTCCATGATGCAGCATCATCATTCGGGAAACTTCGGCGATTCTACGGAATAGACCTCGGGAATAATACGGGCGCAGCCATGAAAGCGCGTCATTTCGCACGTGGGTTTATATGACGTCACAAACATAAACGATCCAGCTAAGAAACAAAATCAACTAAAGAAGAATAAAGGGCATATCATAATTTGATAACAAAACGCAGTGTCTTACTGCGTTTTGTCATCAAATTATTTTATGCCCAAAAGATCTCGAAAGACGATCGGAAAGAATTAACAAAATGTGATTTTCTTTATGAGTATTAACCGAAGTACCACCAGGAGCCGAATTACCTAAAAATGACCCAAAATTACTACACTTACGTCTGAGGTACTTTTCAAGTTAAAGAAAAGTCCGAGCGATGTTCCGAATAACAGCATCATATCGCCCAAAAACGAAGAAATCGGAGGACTATCCAAGAACAATACTGACAACACTTATTCATAACCAAAATTTCATTTTATAGAAGACGGTAATTTTCTCTTACATATTTCGCTATATGGATCCATTTATAGCTGACTCAACAACCAGTAGTGCCCATGTTATCAGGCTTATCATGATAAACTCTTTCCTGTTTTACAAATTTTTTGGACCTGTCCAAATTCAAAGGTTTTGCAGAAGAAAATTTAAAGTAGCTTTATTTGAAAAATAAGCATTCAGTAGGGTAGAAAATAGTGTGGAAAAAGAAGAAATTGCTTGTCAGAAGCAATTTCTTCTTTTTTCACAATGTTTTCTCAATCATAAAATCACAGGCACGTAGAAAGCAGGGATAAAACAGCAAAGAGTTTACCACAGGAATCTGAAAGAGCATGTCCCAAACATCATTCTTGTGAAATTTGGTTGAATATAAGCTAGTTATTTCAGATGAGAAAATGTTTAAAGTTAATAAACAAAAGGACGCAGGCCATGACAATAGCCCCGCTGGCCTACGTTCAGTGAAGAGAAAATCCTGTGCGAGACATTTACGAACTTTTCAATCGTACGCAACGTTAATACTTAGATCAGCCTGTGCATTCCCACAGTTTGATCACACTATACGCTCAATACATAGCTACAGACTTTCAGCATTGGTTCACAATTAGAGTGTATTGTGTATTTCCGTTTATTTATCGTCGCTACCGTAGCACATGCCCATATGAGCGACGCCCCCAGAAGATGATTAGTTGTTACGGGGGATAGTGCAAGGATACATGACGAAACTACTGCTGAGATCCGCCATGGTTCTTTAACGTGCTCGGTGTAAAGCGCCGTCTCACGGGGCCTCGGTTTAACGTCTCATCCGAAAGACAATTAGTTTTTATTAGTGTACCAACCCGGGAATCGAACCCACGCCGCCGAACTCCAATGGTTCTGAAGTCCGGTGCTCTACCAACTGAGCTAATCGGGCTAGAGAAAATTCCTAAATCACTATGTGATTGTCCGGTCTGCTAAATGGCTGTCTTATGGAATTGCTAGAAATGAAGTGTCTTTTCCAATGCCCCTCCTTACATAGAAACTGGCAACGTCATGATATGAACAATATATACACGAAACATAGGACTGGCAACGTCATGAGCAGGCTCGAAGTAGCCTATAAACCAAGGATGCGGACACAAATTATGACGAATACCAAATTCTGTCTGATTTGAATAACTAATTTGAGCTTATATCACAAATACTTCTAAAGATTTCAACTAGTGACCACCTTTGAGTAATCTCCGAGGATAATGCATTGGTTAAATTTTTGTCGGAAGTTAATTTCAGCCAATCAGGATTGTTGTTTCGATTGGTTGAAAATAACTTCCAGACCATATTAAAGGTATCCCAACACCATCAGGCGCTTGTTCCAATCTTTATTAAATAAATATATTTCGTAAAGTGTACCTTTACGATAATTCGACAAAAAAAATCAGCATAGCTTTCCATTTCGGAGATAATTGGGATTTTTGAAAATACCATTTTTTTTCTAGCAAAAAAAAGCCAAGAAAAGGACGATAAGAAGCTGAATGATGACCTTCAATGTTAGTGAGTTGGTGTACATGATTCATTGAATACAAAGAATTGTAAAATATTTGATAAGTAACATTTACAAGACGAATTTGCAGGAAAAAACGTTCTCGATAAAATACTCTTTTATTCAGCGAAATTTAATTTCTATTTTGAAATGAACAAAAAAACACACACCTACATTAAATATAGTTGTAAGAATATGATAGAATATTCGTTTAACATTAGAAAAATTGGAAAAGGTAATATAAAATATGTGTATCCAGGCATTTTTGGCCACTTTGCTTTTTCATGAAACCACCAACCCTCCAAATTCAGACGCATAGGGAGCAATTTAGGTGGAAGGGTCGGTTAGGTGAAACCTCTTTCCTTTGGGATTCTTCTTATATTACAAGACAAA
Organism: Fragum whitleyi; assembly: GCA_948146395.1. Lineage (NCBI taxonomy): Eukaryota > Metazoa > Mollusca > Bivalvia > Cardiida > Cardiidae > Fragum > Fragum whitleyi. Next base: position 71,859,573 of record OX411543.1, on the reverse strand, counting down.
ATAAAATTTCGAATTCTACCCATGTGATTATTACTGAGAAGGAAGGGGGCTTCTTCATTTATACTTTTACAAAGGAAAATACATAAGCAAGAAAACAATAGATATCTATAGTCAATCCAATCATCATGCTTATCATTAATAAGATGTTGCTTTTCAGGCAACACACTTAAAGCGGCCATGACATACTACATATCTAAGTGTTATTTGTTGAAATTCTAGAAAAATTATTCAAATCACAAAAGACAGTTAAAGGTAATGCAATGGCAGAGAAAAGTCAGGTTATAAAATTATTAGAAAAGAAAAAATGCTTGTAACAAGATTCTTCTCACTTTCCAACAGAAACTTTGTCCTAAAATGCCTAATTTTTGTACTAAAGAAATAGAATAATCGTTTGTTTTTCGAGAATATTCGATTGATTACTCAATGTTTACTCAATGAAACATAAATCGATCTAATACCGAAATGAACGATTATCCTCTATATATTGTTCATATCATTATAAACTAAAAAAGAAAAGGTAGAGAGAATAATAATCTTAGTTTTTATTGAAAATAATGACTAGGAGCTGGATTTTATTCCAATACTAGAGCTTTTCATGCTATCGGAAGCGAAGCATTTTCGATCTCTTGCCGTAAAGCAACCATAATAAGCCTAACTGATAGCATAGATACGAGGTTAATAAACCAGTCCGGTCTGGTAGTTTCAGAGAGCGAATAAAGGTACCACAGCATCAGTGCCGCGTCAATAGTCCCGCTGGACGTCGTGGAACCATATTAACCCTTGCCATGCCGAATAAATTTTGGCTAAAAAATTTCATCAAAATCAAAGCGCAAAAAGCACCGAAAGTTCCAACTGTAGGTCAATTTTTATTTGAAAAACTAAATCTATTGAAAATTCTGGTTTCAAAGTGAGAAACAGGTGGTGTAGACTAACATCAGACTGCACATATGTGCAGGCTGATGTTTGTCTATAGGTTCTGCCAAAGCAGGAATATTCCGGGCTCAGCATAACAAGGGTTAATGCTATATACATACCAAATCTCCCGGTGTTCGTGCTTCAGCAAACTCTCTGTGTTTTTTCTCAGATTCCCTTAATCATTTCTGGGTAATATGGTCTGTGAGTGAGATTTTTAAGATTCCCTCTTTTTCTATGTCAAAGAGAGTGTGCCCGTTCAGAGCCCAACTATGACCCCGGGGCATGGTATGGCAAACTCTGTACAGGTTCATCAGATGATACTACTTGACTTTTTGTCATGACGGTTTTAGACAGAGAATAAAATCCAGGGTTTTAAGGGGTGCAGATTTTCCGAGTCTGAGATTCACAAATAAACAGTAAGGACCGTTAAAAGTATCTTAAATGAGCCCTATAGACCCTCTGGAGATCAACTTCAGAAAAGAATCGAAGTTTGCTTAAAACAGTCTTCAATTCTTTTGTGAATTGAGCCCCAAAGGTTCCTATATATCCTAAGCTCTCTTAACAGACTTTAACAAAGAAATAGCTCTAGATTTACATAAAAAACATTAATTGAAAGAAATAGTATATTTCAGTGAACTCTAAAACCTTAGGAAAGATCCTCTATGATACAAATTATTATTATATTAGAGACAAATAGTTGGAAATGATTAGTGCCACCGTCGGGGAACCGAACCCGGTACCTCTAGATTGCCAGCCCGACGCGCTACCAACTGCGCTCTGACGGCGGAAAACACAACAAGTATTCGGTTTATAAATAGTATTAAAGGAAATGCAATTTACGTATCTAATTGAAAAGGGACAAAATGTTACGTGGTACGTTTGATTTTTCCAATGTTCCGCGTGACACTTAGTTTTAAATTTATGCAAAGTTTTATGCATATTCATAAATAACAAAGAATATCAGAGCTAAATATTTCATCTTAGGATTTGATATTATTAAGGGTTTCAATCGGAAAGGAATGAATTGGAATTGAAAGAATGAATGGCTTAAAACAATAAAAACCAAGTACTCAGAAATATTCTGCCTGTATTTGCGATATTTAGAAAAACATATCAATATACAATGACGACAAAACTTATCATTAAAATGGATCGAAACATTTTATACTTATTCGGTAACTCTTTCTCTAAATCTCAAGATTTCAGTCATATTAGGAATGTTTTTTTCAATCTAAACTGGAAAAAGGGTAAAAGCGAATTCAGAGCGAAACGGATGCGGCAGTTTAAGCAAATTGTAATTAATATTAACAAGGAAAGTGAAATAGTTCATGGGTAAATTATGACTATATAACCATGCCTTATCGCGATTCTCTCGGTACAAGTCATTCATCTAATACCTTCACAAATAGTCAAATATTTCCGTAAATCCAGCCTATGTCTTTGAAGCCAGCACAAGAATGTGAGTTGTGGTGAGCCATTACGTCACGTAAAACCATGCGGAAATCCACGGTAAACATGGCGGTATGTTACTTCGAACGTCGGCCATGTTTACCGAGGATTTCCGATTTAACACCTGTGAAAATCGCCATGTTTACAACGCATTGAGGGATATCGGTGTGAAAGATGGCCACTTGACTTCAGTGGTCAAGATTTAAAGGGTTTAACGGGATTAACAGAGATAAATCCACGTGAGGATTTTCGTCCTGGGATAGACTCCACGTTGACAGGTATTTCAAGTTGATTTCAAAAGCTGACAAATCTCTATAAGCATAATTAACACTCGGGTATGTCTTTTTCTTAGACTCCGATAGGAATGTAGTAATGAGACCAGATACTAAATCTATGCCCACCTTGAAAAATAGTTGTGATACTCTTAGTAAAAGTCTTACATCAAAGGTATTAAAGTTTACAGCAAATCAAGTTCACATACCCTACATAGCAATTTCTCCTGAAAATAATTGTAAACGACACAATGATAGCATGGGGCGGTTTTCTAAAGTGAGAATCTTTGATTAAGGAACAGTTTTTAGATTTCCTATAGGAGCATTTGCACAACCATGTTGATTTTAAAGGAAACCTCCTATCATACACGTTTGATTTTTATATATTCTAAAGCAATGAAAGGGAAACGCCAAATATATAAATTCGGCAGAATATATGGCCATCCCATTTAACTCAAAATTCTATTTTGTAAAACTGTAAATAAATATATTTAAACTAAATTGAATGGTTAAAACGAATACACATTACCATCAGATTCGCTTGAAATATACGACAATTAGGGCCTTCAGAATTTCTAAACGACAACGCACGATGCCCATTTTCCAGAAACACCGTTACGACGAGACTTTTTATGATGTTGACCACACTATACTGTTATCAGCTTTTCACAAAGTTTTTACATAGAAGCGCTGTTGATGCACTAATAAACGGTACTTCTACGTAATAATCACAAGAAAAAAGGTCAGTAGTTTTGCGTGAGGAAAGATATCATGTCGAACGGGTTTTTCGTGCAGTAGGTCGGATATCTCGTATCTAGTTGTCTTTGAAAAGCAGGTAAGAGTTGATCACGTTAAAGCCCTTACCGTATGTGACGTCATAAGCGACTGTTATTGTTCCGGGATAGCCTGGTTTCACAATGCCCCTAGTGGAATATTCTGTGTATCACGAAACTAAAGTTGTATTTGAAAACCAGATAAGAATCAATAACGTAAAAGCCGTTACCGTATTCGACGTCATGAGGGACTGTTATTGTTCCGGGATAGCCTGACCTGGTTCTATGAATAACCCAGGACGACGCGCAAAATTAACGCCAAAAGTTTTTAGCTGGTCTTCCCAATACAACAATCGGAATTATAGAGCTTCTCAACGGAGACCGTTGTATGGGACCAACATCAAAATGGCGTTATTCCTTCGTGCATTTTTCCATTTTTCTCCAATACATTTTTTTTTCAAATACATGTGTACATCATATACTTAAGGCAAAATTTAAGTTTTGGCATTTTATTCAACACATAATGCAGAGACACCAGGACAGCGCAACAGACACAATCCTTTTGATCTTTGACTACTGTTTACGAATCAATTGGATGTCATTAAAGTTTTTGCTTTATTTGAAAAACTAGAGGCCATGTGTCGCTTAACTGGCTTATAGATTAAATAACCCTCAATGACCGTCAATATATACCCGTCCGTGACCATAATAAATATTTTTTTAAGTTTTCGATGAATTTAGGATTCAAACGAAATTTCCGAAACAAGTTTCAAAGAAAGTTCACATTAAGTTCATTTCTGAAAAATTTGGTTGAAATTTGCCTGCTAGATTAGATGATGATCTTCGTGATTTCATGTCCTATACAAGTCTTACAAGTCACCCTAGATTTACCGGCAAATCAAAATTCACAAAAACGTTTCATTGACCTAATCGTTTCAGATGTTTAAAAAAAGTTTTGACGACGGATCCTGAGGCGCCCTAAAAGCCCCCGTAGAGCAAGTTGTGCTGAGGTGAGCTTTGAAATATGATGTGAACGTTTCTTGAAAATCATATGCCTTCAAATATAGATATGCAAGGAACACCCCTGTCAAAGGTATGCAAGTAATATTCCTACAAAAAAATCATACATTTTCGATACTTTGTGTCTAAGAATATCTGTATTTCACTATGGGGGCGTTTTTGGCCGATACAACGGCCCATAGCACTAATGTTTTTGGCCCATTCAAAATTTTAACAAAAAATCTGAGATAACTTGTCCACGGGAAAGAAACGTGAGTCATTCAATTTTAATTAGGCAGAAATCTTTTATCTGGCTCCGAGATTAAGATTTTTGTATTTCTTTAAACTATACGTAATTTATGTTTATGTAATAAGCCTCTTCCATCAAAGAATTTTTCTCTCGAAATTGAATTTCTTGAATCAAATAAAGGGTTACCAAAGGCCATCGCTGTGAAATTTTGTTAAAATACAACAAGTAGTTTCTGAGATCATTTCTCTATAAAATGTTTACGGTCGCACAACGCGCGAACGGTCGCATGTACAATACATGTAAGTGACCTCATTGAATTTTCGGTCGGCACAGCTAAAAATAAGAATTAAACAAACAGCCTTATATTCAAGTGATATTCATGATCTACTGGTAATGAAAATAAAGTACCCACACAAACAAACCAAGGAAAAAAATATCATCTAGTCTGGTTCTGGTCCATATTGCACCAAAATACTCAATCACAATGAACCTGCAACCCTTTACCCATCTTATTAAAACATAAGGTTCAGAAGAAGATGTTGTTCAAAGATTTCGGGATTAAAATAGGCCCCGCCTGCCACGCCCATATTTATGGACCAATCAAAATTTCTTGAACAATTTAAGTAAATAGTATCCCAAGAAAAATTCTGGTAAAGTTTCATTGAAATTTGCTGAGTGGTTCCGGAGGAGATATCGTTGAAAGATTTTGGCCTCAAAATAAGCCCCGCCCTGCCAAGCCCATATTTATGGGCCAATCAATACGAGCTCGTATTTAGCAAATAATTTTTGAAAAGAGACACTCAAGGAACATTCTGGTAAAGTTTTATTGAAATCAGTCTAGTGGTTCAGGAGAAAATGTCATTCAAAAATGTTGGGCTCAAAATAGGCCCCGCCCTGACATGCCCATATTTATGGACCAATCAAATTTTTTTGAACAATTTAAGTTAAGGGTCACCCAAGGAACATTCTGTTAAAGTTTCTTTGAAATCGGCCCGGACGCACGACGAACACTCCGCCATGCCAATAGCTCGCTGGCCTTCGGCCAGTGGAGCTAAAAATCAATTAGAAGGCAGACAATGCAAACTATATAAAGCTTTATTCACAATGGGAATATGTCTTGGACAGCAAGAGAAAGCTTAATTGAATTCTGGAATATTCTGAAAATAAACTAATTGGGCTTCATATGGGTTTTTTTTTACTCCCTCCTGATCCGCCACTGTGAACTAATGGTTAGTCTGAGTTCTATATGATTCGAGTTTCATGTTCATCCACTGAGTCATCTAATAGGGCAGTCACACCTTAACGTTTTAGCCAGCGTTTGCGAAACGTGTTTAATTTTTCACAACGCGCTGCGAACACGTCGGGTACGCTATGGACGCGTTCCGCACACGCCAAGAGCACGCTGGCACACGTTGGGATACGCTGAGTACCTCAAAAAAATGTGTACATGACAAAATTTCTCAGCGTGTGCCTACCGTGTTTACATACGCTCGACACACGTTCCGCACTCGTTCCGAACACGCTCAGTACGCTAGAGACACGCTACGAGCACGTTCACATACGCTACGAGCCCGCTAGAAACGCAGTGACCCAAAATTTTTAAAATGTTCTTCTAGCGTGTCCTCAGCGTACCGAACGTACTCGGAACGTGTCTTCAGCGATCTGAACGTATGTCTAGCGCGTTGCCAGCGTGTTCGTGACGGCTTTCTATTGTATGGCAGGGTTTCAGTATTTACCAAAAAAATAAAAAAAAAATGATTCTTGTGAATGTATATCTGTATATGATTTCTAATTACCTCTCTAAAACGACTTGAAAACGCAATTACCGGTATATGTAGCATTCAATTAAAGCTTGTTGCATTCTCTTCCATAAAAACGAATCTTACTTGAAAAAATTAAACAAATACTTTTTATGGATTTTCTGAATTCATTACATTTTCGAGTCGAGTGAAAAAATAGCCTGAATGTTGTTTCTGACTCGCATATCTGCCCTGTGGTCAGAGTGACAAAACGTCCGCAAGATACTTTATATGATAAACAAAGATTTATTCGTCTATTTTGATAATTATCAATATTTCAAAAAGACTAAATTTAAAACTAGAAAGCTATGAACGGCTTGAGTCGCTCTACATGCTTGAAAATCTTGTAATAGCAAATCTAATCTTGACTAGATTTTTAAATATTTTTGGTTCTACTGATGTTGAAATGATTTTCAAAGTTTCCACCATATTAAATAATAGAAATGACCTCCGCCCATAAAAACACATTTTCATCCAATGACAATAATTTTTTGCTGCATGATAATGGATCACCCTAGGTTCATACTAATGAAGTTTGATTGATATCTATCAGTTACATTCTGAGAAAATGATTTTCAAAGTTTCCACTTTATTACATATCGAGAAATGACCTCCGCCCATAAAAAAAACAAACAAATTTTTCATCCGATCGCAATAATTTTTTGAAGACTGATCAAGGGTCACCAAAGGATTATTCATGTAAAATTTGGTTGATATCCATCAGTTACATTCTGAGAAAATGATTTTCAAAGTTTCCACTACATAACATTTAGAGAAATGACCTCCGCACATAAAATACATATTTTTCATCCAATCACAATATTTTTTGTAGACTGATCAAGGGACACCCAAGGATCATTCATGTAAAATTTGGTTGCATTCTGAAACTAGAAAGCCATGAATGGCTTGAGTCGCTCCACAGGCTTGAAATTCTTGTAAAGCAAATAAATGTTTTGACTAGATTTTTAGATATTGGGGTTCTACTGATGTTGAAAATGATTTTCAAAGTTTCAACTATATAACAGATAGAGAAATGACCTCTGCTATTAAAAGACATATTTTTCATCAAATCAAAATAATTTTTGGCTGCATGATAATGGGTCACTCAAAGATCATACCAAAAATGTTTGATTGATATCCATCAGTTACATTCTGAGAATATGTTTTTCATAGTTTCCACTATTTAACATATTGAAAATTGACCTCCACCCATAAAATGTATATTTTTCATCCAATCAAAATAATTTTTGGTACACTGATAAAGGGTCGCTCAAGGATCATTCCAGTGAAATTGAGTTGATATCCAAAAATCAGATTCTGAGAAAAAGATTTTCAAATTTTCCACAATATAACATATAGAGAAATGACCTCTGCCCATAAAATGCATATTTTCCATCCGATCAAAATAATTTTTGGTACACCGATAAAAGGTCTCTCAAGGATCATTCCAGTGAAATTTGGTTGATATCCATCAGCTACATTCTGAGAAAATGATTATCAAAGTTTCCACTATATAACATATAGAGAAATGACCTCCGCCCATAAAATGTATATTTTTCATCCAATCACAATGATTTTTTGTAGACTGATAAAGGGTCATTCAAGGATCATTCCAGTGAAATTTGGTTGATATCCATTAGTTACATTCTGAGAAAATGATTTTCAAAGTTTCCCCTATATAACATATAGAGAAATGACCTCCGCCCATAAAATCCATATTTTCCATTCGATCACAATGTTTTTTTGTAGACTGATAAAAGGTCAACCGAGGATCATGCATGTAAAATTTAATTGGTATCCATTGATTAGAATCTGAGAAAAATCACTTTTTACCATATTTGGAAATTAGCCACGCCCATTAAATCCATGTTTTTCATTGGATTAAAATTTCTTGAACAACTTTGAAAGAGGGTCACCCAAGGATCATTCCTGTGAAGTTTGGTTGAAATCCATTCAGTAGTTTCTGAGGAGAAGATTTTAAAAGAAAAGTTTACGACCGGACGGACGGACGGACGCACGGACGGACGGACGGACGCACGACGGACACAACGCCATGACAATAGCCCCAGTGGCTTTCAGCCTTCAGCCAGTGGAGCTAAAAATGATTTTCAAAGTTTCCACTATTTAACATATAGAGAAATGACCTCCGCCCATAAAATACATATTTTTCATCCAATCACAATAATTTTTTGTTGACTGATAAAGGGTCACCCAAAAATCATTCATGTAAAATTTAATTAGTATCCATCAATAAGAATCTGAACAAACTTACTTGTTACCTTATTTGGAAATTAGCAACGCCCATTAAATCCATGTTTTTCATTGGATCAAAATTTCTTGGGCAACTTTGAAAGAGGGTCACCCAAGGATCATTCCTGTGAAGTTTGGTTGAAATTCATCAAGTACTTTCTGAGGAGAAGACTTTATAAAGAAAAAGTTTACGACCGGACGCACGGACGGACGCACGACGGACACAACGCCATGACAATAGCCCCAGTGGCTTTCAGCCAGTGGAGCTAAAAATGAGTGATAGACAGAATGTTCGAATCTACTGTTTATTATTATTTATTCAATTTTTGACATAGGTCTTAAGTCTAGTTCTTAAATTATTTCTTATTTGTAAATCAGAGGAAGAATCATTGCAGCAATCTTTGCATTTAAAATGACTTGGACTTTTTCGGGATTATTTATGTTCATATACAATATTGTTTATATCTCCTTATAGTACACTGCGGTTCCTGCATGTTAAAAAGATACCCTTTTACATTTTTGACGAGTGAACAATAAAATAAATTATTTTTTGTAAAACCATCCTATGTGGTAGAAAATATCGTGGGAGAAAAGGATTTATCTTGACGAACAATATCTTCCCTTTCCGCAATATTTTTCGGATAAAAAAATCTAAGAATCTTTAGTCAATCTAAAACTTTCATTTTTGTTATATGCGTGTTTGTAATATGTAATTTTACAGCTTTAAGTAAAATTTTCAACTTTTAAACTATTTGTATGAGCCGGTGGCCTGTTTATGACACAAGAAAATAACTGATTTGAATTGGTAATTATATTCCTATGGAATTTTAAATTCATATTTCACACACGCTACGAACACGTTAGTCGCGTGTTACAAACACGCTCCGAGGAAGTTGGCAAAACGCTGAAGAACGCTGGTATATGCTGGCATACGCTATCAGAACGTGTTACTCACACGTTCATACTCGCTATGAGCCCGCTACAAGAACGTCGTGATTTGAAAAAAAGATTATGTAGGTCAGCGTATGCCGACGTTTTACAGACTTAGTCGATTTTCTCAAACGCGTTAGGCACACGTTGGCTGGTGTGACAGGGCCATTAGGTAAGCTTAACAAGAGTGCCATCGTCACAAAATACGCCGCCACTTTGCTGCTGTTTAACAAAAATAATTGTAGACACTACTTATTTTGACAGAACCAAATTCAAAATGACCAAGTTTCATTTAAATCAAGACAAAAAGTTAGGAGGAGTTGCCTTCACAAGGCTGCAATTTCAATAAGCCCCAGGCACTAAGTTTTAAGGGGACATAATTCAGGGAAATAAATGAGCCATAAAATCCTTGATCCGTGTACATCTACAAATTATGGTGATGACATTTACCAAGTTTCATTTAAATAAAGACAAAAAGTAAGGAGGAGTTGTGTTCAAAAGGCTGCAATTTCAATAAGCCCTAGATACTAAGTTTTAAGGGGGCACAATTTAGGGTAAAATTAATGAACCATAAAATTCTTACTTCATGCTCATCTACCAATTTCGGTTATAACATCCGCCAAGTTTCATTTAGATCCAGCCAGAAACTTAGGAAGAGTTGCATTCACAAGGCTGCAATTTCAATAAGCCCCAGAGACTAAATTTTAAGGGGGTATAACTGAGGCAATAAGCCCCAGAGACTAAGTTTTTAAGGGGCATAACTCAGGCAAAAATCAACGAACCATAAAATCCTTACTTCATGCACATATACCAATTGAGGTGATAACATTGACCAAGTTTCGAGAAGATCCAGCCAGAAACTTAGGAGGAGTTGCGTTGACAAGAAAAGTGGACCAAGAGACTAAGTTTTTAAGGGGCATAACTCAGGCAAAAATCATCGAACCATTAAATCCTTCCTTCATGCACATCTACCAATTGAGGTGATAATATTGACCAAGTTTCAAGAAGATCCAGCCAGAAACTTAGGAGGAGTTGCGTTGACAAGAAAAGTGGACCCAGAGACTAAGTTATCAAGGGGCATAACTCAGGCAAAAATCAACGAACCGTAAAATCCTTCCTTCATGCACATCTACCAATTGAGGTGATTACATTGACCAAGTTTCAAGAAGATCCAGCCAGAACTTTAGGAGGAGTTGCGTTGACAAGAAAAGTGGACCCAGAGACTAAGTTATCAAGGGGCATAACTCAGGCAAAAATCAACGAACCGTAAAATCCTTCCTTCATGCACATCTACCAATTGAGGTGATAATATTGACCAAGTTTAAAGAAGATCCAGCCAGAAGTTTAGGAGGAGTTGTGTTGACAAGAAAAGTGGACGGACGTCCGGACAGAAGGACGGACAGATGGACGGATGGACAGACAGACGGAGAAGATGACGCCAATATACGTCCGCCTCCGGCGGCGTATAAATAAAAAATGAAAACAGCACTGTTTCGGTTTTTATTTTGCAACATATTTTATTCCTTTTATTCGTATTTTATACGATGCAAATTATTACAAATAAATAAATGACAATATAATAGCACAACATCCTTAGCACATGTTTGACGTATTTTGTGTAAAACTAGATCAATTTTCAAACATGAAATTCATTGATTCCTTCAAATTGTCTCTATCCAGACATGCCCTATGTTCAAGATTTAAATAATCACAAAACGTCAGAGAAATGTTACCCTGTTTTGCACGTGCAAATGTTTTTGCTTCCTGAATAACAGAATGGTACTTGTGATCTCTTACAATGCCACCTCATCTAGATCTGGGGCATATTGTTTTTTGGTCTGTCCATTTGTCTGTTTTTCTGTTTATCCATTTGTCCACAAAACATTTTACATTTTGCAATAACATTTGGTTGGTTAAAGATAGAGTCTTCATTTACTCTTCAAAAAAGGTTCTTTGACACCGATTAAAAATACTTTTTTTCTTAAAAAAGACAAAAACTTGGATGACAGTTGATAGTTTTGTAAACAGTGATTGTAATTCAAGAAATTCATGTGTATTGTAATGAATTTCTTGAAGGGAGTTTTGAATAACGACGTCAACGTCTAATTACACAAAATCTGACTTTCTTAAAAATCACATCCACTTTCAGATTCATTAGAGGGTCCCAAAAGTGTATATCATGTTGTGAATAAAATGCCATATCTTAATTGTTTTTGGAATTAAATGTCTCTGCACAGATTTGAAACGAAAAATGATTAAATGTACGGATGAACAACGTCCTAATGCTACAGGTAGCCATAAGAAAGCTTCATAAGACAAGCTGTTGTAAATGACCTTGTTGTTTCGGGACACATTATCTCCAACCTCTGGCATCACTTTAACGTGACCCACTGCTTTTGGTATAGAACCTGATAAGTCTGACACGTAAAAAACAATGATCGTCCAACACGGCGAAAATCGAAACAATATTGGGAATATTTCACTCTGACCACAATTTTAAAGACAATTTTATTCTCTAGACAGCGTAGTATCACCGTAAAAATAGTGATGAAACCAGATTCCAGACTAGCTACACTTTCTTTGTAATGGTCTTAATCAACATCACCATTACAGATATTCTATTCGAAAACGGTAATTCTGTTTTAAATTAGTAAAAGGACACCTGAACTCTTCCTTCTACAATCTACTTTCAATGTATACTGACTTTTTTTGTCTAATTTAACACATGTTTCAATGTCAAAGAACATTTTTTGAAGAGTATATATCATGTTTTATTGTCTATGACAAGACTTCTCTGTTAGTATAATTTCAAGGTCATCATTCATGGTCAAGGTATTTTTTCAAGGTCAATTATGTGGAAATTTTAGACTTCACATTAACTTTAGTATTGCCAATCGATGTGAAATAAATAGGTTTTAATCCAATGACCTTGACTGACCTTGACCAAGATGAATATTGATGATTAACATAATTGTGAGCATCATGCTTTTTCAAGCATTTGAAAAAAAAATGTTTCATGTATAAAATTTGGAATGGGTTAACATGGTGGTTAGGGAAATCAGTTTTTTCAATGATTTGTTATCTAGGAAAACCTGCCTAAATAATGTCTGTTTTGAACAATTTTAGAATAACCCAAATTCAAAGAAAATAAATTCAATGGGCCTTGAAAATAGAAAAAGACTGCAAAATAGTGTAGAAAACATAGTGGAATAGAGTCTTTTTTCCTCAATGTGCTCTTTTATTTGCTGCCTTGAGTTTAAAAAAAATCCAGTTTGTGGAAAAATGGTTACATAAACAGGTTTGAAGCATCTATTTTTATTTTTTATTTTTTGCTAATTGACCTATCCTTTCTTGTTTAATGAGCATTTATTTTCATTTTTTAAGAATTGGAGTTTAGGTCTATTGATACTTCTATTGTCATTTAGACAGGTTTCCATGGATAATAGATCAAAAGTATTGATTTAGTTTCTTTGAGCACAATTTGGTGACAGCTCTCTAAGATAAATTTCGCATTACTTGATGCCCATCCTGGATCGTAACTTGCTGTTAAATAAACCTGAAAAACATTGAGAATGAAAAGTGAACATTAAACAATTTGATGTCCAAGAGCCTTAAAGGTTGGAAATGCCTTAACAATATTTCTCACAAAAGTAGCTTTGTATTCTAAAAGGACAGTCGTCAGAGATATCCTTGCCTCCTTAAGAATCTATTTGTAACATAACTTTTACATAGTGTACCAATTACATCATCTAATATAACAATAACTGTTTTATTTGTTCTATCACTAAGAGAAAGCTTTTAAAATCACAAAGATTTTTTAATGAGACAGAGAGAACAGAAAAAGAGTCAGTCAACGTAGTAGACCCGCAATAGTTCTCTAACATTTAGGAACTCATGATCTTTCACAATGTTAACCGAGATTCCTCAATGAAATCATTAGGAAACCTCACTTAACACTGGTGAAGTTCATGGCTTCCAAATTGTTGCGGAACTATTGTCGGTCTACTACCTTGATAGATTTTCCTTGAGACTAGTTTATCTGGGATGTGGAAATACGGATTTTCACCACATGTCCCTAAATAAGTCGAGGATGATTTTCTGCATATCCAGGATCAATATGAATTTGTGTGCAAAAAAAGTATACACCAATTTTGAGAAAACGTTGTTTTAAATGAGGAAAATGCTGGAATTAAGCATTTTTCTTCAATAACAATTATGTTAACTAGCCTTTAATATAAACATTAGGATAACATACCTCCTAGATCTATTTAGTCCCAATTCCATTTTGCCCTAGTATCTATTTGTCTATAAACAATTGTCCTTAAAAAAATACCTGTCCACAAGTAGACAAGCCCATGCTGTGTATGGGAATTCAACATCCCTGGCTGAACAGCACATTATAATTGACCAGTTCAATATTTTTTCAGACAATCGATTTTGAAGCCATCACGAAAAACAACGACAACACTGTGTCAATTTTTTTGTTTCGAAGTTTTCTTCTTTCAATTTTTTATCGGAATATTTTATAACAAAATCTATAATGTTAAATATAAATGATTTACATGAAGTACCATATGAGCCTGTGCGTGACATTTCAAACAATTTGACATGTGCGTGAGGTGTAACATTTAACCGTCTAGACAGCTTCTTAGTGCAATTAGAAGATTGCCTGACTGTCTACAGATACTTTAAGACCTTGTTTATCTACAAAACACATAGTAAAGACTCTGATCAGACTGTGCAGATGCACAGACTGACCATAGTCTTTGCTTTGTGCACATTTGAAATTGTTGGAAATGTCATGCACAGGCTCAATTATTATATGTTAAATTTGTAAGCGAAACTTAAATAAGAATCTACACAATCATGGTTGAAAGTTTGAAAAGATGATTTACTTCCGTTCACTTACCATGATTATCATGTAGAGCGGTCTCTGCAGCCTTCATCTCTCCCTGTTGTATACTACGTCCTTCACCCACGGCCAATCTCTTACCACGGAAATACACCCCAACTTTAAATGTTCTGGTATTAGTTGGCCCAGACTGACTTAATACTCTGTAAAACATTGAACAGTTTGATTTATTATCTAATCTCCTATACAAATGTATATTAACTCTTGTCATGCTAAATAAAAACTCGGCAAAATAACATTAAATCGTAAGTCCTGAAACCACTGGACGCACTAATTGAGAGTCAGTAGCTAATTTGAAAATAAAAAAAAACTCTTTAAACATTTTTGGGTTGTAAAGGAAAATCAGGTGATAAAGACTAAGATCAGACTCCACATTTGTGCAGACTGATCTCTGTCTATACCATCTGCCACAGCAGGAATATCTCAAGTTCAGCATGACAAGGGTTAAACACTTCGAACTGTTTCATTATTTATGGCATTACCCATCAAATGCCTTGTCAACAGTATGAACTGTTTAATCAATATGCACTGAGAATTAAACTGTTGCTGGCTTGAAACAAGAGCGCCAGTTCCAAAGTGAACATTGAAGGACATTTTTTTTTTAAAGTGCGTCATTTTGCATGTGAATGCTATGTAACATTCATGATGATGTCACTTTTTTGGCTCCTTTTACATAATGTCAGATAGGGTGAAATAAACAAAAGCTGGGTAATTTTTTTGTGTGATAGTTTCACTGGTTAGGCGGTGAGTTAATCAAGTGATAATCTTCCATCATGTCTCAATAATCCACCGAAAAGCATTAAAGAAAGGTTAAACATTATCTGCCCATTAGTGGGAGACAAATGTTAGAAATATGAGTCGCTGCTGAGGATCAAACCGAAGACGCCATGATGGGAAGTCCCATGCTCTATCAACTGCTTTATGATTGCAGCTTGATGGCGCTATGACAACCATTTACTGATATATCAAACTTACCTATAGACTGGTATGTCTGGATAAGCCTCTTTGGTATCTCTTAGTGTTAGACAGGATTGCTGTAGTTGAGATTTGGGGTCATTCCAGTCTTGGTTCATTATAAACACCTGAAACAATTACATCATTATTCAGGATTAATTTAGCTGGGATGTTGGATAATTCCAATCTTTATCATTTATAAACACCTGATACTGTTTCATAAAGATTGAGCAAAAATTGTGACCTCTAGAGAGATAACATGGAAATTGTCAATAAGGCTCATGTTTTCATGAATTCAGTCAGAATGTCACAACAAGAAAGCCATCATCACAATATACGCCGCCACTTTGCTGCTGTTTCACGAAAATAATTGTAGACACTACTTGTTTTTACAGAACCAAATTCAAAACATTTGCAGATTACCTTTTTATATTGTCATGTTCAAACTGTTTGTTATAATTGATTGATTGAATGGGGTTTAACACCTCTTTGAACTGCAACTAATAATAACAATAAAAAGAACTTTGACTTGAAGGCCCCTTTTGTCATGGCACAGCTGAAATTCACTTAACTGCAACAACATGCACAAATTCAGGTAACAATGAAAATTTCATAGAAATTTCTTTAAAATAAGTCCAAAAATAAAGGAAGAGTTGCGTTCACAAGATTTTCACAAGAAAACCCCTTTTTTCTTTGACACTGCTAAAATTCACTAAACCGTGACAATATGCAAAAGGTCAGGTGACTAGGAAAATTTTGTCAAAATTACATTGAAATCAGTCCATAAATGGAGGAAGATTTGTGTATATAATATTTTTTAAATGAAGGCACCTTTGCCATGACACAGCTAAAATTTACCAAACTGTGACAATATGCACTAGGTCAGGTGACTAGAAACATTTTGTTAAAGTTTCATCCAAATCAGTCCATAAATGAGGGAGGAGTAACATTCACGAGATTTCATAAATGAAGGTCCCTTTTTCCATGACGCGGCTAAAATTCACAAAACCATGACTTTAAGTGTTAGGTCAGGTGACTAGGGATATTTTGCAAAAGTTTCATCAAAATCACGCCATAAATGAGGGAAAAGTTGCATTTACAAGATTTCTTTACATGAAGGCCCCTTTTTCCATGACGTGGCTAAAATTCACAAAACAGTGACTTCATACCAAAGGAACATTCTGTGAAAGTTTCATCCAAATTGGTCCATAAATGAGGGAGGACTTGGGTTCACAAGATTTTTTACATGAAGGCCTCTTTTTCCATGATGCAGCTGAAATTCGCCAAACCATGACTTCATGCACTTAGTCAGGTGACAAGGGATATTCTATGAAAGTTTCATCCAAATCGGTCCATAAATGAGGGAGGAGTCGTGCTCACGAGAAAAGTGGACATACTTACAGATGGACAGACTGACGGACTGACAGACGGAGAAGATGACGTCAATATACTACGGCCTCCAGCAGCATATAAAAATCAATAGGCATATTCCTTGTGACTATACAAACAATCTAAGCAAGTTTAAGATTAAGATTAAGCCAAAATTGTTGCCCCTAGAGTGGTTACTAGGAAATTGTGGCACTGTATTGTTGACAAAGCACAACAGAAGACACACAACAGGCTCTGGGTGACAGACAATCAAGCGTGATAAAAATTGAAAAGCTCACTATGAGCATGTTGTGCTCAGGTGAGCTAAAAAACAAGAAATAACATCCCCTGACTGGTTACCTCAAGTCTAGGGAAGAAGCAGATGTTGCATAGTGTTGTACAGGGATCCAGCCCTCCATCTACATATATGGCTCCCAGCAAGGCTGAAAATAGACAAAAAATGAAATAAGGCAAACTTGAACCAACCTTTTTCACAAATAGAATGAACCTTTCACATAACATTTTTAACAACATTTCATGCTGTGATGTGTAAGCGCTATTCTTCCTGGACAACAACTTAAAGGCATGTTGACTACACACAGACATTTCATCGAAACTTTGAGTCAGTATTTGCCTATAAAACACAATTTTGTTTGTTTGAATTGGTTTTTATACCACTTTTAACAATCTTTCAGTCATATTGGGTTGGCTTGAGCACCTCACAATTGATTCAGCTTGAGCACCTCAAAATGGTTTACTGGTATTTCTAACACCAGTCCTGCGTTTAGGATGCAAAACCATGCCAATATTTTTCTAAATTATACCCCTGCTGTCTGCATGCACTTGTGTGCAACGTGGGGTATATATGCAAATAATTTATACTGTTTTATCATCCTAAATGCAGGGCAGTACTCCCATTAATCATTTCCTAACCTACAGCTCCTATCCCTCATAAGTCTACAATTATAAACCCATTGTTAGAAGACACATTTTTGAAACAGATGAGTGCCGCTGTTTGGAATCAAAACCAAAGCTACTTTGGTTGTCACTTTTGTCCTATGATTTACAAAATACAAGAACCTAGGTAAATCATAGCAATATATGACAAGAGGGCCGTTGGCCCTGGGTCGCTCACCTGAGAAAAAAGCTTCATTACCTAGGTATGTCCATGCAACCACAGAAAAAGAGATTTTCACTTATTCAATCAGATAACATTTGAAATAGTCATTCCCCCCCCCCCCCTCTGCTCCTCCCCTGGACATTATTTATTTAAGCTTTTTCCATAAAAGGTCTGTGATCAGATAATCTATGCCAGATATACAGGCTGAGTCTGAGACTTTTAAAGTTTTCTTTAATGAGTTGATCAATCCATGTCAAACATAAATTCTCAACAAAGCACTCCCCCTGCCCCAAGATGCTCTGCACCTGGTGATTCTACAATCATGATTTTAGCTAATTTTCAAGTCTGTAGGACTCCTGGCTCATTAGAAGAAGTTTAAAGATTTCAAAAATGATCCAAAGTACTACCCCCTCCCCAAGACACTCAGCACCTGGTGACCCTACAGTCATGATTTTTGCTATTTTTATTAATGTCAATATATTGATCACCCATGACAATTTTCAAGTCTGTGGGGTTCCTGATCCAGGAGAAGAATAAGGTCAAAGATTTCAAAGTTGATCAAAAGTACTATCCCCTGCCCCCTAATGCTCCGCATCTGGTGGCTCTACATTCATGATTTTAGCTATTTTATTTTAGATCCATATGCTTATCATCCATGCCAATATTGAAGTCTGTAGGGCTCCTGGTTCATTAGAAGATGAAGATAAAAGTTACAAAATTTTTACAAAAGTACTACCCCCTCCCCCCTGGTGCTCCGCACCTGGTGGCTTTACAGTTATGATTTTAGCTATTTTTATTTAGGTCTATGAGCTGATCCTCCATGCCAATTTTCAAGTCTGTAGGGCTCCTGGTTCAGAAGAAGAAGGTTAAGGATTACAAATTTTTCACAAAAGTACTACCCTCTCCCCCTTGGTGCTCCACACCTGGTGAATCTACAGTCATGATTTTAGCTATTTTTATAAAGGTCCATATGCTGATCATCCATGCCAATATTCAAATCTGTAGGACTCCTGGTTCAGAAGAAGAAAAAGGTTAAAGATAACAAAATTTTCATCAAAGTACTACCCCCTCCCCCTTGGTGCTCCGCACCTGGTGGCCCTACAAATAAGATTTTAGCTATTTATATTAAGGTCTATGAGCTGATCCTCCATGCCAATTTTCAAGTCTGTAGGACTTGTGGTTCAGAAGAAGAAGAAGGTTAAAGATTACAAAATTTTCACAAAAGTACTACCCTCTCCCCCCCTGGTGCTACGCACCTGGTGAATCTACAGTCATGATTTTTTGGTATTTTTACAAAGGTCCATATGCTGATCATCCATGCCAATATTCAAATCTGTAGGTCTCTTGGTTCAGAAGAAGAAAAATGTTAAAGATTACAAAATTTTCATCAAAGTACTACCCCCTCCCCCCTGGTGCTCCGCACCTGGTGGCCCTACAAATAAGATTTAAGCTATTTATATAAGGGTCTATGAGGTGATCATACATGCAAAATTTTAAGGCTGTAGGCCTTCATGATCAGAAGAAGAAGAAGGTTAAAGATTACAAAATTTACCCAAGGTACTACGCCCTCCCCCATGGTGCTCTGCACCTGGTGGCCCAACAGATATGATTTTAGCTATTTTCATTAAGGTCTATGAGCTTATCATCCATGCCAAATTTCAAGGCTGTAGGGCTGCTGGTTTAGAAGAAGAAGAATTTTAAAGATTTTCTTAAATTTTTAACTTTGGTTGCCATAGCAACCAGAGTTTTTCACCGATTTCAATTCTTTTAGCAATTCTTAAAGGGGACCACCTAGGGAACATTTCTGCCAAGTTTGGTTAAAATTGGCCTAGTAGTTTAGGAGGAGATGTCATTTAAAGAAATTGTTGACGGACGACGGACGACACACGGACGCCGGACATAAGGTGATCACAATAGCTCACTTGAGCACGTTGTGCTCAGGTGAGCTAAAAAGTCAACACTCACATTCCAATAAGTCAGCCTTTTCCTTAACTTTGAGTACAGGTTGGTTGGTTTCCTCACTTATTCCACGCAGCACATAACTCTCCATGCCTAACTCATCTGCCACATGAGCCTGAGTCCTATTGTTCACAAGGGAGCTACGCAGGAGCTGAAAAATAAAGGGTACATGCAAACCTTATCGGAGTTATAGATAACAGGGGCCAAAGCCAGTCTAAAATCTTTAATTCTCAATGAAACCATATGTTGCGTGTACTCATTTGAATCGTCTCTATGAGACGATTTTTAATGACTACGAACAACATATTGTTTCTGCTAAGATTATAAAAACCCTTTGATCAAAAATCTAAAATACCCCTCTGTAGCTATAGCTCTAAGCTCTGTTACTCAAATGGAATTTAAGCTGCTCATCTCACAAAGTTTACAATTATCAATCAAATGTTGGGCATGATATGCATTGCCACCAGGTATCAAACCTGGGAACCCATGATTGGATTGATTGAAGGAATGGAGTTTAACGCCACTTTCAACATTTTTTCAGTAATATCACAACGGCTGGAGCACCTAACAATGGTTTCCTGGTATTTCTCTCACCAGTACAACCACCACATCCTTTCCTAGCCTGGAAGTCAGGGATGTTACCAGCTGTTGTTGGACAGATACTTTAGATGAAAAGCAAAAGAAAAAATCTGAAAGATACATACAAGTACTTTCTGTATGAAACATCACTTAGAAAGAGGTTTTTTTTCCCCACAAACAAGTAAATCTGTTAGCTAGACATCTTTAACATTAGAGAGCATCCTTAAGTAACAGGCAAAAAGCTGTTCAGTTCTATTGCTAAAGGAAGAATGGGTCCTGAATTAGAGCATATAAAATTACATTTCTGACAAAATACCTGTGTCACTTAGGAAACGATTGTGGAAAAAGAAGAAATTCCTTTCAACAAACGATTTCTTCTTTAACACATGCTTTTTTCTCTTTCTTTGAATTTGGACCCCCACTTTTCAGAAATGCCCCCCCCCCCACTAATTATAATTGCTTAAGAATAATTCCGTATCTAGTTTGAAGGGGGTTATAATGTGGAAAATTGCCCCAAGTTTTTAAAACCCTTTTAATATAAGAATTTTAGTCCATTTGATTTAAAAGACTGTTTGACACCGCTTTCAACAATCTACGGAAAAAAAAAAAATGAACAGAGCCCCAAAGGACAAAGATTTAGAGAATATTAAGAAATTCTAGATGATTCCATTGGATTTCCATTATTCTGATTGGTTTTATTTCTCAAAGAAAACAATTTTGTGTATGAAGCTATTTTAAAGCTTTGGCAAAAAGTAGCCGAATAAGAAATCTGTTTAAATATATTTACATTTTTACCTCATGATATCAAATCATTAGATATGAAGAAAGTTCTTGTTAATTTCATGGAATAATGAAACTAAAAACCTTATCACAATTATGTATGATTCCGCAAAAAAAATGAGGATACTGGATCACTTACAGTGAGATGACCCTCATGATGATCGGGAAAATGTCTGAAGAGATAATCTGAGCATATCATCTGCATCACAGTGTCCCCTAGAAACTCCAGTCTTTGGTTATGACCACTGAAACAGTGAAGTTAGAAAACTTTGTTAACCCTTAACCTAATGAATTTAAAATTTGATACAATTTCACAATTTTGAAGACAACAAAAAGCCATTTTTTTTTCAATTTACACCCAGTCCAGCTCAATTTTTTTCCCTAGAAATTCCAGTCTTTGTTTATGAACAGTGAAGCAGTGAGGTTAGAAAACATTTAATTAACCCTTATCCTGCCCTGTGTTCAGGATGATAAAATGGTGCAAATTGTTTGCAAATTATACCCTGCTTTGCACGCAAGTGTTTGTGCAAAGCAAGGTATAATTTGCAAACAGTTTTCACTGTTTTGCCACCCTGAATGCAAGGCTGCAGAATTTAAAATTTGATTCATGTTCCAAATTTTAAGGACCTCATAGAGCTAACTTGTTAACATTACAACCAGCCAGACTCATTTTTTCCACAAAAATTAAGGAGAGAGTAGGTAGTGAAGCCTAAATCAGACTGCAAATCTGTGCAGGCAGATCTTAGTCTTTACTGCCTACCAAAGCTATATTAACAGCAGAAGAAAGGATCGATTCATGCAGAAACCCAAAGAACCGTTTAATTAGTTTTGACCAATTGGGTGAAAAGGATCAATCTGCGTAATGTAGAAGTGTTGGTGTGGTGAGGACTGCATAAGCTGAATGAGGTCCAAACTTTTTTGCATTTGGCTTATTTTCTAAATCTAGAATTATTTTCTATCTGCCTTTTTTAATTTTTTATGAGAAGCGACATTTTTTTCCATTCCCAACTTTTGCTTTGGTTTCTAGAAAGCTTAACACATACCAAAACACCAAAAGAATTCCATAGCAAGGGCATAACTACCATTACGCTCATTGAGTATTAGAACTAAATACTCTTTCGTTGATGAATGATCATAACATTGAAACTATAGCTTATTCAAATTAAAGTTACGATTTTTTTATTATTCAAGAACACTCAGGGCATGGAAAAGGGGAGCGGACAGAGTACCTTCATCTTTCGTCATTTATTCTATGTTGGTCGTCTTATGAGTGCGTATAAATTTCAAAATCTTAGTTATGCCTATGTATAGTGCTTATCTTTTTGAATCCTTATTGCCATTCTTCATGCAGTCAAAGAGATCCAAAAAATGTGCTTAAGCAATAGAAAGAAGTAAAGCTTATTTATTTTCATTTAACCCTTTCCTGTTTTACAAAATTTGGACCCGTCCAAGATCCAAGGTTTTGCAGACGAAAATTTTAAGTGGATTTAATTTGAAAAATAACCATTCAGTAGGGTAGAAAATATTGTGGAAAAAGAAGAAATTGCTTGTCAGAAGCAATTTCTTCTTTTTTCACAATGTTTTCTCAATCATAAAATCACGGACACGTAAAAAGCAGGGATTAAACAGCAAAGGGGTAAAAAAAGGTAAATACTATTTCTATGAAAAGAAACTTTCCACGTACTGTGTCAGCCTATTGTATCCAACACTGCGTTGTGAAAATGCTTTAGCTAGTAGTCGAATGTTGAAGAACTCGTAACCAATATCTTCCTCAAAACTTACTAATTTCTAAAAGTAAAAGAATTACAAGACATGTTTGTGAATAGCTTATGCCTAAAAATAGCTAACTTCTTGGAATTTAGAACTAATTTTATAGTCTTGACCATGCCAGATGACCTTTATCCTGCCCTGTGTTCAGGATGAACAAACAGTGCAAACTGTTTGAAAATTATACCCATCTTTGAACTCAAGATCACATTTTGTCATCATGAAGGCAGGGCTGGTATAAATATATATGGTACAATTAAATCTGAGTTAGCAGCCACACCCAAGCAGCAGCCAATCTGTGAACAAATGCAAGCTCAATTACACCCCCCCCCCCCCCCCCCCCCCCTGGCAATTTTCCTCTATAATTATACTGTGAAAAGCACCCTATTTGGAAATGCAGCAACAGGTCACCTCAAATGGTCAAGTTTACTCTATAACAGTAGCTAGTCTTGATGGTCTCACTAGATTCTAACACACTTGTGGAAAAGAATTCAGTTAAAGTCAAATAACCCTCTCTGTTTCTACTTTATCAATACATGTATATTTTCTTTCTTTGCACATGCCAGAAGACAGGTTACAGTTAATTAAGAACCTATACCATTTAAGTTTAGCTAAAATTAATTAAGAAGTGATATTTCAGACCAGAACTTTAATATTTTCTTTTTCCTTATATGTACAAGACTGAAATGTTTGACTAAAATTTCAAACTATTTGGTTCTTTTATTTTATTCAGTTATGAATTAGTGAAAAGAAAGTAAACCAGATGAAAGAGAAAAAAAATGATAAGATATCTAACCAGTACCTTTAAAGCAGGACTATTTTCTATCCAGTGTCGATCTCCGTTTGGTTCCTCAGTTTGTAGAGGATGTTTAGGTAAGTTGGTCCATATATCTAACAAATCTTCTTCATCGTAGAGAGCATTAGAAAATACACGATCGGCAACCTTCATACCCCCATCTAGATACAGAGCACCTGTGAAAAAAATCTTACTATGTCAAGAAAAGTAAGTTCCCCCCTCCTTTCAGGTGACAAAACCAAGCAAACTGCTAATTATACCCTGCTTTGCATGCAAGTGCACATGCAAAGTAGGGTATAATTAACGAAAAGTTTGCACCATTTTGTCATCCTAAATGCAGAGTTGTTGTAATGAATTTATATAAAGCAGTGTAAATCTTTTAACACAATATCGAGGTTAGCCCAAGTACCAGTAAGTAACCAGATGTGTTTGTGAAACATGACTACCACGAAAAAGCAATCTTTTATAAGTTTGACATTGAAAGATGACTTTAAACTTGTCACATGACCTTGATCTTGGTACCAGCAGATGCGCATCATTTAGATCCATCATCATACCAAATATTGACATTGTTTCTTGAATAGGCTTGAAGTGATTGACAATGTTATGTTTTTTTTTATTCAACTTTTGTAGACAGACAGGCCAACATATGGACAGACAGATGGACAACAGTAAAACAATATGCCCTCAAAATTATCGATGTAGGGGTGCAAAAACCTTCTATTGTTTTGGTAATTTGTCAAAATGCAATTTTTCATGATTTTTTTTTTTACCTCCCTTTTATCACCACCAATCAGGTATTTTGTAACCTATGAGGAACTTTATGACAATCTTTTCTGAATCCACTCGGCCACATAATTAGTCAGTTGATACAGCACTTGACTTCAAATTAAACAAACTTTGATATCATGGGTTCAATACCATGCTGTTACAATAACAAACAACATTTCTTTTGGATTAGATTTTAAATGGAGGCCCTGTGTTTCTGTGCTTAAAATCAAGTACATTAAAGAACCATGACAGATCTCAGCAGAAGTTTCATCATGTTTCTTTGCACTATCTGTTAAAACAACCCCCATTTTTGGCGGGTGTCACTCATATGGGCATATGGATGGCTTCATGCTAAACAGTTGTAACTCCCTTTATATTTATAGGCAGTTAAAACTGATTTGCCCTAAGCCATTGATATGCTATGATGGCAATGATAAATAATTCCCAAATACAGACTGAGATATCCTCTTAATTCCTTCTCTTCATTGCCTGACACCTGGCAGAATTTTGGAATACCATTTAACCTGTTGAGGGCTCACCAACAGGCAGTAATTAACTGTGTTTGTGTTTAAATGGGGTTTAACACTGCATGAAACAAATTTTCAGTAATACCATGGCGGCTTGAGTACCTTACCGTGGATTCCTACCCAGTGTTCAGGATGACAAAATGGTGCAAAATGTTTGCAAGCCAGTGCACCTATAAAGAAGGGTATAATTTGCAAACCACCCTACGTTTAGGATGCCAAAATAATGCAAACTGTTTTTGCTTATTATACCCTATTTTGCAAGCAAGTGCACATGCAAAGCAGGTTATAATTTGCATACAGTTTACATCATTTTGTCATCCTGAACACAGGAAAGGTACTTCGCTCAACATTATGATCATATCATACTTTTGGAGCCTCCTCCTTCAGATCTCAAAAAGGTTTATGATTAATCTACCAGTAAGTGGGAGACAAATGTCAGAATTGTGTGCCACATTCAGAGATTGAAACAGACCTGTGTTCAGGATGACAAAAAGGTGCAAACTGATTGCAAATTAAACCTTGCTTTGCACACACATTTGTGTACAAAGCAGGTAGAGTTTGCAAACAGTTTGCAATGTCTTGTTATCCTGGACCCAGGGCTGGGCACCCATTATTTGAAATGCTATGATGATAGCTTCAATTATTGACCGCCAAAATCCAAAGCAGTTGCTCTAACCACTTTGTAAAGAAATGAGGATCACAAAATACATTATCAAAATAGTCAATAATCACTATAATGACACCAATCTTACCCATTAAAGCTTCAAAACTGTTAGCCATGGCATGGTTTAGGTCGCCATCCATACAGAGATCAGGACCATGGGAGAACAACAGATATTCATGGAGACCTAATTTCTGTAAGAGACAGTTTAAATTGTGTTAACCCTTTGCTGTTTTATCCCTGCCTGTGATTTTATGATTGAGAAAACATTATGAAAAAAGAAGAAATTGCTTCTGACAAGCAATTTCTTCTTTTTCCACACTATTTTCTACCCTACTGAAAGGTTATTTTTCAAATAAAATCGACTTTAAATTTTCGTCTGCAAAACCTTTAAATTTGGACAGGTCCAAAATTTTGTAAAACAGGAAAGGGTTAAGAGACCAATTCAAGTACATTAAAACTTGTATAAAGCGACTTCTTAAGGTAGTGGACCTGCAATAGTTCCCCAACATCTCGACACTTACCAACTTTTACAATGTTGACCTAGGTTTCCTAATGAAAAATCATTAGGAAACCTCGGTTAACACTGTTAAAGTTCATCATTTCAAAAAGGTTGTAGGAATATTACGGGTCCACTACCTTAAGCGACTGATTCAAGTACAATAAAACTTGTATTCAGCGACCATTTAAGGGACCACTCATAAGCAGTTGTTATAGTGAATGGTCGCTTAGTACACATTTTGTTTACAAAAAAGAAACTATAATTTTGATAGAATATGTATATTGCTACAAATAAAAATATTTCTTAATTTGTGTCTATTCAAAACGGATATGTTTAGGCAGGTTCCTAATTTGACCAAAGGGAAGAAGCTTCAGATCATTTTGCCTGTTCTAGGTCACATGACCAATCACCGAGGAATTTAAGGGGCCATTTTTCAGAACGTTGGGTCACAATTTCTTTCTTTGTTTTCTATTGATACAATGGTCTTAATTTTTTTTGGAACACTGGTCTTTGCCTATCATTTCTAAATACACTAGACACAAACAAGTTAATCTGCCAAACAGTCTAATTACTCATCAAATATTTACTAAACACATTTTTTTATGAATAAATTAAAGACTTGTTAATTCCAATTAGGAAGGTTTTATTAATGCATGCAAATGATTTTAATTGTCAGATATTTGCACAGAAAGAGCTACATTAACGATATTTATGAGGATGGAATCTGTGATAACAATTCAGTAAAATTTTTATACAATTAATAAATGTGATACTTGAGATTTCTAAATTCCTCTGAAAAATTAATCAATAATATCACTGACCCAAGACCCCCTCCCACTTTTTATTTTTGCATCAGTAGAAAATAAAATCGAAAGTGGAATTGATCTAAAATCAAAAATCTCCAAATGACTAACAAACCGTAAGTGAAAATCAGCAAAGAAAAATGTCTAACTAGAAATAAAGATTGATTTAAAGTCTTGCAATAATTACTCTCTTTCAAATGCATAAAAAATCAATGTGTGTGCAATCAATATCGTTTTAAACAACTGGTAATGTGACCCTTGATCTCAGTCAGCTATTCCTGTGTGGCGAGGTGACTTAATTACGTCATAGCTCAGTACATGTACACTAAACTGGGGTTAAGTGATGGCAAAAACATTTGAATAAGGAACACTTTGGCTTCAGATTAATTATCTGATTTTTTTTCTCTTTTGTTTTGTTGTAAATGAACTATTAATCTGAAGTTGTGAAGGGACATAATGTAACAAACTTGATAAAGATCTTCATGAAACAACAAATGTAGTATGAAAGCTATTTGAGCTTAAAAGAAAATAATCATAAACCTTTCAGTAGTGGGTATTCATTGTGATTGTCATCAGGACAAAATAAATAAGTACCCACTACATAGAAATTGGATAAGAATTAGAGGTTTATCAGTAAAATGTTACCTCAGCTAGAACAGCAAAGTGTGCATTCTGTACAAGGGCCCCTCTATATACAGTTAATTCACCTTCATCAGCGTAGGGGAACATGTAGAATAGATGTATACTGAAAACAAGGAGTACAGTCAGTAACATTGCGAATCTGAAGTTCACCTTGATATAAACCACTCACTCAAAAAAGCTCAGTCAGTGCTCCATTCAATCACTCCAATCACTCAAAAAACGCTTCAAAATCTTTCAAAACATTCCAAAATTATTCAAAATGGTTAACTTTTCATTGAGATCTTCACTTTTCTATTAGCTGGTGTAGATTTTAAAGTGTCTGATTGATTCCTGAAGACACACAGATACGAAAGTATGTTGATCTTTGTTTAAGCGAGGTACTAAATATAGCCAATTTCATTCAATTTGGTCATAATTATCAATATTGTATGATATCCTTTGAATTTCATTCAAAACTCACTCCACATGCTCATTCAAAATCTTTCCAAAACTATTCAACTTGTCAATTACATTATTTTGTTAACTGTTTAGATTAAACAGAGCTACAAATAGCCAGGTGTTTTAAAATTTATTTTTTTGAATTTGAATTTTCTCTTTCAAACAATTGAATAAATACACACAAAACAGGGTTTCATTAAGAACTAAATATTTTAGATTGGTATTACCCCTTCTTTTCTGTACAACATAACAGAAAAACAAGAGGACCAAGATGGTCCTAGATCGCTCACCTGAGTCTCTATGACCCCTGGGACATCACATTAATTAGATAGGCAGATGTCAAAAAGAAGATAATTGCCTAAGATCAATACCATGGAACGTTTTCAGCGAAGAGCAAGACAGATATGCCTTTTTGCTCTTTGATTCTATGTAAAAAAGGATGAACAAACTTGGAAGAGGTCCATAAGATGATGCTACATTCTAAATATGAAAGCTGTCTGCCTTCTGGTTTCAGGGAAGAAGATTTTTGAAGGTTTTCCCATTTTCACCCATCATGCTCAGATGAGCTGAAAGGGATGCGCCTGGTTGGAGCCCAAATATGACCCAAGGGTCTTGATATGAACAAACTTGGTAGGGGCCCACAAGATGATGCTATATACCAAAAATGTAAGCAGTGTGCCCTCTGGTTTCGATTAAAGAAGATTTTAAAAGATTTTCGCTCTTTGATTCTATGTAAAAAGGGTTGGGCCCGGGCAAAGCCCAAACATGACCCAAGGGTCTTGATATGAACAAACTTGGTAGAGGTCCACTAGATGATGCTACATACCAAATATGAAAGCTGTCTGCCTTCTGGTTTCAGAGAAGAAAATTTTTGAAGATTTTTATTTTTTTACCCTTCGTGCTCATAAGAGATAAAGGGATGCACCCGTGCAAAGCCCAAATATGACCCAAGGGTCTTGTTATGAACAAACTTGGTAGAGGCCCACTAGGTGATGCTACACACCAAATATTTAAGCTGTCTGCCATCTGGTTACAGAGAAGAAGATTTTTAAAGATTTTCGGTCTTTGATTCTATGTAAAAAGGGTTGGGCCCGGGCAAAGCCCAAATATGACCCAAGGGTCTTGATATGAACAAACTTGGTAGAGGTCCACTAGATGATGCTACATACCAAATATGAAAGCTGTCTGCCTTCTGAATTCAGAGAAGAAGATTTTTAAAGATTTTCATATTTTCACCCTTTTTGTTAAGGGTAAAGAGAAAGTTAAGGGTGGATTTCATTTATTTGAACAACTTTGGTAGAGCTTGACCCAAGGAACATCCCTGCCAAGTTTCATCAAGATTGGCCCACTGGTTTAGGAGGAGAAGATGTTTAAAGAAATTGTGGACGACGCACGACTGACTACGGACGACGGACATTCTACGATCCCAATAGCTCACCTTGAGCACTTCGTGCTCAGGTGAGCTAAAAAATCTGATCTTTCAGCAATTAGCAAGATAGTTTCTGTGGCAGATCAAGGGTTTCTTTAAAGGAGGCTCCAATGTTAAGGCCAACAGAATTTGAACAATCAATCCTGTAGTAAGCATTTCTACTTACCTTTATTTGACCCATCAAACAAAAAAGGGACCATCTGGGAAGTCCGTAAAATAAACCTTTAAAAAAGAAATTGGTTCCAGTAGAGGTCAACCAAAGAAATGCTTATAGAGAATGGTAAATTGATCATTCTCTATTCAGAAAATTAGCGAAGAAAAACAAGCGTTAGTCAGCAGTCAGCGCAGAATGACAAGGGTGGAGACTTTACGTACTACCCATATGGTCCCTTTTAGTGACGGGTCACATATCAAGGGTTTACAGCAAGACTATACTAAGTAAGTATGTAATTGTATATACACTAAGTACAGTTTTACACTGAACCCTCAAAATATAGTACTCAAATTCTGAACATTAGGTCCTGAGGTTATAAAACTCTTCTGGTTTGCAAATAAAAATTTTTCTCAAATTTTAATTTGTAAATCTGCTACAATACTAATGTAAATGTATGGACATAAAAGAGAATAAAACTTATTAATATGATCTTTCAATTTCATACATATATGAAATTCTATAACTGATATTTTCTCAACTGAGCACGAATAAAGTTTTATAACTCTGGGCCCATACATCTTTTCAGCACCTTACCTACTAATAAACTCTACAACAGCATCACCCAGGAACTCCAGTCTCTCATTGTGAGGGATTTCTGATCTCTCTTCTTCCTTCTTGGCTAACTTAGACATGATCTTTAAAAGGACATTTAAACCTGAAACGAACATAAAAGTGAACCATCACACAACAAGAGGCCCAAGAGGGCCTGTATCGCTCCACTGGCTTAAAAATCTCAAGATTTGAAAGAGGGATATTGAAAATAGAAGGTAATGAAAGTCACCAGCATTCTGAAGGAATTCTGACTTTTTCTAAGTTGAAACTGACTTATGAAAAAATGAACTTATTTAACTAATATGTAAAATTACAAGGAAAAAAACCCTATTTAGGTATCACTCTAAAACAAGAGAAACAGAATGGCCATTAACCGCTCACCTGAATTTTATTGATCCAGTGGATCTCATCCAATCATAATTTCATGAACAATTTTCGAAGAGGGTCATCCAAGGAACATTCTGGTAAAGTTTCATTGAAATCAGCCCAATGGTTCAGGAGAGAATATTGTACCAGAATTTCAGGGTCAAAATAAGCCCCACCCTGCCATGCCCATAATTGGGGGTCAATCAAAATGTCTTGTACAACTTTACAAGAGGGTCACCCAAGGAACATTCTGGTAAAGTTTCATTGAAATTGGCCCAATGATTCAGGAGGAGATGGGGTTCAAAGATTTCAAGGTCAAAATAAGACCCACCCTGCCAAGCCCACATTTTGGGGTCAATCCAGATTTCTTGAACAACTTTAGAAGAGGGACACCATTCTGGTAGAGTTTCATTAAAATTGGCACAATGGTTAAGGAGGAGATGTCGTTCTTAGGCGGGGTCAAAATAAGCCCCGCCCTGCCACGCCCATATTTGGGGGGGGGGGGGAATCCAAATTTCTTGAACAACTTTAAAAGAGGGTCACCCAAGAAACATTCTGGTAAAGTTTCATTGAAATCTGCCCAATGGTTCAGGAGGTGATGTTGTTCAAAGATTTTGGGGTCAAAATAAGCCCCGCCCTGCCACATCCATATTTGGGGGTCAATCAAAATTTCTTGAACAACTTTAAAAGAGGGTCACCCAAGGAACATTCTGGCCAAGTTTCATCAAAATCCACCCATTGGTTTAGGAGGAGAAGATGTTTAAAGAAAAGTTTACCCACACACGGACAGACGAACGCACGACGGACACCCCGCCATGACAATAGCTCCCTTGCCTTCGGCCAGTGGAGCTAAAAAAGGACCATCTTGGTAGTGCATAAACTGCCTACTCTAGTCAGACTGTGTGGAATGGTGTAGACTGGGTGGAAACTTTTCCCACTTTGCTTATTTTCCAAATCTAGAATGATCAATCTTCCTTTCTGTGGAAGATTTTTATTGAAACATGTCATCTGGTTGACCTAAACTGTACCCATTTTTTTAAAATATTTATTAAAGAGAGTTCCCAGAGGGTCTCTTTTTGCATGATGGGTCAAATATTTGAAACAAGAGCACCACAAGCTGATACCAGCTCATCTGCAGTTGCTGAACAAATCAGAAAAAGGGGCATAATTCTTATAGTTTTCAGGGATATCTCTCTTGAAAGAATGGATTTCCCATAGATGCCAAGTTTCAAGACATCACAAAGGCCAAAGTTTTACATGACGACTACGCCTATGACAGGGTCATTAAAATAATTTAGTTCTAAACAGCTCAGCTGAAATAGGAATTGAGAAGGGATAATTTGTTGGTATGAAATTTAGATATTGTAACTGTGGAACAAAAAATTAGATT
The DNA here is from genome assembly GCA_948146395.1 of Fragum whitleyi. Lineage (NCBI taxonomy): Eukaryota > Metazoa > Mollusca > Bivalvia > Cardiida > Cardiidae > Fragum > Fragum whitleyi. The sequence continues at coordinate 71,827,406 of OX411543.1, read as the reverse complement.
ATAATTGTTTGTTTCAGTGCAAGATCAATTTACATTTCAATGAGTGAACTAAAAGAGCTATATAACTGGGATAAGTGAAACTATAGCTTTTGTTGTTCACATAATGAAAGATTTATCAATCTTACACAGAAAACAAAAAATTATTCTATTTCTTTAATGCATGAATTATACAAAAGTGAAGATTTTGTAACAAATCATCTTAAAACATGTCACCTAGTAGGTGACTACTATGCATTGTCATGAGGTAATTTATTTATTTTCTAAGACATTGTCAAATAGCGTAAAATGAACACAAAGAGGGTAAAATTTTGTGGTAAATTCATAGATTTGACAGTGTTTAATAGCTGCAGGAGAAACTCACAGAAAATCTGTAAATAAATAAGCTACAAATTACATAGGCTCATTTATTTTCCTTGCCATTTTGAATCTAAGTTGTATCTAATATTACCATATGACTAACTTTTCAAAAGAGAAATAATATTGTTAAATATCTATGATATAACACAGGTATTCTGAAACTAGAGGACTATCTATGTATATGAGGTAAGAGTTCATAGCAAGCTTATTTTGTAACAGTGAAAATTACTAAAAATAGTGCAAATGAAGACGCCGTTTTTGAGCAGTTTAACAACTTCCATGGAAAAATTCTACCTGTGAATTAAAAAAAACCTGACAATTTATAATATTGCATAAGTTCAGATCATATTATAAATGGAATATCAAATTTGTGATCATAAAATACATAATCAATCAAACTCGTCATCTTAAACAGATATAAACTTGGAAAATCCTTGCTTTTTGTCTCTTATTGGAAGACTCATTTGATAAAATTTGGTATTTGTGCATTTCATCCTATCTGACGTAATCTATGCGGGGCAAAATAAGTGACGTCACAATGAACGTTGCATGGCAATCACGGGCAAAATGACGCATGTCCTAGAAATTTCACATTTTGTCTCATTTTTGCAATAAAGAAATAGAATAATCGTTTGTTTCAGTGTAAGATCGATTTATATTTCATTTCGTGAACAACAAAAAGCTATATTTTCACTCGTGGCTCAACCATGAAAATATACTTTTTGTTGTTCACTCAATGAAATATAAATCGATCTTACACTGAAACAAATGATTGTCCTCTATATCACTGACCTCTTTTCCTAGTATGTTTCTGTATTTGAAGGTCTCCCATTTCAACATGTCGACTTCCACAGTTATACAGGGCATTTCTACCGTGATCAGGGTTGGTTCCATAATTCACTTTGTACGAGGCATGAGTTAAGGCAAGCTGAAAAGAATATTTGTCTGGTTACTTTTATGTATGAATATAATTCAGCCTTACATAATAAATTCCGTTTAATATAGGGTTAATTCATGTTTTTGAGGGTTTTAGCATTGGCAGAGACCAGAAAAATGGTTTAACGCCAAAGGATTCTTCCCTAAGACCTGACAAACAGCTTGAGCCAGTTTGAGAAAGATTGCGCCAAAATTGTGACTTTACAAGGGGTAAGAAGAAAATTGTCTATACAGCTCCTTTTCCTTTGACATAAATTGGATTGTAACAATTATCAATAGGGATTTTCCTTAAGCCTAGAGAAAATCTTGAGCAAGTTTGAGAAAGATTCCAACCCTAGAGTCAGGATGACAAAACTTGGCAAACTATTTGCAAATTATGCCCTGTTTTTCTCATGCACTTGCATGCAAAGTGTGGCATAATTTGCAAGCAGTTTGCCATGTTTTGTCATCCTGACCGCAGGGCAGAATTTTATTTTCACAGTGAACACAATATGAAGCATAACATTACCTGTAAGATGGATCTATCCTTAAATGAGTATCCAATTGTTCTTTCCAGCTCAGACAGACATTCATGGAATCTCACATGGTTGAAAAGCACTGGTAACATCATTGCATGCTAAAATAAGGGAAATAGAGAGATTATAAGTGATTCCTTATCAAGGAAAACCTGCCTAAATGACGCCATTTGCTTATTTTGGCTGTCTTACTCAGATTATAAATAAGTAACGCTTTTAGACCAATCCATATTCAATTTGATTTGAATTGGGGTTTTACGTTGCTTTCAACAATCTTTCAGTTATATCGCGACGACTGGAGCACCTAACGATGGATTCCTGGTATTTCTCACACCAGTACTACCACCACATCCCTTTCCTAGCCTCCAGTTGCTATTCCACATAGGTTAACGATTATCTACCCATTGGTGGAAGACAAATGTCGGAAAGGATAAGTGCCGCGGCCGGGGATCGAACCCGTGCGAATATAGACCCCTGGATTAGAAGTCCGGCACGCTACCAACTGCGCTATTGCCGCGGCCAATCCATATTCAAATAATTTCAAATGGATATATATTTGATCTGTTATCCAGGTAAACCTGCCTAAATGACAACATTTGCTTATTTCAGCTGACTTACACAGATTATACATAACAAACACTTTTCAACCAATTAAAATTTGAAGAGTTCAATCATAAATTGAAAAAAAACTGCATTGAAATTTAAAAGAGGCTGCAAAACGTTGTAAAAAACATAGAGAATAGAAAGAAATTACTTGTTCAAGCAATTTCTCTTTTTTCCTCAATGTTTCCCACTTCATAACCAGCAGTGCATTCAAAATCTGGTTTGCAGAAAAATAGCAAATAAACAGGTACAAAACATCTATTCTTTTTTTAATAACCATACTGTTTTAGTGTTATGAATAATAATATTTGCATTTCTTTTAAATTTGAAGTTAAAGTCTATTGTCCATCTTATTGTCATTTAGACAAGTTTCCATGGAGAGCAAATAAAATGAACTCTATACACACACAGTCAATATTTTGTGTGATTGGTAATGGACAAAAGAAATGAAAATGTATTTGTATGATTACTTCTATAATTTGCACAAAAAATGATAATGTAATTCATCAGGGCAAAGTTACAATCAATTCTTCATTGGTATTTTAACAGTTAAGGGTTTTAAATTTTGTAAAAAGATTTGTCAATTATAGCCTCTTTTATTTTAGAGTAGTCTTAAATACTTCAGTATGATTGTTATTAAAGAGTGAAAATTTCATACCTGACATATATCAGAGCGTATGCCTGTCAATAGGAAGCCTTCACTGTCTATCTCCATGGTTACTTCACGTTTCATTGAGCTGAAAATAAGGTCAAAAATAATCTCACATTTAGCCCATACCCAGAGTCTGGCATTAAGAACACATCCAGTCTGCCCTGCGATCAGGCTAACAAAACATGGAAAACTGTTTGCAGATTAAACCCAGTTTTGCATGTGCACTTGCATGACAAAGTTTTTTCAAAATTTAATTATCAATGACTCAAATGTTTATAGACAGTTAAACTGTTTCAGGCTGAGCCATCAGTATGGAAGCGACCCGAAAAGTGACCCGAACAACTATAGAGGAATTGCATTAATAGACGTGTTTAGTAAATTGTATATAAGTGTCCTAACTGATAGAGTTACTTTTTTCGCAGAATCTTTTTCAAAAATTTCAGAAGCACAAGCCGGCTTCAGAAAAAACTACAGGACTGTAGACAATGCCTTTGTTCTATATTCTGCTGTTTCAAAATATTTATGCAGGAAGGGGAAAAAGTTATATGTTGCATTCATAGATTTTGAGAAGGCATTTGACTCAGTCTCTCATTCTAAATTATTTACAGTTCTACGTGAGAAAGGATTAAAAGGTAGATTGCTTTCAGCTATCCAAAGCATATATAGATCAGTTAAGGCCTGTATAAGAAATGGTTTTGAAGTTTCAGATGTTTTTGATTGCCCCATCGGCTTACGTCAAGGATGTAAATTAAGTCCAATATTATTTTCTCTATTTATAGATGATCTGTACTCATCCATGTGTACAACAGATACCTCAGGGATTCAATTGTTCCCAGATCAAATACAAATTTGTATTCTTTTGTTCGTTGACGATGTAGCTCTTCTATCGGACACCATAGTAGGACTACAAAAGCAACTTAATACACTGCACAGTTTTTGTAAAAAGTCAGCTCTAAAGGTTAATGTGTCAAAGTCCAAAATCATTGTCTTCAAACAAGGGGGGAGCCTTTCTAAAAAGGAAAAATGGTTTTATGATGGTTCAAGAGTAGAATGTTTAAACAGTTTTTCATATGTAGGTCTTCTTTTCACCAGTAAACTGTCATTTTTTCAGATGGCAGAGAATCAAACAACAAAAGCAAAACGCATTTTCCTTTATATAATCAAGCATTTAAAAGATTACCACCCTATGAGTTATGATATGTTTTTTTAAAATTTTTGATAGTAAGGTAAGCCCGGTGCTTTTATATGGAAGCGAACTCTGGGGAATAGATATTCAGGATTGCACGGAAAGATTTCATCACTATATTTGTAAATGGTTCATGAATGCCCCACAGAAAGCATGTAACGCAGCAGTTTTAGGGGATACTGGGCGTTTTCCACTCTATGTACTAACACAGCACAGGTCCATAAAATTTTGGCTAAGATTATTAAGATGTAATGAAAATAGATACATTAAAAAGTGTTACAATATGCTAAAATATCTTGACGAAAGTGGCTATACAAACTGGGTAACAAAAATCAGACTAAATCTTTACAAAAATGGATTTGGATATGTTTGGGAAAGCCAAGGAACTTTTAACGAAAATAAATTTCTTGTAAATTACATCAATAAACTGAAGGATCAATATATACAATTATGGCATATTCAATGTGAAGAAAATAAAAAATTAACATTATATGTTAATTATAAACAGGAATTTGTATATGAAAACTATCTAGATAAAATTGATGTTCCTAAATTCAGAAAAAGTCTAGTCAAATTTCGAACTTCATCTCATTCTTTGATGATCGAGAAAGGCCGTCATATAGGTATTGAAGCCAAGGAAAGATTTTGTATTTTCTGTAATGAACAGGAAAATGAATATCATTTTCTTCTTGTATGTCCCCATTATCAAGATATTCGTACAAAGTACTTACCCAAAAATTTTTATGAACAAGAGGCCCAAGAGGGCCTGTATCGCTCCACTGGGTTTTATATATCTTATGATGAGAAACTCCATCAGAAAAGGAAGTTTATAATGAAATTCATGATGAAGATAGAAAAGCTGATTCTTGTGTAGGCTAAATTTTGAATGGAAAACCTTATTTCAAAATATATTTTGGTACTGATTCTAAAGAAGATAGGTTTCTTATTTATTATATGGATAAGTCTTTATAATGATTATCCATGAAACAATAGTATAATATAGCATGTGTTGGATGGCTTGCTCTTGACTACTGGTCAATGTATAACAAAGTGACCAATTATTCAGCACAACAACGGTTAAACAATATGGCTTTGGGCTTCAAGTAACAGTATAGCTTACTTTTCACCTATTCTGGTATATAATATTCAACAAAACACAGGTTGCTGTTAGAAAGTTTACTTTGATTTTTTTTTCAGCATTTCAAAGTGACATGTACAATATAAAATCTTAACAGGTCATTTATAATAACATTGAACATATAAAACACAAAACTTGTGGCATTGATATAATTACTATGCATGTGTTTAATTAAGGTAGTGGACCCGTAATAGTTCCGCAACATTTCGGACCACAGATTCTTTCACAATGTTAACCGAGGTTTCCAAATGAAAATCATTTGGAAACCTCGGTTAACACTGTTAAAGTTCAATACTTATGAGATGTTGCAAAACTATTACGGGTCCACTACCTTAAAATGTTCTCATTTTTTCATATGCACAACCGCAACTCATTGTATCTTTTACTTACATCAAAATGCAAATAAATCATTGTCTATATCATATTATCACTAGGCTGGGGCTCTGAAATAGCTTGCCAAAGGCTATACCCACATGGCTGGCAGCTTGGATGGAATCCAATCTCAATACCTGTGATTTCCCCCAAGTAATCAGTTTGGCATCCTTGCTACCAAGCCAAGCAGGACCCATTTTTTAATATTTTTATTTTTTTTAAGTTCCATTCATCTTTCTATCTTGTACAGGCCATCAAACCCTTCTGGTTTGACTTGACCTGTTTTGATTATATACTGTATTAAGTACAGTTTTAAGACCAATTTAGCATTTATTTTTATGATAAAAAGACCAACTGGCTGTACACAATAACATATAAATCTGTTTTAACATAGCATAGAATAAAATCTGTTTGATGCAACTTATAAAATATTGAAAGATATATACATCTTTAACATTAGGAATGACTACTATCTTGCATGGAAGTAATTGGGAATAGAACAATACTATATATACGATAAAACCTCTTATACAACCCTGGGGATTTATTAGAATAATCACATTTCTACAAGAAGAGGTTGGCCTTTTAAGAGGCTACAGATTTGTTGCTACAGATTAGTTAAAAAGTTTAAAAATGGCTTAACCTTAAAAATGGAGATTTAGTACCAGTACATATATCATCAAGACCTAAACAAAAGTTGAAATATGCATAATAAACTTCCCTTTATTCAATTGGAAGCCTCTAATTTGAGTGGTTAGTTCAAAACTATTGTAAGTGCCTGTAGCATGTACAACAGTTTTGTGCTAAAATATCGTCTTTACATATATTCAGACACAATAACACTGTCCTTTGATAGGAAATGGAAGTTCAATCTTCTGTTGAAATGATTGTGGCTTGATTTAGTGGGGAGTGATCTTTTATTAGAGTCTTCCAGATTTCTGAAAAATGGTTGATTTGACAATCGAAAAGGAGGATGCAGTTGCATTACAGAATGATCAGGCTCTATAAGAATTATAACAGTATTTTTGTTAAAATCTATATAACAAGTTACTCATAATATAAAGAAACAGCTAATAACTATCACTCTTTACTTAGTAATAATTTATACACTAAATGGGATTTTGTTTATGACAAACATTTCTCTCTTTTCATAGCATATGTCTCTCTATGACATTAGTCCATACAAGTTACATTCACTTTGAAATAAAGTCTTGTCTTGGTTTGCACCAGTATAGGTTTGTGACAACAACAAATTATTTCTTTCAAATCTTAAGGTTGATGTATATTTAAATTCTCATGATTTTAATCAAGTTTTGATGACAATATAGACTAAATCAGCCTGTACACACATGGAACCTGATCATAGCCTATACTATTTGTTGTCTATTTAATATTTGTGTGAAAAGACCTCAGTCGGACTTATAAAAATGTCTTGAAAATTGTCAATTTATTTTAAACAAAACTTCAGTTCAGAAAGCTAAAGGTTTAATCATAGATAGGCATTACATTTAAATTCATCTGAAAAAAAGCTAAAAAACAAAACAAAAAAATACACATAAAAAAAACTCTCATTCATTAAACATTAAAAACATACTTTAAGCTACAGAATGTTCATCTAATCATCATATGGTACATTTTAAATGTTATCAAATTAACACATTATCATGATGAACTTGAAAAGGATTTTCATTTTCTTATTAACAAAAAGAAAAAAAAAGGGAAAAAAATGTGATACAATTATTTTGTCAAAATGCAGGGAATTATATGTATTAGCATCACATTGTCATTATCTTACAATGATGATCTTACAAAAAAACATATTCCAGCAGCATTTATCTTACAAACAAAAACAGAGCAGTTGCAAGGCAGACTGTTTACCCCCACCAGTGTTTTGGCCTATTACAAGTGCCATCAGTACATAATGTGTTAGCAACAACAAGGAAAAATACCCAAAATATTCAACTCTTTGTCACTGTAGAAGTAAGTACAGTGCAAGAAGGTCAAGTTTTTCATGAGTTAGAGTTTGCAAAAGTTTTTTAATAAAGTTCAATTGTGACCATGTCTTTTGACCTTCATGACCCAAAAAATAGTTAGGCACTTTCTGGAGTCACGGTCAACAATTGTATAAAGTTTCACGATTCTCTGTCAATTGATTCTTGATAAAGAGCACAGGAACAGTTTTTGGACAAAGTTGAATTGTAACCTTGACCTTTGTTTCCCCAAAATAATAGAGATTTTCTTGCATCATAGGCAACAATTGTACAGGGTCTTATTATTCTTAGTCATTTGGTTGAAAGAGGAATGGATGGATTAAGAAATTGATGGATGGACAGACAGACAGATATGGTGAAACCAATTGACATATTCCCCCCTACTTCAAATTGGGTTATAATTGTTTCTTTTTCCCCTTTTAAGGAAACATGTAAAAAAGAAAAGAAAATATGTGTTTGTGAAACATAAAAGCCCCTCAAACAGAATTTGGTTAAAATCATTATGACAGTTACCTTTGATCTTGTTAAATGATATATTAACACTATATTGTACTATCACCATGCCAAAATGAACATTGTATCTTAAATAGGCTGGACACTATTGCACAATTTCATTTTTGTTAAGTCTTTGCAGACATACATTCTGACAAACAAAGCTAAAACAATATGCCACAATCTAATTGATTTTGGGGTACAAACAGAAAATAATTTTGATCCTTGTCTTGTAGTAATAAGTTATTAAAGCTGCTCTTGCACAGATTGGGAAAATGTGAATTTTAACATTTTTCGTAAAATCAATCGGAATAAACTACCTCATCATGTTGAAGCCTTTAAAATAACAAGATTCAATCTGGTATTGCATCGAAAGAAAGACCGATATACCCAAATTTAGGTTAAATTCATTCTGAAAAATAAAGTGACTACTAACACTAAAAAAATTATTCTTCAATTTCGAGCCAACTATTTTCGCTTGACATTCGGTATGATTGTCTTATTCAATCAAAGATTACGGTTAAAGTATTTGACAGCTGGAAACTTCATATCAATACAAGCAAAAAATGAAAGGTTATTCACAGAAAATAACGATTTTGTAATAAATAGACTAGAAATAAATAGACTGGATACCTAACTGAGCTTGCCACTTCAAAAAAATAAGTTACAAAATTATTGAAATATGTTGTTTCTAGTGCCAATGCTTTGGGCCATTCTTAATAGTCTAAAGATACACACATTTCCAAAACTTAAAACAAGTTTTGTATTTTTTCTATGAAAAACTGTGAAAGAGCAGCTTTAAACAACCTTTACAGAATTATATTTGATTCAAAGCAATATTTTTTTGAAAAAAAAAAAATCAAATTCATTAAAAACAAACTTTTAAAGGACAAATGGGAGGTTTTGAATAAGATCTACCAGTACAAATGTGCTAGCTGATTATTTCCAATATCCCCTACCAGTCATTTCAACAAATTGGCAAGTGTTAGGGTAGTAACACCAATTGTGATTTTCCACTTCTATCAGATGGAAAAATCAATTAAACTTAAATAACTTAAAGTAGTAAACCCCTAATAAAAAGTTTTGAAAACAGCACAATGTTGAATATCTTTGGAAGGCAAGCTATTCAATTTAATCAAATGCTGTTGTTTTTCGACATTGTTGTAGCAGTACTGAAATGACTTTTATGTTGTATTTACCTTAGGTCATGCAATAACATAGCCAATGAAGTAATTACTATTTCATTACCTTCTACTGGCAACCTAAAGGGAAAAAAGACTTCATCTGGGAAAGTCATGCTGTTTTCAAAATTTTCCATTTGGGGTAGGCTACCTTAAGCAGAGTGGTTTTCTTTACATTGTGTTTTTTTTAATATCATTGGTGGTCACCCATATCTATATTAACCACCAGCATTGTCTGCCAGAACAGCAGACAATGCAAGAACCAAGGACAGGTGAAATTTCAAAATGACCATTAAGTCGAATTTCTTACATATATCTATATATCTTTGTCTTTGATTTCACATAAACCTATTTAAAGGTACATGTGTATCATTCTGATGTTACTTTATTGTTCATTTTTTTAAATACAGTCAACTTCACTTGGGTACAGCGGCATAAACCATTGAATGATCAGACCAGACACATTCTATAACATCTGTGAAAGTCAATGGTATATTACTGTAAATATGATCAATTAATGATCCAGAATAATGGGTTGGTTTTTTTACAAGCTGTTCGCATTTGAAGAAATCCTGCATAAAATTCTCAACAACTGTGCTTCTATCTAATAAATTTATGTTGAAATCACCTAGTATAAGGAGGTATTTTCCTTTAAAGGTCTTTAAGTTCTGAGTTAGGAATATCTTTAGGTCAGCCACACAAGATTTAGGTGAGTTATACACTGTTGCAATCACTATTTCTTTATCTTGAACCACAAGCTCTACAACTATCATTTCAATATTCTTTCTCACAACAGAAAAGCTGTGTGAAATATGTATGGTGTCCCTAACATAAACAATAATTCCTCTGTGAGGGCGAACATTTCCTATTTGTTTCCCATCAGCTCTAACAATTTGATATCCAGTTCTTTGCACTAAATCAATAGATTCATCCGCAGTTAACCATGTTTCTAATAAGCAAAGACAATCAGCAGTTTTGACATTTGGATCTGAAAATAATTCATCCTTGTGGCTTCTGAAAGATTGTACATTGTTGAAAAGACAGGAAAAATGAGGTTCACTGATCATGTAAACAGGAGTGTAACACAATTCTAATTTGCAAGATTCTCTTAAACGGACCATTTCTTCTTTAACTTTGCTTGACACAGAAATTTTACTCTCATTCAAGTTCACAATGTAAAGTCCTTCCAGGGATCTTGATCTACTTATAGCAACATAATGGGCATGAGGAAATACACGTTTCCCATCCATATCTATTACAACCTGACTCAGGGTGTCTCCTTGAGATTTATGTACAGTTTTTGCAGTTGACTGTCTTAGAGGGATCTGTATTCTAACGAAAGTCTTTCTCAAATACACGAAATTTCTTTTGCAATCAAAAATAGGTGTCCACAACAGATTGATAGTACTATGATACAAATGTTTGTACTTTGAGCGCCATAGTGTTCCAATTTTATCATCTTTTAAGGAAACCCAAATAATACTTGGTCTCATAGTATTTTTTTGTCTGTATTCAATCTTTTCTACTATGCAAGACGACCCATTTACTAAACCATCATCTACATCAAGATTAAGACAAAGATCATAAATCATTCCAACACATATTCCTACAATTTGACTGAGACCAGCAGTGTTTGTTGAATCATTTGGTAATCGTGATACAAGTTGTTGTTTTACAGTCACATTGTCATCTCCTAGTACATGATCAAGGGAAGGAATGTTGACTTTTTCATTATCATTGTTTAGAAAGCTTCTCACATTAAAATTATTTACTTTGTCATTTGTATTGAATAAATGTGTTGTGTTATGTGGGTATTCCATACTAGTAACATCAGTCAATCTCATTTTCAAAATTTCAATATCATCTTCTGTGTGATTTCCTTCTCGTAACCTGTTGAGGATCTCTGCAAATTGCTTGTCATTTTTTTGCCTCATGATCTCATCAAGTTCATGCATCTTGACAAAATCCTGCCATAAATTAGTGGCTAAAGGTCCAAAGCTTGATTTCAAATTTTCAAATATCCAACCATCCATTACTGGTTTCAACTGGAATAGATCACCAATGAATATCATATGCAAACCACCAAATTCAGCGTCACTGCCCTTTATTTGTTTTAATCTCTCATTTACTAGTTTTAGCATATTATTTCCAACCATGGACACTTCATCTATCATAACAACTGATAAGTCCTTATATTTTGTTCGAAGGGTGTTTAAAGTATCACTACTCAGTGGTGTACAATCATAACCCTGGCTTGCTGGAATGTGGAAAGCTGAATGTAAAGTTACCCCATTTATATGAAAAGCAGCTTTACCCGTGGGTGCACAGAGCAGAACTCTACAATTCTCAGGATTATCACCAGGATCAGATGTCAAGTAACGTTGCAAAGCTTCGAATAGTGCACCAACATTTTCCAACCCCTGCACCGCCAGTTAGAAAAACTTTCAATTTTTGTTCATTATGCTTAATGGTTTGGAAAACATGAATGAAAAATTCTCTCTGTTTTATATTAAGTGAGTTTATCAATTGTCTGTATTCAACGTCTGACATTGTTTTCCTACGGATACTTATATCTACAGAAGCAACATTTAAACCAAACTCTCCAGCAATATCACCTTGTCTCTGATTTTCGGGTCTGTCAGGATAAAACAAGAGCTGTCACTGTAAGATGACAATGCCCCCGACACCGCTTTGATTTTAAATTATGGCCAATCTATGTTGAAGGTCAAGGTCATCCAGGGGTCAAGGTCACCAAAGTATGTGCCTACAGAAAGGTAATGTACCAAGGAATGTTGTGGTAAAGTATGATGCGAATATGTTAAGTAATAAGGAAGTTATGGCCAATGTTAAAGTTTTTGGACGGAATGACGGACGGACAGACGGACGGACGGACGGACAAGTCAAATTTATGATGCCTCCCTATCGGGGGCATAAAAATATGAAAGTTTCACTATCTTTAGCACCTATATCTGCATCATCCTGTTCGGACTGTTCTGTACCTGGAGCAACACTATCAAAATCTTCCTCATTTTGTGCACGCTCCACCGCATCATCTAGTTCATCAGCATTTTTTTCATACTGTAAAGCCTTGTGCTCTATAGAATTCTTAATAGATCTGTATCGTGATAGGTAAGAATCATGGCCTTGTTTCAAATCAATTCTTTCATCTCTCCATGGACTAAATAGAAGCAACCTTTCTCTACAAAACTGTTCAATGTCAGTCTTCTTTGAGAATCTCACATATCTTATGACTTTTCTATGTTTCCTTTCACTAATAACAATACCATTTTTTAGAACAATTCGACCACCAGGTATAGTATATTTTTTATCCTCAATTGAATCATTGGTGTTTGTTACTGTGTCCTGAACCTCATCATCATTACAATACGTATCCATGTTTTCATTGTCTACACTTTCCTCTGCTAATGGCTCAGAGTAGCCTTGTCCTAAATTTTCTGCAGTTGCAATGTCATCATTGTATTTGATATCAAGCTGAGACACATAATCTGCTAAACACCAATTCTCAAGTGCTCTTGGTCTTTTTGAATATCTTTTAATGATATTATCTGCTTCAATATCAGTAGAGTTTGTTGACAGTTTTTTCAGAGATTCCTTAGACTTAAGTAGAAATGTTCTGTCTTCAGGTAAAGAAGTATTAATGAAAACAACATCTCTCGAGGCCTTTGTCAATGACTGTTGCAAAAGTAAGTAGCATGCTTCCTGGGCACTAACTTCAACGCTATTCAAGAACTTGTTTCCAATATGTCTAACCTGTTGTCTTAGATCCATGTTTCCTCTTCTAGCTTCTTTACATGCTTCATTCATAAGAATGCTCATTCCCCTCTGTGCCTTACTAATATACGACACTATATATACAGCACAAGCATATGGATCCAACACAAATTGTAAGTCATGATTTGCACCCCAAGCATTTAGGATAGGTTTCATGTATGCATTAACTCTAACCTCACTTAATCTTCTTTTCAGAAAAACCTTTGGACCATTCAAAGAACTTTGGATTGCTTTCATATAATCATCCTCTTTAACTTTGATCTGAGCTAAGAATTCTTCTTGTGTAATATTTGTATCTTTCATTTCATCTAATTTCTTTTGAATTTCCACAAATAATTTTTTGTAATCCTGCTTGTCTCAAGGGTTCTAATATGGTTGTGTTTTTCATTGGAGGAATTGGAAAGCCAAATCTACAGATTGATTTCTGTTTCTTTCTACAAGACTTAGAATGCTTATGAACTTGCAGTTCTACTAGGTGTTGATCAGGATTTTTCTCACATGATACATACTTATCTATGAATAAAGTAATGTCCTCTAACGAACTTCCATGATATCTAGGAGCATTCTCAATCCAGATTAACATGTGGATATGTGGTGAACCCCTTTGTTGAAATTCAACTCGATAGAAATAGTCTACTACTTTCCCTAATGGGTCATGGGGACTTTGTAGGACAGTATTGATGAATTCCTGAACTCTGTTGTCAAAGTACCTTACACAAGTAACTGGATCTTTCTGCACAAGTTTTGTTTTATCAATCCAAGTCAACCCATCTATATCTTTCTCAGACAGTGATTTCCCATTGTTTATCTCAGAAAGCATGTTCAGTAGATCATGCCACCTTGTATCTGCTGATGAAAGGGATGTAAACCAAGTTGGTAGTCCTAGTTGTCTAATCATTGCAAAAACATCTTTTTTACGTGCTTCAAAATAAGGGGGTGAATTCCTTAAACTTCTGAATATATAAAAGCCCTCATCCAATCTCACAACACTTTGAAGATAATTTGGATCAAGCATTTGTGAGGCAGTAAATGTTTTCCCTTCTTTTTTGCATCTTCTTAAAGCGAGATGAACTTTGTCTGAAATTTGTTTCAATTGAACTTTCTTTAATTTGAAGAAGATGTTAGGGATATTTGATGCTACTCTGCGGTCAATATGTCTAAGTTCTAGCTTGCATGTATCACTGAAATGGATTGGAACGTGTTTTTCCTCATTTGAAATGCGTCTTTGTCCACAAAAAATTGTTGGAAATGCTAAATATTCAGCATCAGGATCTTGATAAAGACTGAGTGGCGTCTGACCTTCACCTGGGGCAAAAGTATAAACATTGTCTTTAGTTGGATCAGCAACATCCAGCATAGTGTCACTATTACCAATAACCTTTTCAGTCTCATCAACCTCACTGAAGTGGTCAGAGTCATAATTCCCAGCATCATCACAATCTAATTCTTCATTGGTTTCACCTTCAACGGCAATACCAAAAAATTCTTTCACTGTTTCACTACAATCTGAAGTTATTGATGCTATCCATTCATCATCAACTTTAACACCAGATTCTTTATACAGCGTACTATGTTTCACCAGCCAATGAAGAGCACTTAAAACGTGCAGAGGTCTGATGTTTTCTGTGAAATCACATTTATTGTAGGAAAGCTTTTTCTTAAGTTTTACTGGTATTGTATAGTGACTATCTAATGTTCTTGGTAAGCTGTGTATGACAGGTTGAACATCAACAGGGACATTGACAACATTTCCTTTAATAGACAACTGCCCTCCTCTAGGTAATTCTCTTATCTGCATAAATGGAATTCTTAAAGACACTAACCGCTCTTCCAACTGATGCAAGTTTAGTTCCTTAGGTTGTACAGGAAATTCATTTCTATTGAAAGCAGACATTGGCGGAACTTTGTTAAGTTTAATTTTTTCATAGCAAGTTTTACACACCCATTCACATCCATCAACAGAGATGTAGCCAGTAGAAAATTTTTTAAATTCGTGAGAAGAGCATTTAGAATCCAATTTATCAAATAATACAACAGAATGTTTGAACCATGTTTGGTTACAGCATGAACAAACATAAACAGGCCCTTTTGAAATATTTTTCTTAAATTTTTCAATACAGTCTTCGATGTTGCAACCATATCGTTTTGAACTTTTGTAATTCTTTTCTTTTGTCATATAATCTTCATCAGACCTAAGACATCGGAGTCTACTCTTATTTCTAATATTTTCTTCTATCAAATACCTTCTTGATGCACGTTTATTCTGTTTTTTCAGCCTTTCCGCATCTTTGTACAGTTTACTAGAGCGACATTTGTGCATTGATTTAAGAGTTAATATTCTTTCTTTCGTGTTCCTCTCCTTGTTTTTTCTAACCTTTTGCATTGAGGATTTTGTTAATAACCTTTCTTTCACTTGCCTTTCTGGATCTAGTCGTGATTTGCTCTTTAAAACATTCGACATAATACGTTCCTTAATTTGCTTTTCTGGATCTAGTCTGGCTTTTTGCTTTGAAATATTAGACATTAAACACTCCTTGACTTTCCTTTCTGGGTCTAGTCTTGCTTTTTGCTTTGAAATGTTTGACAATTCACGTTCCTTTATTTGCCTTTCTGGATCTTGTCTCACTTTTTTCATTGAAATTTTGGTCAAAATCCTTTCCTTGACTTGCCTTTCTGGATCTTGTCTCACTTTTTTGATTGAAATATTGGTCAAATTTTTTTCCTTGGCTTGTCTCTTTGGATCTTGTCTAGCTTTTTGCTTTGAAATCCTTGACATTATATTTTCACTCAAACATTTATTTGGATCTTGCCTCATTTTCCTCATAGATACTTTTGTCATCGAACACTCTTTTAGCTTTTGGCTACTTTCCAGACGTTGTTTTCTTTTATAATTTCTCATGTATTCTCTTCTTTTCAATCTCTTACATTCATGTACAGTCTCATATTCTGTTTTATCAACTTCTTGTTTCCGTTTCTGTCTTTTAGATTGATCAATAAAATATCTGTTAATCAAAGGTAATGAATGATTTTCAGGTGTAAATTCTGTAGACTTTACATTATTTTTGTTGGATTCAGACAAATTTTCTTCTACAACAATGTCAATTGGCATCATGTCAAATTGATCAATTAAATTGATATTCATACTTTGATACAGCGCATACATGAATGCAACCAAATCATCTAATGAGAGAAATGAAGCTAATAATGATCTTCCATTGTCATCAGACAATCCATCACTACCATGTGAATGAGAATCAAACAAACAATATCTACCATCCTTTCTAAAGATTGCAGAACAAACTGAACCAATGATGAATAAAAGATAAGAAGTTTTTTTGAAAGCCTCATTAAGAGAATAGTGAAGCGATGGCATATGGGCATTGGTAGCACTCTGAATAAATACACCAGATACAATATTTCCTTTCACAATCGAAACAGTTCTATCAAAAACATTTACTGAATCTGGAATCTCCTCCAAATTCAAAAGCAAACTTCGAAACTCATTCCTAGCTTTCAGAAAAGTGACTATTCTTCTGTGCAATGCATCTCCTTCTATAAGAATATTATCTAGACATTTGGCTGAATTCAATTGTTTAAACTCTGCATATATCATAGAGCACAAGGCATTGGCTGTACATTGAAAACTTCGAGAGGATGGATTAAACATTTGATTACCTTGATGAAATGTTCCAAAAATCATTGTGTTTGGTTCTCTTTCTTGAACAGCAACTTCAGTACCAAGAACAGTATCATCACTAGTAACAGTTCCAGCATCAGCAACAGTGTCACACAGTTTATCATTGGCAGTATTAGGTAAAGTTTCATGAACAGTATCAAGAACAGTATCAGAACAAATTCCAGACACAGATGGTTTTTGCGGGTGGGCAAGTCCCCCATCTGATATTCCAAAGACGCCCTCTATAGACACAGATGGTTTTTGTGGGTGGGCAAGTCCCCCATCTGATATTCCAAAGACGCCCTCTATAGACACAGATGGCCTTACATCTGTCTCATCCAAAACAGATGAAGGTAAAGGGTGGGATGGGCCCCCATCTGATAGTTCAAAGACACCCAATTCAGTTGTACGTCTCTCCATGGCATCTCTTCTGGCTTTACTCATTCGCCAAGTCTTTTTGCGGGGCATTTTCCTACTGAAAATAGAAAAGAAAAGCAATGTGTCTAGGTGGAACATAAATGTCCTAAAATAACTTTTTAGAAGCTTGACCTCTAAAGAATAATTTGACCTTTTTGACCAAAGTCACTGACTATCCACAAATTAGATGTATAATCATGCAACATAAAGCTCTTTTTCATGAAAATACTTCAAGTACTTGTAAATGTCAAATGAAAAGTTTTAATTTACTGCAATACTGTTAAAAGTGGAGTTTAACCCTATACAACAAGATGTTTGTGAAACACGAATCACCCAACTCTGACCTTGCCCTTGGTATCTATGGATGTGTATAATCGAGATCAATTATCATTCCAAATATGAGCATTGTATCTTGAATAGCCTTGAAGTAAATGGCAATGTTAAGAAAGATAAGGACATAAAAAAGAGTGAAAACAAGATGTGTTTGTGAAACACGAATGCTCGATAAGGCAAAGGTTAAGTTTTCGGGTTAAGTTTTTGGTCAGACGGACGGACAGACAGACGGACGGACAAACAGACGGACATGAGTAAAACAATATTCTCCCTATCTCTCAATACGGGGGCATAAAAATAGATCAATGGCAACCGAAATGGGTGTCTTGATCCTTGTTTTAGCAAATGAGTAGTATTTAGATCTATTGTGCTTTTTGATTAAATTTTGCAGATAGGCCACCGTATGGTTTATTGGAAAGGGCTTAACTCCACTTTTAACAATTTTTCAGTCATATAGCTGTGGCAGGTGCCCCTCACCATGGATTGATAGTATTTCTCTCATGAGTTACACATCATTTTTTCTGAGCTCAATTTCAACATAAGACCATGAAATATGACCTTGGAGCTGCTTATTAATTTCTTTCTATTTGTACATCTGTAAATGATCTAAAACAATCAAGCCATTTTTTTTAACTATCTATAAATGCGGAAAAAAAGTTCAGGTTAAGCTCAACTTTAATATTTGACTTGATTTGCAACTTGACCTTCCAGTGATCTGAATAATAATTTCACGAGGCATATCTACTCTTGTTGGAAAATAATTGTGCAAATTATTTATGAAAGTTATTCACAAGTATAGACAAATCATGGCAGAAACACTTACCAATACACTTACATACATTAACTTTGATAGTGACAACTATGTCTACCTCACCACAATAGATCCTGACAAAAACTGATTCTCAATTTGTTAAGCTAATCTTTACTCTCTTTGAAATACAGTCTGCAAATTCTTTCACTTCAGATCTGAATAATTCTTAGTTTGATACAGGGTATACTTTATAAAGCTTAGAGAAATGACAGCATGTTTGAATGAAAACTACAAAATATTTTACATTTAAAAACGATGTGATTGTGAAACACAAATGCCCCTGTTACAGCATTTTTCTAAATGTTGACCTCAACAGATAAACTTGACCTTTAAACATGACCTTGACACCTACAAATGAACATCATTGAGATCTTTCATCATACAAATTATCAGAAAGGTATCTAGAATATGCTTGAAAGAACTGAACATGTTAAGTTATAACATGAAGATTTTAAAAAGTTTTACATTGACAGATATCCTTGAAATTGTCACAAAACCTTGACCTTAGTATTTACAAATGCACATCATTGCGATCTATCATCATGCTCATTATGAGGCTTGTATCTTGAATAGGCTTGAAAATATTGGCAATGTTAAGGTTTTTTTGTGAAGTTTTGCAGACAGACAGATAGATGGCTGGACAGAAAGACAGAGGGACATTGGTAAAGGCCCCCCCCCCCCTATCTTTCAATGAAGGGCATAAGAATTAACTTACAGGGTAACTAACTAATCTGTATGATAATCCAACTCCTCAAAATCAGCAATCACTTATTTACAACAGTGTTCGACTCCAGTCTCCAGTACACTGCAGTATCCTACTCTTGTTTCCAATCTATCACAGTATCCAATCTATTTCAAGCACTTACGTTAATCACACTGATGCACAATGATCTCAAAATTTAAGAGTTTAATACAACTGATTAAATCACACAGATAACACAAACATAATTTACACTAATTCAAAAGTCTTCACTTAAGCACATTTTAAGTCAATTAATTTATGAATGTCACTAAAATAATCACAATATATTAATATTAGAACAGTTTGAATAACATCATTAGTTAAAAAATATCAATAGTTGTTTTATATGTTCATAACAATCACCGAATTTCTTCTTTTCAAACTAAAATAATAGAAAACAACAATGAATATATTGAAATTCAAAATAAATTCTTAAAAAGAAAAAGCTCTAGAATGAACAAGATCTTATGTTAGAACTCTACCCCAAAACAACATTTCTGTAAAATATTTTTGAAGTTATGGGAAATTTTTAAATTCCCCAGTTTATTTTATTACTCAAACTTTATGGATAGAGGTTAAAATTTCAACAATGACCTTCATGATATTGGTCTTATTAGAATTCAATTTTATAAAAATCATTCTTATGAAAATAAAATTTCATCTTAAGAGTAAAAGATGAAAAAAAATCTCAAAATCATAATAATCAAGATTTCCTTCGAAATCTTAGTTCCGTCATTAACAAGGCGGTATCTCCCAGTCTGAGGCCCTTCCTTACACTGTTGATAGATTATAATCTCACTCTTTTCAAAATTTATTTTATATCTTTTTCACTTATTATCAGAAATAAGATGAGAAAGTTATATAGTATATATTGACCTTCAAACATTTTCTTGCACTCTCACCTGGTACAATCTATCAAAACAATTTATAGATTACCATATATACCTGTATACAAAACTCTTTTTTGTATAAGTGTACATGAAAATCTGTAAATAAATTTCAGATAATTGTAAGATAGTCTGATTTGGGTACGTTTATATAATCAAAGTTAAGAACTGCTTGAACATTTCCCTTATGGCACAGCTGATTTGTTACTGACTTCTTCCCATTTTTTTTTCGAATGTCTGTATTTGGTAGTTTAAACCTGAAAATAGAAAAAAGAGACCACAAGCATTTGTATGTCAAGAGAGAAAAATTCTACAACCCGTTTGTATAATTGCCCTTTTTACTGACATTCTAGTCTACAAAATGAGAATTGGTTCATGAGAAGATTTTTTAAGTTTTCAAAGTAAAAATAAGCTCTGCCCTGCCAAGCACTTGTTTATGGGCCAATCAATATTTAAAGAACAGTGAAGTGAAAAGGTTATCTAATAAATGATCATTCTAAGATTTGGTGAGATTGGCTCAATGTTTAGGAATATGTAGATATTTAAAGATTATGAGGTGAAAATAAGTGCTGCCTTTCCACACCCAGTGATAATTCAACTTCATTTAAGACTTGAAGTAAAAGTCAACTAAGGAATATCTATGTAAAGTTTCATTGAAATTGGCCAAATGGTTTGAGAGGAGATTTTAAGCAATTTTAAAGTGAAAATAAGCCCAACCCCTGCCTTGCCCATAATTGGGGGGGGGGGGGGGGTTCAATCAAAATTTGTTTGACAATTTAAGTAAAAAGTCACCCAAGGAACATCTATGCGAAGTTTAATTGAAATCGGACCAGAAGATTTTAAAGTAAAAATGAGCCACGCCCTGCCACGCCCATATTTTTGGGGCCAATCATTTATTTTAAACAATTTAAGTAAAGGATCACCCAAAGAACATCTATGCAAAGTTTCATTGAAATTGGTCAAATACTTTGGGAGGAGAAGATTTTTAAAGATTTTCCAGTGAACAAATACCACGCCCATATTTAGGGAGCAATTAAAATTTCTTTAACAATTTAAGAAGGGGGTCACCCTAGGATCATTCCTATCAAGTTTGGTGAAAATCCGCCCATTGGTTTGGGAGAAGAAGATTTTTGAAGATTTTATAGTGAAAATAAGCCCCGCCCTGCCACGCCCATATTTCTGGGCCAATCAATTTTTTTTAACAATTTTACTTAAGGATGACCAAAAGAACATCAATGCAAAGTTTCATTGAAATTGGCTAAATGGTTTGGGAGAAAGATTTTTATAGATTTTCAAGTGAAAAAATGCCCACCCTGCCACGCCCATATTTTGGGATCAATTAATATTTCTTTAACAATTTAACAAGAGGGTCACCCAAGGATCATTCCTACTAAGTTTTGTTACAATCTGCCCATTGGTTTGGGAGAAGAAGATTTTTGAAGATTTAATAGTAAAAAAAAGCCCCGCCCTGCCACGCCCATAGTTTTGGAGCCAATCTCTTTTTTTTAACAATTTAAGTAAAGGGTCACCCAAAGAACATGTATGCAAAGTTTCATTGAAATTGGCCCAATACTTTGGGAGGAGATGATTTTTAAAGATTTTCATGTGAAAAAATGCCACGCCCTGCCACGCCCATATTTGGAGGTCAATCAAAATTTCTTTAACAATTTAAGAAGAGGGTCACCCAAGGATCATTCCTACCAAGTTTTGTTACAATCCGCCTATTGGTTTGGGAGAAGAAGATTTTTGAAGATTTTATAGTAAAAATAAGCCCCGCCCTGCCACGCCCATAGTTTTGGAGCCAATATCTTTTTTTTAACAATTTAAGTAAAGGGTCACCCAAAGAACATGTATGCAAAGTTTCATTGAAATTGGCCCAATACTTTGGGAGGAGATGATTTTTAAAGATTTTCATGTGAAAAAATGCCACGCCCTGCCACGCCCATATATGGAGGTCAGTCAAAATTTCTTTAACAATTTAAGAAGAGGGTCACCCAAGGATCATTCCTACCAAGTTTGGTGAAAATCCGCCCATTGGTTTGGGAGGAGAAGATGTTTAAAGAAAAGTTTACGCACGGACGCACGCACGACGGACACAACGCCATGACAATAGCTCGCTGGCCTTCGGCCAGTGGAGCTAAAAACCATCTTTGTTTAATTTTAATGTATTATTAGCAAGCAAAAAGACTAGTCTTGTAAGATCTCTTGCGATGTTTATATACTATGCCTTTGAGAAGAGATCAGAAGCCTTAAAAAATCATTCTTTGATACCTTGAATTGTATATTCCAAAGCACTTATATTTCAAGGAGTATTAGTTACCATAGAAAGTGTATTTTCTTTGACAATTGTGAATTCGTTATTTTTTAACTGAAATACTGAATACATCATGCTAATTAGTATTTTGATGCTTACCCAACTGATTATATATTTTGTTTCGTGCAAATTGTCAATTTAACAGAAATTTCAGCCAGTTCGATCCAAGTTTTTGTAGCGAAAGCAGACTGTGTAGACAGAGATCAGGCTACACGTCAGTGCAGGCTGATCTTAGTCTCTACTGACTGCCAAACCTTTCTGTAAAGCATAAAGAGGTTGTGAGCAGCATGATAGGGTTGAAATATTCTTAATATCTGATATGACTGCATATTCCATATTTCAGGTTTGGAAGGCTGTAAAATATGTCTTTGATTACCTCATTGATTATCTGTTTTGTACAATTTGTAAATGTATTGGGTATATGGGCCGGTGGCCTTCATACATTCCAAATAAACTATGAAACTAAACTATGAAGCACTGTCTTTATTCACATCACAATAATGAGAGATCATTCTTAAACAAGAGCTGTTTGTAAAACATTTATGCCCAAACAAGAGTAGGTTACTTGCACAATTCTTGTCAATTTTTCTTTGAGTTCATAAAAACATAAAGAATTTAATTAAAAAGTTTTAAATTTAACAAAGGACAATAATTGAGAAAATATGATGAGTAGAGTTATGATTCTAATGCACAGTACTCCTCCTAATTAAATCTATTCACCTTTTAAGTTTCATGAACCTAGCTTGCTTACCTTTTTAGTTACACTCCTTATGATAAATAGTCTATTAACAGACTGACAAGTGCAAAGTAATATTGAGGGGGTCAGAACAATACTAGTGTAAGTGCCTATAAATATATAGGCACTTACAAAAGCATTGATTTGACCCCTTGATATGCCCCCTCTTCTTTAAAGAGGGGGGGGGGGGGTAAAAAATTCTGAAGATATCTACCTACCAATTAGATCTGATTTTATGTAACTCAATCCCTAGTTCTTCTAATTTATCTTTATCTTTTGGTGTAACTTTAGTCCTGGTCCACAATAGATGACGAAACTTTATGTACTCTTTCCACTTCTTACGATAGCTGTAAATATACATTAACCAGGGGTGAGGTAAAACAGATTTTCTCCACTTGTCCCTGGAAAAGTCAAAGATGACTTTCTTCTTGTCCAGGATCAAAATGAGCTAGTTGACAGAAAAGAGAATTGATAAAACATTGTTTTTATGAAGGAAAAACTGGAACCTAGCATTTCCTTCATTAAAAACAATGTTTTCTTTATAAAAGATGACTTGCCATCAAATTAATTCCAAAACAATTTCAACAAAGAGACCTTGCACCTTTTCTCAAGAGGGCAGTGTTATTTTATCTGAATATACTTCAATTATAGGCTTTGGCTCAAGTATAATGACTTCTATTTATTCGTGTTTACCTTTGATTTTGGTCTAGACTATGACTGTGATCGTAGAAAATCTCATGTATTAGGGTTATATTTCAAAGTGGCAAATTGTCACAAGATAGGCCTGTTACACTACAAGATATCCACATATGAAAAACAACAAAGGAAAATACTTAAAAAAATTAAGCTAGGTAGAAATACAATTCTTGACTCTGCACTCCATAATCATGAAAAGAGTATAAGTCCCAAGTTTCAAGTCAATCGGACATAAGTTGACACAGTTATGCTCAAATGGACTAACAAGTGGACACCACCCGGATGCCAGACCCCTGAATGCAATGGATAATGACATTAATATGTCCCATCTTTTGCTAGGTGTATAAATATCAGTAGCCTCTAATATTAGCCCACTGCCTTATAACAGAAATGTGGTGATTTGACTCCCTTTAGCTGAATAGGCAGTTGCAATTGCACTTAGCCATCAAATTGTGTTTTTATATTGTTTTATTTTTTTAATAAGTTTGCTAATTAGTAATATTATGATATCCAAGAAACATTTAACCTTTAAGCATTGGGTCGTCAAATTTGTTGTTAACAGAATAAAGCTAGAAATTTTCTCAAAGCAGACTAATTCCTCCAATAGCACTTTGTCACAGTTAAGGTAAAGATTTTGGACAAAGTGACCTAATTCTTATGATACGAAAACAATAGGATAATAGCTTGGGTCAAGGGCAGTAATTGACTAAATATTTATGATTCTAGGCCAGTTTGTTCTTGAGTAAGAGTCTGGAAACGAAAACGATCAGTTGGACGGAGGAACAGACAGACAGATGGGAAGAACCAAATATACCCCTCTCTACTTTGTAGGTGTAGGGGAATAATAATGGCTTACTTATTGTCTCCAACATAACTGATCTGTGTGGGTCTGTTACCATGGTGAATAATTAGAGGGAACATAATTCTATCTTCTGTATCACAGTGCTGCTTATCTAATTGGTCAATTCTGATGGAACTCGGCTTCTACAAAATGGTCAAATTATGGATATAGTGGAAGCATATTGACCTGAAACTAACCTTAAAGTGATACAAGTATGATCAAAAACATTCATTTTCTTAGGCAAATACAACATACCTACAGAATCGAATTGTGAAGTTTCATAGAATGTGTAAGTTCTATAAACCTTTTAACCCCCCCCCATATTTTTTACTGTAAAAAAGTCACCTTATCATTCTTTTGCACTAATACATATACATGTTTATCTTATAACTATACCAATTTCTGTATGATAACATCCCGTATGATATTTTTTATGATATCACATAGTTATTTTTAGAACAAAGATATAATGTGTTTATTTTTAGAAACTTGCATTTCAGTAAGAAACATCGTCGAAAACAAGACAAATAGAGGTTATAAGATAAATATAATATGTACTAAGTGTATTGTATGAAAAAATATCTAACTCGGTTGTGGGATTTGAGAATTGTCTCGGCATAGCCTCGACAATTTTCGATTCTCCCAACCTCATTAGATATTTTTTTCATATAATACACTAAGTACATATTATATATATATGTATTTACCCATTGAATATGTATGGCAACATTTGAAATTTATAAATGAAATTTGTCTTACAAAATTTTATTGTATTACATGTATTATATCGTATTTGATTGGACTTAAAAAATATAATTCCTACTTAACACATGCACAAGCTATACAAAGACAAATGTTTTTGAAATAGAGTTGTCTGTTTTATATATATATATATATATATATATATATATATATATATATATATATATATATATATATATATATATATAATATCATGAGCAAAAAGCCTTCTGATACCTTTCATATGAGCCTATGTGTGACTTTTCCAACAATTAAAAGTGTGCAAAGCAAAGTATCAGTCAAGCCTGAGCTTCCGCACATTATGACAAGGATCTTCACTATGCACTCTTTATATATATATAAGGTTTTAAATCCTCTATAGACAGTCAATGTTTGACAGTCTCTTATTGGTTTTTAAAGTCATCTAGGCTGCCCATATCATGATTTTGTTAGAAATTTCAAACGTTAAAACATTTGATTAGGTTGTTAATGTATGAATTTAGCTATGAAAATATCTAGTTTGGGTCTTTGATCTAGAAATCGAATGTGTATTTGTTAGGATTAAGATTTTTTGTAGAACCCTAAGATTTTAATTGAGAAATCTTATGCTATTTAGTTAAAATTCTACGATGTGACACGGTATGTCCCAATTAAAAATCTTAATCCTAAAGCACCTCCAATCTTTGTATATACCTCCTACCAAAGTAAGAATATTCAGCGTGATAAAGGTTATGATTTACGAACCTTTCCTGGACATGTGACTACCATGTGCCGAAAGCCATCAACAAAATGCTGCCAACTATTAGCGTCCAATTTAATAAGAGACGCCAACTCCATGGGATCTATAACAGGCTTTGATGCTCTTAGAAGGTAGAGGAACACATCATTCATGGATAACACTTCCTTACCGTTCTCTGAAAGTTAAACAATTAATTGTAAAACACAGATAGCAATGACAAAGCAATCTTCCTTAGAAGTTTGACCTTAAACTTATCAGATGACAAAAATCATTGTATCAGATGACTAACGTCTTTGTATTTTGGAATAAGATATACAAACATCCTTTGATAATATATTGCTGGACCTCATCCATTTATGATGATGGGGTTCATAAAAAATATTTTTGTGTGCCTTTAATTTGACTAATTACCACACTTCACCTTTGTTAAGAATTACTTTATTGAAAGTCAGATGTTACAATACTTTTTTTACATTTGTTTATAAAGGCAGTTACAACTGGTTTTGTGCCTAGCCATCATAATTAACTATTTCTTTAGTCTATCAATTTTTCTTTGTCATTATCAATTAACTTTTTGATGGGTCAATAAATGGAAAAAAAGAGATATCCACTTACCTGGAAAAGGTCGAGAGAACCGAGGCATGATATGAAACCGTCGACAGTGTTCATCACCACCTGGACCCTTCCAGTCAATGTCAACTAACTCTAGGATTTCATCAAACAGAAACTTGGCAAACAGGTCTAAACTTTCCACTGAGAAATTCTACAATTGTGACATGAGTTATTTGAAAAAGGTCTAAATAGTTAACAACAATTTCAGAATTCATCACAAAAGATTAAATTCATCACAAAAGATTACAAGATTAATATATCAGCAGGGCTTGTGCTAGCTTTTTGATTCAGGAGTTATCACCCCCCTTGACTTTGAATTTCTAGGGGTCAAAACTTGTGTTAAAGGGATCAAAACAATATAATGAGTGATTGAAAGGTAGAATTTTCTTGCTAAGCTGATAGACTTCTGTCATTATCTCCTTAATGTTTTTATAAGAAATTCGTAATTCACATAAATCTCCTATTAGATATATTAACCCTTGTCATGCTGAACCCGGAATATTCCTGCTTTGGCAGGAGCTATAGACAACCATCAGCCTGCACATATGTGCAGTCTGATGTTAGTCTACACCACCTGTTTCTCACATTCAAACAAGAATTGTCAAAAGATTTAGTTTTTCAAATAAAAATTGACCTACTGTTGGTACTTTTAGTGCTTTTTGCCTTTTGATTGTATGAAAATTTTTAGGCAAAATTTATTCAGCATGAGAAGGGTTAAGGAAACAATTAGTTCTAAAAAATTGATAATTTGCAGCAGTATCAAAATGGGTATAATGAAAATTTTGAAGGTCAAAATTAACATGAAGTAGTTTTTTGTCCCCAATCTTATCTATGAGGGGACATAAAAAGCAAGGGTGAATGAGGAAAAAATACTAGAGTACTAGAAAGCCATGAATGGCTTGAGTCGCTCCACATGCTTGAAATTCTTGCAATAGCAAACCGAAGATTTGACTCGATTTTAAGATATTTTGGCCTTTTTTGGGGTTCTACTGATGTTGAAAATGATTTTCAAAGTTTCCACTACATAACATATCAAGAAATGACCTCCACCCAAAAAATATATATTTTTCATCAGATCACAATAATTTATGGTAGACTGATAAAGGGTCACCCAAGGATCATTCATGTAAAATTTGATTGGTATCCATCAATTGGAATCTGAGAAAACTCACTTTTTTTCCATATTTGGAAATTAGCCACACCCATTAAATCCATGTTTTTCATTGGATCAAAATTGCTTGAACAACTTTGAAAGAGGGTCACCCAAGGATCATTCCTGTGAAGTTTGGTTGAAATTTATCCAGTAATACCTAAGGAGAAGATTTTTAAAGAAAAAGTTTACAACTGGATGCACAGATGCACTGATGCATGAATGCACAGGTGCACAGAGGGACAGACGCACAATGGACACAACACCATGACAATAGCCCCAGTGGCCTTTGGCAAGTAGATTTGATTTGAATTTGGGTTTTATGTCGCTTTCAACAATCTTTCAGTTATATCGCGACGACTGGAGCACCTAACGATGGATTCCTGGTATTTCTCACACCAGTACTACCACCACATCCCTTTGGCAAGTGGAGCTAAAAAGAAAAGCAAAACAGAAAGTAAATCATGACCATACCTCAGGGGCCTGTTCTTCTATGATATGTATTGTATAAATAATGTTGTATCTGATTGTTTGGCAAGGTGGAAGCTGTAAGAGATAATAAGACCATTTTCTTTAATGCTTTTCGGTGGCTTATCGAGAAATAACGGTAGATTATCACTTGATAATCTCACCGCAAAAAGCAGTGAAATTATCAAAAACTTATACCCTGCTTTTGTGCATTTCATCCTATCTGACGTCATCTATGCGGGGCGAAATAAGTGACGTCACAATGAACGTTGCATAGCAATCACATGCAAAATGACGCGCTTTATGAAAATATGTCATAGAAATTTCACATTTTGTCTCATTTTTGCATTAAAGAAATAGAATAATTGTTTGTTTTTCGTGTAAGATCGATTTGTATTTCATTCATGAACAACAAAAGCTATATTTTCGCTCGTGGCTCCGCCACTCGTGAAAATATAGCTCTTTTTGTTCACTCAATGAAATATAAATCAACTTACACTGAAACAAACGATTATCCTCTAAATCTTTTTTTATTTTCTGGTTCTTGGAAAAGCCTACCTAAATTATCTCAAAACTAATATAAATAAGGACTATGTGTACCTTCCATCAATTTTATTTTTTAGGGGGTGTGGGCCTTTTTTTAAATTTTTATTCCCTCCTCCAACCCTTGTCTTAGATGAATTGTCCTTAGAACCAGGAAATTAAACAAGGTTGACCTAATGAAAGTTTAAAGACATGATTTAATTATTCAAGAGTGACTACTTTTATTAAGTAACTATTTTGATTGAAACTTTTCCATTTTTTTTTAAAATTCTAGGCTGGTCACAATTGAAAAAGGCTGAAA
Organism: Fragum whitleyi; assembly: GCA_948146395.1. Taxonomy (NCBI): domain Eukaryota; kingdom Metazoa; phylum Mollusca; class Bivalvia; order Cardiida; family Cardiidae; genus Fragum; species Fragum whitleyi. Next base: position 71,798,184 of record OX411543.1, on the reverse strand, counting down.
ACAACAAAGAGAGGTTGGTTCAATTTAAAAAAAAAATAAGAATAGATCTAGCACTAATTTGAAGAAAAGACACCAACTGAAAAAAGAGATTCTCAATCCCTTTTTTGTGTTATTCTTTGTTTATAAATATATAATATGTATTTAGTGTTTTTTATGAGAAAAAATATCTAACGAGGTTGGGAGAATTGATAATTGTTGAGGCTCTGCCGAGACAATTATCAATTCCCACAACCGAGATAGATATTTTTTCATACAATACACTAAATACGTATTACATTTATCTTATAGCCTCTATTCGCCTTGTTTTTGTAGATGTTTCCAACAGAAATGCAAGATTCTAAAAATAACCGCATTATATATTTGTTCTAAAAATAACAATGTGATATCATAAAAAATATCACACAGGATGTTATCACACGGATATTTGTATAGTTATAAGATAAATATAGTTACATAACCATTATTATATCATGCCATTTTAATGTGATATCATGTAAAATGCTAATTTTGTTGTATTGACCTACATTGCAGGAGTGAAATAACCCCATTGAACATTTTTGATATTACATGGATGTTATTACACTAGTGGAATAACTATGCAAATGAGCTGAGAATGGATAGCAACATTATATTTTCTTTGTTGGGAAACTGATGTCATAATGGATTTGATGACATCATCTTGCAAATGGCATTATATGTTTCCCAGAATAACTTGAATTGATAACTACATAATTTCCTTGTTTAAGCATACAAATCCAGTCATATTATAAATAGGATATCAAATTTGTGCTCATTTAATAACTGGTGCAGCCTTGTTTTTATCTGTTTAAAGATGACTCGTTTAATAAATTTTGTTTTCAATGACCATTCATTAAATATCCTCTAAATAATTCATAGAGAAATAAATCTATTTGAGCATGTGCGTGAGATTTCTGACAATTTCAAATATGCGTGAAGCAAAGACTCTGGCCAACCTGTGCATCGGGACAGTCTGTCCAGAGTCTTCAGTATGAGTTAAATAGATAGATAAGGTCTCAAAATATCTGTAGACCGCCAGGTAACTTTATATTTACAGTATGTGGCTGTCAATGCTACTCAATTTTTGCACCTCATGAACGTTTCAAATTGTTGGAAATGTCATGTACAGGTTTATTTATCTATCAGTCTATGGTTGTTTGATAATAAAGAAGAACTCACCTTAGGAATGGGTTTATGACTAAATAAGGAGAAACCTTCAAACATGTATTCATGTCCATCAAAGTTGATGATAGTAGGATGCTTGGTCTGAAATAAAGGGGCTTATCTCAAAAGTGGTTATAAAATTAGTGCTTTTTAAGAGCACACAGATATTAAACATTAAAAGCATAAAATGAATTTTGACCTAAATTAATGTAAAATTGGATATTTCTGGTTAAATGTATGAAAACAATTCTATTTTGCAACAAATCTATGTTTCATTAATTCTGTTTTATAATTTTGAACATTTAACAAAGAAAAATACTAAAGAGCACAAAATGGAAAGATACTAGTACTAACAGTACATGTGTATATGATCTGAACATCATAACTACAGAATATATGTATATATGTGTGCGTATGATGTTTGTGGTGATCTACCAAATATTCTCATCCTTAAAAAAAACACTTGTTCAAAGTTCAGCTAAAATTTAAACACAACTTCAAATAAAAATTTAGCCTTAAATTGGTTTGAGTTTACTTACCAAAAAATTGGTGACTGGGGATACCGTTATTTTGTAGTGGTACAACTTATCCAGGTTGTTACTGGTTTTTGAACACTTAGGTAACGGCTGAAAGATAGTGAGGACAACATAGGTTACTATATGAAGAGCATCAGAGCTACAAATAGAGTGGTTTTTGTGGATTTGAGCTCGAAGAATTTTAATAAATTTAGCACAAACCCAATTTTGTTAGTACTCATTGGAATCCTCTCATCGAGACAATTCAATTGAGTACTCACAACATAGGGTTTCATTGAGAAACAAACATTTTAGACCCGCTTTTCCCCCTGTTATCTGTACAAGTCAGAACATATGGGCACTAACAATAGTTTTTAACCCTTTGCTGTTTAATCCCTGCTTTTTACGTGCCTGTAATTTAATGATTGAGAAAACATTGTGAAAAAAGATGAAATTGCTTCTGACATGCAATTTCTTCTTTTTCCACACTATTTTCTACCCTACTAAATGGTTATTTTTCAAATCAAATCCGTTTTAAATTTTCGTCTGCAAAACCTTTGAATTTGGACAGGTCCAAAATTTTGTAAAACAGGAAAGTGTTATTTTACCCCTCAACAAAGACTTTATTTTGAAGATGGATAAAAAAATCAGATTGCCAAGGCAGTAGTGAAAACATATCGCCTAGTGACTTAAGACATGAGGTATGGTAACGCTGGATATGAGCATTCAGATCATATGAGCAAGGTAAAAGATTTTTGGTTAAAGCTTTTTAGTTAAAGTTTTTGATTAAAGTTTTTGGTTAAAGATTTTGGTTAAAGTTTTGGGTTAAAGATTTTGATTAAAGTTTTTGGTTAAAGTTTTTGGTGAAAGATTTTGATTAAAGTTTTTGGTGACAGTTTTTGGTTAAAGTTTTTAGTTTAAGTTTTTGATTAAAGTTTTTGGTTAAAGATATAGAAACAGGTCAAGGTCACAAGGTCATTTTGACATGGATGTTGATCTCAAAAGAAAGCCTACATATTAGTTTTTCTTTAAAATATTAACCCTCAAAGATAAATATTGATGAAAAGCAAAAATGATAACCCTATGTAGATGCCAATGATGATATAGCTCTTGCAAGACTTCCGTCCTGCGTTATAAAATGTTTTAAGAGTTATCCCCCATGAAAGATAGCTCTTGTGGTGGTGAACACACATGCCACATTTTATATGCTATCTTCAGTAACAATAGAGCTATAACCAAGGTTAAAGAGCTTGCCTTGCAACACAAATGATGCCAAGGTGATGGCAAAAGGTCAGGTTTTCTCCAACAGCCGAGCTAATAAAACCAAAACCTGTTGATAAGATGTATGCTATTCTTCCATACAATGCAAATACACATATTTCTGTATTGCACTTGGCGTTCCCTTTTTTTTCAAAGATGAACATTCTTTTACCAGTCTTGAATTTTCAAAGTTAAAACTTGTGATGGTTGTCACAAAACAAAATCTATAATTAGCCTCAGGGAAAGTAACAGGATTCCATCATCCTCTCTGATGCTATTTATAGATTTTTCCTTCAGCAAAAGACTGTGACTTAATAGAGAAAATGGGACTTGAGACTAGAGAATAGGAAAGGGTAGCCATCTGGGCCCAAGGTTATAAACTTTTCTCATGCTCAACTGAGAATCGTCTAAAATATCAGCTTGAGATTAAACCTTCTGTTGTAACACTGTTATAAAAGATAATATCAATCAGTTGTTATAAATAACAACTTATTGATATTATATTTTGTGTTCATACATTTATCTTAATTCCAAGTTTGAGAAAATTCTGGGTTGAGAATGAGCAAAGTTATATAATCTAGAGCCCTGTTTCAAGACTGTACTAAATTCTTTCTGAAATACCTTTTCACCAGGGTAAATATTATGTCTTATTCCTGTCTTCTTTGCTTTGGCACTACATCTACATAAAGGCCCATAGTTCAGCTGCAAAAGAACGACTATTAAGGAACAAAAAACATTGTATAAACCATGATTTTTACCCTGGCAGGATGGAGCCTAAGCAACCGTTCATAATCATTGCATTTAAGGTTAAGGTATTTCCTCTAATAATAGGGCTCTTCCTCATAGAACTGGCCATACATTTTTTACTAAGAAAACCCACTTTAAATGCATAAATTTTAGGAACTTTTTTTAGACTATTTTAATTTGAGATGAATTTCCTGTAAACAGAGGAAATTCACCCAAAATTAAAGGGAAAAGGCCTTAAAGACATCAATTTTAAATTTTTAAATCAGAAAATGCATACTTAATAAATGCTCACCGACCATGCTATGTTAAGCTCCCAGGAGCGTTTATTAGGAGAAATATGGTACCCACTTCTGTAGATAGGTCCCATAAGACATTCAATTCTATCTGGGTAATCAAACCCTGGCAACTTTAGCTTGGTTAAGTGGAATTTAGGAGGATTTGGTACCCAAACAATGAAATGTGTTCACTTTTACTCAGCACATTTATCCATTTTGTTTAAAGATACAGCTATTTACATGTGTTAATGATACCTGCCTACAACCTGTTTGGGAGAACTCAAAATATTGAAAAGTAAACTCTAAACAGCAAAGCCGCACCCTGTCAGGATAATAATAACCCAGATTATTATATACTTTGATATTATCTCTATGTATTTGAACGGGAGGAAAGTGTGCAATATTTTTTGATATTGCATACTTTGATATTGCACTAAGATTATTTTCACATGCACAAATGGACTTGAGTACTTTGCTACTTTACTTTGCTACCTCGCCATAAGTCAACATAAAAAATCACATTATCAACACTTTCTTTTTGCGTTAAATGATCGAGAAATAGATTTGTCAGAGTAAAGAAATACGTTTCAAGTTCTTTGAATGCCCAAAGGGCATTACGCCAGTGTTTGTTTTCATCTGTTTGAAAGATTTTCCGAGAAATAAACCACTTCATCCCCCCCCCCCTCCGTAGACTCCAATGACCCCCCCCCCCAATCAAATTTCTTCCAATTCACTGTTTTTGTTTCTCCTTTATCTATGTTGTTTAATAACTCATTCAAAACTAATTCATTTCAATCTCTTTGTGTCTATCTTTATTCTAGTATCTATCTCTCTTCCTCCCTATCAATCTCTCTTTCTCTTTATCTCGTCTTTCACTCCGTCCCGTCCTTCATGACTACTGCTAGTCTGCTCCCGTATCAAGTACGCCGATTTAGTCAATTCTGGGACATGTAACTGGTAAGAATAACAACTGAACAAGTTTTTATAAATATATTTATTTCATTTTTATTCAAAGTAAGTCGAAATCAACGCGTATTTATAGCCTGAAAACGCGAATCGACACAAAAAAATTTAAACAAAAAATCGTTTTTGAAGTATAGGTGATGTAAAAAATTAATTGATAAGAAGTGAACATCGCCCAACAATATCAAAGTATACAATAAAAAGGTTATTGAATTTAAATGGAAATATATTGTGTCGGACTCGTTCTTTTGGTGTAGTTGCCCTCGCAAGCTCGGGCACTCTGCCAAAAGAACTTGTCCGACACAATATATTCCCATATAAATTCAAAAACCTATAATACCAGTACTATCTCCATAATTGCCAATAATATTGAATTGTAATATATAAAATCATTCTGTTATCTTTCAAACATAAAATTTACAATGGTTACTGGTATTTACACCAAATACACCAAAAGAATAATCAGTAATCAATAATCTTTAAGGTAGTGGACCCGTAATGGTTCCACAACATTTCGGGAGTATTGAGCTTTAACAGTGTTAACTGAGGTTTCCTAATGATTTTCATTAGGAAACCTTGGTCAACATTGTGGAAGGCCATGATTTCTGAAATGTTGCAGAACTATTACGATACCACTACCTTAATAAGATCTATCTATATGGTAAGTTTCAACGTGTGACAACCCTATTATTTGAGCCTGTGTGTGACACTTTTTACAATTTCATGCATGTGTGAAGGACAGACGTTGAGTAACCCGGACAATCACACAGTGCATTAAAATTATTATTGGATTGTGAACAGAGATGAAAGGTACGAAACCATCTATTGAGCGCGATGTGAAGACTCTGGTCAGACTGTGAGTATGCACAGGCTGACCAGTCTTGAAACGCACAGGCTCATTTATGTTTTGTTGTTTTTTTTATTCCGTTCAAATGTCTTTGGATCCAGGAACCATTTGTCATGTAAATAACATGTGTGAATTATGTAGGCAAAAGGTGTTAATGCTTGGCTGCAAGTGAAGACGGTCAACCAAGTTTCATGCAAACAACAAAGACATGGCAAAGGTAAAAAGTTTGTCATGCCAATGTCTATGCCAACAACGATGCTAACGCCTAGACCAACGCAAAAGACCCCAAGGTGATGACAATCTCTTGTCGTTTTTCCAAACTCAGCTGTGCAAATAAGTACGCAAAATGAATTTATCAATTTTTGTGCCATTCCAATACTTGTGCATTTGCTTTGCAAAATTTTTCATATGGATAGCTAGTTATATTGAAATACTTTTAATTATATTAAGGTAGTGGACCCGAAATAGTTCCGCAAATTTTTGTAAGTAATCACTTTAACAGTGTTAACCAAGGTTTCCTAATGATTTTCATTAGGAAACCTTGATCAATACTGTGAAAGTTCATTTCTTCCAAAATCTTATGGAACTATTACAGGTCCACTACCTTAATTACAACAAATTATACATTATGACACAATGGACTTATAACTTGGTAGAATGCTTCCTAAAATTGAATAAATTACGTATATTATGAGTTTCAAATGAGTACTGTCAACATAAGTTTTGAGCATCGACTACTGAAATGTTCAAACTTGAGCCCTTTAGATATTCACCTCTCCGGGTTCATTATACCAGATCTCCTTATGAAGTTTGTACGGGTGACCCTGTTTGTGTCGTAACTCTTCCATAAACCATTCCTCCTCTGGATCCTCGTCATCGGAGTCAGTGTCGGAGTCGGACAGCTCTGCTGAACAGCAATTCTTACCTGAAACATAAACAACAACAAAAGATATATACGTGAAACATGAATACACTCCGCCATCATCCCCCCATCCCCAACCGCCAAACAGCATTTTATCCAAAACTTTCACCATGACAGATGAATTTGGCCTTGTTACATGAACCAATTTTTGGTATCTGCAGCTGCATACCAATGAAATTGATCATTCCAAATATGAGAATCGCATCTTGAATAGGCTTAAAAGTGTTGGTAATGCTAAGTTTTTATGTTAAGATTCACAGGCAGATAATCAGACAGCCAACCAGACCAACAAATGAACACAGACAGATAATTGTAAATCAATTTGCTCTTATCTATCACTCTAGGGCCAGAAAAAAGTTTGGAAATTTCAAACCATGATCTAAAACATTTTACCACTCTCTACTAAATTATATTACAATTCCTAATTAATTATGTTTTGAAGAAAGAAGTCAAATGAGTACCTATAACAAGAGTTGTCAGCGGACAACTTAGCTTGCCCAAACTGCTGCTTGTCACAAACAGCACTTGACCAAAGATCTAAGTTCAAAGAAAAACAAGATGTGTTTGTGAAACACGCATGCCCCCGTAACAGCATTTTTTTCAAAGTTTGACCTTGACAGATGACCTTGACCTTGTTACATGACCTTGACTTTGGTACAAGCAGATGCGGGTCATAGAGATCTATCATCATGCCAAATATGAGCCTTGTATATTGAATAGGCTTGAAGATATTGGCAATGTTAAGTTTTTTTGAGTTATTTGACCTTGACAGATGACCTTGACCTTGTCACATGACCTTGACTTTGGTACCAGCAGATGCGGATTATTTAGATCTATCATCATGCAAAATATGAGCCTTGTATCTTGTATAGGCTTGAAGATATTGGCAATGTTAAATTTTTTGAGATATTTGACCTTGAGAGATGACCTTGACCTTATCAAATGACCTTGACTTTGGTACCAGCAGATGTGGATCATTGAGATCTATCATCATGCCAAATATGAGCCTTGTATCTTGAATAGGCTTGAAGATATTGGCAATGTTAAGTTTTTGGTTAACTTTTTGAGTTATTTGACCTTGAGAGATGACCTTGACATTGTCACATGACCTTGACTTTTGTATCAACAGATGCAGATCATTGAGATCTATCATCGTGCCAAATATAAGCCTTGTATCTTGAATAGGCTTGAAGATATTGGCAATGTTAAGTTTTTTGGTTAACTTTTTGAGTTATTTGACCTTGAGAGATGACCTTGACATTGTCACATGACCTTGACTTTGGTATCAGCAGATGCGGATCATTGAGATCTATCATCATGCCAAATATGAGCCTTGTGTCTTGAATAGGCTTGAAGATATTGGCAATGTTAAGTTTTTTGGTTAACTTTTTGAGTTATTTGACCTTGAGAGATGACCTTGACCTTGTCACATGACCTTGACTTTGGAATCAGCAGATGCGGATCATTGAGATCTATCATCATGCCAAATATGAGCCTTGTATCTCGAATAGGCTTGAAGATATTGGCAATGTTAAGTTTTTTGGTTAACTTTTGCAGACAGACAGACAGACAGACAGACAGACGGACGGACGGACAGACGGACAGACGGACAGACGGACAACGGTAAAACAATATGCCCCCGATCTTTCGATACGGGGGCATAAAAAATTAATTTAAAGTCCATGATCCAATATGTATCAGTCTGATTTAGAAGTAAGAAATATATAAAAGAATTTTTTGTTTCAACTACATGTAAAATGTTAGGTAAAAAGAAAGCCTATAGCCTGATGAAGTTACAAATGGAATTTCATTGAATTAAATACAAGGTTGGTCATCTAATCATCACATTTATGAAGTATAATTGTCCTAGCTGTAAGCATTAAAAAAAATTTGCAAGTTTAAAGCAATATGCTAAAGATTCAAAAGTCAAGGTCAAGGTCACAAAGTCAAGGGATTTGATCACAGGAAAAGCCTATCTCACCTGTTGGTTAAGGATATTAGGTATAATGGCCATAGGTGTAAGCAATCAGAAAATATGAGCAAGGTTAAAGTTTTTGGTTAAAGTTTTTCTAAGTCCAAAAAAAGGCAAGGTTAAGGTCAAAATGTGAAAGCTTATCACCTAGTGAGTGTGTTTATGAAGTAATGATGTCCCTAAATAAAACAATCAGAATATATAAGCCAGGTTTAAGTTTTTTGGTAAAAGTTTTTAGTTAAAGGGCAGAATTCACGAATATCCATTTTTGGCCCTGTAATTTCTCATTTTATAAATCTTTGAAAAACATACTTTAAACATTGTGTTTGTATTAAATGACCTTCCTACAGTTCCGCAATATGAAATAGTTTTTCGTGATACCTTTCTGTCATGCCAAAAAACACCCCCAAATAACCCCTGTTTTCACAAAAATAGCCTTTTACCACAGGCTTTTCGTTAAAAGTTTCACAAAAAACTATGTTCACACTCAAGTGACACCTTGAAAATTTGAAATTATTTAAATAAACTAATGAGGAATCTAATTTTCAGCTTTTAAAAGTGTGGCAGATATGTGATCAATATTCAAAATAACGAAAATGAAAGTACAATCTTGCAATATATCAACAATTTTTGAAGCAAGTATTATTGAAAAAAATTAGATGTCTGTGACATAAAACACAAAAAAATAATTTGAATTATTTTGGTAACTAATTGACATGTGATAAAGCAGGACTTCCCCTTTTCTTTCAAACTTACATAATCTCCAATAATTCCGATTGAAGTGTGTCAAACGCAAATCAATTATTGGATATGGTGTTGTAATGACGTCACTTTCTGTATTTGACGTCATTATCGCAGACGACGTTAACATTGCGTTTAATTTTCTGAATTTGTTCGTATATGCTAATTCAACAAATTAGAACATGTAAATTGATAGTTTGAGTCACCAAAACCATTCATATTAAAACAACCAAAAATTGGTTGGTATTTTTTGCTCACCTGAGCACAACATACTCATGCAAGGTGAGCTTTAAGGATCACCCTGACACGATCGTGCGTAGTGTGTCATGTGTCGTCAACTTTCTTAGGCCTATTTCTTGGGCCTATTTCAATGAAATTTTGACAGAATTTTCTCCATGTTACCCTTTTCAAAAATTGTTAGAGAAATTTTGATTTGGCCCATTTATATGGGGTGGCAGGGCAGAGCTTATTTGGAGCCTGAAATCATTGAACAACATCTCCTCCTGAACCACCAGGCTGATTTTATTTAAACTTTACCAGAATGATCTTGGGCAATCCTCTTTAGATATTGTTCGCAAAATTTGATTGGCCCATAAAGATGGGCGTGGCAGGGCATGGCTAATTTTGAGCCTGAAATCTTAGGAAGTCATATCTTCCTGAACAACCGGGCCGATTTCGTTAAAACTTTGCAAAGGGTGACCCTTTTCAAAAAAATTGTTTGCGAAACTGTGATTGGCCCATAAATATGGGCGTGGCAGGGCGGGACTTATTTTGAGCCGGAAATCTTTGAACAACATCTCCTCCTGAACCACCAGACCGATTTCAATGAAACCTTACCAGAATATTCCTTCGGTTACCCTTTTGAAAAAATTGTCTGCAAAATTTTGATTGCCCCATAATTATGGTTATGGCAGGGTGGGGTTTATTTTGAACCGGAATTCTTTGAACGACAATTCCTCCTGAACCACTGGGCCGATTTCAATGAAGCTTTATCAGAATGTTCCTTGGGTGACCCTTTTCAGAAATCGTTTGCAAAATTTTGATTGGCCCTTTACTAAAGACATAGCAGGGTGGGATTTATTTTGAGCCTACTCAGTAATGAATGGTTGGGCAGGGCCTATTATCACTTTAAATCCTTTGAATAACGTCTCTACTTCAACAGTAAGGAAAATGTGAATGAAACTTTGCTAGAAAGTTACCTGAATGAGATCCACTGGACCAATAAAATTCAGGTGAGCAGTTAACGGCCATTCTGGCCCTCTTGTTTAAAAAACTCTTTATTTCACGTATATTTCAATAATTATCATGTGTGCATCATAATACAAGATAAAAACATCATCACCAAAACAACCAAGAAAATTGTATAGTTTCAATATTCATGGGTATAAATATAGTAAGAACATAGTTACTATTACCCAGGCTAGTTAATTATACAGAGAGCAATGAGTAGATGATGTTTATAATTTACCCATTTTACAAAAACAGATTCCAACCTCGTATCATATACAAAAATAAGTAAAGAAAATGCGTAAATAGTGAAAACGTTTAAAACGTTTAAAATCAAAAAACTTTAAAATAGCTATTTTAGTTGTCATGGTAACCAGTCTTTTTTGAAATTACACCATGAGTTTGATAAGTAAAAATTTTGGATTCTTATCTGCAGGATGCATACAAAATATTGCATTTATATAATACTAATGGCCAAATTATATTTCACAGTAGGGCTTAACTTAGCAAATGTTCAACTTTATGGCCTGTTGCCATGGTAACCAGTTTACACAGGAACTCTTTTGATGCTAATTTCTACAGTTTTAAAATGGTCTCTACTTTTGTGTCAAATCAGATCTAAATTCGAGAACACAAGTACAAATATTGTTTAAATAGTTACGGGGAATCAAGAAAAAAACTTAATGCATGTTATCAATAACTCTAATATTTCAAAAATATGTCCTTTGGTTAAGATCGTAGCACACACATTAAAATCTAGGGGGCATAGAACATGCTTTATAAAAACATGTGTTTAATACAATCAGTTTTCACAACACCTTTAAAACAATGAATTCATGTATTTTTGTGTTTGATTTTGCATATTTTCTACAGTTAATAATGCTCTCTGAAAATAGAATCTTTTTCGTTTCCATGGCAACAAGATTCGAATATGGAATTTTGTTCAAAAGTAAATTGTCTAGATATATCATTTGCCTTTTCAATGGTAAAAGAAGCATAATAAACTCATTTTGATTGATTCAATTTCAAAAAATGATGAATTTACTAGGTGCTTATTAGTTGTTGCCATGGTAACATAGAAAAAAGAAACATAACTGTTAAAGATCATTTTGTTACACAAAGATGCAAAACTATCATTTTATAACATAATTACAAAAAAATAACACAGGGCCAAAAACACCCTTTCGTGAACCTAGCCCTTTTTTTAAGTCCATAACAGGTCAAGGTCAAAGTCAAAAGTCAATGACCTTGATATCAAGTGTAAGCCTATCAGCTGGTTACTGTGTATATGAATTGATGATGTCCCTAGGTAAAATCATTTCCAAAATATAAGCAAAATTAAAGCTTTTTCGGTTAGAGTTTTTGGTTAAAGTTTTTCTAAGTCCATAAAAGGTCAAGGTCAAGGTCAAAATGTCAAGGAACTTGGTCTCTGATGTAAGCATATCATGTGGTGAGTGCATATATGAAGTTATGGTGTCCCTAGGTAAAAGCATTCAGAAAATATAAGTAAGGTCAAAGTTTTTTGGTTGAAGTTATTGGTTAAAGTTTTCCTAGGTCCATTAAAGGTCAAGGTCGAGGTCAAATGTCAAGGTACTTGGTCACTGACAAAAGCCTATCTCCTCTTGAGTGTGTTTATGAAGTTATGATGTCCCTAGGTGAAACATTCAGAAAATATAAGCAAAGTTTAAGTTTTTTGGTTAAAGTTTTTGGTTAAAAATTTTTTGAAAGGGTCAAGGTCACTGTCTCAAGGTCATTTTGACATGGATGCTTGTCTTAACAGAAAGCCTACACCCTAATGAATGTTTATGTAAAATATAAAGTCTCTAGGATTAACATTGATAGAAATAAAAAACCTTAACCTAATGCAGACGCCGACACCACCGCTGACGCCTACATCTGAGGGTTTGACAATAGCTCTTCCGACTTTCATCAGGGGCGAGCTAAAAAAGTGTAACAGGATTTCATTGCTGCATAGTCTGACTGTTGGCTTTTGTCAGCCTTCATGGAGTCTGATTTCTTTTCAAATATTTGTGACCCGTCACGCAAAAAAGGGATCATCTTGGTAGTACCTAAAGTGTCAAAACTAGACAGCCTGCGCAGACTGACTAGGGTCTAAACTTTTTGCACCATGGTTATTTTCTGAATCTGGAATGATCAATCTACCTTCCAGAGAAAGTCTTTTTGAAATGCAACTTATGGTTGACCTATGCTGGATCAAATCTCCAGATGGGCTCTTTTTGTGCTATAGGTTACAAATATTTATTACCATGACCATGTGAATGGCAAATATTGAAGTTCAGTTTTGGTTTTCTGACTGGTTTTTCATAAGGTACTTGTGTTGCTTTGATCCTTGCAGCTCTCTGTACTAGACTGTATTCAAATTTCTTCTCCAAATCTCGCATTCTTTTAGTGGTCTCTAAATTACCAGTCTGAAGTGGAAACAGTCCTGTGTTCAGGATGATATAACCTTGCAAACTGTTTGAAAATCATACCCTGCTTTGCATGCAAGTGCATGTACAAAGTGGGTTATTATTTTCAAACAGTTTGTACCATTTTGCCATCCCGAATACAGGACAGAATTACACAAGTAAAGGTATTAACTTAATTCATGGAAATATCAAACAAAGGTCTAATCACACTATACGAATAATTTAATCTATCAAAATGTAAAGAAATTAAACTAAATAGATCTGTCACAAAGCATAAAAGTGCTTTGTCACAGTTCCATAAATGACTTTCAGACAAAGTTCCATTGTGACCTTGGGCTTTGGCAGTCGTGACCCTAAAAACAATGGGGCAATCCCTTAAGTGATGGGCAAAAATTGGTTAAAGTTTCATGATTCTACCTATAGTCACTTTGTTTTTGAGTTAGGGTCCGAATTGAAAAAGATCTAGGGATGGATGGACAAAAAGACAGCCAGATGGAAGAAACCAATATACTCCCCACTACTTTGTAGGTAGAGGACAAATTATTGTAATGAATATATATTATCAATATTATTCTAAATAAATATACACCTCTCTGAACCATTTATCACAATTTAATCAGCATCAAAAAGGATATAATTCCCCTTTATTCAAACAGCTTTAACAATTTAAATATATCAAATTAGCTACGACATTAGGACAGACTCACCTTAGAATCTTTTCTAAAGTACAAGTCTGCTGCAGAACATCTCACCCAGGCTGCCACACTTTCTGCGTCCAATTCTCCAGTTTCCTCATCAGGTAGGATGGGCGTACCACTTCTAACACATTGTCTGAATTGCAATTGAAGTATTTTTATAGGACTTGCACAAACCCTCAGTTGTGGGTACTCATAGAAATTGTCTTCTGACTTATATTAAAGAGTGAATTACATTTTTAAATTCCATTTCTCAATGAAAACCTATATCTTAAGTTCTATTGTCATTTTCAGTGAGATAAATCAACTATAAATTAAAAAAAAACACACACTTATCTTTGATGCAACTCTTTTAACCTGTTTATCAAAATTCTGGACCGATCAAATCTGAGGTTGCAGTAGATAACTAAATGATTTGTGCAATGTCAAAAGAAACCATCCAATATCGTAGTAACCATATTGGTAAAAGGGGAAATAGGATGATACAAGCCATTTAATCTTTTTCAACAATATTTTCTCAAACATAAAATGATATTGACTTAACCCTTTCCTGTTTTACAAAATTTTTGACTTGTCCAAATTCAAAGGTTTTGCAGACGAAAATTAAAAGTGGATTCAATTTGAAAAATAACCGTTCAGTAGGGTAGAAAATAGTGTGGAAAAAGAAGAAATTGCTTGTCAGAAGCAATATCTTCTTTTTTCCCAATGTTATCTCAATCATAAAATCACAAGCACATAAAAAGCAGGGATTAGACAGCAAAGGGTTAAAATCCCATTGGTGTACAGCCCTGTATTCCAGATGACAATTCTGTTAGCAAATTAAACCCTGCTTTGCATGTTCACTAACATGCAAAGTGGGGTATAATTTGCAAACAGTTTGCTATGTTTTGTTACCCTGAACGCAGGGAAGAACATGGTTATAGGAATTACCTCTAGATAAAACATATTTTTTAATTTCACAATCATTTTAAATGTTGTGTAATGAATGAGGGTTGTATGAAAAGATACAATAGTAACAAGGTTGAAATTGTCACAAGATATGCCCATTACACTGCATGATGTCCAAGTATGAAAAAACAACAAAGAGAAATACAGTAGAATCCCTTCATTAGCAACTCGGATAATAGGGATTTTCGTTTTTAGCAACTTTTCCTCCAGCACAAAACCATTTCTTCTTTAGCCTAAGTAAAATTTGTAGTATAGCCGGATCTCTGATAATAGAAACTCCCGGATAATGGAAACAAAATTTTTGCACCATGACCCTTTCTTATCGGATATAAGAAACAATCGGGAGCTAACATCAGGACAAAAATATTTTAAAGCACACATTAACAAGTTTAGACTTTAATTTGTAGGTATCGCCGCTATTCCGAAAGTTCACATAAACACATCCACACTTTATTGATCGCACCTTTGTCCGATTAATTATTGTTATTCAATCATGTTAACTATATGTTTGAACAAATGTTCTACTTTGCATTTTCTTATATGTTGCCGGTGATAATTCAGATGACGGATTTTATCGCACCCAGCTTCTTCTTCCATTATTCTTTCAGATAAATACCCACAAGAAAAATAGCGTTTGAAACAAAAAGTTTATACTTATTCATTTCATAGCAAAAATTACTTATTTCAAATTTATAATCCTAATCAAACTGTCCAATAAAGACGCCAGAAAATCATTAGCTTTCTTAGCTAAACTGTTTTCAATATGACGTCACTCTATAAATTTCTCAGATAATGAACCGACTTCAAACGCACTGCAAAACACATGGCCTGGTCGAGTGGGTTTTGTGTTTTTGCAACGACATGTTTTCCTCTTGTGTGTACTCTGCATCCTTGTATAATTACATAAATAGTGGAATTAAACATATAGTGGATCTCAAATACTTCTTAAAAAGGTAATTTGTTTTGGCTTACCATGCTCACGTTGGAGCATTTAATTTGTATGGATCTGCAACGTTTGGATATGAAATCAATTTGTACTCAGGAAAAGTAATGTAAAAAGGTAAATGAATTTAAAACAAGAGCCGTCAGAGATAATGCATTAAGGCATTGTCACAAAAACAAGAGCCACGTTGGACATGGACATCCCCCGCCAAGAAAGCTTGATAGTAAACTGAAGCCTAATAGATAAAAGATTCTATGTACTGTCAAAGATTTGCCTCCTATAAAATCTAAGTAATAAAAATAACAAAGGGCAATAACTCCAAAATTATGCAAGCAAGAGTTGTAGTTCAGGTGTATTGCACTTCTCCTCCATGAGATCTATCCACCCATAAAGATTCAAGTTGATAGCTATTATACTTTAGGAGATATGCTCCAGACATAATCTAAGTATCAAAAATAACAAAGGGCAATAACTCCAAAATTATGCAAGCAAGAGTTGTAGTTCTTGTGCAATGCACTTCTCCTCCATAAGATCTATCCACCCATAAGGTTTCAAGTTGAAAGCTATTATACTTAAGGAGATATGCTCTGTGGTCAGATTGCAAGGACTCAAATAAGGTGTTATCTTATACAGCAAACATAAAGGTAACAAACATTAAACCCCCTTTTTGCATGACATATTTTGAGATACAAATTTCAAATACTTTATGGTAAAGGGAATCTGATTTGCTACTGAAATTTGAAATTTCATCAAATTCTGAGCATGAGACTAGGAGAAATGAAAGAATAACGGTATTTTACGCGCTAGTGTAAAGGTAACAAACATTTAGCCCTCTTTTTCTACGATATATTTTTTTACGTTAATTTCAAATTGTTTATAGTAAAGGGCATCTGATTTGCTACTCAAATGTAAAATTTCACTAAATTCTGACTATTAGACTAGGAGAAATTTGGGAAAAACTGTTTCTAACCTTAAGTCCAATTTTCCCGTGACGAGGTCCAAATCCAAAAACCGTCACAGATGCATCAAGACTATATCATAGGAAGTTCACATGGTAAGTTTCATTTGATTTGGCCCAAGGGTTATGGAGAAATAGGTGGAGATGGACAGACGGACTTACTGTTTTAAATGCTAACGTAAGGTAACAAACATTTAGCCCCCTTTTTCCATAATATATTTTTTTTTTACGTTAATTTCAAATTATTTATAGTAAAGGGCATCTGATTTGCTACTCAAATATAAAATTTCACTAAATTCTGACTGTTAGACCAAGAGAAATTTGGGAAAAACTGTTTTTTTACCCTAAGTCCCCTTTTCCCATGACGAGGCCTCAAATCCAAAAACCGTCACAGATGCATCATCACTATATCATAGGGAGTTCACATGGTAAGTTTCATTTGATTTGGCCTAAGGGTTATGGAGAAATAGGTGGGGACAGATGGATGGACGGACAGACGGACGGACAGACGAAGCGACGGCTATATGCTCTCCCTTCGGGGAGCATAAAAATTACTTTTTTTTCATTTCCATATTATTAAAAGGGGGCACAAATTAAACCAACTGGCCAAATGTACATGTATTTATACATGTACGCATGATTAATTGTTATGCCGACGACATTACAACATACTCATACACTTCCCAAAAAGGGTTTCTGATTGAAACAGGATTTTTAGATAATAGAAACCTCCACTTAATAGGAACTTTTCTTCTGGCAAATAGGTGTTGCTATTAAGTGGATTCCTCAGTTACTCCAAATTTACAGTTCTTGTGCACAGCACAAACATAACTGCCATGTTTCAGTCGATGCCATCCTTCAGCCAGAAGCTTGAGACCACAGGTGATCATAAAATACATCCCATCTCTTGATGGGCTTAAAATAAGTTATAAAGTATCAACAAAATACAAACTTACGCCTGTGAATCCTCCATTTGTTCTTCAATTCTCTGACGTTTAAATCTTGGGGGTTCATCAAACAACAAACCCTCGTTACCAGAATCTAGCCATGACCTTTTGTTGACCCCTAACCCCAATGTCCTCTGAGATGACAAGGATCTCTCTCGTCTGTCTCTGTCAATTTCAAAAGTAACATAGCTACAGAAAGAGGGGGTATTTTGAATTATACATTCTAATATTTCAATTATTCTTGCACCAACCCTACATTGTGGGAACCCAATGGAATTGTCTCATTGAGACAATTCTATTGGGTACCCACAACATAGAGTTTTTTTGTGAAATAAAGATTTTAGAATAGCTTTTCTTATCTAGACCACTGAATCAATTTCAAATGGCCTCTAAAATTTTTCCACTTGTATTTAACCTGTTACAATACAGCCTCTAATTTATAACTATTGTAAACTTTTTAAACAATTATTAGTACATAAAAACAAAGTGGTAAGACGATTCTTTTAACATGAATGGCAGTCCAAGGACAAATGGCATTGACACTGTAAAAGCTCAATCTCAACATTTTGTAATAAACTACCATCGTGACAATAAAGATAACTGAAAACAGGGATAATTCTGGCTCTGAGTATCATGTGCAAAAATATCTCATTTAGCCAAATCTAATCAGAAATTAAGATTTTTTAGCAAGAAATTTTATAAATTCTTCACTAAATTGCATTTTGCTTTGAGATTTTTCTTTCATTAAACCAGTTTCAATTAGATTTATGGCAGAAAAATTAGAGAATCTCTAAATATCTCTCCCCAAAAGAATCCCTTTGAGAATTTGTTAAAAAGCACACTCATGATAAAGAACAATTCTTCCAAATAACTTTGGAATCCATCCATTAATACAAGAGATATGCTCTTGTAAATCTCAATTTTAACGTTTGACCTTGAGCAGTGACCTTGGCCTTAGAGATATCTGAAAATTCGTTTCAAATAACTAATATTTAAGTACCTTATTTCTCTGGATTGATGTTGTCTATCTGACCATGAGTGTCCTTCCTCCCTGGAGAGGTCTATATTTCTACCATCATGGTGACCTTGACCTTTGTCCAAATGACCTTTATGGAATCTTCTATCATCCTGCTGATAATCATCCTTGTTTTTGCTTCTCCTCGAGTCCTCATTATTGTCTAAATTTCGCCTTTGATCACTTACATTATCTCTTTCTTTATTCACTGCAGATTTATGTTGATTTCTTTGACTAGAATAACCTTGTTTATGAATGATTTTATCTGTGACATGAATCTCTCTGTCCTGGATATGGAGTTTTCTGTTTTTGCCTTGACTCTCCTTTTCACCATGATGCATCTTGTCCGAGCCTTTCATAGTCCTTTCAGAGCTGGCATGTATTCTGTTTTGGCCATTTGTTTGTCTTTCAAGGCTATCATGTTTCTTGTCTCTTTTATGAATGCCAAAGTCAGTTTTTCTTTCTGTGCTGTGAATATCCTTATCAAAGTTTTGACTTTTTTTGTCCATACTATGATTTTCTCTTTCAAGACTATGTTGCTTTCTATCCTTGCTATGAATGTCTCCTCCAGAACAATGCTGTTTACTGTCTTTGCTATGGAGGTCTCCACTATGGCGTTGCTGATTTTTATCTATGCTTTGACTGTCTCTGTCATTGCTATACTGTTTTCTGTCTATTTTATGGCTGTCTCTTTCAAAGCTATGTTGTTTTCTATCCTTATTATGAATGTCTCTTTCATGCTGATCACTGAAATGACTGTTTCTTTCATTGTTATGCTGTTTTCTGTCTTTTCTTTGATTGTCTCTTTCATTGCTATGCTGTTTTTTGTCTTTGCTATTTATGTCTCTTTCGTGGCTATGATAATTTTTATCTATGCTATGACTGTCTTTTTCATAGCTATGAGGTTTTCTGTCCTTGCTTTGACTGTCTCTTTCATAGCTATGTTTTCGGTCCTTGCAATGCTGTTCCTTATCAAGGAAATCTGCTCTAATGCCCATGCTTGGAATATTTCTGTCATAACTTTGGTATTTTCTGTCCATTTGATAATTTCTATCATGTATAGAATGTCTTTCCATGCTATGACTATCTCTATCATGTCTATAATGTTCTCTGCCCATGCTATCCCTATCATTGGCATACTCAAATCGATCCTCTATCAAGACAGTTCCAATGTCCCTTCTAGGACTAAACCTTGATCTCTCATCTCTATATTTGGGCCTGAAAATTGAGATAAAAGTCTTTTCTTTAATGCTTTTCGGTGGTTTATCGAGAAATAACGGTAGATTATCACTTGATAATCTCATCGCAAAAGCAGTGAAATCATCAAAATTTTGTACCCTGCTTTTGTGCATTTCATTCTATCTGACGTCATGTATGCGGGGCGAAATAAGTGACGTCACTATGAACGTTGCATAGCAATCACGTGTAAAATGACGCGCTTTACGAAAATGTGTCCTTGAAATTTCACATTTTTTTCTCATTTTTGCATTAAAGAAATAGAATAATCGTTTGTTTTTTGTGTAAAATCGATTAATATTTCATTTCGTGAAAAACAAAACCTATATTTTCACTCGTGGCTCTGCCACTCGTGGAAATATAGCTTTTGTTGTTCACTCAATGAAATATAAATCGATCTTACACTGAAACAAACAATTATCCTCTATATCTCTCTATAGTTCCATTTTTTAATTCATCTAAGACTGGTACAAATCAGAGGATGCAATTTGAAAAGAAACAATGACAGACAACTGAAATACAATTACGCTCCTTAAATTAATTAAGATGGAAGCATAAAAATATCATCAACAGGCATGTACATAAAATTGAGGATTCAAAATAAGACTGAAAGAAGTGTCTATACACTGTATGGACACTTAGAACGGTCTAGTTCTGGACCCTTGAAATATGCAACCTTGAAGTGTACAAAATCAAATACATAATTTGAATATTTATATCAAAATACCCATTCAAAAAGAAGAGACATCATATCTTTCCTGTACAAATTCCTAAAATGTTGGTGGTTAAAATTTTTGGCAAAGACTTTGAAAACATAACTTAATCTTGTATATGTCATGTAAAGGACATGTGTGCAGTCTGATTTTAGTCTACACAACCTGATTTTCCTTTTTCAACCAAGAAAGGGTAGAAATTGCTTTTAACATAATAAATATTGACTCATAAGAAAATGGTTTACCTATCTATATCTCTATCATCCATTAGTATAGCACCTGACCTTCCTGATTGGAAGTGTGTAGAGTGTGTAGAGTAGGGGTCAGGTCTCCCAGTATAATCATCCCTGTAATTCCCTCTATAATCATCACTCAAACTATCACTTATTTCACCTGGGCTCCGTCTATATTCCCTATCATCTCTTCCACGGCTCGAGTCACTAATTTCTCCTGGGCTGCGTCTGTAATTGATATCTCCTCTCCCTAAACTGCTTTCACTGATTTCACCGGGGCTGCGTCTAGAATCACTTGCCTTACCCCTCCCACTTTCACTGATTTCACCAGGGCTTCTTCTGTAATCACTAGCACCCTTCACACTTATCTTATGCCTGAACATGCTCTTATCATATCTACCCTTGTCAGTGTCCCGAGAATCTTGCCTCTCTCGAGAATCAAATCTCTTTCTAGAATCAATTCTCTCCATTGAATCAAATCTTCCTCTTGAATCATATCTCTCTCTAGAATCATATCTCTCGCTAGAATCAAATCTTTCTCTGGAATCAAATCTTTCTACAGAATCAAATCTATCTCTAGTATTGAATTTCTCCGTATACTCAAATCTATCTCTAGAGTCAAACCTGTCCTTTGAGTCATATCTGTCTCTAGTATCGTATCTGTCTGTATATCTGTCATCTGTATCCCTATCTTCAATAAGGACCGTACCTCTACGAGTAGTCTCAGTCAGTACCACAGGTTCACCTCTTTCTTGACTTGTTCTTGAAGTCCTACCCCACCCACCATTTTCATTGTCCCTTTCCCATTCCCCATCTGACCTATCTTCAATTAATACAGCTCTGTGTGGTGAATGGCCTCTTTCTCTACCCCTACTTTCATGACCCCTCCCTCCTTGTGAATGTTTCTTTTCTTTAGCATCTACATGATGGCTCCTGCTATCTCTTAAATGCTCCCTCACTCCAACCCTACTTTGATGACCCTTCCTGCCTTTATTAGATCCCCTGTTATCCCCTTCTCTTTTACTGTAATCTTCCTGATCCCTAAACCCAATTTCTAATCCCAAGTTATAAGTATCCCTCATATCTGATTCGCTACCAACTAAACCTCTGTCTGATGAATAAATTCTGTCATGATTGACACTATCATAATCATCACTTAACTTGTTAAAATATGTCTGCTCTCCTGACACGACTCTTGAATCATCAGAATGATGTTGATGCCTATGTCCAGTATTTCTAGTACCCTCTGGTCTAGTGTCAGAGCCCTTTGTAGAATGTTTTGAATGATGTCCATGTTTATGATGATGATGTTTGTGTTTCCTGTGATGATGTTCCCTGTGTCCCTGATGATCTTTATCCATTTCTTCCTTTTTGTGTCTTTTTTCAGTAGTCTGATCATCATATGTTTCAGCATTATTATAATGAGATGAATCTCCTGGTACGATTACATCTGTATCAAACTTATCCCTGGAATGAGACCTCACAAATCTGTCTTCAGATGTTTCTCTGTAACAGTCCTGCTCTGTCCTTTGATTTCCATGTGTGACTCTGTCATGTCTATCTTTCCCTAGTTCCACTTTATTTTGAAGGAAATCATCTGTTACAATTTTTTGTTTGTCTGTCTCTTGGATTACCTGTTGATCATTTCCATCCCATCTTGATCGTTTTCTACGTTCTTTAGACTTCTCTCTAAAAGATAAGAAAATCAAATGGATGATTCCTTTAAGTATTCAGTATTTTTGCATTTCATCAAACAAGAGGATAAGTGTGGCCCTTAATCGCTCACCAGACACCTGTGTCTGTTAAATTAGTTAAAAACGCTTTTGCAAGATGATAAGTCTGTTTCAGAATAATGCTAGGGCTAGAAGGAATGAAGCTATTCAGCAAAGAATCTTTAAGATTTTGACCCTTCTTGAACCAATTTCAAACTTTTTCAAGATTTCATCAATACATTCAATTTGACCACATTTAAGCTTGATTGAGCAGAAAGGGCTTCGGGTGCCTAGATGATTTTTTTAATTTGACCCCTTGATCCTATTTTTGAAATAATTAATAACAAGATGTGTTTGTGAAACACAATGCCCCCGTAACAGCACTTTTTTTTCAAAATGTTGACCTTGACAGATGACCTTGACCTTGTCACATGACCTTGAACTTGATACCTTTAGATGAACATGAGATCTTTTATCATGCCAACTATGAGACAGGGTATATATAATAAGCTTGAAACTGAACAATGAAAGTTTTTTGGTTATGTTTTTAAGAAGTTTGACCTTGAGAGATGACCTTGACAGTGTCACATGACCTCGACTTTAGTATCAGCAGATGGGCCTCATTAAGATCTATCATCATCCCAAATATGAGCCTTGTATCTTAAATAGGCTTGAAAATATTGGCATTGTTAAGTTTTTTGAAGTTATTTGACCTTGACAGATGACCTTGACCTTGTCACATGACCTTGACTTTGGTATCAGAAGATGCGGATCATTGAGATCAATCATCATGCCAAATATGAGCCTTGTATCTTGAATAGGCTTTAAGATATTGGCAATGTAAAGTTTTTTGGTTAACTTTTGTAGACAGACAGACGGACGGACGGACAGACAGAAGGACAACGGTAAAACAATATGCCCCCGATCTTTCGATACGGGGGCATAAAAAATGCAGTTACAGTTGACAATAAATATTTACTCCTAGTCGATACCTTCTGTTTTAGGCAACGTATCACAAAATGTCAAAGTTATTGCACAACTTACCTATGACAACAATAAGTACATTTATTTGGGGTCAGTGCAACACTATTGTAAGTGCCTATATATTAATAGGCACTTACAATAGTGTTGCACTGGCTCCTTGATTTCTGCATTAAATATTTGGGAAAAGTCAGCAAAAAAATGCCCATTTGGTAAGTTTATCAAGCGTCAATTTTTGTCAGACTGCACAATCTCTTCAGGCTGACTAGGGTTGAATCTTTTAAACCTTGACTTTTTTGATTGATTATTCTATCTTCCCGTATGACACTTTTTCAAATGCGACCTCCAATTGACCTCCAATACTGGGACAAGCCTTTTTTCAAAATATTTATTTCACAGAGTACCCAGATGGTCTTTTTTTGTATGACAGATCATTTTTGAATTTGTAAAACACAAACAGATCATCTTTGATTTTGAAAAACATAAACAGTCACCAAAGTAATATTTTTTCCCAGTTATCACATCTTTAGATCATGCCATGTTATTGGATGACCTAAAATACTGATGCAAGGTTTTGGCTAGTTTATTTAATTTCTTTTTTTCTTTGAATCAGTGATCATTCTGATGTCTTTCGGATTCTCCCGCATTTGAGAATCTGCAAGAGTTTATCTAGTGTAAAAAATAATTTTATTCCAATTAGTTAATAATTTGTATGTAAACAAACTTCAAAATGGCAAAAAAAAAATTGAATTAATAGTTAGTAAGTATTGAAATCAATTCTAAATTAATTACAATCAAACTTTACCCCTTTATACATGAACCAGTTTTTATCAAAATTTTCATATGTGGGAGAATCGGGAATATACCATCATTCTACACAGGGTAGAGGATGGAATAAAATAAGCACTATGAATTCACTTACTTTCCTTGCACTTTAACAGTAGTATCAATCTTTTTTGTGTCCATATTTGCATTAATTGTTAGTGCTGTAGGGTGTGGCATTCTAGGATTTGTATTTAGTTGTTGTCCAAAACTAACAGACACAGGTGGCGAATGTCTTATGATTGTGTTTGGATGTAGAGATGGCTGCTGTATTGGGGTTGGTGGTCTAGGAAGTTGCTGTATAAGGTTTGGTTGGTTTTGTAGATGGTGAATTTGGTTTGGTTGATTTAGCACTGGACGGACATGGCTTGGTTGATTTAGCACTTGTTGAAGCTGGTTTGGTTGATGTAGCACTTGTTGAACATGGCTTGGTTGATTTAATACCGGTATTTGTGGTATTGGGCTTTGCTGACTCATCAGTTGTTGTGTAGGATTGTGTTGAATTGAAGGTTGCTGAATTTGGCTTGGTTGAATCAAATGTTGCTGAACTTGGTTTGGTTGTATTGGAAGCTGGTGAACTTGGTTTGGTTGGTTTGTTAATTGTTGAACGGTGTTGGGCTGATGTTGAATTAATCCTGGCTGCAAATGTGGAATCTTTGAAATGGAAAAACAAACATTTTAATAATTGTTATTATATATACAAGTATCTGGTGTTGTATGCAACACATAAAGTCCCCTACCGGCTTCGTTTGTCTCAATGTTTACCAACGCCAATTCTATCAGGGACGTCAAAACCAGGTCTTGTTTTGGAAAGGGTTACAAGACTTACATGAGTTGTTGTCTCTGCTGTGCCCACTATACAATTCATGCAAGCAATAGACAGATGCAAGAAATAGTATCAATAACAGTTACCTTGTTTGATCCAAGATGTTTTTCTTCAGTCTTGTTGGTAAGAAATGAGAATTTTCACTGGAGGTGATTAATACTGCTGCATCACCACCCTGACTAACATGGCTTATATTTTTTTTTACATTTTAAAACAGGTTTTATCAAGATAGCTTGCTTAGTTATTAAGTTATTGCAGGATCCATTTTTTGCCATATTTTCACTATTTCCGTTAACATAGCAACCGCACTTTTTGTCAAAGAACAAAGATAAAATGATGTGCATAATCTACACATTGCCATCTAGTCATATACCAAGTCTCATCAAATTAGCTTCCTTACTTATTAACTTATCGCAGGATCGAATATTTTTTGCCATATTTTCACTATTTCCGTAACCATAGCAACAACAATTTTAGTCTAAAAACAAAAATAAAATGATGTGCATAATCTACACATTGCCATAAAGTCATATACCAAGTCTCAAGCTTGCCATCTAGTCATATTCCAACTTTCATCAAAAACGCTTGCTTAGTTATTAAGTTATCGCGGGATCCAGATTTGAGCGGACAGACGGACGGACGGACGGACAGACGGACGGAGGGCAAACCTATAGTCCCCTCCGGTGTGAACACCGGTAGGGGACTAATAATACATGTATAACAGAACACTTTAAGGCAATCTATTAAGCATAAGAGGTTTTCAATGAGTGCAATGGCAGAGTTTATCATAAGAATCATATATAAACAAAAAGAAAAGAAGTACAGCCCCCCCCTTTTTTTTATAGTGAATTATATATTTTAAGTACTTCCTTTAAAACATTGAACGTGGTAATCTTTTTAAACATCAACGCTCTTTTTTTATATATCAATAAAATTGATAATTTTGAACACTCTTCCTCACAATTTGGACCAGTGTAAAACTTATCACATGGTATATTACTGCCATAGATCAATACTATGTAGCATGGGCTATTAATGTTTCATTTAGATAATTCATAATATTATAAGATCACAGGATTTTAGGCCAATATAGAAAGAAGTTTTTGGTGACAATGAAAAAAGATCAAATTTCAAAAATCTACGGTAAAAGATATTTTTTGCGATGCAAAAATTGTGTGTTGCAATTCATTTGTTTAGCTACCACAATGTTTTTCCATTACCATTACTTTTACTTCAGAGTCATCAAATACAAACTACAGAATAGAACACAAGTTTATACAAATTGAGGATAATCAGATGTTTCAGTGTAAGATCAATGTATATTTAATTGAGTGAACAACAAAAGCTATATCTTCACAAACGGCAGCACCATGAGTAAAAATATAGTTTTGATGTTAACAAAATGAAATATCAATTGATCTTACTCAAACAACAAACAATTTTTCTAATTATTTATTGAAAACATATAGGACAAGATGTGACCACATTGGGGCAAATTTTCTTAATGCACATCATTTTGCATGTTATAGCAATGCAATGTCATGACGTCATTTGCTTATTAGGCTCTGCTTAGTCAAAGTAACATAAGGGTAAAAGGAACAAAAGCAGGGTACAATTTTTTGTAATTTCACTGGTTAAGCAGAGAATTTATTATAGGGATGAGTGTCCTTTTCACTGCGTTTATTGGGGTATAAAGTGCAATTGCCTTAGCACATGGCAAAAAAATGCCCGTAGGGCGTTATGTTTAAGCCATGTGCTATGGCAATTGCACTTTATACCCCAATAAACGCAATGAAAAAGACACTCATATAATTGCAATCCTCTTGATCAAAGAAACTATTAAAATACTCGTCCAAACATTTAAGCTACAAGTATACTTTCTGCATGTATAGATTACACAATCTATTTTTAGATTGTTTTGTCTTTTTATATTGCTATCGAAGTGAAATGTCATAAAGTAAAACAAATGATACACCAATAAACGACAACTTTGAAATTCGTAGAGGTAAAAATGACAAATCTTGTTTCTACCAAGTAAGTATGATATTTTTTAAACGAAAACGGGTTGGTCCGTCTTAGTTGAGAGGGTTGCTTGATGGTCTTCATTGACTCGCTGTTTTCTAAACTTTACGTCAGCTCAGAATCAGAACTACATGCTTGTAATTGTAAATTCTTTCGAAAATATCTTAATTTATAATAGCAAAGTTGCATTGATGATCGCAAACTATGTTAATTCAAATTCCTACACCACAGGAGTTGCAGATCGAAGGCCGGGGGTTTCCCGAAAGACCTATTGCATTTCATACAGAAACAAGAGCTGTCACTGTAAGATGACAATGCCCCCAACACCGCTTTGATTTTAAATTATGGCCAATCTATGTTGAAGGTCAAGGTCATCCAGGGGTCAAGGTCACCAAAGTATGTGCCTACAGAAAGGTAATGTACCAAGGAATGTTGTGGTAAAGTATGATGCGAATATGTTAAGTAATAAGGAAGTTATGGCCAATGTTAAAGTTTTTGGACGGAATGACGGACGGACGGACGGACGGACAGAGGGACAGACGGACGGACGGACGGACAAGTCAAATTTATGATGCCTCCCTATCGGGGGCATAATAAAGTGCATTGGATTTCCCCATGTGACGCCATTTAAACCAATCGGAATTCTTTAAATTTTTTTATTGTAATTATCAAATGATAATCTATCAATATTTCTGGATTATCTGCCGAAAAACATTAGAAAAAGGGAATTCTCACCTGAGGTACAATTTGAGGAGGAGGTACAGTGGGTCTGGCTGGAAACCCCTGAAGGGCCCCAGCGCCCCATGGTATCCCTGACACAGGGACCTGTGGAATTCCAGGTGGAGGGATCGTCTGAACCCCCGGGACTGTTGGTGGTGGTGTATTGAACAACCTGATCTGTGGGGCCACAGCTATTGGTGGAGGAGGTAGTGACACTTGTGGACCAAGTATTGGGCCAACATTGGGAGGCCTGTAAAAAAAAAGATATGTGACCCATGAAACAAAAAGAGACCATCTGGATAATACATTAAGTGTTGACCCTAGTCAGACTGAGCAGGCTGGCTAGAGTAAACACTTTTTTGCTCTTTGCTCATTTTCTAAATCTAGAATTATCATTCTATGTATCTGTGTAAGAATTTTTGAAATGAAACCTCTGATTTATCTTTACTGGAAATGATTGCTCTTTTTTCAAATATTGATTTTTAAGGAGTTCCCAGATGGTCTCCTTTAGTGTGATCGGTCACATATATAAGTCATTGATTTATTCAAGAATTAGCCAAACACTATTGTATGTGCCTATATATCAATAGCTACTTCTAACAGTTTTGTGCTGACCTCTTACTTTACTCATCCTTTCAGGATGAGAGTAAGGTGCAAACTGTTTG
This sequence comes from Fragum whitleyi, assembly GCA_948146395.1. Taxonomy (NCBI): domain Eukaryota; kingdom Metazoa; phylum Mollusca; class Bivalvia; order Cardiida; family Cardiidae; genus Fragum; species Fragum whitleyi. The sequence continues at coordinate 71,769,668 of OX411543.1, read as the reverse complement.
CCACTTACACCCCACCTGGCATGTAAGTGTGCACAGGGCTGAGTAATCAATTTTCAACAATAAACTGATTTCCATGTTTAACCTAAATCATCTTGAATTTGAGCCTGTGCGTGACATTTCAAACAATTTCATATCAGAGCATCTGGCCAGCCTGTGCAGTCGCACAGTCTGACCTGAGTCTTTGCTATGCACTCTGTAGCTAGATAAGATCTTAAACCCTCTTCAGGCATACAGTTTGTATTCTAATTGCATTGGGTGGTTGTCAAAGCTGCATAGTGTATGTCCATCCCACACATACGAAATTGTTTGGAATGTCACGCACAGGCTCATTGACAAACCTTTATCAAGATTTACCCTCTACCACACAGCCATACATTTAAACATCAAGAACCAAGATGATGACATTGTGGAAAAATAAAGAAATTGCCTAGAACAAGCAGTTTCTTCACTCTTTACTAAATCTTCTACCCAAAGAGCTTATTTTTTAAATCACTTAAGATATCATCAACATAGAATTTTCCTCTACAAGTAAGCATCTTCCAATAAGAATCATTATAAAAGATCATTGTCTGATTATTGTCTGAGTATTAGCAAATGATTCTAGGGCAAAATCCCTTTTGGACAACATCCCCTTCACTGATTTGTGACAGGGTGGTCAAAATCCCCTAGGTCATTTTGTATGGGCGGACATAAGCCCCTCAATTTCTTTTACTAGCTGGTCAAAATCCCTCTCATCATTTTAGTGTAGAGTGTTTATTCTAAGCTTTCCAAAACGTGGGGATTTCAGTGCGAAATCTAGATGATTAATTAATGTTTGGTATTTATCAGTATTTTTTGCTCTTTGTATAGAGGAAAAAATCCCCCTCCAATTTTAAAACTTATGGGGATGATCTTTGAAAAATGGGGGGGAATTCCCAAATCCCCCTGCCTAGAATAAACACTGGGTGTATATAAAATGGTTATTAAATAAAATCCCCTTGTCAATCTTTCTATAGCTCCAAATGGGTATTTATTAGGATAAACATGGTATTCCACATCTATGGTAATTTTCTCGATTTCAAAACTTACCTTGGACTGTTGAATGAGAGATGTGGATCAGGACTAGAATGGCGAGGACCAAACACCTGGCCTTGAACGCTGCTTACCACTGGGCTCACTGAAACTTGGATCTGTAAAAATACAAATAGTCTTTGTTAAATTCGAAGGGCCCGTTTTACTAACCTTTTTATGAAAAAATTAATGGCAAGTCAGAATCACAAATAATACCTAGTGTTTTCATTCATAGTTAGATTCTGCCTTGCAATATCTCATTGGAATCGTCTCCAATGAGATATTGCACAGCAAAATTCCATATTTAGTTACTACTGTAGAAGCAACTTAAATTTTTAACTTACTCAAAAAATGATCAAAGATGTATAGGAACAGGCCCAAATCCCCCATCCACTGCTATTTATCAGAAACAGTTGTTTGATACAATACTGTGATCAACAGTAAGGGGTTAGCCTAAATTCAGTTTGGTTACCAACAAGATACATGATATCCAAGGTAACCAACAGCACACCTAATTCCAATTTGATAATCAACTGCAAACCTAAATTCAATGTGAAGTTAAAATTTCAACATATTTGACCTTGAAAAAAAATTAAAATATGACCTTGGCCTTCACTGATGAAGTTGGTACTAACAGAACGGTCTTTTCACAAGCAATTTACATGCAAAATATGAATATGAATACTCTACCACTAACCAATCAAAATTTATGATAAAATGTAAAAGTTTTTGTGGGTCAAACAGTCAAAAAAAACAAAAAACATTATGCCCCTGAAGTTTCAACAAACAAGAGGCCCAAGAGGGCCTGTATCGCTCCACTGGCTTAAAAATCTCAAGATTTGAAAGAGAGATATTGAAAATAGAAGGTAATGAAAGTCACCAGCATTCAGAAGGAATTCCGACTTTTATGAAAATGACTTATGAAAAAATGAACTTATTAAACTAATATGTAAAATTACAAGGAAAAAACTATTGAGGTATCACTTTAAAACAAGAAGAACAGAATGGCCATAAACTGCTCACCTGAATTTTATTGATCCAGTGGATCTCACTGAATCATAATTTCATGAACAATATTTGAAGAGAGTTATCCAAGGAACATTCTAGTACAGTCTCATTGAAATTGATCCAAAGGCTCAAGAGGAGATATTGTTCCAAGATTTTGGGGTCAAAATAAGCCCTGCCCTGCCCCGCCCTTATTTGGGGGTCAATCCAAATTTCTTGAATAACTTTAGAAGAGGGTCACCTAAGGAACATTCTGGTAAAGTTTCATTCAAATACGCCCAATGGTTCAGGAGGAGATGTCATTCAAAGATTTTGGGGTCAAAAAAAGACCCTCCCAGCCACGCCCATATTTGAAGGTCAATCTAAATTTCTTGAACAACTTTAAAAGAGGGTCACCAAAGGAACATTCTGGCCAAGTTTCGTCAAAATCCACCCATTGGTTTAGGAGGAGAAGATGTTTGAAGAAAAGTTTACACACGGACGCACGGACGGACGCACCACGGACACCCCGCCATGACAATAGCTCGCTGGCCTTCGGCCAGTGGAGCTAATAAAGTCAACATTGAGACCCTGAGACGCTCTACTGATTATCAAATTTTTTCTAGAGCTAATGATATCAGTCTAAAATTTAAGGGATTGACTTGTTTTTAAAGATTCCAAAGATATTTGTTGACTATATCACAAACACAAGATTGCATGCACTAAGTGATTCTGATGTTTTCTGATAGTTTGACCCAATTTTCAAAATTTATGATAACTATGACCCCACAAACATCCCATGAAATTTTAAAGAGAATCTATCAGTATTTGTGGACTTTAATGAGTAATCAAGATTGCACTAAATGAAATTCTGTTATGATAATGTCCCTTTTCCTGAGTTTTCTGAGAGATTGTTCCCATTTTAAAAAGTGATGACAAGTATATGTCCCTACAATGATCCTGTGAAAGTGTCACGAGAATCAGATAATTAATATTTGTGGACTTGATCTTATAAGCAAGACCCATTTTCCTGTTTTCTGATAGACCAGCCTGATTCCTCATTTGATCACCTATACTACTTCCTTGTAAAATACATTCTTACAAGGCCTTTACTCCATAATGAAACTTAATTGTTTATTTATATTGCGTGTCTTTGCCAGAAAGCCTGGAATTGCTGAGTTTTCAGATTATTGAAACAAAGCAAAAACTAGAAAGCCATGAATGGCTTGAGTCGCTCCACAGGCTTGAAATTCTTCTAACAGCAAATAAATTTTGGGTTCTACTGATGTTGAAAATGATTTTCGAAGTTTGAACTATATAACAGATAGAGAAATGAACTTCGCTCATACCAAAAATCTGATTGACATAGTTTCCACTATTTAACTTATATAGAAATGACCTCCACCCATAAAATGCATATTTTTCATCCAATCAAAATAATTTTTGGTCACTATAGAATCATTCCAGTGAAATTTGGTTGATATCCAAAAATTAGATTCTGAGAAAATGATTTTCAAATTTTCCACTATATAACATATAGAGAAATGACCTCTGCCCATAAAATGCATATTTTTCATCTGATCACAATGATTTTGTGTTGACTGATAAAGGGTCACCCAAGGATCATTTATGTAAAATTTGGTTGATATCTATCATTTAGTATCTGAGAAAATAATTTTCAAAGTTTCCACTATATAACATATAGAGAAATGACCTCCGCCCATAAAATACATATTTTTCATTTGATCGCAATAATTTTAAGTAGACTGATAAAGGGTCACCCAAGGATCATTTATGTAAAATTTGGTTGATATCTATCATTTAGTATCTGAGAAAATAATTTTCAAAGTTTCCACTATATAACATATAGAGAAATGACCTCCGCCAATAAAATGCAAATTTTTCATTTGATCACAATAATTTTTTGTAGACTGATAAAAGGTCACCAAAGGATCAGTCATGTAAAATTTAATTGGTATCCATCAATTAGAATCTGAGAAAACTCACTTTTTACCATATTTGGAAATTAGCCACGCCCATTAAATCCATGTTTTTCATTGGATCAAAATTTCTTGAACAACTTTGAAAGAGGGTCACCCAAGGATCATTCCTGTGAAGTTTGGTTGAAATCCATCTAGTAGTTTCTGAGGAGAAGATTTTTAAAGAAAAAGTTTATGACCGGACGCACGGACGGACGGACGCACGACGGACACAACGCCATGACAATAGCCCCAGTGGCTTTCAGCCAGTGGAGCTAATAACAAATCATGAATTTGTCCTTGTTCATTGAAATTTATAATAAGACCTGCCTGACTTAAGGCATACCATTTCATCATGTCTTGATTTAAGTTTCAACCCTTGACTTTTTTAAAATCAGTCCAAGCCAATTTTGACAATTTCACGCTGTTGCACATGTATGTTAATTATGGACCACCTTCCAGTAGTAATGGAGTTAATAGAAGTTAATTTGTTTCACATTAGATCATAATATAAATTTTAGTAACTGAAGTATATCTGAAAACTTACTCCACATAGCTTGAGAGTCTACTATTTGACATCAACATACCTGACAGACTGAGCTACATTTATAATTGTATTTGCATTTAGTCAAAAGGCCTGTCTTATTAAGAATTACAAACACTCTTTTGTCTTTATTGAAAATTGGAATATCATATGATGTATTAAATAATGTTAATTTTTCATCAACAAAAGTATGTATCATATCCATTAAACTGACCAATACAGATCCGTAGTAAACAAAAATAACGAATGGTTGTGTTCTATTTTCATCACTTTTTCAGAGGTTGATTACCAGAATATTCACCATCTATCAACATCAATACTTGCATGGCCCTTAACCAACTGAACTAGCCAGGCACCTGGTCATGCTTCTACCTACTGTCTATCACTTTACTCCTCCCCCTTTTAACCAATAGGAGCCAGTCCTGTACCACTCCCAAATGGCCAAACCCAGCGTTCTCTATTTACTTCTGACACCATTTAAGTGAATTTCGGATTGAAAAGAAGTGCTTGACATAGGATTCAAACCTGCAACCCCCAGAACACTAGCACTACAAACAGAGCTAGCCAAGCACCTGGTCATGAGTCCTCTCACTGTTCATCACTACAAAACAAACCCCCTTTTGTATGATTATACCATATTGCAGAAATCAAGAATCTGCCTCTGGCAGTCCTATAGTAATTGCTAAAGTTTAAAATTGCGATACAAACGAAGGCGTGCATGCTAGTTACAAGAAGTTATTCTCTATCCGAAATATTTCGTATGTCCGAATAATGATCAATTGCTTTGAGTACATTATATTTTAAAGTCATTCAGAAATCGACTTACCAAATTAGTATTTGTTGCTGGAAACATTCTTTTCAAATTGAAACTATTAGAAAATACGCGTCTTAATGATATTACAAAATAACAAATTAAATTGTGAGAAACATTTCTTTTCTTCTTTTTTTCTGCGATTGTTGTTGTTGTTGTTATATGGACGAGGCTAAAACGACGTAGAAATCGTCTCTGAAAAAGGGGGCGTTTTTTATTTATTTATTTATTTATTTATTTATTTATTTATTTATTTATTTTTGTAAGCCGCCAACGGAAATCTTACTTTGTTTTTCATTGAGATTTGTAACGCTTGTAATTTATATCGCAAGACTTGCGCAACTAGCGACCGGCATTAGCCGGCATTAGTCAAACCGCCGGCATTGCAGATAATTTTTTCATGATCAGAGTCGGATCGAGTGTCTCCATTCAGTCGTAGAAATACTGTTTGCGGACAGACATTTTCGTATTTCCTCCGCAGAACTTTAAACATTCTGATTTGCAAACTATTACTTTGTTAATGAATACGTGCACCGTGATAGGTCTGTATACCATCTCACAATTCAGCGGTGGACGGTTTTGCAGAAGAATGCTAAACCCCGTTACTGATGATCGTAAGACGGAGTAAGTCTACATACGCACAAAGGTATACATGTACACTGGAACTTTCATGTTTATATGCACAAGTTGTTAATATGTGCGTAAGCAGAAAAATCTACACATCCTTTAAAACAATATCGTGCGTACCCACGCAAAATTACAACTTTTGGAATCTTGAATTAAATTTAAAAAAATAAGAAATCATGACACACGCATGCGAACATTTTCCAAATGCATGTGACAAGATTTCGAAACGGTAGGTAGATAGTTCGAATTGTGATGAAATATTAGCTCACCAATGACTCAATCAACTAGTAAGCCGCTAATTCAAAGGAAAAAATGAAATCGGCATCGAAAGTAATGATAATTGCAATTTGTTTGTAGGGGCATTTCCTTATAGAAGGGCCTAACATTATCGTTATTATCTCTTTGAAATAAATCACTTGCATCTTTTCCCCCTTTTTATTGGTACCCTATAAAGAACCCGATCCCGATGCCAAAAGGTGACATTTTTTCCCGAAATCATAAAAAAGAAAAAAAAATCCTAATTTACCAAAGTCACGGAAAGTTTTTAGTTAAAATTAAGAATCAAACATGATTTTGCTTAGTTTACATTTAACCTGAAAGTCTTAAAGGGCAAAACGAACGTTACTCTGATAGAAAAAATATAAACATAATTTTAGCTTTTATCCAAAATTATCAAATTATTATTATTATTATTACTTAAAATAAACTGCGTTTTTTCCAAATATGCGTTTAGTCCCGTCCCAAAGCGGGAAAAACACTGTTAAAGTTTTGAAAGTTCTAAATCAGGATAATTAGATAGCGAATTGAGAGCTACCCCCATTTGATGTACGTACAGTTCTATGCCGGTTCAGAGATGCTATGTTAATAGTTTTGTAGAGAACATGTGTGTGGCACTTCCAAAATTTCCATAAGTGCATTACGTTCAGATTCTGATTAGTCTCAATATATAACTTCAGACTAACCGAATACAGTTAAAATTGTGAAATTTACAATATGAATGATTTTTTTAAAATGAAATTGAATGAGTGTGATGGTCAAGTTTTTAATGATTTCAAGGGAGGTAAAACATTTAGATAATTTCGTCCAATAAGCATCGACTTTCCCCCCCCCCCTTAAAAAAACATCTTTTCTGTTTTTTTTTTTTTTTTTTTATCTTTACGGACCAATCAGCCGCCTAGAAAACAACTCAAACCAATAAAACCATGCAATTATTTGATGGATTTGAATAAAATGTTGATCATTTTGAACATTGAAAGTCGTTTACTAATTATATCGGAGCATTTATGGCCTGGTTTAGCAGTCCATTGGAAACAACCCTGTATCCTGGAAAATGCCTAGGAAAAAGATAACCGAGTCAAAAACCGAACAACGTGTGTACTACGTAGCTTTATTGTGCTCATGCGCGCGCAAAAGTAGGTCTAGTATACGTCATCAACTTTTGTGCGACACGAAGTGCTTCGTGTGTTCAACGCAGTGCTTGCATATCACTATGCTTTGCTAAAATCAAAGTACTGACAGAACTGTAGGCGAGGGAGCTGAATAGACGAAAAAACACACGAGGTCAATTTTCTGGAATATAACCTTGATTATTTACCTTGTCCTTATCATGTATGCCAGATATTTTCTAACTTATCACTGCCAAAATCAAAGCATTGTTAAAGATATATAGCTTTTATATATGATCTTGACGGATGACCTTGCCAAAAGGAAAAAGAAAAAAAATGCTGCTAACTAACACTTTCTCCTTTCTCTCTAATTTTATCTACCCTTTCTTCTACAAATTTCACTAATTTACCCACATATTGTATGTAATCTGCAACCCTTTACAATTTGAACCTGTCTAAATATGTGTTGTCTTGTAATGGATTAATCTAAATTAAAAAAAAAAAATCAAAGCCTTGTCCCATCCTTAAACCTTTAAACAGACGACAAATTTTTAGATTTGGCCAACTTGGAACAGGCTGCAGACAATAAATCAACATGAGTGTAATTTGATAAATACATCTAGGGTAGAAATAAAAAAATAATAGGACATGAGTATGGGTGGACCATATTGTCGGAAAGGGGGAAATTGACCCTATCAATTTCTTATGTTTAACATTGAAAATCGTTTACTTATTATATCGGAGTATTTGTGGCCTGGTTTAGCAGGCCATTGGAAACAACCCTGTATCCTGGAAATTGCCTAGGAAAAAGATAATCGAGTCAAAAACCGAACAACGTGTGTACTACGTAGCTTTATTGTGCTCATGCGCGAGCAAAAATAGGTCTAGTATACGTCATCAACTTTTGTGCGACACGAAGTGCTTCGTGTGTTCAACACAGTGCTTGCATATCACTATGCTGTGCTAAAATCAAAGTACCGACAGTACTGAAGGCGAGGGAGCTGAATAGACGAAAAAACACATGAGGTCAATTGTCTGGAATATAACCTTGATTATTCACCTTGTCCTTATCATGTTTACCAGATATTTTCTTACTTGTCACTGCCAAAATCACTGCATTGTTAAAGATATATAGCTTTTACATGTGATCTTGACGGATGACCTTGTCAATAGAAAAAAGAAAACAAGAGGACCATGATGGTCCTATATCGCTCACCCGAGTAAGTAAACTCATAACTTGTCAACAATGTTATAAATACCAGAAATTGTCTGATTTAGGGTGAACTTAAAAGAAACAGACTTTAATTTCCTCCTACTGCAATTTGATTTTCTTTTTAATTGCAAACAAAGTTATTGATGGAATTGAATTCAAGTTTAGTAGACCTAAACCTTAAGAATATCCCTGCCATGTTTAAGATATGCCAAATAGTTAAGGCGAAGATTAACCTTCTCTGATATTTTTTGCAATATTTTGACATTTCCAATACCATGTAAACCAGGGATTTTAATTGAAAAAACTTATTTTTACAATTTTGGTAGAGCTTCACCCAAAGAACATCCCTACCATGTTTCAGCTAATTAGCCCAGTGGTTAAGGAAGACAAGAAGTTTTTCTAAGATTTTCAGCAATTTTCCTCCATTTTTCAACCTTTCCGTTACCATGGAAACCAGAGTTTTCGATGAAAATAAATTCTTTTAACAACTATTGAGGAACTTCACGGAAGAAACATCCCTGCCAAGTTTCAGCTTGATTGGACTTGTGGTTTAGGAGGAGAATATTTTTTTCTAAGATTTTCAGCCATATTCGGCCATTTTTCAACCTTTTCATTACCATGGAAACCAGAGTTTTTGACGAAATTAAATTCTTTTAACAACTTTTGAAGAGCTTCACCCAAGAAACATTCTTGCCAAGTTTCAGCTTGATTTGCCTTGTGGTTTAGGAGGAGAAATATTTTTTCTAAGATTTTCAGCCATTTTCGGCTAATTTTCAACCTTTCCGTTACCATTGAAACCAGAGTTTTTGATAAAATTAAATTCTTTTAACAACTTTTGAAGATCTCCACCCAAGAAACATTCTTGCCAAGTTTCAGCTTGATTGGCCATGTTGTTTAGGAGGAGAAGAATTTTTTCTAAGATTTTCAGCCATTTTCGGCCATTTTTCAACCTTTCCTTTACCATGGAAACCAGAGTTTTTGATGAAATTGAATTCTTTTAACAACTTTTGAAGAGCTTCACCCAAGGGATATCTCTGCCAAGTTTCAGCTTTATTGGCCTTGTTTTTTAGGAGGTGAAATATTTTTTCTAAGATTTGCAGCCATTTTTCAACCTTTCCGTTACCTTGGAAACCAGAGTTTTCAATAAAATTAATTTTTTTAAACAACTTTTGAAGTGCTTCACCCAAGGAATATCTCTGCCAAGTTTCAGCTTTATTGGCCTAGTGGTTTAGGAGGAGAAGAATTTTTTCTCAGATTTTTGCGATTTTCAGCCTTTCTGTTGCCATGGCAACCAGAGTTATTTATAGAATTCAATTCTTTTAACAACTTTTAAGGAACTTCACCCAAGCAACATCCCTGCCAAGTTTCAGCTTGATTGGCCCAGTGGTTTAGGAGGAGAAGATGTTTAAAGAAATTGTTGACGGACGGACAGACAGATTGACGGACGATGGACGGACGACAGACGGTGAGTGATCACAATAGCTCACCTTGAGCACTTTGTGCTCAGGTTATGTACTAATGCTGCTAACTTACACTTTCTCCTTTCTCTCTAATTTTATCTACCCTTTAGGCAACAATTAACTTATTTACCCTTGTACGTAATCTGCAACCCTTCACAATTTGAACCTGTCTAAACATTTGTCTTGTAATGGATTAATCTAAATTAAAACTAGAAAGCCATGAATGGCTTGTGTCGCTCCACAGGCTTGAATTTCTTGTAATAGCAAATCTAAGTTTTGACTAGATTTTTAGATATTTTGGGTTCTACTGATGTTGAAATGGTTTTCAATGTTTCCACTAGTATAACATATAGAGAAATGACCTCCGTCCATAAAAGACATATTCTTCATCAAATCACAATAATTTTTGGCTGCATGATTAAAGATCATCCAAGGGTCATACTAATGAAGTTTGATTGATATCCATCCGTTACATTCTGAGAAAATGATTTTCAAAGTTTCCACTATATAACATATAGGGAAATGACCTCCGTCCATAAAATACATATTTTTCATCCGATCACAATAATTTCTGGTAGACTGATAAAAAGTCATCCTAGGATCATTCATGTAAAATTTGGGTGATATCTATCTTTTAGATTCTGAGAAAATGATTTTCAAAGTTTCCACTATATAACATATAGAGAAATGACCTCCGCCCATACAAAAAATATTTTTCATCTGATCACAATAATTCTTAGTAGACTGATAAAGGGTCACCCAAGGATCATTCATGTAAAATTTGGTTGATATCTATCGGTTAGATTCTGAGAAAATGACTTTCAAAGTTTCCACTATATTACATATAGAGAAATGACCTCCGCCCATAAAATACATATTTTTCATCTGATCACAATAATTTTTGGTAGACTGATAAAAGGTCATCCAAGGATCATTTGTGTAAAATTTTATTGGTATCCATCAATTAGAACCTGAGAAAAGTCACTTTTTACCATATTTGGAAATTAGCCACGCCCATTAAATCCATGTTTTTCATTGGATCAAAATTTCTAGAACAACTTTGAAAGAGGGTCACCCAAGGATCATTCCTGTGAAGTTTGGTTGAAATCCATCCAGTTGTTTCTGAGAAGAAGATTTTTAAAGAAAAAGTTTACGACCGCACGCAAGGACGGACGCACGACGGACACAACGCCATGACAATAGCCCCAGTGGCTTTCAGCCAGTGGAGCTAAAAAATCAAAGCCTTGTCCCATCCTTAAACCTTTAAACAGATAACAAAATTTTAGATTTGGCCAACTTGGAACAGGCTGCAGACAATAAATCAACATGAGTGTAATTTGATAAATACATCTAGGGTAGAAATGAAACTAGAAAGCCATGAATGGCTTTAGTCGCACAGGCTTGATATTCTTGTAAATTAAAGCAAATCAAAGTTTTGACTAGATCTTTAAATATTTTGAGTTCTACTGATGTTGAAAATGATTTTCAAAGTTTCAACTATTTAACATATATAGAGAAATGACCTCCACCCATAATGGACATATTTTTCATCCAATCAAAATAATTTTTGGCTGCATGTTAATGGGTCACCAAAAGATCATACCAAAAATGTTTGATTGATATCCATCAGTTTCAATCTGATTTTCAAAGTTTCCACTGTATCACTTTTTGAAAAATGACCTCCGCCCATAATATACATATTTTTCATCCAATCACAATAATTTTAGGCAGACTGATAAAGGGTCACTCAAGGATCACTCAAGTGAAATTTGGATGATATCTGTCAATTAGATTCTGAGAAAATGATTTTCAAAGTTTCCACTATATAACATATAGAGAAATGACCTCCGCCCATAAATTGCATATTTTTCATCCAATCACAACAATTTTAGGAAGACTGATAAAGGGTCACTCAAGGATCACTCAAGTGAAATTTGGATGATATCTGTCCATTAGATTCTAAGAAAATGATTTTCAAAGTTTCCAATATATGACATATAGAGAAATGACCTCTGCCCATAAAATGCACATTTTTCATCCGATCACAATAATTTCTTGTTGACCAATAAAGGGTCACCCAAGGATCATTCATGTAAAATTTCATTGTTATCCATCAATTAGAATCTGAAAAAACTCTCTTTTTACCATATTTGGAAATTAGCCACGCCCATTAAATCCATGTTTTTCATTGGATCAAAATTTCTTGAACAACTTTGAAAGAGGGTCACCCAAGGATCATTCCTGTGAAGTCTGGTTGAAATACATCCAGTAGTTTCTCAGGAGAAGATTTTTGAAGAAAAAGTTTACGACCGGACGCACAGACACACGACAGACACAACGCCATGACAATAGCCCCAATGGCTTTCAGCCAGTGGCGCTAAAAATAATAGGTCATGAGTATAGGGTGGACCATATTGTCAGAAAGGGAAAAATTGACCCTATCAATTTCTTATGTTCTCACAGTAAAATACAACTTCTTTATGAAGTTCAATTCAATGTAAACGAAAGAGCTGACAAGCTTGTGCCCCTAGATTGTTTGACAGAATAATCGAATGGATAAATTGACTGACTTGTAGCAAACCAATCAACTCAACTAAATTCATAACAAGAGGACCATGTTGGTCCTATATCGCTCACCTGAGTAAGTCACTCAAACTTGCCAACCATGTTATGAATTCCAGAATTTGTTTGATGTACATTTAGGGTGGTTAAATTTCATCCTACTGCAATTTGATTTTTTTTTTAATTTTGCAACTTTAGTAGACCTTCATGTTAAGAACATCCCTGCTAAGTTTGAAATTGATTGGACTCATGGTTAAGGAGGAAAAGAATTAGTTCTAAGATCTTTGGCAATTTATGCCATTTTTCGGCCTTTCCATTACCATGGAAACAAGAGTTATTGAAGAAATGAAATCCTTTTAACAACTTTTGAAGAGCTTCACCCAAGGTTCATCCCTGCCAAGTTTCAGCTTGATTTTCCTAGTGGTTTGGGGGGTGAAGACTTTTTTCTAAGATTTTCAGCCATCTTTCACACATTCCGTTACCATGGCAACCAGAATTTTTTATTTAATTAAACTCTTTTAACAACTTTTGAAAAGCTTCACCCAAAGATCGTCCCTGCCAAGTTTCAGCTTGATTGGCCTAGTGGTTTGGGAGGAGAAGACATTTTCTAAGATTTTTGGCCATTTTCGGCCATTTTCCAGACATTCCGTTACCATGAGAAACAAGAGTTTTTGATGAATTTTAATTTTTTTGACAACTTTTGAAGAGCTTCACCCAAGGAACATCCCTGCCAAGTTTCAGCTTGATTGGCCCAGTGGTTTGGGAGGAGAAGATTTTTTCTAAGATTTTCGGTCATTTTGGGCCTATATGTAAACATGGCAACCAGAGATTTTGATGAATTTAAATTCTTTTAACAACTTTTGAAGAGCTTCACCCAAGGAACATCCCTGCCAAGTTTCAGCTTGATTGGCCCAGTGGTTTAGGAGGAGAAGATGTGTTAAGAAATTGTTGACGGACTGACGGTCGGACAACAGACGGACGATGAGTGATCACAATAGCTCACCTTGAGCACTTTGTGCTCAGGTGAGCTAAAAACGTGAGTTGCACCTGTCTGCAAAGCGATATCTGGCGTAGTAATCTTTACTTTGGGAACTAGTTGTTTTGGGCAGACTCAGCGCTATAAAGTAAGCATACCGTTCGAAATTTTTTCTTTGAAGTGAGTTCGGAAAGTGGCTTACAATCCCTATAGGTAAATGGAACCCAAGTCCACAGTTCTCATCCAATTGACTTCAAACTTGCCCAGAATGTTTGTACCATCACAAGGATGGTACCTTTGGAAAATGGGCCCGACCAGTCAAGTGTTACAGTAAAATGAAAATTTATTGATAACATCCTCTACAACAATTTAGAGCCTGCAGTTTTCATGGGATTATCTTCAAACTTGCTCAGAATAATTGTAAAACCACAATGATTGTTCACTTGAAAATGTGTCTGATCGATTGATCGTCACAAGAAAATGGGCTTTATTGAAATTTGATTTAAAGAATTCTCTTCTTCACTATATGCATGGAAGTTAATGTAAAATTTCACTTAGGGTTTCTTCATCATGTGACTGTGTGCATGTTGATGTGGTCTGGTGGTTTTATACTGCGTAATAGAAAAATGAGCCTTAATTTAAACTTCCTATGTAACAAGACTCCTCTTTTATTAATGGATACACTCATGAGAAGCTTTCACAGAATATTTCATTCAAGAGACTAAATGCATTTGTGGTGGTTTAGTTATAAGCAGTGTCACAATAAAAGGGGCCTTTATGTATATCTATTGTTTACACAACTCCTTCATTTATACAAATTTAAACAGAATATTTATCATCGTCTTGCCATGACCACATTTTTCAGCCATTTGATGATATGCCACATCACGGAAAAGGAGCCCGAATGTTAACTATCTTGTTAAGACAATTCCTCTTTTATGAATAGATTTGTTTAAAACTCTCATAGAATGTTCCTTATCAAGTGACCATGTGCATTTCATGGAGGTTTGGTGATAATACACTGAGTCATGGAAAAGGGGGCGTTGGTCATATTTATTTTTTATACAACTTCTCCCTCATTTATGCATGGATCGTCAATAAAATTACCCAAAAAATTGCTCATGTGACCATGGCCACTTTTTTGTCATTAGGCGCAATTATGCAAAGTCATGGGAAAAGGAGCTTTTAAGAAAATTTTAATGATATCACAACTCCTTTTTCATTTTTTGATATATTTTCATGAAACTTTTTTTCTTGTTAAATCTTAACCCTTTCATGTTTTACAAAAATTTGGACCTGTCCAAATTCAAAGGTTTTGCAGACGAAAATTTAAAGTGGATTTAATTTGAAAATAACCATTCAGTAGGGTAGAAAATAGTGTGGAAAAAGAAGAAATTGCTTGTCAGAAGCAATTTCTTCTTTTTTCACACTGTTTTCTCAATCATAAAATCACAGGCACAAAAAAAGCAGGGATTAAACTGCAAAGAGTTAAATAGCTCTATCAAGTCATATGCTTTTCAGAGTCAGTAGATTGGTCTCTGAATAAATAAATGAGTGAGTAATTGAGTCTTACTGTTGAATCCCAGGGGTCCCTTTCTGTTTGTGCATTACAAAAACCAGGATGTTCTTTTTTCTTCTATTACCTAATTATGATAATTTTTCGAATGCCATTAACATCATTAGGCCTCAGATGGGGGTTTGTTTGTACCCCCTTTGGATCTACCACTGCTTAATTAAACAAGGAACCATCTAAGCCCTGTGGGAAGCCTCAAGTGTGGGTACAGATAAGTCAAATATTACCAGTAGCTTCTATCTGTTTGGACTGATCAGCAAAATTTGATGGAACCTAGTGGACTTCCAAGTTGAGCACTAACTTCTTTTCTACAATAGTTTCTCCTCCATAAGATAAGTTTATTCTCAAAATATACAATTGGCATAAAGTTAAGCATATAACCATTGAAAATAACAATGAAATGATTTGGACTGAAAAAATAAGACCAATCATATGAGGCTAAACTTAGTTGCACTTTTCTTAGACCTGCTATTTAGCCATTTTTTGAGAGCATTTGATGACACCTTCAATAAAACATGCACCAAATAAGTGTATCTAAAAGACGGCCTCTAGTTTCAAAATCAATAGCAAAAAATATCTGAAGCTAAAGTTTGTCAGAAATCATCAAGGTACACCACATTAGTGGTATTGTTAAAATTTGTGCGATTTGGCAAACTTTTAACTTAGTTTCCATTGTTTCTTTAAACTTTTGGTCAATATTGCCAATGGCATCCTCTGTCTTTAGTTTAATGCAGAAAAATTCTTATAGGTCTTATACCTTGTAGAAATTCAGAATTACCATTCCTTTGGTGCAGATTTTTCCAAGATTGATCATGGTCTCAAAAAATTTAAATTTCAGAAAATAAGCTTAACATTTTGCCAGTAGTATATTTGTAGGTATATTGTCCTAAATTTGCCTGCAACATCTTTTCTATTGAAGAAATCTAGAATTTTTGAAAATAAAGAGAGAAGTAGAAAGAAATATTATCCTGATCTTTTTGTTGCTTAAGGTAGGATTTTATATTCTCTATGGTCTATGAGTCATAGGACTCAAACAATTCTAAATGAGGGAGTCCCCTGTCTTGGATATAGTCTAAGGGATCTTGGACTTCCAAACACCCTCTATTATTGTGTCATGATTTTACCGGTTGTTGACAATTAATGTGATAGGCTAATTTTAGTGATGGGTACATAGATAAAAGAGAGACCCCTTCATTTAGGAGATGAAGAGAATACTCATTGATTTCATAATGGTTTGAAACTTACAAGAGCGCCACCAACGATTGCCTAAACTTGGTTATTGTGTGCTGGACAGTGGATTAAAAATATATATCGAAAAAGGGGCTAAATTTGCACTAAAAGCATCTAGAGTTATCCCTCTTGATAGTATATGTTGCTCTTTGTATTATTTTCTCTCTGTGCCATGTGTGCCAAGTTTCCGCCGTAATAGGGCAGTTGGTAGCGTGTCGGACTGTCAATCTAGAGGTCCCATGTTTGATCCCCAAGGTGGCACTCATCCTTTCTGACTGTCTCCCACCGATGGGTTGACATTTGTAGACCTATGTGGGATAGCAGCTGAAGGCCAGGAAAGGATGTTTGTTTGTTTGTTTAATAGGTTTTACACTGCTTTCAACAATTTCATAATTTTATCGCGGAGAACGGAGCACCTAATAATGGATTCCTGGTATTTCTTTCACCTGTACTACCATTACACCCTTTCCTAGCCTCCGACTGCAATCTCACTTAGGTTTACAATTATATACCAATTGGTGAGAGACAAACAGGAAAGGATGTAATGGTAGTACTGAATGATGTGAGAAATACATGGATTCCACTGTTAGGTGCTCCCGCCGCTGCAATCTAACTGTTGATAAAAGCAACATAAAACCCCAAACAAAAGTAAAGTTTCAAGTGAATGCCTTTAGTTATACCAGAGGTATCTTACAATATAAAAAATTTTGCTTGTTGAAGACGATAGCAACCTAAACGACAACACCTGAAAACAGCAGAGCTTATAATCCTACACAAAGCTACAAACAGACCCACTGACTGATGAACAAGCTGATTCCCTTACTCCTGTATCCCCCACATAGTTTTTTTGGTTTTGTGTGTGTGGGTGTGTGTATGTGTCTGTGTAGGGGGGGGGGGGGATAGGAGACTGTAATAATACATGTACCAGTAATTTGTAGAGGTACATGTACATGGGTATGAAATAAAGCATTTCTATCTCAAAACAAAATATTTATTGCAACATTTAAAACATAGTTAAGTACAAAAGAACAGAGATATACAAATGTAATCTATTTTGTTATATCAAGTATAGTTAAATGACAACTAAGCCATTTGGAAATATTTCAAACAATTTCACATGTGAGTGAAGCCCAGACATTGAGCGGACTGGACAACACTAATGTGTATTAAGGATATTTTATTGCCCCAAGAGACTTTGACCAAGTAACTTTAGTGCACCACTGTTTTAGTAGATATTACTATTCTAAAAATTATGTTGTTTAATTTCAGTAAGATCATTCTATTAAATTTTAACACAATAGGATTATTGAGAAATTCTAAATTACATACATTTTCAATTAAAATTTTGTTTCTAATTTGTAAACAAGCCATGTTTTAAGTGACTATTCTCTTTCACAACAGTTTTTGGTGGGCTGTACCTGGCTGCTTCATTCACACTTAAACTGTATCTACATTGTGCATAGTAAAGACTGTAGTCAGACTATGTGGATGCACAAGCTTGGCAATTGACCTTCTATTGTTTTGAAGTCTGGTACTCTACCAACTGAGCTAATCGAGCTGATAACTACTACCAACTGCACTATTCCATCAACTTTTTATATCACCTGCCATGCATTCAGGATGACAAAACGGTGCAAACTGTTTGCAAATTATACCCTGATTTGCACACAGCTGCAAGTATAAAAAGGGTTATAATCTGATAACAGTAATGCTTAAATAGTCTATCATGGGAGAGGTAGTTAATTCAAATGTTGCAATCTAATGCTAATATAATTTATAATTCCATTGTTCAAAAATCTGATCTATGAATTCTTGGAAATAATTGGTTATTAAAGTGAAAAACATGCTTCTTCAGTGAAAGAAATACCAAGGTTTAAATATTGTCGTTTAAACCACTTGACCTAAATGATCAGTTTTAAGTTTAATTGTCTTCTTTTTTCTCTCTCTTTGACACCTAAAGACTTTTTTCTTACAAAATTACACTTATTGATCTGTTTATTTTGACATAAAACAAAACATTTTAGAGTGCTTTCATAACATTGTAACCACAGCTGCTTTAAGCTGTAGTCACAATAATTTGGCATTGCATTAACAGCTTCATCTAATTTAAACACCTGTTTTATGTAAATTTACAACATTCTGAAATTATTTATACACCTTTGTACAAATTCAATGACTCATAGTGCAGTACAGAGTAAAGAAGGAGGGGAATATATAAAATCAATTTCATTTTTATTGATCAATTAATTTCTATTGTAACTTTAACATCTAATAAACCCTATCCTGCATTGTCCCAGAGTTGTACGTAACTGTGATTTTATACTTACAAAAATATTTTGGAAAAAGAAGTAATTGCTTTTTAAAAGTAATTCCTCATTTTTCCACAATATTTGCCACAACACAGAATTGTTAGATTTTTTAAGTATTATGCAAATTTTCTAGTTGTCTCTTACAATTTGGACTATTCTAAAATTTTGAAAATCAGGAATGGTTAAAGCATTTTTCAGATTTCTGCAAATGGGACCCGTCATGCAAAAAGGGACCATCTGGGTACTTTATTAAGTTGTGATCCTAGTCAGACTGCACGGATTGCGAAGACTAACTAGGGTTGAAAATTTTAGAAAAATGCTTATTTTCTGAATCTTGAATGATCAGTCTACATTCCAGCTGAAGAATTTTGAAATGTTACCTCTGGTCAACCTAATCTGGACCCAATAACTTTTTCAAATATTCATTTTACAGAGTTCCAAGATGGCACCCTATTGTGTGACAGGTCATTAACGTTAACACTCTCCAAATTGTAAATTAACCCTATGATAATCCTCTGTTTCCTGGCTTTGTAACTTCAATCTACAAGTTTATATAATTATTAGCACTTCCAAATTCTTTAGAATCTCAAATGAGGTTTGCTTTTGGCCATGTACCTGGAAAAGAAGAAAAGAAATTACTTTTACCACTTTCATTATACACTCTCTTTTTTGACAATGCATAAAAGTTTTTTATTTCAAGATGTGTTCATGAATGACAAATGCCTTAGAAACTGTTCATTTTTCATAAGTTTGAACATGACAGACAACCTTGACCTTGTTGTATGACCTGGATCTTGGTATCTATGGATACAAATCAATGAAATCTATCATCATGGCAATAATGAGTGTTGTATATTGAGTACGCTTTAAGTAATAACCAATGGTAAAGTTTTCAAACAGATGAACAGACAGACAGACAAATAATGGTAAAACAATATGCGCTCAATCTTATAGATGTGGAGACATGACATGGACAATCTTCTTCCCATTCTTCTTGTCACGCAAGGTATTTTACTTAAACAGTTTTTCTTATCTGAATATGGTCTTCTTTCATTCACAATTCACACAAAGTTTTGTTTACTATCTGTTTACATTAAGACCATTTTCCAACAATGTTTTCTACTAACACAATTTTGGTTTTCTTATTAGATTGTCTGCTTTTATGTAGCTTTCTTTATAAACTATTGTTTACTTTCTCTTTGAACTCAGCCTGTCTGAAAGCTTGCTGAAGATGTATGAGTTTAACAAGCAAAATTTTTTTTCGGTGCTTAAGTCTCATTTCAACTCCCAACTCCTTACATGGAACTGAAGATCTGCTCTTGGCACACAATGCTTTTAGCAGCCACATCACTTAAAATTTAAACTATCAAAGGAACCCATTCATAAACCTGAGTAGAGAGGATAAACCTGTATTAAACTTTTTTGGCTAAGAAATTATCAGAGTTTCAGATTGAGGGGTACAAAATGTATTTTAGATTTCAAATTGAATTATTTCAGCTATACTTCCACAAATCCTATATTGTGGGTAGTCATTGGAATCGTCTGAACAAGACGTTTCAAATGAGTACCGACAAAATAGGATTTCAATGAGAAATAAAGATTTTAGACTGGCAATACACCCTTTTATCTATACCCCTGAATTATTCCCCTGTTTGAGTTTGGATTTAAACCAGGAACTTTCCGATGCCGAAGCCACCATCCTAACAACAAGGCCACAGACTCGAGATAAAAAAGGACTTACTTATCAAGAACTTCCCACACGACCTGTAAACTAGCTCTGTCTAAATGTCTCTTGACTCGGTCCAACTTGACCTTCGTAACATTCCATTTCTTTACATTTGCATCCAATGGCAACTCTGACCACTTGATATGGAAAGCTTTGACTGAAGAAGAAAAGAATAATACTTAACAGGTTTTGACATTAAAATACATATTGCTGTATGATTTGTTTGTTCTAATATTTGCAGGTCTTACCAAGTAATAACAGCCCTCCTAAGAAGCTGTTTCAATTATCAAGTGATGTATCATAATTAAATATAATGGATAGTCATGTAGAAAAGCAAAATATTGGAAGGAAAAGAGTGTGAGAAAGGAAGAAATTGCATGTCACAAGCCATTTCTTGTTTTTCCACAATGTTCTCCTTAGCTCAATTAAAAAATCTGATTATGGGAAACAGCAAATTCATATATACACTTCTGCAAGTTTTAGAAATTAAGTTGAACAATCTGTACAGGCCTAGAGGACTAGTAACATGGCAGTTACTGCAAGTCCTTCCTGAAATTCACAGACCTCGAGCCTGAAGACTAGTGTTAGTGTCAATCCCTGCTTAATACAAGAAGGTAAGGTGTTAGCCCTAATTTAGTCATTTCTCACACTAAAACCTGTATTGTTTGCCAGTCATTTTCTAATGAATTTAAACCATATGGTCTGACAGAATTCAAATTAATCAATAGAAATCTAAGACAATCAATCTAGCAGAAGCTCATCATACAATTTCTCCTTTTCCCACAACATCTCCTATCTTTTATGAATTACTTTTTCTAACCTTTACTCTCTTTTACACACTACCCACTCCTTTGTTTAATGAAATCAATGTTGTAATATGAAAATTCAATTATTCTTATGAAGCAATGTTTTCTATTTTATCTTTCCGAGAGTACTCAGAATTGCGCATGTTAAAATCATTTACTAGTTACAAGATACAGTAACATTTTATTTGGTGTCAATACCATCATCTCTAAATTTCTAATGTTGTTCAGATTAACATAGTAGTGAGCCGCAAAAGCTTGTTACTCAAGCTTTTTCAAGCTGAAGTTACAGGTTTTGACTAAACAGTAGATAAAGGAGACTGGGAGTTCTTACTTCTTGAAAATATTTCTGTTGGATTGCCATCCCAAGGCCAACCCTTGAACTGCCATGCGGGACCTTGTACAAATACAGCTACAACTCTATCCCTGCAAAAGAATTGAAGTATTCAGAATTTGAGGATAACAAGATGTGTTCATAAAAACAAATCCCCCCAAAATGGCATTTTTTCAAACTTTTGACCTTTACAGATGTCCCTGAACTTGTCACATGATCCTGACCTTGGTATCTGCAGATGTGTACCAATGAAATTTATCATCATGTCATATATGATTAGATTTGAAGTAATTCGCTATGTTTAGTTTTTCTTGTTAAGTTTAGCAGACAGACAGTCAAACAGATGGACAATGTTTAAACAATATGCCCTTGTTGTTATCGATGCTGGTTCATCTAAACTTATTTATTGACCTATACACGTCAGCTTTACAATATTATTTAACTATAGTTGTCTACACTTTTTGGAAGTTTAACTCTATACCACGTTATTCCCATCTAAATGAAAACAGAAGGGGCAAGGCACATGCAGTACTTCTTTTCCAATTCACACAAACACAAAAATGTCATATGTATTTTTTTCTTAATTTGCATCAGCCTGGATTTTTTGGAACCTGCTAATAGGTTAACAGATAATAAGTTAAGCCTTGTGATGTTGAACCCTGAATAATCCTGCCTTGGCAGGAGGTAAAGACAAAGATCAGCCTGCACATATGTGCAGTCTGATCTTTGTCCACACCACCTGATTTTCTTGATCAAACCAGATAAGTTTAAACTTGTTTTTTCCAAATGAATATGGACTAAAATGAGTAGATCAAGAGCACATAGATTTAAATGTTGGTTACATGGGATTTCTGTCACATTATGATTCAACAACTATGGTCATACTAGGGCAGGGCCTCTGTTTAAAGGCTTACCAAAAGACCAAAGAAGGGCCCCCAGACACTGATTATCAAAATGAAATTTTTTCCCACTAAACTTAATCCGCTCCTAATTTTTCAATGAAAGTTGAATAAGTCACAAAGTTCATATACCAGTCATCCTGCGTAAGCTTCAGGGCATTATCAATAATTCTGTATGGCACAGTATTTCCACCTGTCTTTCTTCTCTGTATTAAAACTTCATTGTCTCTCTTTACACCTTGGGCTTTCTTCTCATCTGTACTGACAAATCTGCAAAAAGGTGGAAGGAAATCGATGTTTCAGCACATAACAGTTGGAACTGCCTATAAACATATGGGCAGTTACAACTGTCTAGTACTGAGCAATCAATTAATATAAAGAGTTGCTTTAAAGATGTTCCTTTCTTGTAAAGGCTGGATTCCTGGTTTTTCTTACACCATTACTACCATCACATCATCTCCTAGCCTCCAGCTACTATCTCACATAGGTCTATGATTTTCAACCCACTGGTGAGAGACGAATTGTCAGAAAGGATTAGCACCGCTGTTGGGGATTGATTGCTAGTCTGAAGCACTACAGTCTGCGC
Source organism: Fragum whitleyi (assembly GCA_948146395.1). Lineage (NCBI taxonomy): Eukaryota > Metazoa > Mollusca > Bivalvia > Cardiida > Cardiidae > Fragum > Fragum whitleyi. Next base: position 71,746,617 of record OX411543.1, on the reverse strand, counting down.
TATGACCGCAGCTGTGGGAAATAGGACAAGGGCTACTACCATAAACAAACGACTTACCTGAGATCTTGAAGAATATCTTTAGCATTAAACATGGTTATTAATGAGGTGGTAGCAGCTGGGATAATAATAATTGGTGTTCTTGAACCTGGAATTCAAAATGTGGTAAAAATTGTTGAAATGAGGGAACATCAAGTTACGTTTAAATTTGTGTTAAGCCAACACTGAGGGGACCACAAAATAATGTTGATTATGGGAATGGTTGCTTAATATGATGTTTCATGATAAATATGACAGGTCAATTTGATAGCATAGAAAGACTCTTGAATTAGTCTTACTTAATCCCTTGATCTTTGAAGCCATTAGAATTGTCTCATTATAATTCTTATGGGTTCCAATATCATAAGAGTCAATCATAAACAATTGACAATAAAGAATGTTTACTTTTTCAGAGAGATTTTGCTTACCATGTCGGTACGTTTCATGATGGTAGCCTTCTTAAATACTGTATTTCCTCTAATGACAGTGCCCTGTATGATTTCTTAAAAAAAAAAAAAAAAAAAAAAACACCTCTGTATCCCATTTCTTTTTCTCCAGATATTCAAAATAGATTTGTGTTAAATTTTAAATGCACCAGTCCATCCCTGCACTCGGGATAACAAAACACCACAAACTGGTTGCAAATTAAATTGCAATTCTCTAAAGTGCATTAACAAAGTAGGACATAATTTGTAAACCGTTTTGCAAATATTTTCATTCAAAACTGCAGAGCAGAACATCACCATTACTCACCTTTTTTCTGGTTGGGTGCTGGTCTTGCCTGTGATACAGGGCGTGACATGGGTTGTGTATTTGGTGTTGGTGCTGGTGTGACAGGTTTTCTGGCTGTAGCCCCCTCTGTCACAGATTTTAGGGTCATTCCGTGGAAAGTTCCCATAGTCTCAATGTTGAAACTCTCTGTCACTGAAACACAAATAATCAAGGAAATTAAGGACAACCTTACAACTACAACATAATCTTTAACACTTTCCAGTAGATTATAGAGAAGAATCAGTAGAATATCATTTTGTAACCTCACTCACACTCACTACCAAACCAGTCAAATTACCATAGATTTTACCTCATTTTTTATGCTTTCCAGTAGATTATAGAGAACTAACGGTAGATTATCACTTGATAAATTACCAAAAAGTTACACCTTCCCTCTATTTATTTCACTCTATTTGACAGTATCAAAGTGGAGCCAAATGAACAAATGAGGTCATGATGTTGCAGTGCAATCATGTGTAAAATGACACTCTTTAAGAAAATTTCTCAAGACATTTTTACATTTTGTATATTTTTTGTCTTGAAGAAATAGAATTCATCTTTCGTTTCTTGTGTAAGATTGATAAACCTTTCATTGAGTGAACAACAAAAGCTATATTCTCACTCTGGTGAAAATATAGCTGTTGCTGTTCACTCAATGAAAGATTAACACAGTAACACATGCAAAATGAAGCAGTTCAGAGATGTAGCAGTTCAGAAAATTTGTAATAAAAGTTAACATTTTGCTTTATTTTTCAATCAAATAGAATAATCATTTATTTTGCATGTAAGATTGGAAAATCATTCACAACAAAATCTCAAAATTCATGTTGGTCATAGCCCACAACCATATTATGTTGCAGCCAATTGAAATCTTGATATCCCAGTCAGTCAGACATGTAAAAAATCTAGGGGCTTTGATAGAAATCTGTCACTTTTAAAGACAGGTAAACTTCATCCTTGAACAACATAGTTAATGATTTAAGACTTTAAAGAAAGGTCCAAAATCAATACCTTCATTTCTTCTAAAACTTTCCTGTTCATATCTGTTGTAGCCCACCACTGGCTGTACTTTGGCCTGGGGCTTAAAAAGAACACAATTATATTCATAGATTAATACAGAATATCATGAAACAAAACTATTTCTTATGTGTTTTCCACAAATTTAACTAGATCTATTGCAGAGCGGACAAATACCCCCTGCCAGAGCTTTGTCCCTATATAACTGCCATAAGTGATATACATGTAATGTGTCACTGTAAAAGTGATATCAGTGAAAGAAGGTCAACTGATTTATGGGTGAGTCCAGAAACTTTTGTCATTTTTTTGCGAAGTTTAATACTTCATGAGCTAGAGTCCACAAATGTGTTTTTTTTTAACTAAGTTCCATTTTGACCATGACCTTTGACCGTCATGACCAGAAATAATAGGGTTTTTTTCTTGGGTCAAGAGCAAAAATTTAATGAACATCCATGATTCTTAGTCAATTGTTTATTGAGTTAGAGTCCATAAAAGAAAAGTCTACAGACAGACAGATGCATGGATGGACAGATATGATGACACCCACCCAACACACACACACCTACTAAGTAGGAGGGGGTATGATAATGATTAAATTTGAATTGTGTAGATAATAAGTATCAAAGATCTACAGCACTTTTTGAACCACAGGACTTATCCAAAAGATTCGCATAAATCTCATCATATTAATGGGTGTATTTTCAAGAATAACCTAACAGAGTGCTGCGCATGTAATTTGAGCTTGTGCATGACATTTCCAACAATTTGGACTGTTTGTGATGCGAATATTGAGAAGCATAGACAGTCATATAATTTGAACATAGTGTTACCTTATTTGTGTACAGATACTTTGAGACCATATATATCTACTTTGTGCAAAGTGAAAACTCTGGTCAGACTGTGCGGATGCACAGGCTGGTCAGTGTCGTTGCTTTGTGCATATTGAAATTGTTTGAAATGTCAGGCATAGGCTAATTTCTTACCACTGAAGGTGTATGTGGAACACCATGGCCATGATTCCCTCTAGAACTACCCTCTTCCCTGGCCTTTATTGACTGCAACAAGCTGAATATATTCTTGGCAAATTGCTGAAACAACAAATATATCTGATAGATTTTTTAAGGTAGTTGACCGATAGTAGTTTTGCAACATTTCGGACCACATATTCTTTCACAATGTTAACCAAGGTTTCCTAATGAAAATCAATAGGAAACCTCGGTTAACACTGTCAAAGTTCTTTACTTCTGAGATATTGCAGAAATATTACGGGTCCACTACCCTAATCCTGCACGGAAGTAACAAAATATGTATTATATAGTAAACTAAACTGAAAGCAATGCAGCCCTTGATAAGGTTTTCGGCATGTCTGCAGTTGAATTAACAATATTGATTTCTCACTCTGAATACTGAAACTTGGAAATGAACCAGTACTTTATCCAAATTCATGAGCCAAAGACCTTGAAAGAAAATCAATATCCACTCCTTAGCCATCAAATTTAGAACCCTTTGATTAAAAAGGCCATTCTAACTCTTCCATAAAGGGCACCTATTGTAAAGTTTTGGAAATCTACCCTAAATTAAATGGTAACAAAAGATGTTTGTGCTCCCCATGCAGCAGGTTGATGGCATATTCTTTGTCAATTTTAACAAAGGGCAATAACTCAAAAATATCCATTTGTGATTTTGATGTTTCTAGCTTGCCTACTTTTTGAGACATGCTTGGGACAAAAATAAAATTATAAAGTTAACAAAAGGCAATAACTCAACCTAGAGCTGCTTGAGCAGCTGATTTCCTCCACAGATCTGAATCTACTGATATGGTACGATGAGAATTAAGGTTAGAGAATGAATGTTTATTTCAAGTAGGTAAGTGTCACATGCTGATATATTTCTGCGAAGAAAAATTCATGTTTGATGAATAACATATACAAATCTCTATATACATGACCTCTGTCTGTTTGATAAATATTTTTCATCCAATCACAATAATCTTGTACAGTCTGAAAATAGGTCACCCAAGCATCATTCCAGAGAAATTTCGTTGATATCCACCACTTAGATTCTGAGAAAATGATTTTCAAAGTTTCAACTATATAACATATAGAGGAATGACCTCCCCCCATAAAAGAAATATTTTTCATCTGTTCTCAATAATTTTTGCAGGCTGGTAAAGGGCCACCCAAGGATCATTCCAGTGAAATTTAATTGATATCCATCAATTAGATTCTGATAAAAGTGTAGTTTTTGAGATATACTCCAGACAAAAATGGTCTTCAGACAGACGGACCAACAGACCGACAAGATTGGAGTGCAAAGTAATATACATTTGCTTCTTTAGAGGGAAGCATAATTACAAACCTTTCCATTACTCTGTAATATAGTGGTCCTTGTCCTCCACAACCTCTCACGGCTGACGATATCACGAGTTACGTCTACTTCTGCGTCCACAAAACTACTTTGTTCTAGGGCACCAGGTTGTATATCATCGTCCCCTTTAATCTTTGTTCTCTTGATTGCCAAACGTTTAGCCTTGATAGCAGCAATCTTTTCCAGAGGCATAGCTTCATGTAAGGAAGAAGACCTGTAAAAAGTATTTCATTGAATTGAGTCTGTGCATGACATTTCCAACAATTTCACATCTGCTTAAGGTACGAACATTGGGTGGCGATGCAATAATAATAAATGCTGAAAGCATGAAGATGGATTTAGACCTAATATATCAATAAAGTGCATGCTGAAGGTTCTGGTGTGAAGTTTCTGGTGTGACTGGGCGGCTGCACAGTCTGACCAGAAGCTTTGCTTTGCTCACATTTGAAACTGTTGGAAATGTCACACACAGGCTCAATTAATCTTTTTTTAAAATGATAACTGATTTTTTTTTTCATATTTCCTTTGAAACAAACAAATCTAAGTAGAAACTAGTTAATCTTGTAGAAAACAAGATCTTAGCAGTTTCATTTCATACAATTAAAAGGGCCACTAATATAAGGGCTCGATCAGAACTGACCAATGTACATGTATGCAAGGTTTATTTCAATGCCGAGGATGTACTCCTATACTTCTGAGATTTGGTTTCTGACTGAAACAGGATGATTGGATAATTGAAACCTCCACTTGACAGCAACTTTTCTTCTGACTAACAAGGGGATTCCTCTGTATAGGTAGCTATTTTGATAGTGAAGATGTGTGCCAAGTAGAACCAGAGATATCTCAAAATGCCAGTTAAAGCAAAAGGACTATAACAACAACAAGAAATTCAGGCTATGGCAATGCCTAGGGTTTTCTCCGAATAGAGCTAATAATAGTTATGATATATCTCACGCTAATGCGGCTGGAAGGACAGAGGTCTCTCTTGGAGCATCAATTTTATTCATCCAATTTTTCTTTGCTTTTTGAACTTGTTCTTCCTGAAATACAAATACATATAGAGCATTTTGTAAAAAGTTGTCTCTTTATTAAAAAGGAAGAAGATGTGCCGATTGATCACTTGTGCTCCAAAATATTTATTTTGCCAAGTTTGAACTTGAGAAGGGATGTTCACCTTGACCTTGTACAAACTTAGTTATTCACATTTTAATATTGATTTCACTCAAGAAAAAAGTGAACTTTGTTTGATACAACTAAAAGACAGTCCTAAACCGGTGTATAACTATTTTAACAAACAAACAAAGCAAATTTTGTGTAAGACTGAAAATACTGGCTATTATTTACCTCTAGTCTGGGTTTTTTCTTCTCTAGTTCACTGACTGTGTCTTCTGCAGGCCGTTTTACTGAAATAAAGGGTCATTTACTGTTTGACTGGTGTATATGGTTGACCATACTATACACTCCTTACACTGAACTTGGGATCTGATTGAGACTGCCCAAACCAATTTCCAAGCAAATCTACTTTTTTTAAAAGCCTGGCCTAGAGAAAAGATAGCTTCAAAAATATTACAAACACATAGAGTGTCATAAGTGTCATAAGACTGACAGGCAATCTATTAATTACACTATAATATGGCTGTCTATTGTTCTCAATTGTTGGAAATGTAATACAAAGGCTCATATAGAATGCTGTGTGCAAACTATTTCATTTAAACAAGAAAGCTTTTATGTTTGTTAACCCTTGTCTTGATGAATTAATGCCTTTACAAATTTGCATTGATTTAAAAATGCCGATACTGAATTCACTAACATTGAGCCAGTATTCAATCTTATTTAAAAAAAAAATAAATTCGAACTTCTCTGTTTTTCAAAAGGAAAATCAGGTAGTGTGGACTAAAATCAGATTGCACTAATGTGCAGGCTGATCTTATCCAATACCTCCTGCCAAAACAGGAATATTCCAGGTTCAGTATGATAAGGATTAAAAGTTCATCAACTCATGCAAGAAATTTATCCAATTTGAATAACCATAGACATGAGTATGGAATTGCTATACCTGACTTGTCTGACATAGGCTTTTGAACCTGATGACAAGGAGATTTTCCTTGAGAAATTTTACAAGGACAAGTTACTTTCAACTCAACAACAAAATTGGCAACTAAATCTATAGTGAAAAGGATTTCAAGTTACAGGTCATGTGGATTTTCAAAGATCAATATAAACATGTAGTAGTAAAAGAAAAATTAGATAATGGGAGAAATTTCTCACAAAACTGAAAAGCAAGCTTATCTTAAAGAAAGAATAATGGAAAATTTGGACAATTTAACCTTTAAGTCTGATAAATGAAATTTAACTGTTAACTTGTCCACAAAGAATTTAGGATTATTTTTTTTTGTAATTCCACACCTTGCCTTAGATAGGGATTGCTAGTTGTTATCAACCAGGTGCATGCCATTTTCACTTGCTGTAAGTTACTGATATATAAAATTCTTTAACTCCTAAGAATAATATAATCCCACTTTTTAAACCCCCCTTCCCACAAAGAAAAAAAGTTCAGAAAACATTGTTTAAACAAGAGGACCATGATGGTCCTAGAGCGCTCACCTGAGTCTCTTTGACCCCTGGGACATCACATTAATTAAATAGGCAGATGTCTAAAGGGAGATAGTTTCTACATAAGATCAATACCATGGAATGTTTTCAGCCAAGAGCAAGATGGAAATGCCTTTTTGCTCTTTGATTCTATGTAAAGAGGGATGCACCCAGGTGGAGCCCAAATGTGACCCCAAGGTCTTGATATGAACAAACTTGGTAGAGATCTATGAGATGATGCTACAAACCAAATATCAAAGCTGTCTGCCTTCTGGTTTCAGAGAAGAAGATTTTTGAAGATTTTCATATTTTCACTCTTTTTGTTAAGGGAAAGTTAAGGGTAGATTTCATTTATTTGAACAACTTTGGTAGAGCTTGACCCAAGGAACATCCCTGCCAAGTTTCATCAAGATTGGCCCACCGGTTTAGATGGAGAAGATTGTGGATGACACATGACGAACGATGGACGAAAGAAGACGAACATTGGACGGTCACAATAGCTCACCTTGAACACTTCAAGCTCAGGTGAGCTAAAAAAGAAATTGCTGTCAAAAGAAATTCTTCATTGTACACAATTTTGTCCTGTAAATAAGAAAAAGGTTTTCTAAAATTTCATGAACTAAAAATTTTTCTGCAACTTCTTTGTACATCAAAACAAAATGAAAGGTAAGCTTGCAGATATAATGATGATTAGAAAGAAAGAGATTTGGGACGAAGGAGGGGGGGATTTTTGTTTTCATGGAAAAGATTGCCTGTATTTCCATAAAAAAAGGCTTGTCGTAAGTGAATAAATATTCATATCAAGCCTTTGTAAAGAATTCTACTTCAACCAACCTTGAGTGGGTCTCTGTAATGATATTTCCAGTGGAGCACTCTTGTCGATACTACTAGAGGCATTTGTTTCGCCATTCAAGAAGGCCAACAAGTCTTTTCTGTCAGGACGGCGCACAACAGGAACATTTGCAGCCTAAAATAAATTGTCTCAATTGTCAAAATATTTTATGATTTGGAGGTTACAATATCAAAACATTTTGAATATAAAACTTTCATATGGCCTGTGTCAAAATTTATCCCTGCATCTGTTTTGAATAAACAATATAGCAATACAAACAAGAGGACTATGATGGTCCTAGATCGCTCACCTGAGTCTATTTGATCCCTGAGACATCACATTAATTAAAAAGAAGTTGTCAGGAGACAATTTCTACATAAGATCAATACCATGAAATGTTTTTAGCCAAGAGCAAGATAGATATGCCTTTTCCCTCTTTGACTCTGTGTAAAAAGGGTTGTGCCCGGGTGGAGCCCAAATATGATCCTAGGGTCTTGATATGAACAAACTTGGCAAAGGTCCACTAGATGATGCTACAAACCAAATATCAAAGCTGTCTGCCTTCTGGTTTCAGAGGAAAAGATTTTTGAAGATTTTCATTTTTTTACCCTTGGTGCTCAGACGAGCTAAAAGGGATGCCCCCGGGCAAAGCCCAAATATGACCCAGGGGTCTTAATATGAACTAACTTGGTAGAGACCAATAGGTGATGCTTCATACCAAATATGAAAGCTGTCTGCCATCTGGTTTCAGAGAAGAAGATTTTTTAAGATTTTCGCTCTTTGATTCTTTGTAAAAAGGGTTGCACCCAGGAAGAGCCCAAATATAACCCCAGGGTCTTGATATGAACAAATTTGGTAGAGGTCCACTAGATGACGCTACATACCAAATATGAAAGCTGTCTGCCTTCTGGTTTCAGAGAAGAAGGTTTTTGAAGATTTTCATATTTTCACCCTTTTTGTGAAGGGCAAAGGAAAAGTAAAGGGTGGATTTCATTTATTTGAACATCTTTGGCAGAGCTTGACTCAAGGAACATCCCTGCCAAGTTTCATCAAAATTGGCCCACTTGTTTAGGAGGAGAAGATGTTTAAAGAAATTGTGGATGACGGACGACTGACATTCTACAATCACAATAGGTCACCAAGAGCACTTTGTGATCAGGTGAGCTAAAAATCTGAGGGTTGTAAAGACAACTTAAGAGAAAACTGCCCCCCCCCCCCCCCCTCCCCAAGAAAATGTTAACTGGTCAAAACAATATTTTCAAGCATTCAAGGGTCAAAACCCTGTTGTAAGGGTCAAACATATGCCCTGTTTTTTGTGACATTTATATAGTCACATTTGTGTGAGGTACAGATATTGACTTTTAACAAAGTGAACTTTTCTGTTTTGTCATAAACAAGCTCAAATAAAACTTGATTCGTTTCTGAAACACAAATACGTTAGAAATAGCAATTTATTAAATAATTAACCTTGTAAGTTGACCATAACCTTCTCACATGACCTTTACCTTGGTATGTGCTAATGTGCATCAATAAAATCTATCAGCATACCAAATTAAAGGATTGTATCTTGAAAAGGCTTAAAGTATTGTAATCGTCAACATTTGCAAAGCATTTAGGTTCAGTTTTGCAGACAGACAGATGGACAACAGAAAAACAATGTGTCAAAAACAATCAGACTATCTTATCAATAAGGGGGAATAGTACTAAAACTTAACTTCACAATAAGAGCACAGCCTACAGGTGCAACACTGGGCTCAGAGCTATCCCCTTGATTTTCTGGATAGCTCTTGTGATTGTAAACACACATGCCAAGTTTCATTAAGATATCTTCAATAGCAACAGAGATGGGTTAAAGTTTGTCACACTGACACCAACAACAAGGGTGCCAAGGTGATCACAATACCTCAAATTTTCTCCGAAAACAGCAGAGCTAAAAAGACACTATGAAATAAAATAGGTATATTTAATTAAAAGCTGATATACATACGGCTGCTTCTCTGACATACAGTGGATGAGCAAGATGGACATTTTTCAGCAAGAATAAGATACAATCAATGGTGTAATACTCCTTTGGAATCCCCTCTTTTCCAGTACTATAATGGTAAGAAAAATATGAGTTACCATCAAACACAAAACTCGAAAAGTGGTGGTTCAACCAATGAAATATGAAAATACATTATTAATGAACCTTATCCATTTCCAACATTATGCAACAAATTAACAAGCATCTATAAAAAATCAAGACCCAGAAAAAAAAATTAATAGTCGCATAAAAATTATGCAAATACAAAGCTGACCATTAGGCTGCAAAAACATAATAGATGCTGCAGATAAATTTTTGGCAGTGCACACTCATTTTGCACTGACAGTCACCTCAATTTAACAGTTGTTGCAGGATTGGACACTAAGGGGAGTCTAGGAGTGCAAAACTCCTTATTCCCAGTTTTGACTCCTTTCATTTGCAAGTAAGGTAGGGCTGTAACAATACAGCAAGTGACAAATACAAATACATATCCTGATACAGGGTCATGAAAATGAATATTTATTCCTGAATATAACTCCTTTCTAATAAGGACAAAATTGCTTATTTTACACTCTTTAATCAACCTAGGACAGTGTTTTAGTATGCCATCAACAAAATGGGGTCCAAAGGACTCAATTGTTAAACTCACAGGGGTCCTTGCTTAAGGTTTAGAAGTCCCTGTGTTTTGTGTTTCAAAAACGAGGCCACTAGAGGGCATACATGGCTCTTTTTTCTAGAATTTGACCACTTTACCTCTTTTGAACTTACTTGATCCTCTTCCAAACTAATCAGAGAATTTTAATGTCAAAATTTCTGACCATGATTCAAGACTGACATGTCAGTGAAATATGCACTGCCACACAGTTTTTTATCTTTATTATTAAACACGCAAAATAAGATAGAATAACAATTGAACAATTTATAAGTGAACCAAAGGTGCAAGAAAATCTGAAATTGAATACTGTTTTCTGATTGGTTGAAAATTACCAAAGGCAGGGTTTCTGCTGGAATTTTTTAACTTGTCGCCAGTAAAACCACCAATTTGTATTTTTTGAGGCCAATTGAAGCCAGCTGGGACCGGCACTAGTGCCTGCAAAAAGGGTCAACTTCAAGTGGAAATTCAACCTGAGATAAGTCATTCACAAAAATATTTAAATGTACTACATGTATATATCATGTTTTCATGAAAAAATATGAACATCCTAAGTATAGTCAATTTTATCTAATTATCATTTTAAATATATATGATCTATAATGTTGATTACGAATTCAATCTTAACCAACTTCGGTTCAAAAACTGTTGGCGCCAGTAATTTCTCCAATGAAAGTGATTTGGATCCAGATTTATAATCTGTCGCATTTGGCAATCTACAGGAGGAGCCTTGGTAAGCTTCTAAGGCTTCATTGGATGGGATAGCTGACAGGCCAGTATGTTAAGCCTACAAAAACAGTCATACTGGCCTGTACAGCTAGGCACTTGCCATTTTTTCAAATTTGACACCTTTACCAAATTTCTGTATTCACATTTTTTGTAGAGGCCTTGATGTCATTGACATAAGTGTTTAGCTTCTTTTGGCTCTTTTGGTTTGATTTGTGGCCTATAGAATGCACACACAGGATCTACATGAATGACGGATGCCTCATCCCAGACGCAGCTCATCATGAGCTCTTCAGGAATTGATATATTTTCACAGACTCTTAATATTGGGACTGGGCTCCCTGAATAGCAGGGTGGATGGAAATACCGTAAAGGACCGGAAAGGACCGCAAAGGACCGTAAAGGGCCGAAAAGGACCGGAAAGGACATTGTAAATACCGGAAAGGACCGGAAAGGACATTGAAAAGGACCGAAAAGGACCGGAAAGGACCTTGGAACTATCGGAAAGGACCGAAATGAACAATAGAAATACCGTAAAGGACGTTTTAAACACTGAAAACATCTCAAGTCTTACCGTAAAGGACCGAAAAGGACCGGAAAGGACCTTGGAAATACCGGAAAGGACATTGAAAAGGACTGTTAAGGACCGGAAAGGCCCTTGGAAATACCGGAAAGGACCGAAAGGAACAATAGAAATACTGTAAAGGACATTTTAAACACTGTAAACAGCTCTAGTCTTACCGTAAAGGACCGGAAAGGACCGCAAAGGACCGAAAAGGACCGGAAAGGACATTGGAAATACCGGAAAGGACATTGAAAAGGACCGAGAAGGACAAGAAAGGACCTTGGAACTACCGAAAAGGACCGAAATGAACAATATAAATACCGTAAAGGACATTTTAAACACTGAAAACATCTCAAGTCTTACCTTAAAGGACCGGAAAGGACCAAAAAGGACCAGAAAGGACCTTGGAAATACCGGAAAGGACATTGAAAAGGACTGTTAAGGACCGGAAAGGCCCTTGGAAATACCGGAAAGGACCGAAAGGAACAATAGAAATACCGTAAAGGACTTTTTAAAGACTGAAAACAGCTCTAGTCTAACCATAAAGGACCGAAAAGGATCTGAAAGGGCTGAAAAGGACCGGAAAGGACATTGGAAATACCGGAAAGGACCGGAAAGGACATTGAAAAGGACCGAAAAGGACCGGAAAGGACCTTGGAACTACCGGAAAGGACCGAAATGAACAATAGAAATACCGTAAGGGACATTTTAAACACTGTAAACAGCTCTAGTCTTACCTTAAAGGACCGGAAAGGACCGAAAAGGACCGGAAAGGACCTTGGAAATACCGGAAAGGACCGGAAAGGACATTGAAAAGGACCGAAAAGGACCGGAAAGGACCTTGGAACTACCGGAAAGGACCGAAATGAACAATAGAAATACCGTAAGGGACATTTTAAACACTGTAAGCAGCTCTAGTCTTACCTTAAAGGACCGGAAAGGACCGAAAAGGACCGGAAAGGACCTTGGAAATACCGGAAAGGACATTGAAAAGGACTATTAAGGACCGGAAAGGCCCTTGGAAATACTGGAAAGGACCTAAATGAACAATAGATATACCGTAAAGGACTTTTTAAACACTGTAAACAGCTCTAGTCTTACCGTAGAGGACCGGAAAGGACCGAAAAGGACCTTGGAAATACTGGAAAGGACTGGAAAGGACATTGAAAAGGTCCGAAAAGGACCGGAAAGGCCCTTGGAAATACCGGAAAGGACCGAAAGGCACAATAGAAATACCGTAAAGGACTTTTTAAACACTGTAAACAGCTCTAGTCTTACCAGAGTATTTCGTGTGCAAGCCTCCTAAACTATCAGTAGGAATGAGCTTTAACTGGGCATACTCACTCCCTATGATGTCTAGTTGTGCTTAGGACACTTTTGATGTGTCAAGTTGTTCCTGAATTATCTGCCCTTTACTTAATAAATAGCATAAGATTACAGGTTCATTTGCGCATTTATGTCCAACTCCTACAAATTATATTGAATTGAACTGAATCTTGCCACAATGACTCCCTGATATTTAGTTGAGCAAAAGATTTTAGAAATGAAAAAAAACTTGCGTCTTTCTTGTATTATCTGCCATTGAATTGATTGAAATTCACTATATTACTTTTGTTAGAACCTCCTCTTACACTTTGAATTGGAATAACTGAAATTTGCCAAAATGGCTCTGTTTGGTGTATAGTTGTGCATAAAACTATGTTCAATTTACACTCAGAGGGTCAAACTATGTTTTGGCTCCAGTCGTTTGTCCGTCTGTCAACGTGTGTTCTACGTACATTGTATCTTTTTGTGCTCATGTGCGCGCAAAAAAAGGTCTTGTGTGCATCATCAACTTTTGTACGACACGAAGGGCATTGTGTGTTCAAGGCAGTAGTTGCATATCACTCCGCTGTGCTTAAATCAAAGTACTGATAGTACTGAAGGCGAAGGACCTGAATAGACGAAAGAACACACGAGGTCAATTTTCTGGAATATGACCTTGAATATTCACCTTCTCCTTATAATGATTTCCAGATATTTTCTTACATATCACAGCCAAAATCACTACTGTGTTAACGATACATAGCTTTTATATTTGATCTTGACGGATGACCTTGCTTATAGGGAAAAGAAGAAAAGGCTGCGAATACTTTCTCCTTTCTCCCTAATATTCTTTACCCTTTCTGCTACAAATATTACTCATTTTCCCACATATTGTATGTAATCTGCAACCCATTACAATTTGGACCTGTCTAAACATTTGTTGTCTTATAATAGATTAATCTAAATTAGAATTTTTTTAAAGCCTTGTCCAATCCTTCAACCCTAAAACAGACGACAAAAATCTAGACTGGGCCAACTTGGAAAAGGTTGCAGACAATAAATCAACATGATTGTATTTTTATTTTAAGGCAGAAATTAAAAAAAATGGGGTATGAGTATAGGATGGACCATATTGTGGCAAACGTAGATATTGACCCAATCAATTCCTTGTGTTCCCACAGTAAAATACAACTTCTTTATGGAATTGATTTTAATGTAAAAGAAAGAGCCGACAAGCTTGTGCCCCTAGAAAAACACCATTACTACGATTGTCAGACGGAATGATCGGATGGATAAATTGACTGACTAATAGCAAACTAATCAACTGAAATTATAAAAAACGCGATTTGCGCCCTTCTACAAAGCGGTAGTTTAAACCTTATAATGATCAAACGAAACAGATCATTAAACTACTTTGGAATCGAAATTATCCCTTTATCGTGGCTCAGTACAGTTTACATTTTACATTCTCTGTACTCAGAGAAGCAATAAAGAACCGTCATTGTTTCCTTAAAGGTACATAATTTGTCGATATATCTGCACTTTCAGAAAGTAAACCGAGGAATCGATAGAAGAAGTAAAATGACGGAGGAAGTCGCCAAAGAAAAAGTCATGTTTGGTCTTTCCTACATAATTTAATCGCTTTCTTTTAAGATAATAGTCGTAGAAGAACTGACGGAAGGTTTAATGGCTTCAATCTAAAAGCTGTATCACAAGTTTTAGGACCTATGGGTTGTAGCAGCTGAAGGTTGGGAGAGGATGTAATGGTGGTAGTGGTGTGATAAATACCAGGAATCCCTTTTTAGGTGCTCAAGCTGCTCCTATTTAATATTTCTAACGGGAACCAGTCAAACAGACCCCCAGTCAAACCGGCCCCCCAAAATAGTTAAAATTGCCCCTCAACTCAGAAAAACAGTCACACAGACCCCCAATCGGTCAAACCGGCCCCAAGAAATAGTCAAAACGACCCCTATTTATTATTATTCATTTATTTTATTATTTTTGTTTTATGCATGCTCATAGTGCTTTACTTTAATATTTTGAACTTTCGAACTATTCATAATCTTGATCCGAGATATACGCATTTTAGAGTCCTCGCATAAGGAAACTAAAGTTAAATTATGTTATTTTGAGCGATATATGTATGGTGTAAAAAAAAAAAGAAAAAAACAACAACAACAACAACAACAAAAAACGTTAAATCATTTAAATAAAAAAATCAGCTATATTGTACAGAATTAGTTTGTTACTGTTATGCACAAGAAATATATATTCAAGAACATAAAAGATATTACCGCGTTTGTCTTTCTTTTTACCCGCGCTATGAATTGTTTGGTTTAACACAGGTTTTCCTAGTATTTGATTATTTAATTAATAACGCAATTCAAGTCCACTGCTAATCAATAATCTGTAAAAGTGTTAGTTGATTTAATTAATTGCACAATTGAAGAACGCCGGTAATCAATAATCTGTAAATCACTGAAAACATGCATATAATTCAACTCCTTTTCGGCACACAATCCTATTAATTTTTATTTCACACTTTTGAAACATCAAATTGATTTAAGCTTTCTTGCCGCGAATACAATAACCAAATTGAATATATGTGATTTAAATACAGACTAAAAACCAAAATACCATCTCGTAATGAACAATTGTCGGTGTTTTTTTTAAAAAGAAATGCTGTGATTATATTATTTTATCCATACCTTTTTAATATTGTGCAACGTCTTTGCACAATATTCACTGTATGGCAAATATGTACACAACTTAGTAATAGTAGCTTAAAGATGGCGGATATGCATTACTGAAAAAGAAAGGTGTCACTCCCTTTTGGTACGAAAAGAGTAAAATATATGATCATTTTCGACGATCCTTTCATTTAAGCTACAATCTTTGAATAAAAAATCCGTTGATACTCATGTTTTAACGTTTATGTGTCATTTTGCTTTTACGAAAGGTCCCGTTTTTGGAAAAATAACGAAATCTCAATGATCGAAACAATATTACACACAAACGGCACCATATAACGTTAAACTTAAACAGTGGATTATTTTTTCAAAACTTGATGCATACACGTTGCAATGGAACTGATGTCCGCCTTGTTAAAATACCGTTGCTAGGTCGCGTACAGAGTTTCCATTCAGTGATAATTAAACTACAGTCTTTAATAAAGTCACAATTGTTTGACGGACCGACTTTGTTTTTAAATCGTACTGCGAAGCAGTAGATTTATATCTACCGTTTTCCAGAAATCCAGTCTGTTTGACCCACTACATTTTTACCATTATCTTCTGAGCAATGTGTTCAAACCAAATTATGTGTTTTCAAACACCGAAGAAAGGCCTTTTCAGTCACAATCTAAAAACTTTGTTTATACCTTATTTACTTTTCGACAAATAGAGAAGAGGCTAATACAAAATTTGATGTAATTTTCGCTTTTAGTAATTACCAGTTAGTATTTTCAGTGTTTATAACAAGATTTTCGGTTGAGTAAAGGAGTTGAAACGTACAATAGGTTAACTGTATAATTAATTTGTAGCACTTACAATATTACTGCTCTGAACTTTCTCGAGCGGTCATTTACCAGTTGTAGGGCTGACAACCAATCAAATTCTGTTATGATTATCACTCGGTCAAAACCCACGCGTAAATTCAGACCACGTGGTATAGTTGCAAATGGACATCGTCTGCTCGAAATGTGTCAATTAACTTGTTTATCATTAGTCAATAGTCGTCTGCACTCAAACAGGGAGCGTGGGAAGTTTACCTTTTTTTCGCATGTGTTAACAAATAGAAATAATTTGTAATTTTGAAATATTTGATTTCAATGAGCACTCTGATCACGCTCCAATCCTATTTTCATTAAATTCAAATTTGAGTATGAAGAAAAATAATTCAACAACAAATAAACCGACAAAAATATACGATAAACTGATATAGGGGTAAGTTCATATCGGACTCGGTTTCGACCCGAGTTAACCGGGTTTCCATCAGAACGGCCTCAGTTTCGACACTAGTGATGTCATTGTAACCTTTCAACCTCGACGCTTCTGATCCTGGGTCAGGCCGGTGTTACTTGGGTTCCAAAATGGCGTCGAGAATAGTGCACAACAATTCGATTACAAAAAAATAAATATTCTCTATTACTTTAAATAACAAATACTTTTTTTCTTATTTTATATAGTATTTTGCACGAGTTTATCACATTTCTTAATGGGATAACAATATTTCATGGTAAATTAATTATTGCAGCGGTAAATAAGAAGTTTGTTTACTACCACCAGTGGGTAACTCCGTTCACATTAATGTCTTTTCTGCGCATGCATATTACAGTCAATTTTAGATTATTACATCATCTCACGCGTCTCTCGGGCTGCCATTTGAATTTCCCCTAGGATAGCAGCAAGAGCGATCTATTTTTAGAACAACTCATGAATAATCATAGAGTGCTGCTAGATTTATTCGATTTGTCAGAAACCAAAGATATAAATAGCATAGTTGGTGATTTCACGTGTTTCTTGCGGGAAAAAGCATTTACAGTATTTGGGAAAACCCAATGCTTGAAATACAAACATGTTGGTAATCAAAATTGTAAATAGTTTAATGAAAAATGTTTGTTGCTAAACAGGCTTTTAAACTCTATAGAGAGAGGAATAATATTAACAGACAAGCTTTTAGCTTGGCGCGTGCTCATTATAACAACGTAAAAATCTGCTAAGAAATAATTTAGACTAGCAGAGGGCTATCGAATCAGCAAACTTTCAAAATCGGACCCTCGAGGTTTGATGAGCTGGCGATGTCCTCGAAAAGATGGAGTGTTAAGACAAAAAACTCACAAATTTAAAGATTTTACCAACTTTTATTGTCCAAATTTCAGCCCTATTTATTGGCGAACTATTGCACTATCCCAGCCTCTCAATGAAATACGATTTACAGTGCTGACAGCACTTTGATTATTTGAAGGAGTGCAACAACACCGCTATTAAAAAATTAAAACAAGTCCATGGGTTTGACGTAAAATGCCGGTATACTTCTTATAAATATTATGAAAAAAGGAGAACTTTTTGTATACCTCGTTCTCCTTTTCCCATAATATTTTCTTACCATATCGCACTATTTTAACATCTGGTTGCAACCTTTTAAATTTGGTACAGTCTAATTTTTTGCATTCTTTATTGTTTAGTCGAAGTATGTGTGTATAAAGTCTTCTTTCGTAAGCTTCTTTACCATTAATAATCAGTGTATTGCAAAGTAGAAAAGCTTTTGATCAGATCGATGATTTTCGCACTATATATTCACAAGTTAATCATTTTGCGTAGCGACTGTATGTTACAATCTTATCACTTCTATTATTTGACTAATTATACATAAACACTTTGTACCAAAAATAACTTTAAAAAGTAATAACTATACAAAGTCATAGTTTGATAAAGAAGAAGAAAAAAAAAAGGTTTGAAAATGGCCTCATAAGAATGATATTGCTTGTGACTGATTTACATGATCTTTTGTTTTTTATTTTCTTGATATTTTGTTGATAAATTTTGGTATAGAGTTCGAGATATAGGCAATTTAAATAGATTAATAATAATAAATTAGACGACACTCAACGCAGCTCTCTTCCCCCCCCCCCCCCCCAAAAAAAATCACAGAGCATTACGTTTCTTTTTAAGGATCACCCTTTTTTTGTCTTAATTATATTGGGCCGGTTATGGGGCCGGTTTAACCGATGAAAAAACGATATTGGGACCGGTTTCAGTGACCGTTTGGGGTCCGGTCTTGCGGGGGCCTGTTTGACGAGGGGCCGGTTTGACTGTAAAGCTTTCTAACTAGATAGTCTTTAATAAGGTTGTTTAACTGACAATTGTTTCATTATCTAATTATACGCGCGTCGAAAGACGGGAGGCATTATGTGATCAACCGTGGCGCCCGGCATGCAGATTGACGGGCGGCGTCCACTTCTTTGTCCGGAGCATATAACTCTGTCAGTTTATTTTCGATTGACTTGAAACTTTCCCTGACGGTAAAAATATGTCACTTTGTGTATCTTGAGCCTCATTTTTCCAGAATTATGATTATGTGGGATTAAAGATATGATAGGAAGATGACGAAATTATTTCATTTGTTTCTTTGTTTATTTATCTTTAGTAATTTCTCTTTGCTGTCTTCCACACCTTGGACACCAAGCAGTGCAACGGGCGTATTTTGATACAGTTTACCACCTTGTTTTTCATATAATTTACTACATATAAAACAAGACATCAACGTCCAGCTGAAAATTAACAATACCAGCGGTGAACGATTAAATAAATTAATATTTTTGTTTTGAATCTATTAACTGACATGCTTTTAACCGTAGCGTATAGTGTATGTGTTCAGTCCTGTTATCAGCGAAACGAGATAATCATGGCTGCCATTATCGTCCAGAATTTTCATCTTTCTCCAAGGAAATAAAAGGAGTTATACCGTATGGGCCGTAGATTTCAATGTTTGTCAGGTCAGCATTATCGCTTAGACGTCGCGAACGGTAATGCCAACCATCTTGAAACGTTGTTTTGTCATTTACCCGTTTTGACACCGTATTATTCTGAAGTGCTTCTTGTTTATCGTAAGTAGATTTTACAATGCGTTTTTTTTAATTGTCATTTCTATTTTAGATATATGCTGCATAAGACAGAATTAACCTTTTTTCTGATGGAGGTGATTTGATTATCAACCAACTTTAGAGTGCTGAAAAAGCACAGTGCGCAATGAAATGACGCAAGACGTTTAAAAAATAATACGTTTTTTAAATTTATGTCCACACAACAAAATCTTAATGTTTTTCATATTTTAAACGTATCTCCAAGATTTTTTACTAGTAATTGTGCGAAAAAATTTCAAAATGTACAAATGATTCATGATATTGAAATTGATAATAGAATGTGGCAGCAAAACATTTTGAAACCCGCCTAATTTTCGCCTATGGAAGAAACTGTGTTTACACACACTTTATTTATTATGTTGTGTATAACGTATTGTTATTTCTAACCACGTTAAAATAGAAAAAAATAGTATTTTTATTTTTCACGTCGAGTTTTTTTTTTTTTTTGCGACAAATGACGTTTTTCTTTTTTTGAATTGTTAAAAAAATCTCTATCAATGTTTTGCTAATACACCGACTGTCATTCTAGTTCACCTACTAACATGATGCCCATTCTCTCGTAAAAATTAAGATTCACCACATTTTTTCATGAACTCTTTATGCATTTTGGGAATCTTAAAAAAAATATCCACACAAAGATAGTTACGTTTTACAGACGTAGTTTTAGGGTTTTAATGATAAAGAGACGTAATCAAACGGGAATTTGATTTTCCTCTATTCAACTAACAAATAGACTTCAAAAATATGCTTTCTCTTCGTTTGATATGTATAAAAACATAGAAAATGACTGATAAGTTTAGAAGAAATAGCAGATGTAACTATATCCGAGACGTGCGTTTTCAAATGTTAAGCATTGCCGTGCCCGACGTTGTACGTTACATAAAAGAACCCATGTGTCCTTTCCGGTATTTCCGTCAGTCTTTTTAATTGGATTAAGGCCCTTTCAAGTACCAATAAAGATGAAAATAATACTGTTTTACAATGAACAAACAACACTGGAGTAATTTTGAGTGCTTTGAAATGCATCTCAGGTCCTCAAGTATGTAGGTAGGAAAAGCGATTTTTTATGGTTAAGGGGCAAGACTAGAGCTGTTTACAGTGTTTAAAAAATCCTTTACGGAATTTCCATCGTTCCTTTCGGTCCTTTCCGGTATTTCCAAGGTCCTTTCCGGTCCTTTACGGTCCTTTTCAATGTCCTTTCCGGTCCTTTCCGGTATTTCCAAGGTCCTTTCCTGTCCTCTTCGGTCCTTTCCGGTTTACGGTAAGACTAGAGCTGTTTACAGTGTTTAAAAAGTCCTTTACGGTATTTCTATTGTTCCTTTCGATCCTTTCCGGTATTTCCAAGGTCCTTTCCGGTCCTTTATGGTTAGACTAGAGCTGTTTTCAGTCTTTAAAAAGTCCTTTACGGTATTTCTATTGTTCCTTTCGGTCCTTTCCGGTATTTCCAAGGGCCTTTCCGGTCCTAAACAGTCCTTTTCAATGTCCTTTCCGGTATTTCCAAGGTCCTTTCCGGTCCTTTCCGGTAAGACTAGAGCTGTTTATAGTGTTTAAAACGTCCCTTGCGGTATTTCTATTGTTCATTTCGGTCCTTTCCGGTATTTCCAAGGTCCTTTCCGGTCCTTTTCGGTCCTTTTCAATGTCCTTTCCGGTATTTCCAAGGTCCTTTCCAGGCTTTTACGGTAAGACTAGAGCTGTTTACAGTGTTTAAAAAGTCCTTTACGGTATTTCTATTGTTCCTTTCGGTCCTTTCCGGTATTTCCAAGGTCCTTTCCGGTCCTTTACGATAACACTAGAGCTGTTTACAGTGTTTAAAAAGTCCTTTACGGTATTTCTATTGTTCCTTTCGGTCCTTTCCGGTATTTCCAAGGTCCTTTCTGGTCCTTTCTGGTAAGACTAGAGCTGTTTACAGTGTTTAAAATGTCCTTTACGGTATTTCTATTGTTCCTTTGGGTCCTTTCCGGTATTTCCAAGGGCCTTTCCGGTCCTTAACAGTCCTTTTCAATGTCCTTTCCGGTATTTCCAAGGTCCTTTCCTGTCCTTTACAGTAAGACTAGAGCTGTTTACAGTGTTTAAAACGTCCTTTACGATATTTCTATTGTTCCTTTCGGTCCTTATCGGTATTTCCAAGGTCCTTTCCGGTCCTTTTCAATGTCCTTTCCGGTATTTCCAAGGTCCTTTCCGGGCCTTTACGGTAAGACTAGAGCTGTTTACAGTGTTTAAAAAGTCCTTTACGGTATTTCTATTGTTCCTTTCAGTCCTTTCGGGTATTGCCAAGGTCCTTTCCGGTCCTTTACGATAACACTAGAGCTGTTTACAATGTTTAAAAAGTCCTTTACGGTATTTCTATTGTTCCTTTCGGTCCTTTCCGGTATTTCCAAGGTCCTTTCCGGTCCTTTACGGTAAGACTAGAGCTGTTTACAGTGTTTAAAATGTCCTTTACGGTATTTCTATTGTTCCTTTCGGTCCTTTCCGGTATTTCCAAGGGCCTTTCCGGTCCTTAAGTCCTTTTCAATATCCTTTCCGGTATTTCCAAGGTCCTTCCGGTCCTTTACGGTAAGACTTGGGCTGTTTTCAGTGTTTAAAACGTCCTCTACGGTATTTCTATTGTTCCTTTCGGTCCTTTCCGGTAGTTCCAAGGTCCTTTCCGGTCCTTTTCGGTCCTTTTCAAAGTCCTTTCCGGTCCTTTCCGGTATTTCCAATGTCCTTTCCGGTCCTTTTCGGTCCTTTCCGGTATTTCCAAGGTCCTTTCCGGTCCTTTCCAGTAAGACTAGAGCTGTTTACAGTGTTTAAAATGTCCTTTACGGTATTTCTATTGTTCCTTTCGGTCCTTTCCGGTTTTTCCAAGGGCCTTTCCGGTCCTTAACAGTCCTTTTCAATGTCCTTTCCGGTATTTTCAAGGTCCTTTCAGATCCTTTTCGGTCCTTTACGGTAAGACTTGAGCTGTTTTCAGTGTTTAAAACGTCCTTTACGGTATTTCTATTGTTCCTTTCGATCCTTTCCGATATTCCCAAGGGCCTTTCCGGTCCTTAACAGTCCTTTTCAATGTCCTTTCCGGTATTTCCAATGTCCTTTCCGGTCCTTTACTGTAAGACTTGAGCTGTTTTCTATGTTTAAAACGTCCTTTACGGTATTTCTATTGTTCATTTCGGTCCTGTCCGGTCCTTTTCAATGTCCTTTCCGGTCCTTTCCGGTATTTCCAATGTCCTTTCCGGTCCTTTTCGGCCCTTTACGATCCTTTGCGGTCCTTTCCGGTCCTTTTCGGTATTTCCATCCACCCTGAATAGAATTACTGTAGAGTACGAGTCCCAAATCTCGAAGCAGAATGATCAGGCATTTCTTACCCCCACACAAGATAATTTGTTCTGACATCCTTCGGCCAAGCGAATTCTCCAAATATTATTTGTTCGTCCTTTTCTACAATTTCTTTCTTATTTGTGTTGTACTGGCGCAAAACGCTCAATACATCAGCCATCCTGTGATTTTTTTAGAAATCGCAGATTACACCGGAAGTTAATAAGTTCATTAGCATTGTGGGTAAATACCGAGAATGTAGTGTGGAAGACTTATAGACTAGATCACACCGTAAATATCTGAGAAGAATGCGGGTTTGAAAAAAATGGGTTCCTTTCAAAAAGGTTTTTTAAACCGAAAGTAGTCGAGAAATTTAAAATTTACTAAATCATCATGTCATAGGACTGCCACATGTATTCACTGAGGTTGATAATTACCAGATAAAGTTATTTTGGCAATATTCCTATTGCCTGGTCATCATCCTCCACGGCTTCGAGGATTTCTCCCGTTGAAATATATAAAGGGTTCCCACAAACAGATAGTGTGCGAGGTACGAATAGTCGATTCAATCTAGCAAAATCTAGCACCAGGTCCTGAACTAAATGCAACAGACATGATTTATTTTCTTTTTTACATTCTATAACGCCGGCCTTGTTAGTCACAGAAAACTGAAAGTTGCCATCTGAAAGATGCGGCAAAATATGTGTTTTAACACTTTTATATGCATACCCTTTGCACTATAATATGTGGATATATAACAAGGACAGCCTGGTTAGGAATTTAATAAAGTAATAGTTTTATTGCCTGTTTTGATAAAAACAATCATATTGATTTAACCGTGATGCCAAATAAGAAGTTGGAATTTATGAATGACTTATCATGTTTATTTTCAACAATAAATTTATATTGTATAACAATACGCTCGAAATATAGAAATTACCCCCACCAATTCAAGTTCTCAGATGAGCTGAAATCCTAGTGGCTGTAAATTATGGTTACTACAATCATTTGATTCAAGAATGTTGTAAACATGAGTTTTATAGATTGACTTAAATACATATTATGTTATTTTTCCAAAATTTTATTTTAAAACGAATATGTGAAATTTATAGATAATGCTACAAAAGACAAACACCATTATCATGCCCTTCTTTTCAATGAGTACTTTAAATAAAGGAGAATGCTTGTTGATAATTAGGCATACCTCTATTAATGGTTTATTATTTTTTCAGCTCTTCTAACTATATTTTTGACAAAAAATTACTCATGAGTGTCCTGGTAATCAACAGAGCACTAACTTGACTAAGACTCGAACTTTTATGTGAACTTCCTGAGACAAACCTACAAGGCCAGGCGGGATTTAAGCCTAGAGCTATATTACCTCTCAGATTGTAAGATCACTGTCCATACCATTGAGCTACACATTATCCCTTATAGTTTTACTTATACAGATTAAATTTGTCTCCAAACACTAGATGGCTTGACCAAAACCTAAGTTGGGTGGGCAGCAGGATGCTGGAAAGCATATGGTTGTAGTACAACCGATTTGTGAGAGAAATACCATGAATCAATGGTTATATGCTCCTGCTTCAGAGAAGTGACTGAAATATTGTTAAAGGTGTCATGAAATCCAAATCAGACAAAGTATATAAGTTGGAACTTTTAAAGAATGTGAGAAGTTATGAAGAAAGTACGGTACTCACGTGATAATTGCATCTAACACAAAGAGTCACAATAGTTTAATGGCAAATAGACAAACGGACATAGTGATCCTTATTTTCAAACAAGATCACTAGTTTATAAATAAATATAGTAAATGTCAGATGAAACGCATAGTCTTTAAAGCAATTACAATAAAATTTTAACATAAAAAGGTGGATGTGAAAAATGGACTTGATAAGATCCTCATACTCCTTAAACATATTTTCTTTTTCAAAAGTTCATTTCTTTACTAATGGTATGATTTTATATTGCAGGCAAATTAATTAAGATCAATTATGTCATGTTACAGATGAATAAGGCTAATCAAATATTTTTAATTTCGGCAAACTGGTTAAGATATAAGTAAGAAATTAAAAAAAAAAAACAAACAAACAAAAAAAAAAAAAAAACTTCTGCATATTTTGAAACTTTACCTCATGAGACTTGATATTTGTTTTTTGGATGCATCAATATTTCATATACAAGGTCAGAAAGTTTATAAGTAATTACGTGTGCAGATAATGGAACAAGATATTGTAATAATTACATCATGATTCTTAGAAAAATCAAACGAACTTAATTTTAGAGAGCGAAAAAGTTGTGTTCTTTTGCTGTATTGGATTAAAATAAAAGAAAGGGATAGAGAGCAACACAAATATATTATAATTTTTAAATTCTTGATTATATCACATTTAAATTCATTAAAATACATTATAAGCTGCCCTAACATGTACTCACTGACAAACAAAGAACAGTTTTTGCAAAGAATGCCAAATTTAACTGTCCAGAGTGTATTTAAATCACCCTCTAACCGAAAGCTTATCAGTTTTTAATTGCCCACATTGAAATTAACTACTGTACCTGACACTGGAAATGTCTGTCTAATAACATGTTAATGGCATCTAGGGACCGATATCTGTCAATCAAATTATAACGGATTTGAAATATTAAAATGTTAATAACTTCATTTTGCCTGGTGCAAAAAATTAAAACTTTTTTACATGTTCATTTTTATATCCTCTATCATATGGTGTAATTATAGTTTCTGTTGCAATTAGTTCAAACCCATGTACTAAATGTACTATAATGCCGCTATTTTAACGAGACAAGCGGCATGCAAAACGAGGGGAGGGGAAGCATTGTCTGTATTGTCTGTATTCGGCCAAACAGCCATATATCCTCACTGGTATAGTCTCGTACTTCTTTAATTTATTCTTTCGCGTGTACTTACTCACGGTATAATGGTGGTGCGCATTTTTAGTTGGAATGTGGTGCAGAAAAAACAAAAAGACTGCACCACGAATATCTTCAACCCTGACAGAATTACACTTCTCCAAGTTCCGAACTCATCGCCCTCTCTGGCATCAAGCAGTACACTCATATCCAAATGAATAATGCCACATATTTCGTGTAACTTCTTCCTCATCTGTTCCCGCTCATTTTCATACAAATCACATTCAATTAAATAATGTATATCTTCCCACACTGGCACAAATTGTCCTGCTGTATGTTGCATTTATGTAGACATTCTTTCAATCTTACGTACCCTGTCCTCAACTGTGACACAATGGTTTCTCCCTTTATTGTTTCATAATGATGTTTCATCTTATAGTTTACCAGTGGTCTGTGGTTATAAAGGTTTCTTCCTCTTTCTGACCTGTCCCACATATCTTGCCATTTTTTCATGCCTGATTCCCTGGCAGCTGTCTTTATGTCTCCCATAGTGATTACTGGTGGTAGATCTTTCATTTCCATTTCCTTAGCTTCCTCAGCTGCCCCCTTGGCCAATCTATCCGCTAATTCATTACCATTTATATCTGAGTGTCCTGGAGACCAGGAAATTTCCACCTTCGCACATTTTTGTTCCAATTTCTGTATACCTTGTTTAACTTCATTTATTGTAGATATATGTGATCGTGGCTCCCAATCCAATACCAAATGTCCAATTGCACATTGACTGTCTGTGAATATATGAAGTTTTTCCATACTTCTAAGGTCTGTTTCTGTTGTTCTGGTCTGAATATGTTTAATGGCTAATTTAATTGCTACCACCTCACCTAAAAGAATTGATCCAAAAGAACTGACCGGGTGCTTTTGTAAAATAGGCTCTGTAAGACCTGGATGGACCAGGGTTCCCTAGACAAGACCCATCTGTGAATGCGATTGCTCTTTCTCACTACACTCTTCTAAAATATTACCAATTACTTCCCTCGATAAAGATTTTTGCTCCTTTGTTCTTAATTTGGACGAGCCAAGATTCTGCCAATACTCCAAAAGTAATGTTAACAGTTATATAACAATCTGACACAGTTTTACTTTAGACAATACCTTTAATAATAAACAGCATTTCTACGGCTTTAAACATTTCACTTAGGGTTTTCATCATGACCGTGATCATGATGTACAAGCAATCTCATAATCCTTACGTCAGGCAAATACCCAAATTAATGGCAAATGATTTTGGAATTAGGGTAGCAGAATCATGGAATAATTATCCAAATCAAGCATAGTTATGTCGCCAACAATAAATTCCATCAAAAGTAATCATAACGAACAGTTAGGTTCACCCCAAGCTGCTATGTGCAACAACAAGCTTCACCCAGAATTATGAAATAGGAGGACCCCAAGAAGCTAGACGCTTACTATTAATCCGGAGACCACAAGCACATTTAATCATCAAAGAAAACTTCACGTCTGTCGTTTTTGGCCAAGAGATGGGACAAATTGTTTTAATTGATCAAAGAAGGCACATTTAAATCATGTGTCGAAAGTGACACTAATTCCTTAATAAAGTGTTTTTCATTTTCGGCACACAGAGTACACTTACTGTCAACCAAGGGGTCCCCATCAAATCTGTCCTTTTGATTTGATCATGAGAGCTCAGTTTACATCATTACATTAATATGTACCAGTAAAGGTCCTACAGAGCATTCCCACCGGGTGTTTCTAGGAATGGTCAAAGAGACTCCGGAACGGCTTCAGGAATAGACCCGATGAAATTGGTCTTCCGTCACGGCAAATTCAGAGGCCGGGTATCCATTGTGTGTGTGTGGAGGGGGGGGGGGGGGTGTTTGATAACGGGCCACCACATAGCTCCATTTATGTAAGACCCTGCATTCAGGATAACAAAACGCTTTCAAACTATTGCAATATATTCCCCGCTTTGCAAGCACAAACACGTTCCGAGCGGAACATCACTAAAAGTAGTTTGTAAGGCGTGCGTTTTGTTAAATTGAACGCAGGACTGCTTCCTACGACAAATTGAATACTTGATGTTTTTTTTATGTTCATTGTAGTGTTTAAAACTCACAGACTTTGAATACACAATCAAAGAACGGTTCGTAAGTAAAAGTACTAGTTCTCTAACCGTCATGACTCCTTTTTAAATCTCAAATTGAAATCACGATTTTTATTCACAAGTTATACGAAATTTCTATCCCGGTTGGTAGCTTACCAGAATCTCAAACTCCAATTATGAGGCCAAGAAATGACAAAGACATGACCTCGCTCCTGTCCAATGACATTGATCTTTGTATCAAGTTATCAAGAATCGATGAGATGTACCTCCCTATTATATATGAAACTTGAATGTCAACTGTCTGTTTTGAAGCTAGATGAAAATGTTTAATTAGAGGTTATTTTTTCAGACTGAACTTCAGAAGTAAAGTAAAAAAAAAAGAAAAAAAAACAACAACATTGTTTTACAATATATGACCCTCAATAGATGGGTTTTTGTCATATCAACATTATCAAAATGAAATGACAATTATTTATCGTCGGCAATCATCGTTGGTTGAGCATCTTAAGTAAACATCCACGATTAGGGAGCGTTGCCTATGCATCAATGTGTCAGCTTTTTTTAAATGATGAACTACATTGTCATACAAAATACGTAATTTTGACCCATCATGCGAAAAGGGACCATCTGCGATGTGCGTAAAGCGTTGACCCTAGTAAGACTGCGCGGTGTGCGCAGACTTACTAGGATCGAAATTTTTCGCACTTAGCTTAATTTCGGGATCTAGAGGGATCAATCTACCTTCCCGTGAAAGAATTTTTTAAATGCGACCTCTGGTTGATTTGCAATTAAATCGATCTCTTTTCCTTTTTTCCAGAATTGCCAGATTGTCCCTCTTTGCGTGACGGTTTACATTGTATGAGCATTGTGTTTTTGCGATTAGGATAAAATTGTTGACAATGACAGTCTTCTAGGTGTATATCAAAATGTGAATTTTTGAATGGGGTTTAACGATCTATCGATGGATTACTGGTACATATATCGTACCCGAGTACTGCAATGATTACAACCTTTCCTAGCCACCAACTGCTGTCCTAATAAGGTTTACTATTTTTCACCCATTGGTGTTGGAAAGGATATGCGTCGCCGCGGGGGGTTGTATCCAGGGCACCAAATTTTTGAAAATTGGTAGTCTGATGCTCTATCAACTCCGCTATATCGGTGGTTGCTGTATGATAAATATCAACGTAAATATAACGTAAATACAATGTACAACTGAAGCTACAAGGTAATTTTAGTTCGCTAATAATTTAAGTTTTGAGCGGACAGACAGACGCACAGCAAGACAGATGCAGAGACAGCCAGACCGACAAACTGTCACCGGTAAATCAATATGCTTAACATATGAGACCTGCTATTCTGCGTTATAAATGGCCTGGCAGGTGTCGAGTTCACTTTTCAAAATATCGCCAACGCGTGCAAATAGTTGTATCCCGGATCCCAAAGGATTAAAGTGCAAAGAGAATATGAACACAAGTTATCGTTGGTTACCAAATCCTCGTAACTTTAGATTGGACAAGCTGAAGATACGATGGTTTTGTTACCAACCTACGATTTAAGGTTCAAGTTGTATATTTCAACTATCTAATTTACCTTAACCGTAAGTGCAACGACCCATTATTTAGATTCCGTCTTGCCAGGGCAAATATCACGAATTATTTATATCTAAAAATCGATTGGCCAATCAAAACATTCATTTATAATAAGACGACTGTTGAACTCTAACATTTGCGTACTATTTTGTATGATATACTTTCCTGAAATATGCGACTTTAGATGACTATTTTATACACAAATTTTTCAGGTAACGCAAACTTTCCACACCGATCTTAATTCCCTAAGCAGAATAAAAAGTTTGGCCAGGGTAGACACTTTTTGCATTGCTTTCTAATTGCTAATAATATCAGTAGATGATTATCAATAAGATCTATCTTCATTACTTCTAGTCGTTTCTTAGACCAGTAACTCGTTCTACGACCACAACATTCCAACCAAGCAACCAGCCCTACGTTCAGAATATCAAAACGTGACAAACTGTTTGCAAACGCTTTGCACCCGCTTTGCACACGCACTCGTATTTGTAAATTACTTGCCACGTTTGTTGTCTCAGGGCTGGTCATTCCCATTAAAGAGTACTACATTAGCTATCACCGATTTATGTAAGCCGAATAGCTCGTGTCCCGATCAGTATGCCCTTAATCGAAGTACAAAAATCAACTGCTCAAACTGAGGATTATTCTGGGTTTCGGTAAACCCTTTGCCACAAGAAATAATTTAACAGTTCAACTATGTGAAGGTTTATCAAAAGAATAGCAATTGCGTTATAAAATGGATAATAATCAAAGGATGGAAAGTCCTGAAACACGATTTTGTCGGCATACTTCAGTATGTATAGTTATATCCATATTCAGTATGGCTGACATGTGCCATAGCATAGCTTCTTTTCAACATTTGATATCAATTGGATGACTGGAACATTGAATTTAACAACAATATTACGTTATAAGTGGCATTCAATTAGGAGAGGTCACTAAAAACTAACGAAAAACTTTCTTATTTTTTTATGGAAAGGTATGCCGAGTTTGTTACCAAATAAAGGTAAAATATGTTTTTTTAATATATCGGAAAATAAGCAAAGTTCATTGGGTAATTACTTTAAAAAAATAATTATTTGCGGCATTCTACCCCCCCCCCCCCCCCCCCCCTAGAATTACAAGAAATAGTGCATTTTTAACTTTCGAGGGTGCATTATGCAAATCTGAAAGAGTATGTACTACGCATTTTACTATTGGTATTTAGTTGAATTCTGACCATTAGTTTCATCATATGGTACCATTTATAGCGACATGACAGCACGTAGAGCATATGTCTAAAACCCTATAAGAATTTTACAAACAAATCTTAAAGAGCAGGTTCTAAACATTATTCCTGTATAGTTTTGTTACATCCTGAACAGAAGTTTCAGAGAAGAAGATTTTTTCTTATTTCAGAATATGGGACCATTTTTCAGTGACGTGGCATTCCGTAGAGCCCAAGTCATCAGCCCAATCAGAATTTCACGAACAAATATGAAAGTGCATGTTCTAAGCCTAATTCCAGTGAAGACTATTTGAATTCTGAAGAGTAGTTTCAGAGAAGAAGATATTTCTTTTTATTAGTCCCCTACCGGTGTTCACACCGGAGGTGACTATAGGTTTGCCCTCCGTCTGTCCGTCCGTCCGTCCGTCCGTCTGTCCGTCCGTCCGTCCGTCCGTCTGTCCGCTCAATCTGGATCCCGCGATAACTTAATAACTAAGCAAGCGTTTTTGATGAAAGTTGGTATATGACTAGATGGCAATGTGTAGATTATGCACATCATTTTATTTTTGTTTTTTGACTTAAATTGAGGTTGCTATGGTTAAAGAAATGGTGAAAATATGGCCAAAAATGGGATCCTGCGATAAGATAATAACTAAGCAAGCTAGTTTGATGAGACTTGGTATATGGCTTAATGGCAATGTGTAGATTATGCACATCATTTTATTTTTGTTTTTAGACTAAAATTGTTGTTGCTATGGTTACGGAAATAGTGAAAATATGGCAAAAATATTGGATCCTGCGATAAGTTAATAAGTAAGCAAGCTAATTTGATGAGACTTGGTATATGACTAGATGGCAATGTGTAGATTATGCACATCATTTTATCTTTGTTCTTTGACAAAAGGTGCGGTTGCTATGGTAACGGAAATAGTGAAAATATGGCAAAAATGGATCCTGCAATAACTTAATAGCTAAGCAAGCTAACTTGATGAAACCTGTTTTAAAATGTAAAAAAAAATATAAGCCATGTTAGTCAGGGTGGTGATGCAGCAGTATTAATCACCTCCAGTGAAAGTTCTCATTTCTTACCAACAAGACTGAAGAAAAACATCTTGGATCAGACAAGGTAACTGTTATTGATACTATTTCTTGCATCTGTCTTTTGCTTGCATGAATTGTATAGTGGGCACAGCAGAGACAACAACTCATGTAAGTCTTGTTTAACCCTTTCCAAAACAAGACCTGGTTTTGACGTCCCTGATAGAATTGGCTTGGGAAAACATTGAGACAAACAAAGCCGGTAGGGGACTTTTGCCATGTCCGACATGGCTCTTGTTTATTCATAAGGGACCATTTTAGAGTAACGCGGCAGCCCGTAGAGCCCAAGTCACCAGAATTTCACGATTAAATCTGAAAAAGCATTTTCTAAGCATCATTCATGTGAAGTTTGTTTGAATTCGGAAGAGTAGTTTCAGAGAAGAAAATTTTCTTAAATTTCATCATATGGGACCAATTTCAGTGACCGTAGAGCAGCCCGTAGAGCTGTCGTAAACCTAGGTCCCGGAACACTGCCAAAAGTAGTATTAAAACATTAATTTCGCAGAATGCGGTTGGGAGGCATCCGTATGAACCTGAATTGGCTTCTGGACAGCAGAAAACCGGAAACTTGAAATAGGACGTCGGAAACGTTACTTAGAACATCCGAAACAGTCGTTGCCAAAAACCGAATTCATCTTTTTTTCTCGGTTTTTAGCAACGACTGTTTCGGATGTTCTAAGTAAGTGCCTCCCAACCTCATGTGTCGGTCGGAGTGAAGAAACAATATAGTGATTATGATAAATGAGTAAAATGAGACAAAGATGAGTTATTGGAGGGTAGAATGAGGTCACGAGGAGTTTGTGTCGAGCAAAAATGAGTCAAAGAGAAGTTATTTGAGAGTAGAATGAGGTCATGAGGAGTTTGTGGCGAGCATCTCTACATGCAAAATCCTTACTCATGTAAGCTTTTTGAGCGTTTTTCGCTCCTCATTTCAATATTCGGTTTTTGAAAACTTCTGTTTCCGATGTTCTAAGCAACATTTGTTTCCGATTTTAAGTTTCCAGTTTACTGCTGTTCAGAAGACAATCCAGGTTCATGCGGATGCCTCCCAACCTCATTTGTCGGTCGGAGTGAAGAAACAATATGGTGATAATGATAAATGAGTAAAATGAGACAAAGAGGAGTTATTGGAGAGTAGAATGAGGTCATGGGGAGTTTGTGGCGAGCAACTCTACAAGTCAAAATCTTTACTCATATAAGCTTCTTTGAACGTTTTTCGCTAATCATTACAATAAGAACCACTGCATTGGTAACATGAAGAAATATATCCCTGACCCCGAAAAGTGGGCAAGGTATTTCGAAATGATGTCTAACAGAGACAAGGGAATTACCCTACTTGGGCGAAGACCAGAAGTCATAGCGATCGAAGAGAAAAAGCCTGTAAATCGAGAAAACAAACTGTACACGCTAAAAGCAGTTACACCCGTGGACAGATTAAATGAGCGTGTAAAGGCTGAACTTAATATGATGGGAAACGGTATGAAGAAAACGCCAACCCGCAAAGAAACGACGACTGCTTCGAAAAAACGCCGACTTGACAAATGCGTCAAAGGTGATATGACGTCATCAAAAAAGATGCGACGGGTTCAAAGTACTGACAATTCTGGGTTTTGAGGGTATAAAAATGACCGCCTCCTCCCGAGTCTAACAAAGGCTTTAGACATGTATACGTGCGATATCTGCAACAAAACATTTAAACGTAAAGATAATATGTTACGTCATAAAAGAAACACTCACAGTGACAAGGACATTTTAGACCAAGACGATTCAATGGACGTCGAAAAAGACTCGTCAGTCGATGCGGAATCGGACAGCGAGTCAACGTGTAACGACTACGATCCGTGGGATAGCTTAATTGACAGTGCTTTTGAGTAATGTCAAGGTGAATTTGAGGAAGCGGTATCAAAGCTGAGACGTCAGACCAGTCTTGATGAAAGTCAAATACGCAACAGGGCTTATGAAGATCTAAGATCGAGCTATAGGAAAGCTCTGGCCAAAAACCTCTGTAACCGAATCATGTGGTTTAATGCCATGCAAAAGCAGTCGGTTTATCGAAGTATGAGTAAAACTGCTAAAGATCTGATGGTCGATGATGATTTTTCGATTGAAGAAGCCTGGAAATACGCCATCAGTAAACGGAAGTTTTTGCTAGATAGCATAATCGATGACTACCACCCTCCGACACTGGATGCCACTATTAACGAATAGTCAAAGAATCTACAGATATCTACAAAAGGACCTCACTTCAGCCTCAATTTTAGTGATCACAGCCATACACGAAAACAATCGTTTATATCAAAAGCGAACTCATAAAAGAACAAATGTAACAATTGAACGAGATCGGATGATTTAATGTATAATTATGAATAAATGTTGATTAAAAAAAAGAACTTATTTGGTGAACTTATTTTTACGTGTCTGTCCATTATTTAATTTCATTTTATTTTTTAAAGATTTAACATAAAGTGAAAGACCCGACAAAATATTGCCGCAAAAGATGGAATTGCTTTAGGTAATCACGATAATACTAATTCTCTCCTCAATTAATACGTTCATTACGGCCTTATCGAGTAGCTGACCCATTGATAAAATCAAAGCACTGAAAGTACTGATGGTGAACGAACCTGATGGCATTCTAGAGTGATATATTAAATTCAACTAGAAAAGAGAAATTACGAATGTAAAAAAAAGTGGGAAGAATTGTCTCGACAAAATTTCGTTATTCGGAAATTTCACTTCAAATAAGAGAGGAAAAATCCTGTTAGAAAAATATTTGTTAGAATATGAGATGTTACTCTGTGAAAATTTCTTTTACACCCTTGAAATAGGTACATTTATTAATTAAACATAAATGGAGTCTATCTAAAACTGTCTTTAACCTATATCCAATGGTGTTTGTTTTTACAAAAGTAGTTGTTATCATGTTTAAGCTTATTTCAAGTAAATTTGTTGTATTTGTTTTAACTTTTTTAACTATCTTTGTTTCTTCTCAGAGGATGAAAAGGTCTTTGAGTACCAATAAAAAAACACTTATGAATATCAGTCAGTCCCGAACTGTACTCATTGTTTAAAGTTATGATTTGTTAACTTATTAATAGTATTTTGAACCATAACCTGAGTGATTAGTTTTTATCATATTTGAAGCCATAACCACTTCCATGGTTGACACTTATGTCGTTATTCAATTTTATAACACTGCAGCATGAGAAATGTTTAGGTATATGTTAAAGGAGGTCTAGTGCCCTATTAGTATAATTCATGGATAATTTCTGTTTAAGGTTTAGAAATAAAAGTATAACTTTTTATATTAAACAATTGCTCCATAGTAAATTGCATACAAAAAGTCTTTAAAAATATTATTTTTGTAACGTAATTTCTACATCAAAAGCGAATAAGAATCTTATTTAAGAAGTTTATTTTTTAAAGGGAGGTAATAATTGCATGACTATGTCTATGACTATGTTTAAGTATAAAACAATGTTTTTTTTCTTCCGACTTTCTTTCCAAAAAGAATTGAGAATCCTTACAATTGTCGGTTTAACTTTTGCACGAGAACCTATTGTTTACCTTCAAGAGTTTGGATGCTTGTAAAATCACTCACTATCGATATCTTATTACAGTATTGCGGCTGATATTAGACTTCTGCTCGGAGCTAGTTTTTGCTTAAACTGTAGTTAACAAATTCTAAACGTATTTTGGGAAGGATGGAGCCATTTTTTATTCATCGATTAAGATTTTTATGATTTCTGTAAAAAACGCAGTGACTTTTCCAGAATAATTTAACAACTAAACCCGCCTGTCGAATTGTACACTAGTACATGACGGATCTGGTCCCCCCTGAACCACGGCAATATCTACTCGTCAATTGGAGTGGTATCTAGGGTTGAATATTTAGCTATCATTTATTTAATTTTCAAATAGAATTTTGAATTGATATGGTTTTACAGATTGAAAAAATGCAAAGTAGAATGGCCCCAATGAAATATCTTCCGTGCCTGTCGCATTTGGTATTCGACAATATTCGCTTCTGAGACAGACGAATACGAAACGTTTTCGCTGGGAATAAGTTCACCGAATATTCGAGTGTATCTTTACAAGCCCTACTTCAGCCAGTGCAATTTTACAGAAAAATCTTAATAGCGGCGTTCATCCCTATTTAAATAAAAGTACAAGAAAGGTTGTACATGTAAAACACATGTCGAATCATTCTTAAAACCCGTCTCGAGACTGACTGTCGTTAGTTGAAAAGTTATGTAAATCCGCGTTACCGTTTCTAATTACACAAGGTGTCTTGATGTGTCATTCGTCTCAACTCGGCCGATTCCTCTAACCTACATTTAAATCGGAGCCGTCGGAGATCGCCCGAGTATTGCCGAATGTAAGTTCAAGAGGACATGACCTAAATAAACACGTATTTCCGGCTAATTACTACAAGTTGCACCAGCGAAGGCTTGGGTCAAAAACATAGTATTTGTCTCTACGGTGTCTAGACACAAACTTTGTTTTTGCTTTAAACTCTCGACAAGCTTACGCCGATCAAAAATTCCCTTGATAAACATTGCAAGATCATTTTGTGTTTTATAAGGCGAATTTTCATTATTTTCACTTGATAAAGAATAATAGTATCACACCATTAAAGAAGAAAACAGTGATTTTGCGGAGAAAAATATTGAAAGATACTAAATTGAATTTTAAGAGGCGCTACTTTATTTAAAATGTATTAACATCCAACATGATTTTCCTGACATGGTATATAACACTGGTGAACGACGTTCGTTCACCAAAAACTTCTACTTTAGATCTATCATGTTATATACAATACAAACGATAGTTTTTAAATCGTACTGCGAAGCAGTAGATTTATATCTACCGTTTTCCAGAAATCCAGTCTGTTTGACCCAGTACATTTTTACCATTATCTTCTGAGCAATGTGTTCAAACCAAAATATGTGTTTTCAAACACCGAAGAAACGGCCTTTTCAGTCACAATCTAGAAACTTTGTTTATACCTTATTTACATTTCGACAAATAGAGAAGATGGTAATACAAAATTTGATGTAATTTTCGCTTTTAGTAATTACCAGTTAGTATTTTCAGTGTTTATAACAAGATTTTCGGTTGAGTAAAGGAGTTGAAACGTACAATAGGTTAACTGTATAATTAATTTGTAGCACTTACAATATTACTGCTCTGAACTTTCTCGAACGGTCATTTACCAGTTGTAGGGCTGACAACCAATCAAATTCTGTTATGATTATCACTCGGTCAAAACCCACGCGTAAATTCAGACCACGTGTAAATTCAGATGGACATCGTCTGCTCGAAATGTGTCAATTAACTTGTTTGTCATTAGTCAATAGTCGTCTGCACTCAAACAGGGAGCGTGGGAAGTTTACTTTTTTTCGCATGTGTTAACAAATAGAAATAATTTTGTAATTTTGAAATATTTGATTTCAATGAGCACTCTGATCACGCTCCAATCCTATTTTCATTAAATTCAAATTTGAGTATGAAGAAAAATTATTCAACAACAAATAAACCGACAAAAACATACGATAAACTGATATAAGGGTAAGTTCATATCGGACTCGGTTTCGACCCGAGTTAACCGGGTTTCCATCAGAACGGCCTCGGTTTCGACACTAGTGATGTCATTGTAACCTTTCAACCTCGACGCTTCTGATCCTGTGTCAGGCCGGTGTTACTTGGGTTCCAAAATGGCGTCGAGAATAGTGCACAACAATTCGATTACAAAAAAAAATAAATATTCTCCATTACTTTAAATAACAAATACTTTTTTTCTTATTTTATATAGTATTTTGCACGAGTTTATCACATTTCTTAATGGGATAACGATATTTCATGGTAAATTAATTATTGTAGCGGTAAATGAGAAGTTTGTTTACTACCACCAGTGGGTAACTCCGTTCACATGAATGTCTTTTCTGCGCATGCATATTACAATCAATTTTAGATTATTACATCATCTCACGCGTCTCTCGGGCTGCCATTTGAATTTCCCCTAGGATAGCTGTAGCAAGAGCGATCTATTTTTAGAACAACTCATGAATAATCATAGAGTGCTGCTAGATTTAATCGATTGGTCAGAAACCAAAGATATAAATAGCATAGTTGGCGATTTCACGTGTTTCTTGAGGGTAAATGCATTTACAGTATTTGGGAAATCCCAATGCTTGAAATACAAAGATATTGGTACTCAAAATTGTAAATAGTTTAATGAAAAATGTTTGTTGCTAAACAGGCTTTTAAACTCTATAGAGAGAGGAATAATATTAACAGGCAAGCTTTTGGCTTGGCGCGTGCTCATTATAACAACGTAAAAATCTGCTAAGAAATAATTTAGACTAGCAGAGGGCTATCGAATCAGCAAACTTTCAAAATCGGACCCACGAGGTTGGATGAGCTGGCGATGTCCTCGAAAAGATGGATTGTTAAGACAAAAAACTCACAAATTTAAAGATTTTGCCAACTCTTATTGTCCAAATTTGAGCCCTTTTGATTGGCGAACTATTGCACAATCCCAGCCTCTCAATGATGTACGATTTACAGTGCTGACAGCACTTTGATTAATCAGCGTGACTAATTACCTTTTGATAAATATATTATGTACGACGTTATGTCCCTTATCTAACAAACAAATCCAAAAGTGCCCATTTATCCCGGGAGCGGCGTTAACCCCCATCCCTGATCCCATTGTTTTGACCAGGAATCCATAATAAGGTGCGGCAGTCGCCGCGACATAACTGAAAGATTTTTGAAAAGCGCATTAAACCCTCCCTGATTCCAGTGATTCGTCCAGAAATATAGGATGAGAAGCGGCAGTCGCCACGATGAAACTGAAAAATTGTTAAAAGCGGTGGTAAACCCTCCAGATTCCAGTGATTCATCCAGAAATATATAGTTAAAAGCGGCAGTCCCCCGCGATGTGACTGAAAATTGTTGAAAGCGGCATTAAACCCTCCCTGATCCTTTATTTCATCCAGAATCCGTGGTTATGTGCGGCAATCACCGCAATGTAACTGAAAGATTGTTGAAATCGGCGTTAAACCCCTGATCCCAGTGTTTTCAAGAGTGCATGGTTTGGTGCGATAGTCCCCGCTATGTAACCGAAATATTGTTTAAAGCGACGTTAAACCCACCCTGACTCCTGTGGTTTGTCCAGAAATATATAGTTAGAAGCGGCAGTTGCCGCGATAAAACTGAAAGATTGTTGAAATCGGCGTTAAACCCCTCCCGATTTCCTTGTTTCATTCAGAAATATATGGTTAAAAGCGGTAGTCTCCGCGATGAAACTGAAAAATTGTTGAAAGCCCGATATAGTCCGTTTGACTTCTATATGGACCAACCTTTTCATCAATTACATAAAATTGCGTTTGAATAGAGGATTTGTATGTAGTTAAATCTTAATTTCAGCTTAATACCATTCCAAAAAATATTTTTCGAAAATAAAATGATTTCAAAATAATGATTTTGTCTATCTAGTTAATGTTAATATTTTAGCATTATCCGTTATTAAACACGAGGGGTGATGGAGGCTGTTCAATAGTAGGAAAATGTCAACATATATAGTAAAAACACGTGGTTTTACACTTAACTTTTTACAGATGAAATGTCCATTATTCCTTATTTGGACATGCTAATTAGCATATCGACGGTCATGTCATCTTAAACTTAAATAGCACGTGATTTTTACCGTTAGTACTCGCCTTTTCATCAAGTTTCCTCGTGAAATTCCCAACTACTTCGTTAAATAATGCTTTTTGATTGGTCTTAACATGTAAATAAAGGGTTCATCTCAGAATGAATAAAATCAATAATCAATTATCTGGTCAAACAGTTTCTGAAGAAAGAGAGAATATACACAGATTTGATATCCAACGGTAGCAAAAATCTTAGACAAACTTAATTAAATTGAAAAACTCGATTTTATAGTAATACAATTCACTTAAAATTTTACTCTTTTGACTCGGCCCCTATGCAAATCAGTACTATTTTTGGGTATACAATTCGCTGTTCCGTTTAATACAGTAACAAGTAGGTATGAAATGCTGAAAGTTAACATGTAGACGGACGGACAAAATCATTATTTTACATTCAAAAATTCTGAAAAACAGAATTCGTCATGGTATTAGCTGGAAAAATTGCTATGGCAAGAAAAATATGCGTTTCATTATTTAATTTCTGAGATTTTCGGCGAAATGTTGGTCCATATAGAAGTCAAACGGACTATACAAACAAATCCAAAGATGTCCGTTAACCCCGCTATACATAATTGGGTCGTGTGCGGTGAAGTGTATTCCTTCTATTCAGGACCACTTTAACAATACATCGAGATCCCTTGAATTGAAGTGACCCTTTCGCCGATTATCCCTAGGTGATTTATTTCAATTAGGGGTTTTAAAGTCATATCGATGCAACTAGAGCACCGAACCATGTATTTCTTCCTCCTACCACTCCTTTAGCTCAAATTTCAAGTCGGTCAGAGTGACACAATGACCTAGAAAAGGGGCGTTGACCTTTATCAAGTCGGCAAAGTTACCAGGCGTACCAGGCACTTTGCAACTGTACCAGGCGTACCAGGCACAACTGAATCAGTCTCAAGATGACCATGTCTAATTATGCAATATTTCAATTGACACACTCTGTAGCTGGTAAGCTCCGCCTACTTAGCACTTGGTCACCTCAATTCCAATACACACAATCCAAGAAATTGACCAAGTCATAATCATCAAAAGCACAATTCCAATCTTCAATCTGGATCTATTTTCAAAATCTATATTTAAATTCTAATAAAATAAGTCTAAACATGATCACTTTATTCTCAATATTAAGAATTTTGTATTTTGTGACATTAAGTAACTGCAATAGGAAAGGTCACTGAGTGCAGTCAACCAAATAGACAAAACACAATATAGCCATAGAGTATCACGTTATATACAGATTAATATATGAAAAAGAGAAGAATGAAACAAGTTGGCTGACAATCAATAAGCATTTTAACAGGCTTGAAAATAATGTTACTTTTCCCACATTGTTTCAAACCCTACAATTGAAACAATATCAACCTAGCAACACCCTATCATTGTGCATGCAGCATATAATGCATCAAAATTCTCTCACTCATATTAATCTGATATATAACTGACAAGTTACTTCAATCTTTAATTGTTGCATTAGTGAAATGATCACTTCACACCTTTTCTGATTGGTACAATTGACCAGCCGCTGAAAGGTAAAGGTGCATTGCCCCATTGTATACTCTAGACATTACAAGGGACCGCTTAACTGATAAGCAATAACCAATTATCAATAATAGCATATACAGCTACTGCAAATACCTGGGGAGTACACAATTGAACCAAATACACTATGAAACTTGCAGACAGGCTAAGTCTTAAATGGCTGTGCAGCTTGATCAGGATCAATAATTTATTTTTGACAATAATCAAATTTCCTTTAGAATAATTATTATGCTTCTTTTTCCATTATGATTCAGTTACCTTCATACTATTCATAATCAATAAATTTCTACAGTGTAAACCTGAACAGTATGCTCAAAATCACTAGATATTAAGCAGAATGATCAGTTCAACCTGCCTCAATGAAACTTAATTAAAAAAGATGTTTTGTTATTATGTCATTGTGTCAACTTTGAATATTTGAAATACATCAAAACTCAGAAAAGACATAAACGATAATTAACTTGACTTTAGTTTAAAGAATAAGTACTAAGATTATTACATTTATAACAGAATTGTCTGAAAAACATTGACTAAATCTCTAGGTTGCATAATATTGAAACAAAAGACAAATTCCACAGACACTTCATAAATAGAGCCACCTGGCACCTGCAAGGCCAAATCTCTGAGACTATTGTGCAATTCCTTGCAGACATCCAGACAATATTATGTAATACCTCCTCCGAATGGGACCAGTCTTGGTGACAACCCAGTAGGGGGTAGGCATCAAAGGAACTTGCAGACCTTGATCTTTCTCTCTAACCATATCCTGGAATGTATGTTGCCCTTTCCTTCATGAGCCAAAAATCCAAATTAACAACAGAGCCAAAGTCATTAGTTGATTCAGAATCTCACGATTAAATCTGAAAGAACATATTCTTAGCACCA
The DNA here is from genome assembly GCA_948146395.1 of Fragum whitleyi. NCBI lineage: Eukaryota > Metazoa > Mollusca > Bivalvia > Cardiida > Cardiidae > Fragum > Fragum whitleyi. Next base: position 71,704,753 of record OX411543.1, on the reverse strand, counting down.
TTCTTGTCAAGTTTGTTTGAATTCAGAACAGTAGTTTCAGAGAAGATTTTTATATTTCACTATAAGGGACCCTTTTAGAGTGACGCGGAAGCCCGTGTCATCATCCTGATCAGAATTCTACGAACAAATTCGAAAGAGTATGTCCCCAGTACTATTCCTGTAAGGTTTGGTTGAATTCTGAACAGTAGTTTAAGAGAAGAAGATGTTTGAAGGAAACAGTTAATGGACGGACGGGTTAACTTAACCTAGCCGAAAAAGTGATGGTACTCAGAAACAAAGTTTCACTGAAAAATACAGAAAACTATAGGACTGTGTATTTGAAAAGCTGTAAGTCCCATGCCGAAAGGCTCATAGAGATGAATGCACGTGCTCTCTTACGACGTGTGCCCGATGGACGCAACTTCCGTGTAGACGCTAACGGTCGGATCAAGGAGCGCATTAGACAGGAAGACAACCGGAACGGTGCACAGAGCACTCAATAGGAGGTATCCGGCTCGGTTGGGTCACTAAAGATAGCCCATATAAACGTATGTGGTTGGACTAGAGAGAACCATAATTTACGTTTTGCTATTATTGATGCTCTAAATTCGGACATAATCAGTGTATGTGAAACGCACTTAGCTGGACAGGATATTATTAAACTCGATGGATACGTTTGGTATGGATTTAATAGAGGGAATATACATAGAGATGCCCCTAAGGCGTCAGGTGGCGTTGGCATTCTGGTTAAGCAAAATGTTTGTGAACAGTACAATATAACGGTGATAGACAAAATCCACGAAGGAATTGTTGGTTTAGAATTTGTGAACCGTACATCGGGATTCAAACTCGTTGTTTTCTCATGTTACCTACCTCCAGAGCAATCGGTCAGAGGCCGCGACGCACAGACGTTCTATGCTCATCTTCTAACACAAATATACTCTCAATGTGATAGCGATCAAATATTCATTTGTGCCGACTTTAACTCGCGAATCGGAAATTTATCGGACATTATTTTTGACTGTGATGAAATCCCAGCACGCCGACCAATTGACAATGTCATAAACCAGCACGGAAGAGATCTCATAGATTTCTTAAACGAGGCAAAGTTTTGTGTGTTAAATGGCCGCTACGATAAGGACAATTTTACCTCGATATCGAGGAAAGGAAAAGCAGTAGTTGACTATTTATGCATTCCACAGGATACATTTAAAAGCTGCAAATCATTTCAAGTGTTAACGTCACTAGAGATTATTGATCAATATCAGTTATATGGATTACTAGGTGACAGATCACGACCGCCAGACCACTCCGCCCTTATTGTCGAGGTAGAATGTTATTATAGTCGCGACTCGAACAATAACACAAGACTTAGTTCGGATTGTGATAATAAACCGATATTTAAATTAAATAAAATCCCCACAGACTTTATGGAAAGTGAAATGTCAAGACACGCTATTTTAAATTTAATACAGAAAATTGAAACTACACGTGAAACACAGGGAGATATAGACCTGATTTACGATGGTGTGTGTGAAACAATTTTGAATGAAATGTCCTCGAGACTGCCAAAATTCTCGGTACATAAAAGTAATAGTAAACGACTTAAACACTCTAAACCTTATTGGTGTAACAATCTACAGAGACTCTGGAATAATATGCATGATAAGGAAAAAACATTTTTAAAGTATAAAGGACCTAATCGAGTGAAACGAAGACTGCGCACGGAATATATTTCCGCTAGAAATGAGTTTGATAGACTTTTAAGACATTCCGAACGGGCTTATAGGAGATCGCAAGCTTTAGACATCGAAAACCTTAACACCAACAATCCGACAGAGTTCTGGCGCAAAATAAAACGTTTGGGGCCAAGAAATGACAATACAATCCCTGTGGAAATTACTGATTGTCAAGGTGACGTCATACGTGACGAAAACATTGTGTTCGAACGGTGGAAACGGGACTTTAATACATTATACAACTGTACGGACAATAGTGATTTCGACGAAGAACATTACAACAGATCTAAATTACATAAATTGCTGCTTGAGCAAAATATGCAGGACCCGCTGTACATACAGAATGAAGATATGAACAGAAATATTACATACGATGAAATACATAGTATTATTATGCACGCGAAATCTGGATCAGCATGCGGTATAGACAATATCCCCTACGATGTCCTGAAATATCCGCCAATGATTAATATGCTCCAACAACTATTTCAACTTGTATTTGATTCAAGTATAATACCATCCATATGGCGGAAGGCGATAATCTGCCCGATACTAAAGGATCAGACCACAGACAGACGTGTCCCACTACATTACAGAGGAATTAGCTTATTGTCATGTGTCAGTAAACTGTACAGTGCATTTATCAATAAACGACTGAGCAATTACCTTGAACTTAACGGATTACTAGCAGACGAACAAAATGGATTTAGAGCAAATCGAACGTGTGAAGATCACGTGTTTACCTTGAACTCTATCATAAGAAATAACAATCCAGTTTTCACGTCATACATCGACTTGAAAAAGTGCTTTGATTTCATTGATCGCGACATGTTACTCTACAAACTCTTATTGAATAACGTAGACGGCAAAATATTTAACTCTATACGTAATATATACGCAAACACATCAGCCTGCATTCGCATCAACAACAAGACGACAGATTGGTTCGACTGCTCAACCGGGGTGAAACAGGGCTGTAATCTGTCACCGACACTTTTCGCAATCTTCGCAAATGATCTCGTGAAGGAGGTCAATGACCTTGACCTTGGCGTTACCATGGGAGATGTGAAAGTATCAATCCTCTTATACGCAGACGACATAGTGTTGGTTGCAGACTCAGAAGAAAAATTACAGACTATGTTGAACACGTTACACCAATGGTGTAAAAAATGGCGAGTGTTGATAAACACAGCAAAATCCAAGTGTATGCACTTCCGGAAAGGGCGGTCACAAAGAACGGACTTCAACTTTAAAATTGGAAACAGTACCCTAGAAGTAGTGCCACAGTATAAGTATTTAGGTGTGATATTTAGTGAAAAAGGTGACTATAATGATAACTGTGAAACACTATCAAAAGGTGCCGGTAGGGCCTTAGGCAGTATTATAAGTAAGATACACAATTTGAAAGATTTTGGGTTCCGTTCTAATGAAAAACTGTACAATGCATGTGTTGTGCCAATACTTGATTATTGTTCTGCAGTGTGGGGAATTAGACAATCACATCCCATAGACAGTATACAACACAGAGCGTTACGATATTTCCTCGGAGTACATAGATTTACGCCGATCATAGCTATGTATGGAGACACTGGTTGGATTCCGAGCATCTATAGAAGATGGGGAAATGCATTACGTTATTGGAACAGACTGTTAAAAATGGACAGTAACAGACTTACTAGGAAGGTATTTGAACATGATTACAACGTAAACAGAAACAACTGGTGTAATGATATAGAAAAAGTTATGACTAATCTAGGTATAGCACAACATTTCAACACTAAGACCCCTGTGAACTTGAATAACGCTAAAGATTTAATACGCAATTTCTACAAAGAAAAGTGGCTTCGTGAAATTCAGACAGCACCAAAATTGCGGACATATAAACTCTTTAAACAGGAACATAAATGTGAAGAATATGTCTACACAAACCTCACGAAACACGAACGTTCTATGATGTGCCAGTTACGGTCGGGGATATTACCAATACGAGTGGAAACGGGACGTTATGTAGGGGAAGCCCCAGGGGAAAGACTTTGCAGATTTTGTGATAGCGGTACAATTGAGGATGAAAAACACTTTGTGCTAGACTGTTCACTCTACTCAAACATTAGACATAATGTATTTGGAGACATTATAACGGACACTAGCTTTACAACACTTGATAACAATGATAAACTCAAATTTCTGTTGAACAATTACTGTAGGAAAACCGCTAAATTTATCTCAAAAGCCTACAGTTGTAGACGAACTGTTATTTACTCTTGAATGTCGCAAACCATATTTCATACATAAGCTTCTTAGATTAATACATGTATTATCCTCACACTATCTATAATGTACTTTCTGTGTATCGTAACCTACTGTTAATGATTGAGTGATCCATCACCATATTATTACATTGAACTATGTTGAACATTCTTATCACCATTTGCGTCTTTCAGTCTCATTATGCATTTAAGGTGACTTATAGGCCCATCGGGCCGGGTGCTTGTTTACATTTCCTTGTTCTATGAGATGAATATTCATGTACGTAATATTAATGCACATGTCACTATAATAAACCATTTACTTACTTACTTACTTACTTACTTAAGATGGGCACCAGGTCACAACATAAGCAGCTCCGCTGGACTTAGATGATTGATTGATTGAATCGAGTTTTACGCCGCTCTCAACAATTTTTCAGTTATATTGCGGCGGCTGGAGCATCAAACAATGGATTCTTGGCATTTCTCTCACCAGAACTGTCATCACATCCTTTCCTAGCCTCCAGCTGCCATCTCACATAGGTCTACGATTATCAACCCATTGGAGAGAGACAAATAGTCGGAAAGAATGAGTGCCGCCGTCGGGGATCGAACTCGGAACATCTAGGTTGACAGGCCGACGCGTTACTAACTGCGCTATGACGGAGGCTCCAGAATTAAGCTAAAAATCTTCTTCTCTGAAATTACTTTTCAGCATATGACCATAGGAATGACGCTAAGACCATGCTCTTTCAGATTTGTTCGTAAAATTCTGATCCGGGTGAAAATATGGGCTCCACGGGCTGCCGTCCACTGAAAAATTGTCCCATTTGATGAAATATAAAAAAATCTTCTTCTCTGAAGAACTGTTCAGGATTCAACCAAAGCACACAGAAATGATGCTTAGCACATGCTCTTTCAGATATGTTGGTTAAATTCTGATTGGGATGATGGCATGGGCAGTCGCGTCACTGAAAAAAGGGTCCCATATGATGAATTAGAAATAAAATCTTCATTGAAACTTCTGTTCAGAAAATAACCAATCTTTACAGGAATTATGAAAAGATCGTGCTCTTTTAGACTTGTTCATGAAATGCTGATTGGGATGGCGACAATGTCTCTACGGGCCGTTGCTTCACTGAAAAATGGTCCTATATGATGAACTATAAAAAAATCTTCTTCTCTGAAACTACTGGTTTAAATTTTACTAAAATGTCATATGAATGATGCCCGGGACATGCTCTTTAAGATTTCTTCGTTAAATTCAGATCGGATTCATAGGAGGGGCTTTACAGGCTTCCGCATCACCGAAAAACAGTCCCTTATTACAAATATTCAATATTGAAATTAACTTCTTCTGTAGAACTGCAGGCCAGAATTTAAAAAAAAGTCTTCGCAATAGTGATACTTAAAGAATGCTCTTTCCGATTTCTTGGCTAAATTTGGATCAGTTGAATAGGCTTAAGGGGCTGTTGCGTCTACGAATTATTGTCCCATATGATGAAATAAAAAAAACTATCTTCTCTGAAACTATATGTACTTATCAGAATTCAACAAAACTTCTCAAGAATGATTCTTAGGACATGCTCTGTCGGCCTTTTTTTTTTGGGGGGGGGGGGGAGGGGAGGGGGGGGGGTTTGAAATGCTGCTACGTCACGGAAAAGGGGGCTAGTATGATGCAACATTGCTTATCACAACTTTTAATTTATAGGCAGATTTTTTGTGAAATAAATTAATGCTAATCACATAACAATGGGCACATTAAAGCTGTTTGGAAATTTCATTTCGGATCATGGAAAACGGGCCTTCTTGTAAAATTGATGATTTTATGTTTCTACTTACAAATAGATTATGTCTTAGCTAAATGATTAATTCTGATAAATCCAAAAGACCGTAAGTGCCAGTAGAGCTATAGTGGCCCTCTTTGGCCTCTTGTCTTTAAAAATAAGAAAAACCGAGAATAGGAAAACGCAATGTAATGATAGCATTTTACCAAAAGAGCTGAAAATTAAAACTTTTGAATTTTTTTCAGTATTTCACGAATTGAAATATGATCTATCTAAAAATGGATTTCAACTGGAAATCGGCATCATACAAATCATAAGATGTATATGTAACGATTAAATTAAAGCACCTATTGTCAAACTTTTGAATAGTGTAATGCGAAACAAATAGCATCAAAACAAGTATGCATGGAGGACACCTATAGAACTTAGCAGTAAAATCTAGAAAGAATTGACTTGTTTAACAAACGATGTTGTGAATGAACTATTGTGCATTCGAACCACGTGTGGTTACATCCCTTGTCTTATTTGGCCTTATTAAATATAATTATAGTGAAAATGGCACATTTAGGCAGTAAATAGATCATAAAATCGCTTTTGGGGCTACACAACTTATGGTGAAAAGAACGTTCTTGTTATTTAAAGAACATTTCAAGAAAACAATTACAATGCGGGGTAAACGTTTCACAACTCCTTAATTAGGCCAATTATTACTGCCTCTGTGGCTTAGGGGTATATGCACTCGACACGAGGCCTTGAGGTCCGTTGTTCGGACCCCGACGTCGCCGCGGTGTGTTTATGGGCAAGACATTCAATAGCCAGCCTCAGTTAACCCAGCTGAAGAATTGGGTAGCAGTGGGTTTAGACCACTGTCTCTCTCTCTCAAGGACGTGAAAACATCAGCATTGTGTATTCGAGAGTGACTCTATAAGATTAAGCTTTCGTCTCAATCGAACTAAAATAAGTTAGTATGAAAAAAGATAGGCCAAAAAAAGACAGGGGTGAGGCCGTGTTGGAATTCCGTGAGCATTTTGTTCCCGGTTTGATCGTTAAAGATATCAGCGATTTTATGAAAAATCAATTAAAAAAACCCTACTAAACACGGGTTATAATTCCAAAGCCCATTAAATACAAAACGACTTATTGCATCAAACTTGTGCATCTATTTAAAGAAATAGAATTCAAAATACCCGTTAAAACCTATACTGTTTTAATGCCTCTGATTATATCAGACGCCTTTTCCGCTATCATAATAGTGGGAGCATTGGTATTTCCAGAAATAACATTAGGCATGATAGAAGCATCCACTACACGTAACCCTTGAATACCACGGACCTTTAGTTGCGGGTCAACAACAGCAGTAGTGTCGTCTCTTCTCCCCATTTTACATGTCCCTGTTGGGTGCCAGACTGTAGTGGCTACATGACGTATCACACACTCCCAGTAAGAATCTGTTTGAAATTTAAATTCAGAACAAAACGATAACTTCATCCCATTTACTGATGCACCTATCTTTTGCATGGAAGGTGTTGATATCAACTTCTCCCATATCCGAATAGCCTTGATGAAAGTCTTTATATCTCTTTTGTCCGATAGATATTGCGGGTCTATAAGCGGATGGTCAAACGGGTCTTTTGACTTGAGTTTGATTGTACCAACACTTTTAGGGTCATTTAAACAAATAACTGTTTCAAATCCAATCGCTGATGGTTTACCTAGATATGCTTCCACTACATCGTCCCTGTAATTAAACTGATTTTCTTTTGGATACTTCCCGCTGAAGACTAACTCTGGCAAACAAGTCTCATTGTTATTTGGGTCAGAACAAACGAAAGCGGTGACGTCATTACCATTGACCGATTCCAATCCGTTTCCGAAGAGAGCATATGTAAGTTTAGTTTTCCAGTCTAGCTGAAAACCAAGATTTATATTACTTGCGCTGCTAGCGTGGACGGCTAAATGATCTTGAAGGTTTTCACCAACAGGTAAATCTACGACAACGTCAATACCTAGGCCCTCTAGATGTTTTCTATGCCCAATCCCGGACAGCATTAGTAGCTTGGGAGAGTCTATAGTCCCCGCTGACAAAATAACTTCTTTGCTGACGTTAACAAAATGCTTACGATTATTCTTAATGAAGTACAAACCGGTCACTTTTCCATTCTGTATCTCAAGTTTTGTAACTAAACTATGCAAACTGATATGAATATTTTGCCTCTCGTTAATCCGTCTACCTAAGTATTCCAGAGAAGTACTGCTCCTGATACCGTCTCTGACAGTGAGTTGAATTCTGCTAAATCCTTGCATTGTTTCACCATTATAATCTGTTATGTTATAGCCAAGCTCTTGCCCAGCCTGAAGCCATTTATCACTAATTCCATCTATATGTCCAGAGCTTACACCTAGAAAAACACCTGTGTTATGATATCTAGAGGCTTTTAAATCGTTAATCAACACGTCCTCCGATTTAAGGAAATACGGCAAGACCTCGCTGTATCCCCAGCCAGCACACCCAAGCTCAGCCCATTCATCAAAATCGAGTCGGCTACCACGTGTATACTGCATCGCATTTATTATACTAGTTCCCCCTAGAACACGACCACGTGGCCAGTTACTAATTTGGTCATTCATCCCTTTTAAAGCTTGTTTCTGTGGTTCGGTATAATAGTCCCAGTCTGCTGATGTTTTCTGGAGAGTAGTCCAATACAGTGGTACGTGATAAAACGGGTTTTCTGTATAGTGTCCCCCGGCCTCTAGTAATAATACTTTCACACTCTCATCCTCCGACAATCTTGAAGCGACCACACAGCCGACAGAGCCCCCGCCCACAACAATGTAGTCATACGCCACATCTACCTGGTCTACAGTCTTTACAGATGGGATTCTCGAGTTGTTAAGCCCTTGGTAATAGACCATCACAGAAATAGCGGCGATCACCACGGCGAATAAAAGAAACTTGGTCATCCCGCCAATGAACCTAAATAAAATAGGTAAATTTACAAGTACATGCATATGAGCCTTAGCGTGAGATTTCCAACATTTTCAAATATACGCAAAGTTAAGACTCTGACCAGACTGAGCATCCGCACAGTCTTCAATATGCGTTAAGTAGATAGATACTGTCTCAAAGTATCTGTAGATCATCAGGTAACTTTAAATTTAAAATATGTGGCTATCTACGTTACCCAAAATTTGCACCTCACTAGTCTTTCAAATTGTTGGAAATGTCATCCACAGGCTCATATATATATATATATATATATATATATATATATATATATATATATATATATATATATATATATATATATATATATATATATATATATATATATATATATATATATATATATATATATATATATATATATATCTCCTTGAAGTATTGTTTGATAAACAATACGGATATAAATATCGGGAAAAAAGAAAGAAAGTTGAAGGAATCTGCCAATTACATATTTAATTAATATAAAATAACTCAACCGGTTTCACATATAGTATGATCTTCAGGAGTTGAACGTTAATAACGACGTCGTCTAGCAACGTTCGCCGCATAGATGAAGAAATGGTCGAATACTTTACAAAAAAGACCTCGGGTGGCAGACTAAGTGCTTTACAAAACCTCTGGCATGAAGAATGTCAACGTGAAGAGGATATATCCTTAAGTAGATGGGAAAACAAAACTAAGCCGTAGTTTGAAAAATATGCACTTGATTTCAAAGAGAACTTTACGAACATAAACCCTTTCATTAAAACCCAAAGCACATCTTTTGTTGACACAAGAACCTTCCAATCTACAAAGAGAACATATACACCAAATAAAACTACGTTTTACCAACCAGATATGAACAAAAATAAAAAATCATTTGCTGATGCTGTTACAGGAAATGGTAGAAACTCTTCAGAAAGAATCTCCCCTGTTTTTAACACAAACAGCGGTCCAAGAACAACTTACATAGGCAATCGTGTAAATTGGAAACCTTACACTTACAATGGACAATATACGAATTACAAGAATCGTCCAACGCAGAAAAAATATGATGCTTACCAACAAAATCGATACTTCCAGAATCAAACATCAATAACAAACAACCATCAAGGCTACAACCAAGCGCAGAATAACACACATAGAAACGAAGAAAATAGTTTTTTAGGCTACCGACCTCGTCCGTGGAAAAACCGATAGATAATGATAACTTTCAACAACACAACGTTAAGATTATAAATATATCATCTAGAGACCTTGACTCAGATGAAAGAAGAATCTTGGCACAGGGAATGAAATTTGCCCCAACACCGTCCAAAAGCAATATGCAAGAAGTTGAGGGCGATATAAAAAAAATTATAAGAAGATTAAGACTTGCGGAATTTTTTCATGGATCAATCAATAGTGATGTTTCATTTGTCCACAACAAAAGTAACTTTATGCCGCCGAAAAATAGGAATAAAGCTCTTGAAAACTTCATCACAAACGTAGAAAATCATTTACAAAACGAAGGTGGGACAAATTCAAAGTCAAACATTAGTAAAACAACCCGAAATGCAATTACTACCTTAGCAAACGACACTTCAATTATAATTAAAGAGGCAGACAAAGGAGGCGCAGTCGTTTTAATGAATAAGTGTCACTACAAGGAAATGGTCTACAAGCACCTACAAAATGCAGAATATTATGAAACCTTACCAGAAAACCCATGCAAGTCGGACAAGGTGAAATATTTTAAGTTTTTGACTAAATATGAGGATTGTGGTACAGATAAAGAACAGAATTATCTACAAGATTTTGAGACAAGAGAAAGCAATTTTTATGGTTTACCGAAAGTCCATAAAAGTTCGAAAATCTTACAGGCCTGTCAAAACAGTAACTCCGATTATATACAAGTCTCTAATATTGATGACTTAGCCTTAAGACCGATAATAGCAGGTCCACAGTGCCAAACACATCGACTCAGTAATCTAATTGATATCCTTCTAAGACCTTTCACAAAATACGTCAAAAGTTATCTACGGGATAGCACAGATTTCCTGAAATCACTTCCTCTCACCACTCATGAAAACACCATTCTTGTTACTTTTGATGTAGAATCCCTCTACTCTAACATACCACATGATCTAGGACTCATTGCCATTGAATTTTGGTTAGATAGATATAAAAAGGAACTCCCATCGAGATTTCCCAAAGCGTTCATACTTGATGGCATCAAACTTATTTTAGAAAACAACACATTCTTCTTCAATGGAAAATATTATCGACAGACAAAGGGTACGGCAATGGGAACGAAATTTGCACCAGTATACGCTACATTAGTATTGGGTTACCTAGAAGAAAATCTATATGTAAAAATAGAAATGAAATTTAACTCTGACTTTCGTAAATACTTTGAACAAAACTGGAAACGCTTCCTAGACGACATATTCATCCTATGGATTAAGACGTCGGAAGATTTGAATATTTTGGAAGAGGCCCTATGTAGCTTGCATAGCGATCTAAAATTTACCATGAACACTAGTAATTCAGAATTACCATTCTTAGATGTAAATGTTATCAAAACACACACAGAAATTCAAACAGATATTTTTTACAAGGCAACGGACAGCAAGCAGTATCTTGTTTTTAACTCCTGCCACCCTAAACACACTAAAGAAAATATCCCTTTCTGCTTAGCTAGACGCCTATGCACGATCATCTCTAAAAGGGAGCGGCTTCTTCAAAGAATGGAGGAACTGAAAACGTTTCTAGTTTTACAAAAATATCCAGTTTCAATTATAGAAAATGGCATAAGAAAAGCCTTAAACCTCGACCGCAAGGATTTTTTACAAATAAAAGACAAAGAACAAAGCGCTTGCATTCCGTATGTTTCAACTCACAATCCAAAAAATACGGAATTCTTCAAAATCATACAAGACAACAGGTCAATTCTTGAAAATGATGAAAGAATGAGAGAAATTATCAAAGAAAACAAAATAATTAGAAGCAAAAGACAACCGCCGAATTTAAAGCGTCTTCTAACAAGGACACGATTCGAAGATGAAAAGGAGAATTGCGAAGTCAAAAAATGTGATAGGTCAAATTGTGGTTTATGTTTACACTTAATTACTGGAAACAAATTTATTTTTAAATGTGGCAAGGAATTTTCAGTGAAAACACATATGTCCTGTGAAGTCAAAAACGTGATATATGTTATCATATGTTGCGGATGTAAAGAGGAATATATCGGAGAAACTGGTGACCAACTTCGAAAAAGGGTAACAGTGCACAAGCAACAAATACGCGACCCAAATATACGTATCCTGAAAATGAGCGAACATATAGCAAGCTGCGCGGGAACGATGAATCCGAATTTCCAGATCTTTCCGATGTACAAAATGAGAAGTGATGACCAGACACAGAGAAAAATTAAAGAAAACTTCTTCATCAAGACATTCCGACCAAAGCTGAATCAAAAATAACAATTTCAAGAACGATAATTAATTCATAACAGATATATAAACGTTTAGAGTAATTTCCCTTTAATAACGCTACGTTGACGTCGTTGCTAGACGACGTCGTTATTAACGTTCAACTCCTGAAGATCATACTATATGTGAAACCGGTTGAGTTATTTTATATTAATTAAATATGTAATTGGCAGATTCCTTCAACTTTCTTTCTTTTTTCCCGATATATATATATATATATATATATATATATATATATATATATATATATATATATATATATGTATATATATATATATATATATATATATATATATATATATATATATATATATATATATATCCCTGCCTTGAAGATCGGGGGCATACTGTTTTATCAAGATATAGTGCTCATATTCTGTATGATGATAGATCTTGATGATGCGCATCTATACGGATACCAAAGTCAAAGTCATGTGACAAGGTCAAGGTCATCTGTCAAGGTTATTATTTTTATTTAAGCTGCCATTTCGGAGGCATTCTAGTTTCACAAACACATCTTATTTAATTTTTAGCTCGACTATTCGAAGAATAGGGGGGCTATTCCAGTCACCCGGGCGTCGGCGTCGACGTCTGCGTCGGCGTCGGCGTCGGCGTAATGCTTTGGTTAAGTTTTTACGTGCAAGTGTTTAAAATCTCCGTTTCTATTCAAGCTATTGCTTTGAAACTTTGCACATGCTTCTGTGACCATAATATCAGCATGTAGACAAAGATTCATTACTCTGATATTGAATTTAATGGAATATTAACCCTTTTCGGACTTAGAAATCTTGGTTAAGTTTTTACGTGCAAATGTTGTTTATCTGTAATATTTCTGTTTCTATTAAAGCTATTGCTTTGCAACTTTACACATGCTTCTGTGACCATAATATCAGCCTCTTGACAAAGATTCATTACTCTGATATTGAATTTAATGGAATTTTAACCCTTTTCGGACTTAGAAAATCTTGGTTAAGTTTTTACGTGCAAATGTTGTATTTCTGTAATATCTCTATTTCTACTAAAGCTTTTGCTTTGAAACTTTGCACCTGCTTCTGTTACCATAAAATTAGCCCACAGAAAAAGATTCATTACTCTGATATTTAATTTAGTGGAATTTTAACCCTTTTTGGCCTTAGAAAATCTTGGTTAAGTTTTTACGTGCAAATGTTTTATGTTAGTTGTATATCTTTTCCTACTAAAGCTATTACTTTGAAACTCTGCACATGCTTCTGTGACCATTGTATCAGCCTCTAGACAAAGATTCTTTTCTCTTGACTTTCATTTTATTGAATTTCCAATATCGATATTGATTTGCTGCTACTATCCAGCACTAGGAATAGTCGAGCTTCGCTGTCCTCCGACAGCTCTTGTTAATCATGCACTGATGACTTAAGTATTAAGAAATAACGAATTTTGGATAGGAACTACTTTCTAAGCATTCTCATCGTATCTTTAAGTGTATTTTCCAAGCTGAGCTCTGACAAAGATGCCAAGTCAATTTCAAGAAGTAAACGGAAACCAACTTCTAAGCGATCACTGCATATATTTTTTAATTTTCGACACATTTACAAAAAAAAGAATTAAATGGCACATTACTTTTCTGCAAAGATAAAACAATCTGGAGGATTTTGGTAAAAGAGAACGATTGTAGCAGACTAAAAACACACCAACACTACTTTGAAAAAGTAACAAAACTCGTAAAATGCAGGGTATTTTCAAAATTTCAGTCGGGGAAATACAGTTACTGCTAACAGAATCTCTTTCCTTTCGATGCCCTAAAGGTAGCTGATAAGAAATAAGTAAAGAAAACATTGTTAATACGTCCATTTGCGTGAATGAGATGCATGTGTTAAATTTACCCCAACCACCAATGTTAATTTTGAAATTCGGGGTACCGATGATCTCATGCAAATTAAATTGCTTTCCCCGAATTTTTTTTGCTAAATTTTGGTTTCGCTATCTACCAATTGAACGAGCTATCAACAGACTCTTTTTTCTACATTATTTAGCAATACATTTCGTGCTTTATTTTAGTGACCGGGTAAAAGTTGGTTTAAGGTTGAAGAGGTTCAGTTACACTTAATTGGATAAGGATGTATAATTACTCTTAATCGAAAATTCCAGCATAATCGATATTGCGAGCTAATATTTCCTCCGAATTTTGAGGCGCAAAATTTTGTTATTTGGAACGTTTGCACATGCTTGTGCCAAAATACGTATTTTCATCACTCTTAATCAGGATTCAAAATTACACATTTTGTGTATATGTGCACAAGAGTGAAAGATGTTTGAAGTTATTTTTTATACGCACAACTAAACTTAACTAATGTATAAAAACATGTGCGCACAAACGTGAAAACTCTGATTTATGTCATTAACGGGCAATTGTTACGGAGGATTGGATTTCTTAAGCAAAGCTCCAACGAATTTTGCGTATTTGTACTTCTTTTTTTTTAAAAATAAGATATTGTATGTAAAAGGGGAAATTTTGAAGTTTGTGAGATGTGGTACGTATAATGTCCATACACGGCATTTCTACAACCGCGCGAAAAACTTCGTATTATATTTTTTGAAATTAGTGCCATCGACGTACGCAGAATAATCACACACGTTATTTCTTTGACCGTACGCAGACTCTTCTAAATAGAATGAAACATTACCTAATATTGCCGTAAGATATTTTTGTATTAGAATCAATTAATGGATGAAGAGATTATTTGGTGATTTCATGGCGGTATGAAAGTAAAAACCTAATCACACAGTATGAATACGCGAAGCTTATTCATTCATGAGTGTGATAAGGATTTTAGTTTTATACCTCGATGAAATGAACAAAGTCTCTTCATATTTCCTCCAAATTTTGAGGCGCAAAATTTTGTTATTTGGAACGTTTGCACATGCTTGTGCCAAAATACGTATTTTCATCACTCTTAATCAGGATTCAAAATTACACATTTTGTGTATATGTGCACAAGAGTGAAAGATGTTTGAAGTTATTTTTTATACGCACAACTAAACTTAACTAATGTATAAAAACGTGTGCGCACAAACGTGAAAACTCTGATTTATGTCTCTAACGAGCAATTGTTACAGAGGATTGGATTTCTTCAGCAAAGCTCCAACGAATTTTGCGTATTTGTACTTCTTTTTTTAAAAATAAGATATTGTATGTAAAAGGGGAAATTTTGAAGTTTGTGAGATGTGGTACGTATAATGTCCATACACGGCATTTCTACAACCGCGCGAAAAACTTCGTATTATATTTTTTGAAATTAGTGCCATCGACGTACGCAGAATAATCACACACGTTATTTCTTTGACCGTACGCAGACTCTTCTAAATAGAATGGAACATTACCTAATATTGCCGTAAGATATTTTTGTATTAGAATCAATTAATGGATGAAGAGATTATTTGGTGATTTCATGGAGGTATGAAAGTAAAAACCTAATCACACAGTATGAATACGCGAAGCTTATTCATTCATGAGTGTGATAAGGATTTTAGTTATATACCTCGATGAAATAAACAAAGTCTCTTCATATCTTAAAACTTTTATTTCTTGAAGCAAAAATTTAAAATTTTACCCTCAAATACATAGATTGTTTATGGATCTTCTTTCCATAAAATAACAAAAAGCTGTGTAATCGAAATTGTTTTCATTGAACAGTGAAACCAATTTATCAGCTAATCAGATTGCACGAATCTTGGTGGACACAACTAGGATTAATTCATTCCTTCATAACTATCTTTACAAAAAGTGATTTATATGATCCATTATCAAGGAAATCCTGCCTAAGATAAAAGTAAAATTTGACAAATGACTTAATCGTCAACACATGAAATCAGGGAGTCCAAGCTCAAAGTAAGGACTCCAAATTTTCATTATGGGAGAACATTGTGGAAAAGAACAAATCTGTGCATTTGTTTTTCAAAATATTTCTTTTCAACTCTTGGAGTCCAGTGTACTCCTTACTTGCAAATTAAAGGAGTCCATCTGATAAACAAGGAGTATCGGACTTCCGGACCCCCCCCCCCTTAGTGTCGAACCCTGCTTTGTACCTGTGAACATAACCGTCATCCCACAAACCGGATTTTGTACACATTAAAGGCAAAAGTGGGACAACATTGAGGGGGGGGGGGAGAAAATTCTTGTTTCAAGCAACTTAGTCAATTTTCTCAATGTATTTTGCACAATCTTTCTTTCAATTTGAACGCATTTTGAATTTTCGTTTGAAAATCTTTGAATTGGGATAAATCTAGAAGTGATGGGGTATTAGTTAGACAGTAGAAATCACGAAGTGACGCCATTTAGGCAGATTTTCTTGATAACGGATCATACTAAATACTGAGGTTTCAACAGCTATATCGCGGAGGTTCGAGCACCCAATAATGGATTTCTGGTATTTCTCTCACCAGAATCACACAGTATGAATCAACTATCACATCTTTTCCGAACCTCCAGCTGCTATCTCACATAGGTCTACGATTATCAACCCATTGGTGAGAGACAAAATGAAAGAATTTGTGCCACCATCGGGGATCGAACCCGGAACCTCTAGATAGACAGTCCGACGCGCTACCAACTGCGCTTTGACGACGACCATAAGAAATAGGAGATTCATGAAATAAGTCAATCTGTATTACCAGATTTTTTTTCAAGTTCTCATTCTTATGTCATAATTTTTCTACAGAAGTTTTTATTCCTAGAAATGCAAAGTGAAAGGGTTAATGAATTCTGAAATATAGCACGAATGCTATGGCGGATCCGGGGGGGGGGGGGGGCTCGGGGGTTCAAATGAACCCCTTCTGTGGCAAAATTATTTCATTGTTATGGGAATATTCAATCTAAATCAGGTAATCGGATAGGAAAACAACCCCCCTCAAACTGTGAATTTGAAACCCATCCACAGGATCGCCCACAGAAAAGCAAGTATTCATGACATGCACCGATTTATTTTAAAAACTTAAATGCACGAACTCAGAAGTACAGAAAAGAGGGAATATTGTCAGTTTAAACTCTTTATTTCTCATTGAAACCATATGTTGTGGGTACTAATTTGAATCGTCTCGCCGAGACGATTCCAATGAATACACACAATATAGGATTTGTGCAAGTATCATTGAAATAATTTAATTTGAAATCCAAAATACCCCCTATTTTTAGCCTTGTACTAACCTGTATCAAGTATGTCCTCTTGTATGTTTTTGTTTGTCGTATCAGTTGTAGAGCCTAAAAGTAGGTTAAAATTTACATCGAGTATAATATCATAATGTCCTTGTATCTATGCAATGACTTTGGAGTCGATGACCTCGGCCATTTTTATCTAGCATAGCTTGAAATTATAAACATGACTGACCTTAACCCCTGGTAGCATAATTATTCGCTTGGGTGATTGCCATTCGCGTTATGTCTCGTTTTATGTCGACTGTGGATGATATGAATCTGAGTGTTTATATACTTAACTCAAAAAGAAACGTTCACAAAATATGAATTGAAATGATTTTTTGTACGAAGTTCAATCTTTCCTTGCTTCTTTTGGTAGAACAACCATATAGCCGCAGGTATAGGATGAAATAATAATGCTTCGCGAGACTGCTGTTAAACAGACACACCTCGCTTGAAAACACCTCCAAACAAAGTTCACACGGATAAAAATGGTTATTCCCTCATGGAAAAGAGTAACCATTTCGAAAGTGAGCTCTACCGCCATGCCAACCGTGACAATACATAGGTTTAAAAAACCTGTACATCGTTTTGACTGAAATATATGTCGTAACCCACTCACATTGCATGGTTGGAGAGTGGATTCATCTTGTGATTATGGTGAAAACACGCCTGAAAGAGGATACAACTTGAAAATTGACGCTGAAGGACGATTGAAGAGTTACAGTAGATTTGCCAATTATCAAACCGGCTTTCAAAGCGTCGTGTTCCTTTAGAAAGTTGGCTTATACTTTGAGCGTTAACAGGAGCTATAATGTCAACCAGATCTGTTTATTGTTGGTGTGAATATGTTTTAACAGATCGTCCGCTAAACAGCAGTTCGACTTGATGTCGGTATCTTGACTTCACAGTAGCGAACAAAGACTAAAACACATGGTTAGTTGCACCAATCTCTCACATTTATTTGGGAAACTGTTCAAAGCAGCTTAAACGTTTTAAAAACCATCCTTCAAGTTTCTGAAACCCGTTGAAGTAAGTATTGATAACGCAACTCCTAATATTAACGGCTTGCCTCCGTAGACTCAAGTTTTGCTGATAACGTACTTGCGTTAAAATCTGACATCAGAGAAAATTTAAAGATTTTTTAACGGGTTATTACTAGATACCGAAATGTCTTTCAGAGCACATTAAATTTTTTCATCAAACCTTTGTGCACCCGACCCCGCCAGCTTAGGGGACACGTTTACTAAAAGCACCCGACCCCGCCAGCTTAGGGGACACGTTTACTAAAAAGGCGTTGCTACGGAAAGGAACGTGAAACCTAACAGTCAAAAGATCGGTATAGAAAAGAAAGTCGGTTTCGACAGGTTCTGATATAGAAAATGCAATAAAGTCATAAACGTTTTAGTTATTAAGAGAATATATATTTGTGGACGTTTCTTTTCGAGTTAAGTATATATATATATATATATATATATATATATATATATATATATATATATATATATATATATATATATATATATATATATATATATATATATATATATATATATATATATATATATATTATATATATATATATATATATATATATATATATATATATATATATATATATATATATATATATATATATATATATATATATATATATGTGTGTGTGTATATATGAATATAGATTTCAGGGCTCACCGCACACTCTACCTACGACTGTTTTATGTAAATGCATTCAAATTATTCACCGTATAGCAGAACTTGGTACCGTCTGAATTAAAACCGTGTCTTTTAGCAAGGTGAGAAAAAGATATAGATCTATTTTGTCTTCCGTGAAGAAAATCTGCGTATTAGTATTCAGATATGGGTACATGTTTAACATTTGTGCCATTCAATAATTACGAAATTGCATTGCATTGCCAAAACCTGTCAAAGGAAAGTAATAATATGTTAAACGGTACCTCATACTACACCTTTTAGAAGTCGGTACGATGTATACCGTTTACTTTGACCCTAGCCCCTAAATGCCCAGACAGTCAGCTATCGTAGACTAAATAATGCCAAAATTTCATTATAAACCAAAACGATTTGAACTATTCCCCATAAATTGAATTTCCAGCAGTACGACAAGACGGCAACTTGCACATAGTGTTGTAAGTTGTACTGGTTTCATCCTATCCGTTTTCGTGTGTTGGGGTGGGGGTGGGTGTGTGTGGGGGTGTTCAGGTAGTTCAGGTACAACTGTCTCCACGTGGGTTACTCCGGCATCATGAGTTATCCAGAACTTGGGGAAGAGGAAGAAGGTTCGAGGGGATTTTTTCCATGAAGGACTAATGTTGAATTTGCCAATGAAAATGAAATAATTTGGCTATATAGACAGCCGTTTTATCACCCGAACTCGATCTGTTTTTGATACGCCACTGTGTCTGTAAACGGATGTAGGACGTTTTGGCCACGGACGTTTTGGCCAGGACATTTTGGCCAGGACGTTTTGGCCACGGGCGTTTTGGCCACGATGTTTTTCAAGGTAGGACCTTTTGACCAAATATATAAATGGATTTGACGTTACGCAAGATACTGGTGACACTTTACAAAAACGTCGACATTGTTACCTTGTTTTTGCTTTAAAATCCGTATTTTTCATCGGAAATTAATGAAATATACACCAAACTTTGCATCAAATAACATTCTACATGATTATTTGGTAAGATCCGTATTATGATGACTGTGCATAGGTTATTTTGCCTTCTAAACGTTTAAAAATAGTGTAAAAACGACGTGTCCCGCGTTACACTTTCCTCCGATCGAGGTCTTTCATTTTGCTGTCTTTATTACCTAGCCGTTAAAATCATAATAATTTTGTATCAGGACGAAGTAATAATGTTTCTAGTTTCGTCAGTGATATTTTCTAAAAATGTAGTTGAAAAAATGAAGATCGCACGAATGATTAATTAAAAACATAAAAGATGTCCAACTTTAACGACGATGTAGGTGAATTAGCGTTCTTGTCTATACCGTTCTATGTAAAGTTCACTTATCATACTGATTTTTACATAAAAAAATACATTTTTTCTATAGATTCGAATAATGTAAATAGATTTATTCTTTGAATTGTCGTTAAGAAGCATTGTCAAAATACAAAAGTCACCAAAAATGTCCCACTGTCTTTTTATGACGTTGATAATTAAAAATTGCTATTTTCCATCCATTTTTTTATATCTTTAACTTGATGTATTGAATTAAATTTTCTATATAAAAATAAATTTTCTTTTCTGTTTTCAAAAATATGATTGTTTTAATTCTAGGCCTCATACTTATGATTTTATTGATAAATACAAAAGTCACCCAAAAATGTCCCACCTACGTTGTTTTTCAGAACGCGACGTTGATTTTTACCCGTAACAAAGATGAATATATATGATTTAATGTATTCGCATTTTACATGGTTGATATGATAAATTGTATTTTACATTTTATTTCACTCGATGATACTATTATGATAATTAGAAGTGAATAAATTAAACTGTTCCAAATTTAAGCATTATATACAGAAACAAGATAGCGATTCAAACTTCAATCATTATGAAAATAAAAGCAAAATGAAAAAAAAAAATAATAATTAAAAAAAATCATGATACTGTCATAAACTGATCTGTTTGAGAAGACCCTAAACAGAAAACAGTATCAAACTGAATAAAAAAGCAGTGAAATATCAAATTTGTATTCAAAGTATGATTTCTTCAGAGGGAAGATCGAGCGGTTCAGATTTACGCGATTTTTTCGGGATTATCTTGCAAATCTTAATTGAAAGTCCTTGATATAAATAATAAGATATAATCAATAATTTGAAAATAAATATCTTTAGTAAATAGAACTCACATTTTTGAACCACTAGAAATATTTGTTATCGCCCGCATAGTTTTACTTTGATGAGTATTTCAAAAACACACCGAAACAATCCTACTCTGCATTATATCACTGAGTATGCGCCGGAATCTTTGGAAATCAGTGTCCATTTTATGTCATAAAAATTAGCAAACTTTTTGTATCTTAATATTTTAACAATTATTGGCAAAGTTTAACAGAGTTTAAATAAAAGAAATATATCGTTTGCAAATGTTTGCGTGAAAAAAAGTATAGTAAAAATGGAACGTTATGTTTACGCCGACGTCAAAACTATTTGTAACGCGAAGGGTCA
This sequence comes from Fragum whitleyi, assembly GCA_948146395.1. NCBI lineage: Eukaryota > Metazoa > Mollusca > Bivalvia > Cardiida > Cardiidae > Fragum > Fragum whitleyi. The sequence continues at coordinate 71,683,184 of OX411543.1, read as the reverse complement.
CCAGTATCTTGCGTAACGTCTAACCATTTAGTCTTTTTTTCCCCTTTCATTTAATAATCTTTTCACATGACAAGTGTATTTAAAAGATTTAAATGTTATGTGACTAACAAAACTTTGTGAGAAAAGGAGTTAATTTGTTTGTAGATTAATATGTTTTGGCCTAATATTTGTTTATTGGATATGAATTTCTGCTTTTATCATATATATGATATGGTTTATCCTTTTATAATGAACCTATTTTGTACATAAAAAGCTAGATATTGAAAATATATGGACCTATCCTATTTCCTATTATATTATGAATTGTTAGAAGGAGGGGGGGGGGCTAGCAAAATCTCTTTTATTAAATTGATTGTGATAAACAATTAAATGTTAAATTTCAGATTTTACTAAATTGCTTTGATGAACATTTAGCAATTTTGCCTTTCCTCTGTCCATTTATTACTTAGCATCTCTCCTTACATGTACATTACCAGTTTATTTGATTTAATAGTTATTTTCAAATTCTTGAGGCCAAAAAGAGGGGGGGTCATTAAGTTTCTAAAATTATTTCGGCTTCTGCATTTTGTTTTCTACCACATATTCTCAGTAATCATTTCTTTTAAGAATATATTTGAAATTATTATAATTTAACTATTTAAGTTTAATTAGTAAAATATTCAAAATATTATACAGTTTGCTTCAAGGTGAGACAATTTTACAATCTTCCTTAAATATGACAAGATAAAACTAACTGAACAAAAACATCCACTCTGTAAACACCGTTCTAAGTCCGGTCTTAATATTCACCCCGGGACGCACCGGGACACCCCGGGACTCAATGAGACACCCCGGGACGCATCAAATATGATTAATATGCCAAAAATAGATGGATATTATGTATAATACTTATACAAATGTACAGATTTACTGTTTTTTATGAGTAATTTATATAGGCTAAGTTCAGTCCCAATGTGTTAGTGAAATCGCTTTGTGAATTCGTATAAACATTAAAAATTAGTCCCGGGGCTCTTTTGTGAGATCGTATGTGCATTTATATTAAGTCCCTTTTTTTTCTTATTTCACGAGAAGTCGTTTACTAGGATTTCCGTACACTTGAATTAAGTCCCGGGGTGTTTCTTATTCTATCTTGAAGAAAACGTTTTATGAATTCGTATATCCATATAAAATTAGTCAATCATTCACGGGGAATTCCTTCTTCCAGGAAAATTGTTTTTTTATTTTAATGTTCAATTGAAAAAGTTCCGGAGTGTTTCAAATCCTTTTCTGACACGTTTCATGAGTTCTTGTATGCATATTAGTCCCTGGATTCTTTTCTTATCCTGTAGAATCCTTTTTTTGCGCTCGTATATCAATCATATTTAGTCCCGGGGTGTTTCTTATTCAAAGATAAGTTGATTACTAAGATTCTTGTTCAGTTTAATTTAGTCACGGAGTAATTCTTATCCTATCATTTTGTGATTTTGTATACTATAGGCATATAAAATTAGTTCCGGGGTGTTTCTTCTTCCAAGTAAAATCACGTTGGTAGTTCTCTTACGCATTTGAATTTAGTCACGAGGTCCTTTTATATCCTAAAAGAAAACGATTTGTGAGCTCGTATATACATGTACATAAAAAATTAGTCCCGGGGTATTTCTTCTTCCAAGGTAAATCGTTTTGTATGTTTGCTGTTCAATTGTATTTTGTCCCCGGGCGTTTCTTATCCTATGCGAAATCGTTTTGTGAGTTTGAATATGCATATAAAATTAGCCCCGGTGTGTTTCTTCTTCCAAGAGAAATCGTTTTGAGTGTTTTCTGTTCAATTGAATTTAGTCCCCGGGTGTTTCTTATCCAATGCGAAATCGCTCTGTGAGTTTGAATATGCATATAAAATGAGTCCCGGGGTGTTTCTTCTTCCAAGAGAAATCGTTTTGAATGTTTTCTTATGCATTTGAATTTAGCCCCCGGGTGTTTCCTTTCCTATTCGAAATCGTTTTGTGAGCTCGTATATACATAAAAAATAGTCCCTGGGTGTTTCTTCTACCAAGAGAAATCCGGCGTTTTGTATGTTTTCTGTTCAATTGAATTGAGTCCCTGGGTGTATCATTTCGTATGCGAAATCGTGTTGTGAGTTTGTATATGCATATAAAATGAGTCCCGGGGTGTTTTCTATTTTTCAGAGAAATCGTTATCATCATAATTAGCGTAAAACCAATTTGAGAAGGTACAATTCTTATTTATATTTAATCAAATGTACATTTATATAATCAATTTCGTATTGCCTAATGATTTATATATATATGAACCGTCCCGGGGTGTCCCGGTGTGTCCCGGTGCGTCCCGGGGTGATTATCAAGACCCTTCTAAGTCATCCAGTCTATATAATGTCTGGATTTTTAGACGACAATACAATCTTGTACCGCGTTTTATTCCTAACCCGTAGTTGACAACATGGCAGATAAGTGAGCTGTCAAACGGCTTTATGTACCTAAATTCTAGTATTTTGATTCTTCTATTGATATTTAGATGATTACATATGCTTTCCAAGAAGAACAAACTTATTTTCTACAGCCATGAAATCGTCAACAATCATTGTAACGTTCTACATTGTCTTGATAATATACTTTTTATTCGACCACCGAATTGTTGATGGAATGAGCGTGGAAGCTAAAAATAAGACGAGGTATTACACTTTTATATTCATCAAAACATCAATATATTTTACCATAATCAGCTTGAAAGTTGTTTTGTTTATTAAAAACTATTAGTATCATTGTCATCCGCATCAGCGATAAAATATAAAGTATTTACCGAGTGTTTAAACTGCTTCTAGACGGTGACTGGTCAGCTCAGCCCATTTTCAACTTGGCCCATCGGCAACTCGGCCGTAAGTATAACTCAGCCCCAATTTAATGTTATGCCAAAACCTTCCTATTTTCGATTATTTATTCAGTATTTCTATTAAAGATTAAAAAGTATGCTATCTCCATTCAGTAATAACAATATTAACATATGCATCAGAAAATTTAAAAAGTTAAATTGAAATTTAAGGATCAATCTTAGAATCATACTTAATCATAAGATGATTCAATCAAAATTATTGAAAAGACAAAAATATATATCTAGAATAATGAAGATAAACCCAGTAAGGTATAAAAGCATGGTTTGTACAAAAATTGTACATATTTTATGAAATATAATCTATACTACTATTGACTGTATATTTGGGCCGAGTTATTTGATGGGCCGAGTTGGCTGGTAACCTTCTAGACTTGGGTAGGGTTATACCTGTCCTTCACAAGGCTGTTTTTCATAGTTGTAGTTGGGGGTGATTCCGGTGTTCTTTCGCATGTCCTGTTGCCAGTTGGCCGTCTTCCACTCTACTCCCCAGTACCCAGATAGTCTGGTGCCCCTCAGTAACTTTTTCAGCCACACTTCAGGGTCATGATCTTAATGTTTACCAAACTTTCTACATCTACATCTATATGTTGTTCCCTCAAACTTGACTATTATACAATGGTTGACTTCTTGTGATATTGCAAGAAAAGATGGAAAATTACAGATAAGAATAGGCTTGAGGAGCAATTATAAGATATATACAAGGCCATAATGTGATCCATGCGAGAGTGCAGAAAAAAATAACATGAAGAATGACAAATATGTACAATAAATTACAATGAAAAGAGAAGAAGTTAAAAAAGTTTTTCCAGAACCTTTGGCTTGCCAGGCAAAGACCAATCTGCCTTCCTTTGACCTTGTGTAAACCCTCGTCACAACAAATATTTACCAAGTGTTTGAACTGCTTCTAGACTGGAGCAGGGCATAGGCACATGGATTAGGGATTTAATAACAACATACCAATATCACCTGAATATCACTATAATAAATAGTACACAAGGTAGTGCATCCTACATCAGTGTTCCCACTCCTTTTTCAATCTGGGGGTAAAATTGTGTATTTTACAGTGTGCTTGTACCCCATCTATCTATATAACACAAAGAAGGCATACTTGCAAAAATTGGGGGTACAAGCTTCAATTTAGGGGTAAATCACCCCCATTTGGGGGGGGGGGGGGTTGGGAACACTGTACATGTTTAAAAGAACGGATGTATTTACAAGCATCTGTGGCTTCAGTCACAGGATGTGTTAGCTTGTGAGAATTGAGGACCAAATTGCTTGAAAAAAACGTCAGTTCCCTTAGCAAATGGTGACTGCCTTACCTTGTGTATTTATAATATAGTGTTTTATGTAGGTTGTTATAAAATCCATAATCCAAGTTTCTATGGGGCAGTGTGTTATCCATCTGCTGTTTGTTGTAGTTGGGAGTATCGTTATGTTATCTTTAACATACATGTACAAATTTAGGACAAAAGCCCATAGTTTTTTTTTTCTTGACTCTTAGCCAGGCAAGCTCAATTGGTAATATGACTGGCATTCAAGTAGGCCAGCTGTCAAGCTACTTGACTTGAGTATGATCTTTACCAACTTTCAAGAGGAACTGGTCAAACCAGCCCTTTGTTGACCCAGCCCAAAAATGGTCAAACAGACTCAAAAAAAAACAGGCAAACCAGCCCCTGTATTCAAAATAACAGTCAAACTAGCCCCTATCTGCTAAAGTGCTTGTTTATATTTTTAAAGGTACATGTATTGAATGACTATTTTCCTCTTTTTGTTGATTTTTTTCTTTAAATGTACAGTACTGGATGAAAAGTGATTGTTCTAAAATACAAATTGTCATTCTATTTCTTGTCTGTTTTGTTAAATGGCATTATGCAATTAAAGGGTACCCCAATTCAGGCAATTATAAATCAGACAAAAAGTGTTATACAGATTACAGTATTTAATCATTTAGATATTAACCCTTGTCATACTGACTAAATTTTGGCTTAAAATTTTCATCAAAATCAAAAGGCAAAAAGCACTGAAAGTACTTACTGTAGGTCAATTTTTATTTGAAAAACTAAATCTTTTGACAGTTCTGGTTTGAAAGTGAGAAATAGGTGGTGTAGACTAACATCAGACTGCACATATGTGCAGGCTGATGATTGTCTAGCTCCTGCCAAAGCAGGAATATTCTGGGTTCAGCATAGCATAACAAGAGTTAAGATAAAGCTATTACTAATGTAAGCTTCGTACATTACAGGCATATCGTTACACAATGTCTACAAGCATCACTTTCTAAACTGTATTTTAAAGAGATAGAAAGCAACTAAAAATTGAATGCGTAGTCTGGCAAAGAATTAAAAAGTTTCTACTTTAATTTTTTTTAAAATGCTGTACATGTACTTCTCTCATGTCAAAAATTGTGTGACCTTGTCATAATTCCTGTTTTATGAATAGTCTAAGAACTATATATCTTTAAAATTAATGGTATAAATCATAAAAAGGCACTTGTGTCAATATTGTTATGCAGCTCATTTCAAACGAGATTAAATTTACAGGTCCAATGGGGTGAATTAAAAAACGATGTGCAATAATAATTTAGAATCAAATTTATGTTTTATCTCATTTTGATAAACTGTTCAAAGGGAACCGTGTCCAAGAAATTTTCTTCAAGTCTTGAATAACAATGTATCCATTTTCTGAAAAATAATATTAGAATGCAAATTCAATTAAAGGATAAAAGTTTTCTGCGAAAAATAGTTTTGACAACTGATTCGAGAACAATTAACCTCTATCCTTATCATCATTTTTACAATGACACAATTGTTTGAATATGAGCTAGATAAATTGAATTAATTTACAATTGATATACATATACATGTACATGTAAGCACATGTATCTTCAGCTCACCTGAGCACAAAGTGCTCAAGTAAGCTATTGTGATCACCTTTTGTCCGGCGTCTGTGCGTCGTCCGTGGTCCATCATCCGGCGTCCAGCGTCCCTCAACAATTTCTTTTAACGACATCTCCTCCTAAACTACTGGACCAATTTACACCAAATTTTACAGATATGTTCCCTATGTGGTCCCCTTCCAAAATTGCTAAAAGAATTGAAATCGGTGAAAAACTCTGGTTGCTATGGCAACCAAAGTTGAAAATTTGAGAAAATCTTTAAAATTCTTCTACTTTAGAACAAGCAGTCCTACAGCCTTGAAATTTGGCATGGATGATCAGCTCATAGACCTGAATTAAAATAGCTAAAATCATATCTGTTGAGTCACCAGGTGTGGAGCACTTGGGGGAGGGGGGAGTTCTGTGGGTTAATTTTGTAATCTTTAACCTTCTTCTTCTTCTGAATAAGAAGCCCTACAGCCTTCAAATTTGGCATGGAGGATCAGCTCATAGACCTTAATAAAAATAGCTAAAATCATATCTGTTGGGCCGCCAGGTGCCGAGCACCAGGGGGGAGGGGGTAGTACTTTTGTGAAAATTTTGTAATCTTTAACCTTCTTCTTCTGATGAACCAGGAGCCTGACAGATTTGAATATTGGCATGGATGATCAGTAATGGACCTTTATGAAAAAAGCTAAAATCATGACTGTAGATTCACCAGGTGCCGAGCACCAGGGGGGAGAGGGTAGTACTTTTGTGAAAATTTTGTAATCTTTAACCTTCTTCTTCTTCTGACCACAAGCCCTACAGACTTGAAAATTGGCATTGAGGATCAGCTCATAGACCTTAATAAAATAGCTAAAATCATGACTGTAATGCCTTCAGGTGCGGAGCACCAGGGGGAGGGGGTAGTACTTTTGTGAAAATTTTGTAACTTTAACCTTCATCTTCTAATGAACCAGGAGCCCTAAAGACTTCAATATTGGCATGGATGATCAGCATATGGATCTAAAATAAAATAGCTAAAATCATGAATGTAGGGCCACCAGATGCGTAGCATTAGAGGAGAGGGGGTAGTGCTTTGGATCAATTTTGAAATCTTTAACCTTATTCTTCTCCTGGATCAGGAACCCTACAGACTTGAAAATTGTCATAGGTGATCAATATATTGACATTAATAAAAATAGCTAAAATCATGACTGTAGGGTCACCAGGTGCTGAGTGTCTTGGGGAGGGGGTAGTACTTTGGATCATTTTTGAAATCTTTAAACTTCTTCTAATGAACCAGGAGTCCTACAGACTTGAAAATTGGTATGGATGATCAGCATATGGACATTAATTGAATTAGCTAAAATCATGACTGTAGATTCACCAGGTGCAGAGCATCTTGGGGGAGGGGGAGTGCTTTGTTGAGAATTTTGAATCCCTACAGCCTTTATATTTGACATGGATTGATCAACTCCTTAAAGAAAACTTTAAAAGTCTCAGACTCAGCCTGTATATCTGGCATAGATTAGCTGATCATAGACCTTTTATGAAAAAAGCTTAAACAGATAATGACCAAGGGAGGAGCAGAGGGGGGGAAGGATTATTTCAAATGTTATCTGATTGAATAAGTGAAAATCTCTTTTTCTGTGGTTGCATGGACATACCTAGGTAATGAAGCTTTTCTCGGGTGAGCAACCCAGACCCAACGGCCCTCTTGTTTTAATTGTAGCTTTCCATGACACTAACAGAAAGCATTACAATGCCCTCAAATAAAATTGTTAAATCTTTTATAAAACTTTTGGGGGCTGGTTTGACTGATGGAAAATCATTATATTTGAGCCCCTTTGACTGTTTTGTGACCATTTTGAATCAGGGCTGGGTTGAAGAGGGGCAAGTTTGACGGTAAAGCCTATCATCCACCTTGGGAGTGTTGAATTCCGATACCAGACTTTGTAGACTGGGGCAATTTTGCAAGCGGACTAGTGGATTTTCCTTGGAACTTGTCTGTGGGCAAGTGGGCCCTGAATCAAGAATGAAGCTTCATACTTGTCCATATGAAATAAAAGATAATTTAAGTTTCAGGCCAAAGTATGTTTTAGAATTAATACATATATTTACTAATTTGAAAAAGAAAACTTGCGAGAAAAGGAGCAATTGATTGCATCAATTAAAATCTCCCTTTATCTCAATGTTTTCAATTGCTGTTTTTAGCTACATTGGCCAAAAGCCACCAAGGCTATTGTCATATTGTTGTGTCTTTCATGCGTACATATGCCCAATCGTAAAGCTTTTCTTTGAAATTTCTCCTCAGAAATTATTAGATGACTTTTATCCAAACTTTACCTGAAGGATCACAAGCTGACCCTCTTTCAAAATTGTTCAAGTATTTTTGATCCAATTAATACAAGGCTTAATGTGTTTAATGTAAATGTTGTAATATTTATATATATTAATTATTTATTTAATGCACAATGTATTGTGATAAGGTACCCTATAAATATCGTGGAAAATACCAAGGTTAGATAGATTTGTAGGATGCACTTAGAATGAACCCAATAGGAAGACATAGTAAGGTGCACCAGCTGTCTATTAACATGTTCATCAAAAACAGTTGAGAGTGTTTTTAAATATAAACAATACTTTTTTTGTCATGACTTATCTGTTTTGTAAACTTCTTTTACTAGTATGTTTTTGTGAAGGAGATATTGTCAAAGTCTCCATGTATTTTCTGAACTTGCTTTGCTTAATTCTGTAAATCTGTTTCACAATTTCATTTGTTTTCCAGGTTGAAAGTTCTTGAGATGTTCAAACATGCTTATAGTGCATATATGGTAAGTTTTCATTACACCCTGAGTTCTAATATGTTTTAAGAATACTAACTTACAGATATTAAGATAATGTGCTAGTAACTTTAAACACATTGAAAAATATTGATTGTGCAGATAATTTATTTTCTTTTAAAAGTGAGCATGCCTGTGAAATTTCCAACATTTTCACCAAGTGAAGAGTCGGCTCAGCCTGTGCATCCACAAAGTCTGACCAGAGGCTTCACTTTGGTTTTTGTGGACAGACAAGGCTCAAAGTCTCTGTAGATTACCAGGGAATCTTTTTATTGCAATGTCTTGCTGTGAAGGCTCCTCAATGCGTGTCCTTTAGTGCAAAGGTGAAGTTGTCCAGGGGTGAAGAATTTCCATGCCCATCTTTTCCGACACAGGCTGTTCTAGGCCACTTTTCTTTGAACAAATAAATACAAGGACAAATCTTCAAATGGTTCTAAATAAATCCAGGAGATGGATTATCCTAATTTGTATATATCACAGGATCAAAGAAACATCTTTTACTTGTCCAGGGACAAATGGGCAAAAACTTTATTTCGACACCCATGATCTCTGAAATAATAATGCAGTTACATGTATTGCATGTGGTCTTTTATCCATGAACTGATAAGACGGGTAATTAAGATGTTTCTCTTGACATGCATATGTCATGCAATTCATCCTGTTACATGTAATACTTTCTACCTTATTATACATTGCTGTGCCTCCTGTCAAATACATGTATTAATGTATGTATTGCATGTGGTCTGCTATCTTTGATCTGATTGAACGGGAATTATTATTGGTAATTTAGATGTTTAACTTAACATACAATTCATCTTCTTCCTAGAATAATACTTTCTACCCTATACAGTGCTAGTGTTTAAAACTGGTGATTCATTGACTCCTTAACCATGATATTCTGGGGGTTAAAACTCCTTCAAAAGGGGTCAAAAGAACAGAAAAGGCAAATTGTGAGTTAAATTTTACAGGTTTCAGTATGAATTGACCTTTTCTTGTATCAATTTAAAGTTAGGAGAATTCTAGATAGCATACAAGATACATCATTGAAAATTTGAGTTATAAAACCGAGTTTTGATGGTTAGAATTTCCTCTGAAGGGGGTCAAAATGATCCCCATGGGAGAAATTTCTAATGGTCAAAATGAGCTCTTTTGGGAGAAATTTCTAATGGTCAAAATATTGGTGGTCAAAACTCTGGCTTGATTGTCAAACTCAATCCCTGCCTATTGCATAAAGAACTGCGCTTCCAGTTGTCATTAATTAGGTCATCAACGACATTTCTGTAAAAATATCCAAACCACTGAATCAAATTTACCCAAACTTTTCAGGAATATTTGCGTGGGCAAATGAAAACCTGTTTGTGAAGTTTTAATATATTGGCTTGTGAATATTGATGTGGCTTATTTTCACTTCATAGTCCTTAAACATCTCATTTCAAAACAATGCAACAATGGCAACTTACTATGATAGAATTCTATTTGAGTAATCCTCCTTTAAGCTTGGTGATGAAATTGTCAGTAAATATGTTCCTGTCTGGGTGAGGTAATGAACCATACTTGGTAGGCATGTTTTCAAGGTGACTTTCCTCAAAACTCAGATTGTCATTCAAAAGGTCCTAGTTTGGATCTCCAAGGGCTGCAAAATTCTTTGCGACTATTTGTCTCCCACAAATGGGTTGATAATCGTAGGTCTATGTGGGATTACAGCAGGACTCGCGAGGAAAAGATGCAATGGTAGTACTTGTGTGAGAAATACCAGTATTCCATTGTAAAGTGCTTTTCCAAAGGCAATATGACTGAAGGTAGTTCAAAGCAGTGTTTAACACCATACAAACAAACAAACTTTTATAACCTGCCCGGTGTTCAGTATAGAAAAACATGGCAAAGTGATTTCAAACTATTCTCTGCTTTGCACATGCACTTGTATTAATCCTTATCATGCTGAACCCGGAATATTCCTACATTGGCAAGAGGTATGAAAAAAGATCATCCTGTACATATGTGCAGTCTGATCATAGTCCATACAACCTGATTTTCCTTTTTAAACCAGAAAAGTTTAAGAAATTATATTTTCAAAATCAAATGCTGACCCACAATAAGGAAATAGAGAGCTTTCAGCACTTTGATTTATATATAATTTTGCCAAGGTTTTTGTATTCAGCATGACAAGGGTTAAGGTATCTTAGGTATGTTATGCAAGGTAGGAATTGTTAGTAGCCATAACCACATTTTTTGCTTGGATATACAGTCAATCTTGCCCGAGCGACCACGTCTATTAAGCGACCATTTTTATTAAACGACCGCTTTCAAAATCCCCTTCTTTAAATAGAAATATCAGAAAAAATATATCACTGGTATAAAATATTTCAAATGAATCATATGCTGTTAAAACTCACCAGAATCGTCTCAATAAGACGATTCTGATGAGTTTTTACATCATAGGATTACTGAGAATTTCGCAATGTTATACATATTCGATTTCTTAATTGTAAACAAAACGTGTATTAAGCGACCATTTTTGTTTAACGACCGCTCTTTGATGGTCCCATTCCTGGTCGCTTAATACAAGTTTTACTGTATTAATTGAATAAATCAAGCATTTGCTCACTTTTATTGAGATTTGTCTTTATTTTTCAGAACAATGCTTTTCCAGCCGATGAGTTAATGCCACTGAGCTGTAAGGGGCGTTACAGAGGTTCAGAACCAAGTAGAGGAGATGTTGATGATAGCCTGGGAAAGTAAGTTGTAATCCTTGCTTCTAAGACACTAATTGCTAACAGGTTTGGTGTATTCCATGTTTGAAGAAAATGCTTCTACCAGGCTTGTGTTTGACCTTAACCAGGGTTTTGACTCTTAAAAATTTTAGTTATGATTATCCTATTTTGACCCAAGAAAAAGGTGTCAGATTAGTCATTTTGACCATTAATGTTTTCTGTAATGTTTCTTGATACTGCTGCAAATCATAAATGAGCAGGTGCGTGACATTTCCAACAATTTCATGTGTGCGTGATGGAAAGATGTTGAGTATCATGGACTCTCACTCAGTGGATTAAAATCAATTTTGTGTTGTGAATAGCAATTTGAGGTCAGTAGCCATCTATTTGGCACATAGTTAAGACTCTGGTCAGACTTTGCGTCCGCACAGACTGATCAGAGTCTCAACATTGCGCACATGTGAAGTTGTTGGAAATGTCACGCACAGACTCAAATGTATTAGAATTGAAATTGTCTCCTTCATATCTTTATAAGAGATTCATATGAAATATGAATCTCTCATAAAGATATGATTGAGATAAAAGAAATCAATCAACATAACTAGAAATATACACCAACTATCCACTCATTTAATTATTTTGACCCCTTCAAAACAAATTGCAGAAGATTTTTATGCCCCCCTTCAAAGAAGAGGTGGTATATTGTTTTACACTTGTCGGTCAGTCGGCCCGTAGACTGTTTTTTGTCCAGAGCATATCTCAAAAAGTATGCAAGCTAGAAATATGAAACTTCACAGGTGGATAGATCTCATTGAGGAGAAGTGAAGTGCACAAGAACCATAACTCTATGCATCATATTTTTTGAGTTATTGCCCTTTGTTGATTGACAAAGAATAGGTTTTTGACCCATTTATAGGGGGGGGGCATAAATGCTTTACAAACATCTCTTGTTTTCAACAGTATTAGTTTACAAAGAATTGAGCACAGGTTGGAAAGAAATCCTCGTGAGTAAAAGGGATTATGCCTGCTACAATTGGTTTGTTCAATAGGGTTTTAAGTCCCACTCAACAGGTCATACTGAGCCAGGACTTAGGTCTTAAAGTCTCCACCGAATGACTTGAGAAATAGGGACCCCTGACACTGGATACTTATTCTATAATAATTGTTTTTCATTTTTTGTCATGCTGATTTTTGGAAAAAACAGAGGTATCGTCATCACCTTGCAGTTGTTTTCGTAATGTTGTTAGTGTAGGCAATGGCCTGACAAACTTTAACATTGGTCATATCACTGTTGTTATTGAAGATGTCTTCATCATCATGCAACTTGACATGTTTGTTCACCATCACCAGAGCTATCCAGACAATCAAGGGGTATAATGCTGAAAGCATTTTTATAAGAGATGTGCCCCTTTTACGACTTAGATTTTTTGCCTTATCCAGCACCTGTAGGCCGAGTATTGGCACCTGTAGGTGGTGCTCTTGTCTCACCATGTTTTATCTATAACAGCTTAAAAATCTTAGCTACTGAGCTTAATCATTGATTGAACATTAAGCTCTTTATCCTGGGGTCATGCCTTTGTTCCTCCTACTTGGACTTGATAAAAGTTATTGTGACACAGACTTGTTGTCTCCCATCATTGGACAAAGAAGAGGTTAGCAGGTCGTGAGTAAATGGAGTACACAAATCTGTCATTTAAATGTGTATTATGAATTTTTATTATTGCCTCACAACAGATTTCTTTTTACAATGTTAATTTTTGTTTTTTCAGTTTTACTCTGTCCCTAATAGATAGCTTGGATACCCTTGCAGTAAGTCTTTGTTTATCTTTAACCTGTATACCAGATATTCCTTATGTACTGGCCAACAGACAAAATACATATTAAAGAAAAGTAGTAACCACTAGTTAAGGTAGTGGACCCATAATAGTTCTGCAAAGTTTTGGAAGTGATTAACTTAAACAGTGTTAACAGAGGTTTCCTTATTACATTAGGAAACCTCTGTCAACATTGTGAAAGTTCACGAGTGCAAAAATGTTGGATCTATTAAGGTTCCACTACCTTAATGGACCTTTACATACTACATTCTTTGAAAGCTTTTATTATTGATAGACTAAAATGAAAATTGACATTATTACATTCATGATATGAATAGCATTACACACTACTTGTAACATTTAAGAAAATCATTTTGATTACATCATTCTCATTGAATTCTATGTTTGAACGAATCAAAATTTTAACCTTGGAACCATTCTGATAAATTCCAACTAGATAGGATTCAGTTACATGAAAATATCTGCTTAGTTAGATATTTACCAAAGATGAAATAGAGGATATTGAATGAGTGGTCATTGAATACATGTACCAAATTTGTTAAAGGAGTCATCTATAAACAGATAAAACAAGGCTGTGACGATGTTATCTGTTATAGATGATGAGTTCAAAAAATTCTGTATTTTATGAGCACAAATTTGATTTTCTGTTCATGATATGATTTTAATTTTTGTGATAAAATAAGGAAATTACGATATTCATCGATTCAAGTTATTCCGCAAAACATGTAACACTGCAAAATGAGCTCAGCAAATCCATTATGACGTCATTTTCACAAACAAAATATAACATCATCCATTCTAAGCTCATTCCCATAGTTATTCAACAAGTGTAATAACACCCGTGCAATATCAAAAATATTCGACGGGGTTATTTCACTTTAACGTGGGTCATATTATAAAGGATTTTTGATAATGAGCTACTTAAGCTTATGCAGGTGGTGGTTTAAGGATGGTTGCTAAAGGAGGATTGATTTAATTTCAATTTTAATTGGTGATCCGCTAAAATACACCATTATTTTAGGTTCTTGGTGAAATTGAAGAGTTTGAGAAGGCTGTAAAGCTGGTGATTGAAAAGACGAAGTTTGACACTGATGTCATTGTGTCTGTATTTGAGACAAATATCAGGGTGGTGGGGTAGGTCTCTGTATAAAGTATACACTGTCTTCATATCTCTCTTACTTTATGGCTTGTTGAATCGTAGAATGTAATGAATAAGATAAAAGTGTATGTCATAGGTGGGTGTCCAAATTTTGTGATTACACTTTTCTTAAAACTGTAGTAACGAGGTTTTGGTCGCTTCAAGACAATAATATCTAAGTTGTCTCTTCCATATATCGATGGCTCAGTGTGAATTTGTTGTCACTGCCTATAATTTTATAGGCAGTTACAGCTGTTTCATGCTGAACCATCAATATTTGTATCATTAAATAGAGCCTAGGTCTTGTTTAAGATTGAAGTATTATCTGATGTTTTCTGTATGTATATAATGCAAATAATATTTAACAAAATAAAGAAGTGAATGTCTTTGTTCTTGAACCTCTTACATGATGATATACAGTAAGTGATGTCTTTTTTCCAAAAATAAGTTGGAGACATACATGTATACTGGAATTATAGGGGCGGTTGTTTGTAGATACAATTTTGTTCCGATCAATTCTCCCTGAAGTAGGTAGATACTATACAGTTTTTATCCTTTGATACAATACCATTAAAATATTACACAACGCTTCTAACATATTTAAGTATTGCAATTGGCATTTTGTCTGTAAATTTATTTCTATGGATTGTTTTTTGAATGTGTTTGAAGAAATGAAGGGTGTTAAAGGATATTGAATATTCTATTTATAGAGGGTTGCTTGGAGGTCATGTGATGGCTATATATCTCAAGAAGAAGAAGTTTGCCATGGAATGGTATCGAGATGAACTATTAAACATGGCCAAAGATATTGGTACTAGATTATTACCAGCATTTAATACAACTACGGGTATACCTTATCCTAGGGTGAGTACAGGGCTATATATAAGGGTTAATTAAAGTTTGAACACAACCCATCACACAAGGCAGTTTAACAGAATGATATACAGATGAGCTTTTAAATTTGGCCAAAGATATTGGTACTAGATTATTACCAGCATTTAATACAACTACGTGTATGCCTTATCCTAGGGTGAGTACTGAGCTATATATAAGGGGTGAATTGAAGTTTAAGACCTGAAACATCAAACAAGAACTTTCCACAGAATGTGATCTTTAAAACATGGCCAAAGATATTTGTACAAGATTGTTACCAGAATGTAAAACAGATACAGGTATACCACATCTTAGCTTGAGAGAAAGCTAAAAACAGGTGAATTTGTTGTGTTAATAGCAACTTCTGGTTAATTGCAACAGAAGCTTTAAAAATTGGAATTTATATTAAGAGGGAGGGAGGAGGAGATATTGTTTTACCGTGGCCTTTGGCCTTTCTGTCTATCTATCTGCAAAAAATTAACCTGTTAACCTGTGAACTCAACATTTTACTGTAATGTTAACCCTTTTCAAGTAACAAAGCTTATATTTGGTATGCAGCTTGATTACAACAATACACTATTCATAAAGTCATTTTATAAATGTTAAGGTCACAATTTAAACCCTTATTCCTAAAGCTTAACTCTAAAACTAAATCAAAATTGTGGGGCATACGTCTTCAACAAAAATTCAAAATTGAAAAAAAAGTTTTCAGTGTGTCTTGACACTTTAACCAACTCACTTACCTTACTTCAGGCATTTCAGGTATTTTAATTGATTTTTTATGAAACATAGAAAACAGAAAAAGAGATAGAAGAGCCAGAAGAATCATTTCATCCCTCTTTGTCTTGTCCACATAAATCACTTTGTTTTTATTTTGCAGATTAATTTAAAGTCTGGGATCAATTCCTTCATCCAACAACATTATAAAGACACATGTACAGCCTGTGCTGGTACTATGGTACTGGAGTTTGCAGCACTCAGTAGATTTACAGGGGACTCAATATTTGAGGTGGGTACTCTCATGTTACAAGCGTATACAGCTAGTGCTGGTACTATGGTACTTGAGTTTGCAGCACTCAGTAGATTTACAGGGGACTCAATATTTGAGGTGGGTACTCTCATGTGACTAGCGTATACAGCTAGTGCTGGTACTATGGTACTTGAGTTTTCTGCCTTAAGTAGATTTACAGGGGACTCAGTATTTGAGGTAGGTACTCTCATGTAACTATGGCATACTCTAATGTACAGCTTGTGCTGGTTCTTTAGTACTGCAGTTTGCAGCTGTCAGTGGGTTTACAGGGGACTCATTATTTGAGGTAGGTCCCCTCATGTTACGAGGGTGTACTCTAGTGTACAGCTTGTGCTGGTACTATGGTACTAAGGTTTGCAGCATTTAGTAGATTTACAGGGGACTCAGTATTTAAGGTAGGTACTCTCATATAAATTACTGTCTTTAATTTTGCTTCTGTGCTCCAACTCAATGTAATCTTGATTTGTAAAACTTCATACTATTGTTTGCTCACAACACCAGACAGTGCCCTATTGTTTAAGTGTCATAAAGGTTAAAGGTCAAGGTTATAATTGAACTTTGTCCTAAAACCGTTTACAGAATTTGGACAAAGTGTCTGTTGGGATATCTTTGCAACAGATCTAGTAAACAGCTATTCTGGGTATCATACTTCAGATTTCTGATGTCATTAATGTACAGGATACTCAGAATTTAAGGTAAGTTCTCCCATGGTAAAAGAGTGAACTCTTGTGTACAGCTTGTGCTGTTGCCTTGATATTTGCAGTTTGCAGCAATTAGTAGATTGAAAGGGGGTCTAGTATTTAATGTAAGTACTACTTGTTGATATAGTGTACTCTCATATCAGTGTTGCATCCAGGGTGCGCGATAGCGTGAATCCCGCTGTTTTTAATTTCAGTCCTGCAATTTTGAAAATTCGGGGTTGGCAAGTCCCGCATAATTGGAAATCTCCTGCTCTGCAAGAGTCAGTGTGCAGCATTCCATTTTGAAAAAAAAAACGTTTAAATATCCATTCCGAATTTTTTTTCGCAGGCTCTCTATTAGGGAAATTCCAAAATGACGTATTTGATCTAGGGGAAGTAACCCGGTAAGATTACTTTTTGGAACTGGGCTATTTCCGTACCTAACAATCTGATCTTCGATTGGTTGAAAGTAGTTCCGATTGAGAAAAGACATTCTCACGGTCAAGCTACGGAGAACGGAAAAAGCCGATTGTTCCCTCAAAGGTAAAATGACATCATTCACTGGTAAAAGGGTCTGTATTATTGAGGTATATCCCTGCGAATTAGGCTTGTAAACATATTGTTTTAAGAATTACGAATGTGGTGCTAGTTTAAAATAGTTGCATAGATAATTGTATTTCTTGAATTAGATAATGCCACCTAAACGCTTGACAGGCTTTTTCAAATCGGGTAGTGACCCCCCGACTATATCAGTTGACTCCGAATGAGCTAGGGATTTTCCCTGCCAAACAGCCGAGTCACAAAAAAACGTTATACAATTGAACACAGATTCCAAGAATCGTAGAAAAAGACTAACTCCTGGTTGAATTATGAAGACTGAAAGGGCATTTTATGTGATATGTGTCTGAAATCCAACAAGGAAAACCCATTTACGATTGGCTGTACTAATTATAGAACATCTACCCTCACAAGATATTTGGGATCACATGATCATGTACAGGCAACTAGAGATAGTGTGCAAGCAAAAAAGGTGTTAATTTCAAAGGTGTTAATTAGCTGGAAGAATAAGTATATTGATATTCCATGATATATTCTAGTAGAAGGAAATGTGTTAACATAGATATCAAAAGAATGACAAGAAAGTACAAGTCTATTTGCTGTTTGCTCAAAATTTTCACTCCCCCCTATTTGAAAATATGATGGGGGATCTCCCCCTCTCTGAGCTCATCCTGGATGCAAAACTGCATATTGATGGTTCAGGTCAAAACAGTTGTAACTACCTATAACCATATAGGCAGTTACAACTGTTTTGCACTCAGGCAATAAATATAAAGCTAAGTGGTACATATCTTGTGGTACTGGATTTATTAGAATATAGTTAGTTAGCAGCAGTTCATGAATGTTATTAAATCTTGATTCTAAAGGTAAGACTATTTATTTCTTTATTTGGGTTAATAACATTAAATTATTCCTTGATTTTAGGACAAAGCCCACAAGGCAATGGATTTTCTATGGAATCAAAGACACAGAAGTAGTGACCTTGTTGGTACAGTGATAAATATACATAATGGAGACTGGATTAGAAGAGGTAGGCAATCATCAATTTTAATCTATTTTAAATACACGGAAGGATTTATAATTGAAACCAGTCACAGCTCAAGAAAACAATTAATCTTTCCAGAGTAGATAGTGGAAATACAAATACCAAGTTCAAGAATCATTTTTAAAACCTTGTTGTTGTTGTTGGAAGGTTTTTTTTACACCATTGCGACATTTGGTGATATATCTGGTAATACTTAAGGCATTCACTTACTTCTTGACCCCATTGATCCTTGTCAAAGGGATTTAAAACCTTTATGTACAGGGGGATAACTCAAGATATACTTTGTGCAAATATGCCCCTTTTTCAACTAAGAATTTTTTCCACTATACAGCACCCAACAGCTGAGTATGGGCACCCATTGGCAGTTATCTTGTTATAAAATTTATTTACATGTAACTGTATTTCATACCTATCATGATTAAAAAGATAAGAGAATAAATCACTATTTTCCCACAACAGTGAAGGAATATGTTTTTTGATGTATAAAATAAATCAGTGTATGATCTTGTAACATTTAATATTTTCAATAAGATGTTTCAATTTATTGTTTGCTTTAAAGTCGAATGTCAACATTTATTTGATCCTTTCACAGATAGCGGTGTTGGTGCTGGAATTGACTCTTACTATGAATATGTGTTGAAAGCCTATATACTTCTTGGTGATGATTCTTACCTAACCAGATTTAATAGGGTAAGTATTCTACTGCCTTGGTAGCGTAGTAGTATTGGCGTTTGACTTATGCCCTCGAGGTGTGTGGTTCAAGCCCCAACGTCTCTTGAGTGTGGGCAAAACACTTAATAGCCAGCCCCAGAACACCCAACTCTGGAATTGGGTAGCAGTGGATTTAAACCTCTACCTCTCACTCAGGGGCGTTAAAACATAAGGAATGAGTGTTCGAGAGCAACTCTATAAACTTCATATTCAGCACAATCAAATGAAACTAGTAAGTACTTATTCTAGGAAAGAATAAAATTATTCATAGGAGTGAATTACTTTTTAAATGTCAGACATTCTTTCCAAAAGAGATTTTCGTGTCAAAGATATTGATTGGGTTGACCTTTGAAGATAGTAATGCATCATCAGTTTCAGATTTTATGAACCATAAAGATTCCTTATTTCCTTCTAAACATAAACAAACAATTTTTAATTTTTGAAAGCCCAACCTCATATGCTTATGCATAGCAGAAACAAATGAAATAAATTTAAAAGAAGAAAAGAGATAGATTATATTATTCAGAGTTCAGCATGAAATAGGCGAACAATTACTTTTTGAAAGAGACATAGGTTGTTAACTCTTATCATGCTGAATTAAAATCCTCTTTCAAAATTGTACTCATATCAAAGTACCAAAAGCCCTGAAATCCAAGGTTGTAGGGCAATTTTTCTTTTTGAAAATTAGTGTAATGAACAACTCTGCCTTGAAAGGGGACAAACAGGTGGTGAAGACTAAGATCAGACTGCACATAGGTGTAGACTGATCTTTATCTATACCTACTAACAAAGCAGGAATATTCCGGGTTCATCATGACCGTGGTTAAATACATAAACCTTCAACACTTAAACCTCCAATACATAAACCTCCAATACATAAACTTCAAATACATAACTGGGTTATCCTGACGGTGGCACTCATTCTTTCCGACTATTTGTCTCTCACCAATGGGTTAATAATCATAACCCTATGTGAGATAGCAGCTTGAGGCTAGGAAAGGATGTGGTGGTTGTCCTGGTGAGAGAAATATGAGGAAGCCATTGTTAAGTGCTCCAGCGGCCAGGATATAACTGAAAAAAATGTTGAAATCGGCGCTAAACTCCATTCAATCTTTCAATCTAATACACAATCCCAAATACATAAACCTCCAATACATAAACCTTCAATACATAAGCCTCAAATACATAAACTTTTTATCAATATTTCATATATATTTCCAGCATTATGAAGCAGTAATGAAGTATGTGAGTCAGGGACCTTTATTTATGGATGTACATATGCACCGACCACTAACAGCATCTAAAAACTTTATGGATGCTTTATTGGCCTTTTGGCCAGGTTTACAGGTAAGATTACATAAAAATTTCTAAATTTTGAGTGAAATGAATTGAGCCTTTGTGTGGCATTCCCAGCAATTTCATGTGTGTGATATGGACAGATGTTAAGCTGTATGTAACCTAGTTTTGTTTAAACCTATCTATTTTACATCGATTGGGAAACAAGTTCTTACAACTTAGATTAATCCTTCTCAATTCTGCTTCCTGGAAAATTCACCAGTACTCGCGCTGAATTTGTGGGCAAATGAAAGAACCAGGATAGATAATCGCTCCCGGGAATCGAACTCAGGACCTATGGGCCAAGATGCCTAGACAGCCACATAATACAACTAGAATATTTGCTAACTGCAAAGTAGTGTTGGGCAATCTGTTTCAATTCACAATCGAAAATCCGTTTTTAGTTGGGAGAGTAAATCAATTAATGATTGATTGTATAATCTCTTTCATAGAAATTAATGCAGCACTCACGGTATTATCCAACATGTGTAAAATAGAATTTGAAAGTTTAGTTTAAACGCATTCTGCAGATTTTCTACCATTTCCATGGCTCAGCATGAACTAATTATGGATTAAAGTCAATTAATTTGCCCATCACTTCTACAGTGTGCACAGCAAAGACTCTGGTCAGACTGTGCATATGCATAGGCTGACCAGATTGCTTTGCTTTCTGCATGTGGGAAATTGTTGGAAATGTCATACACAGGCTCAAATTTTCCTTTTTCAATACAGACATATTTCACATGTAAGATAAAATTCATGGCAAAAAAATAAATAAATAAGCATTTAAACCATATGAAAAAAAATATTTTTCTGAAGTATAGTTAAATAATTAAAACAGATATAAATCATGGAGATGGGTGCTAACCCTCTATCTCTGTCATTGGATTTATGTTTCCTACCTCAAAGAAAAAGAAAACAGAAACTATTCTCATCTCCCATTAATTTCAGGTGTTAAAAGGCGATATACCCCCAGCCATTGAGATGCATGAGATGTTATACCAGGTCATGCAGAAACATAACTTTCTACCTGAGGTAAGAATACCACCTGTTACATATATAATATGTACTTAGTGTTTTGTATGAGGTTGGGAGAATTGATAATTGTTGAGGCTCTGCCGAGACAATTATCAATTCTCACAACCGAGTTAGATATTTTCTTAATACAATACACTAAGTATGTATTATATTTATCTTATAATCTCTATTTGTCTTGTTTTCATCGATGTTTCTAACTGAATCGCAAGTTTCTAAAAATGAATGCATTATATCATTGTTCTAAAAATAACTGTATGATATCATAAAAAAATATCATACGGGATGTTGTCACACGGGTATTTGTATATTTATAATTAGATAAATCTTTTTTCCCCTGTCAAAAGACAGGAAATGTTATGTGATCACCTGTGGTGTCCCACAGGGCAGGTAGAGTCCACTTCTTTGTTGGGAGCATGGCCCTGTCACTTTATGTCTGACCGTCTTGAAACTTGGTAGTTATGTTCCTCTCATGATTACCAAGTACAGTGCATACAAACAATAACTCCTCCTTGCTTGATTTTGGAGTTATTTCCTTTGTCGATTTACATTCTTGGACACCCAGTACAGCAACAGGTGTATCTCGTGACAGTTTGCCACCTTTTTATGCTTACCAAAATTTTGATGGGTCCAATAGTACTAGGGCAGTTTGTAACAAGCTGGATTCTTAAACATGAGGTACAAAAAAATGTGTTTAGCAACCTCTTAGGGGACAAAAAAAAAGGTTGCTTATGGGACTGGTTGCTCAATACAGAATTTCATGGTAAATGAGACAAGTAATTTTTATAGCATTTATAGATTATTGATTAAATCTTACTGAATCAAATGATGTTTGGACTTGTCAGAATCGTCTCATTGAAACCTCTTTCAAATTTCATTCATATATCCTGTTGTAATTCTATTACAGGCATTTACCACAGACTTCCATGTCCACTGGGGACATCATCCATTAAGACCCGAGTTTGTGGAGTCTACTTACTTTCTGTATAAGGTTAGTATTATGGTTTGTAGGAAAAATTGTTCACCTGTCATGCTCTTGCAAGAATGCAAAGAAAAAAACGTGATGGTCAAAAAACAAATTTGGGCCTGCATGTGACATTTGAAAAAATATCATATGTGCTCAAAGCAAAGACGCTGGCCAGTCTGTGCATACGCACTGTCTGACCACTTCACAATGCGATTTGTAGATAGATAAGGTATTAAAATATCTGTAGAACATTAGGCAATCCTCTAATTACACTTAGTAACTGTCTGGGCTGCTAAATATTGGTACCTCACACAAACATCAAATTGTTGGAAATGTCACACACTGGCTCATTTGTATCTTGTTGTCAGAATGCACTTGCTTGAGAAAAAAGATAAGAAATATAGTGGAATGAAAGGAAAGAAAAAGATCAGAAAAGTCAATTTTTTGAATTTGAAAAAAGTATCCGGGGAAAAAGTCTTGCATGTACCCAGGCGCCCATGGCCCCTAGAAATTTAAGAATAATCTTTAAGGCGTTAGTAGTTGCTTCAGTCTTTAGAATGGAATTCCACTAAAGTCAGGAATATCTGTCTTTTTTTCCTTGCCTTACCAGATCAAATCTTATTATTACAGAGTTTTCTACACAATGAAGTATTAATTTCCGATTAATTTTACAAAATAAATCAAAAATTGCATTTTCCCAATCTGTGAAAGAGTAGCTTTAAGTAATGTTTTAAGACATTGGATACAAGCAAATGTTACCAAGTAGGGGTTACCAAGTATTTGTCTAATTATAAAATCATTGCCTTGATGAAATAGGATTTTCTAATATTTTTTATTGCAGGCCACCCGATACCCTTAATATCTTCATATTCACTTGTGTATTACAAGGGAATGTGAGAGATTTCCCAAGTGTTTGTCTGTTTATTGATGTATTGTTTTGATGAAATGTGATGAGTTGTAAATACTCATTGTATTTCCTCTTTTTATCCCAGGCTACCAGCGACCCTTACTATCTAGAAGTGGGTCAGAAGGTAATTGACAATTTAGAGGCACATGCCCGTGTTCCATGTGGCTATGCAGCTATTAAAGATGTAACCAAGGGCACACAGGAAGATCAGTAAGTCAGAATTTAGCTTAAACAAAGCATCTCTGTTGCACTAGTTGAAGAGTCTCAAGAATTTGTATTCATGATGCTAAAGTCATGTTCCTGTCAATAAAAGCCTGGTCCCACTGCCAAACAGACACAAAACGTATGCTAACCAGACGAGGCGGAAGAGTGAAATTCTCATCCGTTCTCATATGCTTGATGAAAACTAATAACGATGGACAAAATTTGCAAAAACTGAATTTAAAGTATGTTGAGTGACTGTTCATTGTAAGATTAGCTGTTAAGAGCATTTGACTGCTACAAAGGGTTTTCAAAGTATAATTGCAAATGGTTGCTGTTTTGGGGCCATAAGTGTTTTGCAAACACATCTTGTAACTATTCAGATCCGGTCCAGCACCTTAAAGCATTTAGCAATTGCGTTTACGTATTTTTTACCAATGAAAGAAATTCTTTAAAAGTTTACCAGCCTTTTCAAAGCTTGATTATTTCATAATATTGTCAAATGTTTAAGAGATAGTTGATGATTTATTTCAGGATGGACTCATTTGTATTGGCAGAAACCTTCAAGTATTTATATCTACTGTTTGCTGAGAAGTCAGAATTGCTACTAGATATGGATGATTATATCTTTACAACAGAGGGTCATTTACTACCTCTTACATTGTCTAGATGTAACACTTCAAGGACAGCAGCCATGGTAAATATATTATATAAAGTCTGTTTATTACTAGATATGGATGATTATATCTTTACAATAGAGGGACATTTACTACCTCTTACATTGTCTAGATGTAATACATGAAGGACAGCAGCCATGGTAAATAAGCAAACACATAAACTTAGATAAGGATTTATAG
This sequence comes from Fragum whitleyi, assembly GCA_948146395.1. NCBI lineage: Eukaryota > Metazoa > Mollusca > Bivalvia > Cardiida > Cardiidae > Fragum > Fragum whitleyi. Next base: position 71,658,715 of record OX411543.1, on the reverse strand, counting down.
TTATGGTATACCTTGATTTATTTGCCCTCTGTGCAAAAAATGATTAAATAACAATTACCGACATATTTTATCAATTTAAAAATATATTTTACATTCAATATTGTTTTCTTAGCATTTCAATGAAAGCACATGCATAGCCAAGTAGGAATAATCAGATCGTATTTCATCTAAATAGCAGGGGTCAGATTCAGGTCAGTAAAATTGCACTTTACAAGTTTTATCCCATGAGGATGCTGGGACTTTAGTTGTTATAGTCTGTTTGACTTCTGTATGGACCAACCTTTTCACCAATTACATAAAATTGCCTTTGAATGAAGGATTTCTATGTGGTAAAATATTAATTTCAGCTTAATACCATTCAAAAAAATATTTTTTGGAATCAAAATGATTTTGAAATAATGATTTTGTCTATCTAGTTTTCGCAATTTCTGCTCTTAAACACGAGGGGTGGTGAAGGCTGTTTAGTTTTTAAGAAATTGTAAATAGATAGTAAATTCACATGGTTTTATCCTAAACATTTGACGGAAGAAATGTCCATTATTCCATATTTGGACAAGCTAATTAGCATATCGACTGTCAAGACATCTTAAACTAAATTATCCTGTGATTTGTACCGTTATTACTCGCCTGCCTATCTAGTTTTCCTCGTGAAAATCCCAACACCTTTGTAAATTAATCCTTTTTGATTGGTCTAAATAAGGGAAGATGGGGTTCATATCAAAATGGATAAAAACTATCATCAATTATCTGTTCAAACATTTTTGGAACAAATACAGAATACCTTAAAATTTGATATCCTAAGGAAGTAAAAAATCTACAAAATTTATTTTACAAAAATACGCGATTTAATACTAAAACGACTTGCCAAAAATTATACACTTTTGACTTGGCCCCTATACAAATCAGAGCTATTTTTGGATAGACGATTCGCTGTTCCGTTTATTACACGAGTAGGTGTGAAAGGCAGAAAGTTAACATGTAGACAGACGGACAAAATCATTATTACACCTTCAAAAACTTTGAAAAACAAAATTCTTCATGGTATTAGTTTGAAAATTCGATATGTCAAGAAAAAAATACGCCTCAATCATTCTATTCTGAGATTTTCGGCGAAATGTTGGTCCATATAGAAGTCAAACTGACTATATATCAAAAAGTTTTATTTAAAACAACAACAACGAAAAATCTTGATTATATAGGTATACCTATTAAACTATATTTTCTCCTTTTTATACGCCGCCAGAGGCGGACGTATATTGGCGTCATCTTCTCCATCTGTTCATCCGTCCGTCCATCCATCCGTCTGTATGTCCGTCCACTTTTCTTGTCAACGCATTTCCTCCTAAGTTTCTGGCTGGATCTTCTTGAAACTTGGTCAATATTATCACCTCAATTGGTAGATGTGCATGAAGGAAGGATTTTATGGTTCGTTGATTTTTGCCTGAGTTATGCCCCTTAAAAACTTAGTCTCTGGGGCTTATTGCCTCAGTTATGCCCCCTTAAAATTTAGTCTCTGGGGCTTATTAAAATTGCAGCCTTGTGAATGCAACTCTTCCTAAGTTTCTGGCTGGATCTAAATGAAACTTGGTGGTTGTTTTAACCGAAATTGGTAGATGAGCATGAAGTAAGGATTTTATGGTTCATTAATTTTACCCTAAATTATGCCCCCTTAAAACTTAGACTCTGGGGCTTATTGAAATTGCAGCCTTGTGAAGGCAACTCCTCCTAACTTTTTGTCTTGATTGAAATGAAACTTGGTCATTTTGAATTTGGTTCTGTCAAAATAAGTAGTGTCTACAATCATTTTCGTGAAACAGCAGCAAAGTGGTGGCGTATTTTGTGACTATGGCACTCTTGTTTTATTCAGTGCTCACAAAAATAAGTTTTAGTGTAACAAGAAGGAATATACAAATGTGTGTTGAAGATTGGTTGTGATCTCTTATTTTGTAAGATTCAATTAAAAGTCCTGCAAGAAATTAGTTTCATTATTCACAATTTTTTACATTATTTGCTTCATGATATTAAATGATGAAATATGAAGATACTTTTTGTTGATTTCATGTCGGTATGACACTTAAAATCTAATCACAATCATGTTTGAATCTGCTCCGCTCATTCATACAGTTTGATTTGGTTGTAAGTCTCATACCTCAATGAAATTAACAAATAATTCTCTTCATCTTGTAAATATTTAAAAAAAAAAATCTTCCATTAACAGAGATTGAGCAGGGAGATGTACAGCCATCTTCGAGAGATTGAAGAAGCCAGCCATATGGAAGATGAATTTGGGGATAGCGTTCACAATACATGTCCAAACCCAAAGATACGCCTAAAACAATCTGCCAACTATGCCCAAAATCTACGCACCAACCTCAATATACAACAAAATTCAAATAAGGCTGTACCAAGGTAACATGACAGAGAGTCAGATTTCTACTTTACACATTGCTATCTAATTTATCCTGATCTGATAATTTGAGAAAACTTTAAGACTGAGGCAAAACTTGCTATACCTTGACTTGATATATTTTCTCCGAAATAACTTACAAGATATATTTTAGAGTCCTTTTCAACAGCCAGATTATAGAGATCCTTTTCCCTGCTTCTTTAGCAGCATTACAGTAAGCTACCATATTCATTAGATATTTGTAGGTCGCAGTCTGCTTACCTTTAACCAATTCAACATTTTAAGCAAAACATTTAAACTCCCACTTTCTTCAAATTAAAACCATTTGATACCCTTCTTAAGACCCATTTATGGGGTATTCTTTAATGAAGGTCAATTACTGCTCTTGATTTTTTCTTAACAGCAAAATAAGAGAATTAGCTTCTGGCACATATTCATTTCAATGAAAGCAAAGTTGTATAAAATTATCCAAAGTAGCATTCAAATCCAAACAATAACAGTCAGAATGAAAATTGTATGGAAATATTACTTAAAGTAAGGCATTTTTGTTTCAGATCAGACAAGCAGTGTGCTCCTTCCAGTCAGGGGGTCAGAAGTAACAGACTGAAGGCTTCCCAGTTTGTGGCTGGTAACAAGGAGCATATACAGCAGCTCAAAGATATGGGTATACACTTGGCTACTATGTCTGATGGTCGGATACAACTGCTACACACTGCGTCAGAAGCTGTCAATCCTCAGATGGCAGAGGAAGGTTTTATATTCATGCAAGAAATGATAGATTTATCTAAAGTCCAGCCATCCGATGGTAAGTTTAAATGAATGAGGCTTGAAAAGGTTGTAAAGTAATTTGAAAATATTTACAAATGAACCAAGAATGTTGTTGCCAAATAATTTTGTTGTTTTCAGAGAAAACCAGATGTATTGTGATCTCCTTGGCGCTGTTTGCTAAGATATTAGTGTTGATGTTGGGGTTGGCATGACAAACCTTAACCATGGTCATATCTCTATTGTTATTGAAGAAATCTTCATGAAACCTGGCATTTGTGCTAACCATAACAAAAGCTATACAGACTATCAAGGAGGACAACTCTGAAAGCAATGTTTGTAAGAGTTATGGCTTAGATTTTTATGCCCCTGTATCGAGAGATCGGGGGGCATATTGTTTTACTCGTGTCCATCTGTCTGTCTGTCCGTCTAACTGTCCGTCTGTCCGTCCGTCTGTCCGAAAACTTAACCCGAAAACTTAACCTTGCCAATATCTTCAAGCCTATTCAAGATACAAAGCTAATATTTGGCATGACGATAGATCTCAATGATTCGCATCCATTGGTACCAAAGTCAAGGTCATGTGACAAGGTCAAGGTCATCTGTCAAGGTCAAACTTTGAAAAAAATGCGGTGCCGGGGGCATTTGTGTTTCACAAACACATCTTGTTCAACTTATCCAGCACCTTCAGTTGCGCGTTGCTCTTGCTAAAACTAATGAATTTTCATCTTGTAGATAACATAGTGTGGAAAAGAGAGTTTCGGGTCACAAGCAATTTCTCCTTTCCTCAACTTTTTATGACCCCAAATTGATAGATTTGTGGCATTTTGTTTTTGTCCTGTCTCTTTGTCTGTCCAATTGTCTCTCCAAAAACTTTTACATCTTTCCACTGCTTTTAAATGTTTACAGGTAGAGTCTCCATATTTCACATGTGAACTGCTTGTGACAAGACCTTGTAGTTGATACCAATTTCAAGGTCATGAATCATGGTTAATCTTTTCAAGGTCAAATTTGTTTGAACTTTAAAACGAATTGAGCCTGTGTGCGACATTTCCAACAATTTGAAAATGTGTGAGAATGGCTAACATTAACCAACATTGACTGCCTCTTAGCATAATGAGATGTTTGCCTGACTTTCTAAAGCCACTATTGGACCTTGTCTTTCTACAAAGCGCAAAGTAAAGACCCTGGTCAGAGTCTTTGTTTGGCGCACATTTGAAATTGTTAGAAATGTCACAAACAGGGTCAATTATGGTGTGCTGTTGATTACCAAATTGATTTTTTTTTATGTAAACCCTTGTCATGCTGAATAAAAAATCTTTGCAAAATTGCAACAAAATCAAAGTGCTCAAAGCTCTGGATGCACTAAATGTAATTAGGTATTCATTTTGAAAATTAAATTTTCTAGCTTTTCTGGTTTCAAAAAGGAAAAAAAACACAGGTGGTATGGACAAAGATCAGACTGCACATATGTTCAGGCTGATGTTTGTCTATATCTCCTGCCAAGGCAGGTATAATCAAGTTTAAGCATGACAAGAGTTAATCACTGTATTGTATCAAACTACTGTTTCTGAAAAACGGCAGTGGAGGGGAAATGGTGTTTAACAATCTTATTGCTCATTTACTTATTTATTTATTTTCATTGATATGTATGATTCAGGAAATTAAATTTTGATGAATATTTTCATTATAATGATTTGATAAAGCTCTCTATTTGACCTGCAACTATTTTATTCAATTATATTTAATTTCTCAACAAGTTTTTTTCGGTTAGGAATTGATAGATTTATAAAGTGTCTAAATGGATCTTGTATCTATAAAGTGTCTTATTGGACCTTGTATCTTTGTTTGATTAGTATATTGATTACCTACATGTACACTTTATATTCCCAGCAAACAATGAACCTATGATCCTTCAAGTACTGTCACCAGCATTTTCCAATGAAGTTTTTCGAGCTGGGCCCGCACAGTTTGGTTATGATCTGAAAACTCGACCACCTGTCAAAGGTCAGCTAGAAATTGCAAGGCCCTTCAAAGCTTGCTCATCTATACAGAATCCTTATCATGTGAAAGGAAAGATTGCCATAATAGAGAGGGGAGACTGCATGTTTGTAGATAAGGTATGTTACAATGCACATTCTTGAGTATGTTCTAAATGTTAATATGACTTGTTTTGGATTTTTTATGCCCCCGATAGGGAGGCATCATAAATTTGACTTGTCCGTCCGTCCGTCCGTCTGTCCGTCTGTCCGTCCGTCCGTCTGTCCGTCCGTCCGTCTGTCCGTCCGTCCGTCCGTCATTCCGTCCAAAAACTTTAACATTGGCCATAACTTCCTTATTACTTAACATATTCACATCATACTTTACCACAACATTCCTTGGTACATTACCTTTCTGTAGGCACATACTTTGGTGACCTTGACCCCTGGATGACCTTGACCTTCAACATAGATTGGCCATAATTTAAAATCAAAGCGGTGTCGGGGGCATTGTCATCTTACAGTGACAGCTCTTGTTTTTTAAATTTTACCAATGAATTTGATTATCATTTAATCTTATGATGTCTTATCAAAAATGGTTTTTGGACAACAGTTTATTGTGCCTTCTGTGTTGAAAGAGGAATTGATTTGTTGCTATTTCATGAAAAGAGTACAAATAACTTATATTTTTCATATTGATAGAATTAAGCGATACATATATTTTTAATTAATTTAATATTTTCATTCATAAATTTATGATATAGCAAAATTTAAAAAAAAAATCCTTTGCAAATAACTGTTGATTTACAGAAAATGAGTTTTAATTTGGATGTTAAATTTTTCTGATATAAATTTGATGTGTAAGAAATTGAAATATGTAAAGGGCTAGTAATCACAAGTGTAGCCTCCAGTAGCCAAACATAGTTATATGTTTAGGAACTTAAAGTGATAGGAAATAAAAGGGGGTTCAAATTTTTAGAATGGCCCAAATTGAAAGAGATTGCAGACTACAACTTAAAGTGATTTTGAATTTCTTAACCATACCAATGTTGGACAGGCAAATTTGTGTGAAAATGAGAAAAAGCCATGTAATTTCAACTTACCCACATTCTTTTCAATTATATCTCCTTAAAACGCTCATATCAAAATATTATTGTGTGATAAAGGGTTCAATCTTATTTCTTTAATGCTTTTCGGTGGTTTATCGAGAAATAACAGTAGATTATCACTTGATAATCTCACCGCAAAAGCAGTGAAATTATCAAAAACCTATACCCTGCTTTTGTGCATTTCATCCTATCTGACGTCATCTATGCGGGGCGAAATAAGTAACGTCAAAATGAACGTTGTGTAGCAATCACGTGCAAAATGACGCGCTTTACGAAAATATGTCATAGAAATTTCACATTTTGTCTCATTTTTGCATTAAAGAAATAGAATAATCGTTTGTTTTTTGAGTGAGATTGCTTTATATTTCATTTCGTGAAAAACAAAAACTATATTTTCACTCGTGACACCGCCACTCGTGAAAATATAGCTTTTGTTGTTCACTCAATGAAATATAGATCGATCTTACACTGAAACAAACGATTATCCTCTATATAATCCTACCTTTTCCAGGCTAGATTGTTACAGAAGGCTGGAGCTGTAGGTGCTATATGTATTGGTAATTATTGAATTTTGTATATACTTGAATCTGGAAGAGAAGATGGTCTTAGCCTTATAAGTAGAAAATATTGTAGCAAAAGGAGAAATTGCTTACTCCAGGCAATTTCCTCTTTTTTAAAAAGTTGTCAAAACTCTGGATTGATGGAGCACCCCTCCAATCCTTTAAATTTTTAAAAGAGTCTGACTACTGTGTGCCATACAGAGAAAGTAATGTAAATAGCAAACTCTAATTTCTGATTATCAGATTGAGCTTAAGTAAAAAAAGAAAGAATAAATGGCCTTTAGCGATGAAATAAATTGAGGAAAATGTATCAAATAAAAAAGAAAAAGAAATGTGACCCATGGTTCCCCAAAATGACTCATAAAATTTCTGTGAGAGGAGGCCTGTGGCCCATACCAGAAAAAAAATCCTAAGCTCTTTATTTTATCAAAAATAAAATTTTGGGTACAGAAATTCCTGGAACTGTACAGGATTATGAAACTTTTGCCTTTCATTATATCTTTGGACTAGCATTACATCAAGCAATCTTGAAATGAAACAAATGGAAGAAGTACAGTCAAAATGAAATATTTAAGTACTTTTTTCTATTTCTACAATTGTCTTTGAACTTGTCACAGTATAAATATCATGACAGATCTTACTTCCAATATGTTTACAGACCATACTGATGGTAGCTCAATAGATACCCAGCCTCTGTTTGCTATGTCTGGTGATGGGACAAATGATGTGTCAATACCATTGGTGTTCCTCTTCAAAAAGGAGGGAGATAAATTACTGGAATTCTTGGACAAGGATCCTAGTCTATCTGTAAGACTGGCCGCTAAACTGGAAGTTGTTGGTTTGTAATTTTTGAAATGTCTAACCAAATAGATTGGAAAAAAAAATAAAATGTTAAAAGATGATTGCTTGAATTTTGAAAAAAAATCTTCTTTGCTTGAAAACATGAGTTAAAAAAAGCAAATAAATAGATAAAACCATAGAAAAAAGATCAAAACAATTATTGATCGTCGAAATTTCACACTCCCTTTAATGAGGGATCATGCAGCATAAATGGTACATTGTTTTGATATTGTTACCTTCATTACGTAAAAGAAGGGCTAAATGCAAGAAAATCTGAGAGATTGATCTACAAGTACTGGAAAGTCAAATATATCTTCTAAGCCATATTTGAGGGCCAAAGATTTTTACTCCACTTTGTTCTTTATGTATGTTAGGGACAAAGCCAAATTGATCCCGAAAATATGAATGTAAAAGCATGTTCGCAAATGCCTTAATCTTTACAAATGAATTCCTTTCTATTTCTTTACTGAATAATCAGTGATAGTTTTATCAGTCAAAGTAAGTATTTTAATAGCGTATCAGGGCTTGGAAGATTGTTGCTTCAGCTCCTATTTTAAAAGTCAGACAAAATTTGGTAAGAGGGCATTTATCAGAAATTGACTAAATGAATTGTCAATTCTGATGTCTATAATTGGATGTTGATGATTTTCAGATCGTTAAATAAATTTTTTTTTTATCATGCAATGAAGCCGGTATTGACCTGATATCACCTGTCCGATAACATATCATGTTATCAGGCAGTCCGTTTTTAGAACAATGTAAATAATCTTTCACCAGAATTTCTTTGATTTTAAAAGGTATTATTATGAATAAGCGCAAAAAGAGGTTGCATGATGAATAGAATAGCATGTAAGTGTCTTAAAATATCAATGTTATTAGGTCTTGGCTGTGAGAAATTATCATGACTCGGCATAGCCTCGTCTGATAAATTCTCCCATCCTCGACCAGATAATATTGTTATTTTTAGCTCACCTGAGCACAAAGTGCTCAAGGTGAGTTATTGTGATCACTCACCGTCCGTCGTCCGTCCATCGTCCGTCCGTCCGTCAACAATTTCTTTAAACATCTTCTCCTCCTAAACCACTGGGCCAATCAAGCTGAAACTTGGCAGGGATGTTCATTGGGTGAAGCTCTTCAAAAGTTGTTAAAAGAATTTAATTCTATAAATAACTCTGGTTGCCATGGTAACGGAAAGGCTGAAAATCGCGAAAATCTTAGAAAAATTCATCTCCTCCAAAACCACCAGGCCAATCAAGCTGAAACTTGGCAGAGATGTTCCTTGGGAGCTCTTCAAAAGTTGTTAAAAGAATTTAATTTCATCAAAAACTCTGGTTGCCATGGTAACGGAAAGGTTGAAAAATAGCCGAAAATGGCCGAAAATCTTAGAAAAAATTCTTCTCCTCCTAAACCACTAGGCCAATCAAGCTGAAACTTGGCAGAGATGTTCCTTGGGAGAAGCTCTTCAAAAGTTGTTAAAAGAATTTAATTTCATCAAAATCTCTGGTTGCCATGGTAACCAAAAAGTCTGAAAAATGGCCGAAAATGGCTGAAAATATTAGAAAAAATTCTTCTCCTCCCAAACCACTTTACCAATCAGGCTGAATTTTGGCAGGGATGATCCTTGAGTGAAGCTCTTCAAAAGTTGTTAAAAAAATTTCATTTCATCAAAAAATCTGGTTGACGTGGTAATGGAATGTCTGAAAAATGATCCAAAATGGCCGAAAATCGTAGAAAAAATTCTCCTCCTCCCAAACCACTTTACCAATCAGGCTGAATTTTGGCAGGGATGATCCTTGAGTGAAGCTCTTCAAAAGTTGTTAAAAAAATTTCATTTCATCAAAAAATCTGGTTGACGTGGTAATGGAATGTCTGAAAAATGATCCAAAATGGCCGAAAATCGTAGAAAAAATTCTCCTCCTCCCAAACCACTAGGCCAATCAAGCTGAAAATTGGCAGGGATGATCCATGAGTGAAGCTCTTTAAAAGTTGTTAAAATAATTTCATTTCTTCAAAAATTCTAGTTGCCATTGAAAAGGAAAGTCTTAAAAATGTCATTAATTATACTCCAACTCCGTATTTTCGCGGACGTCATATTTTCGCGGCAATCGAATTTTAGCGTAACGCTTGCTCTGTTGGCTGTGAATTGATGCACATTTTTGATAAAATCCAACACACGTCTACCAAATGAAGAAGATCAACAATGTCTTCAATTTTCATTATGAAAATAATAAAAATACCAATGCATTCACTATCGACATCATGTTCCAACATTCAGCCACCCCCTTTCCAGATAACCTCCATTGTCTTGTTTCAAAATCGTTAACACAATGCAACTTTGACCAATACAACGTGCATAGACACCAAGGAATGTGACAAAATACGAAAATCAAATGTTTGGACCTTAATAAATTCTTTCAAGATAGATTTTGACAACTACCGTGGAAATATGACGTCCTAATTCAAAATGGTGCTCATGAGGGTGGTCACCATTCAGAAGCATTTTCAGCTAATATTTTTCTAGCAAGACCCCTATAATTTTGCTTATTGACAGATTAAGGAACATGCTTGTAATGCATACTATTTTCGTTCTTCATTTGTTTTTTATTTAAGCCCATTCATAATTGAATAGTTTGTACCGTGAAAATACGAAGAGCCATGGTACCTAAAATCCTATAACAATCAATTTTAAACTTAGCATGGATGTTCTTAACGTGTAGGTCTACTAAAGTTGTTAAAGGATTTGCCATGGTAAGAGAACCATTGAAAATTTACGAAAATTAAAGAAAATCAAATTGCAGGAGGACAAAATTTAACCACCCTAAATGTACATCAAACAAATTCTGGTATTCATAACATGGTTTGACAAGTTATGAGTGACTAACTCAGGTGAGCGATATAGGACCATCATGGTCCTCTTGTAAGACACTAACATGTTATTCTCAATCACAGTAATCATTTTATTTCTGTTATTGCAGGATCAGTTGTTGAGCCGTCTGGTCCAGGTCAATATTCAGACAAACAGGAGGGAAAACAGGATAGCGGTTCTGAACCATTTACCTCCTACAAGAAAAAAGTATTTCAACCATTAATTCCTCTTACACCAGTCAATGAAAACGGTGAATACCAAGTAAATAGTGTCCAGGGACAAGGGAAGGTGGACAATATCATAGAGTTTGAAAAATTAGAGGATGGTTCCAGGCAGTTACGTTTTAGGTTTGATAAGTTACAGAATCACCAACAGGGCGCCAGCCTAGACTTGTCGTCCATCTATCAGAATGTTGTCAAAGTGTTACTTGAGAAAACAAATTTTCCAAAACTTGACGGCCAGTCTGAGTATCTCACTGCTATAGCCAAGTTACTCGAGAGTGTTTACACAAGTTCAGATAATGTAGATCAACACTATACAAAAGTGTTTAATGATTTAACTAATGAGCTAGAAGTGCTAACTGATGAAGAATTAAGAGAGGAAAGTGATGAGTTATTCAGTGAGGAGTCCCTATGGGGGTCATCAGAAGGGGCTAGTAGTTCAGGTAGTGTTGAAAGTACCTCAAATGATGAAAATGTTCAAGTTTATAACATGGAAGGTGTGACTATTAGGGTAAAAACAAGCTCACGTAAATCTGACAAAACTTCTGATCAGTCATCATCTCATGTAGATATAGGTCAAGGACATATCAGTGAAGGTCAGGAATCTTATGCGGATGAATCAGATTTTGAGGCAGTTCACACTTCACCATTTAAATCTGAGAATTCCCAAAGGGGAGGGAGAACTGAAAGTTTATATAGTAAAGTGTGGTCTAAGACTAGTAAGTTTGAATTCGATGAAGAGAGTATAGAAGCTGATGAAGACTTCAAACAATTAGAAGCAATAAATTCCGATCTTGCTCAAAAACTTAAAAGTGCTCTCCTTAAAGGCAAAGGGCAATCAGAACAACAACCACAACAACAACAACAAGCCTCAATTAAAGTTGTGCGAGTACTGAAATCAGGTAATCAAGTGATAACAGAAAATGTGGAGGAAATAATTGAAGAGTTTGAACGAACAAATGAAGAACAAAGTGATAATTCCAATGAAAACCTCGAACAATCCAATGATATAGACCAAGATAAAAGAGACAATAGAGAGGAGGAGACAGACGGTTCGAGTCCCGGTGCTTCCAGAAGAATTAAAGATGATCTGTGATATGTTTTCATTTATTAATCAGCCAAAAGTAGTTAGGTCGGGACATAGCTCTGGATAAGTGAGCAGGGATCAACACTAACACCGGTCCTTTGGCCCAAGACCTAGGGATTTTAGGGAGGACTGGTAGATGTAACCATTCCGCATGTCCTTTAGCCCTGTACTAAATGGCAGTTCTTGATATTTTAAATTTGTCCACTTTTGAAAAATAATTGCCTTTCCAATACTTATATTTACATTTCTAAATTGAAATCTTTGTTGAAAAAGAAAAAAATTGCTTGTCAAAAGCAATTTCTTCTTTTTCAACAATGTTTTCCTTGCAATTTATCCCTTAATTTGCTAAAAATCAAATATGGGTTTCATGCAGGACCTGTTGTTATCAGAGAGGACCTGTAATATTTAGGCCTAACAGGTCCTTCTGGCTAGTGACAAAAAGTAGTTAGTCTCAAACCCTGGAGTGGGAAATACCATCCCAAAATATTTTTTTTAATCAAAACCCTTTGTTGTTGATATATGAATTTTCTTAATGAGATAACTCTAATGAGTACAAACAACATAGGTTTCTTCACAGTATGGTTGAAATTTCTGGGGCCCCAGATTACAAAATTTATTTTATGCTCAAAGAGAATTTTCTCAAATTTCCTACTAGAGATTAAAGCTTACAATATTTTAATAAATGTATGGACAGAAAATAATGATAACTTGTTATAAATAACAACTTATGACTATTATCTTTAATTATAAAAAAAAAAACTTACAACTGTCATCTTTAATGTTCACACATTAATTTGAATTCTGAATTTTAGAAAACTCTGTTTAACATAAGAAAAGATTTATAACCTTGGGCCCTGACTTTCTATCTTACCCTTGTATTTGTACATTAGCTATCAACAATTTTTGTCAGCCCTTTCGGGTTGAGTCAGATCTTGAAAATCAGTGGCATTACACAACGGGATGGATTAACACTTCTCCTGTTACATTTATCAGGGCTAAGGTTAAGGTCATACCTTAAGATAGTGGACCCATAATATAGATCTGCAACATTTCAGACCTCATGATCTTTTACAATGTTGACAGAGGTTTCCTAATGAAAATCATTAGGAAACCTCTGTCAACACTGTTAAAGTTCATTACTCAAGAAACATTGTGGAACAATAATAAGTCTACTACCTTAAGGTCAGATGTTTGAGGGTTTGACTTCAGGTTACCTTGGACAACCATTCGTTCTCAGTTGTTATAGGGCTTTGCATCAGTTGTCCTTTGACAATAATTCCAAATTTTCTAGAATATTTTATTTTGCCAAGGATTTGGAAGGAATATTATCCAAAGATTTACTTATATTCCTTCAATTTACCCATTAAGGAATGAAAAGATAGCATAATTATGTGGGTTGAGTAAATATAAAAGCATTGTAGGACAGAACTTTGTAGTAGAAATTTTCCTGTCATATAAAGCACTTTGTCATATGTCTTCCAAATACACTGTACAACATGATATTTATATGGTCAGTGAGGTTGAAAAACCTTGTAACTACTGCTAAAAAGATCTGAAATGACGACAAGGTTTGGAATATCATCAGTTACATGGCTTTAATTTTTGATGTCTTTTCACTTATATATAAACATGTATTTTGTTGAGAAGTAAGCCAAAATTGTTGTAAGTGCCTTTGGATATTAAGGCACTTACAAGAATATAGGGGTCCAGATAAGAGAAGGGGGGGGGGGGGGGAAAGCCAGTCTAAAATCTCTATTACATATTGAAACCCCATGTTGCAGGGACTCATTTGCAATTTCTTTACGAGACATTTCCTATGAGTACCCCCAACATAAGGTCAAGTAAGGAATAATAAGATATTTGAATTTTAAAAACCAAAATACCCCCTCTTTTTGTAGCTTTGGTTTCTTTTTTCAAATACCTCTGGATTTATAAATGTGAACAGAGGCTATCTGAGAGTTTTGAAATCCAAGCACAGATGTATTTGAAAAAAGAGATTATATATATCAGGGCCCGAGGTTATTAAACTTTTCTCAACTGAGGATTTTCTCAAATCTCAAATTTAAATAAATGTATGAAAATAAAAGATAATATTTATAAGTTGCTATTCAAAACAACTTATTAATATTATCTTTTATGTTAAAACATCAAAATGAGTATTAAAACAGAATTATCGCTTTAATCTCAAATTGAAATTTGAGAAAATTTTGAATTGAGAATGAGAAAAGTTTTATAACCTCGGGCCAAGAAGTCACTTAGCAGTTGCGAATCCAAGACTGAACAATCATTCTTGATTCAGACAAATCTACAAAAATGAAAAACATTGATCATGCAATGAGTGCAGTTTGAGCAAGATTGGTACTTTTTGCATACTAGTACCAAGATAGTTACTTTTTATGTGACAGTTCACAAGTGTTTAGATTATTGATGTTTTGTAATAATTTATGTTTTGCTTTCATGAAAGACTTACTTTTATGTTGTAGAACTATTTTAGTGCTTGAAGATTTAGACACTTTCCTGGCCAAAACCTAAAAATTGTCCAATTTAGAGACAACAAATTAAACTATATCAAAATAGAGAAACAGCAATACTGTAGGGTAAAAACTTATTTGGTAAAGAAGAATTTACCATAACCATGCAATTCCTATCCCAGGGAGATTTCCATAGTATAAATAGTTAATCCGAGTTGTAAAACCAGAAGAATGTAAAGCTCACCATTTAATCCCGTTTTTATTAGTATTTGAAAACAAAACTCCTATTTACATATGTACTTTCCAGTCACAATATGAGCCTGTGTGTAACATTTCCAACAATTCAAATGTGCTCTAAGAGAAGAAACCGACCAGCCTGTGCATCTGCACAGTCTGTCCAGAGTCTTCACTTTGTGCATTTTAGAGAGATAAGGTCTCAGTGTCTTTAGACAGACAGCAAATCTTCTTATTACACTTTGCTACTGACTAGGCTGTTGGTTGTTTATGACTTGCTTATGTTACAAATTATTGGAAATGTTATGCACAGGCTCATATTGTAGTTTACATATTCATGAGGTAGAGTGTTTTTTTTAGAACCAAGAGGGCCCCCAAGTTTGAGTCCCAGAAAATTATACCAGTCTTAGAACTTACAATGCAAGAACAAATTATACTTTTGCAAGGGATTGATTAATCATTGTAAGAACTTGCTTCCCAATCCATTTAAAACAAATAGGTTTCTACCAATCACAATATAAACCATATTATGTTTATCAACTTACATATCATCACAATTTGTTTGGCATTTCCAACAAGATTATGTGTGCACCCAGTGGAGACTGAGATCAGCCCATACATCATAGCACTCTGTTTAGCACCAACTTTACATTGTAGACAATATCTCATGTAAATTTCTCATCAGGCAAAGATAATAATTCGCGCCCTTTACCAAAAGACAAAAAAATCAAATTTAGTTGACAAAAATGACCTATTATTACATGATATTTAAAATTATTGCCTATCTAGATAGAAAAGGTGTAGAATGAAAAGATTGCTTACCAGAAGTGTTTCACGCAGAGCCATGGTCCTTTGCTTGAAATGGGTAGAGAGGCAAATGTTTGTCACATTTGGTTACGCCCATGAATCAAAACAGCTTCATACATGGTATAGTACATCAGCTAGTTATCCTTGTATCTTTTACCACGATACAGATTTGCCAGACATCTTTTGTTTTATAATTATTTTCACCGGGTGTTTACTCATCCAGTACCATATTTCTCCTAATAAACGCTCCCGAGAGCAAAACATAACATGGTCAAGGAGCTTTTATTTAGTATGCATTTTTAAAGAATCTTTAAAATTGAAGTTTTTGTAGCCCATTTCCCTCATATAAATGATTGTTTAGAGGAAATCCATCTCAAATTAAAGAAGTCTCAAAAAGTTCCTAAAATTTAGGCATTTGAAGTGGGTTTTCTCAGTAAACCAGATGTGTTTGTGAAACACGAATGCCCCCGGAACAGCATTTTTTCTTAAAGTTTGACCTTGACAGATGACCTTGTCACATGACCTTGACTTTGGTGTACAGCTTTGTATGTCAAATACTTTTGGAGAAAAGGCAAAGGTTAAGTTTGGTTAAGTTTTCGGACAGACGGACGGACAGACAGAGGGACATGAGTAAAACAATATGCCCCCAATCTCTCGATACAGGGGCATAATCTCAATACGGGGGCATAAAAATGTAGGGGTGCTACAATGCTGGAAGGCACTGTTATTAGTGGAAATAAGGTATGAACTCTCAGAATTCTAGTTGGAAATGTCATGCAGAGACTCATTTATTATTGATTGAATAAATAAATTGTGTACTCAACACTTTCCCTAAACAATTTTTATACGCTGCTGAAGGTGGATGTAAATTGGTATCATCTTCTTTGTCTGTCTGTCCATCCCGATGTCAGAACTTACGCATGTGAAACTCCTCCCTCATTTATGGACTGATTTGGTTGAAACTTTCACAAAATGTTCCTAGTCACCTGGCCTTGTGCACATTGTCATGGTTTGGTGAATTTCAGCCACATCAGGGTAAAAAGGGGCCTTCATGTAAAAAATTTTGTGAATGCAAGCGACATATATTGTGACCCTGGCGTTCTTGTTAGCTGTTTTCAGGGTAAAGTGAAGGTATTGTCATCACCTTGGTGTTGTTCGCATCAGAATTGGCATGAAAAAATTCAACCATTGTCAATCACTTTTGTTTTGGAAGAGAACTTCATGAAATTTGGCACATGTGTTCCCCTGCACAAGAGCTATTCAGACTTGAAGGGGGATGAATCTGAAAGCATTTGATAGAGTTATACCCCTTTTCCAACTGTTTTGCATTACCAGCTCCTGCAGCCGGGCATCGGGCAGTGCTTTTGTTTTTGAATGAATTTGTAAATTGTGTTATCAACACTTTTCCAAAACAATTTTCTACATTGATTATGTCAAGATATGTTATTCTAAGAAATATCGTGAAATATTGTGAAAAGAGAAGTTTGTTACAAGAAACAATTTCTTTTCTACAGTAGTTATTTTCATAATATTTCCATGCTTATTGTTTTAATGTTAACCCTCCATCTGTCTTTTTGCAATATTTTCAAGCCTTTTCAAGATACAAGCCTCATATTTGGCATGATGCTAGATCTAAATGAAAGGTATCTGCTGATACCAAAGTCAAGGTCATGTGACAAGGTCAAGGCCATCACCCAAGGTCAATTAACTCAACACATAACCAAAAAAACTAAAAATTGTCAATATTTACAAGCCTATTCAAGATACAAGCCTCATATTTGGCATGATGATAGATCTCAATGATGCACATGTTTTCATACTAAAGTCAAGGTTATTTGAACATTTCAAGGTCACATGTCAAGGTCAAATAACAAGAAATATTAAAATTGCCAATATCTTCAAGATTTTTCAATGTACAAGCCTCATATTTGGCATGATGAAAGATCACAATCATGTGCATCTGTAGATATCTAGGACAAGTGACAGGGTCATCTATCAAGGTCAAACTTCTCAAAAACTTAATTTGATCAATTCATTCAAGCCTATTTTAGATACCTTTCTCATAATTTGCATGAAGAATGATCTCAGTGATGTGCATCTGTAGGTATCACGGTCAAGGCCATTGTACAAGGTTTCTGGTCATCTGTCTAGGTCAACATTTTGAAAAAATGCTGTTATGGGGGCATTTGTGTTTCACAGATATATCTTGTTTTTCAATGTCCTTTTAGAAGTTTAATTTCAGTGTGAATGTCTAATAATATCCAATAAGACACCATGTTGAAATAATTGAAGAAATTATTTTTGAAAAGGATGCAACTCAAGTTTTTAGCTCCACTGGCCGAAGGCCACTGGGGCTATTGTCATGGCGTTGTGTCCGTCGTGCGTCTGTCCATGCGTAAACTTTTTCTTTAAAATTCTTCTCCTCAGAAACTACTGGATGAATTTCAACCAAACTTCACAGGAATGATCCTTGGGTGACCCTCTTTCAAAGTTGTTAAAGAAATTTGGATCAAATGAAAAACATGGATTTTATGGGCGTGGCTAATTTCCTGCTAAATGAGTGACCCTTTATTAGTGTACCAAATGTTTTAGTGATCAGATGAAACATATGGATTTTATGGGCGGAGGTCATTTCTCCATATGTTATATAGTGGAAATTTTGAAAATCCTTTTCTCAGCATATAACTGATGGATATCGATTAAACATTATTGGTACGATCCTTGGGTGACCTATTATCATGCAGCCAAATATTATTGTGGGATGAAAAATATGGATTTTATGGGCGGAGGTCATGTCTTTATGTTATATAGTGGAAATTTTAAAAATCCTTTTCAAAAACTTTTATTTGCTATTACAAGAATTTCAAGCCTGTGGAGCGACTCAAGCCATTCATGGCTGTCTAGTTCTAATTTTCTTTAATTTTGTTTACTGTTTTATGATAGGATTGTGGTATATTCCATTTGTTAGATTTTCATGTATTTATTCAGTATCATGTGTATTTTCATTGTTAAGGTGCAATCATGTATCACATTAATGATAAACACCTGAAAGGTTGGTCTTTGTTTTGTAGTTTATTACACCCTTATCCTGGTGAAACTTGAATAACATTCTAAAATCCTGTAACTACAGCTCGATTTAAGCTTTAGTTACGAGGTTTTGGACTTACAATAAACTGGTTTTGATCAGAGGCATAGTAAGTAAGCCTGGAAAAATGTGAAATCTGATTTTCGTCTATAGTCTGCACCATCTGTTACTCACCCTAAAATTGATTTTATAGAAATATTGAAACATAATAAGGCCTTCCAGAAAGTTTTGAGAGTCCTGGCGAGTCTCAGTCTCGCAAAATCTGCATATTTTAAAACACTGTGTCGGGGAAAAAAAGGTGGAGAAAGCATTGTACAACCCTCGCAATAGAAAGATCAATTTTCCTTTAACAATTAATCCAGTCAGGTTATAACCAGAAGTGGGAGCTTTGACAGAAAAAAAAGATACAGAACAGCATGCACCAACCAGTCCTATTTCTCAATTGTGTTTCAATTTCCTAACCAAAGCGTTGATTGAACAAGACATTCTTTATTCACATGATCAAGCTCATGATGCACCAATTTATGAATAAAGATAAAGACTCCAACAAGAGTGGCATAGATAGTTTTTTGTCGAGTCAAAGTGCAGTGGATGATACAAGGATGTGTAATACACATCCTTGTACATACACTAACTACAGTCTTGCACCAAACCCTCAGTATGTGTGTTAGAGCTGGGATGTGTGCTAAAGTACCAAGGTCCTGACTACATCAGGGCCCATAGTTATAAAACTTTTCTCAGACTCAACTGAGAATTTTGTTAAATTCAAAATTATAATAACTTGTTAATATTATACTGGCCAAAAGTCCTACCCGGCCACTTTAAAAATGATGATAACTTTTTTAAAAGTTATAACATCTTATTGGAATTTGATGTGTGAATTTTTAAGAATAATGTATGTGGATTTCCATTATGATTCACCAAGATATCAAATTAGGATGTGTAATAAAGGAAAGGCTCTAAAAGCTCTAATTCTTAATAGAGCTCGGAATATTACACTTTCAACAAATCAAGGTCCACAAATTGTTAGCTGCAACCCAGACCAAGAAAAAAATTGGAAAACATTGTCAATTTTGTGTGACCTTTGACTACAGGAGAAACAGAAAGAATAGGAGGCATGGTAAAATGGTGTTTAAATTCAACCGGCAAACCATTTTATCTAGCGAATATGCTCAAATATGGTCTGGTGTGAAAGAAACGATGTATCTGATTTTTAGCTCCACTGGCCAAAAGGCCAGGGGCTATTATCATGGAGCGTCGTCCGTGCGTCCGTCCGTAAACTTTTACTTTAACTAGAAAGCCATGAATGGCTTGAGTCGCTCCACAGGCTTGAAATTCTTGTAAAAGCATATAAAAGTTTTGACTAGATTTTTATATATTTGGGGTTCTACTGATGTTGAAAATGATTTTCAAAGTTTCAACAGTTACTATAAAACAGATAGAGAAATGACCTCTGCTCAAAGACATATTTTTCTTCAAATCAAAATAATTTTTGGCTGCATGATAATGGGTCACCCAAAGATCATACCCAAATGTTTGATTGATATCCATCAGTTACATTCTTAGAAAATGATTTTCATAGTTTCCACTATTTAACATAATGAATGAGACATGACCTCCGCCCATGAAATGCATTTCTTCATCCAATCAAAATATTTTTTGGTACACTGATAAAGGGTCACTCAAGGATGATTCCAGTGAAATTTGGTTGATATCCAAACATTAGATTCAGAGAAAATGATTTGCAAAGTTCCCACTATATAACATATAGAGAAATGACCTCCGCCCATAAAATGCATATTTTTCATCCGATCACAATGATTTTTTGTAGACTGATAATGGGTCACTCAAGGATCATTCCAGTGAAATTTGGTTGATATTCATCTATTACATTCTGAGAAAATGATTTTCAAAGTTTCCACTATATAACATATAGAGAAATGACCTCCGCCCATAAAATGCATATTTTCCATCCGATCACAATGGTTTTTTGTAGACTGATAAAGGGTCACTCAAGGAAGATTCCAGTGAAATTTGGTTGATATCCATCAGTTACATTCTGAGAAAATGATTTTCAAAGTTTCCACCATATAACATATAGAGAAATGACCTCCGCACATAAAATACATATTTTTCATCCAATCACAATAATTTTTTGTAGATTGATAAAGGGTCACTCAAGGATCATTCATGTAAAATTTAATTGGTATCCATTGATTAGAATCTGAGAAAACTCACTTTTTACCATATTTGGAAATTAGCCACGCCCATTAAATCCATGTTTTTCATTGGATCAAAATTTCTTGAACAACTTTGAAAGAGGGTCACCCAAGGATCATTCCTGTGAAGTTTGGTTGAAATCCATCCTGTAGTTTCTGAGGAGAAGATTTTTAAAGAAAAGTTTACGACCGGGCGCACGCACGCACGCACGGACGGACGGACGCACGACGGACACAACGCCATGACAATAGCCCCAGTGGCTTTCAGCCAGTGGAGCTAAAAATCTTCTCCTCCTAAAGTACTGGATGGATTTCAATCAAATTTCACAGGAATGTTCCTTGGATGACCCTCTATGGCTAATTTCCATATATGGTAATAGGTGAGTTTTCTCAGTTTCTAATTGATGGATACCAATTAAATTTTACATGAATGATCCTTGAGTGACCCTTAGTCAGTCTACAAAAAATTATTGTGATCGGATGGAAAATATGTATTTTATGGACGGAGGTCATTTCTCTATATGTTATATAGTGGAAACTTTGAAAATTAATTTCTCAGAATGTAATTGATGGATAACAACCAAATTTCACTGGAATGATCCTTGAGTGACCCTTTATCAGTCTACCAAAAATTATTGTGATCAGATGAAAAATGTGTATTTTATGGGCGGAGGTCATTTCTCTATATGTTATATAGTGGAAACTTTGAAAATCATTTTCTCAGAACCTAACAAACGGATAACAACCAAATTTCATTTGAATGATTCTTTAATGATCTATTACAAGTCTGTAAATATATATTGTGATCAGATGAAAAATGTGTATTTTATGGGCAGAGGTCATTTCTCTATATGTTATATAGTGAAAACTTTGAAAATCATTTTCTCAGAATCTAACTGATGGATATCGACCGAATTTCACTGGAATGATTCTTTAGTGATACTTTATCAGTCTGCAAACAATTATTGTGATCAGATGCAAAATATGTATTTTATTGTCAGAGGTCATTTATTTTGATATGTATCACCTAAATGATGAATTTTTTAGACTCATATAATTTAATGGGTGTAAATATTGTAGGTTAGAAGGAACATAAGCTTTGTTAGAATCCAAATGTGTAGAAACATTAGGTGAAATAGGGAGCCTCAGATACCCCCTTAGAATTGGTCAGTTTAGTTGAACCATGAGTTGAACGAAGGGTGACTCTGCACAAAAAGGTGTAAAGTGGGCAACTGAGGTTCAGAGTGGGGAAGGAAAAGCTGAGTTTACTGCACTCTAAGGCATTGGGCAGAATAAAAATATTGGATTTAATATTTTCTTCTTATTATCTTTAGATAGAATTTTGTTTTGGTGACAAACAATTATTGTAAAGTAACACCCTTATAGTGGTGTTTAATATAAAGATCTACTATCAAAATTTTGTGGACAAATTACCAGTATATTATGCAGTAATATTCTGTTAGTATCGAAATTTTTATTTTTGGATTTCAAACAAATTTCACTGGAATGATCCTTATTTTTAACAGCCTTATCATCCTCTAATAATCATTATCAGGATATTCAGGCCTGTGGAGCGAATCAGGCGCTCAAGCGCCTCTAGTTTCACATATCCTACATTTTGTAGCTCAAAGGGAATTATTAGTCTATATTTTATGCATTTTTGAAGAAAAATGTGTTTTACATGTAGTTTCTAGGAACCGTTTTTCTGCATACATAAGCTCTATCCCTTTCTTCTAGGGCCATATGCCACGCACAATTGTCGAACATTTTCAAATCTTTTCCTAGTCTATGTTGCAGCTAACGACCCATGAGACAAAATCGCTACATTGACAATATTTTGAGCTCTGAGTGAATTTAGAGCTTTTTCAGCTTTTCTCATGTTGCGCTTTGAATTCAATGAAATAACAGTAACTTTTCGCCAAAATCATCTGGAAAGTTGCTTAAAAATTCACATAACAAATTTCACGAAAATCCAAACACCACAGAAAAAATTATCTTTGTTTTTAAAGTGGCTGGTTAGAAGTTTTGACTAGTATATTTTTTATGTTCATATATTAAAATGAGTATTAAACCAGAATTATGGCTTTCTCAAATTGAAATTTGAGAAAATTTTGCATAGAGAATGAGAAAAGTTTTATAACCTCAGGCCCAGATAGTTTTGAGATTCCTGAATACTGATTTGAGAGTCACAGAAGCACAACACCTTTGCCCCTTAAAACCTTGTCGGAATTGTACGTTTGAACCCCTTTACAGGAATTCTGGATTTGTATTTAGTTGATCAAATGAACATAAGGATATATATATATTTTTAGGTACTCAAGTACTAGAGGGTAACAAGACCTTGATGCACGAGTACAAAAATTTCTACTTTGCCCATCTCTAGTGTTTGTGCATTTATTGTAGTCCAAATTTGACAAGATCATATCTTCTACAATTGTGGATGGATTTTAAGATAATTTCCTGGCATTGTACGCAAAAATGATGTGCCATCTAAAGCATTTTTTTCTTTAAAGAAAAGTCAAGGTCCACAATGAATGTCAAGGACAAATTTTCCCGTATAACATTTAATGAAGATTTTCAAAATATATGGCATCGTTTTTCCAAGCAATTTAAACTAGATAAACCTGCAGGTCAAAGTCACATATCAGGGATGACAAAAGCAGACTAGACAGCCATACAAGCATGAAAACAGGATGTGTTTGTGAAACAAGAATGCCCTGTAACAGCTTTTTTCCAAAAAATGTTTACGTCCTTTTAACATGACCTTTTCACATGACCTTTACCTTGATACCTACAGATGTACACCACTGAGATCTTTCATCATGCCAATTATGAGAAAGGTATCTATACTATGCTTGAACAAACTGAACAATTTGTGTTTTTTGGTCATGTTTTTAAGAAGTTTAACCTTGACAGGTGACCTTGTCCTTGTTACAAGACCTTGACTTGGGTATCAGCAGATGTGGATCATTGAGATCTATCATTATGCCAAATATGAGCTTTGTATCTTAAATAGACTTGAAAATGTCAACTATTTTAAGTTTTTCAGTTAAGTTTTTGAGTTATTTGACCTTACCAGATGACATAACCTGGTACATGACCTTGGCTTTGGTATTTCAGCAGATGCAGATCATTGAGATCTATCATTATGTCAATTATGAGCATTGAATGTTCAATAGACTTGAAGATATTGGCAATATTAAGTTTTGCTGACAGACAGATGGATGGACAGATAACGGTAAAACAAAATTCGATAAGAGGTGCATAATTATTCAGGAGTCTCATCAAGTTTCTCATTAGGCTAGTGCAGACCCAGATGTCCTGGGTTGATAACAAACCCAATTGAACAAAGTAATTTTATTAAAATACAAGTATAAATATTCATCAATATCAATTGTGACAGCTGAGGTTGTGTGTTTGAAGTCACAGACTATCATGTTTCTGTCAAAAACGGGTGTTTTAAGGCTTCATCAGCAGTTATCCGTGTGTATGGGTTTAGGTCTAACAGTCTTTTCAATAAATCAAAAGCTGAATCTGGCACACTTCTCCATGACAAAACAGCATCTTCATTATCTGGGACAGATTTCCGTGTTGATGCTTTACTTGCTGGTGCTGCCCGAAGTTTCATACATGCTTCTCGTATATTAACACCAACTTGAGACGGACTACACACTAAGTTTTTACCTAAAAAGATAAAAATAATACAGCATTTTTAATCAAACAGTACACTCAAATTTCTTTCATCCGAATTAACCTTTTCCTATTTTCTTTAAAAATTGAAAGATGTTGCAGACGACAATGTAAAATTTGGTGTGATTCAAAACAAACCATATTGCAAGTAGGCAAGTATTGTGAGAAATGAAATAATTGCTAGTAACAAGCTCATTTTTCTGTCATCATTAATACTTAACAGGAATTAACGGGAAAGGATTAAATTTTTCCTGGTATGTTAAATACAACTTTCTGAGACAGTTACATACCTAATCAAGTCACACGCATTGCATGTGTGTTACATGTATTTCGTACCTGAATCACGCTCACACGCTTAGCTGACTCATTCACATGCAATTTCAAAAAATAAAAAGTAACTTAGGCATCTAGTCTAGTTTCAGCTTCTCTTGTTAGTGCCCAAGTCCTTTGACTTTATTTCCTATTTATACTTTCTACTTTCACCTCGTCCTTACTGATCTTGAAAAGTTATAAAAAGCTCTAACATATTTATAAGCGTACTTAAATACCCCAGGGATCTTCGCTGATCGACATTTAACATCAACCAAGACGTTTACTCAAAATGGAGCTAGATTGCATTTAAAATTTAAAGAAATGACACCCTACCTTACCGGCTTAGGTGAAAGGGCAAAACAAATTTTATGTTCATGCCAGAACAGATGATTTGCTTGACTTAATGTTTGGGTTTGCCATGTTGTAAAAGTAAGTAAATAACCTGACGACCTTTTTTTATAAACCAAGTTCTTTTTAATTACCGATGATGCATACTAGTGCTCTGTGTCTGTGACGGTGTCGAATGTAATCATGATATTGATGAATTGATTGAAATGTGAATTTGACCAAAAGGTTTACACAGAAAATGCCCTAAAAAGTTGCTAGCATCACTTAAATCCATGGTTTTCCAGGGGCGTCCATCCACCTGTCTCTCCTGGCCAGGGCTTTGCCCTGAACCCAACGGGGGCCCTAGCGGTCCCCCAGCACTTATGATCACACTCATGACATTCAGGGACCCTTGACAGCTATGCAGTTAGCCAAAAAGAGATAAAACCTATAATTCATGTTGAGAGCCCATTGCATTACTGACATTACTGAGCTGATTGGGCTCATTTTTAGTAATTTTATAAAGTCAGCAATATTTTGTTGAATACATTTCATTTCTTTAATGCTTTTAGGTGCATTATTGAGAAATAAGGATAGATCAACATTTGATAAACTCATTGCCTAACCAGTGAAATTATCAGTAACTTATACCCCACCTTAATTTCACCTTATCTGGTGCAAGTTTAAGTTTAAAGGGTTTTAATGACTCCTACAAACCATGAATAAAATTTGACATACCACAAGCCTATGCAGCACTCTTTTTTATGTTGCCAAAAAAACTTCCAGACAAAAAAAACTACAGACTGCCTGACAAGCTGACTCCTATATACCCCCCAGACATAGTTTTAGGGGGTATTACAATGCCATGTTTCAATTAAATGACACCTTTTTTCAAAAGCTAAGAACGGTTTAATAAAG
The DNA here is from genome assembly GCA_948146395.1 of Fragum whitleyi. Lineage (NCBI taxonomy): Eukaryota > Metazoa > Mollusca > Bivalvia > Cardiida > Cardiidae > Fragum > Fragum whitleyi. The sequence goes on along the minus strand of OX411543.1, from coordinate 71,632,818 downwards.
CATCCAAAACTTTCAAAATTCCAAAACTTGTGATTGAAAAACCATTACAAATCTATAAATAGCAAAGGGAAGAGTGACAGATGGCTGTCACTCTACCCTTGGCTATTTATAGATTTGTCGTTTAGTATTAGCTTGTGACATCCAGCTGTCATGGTAGAAATAGAGATTGTGCAGGGTCCAAAGAATCCACTCGTCCGCTCGTATTTACGTGTAAGAAATCCCGGAGGACAAGTGGAAATTCAAAGGCAGTCGTCCTCCTGGACGAGTGAAGAATGAATGACTTGTAATCATTTTGTCTAATGGCAGGATAAAATTGGATAAAATACAAAAAAGACGCTTCGAAAAAGTTCACTGTGATAGAAGTTCACAACACCTTGAACTGTAAACAGTCATGTACTTTGATTTCTAAAAAAAAAACTTCCTGTTTTCGCCAATATAACCCAGTACCCGAACTTCGTGAGAACAAATCTCAAGATCAAGGAAGGTATCGAACATAGAAATAAATTTTCCCCTGTTTTGTTCATATCTACAACTTCTTTTGTCGCTTATAACCACAATAATTGAAATTTACTCGAAAAATCCATGGTATTGTATGTTCGCAAATGATAAAATAATTTTACTTATCTCGATCTTTTTACCGGTATTTATTGTCCGGAATCTATTGTTTTTGAATGTTCTAAAAATTGTACTTACGTTTCGTTTGCACTTCAAAATTATGTTTCCGGATACAAAACATGGTATTTAAAGATTCCTAGACCTTTTGAAGGGCCAGTGACAATCAAACCAGGACGAGTTACTTTTTCAAGTCACTTGCCCTGCAGGACGAGTGCCTTTTTCTGAATTCTTTGGACCCTGTTGTGATGTATTTCTGTCATGATGAGCCATCAGATCTCCAACCATTAAATTTACATACCACAAGCCTCTGCAGCATTCTTTACTGTGTCTGTACCAAATATACAGATGATCTGACCTAGGGCTGTCATGTCGTCTCCAGCTCGGAAAAATGGATATCGACCACTCAACAATGACAGGAAAATAACTCCTGCTGACCAGATATCTACAGCTGAAACAATAAAACAATATACAAGTAATTGTTTTCTTCACTAAATGAAAATTATGACAACTAAATCTTTACATCAGACTATTGAAATTTTGTGTGAAACAGGGTTTTGGAATGCCATCATTAAAAGGGGTCCCAAGAACTTACAGGGGTCCTTACTAAAGGTTTGTGAGTCCCCGTATTTTGGCTTTCATTGTGCTTTTGTATATATATTAATTGTTCCCTATCTTAAGCTACACAGTGCATTGGATAGATTTATACCATCGGGATCAACTTCAGAAAAGAATTGAAGACTTTAAACAGTCTTCAATTCTTTTCTTAAGTTCGACCCAAGAGGGTCCTAAGGACTCACATTTGTTTTGAAAGCCCTAGCTACTTATCTAGGGGTCTCAGATGCACTAAACCTGCATCCCTTACAACCGCGGTAAAACCAAGAGCATGGAGCAGAAATATGCCGTGAACATCAAGAGAAGGGTAAAATTAAACCTTGTATTTTACTACCTAATCTGAAAAACTCAGACATAGATTTGTTGATTGTTTTAGTACCCCTATTAAACATCACATAGCAGAATAGTCAGAATATAATCAAATCAGGGATCTAAGCTCAGAAACCCAAACTACATACCTGCTGTTTGATCGGGGCACTTCATCAACACTTCAGGAGATCTAAAACCCGGTGTTCCTGCTCTTGGTGCTATCTGATTACTTCTATAATAAAGTTAAAAGATTCAATATTAGGAAAAATGCACATTTAGTTTGCCTGTAGATTAATTGGATTTCTCTGTAGATAATTATTTGTGAATGACGAAATCCATATAATTTCAAATGGTACAGCCACTCTTGAAAATAGGGCTTGTTACAAGCAATTTCTTTTTTCAACAAAGTTTTCCAGAGCAATGCTTGGAAAGGCAACTCCTATTTAAGCCTCGACAGATTCAAATAACATGACTATAATCTTAAGGCCTGAAGGAACTGCAACCTGGTATCTTTTACCAGTCCCTAAATTCCACGTCTCCTGCTCAAGGACTGGTGTAAGTGTGGATCCCTCATTCTGATTACTTTTAGTAGGTGAGCTAGCTGATAAGTCAAGGGATTTAAGAGATGCAGGTTTTGTCTCAAATTCACAAAGAAGAAGAAACAATGCAAAATAATTTGATGGGAGTCCAAAGGACCATCTTGGGTGAAACTTAATGAAAGAAGGGAAGATTGTCAAACAGGCTCCAAATCATTTCTAATTTTGAGCTCCCAAAGTCTAAAATTGTATGTGTCTTTATTTTGCCTCTAACCAGAAAATAACTCATCATTTATCAAAACCAATATCAGACTGAAACCCTATAAGTGTATATCATCAACGTCATTCTAAAACCTCGTAACTACAGCTTCACTACAGCTGTAGTTACGAGGTTTTAGAATGGCGTTGTCGATATATTATATATTGTTATAAATATCATATGAGCTTATAAAATTAAGTTTGAATATAATTCTATGTAATACCTGGATGTACAAATTTGACAAATTCTTGGTTTTCCAAAACATTCGCAGGCAATGGGCTGGTGTTTATTATGACCTGAGAACCTGTCCTCCTTCCCCTTCATGTGTAAGGCTCTCTTAGCCAATAGAGCCCTTCTGGGTGACTTGTTGTGTCTGGCAAATACTGTGTTATGCAGGCTGGTGGGTGGAGAGGGGGTGTATTGTTTGGTGGGTATGGACTCGTTTTTCTTTGTGGCATGCATTTGGTTACTCGTATCCTGTTTAATGTTAAGGCTTTTTGATAGAAACTTGAGCATAATTTGTAAAACTATTATACAGTCCAGTAATAAAAAGCAATGAAAATAAATCTTGAAAAAAAAGGCAGAAAATAAATCAGCAGTTTTATCTTTAAACAATCTTTTTATCGTATTTTTCACTTATTGGCTTTCTGCATGCATTTCAAGGGGTTAGCACAAAAACTTTTGTGTGTGCCCATGAATTTATAAGCACATACAATAGTTTTGTACTGGCCCCTTCATTTAGTACAGATAACTGCTTTTCATTTTGGAAAGTCTCAAAGTTTGACATCTGTTTTTATCAAAAGATTGAGTTCACTTTATTTTCAAAATTGCATGATTTATAAGAGGAACAGAACATGGATAAAAAGAGCATGTATTCCTGGTTTATTCCACCTATACTACTATCACATCCTTTTACAGTCCCACTTGCTCTTCCAACAATCATTTACATATAGACAATTATTTGTTTCAGTGTAAGATTGATTTATATTTCATTGAAAACAAGATAAGCTATATTTTCACAAGTGGTGAAGCCATGAGCAAAAATATTGTTTTGTTGTTCAATAATGTAATATAAATCTTACTTAAAAAACAAATGATTATTCTATTTCTTTTCAATACAAAATAAAGACAAAATGTGAAATTTTAAAAACGAATTGTATTAACCGGTGTCATTTTGCACATGATCGCTTTGTAATATTCATGGTGACGTGGATTATTTGGCTCCACTAAGATGCATAAGAAAGGGTGAAATGAATGAAAGAGTGTTATAAGTTTTTGATAATTTTCCTTGTTAGGCAGTAAATTTTATCCAGTGAATGTTATTTCTCGATAATCCACCAAAAAGCATTAAAGAAATAGTGGATAAATGTTGGAACAAATATTTGGCACATCTAGAGAGCAAATCTATTGGAAGTAGAAATCTTCCGCGTTGGAAGTTGGAATCTATTACACACAATTAACCTTACTATCAATCCCTCTTTTCTATACCAACTCATACTTACAGCAGATGGTGTTAATATTCCCTTAGATGTGCTTGGTTCATGTACCTCCAGACCAGCTCTCTTACTTCCGACTATCTTGTGAGCCAAGCCAAAGTCAACCAGTGCATACCTGAAAGATATTTTAAAATTATTTTATATCACAGATAATTTGTGCAAGCTTTTAGAATTCAGGAGTAATCTATCCCTTGAACATGAATTTGCAGGAGTCTTAGGACTGCTGTAGCAGTTACTGGGAAAGGCATGCCCTATGCGCCAAAATCACATTAAAATCCAAAAATGTCACATTGTTTCACCACAGAATGCGCCCTTGTCCCATGTAATTTTTGATATGAAAAAAAGGTACAAAAAGTCTTGATATAACACATTCCAAATAAATGACACCCTAACGTTTGCATTTGTAAGGAACAAAGTGGAATAATAGAACCTTAGCTTGTGAAAATATCAGAATGTATCATTAACCATTTTTTTTTCTTGTTATTTCTTTAAAATGATAATTGTACAATAAAGAAAGAGGTCCCTGGTCATCTGGAGGGATCCCTGCCATAAGAAGTAGGGATTCCTGTGGGACACCATTGAAAACTGTAAGTTCCAACACTGTCAACCTGCTGTATTCTCACCTGATTCAGCCTTTTTATCTATTTATTTGTTGTTGCTGTTGTTGTTAAAATAGTATAAGATCACATTATCTACAAGAATTTCAAACGATTTTCACATTGTGCATGTACATCCTTTTTAATCTATCAGTCTATGATTCCTTTCCAGCTATTTTTCAAAATGATTTACAGTACACTTTGCCAAAGACAATATCAGTTCAAAAGTTATTGATAATTGAATAGTTTTGGGGGGACAAACATACAGGGCAAAACCAACATACCTCAGATCTATTGATACAGGGGCATTAAAAATGTCTGTTATAATTATAAATTAATTGTCCAAACAGACTCTTTTTATAAAAATTGTCATCCGTTGCAACAATGATTAAATAATACTTTATATTTTGCTTGGTTCCTAGAGCATTCTTATTTACAGAGTTCACTGTATCTATAATGAATTAAAGTCTCACTTGCCTTTTGGTTTTTCTGTCATACAAAAAGTTACTTGGCTTTACATCTCTGTGTATGATATCAAATGTGTGAACCCTTCGTAGAGCTAACATCAAATTCTTCATGTAGTCTCGAACCTCTTGTACACTCATATCCATTATGTAATCCTGCAATGTAAAATGGCAAACAAGACTGCAGTTAATATTTTAAAGTCATACAGCTTACATGAAATTATTCAAGTTGCTTTGGTTAATCAATTCTAACCATCATGTCTACGATGTAACCCTGAATATTGAATGAACTCATCAAAATATTTCATCAGTGGAACAGCTATCCATTTTTGTAAAACTTACATATAGCAGCAAGTTATGTTATAGGAATGTGGCCTTGTTATTTCACTATAACCTTGGTGCAAACAGAAAGGTATAACAAGAAATACTTTTGTGTTGAATATGAAAGCACTAGCACAACAATTCAATTTTATTCTCTTAACCCTTGTCATGCTGATCCCGGAATATGTGCAGTCTGATCTTAGTCCATACAACCTGACTTTCCTTTTAAACCAGAAAAGTTTCTTAAATTATATTTTCAAAATCAAATGCTGACTCACAATAAGGAAATACAGAGCTTTCAGCACTTTGATTCACATATAATTTTGCCGAGGTTTTTTATTCAGCATGACAAGGGTTAATTACCATAAAATTATGTCAAGTAACAGACAGATAAGCTTAAAACTAAATGCTCTTAATCTATTTTCCTATTTTCACATTATTTCCTTCCCTGTAAGGCAGTCTCTTTTTTTGTTAACATAAAGTCTAATTTGTTTATCGGCAATTGATTTAAATCTGGAAGAATCTGAGATATTTTAGGGAGAATACATGTATAGGAGTCCCCTTTAATAAATGGACATCCCCTCCCTTCAATCATGCCCCTGTGCATCAGATTTACGAGGGCACTTACCTGGAATTTTTCATGTGGGAAATACTGCATTACAATCACCACATGGTCTTTATTTCTGACACACAATTCAACTCCCATTACATTGTCCATTCCTCTGTAAATAATTGCAATCCAATAAAATAAAGAATTCTGATTGGTTTAAATCGAATCACGTGGGAAATCCATTGCACTTTATTTCTGTATAAAATGCGATAGGTCTTTCGGGAAACCCCAGAAATTCGATCTGCAAGTCCTGTGTTGTAGGAACTGGAATTAACTTGGTTTCCGATCATCAACGCAACATTGCTATTCAATCTATTATAAATTAATATATTTTCGAAAGAATTGACGATTACAAGCATGCAGTTCTGATTCTGAGCCGACCTAAACTTAGAAAACAACGAGTCGACGAAGACCTTCAAGCAACCCTCTCAACTAAGTCCGACTATGCCGTTTTCGTTTAAAAATACAGACTAACTTGGCAGAAACAAGCTTTTTTGTTATAAGTATCTCTATGAATTTTAATGTTGTCGTTTATTTGTGCATCATTTGTTTTACTATATGACATTTCACTTCCGATAGCGAGATAAACAATACACGATCTAAAAATAGATTAGGTATGTTATTTATACACGCACAGAGTAGACTTGAAGCTTTAATGTTTGGCTGAGTATTTTAATAGTTTCTTCGATCTAGATAATTGCAATTATAAGGGACAAGTGTCTTTTCACTGCGTTTATTGGGGTATAAAATGCAATTGCCTTAGCACATGGCTTAATCATAACGCCCTACTGGCGTTATTTGCCATGTGCTAAGGCAATTGCACTTTATACCCCAAAAAACGCAGTGAATAAGACACTCATCCCTATAATAAATTCAAAATTGTTTGCATTAAATTTTTTTTACAAAATTTAATGGTATCCCAATTGCATGTTATATTGCAAAGTTAAAGAGATGGTATAGGTTGAGCATAAAAGTCATTCAAATACAAAAGGGATGTTTGAATAATGAAAAGTAAAAACATTTTTTATTTCTCATTGAAACCTCATGGATTTGAGACAATTCTTTTGACGACCTCTGACTTAGTGTTTGGATATGAGCTGTTGAAATGCTCAATAACTTACAAGATGTGTTAGTGAAATAGTAACGCCCCCGAAACAGCAAATTTTTCAAAGTTTTACTTTAACAGATGACCTTGGCCCTAAACCTTTGTACAAGCAGATGCGTATCATTGAGATCTATCATCATACCAAATACTAACATTGCATCCTGAATAGGTTTGAAGCAATTTGTAATGTTAAAATCATTCATTCAGTTTTGCAGACAGACAGCCCTTAATCTTATCAATGTGGGGGCTTAAAAAACCTTTCATGTGTAGGTTTGGAAGTGAACTAAAAGGTAATTTATATAAATGATCAGAAAACAATAATCCATGTAGCGGCCCACAGTATCAGGGAGGGGAAATTTTTTCAGGATCATATAACTTGAAGTGAAATGAAGATTTTTAGGGTCAAATATAAATACATAACACCTTTTTTAGAGCAGGCAATTCATTAGGCTCTTGATTTACTAGACTAATTGATGACAAATGATGCTTGACAAAATGACTTTTGTAAAATGTCAGGTGAAAGTTGTGGGAGATTAAGAGTCCAAGTCATAATCAACAAATCTAGCAGTAGCAGAGCGGTGAGCTCAGCCCTTATAAAACATCTTGCCCCCTAAAGACTTTTTACTGATCTTACCCTATTTCTAAATTTGAAGCTTTTTTGGGTCAAATGTTAATACAAAAGACTTTTTTTGGGAACATTCAATATGTTGGGAAACAAATGATGCTTGTCAAAATGACTCTTCTAAAATATCAGGTGAAAGATGTGTGAGCTAGGGATGGAACTCAAACTCCAAGGATTAAGAGCCATGGCTTGTGATAGATTTTCAACTTTAGAAGTCATCGACCCCTTGACCACAAAACTTTGGGGGTCAAAACTAAAATGCAAGGGGTCAAAAAGCATGCAAACTTATATATTCATCAGTTTAATAGTTTAAAATGATCTACATTAATGAATCAACATAAACAATAAAGTGTCCCAAGATACTTTATTGTTAACATTGACTCATTTGTGTAGATTCCTTATACTAATATGAAGAAAACAAATGATATATAAGGAATCTTAATGCTGCATAAGTTGCATTGATAGAAATTCAGTAGGCAAAATAACCCCCTACATGAAATTTGTGAGTTGGGGTCAAAACCCTGGTTTAAGTATCAAACATTGGCCCCTGAACAGCCCCAGTCATAATCAACCAAGCTAACTAATTTAAAGCCCTTAAAAACAACTTGCCCCTTAAAGGCTTTTTTGCTGATCTTACCCTATTTCTAAGAGACATCTCAATTCTCCCTCTATCCTAGAAGGGTGACTTGTGGGTATGATATGTTTGAGTGCAAACAACTGGTTCACCTCTGGACAGTGTTTTAACTTGGCAAGGAACACTGAACTGAAAGTACCTGAAATGTAAAATAAATCAAGCATGTGCCTGATGTTTCCAACAAATTCAATGTAGGAAAGTAAAGTCTTCAGTCTGCTTGTGCATCTGCACAGTCTGACTAGAATCTCCACTATGCACTAAGATAAGGTCTCAGGGTAGTAGACCTTTTATAGTTCTACAATAGTTCAGAAGAAATGAAATTAGACAGTGTTAACTGAGGTTTCCTAATGATTTCATTTGGAAAACTCGGTCAACATTGTGAAAGATCAAGAGTTCTGAAATGTTGCAGAACTATTACAAGTCCACTACCTTAACCTCTTTTCAGACAGAGGGTGAATAATCTAATCACATTGTGTAGTAGTCTATGTGGTCAATGGTTGTGTCACACATACACTCATGTGAAATTGTTGGAAATGTCACGCACGGGCTCAATTTAATAAGTTTTGAACTGGTCTAAAATAATTAAAAGCTTTCAAATTACTGTTGGAAAGAGTAATTTCTTCTTCACAATATCACCCCCTGCCCCAATATACAATCACAGGGGCGGGAAATCCTAGAATTGAACAGGACAAGGTAAAATACCATTTAGAACATCACTCGGCCATTTCCATAATCTTCAAGACTGCAACAGACCTCAGATGTATGTAAGGCGGATGGGTATGTAACAAAATTGTGCATTTTGTTAGGCGGAAACAGTGTAAGAAAATCTAGCACAGTAGATTTATATACTTTACAGTAAATAACGGCTGTAAAATCTTAATTTTTGAGAATGAAGAATCATTCTCAAAAATTAAAATTTTTCAGTCATTCTTTAAGATTCTTAAGATATTTATAAAACAAAACATTGGTTTCACATCAGTGAATTAAATAAGTTGTGGTGGTTAACTGCCGTCATCGAGTTTTTCCAAGGTTTTCCTGTATTTTTTAAAAATAGTCCGTCTATGTACATTCGAGGTTGATTGTGAGATTGGCCGAGTGGTGTTCCGAATGGGTTAAATACCTGCTGGGTCAACAATAAAATTCAGGCGACTATCTTATTAACTTTAGCTTAATGTCTACTTTGCATCAAAAGTATTTTTATTTTTGAAACTAATCCTACCTTCACCAATTTTGTCAATTATTTCAAAATGACTTTCAATTTCTGGAACAAACTCATAGAGACATTCAATTTCTTCTTGAACCTCATCTGAAAAAAGAAAATAATTCAAAATTTCTTTATTGCTGATCAGTAATTTACTGCCAAGTAATTGGAATCACCAAAAGATTATACATTTGTTTTTTGTTTATTTTACAATATTTGATCATTTAAGCAGAGCTCCTTCAGACAGATGATCATTGGTGTTGTCTAAATATCAAAATGCAAAATGATGTGCTTTTTAAAAGGGAACTTGTCCTAAGTTTTTTTCAGATTATATATCACAATATCTATTCAGTATATCACAATACAACCGCTTTTCTCTTAAAATAGCCAAGCTAAAAAAAAATACATGTATTAAATATTAACAGGGTCCCAAGGACTCAATAAATGGGATCTTTAAGGTACTTTTTTCTACTTCTTTCTTTTACGTAAAATTAAGAGATTTTCCCTGTTAAAGTTTAAAAGAATATAAAATCATTTTAAAGTCTTCTATTCTTTTCTAAAGTTGATCCCTAGAGGGTCTATGAGACTCAAATGTGAAAGTTTTTAGGGTCCTGGCTATTATTTGTGAGGGGCATATTCATGTAGATTTCACAAAAAACCCATACTTTTTACGGGAAAGTGGTTCTGGTTAACTTAAAATCTTTATCAGACTGAACTAAATTCTACCAGACAGAACAATAGAATAGACCTATTGTTTATGTGGCTAGATTTTACCGTTCAGTTGGTCCTGTATTCATGCACAACTTATCGGACCAGCATGATATTTACCAGACATCTCAGTCAGACCATCGGAATTTAAAGTCTGTTCATGTCCAGAGTAACTATTGTTAAAAGTTCTTTTTCTCAATGCAAGTCTGTTCTCTTTACTCACTTGCATAATCTACCACTTTTTTATTTTGGTGCCATTATGAAAAGATCTTGGAAGAAGATTGTATGACAAGCAGGAATTGCTTGAATTAACAACAATATTTTTACCCTTTTATATTCTTCATTTAAAATCTTTTTTGTCTATTTCTAATGACATCCTTTATTTTCACGCCTTTAATTGGATTTCATAACATAGATAGAGGATAATCGTTTGTTTCTGTGTAAGATCCATTTATACTCATTAAGTGAACAACTAAAGCTATATTTTTTTTGCAGCTTTTGAAATATTAATTGATCTTACTCAAAAAACAAACAATTATTCTATTTCTTTATTGCAAAAATGAGACAAAATGTGAAATTTTTAGGACATATTTCCGTAAAGTGCCTCATTTTGCATGTGATTGCTATGCAATGTTCAATTTGACATCACTTATTTTGCCCCACATAGATGACGTCAGATAGGATGAAATGCACAAAAGCAGGGTATAAATTTTGGATCATTTTACTGCTTTTGCAGTGAGATTATCAAGTGATGATCTACCGTTATTTCTCGATAAACCATCGAAAAGCATTAAAGAAAACTTAATTCTATTTTACTTACATGGTAATTTTTCAAATGGGGTTTTCTCAGCTTTTTTCTTGAATCTGAAGCTTTTGTCTGTGTCCATGGCCTTATTGACTTCTTGTCTGTAATCATGGAAAGGAAATTTCTAGCACTCTTGGTTGGAATACATTCAGAACATCACTCGGCCATTTCCCTAAACTACGACATACCTTGGATGTATATAAGACGGATGGGTATGTAACAAAATTGTGCATTTTATTTGCAAAACTAGCGCGGAAACAAAATACGCTATCTTTAGATTAATATTTTTAAACTAGTTAACGGCTGAAAAATCTTAATTTTTGAGAATGATCTCAAAAATTAATATTTTTCAGCCGTTATTTAAGAATCTAAAGGTATTTTAAGGATACAATGATTTCGCGTCAGTGACTTGGCGACGTTGAATGTTTTCACTCAAAATTTCATTGGCTTACCCCATTTTTTACTGACGTCCTCAAGTTTTTCCAAGGTTTTCCTGTAGTTTTCAAAATAGTCTGTCTATGTACATCCGAGGTTAATCATGAGATTGGCCGAGTAGTGTTCCGAATGGGGTGGAATAGTAACAATGTACTCTGCCATAGGAAAAATTTCAACAAAGAACCTTTTACAGTAATGCAGCGTAAAATCTAGAAATGGTGACACTATGTGCATGATCATCTAACATTGAATATTCAGTGAAAGTTACACCCTATTGCATTCAGTCATTTTGGGACTGCTAGGCCTACCTAGATTTAGCTGCAAAAGTATTTGTTTTTAAAATCAAGGGTCGTGATTTTGACACAAATGATAGTAGTAGGGTTCATGATATGAAGGTCTTAAAGTCTTTAAGTTGCTAGTTAGCCTTCACACATTCAAACAAACACAGAAATGATTTTTAATCTATGAATCAATTCATAAACACATACCATAAAAAAACGTAATCTACAAGCACTCTACACCCTGGATCAAACACAAGGAGAAGAAAATGCTCAGGGAAAAAAAGCCTACTTTATAAACAAGCTAAGAAGTCTAACAAATGGAACAATTGCAAGCACTATCAAAAGAAATGTAAAAGAATACTTCTGAAAGGCAGAATGGGAATTCATTAATCAAAACATACTTGATAGACTGAACAATAACAACACTAAGCCATTCTGGAGATACATCAAAGCTAAAAAAATAAGACTCAGTAGGATTCGCCCCACTCAAATCAGGAAGCGAAATAGTCACTGACAGCAAAGGGAAAGCTGAAATACTTATGATCAAACAATTCCAATCAGTCTTTACTAAGGGTACAAATGACAACATGCCAGATCTAAACAAAATTACAAAATGCATCAGTCAAATTTAAATCATAGTAGAAGGAGTAAAGAAACTACTTAATAAAATTAATGCAACAAAAGCCTCAGGACCAGACAATCTCCTGAATAGAATACTCAAAGAATGTTCAAATGAACTGGCACCTTTACTCACCATCTTATTCCAGCTATCTTTAGACACGGGGGAACTCCCACAAGACTGGAGTCTCCGAGAGATTCAAACATCTCCTGCATATTCAAGAAAGGCTACAAACACCAAGCCGAAAACTACAGACCTGGGGCCAGTTTCATCAAAACATTTAGGACACATTTTTGTCTTACTGAAGACTTTCAAAACAGTAACAACAACAATAACTTTACATATGTATTGATAGATTGGTGATACGTGATTTTTGTCCTAAATATGTGGTAAGTCATCGGTAAGACAAAAGTGTGTCTTAAATGTTTTGATGAAACTGGCTCTAGTATCCCTAACTTCAGTACCATGTAAACTCCTAGAACATATCATATATCAACACATCCTTAACCATCTGGAAAACAATAATATCTTAACTACTCTAAATCATGGCTTCAGATCAGGGTATTCCTGTGAAACCCAACTACTTACAACCCTAGAAGATTTCCTATCCCAATATGACAAATCCAAACAAGAAGACATAGCAATCTTAGACTTCTCTAAAGCCTTTGACACAGTACCACACAAAAAACTACTGAAACAAGAGGGCCATAGTGGCCCTAAATCGCTCACCTGAATGAACTGTCGAAAATAGTTTAAAGTGATTTAGAAAGGATGAAGAATTCTTACCAAATTTCAGGTCGATTGGGCAAAAATGATGCCCCTACACTGCTTACAAGGTTTTTCTAAGATTTGACCCCGTGACCTCATTTTTGACCCCACTTGACCCAATTTCAAAATTGACCTAGATTTCATCAAGATGATCATTCTGACCAATTTTCAGGTTGATCAGGCAAAAAATATGGCTTCTAGAGTGTTTACAAGGTTTTTCCAATATTTGACCCTGTGACTTCATTTTTGACCCCAATTGACCCAATTTCGAACTTGTCCCAGATTTCATCAAGACAATTGATTCTGACCAATTTTCAGGTTGATTGGGCAAAAAATATGGCTTCTAGAGTGTCTACAAGGTTTTTCTAAGATTTGACCCCTTGACCTCATTTTTGACCCCACTTGACCCAATTTCGAACTTGTCCGAGATTTCATCAAAACAATAATTCTTACCAAATTTCAGGTTGATTGGGCAAAAAATATGGCTTTTAGAGTGCCAACAAGGTTTTTCTAATATTTGACCCCGTGACCTCATTTTTGACCCCAATTGACCCAATTTTGAACTGTCCGAGATTTCATCAAGATGATCATACTGACCAAATTTCAGGTTGATTGGGCAAAAAATATGGCCTCTACAGTGTCTACAAGGTTTTTCTGAGAATTGACCCTATGACCTCATTTTTGACCCCATTTGACCCAATTTTGAACTTGTCCGAGATTTCATCAAGACAATCATTCTGACCAAATTTCAGGTTGATTGGGCAAAAAATATGGCTTCTAGAGTGTCTACAAGGTTTTTCTAAGATTTGACCCCGTGACCTCATTTTTGACCCCAATTGACCCAATTTTGAACTTGTCCGAGATTTTATCAAGACAATCATTCTGACCAAATTTCAGGTTGATTTGGCAAAAAATATGGCTTCTACAGTGTCTACAAGGTTTTTCTTAGATTTGACCCCGTGACCTCATTTTTGACCCCAATTGACCCAATTTCGAACTTGTCCGAGATTTCATCAAGACAATCATTCTGACCAAATTTCAGGTTGATTGGGCAAAAAATGTGGCCTCTAGAGTGTCTACACGGTAAATGTTGACGACACACGACGCACGACTGACGACGGACGACGGACATCACACGACCACAAAAGCTCACCTTGAGCACTTCGTGCTCAGGTGAGCTAAAAACTGCAACACTTTGGTATAAGGGGTAACATACTGAAACAGCTTTAAAATTACAAAGGGGGGCCACCCAAGGAACATTTCTACCAAGTTTCATTGAAATTGGACCAATGTTTTGGGAGGAGAAGATCTTTAAAGATTTCAAAGTGAAAAAATGCCACGCCCTGCCACCCCCATAATTGGGGGTCCATAAAAATTTCTTCAACAATTTTAGATGAGGGTCACCAAAGGAACATTTCCACCAAGTTTCATTGAAATTGGCCCAATGTTTTGGGAGGAGAAGATCTATAAAGATTTCAAAGTGAAACAAGAGGGCCGTTGGCCCTGGGTCGCTCACCTGAGATAAAAGCTTCATTACCTTGGTATGTCCATGCAACCACAGAAAAAAGAGATTTTCACTTATTCAATCAGATAACATTTGAAATAATCCCCCCCCCCCTACTCCTCCCCTGGTCATTATTTATTTAAGCTTTTTTCATAGAAGGTCTGTGATCAGCAAATCTATGCCAGATATACAGGCTGAGTCTGAGACTTTTAAAGTTTTCTTTAATGAGTTGAATAATCCATGTCAAATATAAAGGCTGTAGGGATTCAAAATTCTCAACAAAGCACTCCCCCTCCCCCAAGATGCTCTGCACTTGGTGAATCTACAGTCATGATTTTAGCTAATTCAATTAATGTCCATATGCTGATCATCCATACCAATTTTCAAGTCTGTAGGACTCTTGGTTCATTAGAAGAAGTTAAAGATTTCAAAAATGATCCAAAGTACTACCCCCTCCCCAAGACACTCAGCACCTGGTGACCCAACAGTTCTGATTTTAGCTATTTTCATTAATGTCCATATATTGATCACCCATAACAATTTTCAAGTCTGTAGGGTTTCTGATCCAGAAGAAGAATAAGGTTAAAGATTTCAAAATTGATCCAAAGAAATACCCCCTCCCCCCTAATGCTCCGCATCTGGCGACCCTACATTCATGATTTTAGCTATTTTATTTTAGATCCATATGCTTATCATCCATGCCAATATTGAAGTCTATAGGGCTCCTGGTTCATTAGAAGATGAAGGTTAATGTTACAAAATTTTCACAAAAGTACTACCCCCTCCCCCCATGTGCCCTGCACCTGGTGGCATTACAGTCATGATTTTAGCTATTTTTATTAAGGTCTATGAGCTGGTCCTCCATGTCAAGTTTCAAGTCTGTAGGGCTTGTGGTTCAGAAGAAGAAGAAGGTTAAAGATTACAAAATTTTCACAAAAGTACTACCCTCTCCCCCCTGATGCTCTGCACCTGGTGAATCTACAGTCGTGATTTTAGCTATTTATATTAAGGTCCATATGCTGATCATCCATGCCAATATTTAAATCTGTCAGG
The DNA here is from genome assembly GCA_948146395.1 of Fragum whitleyi. Lineage (NCBI taxonomy): Eukaryota > Metazoa > Mollusca > Bivalvia > Cardiida > Cardiidae > Fragum > Fragum whitleyi. The sequence goes on along the minus strand of OX411543.1, from coordinate 71,617,265 downwards.
CTCCTGGTTCAGAAGAGGATGAAGGTAAAAGATTACAAAATTTTCACAAAAGTACTCCCCCCTCCCCCCTGGTGCTCCGCACCTGGCAGCCCAACAGATATTATTTTAGCTATTTTTATTAAGATCTATGAGCTGATCCTCCATGCCAAGTTTCAAGTCTGTAGGGCTTGTGGTTCAGAAGAAGAAGAAGGTTAAAGATTACAAAATTTTCACAAAAGTACTACCCTCTCCCCCCTGATGCTCTGCACCTGGTGAATCTACAGTCATGATTTTAGCTATTTATATAAAGGTCCATATGCTGATCATCCATGCCAATATTCAAATCTGTCAGGCTCCTGGTTCAGAAGAAGATGAAGGTTAATGTTACAAAATTTTCACAAAAGTACTCCCCCCTCCCCCCTGGTGCTCCGCACCTGGCAACCCAACAGATATTATTTTAGCTATTTTTATTAAGGTCTATGAGCTGGTCCTCCATGTCAAGTTTCAAGTCTGTAGGGCTTGTGGTTCAGAAGAAGAAGAAGGTTAAAGATTACAAAATTTTCACAAAAGTACTACCCTCTCCCCCCTGATGCTCCGCACCTGGTGAATCTACAGTCATGATTTTAGCTATTTATATTAAGGTCCATATGCTGATCATCCATGCCGATTTTCAAGTCTGTAAGGCTCCTGGTTCAGAAGAAGAAGAAACTTAAAGATTACAAAATTTACCCAAAGTACTACCCCCTCCCCCATGGTGCTCCGCACCTGGTGGCCCAAAAGATATAATTTCAGCTATTTTTATTAAGGTCTATGATCTGATCCTCCATGCCAAGTTTCAAGTCTGTAGGGCTTGTGGTTCAGAAGAAGAAGAAGGTTAAAGATTACAAAATTTTCACAAAAGTACTACCCTCTCCCCCCTGATGCTCCGCACCTGGTGAATCTACAGTCATGATTTTAGCTATATATATAAAGGTCCATATGCTGATCCTCCATGCCAAGTTTCAAGTCTGTAGGGCTCCTGGTTCCGGAGAAGAAGAAACTTAAAGATAACAAAATTTACCCAAAGTACTACCCCCTCCCCCCTGGTGCTCCGCACCTGGTGGCCCAAAAGTTATAATTTTAGCTATTTTTATTCAGGTCTATGAACTGATCATCCATGCCAAGTTTTAAGTCTGTAGGACTACTGGTTGAGAAGAAGAAGAATTTTTAAGATTTTCTTAAAATTTCACCTTTTGTTGCCATAGCAACCACAGTTTTTCATGGATTTCAATTCTTTTAGCTATTTTTGAAGGGGACCACCTAAGCAACATTTCTGTAAAATTTGGAGTTAATTGGCCCAGTAGTTTAGGAGATGTCGTTTAAAGAAATTGTTGACGGACGCCGGACGACGACCGACGACCGACGGACGGACGCCGGACGAAAGGTGATCACAATAGCTCACATGAGCACTACGTGCTCAGGTGAGCTAAAAATGTCACGCCCTGCCACGCCCATATTTGGGGGTCAATCAAAATTTCTTTCACAATTTAAGTAGAGGGTCACCCAAGAACCATTTCTACCAAGTTTCATGAAAATCTGCCCATCTGCCCATTGGTTTGGGAGAAGAAGACGTTAAAAGAAAAAGTTTACGCACACATGCAGGCACAGACGGACACATGACAGACACACCGCCATGGCAATAGCTCTCTGGCCTTTGGCCAGTGGAGCTAACAATGAGGACAGCTGTTGAAGGGGAATACTCTGAGTCAGTACCATTAGGATCTGGTTTCCCACAAGGGACTGTACTAGGACCTCTGCTTTTCCTTTGCCACATCAATGACTTACTGGAATCAGTAACTTCTAAAGTTTGGCTTTTGGCAGACAATTGCCTCCTCTACCGTTCAATCAACAACTTTAAAGACCAAATATAGAGCTTCAGAATGACCTGAACAACCTGGAAACTTGAGCTAAAACATGGGGTATGAGGTTTAATGTGAAATTATGCTACATAATGGGTACCTGTAAACAACTCTCGAAATTCTACACCCTTGATAATCATATCCTTGAAGAGGTACATGACAACCCATATCTTGGATTACAAATATAAAAAGTTAAAGAGACCTAACTTGGACAACCCGTATTGATAAAGTCACCAAGAAAGATAATTTCACTCTTGGATTTCTAAGTAGAAACCTGAAATGTTGCCCTGAAAATTGCAAAAAAGTTGGCCACATATCAAATTATCAATGGTATGTTCTATCATTGAATATGGATCTATAACTTGGGACCCCAACCAACAGAAAAACTTCGATAAACTAGCAAAAAATCCATCATAGAGCAGTAAGATTTATTATAATAAAGAACGACTTCAAATCTCAAGAAACTGGTTTCATCACATCTACAGGAATAGAACTTGGGACTACCACCACTCCAATCATACAGAAAGGACTTGCATCTGATTATGTTGTATAAACTGGTTGAGGGGTTGATCCCTGGACTACCACCCAACGATTTCCTGGAAACCTCAAAACCAAAAAGAAATGTAACAAGAGGACCATGATGGTCCTAGATCGCTTACCTGAGTCTCTTTGACCCCTAGGACAACACATTAATTAAATAGGCAGATGTCAACAAGGAGATAATTCTACATAAGATCAATACCATGGAATGTTTTCAGCCAAGAGCAAGAAGAATGTGCCTTTTCGCCTTTTGATTCTATGTTAAAAGGGATGCACCCGGGTGGAGCTCAAATATAACCCCAGGGTCTTGATATGAACAAACTTGGTAGAGGTCAACTAGACGATGCTACATACTAAATATGAAAGCAATCTGCCTTCTGGTTTCAGAGAAGAAGTTTCTAGAAGATTTTCGTATTTTCACCCATCATGCTTAGATGAGCTAAAAGGGATATCCGTGCACCGGGGTGGAGCCCAAATATGACCCTAGGGTCTTGATATTAACAAACTTGGTAGGGGCCAAATTCATGATGCTTCATACCAAATATGAAAGCTGTGTGCCATCTGGTTTCGGAGAAGAAGATTTTCGCTCTTTGATTCCATGTAAAAAGGGTTGCACCCAGAGCCCAAATATGATCCCAGGGTCTTCATATGATCAAACTTGATAGAGGCCCACTAGATGATGCTACATACCAAATATAAAAGCTGTTTGCCATCTTGTTTCAGAGGAGAAGATTTTTGAAGAATTTCTTTATTTTACCCTTCATTCTCAGAATAGCTAAAAGGGATGCGCCCAGGTAAAGTCCACATATGACCCGAGGTTCTTGATATGAACAAACTTGGTAGAGGCCCACTTGATGATGCTACATAACAAATTTGATAGGTGTATGCCATCTGATTTTAGAGGAGAAGATTTTTGAAGATTTACGCTCTTTGATGCTATGTAAAAAGGGTTGCATCCGTGTAAAGCCCAAAAATGACCCCCAGGGTCTTGATATGAACAAACTTAGTAGAGATCCACTAGATGATATTACATACCAAATATGAAAGCTGTCTGCCTTCTGATTTCAGAGAAGAAATTTGAAGATTTTCCTATTTTCACCCTTTTTGTGAAGGGTAAAGGGAAAGTTAAGGGTGGATTTCATTTATTTGAACAATTTTGGTAGAGCTTGACCAAGGGAACATCCCTGCCAAGTTGCATCAAGATTGGTCCACTGGTTTAGGAAGAGAAGATGTTTAAAGAAATTGTGGACGAGGGACGATGACCGACTGACGACGGACATTGCACAATCACAACAGCTCACCTTGAGCTCTTTGTGCTCAGGTGAGCTGAAAATAAAATCATTTACAAACTGAAACCTATACCTTGTTTACAAACCAAATAAGAATTAATACTAAGTGTTTCATAACAACCCATGCAAAAACAAAACAATAATACTAAGTGTTTCATAACAACCCATGCAAAAATAAAACAATAATACTAAGTGTTTCATAACAACCCATGCAAAAACAAAACAATATAACAGGGCTTGAACATTCTACTCGTCCCCTCGTCCTGCATGACTTTTTCCTTCTTTGTCTATATAAGCAGGACAAGTGGATTTTCCAAAATTTCACTCATGAAATTAATGCATTACTATATTTTCTTATAAAGCAGGACAAGTAGAGATTTAAAGAATTTTCAAGCCCTGTATAAATAACCATTCTTTGTGAACACTATGATACAATGGAACAACCTGAGTGAGTGAGGACACAGTACAGTCCAAGACAGTGCAGGCATTTAAATCAGCCCTTGGCGCACCACCAACTGTTGCATAACCAAAATTGGTATAAATAGATAGACAGATCCCAATTGCGAAAACCAGCCTGATTAGCTCAGTTGGTAGAGCACCAAACTTCAAAATCTTTGAAGTTCAACTGCATGGGTTCGATTCCCTGGCTGGTACACTAACAAAACTAATTGTCTTTCGGATGAGACGTTAAACAGAGGCCCCGTGAGACGGTGCTTTACAAATGCTTTACTAATCAAAAACATGTAGAATGTGAAGACAATGTCAACAAAAACTCTTAACAAAACATAATATTTCTAAGAAAAGAATCCTTGAATTCTGCCCTGAGATTTCTGTCTTTTGGAAAGCAATAACCAATTTAACAAACAAGTAAATCTCAATAGACATAGGATTTACTACAATTACGTTTTCATTCTTTGATTTAACCCATGTGTACTGGTTCACAGTCAACTCGGCCTGTGAATAACTCGGCCCGTCAACTCGGCCTGTTTATGTATTCTGTATGACGATGCAATGTAAATATTTTGGATACCTTATGTGTTTTGATAATTGATAGATATTAATTACTAAATAATCACTCGTTAAAATGGTTTTTAATAATAATTTCATTATTTTACTATTATTTGGCATTTGTGTAAATATACGATAAAAAAGATATAATTAAATACATAAGTCACCTTTTATTCATTTTTTTTTTCAAATTATTTTTTTCTAAGCACAAAAGAAGATGACAAGTTATATGCGTATTAAATATGAAGATCGTAGATTTTAGTCATCATTTGTGAAATCTCACCTCCTTTAAGTACATTTCACACATTGATTAACTATCTTATAAGTGTACTTATGTATCCGTTTACTAGGTTAAACACTATATAAGTTATATGCAGGCCGAGTTGACGGGCCGAGTTTTACACAGGCCGAGTTTTTAACAGGCCGAGTTGACAGGACACCATGTGTACTATGACTAGTCATGTTTAATAAAAGTTAAAGTATGACTAGACATGGCACAACATATCCTATACACTATTATGTATAGATCCTAACTCCACCACAAACTATCAGTAATACTTCAATGCAAAATCTAACTAAAGTAAATACATGGATAGTTCACTTGCACAGTAAGTTCTTTATAAAACTGATTTGTCAAACAAAAACCAGTGGTTAGTGTATAATGTTGAAAAGTGTGGACATCTTGTAAGTCGATTATATTGTACTGTAAAAAGAAGAAAATAATCGGAACTTTTGTGCAGTATACTATCAGCATTGTCCAATAATTACCATGGTAATACTTATATCGGATATTCCCAAATATAACCAGTGATTGATGTAAAATATTGAAGCCAGGTATGACGACACCAATTTAGGCTGATTGCCAAACAAAAACCAGTGGTTAGTGTATAATGTTGAAAAGTGAGGACACTTTATGTCGATTATATTGTCCTGTGTGAAGAGATGAAAATAATCGGAACTTTTGTGCGGTATACTATCAGCATTGTCCAATAACTATCGTGGAAATAGTTATATTGGTTATTCTCAAATACCTGAGGTACAACGTTCAATTTTCATTTTCAATTTGATAAACACTTGAAAGCACACAGAAATCGGGATCCATAAACTTGTTTTTCTAAGTGGACACATATAGTGGACTTTTTACATAAGGCTCATTAAAATGACCCAATACTCTCTACAGACAATAGAGGGCTGAGCCGATATTCAACGGCTGAAGGATCCAAGAACAACAACAACAACAATGGCGGATCTCAGCAGTCAATTCGTCATGTATCCTTGCACTATCCCCCGTAACAACTAACCGCCTTTTAGGGGACGTCACTCATATGGGCATGTGCTACGGTAGCGACGATAAATAAACGGAAATACACATACAATTGCAAAAAAATAGATCTGCAGCTACAGAAACAGGTTATTTACTAGTTATTTACTGAAATCAATGGAGTTAGTTTTTGTGGACAATAATCAATTGGCCTAATCTTTAAATACATTTGCCCAAACACTTTTTTTTTCATTTTTTATCTCTTGCAAGGAAACAAAAAAGTTTGGATAGCTCACACGCACTGGTCTTCTTGAGGATAAATTGAAACTCCAGGCCACACAATCACTTTTCAGTAACGTTAAGAGAATATGACGAATATCGTTTGTAAAATGCGATGAGGAGGAGCCGTCTGGTAGTCCCTCTTTATCTTAAAGCTTCAAACAATCTCGATCTCTTCTTTTCTTGTCTTGTATTTCTAGTTCATTTATGTTGTTTGTTTACAATTTTAGCGCCAAATTATTGAAGACGGTGCTATTTTAATCAATAAGCCGTGAGAATAGCTATCATAATTTCAGGGATAATTCTGGCTCAGAATTTCATGTGCAAAAAATCTCTTTCAGTCAGAACTTATGAGAAATACGGACTTTTCGATGGCAAATTGAACCAAATCCTTTGTTAGAATACATTTTGCTGTGAGATTTTTCTCTCATTTAGCCAATTTGAATGAGATTTCTGGCAGAAAATGAGAGAATTTACACAGATCTCGCCCAAAAATGATCCCTGTAATTTTAAAGTGCTGGGCCCATTTTACCAAACTTCTTACGAACAAATTAATCGTAGATCTTAGTCAAGATCTGTTTTTTTTTTTTTATTATTCATTGTCAGATTTAGACTGGTATTACTGTCGACTCATGTTGAAGCTTTTCACTCATTCTCACGAGAATTGGGATTTTGGTGTCGCCGCATTTTTAAAGGCCTAAAATATATTTTATGTGATCGTTTGGTGCTTAATTTGATAGACCTCCATGAACTTAGTTTATGCGCACTAAGAAAATGACCGTGGTTGACGTTTCGGAGACAAGAGATTTGTTTATATGTGCGTTTTGTAATATTCGATACTGTCGCTTTTTCATTTGATGATTTTTGCTCTTACATTAAGCCGAGATGCCTATTTTTTAGAACAAAGATATTCTTTCAAACAGATCGTACACATGTCCTTTACCTCCAGAAAACGCGCCGTGCATCGTTTCGGCCAATTTCAATAATTATTGAACCAAAACCTGGTGTCGCCGAAAAAAGCAAAAATGAAGTAATCTTCGATTCCGAGACTTTGAAGGGGCTAATTTGATGGAATAAAGCCCAAAAATCGAGCAATTTCTTTTTCTTAGCATGCTGAATTTATGCTTCAAAAATAATGCGTATTAATTATAATAAAGAAATTGACACAGAATTCCTTAAACCAGTTCATTCAGACAAGGGGTCTTCTTACAATGAACTAATGTAATCTTCGATACTAGGTGTTTCAAAATGTTCCACAACAAAATTATTACGTATGAGATCATCAAAATATGTAGCATAACCAGTATAAACAATTATCACTGAGAAATGTTGCAAACAGCGTTCAGTGTGTTAATTATGCTGTAATACGGTGCGTTTTGTAATCATCGAGACCGTAATATTCGATACCAAATTTTAATGCCTACGAAAAATTTAAACCGAAACACGTAAATAGACCAGATATCCGTTCCTATTGAACCAAACAATGCAAAACAACATTTCTATGATGGGCAAACCTAATTCCCTACCTTTAAATGCTGCAAGAATAACTTTTTGTAACCTTCGAGACTGTGTGAATATATTTCATTGCAATTGGTATTTCACGGTGGTACACTTATCATTTGTTTTACTGGCATTCTAAGTCTTAAGAAATAAAAGTTTGACCGGCCATCATTGCATTTTACACTTAAGCATGTTTGAGAAACTGTAATCTTCGATATCGTGGAAATTGGCTAGAAAATACGATGCTTACAGTGATGACAAATCTTTGTGAGTGGGTCAGTCAACCCCGTTGTGCGATAAGCATAAGTATTCAACCATAGAGAAGTTAATTTGCGTTTTATATTTAAAGCAATTTTGATGTTCAAAAGGTAACTTGCCATTGTTTTTTTATATTAAGATTATCTCACCTTTTTGAAAGAGACTAGATACCTAAAACCATTTTTTCAAAGCGTCAGATAGTTTTTTAACCAACCATGGTTTTATATACGATTTAACAGGTTTTTGGGATGTGAGTCATCATTTAAACTGCACTCGATAAATCATGAGTAATCTTCGACACAATATAGCTTATTCGAGAATTCTAACAGAAAATCACAATTTTGCAATGAAAAAGAAGGTAAATTCATTATTTTCATTTGATATGTATTCCAGATGATTTTTCAACGATCTTAAACTTTAGAATGTTATCGTGCACTTTGAAAATAAAAGTGAAAGTCGGTGCAAAATCAAAAATCTTTCTTTGAAAAGGTCTGTCACCGACACACATACTAATATCGGAGAAATATCCGTTTCTTGAAAGTGGATAGAACCACAGAACTATTAATGTGCAGAAAAAACATATCTGGTTTGAAAGAGAATCAAAGCAAAAGATAACAATTCTTTTTAAGTTTTATACTCTGATAATACTGCGGCAAGGGTACAAGTAGCGATTATTACTTGATAAAAATGCCAAAAATAAGACATTTACGCGCTTCTTAATAACTTTTCTTCCCCTCTGATGTAGTATAAAAAAATTCACATCATTATAGGTTGATGTTTACTTCATCTGATTTTAGAAAAATTGGAGCTGTATAAAGATTTTCATTTTTTGATGTGTTAGAATCCCAAAATCCCAATTCTCGTGAGAATGAGTGTTTTATCAAAGGGCCAACTTATTTCTCACCATATCGTTGATTGGCGAGACTGTCTCAATTTATCGATACAGTAACATTTCAAATTGTATTTACGAGCTTTTGGAATAACACCAACGATATAAAATGTTTACTTTTTAAAAAAATAATAGCATTGTTCATGTGTATACAAACGATCTCTACATTTATAATTTCATGTGAAAATTTGGTAACAAAAGTTAAAGCGAAGCAAGAAATCGTAATTCTGATAAATATGAATAAACTTTTAAAATTAAACACAGCCAAATAAAATATAAAGTGTCAATAAATGCTAAGAAATTTAAGGTCTTTGTTTTACATCGTCTGCGTAACAGCATACTGCTTCTTTACCTATGTTGTCTGCGTTTTATACCCCTGACTTCAATTCCTCTTTATTCTTTATCGTATGCGTTACTATATATTATATACAGAGTTGACCAAAAAGGCCCAGTCCAAAAAGGCCCACTCTTGAATTTGACAATTATGTCCATAAATACTGACCTGCAATGCTTCAAATACGTGTTAGATTTATATATATGTCGATAATTATTACATCTTATTTTTAAATCATTTTGAATTATTTCAATATAAAAACATCCTATTGGTAATCCTTTTGGTTTCACTTTGATAACTAAATGGATAGAAATAATTTTTCAAATGTCAATCACAAAATAACAGTTTCATATTAATCTGTTTGCCAGGTAAATGTATTATCATCAGTTATGGGAAACGTCTCCTCAATGTTGGATATGTAGCTGTAACATATCAATATCAGTGTAGTCTCTTAAACACACAATATACAGTATAGTGGGTGGGTATAAAACGCAGACAATATAAAGTAATATATATTACTTCCCATATCTGACTGTCACCCTTTTAAAGGAACTATCACCTTTCCTAAAACATACCTTTTAAACTATTTCAAAGAAGACGTTTTATATATTTGAAGACCCTTGAAAATATTTTATCATTTAAAATGTCTCGGTTAGGTATTCTCTAGCTCCCGCGGAACTTTATTGTATACATTGCCCGATTGTCGATAGTGTGCCGGTGTCGTCATTTCGAGGTTCAAAACTTGACGCGTGCCCTGGGCTTACTGACTTTGAATTGGGGTAAATCATCGGATTACGCTTACATTTTTCACAATAGTTTGGTAGAAGAAACATTTTACAAGTGAAAAAAGCACCGCCATGCCACGCCCTCATTTTGGGGGTCAATAAAAATTTCTAAAACATCGTGAGATAAGTATTTTTCATATTGGTGCAATGATTTGGGCAAGGAAGATTAAAAAAAAAAAGATCTAGTGAATAAGCCCTGCACTGCCACGCCCATTTTTGGGAGTTTGATCAAAATTACTTGAACAATTAATAAAATGGGTCACTCAAAGAACATTCATGCCAAGTTCATTAAAATAGAGCAAATGGTCAGGGATAAAAAAAAAAAAACATAAAAGAAAAATAAGCCCGGCCCTACCAAGCCCATATTTGGTGGCCAATACAGTTTTTATATTGAAAATAAGCCTTCCCTGCTACACTCATATTTGGAGGGAGTCAATCAATTTTTGAACAACTTAAGAAGAGGGACATCAAAGAAATATCCATGCTAAGTTTCATTGAAGATTCATAATTATTTTACATTAAAAAAAAATCCCCATTCTGCCAGGCCCATATTTGGGGGTCAATCCAAATTTCTTGATCAACATTAGAAGAGGGTCACCCAAGGATCATTAATGGCAAATTTCATTAAAAACGTTCATCATTTATCGATAAACGTTCTTGCCCTTTGCCTATACCTATACTCGTGGGCCATATGTAATCTGCATTGAAAAGAACAATAAAATAAGTAGACCATTATAAAATTTCCATAGATTAACATGACAATAAAATTCATTCTCAAGGTCCCTTCTAACATTACATGATATTTTTTCCTCGGGTTTTTTTGAAGAATTTTTTCCAAGTTTATCATCTCCTCTTTTTGATGAGCATACATAATGTGGTATTTTTTATTTAATTCATTAATCCACCAAAAGAAATAAAATTAATATTTAATTGTTTGGTGCAACCCATTTCATAACGTTACTTCCTAGTGTTACTACCCGTAATTGTCACATCAATTTGTAGCAAAGCGTTTCAACCAAACTTTGCAGGTTAATGATCCTTGGGTAAATCTCCTCCTAGCAGAATTTTGATTGGCCCATATATGGCTGTGACCTGGAATGGCAAATGTTCACAAAATGATTGTCATTTATTCGTGATATATATAGCACAATGTATTGTTTCATTGTTAAAGATACATCGAGACATACCTAGCGTATATCTATCTTATTAAAAAGGACTTTTCCCTTTTAGAATCAATACTAATATGTACGAGGGTTGATCCAGAAATTCGTATAATGGGGGGGTCATAAAAATTGAGAAAAGTTGTCTTACAAAATGAAAATTATATATTCATTTAATGTAATATATGTGTAATAAATGAGAAATTTTTTGAATGTGTGCATTCAATAGCGACTGTAGAGTGACAAGTCAAAGATATAGACCCCACACGTAAGCGGGGGAGCAAGAACGTCGAATGCGACGTCATTATTGACTCCGTTTTCTACATAGTCTATTATTACTCTCATGTCTTTTTTCTGCCTGTTAAACTAACTATTCTACTAAATATTCACATTGCATTTGGAACCAAATTTGTGTAATTTCTCTATATAGTCCGGCAGAAATCTAGCTTGACCCGGAAGTAGGGTTCAAAGTTTTTTCTTGACTGATTCTTGTAGCCAAGGCCTTCCCAAACAAGAAACTGGCTGATGACATCTTGTCATCATTGAGCATTTTGAGAAAATCGAGATGGCAGCCAGGACTATTGAATGTTACACCAACAATTTGGTAGATCACAATGACGACCTTTTATATGTTTTTTGTGTGTTTTATTTGCTGTTTAAGTTCGAATTTAAAGGATTTGACATAATTAATGTATGTAATGATATTAGAAATTAGTATGGTAGTCAAGATGGTAGCCAAATCGAATTATCAAATGGCATTTAAGTATTTCTTGACCCATGTGACATAAGAATCATAGGAAAAGGTTTTAGGGCGCTTTCAGTAAACATTTTGAAAGTGGTTTTTAAGCCTTCTAAATATCTGGCAGACAACTGTCATCCTTTGTTACATAAATTCTTGATTTGAAGATGGCAGCCAGAAAAGAGAAGATTCCAAGTTAATTGTGTTTTAATAGGGATTTTAGAAAAACAAAATGTGCCTATATCAATAATTTCAAGACCAGTTTCAAAGTTGGTTTGAAAATTCATGCCTTAAATGATAGATAGCATTCGAGATGGCATCCAAGGATTTTACCTGAAAGAACGTTTGAGGTTACATAGTTATATTAGAAAATGATCCATATTTACTTATGAAAGTACAGGTCATCATTTTGAAATAAGAAAAGTTACATATGCAATAAAAAAGTATTTTTTGTGTACGAAGATGACAGCCAATACACAGCATGAATATTGTATTTCCATTGGTGTTCAATATTTTGTCAATTTAAAATATAATATTAGCAAGATTCATACATAGACAATCACTTTGATTTGAATTATCTTTCGGGAAAGACAAAAAGGAAGCCAACAATACATCCCATAAACATGAATTACTAAATGGAAGTCAGTTCACTTGTAGCATCATACCATTAAACGTATTTTAGTGAACAATGCAAAACACTTGTGTTGCATGGTAATTGAAAATAAAATTCTGTTTGCTTTGCGAGAAAATTATTGCATAACAAAATATAATCATCTCATATCGATGGATTGGCACAAAACAGTTGTACCTCACTATAAACATAAAGACAGTAAGAACTGTTTCGTGCTGAATCATCGATATGGTCAAATACTGACAAAATTCTTTTAGGAATATTTTAAAGAATCGTTGTTATTTTGATTGAATATAATTATTTTTATCTGAATTTTTTCGCTAGTTTGGTAAGGATATGTTACGTTGCGCTTAAGATTATTAATATTATTTTCATGATAGCCATTTAATATAATTGCCAGAGTTTCTTTATGAAATTTCTACAGATTCACAGAAGTTGTTCCGCTAAGGCTTATTTAGCACTACAAAAAAGTACAAAAAAGCTCTGTTCAAAGTAAGTGTATGTAGCAAATGACTAGCACACAGAGTGACTAAAATGCTGATTTATGTACGAACCTCACATCCCAAAAATCGAGATTCAATATATTTAAAGCATCACCAAAAATTAGCGATTCAGTGCAGCGAAATGTTGTCAAAAGTGTTTGTTCAAAAGCGCCCTTTTGCCAATCCTTATCTTCATCGTTAGCATTAATTTTGTTATACGACAATTTTGTAGCAGCCTTGTAGCTTTTCTGTACGGTTATAATTGTTTTCATCTCTTTGTTCATGTTGAAATTATTAACTTGGATTAATTTTCAAAGGAGTTAGCTAACACAATCGTAAGCAAATTGAGCACATGGAAACGTAACAATAATAATAATTCAAAAAATATTTATAATTTCTAATTAAAAAACATTGAATCAAGCAGTAAATAAAAAGACACCAATAACAAGACTATGTCCGTAGACATAGAACTAACATGTTTTAAGAGAGTGACCATTGTTGTCTATATTGTCATAGCAAATTTATACTCAATTATATACTCACACACAATGAAAATGCACACACGATATATATTTATTTGTATATTTATTTTGATGTACAGTAACTTCAGACTTGAATATCAATTTGTAAGGATCTACAAAAGACCATTTACTAGACAATAATACATGAATGGCTGTAACCTCAGACAAGGCTGTAGGTTTCTGAACCTAAGATTTTTATGGAAAAAGTTAGATATCATAAGTCTTATACTTGCAAAAAAGGTTCGGAAAACTTTGTCACAATTCAATTTGGGGTAACATTACCACTTATTCAGTACAATACATTGGTAACCACTTTGAGGAACAGTTGCAGTAATCCGGACAGTTGATTCGAGCATATGCTAACGCTCATCATCTTTTATTTCTACATCTTACCATAAATGCATCTGACGGACCTAAACATGTTGCTTTAAGTTCACATCCCATGGAAGACTAGAAATAAGTGGTTACTTACAATACGCTGCATGTGATGAAAAATAAAATTGAATACAGGTCTCAGTAAATCCCCCACCGTACTTATGTTGTTATCAATTTCATGCTTTATGCTTCAAAAAAAGGCGATCTACAATTTTACATTTTCATTCTCTTAGAAACAGTACTTTTATTGACTCAATTATTTTTAAACAACGAATTTAAAGGGCAAGCTAATGGGTCCTTTTAAAACTTATTAGTCATGTCAAAACCATATATTAACTTTGATTAAATTATACAAACATGTTTTGTCAACAAGTTCCTTTGATAATAACTGAAAGGAAAACAGCGAGGCTGCCATCTTCAAAATAAGATGTTTTAATACTTTACATCTAAACATATTTATCAAAAATCGGATTTTTAGCAGATAAGCATTTGCTATAGGAAAAAGTGATCCCCATATTCTCATGCTTGTCATTAAGGTATACGTAGATATCATTCATTAACTCTCTGAACAGACTGCAATCTTGACTGACAAACTGAATTTCACAGTAAGACAATTTCTCTAACTTGCAGATCAATACCATCATAAACCGATTAACTTATCCGAAAAATCGTTTTAGAAGTATCTTCAAATGTTTACAAAAATCCATTTTCACCTTTATTTACACAAGTAATCAAGCTGTTTTTCCATTTGGAAACCATCTTGACGACTATACTTATTCAAAACTTCATTCAAGGTGTTCACTAGGAAACTTCAAATTAGCCTCTTTTCAGTTAGATTAAGTGCAAAATTAAGATGAATTATTTAGTAGCAAGTACATGTATATTTTTAGTGGTCTTGGCTGCCATCTCAACTTTTTTCGAACTAATCCAAGATCAAAATGCACCTTCATCGAGATTCTTAATAGGCTAGACCTTAATTACTAGAAAATAGTTTACTGTTAAATACCTTGCAAACTTTAAACGTCAAATAAAAACCTTGTGTTTCCTGGCGGCCATCTTCAAATTGAAGAATTTCATAACACTAGATGAGAGATGTAACTAATCAGATTTTTTGAGGTCATAAACAAGCTTACAAAAGTTTAATTAGAAAACTCTAAAACAATTTTCTATGATTGTTATATCTCACATAAATCGAGATTTACTTATAACAAACATCTTATTATTTCATGTGGCGGCCATCTTGATTACCATACTCATAACTAATGTCATTTTATGCTTTTATTTGTTACACAGCTTTAGGGTAATATCTTAACAATAAAATGACCACCCACATCGGTTTTATATTTCAATAAAGTGATCTACGGAGCCGAAAGCTTGATTTTTGATAGTCCTGGCTGCCATCTCGATTATTTCGAAATGCTCAATGATGACAAGATGTCATCAACCAGATTCTTGTTGGGGAAGGCATTAGCTACAAGAATCAGCCAAGAAAAAAACTTTGAACCCTACTTCCAGGTTCAGCTAAAATATGCCATATTTCTGCCGGACTAATATGAATAGTATTTCTAGTAAAGTTCAGACCCATATGCTGAAAATTGATAATGGGAAAATAACGAGAATCTATTGGGACTGGAATGTCCGTTGAATCAACTTAATACATTTCTAAATCATCGTAAAAGTCTAACCCACTTTGAATATCCGAGATAACTTAAGCAAAGTTCTCTTTTGCACATGATTATATTTTTTCTAAATCATCTTAAATGGTTGGTAAGGTGAAAAGCTGAGATCATGACAAAATTTGAATAATAAACGAAATTCATATTTTGGCGTTGACGTCAGTACGCTATTCCCTCGAATATTCTGTCTCATTGAAATACTCGGTATCCGTAATTACATTTCCAACAATGTTTTAAAGATGACATTTGATCTCCATTTTGCCTCTCGTTTACTTCTGCTAAAAATTTCAACGAAATAATTCGAAAACTTGATTTTTGAAACAGATTTTCATGATTTTTTTTACGCTCCCCCGCCTAGGCATACATATGTTTCTATGGTAACAAAATGAACGACCGCTAAATTAATTTTTGCTAAAATCATAACATATATTCCCTACGTAGATATTCAACTGCATATTTAAAAATTTATTCACCGAACAAGCTAGAAATGGGAAAGTTATAAGCCTATCATACGAATTTCTGGATCATTTCTGGTATTGTCCCTGAAGACTGGAAGAAAGCCACTGTAGCTCCAGTCTTCAGAAAAGGCCAAAAGTCCCAGCCCAGTTATTACAGACCCATCTCCCTTACCTGTATTGCGTCTAAACTCTTAGAGCATATCATTGTTTCAAATTTTATGTCCTACCTCGATAAAAACAGTATTCTCAGTCCATTCCAACATGGTTTTCGTTCAGGCCACAGCTGTGAAACCCAACTACTTAACTTTACTAGGGATTTATTCAACAACTTGGAATCTGGGTATCAAACTGATGTTGTTGTCATGGATTTTTCTAAAGCCTTTGACAAAGTGGACCACCTTTCCCTCTAGTTCAAACTACAGCAACTCGGTATAAACCCTCAAATTGTCAACTGGATCAAATCTTTCCTTAGTAATCGTTCCCAAATAGTTGCTGTTGAAGGTCAATTTTCCAGTGAACTTCCAGTTCTTTCTGGTGTCCCTCAGGGACCAGTTCTAGGCCCCTGTCTCTTCCTCATATACATTAATGACCTCCCAGATTCAGTCAAATGTAACGCTAGAATGTTTGCCGATGATACTATTGTTTACCTAACCATCCACACAAAAAATGATACCCTATACCTTCAGCAAGATCTACATAACTTAGAAAACTGGGAGAGAACCTGGTCAATGGAATTTAACCCTGATAAGCGTGAAATTTTAAGAATAACGAGGAAGAGACATCCACTAATCTACCCTTACAAACTTCATAATACAGAACTAAATGCAACCAATGCAGCCAAGTATCTAGTTGTCACCATCACTTCTGACTTAAATTGGTCTAAGCACATAGAAAACATCACATCAAAAGCAACATCAACCCTCCGCTTCATCCAAAGAAACGTACGGACCAAAAACAAACAGGTCAAAACTGCTGCCTATAACACATATATTAGACCTCAATTAGAATATTGCTCATGCATATGGCATCCCTGGCAAAAAACCCTCTCCCATAATATCGAAAGAGTGCAAAGATCAGCAGCTAGGTATGTCATGAATGACTACAACTACACCAATAGTGTCACCCAAATGATTAACACCCTTAACTGGAAATCCCTACATGAAAGAAGGCTACATAATTCCCTCATACTATTTTATAAAATCAGAGCTGGTACAATAGCTGTAGATAATAGTCACCTTATACAAACAAGAAATCTTAACTATCTTATTCCGTTCTCAAAGACCCAATACTTCACTAATTCCTTTTTTCTCCAGGACAGTGAAACAGTGGAACACTCTACCAACTAGTGTCAAGTCCAGCCCTAGTCTCGGCATATTCTCCGAAAGACTAGCGGCAGTCAATCTTGTATAAACTACTATCTGTTTTTACTTTTTAACTGTAGCAAACTATCTTTTTTTTTTTTATAGAATTTTAACAATGTAAAATATCTTCTCTTTCCTTAACAGCTCTTTTACCGGTTATTAGCACACCCGCACCCAGTTATAATCGGAAATCGATTGTTGGGTTAAACAGTAGATATAGATAGATATAGATATCCCTCGTATTTTGAAAAATGGCTTTCCATGTATAAGCATACACTTTCTGTCCATCTTTTGGCCTCTTCACAAATTTCCTTGTAAACTTCCATATCTGACTGAGTTTTTCATTGAGAGATATCTTTAAGCCAGTGGGGCGATACAGGCCCTCTTCGGCTTCTTGTTTGGATGCTTAGTTCAAACTTTTATGTCTTGCCTTCCGTTGAAACATGTATCATTTCATTCTTTTTTGTCGGTATGGCCATCTTACGTAGAAAATACTCTATGACTAATGATCTTGTTTAAGTGTCCATACTTTGCTCTCAAAACCCAAGAGCAGACCTAAACGTTTGCAACTTATCAATGGATACATCATCTAGAGTCGACGAAAGTACCAGTCTACTCTAAGAGCAGAAAGCTTCAAGTCTACAGAAAGCCCAATGACAACAACAACATTTCAACAACGAAAATCGATTAAACGCTGACCCATTGTTAGCTATTACCATTTAGTCGGTATGAATTTTTACATGATTTTAAAGGAAAGATTATTCTCAGTTCCCCACCTTTGAGCCCACCAATAATTTAGGTAGCCATTTTTTGACTAAATGTTTTGGTCAGGTCTGTGTAAACTTTGAATGAACAGATGAACCCTGATTGACCGTTGTCTGTTGCACGTCTAATTTTCCCCTCGGTCGGCTGGAGTTCCTCAGGAATACAGACTAACATGGGTCAAATCTCCCATTGCCCACTAGATTATATGCTGGGCCCCTAACTTTTTTTGGAAAATTTTAGGTCCTTTTCTTTCCCAGTTGGTGGCTGTTTTGGGATTATTAAATTTAATTGTATAAATTCCTGGGCTTTCTTTTCTTACAATACAGACAAACAGTAGATTTTAAGCATATTTGGTGTTAATTTGAGGATAATATCTCCTCGATTTCAAGCATATTGAGGGTATCTGGGTACAAAACAAATGTACTATGGAGAAATAACAATAAAATCAGGGTTAAAAAAGTGAAAGTGTATAACAATGTAATCTACTGTTGAAGGGAGAAAACCAATCAAAATGTAGTCACGAAATTTTGGTCCAAGTATTTTTCTTTAAAATCGGTAATTAAATCATTTTAATAAGGAAAAGTTGTAACTGAAAGTCGTTTCTATCTTCTGCCATATGTTTTTATACGCCGCCGGAGGCGGACGTATATTGGCATCATCTTCTCCGTCTGTCCGTACGTATGTCCGTCCACTTTTCTTGTCAACGCGACTCCTCCTATGTTTCTGGCTGGATCTTCTTGAAACTTGGTCAATGTTATCACCTCAATTGGTAGATGTGCATGAAGGAAGAATTTTATGGTTTGTTGATTTTTGCCTGAGTTATACCCCTTAAACTTAGTCTCTGGGGCTTATTGCCTCAGTTATGCCCCCTTAAAATTTAGTCTCTGGGGCTTATTGAAATTACAGCCTTGTGAATGCAGCTCTTCCTAAGTTTCTGGCTGGATCTAAATGAAACTTGGTGGATGTTATAACCGAAATTGGTAGATGAGCATGAAGTAAGGATTTTATGGTTCATTAATTTTACCCTAAATTATGCCCCCTTAAAACTTAGTATCTGGGGCTTATTGAAATTGCAGCCTTTTGAACGCAACTACTCCTTTTTTTTGTCTTTATTTAAATGAAACTTGGTCAATATCATCACCATAATTAGTAGATGTACATGGATCAAGGATGTTATGGCTCATTTATTTGCCTGAATTATGCCCCTTAAAACTTAGTGTCTGGGGCTTATTGAAATTGCAGCCTTGTGAAGGCAACTCCTCCTAACTTTTTGTCTTGATTTAAATGAAACTCGGTCATTTTGAATTTGGTTCTGTCAAAATAAGTAGTGTCTACAATTATTTTTGTCAAACAGCAGCAAAGTGGCGGCGTATTTTGTGACTATAAAAGAAATACCTTCAAAATTTTCTGAAGATTGCGGTTAGCTGCAAATTTAAAGTTCAGCCGTTCATAAATGAAAATACGGTATCGTAGAAGGTCGGAATCAAAATAAATTGAATTTATAACATTATGATATTTGATTATATCCTTTATACAGTTTTATAAGATTGACCAGTACACGTCAGTAGAGTGTGTCATTGTGAGAACACAACATGGTCACCTAAACAGTCGGCCCATTTCAGAGTGCCCATTCACGTACTACAGTACATAATTCACGTAGAAATACATCAATTCACGTACAGGTTTATAGGCCAGACATGCAAGCACGTAAAAATAATTGATTAAATTAGAAAGATAAAGACCATTACGTGAATGTTTTGAATGAAAGAGAATCTGGTTTGCATGCCTGATTATCAGTTGTAAATTCAATCATTAATTGGTCAGTCATTTATTTTATCCACTGAAGAAGCTGTGTGGCTTATCAATCAAAAGGTAATTCTGAAGTCGTAAACATTGGCAGCCATGAAACTCCAATTATCTATGTCTGTGTATACCAATAGATTCTTCAGTGATTCAACTAACTCCTGTTATTTACATAATAATTAATGTTTTAACTGAAAACTACTTTGTTTTAATTTAAAGAAACTAAAGTTTTCAATTTTATCAATTAACTTGCAAGAATTAGAGGGTCTTACAATTGCATCTAAAATGGTTGTTAACTGCAAATTATGTAGCAGGTGCATTTACTTAGAGTACAATGTACTTCTTGTAATGGTTATTCCATTATTGAACTAAGTTTAGATGCTTTTTACTGCAAAACAGTTGTAGATCACTCGGGCCTTAAATCAGTTTTACTCTAACTAGTAATATATAGATTAACTTTTGTAAGATATTTATGGTGTACCCTTAATTGTAAATGTAAAGGGTTCGCTGTACTTCAGTAAGATGAACCTCAAAGAAATTGACAGAGTGACGTCACATAATCTCACATTGAAAACGTGTTGGGCAAGGAATTATGCAATTGTTTTTAGCTTAAATAATATTATATTTTGTCTCGGATATGATTTGATATAAAAAGCAAGTAATAACAGCAAATTTTCTCAGTTGCTTTGAATTTTAATCCTTTAAATTTCATCTGGCTTTGTTTATAATATACACATGCTTACAATAGCCTAATCCAATTAGCGCATGCGCAAGTGACAAAATCTTGTTGTCTGATAGATAAACAGTGGCCAATAAACAGTAGGCCTATCGATAACAGTTCAACAGTTTTTAGAAGTATTGGAGAAATCAGCGAGCCCAACCAATATTGTACAAACTCAAATGATGGCCCCCCATTTTACCAGTTTTCGGCAGCCAGAATTGGGGGAATTTCACTAATAATTTTGAGAATGTTTATAGGGAAATTTTATACGTTTTCGCGATTGGGTAAGGGTCAGGTATTCGGCCCCAAAATCGGCCTAGGAAAATCCTTTGGGCCCCTAGCTTAAACTTAGTCTTTTTACCTGGTGATCCTACTAGCAATTCTTCTTGATCTTCTTTATTGAAAGGAATTATTTGTTTTAAAATTTTGATGTATACATACCTTGAACCTTCACACCTAATCTGATATTCAAGAATCAATTGTGCACTCTGGGGAATAGATAAGCAACATATGGAAGGGGGGGGTGTAAAACAAATCAAAAAAGTCTGCCGTCGAAAGAAAATGAGCGAACCATGAAACTAGCAGAATCTTTGCCAAGTTGAAGGAGGCCAAGAAGATGATGGAGAATCTTGTCAGAAAAATGCATTTTGAAAGGATCAATTTAATTTTGAAAACTAAATTTAAATTGGGAATATTACTTTACCCTTTGCTGTTTAATCCCTGCCTTTTACGTGCCTGTGATTTTATGATTGAGAAAACATTGTGAAAAAAGAAGAAATTGCTTCTGACAAGCAATTTCTTCTTTTTCCACAATATTTTCTACCCTACAGAATGGTTATTTTTCAAATTAAATCCACTTTAAATTTTCGTCTGCAAAACCTTTGAATTTGGACAGGTCCAAAATTTTGTAAAACAGGAAAGGGTTAAAAAATCAAACGTAATTATAAATGCAGAGTTGACAGGTTGAATGTCAAAAAAATGAATTCTGGAAATCATAAGCGTATAAAATGGAAAATCTGAAAATCATTCTAAAAAGTAGATTGAATCTGTCTTCTTTATAATCACCATCTTCAGGGTGAATGAGGAAATCTCAATGACCTCATTTAACCCTTGTCATGCTGAACCCGGAATATTCCTGCTTTGGCAGGAGCTATAGACAAACATCAGCCTGCACATATGTGAAGTCCGATGTTACTAAGTCTACACCCCCTGTTTCTCACTTTCGAACCAGAATTGTCAATAGATTAGATTTGCAAAATAAAAATTGGCCTACAGTTGGTACTTTCAGTGCTTTTTGCCCTTTGATTTTGATGGAAATGTTTTAGCCAAAATTTATTCAGCATGACATGGGTTAAATTGTCAGCATCTGTCCAACTAGAGATTTTAAAGGACAAAATTAACTTCTTTTCACCAATTGTTTGCTGTGTCATGATTAGAGTCAGTCATTAGTCTGCATCTGTCCAATAATTTTTTCTTTGAAGTCTACCAAATTTTCACAGGAGTGTTCCATGGGATACTGTAAATGGCTTTATATTGGGGGTGTCCACATTTAGCGTTTTTTCTGTTTCGATTTATTGGCGATGATTTCTTTTGGCGCATATTACATGTACTGCCAAAAGAAAATGCCTCATCTTATTTGGATTTTCCATTGTTTAAAAGATATAAGTATTTGAAAGATAATTTTCTGCAAACTAATCAATAGATTGTTTTCACACCTTTCATTAGTCATTAAGTTATATTTTGTGCACCAGTTTTTCACACATTGTCACCTGATTTTCATTAATAGATCAACCAACTTGATTCTAATTAATCAGCCTTCCAATATTAAAAAATGTAAAATTTATCACTAGATTTTTTTTAACGATTTGAGTAAGAATGGTCTGCATATCTTTGATATTAAGTTCATAAACATTGACTAAAATATACATCACATGAAACTACATAGCCCTCATATGAAAGAAATTTTTCATTTAATAATGATAAATATTGGTGGAGGATTAATTTTGACACATCTTAGCTTGACCACCTATATAGCCAATGTAAAACCACTGCCCAAATTACCCTGTTTACAGTGTGATGTCCCAAATTTCATTTAATTTTGGGCTGTAGGGTCACCAAGAATTAGGCCAATATGATGAAATATAAAAAGAATTTTTCCCTGAAATCACAGGTCATAATTCAACCAAACTTCACAGGAAAGATCTTTAGGACATGCTCTTTCAGATTTCTTGGTTTAAAGCTGATGACACGAGCTCTATGGGCCTCTTGTTAAGTAAACATTCATTAAAACCTTCATGTGTTTAATGCTAGGTAAATTAGGTAGAAATCACATGCAGAAGTACAGAACAATTTTTGAACAGTTGAATATTCTGTATTTTAAAGTAGACTAGTTGTTGGGGCAATTAATTTCAATTTTAAAAAATGAAAGGCTGGTATGAATTATACTTTCTGTTTAAAATTTTATTATAAGACACATACACTGTATAATCTATAGAATGGGGTATTATCTACTCTGGAAATAAGTTTTATTGTTTATTTCAGTCTCATTCATGTACATTCAAAATTACAGTACATTTAAAACAATTTGCAAATATAAAAGTACATGACCATTCAAAAAAAGAATTATAAGAGACTATTCTATTAAAAGAAGAGAAATTATCTCTGAACATCAAGCGTTTACACACACACACACACACACATATATATATATATATACATATGTACAACTATAGTATGTACAACTATACAATATATAACTAGATTAGGTAAAATATGGTAAAAAGTCAGTTGCTAAATTAAGGAAAAGGATATCTCGAATTCGTAGTACATTGTGTACCCACAGGGGAAGAAAATAACATAAAGGAAGAAAGAGGTTCTCTTTAATAAAGATTGATGTGTTAATTTTATAGATAAATAAATAGTTATTTTCATATATAGTGATGTATCCACCTTTAGCATCTGATTCTTTAGAGTAACTAAATAAATATATCCAAATAATAATTGAAAGACATATTTATAGATATTAAACAAATCTGTTGATCATTTACACAAAAGTAAGGATCTTTTATGTAAGATTAAATAGCAGGTTTTTGCTGTAATTCTGATCAAGTTTTGGTTGGAAAACAGGATTTTTAATTTATCAATATCGGTAAGATTCATGAAAGTCGGATATTCGCTTTTTTTCAAAAAGGTTTAGTTGAAACTCTTTGTATGTATTGCATTTGAATAATACGTGACATTCGTCTTCTATTGCGTTACAAAAAGAACATTTCCAATCGATCAGGTCTACATTTTCATATCTTCCGGTTTCTATTCTCAATGGTGCGACACCACATCGAAATTTACTATATGCCGAACGATGGTGTAAAGGTAAAATCATTGTGCAATAATATTCTGTTGTAAAATTGAATTTAAAAAGGGAATAGTTTCTTAGCTTATTTCGACCAATATTATTCCTTCCACTTTGTCTGGAGAGAGAATTATTCCATTCTTGTAAAAATTCTTGAATTAACCCGCATTTTACTTTGTCATACAATTTTGTTTTATCATTGCTACTATTTATTGATTGAAAGTCTGAGCACTCTAAGTTTAAGAGTTTCTCCTTGACTATATAAAACCAATTTTTACATTTTGGACCAGAGGAGCGTTGAGCCCTCAGACCAATACGTTTGTTAATTCTTGTATTTGACTGAGCGGATAATCGACACCACAAATTGCTAATGGACTTCCATTGATGGACAATAGGTGGGTACCAACCCATTTCACCTGCTACTGCAGCATTCCTACGCCAAGAAAAAATCTCATTGCCTTATTTTGGATGGCATTTATACATGAAAAAGACTTGACTCCCCAAATTGCTGATCCATATTCAATAACCGGCCAAACTAGAGTATCATAAAGCTTTGTAAAGACTTCGTAAGTAAAACCACCAATGCATTTACATTTTGCTATCAAGAGACCGAGAGCACGATTTGCTTTCAACGCAACTGCTTTTGAAGTGACATTAAAATCTAGGTACTCATTAAGGACAAGACCGAGGTAGGTATAACGATCTACACACTTTAAAATAGAGTTACCACAGCTAAATGTAAAGCCTGTTCTTGATATACAATTTGGTCTAAAATGAACAATGTTACTTTTAATAGGGTTTATTATCATGTGATTTGAAGCGCACCAAGAATCTAACTCATTTAACATAATTTGTAAATCTTCAGCGCTTTCTGCTAATAAAACAATATCATCAGCATAGAGTAATATGCAAACTTTCTCATCACCAAGTTCGATACCGCATCCTAATGATTTCAAATATAGAGCTAGATCATTAATAAACAAATTGAAAAGAAGGGGAGATAAAGCACACCCTTGTCTTAATCCACGTTTTACTTCAAACCAATCAGTATGTAATCCGTTTATTCTTACGCATGTAGAAATTGATTTGTATATAGAAATAAACGGCTTTGAACAATTTACCAGAAACCCCTATGTCACGTAACTTGTTCCATAAATTAACTCTATCAATTAGATCATATGCTTTTTTGAAATCAATGAATGCACAGAAAGTAGATTTTTTTATCTTTTTCCTAGATTCTATTATATTAGTGAGTGATGCTAAATGGTCAATAGTATTTCGGCCTTTTCTGAAACCATTTTGTTCATCTACTATTTTACATTTTCCTCAGCCCATTTTAGAAGACGGTTATTTAGCACCGAACAATATAATTTATACATAGAATTTGACAAGGATATTCCTCTATATGATAAAGGATTTCTTGGATCCTCGGAATTCGATTTAGGTATCGGACTAATTATACACTTCCCACACATTGAAGGAACTATGCCTTTGTCAAAACAAACGTTAAATAATGTATGAAGAAATAAAACAGAAGTGTCATTTTTCAAATAATGTAAGTGTGGGGTTTTGTCCACTGTGAAAAATGGATGGTCACAGGTGTGGGGTTATGTCCACTGTCAAAAATGGATGGTGTGGGGTTATGTCCACTCAAAAATGGGTGGTGTGGGGTTTTGTCCACTGTGAAAAATAGATGGTGTGGGGTTTTGTCCACTGTTTAAAATTTTGGTTATGGGGTTTTGTCCCTGTGGGTTTTTTCCTACAATCATTTCAGATTGTACACAAGCATTTCACTCTTAAATTGCAGTGTTATTATCATTAATATTTGTGACCCATCATACAAATAGGGACCATCTGAGAATGCTATTTCATAAATACATGTATGTGAAAAAAAATTGGTTCGAGTGTGAGTATAGGTCAACTGGAAATCTCATTTCAAAAATTCTTACAGAATGGTGTAGTAATCATTTTAGATTCAGAAAATCAGTTGAGAGGATAAAATTTCTATCCTCTTGAACCTGCAAAGTCCATGCAGTCCTCAAGGGTAGACACTTTATGCACTACTGAGATGGTTCCTTTTTGCCAAAGGGTCACATTTATAAATTTTGTATTTCTAAATCAATTTTAGTTTGTACTGTTTTGTTTTGTAACATTATTATTGCCCGAAAGGGTCCTTGATTGGAAAATAAAATAATTCTATTATATTCTATTCTATATTTCAGATACTTTTGTACAGAAGTTTTTGATCAACTGAATACAGGATAACTATAAAAGAAAACTGGATTGTCAAGAAAATGGCATCTCTTACCCAACAGGAATCCTACTTATCTGAGAACACTGACGTGAGACAAACTGAAAACTTACCAATAAACACTGCAGATGAAATGGAAATAGCATCTACAGCTACTTGTAGTGTCGGTGTTGACAAACTAGAAAATACTTGTGATAGGCTAGATAAAACAGAAATATTGGAAAATGGCTCTAAAGAACTGCAAGATTCTGAAATCCATGGGGGAATATATATTAAACAGGAACCTATTACTCAAGATGGTTTTGAGCAGGCTGAGAATATACATGGCAACAAAACGAAGAAAGAAGATGAGGGGGAAAATAATTACAAAACAGATATAGATATAAAAGTTGAACTGCCTGAGAATGATGAACATCTGAAATCTTCATCAGACTGTGAAGGAGAGCTCAAGGAAGAGGAAAACCACTTTTTGAACCTTGTAAAGAATGTTGTGTATTCTACTGATAACCAGGATTATGGGATTATTAAAACAGAGAATTGTGAGGAAACAATCAAGGAGCCCAATCCGAAAAAGCAGCCTGAGAAAAAGAAGTATAACTGTGATCTGTGCAGTAGTACCTTCAGTTCCGCATTTGGCCTTAAAACACATGTAAGACTTCATACAGGTGAGAAACCATATGAATGTGAGATTTGTGGCAAAGCGTTCACATCATCGTCAAACCTCACCGTACACATCAGGGCGCATACAGGTGAGGCTCCGTATAAATGTGACGTGTGCGGAAAATACTTCAAACAAACTTCTACATTAAATGTTCATAAAAAGATTCATGAATATGACAGACCTTTCAAATGTGCTGTCTGTGGGGCAGATTATGTAAGAAAGCGTCACTTACGAGAACATATAAAAACTCACAAGGTACGATTATCTACAGTCACAAAGGAGATAGATTCTTACACTGGTGAAGTGAGGTATAAATGTGATATATGTGGAGTAAGTTTTACCCAGTCCAACTCACTGAGAGTTCACTTCAGGACCCATACTGGTGAACGACCCTACCAGTGTGATGTTTGTAAAATGTCCTTTGCACGCAAGTCCACCTTGAAAGATCACAAAAGGACCCATACAGGCGAAAAACCATACCAATGTGAAATCTGCCAGATGAGCTTCACGCTAGCTTCCTCATTGAAAGAACATATTCGATTGCATACAGGTAAGTTTAAAAAAATTGAATCTTGGGGCCCAGGTTTGACCCTAAAAAGAGGCATTTGACCCTCGAACCAGTGGTTTGACCCTCAAAAATCTAAAAATAGCATATTAGATCCATAAAAAACTGCTGCCTTGGTTCACTCTGAATCCCTGAATTTTAATTGATGGGTCTTAAGCTCTACTTTATATCATAGACATCATTTGATTCTTTCATAGCTATAAATCCGAGGTGTGTTTGTTAGAGTGAGATTTTTAAGATTCTTATTAAGATTTTTAAGATAAAGCGTTCGGTAGAGCGAGATTTTTAAGCGGCTCAATAAGAATCTTAACATAATAAAATAGATGATAAATGAGGAAATGAAGATGGTTTTGCATTGGCTAAAAACGAGTAGTCATGATGACGTCTAACATTTTCACTCAAAATATCGAAAATCGTTCATTACGATGTCTTAAAAATCTCATTTAGATGGATTTTTCATCTTGCTCTAACGAACACACCCCAGGTCTACATAACAAATTTATTCAAATGAATCCAAATCTAGGAGCTCTTTTGAACAAATATTGAAAAAGGGAATTGAAGAGATTGGATCAAGCAAAGGTAAACAAGATATGGTTTTTCAAAAGTGAATAATTAGGGCTCATGCTAGTTTTTGTAATTTGGGAGTCATTGAATTTTTTTTCCCAATTGTCCATAGACAATGAATGAGTTACTTGATATTGAAATTTTGATAATTCTTATCCTAGTTATAATAAGTACTATTCCATGATTTGCCCTGGTATTATCTTGTCCTGGGACAAGTAGCCAAAAAACATGTACTTGTCCTCAAGTAGAAAGGTCCATATAAGACAAGTCTGGCATTGGAATTCAACACCCCTCAGGGATCGACACTAACACCAGTCCTCAGGCCCGAGACCTGTGGATTTTAGGGAGGACTGGTAGATGTTACCATGCTGCAGGTCCTTCAGGCAAGTAGATGATGGCAGTGATAAGTATTTCAAATCTGCCCAGTTTTGAAAAATAAATGCTTTCAAAACTAAAATTTGCATTACCAAATGGAAACATTGTAGAAAAAGAAGAAATTGCTTGTCAAAAGCAATTTCTTCTTTTCCAACAATGTTTTCCTTGCAATTTATCCCTTTAATTGCTAAAAATCAAACATGGTTTTCATTTAGGACCTGTTGTTATCAGGGAGGACCTGTAATATTTAGGGCTAACAGGTCCTTCAGGCTGGTGGCAAAAAGTAGTTAGTGTCAAACCCTGCCACTGCACTGGCTCATTTTGTTTTCTATTTTCAGGTGAAAAACCATATAAATGTGATATGTGTGATATGGCGTTTATCAACAAAAATGCTCTGAGAACGCATAAAAGAAAGCATACAGGTGACCTCTTCAAGTGTAACTTATGCGATACTCAGTTTACTACTAGGAGTAGTTTGAAAGTCCACGAAACAAGAAAGCACGCATCTGAGATACTAAGTTCCTTGAGCAGTCCGCCTGCAGTGGAGAAAACAGAAAAAAAGGAAGTGGCTCTACAAGAGCCACAAAAACCATTTACATGCGAAACTTGCGGAAAAATATTTATACGTGAATATAATTATAAGCAACATCTGATAACACACATGGATGTGAAATTTAAATGTGACATATGTGCAGAGACATTTCCTAGTTTAGCTCTTTGTCAAAGACATCAAAAAACACATTCTGTTGACCGTGACAAGATGGAAACCTTTGTGAATGGCATTATGCATCTTCCTGGCACCTCCAATGTTAATCAAATTTCTGCAGTTTCAACTGATCATGACCCTAGCAATAATTTCATTCCAATTGCACCCAAACCTAATGAAAACTCTAGCAACAGTTTCATTCCAATGGCATCAAATCCTGAACAAACCCCAGTCTCCTTCAGTGTTATTATACCAAAGCCAAGAGTTAGAGAAAAGAGATTTAAATGTGACTTCTGTGAGAAGATGTTTGTAAGTCCTTCTAAATTGAGGGAACATGTCAGAACCCATACAGGTGAAAAACCCTTTAAGTGTTCGTACTGTGACAAGTTATTTACGTACGCTAGCAGTCATAAACAACATGAAAGGATACACACAGGGGAGTTTGTGTACTAAATCACACAAACAACTGATATCATTTAACCCTGCTGAATTTGAAGTTTTGTTTTAAACAAATCACCATTTATATATGAAATAATTTCATTTTTATGCTATGATGTGTCAATGAATAATGTCTGATGGAGGAGGAGTTATATGCAAAAGGAAAAATCCTAGGGCGGAGCAAATTTGTATACTGATTACAAAGTCAAATAAGGAGATTGACAGAATTTTTTTCAATTTGTGTGATGTAATAAAAGGCATCAATGTTTGTGTCAATGTAAGATTATCTCATCCTTCTTTGAGTGAACCACAAAGATTAGACCTCAATACTTTGCAGGCTTAGTTAAGGCTATACTGTCTGTCTGAGGTTTATTTACAGCAGGAAAATGTAGTTAACAACAGAAATAGAGGATAATCATTTGTTTCATATTTCATGGAATGAACAACAAAAGCCATATTTTTGTGAGCTGCCACAAGTGAAAATAAAGCTTTTGTTTTTTACTCATGAAATATAAATCAATTTTACACTTAAGGTAGTGGAACGTAATAGTCCTACAACATTTTGGCACTCATGAACTTTCACAATGTTAATTAGGTTTCCTAATGAAAATCATTAGGAAACCTGGGTTAACACTGTTAAAAGTTCAATACTGCCGAAACGTCAAGGAACTATTACGGGGCTTCTGCCTTAAACAAATGATAATTCTATTTCTTTGGCTCAACTTATATGACGTCAGATAGGGTGAAATATACAAAATCAGAATAAGTCTCTTGATAATTTCACTGGGTAGGCAGTGAGTTTATCAAAATGATAATCTATCGTTATTCCTTGATAAACCAACAGAAGACACTCAAGAATAAGGGATGAAATTAGTAAATGTTAAAGATAGATGAACATATAAATGAATAGAGATATCAAGATTAGATTAGTTTTACATATATAAGTTGTCCTTTAATGTAAATATAGTCAATATGGTACTCTTTCTGGGCATTGATAGATAGGGAGCATATTCTTTAACCATTGTCCATCTGCTCAAAACTTTACATCAAAATGGGATCCCATGGCTTTTAGGGGTCCTTGGGAGTTTGGGAGTCCCTGCTTGAGATGTACACAATTTCTTTTGACCTTTTCTAATGTTTTGTGTAAATGTCAAACATTCCCTGAATTCAGCTGCACAAGGTATCATAAAGATATGTACTGTTTGGTTTCAACTTCAGAAAAGAAGTGTAGACTGTTTAAGAAAGTTTTGGGAGTCCTGAGGTGGGTTTGTTGGGGCAATTGAAAAATCAAGATGAACAAGATTTTGTAAGATGTCATAATTAATGATTTTTAGCTCAAATGGCTGAAAGCAACTGGGGCTATTGTAGTTGCGTTGTGTCCGTGCGTGGGTGGGTCCGGTCGTAAACTTTTTCTGTAAAAATCTTCTCCTCAGAAACTACTGGATGAATTTCAACCAAACTTCACAGGAATGATCCTTGGATGACCCTCTTTCAAAGTTGTTCAAGAAATTTTGATCCAATGAAAAACATGGATTAAATGGGCGTGGCTAATTTCCAAATAGGGTAATAAGTGACTTTTCTCAGGTTCTGATTGATGGATACCAATTAAATTTTACATGAACAATGGGTTTAAGCGATTTCGAATGGTTTGAGTGAGTATTTGGAATGAATGAACATTTCTCCTAAATTTATCCCTTTTAAAAGAAACAAAGTCAATAGATCCTCTGCAGCTATAATGAAGAGTGGAAACTTTGAAAATCATTTTCTCAGAATGAAATTGATGGATTTCAATCAAACTTCATTAGTATGATCCTTGGGTGACCCATTATCATTCAGCCAAAAAATTATTGTCATTGGATGAAAAATCTGTATTTTATGGGCGGAGGTCATTTCTCTTTATGTTATAAAGTGGAAACTTTGAAAATCATTTCAACATCAGTAGAACCCAAAATATATCAAAAACCAGTAAAAACTTAGATTTGCTATTACAAGAATTTCAAGCCCACATTTTGAAAAGTGGTGTGGGAGTTGGCCCACTATACTGAAAACCTAGATTCAGCTCTGCTGTGCGATCACCCGTGGCATCTGGGCTTCTGGCATCCGGATATGCAGGCAGCATCCTCTACCTTGTCCTGAGCATAACGCTGTCACCTTTTGACTTGAAATGTGGAACTTATGTTCCCCATGATTATGGAGTGTAGTGCATAAGAATAAACTCTTCCTAGAATAATTTTTGTGTTATCTTCTTTGTTTTTCAAACTTGAAAATCCAGCAGTGTAACAGTAGTATTTTGTGATAATTTGCCACCTTGTTTATGGTTTCTTCCATGTCCGTTTATAAGGAGAATACTGTATTCTCAGGTTTGTATCAGACAGATTATCCAAACTATTTATTTATATTGTTAACTTCCATTTACATAATTGTTTTATCTTTGATATACATGTAATATTCTTATTGTGCATCATTGTAATCTTACTTGATTTTTATGATAATTTCTTTGCCCTCGCATCAGAAGATTAGGGGCATATTGTTTTACCATAGTCTGTCTGTTTGTCTAGTTGTCTGCAAAACTTAACCAAAAAAACTTAACATGGCCAATATTTTAAGCCTATTCAAAATAAAAGCCTCATGTTTAGCATTCTGAAAGTTCTCAAAAATCTGCAGCTGCTGATACCAAAGTCAAGGTCATGCGACAATTCAAAGGACATCTGTCAAGGTGAAACTTCTTAAAAACTTAACCCAAAAACTTAACATTGCCAAGTCTCCTTCAAGTCTATTTTAGGGGCAAGCCTAATACACGGCATGATGAAAGATCTCTACATCTGCAGATACTGAGGTCAATGTCAAGGTCATCTACCATGGTCAAACTTCTGAAAAAAATTATGTTAAAACTTAATATGTACAGTTAATTCAAGTGTATTTCAGATACTTTCTCAAAAATTGCTTGGTTAAAGATCTCAGTGATGTGCATCTGCAGGTATAAAGTTCACAGTCATGATAGACGGTCAAGGTCATCAAGGCTAGCAATTTGAATAAAATGATGCAACGGGGGCATTTGTGCTTCACAAACACATCTTGTTTTATAAATGTCCTTCTAGTGATATGTATAGGTGTTTTCTTTCTTTCAATCTATCCATCTTCCTGTCTCTCTGCCTGTGAAAACTTAATTTGCAAACTGAACATTTTACCATAACTTCAACATTAATAAAGTAACAATGCTCTTGATAGGTGTAAAGGTCACTCCCTTCAATCAGCATCTTTGGAAGTAAAGGTCATCTAACAAGGTCAATTATTAAGGTCAAATTTCATGAAAAATAAATCTTGTTTTGGAGGCTTAAGTGTTTTATGAGCATATCTTGTTCAGTTTACTAATTACAATTGCTTTTCAGGTGCTGAAAATTTTCTATCATTTATTCATTTTTAAGCTTTGCTGTTTTATGCAACAAAAAAGTAAGCTTTGTTTTATCATAGTTGGCAAAGACATTTTGTTTGTTCTTATTTAAGTACAACGGAGATAATTGCATTGGTATAAGAATAATCCCACTCTAGGTCACCTGACCAAGAGCTTTTGTTTGATTTTATATGCTATGTTATATTGTGTATAAAGGATGAAATGCTTCAGGGTTTTAGTTTCACATCAACAAAATTGGGTACTAAGTACCTAATAGTTAGGATCCTAGGGGTCCTGCCTTACATTTTGGGTTGCTGCTTTAAATGCAGACTATTTTCTTTTGAGCTATCCTCATGATTTTGTGTAAATTTTAAATTTTCTCTGGATTAAGCTCTACAAGGTATATAATAGATATGTACTATTTAGTATCAGCTTCTGAGAAGAATTTAAGTCCTAAGGACTTGTATGAGAAAGTTTTAAGAGTCCCTGGCCACTTATTTAAGATTCTCAGACTTGCAAAACCTTCTTTCCTTTAAACCCTGATGCTTGTAACAAGTAATCTTTCCTTTTCCAGAAATAATTCCTACCATAATGGTTGGTTCCTAAAAAATTTAATCCATTTTTTTGCTCCACTGGCCAAAGGCCACTGGGGCTCTTGTCACGGCGTTGTGTCCGTCGTTTGTCCGTCCGTCCATCAGTCAAACCATCTGTCCATGCATCCGGTCGTAAACTTTTTCTTTAAAAATCTTCTCCTCAAAAACTACTGGATGAATTTCAACCAAACTTCACAGGAATGATCCTCGGATGACCCTCTTTCAAAGTTGTTCAAGAATTTTTGATCCAACGAAAAACATGGATTTAATGGACGTGGCTAATTTCCAAATATGGTAAAAAGTGAGTTTTTTCAGAGTCTAATTGATGGATCCCAATTAAATTTTACGTGAATGATCCTTGGATGACCAGTCTACCAAAAATTATTGTGATCTGATAAAAAATTTTCATTTTTTAGGCGGAGGTCATTTCTCTATATGTTACATAGTGGAAACTTTGAAAATCAATTTCTCAGAATGTAACTGATGGATATCAATCAAATTTCACTGGAATGATTCTTGAGTGACCCTTTTTCAGTCCACCAAATATCATTGTGATCAGATGGAAAATATATATTTTATGGGCGGAGGTAATTTCTCTATATGTTATATAGTGAAAATTTTTAAAATCATTTTCTCAGAATGTAATAGATTGATATCCACCAAATTTCATTGGAATGATCCTTGAGTGAGACCCTTTATCAGTTACAAACATTATTGTAATCGGATGTAAAATATGTATTTTATGGGCGGAGCTCATTTCTCATTATGGTATAGTGGAAATTTTGAAAATAATTTTCTCAGTATATTACTGATGGATATCAATCAAACATTATTGGTATGATCCTTGGATAACCCATTATCATGCAGCCAAATATTTTTGTGGTTGAATGAAAAATATGTCTTTTATGAGCAGAGGTCATTTCTCTATATGTTATATAGTGAAAATTTTGAAAATCATTTTCAACATTAGTAGAGCCTAAAAAAGCGTAATATCTTTAAATCTAGTGAAAACTTTTATTTGCTATGACAAGAATTTGAAGCCTGTGGAGCGACTCAAGCCATTCATGGCTTTCTAGTTCATTGTTGTATGCAATATTCAGGTGGTTTAAGAATGGAACAAAAGCTCAAACAATTTAAAGAAATGGGATGTCATAGCATTTCCATGGCTCAGTGAGAAACAGTTTTAACTGCCTATATATTTATAGGTAGTTACAACTGCGTTGCGCTGAGCCAATAATTTGTAAACCCTACTACAATTGGCTCTTTGGTAGTTACTACAGATGTTTTACTTGGACGTTGATTGAAATGGTACAAACTTTGGTCTATTAAGTCCCAGTCAAAAATAGCCTTGATTGTGGGCCAGACTAACATTTTGAAACACAGGAAGGGATTCATTTCAAGTTTGGGAGGTTAAACTACTAGAAGGACCATTGTTTTTGCATTTTAGTTATTTTCCTTGATAATTTTATACAAGGAAAGTAACCTTTTCTTTACAGACAAATTGATATTTAAGAATTTCTTCTATTGTCAAAAATGGAATTTCTTCCGTTGGTAAAAGGTCTTTATTATTAACCTTCATCATATTCCTAGATAACAAAATTTTAAGAATGATATAAGTTTATTATGATTGAAGATGATTAATCAATGTATGGTCTCATTGAGAAATACAGTCCATGTTGTATGAGGGACCACTCCTATTAAGCAATGACTTTTATTGAATGGTCATCACAAAATGTCCCTTAACCATGTGAGCAAATCTCTGAAAAAGTAGACATTTTTAAAGAAAAATTTGTTTGATATTTAATCTTATGTTTTTGGAACCCTTTAGAAACGTCTCAATGAAACAAAAAAAATTAGCTGTTTTAGGTGCATTCTTCTTTCACAAACACATCTTTTTAGTTTGGCTATTTTCGGAGAAACTTTGCGTTTGTATTCACCACCACAAGAGCTATTCTGGCTGTCGAGGGGGGGGGGGAATTTTTGTAAGAGTTATGCCCCTATTTTGACCTAGATCTTTTGCATTTATCAGCACCTGCAGTGTAGGTGATTACTTTGTCGGACATTTTAGCTAGTTTGGCTCAAGTTTTATCCAGGATTATTAAGTAGATAGCATACTGTATAGACTAAGATCAGACTGCATATCTGTGCAGTCTGATCTTTGTCTATACTTCAAGCCAAGCTTTAGTGTAAAGCAGAAATATGCAAAGAGCAGCATGATGTAGGTTAAGTTGTAAATTCATCTATCCATGAATTTAATGATGTTTTCTGAAAAACAAGTGGTCTTTATATATATATTTGCTGCGCAACACTTGTATGTATGATATATAATTATGATTAGGTATTCAATATAGATTTTTCAAAAGAGACTGTTTTATGTTGTTGTTTAGTACTATTGTGTGAAAGCCTTGTAAACTATAGTGACGACATTGTATTTACTTGTGAATCAGACGATCTGCACATTTTTACTTTCCGAAAAATGAAGTGAAGTAGGCAACAAAAATCAAATCCTGTTATAATTATTTACTAAGTTGGCAAGTTAAATCTTACTCAAGCTTGAAATAATGTATTTACCTTTTTAGCTCCACTGTCTGAAAGCCACTTGAGCTATTGTCATGGCGTTGTGTCCATCGTGCATCCGTCCGTGCGTCCGGTCGTAAACTTTTTCTTTAAAAATCTTCTCCTCAGAAGCTACTGGATGAATTTCAACCAAACTTCACTGGAATGATCCTTGGGTAACCATCTTTTAAAGTTGTCCAAGAAATTTTGATCCAATGAAAAACATGGATTGAATGGGTGTGGCTAATTTCCAAAAATATGGTAAAAAGTGATTTTTTTCAGATTCTAATTAATGGATACAAATCAAATTTTACATGAATGATCCTTGGGTGACCCTTTATCAGTCTACCAAATATTATTGTGATCGCATGGAAAATATTCATTTTATGAGCAGAGGTCAATTCTCTATATGTTACACAGTGAAAACTTTAAAAATCATTTTCTCCGAATCTAATTGTTGGATATCAACCAAAGTTCACTGGAATGATCTTTGAGTGACCCTTTATCAGTCAACCAAAAATTTGTGTCATCGGATAAAAAATATGTATTTAATGGACGGAGCTCATTTCTCATTATGGTATATAGTGGAAACTTGAAAATCATTTTCTCAGAATCTAAGTGATGGATATCATTCAAACATTTTTGGTATGATTTTGGGTGACCAATTATCATTCAGCCAAAAATTATTTTGATTGGATGAAAAATATGTTTTTTATGGGCGGAGGTCATTTCTCTATATGTTAATATAGTTGATTTTTTGAAAACCATTTTCAACATCAGTAGAACCCAAAATATCTAAAAATTTATTCTAAACTTTTATTTGCTTTTACAAGAATTTCAAGCCTGTGGAGCGACTCAAGCCACTCATGGCTTTCTAGTTCTTACCTTAAAACCAAATGATTCATTTATGCAAAATTCTCTGAAAATCAAGGGGACCCAGATCCCAATCCCCTTCTAGATGGGTAGTTGAGGGATGAGATTGTTAAGGTGGAAGAGGACAATAGTGTTTTTTGAGACAAGTGCACATATATTGGTATCTATGGAAACGTTGTGTTAGCGCGATCTCAACGATGTATGTTTTTTAACGTTCAATTTAAAATTTACGTTACCATGACGTTGAAAATGACGGTTTCGTGCTTTTTTCACAAATGACCCTACGCGTTCTTAAACGCTTACCCTGATCGTATTTAAGGTGATTCAATTTAATGGAATACACCAAAATGAAGTTGAATGAATTGGGAACGCTGGCGTGAGATTAGAACATTACTATATTTAAAGATAGATACACGAGATTGAATCAAAGTTGAATTTTCATTTTTTGGCCGCTCGAAAATTTAGCTTTAAACTTAGTTTTTTGAAAAATGGCCCGATGAAAAATGTTTGAAATTTAATATATTTTGTCCATTTTCCTTTCCATATGCCCGCGTCTTTTTGAGGCGTTTTACCGTACAGAATTTCTACAATTGGGGATTAAAGTTTATTACCCTAACGTGGAAAGTTGATAAAAGACAAACGCGGTACGTCCAAATATTCGCTAAATTCATTTGACAGACTTCACAAAAAATATTTATTTGATTTCTGTATATAGCAAAATCAAATGTAAAAAAGATTTTTCGTTTTTCGTAAACATGCCGTAAACATGCATAGAGGTTTTCCCATTTTATTTGAAATCTTGTTACTGCACCCTCAAATAGTCTTTGAACGTGCTAATTAATGGTAACGTCGAGAGCTTGTGAAATAAACTTACAAAAGTCAATTTTCATTTATAGCGACGTCGACGTAAAACTTATTGAAGTCACCAATCGGTAACACTTGTGTTAGGTAAATTCACGTGTACCGCAAAGTTCTCAGTGCATCGGAATAAAAATTTGAGGGCCCTTTCCTCAAAGACTGTTGAACACATCTGTGAATTTTTATCTTTTTATTCCAATAGATCGCAAAGGCATTCAAATAAACATAGGAAAATATTAGGTGTAATTCAAACGTCAAAGTCGTAGTTTTAATTTCAAAATGACAAACTTAAAATCCGGATTATAAAAATCATCAAGGTGAAAGCTATTCAAACTTTTACTGTTTATCGATCTAGAATTGTAGAAAATAATATAAAAAAATGAGCAAATTTCATCGGGCAAATTTTATATTTTTGGTGAACGAACGTCGTTCACCAGTGTTATATACCATGTCAGGAAAATCCTGTTGGATGTTAATACATTTGAAATAAAGTAGCGCCTCTTAAAATTCAATTTAGTAGCTTTCAATATTTTTCGCCGCAAAATCACTGTTATTTTCTTTGATGGCGTGATACTAGTATTTTTCATCAAGTGAAGATAATGAAAATTCGCCTTGAAAAACACAAAATGATCTTGCAATGTTTATCAGGGGAATTTTTGATCGGCGTAAGGTTGTCGAGAGTTTAAAGCAAAAACAAAATTTGTGTCTAAATACCGTAGAGACAGATACTATGTTTTTGACCCAAGCCTTCGCTGGTGCAACTTGTAGTAATTAGCCGGAAATACGTGTTTATTTAGGTCATGTCCTCTTGAACTTACATTCGGCAATACTCGGGCGATCTCCGACGGCTCCGATTTAAATGTAGGTTACAGGAATCGGCCGATTTGAGACAAATGACACATCAAGACACCTTGTGTCATTAGAAACGGTAACGCGGTTTTACATAACTTTTCAACTAGCGACAGTCAGTCTCGAGACGGGTTTTAACCCTTTGCTGTTTAATCCCTGCTTTTTACGTGCCTGTGATTTTATGATTGAGAAAACATTGTGAAAAAAGAAGAAATTGCTTCTGACAAGCAATTTCTTCTTTTTCCACACTATTTTCTACCCTTATGAATGGTTATATTTCAAATTAAATCCACTTTAAATTTTCGTCTGCAAAACCTTTGAATTTGGACAGGTCCAAAATTTTGTAAAACAGGAAAGGGTTAAGAATGATTCGACATGTGTTTTACATGTACAACCTTTCTTGTACTTTTTATTAGCTCCACTGGCTGAAAGCCACTGGGGCTATTGTCATGGCGTTGTGTCCGTCGTGCGTCCGTCCGTCCGTCCGTGCGTGCGTGCGTGCGTCCGGTCGTAAACTTTTCTTTAAAATTCTTCTCCTCAGAAACTACTGGATGGATTTCAACTAAACTTCACAGGAATGATCCTTGGGTGACCCTCTTTCAAAGTTGTTCAAGAAATTTGATCCAATGAAAAACATGGATTTAATGGGCGTGGCTAATTTCCAAATATGGTAAAAAGTGAGTTTTCTCAGATTCTAATCAATGGATACCAATGAAATTTTACATGAATGATCCTTGGGTTACCCCCTTATCAGTCTACAAAAAATCATTGTGATCGGATGGCAAAAAATGCATTTTATGGGCGGAGGTCATTTCTCTAAATGTTATATAGTCGAAACTTTGAAAATCATTTTCTCAGAATGTAACAGATCGATATCAACCAAATTTCTCTGGAATGATCCTTGAGTGACCCTTTAAAAGTCTACAGAAAATCATTGTGATTGGATGAAAAATATGCATTTTATTAGCAGAGGTCATTTCTCTATATGTTATATAGTGGAAACTTTGAAAATCATTTTCTCAGAATCTAATTTTTAGATATCAACCAAATTTCACTGGAATGATTCTTGAGTGACCCTTTATCAGTTTACCAAAAATTATTTTGATTGGATGAAAAAAATGCATTTTATGGGTGGAGGTCATTTCTCAATATGTTAAATAGTGGAAACTATGAAAATCATTTTCTCAGAATGTAACAGATGGATATCAATCAAACATTTTTGGTATGATCTTTGGTTGACCCATTATCAGTTAATCAAAAATTATTTTGATTTGATGAAAAATATGTCTTTTAATAGCGGAGGTCATTTCTCCATCTGTTATATACTTGAAACTTTGAAAATCATTTTCAATATCAGTAGAACCCCAAGTATCTAATCATCTAGTCAAAACATTTATCTGCTTTTACAAGAATTTCAAGCCTGTGGAGCGACTCAAGCCATTCATGGCTTTCTAGTTTGAATAGGGATGAACGCCGCTATTAAGAATTTTCTGTAAAATTACATTGGCTGAAGTAGGGCTGTAAGGGTACACTCGAATATTCGGTGAACTTATTCCCAGCGAAAACGTTTCGTATTCGTCTGTTTCAGAAGCGTATATTGCCGAATACCAAATGCGAGAGGCACGGAAGATATTTCATTTAGGCCATTCCACTTTGCATTTTTTCAATCTGTAGAACCATATCAATTCAAAATTCTATTTGAAAATTAAATAAATGATAGCTAAAAATTCAACCCTAGATACCATTCCAATTGACGAGTAGATATTGCCGTGGTCA
Source organism: Fragum whitleyi (assembly GCA_948146395.1). Taxonomy (NCBI): domain Eukaryota; kingdom Metazoa; phylum Mollusca; class Bivalvia; order Cardiida; family Cardiidae; genus Fragum; species Fragum whitleyi. Next base: position 71,576,748 of record OX411543.1, on the reverse strand, counting down.
CGGGGTGACCAGATCCGTCATGCACTTGTTTACAATTCGACAGGCGGGTATAGTTAAATTATTCTGGAAAAGTCATTGCGTTTTTTGCAGAAATCATAAAAATCTTAATCGATGAACAAAAACTGGCTCTATCCTTCCCAATGATACCTTTAGAATTGGTTAACTACAGTTTAAGCAAAAACTAGCTCCGAGCAGAAAAGTCTCATATCAGCCGCAATACTGTAATAAGATATCGATAGTGAGTGATTTTACAAGCATCCAAACTCTTGAAGGTAAACAATAGGTTCTCGTGCAAAAAATAAACCGACAATTGTAAGGATTCTCAATTCTTATTTGGAAGAAAGTCGGGAGGGAAAAAAAACCATTGTATCATACTTAAACATAGTCATAGACATAGTCATGCAATTATTACCCCCCTTTAAAAAAATGAACTTCTTGAATAAGATTCTTATTCACTTTTGATGTAGAAATTACGTTACAAAAATAAAATTCATAAAGACTTTTAGTATGCAATTTACTATGAAGTAATTATTTAATATAAAAAGTTATACTTTCATATCTAAACCTTAAAAAGAAATTATCTATGAATTATACTAATAGGGCACTAGACCTCCTTTGACCTATACCTAAATATTTCTCATCCTGCAGTGTTAAAAAATTGAATAACGACATAAGTGTCAACGTTTGAAGTGGTTTTGGCTTCAGATATAATAAAAATGAATCTCTCAGGTTATGGTTCAAAATACTATTAATAAGATAACAAATCATAACTTCAAACAATGTGTACAGTTCAGGACTGACTGATATTCATAGGTGTTTCTTTGGTTGGTACACATAGACCTTTTCATCCTCTGAGAAGAAACAAAGATAGATAAAAAGAAAAAAGTTAAAACAAATACAACAAATTTACTTAAAATAAGCTTAAGCATTATAACAATTACTTTTGTAAAAACAAACACCATTGGATATAGGTTGAAGACAGTTCTAGATAGGATTAAATCGTTTTCTCCATTTATGTTTAATTAATAAATGTACCTATTTCAAGTGTGTAAAAGAAATTTTCACAGAGTAACAACTCATATTCTAACAAATATTTTTCTAACAGGATATTTCCTCTCTTTCCCTTTTTGAATTTGCAGTGAAATTTCCGAATAACGGAAATTTTGTCGAGACAATACCCCCTTTTTTACATTCATAATTTCTCTTTTCTAATTGACTTAATATATCACTCTAGAATGCCATCAGGTTCGTTCACGATCAGTACTTTCAGTGCTTTGATTTTGTTAAAAGTGAGATTTTTGGAACAGTAAAAAATGTAATAATGATTTCAAGCAACTCATTTGTCTTTATATTTGGTTACAAAAGTTCTAATTTAGCATTTGCAATTTAACCTTTCATTAAGCTTCATTTTGGTACAATTTTCGGAACAAAAACGTCTTAAATTAAATTGCACAACGCATTTAAATGGGGCTAGGGTAGTCTGTAGAAAGCGCGCCAAATTGTAATTTTTACGACGTCATGGTAACGTTATTTCCTAAATAAAAAGGAAAAAATATACGCCGTTGAGATCTATACCAAAATTTAACCACTTATCTCAAAAAACGCTATTGTCCTCTTCCACCTTAAACAGTACCCTGTCAAGTCAAAGATAATTAACAGACCACTGCAGTCAATAAACAAGGATGCCGTTGACACAAGATATGCTGCAAAAGGCTTAGTGTTAAAATGAAAGCCCCCTTTACTGTGATGCTGCCTCATTTGAATGAAATGTGGAAATATGCTCCTGCTCTTAAGATGAAAAATAACTTTTCAAAGAATAACCAAACATTCCCTAAATGAAGAGATGTTTCCTTTCATCTACAAATGTAGACGTTGTGTTGTAAGAAAAGGACATGGTTCACGAACTGTAGATTTTGGCCCTGTAAAATCGACTTTTTCTAATTTCTGATAATCTCAATGACACCAAGTTTTCATGCTTACCCTTATCCCCTTCTCTCAAATTGTACAAAGAATATTTTTTAGAACTTCACCATTTCTTGAAAAAATGCCTTAAAAGTAGCTCTAAAACCCTAAAATTGTCCATTTTTCATCAAAATTTGAAATTTATGCAGCAAAAAAAAGTGAAGCCCAAGTTGCGACACCACAACATTTCACTAAACCCTTCTAGAAGTCATAGGTATTACTTGGTAAAAATATGGAAGTGTGGCAAGAAGGGCTTCATATTTTTTATAACTTTAAACCACCATTTTGGGGGAAAATTATGCATTTCTGCGGATTTAGGCTATTTTATTGGCTAATTATAAAGAAACTGTGTGGTTTAGGGAAATATTTTATGCGTTATTTGAGAGATTGTGTATGGGTAAAAATAAAAAAAAATAGGTTTAATTGTGTACATTAGAAATTTGAAAAATGCTGATTTTACAGGGCCAATTTCCTATGTTCATGAACCTTGTCCTTTACAATGAGGCACATTTTCTATGACAAAGCATAATTCACTAGGTTAGAACAATATGAACATAGCCATATGGTGACAATATTCACATGGCCATGTGAACATGAACGGTATGTGAAAGTTTCATGGAAATCAATCCATATAGTTAGAGGAATTGCTAGAAAGTTTATATTACAGACCCTTTTTCTGCGTCATAAGAGGATATCAACAATGCAATGTCAGGTGACTAATTACATTCTGAAGATGGGGACATTTGGACATACAAAAAAAAATGTGAAAGCCCCTTTTTCTCTGGCATAGCAAGATTTTGCAAAACCCTAAAAACATGCACAATGCTTCATCCAAATCAGTCCATAAATGACGGATTGGTTGCATTTACAAAAAAAACTTGACATGAAGGACCCTTTTCTATGACGCAACTGGATTTCACAATACGCGATTAATATGCTCAAGGTAAGGTGACACAGGAACATTTTGGGAAAGTTTCATCCAAATTGGACCATATTTAGAGGATTGGTTGAATTCACAAGAAATATGTCTTGAAGGCCCCTTTTTCCATGACACAGCTAAATTTCACCAAACAGAGATAATATGCCGAGGTCAGGTGACCAGGAACATTTTGTGAAAGTTTCATCCAAATTGGTCCATAAATGAAGGAGTTGCATTCACAAAAAAATTGACATAGAGGCTCCTTTTCCATGACGCTGATGATTTAACCAAGACGCAAACTATGCGCAAGGTCAGGATCATTTTGTAAAAGTTTCATCCAAATCGGTCCATTAATGAAGGAGGAGTTGCGTTCTCGAGATTGGGACTTCGACAGACGGAGAAAATACCAATATACGATGATCACCTTGGCGGTGTATAAGAATCAATTGGCCAATCACACACGCATTTACATTGAGATGACTGTTGAATTCCCTGTATTTCTGCCAATTTGTTTGAAATATTTGAGTAAATTGGTGACTATTATTGTCCTTCAATGATTTACTGTTTGTTTCATGTCCATGGCTGACTATCTATTTTACTTATAACTATACAAATATCCGTGTGATAACTTCTAGTATGATATTTTTTTATGATATCACATAGTTATTTTTTAGAAAAATATTAAAATGCGGCTATTTTTAGAAACGTGCATTTCAGTTAGAAACATCGACGAAAACAAGACAAATAGATGGTTTAAGATAAATATGATACATACTAAATGTATTGTATGAAAAAAATATCTTAACTCGGTTGTGAGAATTGATAATTGTCTCGACAGAGTCTCGACAATGATCAATTCTCCCAACCTCGTTAGATATTTTTTCTCATACAAAACATTAAGTATGTATTATATATTTATATACCGATTAATTACCTTTTGATATCTGAGATGTGTGTTAAAGTGACGGAGGTCAAGGGGCGGGTCAGCTTCTGATCATTATTCCAATCATTTGGATGGACAGGGTCGGGTCCTACACTAAAACAAAATCCATATGGGCAATTTCAACCCCACAACTTTTCCTTCCTACTTTTATTGAATTAAATTATATTCTTTCAAGGTGGAATGACAATGAATCCCTCCAGTTAGATTGCTGCCTCATGTACCAGTAAAGGAATAGATTGACAAAAAAGCATTACCGCCCTCACCCCCTCTACCCCAAAAAGTAGGGCCTACGTTTATATTACAGCCAGATAGATACTTAAAACTAATATAAATGAAGCCTACACCAAAATAAACCGACTATTTTTACACCACTGAGAGAGAATTCTTTTACTACAGGATCGCTTCTAATATTTTCAAAAGTTTAATCTTTCATTTAAGGTTGTTATTTTTGCAGTGCTGAAGTCGTATTATCAAGTTTGATAATGAAATATCGCAATATTGGCTGTGATTCATCTTTGAATTGTGGTCCTTAACGTGGGGGTTGGGGTGGGAGCGTATTTCGTTGACGTCGTTGCGTCATTAAGGGGCCGAACCCTTTTCAACCTACCTTGAAATCAATTTTGCAAATATTTTTTTAGGTCGATTTTCGTGGATAAATATTAATTTAGAAAGTGAAAGAAGGACCGCGTTGTTCTTTCTAAATTTGTTCATATTTAACACGAATAACCGGTCTTAAATGGTATCGATATTGTGTAAAGACGTGAGTTAATATGCAAGGACAATTCAACCCTCAGAAAGGAAAGCCTGCGTAAACAAACAACATTAATATTTAATAGTAGAAACAAGACATGTAAAACTATACAACATACATGCAAAACAGAAAGAGAATAGGCTAGAAGAGAAAAAAGACAGAAAGTAGAATGCACAAATGTCACTCGTCTATTTTCTTAAATGTATATCCTAACCGCTTCATAAGAGTTAATTCTGTTCTTGACGTTTCTGCTTTACCGACTTGTAGACAATAACCATTTGTTTGGGTTAAACTGGCTTCTCATAATTGTCAGTTGAATTAAACTCTATTATTATGAACTTAGGTATGACACCCACTAACTCATTCTCGGCGTACACCAAAAAACGGACTTCTCGACGTACACTTATTGTTTATCTTACAAATTCGTAGATACGGGCTGATAATTAGATCGTTTTTACCCTTTCTATCTCGTAAAGGTGTCTGCTAATGTAGTAAACACTTGTAACCGTTTGGCGCTAGTTTTTACAGACAGTACCGACGTAACATCAGACAGATCATAGACAGTTGTATACAGCACTTGTACCGACGTAACATCTGACAGAACATAGACAGTTGTATACAGCATTTGTAACATACATCGCAGTACTAAAAAGCCATTCAGGAGAGGCGAGGACAACTGCAAATTTAAGACAGTTGTTAAAGCAAACTAAACTTGACGTGCAATAAACACATGCATCAAACAGTTTCGACAATAATAGCAACTAAAGACATTAAGCTAAGCATCATTAACAACAATAAGCATTACAAAATCTCCATGCATTAAAGTTTGAAAATATATGCAAGCAGTCGAAAAGCAGCTTATTTTTAGCATAGGATAAATGTTGCAACAATTAAACATTTAACAATAACAACACTCACCTTTCAAACATCATTTAATGAAAAGACAAACTTCTCATCTCTTCACATATAAAATCCTTAAATCCCCAAAACACATCTATACACTGCAAAATCTACATGACTACTGACCACAAGTTTACACAATGCAGTAAATTATACCGTGAACAATCGCTCATCAATACACTTCACTGATTGAAAATACATGCTAACCCTTTGCATTAAATAAATTTGCTACATACGTCCCCCCATCTTAAGATAAAATGCAAAGAATTTTATCTTCGAAAATGAAAGAAAGCAAATTTATTGATGAATTCTTGACAACATATCTGCTAGCACATTATTTACTCCAGGAATGTGTCTGACAGTGAATTTGTACTCTTGCAGAAGCAAACTCCACCTTAACAGGCGCATGTTTTGTGACTTCATTTTGTGAAGCCACTGCAACGGAAAATGATCAGTCTCAATTATGAAATCTTTGCCAATTAAATTCTCCCTTAGAGATTGGCATGACATTACTATTGCCAAACACTCTTTTTCCACAGTACTATACCTTTGTTCTCTTGCAGACAGTTTTTTACTTATGAATATTATAGGAAATTTTTGCCCTTGTTTCTTTTGTAGGAGCTCAGCACCGAATCCTCTATCACTTGCATCTGTTTGAAGATAAAAACTGCATGCAAAATCGGGATTTTGCAGAATTGGATAGGACAACAATGCCATTTTCAAGCTGTCAAACGCTTTTTGATGAATGTCAAGCCATCTGACTTTATTTGGCAATCCCTTGGCGGTTAAATCTGTCAAGACAGCTGACATATTAGCGAAGTGTGGAATAAACCGACGGTAGAAACCAATAGCCCCAATAAATGAACGTACCTGTTTTTTTCGTTCTCGGTGGAGGTATACTCTGTATGGCCTCAATCTTTTCCGGAGTTGGTCGCACTTCACCATTACCAACTATGTGAGCAAGAAACTCGATCTGACAAAACCCAAACATGCACTTACTAGGTTTTGCTGTTAAGCGTGCCTGTCGTAGAGCACCCAGAACCTCAGAGATATGATGTAGATGATTATCCCAATATTCACTGAATATTATGATATCATCAATAAATGAATCTGCAAATTCTTCACAATCCGACAAAACTGTTTTCATAAGTCTTACAAATGATGCGCTTTTCTCTCGTGACGACTCTGACAAGGGAATCTGACAAAAGGATTTTGGCAGATCAATTTTGCTCATAAATTTTGCTTTAACTAGTTTATTTAAAATATCATCTAGTCTCGGCATTGGCTGAGGGTCAAATATTGTGAGACTATTAAGCTGTCTGTAGTCGACGCAAAGTCTAATCGACCCATCCTTCTTCGGCACGACAACGATTGGAGCCGCATACGGACTACTAGACTTTTCAGCAATACCGGCTCCTACCATATCCTGTATTTCTTTTCTTACCTTATCTCTTAAGGCATATGGCAAGTTATAAGCCTTTTTCTTGACTGGTATGTCTGAAACTAGTTTCACCTCATGTTCTATAATCTCTGTCCTACCTGGTATATCACTTAAGACATCACTAAACTGAACTAGCACCGACCTTAACCCTTCCAACTGCTTACCATTTATATCTGGATTCAGTTTGACATCTTTTAAACTTTCATGTGGAGTAAGTAATGGATTTTCCAAAATTGACACGTCTTCTTCATCTTCTTCATTTTCAATGTCGGCAGACACTGCATTTATCAATGGTTCTTCATCTACTATGTTACCTTCATCACTCATAGCAACGTCTTCATTTACCCTTTTCCCTATTTTCTCCGACCTGTCATACCACTCTTTTAACATATTAATATGAAATGTCTTTCTGTTTCGTTTCATTTTTCCTACCTAAACTACATAGTCCACTGGACTCACTTGCTCTACCACTTCGAAAGGACCTTTCCACTGTGCTAATAGCTTGTTTGTGACAGTCGGAAGTAAAACACATACAAATTGACCTGGTTTCAATTTTCTTTTGATAGCTTTTCTGTCATAATAAACTTTCTGTGCCTTTTTTGCATCAATTTCCGACCTAATTGCTAGGTCAGTAATTTTTTTCAAGTTGTCCCTTATTTTAATGATATAGCTTAAAACTGATTCACTACTTACGTTTGAATCAGTCGACTCTTCCCAACTTTCCCGAATGATACACAATGGTCCTCTTACATGTCTTCCAAACAGCAGCTCAAATGGGGAGAACCCTGTTGATTCCTGTGGTACCTCTCTATATGCAAATAATAGATATGGAAGCAAAACATCCCATTCAACATTCTGATCATGCACAAAACAAGTAAGCATTCTTTTCAATGTACCATTAAATCGCTCAACAAGCCCGTTTGCTTCTGGGTGATATGGAGTGCAATGTATTTTTTTATATTTAGAAGACCACACAATCTCCTCATTAGTGCTGACATGAAATTGCTACCTTGGTCTGTTAAGATTTCTTTCGGGACACCTAGTCTTGAAAATATGCCCATAAGGGCCTCTGCTACACTTTCAGTGTCAATTTGTTTCAAAGGTATAGCTTCGGGATACTTCGTTGCATAATCGCAAAGTGTGAGAATAAATCTATGCCCTCTCTTTGTTCTATTTAACGGCCCCACTATATCTATTGCAACCCTAGTAAATGGTTCAGTCATAGGTGGAATTGACACAAGCGGAGATCTTTTTCTCTTACCTTTTGCCACGCTTCTCTGGCATTCTGGACAGGACCTACAATATGCTGCCACATCTTTGAATATTCCCGGCCAAAAAAATGCAGCAGCAATCTATTCCTTGTTTTCTTGTTGCCCATGTGACCACCTAAAGGAACATCATGAGCAATAGCTAATAATCTGTTTCTATATTTCTTAGGAACCACAATTTGCTCAGTTGAAGACTCATCAGCACCCTTAAAACCCCTGTAAAGAATACCATCCTTTTCGAAAAAATAGGCATTTCTACTTGCATCAGCTGGTTGTTTTGACAATGCTCTGACTTTATCAAGTGTTACGTCACTTACCTGTTCATGTATGAGATCACGTGAACAAACGATGTCATCTGTCTCACTTTTATTGCTTGCAGCATCATCAACTTTTTCAGCGTAAGTGTCCGTCTTCCATAACTTATCTGCTTCAATTTCAGCTTTTCCTTCAGACTTACTTTTATTTGCCATACTTCTTGTAATAGCCTGAAATGACTGTTCAGAACTTGGGTATATACATGCAAAATTTCCTATGACAAGATCAGCGAATGGATTATTCATAACTAATGCGTCTACATCACCCGAAATATATGATGTATCCACTTTAATTCGTACCTCTGTGAAAAGTTTAGTACTTCCATCTGCTAAAGTAACTGTCTTTTCTTTACCTGTACCTTTGAGCATGTCATATTCGATGAATTTCTCTGATACGAATATTGCAGAACACCCCGTGTCTCTTAAAATTGATGCGGGTATATTGTTCACCAGACCCTTACTAATCTTAAGACCATTGATTACCTGATATTCATCACCCTCAATCTTGGCCGAAACCGGAATCTCGACAATTTTTGCGTTTAGTTTTAGTTTAGTAGGTGAACATAACAGATTACTGGGTAATTGTGATGATTTTTCCAACGACCTTGCTTCTGGTTTAACCTTGTATGGACATGAAGCAATTAAGTGTTCAGTGCTGTCACAAACAAAACATCTTAATCGTCTTTCTGATCTCTGACTAGAATCAACTGGCTTAACAAACTCACCTGATTTTTCTTCTCCACTTCCATTTGTACTTTTTTTCTGAGGATTCTTTTTCTGAAAGCGCTTATTATCAAAATCTTTGTGAGCAAGCTGGTATGCTTCCGCCAGTGAGATAAGTTCTGAAACACTACAAGGTTGGCGCTCTCTAAGCCACACTTGTAAATAGTAATTGCAACTAAAAAGCAACTGCTCCCTTAAAAGAAGATCATAAAGTTTTGTATAATCTTCACTTACCGTTTCTGCTTCCAGCCAATGATCAAAGTATGATCCTAGTCTTACCGAATATTCTCTAAATGATTCCCCAGTGGATTGACGGCAATTTCTGAATTTTTCCCTGTACTCCCATGAGTTTAAACCGTACCTGTCCAATATGGCTTTTCTGATTGACTCATAATTTCTGCTATCTGCCATAGACATTCTAGAATAAGCTTCAAGTGCTTTACCACTAAGTTGAGGTATTAAATGAACAGGCCATTCTGATCTTGGCCACTTGTGAACAGACGCTAGACGCTCAAATGTTGTCAAGAATACCTCAATGTCATCACCTTCTACATATTTAGGAAGTCTGGCCTTAACCTTATAAGTTTCTGTTTGGCTAAATATTTCTCTAGGCATATTTAATTTCATTTGTAGCTCTCTTTCTTGTAAGTCAAGTTCTCTTTCCCTTAACTCTCGATCCCTTTCCTTACTCTTAGCTTCTCTTTCTGCAGCTCTTTCATCTCTCTCTGCACTCTTTTCTTCACGCTCTGAAAATTCTCTCAATAAAGTTAAGCAACTACTGGCATCCTCGCCTCTCTCTATACTTCTCTCGATAAGCTTATTCAGCAAAGTAATTGATTGTTCACGAGCCATTTTCAATGAGTTGATTTGTTTTATCAGTCGTCTAAACGAAAGACACCGCTGCCACCATTGTAAAGACGTGAGTTAATATGCAAGGACAATTCAACTCTCAGAAAGGAAAGCCTGCGTAAACAAACAACATTAATATTTAATAGTAGAAACAAGACATGTAAAACTATACAACATACATGCAAAACAGAAAGAGAATAGGCTAGAAGAGAAAAAAGACAGAAAGTAGAATGCACAAATGTCACTCGTCTATTTTCTTAAATGTATATCCTAACCGCTTCATAAGAGTTAATTCTGTTCTTGACGTTTCTGCTTTACCGACTTGTAGACAATAACCATTTGTTTGGGTTAAACTGGCTTCTCATAATTGTCAGTTGAATTAAACTCTATTATTATGAACATAGGTATGACACCCACTAACTCATTCTCGGCGTACACCAAAAAACGGACTTCTCGACGTACACTTATTGTTTATCTTACAAATTCGTAGATACGGGCTGATAATTAGATCGTTTTTACCCTCTCTAATCGTAAAGGTGTCTGCTAATGTAGTAAACACTTGTAACCGTTTGGCGCTAGTTTTTACAGACAGTACCGACGTAACATCAGACAGATCATAGACAGTTGTATACAGCACTTGTACCGACGTAACATCTGACAGAACATAGACAGTTGTATACAGCATTTGTAACATACATCGCAGTACTAAAAAGCCATTCAGGAGAGGCGAGGACAACTGCAAATTTAAGACAGTTGTTAAAGCAAACTAAACTTGACGTGCAATAAACACATGCATCAAACAGTTTCGACAATAATAGCAACTAAAGACATTAAGCTAAGCATCATTAACAACAATAAGCATTACAAAATCTCCATGCATTAAAGTTTGAAAATATATACAAGCAGTCGAAAAGCAGCTTATTTTTAGCATAGGATAAATGTTGCAACAATTAAACATTTAACAATAACAACACTCACCTTTCAAACATCATTTAATGAAAAGACAAACTTCTCATTTCTTCACATATAAAATCCTTAAATCCCCAAAACACATCTATACACTGCAAAATCTACATGACCACAAGTTTACACAATGCAGTAAATTATACCGTGAACAATCGCTCATCAATACACTTCACTGATTGAAAATACATGCTAACCGTCTTTGCATTAAATAAATTTGCTACATATTGTGATTTTAAAGTTTTGACGATCCTGGAAAAAATCATCCATTAAATTCAAAAGCACCATTAAAAATAACAACAAATTAACAGGGACATTTAAGTTTGGTGCCTAATGTTTTGGTCCAGTAGGCCTTCTGTAGTACACATTGCAACATTTACTTATAAACCATTCACACACATTGACACTTTTCATGTAGGAAAAAGACCCTGGAAAACATTTCAAAATATTTTGGAGATAATCGATTGTTTAAGTGAAACATTGATTTATATTTCATTGGGTGAACAACAAAAGCTGTATCTTCACCTGAGGCGGAGCTACGAGAGAAAATATAGCTATTGATGTTAACGGAAGGAAATATCAATCGATCTTTCTTGGAAAACAAACATATATATTAATCCTCAATTGCAAAATTGAGAGAAAATATGAACATCTTGGGACATTTTTTTTTTGAAGGCGCCATTTCGTATGTGATTGCTATGCAACGTTCATGATGACGTCACTCAGCAAGGGCGTAGCTCCCATTACGCACATTACGCAAGTGCGTAATAAAACAAACCTCTTTCGAAAAATGTCGTTGATGAATAATTAAAACATCGAAACTACAGCTTATTTGAGCTGTAGTTACGATGCTTTAATAATTCACCAACGCTAAAGTCACAAAAAGGGAGCCTACACGGAGGGCATTCATCTTTTGTCACAGTCCACATATCGCTTTTATCCTATATATTCTTTGGTTGTCGCCGTCTGAGTGCGTATATATTTCAAAGTCCTAGATACGCCTATGCTCAGTAGGTTCCGCTTCTATAACTTCAGAATGGATGAAATAAACAAAAGTGGGGTATTAGTTATTAATAATTTCACTGGCTAGGCAGTGAGCATATCCTATTCTCAATAACCCACCAAAAAGCATTAAAGAATAAGAAAGTGTTTCTTCAAATTTCTTCAATGTTGTCTTCCCCAAAAAGGAGCAGGTTCACTAACTACTGGATTTGGCCCTAAAAATTCCCGATTTTTGAATTTGAATTTGAATTAATTTTTGATATTGATAAATCATTCATGCAAGTGGAGATTGAACTTCAAAATACCGGCATCGAAGAGTATGTCAAATGTCTCCTTCTTGAAGAAAAATGAAGAGAAACCCGTGCATTATATGCTAATTCCTAGAAAAGGGGTGAAAATCACAACTTAAGGACCAGTAAAACCATGGGCGCCACCGCAGAACCAACTTTATTTCATTTATAGTACAATTCTTACATTTTTTAAAACTAAAACTTACAAGCCGTTTGTCAAAGGTAAAAATTCTGGTATGATTTTCATTTTTGGTCAATATCTCCTCAGGCAATTAACAATGGATTTCCACATAAGTTGCAAAAATTGTTCAGAGGCATAAGACATTTTTTTCTGATTCTCGTGTTTTAGTCTCAAAGGTCAAGGTCAAAGAAAAGGGTCAAAGATCAAAATCGGTTTATAATGTTGATTTTTGGTCGTTTACTCTCCCAATCTATGGATGCTGTAGTGGGGCTCGGATTTTCAGTTCTGTTTAAATGAGAATATTGATTTTGATTTAGAGAATCGTGAAAAATTTAATTAAAACTACACAATATGCTCAGTATCTTTGACAAATCATGCATAAATTTCAAAGAATTGTACTACAATAAAAAATATAGGGTATATTCTCAAGGGAAAATGGGGTTTCATTGTAAAATATGTAAAAATATCAATGTTTGGAGTAAATTAAAATTGGAAGTGTCACATTTTAGGATACTCTGAGGCAGGGTGTTTGGAGTTAAAAGTACGAAGATTTACTGATACTGGTGAGTTAAGACGATAAATTACTACAGACTGTTTGATCTTATATCTTTTAAGCTAGTCTAGTTAGTTAAATGTCGAAATTGATCTCATTCAAAACCATTCTAAATCGTTCACTCAGCGCTCGATTCATTCATTTCAAACATTCACTCAAAACGATTCAAAAACGCTCCAAAAAGGGCCAGTTCACCCGAATTTTATTACACCAGTGGATCTCACCCAAGTAACTTTCTGGCAAAGTTTCATTCACAATTGCCTAATTGTTGAAGAGGAGATATTATTACAAGAATTATAAGTGAAAAACGCCATATATGCACCTTGTCACGCCATATTTATGGTCAAAATCATAATGTCACAACAAGTTTTTGAAAAGGATCACAGGAGAATCATTCTGGCAATGTTTCATTTAAAAAAGGTCTTAGGTTAAGGTGGTGATTATGTTCACAGTTTTTTAAAGTCAAATCGGCCCAGTAGTTACTGAGGAGATGATGTTCAAAATATTTTGGGTTCAAAATAAGTCCCGTCCTATCACGCCCATACTTATAGGCAATCAAATTTTTGCAAACAATTTTGAAGAGGGTTACCCTCGGAGGATTCTGGAAAAGTTTCATTGAAATCGGCCCAGTGGTTCAAGAGGAGATGTCGTTCAAAGATTTCTTGCTCAAATAAAGCCCCGTCCAGCCGGGCCCATATAAATGGACTAATAAAAATTTCAGGGACAGGTTTTGAAGGGGATCACCAAGAGAATATTCTAGCAATATTTCATTGAAATTCGTCTTCTTGTTTAGGAGTAGAAGAAAATTTAAGAAAGCTGACGATGGACGACGGAGTCGGGGTGATCCTAAAAGCTCCTCTTGATAGGTGAGCTAAAAAGATAACATCAAAAACTTTATTCAAAATAAATAAACCTTGAGAAAAATTGCTATTTCACTGACATAATTGAAACTATATGCGTCTGGTTGGTTCTTAAGGAGATGGAAAGCTACTTATAAATCTTATATGTATGTTTTACTAAAGGAAGGTAATAAGTTTCGCTACTTTTGTTCATCCTGGACAAAATTAGCGATATTGGTTTACCTCCTCTATATTTCACTCAAAAGCCATTCATCTAACTCATTCAATTTCATTCAAAATCATCCATCTTGTCTATTTGGCGATACTGTTAACTGCTCGACTTGGTTTTAAAGATATTTTGTAGTAATAACGTTACTTGTGTTTACAAATTCAACGCATTAAAAAATGTACAAGGAATTCACCCAGAGCTTTTCATCAGAAAGCATTCAACAAAGCGAAGGGGGAAACATCATTGATACAGCTGACAACAAAACCGAATGCCTAGTCTGGACTATGTTGCCTTTATTTCCAATGTAATACATGTATTGGTTAGAGTGGTTCAAACAGCTATTTTTTGCATATTTTTGATGCATACATTTGCTTTTTAATGGGTTACAGAACAACCTTAGTTTAGATCCAGCCCATTGGTTTTTGCTAAGATACGGATTTAGGACTTATTTGTAACTTATTATTCGGCCAGTAAGGGACTTTATGTTGCCAGAGAAGAGTGCCCCGTGTAAAGCAACAATACACCACAATGCAGACAGTAAATTTAATCAAAGACGTCAATAAATCGCAATTGTGAGATAGCAGCAGGAGGCTAGGAAAGGATGTGATGGTTGTACTGGTGAGAGAAATACCAGGCCGAGAATCCATTGTTAGGTGCTACAGCCGCCGCGAAAAGATGTTGAAAGCAGACGGTCAAACTCCATTCAAACAGTCAGTTAATTTCGTCAATTACATGAACAATTGTATTATCAATTCGGCAGTATTATTGTAAATTAACTTGATTTAGGACTTATTCAAAATTATTGTCAATAGCATTGCCAAATTAAATTTTTCGTTTAATTGCATCCTAAAATCGTTATTGCTATCCGCCACTTAAGGTAAACGTTTATTGGTATCATTTTGCGTCGGTCCGTCTGTACGTTTATTCATTTTAAAACATCCCCTATCATTTCGAGGGTTTATTGCAAGACTGCACATAGTGTGTATATATTGTACAATCTTGTGCTAAACACTCGATTTATGTACGGATTTTCAGCATACTTTCACAGAATGCTTCTGATATGTGACGTCAGAGATAACCGTTAAAGTTCAAATGGTATATTTAAGGTAATGGACCCGTAATAAATCCGCAACGTCTTGGAGGTTTTGAACTTTAAGAGTGTTAACCGAGGTTTCCTAATGATTTTCGTTAGGACACCTCAGTCAACATTGTGAAAGAGCATGTGTCCCTTGTAGTTGAAGCATAAAGGAGACTTTGGGCACATAATCTTGGACCAGGGGCTAGTTGATATGAATGTAGGTAAAAATGACAGAGGTAAAAATGCCATAGGTAAAAATGTCAGAGGTAAAAATGCCCTAGGTATTATTAGCTAAATTGGTAAAAATGTTATAGGTAATAATGCCATTAGGCCCCTATATATTAATGATAAAAGGTAGCCTACGTTATGTTATGTTATGTTATGTTCTCAAAACCTACCATTCATCTGCTATATAGTCCGCAAATGTGCGAAATAAATCAGCAACAAATACCAATATTTTTGCAATAATTTAAAAAAAAATGTTAAAAAAAAAGAGTTAATATTTTTAGGTAAGAAAGGGGCACAAAGCTAGATCTAACTCGAAACCTTAAAAATGAACAAAGTATAAAATGATGACTAAATGGGATACTTGCGCAAAACAGGAGTAGACAAAATGTGACTAGTGCACAAATTTGAGGACAAAATGGGAGTAGACCAAATGGAATATTACAATATTGAGCTGGTCTATTTGCACGTTTCATTCGGTTAAAATGTTAGGTTACCAACGCTGAAAACAAAGTAATCAAATCCAGCCACAAATGTTTGTATTTTCCCGAAATATTTGGTCAAACTGCCTTCGAATGGTTATGCTGTAAGTTATATATTGAATAAAACAATTAAATTATTGGTTATGTTAGAATAAGATATGTATAGGCACCATTCTATGCGTAAAAAGGTAAATCCTGCTATAGGTAGACGGTCCCAATTCATATCGACCCATTGTTCAAGAGTTTTCCCGGGATTTAATCAGATTTGGTCAGCTAAGCCTAAGGGTTTTGTAAGCTCTACTGGTTAGAGACCAATTCTCACCAAGTACCAGTTCTCGCCACCACCCTTTTTTCAATGTAAAGACAGAAAGGAAACCTTTCTAAATTACAATCATTTTTTGACAAGAATTCCTTCTAATCAGAAAATAATTTATTGTGAATGACTATTGCATCTTTACTGTGAAAATGGTCAGTTGGCAAGAAATGGTACTTGGCGAGAATTGGTCCCTGACCAGAAGGAGATTAAAAACTTGAATGACAGCACATGGTGCATTGTAAAATGATGTTCAATTTATTAAATAATAATTTACTAGCATAAGCTTTCTGCGTGAGTTTTGAATACATTTCCTGTCAAAGGCCTTTTCTCAAACCTTTAGTTTACTTTACCAAACTGCTCGAGTTTCTTTTAAAACTTAAATATCCATCTAAATTTCGTCAACAAACTCTTTTTTGAAAAAATATCTGATTTTAGTATGAAAAACCATTTATGTAACGGTGCATAGAAAAACCAAATTACACCTGAAATCAGAATTACACTAAATTTCACCCAATATAGTACAAAAATGCAATTATTTCATGTATTGAAGGACAATATTATATTAATTGAGAAGAAATTTCATTGATTTCGTTTGAGATCATCGAATTTCACCTGACAATTTGTAGGCTAATAATGGTCACTGTAGGAAAAACCGAATTACACTTTTCCTGACAACACTTAATGAATTTTGTAAGGTATAAACCGAATCACATTTAATGAAGTGTTAACATTGCATTGATTATGTATTAATTTACTTAAATCAGTTATAAAAATTATAAATGAAATCTTAGTGTATTTATTCACTGTTTATAGAATAGTAACGGTATGATGGTCATTAGTGAAATTTGGTAACTTCAAATAAACATTATAGGATTAAAACAATCCAATAAAACATCACCCACATATAATTTATGATTTATTATACATAAGATTCCACAAGAATGCGTGATTACATTAGAATAGTGACCACATTTATTCTATTTTGTAATGGAACTAATTTGGTGTAAATCTGATTTCAGGTGTAATTCAGTTTTTCTATGATCCCTTTTTGCAAGCTTTACCTGGCCCATAATGGCATTCTATCACTCTGTCATTCCATTAGCAGCAGAGCACACACCTTGAAGTTTATGAACTATGTGATTGTTTTGTAAGAAGACATGGCAAATTAAATTTATGTATTTCTGCCATATCAATGCATAGAGGTTTCAAGTGAAGTAGAATCTGACACTCATTGATGTATTTTCTGCTTTAAACATTTAATCATTTCCTTCTGTGAATACGCCGTTGTCATAGCGCAGTTGGTAGCGTGTCAGACTGTTAATCTAGAGGTCCCGGGTTCGATCCCTGAAGGCGGCACTCATTCTTTCCGACTATTTGTCTCTCACCAATGGGTTGATAATCATAGACCTATGTGAGATAGCAGCTGGAGGCTAGGAAAGGATGTTGTGGTTGTAATGGTGAGAGAAATACCAGGAAACCATTGTTAGGTGCTCCAGCCGCCGTGATATAACCGAAAAATTGTTGAAAGCGATGTTAAACGCTATTCAGTCAGTCAGTCCTTCTGTAAACAGCTAGATCAAAAAGACGTTGATTTTTTGTTAGTTAAGAATCCCTCCATTTGACAAAAAAATGACAGGTTTGCATAGTAACCTATAATTCTTATGTGTTTGTTTTGAGTGTCCCTGGAAATATTCATATATGCAGAAAAAAAAGAAGAAATCCACATTGAAATCAAAGCTAAATTTTGTTATTTACATTTTACAATTGGAAAAAAATTGACATAGAGGAATTTACTGAAATTTGATTGGTTGATAAAAAGAATAGCTGTATCAGGAGTGTGGAAATATGACTTTTCTCCACTTGTCCATGGACAAGAAAAAGTCAATTCTCTACTTGTCCTGGATCAAAATGAACTTGCCAACAAAAAATATGAAATGATAAATATTGAGAAAAACATTGTTTTTAATGAAGAAAATGCTGTAACCCAGCATTTTCTTAATTAAAGACAATGATTTCTCCCCTTTCATACAAACAAAAGGATGTCTTTCCTCCTAGATCTTTAAAGTACTGTATCAAGATTTGCTCTGGAATTTACTTGTCCACGGACAAGTGGCATAGAAAAATGTACTTGCCCGCAAGTGGAAAAGCCCATGTCGGACAATTCGGGCATGGGAATTCCACACCCCTGGCTATATGTCACTTATTGTAATCCATATTTGCCAAAATTGATTGTTTTGTTTTTACAATGTTTCTGTTAACAAAGCATATACATAAAGACCGGAGGTGTACAGTTTTTTATTTAAAGAGTTTTAAGAATTTTTTGAGTGACCGAAAACATATTAGGACCAGAAATAAATTTTTTGAGAGAGGGTTCAACTGAAGTTTGTTGGGGCAAAGTTGTATACGCCTTTAATTAGCTCACCTGAGCACCAAGTGCTCAAGGTGAGCAATTGTGAACGTCCAATGTCCGTTGTCAGTTTTCCTTCATGCAACATGCGTCGTCCATCTTTGACAATTTCTTTAAACATCTTCTCCTAAACTGGTGGGCCAATCTTGATGAAACTTGGCCAGGATGTTTCTTGGGTCAACTCTACCAAAGTTGTTCAAATAAATGAAATCCACCCTCTTTAAAAATTTTCTTTACTGAATCGAGAGGGCACACAGCTTTCATATTTAGTATGTAGCATCATCTAGTGGGCCCCTACCAAGTTTATTCATATCAAGACCCTGCGGTCACATTTGGACTACACTCAGGTGCCTCCTTTTTTACATAGAATCAAAGAGCGAAAAGGCATATCCTTCTTGCTCTTGGTTTAAAACATTTCATGGTATTGATCGTATATAGAAACTATCTCCTTGTTGATATCTGCCTATTTAATTAATTTTATGTCCCAGGGGTTAAAGAGACTCAGTAGAGCGATCTAGGACCATCATAGTCCTCTTGTCTAAATGATTACCAGGGTCCTATTCCCATTGAGTTTGGAAAAAATGTTGTGAGCTAACCAGCCCCTTGTCATGAGTCTACCCACTGTAGATCACTACCCTCCTCCCCCTTTTAACTAATAAGAGCCTGTCCCATACCGCTCCCAAGTGTTCAATCACAGCCTTCTCTGTTTACTTCTGACCAATAAGGGGGGACATTCTGACACCTGGTTATGACAACAATCATTACAATGCTTTCTTTCATTTTGAAATTCAATGTTTAATTCTTTTCTCAATATTTACTACCACAGTTATGGGATCTTTTGTTTCAAATCACGCCCTATTCTTTGTTTGAATAAATACCGTAATTTTGTCTTTTGAAACATCACAAAATCACATTAAGTCAACATGCACTTACAAAGAGCTGGGACAGATACCCTATACAGTTTCTTTTGTAAAATGGCTGATCCATCTGAAAACACAGGAAGGAGTCTTAAGGATTTTTCGCTCTAAATATTCTTGTTCAAAGAAAATTTTTGGTAATTTTATGGAATTATGAAACTACTTTGCTAGAAACCCAATCCAGGGAAAAAGACTAGCAGGGGCCCAGTCGCCCATGGCCCTTAATTTTTGGGCTGGGCCCCTGAATTTTTGGGCTCGGCCCCTGAATTTTTGTAGAAAATGCCTATACCCCTAGTGTTAAATGTTATATACATGTATTTGGCAGTCTGGGCCCCTAAATTAAAATTGTTAGTCTTTTTCCCTGCAATCATACTCATGAATGCACAAAGTGGCTTCATACATAAGTGTGATTAGGTTTTTAGTTTCATTACGTCAACTAATTAAAAACATCTTCTCTTCTGTTCATCTATAATAATTTAATATCATGAAGCAAAATGTGAAGATTTCTCCAAATTAAGACAGATTTTTCATGGGACTACTTTGTTTGCAAACTTACAAAATGGCTGCATGCTCAAAAATAGATTGCATTGATTAATGAAACCAAGTTTTCAGCCAATCATAACGTGCATCATGATGAACACCACTTAATTAAATTACAATGCTTTGCATAACAATGGAAATATGGGGTATATAATATTATATTTGTGAATTTTGCAGATAAGCCAAGCAGAGAAATAGAGATGTTTGGCTTTGATTGGCTTGGGGATGTGATCACAAGATTTGACTAGAGAAAAAGAAAAGAAGCTACAGTGAATACCAATTGAGAAGTGCATTGCACCAAGCTTGCAGTTAGACTGTTTCACCATGGATTCATACATGAGTAGTAAATTATTGAAAGATTTGGCAAGAATTTCACAAAAAGAATGTACAAGTACATCTCAGGACTCACAAAATACTGGGTTATGGGACCAGAAGCTAAAACTTCATGTTGACGGAAATATACAAAAAGAGGAAACAAATTGCGAGGAAGATATAAAACCTGACATTCAAGGACTTCTGAAATCCTTTAGTTTTGATACCACCCAGCTGAACTCCCAACTTGCTAATCACAAAAGACCCGGAGACAACTCTGATGTACAGAACTCTAAGTTTAAAGTGAAATCTTCAGTAGCATTTCACCAGGGAGTAAATGAATTTCGTAATTTATGTAACAACCAGCCAAACATGAATATCTATAAGGAGAAACAGTTTTCTACTTTAAAAAATTGCAAGGGAATGAAAAAAGGGGGAAAGGCGAATTCTGGTACTGCTCAAAATTGCAAAGGAATGAAAAAAAGGGGAAAAGCCAATTCTAGTACTGCTCAAAATTGCAAAGGAATGAAAAAAAGGGGAAAAGCCAATTCTAGTACTGCTCAAAATTGCAAAGGAATGAAAAAAGGGGGGAAAGCAAATTCTGGTACTGATCCTCTAAATAAAGAGAGTCTAGTCCAGTCTTCTATTGATAAGGAACAGCAAATCATGGTTGGGGTTGGGCTACCAAAACCTCGTATCTACAGCTTGCAAAAAGCTGTAGATACTACATTTTTGTCGCCAACCAAAGAAATTTCAAAACACGAGATAAGCAAGTATAAATGTGAGGTATGTGAAAAGCAGTTTTATCGAATTTCCAGTTTCAATAGACACAAACGAATGCACACAGATGAGAAAGAAAATGCATGTAGAATTTGTAGAAAGCAATTTAAATCATTATGGAATCTGAAAATACATAGAAGGCTACGACTATGTGTCAAAGCACATGCATGCAATATTTGTGGAAAGGACTTTTCACTTTTATATCATCTCAGAATTCACAAAAGAAAACACACAGGAGAAATGCTTCATGAATGTGAGAGGTGCAGGAAATGTTTCTTCCAGGATTCAGTTCTAAAACTTCATAAAAATCTCCACCTGAATCATTGGCCGCACAGATGTTTGGTATGTGGGAAGGGATTTATACAAAAATCACAGTTAAAACACCATGCAAGAGAACATAGAGAATCAGCATCCATAAATATTCAAGAAAATGATGCCAATGGAAATCAATATGGTAACAGTAATATAAAAGAAAATGCATTAGCCATAGTGTATTCTGAAAACAATTCTGTTAAGAAACAGGTGCTTACAAAAAGAGGTAAATATAAGAAACGTATTACATTGGATGAAAAACGAAGAATGTTTTTTAGCCGGATTTCGGTTGCCACCGGCCATCCTTTTGAGGGTGAACTTAATTCGATGGATTTCACTGAATTATCTAAATTTCCATCTAAATCAAATTCTATCCCATCACTATGTAAAAAGAGCATCCCTAAAATGTATTTAACTTATTATGCTGATAAGTCACAAACAGCAAAAGTAAAAAAAGATCCTGAAGAAAAATCATGGCAGTGTAATGTATGTGGAAAAGCTTTCAAATTAAAGTCCAATTTGGTAAGACATACCAAATATCATCACTCTGAGGAGCGAACCTATAAGTGTGATTTCTGCGATGCTCGTTTTAAAGGGGCGACAGATCTGAAAGTACACCAAAGATTACATACTGGTGAGAAACCATACTCCTGTCCGTTTTGTGATAAGACATTCCGTAGTGGGTCCAACCAGAAGAATCATATTCGCGTCCATACGGGTGAACGACCATACAAGTGTGAGGTGTGTAACGCAACATTCTCTCTCCCGACATCACTACAGGAACACAAACGTCTGCATACAGGTGAGAAACCATTCAAATGTGATGAGTGTGGGAAGGACTTTGCTCGACGATCTGGTTTACGCTCTCACAGACGAATACATGTTGCTGTAGCAGACCGAGAAGTTTTCCCATGTGATATATGTGGGAAGCAGTTTACATACATGGCAAGCTTGACACAACACAAAATAAGACATGAAGGTGAGAAACAATATAAGTGTGATATTTGTAATAAACCATTCATATCACAGGCTGAAGTTAAATTACACAAAACTATCCATACAGGAGAGCGACCATATCAATGTAAAGTCTGCCTGAAAACTTATCGACTGAGATCAAACTTACAAGAACATGAACGTTCACATTCTGATGAAACTACCTTTAAATGTCATTTATGTGACAGGGCGTTTAAATACAGGACAAGTCTAAAATATCACCTGAAGGTTCATTCGGGAGAATTATCACATTTATGCGAGATTTGTGGACAAGCATTTAGAGATAGTGGTATCTTGAGACAACACAAAAGGATACATAAACAGGAGAAGGTTAAAAGTGAGAATTGTGATGAATGATTTGTGGATAAAAGATTGAGGAATCTGAAGACTATACAAAAGATTGAGAAGATGTTGTAAAGTGTGAATGTGGTTGAATTTGAAGGATTTTTTTCTTAAAGCTACCTGGGGTTGAGCTAGCTTGGAAAGTTTGTAAGTCTGTGACCCCCTTGACTTTTTTAAGGGGCCATAACTACTGTCAAAGTAGTTAAAAATGTTATGCTAATTGGTAATTTCTTTGATTATCTCCTTCATTGGAAGACAGAGATAATTAATTCTAAAACACTTATGAATTATCAGAATCAAGATACATCTCTGAAAAGTTCAAGATCAGAATGACCCCTTAACAGAAAATTTTAAATGGCATGATAAGATTTTTTTAAGTGTCAAAGCCCTGGTTTAAGAGTAAAGACCTGATCATCAAGGCACTAAGTAGCTCTAATCAATCATTAACTAAATGTTGTTGTTTAGTGGGGCATAAACTCCATTTAACCCTTTGCTGTTTAATCCCTGCTTTTTATGTGCCTGTGATTTTATGATTGAGCAAACATTGTGAAAAAAGAAGAAATTGCTTTTGACAAGCAATTTCTTCTTTTTCCACACTATTTTCTACCCCACTGAATGGTTATTTTCAAATCAAATCCACTTTAAATTTTCGTCTGCAAAACCTTTGAATTTCGACAGGTCCAAAATTTTGTAAAACAGGAAAGTGTTAACCAATAAATCTCTAAGGAATGTGGGTTTTGTGAGTCTGAGACTCACAAATAAGTACACGTAGTCTGTACCCTCAAACTATCTGGTTTGAGTCCCATAGTCGGGAAAGAAAGATTGTGTAATAAACAGTCTTCATTGAAACAGTCTTCAATTCTTTCCTGTAGTTAAACCCCAAAGGTTTTTATATATTAAGCACATTCTTTAACTTAAACAGGGAATAGCTCTAAATTGATCCAGAAAAAAAAGCTCATTGTCTAAAAGAAATATTCTACTTCTAGAGCAGGGACTCTCACATTTTAAGAAAGGACACCTTACTGTTTTTTTTTTGTTTTTTTTTTTGAGCCCAAGTTTGTTTGTTTTTTTAGCCCTTGGGAACCTGTCAGACCAAAACCCTGCAATCTATTCAGATTGCGGATTAAGAAATAATGAAAAAAAAAAACAAAAAAACTTTATTATATGGCATAAGATAGTTGCAACTCAGATTATTTCAGAATATGTGTAACAGTGCAGGGTGAAGATTCAACCAACCAAAAGTACTTTTGATCTCTAGTGAGTGGCCAAAGGCTGTTTGTAACCATGTCTTTTAGATGAATATTTATTGTTTATTCATGGTAAATATTGTGATAAAAGAAGTAATTGCATGTGACAAGCTATTGCTACTTTCCACATTATATTTTTAGCTCCTCTGAGCACAAAGTACTCAAGGTGAGATTTGGGGTTGTGTGATGTCCGTCATTAATATTGACCTCATGGACACTTAATAGGCCACATTTTTAGTCTAATTAGGCTGAAAGTTGGTCAGAATGATTATCTTGGACAAGTATGGAATTTGTTCAAGTGGGATCAAAATCTAGGTCACTTGGTAAAATTTTAGAAAAACATTTTGGACACCTTAAAAGTCACATTTTTAGTCCAATTGGCCTGAAAATCACTCAAAATGACCATTATGATGAATCTTGGGTAGTTCAGAATTGGAATTAGTGAGGTCAAAAACTAGATCACAGGATCAAATCTTAGAAAAAACCTTGTAGACACTGTAGATGGCACAATGTTTACCCAAACAACTGGCCAATTAGTCAAAATGATATCTTGATGAAATCTTGGCAAAATTCAGAATCAGGTAAATGGGGTCAAAACAAGGTCACAGGATCAAATCTTATGAAAACCTCAAGGACAATTCAGAGGCCACAATTTGAGTCCAGTCAACCTGAATATTAGTCATAATGATTAGCTTGATAAATATCAGACTAGTTCAAAAATGGATCAAGTATGGTAAAAAACTAGGTCATAGGATGAAGTCTTACAAAATCCTTGTCAACACTCTAGAGACCACAGTGTTAACCCTGTCGACCAGAGGTGCGTTTTTTAGGATTAAGAATTTTAAGATTTCTTAAGACTTTAAGTCGAGATATCTCGGGCTGTGTCGTAGAATGTCAACTGAATCACGCGAGATAATTCGATTTAAAATCTTAAGATATCTTAAAAATCTTAATTTAAAAAACACACCTCAGGCTCAACCTTAAAATTGGTTAGATTTATTATCTTGTTGTGATAAACCAATAGCAATGCTTTAGCTTTTTATATTAGTTTTATTGCGTTACATTAGACAAATTTTTGATTATTAACTCAGGTAAGCGATTTAGGGCGACTATGGTCCTCTTGTCATTAGGTATATAGTAGTCAGTTTGTCAGTCCGTCTGTCTGTAGCTTTTTTGTTTCAACTCAATTTTTCAGCAACTTGATTTAACTTAAACTTATTATATGTGGTAAGTTTCAAGCAAAGATGTGCAAGTCCTCATTTGGTTACAGTCCATTGACTTTTGACCATATTATTGCCCTTTGATGAAAATGGCAGTATAGATGTAAATAATCTTAATGGACAAAAATGTTTAAACAAGTATAGTTAGTATTTAATCTCAGGGAAATGTCTTGAGTTATTTATGATTGATTTTGATTTATAAAATTTCAAAGCATTGTTTACTGCTTTCAGGGGTTTTGAATTGTCCACCTTGGGCTCTATTATTGATAGGCATGGAGATTTTCCTTGAGCACTTGTCCATGGTCAAGTGAATTTTGAATAAGCTATGGAAATAAAGAACATAAGAGGAAACGAGAAATAGCCTGTTAAATTTACATAAGTTATTTCTTCTGTTCCAGTGTGCAATGATGTTGTTATCCAATATCCTCTTGCACATCAAATAAATATGACCCGTCACACAAAAAGGGACCATTTCATACTGGGAACTTTGTTAAAAGAATATTTGAAAAAGAGATTTGATCCAGCATAGGTCAACTAGAGATTACATTTCAGAAATTCTTTCACAGGAAAGTAAATTGATCATTCTAGATTCAGAAAATTAGAAATATGAAAAAGTTTCGATGCTAGTCAGACTGCGCATTAGCCAGATGGTCCCTTTTGTGTGATGGGTCACAAATGTTTCCTTAAATAATGCTGCAACAAAAACTTGGGAAAGTAAAATTTATAAGACAAACAAATGTATTTTTGTCCCAAGCATGTTCCAGGACAAGTTGGGAAATCTGCCCTGTGTTTAGGATGCAAAAAAGTTTGTGAACATTTAAAGATGGTAACCCACTATGCACGTGAGTACATGTGCAAAATGGGATACCTAGTATTAAACATTTGCAAAAAGTTTCATCATGAATGCATGATTGTATTCAATATTATAGAGGTACAGATAGGAGGGGTCAAGGTCAGTCTAAAATCTTTATTTCTCAATATTATCCTATGTTGTTGTAGGTTTGTGCTATTGATATTGAAATTCTTTGACTTGAAATCCAAAAAAAACCCTCTATCTGTAGTTCTATATTGCCAGGCAGCTTGCAACTAATTACTTTTGTAAAAGAGGTATATATTACTTATATAAAACTTTATCTACGTGTTGTTATGGAAAATATAAGCCTATCTTTTGTGACACTCTTCTCAGTTACTACCATGCAGTTTTAGTTATTGATGTTTGCAGAAATGACTCTTTACACACCCACATGAAGGAATTTTTGCATATTGTTTAAACTTTGTCTGTCTGTCTTTTGGTGCATACCTTACCAAAAACCTTTAAGGCTATTACATTAAAATAAATGTCCAATTGTCATATTTGGCAGCATTGTGATATCTGTTGAAATGGTATGCATCTGTCGAAAAATTAAAATTGACCATTTCTCTGAGCCTTTTCTAGTTACAAAGCTCCAATTTGGTCTGATGGTACGTCTTGAAGACATACAGATCTGTAGATACCAAAGTCAAGGTCATCTGGCTTGGTCAAGGTGAATCTGTCAAGGAAAAAAATATTTCAAAAATAAACAAAAAAACTTTTTTGACTGTGTGAAGTCCATGTAAGATACATACCTCATATTTGACATGACAATAGACCTCAATTATATGCATCTCGATGGCTAAGTGCAAACAGTTTTAAATTCCTATATGTTTAAAGGCAGTTACAACTGTTTTACGGTGAGCCATTGATCTTTGTAGTTACCAAAATCAAGGGCATCTGGTAAGGTCAAGGTGAGATGTCTAGGTCCAACCTCTCAAAAACTTAGCGTGATAAACTTAACATTTCCAATAAATTCAAACCTTTCAAGATACAATTAAGATCATATTTAGCATGATAATATATACCAATGATATGCATCAAGAGAATGAGGGAGTATTTTTTAACTGTTGTCCACTCATCTGTCTTTTCAAACTTAAAGAAAAAAAAACCCTTAACATTGATAATTACTTTAAGACTGTTCAAGGTACAATGCTCATATTTGGTATGATGCTAGATCTTAACAATATAAATCTGTAGATACTAAAGTCAAAGTAATGTTGTAGGGTGATGGTAAGCTGTCAAGGTCAACATTAAGGAAAAAAAATAAGAAAAAATAAACATTACCAATTTCTTGAAGCCTATTCAAGATACAAGGCTCCTAGTTTGTATGATCATATAGCTTAACTATATGCATCTGTAGATACCAGACCAAGGGTTTTGTAGCATGGTTAAGGTCAACTGTCAAGATCAAACTTCTCAAAAACCAAAAACATTATCCATACTAATGAATTCAGGCCTATTCATGTAACATGCTCCTTATTTGGCATGAGGATAACTCTCAATTATATACATCTTAAGAAGCAAGAGTCAATTTCATATGACAATATTTGGGTTTTCCAGGTCAAACTTCTATTAAATGTTAAAAAGCTGCTCTTTTACAGATTGGGAAAATGTGATCTTTGAAAATTTTTGTAAAATGATTCGGAAGTAACGATCTCATCATGTTGAAGCCTTAAAAATAATAAGATTCAATCTTATGATGCATGGAAAGATAGACTGATATTCCTGAATTTAGCTAAATTCATTCTGAAAAATAAAGCAACTACTAAAGCCTAAAAAATAATTCTTCAATTTCGAGCCAACTATTTATGCACGTGCATTCCGAATGTTTGTCTTATTTAATCAAAGATTAAGGAAACAGTATTTGACAGCTGGAAAGTTCATATCAATACAAGCAAAAATGAAAGATAATTTATGGAAAAGAACGATTTTGAAATTTATAGACTGGAAATTAATACTGATCTTGCCGCTTCGAAAAAATAAGTTAAAAATTATCAAAATATGTTGTTTTAAGTGCCAATTCTTAATCGTTACAAACATTTCCAAACATAAAAACTAGTTTTTCTTTTCTATGAAAAACTGTGAAAGAGCACCTTTAACAGAAACAGATCTCAATGATGATGATCTATACATATGTAGGTCAATGTTTTTGACCAAGTCAAGGTCATCAGTGGAGATCAAAGTTATCATCTTTAGAGCGTTAACGAGGATTTTCCGATTAAATTATCATTTGGTCCCTTTTCCCGTGACGCTTGATGGATCGAACCCATTTACGACATTGGCCATCCTTGTGATGATGGTACATTCATTTTGAGGAAGTTTGAAGACAATCGGATGAAAATTTTGGACTTAGTGTTAATGAGGTTTTTCAATAGAGTTTGCACTTGGTCCCTACGCATGAAGTGACGCTCAACGGATCGGGCCTATTTCAAAAGGAACCATTCTTGTGTTAATACAATCATTCTGAGCAAGTTTGAAGACAGTCGAACGATAACTATGGACTTTACAGCGTTAACGAGTTTTTTTCTGATAAAATTTCATTTGGTCCTATTTCCTGTGACGCTTGGTACTTTGAACCGATTAGCAAAAGGGACCTAAAGGCAGCATTAACAAGCAAAACATAACGGACATACCCTCAGACGGAAGGACGCCGGACGGAAAAACCGATATTGCTATAGCTGTTCCTTCCTTCGGTCACTAGAGCTAAAATTGTCTCATAAAATGAAATGTAAAAAAAATCTTCCCTGAAACTACTTATCAGAATTCACCCATGCTTTACAGAAATGATGCTCAGGACATGGTTTTTCACTTTTCCGCGTGGTGCTCCAGCCGCCGCGATATAACTGAAATAATGTTGAAAGCGGCGTTAAACTCCATTCAATCAGTCAATTCACTTTTCCGCGTTAAATTTCGGATGGGTTGATAACATGGGCTGTACGGGTTTGTTGCGGCGCCGACAAATGGTCCAATATGGTACAATATAAAACAATCATCTCTGAACTTACTGATCAGCATTCAACCAAATTTCTCAGGAATGATGCCCAGGACATTCTCGTTCAGATTTCTTCATTAATTTCTGATTATGTTGTTAACATGTTCTCTACAGGCTGTCGTGTCGCCAAAAATGGTTCAGGCCATACCATGAAATATGAAAAAATCTTCTCTGAAAGTACTGTTCAGAATTCAACCAAACTTCGGAGCAATGCTGCTTAGGACGATCTTTTACAGTTTTCTGACTGGCAAATTAGTATTCAATTTCTCTATCAAGATCGCATTAAGGATTGGAGAGAATATTTTTAATGCATGGAGGTTATAAACGAAAAACTTCGTCAGACTTATATATTTATTAATCTGCTATGCGCTTTTTAGCTCACCTGAGCACGAAATGCTCAAGGTGAGCTATTGTGATCGTGCAATTTCCATCGTCCGCGTGCGTCGTCCACAATTTCTTTAAACATCTTCTCCTCCTAAACCGGTGGGCCAATCTTGATGAAACTTGGCAGGGATGTTCCTTTGGTGATGCTCCACCAAAGTTGTTCAAATAAATAAAATCCACCCTTAACTTTCCCTTAACCCTTAACATAAATGGTGAAAATATGAAGATCTTAAAAAAAACCTTCTCTGAAACCAGTAGGCAGACAGCTTTCATTTCTAAGTCGCTTGCGCTCGCGCTGCGACTTATTGTGGCCATACGAAGTTTTCTGGACAGGTCAAACAAGGTCACAGACAGACCTCTTAACGTCTTCTGTATTTCTGTTTTGAGACAAAGTAGATCTCTGATTTCTTGTCCGCACTTTATGGTAATAAACATAACGAAATAATGCAACATTTTGCGATCGCATGAAAGTTGTAGAAGAAATATACATCATATTTCTTAAACACCATATGAGGCAGAGAAAGAATTTCAAAAAACAAACAAACAAAAAACACCGTAACCAAACCTGTTTAATATGCAGTTACGAGTTTTTTCGTAAACCATTGAAAAAAAGTGCACTACGCGCAGTAATACAGACGCGTTTCAGAAAAAAAAATAACATCGGTTTTCAACGAAAACCTCGTAACCACAATTTGTTTTTATACACAGTTAAGGGGTTTTCGTTGAAAGCAGGGCTCTCGGAAACGACAGTAGTGTCGTCTGAGACGACAACTTTTCTCAGCGGACGACAAAAGATTCCACCGGACGACAAGTTTTTCTAAGGCACGCGTCCCGACTTTTAACCTCTCGGCTGTGTATAAAATGCATTTGATTGATTACGTAAGTTAACTGTCGCGTGAAAAATCGATAATAGCCATATCTGAAGTCCGATAGACAGGTGCGGTAGGCGTGGCGTTAATTGACGCCAACAGCCAATCTTAATCGGTTATTCGTAGACCTTGTTGAATCTAGACTCTGCCCAACAATGTGTTTTGGCGATTATTAGGCATAAACGAAACACGTGAACTATTAATACATTGATCGAAGCTGTTGATTCACTAATTATATACCGGTAATTGAATTCGAGCAGGGCCCCAATTTAGACGAAGACAATCGTAAGACAACATAATTGACCCGATTTGTTCGTAACAAGTAAATGATTAGTCCGGGTCCTTCGAACTGTCCCGAATCTCTTTTACCTTTTTTAAAATCGGTATTTTGACTTAAAACAATTATTTAATTAAAGAAATGTTCCGAAAAAAAAAAAAAAAAAAAAACACGAAACGAACTACCACTACCGGTGAATCTCTGAAACGCCGTGCATGTGCTTAATTCCGTCGGATAACGTATTTCGAAAATTTGGAAAGCTCCGGATCAGCCTACTGATCAGACACGTGTTGAAAAAAAAATGAACACAAATCAAGAGACAAGTGGTTCGGAAAGTTTGTAATGAAAATGAATTCCGAATTTTTTCTCTCAATTGGCAACATCTGCAAAGAGAATCATCGCATTGACTCATATGTTGAGATTTTTTTTAAAGTCTAAGTAAATATAATAACATTTTTTTACCTCTTTTTAACTTCTGGCAAAAAGAAGATATCACTGTTTCAAAGACTTGCTTCTGTATTGGTTTTATATGGTTTTAAACTGAACCGGGAAAAGATTTGTCATCTACTGAGCCCATCTCCAAAAATGAATAAAAAATGTAAAAAGCATTGGGATAAAAGAAGAATTTTTTTTTATAAGCATCCTTTCTTTTCAATCAATGCTTTCCTGAAGATAACCATTCTGGTGACTAAAACATTGGATTGTGTAGTAAAGGGTTAATAAATTGTCGTTTCAATATCATAGTTTTGCATGGCACAAAACCAACCCTCATAATGATGGAATCTAACTTTTTTGTGTTGGATCAAACTTTTTCTGAAGTTGGATTCCTGGAATCCTACTTTCAAAACCCTAGTGAGAGCCATGGAAAGCATCGATAAAATAGTTCGCGCATGCGCAGTAATACAGACACGCTCTCATATAGATCCAGTCGCCATTTTCTCATCGGTTGTTATTTGCTTCGTTTTGACAGAAACTCTGATTTAGGACCAAATAAAATTAGATATTCTTAAAAATTTATCTATCAACATTTCTAGTCAATCGATAAAGAAGCATTATTCTCGAAAGAAGAATTTGATTCTATGGAATATTTCCCAGATATGAACAAATTTTCCACAAAATACTCCACCCACCAATGTTAAAATCGATCAAAGTCAAAATAAGGAGATATGGTGAAACTTGTGTATTTTTTTAAATACTTGAACCAGAATAGTGGTAACATTTTCATCTTTTTCACTTCGAAAATTATTGTTCTGTTCAATGAAAATCGATGATTGTTTTCATCCCGTCTCAAAATGTCATTTGTGACAGAAAATAATAGGCCGGTTAGAAGTTTTGACAAGTATGTTTTATTATACCCCAGCAAAACTTTTTGTAGCTCCACTAAAAGAATGTCACCCATACCGAGAACCTATGTAGAGGAATAGCAGGAGGCTCAGTTAGGGTATTGTGAAAGTACTGGTATGAAAAAACTAGAATCCATGGTTTGGTGCTCCAGTCGCTGCGGTATGACCATAGCAGTTGAAAACGGCGTAAAACCCCAATAAACCATACCCCCGCAAAACGATCGTCAGTGTTCTCCCCAGCCCAATAAGCTGTATCAGCCCCACTACAGCTTCATCTAAAACAGTGTTATGCCCCTACAGCTTTAAAACTACCCAACCGCTTAATTTCTTCAAAATGGTCATCAAATAGAGAAATTTTAGTTATCTTATGTCTAAAACTGATGAAATAAGGCAAAACTGATGAATTAAGGCATTTTGTACAATAAATATGCATAAAAACATTATTGGAAAAGAAGAAATTGCTTAACATGAGCAATTTACTCTTTTCACAAAAGTTTTTATTCACATAATCACAATTACTTGCATAAACACTGTATTGTAAGCTTCCAACGATGCTGCCTCTACAGCTTCCAATTATTCTTAGGAGAACCCTGATCGTTTTAGGGGTTATACTGGCATCAGCCTGTCTGTCCATTCATGTACAAATCTTGTCTTGCGCATAGTTCAAATATTGGTAAAGGTACATGTATAATTGTGACCCATCCCTAGTCAGTCTGTACTGTCCGCGCAGCCAGACTAGGGCCGACGCTTTTCACTTTTATGCAATTTTCTAAATCTGGGGTATTTAACCTATCTTACTCTGTATTCGCTTTTCGCATACGGGATCTGGTTAACCTGAGTTGGGTCTGACAAGTTTGTCAAAATTTGGATTTTTGGAGTTCGGATAAGGTCCCATTTAGCGTGACGGGTCACAAATTTGAAAATTCAAAGGTACATAGAATTCATTGTGGAGAGGTTCAATAGATCTAATTTTTAAGAGACAAACATCTCTTGTTATCTACAATTCAATATTAATTTCATTTCCTTCAATACTTTTTAAAGCCTTCTCTGATAGGGTCATAAAAAGCAAGACTTGTTTAACTAATACATCTGTTGAAGCGACTTTCAGGTCCTTCAGGGCTTTGATTGGTATGTAACATCATCTAGTGGACCTCTACCAAGTTTGTTCATATCAAGACCCTTGGGGTCAGTTTGGGATCCACCCGGCGCAACCCTTTTTATATAGAATCAAAGAGCGAAAATCTTTTAAAATCTTCTTTTCCGAAACCAGATGGCAGACATCTTTCATATATTGTATGTAGCATCATCTAGTGGGCCTCTACCGAGTTTGTTCATATCAAGACCCTAGGGTCATATTTGGGATTTGCCTGGTCGCATCCCTATTGGCTCTTCTAACCTTGAAGGGTGAAAAAGGAAAATCTTTTTCTCGGAAACCAGAAGGCAAACGGTATTCATATCTGGTATGTAGTACCATCTAGTAGACCTTGACCAAGTTCGTTCATTATCAAGACCCTAAGGTCACATTTGGGCTGCACCCAGGTGCATCCCTTTTTACATGGAAACAAAGAGGGAAAAGGCATATCCTTCTTGCTCTTGGCTGAAAACATTCCATGGTATTGATCTTATGTAGAAACTATCTCCTTGTTGACATCTGCCTATTTATGTCCCAGGGGTCAAAGAGACTCAGTTGAGCGATCTAGGACCATCATGGTCCTCTTGTTTGCAGACAAACTATGATTGGGGTTTTCTTCTCATACCACCATGAAATGTGTCAGCAATCTCAGTCCGTAGAGCATCACAATTGAAGGTCGATCGCGTGGGTTAGATTTCTGGGCTAGCACACTAACAAAACCAATTTTCTTTCGGGTGAGACGTTAAATCGAGGTCCCATGAGACCGTGCTTTACACCGAGCACGTCAAGGAACCATTGCGGATCTCAGCAGTAGTTTCGTCGTGTATCATTGCAATGTCCCCCATAACAACTATTCGTATTCTGGGGACGTCGCTCATATGAGCATATGCTATGGAAGCGACGATAATTAAACGGGAATAAACATAACCATGAAAAGTAAAATATTCTCTTTATCTGTATATTGAGTGCATTCTCTTCCCTATTTACACAGGGCATAACTGTTCGTACGGAACGCGTACAATACGTGGCGGCGAAGTCCCAAAACGGAATTAAGATATGAAGAGGGTATTTTTTTGATTTCATGTAGGTATGAAACTAAAACTGATCACACAGTATGGATACGCGAAGCGGATTCATACATGAGTGATATTAGGTTTTAAATTTCATATCTCAATGGAATCAACAAATTCTCTATTCATATCTTACAAAATGGTATATAAAAAATGTATCGTCTTCTCCAGAATGAAACATATTTCAAGTTCTTAGGAGGCTACTTTGCTAGGACGCTAAAAAAAGGATGCGTATTCAAAATTGTTTTCATTTAGGAATTAAAACATTTTTTCAGCCAATCAGATGGCAAGAATTTTGACGGACACAGCAAAAATATTACTATTGTAGGGTGTAAAAGTCCAGAAACCTGCGATGATGAACCACTAGATTCTTACAGACCGCTGTCAAAATCATACTCCTTCTTGAGAAAGCAGGTGCAAAAAACAGGCGGACTATATGAATTATTCTTTCAGAATTCTAAATTGAGGGTGTATATTGAAAAAATGTCTTCGAAATTAATGGACAAATGAAAATTATTAGTCAATAGGTTGGTATTCCTATTACCTGTTTTATAACTTGGATGTATGTCTCGATTCTGCTTCATGGAAATTACTAGTCCTCGCGCCGAATGTGTGGGCTAAGAAAAGAACCAAGATCAATAGCAGCTCCCGGGAATCGAACACGAAACCTCTTTGTCAAAAAGCCGACGCTTAACTTTTCGACCACGGGCACTTATCATATTAATTAGAAGGACGGTGGAAGGCAGGAAGAAGTAGAAGTAGGGGAAGGAGGAAGAAGAAAAAAGTGAAGGATAAATTAT
Organism: Fragum whitleyi; assembly: GCA_948146395.1. Lineage (NCBI taxonomy): Eukaryota > Metazoa > Mollusca > Bivalvia > Cardiida > Cardiidae > Fragum > Fragum whitleyi. The sequence continues at coordinate 71,541,730 of OX411543.1, read as the reverse complement.
TTAACATTAACCATTTAATCAACAACTTTAGGTTTAAAATAACATGACATCCAATTAAGAAACCTTCTAAACCTACTACCTCTGCTTTCATTCCTAACTACATCATATGTGTTATTTAGGTCCGGTGTGTCTCTTTCGTCTGAACACGCTCTACATTCACAACACTGGGAAGGGAGGGTGACTGTATCGTTTATTTGGTCATCTTGTCTCTCTTGATTGGGTTCATTGTCCTGCAATGTATCGGCAATATAATCTAAAGTGTTCATCGCGAGTTCAACATCCGTGTTTTCTTCGATGATGGGTGTAAGAACCGTGTTTGAATTACCGATGTCTCGTATTCTAATGGGTTCGTAATTGATGCCGAATTCTTCGACCGCTTTGTCTAATTCAAGTGAATTGTATGGGTCAATAACGGGTTTCTTTAACACTAAATTCTTAGTTTTATATGGATCGCCACTATGCATATCTTGACTCAAATTAGTGGTACTTGTCAAACTTACAATTGGTGTGGATTTCTGGGACAACTTAGTTTTTCCTTTGATTATTCCTTTCTCTATAAACTTCTTTATTTTCCTCTTTTTCTTCTTTGTCTTCTTTTTGTTGTCTTTGTGCATAACACCATACTTGTTTCTGATACCAGCAACAGTGTCATCTTTCACTGGAACTAACGGACAATTATCAGTTCGGACATTATCAATCCTATGAGCAGTATTGTCGTCATCACTCAGATCATTGCTGGCTTCATTATTTTTATCATTTCTACGGGTGACATACATTTTTCCTCTTATTTCCACTGGTGCTACATTGATGATTGCCATACTTATATCTTGTTTTGTATGACTGCTTCCACAGCCAAAACCCTGAAAGCTTTTCTGAATGTTACGGCTCATTTCTGAAGATTTTTTGAACGACATTCTGTCTTCTACACCGCAATCTTCAGCTTGAACACGAAATTTCTTCATTTTAGCTTTTCTATCTGGTTTCTTTCTCTTTGCTCCAAAGACAGCAGTATCGTCGTCTTGACTAGGACTCCAGGAGGTGTCTTTTGCTGGTGTGATATCAAACACGTCTTCGTCCACTGATACTTTATCAGCTTTGTTTTTTCTCCAAACTTCTTTTTCTCTCTGTTTCTTCTTTTTCTTTCTCTTTGTCTCTTCTGTCTGAGATATAGTCTCATCATTTCGATTGTTTCTATTTTCACCGATATTCAATAAACCCGAATTTTTAACTGGCGCTACATTAATTTTGCTCACAAGTTTATCCTTAGTACCGGGATTAATGGTTCCATAGCCAATACCTTTAAAGCTCGTCTGAACAGAAGAACTTTCCTGTGTATATTTTTCAAGCAACATTCTTTCTTTAACATCATCATTTTGAGCATCATCACGAGACTTACTTGTTTCGTCATCAACAACTTCAATTTTTCGGTCGCATTGCTTTGCCTTTACTCGAATAACACTATTATTCTCGTCTTGCAGAAGACCCAAAGGGGTGTTCTTGATCGATGATATACCAAACACGCCATTATCAATTGATAATATTACCTTTGTGCCTGCCGTGTCATCTATTTCTTTTTTGTTTTGCTTCTTCTCTTCAGCAAACGATATTTGCTCGCCTTTGTGGATGTTCTTGTTTGTAAGAAAAGTGTTCATTCTTTCACTAAGATCCGTAGATGTCTTATTTAAGTTTTCTTCTCTACTAACATTACTTACAGCTCCACGTGTGGGACAGTCTGGCTGGGTATCGTTCGTCAGGCGTAATGGGTCATTATTTAAAGGTTTTAGGATTTCAGAACCTTGAAACCCATCTCTCGTCTTTGATTTTTCTCTTTCATTTCTATTTTTTCCTTCCCTTAGATCTGTAGCACGAACACTTCTTGTTACAAATGATCCGACGTTAACAAACGTTTTCTTTCCAACAATTCCTACTAAACAACTTCCTATTTTATCCCCAGGAACAGCTGGTGAATCAAGATTATATCCAAGTCTATTTTTGGATAATTCTTTGGCAATTTCTTTTGTGTGTAGTTCCGCTCTAGATTTCCCTTTAGCATTAGTCAGTTCACAACAAGCCTGTTTTATCGCAAGGTTAGCTTCTGTTCTTATAACCTTTACATAATTGACTTTGTTTATTGTCCCTACTGGATAAGATTCTTGTTTCAATTCATACTTAGCAAGAGACTGGTCTCTAATAGGAGGTGAAGCCCCCGTTACGTAACTTCTCTCAGACTTGGCAGCATCAGTACTTTTAGCTGCTGTAAAATGTGCAGTCTGGTTAGATGCAGTTGTTTTTATATTTACATTTTTAATCTCTCCTTCGTGATGCAACATTTTATCCCAGTACGGTCTAACATTTATGTTCTTAATCATTTCCATACCTTTAGGACCAACCGCCATGTTTCTTTCGTGTATTACCGAGATGGCTTGATTTTTCTGATCTGCATTCGTGTTTGATTTTGAACCAGCTTGCTCAGTGAATGTTTCTCCCATACATTCATCTGATTTCCCTAAGCCTTCTTCACCATCATTAACACTATACCAGCTTGTTGTTTTTTCACTGTTGTTTTCTTTCTGTTTGTTCCAATTACAAACAAATTCCCTCGTTTTAACTGGCACATTCTCCAAACCAACATCGATAATCTTAGTGTCTGTACCCCTACCGCTCTCGACCTCTTTACTCTTTTTACTGGAGACGTTGATATCGCGCAACTTCAGATCACCCAGAGTGATTTTAGTCAATATATCGTCGGCCTTACCTTTGTCAATGATACCGTCCACCTCTGTTTTTTCGTGATTGTCGTCTTCTTTTACATCAATATGAATGCCATCATTCTCTGTTTTACAGTCAGATCCATCACCGCCCATCTCCTCTCCCGACGCTTCATCCCATGGAAGTGGTTTTGGTTTAGTGTCGATGAAACAAGCCCTGTTACGTGAAAAAGCGATCATTTAATTTATGTTAAATCCCGTAAACCACTGCAAGTAGCGAATTGAAACTGGAGACTACAATGAATAATGCATGTACATGTATTTATCATTTTATTTTTTTTCATTCATTCATTTATTTTCCTTTGTTTTAACTTCAAAGAAAAGTGGATTCAATTCGGAGACAAACAATCCTATTTGGTAGGAAATATTCGGAAACGGGAAATTGTTTGTCAAAAGCAATGTCTTCATTCTTTAAACGATATTTTCTTAAGTATAAAATTACATTGATGTAAGATCGATGGACTCTACAGAAAGGAATGTAAAGAAACTTGACTGCAAAAAGCATGGTAATATATATCTACTCGTAAGGTCAATTATAGTTCTAGCTGCCCTAAAGTCAGGATGTAGACGTTTGCAAGATGTATGCTCGTCTGTAGCAGGGTGCAGCTAATAATCGTTGGGAAGCATTTTCGATACTGACTCCAAGAGCAATATCATACTAAGTGGTTAACTATAATAATCCTGAGACAGTTCTGATTTGTATGTACACTCGTATATAACGTATACATTTCACGGAAACCGTGCGTTTTTTCATGGACTCGGTGAAAGAAAGAGACATTTACACACACCCTTTTCCCCACTTCTCAAAACTCAGTTTGAAACAGATTTCTAATCAGCTTTTAATATAGCTAAGAGCTCAAATTTCTGTTAATTAATATATTTAAACCTCAAAGTTCGAAACTCGTGGACGTTAAAGCATTTAAAGTATTTCTGCAACTGTTATGCCCGAAGCCTGGACAAATCAACTGAGCAAAGCTCGAAGGAGGAGTGCTATACCATTTCAAATTTGCCAAATTTGCACTCGAAACAGACGCCGATAAGAAATTGACAAAACGGTCGCTAAATGCTAACTCTTTACAACATATATACTTAACTCCAAAAGAAACGTCTACAAGTATAATGCCTCTAAATAACTTAACTGTTTATCACTTTATAACATTTTTTTTATTTTGATACTTCTCAAAATCCACTTTCTTTTTTCTAGACCGATCTTATGACTGTTAGGTTGCATGTTCCTTTCCCGTGGAAACGCCTCAAGTTTTTTGTTGTGGACGTTTTTTTTTTTTTTTTTTTTTTTTTTGAGTTATGTATACTACAAAACCGAAAGAGGAGAAAACTACAACTCACCCCAGGATGTATTCATCAATTCCCGACATTTTCTCATGCGGTCAAATCAATTGGTCTAATGAACAATAATATTCGATAAAATATTCTGCTATTACCTAAAATGATTAGATAATCAATGCTCGTGTAAGCATAAACGCTACGTTAGTAACGACGTTGAAGTTATTGGCGCTATGACGTCATCGAGTTCCGGTTATTTCTATTTGCCTAATCAACGCATTTTCGTCAATAAAATTTTCTGGGAACATACCAGAAATTTTCATGAACGAGATTTTTCCCATGATCATTTTTTTTATATATATAGAGGATAATCGTTTCTTTCAGTGTAAGATCGATCTATATTTCATTTGAGTAAACAACAAAAGCTACATTTTCACGAGTGGCGGAGCCACGAGTGAAAATATAGTTTTCGTTTTTCACGAAATGAAATATATATATAATAATACACGCTTAACAGACATTCAGACTGAGACCGGCATTAGACCGACGTCGGGACTCTTCGGCTAACATCGTGACGTTTCGGATTCAGCTAACGTTAAACTCCGCTGTGAGCCTTTGAACATCGTCGTACCAAAGCAAATATTCCTTGAATGTCTACACAAGGAAAGGCACTTACGACCTAAATCGAGAACTCTCGGCGATCACTCTACGGAATAAACCTCAGTACTTTTAAGTTTACGTAAAAGTGCGAGCGATATTCCGATTGTTACGACCTCTTAGCATTGGGGTGTAGCAACAACGCGGATCAAATCTTTGGATTCTGTGATCTTATAATAATTATTAAACTTGGCTTGTAACGTTGACGCAAAGACAATCGGGTCGATGGTGAAAGAATTTATCATGGCGAGGCTTTGTCCAGTCCGTGATGGTCGTAATCATTCTTGCAGCCGACTGACGAGACTTGATAACCGCGATTCGTATTCTAAATCAAAGTGCTGTCAGCACAGTAAATCGGACATCATTGAGAGCCTGGGATAGTGCAATAGTTCGCCAATCAAAAGGGCTCAAATTGGACAATAAAAGTTGGTAAAATACTTGCCCAATTTGTGAGTGTTTTGTCTTAACACTCCATCTTTTCGAGGACATCGCCAGCTCATCCAACCTCGAGGGTCCGATTTTGAAAGTTTGCTGATTCGATAGCCCTCTGCTAGTCTAAATTATTTATTAGCAGATTTTTTTACTTTGTTATAATGAGCACACGCCAAGCTAAAAGCTTGTCTGTTAATATAATTTCTCTCTCTAGAGTTTAAAAGCCTGTTTAGCAACAAAACATTTTTCATTAAACTTTTTACAATTTTGATTACCAACATGTTTGTTTTTCAAGCATTGGATTTTACCAAATACTATAAATGCATTTTCCCTCAAGAAACACGTGATATCGGCAACTATGCTATTTATATCTTTGGTTTCTGACCAATCGATTAAATCTAGCAGCACTCTATGGGTAAGTTCATATCGGACTCGGTTTCGACCCGAGTGATCCGGGTTTCCATCAGAACGACCTCGGTTTCGACACTAGTGATGTCATTTTAACCTTTCAATCTCGACGCTTCTGATCCTGGGTCAGGCCGGTGTTACCTGGGTTCCAAAATGGCGTCGAAAATAGTGCACAACAATTCGATTACATAAAACAAAAGTTCTCTTTTACTTTAAACGACGAATACTTTTTTTAGCTCACCTTAGCACGAAGTGCTCAAGGGAGCTATTGTGATCGATCGTTGTCCGGCGTCCGTCTGTCCGTCTGTCCGTCACGGCGTCCACTTTTTCTTTAAACGACATCTCCTCCTAAACTTATTGGTCAAAATCAACCAAACTTGGCAGAAATATTCCTTGGGTGGTCCCTTATGAAAATTGCTCAAATGAAAAGGATCCATGCCATATCACGGGAAAAGGGGCCTTAATGACAAATTTCTTGTTTTCACTCTAGAAGCCACAAATATGGTCCAATCTTCATGAAACTTGGTCAGAATGTTTGTTAGGTCATGAGGATGAAGTCTATTGAAAATGGGAAGGATCCGTGCCATTTCACAGAAAAAGGCGCCTTAATGACTATTTTGTCAACAATATCTTTAAACGACATCTTCTCCTAAACTTATGGGTCAAAATCAACCAAACTTGGCTGAAATATTCCCTTAGTTGGTCCATTATGAAAATTGCTCAAATGGAAAGGATCTGTGCAATATCACAGGAAAAGGGGCCTTAATGACAAATTTCTTGTTTTCACTCTAGAAGCCACAAAAATGGTCCAATCTTAATGAAACTTGGTCAGAATGTTTGTTAGGTCATGAGGATGAAGTCTATTGAAAATGGGAAGGATCCGTGCCATTTTTACAGAAAAAGGCGCCTTAATGACAATTTTGTCAACAATATCTTTAAACGACATCTCCTCCTAAACTTATGGGTCAAAATCAACCAAACTTGGCAGAAATATTCCTTGTGTGGTCCATTATGAAAATTGCTCAAATGGAAAGGATCCGTGCCATATCACAGGAAAAGGGGCCTTAATGACAAATTTCTTGTTTTCACTCTAGAAGCCACAAAAATGGTCCAATCTTAATGAAACTTGGTCAGAATGTTTGTTAGGTCATGAGGATGAAGTCTATTGAAAATGGGAAGGATCCGTGCCATTTTTACAGAAAAAGGCGCCTTAATGACAATTTTGTCAACAATATCTTTAAACGACATCTCCTCCTAAACTTATGGGTCAAAATCAACCAAACTTGGCAGAAATATTCCTTGTGTGGTCCATTATGAAAATTGCTCAAATGGAAAGGATCCGTGCCATATCACAGGAAAAGGGGCCTTAATGACAAATTTCTTGTTTTCACTCTAGAAGCCACAAATATGGTCCAATCTTCATGAAACTTGGTCAGAATGTTTGTTAGGTCATGAGGATGAAGTCTATTGAAAATGGGTAGAAACCGTGCCATTTCACAGAAAAAGGCGCCTTAATGACAATTTTGTCAACAATATCTTTAAACGACATCTCCTCCTAAACTTATGGGTCAAAATCAACCAAACTTGGCAGAAATATTCCTTGTGTGGTCCATTATGAAAATTGCTCAAATGGAAAGGATCCGTGCCATATCACAGGAAAAGGGGCCTTAATGACAAATTTCTTGTTTTCACTCTAGAAGCCACAAAAATGGTCCAATCTTCATGAAACTTGGTCAGAATGTTTGTTAGGTCATGAGGATGAAGTCTATTGAAAATGGGAAGGATCCGTGCCATTTCACAGAAAAAGGCGCCTTAATGACAATTTTGTCAACAATATCTTTAAACGACATCTCCTCCTAAACTTATGTGTCAAAATCAACCAAACTTGGCAGAAATATTCCTTGGTTGGTCACTTATGAAAATTGCTCGAATGGAAAGGATCCGTGCCATATCACGGGAAAAAGGGCCTTTATGACAAATTTCTTGTTTCCACTCTAGAAGCCACAAATATGGTCCAATCTACATGAAACTTGGTCAGAATGTTTGTTAGGTCATGAGGATGAAGTCTATTGAAAATGGGAAGGATCCGTGCCATATCACAGAAAAAGGCGCCTTAATGACAATTTTGTCAACAATATCTTTAAACGACATCTCCTCCTAAACTTATGGGTCAAAATCAACCAAACTTGGCAGAATTATTCCCTTAGTTGGTCACTTATGAAAATTGCTCAAATGGAAAGGATCCATGCCATATCACGGGAAAAGGGGCCTTAATGACAAATTTCTTGTTTTCACTCTAGAAGCTACAAATATGGTCTAATCTACATGAAACTTGGTCAGAATGTTTGTTAGGTCATGAGGATGAAGTCTATTGAAAATGGGAAAGATCCGTGCCATTTCACAGAAAAAGCCGCCTTAATGACAATTTTGTCAACAATATCTTTAAACGACATCTCCTCCTAAACTTATGTGTCAAAATCAACCAAACTTGGCAGAAATATTCCTAGGGTGGTCCCTTATGAAAATTGCTCAAATGGAAAGGATCTGTGCCATATCACGGGAAAAGGGGCCTTAATGACAAATTTCTTGTTTTCACTTTAGAAGCTACAAATATGGTCCAATCTTCATGAAACTTGGTCAGAATGTTTGTTAGGTCATGAGGATGAAGTCTATTGAAAACTGGAAAGTTCCGTGCCATTTCACAGAAAAAGGCGCCTTAATGACAATTTTGTCAACAATATCTTTAAAGGACATCTCCTCCTAAACATATGGGTCAAAATCAACCAAACTTCGCAGAAATATTCCTTGGTTGGTCACTTATGAAAATTGCTCAAATGGAAAGGATCCGTGCCATATCACGGGAAAAGGGGCCTTAATGACAAATTTCTTGTTTTCACTCTAGAAGCCACAAATATGGTCCAATCTACATGAAACTTGGTCAGAATGTTTGTTAGGTCATGAGGATGAAGTCTATTGAAAATGGGAAGGATCCGTGCCATATCACGGAAAAGGCGCCTTAATGACAATTTTGTCAACAATATCTTTAAACGACATCTCCTCCTTAACTTATGGGTCAAAATCAACCAAACTTGGCAGAAATATTCCTTGGGTGGTCCCTTATGAAAATTGCTCAAATGGAAAGGATCTGTGCCATATCACGGGAAAAGGGCTCTTAAAGACAAATTTCTTGTTTTCACTCTAGAAGCCACAAATTTGGTCCAATTTTCATGAAACTTGGTCAGAATGTTTGTTAGGTCATGAGGATGAAGTCTATTGAAAATTGGAAGGACCCGTGCCATATCATGGGAAAAGGCGCCTTAATGACAATTCTTAGCTCACCTGAGCACGAAGTGCTCAAGGTGAGCTTTTGTGGTTAGGTAGATGTCCGTCGTTCGTCGTCCGTCGTGTGTCGTCCATCGTCCGTCGTGTGTTGTCAACATTTACCTTGTATGACTCTAGAGGCCACATTTTTTGCCCAATCAACCTGAAATTTGGTCAGAATGATTGTCTTGATAAAATCTCGGACAAGTTCGAAATTGGGTCAAGTGGGGTCAAAAACTAGGTCAAAGGGTCAAATCTTAGAAATATCTTGTATGCACTCTAGAGGCCACATTTTTTGCCCATTCAACCTGAAATTTGGTCAGAATGATTGTCTTGATAAAATCTCGCATAAGTTTGAATTTGAGTCAAATGGGGTCAAAAACTAGGTCATGGGGTCAAATCTTACAAAAACCATGTATGCACTCTAGAGGCCACATTTTTGCCCAATCAATTTGAAATTTGGTCAGAATGATTGTCTTGATGCAATCTCGGATGAGTTTGAAATTTGGTCAAGTGGGGTTAAAAACTAGGTCATGGGGTCAAATCTTAGAAAAACCTTGTATGCACTCTAGAGGCCATATTTTTTGCCCAATCAACCTGAAATTTGGCTTGAATGATTGTCTTGATAAAATCTCGGATAAATTCAAAATTGGGTCAAGTGGGGTCAAAAATGAGGTCACAGGGTCAAATCTCAGAAAAACCTTGTATGCACTCTAGAGGCCACAATTTTAGCCCAATCAAGCTGGAATTTGGTCAGAATGATCGTCTTAATGTAATCTTGGACAAGTTCGAAATTGGGTCAAATGGGGTCAAGAACTAGGTCACAGGGTCAAATCTTTGAAAAACCTTGTAGACACTCTAGAGGCCACAATTTTAGCCCAATCAACCTGAAATTTGGTCAGAATGATTGTCTTGATGAAATCTCGGATGAGTTTGAAATTTGGTCAAGTGGGGTCAAAAACTAGGTCATGGGGTCAAATCTTAGAAAAACCTTGTAGACACTCTAGAAGCCATATCTATTGCCCAATCAACCTGAAATTCTGTCAGAATGATTGTCTTGATAAAATCTCAGACAAGTTCGAAATTGGGTCAAGTGGGGTCAAAAATGAGGTCAGAGGGTCAAATCTTAGAAAAACCTTGTAGACACTCTAGAAGCCATATCTATTGCCCAATCAACCTGAAATTCTGTCAGAATGATTGTCTTGATAAAATCTCAGACAAGTTTAAAATTGGGTCAAGTGGGGTCAAAAATGAGGTCAAAGGTTCAATTCTTAGAAAAACTTTGTAGACACTATAGAAGCCAAATTTATTGCCCAATCAAGCTGAAATTTGGTCAGAATGAATGTCTTGATGAAATCTAAAACAAGTTCGAAATTGGGTCAAGTGGAGTCAAATATGAGGTCACAGGGTCAAATATTAGAAAAACCTTGTAGACACTCTAGAAGCCATATTTTTTTCCCAATCAACCTGAAAATTGGTCAGAATGATTGTCTTGATGAAATCTAGGTCAGGTTTGAAATTGGGTCAAGTGGGGCCAACAATGAGGTCACAGGGTCAAATCTTAGAAAAACCTTGTCAGCCGTGTAGAGGCATCATTTTTTGCCCAATCGACCTGAAATTTGGTAAGAATTCATTATACTTTCTAAATCTACTTAAAACAATTTTTGACAGTTCATTCAGGTGAGCGATTTAGGGCCACTATGGCCCTCTTGTTTTGTTTACTCTCTAGAAGCCACAAATATGGTCCAATCATCATGAAACTTTGCCAGAATGTTTGTTAGGTCATGAGGATGAACTCATTCGAAAATGGGAAGTATACATGCCATATCACGGGAAAAGGGGCCTTAATGACAATTTTCTCGTAAGAGCTCCAAACGCCACAAATATAGTCCAATCTTCATGAAACTTGATCAAAATGTTTGCCAGGTCACAAGAATGAACTCTGTTGAAAATGGGAAGGTTCATGCCATATTATAGGAAATGGAGTCTTAATGATAATTTACTTGAAATATCAGGTGAGCGATTTAGGGCCCTCAGGGTCCTCTTGTCTTATTATGCCCCCGATAGGGAGGCATCATAAATTTGACTTGTCCGTCCGTCCGTCTGTCCGTCTGTCCGTCCGTCCGTCATTCCGTCCAAAAACTTTAACATTGGCCATAACTTCTAAATCAAAGCGGTGTCGGGGGCATTGTCATCTTACAGTGACAGCTCTTGTTTTATATAGTATTTTGCACGAGTTTATCACATTTTTTAATGGGATAACGATATTTCATGGACTAATTGATTATTGTAGCGGTATATTGAAGTTTGTTTACTACCATCAGTGGGTAACTCCGTTCACATGAATGCACTTTCTGCGCATGCATATTACAGTTAATTTTAAATCATTACATCATCTCTCTCGGCCCCCGGACTGCGATATGAATTTGCCCTATGATTATTCATGTGTTATTCTAAAAATAGATCGCCCTTACTGCAATCCTATATCAGTTTATCGGTTTATTTGTTGTTGAATAATTTTTCTTCATACTCAAATTTGAATTTATTGAAAATAGGATTGGAGCGTGATCAGAGTGCTCATTGAAATCAAATATTTCAAATTACAAAATTATTTCTATTTGTTAACACATAGGCAACAGTACTCATTCCACCAGTAGACTTCCCACGCTCCCTGTCAGAGTGCAGACGACCATTGACAATGACAAACAACTTAATTGACACATTTCGAGCAGACGATGTCCATTTGCATCTACCACGTGGTCTGAATTTACGCATGGGTTTTGACCGAGTGATAATCATAACAGAATTTGATTGGTTGTCAGCCCTACAACTGGTAAATGACCGTTCGAGAAAAAAATCAGAGCAGTAATATTGTAAGTGCTACAAATTTATTTTACAGTTAACCTATTGTACGTTTCAACTCCTTTACTCAACCGAAAATCTTGTTATAAACACTGAAAATACTAACTGGTAATTACTAAAAGCGAAAATTACATCAAATTTTGTATTAGCCTCTTCTCTATTTGTCGAAAAGTAAATAAGTAAAAACAAAGTTTGTAGATTGTGACTGAAAAGGCCGTTTCTTCGGTGTTTGAAAACACATAATTTGCTTTGAACACATTGCTCAGAAGATAAAGGTAAAAATGTAGTAGGTCAAACAGACTGGATTTCTGGAAAACGGTATAAATCTCCGATTTAAAAATTGTTCATCGTGCAATCGCTTTTGATTGCTCAATTCAAACCATCGTGAAATAAAGGAAATTCGGGTGAAGTTGGTTCTGGTTAACTGAGTTCTGGGCCCGAGGTTATAAAACTTTTCTCAGCCGGGCTCAGGCTCAATTTTCTCAAATTTTAAATTAGAATAAAGGTATGAAAATAAAAGATTATATTAATAAGTTGTTCATGATTTATAACAAATTATCACGATACCATCTTTTATGTTTATACATTGAAATGGGTAACAAAACAGAATTACAGCTTTAATTTGAAATTGAAATTTGAGAAAATTTTGATTTGAGCCCGAGAAAAGTTTTATAACCTCGGGCCCTCATCACAGATAGGCTCATGATACTAATTGCCGGTTTGAACATCAATGATCGGACCCTGTGTAGGCCTATCCGTCTAAAGAGCAATCATTAATACGTGTTTGAGAAAATAGATATATTTCATCATTCACATACTTGGAAGTAAACGTTAGTCGTAGTAGACCGTATTTTAAAAGAATCTCAAGATATACTTCGGTAAGACTTTTTAGTACTTTCAGGCTCATTTTAATATTTTCACAAATCGTCTCACGGTTCTTTCTTTTACGGGTTGCTTTAAAAGAATGAATCTTTAAATGATCAATATTTGAGCGTGACCAATTTCATTATAAATTTGCTATATCGAGTGTAATAGCCCCGTCACGGTAACAAGTAGCCTCCGATTACCCCCCCCCCCCCTTCGTCCATCGGATTATACATATTTTTTATCCGTGACGTGAGTTTACACGTACGTTCATAACTGATGTCCGTGTCTGAGTGCAGTCAGATCTGAAATTATCTCAGAAACAAAAACTCATCTCGATGAATCCATGGGTAAAACTTTCTGGAGTAATAATATCAAAACAGAGAAGATCTTCTTAAACTTAAACTCATTCTCGACAGTTCACACTGCCTTGAAAATTACTCTATGAAAATTGAATGTTACAAAAAACTAGAAATGCTAACTAGGAAGCTCTGATCAAAATTTATACTTATAGGATCAAACTCTTACACAGAAACTAACCATTAATATGCAGTAAAGCATATATACCTAGTCACTTAATATATTGACCTAATTACAATATTTAGTTGAATAATTAATAATAATTCAGAATCATACCACTGCTAGTTTTGCATAAAAAGATCAGGTAAGGATACATGTATACATGTGTGTGTATGTGTGTGTGTGTGTGTGTATGTGTATATGTGCACATGTATATATGCAAAAAATAATGTACTGCATGTTTTACTTAAATCTTAACTCAACTACCCATAAGGGAAAGAATTTTAATGGTTTCTATCATATTTTAATATCTTTATAATATATTCTTAACATTGTCGTATATATGATCCTATTTAGTGTTTTTGCATGACATTGTACTCTTTTTAAACCATCAAGAATTAATAGATACATATAATGCCTTATATAAGCATTTTACGTCAACCAATTAGCGTTGATATTATAAATCACTGACACACGAGTGTTTGTGAACAACCTAACAGAAATGGGATCAAGTTCCCATATATCAATTAAGATGATTAAAAAAAGGCCAATAGAAGTGAAATGCATCAGGTCTCGAAATCTGTATGAACTGTATGAACTAAACAGGATTCAACGAATATCCGCAAGGATAGTACTCCGATGAAGCGGAGGACAATATACAGAAGAAGATGAGACTTAGATTTGGTTGGCAAAACTTACTGAATCCTTTACTTGCGTTAACAAAAAGTATATTTCATCGTTTCTTCGTCCCCCGGTAGACTGGTTCTACTCACGGTCGACTCATGTATGTTAAACTTAATAAAGAGGAGAGATTATGTGAAAAATGTTTCACAGTTGAAAATGAATTACACTGTTTGTTTCATTGTTTGAAATATGAGCAGTTTCGCAAAAACATGATACACGAAATTAGGAAAGCTGACGTTTTAGCAAATTTTAAAAGTAAAGATGATTTTGTTACTCTGATGAAACATCCAGATATAAAGGTTCACAAAGCGATAGGAAAATTCATTATTAAATGTGACATTACGTAGAAATTTCCTGTTTTACCATGTACTCCAAACCATTTACGTATACATTTCTTTTCAATAATTTTGATTGTCAGCTTAAATGTGTGATGTGTGTGTATTTATTTATTTTTTTTTTCTATTTGTTCATAATTGTACATGTAATGATATATGTAACTTTATTATGTTAACTTGCCATTAACCCAGTGTTATATATAAACTATAAATAAACCTAATGGTATTTACCGTGTCTATTTTTAGACTGGGAATTTTCCTATCTCTTGATTCTGTTAGGTAAATGTATGTAGAATATTGTAGATCTTCTAGAAAGGACTTCTGGAAAGTGATTCAGACTCTAGAGTATTCTTATGTTCTCTGCTATTCTAGATTATTCTATGGTATTATATAAAGGGGTTCCTACAGCATTCTTGGTTCACTTGATTTAGACAAATGGTTTCATTTAGTAGTACTGTGTTAAACTAAAAGGGGATTTCTTGTTATCTTAAAAGTGTGTTTGAAAGCGTGTTTAATTTCAAATTCGGATATTATTGGACTTATTATTTGTGGACCAGGAACTAAATCAAATTGGATCTAAAATTAAAAAGTTTAGGATTAAACATTCAAGGTATTGTAATTTGTTTTTGTATTAATTTCATATTGTCAATAATTCTGTTGTTATTGTCAATAAATATTGTTAATTGTAAAGTTTGTTGCTGGCTTCTTTGTTCTTGTTACATTGGCACGTAACATATTGGGGGTTCGTCCGGGATACGAACAACAGGCAAACAAACATACAAAACAATACAAATCAAACAAATTCTTTATTTAAATCTAGTGTTCAAAATTATTTAAGAAATTAATTTCATATTTCAATTTTGATAAATCTAGAGTGTACTTTCACTATTATTTATCGAAATCTTGCATTCTTGTTTGAATACAGCAACAAGCTACCATGTCTTTTGACTTAGAAAAATTTACGCACGAACCTTCCGTGGAGCTATTGAATTTGGGTAAAAAGCCTGATTTGCTCAATCTTGCCAAGCATTATGAATTAAAAGAAGTCAAGTCCTCATTGCGAAAGCATGAAATTAAGAATATTTTTGTTCAATATTTTGTTGATGAGGACATTTTTGATGAAAAGGCTCTGTCTCTCATTGTTGATGTTCCATCAGTTTCAAGCTCAAGAGATCTTGAACTGTTAAAACTCCAATAAAGAGAGAAGGAATTGGAAATAGAAAGAGAGAGAGAAGAGAGAAAATTTCAAGAAAAGCAATTAGAAATAGAAATTGAAAGAGAAAGAGCACAGAAAGAAATTGAAGAAAAAGAAAGAGAAAGGCAATTTCAAAGAGAAGAAAGAGAACGAGAAGAAGAGAGAGCAGAGAGAGAGCGAGATAAAGAACGAGAATTTCAATTACGATTAAAAGAATTAGAAATTCAAGATAGAGCAAATCAGTCCAGATATATGTATAATGACCATTTTGATGTAACAAAACATTTTAGGCTTGTTCCTCAATTTCAAGAGAATGAAGTTGATACATATTTCGAACATTTTGAAAAAGTTGCAAATAACTTGAAATGGCCAAAGGAGCAATGGACCTTACGTCTCCAAAGTGTCTTAGTAGGAAAAGCTCGCAATATTTATTCGCAACTTAGAACAGAACAAAGCAATGATTATGATACTGTAAAAGAACTCATTCTCAAAGGTTATGAGCTGGTACCAGAAGCATACAGACAACAATTTAGAAGTTGTAGAAAAGAATCTGGCCAGACTCACGTTGAATTTGCAAGAAACGAAGAAAAATTATTTGACAGGTGGTGCTATTCTAAGAAAATAGACCAAAATTATGATAATCTTAGACAACTTATATTAATTGAACAATTCAAAAATTGCATTCAATCTGACATTAAGTCACATTTAGATGAAAAAAATGTTGAAACTATACATGAAGCAGCTCGTTTAGCTGATGATTACTACCTTACACACAAAAATTCTTTCTTTAATAAAGCAAAACCTACTTCCTCACAACCCCAAAATAAATCTATGTCTGGTGATTCATCTAGCATGTCTAGTCAATCAAATTCACCTAAACCAAAGTCTACTGGTGAAACCAATGTTCAAAACCCCTTATCTCGAGTACATTGTACTTTTTGTAAAAAACATGGTCACCTTATTTCGGAATGTTTTAGATTAAAAAGGAAGAAGGAACTGAGTGCAGCCAAACCTACAGGGCTCACCAGCCTTCAGCCTAAATCACAGCCTTCTTTTGAGTTAAATTCAATTGTTAAGGCAGAACCAAATTCTGATTCCTGTATGGAGATTTTTGAACCGTACATGTTGGATGGTTTTGTATCACTTTCAGGTGATATGTGCCCACCTACCCCTATTAACATTTTAAGAGACACAGGAGCTTCTCAATCTCTTATTTTAGCAGATGTTCTGCCTTTTTCTGAGAAGACTTCGTCTGGTACTAGTGTCCTTATTCAGGATGTAGAGTGTGGTATTATTAATGTTCCTCTTCATAAGGTTAATTTGTCCTCAGAGTTGGTTACTGGTTCTGTGGTTGTTGGTGTTAAACATTCTTTACCATTTAAAGGTGTACATTTATTGCTAGGCAATGACTTAGCTGGAGATAAGGTTGTTGTTAATCCTCTTGTAACTGACACACCTAATGTAGGTCAAACAGATTATCCTATTTTGCAGGAAATACTTGATTTGTACCCTTCATGTGCAGTAACTCGGGGTATGGCTAAAAAAGCTTCCTTGAAAAATTCAAATGATATTGACTTAACTGATACTTTTGTTGGTCAATATTTCAATGACGAGATTAAAAAGTCTTTTAATCTTAGTCTGCCTGATACTCAGACAGACTCGTCAAAACTTTGTCAGTCATCTTCAAGGTCAAATGACCAAGGTCATGAAATGCATTCAAAGTCACAGTTAATCCAGGAACAGCAAAATGATCCTGAGATTTCAAAGTTAATTAATAGGGCATTACCCGAAAATGAAATGTCCCAGAATCCTGTTTGTTACTATAAAAAGAATGGTATTCTGATGAGAAAATGGCGACCATTTGATGTCCAAGCTGATGACGATTGGGCTGTTCATCACCAAATTGTTGTTCCAAAGTCATATCGCCATGAAATACTTAGTATAGCACATGAAAGTCCAATGTCTGGTCATTTAGGTGTAAACAAGACTTATCACAAGATTATGACTCATTTCTTTTGGCCTGGACTTAAATCGGACGTTTCCAAATATTGTAAAAGTTGCCACACTTGTCAAATGGTAGGGAAACCTAACCAAGTTATTCCAAAAGCAAGGTTACAATCCATTCCAGCTTTTGATGAACCTTTCAGTCGGATAATAATAGACTGCGTTGGTCCTTTACCGAAAACTAAGTCAGGTTCTGAATATTTGTTGACAATTATGTGTGCTTCTACTCGCTTCCCAGAAGCAATTCCTTTAAGAAACATTAAGACAAAGTCAATTATTAAGGCTCTTGTCAAATTCTTTACTTTTGTTGGTCTTCCAAAATCAGTTCAGTCTGATCAAGGATCAAACTTCATGTCAGGCATATTCCAGCAGGTTATGCATGAATTAGGTATCAAACAATATCGGTCATCTGCTTATCACCCTGAAAGTCAAGGTGCTTTAGAACGATTTCATCAGATCCTAAAAAATATGATAAGGTCATATTGTTTTAATACTGAGAAAAATTGGGATGAAGGTATTCATTTGCTATTATTTGCAGTCAGAGAATCTGTTCAAGAATCTCTTGGCTTTAGCCCCTTTGAGTTAGTTTTTGACCATTCTGTTCGTGGGCCATTAACACTCTTAAAAGAGAAATTTCTTGCTGATGATGAAACACCCTTGAACTTGTTACAGTATGTTTCTGACTTCAGAAATAAACTGTCTAGGGCATGTGAGGTTGCTAGGTCAAATCTTAAATCATCTCAGAGCAAAATGAAGGCAAGATATGACAAGCATAGTGTTGATAGGATATTCGAACCAGGTGATAAAGTCCTTGCTCTTTTGCCAATACCTGGCCGACCCTTACAGGCAAGATATTATGGCCCGTATACTATTGATAAGAAAACAAGTGATATGAATTATATCATCAATACTCCTGGAAGGCGTAAAAATAAACAATTGTGTCATGTGAACATGCTAAAAAAGTATTATGACAGAGATAGCTCTATTTCAAAACCAATTACAGTTGTAAACACTGTCCCACAAGAATCAAATGTGATTGAATCAGAAGTTAGTTCAGACTTAAGTGAAAAATATGTTCCTGGTCCACCTAAACTTGAGAACTCTGAAATACTAAAGAATCTTGACGACAAACTTTCACATTTGGAGCCATCTCAACGAGAAGAGCTGAAACAGTTGATTAATGAATATAAACACTTGTTTCCTGACATCCCCACAAGAACTGATAAAATATATCATGATGTCATTGTGGAAGATTCTCAACCAATAAAACAACATCCTTACAGAATGAATCCAGTGAAACAAAAAGCCCTTCAAGATGAAGTGAATTACTTATTGGGGAATGACTTTATTGAACCCAGCCAAAGTAATTACAGTTCACCATGTATATTAGTTCCAAAGCCAAATGGAACATACAGAATGTGTACTGACTATCGAAAAGAACTCTGTGACAAAAACTGACTCTTTTCCAATACCAAGAATTGATGACTGTATTGACAAAGTCGGTTATTCTAAATATGTCACCAAATTTGACCTTCTCAAAGGATTCTGGCAAGTTCCGCTCACTGATAGGGCTAAAGAAGTATCAGCATTTGCTACTCCAACTGGTCTGTACCAGTACAAAGTTATGCCATTTGGGATGAAAAATTCTCCTGCGACGTTTCAGCGGCTTGTAAATATGGTTATAGCTGGCTTAGATGGCTGTGACGCATACATCGATGATGTCATCATCTATACAGATACATGGAGTGACCACCTTCAAAGAATCAAACAATTCTTCGACCGTCTCAGTGATGCAAAATTGACTGTTAATCTTGGAAAAACAGAATTTTGTCATGCTACTGTTACTTTCTTAGGACATCTTGTGGGACAGGGTCAAGTTAAACCTTTAGAATCTAAGGTCAATGCTATCTCTGAGTTTCCTGTGCCTGCTACTAAAAAGCAACTGATGCGATTTCTTGGTATGGCTGGCTACTATAGAAAATTTTGTAAGAATTTTTCTTTAATAGCTGAACCTTTAACAAACTTATTAAAGAAAAACGTTAAGTTCAAATGGAATGATAACTGTCAAGTTGCTTTTGATCGCTTGAAAGCCATACTAAAGAGCACACCAGTTCTTTTAGCACCTGATTTTGACAAATGTTTCAAATTAGCTGTTGATGCAAGTGATGTGGGTATTGGTGCTGTTCTTTTGCAAGAAGACGATGACGGTATTGATCATCCAGTTTGTTATTTTTCTAAAAAGTTAAACAAACATCAGAAAAACTACTCCACCATTGAAAAGGAATGTCTTGCTCTGATTTTGGCAATCCAACATTTTGAAGTTTATTTAACATCTGCAACTTCTCCTATAGTTGTATTCAGTGACCACAATCCCTTAAGTTTTCTTCACAAACTTAAGAGTAAGAACCAAAGATTATTGAGGTGGAGTTTGTCACTTCAAGAATTTGATCTTGATGTAAGACACATTAAAGGAAAAGACAACATTATACCAGATGCTCTGTCAAGAGTCTAAAATTTTGAATTGTCTTATCTTTAATAAAACATTGAATTTAACAGTTACATTTCACTATATTTTTTGTATATATGTATGTATGTTTGCATATATAACTCTTTTTCAATTCTTTTGATGAAAATTGTTTGTATTTTCATGCTAGATGTGCTGAAATGTTGCAACGAATCATGATATTATCAATTATGTGATGTATATTATCATCGTATATGCTGATGATAATGCAAAAAGAAAGATTTATTTCATAAACCTTTCCTTTTTTCTTTCAAGGGGGAAAGTGTTATATATAAACTATAAATAAACCTAATGGTATTTACCGTGTCTATTTTTAGACTGGGAATTTTCCTATCTCTTGATTCTGTTAGGTAAATGTATGTAGAATATTGTAGATCTTCTAGAAAGGACTTCTGGAAAGTGATTCAGACTCTAGAGTATTCTTATGTTCTCTGCTATTCTAGATTATTCTATGGTATTATATAAAGGGGTTCCTACAGCATTCTTGGTTCACTTGATTTAGACAAATGGTTTCATTTAGTAGTACTGTGTTAAACTAAAAGGGGATTTCTTGTTATCTTAAAAGTGTGTTTGAAAGCGTGTTTAATTTCAAATTCGGATATTATTGGACTTATTATTTGTGGACCAGGAACTTAATTAAATTGGATCTAAAATTAAAAACTTTAGAATTAAACATTCAAGGTATTGTAATTTGTTTTTGTATTAATTTCATATTGTCAATAATTCTGTTGTTATTGTCAATAAATATTGTTAATTGTAAAGTTTGTTGCTGGCTTCTTTGTTCTTGTTACATTGGCACGTAACACCAGTAATGGGTAAAATAGCGCAAATAAAATTTATTCGTATTCGTATTCGTTGTATGAAGCATGTATGAAGCTTCTATGATAGTCGACAGTGGGAGCAGTCTACGTCCCCCGGTCGCAAATTCCGGGGGTCCGGACCCCTCAACCCCCGCTGGATCCGCCCTTGTGTGTTCATAAATGGTGGAAAACGAACTTTTAACCGTTAGTCTAGTAGCATCGATATAATTTTTCTTTCTCAAGTTCTTTTCTTAAATTCTCTCAATCCTATTTTATCTGGATAAAGGGGGGTGTTTCTAACAACAACACCACTTATAACGGGAGGTAACTCTAGGCGACTATTTTGCGATGGCGTACGAAATTGTCAGTTCCGTAAAAGCAGATGGAGATATTGTTGTTAATAAGTATAGAAGCAAGAAAACTGGTCTAAATGTGTTCATTGCAGAGGTAGAGGGTCCTCTTGTTAATGGGTTCTTTTGTTTAGGTTAGTACTGTTTGTCGGATTTTTTTCTTTGACTTGTGTTTTCGCGGCCTTGTATTTTTTATCACGGATTCCAGATTTATAATTATTCCCAAAATTTTTAGCACTTTCTTGTAAAAGCATCGTTGAAAAGGAGTTTGTAGTTTAGAACATATGATTCAGTAAGTGTCAAGTAACAATGTAGGTCCAAGGGAAGCTATCTATTGCGGCGTTCCTCAGGGAAGCGTACTCGGGCCGGTGCTGTTTATTATCTATGTGAACGACCTGACTGAGGTGGTAGATTCTTGTATGAAGATTTTTGCCGATGATACCAAACTCTATACTAAATCATCAAACACTCAGATTTTACAAAATGACCTCAACGCAGTGTCTGCTTGGGCGAAAGACTGGGACCTCAAGTTTAATGTTGATAAGTGTAAGGTGATATATTATGGTACAAACAATCCAGAACAACCATATTTCATGGACAATAAACAACTTATATCTGCAACTGAAGAGTGTGATCTCGGAGTTCTGTTTGAAAAAGACCTCAAGTTTAGTAAGCATATTTCAATAAAGATTAACAAAGCCAACAGTATCCTGTCTCTCATATCAAGAGCCTTCAACTATATTGACAAACATTCCTTCATCAAGTTGTACACTGCATTGGTGCGCCCCATGTTGAATTTGCAAATGTTATATGGTCTCCATACCTCATAAAGGATATCAACAGAATCGAAAAAGTTCAGAAAAGAGCTACAAAACTTGTTCCTTCTTTAAGGGACCTTACATATGAAAATCGGTTGAGAGAATTAAAACTACCAAGTCTATCACACCGTCGGAGACGAGGAGATATGATTCAGACTTTCAAGATTGTTAAAGGTATAGACGACTGCCAATTTGAGAAGTTTTTCAAGTATGCACCTTCAACCAGGGGACACAACCTTAAACTGGCCAAGCCAAAGTGTAATTCAACGTACAGACAAAACCAGTTTTCAAGTAGAGTTATAAACGTATGGAATGCATTGCCTCAGAAGGTTATCCAATCTGACACTGTAAACAGTTTCAAGGTGAATCTGGACAGTCACTGGCAAGGGGATATTCAATACATGTTTTGAGACCAATATTAAGTAACGTCAATGGACTAATGTGATGTACCAAATTCTTATCTGTGCCAACACCTTTTACACCATATCAGTTGTTACTAGAAAGATGACAGTAACTAAAGAATTCTATAAGATGAGGGGCTAAAAAAGGACAGAAGTCCTTACCCCAGAGCCCATAACCATCCTACAGGTATCCTACAGGTATAGCTTTTCATACCCTTTATGCCTGTTTCTTGTCAATTCGAACCTTCTTGCTGTTATAACCCCTTAACAATTTCCAAATTCATATGCTAAATTATCATGTTATTGTTCCATGACTGGTATATTTTTTTTTAATTAAGTTTCAGATAGCGAAATATTTAAACATACTAGAGCTATTTCTTATTTTTCTTTGAAAATTGTAACCATAGATATAAAGATGAATATAATTGTCATGAAACATATATTTTAGCAAAACCAAAAACAGTTAATAATTTTCTTTTCGACTCCCAAAATAGACAGGAAGGCCCAATAGAAAATGTCACTAGCGCATGCTTCGGACCTGAACTTTATGCCCCCCATCAGACCTCAGCTGCTTTGCTAGACTGATACTACTGTTGACTCATGTATGAAGCCGACAGATATACACTGATTTTTTTCTCCATAGTCTAGAGGCCTGTCCATACATGAACATTCCAGTATACTATCAAAAACGAGGCTCCACTCTGTAACAAAAGTAAAAGTGATAATGGCTCTCATTCATTAATATATGCATGAAAACAATACATACTGACAAAAAAGGTAAGAGTAATGTGAATTATCTATAAATGTTTTTTTTTGCTATAGAATTTACCTTAAAAAAAGTTACACGGAAGACAAAATTGCGCCCCCTCCTGACTTGTGAAAAACAAACAATCCATTAGCAAATAAGATGTGGTAGGTGCAAGCATGTCATTAAATACTAAAAAAACCAGTACTGTGTGACTGTGTTTTGGTGTGTGTGTGTATTTCCGTTTATTTATCGTCGCTACCATAGCACTTGCCCATATGAGCGACACCCCCAGAAGACGGTTAGTTGTCATGGGGGATAGTGCAAGGATACATGACGAAACTACTGCTGAGATCAGCCATGGTTCTTTAGAGTGCACGGTGTAAAGCAATGTCTCATGGGGCCTCGTTTTAAAGTCTCATCCAAAAGACAATTAGTTCCGGTGCTCTACCAGCTGAGCTGATTGGGCTGGTAAAATCTAAGTGATTTGGTGACTACCTGTCGGCTTTTATGATAGTCAACAGTGGGACCAGTCTTCTGCTTTGTAACATCAACCCTGGACCCATAATTCACCTGACCAATCAGAAGGGTAGAATTGACAACAAGACAATTAGTTGATTGGTTAAGAACAACTATTCAGGTTATTCCGGTGCAGAAAGTAACCTTTTTTATTTGTCCTGAACAATCTTTGAGATAGGATTTGACTGTTGATATGACATTTTGAATCTTAATTGCAAAAAAGTAAATAAATATATTGTGATCTGGGCATGCCCAATGATAAAACTCAGGAGGGGTGGAAAACACAGGTCTGAAGGCTAAGTTTAATCTCATTTGTATCCAATTATTGAAGTATTCACCATTTATGTGAATTATATACAAATAAAGCAGTATTGAGTAAAATATTCCCTACTTCTATAGAAACCTATTTTTTAGAATTTTCTGAAAAAAAAGTAAAATGTGCGTTGGGAAAACTACATGAATTCTCAGCAAGAAGCTACCCTCAGAGAAATGTTAGAAGAGAGATTAATCAAGTATCAATGTAAAAGGTTGTGGTCCCAAAGGATGTAAAATTAAATATCACAGAGAATTTTTGTGCTGAGGGTAGAAAAATAGAACCAGATTGTCTTCTTTTTTTCCCTGAAACCTGCATTTTCTTTTAACTTAGTTCTTACAAGTTACCCTTGTCATGCTGAAAATAAATCTTTGTCAATTTTCACCACAATCAAAAGTGCTGAATGCTCTGATATAAGAAATCGTATGCAAATATTTCTCTTTAAAGTTGTGCCTATACACAATCGTTAGTGGAAAAGACAGACAGCTGTACCCAAAGATCAGACTGCACATATGTCGAGGCTTATCTTTTGCTGTTCCTTCTGTCAAATCAGAATTATTCTGGTTGCCAGCATGGCAAGAGCTTTTAAAATATTTATGACAATCTCTTTTCATAGACTTATGACATAAGGATAAGTTATCAAAAGAACATTCAAATCAGAGTCAGCCCTTTGTTAAGGATGATAAACTGTAGCACTGCACTTTGCCTCTTTTGTCATCCTTAGTTTAAAGGTATATACCTTGTAGTTATTATTTTACAGCCACAGAGGCGCATGATGATGATGGATTACCTCACACTCTGGAGCATCTGGTGTTTATGGGGAGCG
The DNA here is from genome assembly GCA_948146395.1 of Fragum whitleyi. Lineage (NCBI taxonomy): Eukaryota > Metazoa > Mollusca > Bivalvia > Cardiida > Cardiidae > Fragum > Fragum whitleyi. The sequence goes on along the minus strand of OX411543.1, from coordinate 71,517,101 downwards.
AGGATTACCCATATAAGGTAAATATCAAAGATTTTAAAGAATTTTCTCATGCTCAACTGAGAATTTTGTCAATCTTGAAATTTGCATTAAAGCTTTCATATCTGTTTTTAGCTCCACTGGCCGAAGGCCAGCGAGCTATTGTCATGGCGGAGTGTCTGTTGTGCGTGCGTCCGTGCGTAAACTTTTTCTTTAAACATCTCCTCCCAAACCAATAAGCGGATTTTAACGAAAAATTGGTAGAAATGATCCTTGGGTGGTCCCGTTCTTAAATTGTTCAAAGAATTTTGATTTGCCCCCAAATATGGGCGTGGCAGGGTGTGGCATTTTTTCACTTCGAAATCTTTAAAAAACTTCTCCTCCCAAACCATTGGGCTGATTTCAATGAAACTTGGCATGGATGTTCCTTGGGTGACCCTTTACTTAAATTGTTCAAGAAATTTTGATTAGCCCATAAATATGGGCGTGGCAGGGCGGGGCTTATTTTGAGCCCGAAATCTTTGAATGACTTCAATGAAACTTTAACAGAATGTTCCTTGGGTGACCCTTTACTTAAATTGTTCAAGAAATTTTGATTGGTCCATAAATATGGGCTTGGCAGGGCGGGGCTATTTTGAGCCCGAAATCTTTGAATGACATCTCCTCCTGAACCACTGGGCCGATTTCAATGAAACTTTTACAGAATGTTCCTTGGGTGACCCTTTACTTAAATTGTTAAAGAAATTTTGATTGGATTAAAAATATGGGTGTGGCAGGGCAAGGCCTATTTTGAGTCGGAAATTTTCAAATGACATTCTCTCCTGAACCACTTGGCTGATTTCAATGAAATGTTCCTTGAGTGTTTCTTTTCAAAAATTATTTGCTAAATTTTGATAGGCCTATCAATTTGGGCGTGGCAGGGTGGGGCTTATATTGAGGCCAAAATCTTTGAACGATATCTCCTCCGGAACCCCTCAGCCAATTTCAATGAAACTTTACCAGAATGTTTCTTGGGTGACTATTTACTTAAATTGTTCAAGAAATTTTGTTTGGTCCATACATATGGGCATGTCAGGTGGGGCCTATTTTGAGCTCGAAATCTTTGAACAACATCTTCTGAACCTTATGTTTTAATAAGATTAGTCAAGGGTTGCAGGTTCATTGTGATTGAGTATTTTGGTGCAATATGGACCAGAACCATTTAACCATTACTAAATAGGTCTTAGGAGATTTTGGAGTGTTAATGTATTCATTTAAAGTAAGCTTTATTTAATGAAAGTCTAAAGATTTTAAAGCCAGTGGAGCGATACAGGCCCTTTTGGGCCTCTTGTTATACTATGAAAAATGTATAAACACAAAATTTTATATTAATAATCTGTTACAAATAACTACTTATTATGCCCATCTTTGAAGACGAGGGTTATATTGCTTTGGTTGGTCCATCTGTAGACCTTTGGTTGTCTGGAGCATATCTTAAAAAGTATGCAAGCTAGAATCATAAAACTTTAATCGCCAAAAATCTTTGAATGACATCTCCTCCTGAACCATTGGTCCAATTTCAATGCAACTTGGCCAGAATGTTCCTTGGCGAACCTCTTTTAAAGGTGTTCAAGAAATTTGGTTTGACCACAAATATATGGGCACGGCAGGGCAGAGCTTATTTTGAGCCCAAAATCTTTGAGGGACATCTCCTGAACCTTTAAGCCGATTTCAATGAAACTTTACCAGAATGTTCCTTGGGTGACCCTCTTCTACAGTTGTTCAAGAAATTTGGATTGACCCCCAAATATGGGCGTGGCTTATTTTGAGCCCAAAATCTTTGAATGACATCTCCTCATGAACCATTGGTCCTATTTCAACTCAACTTGGCCAGAGTGTTCCTCAGTGACCCTCTTTTATAGTTAGTCCCCTACCGGTGTTCACACCGGAGGGGACTATAGGTTTGCCCTCCGTCTGTCCGTCCGTCTGTCTGTCTGTCCGTCCGTCTGTCCGCTCAAATCTGGATCCCGCGATAACTTAATAACTAAGCAAGCGTTTTTGATGAAAGTTGGTATATGACTAGATGGCAATGTGTAGATTATGCACATCATTTTATTTTTGTTTTTCGACTTAAATTGAGGTTGCTATGGTTACAGAAATAGTGAAAATATGGCCAAAAATGGGATCCTGCGATAAGATAATAACTAAGCAAGCTAGTTTGATGAGACTTGGTATATGACTATATGGCAATGTGTAGATTATGCACATCAATTTATTTTTGTTTTTAGACTAAAATTGTTGTTGTTATGGTTACGGAAATAGTGAAAATATGGCAAAAAATATTGGATCCTGCGATAAGTTAATAAGTAAGCAAGCTAATTTGATGAGACTTGGTATATGACAAGATGGCAATGTGTAGATTATGCACATCATTTTATCTTTGTTCTTTGACAAAAAGTGTGGTTGCTATGGTAACGGAAATAGTGAAAATATGGCAAAAAATGGATCCTGCAATAACTTAATAACTAAGCAAGCTAACTTGATGAAACCTGTTTTAAAATGTAAAAAAAATTATAAGCCATGTTAGTCAGGGTGGTGATGCAGCAGTATTAATCACCTCCAGTGAAAGTTCTCATTTCTTACCAACAAGACTGAAGAAAAACATCTTGGATCAGACAAGGTAACTGTCATTGATACTATTTCTTGCATCTGTCTATTGCTTCCATGAATTGTATAGTGGGCACAGCAGAGACAACAACTCATGTAAGTCTTGTTTAACCCTTTAACAAGACCTGGTTTTGACGTCCCTGATAGAATTGGCGTGGGAAAACATTGAGACAAACAAAGCCGGTAGGGGACTTATGCCCATGTCCAACATGGCTCTTGTTGTTCAAGAAATTTGGATTGACCACCAAATATGGGCGTGACAGGGAAGAGCTTGTTTTGAGCCCAAAATCTTTGAAAGATATCTGAACCACTAAGCCAATTTCAATGAAAGTTTACCAGAATGTTCCTTGGATGACCCTCTTCTAAAGTTGTTCAAGAAATTTGGATTGACCTCCAAATATGAGTGTGGCAGGATGGGGCTTATTTTGAGCCCGAAATCTTTGAATTACATCTCCTAAAAGATTGATCCAATTTCAAGGAAACTTTACCAGAATGTTTTGTGGGTGAGTCTCTTTTTTAAAGTTGTTCAAGAAATTTGGATTGACCACCAAATAGAGACATGGCAGGGCAAGGCTTATTTTGGGCCTGAAACCTTTGAATAACATCTCCTCCTGAACTACTGGGCGGATTTCAATGAAACTTGACCAGAATGTTCATTGGGTGACCCTTTTTTTAAAAGTTGTTCAAGAAATTTGGATTGGCCACCAAATATTGGTGTGGCAGGGTTGGGCTTATTTTGGGCCTGAAACCTTTGAATAACATCTCCTCCTGAACTACTGGGCGGATTTCAATGAAACTTGACCAGAATGTTCCTTGACTGACCCTCTTCTAAAGTTGTTCAAGATATTTGGATTGGCCCCCCCAAATATGGGCGTGGCAGGGCGGGCTTATTTTGAGCCCTAAATCCTTGAACAACATCTCCTCCTGAATGATTGGTCCAATTTCAATGAAACTAAACAAGAATGTTCCTTGACCCACCCTCTTCTTAAGTTGTTCATGAAATTTTGATTGGCCCATAAGTATGGGCTTGGAAGGGCGAGGCTTATGTTGAGCCCGAAATCTCTGAATGACATCTCCTCCTGAACCATTGGGCCATTTCAATTAAACTTTACCAGAATGTTCCTTTGGTGACCCCTTTTAAAAAGTGTTCTTGAAATTTTGATTGGCCCCCAAATATGGGCATTGCAGGGCGAGGCTTATGTTGAGCCCGAAATCTTAGAATGACATCTCTTCCTGAAAAATTGGGCCAATTTCAATGAAAGCTTATCAGAATGTTCCTTGGGTGATCCTTTTGAAAAATTGTTTGCAAATTTTGATTGGCCCATAAATATGGGACATGCAGGGCTTATTTTGAGTTTCCTCAGTAATGAATGGGAGGGTATGGTCTATCATCAATTTAAGTTCTTGGAAAATAATCTCCTTTTCAACAATTAAGCAAATGTGAATGAAACTTTGCCAGAAAGTTACTTGGATGAGATCCACTGGATCACTAAAATTCCGGGGAATTCTGGTCCCCTTGTTTTAAAGTGATATCTTCATAGTTTTCTTCCATGCAATTTTACATATTAGTTATATGAGTTCACTTCGGATAGCTCAGTTTCAATTTGGAAAAAGTCAGAATTCCTTCCGAATGCTGGTGACTTTCATTATCTTCTATTTTCAATATCTCTCTATCAAACCTTGAGATATTTAAGCCAGTGGAGTAATACAGGCCCTCTTGGACCTCTTGTTTTGGTTATAGCCCTTTGTTGATTGACAAAGAATAGGCCATTGACCTGCTCGTATTTGGGCATCAATGTTTTACAAACATCTCTTGTTGATATTATGTTTGATGCTTTTACATTTGAGCCCGTGCGTGACATTTCCAACAATTTGAAATGTTTGTGACGTGTAAACGTTGAGAGGCCCAGACAGCCAAAAGCTGTAAATATAAAGTTACCCGATTGTCTTAAGATATTATAAGTCCTTATCTATCTACTAAGCGCATAGTGGAGACTCTGTTCAGACTGTGCGGATGCACAGGCTGGTCAGAGTCTTTGCTTTGCGCATAATTGAAATTGTTGGAAATGTCATGCACAGGCTCATTTATTTGAATTCTTAAATTTAGAGTTTTTAGTGGGATTGGCAGAAAGTGACTTAAATGAAATGCTGTGGTATTAATGGTGTGATAAATGCAAAAAAAACCCTTGGGTAGGTGCACAAGCCAACATGATATATTTGCAAAACTGTTGAAAGTGGAATAAGTCCATAAAACAAATATGAATAAAGTAACAAATAACAAATATGAAGTATAAGTGTGTGTAATTGTAGGATTTAGGTCCCTATTTGCTCTAGGCATATATGGTATGGATCATTAGAGAGAAAGAAGCAGAAACAAGTAAAATGCACCCCTAATAGGCCTATGTCTTCTTCAAATAGACCACTTTTGTTCTTTCTTTATCCCTAACAGCGCACTCATTCTTTTTGACTATTTGTCTCTCCCGCCAATGGGCTGATAATTGTAGACCATATGGGGTAGCAGCTGGAGGCTAGGAAAAGATGTAATGGAAGTACTGGTGTGAAAATTACCAAAATTCCATACTAAGGTGCTCAAACTCATGATATAACTGAAAGATTGCTGAAATTTGGGTAACTGGTTATCCATATTGTTTTCAGGGTGTATTGGACCTCCTGGCCAATAGATGTCTCGCGTCTGGAACCAATGCCTGGACAGATACAGACCACACCTGTTATACAATGACTAACGCTGGCAGTGAAGGATTTCTCAACCTGTTACCAATCTACATTGACCATATACTTTATCCAACATTAACTGTAAGCTGGTTTTCTACATTCACATTGTCATATTGAATTAGAAATTTTTATATTGGTATATTGTTGATCTTATATCATTTAAAGTGTACTTTTGGTTATAGTGTTATAATTATTGATAACTTAACACAGAGAGAGTCTTACAGGTGCACAATACCCATGGTACCAAAAGTTTGGGCTTAGCCATGTTGTTTCTTAGGAAATGCCAATTTCTCTAAAATTAAACATTGAATTTTGACTGTCTACACCCTTTAATTGAATTTGCCAGGTTTTTGTCCTGTTTAGAAAAAAGACATCATAAAAAAGCGACATGGATGTAAAAATCTGTCTTCTTCTGTAAAACAATTTTTTTCAGAGGGGGTTAAGACGGTCTAGAATCTTTATTTCTAAATGAAACCATATGTTGTGGGTACTCATTTGAATTGTCTTAGCCAGACAATTCAAATGAGTTCCAACAGCATAGGGTTTATGCAAAACTAATTTAAATATTTGAATCTTAAGTCCAAAATACCCCCGCTATCTGTAGCTGTGTAGTTTCAAAGTGCCATTAGTGTTGTGCTAGCCCCTCAAGGTAGAATAGTTGAATTAGCCTTTGTTGACTGACAGTGGAGCAGACTATGGAGCTGTGTTTGATGATAAATTAAGTTGTCCAAAATTTGAGGAATTAATGCAACATTATTGTAAGGATATATTAACTCCTACAAATGTGTGATACTAATTCTTTTAACCCTTGGGCAATTCTATCCATGGTTGTGAGCAGACTATAACCATTAAACTGTCGAACTTGAATTTTATTTCAAACAATTAACCCTTTGGGGGGGGGGAATTTTAACAAGACTTGTTAAAGTGTTTCACAGTATAAAGCAGGTAGTGTATCAGTGTTTATTCTAGGCAGGGGGATTGGGGACTGCCCCACTTTTTAGCTCCACTGGCTGAAGGCCAGCGAGCTATTGTCATGGCAGTGTGTCTGTCATGTGTGCGTGTGTCCGTGCGTCTGTGCGTAAACTTTTTCTTTAAACATCTTCTCCTCCAAAACCTATGGACGGATTTTGATGAAACTTGGTAGATATGTTCCTTGGGTGAACCTCTTCTAAAATTGTTAAAGAAATTTTGATTGACCCCCAAATATGGGCGTGGCAGGGCGTGGCATTTTTTCACTTTGAAATCTTTAAAAATCTTCTCCTCCTAAACCGTTGGACCAATTTCAATGAAACTTGGCATGGATGTTTCTTGGGGGACCCTTTACCTAAATTGTTCAAGAAATTTTGATTGACCCCCAAATATGGGCGTGGCAGGTTGGGGCTTATTTTGAGCCCAAAATCTTTGAATGACATCTCCTCCTGAACCACTGGGCGGATTTCAACCAAACTTTACCAAAATGTTCCTGGGGTGACCCTTTACCTAAATTGTTCAAGAAATTTTGATTGACCCCCAAATATGGGCATATCAGGGCGGGGCTTATTTTGAGCCCGAAATCTTTGAATGACATCTCCTCCTGAACCACTGGGCCGATTTCAACCAAACTTTACCAAAATGTTCCTGGGGTAACCTTTTTCAAAAATTGTTCCTGAAATTTTGATTGGCCCCTAAATATGGGCGTGTCAGGGCGGGGCTTATCTGAGCCCGAAATCTTTGAACGATATTTCCTCCTGAACCATTGGGCCGATTTCAATGAAACTTTACCAGAATGTTCCTTGAGAGACCCTTTCCCAAAGTTGCTCTCAAAATTTTGATTGGCCCATAAATATGGGTGTGGCAGGGTGGGGCTTATTTTGAGCCTGAATTCTTTGAAGGACATCTCCTGAATCAATGGGCTGATTTCAGTGAAATTTTACCAGAATGTTCCTTCTGTGACCCTTTTCAAAAATTGTATGCGAAATATTAATTTGCCCTTAAATATTGGCATGTCAGGGTGTGGCTTATTTTGAGCCCAAAATCTTTGAACTACATCTCCTGATGAAGGTTGGGCCAATTTCAATGAAACTTGAGAATTTTGGTGCAATGTGAGCCATACCAAGTTAATTAATATAAAATAGGTCTTAAAAGAGTTCAAAGTGTTGTTTTCATTCAAAGAAAGATTCATTTAATGCAAGTCTAATGATGTTAAAGCCAGTGGAGCGATACAGGCCCTCTTGGGCCTCTTGTTTTTCAAAGATCCCCCTTATTTTCTAGATTTGTGGGGGATTTTTTACTATGAACATACAGTATGGAATACCAGTTATTTGTCAATTGCTTCAATTTTGTGCTGAAATCCCCCACAGTTATGAAATCCTAGAATAAACACTGAGTGTATGCTAATATCAGTCTACAACTCTGTGCAGGCTGATCTTATGCTATACCTGGAGTATGGAATACAACTTTTCTCCACTTGTCCATGGACAAGTAAAAGTTGATTTCTTACCTATCCAGGATCAAAATGAACTTGCCTGAAAAAAACATGAATTGATATATATTGAGAAAATATATTTTTTTAATGAAGAAAATGCTGTTAGTGTTACTTATCATTTTCTTCATTAAATACAATGTCTTCCCTTTGATACAAACACTATGATGACTATTAGCCTAGATGTTTCTACTTCTGTTTCAAGTTTTGCTCTGTTAATTACTTGTCCATTGACAAGTGGCCTAGCAACATGTACTTGCCCACAAGTGTAAAAGCCAGTGTCGGACAAATCGGGCATAGGAATCCCACACCCTAGCTATACTGTCTGCCATAACCTTTTTTACAACAGAAATATGCTGCAAACAGCATTAGAAGCGGTACATAATTTTCAGATCATTACAAAGTCCAGTAATTCTTTCTCTACTCATTTGCCAAATTTCAAATCTTCAATCATTGGGTCACTGGTTTGATCCCAGCCTTTGTCTCATATCCTTTCGGAACATGTTTTTCACCTTTAGATGGGTAGATAGATATTACCTTAAGTAAGATATCAGCTAGAAGTAGGGAAAGGATTAAATGGTAGAATTACCTGTTGTGAAGCGTGTCAGATTATCATTCTAAAGGTCCCAGGTTCGATTCCTGGCAGCGGAACTCATTCTTTCTGACTAACCGTCTTCTTCAAATGGATTGATAATTTTAGATCTATTTGGAATAGCAGCTGAAGGCTAGGAAAGGATGAAATGGTAGTACTGGTGTGAGAAATACCAGGAATCCATTGTTAGTCTCTCTAGCTGCCAAAATATAACAGAAAGATAGTTGAAAGCGGCATAAAATTTCATTCAAACAAATGCTTGTATAAGTGGGAAAAATACCAGGAACTAATGTTAGGTGTTGTAGCCGCAACAACAATATAACCCAGCATAAAAAACATATTTAAACACACCTGTACCCATTCTGTGATAGGAAGCAGGATACATCACAGAGGTTCACCATATAAACGGTGATGGTGAAGATGCTGGGGTTGTGTATTGTGAGATGCAGGCTCGAGAAAATACTGGGGAGAGTAGAACCCACTTGGAAATGAATAGAGCCCTCTATCCAGGTCACTGCGGTTATAAATCAGAGACAGGGGGTATGATGAGGAATCTCCGTGAAAGCACTTCACACAAAAAGGTAATACTTGTATTATATGTTGAATAGTAGAATTGACAAGGTATAAATAGTTTACGAAAATTCTTATTCAGGTTAATTCTCCACACTCACAGCTTGTTCTAGCTTTATAAAGTAAGTTATTGACCCCTTGACAAAAATTCTGGGGGTCAAAAGTGGTTTTGTAAGGGTCAGAAAATGAGAAAAATTTGAGAACTTATCAGTCTTTAAAGTAAGCTTTATAACAGAAACAACATTAACAATAAAGTGTAGACATAATAATGTGGGGGATAATGTTTTTGCCATGTCCGTCTGTCCATCCGTCTGTCCGACATTCGTTTCCGCGCTATTTCTTGAAAACTATAGACCGGATTTCAATGAAACTTGGCACACAGCTTCACTACAATGAGGACATGCACATATCGTCGGGGTTACTTGGTTCGACGGACGAATTTAGAGTTACTGCCCCTGACTGTTTAAGCTATATACATACAGAGTGATATATGTTTCTGCGCTATTTCTTGAAAACTGTAGACCAGATTTCAATGAAACTTGGCACACAGATTCACTACAAAGAGAACATGCGCATATCGTGGGGGTTACCTGGTTCGATTGCCGAATTTAGAGTTACTGCCCCTGACTGTTTAAGCTATATACATACAGAGTGATATATGTTTCTGCGCTATTTCTTGAAAACTATAGACCGGATTTCAATGAAACTTGGCACACAGCTTCACTACAATGAGGACATGGGCATATCGTCAGGGTTACCTGGTTCGACAGTCGAATTTAGAGTTACTGCCCCTGACTGTTTAAGCCATATACATACATAGTGATATTCGTTTCTGCGCTATTTCTTGAAAACTGTAGACCGGATTTCAATGAAACTTGGCACACAGCTTCACTACAAAGAGGACATGGGCATATCGTCGGGGTTACTCGGTTCGACCGTCAAATTTAGAGTTACTGCCCCTGACTGTTTAAGCCATATACATACAGAGTGATATTCATTTCCGTGCTATTTCTTGAAAACTATAGGTTGATGTAGATAAAAGATAACCTGTACCTTAGTTTGATATTAACTCCATTGACAATGAAAATATATTCGGCGGGGGATATCAATTCAACGAATTTGCTTGTTTATGTTGTTTCATTTATATAGATCTTTTGTAATAGTACGAAGAAAACAATTGATCCTTATAATCTTTTATATTGAAAAGGTTGCACCACTAGAAATTTAGTGAGTCAAAATGATCCCATTTAGGAATTTTTTGATGGTCAAAATGGGAGTTTTGGGACTCAAAACCCTGAATTAAGTGTCAAACATGAGCCCTGACATTATTTTGATTCAATTTTGCTGTTGACAATCAAGGTAAATTATTGCAATTTTATGAAATGAGGGCGGTTCACATGCTTTAGTGTTATGTAGCCTTTGTTGAAATACATTGGTAATGACGAATCCATACCTAAGGTTCTTTGATTACCAGGAGTCTTTTATTTATTCTTTACTCAATTTATGTGAAGAGGCTGGAGGCATTTGCATTTCTTGAATAATTGATAGATGATTGATACCCCCTTCCCCCAATCCATGCTCTTAGGGGGGGGGGGATTAATGTTTTACAAACATATCTTGTTTTTTATAGGTGTGTTCATATCATCATGAATTCTACAGACCTGAGAACCTCTGTCTCATCATAACAGGCCAGATTAAAATAGATGATGTGTTCAAGGTTCTACAACCACTAGAAGATAAAATTATATCAAAGGTACAGTAAATCGTTTTATTAAGCAACCACTTAAGGGACTACCAAAAAGCGGTCGTTAAAGAGAATGGTTGTAAGTACAATTTTTGTTTTCAAATAAGAAGTATATTTTTGATTGAAAATGTTTGTTGTAGGGAAATTTCTCAATACTCAAGTCTCATTGAGACGATTTTAATGAGTTTTAACAACTTGTGATTCATTCACAATAACATTTAGATGAATTATATATACTTTTTAAGATATTTTGTTTTAAAGGCGTGGATTTTGAAAACGGTCCCTTATTCAAAATGGTCGCTTAAAAGACTTGGTTGCTTGAGCAAGGTTGACTGTCCTTACTATATTACAATATGATCAAAATTCAGACTGACAAAATTGAAAATTTTGTCAAAGGTATTTGCCTGATAATAAAACAACAAAAATTCAGACAGTCAAAATTGAAAATTTTATCAAAGGTATTCGTCTGTTTACTGGACGCCAAAAATTCAGACTGTCAAAATTGAAAATTATGTTAAAGGTATTCACCTGAATAAGAGACAACAAAAATTCAGACTGTTTATATGGAAAATTATGTCAAAGGAAATGTCTGATAACAAGATGACAAAAAGTCAGATCTGTCAAAATTGAGTCTCAGATGATTTTTAGCTCACCTGAGCACGAAGTGCTCATGTGAGCTATTGTGATCACCTTTCCTCCGGCGTCCGTCGGTTGTCGGTCGTCGTCCGTCGTCCGGCGTCCGTCAACAATTTCTTTAAACGACATCTCCTCCTAAACTACTAGGCCAATTAACACCAAATTTTACAGAAATGTTGCTTAGGTGGTCCCCTTCAAAAATAGCTAAAAGAATTGAAATCCATGAAAAACTCTGGTTGCTATGGCAACAAAAGGTGAAATTTTAAGAAAATCTTTAAAATTCTTCTTCTTCTCAACCAGTAGTCCTACAGACTTAAAACTTGGCATGGATGATCAGTTCATAGACCTGAATAAAAATAGCTAAAATCATATCTTTTGGGCCACCAGGTGCGGAGCATGACATTTTCAACAATTTCATTTGAGTGTAATGGACTGACATTTGGCCAGTCCTTCCAATATGTCACAAGTTTTGGCTTGAAGGCTGATGTTAGTATTCACAATTTGATGGCTCAGTGTAAAACAGTTGTAACTGCCTATAAACATATTATCTTATTTCCTCTGTAAGGCCAAGTTACCTACATTTACGCGTCCCTGGCAGTCAACTGTCCCTCCACTAGAAAAGTCAGTTGAGAAGATTGTGAAGTATGCTGCGGATGATGAGACACATGGCATTGTAAATGTGGCATGGCGAGGGCCACCAGCTAAGGTAAGAAGAAAAAGTTAAGGTTAAGCAAGAGTGAAATAAAATTTATCCTTTCTTGCAAAATCCACTTTTAATGGTATTTAAAAAATGAAAAAGGTAACGAGATTTCACTTACTATATCTTTCATCATAACATTCTATTGAATATAAACTTTACAATAAAGTAAAATTATAACATTGTCCTAATTTGAAAAGGTGGACATTAGCACTTCAAAGTACATTTAAAATCCTTTCCTCACTTAAAGAATAAATGCCAAATAGGATATATTAAACGGTGAGAAAAGGGAAATTGGTAGTTCTAAGATATTTAGTTTGTTTGTGATCATTATTTCATTATTCATATTAATCAATTGTTCAACTATTATTTGTATACTCATTACTGTATTTTTTTTCATAATTGAAAATGACCTCTCCCATATTTATTCGTACAGGTTCATTGGCATGGTCAATGTTGAAAGTCAAATATTTGCAGACTAAACAAACATTGACTTTTGATTCAAGACTTGATGCTTGTCAAACTCTGTAAAAATATATTTCTGTTATAGGACCAGTATACATTCAGCAGTGTCAACATGCTTCTAGACTATCTCACAGACTCAGCTATATCACCCTTACAGAGAGATTTTGTAGAAATTTCTGAACCATACTGTAGTAATGTAAGTTTTAAACTGTGGTCAATCCATACTTGTTCATTGATGGGTGTATTTAAAAAGCTTTTATGAAGTGGTTCTTTTTACATAATATTAATAGAAACCTTAACCCTTGTCATGATGAACCTGGAATATTCCTGCTTTGGCAGGAGGTATAGGCAAAAAGGTATAGACATTGAAATTCTCAATGAAACAAATGAATGTATTATCTGAAATTGAATACTGCCAAAGAATTTTTGGCAGTCAATTCTCCAACAATTCGACATCTGCTTGAATTGCAAATGTTTATTAGTCAAGACAGTTACTTGGTGTAAGTAGAGAATTGCCTAACTGTCTACACATACTTTAAGGCCTTATCTGTCTACAAATCGCATAGTAAATACTCTGGTCAGACTGTGTGGATGGACAGACTGGTCAGAGTCATTTCTTTGCTCACTTTTGAAATTGTTGGAAATGCCACACAAAGGCTCATTTAGTTTCTTATTTGGTAACAAGTTAGTTAGTCTTTTACTTCATTACTCACATATGATCCCATATCTGTCCATTGGTTTGTTTGTATTCCAGGTGGAAGGCAATATCATGGAAAATGCAGAATGTGGAATCTATTTTAAGTTTGACAATGTTATGACAGAGAAACTAGCAGAAATACATCCAAGGTAATATACACTGCTATACTTGAAGATAGTCAATTTGTATTGAATTTAGTTGCACATATGCCTTAAAGAGATATTGTAATATATTTCACCTATAACAACATTCATTTGAATGTCAACAAGAATATCGATTCTAAAGTGACCTTAACAACATCAATATCAATTCTAATGATAAATAATGTAATTTCAGTTGTGTCACCAAGATTCATGCATTCTGATTGACTGAAAAATATATTTTATTCCACAACAAATCAACAGTGCTAATATTTGGCATAAAGGATTTATCTCATAAATCTGTTTCCATGATGGTCCAGGTCATCTGACAAGTTCAATGAAACTTGAACTTTATTTAGATGTAAAATTTTAGTTTGGTACAAACTGAAAGAAGATATTAACAATTCCTCAAAGGTTATTTTGAAGCAATCATAAATGTTGTAGGGAAAAAAGACTTCAATCAGGGACTAAGCTAAGGGCGATTAAAGGGAAATTTTTGCATGAAAATCCCTCATGTCGCCCTTCTGTCGTAAAAAAGCGAAGTTCAAGTTGCCCTGTTTTTATGGGCGTGATTTATTATCGGATCTTGATTGCCCATCTATAAAACAGTAATTAGTCACACTCGAGGCTTATCTGGCCATCTGGTTATTATCAAGTCAAAGCAACTTTATCGATCTTTGAAGTAGGAATAAGACAGTCATTAAATGCACATCACAGTGTGCGCAGGTAAACCATTTCAATTTGGTTTGGATAAAAAATAGTCGATAGGGCTTTCATCTGGCATACAACAGATTTTAAATTTGAAAGGACTAGTTGTTGCAAAGAATCCAATAACAGAATTTACTTTTAGTTGACATGACGAAGTATTACACGCCATTAATGAGGGAGGTTTTGGATTTTGAATCATCCAAGAAAGAATAGGTTGGCGCCATTTTTAATACAGTTACAACTTTCAAGAAGAAATTATACGCGTAAATCACATGAATAGTTTTGTGGCATACCTTTTCTTTATTTTGATTTCTTCAAAATTGTTTTTTGACTGTAACAAACTTGATGGTTTGCAAGTTTAAACTGAAAATTAATTCCCCCTCAATGGACGAGTTTTACCCCAGTAAATGGCAGATTAAGCAGACATCCGATGCAAGACTGTGCCAAGGAAACTTAAGGCAATATTATTTTTGTAATATGATATTGATAACTGTCACAAAAAATGCCGAAAATCTAAATTTGGGGAATAATTCGAAATTACATAGGTCTCCTACAATCTTTTCTAGGAAAAAATATAGTGATTTATACTTTAAAAAAAACCTTATCTTAGTTAGGAAATTATATCATTCAGAGCCAAATAATCCTGTAAAATGAAGAAAATTATCCCATGCTTACAGTGTTCGACAGTTCAAACTCACACTACACCAATTTAAATACACAATCATGTATCTGGATTTGTGTACTACCTGCTACTTTGAAATAGCTTTGCCCTTTACTCATCACCACCCACAGAGACCCAACCATTATAAATCAATTATTTCAATCTGTTTTCTCATCCTAGTTCATTCTCATTGTAAAATCATCACACTGAAACTTTGAATAAAGAATGAAAAAGAAATTTGAAAAAAAAAGGTTCAGATGATAATGATACTACTACTGCATGGTGGTCTTTTTATCAGTTAAATGATTTTAAGATTTTTAATGTTGTCATTAATTGAGACGATAGAGAGTGTAAAAATTCTTACTTTTTATTTCCATTTTTAAATTTTATTCCATTATGAAAGTCTTCAAACATTTTACACAGTAAGCACAATTATAAGAATAGTTAATACACATAATCTACATCTATTGTTCTAAATGAATTGACTTTTACTGCAGTTAAGACTTGCTTCCGTAGTGTATCAATTCTCCCACTTCTCCCTTAATTCCCAAACTTCTCCCTAATTCTGCTGGAGGGAGAAGTCACTTCTCCCTAATTTTGGGAACTAGCTTAGTCCCTGTTCAATTGTTACAATCAATTTCTTTTTTATTCTCTAAACGACTGGGTTTTTCGTTGTACTTTCATTACGCCAAAATATGAGACTCATAAGGTTTGTGTTGTATCAGTTACTATTATTTTGTTTCATACAGGTTGGATGATGTTTTAAGAAAAATAGGAACAGGAGAGGAGAAAATTGATATGAAAAGAATGTACAACTTGATCCATAGAAAAGTGTTGGATGCACTGTCATCTGTAAGTGTAAATCTTACATAGGGCATAATAAAGGAGTGGTCATATAATACTAAACTTATCAAATTAAACAAGTTATTGTATGATATCCAAGTGATAAAGGAGACTCTGGCCAGTCAAATATAACTATCCCCTTGTTCCAGGAAGAGTTGATAACGTGGATCTGAAGAGGAGAAAATTGGTATAAAAATAATGTGCAACTTGACCCATAGAAAAGTTATGCACTGTCTTCTAAAAAGTGTAATTGTTCATAGTTATAAGATCTGTCATGATCTAAAGCTGATCTTAACCAAGTATAGAATAGAAATGTTATAAAGCAAGTGCTGGCGAGCTTAATA
This sequence comes from Fragum whitleyi, assembly GCA_948146395.1. Taxonomy (NCBI): domain Eukaryota; kingdom Metazoa; phylum Mollusca; class Bivalvia; order Cardiida; family Cardiidae; genus Fragum; species Fragum whitleyi. The sequence continues at coordinate 71,501,188 of OX411543.1, read as the reverse complement.
ATTTTTCTATTCTAGATGAGATTCAGATAAGCTTGTCTCAACCAAAATCAAGTGATAAGTTCTTGTTCTAACATAAACAACAGATTTGTATGTTAAACCTGATTTTGGAACACGCAGATGATAAAGATACAAAGATAACATGTGTTAGATGACAACATAATAATGTCATTTAAAATGTTATTTTGTACATGTGTAAGACAAGGATCTTGTGTATCTCTCATTGCTGTTTGTTATAGAAGACAAGGGGTGTTTCGTTGGAAAACAATGATTTTACTTAATTTTTCAGTATCTCTATTTACCATAAAATTGGGCAAAAGATTTATCCTCTGTTATACAGTCAACTCTTGTTTTAATGACTTACAATACAGCAATACTTACCCAGGGGTGTGAATTTTCCACCCTCGAGTTGTCCGACACTAGCTTTTCTACCTGTGGACATGTACATTTTTCTTGGCCATTTACACTTGGGCAAGTAAATGCCAGGGCAAAACTTTGGATGGCAACGAAAGAGATTGATAGATAAATTATCCAAATGTTTGTATCAAAGGTCTGGCATGGTCTATGAAGGTTTATAATGAAGAAAATGCTTGGTTGCAGCATTTTCTTCTGCAAGAAAACAACAACAACAACAACCTCTTCTTCAAATTTATCTATCAATCCATATTTCCATACACCTGTCTTATCTATATATATTTTTGGGGCACAGATTTGCTTAATACAGTTTAACTTGTCTGAACACAAATGTCTGTCTTGCATCATGCATCCAACATTTAGCATGTAGACATTTTAGAGTCCATTATTTGGCAAGGTCAAAACCAGATCATTTGGTCAAAGAACCTTTGCGTATTCTAACAAGCTTTGCTTGACAGGGGCCAATCCTTTTTACACTTCTGAAATTGGCCTGCTTTATTACATCAACTTGCATTCATAATCTTTTTAACAAACTAACTTGTCTTTTTCAGATGGAAGATAATCCCCACAATAAAATGGCAATGTATTTGATTGGAGACTTCCTGTTTGGTGACAATCAAGCTGATGTAGGTTCATTGTTTACATACATAATGTCCAGGCACAGGTGTCAAACACTGTTTGTCACAAACAGCCACCGCAATATAACTGAAAGATTGTTAAAAGCGGCATAAACTCCATTCAAACAAACAAACAAAGCTCTGTTATTGCTGCCAGTTATCAAGTGAAAGTCTTTTTGATAAGATAATGAGACAAAGTACAGTCAAATCTGTATTTAGAACTAATTGAAGAGACATTCAAACGGTGCTTACATATGACAGGTTCTTGCTAAAAACAAATCAGTTTCCATACCCATGATTTGGGACCTCAATTGGGATTTCTTAAATAGAGTTGGTCCAAAAAACTTGTTTGACATCAAACTTTTAATCAAAGGACATCAATTATCTACTTTCAAAATGAGGAATATTTCAATGGTTCAAAATGAAATGTTAATAGGCAGTTACAACTGTTTCATGCTGAGCCATCAGTTAGACAACTCACAACTTGTAATCTACTATTATCAACTTAATAATGACAAGTTACCAATAGTCTTTTATAAGTGTCTGTATTTTTGTGACAATATTTTTGCTCTTTATAAACCATAAACATTCAAATAATTGTTTTTAATTTCAGCTAGAGGTGCGGGTCCAAACAGAGAACTTGTACAACAAGATGAAATCTGAACCTGAGTCTTACTGGACAGGCCTCATACAGAAATACTTTGTGGATAAAAACTTTGTCTTGGTAATTTAAACTCCTTTGTGAAATGTCCAATAATTATACATGAGATGAAGTGCAGATTGTTTGCAACCTATAAAGTCATATATTCCTTTAACAGTGTTTATTCCTTGCTAAGAGAAGTCTATCAGAAGATATCAATAAAGCACACAATGCAGATTGTGGTCATACTGTATGGACACATGGGCTGATTATGGTCTTAACCAATAGGGAACCCCTTCTGTGGAATAGGTCACCTGGTGAAAAATAAGAGCCTACCTATGAAAGCACCTCATATCACACTTAAGTTTATATGACATCATAAACATTACTGAAAATGACATTACAAAATACAAAATTCGGCATATTATAATTTGAAAACAAAACATGGTCTTTCACTGCATTTTGTTTTCAAATTAAAACATGCCAAAAAGATCTCCACAGATGATCAGAAAGTATTAAAAGTTTTTTTTCAAGCATATTGGAGACCAAAGTATCACAAAATGCAGATTTTCCTATAAAATGACCAATGAACTACTACACTTACGTTTGAGGTACTTTCCAGTTTACGGGAAAGTCAAAGTGATGTTCGGAATGGGTCTTAACTTGACTTTTATTTAAAATTGATGAAAATGACATTCACAGGCTTAATTAGTATGCCAAAGTATTATGCCAAAATAATTCAAAAAAGGTTTTTAACAGACTCTCTTCATTTACAGTCCTGGGAGTTTACATCCCTGTCACTTTATACTTGAGGATACAGGATTAATTGCTTGTATCAAGAAATTTCTTAATTTTCCACAATATTTTCACAGATATTGGATGGTTTTATTTCAAATTGCACCCATTTTTAATTTGTCTTCAATCCTTTTTAATTGTAAACCAGTTAGCAATTTTGTTAATAGAAAAGGATTAAAATCATTTCACAGCTGGTAGAACAAAAAACATTCAAGTTGAAGAATAACTATACTATGAAGGCGGATAACTCTAGATGCATTTTGTGCAAATTATGCTCCTTTTTCAACCATCAAGCACTCAACAGCCTAGCATAGGCACCTTTAAGCCTAATAGCCTAGCATGGGCTAGCATGAAATAACTACTATATGCTACTAAAAGATTTGTTAAATGATATTGTGACAGATATTAGGTCAGCCTAGTACATCACTAAGGGAGGAGAATGCAGATGAAGAGACAGAGAGAGTAGAAAAACAACAGGAAGATCTAGGTAAAGATGGTCTACAGCTGAAGGCTGATGTACTGGATAAAGCTACAGAAGAAAATGAGGTATAACATTCTTCTGAGTATTTTTATACCCCCGCATGGAAAAGATGAGGGGCGTATTGTTTTACTGTTGTCCGTCTGTCTATCTGTTTGTCTGTCTGCTTCCTAAACATCAATTACTTCAAGGCTATTCAAGATGCAAAGCTCATATTTGGTATGATGATAGATCTTGATTATGCATCTACAGATACCAAAGTCAAGGTCATGTGACATGGTCAAGGTCACCTGTCAAGGTCAAAGTTTAAAAAAAAATTGCATTCATGTTTCACAAACACGGCTTGTTTTCTTAGAAATAAAACAAATGGGTAAAAAAGATTAGGGAAAAATATTGTAGCGAGACAGCCAACCGACGTAAAAGACATTATAGCAATACAGTCTTTCTAGCGAGGTTCTGAAAGACTAACTTCTCTGTTGAGTTGTCTGTGTCAGGATGTTCTAATTATAAAATGTTCGCAAACGTTTCAGAGTGTCAGGGTGCGGGTTTAAAAAACAAAAGCGGTGGACTCCAACGTAAAAAATAATCAAGAAAGGAGTGTGAAATACGACTGAGGCATGATTCAGATTAAACAATAATATAATTAGTCCCTTTACTTGAGACGTTAATCATTTTACATAATAAAACAGAAAAATAGTTCAATTTGACAATTTACAAACTTAACAAATACAGATGAATGGATCAATAATGAAAGTTAAATTTTAATACCTTCAATTCAAGCTAGCCAGTCAAGAATTCAGAGATCTGTTTTAGATAATGAAATTAGTTGAAAGCAGTTTTAAATACCTTTACAGGATCTTGCAGTAAGCTAAAATGTACTTTGAAGTCGCAAAGTTAAATCTCAATGACGGTTCTCGTTAAGTTTTACAACAGTGAAATTTCATGGTAAATAATGAAAATCAGCAATTTAAAATTATCAGAAAATTTCTCTGTATGTTTACAAAAACAAACTTCAGTGTTAAATCTTTCTAATTTTGCGTTAAACCAAAGAAAATCAAAGATAAAAATCTAACAAAAATGATGTAAAGTTCTTGTACCGAAAAAATTCAGAAATGGTGTCCCTGATGTCACGAAAAACCCTAGCTTTTATGGTTACGTCTCCCGAAGATGCTAGAATTCGTGCATGACGTCCCGAACTTGCGAGATTTGCTAGAAAAGCGTCTCCCGCATGCACAAAACGTTGTGAAAACTCACGATGAAAAATGACTGCATGCACAACATTGCTTGAAAACAAGGGTGGTTTGTTTCAACAACCAAATACTACTTTAAAATTATACAAAACAACAACAATCCCGAAGACAAATGAATAGTTTTTCGAGATATTACAGGTTCAAGGCAATTTTCCAAAGATTAAAAGGGAAAAGCGGGCTAATCTTGCTTCGCCATAAGCAATACAAATACAATCCAATAGATTACAGCTCTATACTGTCATGCGTCTAAAAATTGAACCGAAGTATCGCGAGAATTGAGGTAAATAATCTATCCAATACACATACATGTACCTTCTCTCTGCATACACGGCAGTCGGGTAAAGAAATAAACAAAGTTTATCACTCCACGAGTCTGTAGAGATGCAATAGGTTCTATATAAAAGACACAAGACGTAAGAAGATAAGGCCTGGGATAACCAGATCGTCATATCACCCCCTTTCGAGAGTGTTTAGTTCCATCAAACACTCCTAGAAACAAGTAATGAGAAAGTATCAGTATAACCCGTACATAACTCTCTAAATACAAATAATGAATGATGATAAAATTTTACGACACTTAACCACTTTTCATGATAAAGTCATCGAACCAACTTAAAGGTGAAATCTGTATGGAATACCTTAAAGTAGAATAGTGTTAATACTTTTGATAACCAGAAGTGTTCTCACCAATCTAATTTAACGCTTGATTAAACATTTGCTGTGTGTGATATAACTTATCTGATTCAAGAACATTTTTAAAATTCCATACTTGCAGAAAATTTAAAAACTTGCTATAAGAACTTTTACAATAACACATTTAATAATTTTCCAAAAGGTGCGTTGCCTTGCATTTAAACAAATTCCCTGAGATAAATTAAAGTGTGATATTGGATAAATCAATGTCCAGTGTTCATATGCACTGGCCATAAATGACTTTGCATATGGATACTGGGACTAGCAATGGCTAACCCTTGCGTCTAGCAGTATGAGCTGGGGTGACAACATTACAAAACCAAAAATATTAAAATATAGAAACTTAGAATAAAAATTGACTGTTCATGAATAGAATCAGCTGGACTCAAATAACCATTTTAATTTGTTAAATTTGGATATTGCAAGGAAAGTCGCATGTCAATGTTAGATTCCATGCATTACCCAAAAGAATAGCAGTCAAATTTTTATCTTCACATAATAAAGTACAATGAATGACATTTTAGAATAATCAATATGAATGGCCTTTACTAGTTGAAGACAATTCTTGATTTACAAATACTTAAAAGTTAATGAACACATAAAAGTGAGGTAGAATGGACCACACAAAAAAGATCATTGGAAAGATCTGCTTTTCATCTCTTTAAATATAATATTTAAAGGGATGAATAGAATATATCTCCAAATATAATAATGCTGCCAAAATATAACATTATGAGAAAAGAACAAATTGCTTGTTAAACTGTGGAACAAGAACCACTAAAAAAATTCTATTATGCATGAAACATTAAGATAAAAGAAAAAGATTTACATGATTAACGCTCTCTATACAAAACTAGTTCCCCTCTCTTTCACTCTTACATCCTTTCACACTGAAAAAAAAAATACATCCTCACTCTATGCTCACACCTTTCAAACCTATCTCTCCACAATTCAACTCACTTTCTCCTCTTCCTGTCATCGTGCCTGTCCTCATCTCTCTTGTCTTGTCTGTCTCGCTCATCTCTCCTGTCATCATGGGTAAGCTTGCAACTCTCCTCAGCCCTGGGTCTGTCGTTACGGCGGTCGTGGTCTCTCCTCCTATCCTCATGTTCGTCTGATCGTCAAGTTTCTATTCGCTGGGTTTCGGCATTCCTCGGTCTGTCCTCTCTGGCTGCAGCAAGCGCGCTGATGGACCTAGCCAGGTTGTTAAGCGCCTCAGTCTGCCTGGAAAGGGCATCGCGTACCTCCTCCATCAGTGTCTGGCTTGAAGTCATGGCCTCCGCAACCGCCTTCCTCATTTCAGCTCCTTCCTCTCGGATTGCTGCAGCAATGACTGCTGTTTTCACTGCTGTTTGTAGAGCATGAAGAGACAGGAGACACTGGTCTAGCCCCCTTTCGTGGTGCCTCCTGTGGTCTGGGCGTCTGTTGATGCTGTTCAGCCCGCTAGTCCTCAATCTCCCTGTCCAAGTATTTGTGGAAGAATGTTTTCGATCTGGCCCACCTGCATCTGGATCTTTCCCACCCACTCATTGACCGGAAGGGGTATAGGCCTGGTTGGAGTGCGGACGGCAGCAAAGGTATTTGGTACAGCCACGGTTGGTATGGACGGCGCAGCTGGAACACTATTCACCACAGACTGGCTATGGGAGCGGTTCGATCCACCAGAACGAACTGAGGCTGCATCATCAGTATGTAGGGCCAACCAGCGGTCCGGAAATGTGGCATCTACAGCGGCCTGGAGTGGGTCTGTCCTCAGTCGCATCACCTGCATCCAGTGTTGTCTGCTTTCCTCCTGACTGAGCACCCGGTAGTCAGCCTCTCAGATCACATGTAAATCTGCAGTTCTCACCAGGCAGGCTTCTGTGCCGAGCTGCAGGCTGTCTGCTGCCATAAGCCTGTGCTTCCTGTATTGGTGACATGCGCCATCAGGTCGGCCTCTTCCATACACCTGAACAAGCACAGGCTACAGTAGAAAGGCACCTCATCCAAGCTCAGGTGGACCTTCAGGATGTGGTCTTCTATTCTGTACTTCACATCAATTGTCTCCTTCCCCCTCTTCTTGTAGCACCTGGTACACTGGTAGGCTCTCCCCTTCCTCCTGGCTCTCTCTTCTACACTCACAAAGTTGGTTGCCATGTTGACTTTTCTACAACGATAAGTATTTGGCACTTTATAATTGCTGTCTGCTAGGCGCTTGCCCACATTTTACGTGCTGACCTTTAATTTTGCGAACAACCTTTTTATGCCCCCGTATCGAGAGATCGGGGGCATATTGTTTTACTCGTGTCTGTCTGTCTGTCCGTCTGTCCATCCATCTGTCTGTCCGTCCGTCCGAAAACTTAACCCGAAAACTTAACCTTTGCCTTATCGAGAGATCGCTGTTACGGGGGCATTTGTGTTTCATTTCCATTAGGCACTTGCATTTTCGACCTGCACGGTAAGCTCTCATTCTTAAATGAAAACCAGTATTCATTTGACTCTATCATACAGACAGTCTGCAATTACTTTATAATATGAACCTGACCTTTGCTTTGCACTCTTATTGCTTTACCCTTTTCTTGTATGCTTGTACATCCGATCTTACTTTGGAGGCAGATCTCTCCTCATCAAATGCACCTACCCATATAACCTTCTTAATTACCACCCCCTTTTACCTCCCAGGTCACCATGGTAACTGGTTATCTGGTCACTGAATTGAGTCTTCAGTTCTCACAAGTACCTGGCTGGCTAATGGCACAGCAGCAATTCCTTGGAATAGTCAGCTCACCTGCCCAAGTGTCCCACTCGTCACCTCTCCTTTGACCCCCTTGGTCACCATGGTAACTTACCTTGACACTTGCAGAATGACTGCACTATTCTTCTCCTAGCTGCCAAACCCAACCATTCTCTCTGCCAACGGGTATCGGAATCTGAAACTCTTACCTCATACCGGTATACTAAGCATGGTTTAGTCAGTTCGTCTCATCAATTTTCAATCACAGGCTCTATTTCTTCATTACCCCTACAATTTCACAGTATGAAAAGAAAACATCAAAAATCATATACATGTAGTTTCACGGTGTAACAACAATATAAGCTGAATCGTATAACTGTATTCTGTCTTAGCTGCACAGGGTCTGGAAAGGGATTCAATGCTCTCACTTTGCTTGCCACAGAGTTGGTGTTGTTGACCAAAGAGGCTGCCATCTGCAATGGGTTTGTCTCTTTAAAACTGTCTGTTGGTTCTACGATAAACTCCTTCGTTCCAACCTCTTCATCTCCTTCCCATCTCTCAACGAAAACATCTACAAGGGCCTCACTTTGCGGTGGGATAGTCAAGTCCCTGGCTACTATAACTTGGCGGTTTTTGTCATTCATGCTGGTCCCAATGCATGGTATTTCATGTTCTCGTAGCTTGATGACACCTTTGGTCATCATGATGTCCGCTGGGCCTGCAGGGTCGTTCAAGTAAGACATCCATACCTAGGAGACAGTCGTCTTCAATTTCCACCACTACCATTTCCTTGTTTGTGCTAACTGGTCCTAGTGTTATGTTGAAGCTTCCACGTCCAATCTCTTTAATAGGTGCACCGTCTGTGCTGACAAGGTTACTGGACAGAGTTACAGTTGGTCTGCATTGTCGGTTCAACATTTCATACACTCTAAGATATAACAGATTTTGTAGCTCCAGTGTCGGTAGAGAATAGTATAGGTCTATCTTCTATAGATTGTTACGTGCCAATGTTACAAGAACAAAGAAGCCAGCAACAAACTTTACAATTAACAATATTTATTGACAATAATTACAGAATTATTGACAATATGAAACTAATACAAAAACAAATTACAATACCTTGAATGTTTAATCCTAGAGTTTTAAATTTTAGATCCAATTTAATTAAGTTCCTGGTCCACAAATAATAAGTCCAATAATATCCAAATTCAAAATTAAACACGCTTTTAAACACACTTTTAAGATAACGAGAAATCCCCTTTTAGTTTAACACAGTGCTACCAAATGAAACCATTAGTCTAAATCAAGTGAACCAAGATTGCTGTAGGAACCCCTTTATATAATACTATAGAACAATCTGGAATAGCATAGAACATAAGAATACTCTAGAGTCTGAATCACTTTCCAGAAGTCCTTTCTAGAAAGATCTACAATATTCTACATACATTTACCTAACAGAATCAAGAGATAAGAAAATTCTCAGTCTAAAAATAGACATGGTAAATACCATTAGGTTTATTTATAGTTTATATATAACACTTTCCCCCTTGAAAGAAAAAAGAAAGGTTTATGAAATAAATCTTTCTTTTTGCATTATCATTAGCATATACAATGATTCGTTGAAACATTTCAGCACATCTAGCATGAAAATACAAACAATTTTCATCAAAAGAATTGAAAAAGAGTTATATATGCAAACATACATACATATATACAAAAGATATAGTGAAATGTAACTGTTAAATTCAATGTTTTATTAAAGATAAGACAATTCAAAATTTTAGACTCTTGACAGAGCATCTGGTATAATGTTGTCTTTTCCTTTAATGTGTCTTACATCAAGATCAAATTCTTGAAGTGACAAACTCCACCTCAATAATATTTGGTTCTTACTCTTAAGTTTGTGAAGAAAACTTAAGGGATTGTGGTCACTGAATACAACTATAGGAGAAGTTGCAGATGTTAAATAAACTTCAAAATGTTGGATTGCCAAAATCAGAGCAAGACATTCTTTTTCAATGGTGGAGTAGTTTTTCTGATGTTTGTTTAACTTTTTAGAAAAATAACAAACTGGATGATCAATACCGTCATCGTCTTCTTGCAAAAGAACAGCACCAATACACACATCACTTGCATCAACAGCTAATTTGAAACATTTGTCAAAATCAGGTGCTAAAAGAACTGGTGTGCTCTTTAGTATGGCTTTCAAGCAATCAAAGGCAACATGACAGTTATCATTCCATTTGAACTTAATGTCTTTCTTTAATAAGTTTGTTAAAGGTTCAGCTATTATAGAAAAATTCTTACAAAACTTTGTATAGTAGCCAGCCATACCAAGAAATCGCATCAGTTGCTTTCTAGTAGCAGGCACAGGAAACTCAGAGATAGCATTGACCTTAGATTCTAAAGGTTTAACTTGACCCTGTCCCACAAGATGTCCTAAGAAAGTAACAGTAGCATGACAAAATTCTGTTTTTCCAAGATTAACAGTCAATTTTGCATCACTGAGACGGTCGAAGAATTGTTTGATTCTTTGAAGGTGGTCACTCCATGTATCTGTATAGATGATGACATCATCAATGTATGCGTCACAGCCATCTAAGCCAGCTATAACCATTTTTACAAGCCGCTGAAACGTGGCAGGAGAATTTTTCATCTCAAATGGCATAACTTTGTACTGGTACAGACCAGTTGGAGTAGCAAATGCTGATACTTCTTTAGCCCTATCAGTGAGCGGAACTTGCCAGAATCCTTTGAGAAGGTCAAATTTGGTGACATATTTAGAATTACCGACTTTGTTGATACAGTCATCAATTCTTGGTATTGGAAAAGAGTCAGTTTTTGTCACTGAGTTCACTTTTCGATAGTCAGTACACATTCTATATGTTCCATTTGGCTTTGGAACTAATATACATGGTGAACTGTAATTACTTTGGCTGGGTTCAATAAAATCATTCTCCAATAAGTAATTCACTTTATCTTGAAGGGCTTTTTGTTTCATTGGATTCATTCTATAAGGATGTTGTTTTATTGGTTGAGAATCTTCCACAATGACATCATGATATATTTTATTAGTTCTTGTTGGGATGTCAGGAAACAAATGTTCATATTCATTAATCAACTGTTTCAGCTCTTCTCGTTGAGATGGCTCCAAATGTGAAAGTTTGTCGTCAAGATTCTTTAGTATTTCAGAGTTCTCAAGTTTAGGTGGACCAGGAACAGATTTTTCACTAAAGTCTAAATTAACTTCTGATTCAATCACATTTGATTCCTGTGGGACAGTGTTTACAACTGTAACCGGTTTTGAAATAGAGCTATCTCTGTCAAAATACTTTTTTAACATATTTACATGACACATTTGTTTATTTTTACGCCTTCCAGGAGTATTGATAATATAATTCAAATCACTTGTTTTCTTATCAATAGTATACGGGCCATAATATCTTGCCTGTAAGGGCCGGCCAGGTATTGGCAAAAGAGCAAGGACTTTATCACCTGGTTCGAATTTCCTATCAACACTATGCTTGTCATATCTTGCCTTCATTTTGCTCTGTGATGATTTAAGATTTGACCTAGCAACCTCACATGCCCTAGACAGTTTATTTCTGAAGTCAGAAACATACTGTAACAAGTTCAAGGGTGTTTCATCATCAGCAAGAAATTTCTCTTTTAAGAGTGTTAATGGCCCACGAACAGAATGACCAAAAACTAACTCAAAGGGGCTAAAGCCAAGAGATTCTTGAACAGATTCTCTGACCGCAAATAATAGCAAATGAATACCTTCATCCCAATTTTTCTCAGTATCGAAACAATATGACCTTATCATATTCTTTAGGGTCTGATGAAATCTTTCTAAAGCACCTTGACTTTCAGGGTGATAAGCAGATGACCGATATTGCTTGATACCTAATTCATGCATAACCTGTTGGAATATGCCTGACATGAAGTTTGATCCTTGATCAGACTGAACTGATTTTGGAAGGCCAACAAAAGTAAAGAACTTGACAAGAGCCTTAATGATTGACTTTGCCTTAATGTTTCTTAAAGGAATTGCTTCTGGGAAGCGAGTAGAAGCACACATAATTGTCAACAAATATTCAGAACCTGACTTAGTTTTTGGTAAAGGACCAACGCAGTCTATTATTATTTGACTGAAAGGTTCATCAAAAGCTGGAATGGGTTGTAACCTTGCTTTTGGAATAACTTGGTTAGGTTTCCCTACCATTTGACAAGTGTGGCAACTTTTACAATATTTGGAAACGTCCGGTTTAAGTCCAGGCCAAAAGAAATGAGTCATAATCTTGTGATAAGTCTTGTTTACACCTAAATGACCAGACATTGGACTTTCATGGGCTATACTAAGTATTTCATGGCGATATGACTTTGGAACAACAATTTGGTGATGAACAGCCCAATCATCATCAGCTGAGACATCAAATGGTCGCCATTTTCTCATCAGAATACCATTCTTTTTATAGTAACAAACAGGATTCTGAGACATTTCTTTTTCGGGTAATGCCCTTTCAATTAACTTTGAAATCTCAGGATCATTTTGCTGTTCCTGGATTAACTGTGACTTTGAATGCATTTCATGACCTTGGTCATTTGACCTTGGAGATGACTGTCAAAGTTTTGAAGAGTCTGTCTGAGTATCAGGCAGACTAAGATTAAAAGACTTTTTAATCTCGTCGTTGAAATATTGACCAACAAAAGTATCCGTTAAGTCAATATCATTTGAAATATTCAAGGACTTTTAGCCATACCCCGTGTTACTGCACATGATGGGTACAAATCAGGTATTTCCTGCAAAATAGGATCATCTCTTTGACCTATATTAGGTGTGTCAGTTACAAGAGGATTAACAACAACCTTATCTCCAGCTAAGTCATTGCCTAGCAATAAATGTACACCTTTAAATGGTAAAGAATGTTTAACACCAACAACCACAGAACCAGTAACCAAATCTGAGGACAAATTAACTTTATAAAGAGGAACATTGATAACACCACACTCTACACCCTGAATAAGGACACTAGTACCAGATGAAGTCTTCTCAGAAAAAGGCAGAACATCTGCTAAAATAAGAGATTGAGAAGCTCCTGTGTCTCTTAAAATTTTAATAGGGGTAGGTGGGCACATATCACCTGAAAGTGATACAAAACCATCTAATATGAACGGTTCAAAAATCTCCATACAGGAATCAGAATTTGGTTCTGCCTTAACAATTGAATTTAACTCAAAAGAAGGCTGTGATTTAGGCTGAAGGCTGGTGAGCCCTGTAGGTTTGGCTGCACTCAGTTCCTTCTTCCTTTTTAATCTAAAACATTCCGAAATAAGGTGACCTGGTTTTTTACAAAATGTACGATGTACTCGAGATAAGGGGTTTTGAACATTGGTTTCACCAGTAGACTTTGGTTTAGGTGAATTTGATTGACTAGACATGCTAGATGAATCACCAGACATAGATTTCTTTTGGGGATGTGAGGAAGCAGGTTTTGCTTTATTAACGAAAGAATTTTTGTGTGTAAGGTAGTAATCATCAGCTAAGCGAGCTGCTTCATGTATAGTTTCAACATTTTTTTCATCTAAATGTGACTTAATGTCAGATTGAATGCAATTTTTAAATTGTTCAATTAATATAAGTTGTCTAAGATTATCATAATTTTGGTCTATTTTCTTAGAATAGCACCACCTGTCAAATAATTTTTCTTCGTTTCTTGCAAATTCAACGTGAGTCTGGCCAGATTCTTTTCTACAACTTCTAAATTGTTGTCTGTATGCTTCTGGAACCAGCTCATAACCCTTGAGAATGAGTTCTTTTACAGTTTCATAATCATTACTTTGTTCTGTTCTAAGTTGTGAATAAATATTGCGAGCTTTTCCTACTAAGACACTTTGGAGAAGTAAGGTCCATTGCTCCTTTGGCCATTTCAATTTATTTGCAACTTTTTCAAAATGTTCGAAATATGTATCAACTTCATTTTCTTGAAATTGAGGAACAAGCCTAAAATGTTTTGTTACATCAAAATGGTCATTATACATATATCTGGGCTGATTTGCTCTTTCTTGAATTTCTAATTCTTTAAATCGTAATTGAAATTCTCGTTCTTTTTCTCGCTCTCTCTCTGCTCTCTCTTCTTCTCGTTCTTTCTTCTCTTTCTCGCTCTTCCTTTTCTCTTTGAAATTGCCTTTCTCTTTCTTTTTCTTCAATTTCTCTTTGTGCTCTTTCTCTTTCAATTTCTTCCTTTTCCCTTTGAAATTGCCTTTCTCTTTCCTTCTCTTCAATTTCTAATTGTTTTTTCCTGTAATTTTCTCTCTTCTCTCTCTCTTTCCATTTCCAATTCCTTCTCCCTTTGTTGAAGTTTCAACAGTTCAAGCTCTCTTGAGCTTGAAACTGATGGAACATCAACAATGAGAGACAGAGCCTTTTCATCAAAAATGTCCTCATCAACAAAATATTGAACCAAAATATTCTTAATTTCATGCTTTCGCAATGAGGACTTGACTTCTTTTAATTCATAATGCGTGGCAAGATTGAGCAAATCAGGCTTTTTACCCAAATTCAATAACTCAACGGAAGGTTCATGCGTAAATTTTTCTAAGTCAAAAGACATTGAAGCTTGTTGCTGTATTCAAATAAGAATGTAAGATTTCGATAAATAATAGTGAAAGTGCACTCTAGATTTATCAAAATTGAAATATGAAATTAATTTCTTGAATAATTTTGAACAGCAGATTTAAATAAAGAATTTGTTTGATTTGTTTTGTTTTGTTTGTTTGTTTGTCTGATGTTCGTATCTCGAGATGAGCCCCCAATATGTTACGTGCCAATGTAACAAGAACAAAGAAGCCAGCAACAAACTTTACAATTAACAATATTTATTGACAATAATTACAGAATTATTGACAATATGAAACTAATACAAAAACAAATTACAATACCTTGAATGTTTAATCCTAGAGTTTTAAATTTTAGATCCAATTTAATTAAGTTCCTGGTCCACAAATAATAAGTCCAATAATATCCAAATTCAAAATTAAACATGCTTTTAAACACACTTTTAAGATAACGAGAAATCCCCTTTTAGTTTAACAGAGTGCTACCAAAGGAAACCATTAGTCTAAATCAAGTGAACCAAGAATGCTGTAGGAACCCCTTTATATAATACTATAGAACAATCTGGAATAGCATAGAACATAAGAATACTCTAGAGTCTGAATCACTTTCCAGAAGTCCTTTCTAGAAAGATCTACAATATTCTACATACATTTACCTAACAGAATCAAGAGATAGGAAAATTCCCAGTCTAAAAATAGACATGGTAAATACCATTAGGTTTATTTATAGTTTATATATAACAAGATCCTTTAACGTATAAGCTGTTACTACCTGGCTTCCTTCTTCTTAATACTTCAGGTCTTGTTTGTAGTTTACTTTGGTCTTGAATGTTGATGTGGGCCTCCCCTTGACCTCCAGGATCGGCCCCTAGTAGTTTAAATGATTCTTTTTTCTGTGTTCGGGATTCTCCTTTTGACCTTGGCACTTTGACCAGTCACTTAAATCTGTGTCTTTCTTGAACGGACAGTCTCTTATAAAATGTCCCTTTTGGTTGCATGCGTAGCATGTCATTTCTGCTCTTCCCTGTTTTTGTGACTCTTTTTGATTGACTATCTTGTCTAATTTTGCCAGCACCTCAAGCATGATTGACTGTAGGCTCCCATCTTCACGATGCTCCGGCTTTGACTTCATCCATGAACTGTCGTTTGTACATGTGCAGTCTGATTATAGCCTATAGTACCTGCCTTATCATAATTATTGAAAAAAAAAACTTGACATAGACAGGTTGAAATGTCAAAGAAAAAAAAAATAAAATAATAAATTAGAATGGCAATTTGTCTGACAAATCTAGCAGGATAAGGGTCAAGACACTTACATCAGATTTTATATTTATATATATCAGGAGTGTGGGAATACACATTTTCTTCAATTAACCCCATACAAGTAAATGATGATGTCTGCAAAAAGAGGGAATGGATAAATTTTCAGAAAACACTGTTTTTAAATCAGAAAATGCTGGGTTCCAGCAATTTCTTCATTCAAAACAGTGTTTTCTAACCTTTGCCACAAACATTAGACCAATTAATCTCTTTGATCAATTTAGTAGAATTCCCAGGTTTGCCCTAGTATTTACTTGTTAACGGACAAGTGACCTTGAAAAATGTACTTGTCCGCAAATAGAAAAGCCCATGTCGGTCAAGTCGGGCATGGGCAGTCCACTCCTCTATATATATCATATTCCTATATCTAATAACAGGTTGTATCTGTTCACAGAAACCTCCACCTGCTTCTGTCCTTACCAGTGTAGATGTACCTGATGTTGCCTCTATCAACTTCCATCCCATAGTTCCCAGCTGTAACAGAGGAAGTACCCAGAGTTCAGCAGAAAACAAGAATCCAACATTCCCATTGGATGAAATTCCATTCAGATTTCAGTTAGATGACACACATACTAATTTTGTACAGGTGATATATCTTTGATATTGCATATCCGAGGGCGTAGCTACCATTACACACAGTAAGCAAGTGCGTAAGAGAAATGAATCCTACTATGAAAAATTTTGTTGACAAATGATCGGAACATCGAAACTACAGCTTATTTAAGCTGTAGTTAAGATGTTTTGATTATTCACTAACACTAAAATCATAGAAAAGGGGAGCGGACAGAGGGCATTCATCTTTTGTCACAGTCCACATGTTGCCTTTATCCTATATATTCTATGTTGATCACCTTCTGAGTGTGTATAAATTTCAAAGTCCTAGTTACACCTATGTTATCAATGGCTTGGCACAAAACAGTTGTAACTGCCTATAAACATATAGGTAGTTACAACTGTTTTGCGATGAGCCATCAGTATGAAAGAAGATCTGTTGTAAAAATATAGTATCCATCTTGTGCTGTTAACAGCTTATTTCTGGTTCAAACAAATATTTGGCAGACAGTCTAGACAAAGGTCTGTCCGCAAAAATATGGAGCCTCGCCTTGATATTCACTATCTGCTACTTAAACTTCAGCCAGACTTATAGAAATGTCCAAAATATGGTATTTGTTTGAAATAAAATTTAGATTCAGCTTGATAAGGGTCAATCAAAGGGATGAATGCACTCTTAGCACAGATTTCTGTTAAATTTTTTTTTATTGAACATGGAATTTGAAATGATTTTAGAATTTAAAAGTCTCAAAATTGGGTATTTTCTGATTAATGAGTGTCAAAACTTGGGTCTAAGAATCAATCACAGGCTCTATTCATTTATTTTCTATGTACAGTTGAACGTTCTGTTGGATTCCTCCTGTGTTCCTCAACAAATGAAATATTACCTCCCTTTATTCTGTGAAGTAATTTTTGAAAGTGCAATCAGCAGGAATGGAGGTTAGTAACTGTCTTCAATGCTTTTTGGGACATTTGAATAATTATTGCATATAAGTTATGTTTTTGAGTTGTTTTGCCAAAAGTAAATGGCAAAACCCGAGCATTAACGGAAGAAACATGGATCAATAAGTAAACTCTCGTGCTGTGAATGCCTGGCATTCTTCACTTAGATATCCTCAGTCTGGGCCTATGCACTTTATCTGTTTCTTTGTTTAACATTTATATAGAGCATAAATAAAGACGTTGATCCTATTCCCGCATTTAATTTTGTGACGTCATAAATTTACCAAGCAATGTCAGTATAAACAAAAGTGTCAATGCAATGCATAACACATTTTTCTGGCACAAAAGTTGGTTTAGAGCTAGTTTTAAAGTGTTACTATGCATTATTTTGCAACCTCTGTTTGAATAAATACTATTGTCTTTTTTTATGCTATAATAGCTTCAATTCACATTTTTTCGATAGTAAAGATTTGCAGAGACCCTCAAAACCATTTTTCGGGTCTCTGCAAATGTGAACTACCTCAAAAACGTGAATTTATCCTATACAAATTGTAGATTATCACTTGGCCAAAAACATCTATTACATTCTATTTGTTTTTATCTAAGAGGAGACTATTAATAAACTATTGATATCATGACATTTTTAGTATTCAAATGCAAAATGATGTCCTTCAAAATATTTGTCCCTTAATTGTTCACATTTTTGTCTCATTTTTAGCATCACTGTTTTCGACGAAAAACCAAAGGTGCTGCTAAAGCCTTGGGGTCATTGTCATTGTTGTCACTGTGTTGTTTTATGACATCTCTGGTTCTACTAAAAACATTCATTTGAAACTGTAGTTGCATTTTGTTTACTTAGATTTTTATCCACCATCCAGCACTCAACAGCAGAGCCTAAGCACGGAAGGGGGTGCTCTAATTGCAATTAAAAAATAGAATAATTATTTGATTCTCCTGTTCGACGGATAAAGCTTTTGTTGCGAAAACGACAAAAGCTATAATTTCACATGCAGCGAAACAACTCGTGAAAATGAGGCTTTTAATCTTAACTAAATGATAGATAATTCAATCTTACCATAGGTATAGATAACAGGGGGTAAAGCCAGTACTAAATCTTTATTAGTCCCCCACCGGTTACCGGTTTTGGGACTATAGGTTTGCTCGATTCTGTCTGTCCGTCCTTCCGTCTGTCTGTCCGTCCCTCCGTCCATCCGTCCGTCTGTCCATCACACTTTTGTCCGGGCTACATCTTCTAAACCATATGTGCTAGCAACTTCAAACTTGGTAGACTTATAGATCTCATTGAGGAAAAGCGTCATGTTCAAGAACCGTTACTCTGCCACGCCTACTTTTTGAGTTATTGCTCTTTGTTGTTTTTACCCTTAAATTCTTGTCCGGAACATATCTCCTAAACTATGTGTGCTAGCAACTTCAAACTTTGTACACTTATAGATCTCATTGAGGAGAAGTGTCATGTTCAAGATTCATAACTCTGCCACAACCACTTTTTGAGTTATTGCCCTTTGTTGTTTTTAGCCTTACATTCTTGTCCGGATCATATCTCCTAAACTACAAGTGCTAGCAACTTCAAACTTTGTACACTTATAGATCTTATTGAAGACAAGTGTCATGTTCAAGAACTGTTATTCTGCCACGCCCACTTTTTGAGTTATTGCTCTCTGTTGTTTTTACCCTTACATTTTTGTCCGGAACATATCTCCTAAACCATAACTGCTAGCAACCTCACACTTTGTACACTTATAGATCTTATCGAGGACAAGTGTCATGTTCAAGAACTATCACTCTGCTATGTCCACTTTTTGAGTTATTGCCCTTTATTGTTTCTATCCTTACATTTTTGTCCCATACTTATCTCCTAAAGCATAAGCCCTAGCAACTTCAAACTTTGTACACTGGTAGATGTCATTGAGAAGAAGTGTTATGCACAAGAACTGTTACTCTGCCACATCCACTTTCTCAGTTATTGTCCGTTGTTGTTTTTTATCCTGACATTTTTGTCCGGACCATATCTCCTGAAACCATCAGTGCTAGCAACTTCAAACTTGGTACACTTATAGATCTCTTTGAGGACAAGTGGCATGTACAAGAATCATTCTTCTCCGCCCACTTTTGGAGTTTTTGCCATTGGTTGTTTTTACTCTTATATTTTTGTTTGGGACATTTTGTTCAAAACTTAATGTGCTAGCAACTTCAAATTTTTTATACAGTTATAGATCTAGTAAGTAGGAGATATATTATAAGAAAGGATTTTTTGTTATCCGGTGGGGGACTCCTGTATTGCATCGCAATACGACATGCACTTGTTTCTCAATGAAACCCTATGTTGTTGGTACTCATATGAATTGTCTTGAAAAGAAGATTCCAATGAGTGCCGACAACATAGGATTTTTGTCAATATTGTTGAAAAAATACATTCTTACCATGAAAAAATTATCCTTTTTATAAATTTCTTCAGAAAACAGTTTTTTTGTATCTCATATTCTTTTGTGTTCTATCTGTCCTGTGTGTTTTTCCTAAAAACTTGAGCAAATTGAATTAAACAAATTATTATACCTCCCACCTTTGAAGTAGAGGGGGGTATATTGGTTTCACCATGTCTGTCTGTCTGTCCATCCGTCTGTCTGTCTGTCCATCCGTCCGTAGACCTTTTTGTTTCCGGACTCTAACTTAAGAACCAAGTGACCTACAGTCATGAAACTTTATACAATTGTTGCTTATGACCAAAGGAAGTGCCCTTTTGTTTTTGGGTCACATAGGTCAAAGGTCAAGGTCACAGTCAGCCTTTATTCAATTTTTGTTTCCGGACTCTAACTAGAGAACTAGGTGACTTACAATCATGAAACTTTGTACAAATGTTGCTTATGACCCAAGGAAGTGCCCTATTGTTTTTGGGTTATATAGGTCAAGGTCACAGTTAGCCTTTGTTCAATTTTCATTTTATGCAAATGCTGCATATGACCTCAATATTTGTTACAAACACGTCCTGCACTAATAGCTTTTGCATTCTGACAAAGTGCTTGTGGGGGGTATAAGTCTGCTCTGCGACAGTTCTAGTTTCTAGTTAATCCAACAATACAATGATTATATTTTTGATGATGAAAGATCTCCTCAATACACCTACACATAGGACATGCTGAATAAAAATTTTCTTTGGGTCAATGAAAATAATTAGAAAACCTCGGTTAACACTGTTTCAGTTCATTACTTCTGAAATGTTGCGGAACTATTACAGGTCCACTACCCTTACCAAATTTTACTATCCATACATCTTATTTTACTTCATCACAAAGTACAAATTATTTTGCTTACTGATATTTCTTATCTCTCTACCATTACAGTTGTGATTCCCCATGAAGAAGTAATCTCAGAGCTTGAAGCTGACACTCTGTCTACTGGGGCCTGTTTAGGTGTAGGTGGGGGGAAATTTGGCTGTGGTAGTTATCCCCAAGTTGTTATGCTTAAAATGCAGGTAAGAATTCCCTGAGAGGCCTTCAGAATTATTTAAAAAATGTTGAATCTTTAGCTTAGCTTTTTTTTGAGAAAGCACGAGTTATTGCTATAGCTTTAGTATTGTCCTTGTTTTTGTCATTGTTGTTGTTGTCAGCATTGTGCAAAAACTAAAACGTTTTGTGATATCTCTGGTTCTACAGCAGACATTCACTTAAATCTAAGGACACAAGTTCACCATCAAAAGAGCAACATATACTATCAAGAGAATATCTCCAGATGCAGTTTGTGCAAATGACGCCCCTTTTCTACTTAGTTTTTGCACCATCCAGTACTCAACAGCCAAGCTTAGGCACCTGTAGGCGGTGCCAATGTTTTGCATTAAACTGGTTTATTCTGGTACAGTTAATTTTTTGATATATTGATGTGGCTAGGACCTGAAGAAAGAAATCTTTTTTTATTTCACACCTTATGAATTTAGACCATTGACATTGTTTTGGTGGATTATCATAAACCTTAGTGGGATAGCAGCTGGAAGGAAAGGATGAAATGTTTATGTTGGTTCGAGAAGGAACCCATTGATAGTTGCTCAAGCTGCAGTGATTAAATAAAAAAATTGTTAAACGCAGTGCTAAACCCATTCAAACAAACAAATCAATTCTACCTTTTTAGCTTGGCTGCTTTAGAAGAAAATCTTTGGGAATTCTACAGTCTTGGTGTAATTACAAGCATTGTTATTCTTTGCAATGCAATGCAAGAACCTTGGTATATTTTTATATCAAAGGTATTTGCTTAAAAAATTGTAATATATATTGATTATGAAAAGGCTCACATATAATACGAAGGCAGATAACTGAATGCTTTTTTATGCCCCTGCATCAATAGATGGGGCAATCTTTTTAACTGAAAGCTCTTGTTAAATTTCAGGTAGAAAAAGATAAATATGAGAAAGGTATCAATTTGCTCAAGGATGTTTTGTATAATACAAGATTTACTGCTGATAGACTGAAGGTGGTGGCAAAACGTATGAACAATACCATCAACAAATATAAAAGGAAAGGCAACTCTGTGATGACTGTTCTATTGAAGAGTATCCTCTATACACCTGGTAAATGTGAAGTTCTTTTTCAACTTATTTGTTTCTTGTTAATGATAAAGGGTGGCAATTGTCAATATAATTAATTTTACTACTCATCTTTATTCACCTATTTAAGATAGTGGAACCATATTAGATTGCAACATTTCGGCACTCATGAACTTTCACAATGTTGACCGAGTTTTATTGCACAAGGAATTTTTATCATGTGTGTATGTGCCTTTTGAAACATTTGTCCCTGTAAGTGAAGGGTTTAAGGCATGAGTAAGATCCAAATAATTATCAACATGGCATATTTTGCTCCTAGAGAACCGCTCTTTGTTCTTTTAATTCTTGTTTGAAAGCATGTAACATTGTAAACGACAGCTTCAGGCACCTGTATTTAGTGATACTTTGAGGTAGTGGACTTTGAAATAGTTCTGCAATGTTTCAAAAGTAATGAACTTTCAACAGTGTTTACTGAGGTGTCCTGATGATTTCCTTAGGAAATAGTCAATTATGTGAACAATCAATAATGAGTTCCGAACTGTTGCAGAACTATATCGGATCCACTATCTTAACCCTTTCCTGTTTAATCCCTGCTTTTTACGTGCCTGTTATTTTATGATTGAGAAAACATTGTGAAAAAAGAAGAAATTGCTTCTGACAAGCAATTTCTCCTTTTTCCACACTATTTTCTACCCTACTGAATGGTTATTTTTCAATTAAACCCACTTTTAATTTTCGTTGCAAAACCTTTGAATTTGGACAGGTCCAAAATTTTGTAAAACAGGAAAGGGTTAAGTGACAGGCTGAGGCCAAGAGTCAAAAAAGGAGAAATTTTATACATTCCTGTGCATGCCTTGGATTTCAAGGCCCTATGATTCTATACTTGAGAAAATATTGTTTAAAAAGAATAAAATTGCTTGTTGAAACTATTGTCTACGTCTTCCATAATTTTTTTGTACCACAAAGGATATTTTCATCTCATATTGCACCCAGTTTAGTTTGAACCCTGCAACTTCCCTTTGATTTGATTAGCTATAGATTCGTGTGATTCTATACTTGAAAAATATTGATGAAAAAGTTGGTGTTTGCAAGGAATTTCTTTGTTTCCCTTTAAACTTGCACCTACTTTTACTTACAATCAATTTTCTCTACCTAAAAGGATTGTTTCATTTTGAATTGCACATGATTTAAGTTGATGACCCCGAATTCTTACAGTTTCTTCTAGTCTAATTTCTACACCAGATTCCAGAATTAAATGTATTAACAGGGGATACCACCACCTGATTTATTTGTTTTGCAAAACATCCTTTGTTTTGTGAATTTTCAGAGTGTAACCACCAGATAAATAGTATGCTGAGACAGGGAAAATTCCTAGAGGGATTATTGAAAAAATTGGAATCTGATGCAAAATCTGTGAGTACCAGTCTATTGAGTAAAATTGGCTTGTATTGTGTTTTTTGGGAAGATGTATTTTTCCTTCTAGATTGCTATTGGAAGATATTGACATATCAATTTCATCATTCGACCTCTCGTATCGTGCTACACTTTCTAACCAGAGATCCTACTTAGACTTGAGACCTAAGTCATCGTTGACGTAGCAGTTAGAGTGAAAAATCCCAAATATTGTTATGTAATTTGACCTTCTTGACAAACGTTGTTATCCAGCGTCAGACTGATCTGGCTGTATACATAATACTGTGAGTCATGTTGTAGAGGTGCTAGAGGTACAAGATAGTCTGGCCGCGGCAATAGCGCAGTTGGTAGCGCGCCGGACTTCTTATTCAGGGGTCTATATTCGCACGGGTTCGTTCCCTGGCCGCAGCAGCACTTATCCTTTCAAACATTTGTCTTCCACCAATGGGTAGATAATCGTAAACCTATGTGGAATAGCAATTGGAGGCTAGGAAAGGGATGTGGTGGTAGTACTGGTGTGAGAAATACCAGGAATCCATTGTCAGGTGCTCCAGTCGTCACGATATAACAGAGATTGTTGAAAGCGACATAAAACCCCAATTCAAATCAAATCAAGATAGTCTGTTCGGAAACAACTAAGTCATTTTCAACAGCTCGTGTCATAGAGCTTGCCTTTTTGTGACCATTAACTTTGACATTTTTTAATCCACCATTCAGCTGCAGGTAGGCATCTTGAGGTAGTGCACTTGTAAATACATGTACTTATTGCAGGTTGAAAAAGACATGGAAGAGTTACGGACCTTGCTCACTCACATTGATAACGTTACTGTCCACATGGCTGTAAATGTTTCTCAGCTTACATCTAATGGGAACCAACCACATGAAATTTGGAAATCATTTGTACCAGAACAGGGGCAAGCTGTATTTAAGGGGTAATTTTTTTTAACAAATACTAGACTAGAAAAAGACCTCCAAAGCTCAGTTGGTAGCTCATCAGACTTACAATCATGGGTTAAATCCCTGATGGGCCTTTCTGACATTTGTCAATCACCAATGATTTTATTATCATAAAATAATAAGTGATGAGCAGGAGTTCTGGTAACAGAAATACCAGTAATCCATGGTTAGGTGCTGCAGTCTCCATAACAAGACTGAAAAATTGATAAGCCCTGTTCAAGCATACAAAGGTTGATGTTAAGTTCATTTACTTTTAGTGAGTGGTTAGTAAAGAGTAAACTGAAAATTAAGATAAATCTAGTACTATTTTGTATGCTTCCCACAGCCACAAACAGGAATTAAAGAAATTATAATTAAAAGAAGGTGATTTGAGAAGTGGTCACTTCATAGACATTGTCACTAGAGCAGGATTTGTATCTGACATGAGTCCCAAAGACCCCAAAGGGATCAATGTTAGAATAGAACTGAAGGCTGTTTTGAACAGTCTTCAAATATTTCCTGGAGTTCAGCCTCTTTAACTTGAAAATATTTAAAAACATCATTATAGCTAATAGCTAAAAAGCTAATTGCTAAAAAGAAAAGTGTATTGTTTAAAATATCTCGAACATTAAGCAAGGATTCCAATAATCATAACTTTTGAGTCCTTGGACCTAATTAAGTTGATGTAAGAATAAAATCCTATTTGAATCACAAGCTTTTGTTCAAACCCTGATACAAATTCTTTAATTCTCTAAAACATCCAGTGATTGATTCAAATAGGTTTTATGCAAAAAGTTCCTGCAATATAAGCCAGCTTGTGAAATTTCCAATAATTTGACATGTGTATTTGGTGCAAATAGGAATCAGCCTGGAAAGCTATTTAGTGCAAATAGAAGATTGTCTTATTGTCTAAAGACACATTTAGACATTATCTATCTACAAAGGGCATAGTATAGATTCTGGCCAGACTGTTCAGATGCACTGGCTGGCTGGTGTCCTTGCTCAGCGTGAAATTGAAATTGTTGGAAATGTCACACACTGGCTCATCTGTCTATTTACAGGGATGATGTCAGCAGAATCAAAATGAAGAACACATTTGAGTATATAGTGCCTCTATCGGACTGTAAAAGGAGATCTCTTATATGTGGTGTAGGCTCTGTAGAGTCTTCATATCTTGTACAGGTATAGTGCGGTTTTATTGACTTGAATCTGACCCCTGCTATTTAGATGTATTAAAATCTGATTATTCCTACCCGGCTTTGCACGTGCTTTCATAGGAATTAATAACAAATGATATTGAATGTATCGTACCTTTTGTTAATTGATAAAATATATCGGTAATTGTTATTTAAGCATTTTTCCACAGAGGTCAAAGTCGGGTCAAATTAACCAGGCTATACTGAACTTTATACTGACTGTGTAGGCACCTCCAACCTTTAGGAACTTGGATGAATATATAAAACCTCTAGTACAGGGTTTGACACTAATGGTGTCCCAGGTTCCAGAGGATCCATAAATAATAGGAGGGATTTGTAATCCCAAGAAAGGGATTCCCTCCTGGATCTTTGTTTTATTCAAAGGATTTAGAAGTTCTTTTGATCAGTATTCAAAATATCCAGGCCAAGGTTCTTTAACTCCACTTTGTTCCTTACCAATGGAAGGAACAAAGTAGAGTTTTAGAACCTTAGCTTGAAAAAAACACCAAAAAAACTTATTCTTCATGATGCTATTTCTTTATTTTAATCTATACCACTTGATTTTTCTATTTAAGAAAGAAAAGTTTTTCAATTGTTTATTCAAAATAAAATACATATACTTTCCCACAATTTGTGCATGTTATAAGTTCTTTCAGTACTTTGATATTAATGCACTTTAGCCAAATTTTTTTAACCAGCAAGTCAGGGCTTAAAAGAGAACTCTGAAATGTCCAATGGGGTCTTTGTAGGGTATAATTAAATAGTGTCATGACACAGAATTAAGAACAAGAGGTCCATGATTTTCCTTTATCGCTCACCTTTGTTTCTTTGTTTAAATTAACAATTATCAATTTTCCAGCAAAAGTCATACTTGTACTTTAAAGACTTGATGTCTCAAGAGTGTTAACAGGAATATTGTCATTAAGGCCCCTTTTCCAATGATATGGCAGAGATCCTTCCGATTTTCAAAAGGGTTCATCCTTGTGACTTGACAAACAATCTGACCAAGTTGCATGAAGGTTGGACTATATTTGTGGCCTCTAGAGTGTAAACAGGAAAATTGTCATTAGGCCTCTTTTCCCGTGATATGGCACAGATCCTTCCCAATTTCAATAAGGTTCATCCATGTGACCTGGCAAACATTTGTCAAGTTGCATGAAGATTGGACCATATTTGTGGCCTCTAGAGTGTAAACAAGAAAATTTTCATTAAGGCTCCTATTCCTGTGATATGACACAGATCTTTCCCATTTTCAAAAGGATTCATCCTTGAGACCTGGCAAACATTCTGACCAAGTTGCACGAAGATTGGACCATATTCATGGCCTCTAGAGAGTAAACAAGACAATTGTCAATAAGGCCCCCATTCCCGTGATATGGTACAGATCCTTCCTATTTTCAATAGGGTTCATCCTTGTAACCTAACAAATATTCTGACCAAGTTGCATGAAGATTGGACCATATTCATGGCCTCTTGAGTGTAAATACTTTTAGAAAAAAATTGTTGACGTCTGATGACGCACAAAGGACAGTGGACGATGCATGACACTCGACGGATGACAGATATTCAATGATCACAAAAGTTCACCTTGAGCAGGATGTGCTCAGGTGAGCTAAAAAGTGGCTTGAAAAGATAGCGCTTGAAAATTTCAATAAGATTAAGAAAAAATCCCAAATTTCCTAATGCTTGGAGGTTTATCCTGCTTGGCCAATGCACATTGTACCCTTGCATTTTTCTTTTTATTTGAGACTCCTCATGGATAGTTTTGGGGTATATTGTTTGTCCTGTCTGTTTATCTATTTGTCCATTTTTTTTTCGAAAAAAACTTTTATATTAGTGGTAAGTTTGATAAGTTTGTAATTGACACTTCAAATTTCACATGTATATTGCCTTAGGAAAGAACCTTCTGCTGGTACCAACTCCAAAGTCATAAGTTATGATCAACATCATTTTCAGAGGTAAACTAGATTGAAAATTGAAATCTAAATATTGACTTTACTCTTGATTTGATTGTTTATCAAACCACTGTTCCTGAAAAATGGCTATGGTGGAGGCATTGGCATCATGTTTCTTTCCAAAAATGCCAAAGGTCATAAATACTACATGTATTTCAAGCTTTTTTTTACCATAAGTAAATACAGGTGTATAAATGTGCTAAAATAGGTATGCCCAGTAAATAATGGGGTGGGTTATAAGTTCCTTTGTACAGGGTAAAACCTTAGCTTGGCCAACTTATATCCACTCTTTTACAAAAGTCATGACAAATTTGCCCAGAAATGGACAAATTTACATAAAATAAGGTGAACAGCTGGCAAATAGTTGAAATGTGGTAATTATGGCATGAGATGGAACAGGGCCATATTAGTATCTAGCAATTAACTTGGGATAAACTACTTTACTTTGATTATATATATGAGAAATTATGTTGAACAGGCAGTACCATGTGTGAAGTCCTACTTACATGAAGATTTAGCAGCTATTGAAGTGTTCATCCAATACTTAACACAATTAGAGGGGCCAATGTGGCGTCAAATAAGGGGCTTGGGACTCTCTTATCATTACAGGTGACTACATATATTGATTTCTTTTACCTTTTTATAAGGTGACAATATTTCAAAGATTTTTCTTGAAAATGGCATTAAACTAAGAATTAACAACTTTTGTCCTATTCTTATCCCTTGTCATGCCGAACCTGGAATATTCCTGCCTAGGCAGGAGCTCTAGAAAAACATCGGCCTGCACATAATGTGCAGTCTGATCTTTATCTATACCACCTGTTTTCCTTTTTTTGAAACAAGAAAAACTTAAAAATTTAGTTTTCAAAATGAGTATCAACTCATTTTTAGTGCATGTAGAGCTGTGAGCACTTTGAGGTTTTGTTATAATTTTGAACATTTTTATTCAGCATGACAAGGGTTATTCAAATATGCTCAACAGGCTTAAATTTATGATCTGTCTAATCATTTGGGTGATATATCAATTTTTCATCAGGTGGTTATCTAAAAAAAATAGACCCTTTAGAGTTAAAATTACACTTTTGTAGTGTACCAAATAGGTAAAAAATTATCTTGGCTATCCAGTATTAATTATAAATGTACAGTCTCCTGACTGTAAATTTAACCAAAAAAAACCCTACTTCCTACTTGCCTATATATTTGACATGATGATTTAGAGGATAATTGTTTTAGTGTAAAATTGATCTATCATTCAGTGAATGAAACTAAAACTTTATTTTTGTATAAGTGGAGAAGCCATGAGCAAAAATATAGATTTCTTGTTGTTCACAAAACAAAAGATTTCTTTCTTACATGAACAAATGAACCTATTTCTTAAGTGCAAAAACGAGATAAAAATTGATTTTTTTTTTCTGTAATTCTCTAAAAAATGTGTCATTTTACAAGTGATTACTAAGTCAGCATGATGACAGCATGTGCTGAAATGTGCAAATGTAATGTAAAATAGGGTTATCAAAGAAGGGTTTATAATAGTTTTGTAATATTTCACTTGTTTGGTAGTAATATCATCAATTGATACTGATATTTCTCGTTAATCTTCTGAAAAGTATTAAAGAAAGCTCTCTAAATGAGGCTGTTGATACCATGTACCATATATACATGTGTATGTGTTGATACAGTTTCCCAACTCTATTTCAGTATGTATGTGAAGCCAGAGACTGGGTTATTGTATTTCTTACTGGCCAGATCTACACATATTGTGAGTGCTTTTAAAGAAGGGAAAAATATTATGGTAAGTATACTTCAAAAAGGTTTCAGTCTGACTTAAAAAAGAATGGGTTCCAAAAGACTCAATAAATATGATCTCAGGGGTTCTTTTTTAGCTCCACTGGCCGAAGGCCAGCGAGCTATTGTCATGGCAAGGTGTCTGTCGTGCGTGCGTCCGTGAGTCTGTGCGTCCGTGCGTAAACTTTTCTTTAAATATCTTCTCCTCCTGAACCATTGGGTGGATTTTGATGAAACTTTACCAGAATGTTCCTTGGGTGACCCTCTTCTAAAGTTGTTCAAGAAATTTGGATTGACCCCCAAATATGGGCGTGGCAGGGTGGGGCACATTTTGACCCCAAAATCTTTGAACGACATCTCCTCCTGAACCATTGGGCCGATTTCAATGAAACTTTACCAGAATATTCCTTGGGTGACCCTCTTCTAAAGTTGTTCAAGAAATTTGGATTGACCCCCAAAAATGGGCGTGGCAGGGCGGGGCTTATTTTGACCCCAAAATCTTTGAACAACATCTCCTCCTGAACCATTAGGCTGATTTCAATGAAACTTTACCAGAATGTTCCTTGGGTGACCCTCTTCTAAAGTTGTTCAAGAAATTTGGATTGACCCCCAAATATGGGCGTGGCAGGGCAGGGCTTATTTTGACCCCAAAATCTTTGAACGACATCTCCTCCTGAACCATTGAGCCAATTTCAATGAAACTTTACCAGAATGTTCCTTGAGTGACCTTCTTGTTTAGTTGTTCAAGAAATTTGGATTGACCCCCAAATATGGGCGTGGCAGGGTGGGCCTTATTTTGACCCCGAATTCTTTGAACCTCATCTCCTCCTGAACCATTGGGCCGATTTCAATGAATCTTTACCAGATTGTTCCTTGGGTGATCCTCTTCTAAAGTTGTTCAAGAAATTTGGATTGACCCCCAAATATGGGCGTGGCAGGGCAAGGCTTATTTTGACCCCAAAATCTTTGAACGACATCTCCTCCTGAACCATTAGGCCAATTTAAATGAAACTTGACCAGATATTCCTTGTGTGACCCTCTTCTAAAGTTTTTCAAGAAATTTGGATTGACCCCCAAATATGGGCGTGGCTTTTTTTGACCCCGAAATCTTTGAACGACATCTCTTCCTGAACCATTAGGCTTATTTCAATGAAACTTTACCAGAATGTTCCTTTGGTGACCCTTTTCTGAAGTTGTTCAAGAAATTTGGATTGGATGAGATCCACTGGATCAATAAAATTCAGGTCAGCGGTTTATGGCCATTCTGGTCCTCTTGTTTCAAAGTGATATCTATATAGTTTTCTTCCTTGTAATTTTACATATTAGATAAATAATTTCATTTCTTCATAAGTTAGTTTCAACTTAGAAAAAGTCAGAATTCCTTTTGAATGCTGTTCACTTTCATTACCTTCTATTTTCAATATCTCTCTTTCAAATCTTGAGATTTTTAATCCAGTGGAGCAATACAGGCCCTCCTGGGCCTCTTGTTTAAAATTTGGGAGTCCCTGTTTAAGGTTAGAATATTTGTTTAAGCACAAAAATGGTTTTATTTGAATTCAGAGCTATTACCCGGGTAAATGTAAAGAAAGTATTGACTATATATTGATTATTTGCAGTTCAACTTCAACTGTTTTAAACAGTCTTCAATTCTTTTCTGAAGCTGATCTCCTGAGTGTCTTTGGGACTCACTATAGATATGAGGGTCCTTTCTACTTATTTGAGAGTCTCATACTTGCAAAACCTGCACCTCTTAAAAGCTCAATCACAAATCTTGTCATTTTGAATATATCAGTTCAAGACCAAGATAATGACATCTTTGGTCCCAGTTTGGGGCTGCTGTCATTAACTCCATACAAAGAATTAAAGTACATGTAGCTGTTTACACTGGCTTGTTAGGAAAATAATAAAAGAAGAATTTGATATAACTAAACCCTTTACTATTTCTCAAAATTTTAGACAGGTCCAAACTTGAAAAAGGTCACAGATGATAAAGAAAAGTTGTTGAACTTTGAAAAGAAGTTATCCTCTGTGGTATTAAACGGTGTAAGAAAAGGGATTTTTATGCCCCCCTATCGAGAGATCGGGGGCATATTGTTTTACTCATGTCTGTCCGTCTGTCTGTCCGTCTGTCTGTCTGTCCGTCTGTCCGAAAACTTAACCTTGCCAATATCTTCAAGCCTATTCAAGATACAAAGCTAATATTTGGCATGATGATAGATCTCAATGATCCGCATCCGCTGGTACCAAAGTCAAGGTCATGTGACAAGGTCAAAGTCATCTGTCAAGGTCAAACTTTGAAAAAAAATGCCGTAACGGGGGCATTCATGGTTCACAAACACATCTTGTTTTTAGCTCACCTGAACACGAAGTGCTCAAGGTGAGCTATTGTGATCTCAGAATGTCCGTCGTCAGTCGTGTGTCATCCACAATTTCTTTAAACATCTTCTCCTCCTAAACCAGTGGGCCAATCTTGATGAAACTTGGCAGGGATGTTCCTTTGGTCAAGCTCTACCAAAGTTGTTCAAATAAATGAAATCCACTTTTAACTTTCCCTTTACCCTTAACAAAAAGGGTGAAAATATGAAAATCTTTAAAAATCTTCTTCTCTGAAACCAGAAGGCAGACAGCTTTCATATTTGGTATGTAGCATCATCTAGTGGACCTCTATTAAGTTTATTCGTATCAAGACTCTGGGGCATATTTGGCCTTTGCCCGGGCCCAACCCTTTTTACATAGAATCAAAGAGCGAAAATCTTTAAAAATCTTCTTCTCTGAAACCAGATGGCAGACAGCTTTCAAATTTGGTATGTAGCATCACCTAGTGACCTCTACCAAGTTTGTTCATATCAAGACCCTTGGGTCATATTTGGGCTTTGCACGGGTGCATCCCTTTATCTCTTATGAGCACGAAGGGTAAAAAATGAAAATCTTTAAAAATCTTCTTCTATGAAACCAGAAGGCAGACAGCTTTCATATTTGGTATGTAGCATCATCTAGTAGACCTCTACCAAGTTTGTTCATATCAAGACCCTAGGATCATATTTGGGCTCCACCCCGGTGCAACCCTTTTTACATAGAATCAAAGAGCAAAAATCTTTAAAAATCTTTTTTTCCAAAAGCAAAGGGCACAAAGCTTTCATATTTGGTATGAAGCATCATCTAATGGACCATTACCAAGTTTGTTCATATCAAGACCCTGGGGTCAATGACTCATATTTGGGCTCCACCCAGGCGCATCCCTTTTAGCTCATCTGAGCATGATGGGTGAAAACGGGAAAACCTTAAAAAAATCTTCTTCTCTGAAACCAGTATTTTTACATAGAATCAAAGAGCAAAAAGACATATCTGTCTTGGCTGAAAAATTTCCATGGTATTGATATTATGTAGAAATTATCTCCTTTTTTACACCTGCCTATTTAATTTATGTGATGTCCCGGGGGTCAAAGAGACGCAGGTGAGTGATCTAGGACCGTCATGGTCCTCTCGTTCATGAAATAAAAATCACACCAACATGAATTCCAGGGACTGTAGAGTAAAGGTTTAAATACTAATAGCTCTTATCCCTGTTTAAAGACCCGGGTCTGAGGTTATAAAACCTTTCTCATTCTCAATTTAAGATTTTCTCAAATTTCAATTTGAGATTTAAGCTGTAACTCTGTTTTAATACTCATTTTAATGTATTAACTTTAAAGAAAATATTAATAAATTGTAATAAATATAAATTGTTATAAATAACAACTTAGTAATATTATCTTTTATTTTCATACAATTTTTATGCCCCCGTATGGAGAGATCGGGGGCATATTGTTCAACTCATGTCCGTCTGTCTGTCTGTCCGTCTGTCTGTCCCTCCGTCCGACCGTCAGTCCATCCGTCAGACCGAAAACTTAACCCTGCCAATATCTTCAAGCCTATTCAAGATACAAAGCCAATATTTGGCATGATGATAGATCTCAATGATCCGCATCTGCTGGTACCAAAGTCAAGGTCATGTGACAAGGTCAAGGTCATTTGTCAAGGTCAAACTTTGAAAAAAAAAATGCCGTTACGGGGGCATTCGTGTTTCACAAACACATCTTGTTTAACTTTAAAATTTGAGAACATTCTCAGTTGAGCCTGAGAAATGTTTTATAACCTCGGGCCAAGAAGCTACTTTTAACATTAGAATTTTACCAATGGACATCTGATGAGTGTCTTTTGTTTCAGATGGGATATGTATCAGGCAGCGAAGAATTCACAGAAATCGAGCTTGAGGCAGCTAAGAGTAGTTTAACATTCGAGATTATTGAACGTGAGACAACTGTAGCTGACGTCAGTAACCAGTCACTGCTGGCTTATTATAAACAAGTACCACATACATACAACAAGTAAGGAAATTAAATAAGACTTGGTTACATCTGCCCCTAGACGTATAAAAGATGACCATTGGTTGAATATGTACCAGAAATTATTTTCAACTAATAAGGATCAGTGTTTCAATTCAATCAATTTGGTCATCTTGATGAAATCTTGGTCAAGTTTAAATTGGATCAAGTGGGGTCAAAAGCTAGGTCAAGAGGTCAAATATTAGTAAAAACCTAGTAAAAACTTGAGGCAATATTTTTTGCCCAATGAACCTGATCAGAATGATTCTTTTGATGAAATCTCATTCAAATTCAAAATTGGGTAAAATGGGATAAAAAAAAAAAAACTAGGTCAAGAAATAAGATCTTAGATAGTTATATTAGCTTAGTGATTTAGGGCCACTATGACCCTTTGTTAAGTTACATTACCAAATTAAAACCAAACAATGAAAAGTCAATTTTCAACAGATTGATAAAAAAACTAATAAAAATCTTAAATTTATGAACAAAATTAGTGAATAAAGCATCACCTTAAAGGAAAAACATTTTTGGGAAAAGAGAATTTGCTTTCAATAAGCTATTTCTTTTTCAAACAATGTTTTCCTCATGTTATTATATGAATGAATGGAATGATAGATTGTTTTGAAATAGCTAAATCATTTACTAATTAATTTTTTTTCTTCAACAGAGATTATCTGAAGAAAATAGCAGCAGTGGGCCTATCAGATCTGAAGAGAATTGGGGAGAAATACATGGCCTCATTATTTGATGAGAAAGTTGTCCGTCGTGCGGTATGCTGTAGTCCATCAAAGGTTAATGAAATTGTGGATACTTTGAAAGAGTGAGTAGGTTATTGAGCCTTGACTTGCTTGACAAAGAATATTTCTGCTTTGACAGGTGGTATAGACTTATATCAGTCTGCACAATATTTGCAGTGGGAACATAGTCTATACCACCTATTTCTATGCCCCCACATTGAAAGATAGGGGGCATAATCTTTTATTGTTGTCTGTCTATCTGTCCGCCCGTCCACTTGTCTCTGTTGGTCTGTTTGTCTGCAAAACTTAACCAAAATATTTCCATTACCAATTACTTCAAGGCTACTCAAGATACAATGCTCATATTTGGTATGATGGTAGATCTTTATGATGCATATGTACAGATACCAAGGTGAGGGTTATGTGACAAGATCGAGGTCATGTGTCAAGGTAAAGGTATTAAGAAAATGCCATTTCCGGGGTATTTGTGTTTATTTTTAAAGCCAGACTTTATAACTGTCTGTCAAAAAACATGATGTATTATGTGGTCTCCCTTGGCATCTGGCAGATAGTGTTCACTTCTTTGTCTGGAGCATAATTCTGCATTCTTATGTTAGATTAACTTGAATATTGGCACTTGTGTTCTCTCATGATTGAGTAGTGCAGTGTTCAAGAACTGGAACTCTACCTAGCTGCATTTTTAGCTCTCCTGAGCACAACATGCTCAAGGTGAGCTTTTGTGATCACCTTTTATCCATTGTACATCAGTCGTCGGAAGCCGTCAATATTTCATTAAACATGTTCTCCTCAGTAACCAATGAGTGGATTTCAACCAAACTTGGCAGGAAAGTTCCTTGGGCGACCCTTTTCAAAACTTGCTTGTGAAATTTTGATTGACCCCAAAATATGGGTGTGGCACTTTTTCACTTTGAAATCTTTGAACAACATCTCCTCCTCAATCACAGGGCTGATTTCTATGAAACTTTACCAGAATGTTCCTTGAGTGACCCTTTCCAAAACTTGTTAATGAATTTTGATTGACTCCCAAATATGGCTGTGGCATTTTTTACTGTGAATTCTTTGAAAGACTTATCCTCCTGAACCATTGGGCCGATTTCAATGAAACTTTACCATAATGTTCTTTGATTATGGGGGTAGCAGGGCGGGGCTTATTTTTAGCCCAAAATCTTTGAAAGACATCTCCTCCTGAATGACTGGGCCAATTTCATTGAAACTTTACAATAATGTTTTAAGTGACCCTTTTGAGAAATTGTTTAGGATATTTTGATTGGCCCATAAATATGGGCGTAGCTTATGTTGAGTCTTCTCAGTAATGAATGGATGGGCAGGGTCTATTATGACTTTAAATTCTTGGAATAACATCTCCTCTTCAACAATGAGGCAAATGTAAATGAAACTTTCCTAGAAAGTTACTTGGATGAAATCGACTGGACCAATAAATTCAGGTGAGCAGTTTAGGGCCTGTTGAGTCATTTTCCTTTGTTGTTTTTCATACTTGGTCATCCAGCAGTGTAACAGGTGTATCTTGTGATAATCATTTTCATAAGAAATTATTACTCACAACCAATGCATCATGTTTCAGCACAATTTTATGCCAATTTGTTTATTTAGCTTGACAAGGTTTTAATGCTGATAAGACTCATATCTAAACCAATTACCAGATTCTGTCCTTATTGAAAGAAGTAGCATTTTTCAAGTTGTTTAAGATGTTTAAACCTTTTTATGCCCCCGTATCGAGAGATCGGGGGCATATTGTTTTACTCATGTCCGTCTGTCTGTCTGTCTGTCTGTCCGTCTGTCTGTCTGTCCGTCCGTCCGTCTGTCTGTCCGTCTGTCCGTCCGTCTGTCCGAAAACTTAACCTGAAAACTTAACCTGGCCAATATCTTCAAGCCTATTCAAGATACAAAGCTAATATTTGGCATGATGATAGATCTCAATGATCCGCATCCGCTGGTACCAAAGTCAAGGTCATGTGACAAGGTCAAGGTCATCTGTCAAGGTCAAACTTTGAAAAAACTTAACCCGAAAACTTAACCTTGCCAATATCTTCAAGCCTATTCAAGATACAAAGCTAATATTTGGCATGATGATAGATCTCAATGATCCGCATCCGCTGGTACCAAAGTCAAGGTCATGTGACAAGGTCAAGGTCATCTGTCAAGGTCAAACTTTGAAAAAAAATGCCGTTATGGGGGCATTCGTGTTTCACAAACACATCTTGTTTCTTTGATGGTACAATCATACCAACAAACTAGGTACACTAGAGTGAAAACAAGTTTATTATTTAAACAGATGTGGTTACAAATTGTTTCTGTATGATTTTCAGAGTTGGTGTACAGTTAGATGTAGTGCCAAGTTTAGAAGAAGAGTTTCTCTGTGCCTTATAGACCAGTCACTTAATCAAAGACTGCAAATGAGCTTGTGTGTGACATTTACAACAATTTAAAGTGTGCCTGTAGCAAAACATGTGCATCCTAGGCAATCACATAGCACAATAAGGGTATTTCCTGAGCACTTGGAGAAGAGCTTGAGACCTTATCTATCTAGAGAGCGTATAGCAAAGACTCTTGCCAGACTGTGCGGATGCACAGACTTGCAAGAGGCTTTGCTGTGTGCACATGTCAAATTGTTCGAAATGTCACGCAAAGGCTCGAATATGAATGTCCTCTGTCAAACTAACCAAAACCATTCATGAAATATCAGAAAATAGCCTTTTGGCATCAAACATGGCCATGGGTGGATGCAACAGCTCCTGTAATATTTCCGTTGAAAGTGATGGTAAATACTAAACAAACAAACAGACAAACAAGTATGAAAACAAGACACCAGAAGGGAAATGCTTGCAAGTCTTTTGTCATCCCAAACAATGGGATGACATGAGATGAGTTACTTTAGAAATAAATTATGGAATTAAAACTTGGTCACTTATTTATTTAATTTATTGTAAATTTTACCTAGTAATGCTTGATTTTTGTACCAATTTATTGGATATTTTATATCTGTACATTAACATAAATTGAATGGTATGGAATTGGTTAAATCTGCCTACGGCATGTAAACATGTTCATACATGAAACACTTAAAACTAAAAATGCCTAGGCATCCTTGGGTGTGCAATCAAGCATCGGATTACCAATGACAGAAATGTTCGCTGTATATCCATTTGAGCATGTGTGTGACATTTCCAACTAATTCACATGTGGGCAAAGCAAAAACTCTAGCCAGCCTGTGCAACTGCACAGTCTGACAAGAGTCTTCACCATGTGCTTTGTAAATAGATAAGATCTCAATACTATCTCTGGTTTTCATCTTATATACTTATTACTGTGTGTGTGCCCAGGCTGAACACTGCATGTCTATCAGCACACGTGAAATTATTGGAAATGCTGGGCTCAGGCTTATTTTATTATTATTTGTCTCCCACTAATGGGCCAATAATCAAAGACCTATGTGTGATAGCAGCTGGAGGCTTGGAAAGGATGAATTGGTAGTATATGTGCTAGTGTGAGAAATACACACTACTGCAAAATCAACCATGAATCAGCCATGAAAAATTCATGGCTTGAGCCATTAACCTCACCCATTAAAAGCGACATTGTGCTGGGCATTAATAAACCATCAAGATGCCATGAATTTAACATCAAATTATTTTAATGGGAGAGTTATGGCCATTAAAGAAGTCATTCATGGCCATAAATGGAGAAAGGACACCATTAGATTTTCAGGAGTAATTACAGGGGAAATAATGACCATTACAAAATGAATTATTGATGGGCATTGATTTTTTAATGGTAGCCATTATTAATATTAATGGTAGCCATGAGTTTGTATAATTGCTATATTCATGACCCATTGATATTTTTTCATGGCACATTTTAATGGGTAGTGGCCATTAAAAGCGACATTGTGCTGGGCATGAATTAAGATTAATGGGCAAGAATTTTATTTTCACTGCTATACCATGCCCATTATCCATAAACCCTGAAATAAATGTAATGGGCATTAAAAATAAAGTGACAAATTAATGGTCAAAATATCTGCCAAGTAATGGCCATGAAAAAGTACTTAACTTTTTTTAATAGACAAATTATGACCATTAAAGTTTACCCATTAAATGTTGTAAATGGGCATTAATTTTCTAATGGCCAAACAATGGGGAGAAAGTACCAGTCATGGACCAAAAATGATGGCCATGGAAAATTTTTATGTCTATTATTTCAATGCCCATCAATACAAATCATGCCCATTATTGTTTCCCCTTCAATGTTTGTAATCTTTAGATTCCTAGGGTTGAAAATTCATAAGTACGAATCTACAAACATTAAACAACTTGACAGATATTATTCATACAATTCTTCTATAAAATTGATGCAATAATGTTTAATTGGGGTTTGAGTATATTTGCACAAATGATTTATTGCTAAAATCTTAAAAAAATAAAATCTCATTTTCTTCAATTTTTGCAAATTCGAAGGCTTCATTTAAAATTTGTCTTATATTTTGTTAATCAATTGTTTTAAGTCCAACAGTTCAAGATTCTATTTAAAATAATCAAATTTCAGCTTCTTACATACCTTCTGCTTGCTATTCTTCCCAATGTACAAGAGAATAAGGCAAAAAACATTTTTACTGGAAATTTTGTTTGAAAACAGCAGCCATGTTGGATTTTCATAGACTGGATTCATGGTCACTTTTAGACTGGTACTCTTGGCCACGACTTTGTATAACAACTTATTCATGGTTTGTGTCATGGGCATGAATCAAAATGAAAGTAGTTAAAGCTTTAATTCTGTATTTAATTTCTCATCAATTAATACCCATTTCAAATAATGTAAAGGGCCATGAATAAACTGATTTAGAATTCAACAGCATATGAATGGCCAGAATTAATTTTCAGAATTTTTTCAATGCCAATTAATGACTTGATTTTTATACGCCGCCGGAGGCAGACGTATATTGGCGTCATCTTCTCCGTCTGTCCATCCGTCCGTCCGTCCATCCGTCCGTACGTCCGTCCACTTTTCTTGTCAACGCAACTCCTCCTAAACTTCTGGCTGGATCTTCTTGAAACTTGGTCAATATTATCACCTCAATTGGTAGATGTGCATGAAGGAAGGATTTTACGGTTTGTTGATTTTTGCCTGAGTAATGCCCCTTGATAACTTAGTCTCTGGGTCCACTTTTCTTGTCAACGCAACTCCTCCTAAGTTTCTGGCTGGATCTTCTTGAAACTTGGTCAATGTAATCACCTCAATTGGTAGATGTGCATGAAGGAAGGATTTTACGGTTCGTTGATTTTTGCCTGAGTTATGCCCCTTGATAACTTAGTCTCTGGGTCCACTTTTCTTGTCAATGCAATTCCTCCTAAGTTTCTGGCTGGATCTTCTTGAAACTTGGTCAATGTATTCACCTCAATTGGTAGATGTGCATGAAGGAAGGATTTTATGGTTCGATGATTTTTGCCTGAGTTATGCCCCTTAAAAACTTAGTCTCTTGGTCCACTTTTCTTGTCAATGCAACTCCTCCTAAGTTTCTGGCTGGATCTTCTTGAAACTTGGTCAATGTATTCACCTCAATTGGTAGATGTGCATGAAGGAAGGATTTTATGGTTCGATGATTTTTGCCTGAGTTATGCCCCTTAAAAACTTTGTCTCTTGGTCCACTTTTCTTGTCAACGCAACTCCTCCTAAACTTCTGGCTGGATCTTCTTGAAACTTGGTCAATGTTATCACCTCAATTGGTATATGTGCATGAAGTAAGGATTTTATGGTTCGTTGATTTTTGCCTAAGTTATGCCCCTTAAAAACTTAGTCTCTGGGGCTTATTAGTCCCCTACCGGTGTTCACACCGGAGGGGACTATAGGTTTGCCCTCCGTCTGTCTGTCTGTCTGTCTGTCCGTCTGTCTGTCCGTCTGTCCGCTCAAATCTGGATCCCGCGATAACTTAATAACTAAGCAAGCGTTTTTGATGAAAGTTGGTATATGACTAGATGGCATTGTGTAGATTATGCACATCATTTTATTTTTGTTTTTCGACTTAAATTGAGGTTGCTATGGTTACAGAAATAGTGAAAATATGGCCAAAAATGGGATCCTGCGATAAGATAATAACTAAGCAAGCTAGTTTGATGAGACTTGGTATATGACTATATGGCAATGTGTAGATTATGCACATCATTATGCCCCCGCATCGTAGATCGGGGGCATATTGTTTTACTCGTGTCCGTCTGTCTGTCTGTCTGTCTGTCCGTCTGTCCGTCCGTCTGTCCGTCCGTCCGTCCGTCTGTCCGAAAACTTAACCTTGCCAATATCTTCAAGCCTATTCAAGATACAAAGCTAATATTTGGCATGATGATAGATCTCAATGATCCGCATCCGCTGGTACCAAAGTCAAGGTCATGTGACAAGGTCAAGCTCATCTGTCAAGGTCAAACGTCCGAAAACTTTACCTTGCCAATATCTTCAAGCCTATTCAAGATACAAAGCTAATATTTGGCATGATGATAGATCTCAATGATCCGCATCCGCTGGTACCAAAGTCAAGGTCATTTGACAAGGTCAAGGTCATCTGTCAAGGTCAAACTTTGAAAAAAATGCCGTTACGGGGGCATTCGTGTTTCACAAACACATCTTGTTTTATTTTTGTTTTTAGACTAAAATTGTTGTTGCTATGGTTACGGAAATAGTGAAAATATGGCAAAAAATATTGGATCCTGCGATAAGTTAATAAGTAAGCAAGCTAATTTGATGAGACTTGGTATATGACTAGATGGCAATGTGTAGATTATGCACATCATTTTATCTTTGTTCTTTGACAAAAAGTGTGGTTGCTATGGTAACGGAAATAGTGAAAATATGGCAAAAAATGGATCCTGCAATAACTTAATAACTAAGCAAGCTAACTTGATGAAACCTGTTTTAAAATGTAAAAAAAATTATAAGCCATGTTAGTCAGGGTGGTGATGCAGCAGTATTAATCACCTCCAGTGAAAGTTCTCATTTCTTACCAACAAGACTGAAGAAAAACATCTTGGATCAGACAAGGTAACTGTTATTGATACTATTTCTTGCATCTGTCTATTGCTTGCATGAATTGTATAGTGGGCACAGCAGAGACAACAACTCATGTAAGTCTTGTTTAACCCTTTCCAAAACAAGACCTGGTTTTGACGTCCCTGATAGAATTGGCGTGGGAAAACATTGAGACAAACGAAGCCGGTAGGGGACTTTATGTGTTGCATACAACACCAGATACTTGTTGCCTCAGTTATGCCCCCTTAAAATTTAGTCTCTGGGGCTTATTGAAATTGCAGCCTTGTGAATGCAACTCTTCCTAAGTTTCTGGCTGGATCTAAATGAAACTTGGTGGATGTTATAACCAAAATTGGTAGATGAGCATGAAGTAAGAATTTTATGGTTCATTAATTTTACCCTAAATTGTGCCCCCTTAAAACTTAGTATCTAGGGCTTATTGAAATTGCAGCCTTTTGAACACAACTCCTCCTTACTTTTTGTCTTTATTTAAATGAAACTTGGTAAATGTCATCACCATAATTTGTAGATGTACATGGATCAAGGATTTTATGGCTCATTTATTTCCCTAAATTTTGTCCCCTTAAAACTTAGTGCCTGGGGCTTATTGAAATTGCAGCCTTGTGAAGGCAACTCCTCCTAACTTTTTGTCTTGATTTAAATGAAACTTGGTCATTTTCAATTTGGTTCTGTCAAAATAAGTAGTGTCTACAATTATTTTTGTGAAACAGCAGCAAAGTGGCGGTGTATTTTGTGACGATGGCACTCTT
The DNA here is from genome assembly GCA_948146395.1 of Fragum whitleyi. Lineage (NCBI taxonomy): Eukaryota > Metazoa > Mollusca > Bivalvia > Cardiida > Cardiidae > Fragum > Fragum whitleyi. The sequence continues at coordinate 71,459,398 of OX411543.1, read as the reverse complement.
GTTTTTATTATGGCTATTATTTATCATATTTGGTATTTAATTATCGTAATTTATATGGGTGATAACCTATAATAAATGTTCAGGATAGTAACTGGGCATGAATCAAAATGAAAAAAAAGTTAAAACTTTTCTGTATTCCTTTCATCCCTATTAAATAAAATTAATGATCATGGATTATCTGATTCATAATTGTATGATATATTAATGGCCATAAGTGATAGTCAAAATTTTGTCATGCTAATGAGTTTTTTATAATGGCCATTATTTGTTACTGTTTTGTATTTAATTGTCATCTTCAATGGTTGATTGATGGGCATGAATAAATGATCATGGTAGTTAATGGACATGAATCAATATTAAAAGCGCAAATGTTTTTTTATGAATTTTTATGATGGCCATTATTTGTTACTGTTTGGTATTTAATGGTCATCTTCAGTGGATAATGATGGGCATGAATAAATGTTCATGGTAGTTAATGGGCATGAATCAAAATAGAAGAACTATAAAAAATTTCAGTATTTCTTTGAACTTATTACAATCAAAGTTAATGCCCATGAATGGTCTGATTCAGATTCAATGATATATTAATGGCCATGATTAATTGTCATAATTTATTTTAATGCCAGTGACTTTTAGCAATCTTTATTATGGCCATTATTTGTCCTTTTTTTATTTAATGGCCATCATTAATGGGTGATTGATGGGCATGAAAAAAATATTCATGGTAGTTGATGGGCATGAATAAAGCTTAAACAAGAAGTAATGGCCCATTACTTTTTTAATGCCAATACTTTTATGCCGGCCCATTATATAAATCTGCATTTCATGGTTTTTGAATGGTCAAATTATGAATTAATGGCCATTAGTTAGCATTTTAATGGCTAAAAGTGTTACCCATTATTATTTTTTTACAAGGACTAATGGCTCATTTTAATTGTTTTCCTTGTTTTCATGGGCTATTAATAGTCTTTTAATGTAATTTTAATTTGCAGTAGTGACAAGGAATCCATTGTTAGGTGCTCCAGCGGCTGAGATATACATTGTAACTGAAAGATTGTTGAAAGAGGCATAAAAATCCCAATCAAATCAACAAATTGATTATCATTAATACACTTTATGGATGTACAGGCTGTGTGACTTTTACTTTTAATACCTCAAGCTTCTAGAGGGCATGGTTGACATTTCCAACAAATTCAAATGTGCCTTAGAAATAAATGTGAAAGGGCCTTATGTTCAGAATGTCGAAATGATTCAAATATTTGCAAAATAAACACTGCTTTGCACACGAGTGCACATGCAAAGCAGTGTATAATTTGTAAACAGTTTGCACTGTTTTGTCATTCTGATCAAACTCCTCCTGTTTGAGCTCCTCTCCATACATCCAGAACAAGTTTGATCAGGGTCTACAAGGATTGCCTGTTAATGAGCCTCTTTTATACACTTAATCATGTTTCCATTCCATTCTCTAAGAGTTTTAGGACACTAATTGTCTGTCTTTTTTTTTGTCCAAAATCTTACAGTATCTAATTACTATATTCATATACTGTGAGTCCATTTAGTCCTGTAACATTCATGATGACGGCACTTTTTGGGCTCTGCTTATATGACGTCAGATAGGGTGAATTGAAAAAAGCAGGGTATAAGTTTTTGATAATTCCACTGGTAAGGAGGTGAGTTTTTGAAAATGATAATCTACTGTTATTCCTTGATAAACCACAGAAAAAGCATTGAAGAAAAAACTTTATTCAGAAAACTCACATAACATAGTGTCTTCGAATGAAAGATCTTAACATAGTAAATTACATCAAAATGATAATTTACACAGAATTGTTCCAAATGAGAAGTAGATATGTCATTTGAAAGTTTTTTTCTCTGCATTATTAAGGTCATTGTCACACTCAAGATTAACCTCCTTTTAACCCCGAGCAGAATTTCTATGTTTATGGATGGATTTCAAAATCATGGTATATAGATGTTCCTATTGAGATGTAGAGGTGCCATGTAAATTAGTAATGACAGTAGGTCAAAGGTCAAGGTCACATTTTGATGTCAAACTATTGCAGGCTAGACATGTTTTGTCCCTGCACTGCCATTCAAGTTGTTTATTGCAGGAGGAGGTATTTGATATTTAATCTATCCAGATTTTTTCCTTAACAAAAGATTTGTTTTCTATTGTCCCCTTATTAACTGGAGCCTACTGTCTAGGCTGTTAAAGCCACCAGGAATGCATGTGGTTCACTCCCAGCTTTGATACATGTGACAGGGAGTAAGGGATGATCTGTTCGCATCAAATAGTTCTGAAAGTGAAGCAAACAATAGGATTACTGAAAACAAGTTAGTAAATAACTGTAGAGTAAGTACTTATCCTTGTACTCTTAGCACTGGTGTATACTTTTATTTAAATTTGTGCGAATTAGTTACATATATATTACAACTGAAAATGTAAACAGGATGTAAAACGATCGTGGATTTTTTAATGAGCCTGCGTGCACAGTGCATTTAAATTAATTTTGGGATGTGAATAGTGATTTTAAGTCCAGAGCCACTTATTGAGGGCATAGTTAAGGCTCTGATCAGATTATGTGGCCACACAGGCTGATCTGAGTCTCAACATTGCGCAAGTGGAAATTGGAAATTGTTTGAAATGTCACGCATAGGCTCAAATATTGTTCCTTAAGTATTATTTCCTAAATATCTCATATACATTTTGGTCTTGAACACCAAGGGGTTGTTCTGATAGGTGCTTAAGAATGGAATCTGTTTTGTTTGACTTTATTACATTTCAAAACTAAAATAATGACCAATTCACTCATTTATCAATTATCTAGTTTATACAGAAAGTAAGAATGTATTAAAAAGATTATTGTTACAGAAATAAATTCGAATATTGTCATTGTTACAATAGCTTGGTGCGAAACAATTGTAACTGCTTAAAAACATATAAGTAGTTACAACTCTTTTGCACTGAGCCATTGATATTTGTAAAAAAACCCTGTTGAACTTTTAGTGACCTTGATTTTATGTGTATGGTGCCATTATTAGAGGCTTTAAGGTTTTGTAAAATCACATAAAAAATTATCGGGGGACGGGGTTGTAAAAGAGCATTGGGCTCTTATAGAATTTTTATGGCATATGTATTTTCTGATAAGGTAATAGCTGCTCAGTATAACAACAGATCTTTCTTTTGTTCTATATATACACGTGTTCACAACAATGATATCTCATAAGAGTAAAATAGAGATACTGGGCACCCCGTTACTTACATGAGCGTATGTCATGGCGTTTTTCTTCTCATTGCTGGATGTTTGATCCCCGATCCATACAAACAGCTCTTGGAACGTGTCCAGTATGAACACGTCCTGTAAAATAACATACGATTAGTAACGAAGTTTGAAATACACACTGTTTCTAAACAGTTCGATGCTGTATACCAAAAAAATCTATTAACCAAATATAACACTCATTGACTGCCTCGGTGGCCTAGTGGTAAATGCACTGGACCCGTGACCTGGAGGTCCGTGGTTCGAGCCCCACTGTCGACGAGGTGTGTTTATGGGCAAAACACTTAATAGCCAGCCCCAGTTCACCCAGCTGTAAAATTGGGTAGCAGTGGGTTTAAACCACTGCCTCTCTCTCAGAGAGGTGAAAACATCAGGAATGAGTGTTCGAGAGCGATTCCATAAGCTAAAGCTTTCGTCGCAATCCAACTAAAAATAAATTCGTTTCAACCATTTTCGTGGATTGACGACATTTAGGTCATAGGGGTCTGAAATTACCCCCGTCCACCATATAGACCAATGATTTTGGTCTATATAGTGGTAGGGGGGTAATTTCGGACCCCTATGATTTAGGTCGCCTTCAAAAGATTTCTTCCTTATTTCATGTCCATCACCATATTTTGCAGATAAATAACTTTTAAAATTTGAGGAGGGGGGATTAGTAATGACGGATCACTTGTCATGCCCATGACCCCTGATAAGTCAGTAAATCTCAAGTATGTGGTGTCCATACTCTAGAGGGAAAGCGTAGGTCTCTTAATTATTAAAAGTGCAAACTCTACTATATACCCCGCTTTGCGCCTGCAATTTCGGTCAAAAGCAGGGTTTAATTAGTAGACAGTTTTCACCGTTTTGTCAACATGGGACTGGATTAATTCTTCATAATCATCAAACATTTGTTCACTTTTAGGACCCTTCAGATCGATTTGGTCGCTCATCAAATTTATCTGTTTTGGGGCAATGGCGGAATTTCGAATTTATTTCCTATTTGAAAGAAATAGGGCTGCTTACAATTATATGTACACGTATATTACAGATGATGTTAACTCACATTTTGATCCAAATTATTCCTGGAAATATCTCCCTTCTTCTCCAGGCTGAATTCCATTTCCCCAGTAGCGTCAGATAGCCTGTTAAAATGATGTATTATGTCAGTCCTTATTTTACACATAGCATGTATTAACATTAGCTTTACAGGCTCTTTCGTCACACTATTTCAGGACTTGAAAACTTTTATGGGTTGAACATTTACAGCTTACAACTTTGTGAAATTGAAAAGGAGAATGATTTTGAATGAAATATAATGAGTGCAAGGAGTGGATTTTGAGTGAAATTAAAGGGAGGTAATCTAATATCGCTAATTTTGTTCGGGATGAACAAAATTTGCTATATTTATTACCTCCCTTTTATTAGATAAGTATACAAGTCCTAAAAGTGGCTCCCAATTTCTTCAAGAATCAATCAATTTGTAGTTTTTGCTCCTTATTATTTATAATACTTTGATTTTGTCCGGAGCAAATGCCCTAAAGTATAAAAGGGATCAATTTGAAACTTAAAGGGTGGATAGATCTCATGGAGGAGAAGTGCAGTGCACAAGATTTGATTTGATTTGATTTGAATTGGGGTTTTACGTCGCTTTCAACAATCTCTCAGTTATATCGCGACAACTGGAGCACCTAACGATGGATTCCTGGTATTTCTCACACCAGTACTACCACCACATCCCTTTCCTAGCCTCCAGTTGCTATTCCACATAGGTTTACGATTATCTACCCATTGGTGGAAGACAAATGTCGGAAAGGAAAAGTGCCGCGGCCGGGGATCGAACCCGTGCGAATATAGACACCTGGATTAGAAGTCTGGCGCGCTACCAACTACAACTCTTGTTTGCATAATTTTGGAGTTATTGCCCTTTGTTATTTTTAATATATAGATTATTTCTGGAGCATATCTCCTAAAGTATAATAGCTATCAACTTGAAACTTTATGGGTGGATAGATCTTATGGAGGAGAAGTGCAGTGCACAAGAACTAAAACTCTTGCTTGCAAAATTTTGGAATAATTTCCCTTTCATATTTTTTATAATTAGATTTTGTGCGGGTCATATCTCCTAAAGTATAAACGCTATCAACTTGAAACTAACTTTAACTCATGCTTGCATAATTTTCAAGTTATTGCCCCTTTTTTTTTTTAAAGACTAAGATTTTGTAGGGGGTAAATCTCTAAGTACAAAAGAATTCTTAATCTATTTGGCTTCAGCTTACTACTAGCTTTCACGGTGGGGGATGGCCATGTCCAACATTACTCTTGTATGAAAGAGACAAAAGGAAGAAAACATCTTGTTAAGCTTTTTATCCAATGAGCATGAATAAATCTTAGAATTGATGTTAAAAAATATAAATGTATTAGACTACTTAAATAGACTAGAAATAGTACAAATGTAACGGTTTAAAGGGAGGTAATTTGCTGTGGATATGCAAATGAGATAGACCTGCCCTAAGATACCTGGCTATTTAAAGCCTATATAGACAGAGTCGACCCATTTAGGGTTGAGGATCCTCTTCTCTGAACGGATCACGTCTGTCTATCTGCTCGGTTCGTTACAATTGGTGGTAGCGGTGGGATAATGACAACTGCCAAACCGGAGTTGCCTTACCCACGGGTCTCCCAGGCCAAGACTCGGGACGAGTCTTCTGGGAGGGGAGAGTAATGTAACGGTTTAAAGGGAGGTAATTTGCTGTGGATATGCAATTGAGATAGACCTGCCCAAAGATATCTGGCTATTTGAAGCCTATATAGACAGAGTCGACCCATTTAGGGTTGAGGATCCTCTTCTCTGAATGGAACCCGTCTGTCTATCTGCTCGGTTCGTTACACAAATATACTGTTCACAAAAAGTAGGGGATAATCTGTTCACTCATAAGGTTATTGTGGTTGCAAACAATTTAGGACAATCTAACTTATTCTTGGCCAACTAGCAGTTGTCTCATGGTAATATGGTAGTTATTGAATTCCTTTTTCTACTAAACATGTCCTTCAAATTTAGCATTTAAGAAGAGATGGGTACAGCCCTTATTTTAACATGGCGTATGTTGTAATTAAAATTTTTACATTAGTTGAGCATAACTTCGAGAAAAATTATTTGGTGTTTATCTCTATCATGTATTCGCATCACATTTTGTTGGAATAATGTGAGGTCTAATGAAAGATCACCGTGAGTGAGTCAATGGTATGATAGAAACCAGAAGAACGTGAGCCCAGGCTTCTGTCAAACCCTGTGTCTAACAGTCAGATATTGTCATGATATCAAACAATTGGCTTCTGTGTTGGTGATTCAAAAACGGGGCCCTGAAGATGTATGGATACCCAAGCTGACCGGAATACCACAAATCAAACTAAAAATATCCTCTAATTTTTGTGAACAGTATATTATGGAGACAATGCTGTTGCCACTTTGGCTTCATTACTACCGTATAGATACCTGTACAGTGATTTGATTTGATTTTGATCGGATTTGTTTTCTGTGTTGGTTTTGTCATCTTGTTCCGCTGTTTCAGTTAATTTGTTATAGAAAGCACCCTGCAATAAATTGTAAGTAAATATTCATAAAATTGTAAGAAACAGAAACTCGTTAAACGGGATCATAATTGTTAAAGTAACAAAATGATTCGGGAATGAAAATGAAATTTCTATAATCCGATCAGAAGACGGCATTTAGAAAATTTACGCATACACATTGTAAGAGAGAAAGGAAAGCACACAAAAGGGAATAAAATCAGAGTAATATCGAATTAGCAGCATAATTATTTCACCCAGGAACAAGGAACTCGAAAAAAGAGTATTTGCCGTTGAATAGGACTTAATTATCCACGATAAATACCCTGGCTGGGTAATGGGCCGTTGCACTTAAGGTTAAGGTAAATCAGCTTTAATTCAAAATTATTTCTTCTACAGATAGTCGATATAAATAACTTGCGACCCTTAATCGTAAGTTGGTAACTAAACGATAAAATGTGTTCAACTCCTGTAAGCACGCAGATCCTTTAGGTTTTAAGATACAGTTATTTGCACGCGTAAGTGACAATTGCCCTCTTACTTTTGAAAGAACCCAAATATTAAAAAGTAAACTCAACAAATTACGTCACGGTTAAGCTACGCCCTGCCACTGGAATAATAACGCAGAATACTTATTTAAAATACCAATAACATGTTCATGATATTGTTTATAGTACGCCCGTCGATATACAGGACAAATCATGGGATCACATTAGGCGCCCGACGGGCGGGCGGCGTCCACCTCTTTACCTGAGGCAGAACTCTGTCACCATATATCCAACTTACTTGAAATTTGGCAGTTATATTCTTTTCATAACGGACTGCAGTGCACAAGAACCACTACTTAACCTTACTTATTTATCCAACTTGGTAACCGGACAAAATCCCCTTAGGACAAAATCCCCTCGGTCATTTTTTGCATAGGCGGACAAAATCCCCTCGGTGGAATTGATAGGGCGGACAAAATCCCCTCGATAGAATTACTACGGCGGACAAAATCCCCTCAATGAAATGTCTAGGGCGGACAAAATCCCCTCGGTAGAATTATTAGGGCGGACGAAATCCCCTCGATAGAATTACTAGGGCAAAATCCCCTCGGTAGGTAGGTAGAGTCGCCGAGAGAATCAATTTATTGATGCACGGCAATTAAACTAATCAACTTCGGTTATGAAATATTTTAACAAAGTATTCTACGGCCTGAATGACTAAGTTAAAATATTGGATAATCAAAATTGTTTGTTTTTCTCTGGGCGTACAGGCACAACACATAACAAACAATGATCTTGAACATATAATTCATTACAGATGAAAAATAAGTATATATAGGAATATTTAGAAAATGAATTTTGACTCAAAAAATAACCTCATTTGATTAAGAAAAATAAAATGAATACCAAAGAAGTAGCGAAAATTTTTTTGGAGAGTCCGTGTTCTATAATTGAGTATATCTAAATATCTAAATAAACAAATTTATAATCAAAGTTTAAAAAAACGCACATACATATTATATTTTTTCCCCAAAATATCACAAATATATTACATATTCACACTATTTACGAAGCATTTTCTTCTTTTGAAAATATGCAGAAAAAGGGAAAAATAGCTCACAGCGTTGTTTTTCAACTTTCCCGCATATTTTCTGATCTACCATTCCCCACCAGCATTATTTCTTCAATAGATTAGAAAATACAAAAGAAAGTAGAAAAGCTTTTAAAAAAGCCTTTTTTTATTTTCTTTCATGTTTTCAACAGTAACCTATTTTATTTTAACAGCAGACCCAATGCAATTGAGAAATTGTTCAATAGACTGTTCCTGTTCTACGTATTTCCTGCATAGCGCCTTAAGTTTTTTCTGGTGGTTTACGGTACTTTTCTTAACTCTCCTACACAAATCTACACCATGCGACACTCTCAAGTTATCTGCTTCTACCATAGTTGCATCCTTATGGAAGCACTCAATCACAGTCCATAATTATTCTTTAATCCATTTTTACAAATCTTTAACAAATAATATTTTGTATTTATGAAAAAAATATTGCATTTTTTATTGCATTATATCATTCGTATTTCGGTATGTTACACTCTGACACCAAATGATTTTTTTTTACTAATTTTTGTTATATTCTGATAATTCTACTGAGGGGATTTTGTCCGCCCTAATAATTCTACCGAGGGGATTTTGTCCGCCCTAGACATTTCATTGAGGGGATTTTGTCCGCCCATTAAATTCTACCGAGGGGATTTTGTCCGCCCTAGTAATTCTATCGAGGGGATTTTGTCCGCCCTATCAATTCCACCGAGGGGATTTTGTCCGCCTATGCAAAAAATGACCGAGGGGATTTTGTCCTAAGGGGATTTTGTCCGACATTCCTGAGATTCACCGTTACACTGCTGGATGTCCTAGTATGAAATACAACAAAGGGAAATAAGTTAGATGAATGTCGGACAAAATCCCCTCATCAATCTCAGACAATTTGCAAACTTGTTTCTCTGATACACTCTATTGTCTTTATTTGTGAATGGCCACTCAAACATTATTTTATGTGGTTACCTACACATTGTAAAGAAGTTTCATCGAGCGTTTCTGAGGTACACTTTCCCCGTTCTTCCTTTAGTCTGTGTAAGTAACCAGCTGCCTGGAATGAGTCTTGATTATGAAATTCATAGTATTTAGACCGTCATATAGAGAATAATACGCTAGTGTCTATAGGGTCCAGGTTGGAACAATTTATCATTGCTCACAGCCGAGACCAGATAGAATTGATAATTTCATACACAAACATATTTTATTTACCATTCAATGACTTTAGGTGCTTAAATAGATAAAACTTTGAAAATGAAAGAAATCCAGGTGAAAGTAGATCAGGTCAAGATCATAAAAATGCAATTTGCTTCTAACAACAGACCACCTGGTATCATTTCATGTTATCAGGCTGGTAATATCTGGTCAATGCAGCCTTCATTGCATGATACAATGTCACAACACAGATTTGTTTACGTTGCTCACGCTATACGATCTTGGTAAACATTATTTTAATAACATATATGTAATTTAAATAGAACATGTAAAAATTATCAACGATTCAATTTACGAACCTAAGATAAGGTGCCAAATATTGTGACCATGATGTTACCTTCAAACCCGTTGATATTTGACGACAGGTACTTAAACCCATATTGTAGTCTAAATCATAAGAGAAGCCGCCGTCATAGCGCAGTTGGTAGCGCGTCGGATTGTCAATCTGGAGGTCCCGATTTCGATCCCCGGCGGCGACACTCATTCTTTCTGACTATTTGTCTCTCACCAATGGGTTGATAATCGTAGACCTATGTGAGATAGCAGCTGGAGGATAGGAAAGGATGTGATGGTAGTATTGGTGAGAGAAATACCAGGAATCCATTGTTAGGTGCTCCAGCCGCCGCGATAAAACTGAAAAAATTTTGAGAGCGGCGTAAAACTCCATTAAATCAATCAATCAAATGACACCAAGAAGAATAGTTGCCATTTTGCAGCTGTTCTTTAAGAACCGTAATGACGCCTCTCTGTTCGTAATATTAAGATGGTAGTTGCAATCCCTACCCCAAAACGTTCATCTTTATTACTGTTCCTTCCATTCCACTGATACAGTTTGAGACCCATATCCAGTATGTAGACATCGCCGGAATCCAACAGCTCTCGACAGCGGGGTATCTGAAATCCGAGACGAAGCTTAATCTTAAGCTTGATTAATGATTGGTAAAAATTAAAGAAGTTAAATACGACAACAAAGGAAAACTGTAAACTACAATTTATCTTATAACTATACAAATATCCGTATGATAACATCCCGTATGATATTTTTTATGATATCACATAGTTATTTTTAGAACATGATATAATGTGGTTATTTTTAGAAACTTGCATTTCAGTTAGAAACGCCGACGAAAACAAGACAAATATAGGTTATAAGATAAATATAATACGTACTAAGTGTATTATATGAAAAAAATATCAAACTCGGTTGTGAGAATTGATAATTGTCTCGGCAGAGCCTCGACAATTTTCAATTCTCCCAACCTCGTTAGATATTTTTTTTCATATAATACACTAAGTACGTATTATATATATAAATGAGCTTACATAAAAACAGCAGATCGATGAGTCAGTGCAACACTTTTGTAAGTGCTTATATATTTATAGGCACTTACAATAGTGTTGCGCTGACCCCTGGAGTTGGCATACTGGTTTGATATGTAAAAAGCAAAAATAAGTTGTCGCAATGTTTTCTCGAGCTCTAAAATGTTTGCATGGAATTAGATGAAGAACATAAGTTTTAGTGATTTCTTCCATAACGACAAGAAACTACATAGAATATAAATATTCAGAACAAAGCACCATTTTTTATATTTTTTTTTTTCTTTTAGCTCTTGCATACTTCTAAAACTTGATAACATTGCATAGATCTAGTTAAATACCAGTAATTGACTTCCTTTGACAGAGCTAAATATAGAGAGGGTATTTTAAATCAATGTATTTCTTCAATAATAGCTATGTTGTTGGTAGGCATTGGAAACGTCTCGTCGAGACGATTCGAATGAGTACCCACAACATAGGGTTTTGTTGAGAAATATAGGCTGTAGACTTGGTTTTCCTCCTCTTATCTGTGCCTCTGTTTTTAAAAACATGAACAATTGTCTTGTAACTATTTTAAGCACGAAAACAAAACGTTTTTTAAAATACCTCTGTGACTTCAACATGGGTACTGTTACCATGGAAATGTAGTAACCTTGGAATGTACTTTGTTGGCTCTACTTTTCTGAAACCGCTATCCGCCCCACCTCTCAGTAGCCTTTGATAAAAGGAACATGCACACAAAATCATTGGTGGCTCAATATTTTCAGGTAATATTTGAATCGGAGTGTTTCGTCGGTATAAAAGGTAAAATTAACAAATTCGTTTTGCTTCGATGATTTTGTGATGCATACCTTGACTAATGTGATTTAAGAGGACTGTTTTCGTAAAATCCGCATCCAGGAGCATAGTTTGCCGAATCTAAATTGCAATGAGAGAGATACTCATGGTAAAAATCGCCGACTGGAGAAGCGAGGAAGGGAGTGTGACACCGCTGCTATTACGTAGCCCTATTTATATACAGACGGAACAGCCTTGTGTTCGGGATGACAAAATGGTGAGAATTATTTGCAAATTATACCGCGCTTTGCACGTGCAATTGTGTGCAAAGCGGGGTATAATTTGCAAGCAGTTAGCTTTGTTGTGTCATCCTGAACGCAGGGCAGATCTTCATTAGCACATTAGGGCATTGGCAGTGATATCGCGGAATCGGCCTCTCACATCTTTTTGACGTTCCTGGATATGTACGTTAACGCGTATTTGCGTACAGATTGTAACGTCGATGGCATCATCAATGTCGTTGAACGAATTGATCTAATTTTTTTCATTTACCACAATTTTTTTCTTCTCATTTATAAAACCACAGAAACATTGAAATACCATCACGCATAAATAAAATGAGATGTGCGTATATTTGAAATACACGCGTATCACGTATCATTTATGTGCGGTAATCGGACAGAACTTACGTGATGGCATCGAAATACGATTTGAAGAGTTTAGACTCGTGCCCCTGAACTTCTCTGTGTTGGACAGGCTTATCGTCTAGATATGTATCAAGTTCTACTGTCTTGTAGGCCGCTGTTCCATACTCATCCTTGAATATTAAAGCAGTACAATTTATCTTTTCGAAATCGGTTCGAATGTCACTTTTCGTCATTATTCTAATAAGTGTAAGACAATTCGTTAAGCAATGGACTCAACTAAAAACAAAGAATTTATTGTAATTACTACCACCATCATTATTATAAAGAAATCAATAAGCAATTTAAAGGATATTGACATCCACAGGCTGATCTGGCCGATTTTAAAAAATTTACATTAAGATATTGTTCACTTTTTTTGTTTTACCTGATATTGACTTAAAATTCTTTATATTGAAAAAATAAACGACTTAACATCGATTTTAGTATTAATTACACTCGATATCGTCAGTAATATATTCCAATGATAACTGGTGCAATTCCGAAGTGTCTTATCAGATTTTCATTCAACTCAACAACAGAGGTCTATTTAACCGACCTACATTACGTTAGACCGTTGAACATAGCAAAAATGATGATACAACGTAATAATTTCATATCGAGGGTCCAGCGCATGACTATAATAAAAGCAGTTATAATTGCGTATTTCAATAGTTATCGGAGGTAATAAATCTATTTGCTCAATCTCAAGATTTAGCGCTCATTCCGTTCTTTAGAATGAGCATAGTCCCAAGAACGGGCACAACATATATATATTGTATATATATGTGCTGAATCCTCGTTATAGTTCTTGTGAAAGGGGTCTTTAGAAAATGAAAAATTCTGACATAAATATGTCTTAAAAAGCCTACATTACCGCTGTGCTGTATTTTCCAATCCAAAAGTGGACGTCATACAGCAGAAGGTCTGACTCCTCATCTTTGTATGTCTAAAGAAAAAGAGTTAATACGGGTTTACAAACGAAAAATAATGTGTAAAACAATGTTTATTCCTCTGGCTTAGAAGTATTTTATAATAATAGGATTGGGTAAAATTGGCAAGAATTAGTAATTGAATGGTGCTTAAAAATAAGATAAAAAGAATCACTTTGAATAGTAAGTTTACTCTAAGATATGACTTTCGAAATTGAAAACTTTACAGCCAACTTACGTGTAGAATAATGTATGAATCTCCTTCATAAAACTTTCCATAATCCTCGGGGAGCCAGCGGGTGACTTTAAAATTCTGAAGTTATAAAACGGCATCGATATATACATTTAACCTAAGTTATAGAAAAAGAGATGTTATTTTCATATTATGGTATTTTTTACAAAGCAACTTTTCAATGAAGCTATCGAGGAACCTTGTTGATGCAATCGAATATGTAGGAGCGAACCCAATGTTACATAATATAGAGTCGTGGGATGAAAAAAATTAGTCTTATGACCATCTGGGAACCCCGAATAATAAATATTTAAAAAAAAATATAGTCTGACAAAGGTCGACCTTTAACAATTAGTTGTGGAGAAATGTAAAATTTCTCAATGATATTTTTTTCGTTCTAGAGGCCACAAATATGGCCAAATCTTCACGAAACTTGGTCAGAATTTGTTACGTCACAAGGATGAAACGTATATAAAATTGTAAGGAACCATGCCATATCATTGGAAAGTAGAATGGGAATTCTAGATTCAGAATATAGCCTCATATCGACGCAACGTATCGAACTTTATCAGCGTGCACAGCTAGCCCAGGGTCCTTCTCGGGCGCACGATTAATTAGAGAGAGCGAGAGAGAGAGAGAGAGAGAGAGGGGGGGTGGGGAAAGACAGCGAGAGAGAGAGAGAGAGAGAGAGAGAAGGAGGAGAGAGAGAGAGAATCCCGCTGAAATTAGTGCCGTGCGTTTGGCATAGATATTCGGAGCATGTCCTGTCTAACTGAGGTTCTTCCTCCTTTTTTTAAAAAAGCCTGAGGAACTCATCGTCTCACAGTCTTGCTTGTATGTATATTAATAATGGGAGGTAATAATTATCGTTAATTTGGTTCATAGTGAATGAAATTAGCGATATTGTATTACCTACCTTTACTTCCATTCACAACTCACTTACAACATTTACAGAATTTCATTCAGAAATTATTCGCCTTGTCAATTTCACGATGTTCCTAAGTAGGAGTATCATTGCCCTCTTCAATCAAATTCATAATTGAGCCTGAGCATGAGATTTCCAACAATTCCAAATATGTGCAAAGCAAAAACTCTGATCAGCCTGTGCATCCGCACAGTCTGACCAGAGTCTTCACTATGCATTTAGTAGCTAGATAAGGTCTTAAAGTATATGTATATACCATCAGGTTACTTTGTTATTACACTATCTGACTCTTTACGCTACTCAATGTTTGCACCTTACGCACATTTCAAATTGCTGGAAATGTCACACACAGGTTCAATTGTCAATTCAACAACCTGACTTATTCATACCACGATTCTCCAGATCTGTAGCCCCGGTTTCAACCCAGCATTTTTCCACGCTGTTTCCGTTATTGCAGATTTTTCTGAAAGAAATGAGGAAAATAAATAAATACAAGGTAAAACTTGATACATACTCAGTGTAGTTTTAAAAAGGTGTTACTTATTTTTCCTGAAGTATTTAAAAATTAATCTTGATAAAAGAAAACAAAACATAAATTGTACTGACTGTTGTCAATTGAATCAGTAATGACATTAAACGTTTTTTTTTTTTCACATAGAATCTCTTTACTGAAAACAAAACAACTAACTAACTAGTAATAACCAACAAGAAAAAAGGGAAAAACGCGTCGGGACCGGAAGGCGAGCTCGAGCTTTCGCATGAATTCGAGTTTTCGCCCTCTCGAGATAACGCGAGACCACTGTAACTAACTAAACTTTATTGGTAAATCGGCAAGTTGCCTTTGACCATTTACAATATATAATTACATGAAGTATGGTCAAGACAGAATTCATAAATAAATGTTACAATATATTCTAAATATGAAGGAAACAATATATAAGTTCTGAAAATAGACTACTAAGAAGAAGCAGCCTCTGTGTTTAGCACTTCGTCTCTTAATTTCAAACAACAATATGTCTATGTCTTACTTTTAACATCCCTTTCTGTATCGCTACCGAACAGTGCTAGGTTCGAGTCCTTCCAGTCGTATTGCTTAGGTTTGATCAGACCTGTAAAACACATAAAAAAATGATACAGATCAAAACATCGTGAAATTGACTAGGTGAATGATTTGGGAATCATTTTGGAATATAATTGAATGAGTGTGATGAGTGAGTTTTGAATGAAATTAAAGGGAGGTAATCCAATGTCGCTATTTTTTTTCAGGATGAACAGAATTATTGGTATTTATTACCTCCTTTTAATAAAATATGCATACGAGTTCTATAAATAGTTTTCTATTTCTTTAAGAACCAATTAGACGCTTATAATTTCAATTATATCAGTGAAATCGCGATTTGTTCTGGCTATATTCAAGTTCAACAGTTTGAATGTTGACCTTTTCTTTTTTTTTAGTGATTTTAGAGCCTTTTTGATTGGTTTGTGTGTGAGTCTTTGGAATGAATGAATGGAGCGCTGAGTGAGCTATTTAGAATGGTTTTGATTGAGATGAATGTCAATTCTAGACGTTATTATATGTATAAAGAAAAGTAATCATCGCATTATTTCGCCTGGGACTCTGTTTACTTGTGAGTGTAATCGAAAATCACGGAAATTGACGATTTCCACACATTTGCATTCAAATTCAAATGTTACTGAATCATACTTGTTGATGTTAAGACATCCGCTTCTGAACCAAGAGACCACAAGTTCAAACCGATTAAGAGATTGTTTGAAAAAAAATATACAAAAAAAAATGATATATATTTTTCTATCTGGCCATCCAATATATATTTTTTTGACGGAGGGTGTGGGATTTTTTTCAATTTCTTAAAATTCTGAAGACACACTTGTTGAATTATTTTATATATACATAACAACAGCAAAGGTGACTCTGCTCATACCGAGTACCCTTGTGGTCGCTTTTATAATGGTGTCGTTTTTAGCTCACCTGAGCACAACGTGTTCAAGATGAGCTTTTGTGATGTCCGTCGTGTGCCGTGTGTGTTGTCCGACGTTGAAAAATAAGATTTAAGGCTATAGGGCAGCAAGTATGGTCCAATTTTCATGAAACTTATTCAGAATGTTGGTCAGGTCACAAGGATGAACCCTATTGAAAAAGGGAAGAACATATGCTATATCATGGACAAAGGGACCTTTATGACAATTTTCTTATTGCCACTCTAGAGGCTTCACACATGGTGTCATTTATCATGAAACATGTTTAGAATAATGGCCAGGTAACAAGAATGAACCGTTTTGAAAATTGGAAGGAAAAGGGACCTTTATGTCAATTTTATTTTTTACATTCTAGAGGCCACAAATATGGCTCAATCTTCATGAAACTTAGTCAGAATGTTTGTCAAGTCACAAGGATGAAGCCTAAAGAAAATCGGAAGGATCCATGCCATATCACGAAAAAACGGACCATAGTGAGGCCACAAATATAACCCAGTCGTCTTGAAACTTCGTCAAAATGCTTATCTGGACACATACTAGTTGAAAACTATTGAATATGGGAAGGATCCATGTCATATCATGGGAAAATGGGAATTTATGACAATTTTCTTGTTTTACAGTCTAGAGCCCACAAATATGACCCAATCATATTGAACATAGGTCAAAATGTTTGTCAGGACACAAGCATAAAGTCTATAGAAAATGGGAAGGATCCATGTCATATTATGGAATAAGGGGCCTGAATAATAACTTTCTAGTTTACACTATAGATGCCAAAAATATGGCCAAATCTTCACGAAACTTGTTCAAAATGTTTGTAACGTTACGAACATGAAGTCTATTGGAAGGATCCTTGCAAAATCACATAAGACTTTGTCAACTTGTCTGTCGGGTTACAAGGATGAACCCTTTTGAAAATTAGAAGGGTCCATTCCATATCATGGAAAAGATGGCTTAATGGCATTTTTTTTTTGTTTTTAATATAGATATATCGTGTGTAGCCCACTCTACGTGAAATTTTGTCATTTTTTTTGTCAGGTCACACGGATTATCCTTTTGGAAATGGGAAGGATCAATTTGAAATCACAGGTAAATTCGGAAATATATTTTCATCGTGATTCAAGGCACTTTTACACGTCGCCAAAGGTTTCTTAGTATGATCTTAGATGTGGCAATTTGATTTAGCTAGAAGTGGAAATTTGCTGATTTACAAAAAAAAAAAAAAAAAAAAAAACAAACTTAGTGTGGGCCAATCGTATGTACAAAGTACCACAGCTCATTAAAATAGAAGGCAATACCGCAAACAATTTATAACTGTAGAGTGAAAAAAAAGCAGTTTCCTTCATAACATTTTGGGGGGGAAATCGTTGCACCACGATACTGACAAACGCATGATCTCAAGTAAAGCTAATCAATTTTTAACAAGACTGCACATTGGATATTCAAATAATCACTCGTATTCGCCAAAGAAATTCTATAAAACCAATAGTTCAAGTTTATCGTTTCTTTTGTGGTTCAGTATATTCAATATCCGACAAATACATGTCGAACGATAGGCATCCGTTTACAAGCTAATGTTCGTTGCAAGTTCATGAAAAACAGATAATTGATGATCCAATTTGATATCAAATCAATGGCTTGGATTAGAATACGGTTAAGCATGTATTTAGCTATCATATACGGGAACACCAAAAAGCGGTCGTCAAAGAAAATGGTCGCTTTGTGCACGTTTTGTTTACAAATTAGAAATATAAATTTGATTGGAAATATGTTATGTTATTGCGAATTTCGAAACAATCCTGTTTTGTTCAACATTTTACAATTATCTCATTGAGACAGTGCTGGATTAAAAAAGAAAAAAAAAACCCAAAGGATTCATTCAATAATCTTTAGACCAATTTATCTTTTTAAAAATATTTTGATTTGAAGACGGGAGTTTTGAAAACGGTCACTAAATAAAATGGTCGCTTAATAGACGTTCTCGCTTGAGCAAGATGGACTGTACATGAGAACTAAAATAAACTCTACTGGGATACTATACTGTGGCCTTTAATTAAGAAAGCAACACGTCATGTGTAGACTAATAATAACTTTCGATTTTCTTGATTCATGCTTCATCGGTTAACATATTTTAATAATTCATAGAAAGTAAGTCTATCAGGGAACTTCAATTTCTCATCTTTTATTAAAGGAAAACTTTTTTTTAAACCATTAGATCTGTCACAAAATTATTCCTACGGTAATCGTTGGAACGTTAATGAAATATTCCAGAATTGCGAATATCGCCAGTATAAAGACAATTCTAAAATGCAGACAATAAAACATATGCAAACTGGTGAATGCTATTTCCAACAAGTTTCAAAATGGGCCAAACTAAGACTCGGATCAGCCTATACATCCCAACATTCTGATCGGGTCTCCCCACAATTTGAGATGGGCAGCTTCAAACACAAAGCATCGTTCATATCCCCCTTTATGCGAGGAATATTAATTTGGCATTGTCCGTCATACCGTCAATCCCATTAAGGTAACTGCGGACACATAGAAGGCCATTTTAGGTCCAAATTTTAAATTGTCTGCAATCATGCCATATGCGATAAAACTGAACTTTGAAGTACCCGCTTTAATAATTCTGTCATAAAAAGGGATTTCATAACGTATAGTTGACGTAATGACGTCATCAAGGGGCCGGCCCCTTTTTAGGGACTAAATTCAGTAATTGTCCATTTTTTCGGAAATAATGAACCGATTTTCATCCCGAAAACGCCATTTGCTTCGTACAAAGACGCCTGATGTTTTGTTTTGGTTGATATGAAGATGTAAGCATAAGAAAAAAAACAATTAAGTGTAACGTATTAAATGTAAATGCTTTCTGCGTTGCTGTTTTCGAGTACAGTTACTGAAAATTTTGCCTTTTTACTCGAAAATTTGTCCGGTGACCTATCCTGAAATTTAGATATGTTGCTGCCAAACCATTCCGTTGAATATATTTGAAATAAAAACTATGTGTCTTCCGGTTAGATTTTTTGTAAAATTCGATTCCGCAAAGATATCGCAAATCAAAGGATATTTCAACGTCGCGTCAAATGTTCACAAAAGCTTTCTTTTTAAAAGGATGAAAAAATTAAGTGAATTTTTGTATTTCTTAAAATCACATTCAGATTCAATACTTCTGAAGCCTATATTTTACAATAAATCTTAATTTCAAATATTTTAGAATACTTTATTGCATGGAGATTGGCTCCAAATAAGCACAGAACCGATGGTTTTTGGTGCGACGTCGAATTCGACGAAAAAATGTTGCAACAATTTCACAAATTAGAATTTAATAAAAAATCTAACCCGAAGACATATGAATTTTGTGTGATTAAAGCAAAGCATATTCTTTAAGCTTCAAAATAAAAAATAATCAGCAAAGGTCACCGGACAAAATTTTGAGAAATTTCTATTTATTTACAAAAAATTGAGATGAAAAAAGGAACGTCATATCTAAAAATTCGCGAAATAGATAGCGTTTCGGGCCTGTTTTTCTATTTGAATATGCAGAGAAAGTAAACGGCTTGCTCAGGCGTCCTTGGACTTTCAAAATGACACTTTTTACGTAAAAATCGGCCGATTTCTTTAGAAAAATATCTACAAATACTGATTTTGGCGGGTCGAAAAGGGGTTGGCCCCTTAATGACGTCACGACGTCAACTGATTAAGCTTCGGACCCTTTTCATTGCGTGTTAGCTAATGCCCGCATTTCATATAAAAATCTCAGCAATTTTTGTGAGATTTTATGAAAGTCGAAAATTTGACTATGTTATCTGTCCACAGTTACCTTAAATACTCATACTGTCCTAACGCCGGTCCGATTCGCCCAAATTTGTCCGGAATATTACTTTTAAAATCATGAATATATACATAAACAACTTGAATCTCAACTACAAGTAGATATGCCATTTGAAAGAAATTTTAGGATGACTCAAAGTTCAAGGTTAATGGCAGATGTTTTAATTTAGTTTGTCAAGGGCATACATTTCCGGGTAAATGCATAATGTTCTTATTAACTTAGCGCAATTGTTCAGGAGCACTAGTTATTGTTCCACTTAATAGAAAGTTGCGAATTTTGCCAAGCTCAAGGTCACAGGTCAAGGTCATACATAATAAAATTTAGCCTGTCCGAAGCGCATTTCCGCATTTACGAGCATGAGTGCTTTGTAAATGATTTAGAAAGCTTATTCTCCGTCATGTACAGAATTTTAATTGATTTTTTTTTTTGATTAACAGAAGTTCAATGTCGAATGTTTAAAAAAATAATGGATTTGTATTTCATTTAGAGTAAAGTTATCATTTTGATAAAGCAAAAAAGACAAAACACAAAAATACAAAAAAAAAAAACAAAAACAAAAAAAAAACGGTTTATGCGGACCATCGATCGTACTTCAATTACATGCCTATTTCGGCGGGGTGTCAAAGAGGTATTTAAGGTATTGGACCCATTATATTTCCGAAACGTTTCGAAAGACATGAACTTTTACAGTATTAACCAAGGTTTCTTAATGATTTCATTAGAAAATCTCCGTCAACATTGTAAAAGATCGTGAAATCCGAAATGTTGTGGAACTATTACGAGTCAACTATCTTAACTAAAAACCTAATCTCGCCGTATGAATGTGTGAAGTGGTTCTAAGCGTTTAAAAGTGAGATTATAGTTCATTCTTCGTGAATTCAAAGATCATCATTTTCATTTTATGATTTAATATTATCAACTTAAAATGCATTGAACATTTTAAAACATTTTTACCACACTAAAATCATCAAATTGTTAAACGTTATTTAACTGTAAAAAATGCACACAAAACGAAGGGCAAACTATTTAAGGGCGACCTTCACAGTACAGTTAACAACATTGTGAAATTGAAAAAGTGAAAGCTTTGGAATGATTTTGGAATGAAATTGAATTCCAATCAATGTGGGGCGATTTTTAGTGAATTTAATGGGAAGTTATCCAATATCGCAAATTTTGTTCAGGATGAACAAAATCAGAGATATTTATTATAAAACATGAATACAAGTTCTATAAAAAGCTTCCTATTTCTTCAAGAACCTATCAGACGCTTACAGTGTGAAATCGCGAGATTTCTATTTATATTCATTTTGAATGTAGCGTTTGATTTTATTGTTTTTAGTCGTTTTGAACGTTTTTGAGCGGTTTGAGTGAGTGTCTGGAAGGAATGAATGAGTGAATGAGTGAGCGTAGAATAAGCAATTAAGAACGGTTTTGATTGAGATGAATGCCATTTTCAAGATGTACTTAACTGTAACTACACCTGTTCAATATGTTATTACAATGTTTAAAACGCTTATCATCGAAATCAACTGAAAAATGGCGGGAAAGGTCGAGGTGCAACAGTCATTTCATTATAAATGTTTTGATTGGTCAAACGATTTTTTGATGGATGGCAGCAATCCGTTCTTGGAATCTTAATTTAACATAAATACAGGGCGGGGAAATTTTGACTTTGAAATCTTAAAAGTTTCTTCTACCAATTCAATCGGCCAATGTCATCCAAACTAGACTTTAAGAGGCACATTATATGATCCTTTAATTAAATTGCTTAAAAATCTTTTATTGTCTTCAAAAGAAAGGCGTGACAGGGCGAGGCTTATTCTAACTTTGAAATCTTTAAAAATCCTTTCTCCCCCATAGAAAAGGACCGTTTTAATGGCATGAAAGTTCCTTGGGTGACCCTTTTCTTTTAATTTCCTTTGACATTTTATTAACCGAAAAAAAATTGTTTGACTTCGCCTTTGACTTGATTTCTACTTAAGGTGAGCATTTGTGTTCGTCCAATGTCCATCACGTCGTGCGACGTCCGCCGTCCTCATTTTTTCAACATCTTCTCCCCCTTAATCGAAACGCATTTATTGATAAAACTTGGCCAATATTTGGGTTCCGCCCGGGCGCATCAGTTCTTACATATTAGAAATGATGGAAATCTTTAAAAAAAACCTTCTCTTAATCAAAAAGGCAGACAGCTTTCGTATTTGGTACGAATCGTCTTCTAGTGGACTTTTACCAATTTGGAAATATCATGCCCCTGGGGTCATGATTGGGCTCCGCCCGGGCGCATCCCGTTTTACATAGAAATAGAAATAGAGAAGAAATCCTTTAAAATCTTCCTCTATTAAACCAGAAGACAGAAAGCTTTCATATTTAGTATGATACATCATCTAGTCAACCCCTACAAACTTTGATAATATCATGCCCTTTGTGTCTTATTTTGGCTCAATCCGGTCGTTTTCCATTTTACATTGAAAAAATAAGAAAATCTTCAAAAATGTTCTCCTTTAACCAGAAGGTAGACAGCTTTCATATTTAGTATGTAGTATCATAAAGTGGACTTTTACCAAGTTTGTTCAAATCATTTTATATTCTGTTTTGTGGTCCTTCATGGTGCATCCCATTTTTGCAAAGAAATAAGAAGAAAATCTTAAATAAAATTCTACTTTGAAACCAGAAGGTAGACAGCTTTATAATTTGGAAAGTACCATCTTTAGTGGATCTCTACTAAATATGTCATATGTACCTTGTGATCAATTTTGGCTATGCTTGGAAGCATCCATTGAAAAGTTCTGGAACATTTTTTAAACGTAAGAGAACATAAGTGAGTTTTTTTTTTTAAAAAAAAAAGGCAAAAAAACCCCTAAAGCGCACGACTAAGTTGGTTTAGGTACACTGTAACGTGCACATACGAGCTTCTATGAGATAAGCTTTTATGAGGTACATGTACTGTGCATGCCGCGCCGCAGCAGAGCTTTGGTGAGATACAACGGTAACGCGCATATCTTAGTTTTTGTAGAATATAAATGCAACACGTAAACTGATCCTTTTGGGACATACACTGTAATACTTAAAAACTGAGCTTGTATGAGGCTTTCTAACTAGCTCCAATCGTTTCATAGTATAATTATTGTCACAAGTATATATAACAACCTCGGATTATAAAACAATCGCCTGTGCTCAAAACCTGGAGCTTTTGTTACAAATAAACTAGAAAACACTACCTGACATGGTCTATTCTACGATCCAAAAACAACAGATATCTATATGAAACGCAATATTACAATATCCATAACGCCCCATATACGTCTTGATTAGAATCTATTGACAATAACATGCTGGGCCGAGTCAGGGACGCGTGTGGGATGTTTTACAATATATGTGACAGGTGGTATAGCATAAATACTGGAGTATTGTAGAAATTGTCCCACAAAAGATCTACAACAAAATAGAATTTCAGTTTGCAAATTTAAGCAAATAACAAAAGTGTCAAGATAGCCTTGGATCGCTTGCCTGAATTAATTGATGAGATATCGACAAGAACATGAAATCATTCTTCATTTTTCACTCTAACAATAAACAAGATTCGTTACATAGTAGTGATCAAAGGCTTTAGAACTACTAACGTGTCTATTTTTCAGGAGATTTAAGGTCATAATTTGCGAATAAAGTAGATATTACGTGAATAGTTGTTCTAAGAAATGGTCATTAATAACCCTTTTCCTGTTTATTGAGCACCCATTTTCAAAAAGTTAGCGAGGATTTGTCCAAACTTGTTGTCTATTGAGTGCTCACAAGAAATTGTCATAAAGACCCCTTTTACCGGTTTTTCAAGTAGAACGTTCCCATTTTCATCGGGACAATTCTTAATCAGACAATACTTTGACCAAATTTCTTGAAGATTGGACAAAAATTGTAATCTCTAGATTGCTAACAAGGATATTGCCAAAATACCCCTACGACCAAAACCTTGTGAATACAACTTCAACTGAAATATTTGTTTTAAATTCTACCGGAAACTTTTTTTTAATTCTACCGGGATTTATCGTGGACATCAGTAAAGATTTTACGTTGTAGCGTTAGCTATGCCGGTTTTAAAAGCTTGTCCTGCTGAATTTGAATTTTTTTTTCGAACCACTAGCCAATTTGTGTGTTACACAGAGGATATTGAATGAGTGGTCATTGAATACTAATACTGAATTTATTAAACGAGTCATCTATAAACAGATAAAAACGAGGCTGCGCCGAGTTTTTATCTGTTTTAGATGACGAGTTTAATAAGTTCTGTATTTCATGAGCACAAATTTTATATTCTGTTTATAATAAAACCCTATTTTTTGCGAAAAATCGTCAAAATTCTTGAAATTCAACGTTTCAATTTTCCGCGAAACTTATAACGCCGTTTCAAAATGACGTCACAAAGCATGGTTTATGACGTCATTTTCATGGTTACAATATAGCGTTGCTATTCGCTCTGAGCTCTTTGCATAGTTATTCCACTAGTGTAATAACACCCGTGTAATATCAAAAATATTCAACGGGATTATTTCACTCCGGCGACGTCGGTCATATTATAAATTAATTTTTCAGTCCGGCTCTAGATGTTCCCACAATAGTTAATTTTAAGCAGACAGAGAACATGTGTAGGCTATGCAGGCTGGATTTAGTTAACAATATCTTCCATTTTCTGAAAGATGACCATTGGTTAAATAGAGACGGAAGTTATTTTCATGTTTATGTTTGTTTTGACAATAGAAACAATAATCCTGATTGGTTGCAATTAGTTTCCGGTTAAAATCAAACCAATGGTATTATTTTATACAGCCGGGCCCAGGTGTATGTCATGAATAGAAGGAGAAGGGTTTTCGGCAAGGATATATAGCGTACATCAGATGAATTCCTTGTTTTAGCATGGGCTAAATTTCTATTGAATCTTCTGTCATAAAATTTTAATCATAATAACACACGTGTCTCTGAACAGCGCTTATCTCTGCCTCTTACAGATGTCCCGGTCCATATGCATTATTCTAATGAAGCAACAGCTGTATGTCACATATGAACGATGTTTCCATCGTTTACAAATCGATTTGTTTGTTCGAATGGGATATAATAGAACTTCTGACAGTTGTTCATATCTAAGCGACTGGAGCTCCTAACCATGGATTCCTAGTATTTTTGTCACCAAGATTACAAGTACGTTCTCTTCAAGCTCCATCCTACGTAGGTTGACGATTACACTCCCTCTGACCGGAGACAAATATCGGATGCGTGACGCCGACGGATATCAAACCATGGACCACATACAATTGTTTGTTTATCTGATAGTGTCATTTAGGTTATTTGATAGGAAAAAAAATAAAAATGACGTAAATGAGATTATGAAACAGTTCGATGGCTTAACATACAGACATCGTGAAATAAAGAAATTATTGATACAGAATAAATCTCGATAACGAGTAACTGATCTTCTAACAAGCGTTCAGGATGAGAAAACATTCACAAGCGATTTTAACTTGTAACTTGCTTTGCACGAAAGTACACTTCTTTAACGTTTCACGAACGTTGGCACAGGCCTCTTTGTCGTTGCGACAACAAGGAAATAAACTCTCGAATTTATAATAACCTCCCACACCCTCATCCACTTAAAAAATAAATAAAAAATGTTGACGCGTAAAGTATCCATCCTAGAAAGGCGCAAAGTAACGACTGTGCAGCCTAACCGGATTCGAAATTTTACACTTTCGGGTAGTTCTCTGAATCTTAGAATACGGTTAACAACATCGTGAAATTAACAAGATGAATGATTTTGGAGTTCAGGTTGTAGTTCATTTATTTGAGTAACATTAGCAGAAGTTGACCCAAGGAACGTTCCAACAGTTTCTTCAAGATTGGCCCGCTGGTTAAGGAGGAGAATGGTTTTTCTTAAAGAAATCTAGGACGACGGGCATTGGACGATCACAATAGATTTAACATTGTTTTCTATTTGTGGAATGATTCAGCCAAAAGTTGATTGATTTTATCACACATTGACGCTAAATTTATCCGGTAGGGCGTGAACGATTTGATTAAGTTCCGTAAGACGAGACTTTTCAAATTTTGTTTTAGCGCTCATATGATACATTAACGTCAAACATAGAGACTAATCAAACTGCGCAGAGATTTTATTTCAATAAATAGCCGAAGTTGGCTTTCATAATTCTCGTGTTATGAAATAATTAATTTTATAACACGAATAATTATGAAAGTAAACGACGTAATACCAATTACCTACAGTACCTACAAAAGTTATAAAAAGCCTACCATTTATACCATTTATGTATTGTATTGTATTATATTCATAACAACTATCCAGTATAAGGATGATTAAATCAACGAAACAACATCTTATTTACGGCAATTACATAATGAAAATATCAAACTAGCTGTTGTTACAAAATTATGATGTTACAGAATTTTTATCAAAGCGGCTTCTGTTGTTGTTGAATGTTCCCTATCTTTTAGATGATCTGGGTGAATTGCGCTAAAACTGAACAAAATGTTATAGAAGAAAAAAAAATAAAAAATCATAAATACGTTTGAAAGGAATTGTCAAAGATTGTATGTATCACTATTGAAATGATTCAAGTCACCAAATTCCTGTTTACTGAAAATTGGACCAGGAAAAATATCAGTTAGTATATTTTTTTTCTTTATAAATATTATTCCTGCCCGATCCTCACAGCTACACTACTGCGCTTTCTTCCTCGTAGTGCCAGTAATTACAGCAAGGAATAATAAGGGCGTAACTCCCATTACGCAATTTACGCAAGCGTGTAAAAGAAATAATCACTTGTTGAAAAACAGCGTTGACGAACGATCATAACATCGAAAATACAGCTTATTCTAGATGTAGTTAAGATGTTTTGATTATTCACCAACGCTCAAATCATAAAAAGGGAGCGGACGGAGGGCTTTCATCTGTTGTCACTGTCCACATATCGCTTTTATCCTATGTATTTTTTGGTTGTCGCCTTCTGAGTGCGTAAAATTTCTAGATACGCCTATGGTTAGGTTGGTTTTTTAAACATGGTGATAATATAAATCTTCAATTTCAATTCTGTGTGGTTCTCTTTTCACTTTCAACTCATAATTAGAAGCTTTAAGATTTCAACATGTCCTTTATAATAATAATTTAATATACTCAGAACAAGAAGTTAAGCGCCACCAGTTTTTAGACAGAAGATTTTTTAAGGCAGGGAACCTGCATTTATTCAAAATAACAGATAAGTAAATATTGAGTTCCAATGTTGAAAATGGTATGTTGAATTAACAATTTCACAACAATACATGGGTGGTGATAAATTTGATTGACTTTGTACCTTGAAATGTAAATGACGTATTTTCACTTTTTTTAAATCATGAAAAACTATTGTCAAAGCCGACTTACGGTGTTGTCTTTAACACGAAACTTGGCTTTAGAAGTCAGATAACACAAACGCGATTAATTCCAGTCACATATTAGTCATTAGCGTGTGTAAGATCCGTGAGCATTGATCACTGCGCGCACCCTCCTCAACATGCCACGAATCAGCCTCTGGGTGATGTGTTGAGGGATTTGCTGCCGATCCTGGTACAGTGCTGCTTCTAACTCAACCACATTTTGTACAAAAGGCTCTCCCCGACGTATACGGCGCCCTAAAATGTCCCACAGGTGCTCGATGGGGTTAAGATCGGGACTACAAGCCGGCCATGGAATGGTGGTGATGGCTTCACGTTGCATAACGTCCGCCACGGCTCTTGCTCTGTGGGGTCTGGCGTTATCAACCATGTACTCTGGTCTTGTTCGAAGAGGGTGATTGTCAAAATGTGGAATTACCACCGGAAAAGGATGTTATCGCGATATTTATCGCCAGTCAATGTTCCTGGAACTGTCACTAGGTCCAGTTTACAGCGGTAGGAGACACAACCCCATATCATAATGGTGCTACCGCCACCCTGATAGGTTGGTTGGACGTACTTTGTTGCAAATCGGGTGTTTGGTTGTCTCCAAACACGAATTCGGCCATCGGTGACATGCACCAACATCCTGCACTCATCTGACCAATGGATCCGACGCGATGATGCCAAGTTCCAACGTGCCCTCGCTCTACACCATATTAGACGTTCATTGATGTGTCTCTGTTGTAACTTTGGACGTTTGAGTGGTCTTCGTGCCTTATACCCAGCCATCCGAAGTCAATTTCGCACCGTTGAAATAGAAACCCGTCTGTGTGTATTCCAGTTGTCCCTAAACACAGGCGCACTAGTGAAGGGCAGACGTCTGACGTGACGCAAAAGTACTCTTTCCTCTCGAATAGACGTTACCCTAGGGCGTCCAGATCTGACACGGTCCTTAACGTCGTTTGTCTGTGCGTGTTTTTGTACCAAACGTGTTATGACACTGTGGTGATACCCTAGCTGTCTGGCAATGGCTCTACAAGACATTCCAGAATCTCGCATTCCAATTATTCGCCATTTTTCAATTGTAGATGTCAACCGGGGTTTAGTGAGACAGAAGATTCTGTAGGGTCGATGATACTTACTACTGCTTCGGTAAGAATTGTTTCTTAAGATTTTTTTTATGCAAGATGATTTATATTAAGTGCAATAAGAATAGTTTTATATGTTTTGTATAGTGGTAAGTATCCCCGCCTGTCACGCGGGAGACCGGGGTTCGATTCCCCGTCGGGGAGCCAATGTCAACCGGGGTTTAGAGAGACAGAAGATTCTGTAGGGTCGATGAATGTGATTCTGAAAATGTTGTAAGAAAAACCTGCAAGATAAATACAAAACATATAAAACTATTCTTATTGCACTTAACATAAATCATCTTGCATAAAAAAATCTTAAGAAACAATTCTTACCGAAGCAGTAGTAAGCAACTCTAAACTTTGCAGTTTAGAGAGACAAGTCCATATACATCATAAATTAGAACTTTCTCTAACGAGAGCTAATGGCGGAGTGATCCAAAGAGAGGGAAGGTTCAGAATAGGCGGGAACAGATTTGCACACGTGCACGCCGATCAGTACTCTCTCGCCCACATACGCACGGTGATTACAACTCACGGAATACACACACACACACTGAAATGACATATGTTATAGTTACAGTTAGTAAAGTGTACAAATTTACAGATGTCTGTACAATGATGAGTATTCGCAAATGAACCTCTGGTTACATAGACAATCTACGCCTTGCCATGACCGAGTTTCAAATGGTAATGTAAACAATTGCGCGAGCTACACGACGTAAGTATCTCTGACAGAAAAGCTGATTTTCCACTTTGCATGAGCCCTGGCTTTACAGTCATTGCACGAGACTTGCTGAATATGCACATGCATCCGAAACGTTTTTAATCAATAGCTAATAGGTTGTTCTAATCGTTTGACAACATAGATACGTTATTAAAGTAATCGATAGAAATTGTATTAACTTAAAACTTAGTGGCGCTTAACTTTATGAGTATATATAATAAAATGAAATAAAATATCTAAGTTAAACAACTGGTTCTAAAATGAACAGGTTCAAAAATTATTTTTTATTAACTATAATCTTTTTTTTTTTATATAAAATCGAGTAATTTACGCGTTGGTGATATTAAACTGACTTTATCCTGTCTTTGTACAAAAAACTTTTGACCATATATTGATGATAATCATTATCTATTTTGAGATTAACCCCATGCTCCCTTATTTAGACCAATCAAAATGGATATTTTAACGAAATCGTTGCGATTTTCACGAGGAAAACCCAGCAAACAGGCGAGTTACAACGGTACAAATCACGTGATATTTAAATCTAAACTGACGTGACCGTCGGAATGCTAATTAGCATGTCCAAATAAGGAATTATCGTGATTTAAAACCACGTGTTTTACGATAAGTTTACAATTTCTTACAACTAAACAGCCTTCTCCACCCCTCGTGTTTAAGGGCGGAAAATACGGAATTATTAACATTAACTAGATAGACAAAATCATTATATTAAAACTATTTTATCCTCAAAAATTAGTTTTTGGAATGGTATTAAGCTAAAATTAAGATATTGCCAAATACAAAACATGTTTGGCAGAGTATTTTTGTGTAATTGATGAAAACGTTGGTTCTTATAGAAGTCAAACGAACTATACCATAGGTATATCGGGTATATATAAAAAGCACATCATAGGAATTGAACGTAATACCTCCTTTTTAACTTTAGAAGTACATGAGTGAGTAAACCTTAGACTTTAGACAAGCAATACGTTTCATTTGAAAGGTAATTTGTATCATTTTTAGGGTATTCTTAAAACCTGTATTATCTGTTTTGATTTAACCGTTAAAAGTAGATTTCACGGCTCACCGCGCAAAAATACCTATACCTAAATCAAAATTTTAAGTAAACAATTCTCCCTGTGTAGCCGGGTTGAGTTTCAGGGGTGTTAGTACTGCCTTGCCGTACACAGTAGCTTTTATAGCGACGTGGTAGAGCACTCGCTTTGGGAAGTAGAGGCAATCGGGAACCCTCGGCGATTCTACGGAATAGACCTCGGGAATAATACGGGCGCTGCCATGAAAGCGCGTCATTTCGCACGTGGGTTTATATGACGTCAAAACACAACTGAGAATGACGCTGCGAAAAGTAAAATCAACGTAAGGTAAAAATTGGGCATATTATGATTTGAAAGCAAAACGCAATAAAACACTGCGTTTTGCTTTCAAATCATAATATGCAAAATGATCTCCATAGACGATCTGAAAACATTTAAGGAATTCGCTTTTCTCCAAGCGTATTAACCAAAGTACCTCCAAGAGCCGAATAACCTAAAAATTGACCAAAAATTACTACACTTACGTCCGAGGTACTTTCCAGTTTACGGAAAAGTCCGAGCGATGTTCCGAATGAAGTAGAGGTTCCGGGTTCGGATACCGATGGAGTCGAATATTCTTTTATCTGCGGGTTATACATGCTCTTTACAAAAACAATAATATAAAGTTTCAAGAAAATTTGGCAATTACTGAATGATGTATAATTTGAACATCAAGATTATAAGATTAATTCACGTTTTTTAGGGCGTTCACACTTGCAAAGCCCGAAAAATGGTTCAGCGCCCGACGCCCGGGTTTTGTCCATTTACGTATGCCTGTAACGACCCGAAAAGGTCCATTTTATGAAATAAGTGCCGTTAATTCCCCTTTTCCGTGACGACGTCTCAAATAAAAAAGGGGTGAAATACATCGGCATTTTCAAAGAAAGTTGACATTAAAAGTTTCATTAGCTATCGGCCAGGAATTTTGGAGAAATCATCCGGACGGACGAAAGGATTGACCGGGTTAGAATGAGGGACGGACAGACAAAGCGGTGGCTATATGCTCACCTTTCGGGAGGGCAAATGATGTGAAATTACCTTCTTGCTAAAAACTTTAGACGATAGAAATCATGAATTCCAATATTTAACATAGAGTCCTCAAAAGAAAATACTTTGCCACCCAGTCTAGAGCCCTTTTAACAAGAAATTATTTAGATTCAAAACAATGATAAAGCGACCAGAAGGTGGCATCCGGTTCTCAAATAATTTTCAATGGGTTATTTTGGTTGTAGTCCACTGAAAAAACTCACTTTTCTCTGACAGAACATGACAAATGAATGTTTGAATGGTCGCAGTCTGGTCAAAATTGACGTTGATATAAACATGGAACCCTACGTTTAGGATGTAAAATTGTTTTCAAACTTTTTAAATGGTACAACGCCTTACATGTTAGTTCATGTGAAAAGTGGGGTATCTTTTTCAGAACCTTTCACGACCATAACCGGAACGTACCTGGTATGTTTAGGGTTTAATAACGAGTAGTTCTGGACCATTTTGATATGCTTGGATTCGGCGTAAAAAATCTGGTTATGCTTGCACAGGTCAATATCATATAAATAGAGAATATTGAATGAGTGGTCATGAAATACTGAATTTATTAAACGAGTCATCTATAGACAGATAAAAACTATTGAAAATTAAACATTTCAATTTTCCGCGAAACTTATAACGCCGTTTAAAACTGACGTCACAATATACACATTATGACGTCATTTTCGCGGTTACAAAATAGCTTTGCTATTCGTTTATAGCTCATTTGCATAGTTATTCCACTAGTGTAATAAACACTCGTGTAATATCAAAAATATTCAACGGGGTTATTTCACTCCCGCGACATAGGTCATATTATAAAGCTTGTGTATTTAACCATGAGTTTTGCGTTTCCAAGTTAAATGCTTGAACTGAAAATTTAATAGCGAAATTCCCCATAACGTGCCGTCAAACAGCGCAAATGTAGGGCAAGTTTACTAACGCCTTAGTTCGACTAATTGTTGTAAGTTTCTCTCGGTTTCTCTCGGTTATTACAAGAAACGCAGCTTCCTTGAGGCTTAGTTTCGTGTCACCCTTACTAAAGAATTTCAATTTCAATCAGGAAATGGCCCGTATTGACTTGTTTTTCATATTAATGAGGATGAAGATGATATGTAAAATAATAATAATAATAATAATAATAATAATAATAATAATAATAATAATAATAATAAATGCCCCCGATGCATCCTCCAATTTCTGTGACGTTTTACGAAAGCGATCATACATATCATTTAGTTTGGATAGGCTACACATACAGTGATTGAAGTCAGCAACATCATTTACTAAAAATATACGTATTTGTCCCTTTCTTTGTCAAAAGTTTCTTTTTCTTGTACCACCCATAAATGTACAATTACAATAAAGCCAGGAAGCATGCGACATATATTTGTCGTGCATTTAATGAAAGCGGCGTAAAACCGTACTGAAACAAACAAAACAAGCTTCATTCATACGTATCAGTTAAAACAGGTATGGGCTAAAATCCAATGCACACTTTTAATGATTTAAGGCACAGCACTTCTGAAACCCCGTCGCAGTATAACCAACACGTACAAACACAAAGCAGTACACGAATTCTATGGCTTTTCTCGAAGCCCTTTCGTCATGAAACAGGGCTTACTTTTGTTTCCAGCCGTCATAATGGCAGACAATATCGAACTTTCTGAATGGTAAGATAATTAATTTATTCGAATCATGTCATCGTGTAAAGTTACACTGATATAATAAGGGCGCTTTGGATCGTCGTAGCATAACATGGCATGAAGTAGAAGAAATGAGTCTGTACAGAAACGGATAATTACATAGAAGATGAAGGCTTATTTCAGTGCTTTTCTTTTGGATCTTTGTATACCGAAGGACGATATCAGATGTAAACTATCATTTTGGGTACACAAAATTTTTCAACCAATTTTATTATATATTGGTACCATTGGCAATATTCTAAGCATTGTTATTCTCTCTCGGAAGGCTTTTAGATCCAAGACAATATCAGTTCTCATAGCACTTTGTTTGTTTGATTTAATTTTCTTGTGGACAAACTCGATCTCGGTAAACAAGTGGAACATTTTTTCTAATGATCGTGAAAGAGCTGAAGCCTTTTTAATAACATTCATTCAAATAGCTAACGTGGCCCGAGCATCATCTAACTGGACTTTAGCCATTTTTACTATAGTTAGGCTGATAAGTGTTTTCTTTCCTTTTCTTGCTAGAGAGCACATTTCTGTGAAAAAGACATTTATAGGGGTGGCTATAATTGTCGCTATATCAAGCATTCATGCTAGCCTCATGGCGGCCGGATTCGATTTTTTTCACCATGATGAACAACTACAAGACCAGCTTTCAAATGAAACAAACAATGCTACCATGTGCTTTGCAGAATCTACCGGCGAATTAAAGGTATACTGCGGCATTTTTCGCGTATTTACATCGATTTTAAAATTTGCCCCGCTTGGAATAGCCTTCTTTGGGAACGCCGCATTGGCAGTAAAGCTTCGATGCTGTAAACCAACGATAAGGAGAAGTTCGGACAAAGATTCACAGACCGGCACATTGTTTGCGATCACTGGGTACCTGTTTGCCTCCTCATTGGCGCTTGGTGTCAGCATTATATTAAAGCAGTCATCAAATGACAGTGGCCAGATAGATAAGGACAATATCTTCGCAGCGACCGTCCTGTTTTATGTGGTTATTAGCAATCATGCAGTCAATTTCTTTCTCTTTCTGTGGAAAGGG
This sequence comes from Fragum whitleyi, assembly GCA_948146395.1. Classification (NCBI taxonomy): domain Eukaryota; kingdom Metazoa; phylum Mollusca; class Bivalvia; order Cardiida; family Cardiidae; genus Fragum; species Fragum whitleyi. The sequence continues at coordinate 71,424,944 of OX411543.1, read as the reverse complement.
ACACTGTTTCAGAAAGAGGTGAAACAGATGCTGATTGAAATCAAGGATTATATTAGGTCAAAGTTTATGTGAACTGTATGGAAAAGTCATACAAGGAGTATGAAAGGACGAAAGAAAACTAAATTGGCGTTAGTAAGGTAGATATTCGCCTATTCATGATCTAGAATTGTTGTCGTTGTTTATAGTGATGATTTGAACAAAAAAATGTGAAGTTTGATAGTATTAAAACATGTTTTTGGAAAGTACTACTTTTTTGTATCCGATTATTGTCAAAAACATATAACTTGACACATGATCTTGGACATCTGCATAGTGAATGAAATCAATCCGAGCAGATCACAATTTCTTTGCCCTTCCCATGCTGTTCGTGGTATGTTCCGGCTGAACAAAAAACTTTTTTGCAGACAGTAGAGATAAAGATCAGCCTGTACCGACGTACAGTCTGATCTTAATCTTCTGTGTCTGTTTGCTACTTAAAACTTTGGCCAGATTGATTAGAATGTCCCCAAAAACTGTAAAAAATTATAGATTCAGTGGACGTGTTTTTAAGTTACTCATTGCGGAAAAGTTGCTTGTACGAGAAATTGTTTAAGCCTCTCGATATTAGGAAAAATCCAAAAAGAGTAACTTGAATTTGCTTCCATATGTTATGATTGTCACCACAATTTAATGTCTTTTGATAACATAGAAAATCATAAATTTGATTATTCTTAGTCAAAATACATGTAGAAACACATGTTGTCGGTGGGCGCTCAAGGCCTCGTAACTCCAGCTTATTCAAGCTGACTGCGAGGTTTTGATTATCCACTAACAACTTGTGTAACTGATATATTTAGGAATCTCATATACAGCAGTGATGGAAATAATTCGAAATAAATTGAAGAAATTTACAGCCAGCTTGCTCCGAGAATTTGTAACTGCATCTTGAAGCAGGATGCGGTTATGAATTTTCGAAGACAGTACACAATGCTATGTTTAAGTCCTATGGTATTTAATTATAAGTGGAAAATAGTATTTTTGTAAATAAATGTTTATATGTATTGTACATGGACCGGTGGCCTGAGTACTTCATTACAGATTTGAATTTAATCGAAAAAAAAAAAAAAAATGAATTGATTGATTTTTTTCTTAAAGAGATCATCGTGAAAGCATTTATTTCAATGTAAAAAGTTTTTGTGTGAATTGTTGGAAGTTAATGTAAATTTAGCCTGGGATTCAGGCCCTGTTTTAAGAAGTATTTTGTGAACAAGGTTTCTTACAAGGTAGGTTATCCGCTTAAACTTTATAAAATAAAGATGAATTAACTTCTCTTCAAAAAAGTGATAGGAACTTACAGGATAGTATAAAATAATTAACATACATAAATAAATGTTAATGATACCATGCTCTATTTAACGGACTGATACCAGTCTAATGTAAATTAAGTGTCATAAAATAGACATACGGACGGAAACATTCCTTATCATATCCCCGTTATTTAGGAATCAATATTAATTAGCCTGCATGCATTTATTCGTTGGACAAAATTTCTTTGCAACGCACACAAGAGTGTTATTTGTTCACATTTTTTTAAAATGAAATATGCACTCTCTTACACATAAGTAATAGAAAAACTCCTTTGTCGTAGCGTCAAAAGTTGAAGCTACAAACGTTACGTCACGGTGATTAAAAACGTCGATATTTTAACATGATTTGATATATCATTTGTTCATGCATTCAATATATGATATTTTTCTGTCACTTAGTGAAATAATGATTTACTATGTGCCGTTTCATTAAGAACCTCAAAGATCAACAAACATAAAAAGTAGTACGATTATGCGATGGTGACACGATAGTTTTTTATGCTCCCCGAAGGGAGAGCATATAGCCGCCGCTTCGTCTGTCCGTCCGTCCGTCAGTCAGTTATTCCGTCCGTCCGTCCCCACCTATTTCTCCATAACCCTTGGACCAAATCAAATGAAACTTACCATGTGAACTTCCTATGGTATAGTGTTGATGCATCTGTGACGGTTTTTGGATTTGAGGCCTCGTCGCGGGAAAAGGGACTTAGGGTACAAGACAGTTTTCTCAAATTTCTCCTTGTCTAATAGTCAGAATTTAATGAAATTTCATATTTGAGTACCAAATCATATGCCCTTTACTATAAACAATTTGAAATTTACGTAAAAAATATATCATGGAAAAAGGGGGCTTAATGTTTGTTACCTTTACCTTAGCGCGTAAAATCCAGTTATTCTTTCATTTCTCCTTTTTAACCTATCAAATATGTCGATTTGAATTTTAAAAATACCATGATACAAGATAGAAATTTCAATTAATTTAAAAAGACGGTTTTTAACTGATGTGGGACTTTTCTGTGGACAAAGGATTTTTTAAATTCATTCCTTATCTATGAACAACTCTCAAATACATGTATTTATTTCAAAACAAAAAGAAAAAATATTTTTCTTCTTAGACTCAAGCAAAATTCGCCAATTAACAAAAGAGATTTGCACATTCTAAGAAACAAGTCTTCTTAAATCATGCAATATCTTTCAAATTTAAAGAGTTGTCGGCTTTTTTTGTAAATAAAACTTCGCAGTTAGAATGGTTACAGTTTGATTTATAAGTATTTATTAATTACAAACTTTATTCAATTTGATAAGCATTAGTGTTTCATCTCTAGAGCTGTTTGTCGGCGAAAGTTTTTTTATATAACGCATGCTACTATTGTATGAAAAATAAGATACATGTATTTACAAAATTGCAATATTTAAACAGGTACTTATGGATTCAGTATATGTCCTTATCATTGAATGGCACTTAAAAAAATATTACGCAATAAATACTAGTACTCATGAAAAATAAATATTTGAATCGACAACTACGTGGGTTATCTTATAAAAAGTGAGGTTAAAGCTATAATGCCAAACTAGTTCATATATATGAGATTATTGTTCCGCTATTGTTTAGTTTCTTCCTTCAATGTTTGGCAGACCCCTACCTTCATACATTGTATGGAACCTTTGTTGCTAGGCAACAGAAGGACGTGCTATTGTGTCGTTTTGGCCACGTTAAACCCTTTATGTTTCAATATTTAAAATAACTTCATATTAAACTGCCTGGTGGTGTTTTTTAAAATCCAAATAACATCAATAAATGTTTTCTGGTGATATATCTTTGTGGTAGACAATGGTTGTATAATTTTCGAAAGAAATAACGTCAAATTTCATGTCATGACGAATACATTCCTTTTATCTGACAACGTCGTTCTGAAAAATGATAGGGTATCCAAATGCAAGTCTACATTGATCGACTCACAAGCTTGACAAGAGATTTTGCATCATTAAATGTGTTTCTAAGGATATTCCATGGCATCTTCAACAAAAAAGTCTCGATAAAAAAACGCAAATATTTTCTTATCTATATGATTAACATCATGCAAAAATGAAGTTTTTAGCTAAAATTGATGTAAACCACTGATGTAAAAACATTAGAAATAAGATACAGTGAGAAAATACTTTATCCATTCCTAATATTCAATGCAAAACGGCCTTTCCATCTTCTTCGATTATATGAAATTAAACACTCATTCCTCTAGCCATGGTTAACGTAATGGCATCATTCTTTGTGACGTCATCAACACTACGTCATTGCAACATGCTGGTTGATATTAAAAATAAATGCAGGAGAAAATGATGTAAATGCATGTAAAATTTCGTTTTAATATCTTTTTTAGCTTTCGAGATAAAGATCTGGTCGCTCTGTTTCTTAGATGACCCTCGTATTCAAGTTTCGCAAAAACGCACTCTTAAGTGTTGAATGTAAAAAATGAAATTAGAAGAAATGTGGTCATTTAACAGTGTCGATTCCAAGCCTTGACTAAATCTTAATGTTTGACTGAATGTATTATTATTGTTATCTTTTCATTTTTACGCTCCCCGAAAAAAATCAGGGGAGCATATCATAGTCACCGGCTTGTGCTCGGGTCCGTCCGACGTCATATCTCAGGAACCCCTGAGCCTAATTGGTTAACCTGAATATACATAGTACTGATAAAATATTTATAGCGCAGTCATTAAAAATCTTGACTCACTTATGGCATGGTGCTGTATAATCTTCCTACAAAATTTCCAAGACATTTTTATAGAATTTTCTCAATTCAAGGCTGCATCATGGAAAAAGGTACTTTAACGTAAAAATTAGTTTTTTTGCCATTTTTTCCTAGTCTAATTGTCATGATTTCATAAAATTTCATAATTGAGAAGCAAAACAGATCTTATTGACCTTAAACTATCGAAAATTTAAGTTTGAAAAAAAAAAAAACGAGTGAAAGAAAAATGGGCCTTAATGTTATTGGCTTTACGTAATCTCTCTTTTTTTTTGTCCTGCAAAAACTTATAATGTATCTCAATTTTATAACTTGAGCTGCTGTTATCTGCCCTGGTGACAAATGATGCAAACCCGCAAATTAGCAAACAGCTTGCACCGTTTTGTTAACTAAACACAGGGCTGAAAAAAGATGCACATATCCATGTAAAGTTATATCTGAAAAACATGATTTTTCACCATTGAATCACACGCCTTCTTATTTCTTGTTTGCATCTATTATAACATTTTCTATGTCTCATTCCAAACATTGTTTCACTTGCACCAAATCTTACTTTGTTCATATTCTGGCATTGAAAAGAAAAGAAAGAAATAAAGAATTTGAATACGTATACTCATGTGCGAATCCGTTTCGCAAAGTTATGTATTATCGTTTGCATAACATTCGAGAAAGATTCTACTGCATATGTATAGATTTTAAAAACGTATAACAATTTTCTCTTTATTTCTTAAGAAAGAAAACGGAAAAGTTTTGAATCGATCCCTGAAGGGACACGTTTAAAATACATGACGTAAGTGCTACTGATATCAGATTTAAGGTCTTCATTGTGTTCAGAAAATCGAAAAAATATACAGTGTTCAGTTTTGCAAGCCACTTTTCAACCTGTTTCAGAGCGTATGTGATTTTACAGCTCGTTCTGAATCTGGCAAATGACTCCTATGAACCAATATTCTCCCATTTCGTCTGTAAAACATGTATTGGATGACCTAATGCACTCGTATGACAATGATAGATATCCAAAAGAGTGTATTACTATAAAGTTTTCCATCTTGAAAAACGGATAGAATAAACTTCTGTACACAAATAATAAATAAATATATTACTAATTGTTTGATCGTGTGCAGATTTTTAATGGTGTTGATTCATTTTGAAATGTATTGTTTTTATAAAATAGATTGATAATTTATTTCACACAAAAAAGTACAATAATGCTGGTGATCCGAGCAAGTCGCCACAAACCATCCATTTCATCATTAGATCTTTGGTGTTCACTCGGCACACTCGGAAACCCTCGGCGATTCTACGGAATAGACCTCGGGAATAATACGGACGCAGCCATGAAAGAGCGTCATTTCCCGCGTAGGCTTATATGACGTCACAAACATCAGCGATCCCGCTAGGGATGACGTTGCATAAAATAATATCAACGAAAGAATAAAAGTGGGCATATTATGATTTGATAACAAAACGCAGTGGTTTACTGCGTTTTGTCATCAAATTATAGTATGCCCAAAAGATCTCCAAAGATGATAGGAGAGAATTGATAAATTGTGATTTTCTACAAGCCTATTAACCGAAGTACCGCCAGGAGCCGAATTACCTAAAAAATGACCCAAAAATTACTACACTTACGTCCGAGGAACTTTCCAGATTACGGAAAAGTCCGAGCGATGTTCCGAATGAACTCGGCACTGTCTCTCACACCTCTTCAAAGTCTTTGGCTAGGTCTTGATGCTCTATGAATCAATGGAAGAAAAGGGAAGAGACCTAGAGATCGATAGAGAAACTACATCTGACCTGGTTGTAAAATTGATATTACTCACGAAATTGAGGACGAATTACATTTTTTTGAATGACATGCTCATGAATAACTTACATCTAAATGTTTTTTTATTGGCTGAGAAAATGTACTTTGTACAATTCTTTGCATTTTTAAAGCTGAATTAGAAATGAATTGGCATTATTTATGCAGCGTTCAGATATCTTGAAGGGGTATTTTGTATAAGGGAAAATGACATATTACAGTGAGTCCACCAAATTTGTCATATGAAATTTGTTGTTTTTGAGCCTGTGCGTGATATTTCCAACAATATGACGTGTGCGTGAGGAACAAACATTGAGCAGCATTGATAGCAAAAATATTGTAATTAGACAATTGCTTGAATGTTTTTAGATACTTTGAGACTTCATCTTTCTACAAAACACAAAGTTAAGACTCTGGACAGTCTGTGCATATAGACAAACTGGCCAGAGTCTTTGCTTGGCGTACATTTGAAATTGTTGAAAATATCATGCACAGGCTCATTAAGGATACAGTTTGTCCACTGCCAGTATAATCCCTTTTGTTACCCTATTTCTTGTCACTCATGTTAACAATTCTTTGTTTCTATGTTGTACAATGGCTCGATGGTCTGAATATTTGATTAAAATATGTCTTTGTCTAATGCGTATTTGTTTCTTTTCCAATATAACGGAAATATTTTGTAAAATTTCGTCTTTTTGAAGCACGTATGTTTAATTCCCGATGTTTACTTGACCGGCGAGCCTGTCCTAATTCATCGATAATCCGGAGGATAGCGTAGATGGGACAGGTCTGCCAATCTAGAAGGGTATCGGTACTCGAGGAATGATTTTCGTACGTCAGACGGAGCATGCATCATCAATATGGTTGACAATAATCACATCGTACAACCGGTTGCGGCGACGACAGATGAGAATCAACTACGATAGATTCAGCGAATTGTGTCAAGAAGATGGTAGGTCAAATAGATTTATTCTTGTGAGTAAAAGAACGAAGCTCTGGTATTCTAAATTTGTTAAATAAACGTGTAAGTGTTCAGCGCTTCAAGAAAATAAATCTTTTATCGTATCCCTCCCCCCCAAAAAAGCCGCATTTATTAATTATTTAGAGGCTTCCAGTGAAAAGTTATGAAATTTGTTTTTAAGCTCAAATATTTCGATACTCTCTCAATAAATGCTAGATTAATTTGAACACGATTTAAGTCTAATCAACCGCCGATATTTCTTCCAAATTTGAAGCCATAATTCAAACAAATAGACTTAAAGTGAGTCCTCAAAGACGACGTGAAGTCAAAAAAATGTCGACAGACACGTATGCGTTACTCTGACAATGCTTGCAAATACAATATTTGGGCTTCTGGTCTTAGTTCATAAACTTTATATGTTATTCTTTTTAAAAGCCACACACAGTATCCTTACTTACTAGAAAAACACACCATTTGTACAGATATACAATGCAGAAAAATATGATAAGTATTTGATATCAGATGGTGTATCTATCATTGCTTCATAACTGATCTGACTGAGTTCAAAAAAATCTACTCAAGTTATCCGTACATATTCGACATATTATAGAGTTCTTAGGTACACATCACCAATCACATGTTTTGATGCTAGGGTCAGCTTGTCCTTAATGTTATCAACTTGGAAAGGTTTCGGTCTCATTATGAAAATTTATATGCCATTGTTCATGTTTCTCGATTCAGGTATCAATGTCAAAGTAAAAAGGCCCATACTCGGTAGGGTAATTCTTCTTAAAGAATCACAATGCAGTAATACATGTGTTATTATTGTGAAATGGAAACGGACTCGTCTGAATGCATTGTAGAACATTTGACATCACAACACACCTTTACAAGAATTGTTACGACTTATGCAAGCGGTCGCAGAGAAAATGAAACAACATGATTACCTGGACAAATATTCGAATTGGTGTCAGGCCGGGTGTATTAAGTTTTCTTTAATGCTTTTCGGTGGTTTATCGAGAAATAACGGTAGATTATCACTTGATAATCGCACCACAAAAGCAGTGAAATTATCAAAAACTTATACCCTGCCTTGGTGCATTTCGTCCTATCTGACGTCATCTAGCGGGGCGAAATAAATGACGTCACAATGAACGTTGCATAGTAATCTCGCGCAAAATGACGCGCTTTACGAAAATATGTCCTAGAAATTACACATTTTGTTACATTTTTGCATTAAAGAAATAGAATAATCGTTTGTTTTTCGAGTAAGATCGATTAATATTTCATTTCGTGAAAAACAAAAGCTATATTTTCACTCGTGGCTCTGCCACTCGTGAAAATATAGCTTTTGTTGTTCACTCAATGAAATATAAATCGATCTTACACTGAAACAAACGATTATCCTCTATTTATTCTTCTTTAATCTGTTATTTCTTAATAAACCAACTTATATGGTTCGACGTTCTCTACATGTATATTTCAAATATTATACGAGGGTTGTTCCAGAAGTCTGTGGACTTTCTATATATCTCAAAAACTTGCCGAAGGAAATTATTGAACTTGTCATTTAATGAATATTAAACATGAAGGTGTTAATGTATACCAATTTTATCCTGTTAACTCCCATAACGCGTTCATAGAGACACACGTTATGTCAAGCGGCACAGAGATAATCTTTCTTATTAAACGTATTTCATTCTGTGAAATAAGCACCAACTATGTAACCTAAAACTCAACTAAGTTTCTTGTAATTTCGCATCCTATTTCAATACTGACGCAGTGGTATATCCGGATGAATTTATGTGTTGAAAGAATAGAGTACTTTGATGAACATGGGTTGAACATAAAATGAAACCACCAGGTCTTTCAGAAAGTTGGGTTGCGTTCTGTGACAGAAATTGATACTTGATGAGAGCAGGTGATCGAAATGATTGTCATTGACACTAAGTCAAGCACACCCACAAAATATTTTACACAACGAAACATATTCAATAACCATGATTGTGTAAAAAGCGATTATTACACAACCTTAATTTGGCAAAAAATGAATGACAAGTGTCAACTGTTTGAAAAGACGGCTAAAATTGTAATGACAGATTGTAAGGGTATTTAGATACCTGACGCTAGCTAGATATAGCACTTTAATATGAGGATGACGATAAAATGACATACTAAGTAATTATGTATTTAAACCGAAATTTGGAGTGATTTTATTGAATAACTTACAAAAATATTTTGTGTTTTGAATATCTCGACGTCGATTGCGTACGTTATAAACTTGCGGTGTGCGCCGCTTGGGGCAAAGTGCATATCTTTCGTCGCTCATATAAAGGTCTCTGCCCGGCCTACTTCCAATACATTTGGTGTGTTTACAAAGACAAGAAAGCACATTAAGATTATATGAATTGTAATTTCATAAGATTAGCAGTCTTTGAGATATGGCGTCAGTCCACGAACTTTTGGAATACCTTTCGAAAGTGTTTTGTGTCGTCAAATGTTTTATTATGAACTCAAACGTGTCTGAATTCATTCAATAAATATTAAGACACGCATAGCTTCATTGTAATTCTGTGGAAATTGCACTACAGGTTTTGTGCCTCTTGATTTGAACCTTGATACCTGAATTGAGAAACATGAACAATGGAATCTAATTTTCATAGTGAGGCCGAAACTTTTCCAAGTTGATAACATTAAGGACAAGCTGAAAGGAGTTTTACGTCGACCCTGTTTTTGATGATGCCTAAACTCTATATAATACGCCGAAAATGAACGGATACTTATGTATACTTTTTTCGAATTCAAGCAGATCAATTATGAAGCAATGATATTTACGTCGTCTCATATCAAAAACTTATCTCATTTTTCTACATTGTATATCTATCCAAATGTTGTGTATCCCTAGTAAGAAAGAATACTTGCGGGTGGCTTTGAATAGGACAACAATTGATTTGTTTATGAATTAATGCTAAAAGCGAAAAAAGCTTTGTCACAGTTACGCATATCTGTCGACGTCGGCAATCAAAAAATAATTCTGATCTGTCGTCTACAGCAACCCCGTGAAATTCCGTCTGTCGACAGAAGCAACAATCTTTTGACTACAAGTCGTCTTTGAGGATCCGCTTTCAGTTTATTTGTTTATAATCATGGCTCCAAATTTGGAAGAAAAATCGGCGGATGATTAGACTCTAATCGTGTAGTTCTAAGTTTACCGAGAATTTATTGAGATATAGGCGTAATATTTTAGCATAAAGTCAAATGTCGTAACTTTTCATGGGAAGCCACCGAAATAATCAATGAATGTGGCCTTATTTTGGGAGGGATACGAGAAAAGATTTATTTTCTAGAAGCGCTGAATACCTACACGTTTATTTATCAACTTTAAAATACCAGAGCTTCGTTCGTTAACCAAGTGCACATTGATTTGACCTACCGTCTACAATTCGCTGAATCTGTCATAGTTAACCCTCATCTGTGGTCGCCGCAACCAGTTGTACGGTGTGATTATGTGATTCAATTTATTTTGATAAAATTCAATATCTTTCTTTTATCAGCTTCACAAGCTTCGCGAATATTTACACAGTTCTCTACCATTATTACGAAGAGGCGACCTATAGGCAGTAATAACAGTTTGACCTTATTATTGACGATACTAGTACGGGCGATACTGAAATTGGATCAAAATATGTATTCCTATCTGTTGGTACAACTTTGCGATCATCAGTCAAGGTCATTTTCAAGGTCAAATATGTGTGACAATTATAGAGGATATTGAATAAGGGATCATAGAATATCTAATGTATCAAACGAGGCAACCATTCACAGATAAAAAACGAGGCTGCACCGAGTTTTACCTATTCTAGATGACGAGTTTAATAAACTTTCTATTTTATGAGCACAAATTCATTATTCTATTAATAATATGACCCGAATTCTTGCGAAACAAGAGGACCCTGAGGGCCCTAAATCGCTCACCTGATATTTCAAGTAAATTATCATTAAGACTCCTTTTCCTATGATATGGCATGAACCTTCCCATTTTCAACAGAGTTCATTCTTGTGACCTGACACACATATTGATCAAGTTTCATGAAGATTGGACTATATTTGTGGCGTTTAGAGATCTTACGAGAAAATTGTCATTTAGGCCCCTTTTCCCTTGATATGGCGAGGATACTTCCCATTTTCAAAAGAGTTCATCCTCATAACCTAACAACATTCTGACCAAGTTTCATGATGATTGGACCATATTTGCGACTTCTAGAGTGTAAACAAAAAAAATGTCATTAAGGCCCCTTTTCCCGTAATATGGTACAAATCTTTCCCATTTTTATAGACTTTATCCTCATGACCTAACAAACCTTCTGACCAAGTTTCATGAAGATTGGACCATATTTGTGGCTTCTAGAGTGTAAACAAGAAAATTGTCATTAAGGCCCCTTTTCCCGTGATATGGCACCGATCCATTCCAATTTAGCAATTTTTACAAGGGACCACCCAAGGAATATTTCTGCCAAATTTGGTTGATTTTGACTCATAAGTTTAGGAGGAGATGTCATTTAAAGAAATTGACAAAATTGTCATTAAGACCCCTTTTCCCGTGTTATGGCACGGATCCTTCCCATTTTCAATAGACGTCATCCTCATGACCTAACAAACATTCTGACCAAGTTAAATGAAAATTGGACCATATTTGTGGCTTCTAGAGTGTAAACAAGAAATTTGTCATTAAGGCCCCTTTTCCAGTGATATGGCACCGATCCATTCCAATTTAGCAATTTTTACAAGGGACCACCCGAGGAGTATTTCTGCCAAGTTTGGTTGATTTTGACCCATAAGTTTAGGAGGAGATGTCGTTTAATGAAATTGTTGACAAAATTGTCATTAAGGCCCCCTTTTCCGTGATATGGCATGGATCCTTCCCATTTTCAATAGACTTCATCCTCATGACCAACAAACATTCTGACCAGGTTTCATAAAGATTGGATCATATTTATGTCTTCTAGAGTGTAAACAAGAAATTTTTCATTAATGCCCCTTTTCCCTGATATGGCACTGATCCATTCCAATTTTTACAAGGGACCACACAAGGAATATTTCTGCCAAGTTTGGCTGATTTTGACCCATAAGTTAAGGAGAAGATGTCGTTTAAAGAAAAATCTGTGGCCTTGACGGACAGACGGACGCCGGACAATGATTGATCACAATAGTTCCCTTGAGCACTTTGTGCTCAGGTGGAAGTACTCAGGTGAGCTAAAAAAGTAAAAATTCTTGAATTCTATCCTCCTGATTTCCATATTAGTGTATCTAACCACCGTTTTAAATCATGACAAATTCACCGGCACCGGTGTTCAACAAACACATCAAAGTTGACTTGTAAAGTGAATTCAGCCCTGCATTCAGGATGACCAAACAGTGCGAAACCGTTTGCCAACTATACCCCGCTTTTCACGTGCACTTGCGGTCAAAGCAGGGTAAAATTGGCACCGTTTGGTCATCCTGAACGCAGGGCAGGTAATGACGACACTTTTCCTCGCACTTATTGAACATCCCTCAATAAGTCAAGCGGTGTGACCAGTTCTAGTTAACAATGTAATCGGGCAGATTTTTTTCTAGATATACTTTTGCCATTCAGGCAGGTAATACTGGATAACGGATTATACATATAATCCCTTATCCGGGAAAACATGCCTAAATGGCAATTAAAGTGACAAAAGATGTGAACTCCTTTAACAAGAAAATGCTATATTTCTCATGCATTAAACAAAATGTTTGTTATTTTCCAAAAGGAATTGAAAACTTTGTTTTTGATGGCATAACTATTTTCTCACAATGCGGAAATGTTATGTACTGAAGGTAACAATTAGGAAAACATTGAGAAAAGGGGAGAATTTTTTCAGACAAGCATTATCTCCATTTTTTTTCTCGTTATTTTCTATTAAATTTGCAGCATTTTTTCAATTAGAATGTACTTTGAAAAATGTCTGTAACCTGCCTGAATTTAGGTTAGGCTATATCTGTAACATATAGAATTTATTAAACTCGTCATCTAAAACAGATAAAAACTCGGCGCAGCCTCGTTTTTATCTGTTTACAGATGACTCGTTTAATAAATTCAGTATTCAATGACCACTCATTCAATATCCTCTATCTATTGAAGCATCATCTGAGTTATTTGAGTCTCTGTGTGAAATTTCCAACATTTTCCATGTTCGCAAAGTACATTCATATCAGTCATACATGCATCCACACAGTCTGATCAGAGTCTTCACCACGCGTTTAGTAGGTTGTTTCAGACATGTACCCTGTGTTGAAAATCGCAGAATATTTTCATTGCTATGTGTAGTTGCCTAGAAAACCTAATGCCTGTCTCTCAAGCACACAACAAATTCTTGTAAATGTAAAGCTTAGGTTCATTTTTTTTTTTATCTCACACGTACATTTCATTAACATACTTTAAGAAATAACATTTATGGTGATGAGAGTTCAATTAAGTGACGTAAATGTTGACATTTTCGTAAATGAAAAACCGAGAAATGAACTGATATAACTTGTTTATCAAACCGCACACATACTGATGTCCAGCATGGTGTGAATAACTTGATTAAAAGGCCTTCATAACATGCACGTCACGTGAAAGGAAACCATCTGCAAAACGCGAAAAGTACGGTTAACAATATCGTGTTATTGATAGGTGAACGATTTTAAATGGTTTTGGAATTAAATTGAATGAGTGCGATGAGTGAGTTTTGAGTGAAATTAAAGGGAGGTAATTCCATATATATTTTTATTACCCCCCTTTTAAAAAATAGGTATACAATTCTATAAATGGCTTCCCATTTATTCAAGACATATAATGTTAACGACGTCAGTAAACTCTCATTTTTTTTTCTATTTATATATCTTGAATGTAGCTGTTGATTGTATATATATTTTTTAGTAATTTTGGAACGATTTTGAGCGGTTTGAGTGAGTGTTTGGAATTGATGAATTGAGCGCTGAGTGATTGATTAAGAATGGTTTTGATCGGAATGACAGTCAATTTCACTATGTAATTAACTGTACTGTTTCAGTTCATACTGAGAGGAGTCTGGGCAGGATTAAAACCATTCGCTTTTAGCATATTTTCTGATTCAAAGTAGTGGACCCGTAAAAGTTCCGCAATGTTTTGGAAGTAACGAACTTTTACAGTCTTAACCGAGGTTTCCATATGATTTCAGTAGGCAACTTCTGTCAACATTGGGAAAGAGCATGCGTTCTGAAATGTTGCGGAACGATTACGGGTCCACTACCTTAAGAATGATCGTAAGTACATTTCTATATGATGATTTCGAAGTGCAACCTCTGTTTTACGCGTACTTGATCCAATCTCCGTTTCAAATGTTAAATTTACGGAACTCAATAGGCTCGTGTTAGGCCTTTAAACCAGGGATTTGACCACCCGAATTATGAAAATACCATTTTTTGATCAAAAATTGTGTCAGGGGGGGCCTTATTACTCTTTAAATTTAAGTATTACATCTCGATGCTGCTGTAAATTATCCATGTATCAGAATTATTTGTCCCCTTCATATCTTTAGCCGCCACCGTAGCGCAGTTGGTTAGGCATAAGACTTCTAATCTAGCAGTCGTGGGTTTGATCCCCGGTGGCGGCAAATATCCTTTCCGACGTTTGTCTCTCACCAATGGGTATATAATCGTAAACCTATGTGAGATAGCAGTAGGAGGCTAGGAAAGGGTGTAATGGTAGTACATGTGAAAGAAATACCAGGAATCCATTGTTTGGTGCTCCGGCCGTCGCGATATAACTGCGAAATTGTTGAAAGCGGCGTGAAACGCATTCAAACAAATCCAAAATCCTTCATTTCTTTGTAAGAGATTTATATTTCACGCAAAATTCGCCTCCTGATTGACCATGCTCGATCAAGTCCCTAAATTTTTATTTTGGCCCTTCTTTAGGTGACGGGTAAAAAAAAAAAGAAATAAGCCAGGTGAGGTGCGTTTTACCAAATGAATCTGCGATGTCCTGCAAAGAATAGATAGCAGATTTGATTGGCTCGGGCAAGAACTGACATTTTCATAATGTGGAGAAATTAACCGAAATGTTTTTTTTTTTTCGATGAGTGGGCGATATACTGATTGCAGTAAGCCGTAGTTACGCAGATTGGTTATGCCATGGCGATATAATTTTACCCTTTTTCAAATTGAAAGACTCTAAGAGCAAAACTTTTGGGGGGGGGGGGGACTTCTACATGTAGTACGCTATAGGTAAACCATGCTATTCGAATGTTTATAAACAAACTTTCGACGAGTTTAATATCGAGAAATTGGGACCAACGATTTTTTTTTTTTTTTTTTTTTTTTGCTGTCACGGTATATCAACTATACTGAAGGATCACAGAAACGCAAAACTACTGGCATCTTAACCATTCTTTGAAATGCATCTGTAAACGTCATGAGTCATAGCGTAAAAGTAACATGCTTTCAAAACCGACTTCATCATGAAGAAACTAAAATTGAAACGATAAAAAAGCAATGATTATCGATATGGAGAAAAAGGTGTTTTTCTTTATGAGTTTCTTCACTCTCTCTCAGTATATAGGGGGAAATTCAAATGGCAGCCCGGGAGTCGCGTGAGATGATGTAATAATCTAAAATTAACTGTAATATGCATGCGCAGAAAGGGCATTCATGTGAACGGAGATACCCACTGGTGGTAGTGAACAAACTTCATATTTACCGCTACAATAATCAATTAACCATGAAATATCGTTATCCCATTAAGAAATGTGATAAACCCGTGCAAAATACCATATCAAATAAGGAAAAAGTATTTGTCGTTTAAAGTAAAAGAGAACATTTGTTTTATGTTATCGAATTGTTGTGCACTATTTTCGACGCCATTTTGGAACCCAAGTTATACCGGCCTGACCCAGGATCAGAAGCGTCAAGGTTGAAAGGTTAAAATGACATCACTAGTGTCGAAACCGAGGTCGTTCTGATGGAAACCCGGTTAACTCGGGTCGAAACCGAGTCCGATATGAACTTACCCTAGGTGATTACATTTGTAATTAAGTACCGTTATTTCACGCTTGTTAAATTTAAGTCCAGTCCACCCTTTCGCGAGCGCTTTGAGATGATACCCCGCTTTGCACGTGCACATACGTGCAAAGCTGGGTATCATCTCGAAAGCGCTTCGCTAACGCTTTCATCCTGAACGCAGGGCTTGCTATACCACATTTTCCCGCGTTCTCGGATAACGCGGCCGGCCTATACTTATTTATATCCCTGCTTTCAGGATGACACAACTTTTACAAACGTTTAAAATGGACGCCCGCTTTGTACATAACTACATGTGCAAACATTCTTAACTAGTTTAACTATTGACACCACAATTCTATGGAGTATAGTTCTGCAAGAAAGAGTGAGGATCGAGAAACCGTGTCCTATTATTTTCAATGTAAAATTGATCTTTGATCACTCACTTGAAATTGCAGGTCTATAGTTTAGGTAAAAAAATCTTGGCATACAATCTTTGAATAAATAAATCCCCAGATGTTTCACCATGGTGCGGGAAAGGAAATATCAAAATGCTGTAAGCACTGTTAATCGCTTCCGCACTGAATGATTGGACAGACTTGTATTCAAACTTAAAACAAAAAAACTTGGGTAAAAATCTATTTCAAAAACTTTTTTTTCTTAAGGACCATGTAAACAATATGATCTCAACACCACCCTAACCAAATGGCCAAATTTATAAATTATGTACAGTCATTTATTTTTATCCGTATCGGTCTGGACCCGAGGTTATAAAACAGGCTCAACTGAGAATCTTCTCAAATTTCAAATTTGAATAAATGTATGAAAAATAAAAGCTGATATTAATAAGTTGTTATTTAAAACAACTTACACTCCTCAAAACTCCTAAGCGGCCACTTGCCTTTTCGGTCATATGTTATGAATGCCACATGGATTCATCCCGTTTCTGCTAATATAATACAGCCAAAACATTTATGAAATCAATAAGAGAAAAATCAGTGAAAAAAATCAACAAGAAATGTTTAAAAATTGAACGAAAGTAAGAGTACCCGCGATTTCAAAGTTAGCATTGGTGGGTGGTTTTTTTTTTTTGACATTTCTGGTTAGGATAAGGAATGCGTACAAAGTTGTGGCATTTCTTATTATTTTTAGAAGTCCCCAGACGTTGTACCACTGATATCAGTACAACAAAAATTGATAGGATTTGCGTATTTCATGTGTCGAAAAATTAAAATTTCTCTAAAAATTGTCATTTTTGAGACATTTGAATATGAGGGTACATGCATTTAATTCCGTCTTAAGGACTAACTGGTGCATGATTTTACAAAACAATCGGAAAGGATGATGGTAGAATGGCACCTCTTTCGAAAGATAAAGTTGACATTTCAAAATAAAAGCGAAAAATGGGTGAAAAATGGAGAAAGGTAAGGTGGCCGCTTAGAACTTTTGAGTAGTGTATTAATTTTTTTTAATGTAAATACATTAAAATGAGTATTAAAACAATTACGTCTTTAATAATCTCGAATTGAAATTTGAGAAAATTTTGAATTGAGAATGAGAAAAGTTTTATAATCTAGTTATAAAGCTTGGTCAAGAGGGGTTATGTGTTTGTTGCAGCTGATGAAATTTCCTAATATATAGGCCTATAGTTTTCAACGTCGTAAAATTGGCAAGATGACTGATTTTGGAATGATTTTGAACGAAATTTAATGAATGCGATGAATGAGTTTTGGGTGAAATTAACGGGGGATAATCCAATGCCGCTAATTTTGTTCAGGCTGAACGAAAATATCGATATTTATTAGCCCCCTTTATCAAAATATGCATACAAGCTCTGTAAATAGCTTCCCATCCCTTCAAAAACAAGTCAGATGCTAACAATTTCCATTAAATCAGTGAATTCTATAGCTATATTTGTTTTGATTATTTAGTTTTTGATCTTATCTTTTTACTGATTTGGAGCGTTTTGAATAGTTTGAGTGAGTGTTTCGAATGAATGAAAGGAGCGCTGAGTGAGTTAGAATGGTTTAGATTGCGATGAATGTCAATTTCACGATGTTATTCACTGTACAATAAAAACAGATAGACATACTGAATTACCAATTGGAATCCTCCACCTGAACAGATGAAGTACATCCATCCCGGGATAAAGCTTGTTAGATCGGTTTATCTTTGAATGAGTGAGCACCAAAATTTGGCTAGTCGTAAAAAAGTTTTTTTTCTCACAAAATTAAAGATTTATTGATCTCACAAGGAATAAGAACGATTTTTCTATTTTTTTTTATGCAAAAATAAGATGAATGGTATTCTTAGAATGAATTTTCTTAAAGCGCACAATTTTGCATGTGATTACTAGGGAACGTTATGTGTTTATTGAGTGCCGCTTAAGTAAGGTAAAATGAACGAAAGTGTCGTATGATATATACTCAACAACAAAATTAATCACCAATATTTTTAGATATGATCTTTCATAAATATAAAGTTTTGGAGAATGATGATACTTAATTAGCTATAACTATTACGACCCCCCCCCCCTTCATAGAATAAGTGTAAAGGTTTTATAAATGGCTTCCCATTTCTCCAAGAATCAATCGGGCGCTTACAATTTCAACTACGTCAGCGAAATCTCTTTTTTTATATCTATATTTATTTTGAATGTAGCTGTTGATTATTTGAATCAATCTTTTAGTAATTTTGGAACGATTTTGAGCGGTTTGAAAGTGTTTTGAATGAATCAATGGAGCGCTCAGTGATCGATAAAGAATGGTTCTGGTCGGATTGACAGTCAATTTCACGATGTAATTAACTGTATAATTTTGTACGAAAAATCCAATTTGTTGCACGAGCGGAAAAAATATGTTGATCATATTACAGACTCTCTGCTTAAGCGAGTATGAGTTCGTGAATAAGATTTACCAGTATCCGGTCGGTATAAAAGGATGACATATCAATAAATCGATTGATTTCAGGGTAGAATTATTTGTCATCGCAATGCGACGCGTTATTTTTGTTGTTCAGTATGCTTTAGTAACTTCACTTGTTAAGCAGTCAGTTTACGAAATGATAACTGACCGAAAGGAATTAAACAAAACTAGTATAGTTAATTGTGTGAGTGAGGATTCCTTCTAGTTAAAAGCATTTTTTGTTCGTTCGCTAGGTTCTGTTAACATCACCTTCGCGTTGATCCACCAATATCACACCTAGAGTGCGTTTTACGGGCTAGCCTTGTCGTCGTGCTAAAACACTGATTAAAATGAACGATTCCCTACAAATTAATTTCTTCAATATCGGTAGGAAAACTCGCACCGAATGAAATGTGTAAAAAATAGAATTATTAAAACACCATGAGACAACCAACCAGTTTGATTAATTCCCCACCGAATAGTATTCTCCGATCTTTACCATTAGCATTTAAAACATCCTTATGTGTCGGAAAAGAAGAGTATATAGATGTTTACGCAAAAAAGTTGCAGGAATATATGTAGGAAGTCAATCTCATGATTTTTTTTAACATATTATTTTGCAATGAATGAACGGGATTGATGGCTGTGTTTTAAGAAACTTAAAATGGTGCAAAAAAGGAACGTGTATACTTCCTTTTGGAACCCAATTTATTTATTGGTCTTTAGTTTTATCTGTTCATTAAAAGTTGATAAGGCTAAAGATGAGTTATATATATAATACGTACTTAGTGTTTTGTATGGAAAAAAATATCTAACGAGGTTGGGAGAATTGATCATTGTCGAGGCTCTGCCGAGACAATTACCAATTCTCACAACCGAGTTAGATATTTTTTCATACAATACACTTAGTACGTATTATATTTATCTTATAACCTCTTTTTGTCTTGTTTTAGTCGATGTTTCTAACTTAAATGCTAGTTTCTAAAAATAACTGTATGATATTATTGTTCTAAAAATAACTATGTGATATCATAAAAAATATCATACGGGTTGTTATCATACGGATACTTGTATAGTTATAAGATAAAATTTATTTTCACACCGACGGCATGGGGCTTTAGCAAATTAAATCCATTTCATATATTTCGGAATTATATGTTTTCTATTGGTCGCTGCTGTAAATAAAAAAGTCGATTAACCAATTAAAACCGTCGTTTATAATGAGATGCATATTCACATCCTTCAGTTTCAGCCATTTTCGAGGACGCGCGATTTAAAGGTTATGTACATTTAGTTTCATCTTGAAATTGACCTTCATCTAAATCAAAACCATTCTGAATCGCTCACTCAGCGCTCTATTCATTCATACATCCCAAACCTACACTCAACCGTTCAAAGTGACTAAAAACGATCAAATCAAACGCAACATCTAAAATAAATATAAATAGAAAAAACGCGATTTCACTGACATGATAAACATTGTAAGCATCTGAAAGGTTCTAAAAGAATCAGGAAGCTATTTATAGATTATGTATGCATATCTTATCAAAGGGAGATAATGTTTCTTCCTGAACAAAATTTGCGATATTGGATTACCACCCCCCCACACACACACACACCCTCCCACCCCACCCCCATTCAATTCATCCAAAACTCGCTCCACACACTCGTTCAATTTCATTCTAAAATCGTTCACTATGTCACTTTCTCGGTGTTGTTAATTGTAGCCAAAAGTTGAAGAAGCTAGAGAAACGAAGTTTAGGTCGATCATCCGTGATTTGTTTTTGTTTAAAATATATAATAATATTTTTGTGGATAAATGGCATTTTAAAATCTCAAGGCTGAGGGGGAGTGTCGCAACTGAGTTCCATGGGCGGGGCAAGCGATCGGCTAATCATAATATTCAAATGAAGTCTATCAATTAAGTTAAAAGAATATTATTGCAAAACTAAGGACATTCTTACATTTTTTCTTGACATGACAAAGATTAAAATGTTTTTATACAATAATGGATAATAACATAAAGAATGGAAGGATTATTCAGTGTTTCTCTTCTCGAACTTTGTACACCAAGTGACGATTTTAAATGTAAGCTATCAATTTGGAGTTATAGAGTTATCCAACCATTTTTATTATATATTGGAACTGTCGGAAACATACTCAGTATTATCATTCTGTCTCGAAAGGCCTTTAGATCCAAGACAATATCAATTCTTATAGCACTATCCTTGTTTGATTTAATTTTCTTGTGGACCAACTCGATCAGAATCAATAGGTGGAATATTTTTCCAAACAATGATAAAAGAGCTGAAATATTTTTGAAAATATTTACTCAAATAACTAACGTGGCCAGGGCATCATCCAACTGGACCATTGCTATATTTACAATTATCAGGTTGATAAGTGTTTTCTTTCCCTTTTTTGCTAAAAACTGTGTTTCTGTGAAAAAGGTTTTCATTGGACTCACTGTGTTTGTTATCATTGCAATCATCCAAAATGGTCTTATGACATTCATTTTCGAATATTTTGACCCCAATGGACAACATGACCAGCCAAGAAATGAGACCAATAATAGTACAAGGTGTTTTGCAAATTCAGATGTCGACTTCGGTGCGTACTGCGGTTTGATTCTCACTATTACATTGACTTTCATTTTTGCTCCGCTTGGGATAGCATTCCTCGGCAACGCTGTCCTGATAGTAAAGCTGCGATGCTGTAAACGGACAGCCAGAGCAAGTTCGAACAAAGATTCACAGACAAGCATACTGTTTGCGCTAACTGGATACTCGTTTGCCACCACCTTGGCGATTGGTATCAGTACCTTCTTGATGAGGTCCTCAAGTCGGAAAGGCGACCATATTCTCGCAGCGACCGTCCTGTTTTATGTGATATATAGCAACCATGCTGTCAACTTCTTTCTCTATATGTGGAAAGGAGCGCGGTTTCAGACAGAGTTTAAACAAATGCTCACCGAAATCAAAGAATACATAGTGCAAAGGTTTTAACTTAGTGTCGGTGTTCTGCTAAAATCTCGTAACTGCAGCTTGTGTTAGAAGAAGACATGTTTTCCTGGTATGAGATTAAAAACCATGTAAAATACAAGAGAAAATAAAATAATCCGTTCTTCAGGAAATCCTGCCAAAATAACAATAAAATTAACAATAGACTCAAACTCCCAATTCTGTAAAAAAGCAAATTAGTTATACACTAAAAAAGATTTATTAAGAATAATGTTTTTGAAATTAGATGAAAAGATCATTTATACCTGTTCATTAACCAGTCCACAAACCGAATTTTAAAATGCCGTGAAATCAACTAAGTGGGAAACAATGAGAAAAGGGGAGAAATTGCTTATTTCTCTTTTGTTCTTAAGGTTTTCTTCAATTTTTTGCAGTCTATTTTTAATTTTAACCCACATTGAATTAACGTACGCAAATTCTTTGAAATTGGAAACGTATTATTATTATTATTTTCGTAATATCTTGGTTTAGACAAAAAAAATTAAAATGTAACGTCCTTTAGAAAGGTTTTTTCCGGAGAACTGATATTTTACAAAAATACTGCAGCTACCGTATTTCCTCTTATAATAGCGCCCACCCTCATAGTAGCACCCCTACATTTTTTACTAAGAAAACCCACTTCAAATGCCTAAATTTTAGGATTTTTTTTTTTAAACTCCTTCTTTAATTTGAGATGGATTTCCTCTTAACAATCATTTGTATGATTGTATAGCGGAAATTCAACTTGGATTAAAGTGAAAAGGACATAAAAGACATTAATTCTAATGTTTTTTAAATCAGAAAATGCCTACTAAATAAAAAGCTACCGGGAGCGTTTATCAGGTGAAGTAGGGTATTTTTCCTAGTGGCAATTAAATGAGCAGATCGATATCCCTACTCCGTAAACTCCGTCGCACTATACTTCGTCAGAAACTAAATAAAGGATAATTCTTTGTTACAGTCTAAGATCGATATATCTTTCATTGAGTGGAAAGCAAATGCTTCTTTTAGCTAATGGTGAAGCCAAGAGTGAAATATATCTTTTGTTGTTAATTGAATTGAAGATTTATCGATCTGACATGAAAAAGAAATTAACAACAAACGAAAATGAGCATGTGCGTGACATTTTCAGCAGTTTGAAATGTGCGTGACGTGTTTAGCACTGAGTAGCATAGACAGACACATACTGTAAATATAAAGTAACCAGATGGTCTACAGATACTTTGAGACCTTAGCTATCTACTAAACGCATTGTGAAGACTCTGGTCAGACTGTGCGGATGCACAGGCTGGTCAGAGTCATTGCTTTGTGCATATTTGAAATTGTTTGAAATATCTCGCACAGGCTCAAATAATACAATACGAAATGTGAAAGTTTTGGGGCAAAATTTCGCGTTATTTTGCACGTGACTGCTATGCACCTGCATGACGTCAGTTTTTTGTTCAGCTTTAATTACGACGAATATAGTAAAAAGATCGAAAGCAGGATATCATATTTTGGTAAATTTACTTGTATAGGTACTTGTATCTATCAGTTGATGTATGGGCCAATATTTTAGTTATTAATGCATTTCTCATTTCTTTTTAAAACATTGAGACTTTTTTACGACCTCATAGGCTTCTTTCTTACACGTAGAAGTAGTGATATCACATTGGCATAGTCGTTGGCATTGCCGTGATAAATTTTAATCTTAATATTGTCTTTGTTACTACTGAAGAAATTGACTTTAAGGTTTTTAAAAAAAAAATAAAAAAAAAAAAAAAATGAATTAAAATAAGTATCTGTCAGATGTATGATTATATATATTGTATCAATGTTTTCAATTAATTTCTTGCATATGTTAATGAAACGGATAAGAAATGTGTGCGGTTGTGTTGGTATGCGTGTGTATGTGTGAGATAGATATATTTATGTATGATTTGATTTTCTATTGTTCTTTCAATGCTAGAAGGCCATGTAGAATTTAAGATGTTGTTTTACGTATCTTAACATGTTACCTTCTTTAAATAAAGATTTTATTATTATTATTATTAAGGTAGTGGACCCGTAATAGTTTTGCAATGTTCAGAAGTAATGAACTTTGACGGTGTAAACCGAGGTTTCCTAATGATTTTCATTAGGAAACCTTGGTCAACATTGTGAAAGTTTATGTGGTCCTAAATGTTGCGGAACTATTACGGGTCCACTACCTTAAACTTGGAATGTTTCAAGAGCATATCAGAGCAAACCTATTAGAAAGGATGACCTTCTGGCTACATTCAGAAATTTAGTCAGCCAAAGATTGCATGTAGAGTACATAAGATTAACTGTTAACATAAAGGAAGTTTGTATCTAATCATTTATTTTTAGATGTATGGATTTGATCTATTGAATTCCGATTGGCCGAAAACATGATTTTTTCCATAATGAAAACAATTTCGATTGGTTGATGGATTGAATGGAGTTTAACGCCGCTTTCAACATTATTTCAGTTATATAATTATATCGCGGCGGCTGGAGCACCTAACAATGGATTCCTGGTATTTCTCTCGCCAGTACAACCACCACATTCTTTCCTAGCCTCCAGCTGCTATCTCACATAGGTCTACGATTATCAACCCATTGGTGAGAGACAAATAGTCGGAAAGAATGAGTGCCGCCGTCGGGGATCGAACCCGGGACCTCTAGATTACATTCCGACGCGCTACCAACTGCGCTATGACGGCGGCCACGAAAACAATTTTGAATATACAGCTATTTTGTAAGCATTATACACATAGTATTCCCGTAAAGAATCTGTCTCATTATCATTCATCTTTATGTTGTCGATTAAATTTTCAATACATGGAGATATTATTTATTGAATTCATTAAGGTATTACATAAAAAAACCTAACAATTCTCATTATTTAGTGTGATGAGGCTTTTAGTATCATACCTCTATGAAACCAACAATGAATCTCTTCATTTCTTAATAAACAGAGGATAGAGGACTTAAATCGGACTTTATTGAACAATGAACAATGAACAAATTTATTTGCGAATGATTAGGCCACCGGCCCATAATATAATACAAACAGAGCATATATATTCATAGAGAGTAACATATTCCTGGAATTTTTATAACTTTCTGTTGTTTGATTCATGTTATCGTTATTATTTACTAGATATGGATATGTCATATTTTTTTTATCTGAAATTCCACTATCAACACAATCCTCTTAAAACTATTTAATAATAGTCATTGAGAAATGTAATTGATAAATAGTATTTCAATTACAGTAAATATCATGACATTGTTATCAATCTACAATCTTGGTGTGTATCATTTATACATAGATTTTTAAATATAGAATACATAATGAATTTTAAGGAATTAGGATGATACACAATTAGGATTGCTTCATTACTCCGAGCGCAATTGAAATTACTTGTTAGTAAAATAACGGGTTCAGTTAACTTCTATGTGAAAATATATGAATAAGTGCGTGAGATTTCCAACAATTTCAAAAATGTGCAAAGAAAAGACTCTGACCATCCTGTGCATCCGCACAGTCTGAACAGAGTCTTCACTATGTGTTTCAGTAAATGGATAAGCTCTCAAATATTTGTAGACTATATCAGGTAATTTTTATATTTACAGTTTGTGGCTGTCAAAGCTACTCATTACTTGCATCTCACGAATATTTCAAATTATTGGAAATGTCAACCACAGGCTCATATGTGGTCCGTCACGCGGAAAGCGACCATCTGGATACTGCGTAAAGTTTCGACTCCGGTCAGTATGCACGCATGGCAAAGTCTGACTAGGGACGAAAATTAAAGCACATTGGTGATTTTTTTTAAACTAGACTGATCAATCGACCTTCCTGTTTAAAAATCTTTGAAATGCGAAATCCGGTTGACCTCTACTGGAATCGATCCCTTTTCAAACATTTGGTTTAAAGACTTAATGCTTAAGACAAGACCTTTCTGTTGGTACAACTTTCAAGGTCATCTGTCAGGGTCAATATCGTTTTTCAAGGTCAAATATGTGGAAATTTTAGACTTCACATTAACTTTTGCATTGCCACGGACTACAGTATTGAATCTGAAGAATAGCAGTTGCGTTGGCATTGGTGTTTCACAAACATTTTTTTTCTTCTTTGTGTTCGGAGAAGCTTTGTGATGAAGTGACCTAGGATACTTTTTGTTACTTTTTTGAATTACAAGAAAAATTGACATTAACATATCGAAAAGGCGTTTAATGTCGATCCTAGTCAGACTGCGTGGATTGCGCAGACTGACAAGGGTGGAAACATTTTGCAACGTGCTTATTTTCTGAATCTAGAATTATCAAACTACCGTCCAGGGAAAGAATTTTTGAAATGCGACTTCTGGTTGACCTATGCTGGATCAAATCTCTTTTTAAATGATTCATTTTACAGGATTCCCACATGGTCCTTTTTCGCGTGACGGGTCACATATAATAAGCTCAAGTCTGGTGTATGTATTGTACGTGTAAAATAAAATAAAATGTCTTGTTTAAATTTTGATTAGCTTCGTTTCTAATTTTGTTTTGTGAACTCAAGCCGTTTGTCTTATCTTACACTTCGATAAATCTATTCCACTGAGTGAACTCTGGCGGGGAAATTGTAAATGGTCCATCATGAATCTATCACGGGAAACAATGGGTTCATATCTTTTCCGAACAGGTCGATCATCCGTGATTTGTTTTTGTTTAAAATATATAATAATATTTTTTGTGGATAAATGGCATTTTAAAATCTCAAGGCTGAGGGGGAGTGTCGCAACTGAGTTCCATGGGCGGGGCAAGCGATCAGCTAATCATAATATTCAAATGAAGTCTATCAATTAAGTTAAAAGAATATTATTGCAAAACTAAGGACATTCTTACATTTTTTCTTGACATGACAAAGATTAAAATGTTCTTATACAATAATGGATAATAACATAAAGAATGGAAGGATTATTCAGTGCTTCTCTTCTCGAACTTTGTTCACCGAGTGACGATTTTAAATGTAAGCTATCAATTTGGAGTTACAGAGTTATCCAACCATTTTTATTATATATTGGAACTGTCGGAAACATACTCAGCATTATTATTCTGTCTCGTAAGGCCTTTAGATCCAAGACAATATCAATTCTTATAGCACTATCCTTGTTTGATTTAATTTTCTTGTGGACCAACTCGATCAGAAACAACCGATGGAACATTTTTCCGAACAAGGATGATAGAGCTGAAGTATTTTTGAAAATATTTACTCAAATAACTAACGTGGCCAGGGCATCATCCAACTGGACCATTGCTATATTTACAATTATCAGGTTGATAAGTGTTTTCTTTCCCTTTTTTGCTAAAAACTTTGTTTCTGTGAAAAAGGTATTCATTGGACTCGGTGTGTTTGTAATCATTACACTCATCCAAAATGGTCTTATGACATTCATTTTCGAATATTTTGACCCCAATGGACAACATGACCAGCCAAGAAATGAGACCAATAATAGTACAAGGTGTTTTGCAAATTCAGATGTCGACTTCGGTGCGTACTGCGGTTTGATTCTCACTATTACATTGACTTTCATTTTTGCTCCGCTTGGGATAGCATTCCTCGGCAACGCTGTCCTGATAGTAAAGCTGCGATGCTGTAAACGGACAGCCAGAGCAAGTTCGAACAAAGATTCACAGACAAGCATACTGTTTGCACTAACTGGATACTCGTTTGCCACCACCTTGGCGATTGGGATCAGTACCTTCTTGATGAGGTCCCCAAATCGGAACGGCGACCATATTCTCGCAGCGACCGTCCTGTTTTATGTGATATACAGCAACCATGCAGTCAACTTCTTTCTCTATATGTGGAAAGGAGCGCGGTTCCAGACAGAGTTTAAACAAATGCTCACCGAAATCAAAGAATACATAGTGCAAAGATTTTAGACCTGTGATGCAGGATAAAGTTGCTTTAAAGGACGACAGGTTTTCGTGGTATGAAATTTAGGACCATGTAAAATACAAGAGAAAATCAAATAATCCGTTATTCAGGAAAACCTGCCAAAATGACAATAACATTTACAATTAACTCCTAGCCTACTCCAAACTCTGAAAAAATGCAAAATTAATAATTCATAAAACAAAGATTAATTAAGATTAATGTAATTAGATAAAATGATTAGATCATTTATATCTGTTAATGTAGCCATAAGTCTACAAACCCAATCTTTAAATGCCGTAAAATCAACTAAGTCGGAAACAGTGAGAAAAAGGGGGAAAATGCGTATTTTCCTTTTTTTTCTCAAGGTTTTCTACAATATTTTGCAGTCAAATTTAATTTTAACCCATATTGAATTAACATATGCAAATTCTTTGAAATTGGATACGTATTAAATCATTTTTTTTTTGTAATTTCTCAGTTTAGACAAATGAAATTAAAATATGAAGTTATTTAGGCAGGTTATCCCGGGGAACTGATTTTTTTTTAAAAAAAAATAATGCAGCTACCGTATTTCCTCTAATAATAGCGCCCTCCCTTATATTAGCACCCCTACATTTTTTACTAAGAAAACCCACTTCAAAATCCTAAATTTTAGGAATTTTATGAGACTTCTTCTTTAATTTGAGATGGATTTCCTCGAAACAATCATTTGCATGATTGTTTAGTGGAAATTCACCTTAGACTTAAGTGAAAAGGGCATAAAAGACATCAATTTTTATGATTTTTTGATCAGAAAAATGCCTACTAATTAAAAGCTCCCTGACCATGATATGTATAGCTCTCGAGAGCGTCTAATACGTGAAGTACGTTTTTTCCTATTGGCAGATCGATATCCATACTTCGTGACCTCCGTCGCGCTATACTTCGTCAGAAACTTAATAGAGGTTGACGCTTTTTTCAGTCTAAGATCGACATGTCTTTCATTGGAAAGCAAAGGCTTCTTTAGCGAATGGTGAAGCCAAGAGTGAAAATATATCTTTTCTCGTTAATTGAATGAAAGATCTATCGATCTTACATGAAAAAAGAAATGAACAACAAACGAAAACAACATGATATCAAATGTGAACATTTTGGGACAAATTTTCTGAAAGCGCGTTATTTCGCACGTGACTGCTATGCACCTGCATGACGTCAGTTTTGTTAAGCTTTAATTACGACGAATATAGTAAAATGATCGAAAGCAGGATATCATATTTTGGTAAATTTACTTGTATAGTTACTTGTATCTATCAGTTGATGTATGGTTGAATATTTAAGTTATTAATGCAAGTAGGTCTCATTTCTTTTTAACCCTTTCCTGTTTAATCCCTGCTAGTAGTATTTATGCTCTTTCAGGGTCCATTATGTAACACAGGTCACTTATGTAACGCATGTCATTCAGAGAGGTCAATCTGTCATACAGTTCCGCAATCAACTTTGGCGTCACTTATGTAGCAAGTGCGGAATATTTGGGAGTCATTTACGTAATAGTGATGGGGTCGTTTCCGCGATATGTCAGTCACTTTTTAGTTATTTAGACCCTCAACGGAAATTATTTTTCGATTGATTATGTTTTCTGTAATGTACGATTTATCAAAGAACATATTATGTGTACTATTTTGCTATGAATTCTGTATTTTAACAGGAGACGTTTACATAAGTGTCTGTGACTTGAATAATTGTAGAACCCTTTACCTTTTTTCGTAATATTTGTAAGAATATTTCAATGTATTTCTATACATGCTTTGAACAAATATGGCTGACTGGAAACAGTATTTGTCTAAATTATATTTCGATCCCAAAACCTCTGCTAGCTTTTCTGGACCAGAAAAATTATATCAGCTAGTGAAGTCTGATGGAAAATTTAGAATTGGTAGGCAGAGAATTAGGAAATGGTTACAAAGTCAACCTTCCTATTCTCTTACCCGAGAAGCCAGACGGAAATTTTTGCGATCTCGTGTCATTGTAGAAGGAATAGACAGTCAGTGGGATATGGACCTGATGGATATGGTTGACTTATCTGAACACAATAACGGTTACAAATACGTATTAGTGACCGTAGACATTTTTTCTCGTTTTGCCTATTGTCAACCAATCAAGACTAAAAGAGGAGTTGCTGTTGTCCAAGCTTTAGAAAAAATCTTATCAAACAAGAGAAAACCTAATACGGTGAGAACAGACAAAGGTATGGAATTTAGGAGCAGAGAGGTCAATAAATACCTAAAAAACAATGGGATTCATCATTTTTACGCCCAGAACACAGAGACAAAGGCCAATTACTCCGAAATTTTAATAAAAAATTTAAAACACAGACTATTTAGATACATGTTGAAGCAGAGAACGCAAACATACGTTAATGTTCTTCAACAAATGGTTCATAATTACAATCACACCATACATAGAAGTCTAGGAGAAAGACCCGTAGATGTTACTAAGAAAAATGAAGGAGAAAGTAGACTTCAACAGTACCTTCTGAGAAGCAAAGAATCATCACGTAAAATTCTTAAAAGAAAATACAAATTTAAAATAGGTCAGACAGTACGCGTGTCACACATAAGGAGTCTCTTTGATCGGGAATACTCTCAGAAATGGACTGGTGAAATATTTAGAATAAAAAATCGTTTCAGGAGAGAAAATATACCAGTATATACTTTATTTGACTGGGACCAAGAAGAAGAAATAGGTGGTACGTTTTATGAACAAGAACTGCAATCTGTCACTGTTGATGAAAATACAGAATATCACATCGAAAGGATATTAAAAGAAAGGGTGCGTAACAAGCAACCAGAAGTATTAGTACGTTGGTTACACTGGCCCAAGAAATATGATAGTTGGATCCTCAAAAAGGAAGTGACGCAGTACTCTTAAATAGTGTCTATAGTCGATTTAACTCTTGTAGATTTCTTTTTCTGTTGCAAAATGATTATTAACAACGTCGTTTGCAGTGCCAATCTTGGTTACAATATTGACTTGAGGAATTTATGTAATCGTATAGCAAACGTTCGTTATAATCCTAATAGATTTCCAAGCTTAATATGGCAACACAAGAACATTGGTGGTAATTGTTTGGTGTTTTCTAACGGTATTATCAATTGTAATGGGAAAGCTACAACTTTTGAAGAAGGACGACGAAGATTACGACGATACGCGAGACAGATTCAACGTCACGGGTTCAAAGTTAGAGTGACTAAAGTGCGAATTCTTACAGTGTCCGCTTGTCACACTTTAAGTGGGGGACTAGATTTGTTTGCTTTAGGTCGCGAGAAAAATGTTTTGTATGAACCAGAGATTTTTCCAGCCTTGAATTTCAAAAGCGATGGAGTTAACTTTTGTTGTTTTCATACTGGTAAAGTGGTGATTACGGGTATAACAAAACCCGCCCAAATTGATGATGTGGTCTATCCAACATTTCTTGAACTGGAACTCTACACGAGTGAAATGGAAAAAATGGGAAACCATGATCCCGACACAAGCATACCCTAAACACAGCTATATTCTCTATCTCAAAGATTAAGAAAGAGAAAACATCAATAAGATCAAATAGTCGAATGGAAGCTATAAAACAGACAGACATTTACATAATCGAGAGAATGCGAGGTTTGTTACGACCCTTAGCTCCTGGCAAAAATTCACTGACAAGGAAACAAGATATGTTTTGACGTCACCATACTTTATACTTTGGTAAGAATTCCTCTTCTTATCAACATCAAACTAAATTAAATAGGAACTTGAAAGAAGTAGAAGCCATCACTACTATGAAAAAATGACAGACTTCTACCTTTATCTTAACAGTAGTGATTCCACGAACATACGTAAGAACAATAACCCAGCAGACTTTTACATTCAATTTCCTAAATCGTATACGTTGAGAGAAAATTGGACCTGTGCTGTGACAGAAATTACTCTTACTTGTGATTATATGCCCAGAAGTAAAAGACTATACCTATGTTCCGACTTGATTCAACAAACTTACTTAAGAAATACATTACTACCCGTTTTCAGAAATATTGAAGTAGGGGCGAAGTACAAGAAGCTCCTGTACATCGAATATAGACGACCAATATACGTACCAGTTGTTGTCAATTACTTCAACTCTATACATTTGTATTTGAGAGATGGTGATTTAAACCCGATCGAATTCAATTCCAACGATTTTCACTGTGTGTTACATTTCAAAAAACGATGGGCTCCATAGAAGTTTATGATTATAAACAACAGAAATGGGTTCCTTATAGAGACGATCCAGAAAAATGGTACCAACATTTCAAAGATTTAAGGGACGGTTATGTTAAACCCGACCATAGGGGTCGATACATCGTTGGTAGTGGTAATCATCTCAGAAAAATGACGGAAATGAAACAGCAACCTTCAGTGAAACTGGTAACACCTACAGCCCAAGCTGTTGAAATGGCAAAATCGGAAGTTGAACGTAAGAAGGTTGAACAGACCGAAAAACTTAAGAAGGGGTTAAAAAAACGTAAGAACACCACAGTCTACACCTACCAACCACCTAAGAAACGGAAATCTTACTTTACTAATTCCGATCTACAACTCTGATTATGGAAGATTACCACCAAGAAGAATTATTGTTATTCGTTTCCCCTCCTACCGATTCTTCGTTACAGTCTAGAGAATGGATCGTATACCGCCCAGTAAATCAAGTTACAAATACGTCATCTCTCGAGTTTAATATACCAGGACAGACCTCGGCGTATATTGATCTGAAAAGAAGCGTATTGAATTTAAAATTACAAATTGTCAAAGGCGATGGGTCAATAACAGAGGATGGTGAATTAGTAAGTCTGATAAATCTGCCATTCCATACCATATTCAGTCAAGTGGATGTTTCTTTACAGCAAACACCTTTATCCCACACAGGAATCAATTATCCCTACAAAGCTTACATCGACACGGTTTTACAATCCAATCGAGAACTACAAGAGAACTTACTGCGTACACAACTTTTCTATAAAGATGCCGGGGATGTTGGAACTAATGACGCCAAAACTGGAAGCAATAACGGCCTTTTTGCAAGGTACATTTGTACAAAAAATAGCAAGATTGTGGAGATGGAAGGACCATTACATATTGACTTGTTTCAACAGTCAAAACTACTTATAAACGGAGTCTCGGTCGGAATAAAATTACATCCAGCGCGAGAACCCTTTAGACTCATCACTGACGCTCTCAGTCCTGATTTTCGTGTAAGAATTGTCGATGCTTATTTCAAGCTCTGCATTCAAAGACTAACAAGTAGTGTATTGATAGCGCACGAGAAACTTATCCAAGACGTCCCGGCTATGTATCCTTACTTACGTACAGAGATCAAAACGGCGTCTATTGCCTCTGGGCAATTTAGTTACAGCGCGGACGACATATTTCAAGGTCAAGTACCTAGTAAATTGATCGTAGGACTGGTTCCGAGCGCCGCATTTAATGGGGATTACGGACAAAACCCGTTCAACTTTAAACATTATAATTGTGGTTTTGTAGGACTCTATGTAGATGGACAATCCTTACCTTCACAACCGATGCAGCCTAATTTTGAGTTGGAACAGTTTACGGATTGTTACAGAACATTAACGCTCTACAGAAACGATTTGAATATATCCTTAAAAGATTATAAGAATGGTTACTGTTTGTACGCACTTAATATCGATCCATACTATTCATTCAACACGAAAAGGAGGGGTCATTGCCGTCTGGAGCTTAAGTTTACACGGGCATTACCAGAAAGCGTTACATTGATTATGTACGCTACCTTTCCCGAGGCACTTAATATTGACAAAACTAGAGCCGTGTACGTGAAATGAATAACTTTGAACTTGAAGAAATATTGCGTGGGTATCCAGTAATGGTGTGTACAGCTGACAAAATACGCGTAAAAAAGGGATATTTTGTGATCTCCAACACAGATACGAGCGAGGGACCCGGAAAACATTGGGTTACTTTTTATTTTCCCAGACAAGGGCCTTACGAATTTTTTGATTCTCTAGGCAAAAGACCGAGTGACTACAACTTTGAAATCGTTTTGAATAATGAATATTGGATGTTGTGCGATCCTATACAAGGTCCTAAATCAAATGTTTGTGGACTCTATTGTGTGTATTATATCATGACTAAATGTGAAGGAATGACTTTTGAGAACATTTTCAAACCTTTTAATGTATATAATAGACCATGGAATGATAGATATGTTACAAATATCATAAATAAAGACAAACTCTGAACTATATTTTACTCATTGTATTCATACATGTACAAATATATATTCATAAATAGACAGAAATAAATATGTGCGAAAATAAAAGAATATTGTCTTTATTTTTTATGATAACCAATTTATGAATTTAACACTGTCTTTATCAGTCATTGATTTGAATTTCCCTTTTCTAAACTTCTCTTCAGTTGGACCTTTTAAAGATTTTACACCATTTCTGTGAGCTAATCGGGGTTTCTTTCTGTTACGTTCTCCTGGCGGTGGAAGTGGGACTGTTTCCAAACCTTCTTCGCTTCCAGACCCTTTAAATGTATTGTTCTTTAACATCCGTTGATACTTTTCGTACGGAACCAATATAAACTTCTCCATTATTCTAATAAAGGATTTAGATAAACCAATGCAATTTTCACTATATTATAAACAGTCCTTTGATTGTCTACGATAGATTTCCTTTTTTCTTCAAATCCAGTCTTTTTATTCCCGAGCAAATAAATAAACCGTCGATGTCTTTTTAGACGCAATTTTTCAGCTGGCTTTAGAATAATCGTTGACCTCAAAATGTTGTAGGCAATTTGAGATAGAATTTTCAGTTGAAGCTTTGTAGCTGTATTCAATAGTGCTTTTCTTTGATTCTTTGTTGTCTCTGCTAGTAAATATAAAAAGTGGCTCTGCTGTTTGATGAGTTCAACCATAGTTCCTCTTACACGTTTTTTATATCTACTTCTTACGTCAATTTATAAACTAAGGGGTCTTCTTCGGGAAAAATACGTGTTCTTAAGCGGTATTTGTCATTAGCCTGGGGGCTCATGTCTACCACAAAATAACCATGTTTCTCACTTAAGGCATCTTCATACGCTTTTACAAAACCTTTAGATTTTCCTGGGTAGAGTTGACGGCCTAGAATAGCAACTTGGGATACGTCTCTTACATTCTTCATCAGAACCATATACCACGTATTGAGAGCTATAGTTCTGGCATGTTTACCTCCAGGATACAAGTTTTGCGTAATCAGTATAACTGATATTTTTCTATGGTGACAACCTTGGGTGAACAATAACTCCATCTCTTTATTTCCCATGACTTCGTGCATCAAGTCATCTATTATGATAAGCTTATGCTTTCGATCACGAGTGAAGTCGTCCAACTCCTCAGTGTTTGGCAGGCCTTCTTTAGTATAGAAATATGGAATAGTCCGTTCCATGATATCAAATACATCCTGATGTATTCCGTAACAATATAGTATATGTGATGGAGGGTCTTTTGTGTACATACCACCTATATTTTTCAAAAACTTGTATACCCACTGCGTTTTACCGCTCCCTGTCTGTCCACTGATACATAAACTAGAACATGGTTCAAATGGTAGAGATGACTTCATTATTTTTTCAGTTTCGGGTTGGGCAAAGCGTATCCGATACAACTACTCAGAAGACTTATCCACAATTCTGTTGAACCGTTTTGAAGGGACAAGTTGATAAAAGAAGTAATTATTATGATATATACAATTATCATCTGGGAAAAATATACAATTTCCGCTTGTGGAACTTTAGTTCCTAATAAATGCCACCTTTCACTATGAGATCCATTATCTTCATCAGGTTTTGGCAATTCAATAAAAGTTTCCCTCTCTGGAGTATGTACTTCAGTCATATTCTTACAATTTTGTGAGTAGAGTAAATGAACAAAACTGTTTTATTCTTACATTCTTTTATGACGGAGATTAGTTGGAGATTATAACGGGACAGGTAGCATCGGTGTCTGAAATTCAAGGTATCTAGTGTTTGATGCTCAAGTCGTCGCGCTATGAAAGAGATAGTTAAGAGAGACGTAAAACCATCCTGTTTTACCGTACAGATGAACGAATAAACTCTTTCCTCAAGTCTAATAGCCGTAAGGTACTGTGTCAAAATTAGCTATTCTTCTTCTTTTTGTATAGACCATTTGGTATGCTTTTGACTCATCCCTATTATAGATCTTTCGTTTATTCTTACTCCTACATATCTTATTTTCATTCTTAATTATAATTTGATCCATTTTCGTCTTCGTTTTTTTATCTAACTTTCCTTTCGAACTGTTCACGTTCTTTTTTGTGATTTTATCTTGACACATTTTCGTCTTCTTCCTGAAGTATAACATCCTTCTAACCCTATTCCTATATGCTTTGTATTTATTGTTGAAGGTATTTGTTGTTTGTTTGGTTTTCTTAAAGCTTTTACGCTTTTAAAATTAATAAGTTGGTGATTTGTAAAGTTTAAAGTAAAGCCTCTAACTTTACAAGTTTCCTTATTTTTGCTCGTCTTGTATGAGTAGTTTTTCGGACCTCCCGAGACAAACTCTACAATATGAGAACCATCGGTAAGCTCATTCGTCAACTGACCGAGGTAATCGCCTAGGGGAGGGTCATACTGTCCGTCTTTACTGATGTATATGACGCTGTCGGTGTCGTAATACATGACGCGTCTACCTAATTTTTCTAAAACGCTGTAAAGTTTTAGACGCGCCCAGCACGTGGTAAATGTTGCCAAATATACATTTGTTTTGTTGTCTTCCGGAATACAGTCATTTTTGTAAGCCCACTCCAACTGAATAGTATCTGGAGCTACAACGTGAAAGTTGTACGGCTCTTTCATAGCATCTGTGAAGATTTTGAAAAATTCGTCCGCTTCTTTCTCGTTAAAAAATGACGTTTGTCTAAGATTCAAGCGTTGTCCAAATTTTCCCCAAAAGCTGTTTAAACAAAGCTTGGCAAGAGCTCTTAAGCCTGGGTTTTTTTCGATGCTACTACTGTCCAGCAGAACACCTTCATTTTCAAAATATTGCATAATGTAGGTTTCCATGTCTGTTTGAGTTTTTACCCAGTCGGGGGGTCCGCTTGCTTCCTGCTTGAATTTTAAAAAGGTGTTTATGTATTTGGCAAAGAGACCACCAGATCGATTTATTGGGTCGTATTCGGTCGTGTCATCCCAGTGATATACCTAATATATTTTTAAGATTTTGTAGCCTAAACGGACAGCTGTTTGAATCTCGGGAGTACACCAAGTACCTGAAATAGACCTTTCCTCACTCGAGCATACACACGGGTTTTGGTTTTCATTTTCAACGCAAGTTTTACAAAGCGGAAAAGAGAGTTTTCCATTTGATCTGTACGGTAAAACGGGATGGTACAAACCTCTTGGTGGTAAAATTTTGACCTTCGCAATTCCAAAGTAGTTTTCAATTTCCCTAAACTCTGAATTTATTATGGTAGGGTGTCCTACAGGGTATTTGCAGTACTTATTAACCCAGGGATAAAGACTGGTAAAGTCAACGTATCTAATTTGTTCGTTTTTTTTCGCCTTGTAGTATAACTGGCTAGCGTTTGTGCGACCTCCGAAAAAGCTGTCACGTGGATCGAGTCTATCAACGATGTCCAAGGTTTCTAAAAAGCGCTTTAACTCTATATTGGTTTGACAATCTTTTTGAAATTCATGCTCCCATTTACAGACGTACTTCATACCCAAACTTTGTATATAGTGTCTCTTCTTCTGTGTTAAAGCAAACAATTCCTTTACAGACTGGCCTGTTAGTGGATGTGACGTCTCTTCTCTGTTTATTGGAAAACACTGCATGCATCCGTGAAAAACACATCCGTGGTATTCGTAAGCCGTGTTAGTTTCTCGACAATATTCGTCCAGTCTGTATCGAGTACCTATCAGAGTTATTTCCCCGCCATTAAGAGCATGCTGTATACGTATGTTTTCTTTTCTCATTAACCATTCAAGCCACTGTATAGATGCTTTGCTGTATTGATCGTGACGTCTTCTAGATGATACTTTGGCAATAGGAGTGCGAACAAATTGTCTATCAGTCACTTTTTTCTGTTCCAGCTTATCCATAGCAACCCAGGATTCATCGATAAATACATAGTCTTCTCCATCATACCGTTTTGCAGGTACCCATTCGTCTTCACTATTCAATTTCACTTTCCACTCCTCCTCCAAAAACTTTGTTCTGTACACGTTCATGCATACTGACGCTATTGTAATCGATTTGAATGGGTCTACAGCACCAGTCCATTTCATTTCAGTTTTTCCTTCGTCATTTATCCATTCAATTTGTTTTCCTGTCGAAGACATTAGAAGTTTGCGAAATGTTAGACAAGACTGGCGTAATATATCGACATCACTACGACAGTATGACAGTATTTCTTCTCTGAAATTAAACGTCTCACCCTGTTTGGATCCGTGCCATTTGAGGAACTCGTCTCTTTCTTTCTCTTTCATAAAACTACTTCCATAGTGTTCAATTCTTGGATATGAGCCTATATAGTTTTGGTTCTCTCGGGTGTTGAATAAATGGGGAAACCAGCCCTTTTTCAACTCCTTCAATCCAAAGGTTTTGGGTAATTCTGACAATTTCATAGGTAGAAAATTGAGGCTATCGATAACTTTTATTTTTAGACCCCTTTCAACAGACATATACATAATTTTCGAACCAGTATAAATAATTTTGTCTGGCCTCATAGACTGGTCAATTAGGTATTCTAACAAAAAATAGCCATCGTAACTTTTCATATTATGAGCGACTGCTTTAAAGTACCTATGTTGATCAGAAAAGAGCCATTGCCCAAACTGAAAGACTGTGTCTTCACCCTCAAATACAATTTCACGGAAACCGCAGGTACCAGGGCAAGGGCCCTCATCTTTTTCAAGCTCGACAGTATTGCACTCCTCACATCGTGTCCCGCAATTATTACATAAGGAGTCAGGATTCAACGGCTCATCGATACAGTCCTTGCATACTGTGTGGGCCACTACGAAATTCGGTTTATGTACATTCTTTCCACAAGTCGTCTTGGAACAGTTTTGACATATAGCGCATGTCTTACATGGAACTCTTGGTTTACATAAGGAGCAGCGTGGTATTTTTGATGGTTGGTAACCTTTTTCACATTCCATCGTCTGATCTTGGGTACACTCAAAGTCAAAAAAGATGAACTTTGAATCGTTATCTTCATCAAATGGGATGGCCCGTATGTAACATAAATGGTCGTCTTGTACATAACGTTCGCATGACTTGCATAGGTACTCACCGCATTGGTGCTCTACGATATTTCTTTTTTGGGTGTTGATTACACTAAAACACGATAAGCATTTCCACCATTTCTCACAAGGTGACATTTGTCTTTCTTTGCTTTCCTTCCTTCTTTTTGGGTTGGTGCGTGTTTCCTTGTGCCGTTTGAAACATTCGTAGGACCTGCAAGTCATGTTACAGTTGTCACAGACAATAGTTGATTCAGTTCTTGGACAGTCATCACATTTACAAATAATACAGCTGCTTTCGCACTGATGATATTCGCGATTACTGTAATGTCTAAGACATCTGTCGCAGAAATAGGTGGTGGAAAAAAAGCCAGTTATACTATTTATGGCATGGAAATGATCGTCCCCTTGTAAATAAATGTAAATACATGGACGAGAATCTGTGCGTGGACTTGTGATGAATTTATTCCCAAGTCTAGCAGAAACTACCATTACTCTAACATTCAAGACGTTCTCAAAGGCAACTATGTCCTGAAGACTAGCGGGACGGTCTAAGGGTACACCTGCAAGAACTGTTACGGCAATGGCGAGTTTCTTCTGCTCGTTCCTGTTCTTCTTTAGGAGGTTTTTGTAGAACGTCCTTGGTACTATTCCATGCTGTAAGATCAAATCAACATTACTTCTACCCCGGCGGTTTCTTGTAACTATCTCCCATTCTTCAGACCTACATAAACGTAATTTAGCCCAAGCAATAGTAATTGCCCTCGCCATACAGAGTTGATCGTCATTGTATATAGGGACGATGGAGGTCTTCAAATGTAAGGAATTGTTCTTGTTCCCTGTAATATTAGTAATTTTCCTTCTGGCGCCTCCTTTTGGTAAGTCTATAGATCCTACAGAGATTTCGAAACTTTCATCCGTTGTTAGACTTTGTTTACTGTTTAGTACCTTTTCGATAGTTCCCATAACAGTGTCAGCATTTAAAGAAGCCCATGGTTGTAGAGGGACAATTATTGGATCTTGTAGACCGTCATGTTGTACAACAACTCTCCCCAAGTCATTATCAGCCAGGTGGTTGCGCGCCTGATCAAGTACATTATCGAACAAGTGATGTAAACCTTGTCGTATATCCAACAACCTCTTACCGTGCTGTTCCTCATCGATTTTCACCTGGTAACATTTATCGATCGCAAAATTTTTGGCGTAGATTCTCTCAGATTTTTTACGAATAGTATAACGGAGATCTGTGGGAGTTCGAAACTGACCAGCAACGTTCGAAGGCCCAGGCTTTGGCAAAATGACATCGTTTGAAGGTCCCGGTTGGGGTGAACTAACAGCGTTTGAAGGTCCCGGTTGCGGTGAATCAACAGCATTTAAAGTCCCTGGTTGAGAAACCGTTCCACCACCTATTTGTCGTACTCTGTTCGTTTCATCATGATAGAGTTGCTCTTGAATGTACTGTAGTGCCAACTCTAAGTCATCGTCTACTGAAGATTGAAAGGCATCGGAGTCGCCAAGTGCTTGTAAAATCAAATCAAGCTGCTCTTCTATGAACCAATGATCTTCATGAATAGGCTGCAATGATAAAACACTCATACTCTAGCTAACTATTACGTATAAGGGTTTTCACTACCTTTAAAGTTTATGTAAGTTTTAATGACATTATTAACGATTTGAACAATAATAGTAGTAAAAACCAGAATAAATAAGATGACTTACGGTATTTTATAACCAAAAGTTGAAAAAAACCTGCCTGATATAATATTCTGAAGCATTTGTATGTATTTTTCAATGATAATATTAGTACAAAATCCGCATGTTAACCTATCTAACAAAATAATACAATATTCTTTGTATCAGGTATAGAAGTTCGATGATTATTTAACACTTTACGATGTTTGACTAGCGAACATTAAAATTCAGGTTAAATTTTAAAGTTTCTAGGTCGTTCAGAAATTTCGGGTTAAATAAGTTCATAGTATTTTATAACCTAAAATTAAATAGCTTGTCTGATATAACATCCTATTATTCGAAAATTATATTTTGAAACAATCGCATGTGTTTTTCAATTATATTAGGACGCAATCCTAATGTATCACATCCAACAAATTAGTACCATATTCAAAGTCTCAGGTATAGAGGTTCTAAAATATATATATTTATATACTGTAATACCCAATGATGGTTGTCTAGCGGTTATAGGTTGTTAAATTCAGGTCATATTTGAGAGGTTCAAGGTCACTCAAACAAATCGGATTAAAAGAATGCACTTAAGAACTTTCTCTCAGAAATACAATTTTGTTATTAGTGATATCTATTCAATTTGAAAACTAAATATTATATCTGATTCAGATTGCAAAATTTTAGATAAAATCTGTTTTATATATTTGCTGTTTACTTCAGATATTTTATGAACTAATTTATTTAATTAAGGGCAAGTTTTAGAGTTTTCAGATCACTCAGATCAATTAAAGTCATGGTATTTTCATTCTAAGAGGTTGAATAGTGTGTCTGATATAAGTCGAAAATTACAACCTGAAACAATCGCATGTGGTTTTTAAATAATGATATTCTGACATACACTTAAAAACAGTTTAAGGCAATATCCTATGTCTCAGATAAAAAATAAAGTTCAATGATATTTACATAAACTTAAACATTCAACGATGATCGACTAGCGGAAATAGACTGGTTAAATTCAGGACATATCTAAGAGTTTTCTGGTCTCTCAGAAAATTCGAGTAAAATAAGGTCATGGTATTTTCATTATAAAGAGGTGAATAAATTATCTGATATAATAAGTCGAAAATTATATTCTGAAACAATCGCATGTGATTTTCCAATGATGATCTCAAGAAATGACAACACATCGTATAGTTCAATACAATATTCTATGTCTCGGATAAAAAGGTTCATTAATATTTATTTATACTAAAACACTTAAGGATGTTTGACTAGCGTAGTTATGATGATGAAATTCAGGTCAAATTTAAAAGTTTCTATGTCAATCGGACAAATCAGTTAAATAAGGTCGCGTAAACTATTCAGGTCATACGTTTTCTACTTTCCATGTTTGTTGATAGCGGTAACATTCAAGTCAAATCCGCAACATGCGTTATGCTTCAAATTATTTAGATCAAAAGTTACTATTTTTTAGGTCACGAGACATATTTAGGTCAAAGTTTTACTAATAATAGTTTATTGACTAGCGAAGATAACAAAGTAATTGAAACTCAGTTTGAACTAAACTCCTGAAGAAAAAACATTGTTTCAAACGCGATCGGGGTTATTATCTTACCAAATCATAAGACTTATTAAATAAAGTATTTATCTCATATCTAATCATTATACGGTTCTTGAATCCTTTTGGATCCAGTGTTTTAGAAAGTCATCACGTTGATGTATTTAGAGTGCACGTCATTAGAAATTCGCACGACTGTAATTGTAAACATGTAAAAAACGGGATGTCTAGCAATCATAAGCCTTTTTCCTCAATCAATTGTAGACTCTTCGAAATTGTAGATGATAAAAATAGTTAAGCACATAAAAAATCGAGACAAACGGAAACTTAATATAGAGACGATTAAAACCCATGTTTTGTTTGAAATAAAAAAGTATCACGATTCCAAATAATATTATTTACAACCGGTACCATTTGAAAAAATTTCTACAAAACCATTCGATATAAAGATTTATTTATATAAGTGAAGCGTAGAAATATGGAGGCCAAGGAAGAAAATACTAATTATTAGTATTTTTCTTTTGCCGTTATATTTCAAAACCGTTTCTTTAAGAGACGTCAAATCCCAAGTCTTGTTAAGAAAAGTGTTAAAATTTTATTAATTAATGCCTTTGACACTGTTTCTTTTTAAGAAAATTCCGATTCATATAGAAGATAAAAGTACATAGTCAATTATCAAAAAAAAAAAAAAAAAAAAAAAAAAAAAAAAAACAAACTACCCGAATGTTAAATTCGATACGAATAAAGCAATATATTTAAACGAAATCATTAACAAAATAAATTAAACTTACTTGATCGTTGTCCATGATTTTCACTCATTGGTAAATCTTCGATTGGTGATATCCTATCAAAAGTTTGGTCGATATTTATACTACATAGGCGGACATCATTAAAATTGACTTACGTATAACCAGGAAATAGTAAGAAAAACATGTCAAATACACGTTGTGCCGGTAAGTTTAAAACCAGATCGAAACATATGAGATATCACAACTTTGCAAACTTAACCATGGATCACTATGTGTTTGAATCGGACATGAGCACGGCTGTCGAGCATTTGGAATCTACCGGTAAGGGAGATAATAATTTTAGAAATGTAGATATTTTGCATATTTTTGAAATTGAAAATCATGAAAAAAAGGTTTCTTTTTGTCCATTTTCGTATGTACATTACGATTATAATGCAAAATTGGAAGTTGACATTATAGAAAATAGTGATGACGCAAAAGGTGACACATTATTATGTTCCAAATTTAATCTAGCTTTAATAATTCATTGTATAAATACTTTGACTAAATATTTAATTTTCTATCTAAAAAAGAGAGAGAAACATCAATTAAAACTCTAAAATTTTTATACGTAAACGATGAAAATGTTTCGGCTTCGGACGTTTATGGTCTAGCAGAAAAAAGTGGTGACGTTGCAAAAATTATTTTAAATTTAAATAATATGACTTATTTAGAAGAATGCATTGGTACTTTTGTCCATGAATTTGGACATATTTTACAGTATTGTAGCATGTTTGAAACTGAAGATCATGACGTTACATTTAGAAATCTAACTACTTGCTTGGTCATCATTTCCAAATACCATTTGGAATCTATTTACAAAGAAATAGATTTTAAATCAACATATTGCATTTGCGTGAATGAAACAGGGTCACCTATTATTCCTAAAAAATAAAAAAAAAGCCATTGTATTGTTCAAAATAAATCTTGCTTTTGTAATTAAATATATATATATATATAAAAAATTGTATTTGAAGTTTTGATAGAAAAATCTACTTGGTTGACTAGCGGTAAATAATTT
Source organism: Fragum whitleyi (assembly GCA_948146395.1). Classification (NCBI taxonomy): domain Eukaryota; kingdom Metazoa; phylum Mollusca; class Bivalvia; order Cardiida; family Cardiidae; genus Fragum; species Fragum whitleyi. The sequence goes on along the minus strand of OX411543.1, from coordinate 71,380,904 downwards.
GTCATCTTACTCGCATACGAATTGAAAATGAAAAATATTTACATTGTTTAAAAAATTTATCTCCCGACCACCGTGTCTTGCGTATCAAGGACAAAAGAAACAGCACGATATGTAAGTATTTATTTTGTTTTATATTTTCATTTTGAGTGGTTTTTGTCAGTAACGTTTACATTTAAGAAGTTGTTAAAAATTAAATACATCAATTTTGTCTCATTTTGTAGGATTATTACTCATATCGTACTACACGAATAAAAAAAACCCCTAAAGACCGTACTCATTCAAACACTAACGAGTTGATTATCGTAGACATAGAGTCCATTTTTAGGTACACCAGTCGCCGTGATATAATTACAAGATTGGTAAAAAATTCATTTAAATCATATACCGTTAGAGTTATGTGACTTCTGTTGTTTAAAATTCAATTAATTAAAATAGACATTCGCTTTTTGTATATTTCAGATTAATAAAAGCTGTCAATAAAGATTTACTGGTCTCTTCGTTATTATCTCTCGAAAGGAAGACAAAACTTCTGGCAAACTTATAAACAGATGATTTACAAGTCTTGACAGAAACAAATGCTAGCAGAGACGCTCGTCGATGTTATATATTGATATGTGAGGTTTATTTTACGGTAATTATGTATTTTATTCATTTATTTGTTGAAATCATTAAATCAATTTGAAAAAAATAGCCGCTACTGTTCGATCATCTTTGAAAATAAACCTACACATTTATAACCTTACGTAACCTGTACGTACACATATACGTTATTTACAATCTAAGAAAAAAAATTGTTTAAAACGCTTGCGGTGTAAGCTGTTGTTTAAAACCAAAAACATTAAATATTTGATACTTTAATTTTTTTCAGGTTGCTGCTGTTTACCGGTTTTATCACTCGAAGTACGCACTTAAAATTTCGACCAACTTTTTACAAAAGATATACAAGAGAGACAACAACCATTTCGGTGATTGAAAGACTGTCAGTGCGTTAATTGGTGTAATATCTCTATCTGAAGAACAGACTCCCGATAATCTTTAAAAAGAAAACTTACAAATAGAGTGAAAAAAAGTGTAAAATCTACAAAACGTTACGTTATTTAGTAGATATTGTAAAAAATAATTGTTTACTGTTTGTTTATTCTCGATTTTATTTTCCCAAACTTTTCCTTTTAGGGACATCTAATTCATGGTTTGTTTGAGAAAGGTTATTGTAACCCTTTCTCTAACAAGACATGATTTTAACATCCCTCACTTAAAAGTGTTGTTGTTAAATTATACCGTGGTCAGACTACACGTTTCTAAGTGTTTTCTCTCTCATTCCGTAGTAAAGATATGGTCACACACACACACACACACACACACACACACACACACACACACACACACACACACACACACACACACACACACACACACACACACACACACACACACACACACACACACACACACACACACACACACACACACACACACACATTTTGTTCCAGTGACCATATCTTAAGTTATGAAGTCCTTATTAAAGAAAACAAAACAATATAAATGAAGTCATTTTTATTTTTTACTTTTACAGTAAACACTTATATACGGACAATTCTATTTATTAAATCAAATGATATTCGTTTGGATTGCATTCAATACAACGTAACATGCCCTCTTGGTTGTGGTGCTCCTCAATACAAACGGCTGTATGATCCAGTTCTGGTATAAATGTATTTATAGTGTCTACTAAATCTGAGAGAATTTTAAAGTCATCGTTCTTGAAGAAGACGCCCCTCCGTGTAGGTTTCACTTCTAGTTCACCCTCGGGTAATCAAAAGTCTCTAATATCGACGCCGTTAAGCCCTTCGGTTATGCTAACGAACTGGTTTCCTCCAAGATGCTGCGTCATACATTCTTTACTTTCACGATTAGACAAAACATCGGGTATAATTTGAAGGAACCTGTAATGGATATACAGATGATATTGAAACAATAGTTGATGTCAAAAAAACATAGTTTAACGCATACGTAACTTAAAATCAAATTCGTAATCACTCAATCTTAGACCAATAGAATCGCGTGTTTAATTTACTCAAACTGGTAATAATACAATCACATAACAACAGCAAAAAAACACTGTGTAGATATTAAGATAAACAAACCTTTTCCAACGTTGAAGGGGCATACATACACCCTTTTTGGTGGGAATTCTTCCATCTTCAAAGTATCTTATATGTACGTATGTCTGATTTTTATAGTCGCATACAGTAACATAAACATCTCCAAAAAGATTAAGTTTGCAACGGTTTAGAGAATTCATAGTGAAATAGTTTATACTCTTAATACTTAATGATGTATGTTGTACAATTTCGACTCGTTTATAGCACAGAACATGATATATATATATATATATATATATATATATATATATATATATATATATATATATATATATATATATATATATATATATATATATATATATATATATATATATATATATATATATATATATATATATATATATATATATATATGTATATATATATATATATATATATAATAAGATAACCACCCTAGAGGGTCTAAATAAGTGACAGGTATATCGCGGAAATGACCCCATCAGTATTCCGTAAATGACTCCAAATATTCAGAACTTGCTACATAAGTGACGCCAAAGTTGATTGCGGAACTGTATGACAGATTGACCTCTCTGAATGACATGCGTTACATAAGTGACCTGTGTTACATAATGGACCCTGAAAGAGCATAAATACTACTCCTGCTTTTTTACGTGCCTGTGATTTTATGTTTGAGATAACAGTGTGAAAAAAGAAGAAATTGCTTCTGACAAGCAATTTCTTCTTTTTCCACACTATTTTCTACCCTACTGAATGGTTATTTTTCAAATTAAATTCACTTTAAATTTTCGTCTGCAAAACCTTTGAATTTGGACAGGTCCAAAATTTTGTAAAACAGGAAAGGGTTAAGACATTGCAACTTTTTTAAAAGTATTGATATCACATTGGCATAGGCGTTAATATTGTCGTGATGAATTTTAAGGGAGTAGACCCGTAATAGTTTTGCAACATCTCAAAGGTAACAATGTTAACAATGAACTTTAACAATGTTAACCGAGGTTTCCTAATGACTTCATTAGGAAACCTTGGTTAACATTGTGAAAGAATATATGGTCCAAAATGTTGCGGAACTATTACGGGTCCACTACCTTAATCTTTCCTTGTCTTTGTTACTACTGAAGAAATTGACTTGAAACTTGGAATGTTTCAGGAGTAAATCAGAGCAAACCTTTAACAAAATATTTCACGATTCTAATGGTTTACAAAACCATTCATGGGTTAGCTCCCTCCTATATGTCGAAATTTGTAACACTTAGTCATAACCAATTTTATGAATTGCGATCAGAATACTGCAACCAAATATTTCATAAATGTGCTCCTAAAACAGATTTTTTAAATAAATCATTCTCATATACAGGTATGGAATTTAGGAATTTTATTCCTCATAACCTACGAATGATTGAAAATGTTTCTTGCTTTAAAAGATCTTTGAAATACAATTTGATGGAAAATAACGGAATTTAACCAGAACGGTTCCCTTTATTCATTACTGTGTATGTCTTATAAATAATTGATATCCTTATCATTTCTGATCGTTGTTATAATCACCATAATTATCATCATCATCATCATCATTATCACTCTCAATTATAACACATTATCATCATATTCATGTTTACTTGCATAATTTCAAATCATTACATATATCATTTCAAGTGCATGAATATATATGATGATCAATACCTCATATTGTTATAGAAGGCCTCATTGTAAATGAGTTCTTAATTGTATTGTTTTTATGATGACAGCTTAATGAGCCTTCTTTAAATAAAGATTTTATTATTATTATTATTATTTTTATTATTATTATTATTAGTATTATTATAAGAAAGGATGACCTCTAAATTCAGAAATTTAGCCATCCAAAGATTGTATGTAGATTACAAAACAATCAGTGGTAACATAAAGGAAGTTTGTATCTAATCATTCATTTTTAGATGTAAGGATTTGATTTTTTGACTTCCGATTAGCTGAAAACATGGATTTTTCCACAATGAAAACAATTTTGAATATACAGCTATTTTGTTAACATTATATACATAGTATTCCCGTAAAGAATATGTCTCATTATCATACATCTTTATGTTTTCGGTTAAATTTCAAAATATGGAGATATTATTTATTGATTTCATTAAGGTATGAAACAAAAAACCTTACAATGCTCATTTTTTAGTGTGATGAGGCTTTTAATATCATACCTCTATGAAGTAATCAATGAATCTCTTCATTTCTTAATAAACAGAGGATGGAGGACTTAAATCGGACTTTATTGAACAATGAACAATGAACAAATTTATTTGCGAATGATTTAGGCTCACGGCCCATAATATAATACAAACAGAGCAGATATATTCATAGAGAGTAACATATTCCTGGAATTTTTACAACTTTCTGTTGTTTGATTAATGTTATTGTTATTATTTACTAGATATGGATATGTCATATTTTTTTTAAATCTGAAATTCCACCATCAACACAATCCTCTTAAAACTATTTAATAATAGTCATTGAGAAATGTGATTGATAACTCGTATTTCAATTACAGTAAATATCATGACATTGTTATCAATTTAAAAGCTTGGTGTGTAACATTTTCATAGATTTATAAATATAGAATACAAATTGTATTTTTAGGAATTATGACGATACACGATTAGGATTGCGTCATTACTCCGAGCGCAATTGAAATTACTTGTTAATAAAATAACGGGTTCAGTTAACTTTTATGTGAAAATATATGAATATGTGCGTGAGATTTCCAACAATTTCAAATATGCGCAAAGAAAAGACTCTGACCAGCCTGTGCATCCGCACAGTCTGAACAGAGTCTTCACTATGTGTTTCAGTAAATAGATAAGCTCTCAAATATTTGTAGACTATATCAGGTAATTTTATATTTACAGCTTGTGACTGTCAAAGCTACTCAATACTTGCATCTCACGAATATTTCAATTTGATGAAAATGTCACCCACAGGCTCATATGTGGTCCGTCACGCAAAAAGCGACCATCTGGACTCCAGTCAGTATGCACGTATGGCACTGCCTGACTAGGGACAAAAGATAAAGCACCTTGGTGATTTTTCGAAACTAGACAGATCAATCGACCTACCTGTTTAAAAATCTTTGAAATGCGAAATCCGGTTGACCTCTACTGGAATCGATCCCTTTTCAAATATTTGGTTTAAAGACTTAATGCTTAAGACAAGACCTTTCTGTTGGTACAACTTTCAAGGTCATCTGTCAGGGTCAATATCGTTTTTCAAGGTCAAATATGTGGAAATTTTAGACTTCTCTTTAACTTTTGCATTGCCACGGACTACAGTATTGAATCTGAAGAATGGCAGTTGCGGTGGCATTGATGTTTCACAAACAATTTTTTTTCTTTGTGTCCGGAGAAACTTTGTGATTAAGTGACCTAGGATACTTTTGTTTATTTGGAATTACAACAAAAATTGATATTAACATATCGAAAAGGGACCATCTGGGTAGTGCGTTAAATGTCGACCCTAGTCAGACTGCGCGGATTGCGCAGACTGACTAGGGCGAAACTTTTTGCACCGTACTTATTTTCTGAATCTAGAATGATCAAACTACCGTCCAGTGGTCCAGTGAAAGAATTTTTGAAATGCGACTTCTGGTTGACCTATGCTGGATCAAATCTCCTTTTCAATAATTCATTTTACAGAATTCCCACATGGTCCTTTTCGCGTGACGGGTCACATATGATAAGCACAAGTCTGGTGTATGTATTGTATGTGTAAAATAAAATAACATGTCTTGTAAAAATAATGACTTGCTTCGTTTCTAATTTTGTATTATGAACTCAAGCTGTTTGTCTTATCCGACACTTCGCTAAATCTATTCTTCTGAGTGAAGTCCAGAGGTGAAATTGTAAGGGTCTATCGTGAATTTATCACGGGAAACCATGGGTTCATTTCTTTCCCAACATTTGTCTGTCACCAACGGGCTGATAATTGTAAACCTAAGAGGGATATCAGCTGGTGGCTAGAAAGCGATGTGATGATAGTAATGGTCTGAGAAATACCGGGAATTCATTGATAGGTTATCCAGTCACTTAGATATGACTGAAAAATCATTAAAAGCAGCGTTTAATCCAATTTGAGCTAGCAAACAAACATTTTTCTTAAGGTAGTGGACCTGTAATAAATCCGCAATGTTTCGGAAGTAATGAACTTCAACAGTGTAGACCGAGGTTTCCTAATGATTTACATTAGGAAACCTCGGTCTACACTGTGAAAGTTCTTGAGTTCCGAAATGTTGCGATCAGAGGTATGAAAAAGGGAAAATTGAAAGAGATTAAATCTAAGTAAACGGAAAATTACAATAAAATAGTTCATATTCATTAATGCTTTACGGAGGATTATTATAAACTGTCTTTGGTCAGACTATTCTCTGCTCAGTTCAATACAGACACAAGAAGGTATGAAAGGCTGACAGTTACCATGTAGACGGACGGACAAAATCATTATTTTACATTAGAAAATTCTGAAAATTAAAATTTTTCATGGTATAAGATGGAAAATTAATATGAAAAGAAAAAGATAGGTTTCATTAATTCGATTCTGAGATTTTCGGTCCATATATAAATCAAACGGATTATAAGTGCCTATGAATTTATAGACACCTGTCCTTGTTTTGCGCTTCCTCCTCGCTGAAGCGATTATTTTTTTTACCTTCATTGACTCCTGACATTTATATTCCAGTGGTCTTTTCTGGTTTTGAAAATATGAAAAAAGTTATTTTTTAGAGAGATGTTAAACATCTCTCGCTTAGGTTATATCGCGTAAATTGTCAGAAATGAGCTATAACTATTACTTATGATATTTTTATGATATCACGTGGATATTTTTAGAACAATGGCATAATGCGGTTATTTTTCGAAACTTGCATTTCTTTCAGAAACATCGACAACAATGATGCAAAAAGAGATTATACGATAAATATGATACGAACTCAGCGTAGTGTATGAAAAAATATCAAACTCGCTTTTGGGAATTGATAATTGTCTCGGCAGATGGACTGATATTAAAAGCAAGGGAGAAGAAATAATGAAACAAGATTCAAAAGAGGGCCTGTATCGCACAACTGACTTTGATAACCCCATACTTTTGCCCTGCCACGCCCATATATGAAGGTCAATTAGAATTTCTTGAACAATTTAGGTAAAGGGTCACCCAAGAGAATCCATGCCAAGTTTCATTGTAATCAGCCATAAGATTTGGGAAGAGATGATTTTTAAACGTTTTAACTTTTTTTTTTCTTTTTTCTTTTGGGGGGGGGGGGGGGGTGGTATGGGTGGGTCAATCAGAATATCTTTAACAGTTTAAGTAAAAGTTCACCAAAGGAACAGCCATGCCAAGTACATTTTAATCAGCCCTATGGTTTGGAAGGAGAAGATTTTCCAAGATTTTATCTAGAAAGTATGCCCATCCTAACAAACCCATATTTGAAAGTCAATCAAAATTTCTTTTATAATTTAAGTAAAGGGTCACACAAGAAACATCCATGCCAAGTTTCATTGAAATAGGCTAATTGGTTTTGGAGGCAAACATTTTTCAAAATTTTTACATGAAAAAATGCCCCGCCCTGCCCATATTTGGGGATCAGAATTTTTTGAACAATTTGAGTGAAAGTTCACCCAAGGAACATTCATGCCAAGTTTAATTAAATCGGCCCGATGATTTGGGAGAAAAATATTTTTAAAGATTTTTGCGTGAAAAAATGCCCCGCCCTGCAACGCTCATATTTGGGAGTCAATCATAATATCTTGAACAATTTGAGTAACGGTCACCCAAGGAACATTCATGCCAGGTCTCATTGAAATCGGCCCAATGGCTGGGAGGAGAAGATTTTTAAAGATCTTAACGTGAAAAAATGCCCACCCTGCCACGCCCATATTGGGGGGGGGGGGGGGGTCGATCAAATTTTCTTGAACAATCTAAGTAAAGGGTCTCACAAGGAACATCCATGCCAAGAAGATGTTCATAGAAAAAAGTTTACGCACGGAGGGACACACGGACGGACGACGGACACTCCGCCATGACAATAGCTCGCTTGGTATCGGCCAGTGAAGCTAAAAATGAATGCATGTAGTTATTATTTATTACTATAAAAAGTCAAACCCGTAAGTCTTTCTCATTTAAGTGTTTATCAGGAAATCATTTTGCAACAAATATAAAATTTGACTATTTTCCAGTCATTTGATTCAGAATTAAATGTATTTTAAAATGATAATTGAAAATATTCCGTATTCTTTGAACTTTTAATTGTTAAATAGAAGATTGTTTGTTTGTTTAAATGGGTTTTACGCCGCTTTCAACAATCTCGCAGTTATATCGCGGCGGCCGGAGCACCTAACAATGGATTCCTGGTATTTCTTTCGCCTGTACTACCATTACACCCTTTCCTAGCCTCCGACTGCCATCTCACATAGGTTAAATAGAAGATGATGTAGGTATAAATACGTCTAGAAATGAGATGTTTTGACGTTGCGTCATTTTTCATAGCAATACCAAATGATTACAGTCTTTCTTTAATTAGCCGGGAATTACATAAAATGTTTTTTAATTTAATACTTCAACAACGGAATCGTAAAAATATAAACGACATGCTCAAATGAAAGCAGTTGAATATCGATTTTCTTCCCTTGCAATGTTTTCTGTTGGACTATCTATGTGGAACGAGTTCAATGAAGAACTTCGCTATTTTATTGCATATGCTGCTTTAAAAACAGAAGCCATAAACGTTGTTCGTACCAAAGTAAAGTCATTTGAGATCAAAGTAAAATTCTAAAATGCTAGTGGAAAATGTCTCTCTGGTTTGAAGAAAGGACTGATATTATCCAGCAATATGATATTGTCAAACGTTATATTTCAAAGTAAATGATTGATAAAGAAATCAATACCGGACATAACTTACTCATATGCGTATGAGAACGGATGGAAATTCTGCTTATCCGCCGTACGGTTTGGCGTACCTTTTTTGTCCATCTTGCAGATGGATCTTTGTTGGGTCATGTTTGTAACAAATCATATACTTAACACATTTGTTACGTACATGATCACATTCGTAACAGATAAAGTGTGTTACAAATGTGTTTGTCCGAAATGGAGGTTGACATGAGAAGCATATATGTAACAGGTTTAGTTGTCTATTTGTAGTCAAACAATTAACAGCAATAGCAACATCATTATATTCTTAACACTATTGATTTTATCCTCGATTGCAAAACAATAGTTAGCACATCAGAGCGATTGAGAGAGAGAGAGAGAGACAGAGAGAGAGAGAGAGAGTGAGAGAGAGAGTGAGAGAGAGAGAGAGAGAGAGAGAGAAAGAGAGAGAGAGAGAGAGAAAGAGAGAGAGAAAGAGAGAAAGAGTGAGAGAGAGAGAGAAAATAGAGAGAGAGAGAGAGGGAGAGAGAGAGAGAGAGAGGACGTATGAAATAATGATTTTTTGCCTAAGGTACTAGTGCATCTCGAGCTGCAGATCTGCAGATTGGAACTGAAGGCAAAACACACATCATATAGATCAGCCTGCGCATCTGCAGTAGTAGGAGATCAGTGAAAATTGATCATGTCCCGTCTTGATAATGTTGGCGAAGTTGCCAGTTTAGTGGCGTGAAGGTGACAGCCTAGTGGCTTTAAGTTGGCAGACTAGCAGGCATGTATAGTAGTAATATGTGACATATGTGATTTCATGTCACATCAAAAACCGGCATCGATCATATTCGTCACAAAATATGATTTCCGAGTCATATATGTAACATATGTTACATATGTGATCATATATGTAACATGTGTTACATATATGATTTGTTACAAATATGATCCAACAGACCTTCCTTAACAACCTCATAATCCTACTGCAATTCGTAGGTGCAATGGTAGGATAAATTTACGAGCGAAATTGGATTCAAAATAAATTTATAGAATATCTAAGTAATTTATGTCTAAGCATTTTTTCATAGCAGTAAAGTTCCGGTCAAATAAACCTACATACAATACATGTCAAGTAGATAAAATGCAATTAATTCGAGACTGGTTATTTATCGAGATGCTAACTCCCAAAATCCCAAGTTACGTTGAACCAAGAATATTTTTGGATAGACAGAATATCAGCCTACATGTAAGTTTGATCTTTGCGGTCTTCGCCACATGACCTGCCCTTTTGAGCCAGTGTTGTCTATGAAATTGTCTTTAAAAAAAATAAATAGGCATATTTATTCATATAATTGTCCCGAAATCCCGCCTGAAAATGCTGTCTGCCATTCGATTTTCTTATGATTAAAAGAAATGACAGTCTGAACACATAATTTGAAAGCCAAAACTATCCTAGGTTAGTGTAATACTGCTTTGTTGTAAATATTCACACAAGGTGGTCAGTTTGGGTTACACTAGCCCGCCATTTGACAACACAAACTCGCAATACTATTATCCGTCACCCCATCTTCAACGGCTCGTCTGACATTGCGAAAAATTCGGTCCAAGTCCCGAACGCTCAAATTTCTTAGCTCATTTAACTTCGCCTCGAGGATCGGGTCTACTCGGTTAAAATCGGGTGAGTCTGGTTCAGTCGGAGTTGTTGATGGGGGCGCTGCAGTACTGCTATATCCTGGCGCTAACTTCCGGTGAGATTTGTCTCTCATTACCTTGCTATTTAAATATTTGATGTAAGCTTGGTTATAATATAATGTTTTCAGATCATTCATAGTCATTTGTATTAGATATTCTTTTTCATAAGCCTCGAACGCTTCTTCGTCTTTTGTTTTATTGTCAACATCAAGTTGGACTTTATCATAGTGGGTATCACGTTTGTTCCTAGTTTGTATTGTACCGCCGTTGCTCGTTGGCTTTGTTTCACTGGGTTTAGATGCAGCTTCTGCAAATAAAATTTCTTTCTGGATTAGTTCTATCTTAATTTCAAAAGCGTAACCAAGAATCCCAACTATGGCTTCTCTATACAGAAAGCTTTAAAATTTCTTTATTTTAATTGTTTAAAAGTTGTTTTTGTTTGAACTTATTTAAAAAACGTCTTATCAGCGTATTTGATACGTGCTCTCGAATATCATTCTCGCATATATTTTTTCCATCAAAACAGTTATCTTCATAATATTCAGGCCTTTGTTGAAGCATACCTTATGTAATGTTTTTCGGAAAAATGACAAAAAATTAATTTCTGTTGTAAAAGAAGTAAGCTGAAAGTTTTTTTAGACAACGTAGTCCCTTTCAAAGCTTTAAGCCTTGCAGTTGCATTTTATTTTTTTAGGGAAATATAGATATTACACGAATAATCAACCCGGTATTTTGGAAACGATTTTTTTCGGATTTCATTTCCACGAATCAATAATAAATATGTGCTTAACTTCCGATACAATATTTGTACCCTAAAGAAGTTTTGAAATTCTCTACGGTCTGTGAAGACGACAATATAGAATGAGCATTAAATTAACAAATAAGTATCGTGTAGAGATTCGTGGATGGAACATAATGAATAGAGTTACAATTCTTTATCACGTAAAAATCGCCTCTTTAAACGTATGCTATGTTTGCGTAATTAGTCTCCAAAGTAAATTTTTGACGGTTAAAACTTCCTGTTGAGTTTTGGCTTAAAATGGTTGAATCGAATTAAACAGATCAACTGGTTACGAATATCAAGAGCCTCTAATATATGTTAATTTCTTTTTAAAAATGTCTCATTAAATATTTGAAAATGAACAATTTATAGATATTGATCAGAATGTTTTCTTTTTTCATTGATACCAAATTGTATTCTACTTAAGTTTTAAAATTTAAGACCTAATTCCATGACTAAAGTTTAGTGCTAACATAGGGGTTAACCATTTGCATATAATGATTAACCCCATCCTACTTCTAAACTTTTGTTATGCAATTGGGCCTATTAGTATGGGGTTCTACCTTAAAACGTCAAAATTGTGCGGTCACTCATCGTCCACTCACCTGTTATCATTTTTGTTTGTTCAAGTGTCCGTACGCCAGCATCAGATTTATCATTTAATGGAAAACTATAAATGTTTGTATTTGTACATAATACACAGAATATAAGTCTCACTATTCCCTTTGAATCCATGATTTTAAGCACGAACAAGCAGTCTTGGTTTTTGTCAGAAAATTTCCAAGTGCTGTCTTTAAGAATGTCTTAATCAAAAACCGATATTATCTCATTTAACAAATTCGCAAATTAAAAACTCAAACGTCCAACTGAAATATTCTAGTAATGAGTTTTATGACGCATTGTTCTTTTCCCTCAAAAGATAACCGGATTATCAGTAGGCCAAAGTGAATTTTGATGCCTTGTGGCCGTATTATCAACGCGAACTGCCGTACTAGCTCTGTCGAAATTTTGTGATCGTCTCTCTTTTAAATAACGGTCATTGGATTGTTGTGAACTGTCTTGACATTTTGAAGAGAAGTTTTATCACTTGAAAGACTGTCCATTAATCAGCTGTTATCTCTAAAACTTTTGACAGATAAACAATGTAGGACGACAACTTTAAACTCGTTTATATTATACAGATGGTCGACAGAAAGCCACGGAACAGGTCATATAGTACTGATTGCACAACGCATCTAACAATTTTCATTTTAATTTTTGAACCAAAGTTTACCTACGAAGTCCATTGACGAAAATAATGATTCACAATATTCAGTTTGTCGGTCGATCTTCACCCAACACTGTCAATGAAATCCTTGTCTCATTGTTACACGTGGACGAACGATAACGCGCTAGGTCTTTAGTTATAGGAGTTATTATCCAAGATTAATGCCCTGGCAGGGCGGAGCCTAAGTAACGGGTCGTTGCACTTAAGGTTGAGGGAAATCAGCTTTTATCTAAAATAACCTACTTCTGAAGAGAGTCCACATAAATAACTCGAGACCATAAATCGTAGATTGGTTACCAAATCCTCGTAACTTCAGCTTAATCAAGCTGAAGTTACGAGGCATTGGTTACGAAACGATGAAATATGTTCACTCCCTCAATGCACGTGAATCCTTTAGGTTTTAGGATACAGTTATTTGCACGCGTTAAAGATGATTGCCGACTTAAAAAAAGAACCCAAACTATTGAAAAGTAAACTCGCCAAATTACGTCACGGTTAAGCCACGCCCTGCCAGTTCATTAATTACGCAGAATACGATATATTATAGGAAAAAGACCAACAGTGTTGGGGAATACGTGTATGTGTGTGTGTGAGTGATGATGAAGGGGGGGGGGCAGAGATAGAGGGAGCGAGAGAGAGGGGGTGGAGAGAAAGAAAAAAGACTACAGTTAGTTGATGTCTTTGAGAAAAGCTGATTGCTTCCTAGTCCATTATTTACAAAAATAAATAAATAAATGTTACCCGTCACGCGAAAAGGGGGCATCTGGGAACTCTGTAAAATAAATATTTGAAAAAAGATTGGTTCTAGTACAGGTCAACCAGATGTCGCATTTCAAAAATTCCTTCACCGGAAGGTAGATTGATCATCATAGATTCAGGAAATTAGCACGATGCAAAAGATTAAACCCTTGTAAGTCTGCGTAGTCTGTGCAGTCTGACTAGGGTCGACACTTCACGCACTACCCAGACGGGCCACAAATGAATAAATAACTCACTAAAGCTCGCTTAATTACATTTCTCCCTTGACGAGGTTATAATTTCAACTTCCTTTAAAGAATTTTTTCCATGTCCATGTTTTCAGCGAGTTCACCGATGCTTGTTTGATAATAATTCTTTTCTATATTCCTATTGTACTGTAATTAAAGCTTTTTGGTTTCATACCTACATGATATAAACAAAAACTCTCTTCATTGCTTGATTGAAATTGCGCATGAAAAGGTTAAGATCAGCACACCCTAAAGAAATCTTATATCGGTCCTGCGTTCAGGTCCTGCGTCCAGGATGACAGTACAAAAACGGTACAAAATGTTTCAAATTAAACCCCACTTTGCAAGTTCACTTACGTGCAAAGCGGGTCAACAATTTGTACCGTTTTGTCATGCTGAACACAGGGTAGATACCACATCTCGCTGCCTTTCTAGTTGTACCTTAAAAACTGAAATGAGACGTAAGATAAAAAAGGAGGATAAATAATGCTGTATGCGTCAGTTTTATAAACACTGATGCACACCCACACTAAACACTCTGATGTCTGACGTTATCTTATAAACCATGTCCCGTGTCAGAAAGGGGCACCTAGTTGATACCTCTATATCATCGATAGATGTCTAATAAAGATAATCATAAACACCGACCACAAAGATTGTCCTGTCATCTAACGTCTACCCTATCTACTTACTGTTGATAGGTGTAATTTTAAACTGAGCTCTGAAGTAAGCGCCGAGCCTATTACAATGGGTATATCGGGTATATTTAACACGAGGACCTGAACGGCTCTAAATAGCTCCGCCGAATTTTATCGGTCTCATGGATGTGGTTCAGGAGAAATATTACGCCCTTTAACGCTCATATTTCTGGGCCAATTTGAATTTTAGGAAAAATTTTGAAAGAGGGTTAACCAAGGAACATTTTGACAAAATTTCATTGAAATCAGCCATGTGATTTAGGAGATGTTGTTAAAAGATTTCATAATGAAAAATGCCACGCCCTGCCACGTCATATTTATTCGCTAATCACAATTTCGCAAATAATTTTGAAAGAAATTCACCCACGAAACATTCAAGGAAATTTCATTTAAATTTCTTTAGCAGTTCAGGGGGAGAAGACGTTTTCAGAAAAAAATGCCGACACACGAAACAGGACGCACGACGGACGAAGGGTAATCGTAAAAGCTCCCCTTGAGTACGTTGTGCTCAGATGAGCTAAAAAAGGATATGGCTGACTTCCTTCACAATATGAATGAGTAAACCTTACGTTTTAAGATAACTTTCATTTGAAAGGTTAAATTTAACTTTTTTGAAATGTTATTTTAACCTGTTAAAAGTATGTATTTCAAACGGCAAGGCAATCTTGATAGTTAAACGCAGATTTCACGACTCACCGCGAAAAACTGCCATAAATTATCAGTAAATAATTGAGTTTCTGAAGTAACGTAAAGATATATCCGAGTTATGAATCTGACTAAGCGAACGTTTAAATACTTGCGCGCATAATTTTACCACTGATGAAAAAAAGTAATCAGTAGAAATAACAGTGAGAAAGTGCAATATACCTGCTAAATAATCATTGCAAAAATCATTTCAATTCCTCGTTTTCTGAAATTAAACACTTAAAAAACTATATGTCTGTTATTTTATTTTGATACATATATGGTCATGATAAACATTATGACGGCGTCAAAGTAACATACTGGTTGATATGTAAAATTAATTAATAAGAAAATGATAAACATGCATGTAAAATTTCGTTTTAGAATCTTAATTAGTTTATGAGATATAGAACCAGTCTCACTTTTTTGGATGACCATAGTACAAGCTTGCCTGTCCTGCGTTCAGGATGACAAAACTATGATTGATTTTGCAATGACTTTGGAATAAAATTGAATAAGTGTGGGGAGCGAGTTTTGTATGGAATTAAAGGGAGGTAATCCAATATCGCCACTTTTGTTCAAGATGAACAAATAAGCGACATCAATTGCCCCCTTGTTAATAGATTACACGTACTTAGCTGTTTATGTGTCTTTTTGGACCAATTCTCACTTTAAATCCACATCAGCCAATAATATCGTAGAATAATTTGATATATTTGCGTTAAATGTTGATCGTCTTGAACGATTTTGAAATGTTTTCTGATGTCTTTGGAGCATTTTTGATCGATTTGAGTCACGAGTGTTTGGAATGAATTAACGGAGCGCTGAGTGAATGATTTAGAATGATTTTGATCGGAATGGGTGTCAAGTCCATGATGTTTTTAACTAAAACTTTGGACCAAATCTATCTGGAGATACTTTTTTTCTTGTATAAACTCTTGTTTCAAACAGAATTAAAAGCGTATTGGTATGATTCTACGTTGATGGTAGATGGTCTCGATAGATCGCTTCATCTTAAACTTCACACAGTATTTGATAACTGCAAACACATTTGGGGCCATGATAGGTTAGCAATTTAATTGTCTGCAAATCTGCCAAACAAATCTTCTGAAATTTCGGCTTAATTAGAACACCCAAAGCACGGAAAATGGCATCAAATCAGCAAATTAATATGATATCGACGCATCATTTGAAATTAACCAAAAATGTTTCTGCAACTTTATCAAAATTGAATATAACGAAAAGACTGACCGGAAGATAAACATACATGTAATTTTTGTTTGAAAAATGTTGGGCAAGTGTAGTTCCAGATAACATAAAAAAGCATAGGTCACCGAGCATTTTTTAGGAAAAAAATGTGTTTATTTACAAATATGATCCGAATACTCTTTTTGGATGTTCTCAAAAGAAAACGCATATCTAGAGCAGTTTTTTACTAAATGAATAAAACTTTATTATTATACATTGACCTACTTTAAAAGTTCTTCCTTGCAGTGAAATATTTGCAAAAAGTGATTTATGCCGATAAAAAGGTGAGGCCTCTAAAAAAAGTTTCTGGTAATTGAAAAACCAACACTTTCAGAAATATCAGCTGCGCATTCTAAATAGGCTTACGATTATCTCATTGGTGTTGATAAATTTCGGAAAAGCTCATCGTCATAGCCGGACTTCGAATCAAGTACTCTTTGATTGAGAATCCGACGCGCCACCTCTTTACCATGACTGTGGCTTTCTCCAAAGTGTGATATTAACCTTGTCAATGTGAGTCCCTTTTGACTTCCGTTTCCAAAAAACACGTTGAAGTAAATGTGTATTGAAATACGTAAGCTGGTGGCCTAATAACCTTGACTTTTTAAATAATGTGCTTCAAAGATAATAACCTAAACATCGATTATACATTTAAAATTTTCAAGGCAACGCGTACTTAATTAACTAATCTTTTTCTTGTTTAGTTTTACTCTTTTTTATTGTTTGTTTGTTGAAGTAACAAAAAGTAATTAAAATGCGATTTAGACACGAAAAGCATAAATATACGGAGCAAAATTGAGAACTTGATACTTTTAAATTTCCCAATTTGACCTTTCCGTCAAATAAATATGGGATGCTATAAGTGTCACTTAAAATAGAAGCCAGTGAAATATGTTCGTGTTTTCTTTTAAACAAGAGCACTGCCTACAGGTGCCTACGCTCGGCTGTCGAGTGCTGGATTGTGGAAAAAATGTAAGTCGAAAAAGGGGCATAATTTGCACAAAATGCATCTAGACTTATCCCCCGTGATAGTATAGGTTTCTCTTTTGATGGTGAAAATGAGTGCCAAGTTTCAAGTGAATGCCTTCAGTAGAACCAGAGATATAACAAAATGTCAAAGTTTTCGCACGACGACAACGACGACGACGACAACGACACGGAGGCTATAGCAATACCTCGGGTTTTCTCCGAAAACAGCCGACTAATAAATGTTTTACATCTGTTCCCAAAGACAATTTAAAAATCTACAATTTAAGTAAGATACGAAAAAGATAAGTGTAATTAAAGACCCGGTGGTCCGTTTTACTAAACATCTTACGATCATTTTTTGCGTAAGTCAAAAATTAAAGTTGCTCTACAGAAGTAGCTAAATGTGAAATTCTGCCATGCATTATCTCATTGAAATCGTCGGCTAAAGACGATTCAAATGAGATATTGCAAGGCAGAATCTAACAATGAATGAAACCGCAAGGAACGATTTGTGATTTTGACTTACGAAATACCAGTCGGTCGCATGTGCTATTCATTTTAATAATATGATCTACGTAACGGGAGTGAAATAACCCCGTTGAATATTTTTGATATTATACTGGTATTATTACACTAGTAGTGGAATAACTATGCAAATGAACTTAGAGCGAATAACATTGCAATTTTGTAATCGCGAAAATGACGTCAAAATAAATATATTGTGACCTCAGTTTTAAACGGCTACCTAAGTTTCGCAGAAAATCAAAACGTTGCATTAAAGAATTATAATTATAAAAAGAAAAAAATAAATGGTGCTCAGGACATACATAATTTATTTAACTCGTCATCTATAAACAGATAAAAAAAAAAACGGCGCAGCCTCGTTTTTATCTTTTTAGGGCCTATAGATGACTCGTTTTATAAATTCGTTTTACCATGATCAGTCATTCGAAATCCTCTAAATATGCAACTTCATAAAGGACTGCTTTCTACTTGAAAGCGTTTAAGTTACTTTTGTGATATAGTCTTATAGATGGCCGGATCGCACAGTGGATTTTCGTAGATAATATATAAACGACGTTGCCACTTTACTAATACGAATTACATGTACAATAGTGATACAACATGACATTAAGATGTAATTCTCCTCCTTTCCCTTAAGCGGTATATTACCAGGCTATTTATGCAAAGACAAAATGTCCATCAATCTAAGAACCCACGTCATTCCCACGCCATATACCAATTCTGGGACAGCACTCTATTCCTGGCTCTGCCTTAATCGGTCCCAGGAAATATCGAAGAATCAGCGCCCTTTACCTCATAACTTTACACTCTATTGACTGATATATTTGATGTGTATTTTTGGTTAATGAGATGCCACTCTTCGGATAAGTATAAAAGATATAACTTATTTTTCGTGCGTCTTTTCTTCAATTTAACTAAATTCGCCTTAGCCGGAATTCAAAACGAGGCTATTTCCGAGTCTGTCAGATTGCCCTGCGTTCAGGATAACAAAACGGCGCAAACAGTTTTCCAATTATACTCCGCTTTGCACGCAATTCACGTGCAAAGCGGGATATAATTGGAAAACGGTTAACATCGTTTTGTGATCCTAAACGCAAGGTTGGCAAAGCTTCCGATGACAATATGTTTCTAATTTGGGGGTTTGAATTTTTATTATCTCGCATTCTACACTTAGATGGTCAACTGATAATATGCAAGAAACAAGTCTATAAAAGTTCTATTGTAATTTGACATCAACAATAAAATCGACCCGGTATTGCGGAATATCCGCTATTGACGTCTTCAATGTAATGTCTATGGGCCAACTTATTTCTCCCCCGGGCGGGGCCCGATTTGGTTGTTTTTCAGCCGGGCCACAATTTGAAACCCGGCCCTGTGTTCCGGTTGACAAGATGCTACAAACCGTTTTCTAATTATACCCCGCTTTGCGCGTGCACATGCTTGCAAAAACGGGTATAATTTGAAAACAGTTTGTAGCATCTTGTCAGCCGGAACATAGGGCCGGGTTTCAAATTGTGGCCCGGCTGAAAAACATCAAAATCGGGCCCCGCCCGGGGGAGAAATAAGTTGGCCCTTTCTTTTGCTCAAAACACACTAAAACATACTTTTCTCCTAATCTGATAATCCCTAAAATATTTTACATGGTCCTTAAGTTTGAAGGCAGCGCCGTATATTTTTTCTCTGCTTAGATATGTGTACATGTTCTGACCTTGATTACACGACAAACATCATGATGAAATTTGACAAATCGTGATAATTTTGTCGGTACTAGTGATGTCACGGCAGGTGCGAGATAGGCGCGTCGGATAAACATGGCCAAACTTTACTGATAATAGAAAATAAAAATAGGAGATGAGGAGAGTACGTATTCATTTCATGGGAATATGAAACAAAAAAAAACATAATCACACTGTATGAATACGCACAGCGAAGATATTTAAACATCCTATAGCAAAAATGTATGCGCCTATAGGTAGATTTTGCTCGGTGAGCCGTGAAATCTACTGTTAACCGTTAAATTCCCGTGCTATTCTTTCAAAATAGCCTAAACAGGTTTAAACAATACCTAAAAAAATATACAAATTACTTTTCAAATGAAACATATTGCTTGTCTAAGATCGTAAGGTTTACTCATTCATTTACTCTCAAAGTTGAAAAGAAGGAGCTTTGTTTTGAAAATACACCTATAGAGTTTTTTCATAAATTTTCGCTCCTTGATCTAGTTTTTTCTTATAAGATTTAAGACTTGACAATCATTACCCCACAAGCCCAAAATTCACATAGACAAACATTCTGGATAGGATAAGGCCTTTGAGTCAAAAGTATGTCCTATTGAGTGCACACATTTTTTTACCCAAAAAAAAAGGCGATCTACTTATTAATACACCCGTTGGTTGGAGACAAATAACTCGTGTCATACTGACTTTAGTGAAATGTCGGAAAAAATTTACCGAGGCCGGTTTCGAACTCATGATCTAAGGATTAACAGCACAATGCATTACCACTGAGCTAACCGGGCTCGGCCTCTAGAGTGCAAACGTTGTTTTTTTTTTCCTTCTAAGATTTGACCCCTTCACAGTCGTATACCTGGTACAGTGTAGTAAAAAGGTGGCCAGTGTAGAAGCATGCAAGATTGTGGACGTAAACAACGATAAAAAGTAAGTATTATTTATCTAAAATGACACTCATTAACTTCCGTCAGTGCTCGAGTATATCCGCAGCGTAAAATTTCGTTTTACCCATTTATTCATGAATACTATGTCACAAACCACAAATAAGTCGCTGTAGTACATTGGTAACAGACGCCTTCCCGAAACGTGTCAACTTGTCGGAACGAGTTCGATACCCGACAGGGATACAAATTTCAATCCTTGTGATTATTATTAATTAATATTTTGTTTGTATTTTCATTTATTTCTTACATTAACCCTTTTAATTATTCCTTTTTTATTAGTTTTTTTGTCAGTTGCGATTAATTTTTTCATTCTCATGTAAATGTAATTCAAGACTATTGCATTCTGACCGCTCGAAAAAAGAATTTTATACCCCAATGAAAATAACATTTAGTATTTAGTAAGCTTGCACTAAAAGTTAGTCGCAATAGAAATCTCATTCGCTTTATGTTATTGAATTATAAGACACGATAAGATGATCAAGGTTTTTGCATTAATAACGTAATCATGCCCAAAAGGAAATTCGATTGATGCAATCAAACCAAGTATAAATATTTATTTTCATACCGTCATAAATTGTAAAATGAACAAGAAAAAAAAAATGTTCATCTCTTAGATATACTTACATTTCAAAAGTTCAATTGATCAGCTTCGCTTGCGGTGTATTTTGAACTACAAAACGAGATACATGATTGTTTTTGTTCCCATAATTCACTAGTATTATTAACAGACATGAATGGGCAGCACTTTGCAATAATCAAATCTTAAAAGAGTCTGACTGTCAGAATGAAGATAGCCTAATGCTACAGTATTGTCTCAAAATAGGTAAAACAGTGTTTCTATAAAAAAAAAATGGATTATAATTGATCATGTCCCGGCTTGAACTCATGGCATTACGGTTTTGGGTCAATAGCCATACCATCTGCGCTAAATTTCCGTATGCGAGATCAAATATGATACATTTTTATTAGATCTATACTTCGCGAGTTTAAGTCTTTATGAAGAAACATTATATCCGACTATCAATAGGGGTCAAAGGGAACATTTAATGAGTGCCAGGTCGTTGTAGATCAATAATACATTTTAATCGCAAAAACACATGTTAATTTAACTGATGGCGTTTAATAAAAGACTTTGTGACCAACATGAGATGTCCGATTTTTTAAGTTGGAATGCGGAGCAATTCCAACTTAGATTTAACAAAACCGCAAAATGAACACAAGATAATTTCATTTCGGGTTTTTTGAGAACACATATCACGTGAACAGGATGTGAATACAATGCGGCCTATTTTGTATATCTCAACTTGACAAAGTCATACAGTTTATTTCATCAAAAAGTAATAATGCTGTACAATTACACAACTAGCACTTCATGTATATTTTTAACACGCTAGTTTATGTTTTAAACGATATTTATTGAAAGTTGCGTACGAATATATTAGTATCACATGTTTGCATTACTAAATTTGGAAATCATGTGATAAGTCAAGTCTCATAAGGTCAGCAACTGACAATAGCACTGGCCATACACGTGATCTGCTTATTTGTTAATGTCGCGATCTGATTTCTCAGTATTGTGGCAATAGCACAGACCGATCACGTGATCTGCTTATTTGGAAAGGTCGCGACCTGTTTTTCGCAGAATAATGTTATAGCTTCTTTTAAAGGTGTAGTTTCTCTTCCTGAACGACCTTGTTACACATTTAACTTTTGACAAGCTGTTAATTTGTAAATTTCTGTTTAAGCTACGAAACAAAAATCTTTTCCTAAATTGATGATACGCTTTTAAAGTTAATAAATATTTTTGCAACATATTGTCGTTTGTTTTCCGTCATATTGCAGTTATCTACATGAATGTTTCATTGTAAAAACCCAATACTCATCCAATGAAACCCTTGCCACCACATCTTTAATTGATTTATGATTATCTTTGCCCAATTGCATTCCATCACCAAGACAATTTGAAACAACTTGTTTTCTTCACATTCTTAAACATCAACACGTTTAAGAGCACCATCATACAGTTAGTTACATGGTGAAATTGACATTCATCTCTATAGAAAACATTCTTAATCGCTCACTCAGCGCTCCATTCATTCCAAACACACACTCAAACCATTCAAAACGCTCAAAGTGATTATCCCCCGCCGTTTTCGCCGAGGGGATATAGTAATGCTCTCCGTCCGTCATTCCGTCATTCCGTCAATCCGTCATTCCGTCATTCCGTCCTTCCGTCACTAAACTTGTCCGAAGCATATCTCCTAAAGTATAATAGCTATCAACTTGAAACTCTATGGGTGGATAGATCTCATGGAAGAAAAGTGCAGTGCACAAGAACTACAACTCTTGCTTGGAAAATTTTGGAGTTATTGCCCTTTGTTATTTTTAAGACTTAGATTTTGTCCGGAGCATATCTCCTAAAGTATAATAGCTATCAATTTGAAACTTTATGGGTGGATAGATCTCATGGAGGAAAAGTGCAGTGCACAAGAACTACAACTCTTGCTTGCATAATTTTGGAGTTATTGCCCTTTGTTATTTTTAAAACTAAGATTTTGTCCGGAGCATATCTCCTAAAGTAAAATAGCTATCAACTTGAAACTTTATGGGTGGATAGATCTCATGGAGGAGAAGTGCAGTGCACAAGAACTACAACTCTTGCTTGCATAGTTTTGGAGTTATTGCCCTTTGTTATTTTTAAGACTAAGATTTTGTCCGAGGCATATCTCCTAAAGTATAATAGCTATCAACTTGAAACTCTATGGGTGGATAGATCTCATGGAAGAGGAGTGCAGTGCACAAGAACTATAACTCTGGTTTGCATAATTTTGAAGTTATTGCCCTTTGTTATTTTAAAGACTTGGATTTTGTAGGGGCTTAATTTCTTAAAGTAGAACCCTTAATCTATTAGGCTTCAGTTTACTATCAAGCTTTCTCGGCGGGGGATGGCCATGTCCGACATGGCTCTTGTTTGAAAATAAGATCAACATGTACATTCAAAATGAATTAAGCAAGAACCAAGTCGCGATTTCACTGACATAATTGAAATTTAAAGCGTCTGATTGGTTCTTGACGGAATTGAAGCTATTGATTGAACTTTTATGCATATTTTATATAGGTTTTATCTATCGATTTCATCATGTCTGTCTCTCAGTCCATTGACCTTTTGCTTTCCGCTAGATAAACGGAGAAGCAATTGACCTGCAATTACAAAACTTTACACAAATATTGCTCATGACCCAAAGAAATACCCTATTGTTTCGGGGTCACACATGTCACGGTCATCGGTAAATTTTAACAGTAACATTTCCCTCTTTAACTGAACAACCAATTGACCAAAATCATGAATGTGGACACAAATGTTGTCAATGACCCGAGATAGTCCCAACTTTTGGAGTCACAATTGAACTTCGTCCAAAAATTGTCTTGAGACTCCAACTCATGAATTAAAAGACTTCCCTGTGAAAAAAGCTTTTCATTATGGACAAATGACTTGTTGAGGTCTACTTTGCGACACTTCTAATTAAAATGTAGTTGATAACTTAAATGGGGCAGAAGTCATTTGAAAAATAATATACAAACTGTTTTGAGTGAGGAAGTGTTCGCCTGTGCGTCCATTAGTCGGCTGTATGGTCCGTATCATTTTCTTCCCTTTTACCTCACCTGAGCCAGCGTGCACAAGGGGAGCTTCAAGGATCACCCTGACTCCGTCGTCCGTCGCGTGTCGTTAACTTTCTTAAAACTTCTTCTTCTCCTAAACCGCTGGGACAATTTCAATGAATTTTGCCAGAATGTTCCGTGGGTGACCCTCATCAAAATTGTCGCTATATTCTAATTGGCCAATAAATATGGGTATGGAAGGGCGGGGCTTAATTTTGAGCCCAAAATCTTTGAACGACATCTCCTCCTGAACCACTGGGAAGATTTAAATAAAATTTTACAAGAATGTTCCTTTGATGACCCTCTTCAAATATTGTTGGCAAAATTTTCATTAGTCCATAAAAATGGGCGTGGCAGGGTAGGGATAATTTTGAGTCTCCTCTGTAATGAATTGGTTGACAGGGTTTATTATAACTACTTATAATCCGAATAATGTCTCCTCTTCAACAATTGGGCAAATTTGAATGAATCTTTGCCAGAAAGTTTCTTGGATAAAATCCACTAGACCAATCGAATTCAGGTGAGCGGTTTAGGGCCATTTTGACCCTCTTGTTATCATTTTTCTTTCATCAGATTCAGGCCTGTATAGCGGTTCAGGGGTTTAAGCAACTCTCCTTGTTGAAATACATTGATTTATTTAGGCCCGTCAAAAGACGAGACGTATTATGTGATCACCTGTGGTGGGCGGGAGGCGCTTGAGGTCACCGTCTCTTGAACGCATTCAAACTTATCAGTACTTTCAGTACTTTGATTTTTTTTATATTTTATTTCCCATTGATTTCTCGTGGTGCCTACTACACAACTTTGAATCGATAAAGTTGGGTAATTAGCAAAAACCGAAATTGATGTGATCGCAAGATTCATTCTAGAATATTGAATTCATTTCAAATAAAATCACCAATGTCCAACGATCTTTCGTAAGCCCAAACCCCCACAAACCATCCCAATTTTTGACAGCCCTGAAAAAGCATCGTGGAAAGTGGTTTTTTTTGTTTTTGTAAATGGACAGTGCAGCAAACGGGCCGTTTTTTTATTGGTACAGTGGAAATACAAGGTTTTAAGGAGATTTCGAACCAGTGGAGATACATTTTTGGAAACTGTGTAGACACATGGTTTGGAACCATGTAGAACAAGCACGACGTTGATAAATAATGACTTTGTCGTCGTGTTTTGAAATGAGCCGAATTATTATTTCGAATAAAAACACAAGGAAAATATCTAATACATGTATCCATTCTTTAAATTTACAACTATTTAATTTTGCATATAAAGTTTAGTTTATACTTATTTATTTTAGTTCGATTGTGACGAAAGCTTAAGCTTATAGAATCGCTCTCGAACGCCCAATCCTGGTGTTTTCACGTACCCGAGAGAGTTTGAAAGTATGGAAGTTGATCGCACTTGATTTTGGCATTTCGTGGGCTTCGTAACTTGGACGGTGACCTTTGGCCTTCTTTCCTAAAGTTTGAGTTTTATTTTTACGATAATTGTATGTATACAATGCTTGGAGTTGTATCCGTGATGCACACGTTTCCAGTACTGCTCTTTGATTGGCCAATATAATGCAAACGTAATCTAATGTGGGACATCCTAAAACAAATAAGTACGCTAGCATTTTTTTATTTGAATTATATATATATATATATATATATATATATATATATATATATATATATATATATATATATATATATATATATATATATATATATATATATATAAATTTGAGATAAATTGTATTCAAACAGTGTAAGTAATTTGGATTATTGCTAAAAGCATAAATAACCCTAGCGCTTTCGAAACTCAATGTTTCTTCATCAGGGGTTCAATGCGAACTGACAGTGGAAATGCAAATGCAAATGGTCGACCTGATATGAACAGCTGGCGAAAGTTGCTGGTCAGACAAGTGCTTATTATCCGGGTCAAATTTGCCCTTGATGTTTATATGTCGTTTTTGTTTAATCCAAAGGGCTGAATCGTGTTAAGGCGCCTAATCCAATAGGTCTCCCGCGATTTACGTTGTTTGTCGGACCATCTCTGGTTTGCTTCAATGCAACACAGGACAACATCGCTAAACGAGTGGCCGGCTTCGTTAAAATGTTCTGCAACTGGAGACCTATTGAATCTGCGGGTTTTCCAGTCAGATCGGTGCAATTGATACGCTTGTTGATCTGTTGCTTTGTTTCGCCGACATATTGTTTGTGGCATACCGTTCATGTCATGAGGTAAACAGCATTTGAAGTTTTGCAATTGTGTGAACCTCTTATTGCCGAAACAGCACCAAGAAGCGACTTGAAAGTATGCGTTTCGTGCATGATGTTGCACGTTTGACACCTTGGTGTTTTACACGGTCCAGAAATTCCAAGAGAGTCATTGGTTGTTGCATTATTTATTTTTGCTCTCACCAGAACGTCTCGAAGTGACTTGGGTCTTCGGTATGCGACAACTGGTTTCTCAGGAAACAATCTGCTGAGTTTGCTGGAAGACTCAATCTTGGACCAGTGTTTGTCTATTATTGAGTTAATGTTTGGCAGGTCAGGATGGTATGTCAGAACGAACGGAATTCTATCTGATTGCTGTACAACTTTGGTACCAAACAAGAGGTCATTTCGGTTTGCATCAGCAGCTCTAGCGATCGAGGTAGATATGACCTGCTTTGGGTAACCTCTGTTTTGAAAGTGCTGTAGTAGCTCTTTGGAGCGTTGTTCAAAGGTGCTATCTTGTGTACAGATCCTGCGAATCCGAAGGGCCAGGCTGTAAGGGATGTTCCTCCAACAGTGTTTAGGGTGGCAGCTAGTAGGGAGCAAGTATTGATGTTTGTCTGTTGGTTTTGAATAAAGATCAATGTGAAGTTCGTTTCCATCCAGACGTGATACAGTGTCTAAAAAGATGTGCTGTTCATTTGAAATTTCAAAAGTAAACTTAATTGATGGATGGAAGTTGTTTGCAATAGTTTGGAATTCATTAAGTTTTTCCAGGCCGTGACACCATTTCATGTCTATGTCGTCGATAAATCTTAGCCATGAAAACGGTTGGTATGGTACTGCCATAAGTAATTGGCGTTCCAGACGACCCATGAAGATATTGGCATAAGAGGGTGCCATCTTTGTACCCATTGCTGTACCTTGAATTTGGAGGTAGTGTTTGCCATTAAACTCGAAGTTGTTGCACTTGAGGATAATTTTTAACAGTTC
Organism: Fragum whitleyi; assembly: GCA_948146395.1. Classification (NCBI taxonomy): domain Eukaryota; kingdom Metazoa; phylum Mollusca; class Bivalvia; order Cardiida; family Cardiidae; genus Fragum; species Fragum whitleyi. The sequence continues at coordinate 71,353,503 of OX411543.1, read as the reverse complement.
TACCAGGGTATCTGTTGGTGGAGACACCACTGACTACCTCTGTAAAATTGAAACAGAACCCATTCCAAATGATACGCTATTGGTCTCCATGGACGTGACATCACTTTACACCAATATACCACACGAAGATGGCATTACAGCCTGCAAAGAAGTTTGGAGCACAAGGGATATCAAAGATCCACCAACAGATACCCTGGTAGAACTGTTAAAAATCATCCTCAAGTGCAACAACTTCGAGTTGAGAAAATAGAGAAGATATCCTAATTTGCCTACTATATGGTTGTATTTGTTTAGTTTGCAAAGTTTTATAGAGAATAAATATAATATAATTCTACCGGTTTCACCATTAAATGGATCATCAGGAATGACGTTAGTTACAACGCTGTAACGTCGTTAACATGACGTTACGTCGCGTACATCGTTAACATAACAAATTATATTTGAAAATAGGAAAAATGTCAAAATCGATGTTAAATTATCTATTAGAGTTCAAATTTGGTCGAAATACTTCAATAAAATGTTCTTGTTTAGCTTTCCGCATGAATGTGTCGTCCGTCATCATTTTATAAAATTTCCTATTTTCAAATCTTATATATTACTACTTGCATAAATTAAAACATTTCTTATTTTTGATACCACCTGAACGTAATTGGACTACTTAAAAGAAACTATCGCTGACTATGCCTTTTTGAAAGACAAAATTTGACTTTGACTCCTTGACATGTAGTCGAAAAGGATGAGTGCCGGCGTCGGGGATCGAACCTGGGACCTCTAGATTGACAGTCCGACGCGCTACCAACTGTGCTATGACAGAGGCTCAAACAGTTTGCACCTTTTTGTCATCCTGAACGCAGGACTAGTGGCTAAACGTCCTTAAGTATTGAGACGGTAGTACGTTATTATGCAAATTTTCCGTTAAAAGGAAACTTTGGCCGAATATTAACCCCTTTTCATCGTAGATGGCGTATTTTCGTTGTTAACGAGAAATGTTTTAATCATATAACCATTTAAAATGATAGTTTCAAGTTTTCATTACTTTTTGTACTATAAATGGCTGAAACGATGAAGTTAACATCTTCGAAGACGGCTTTGATACCCTTCTATTTTCCGCCACAGTCAAGTCCTGTTGATACCGTAAATATGTCAAAGCTCAATACAATGTAGTTCTGTTTTTGTCAGTAAACGCAGATTTTCAGAGTTAAAAATGGTTACACAAAGTATGTTTAAGAAAAAGAAAGGAAACACGGGCTTTTCATAGATTTGTCTTAGTAAAATGGTCCGTGACGATTAGCCGTCATAGTGAAACTGATCCAAAATTGTTTTTCATAAACAGAGTATTGCGTATTTATCCCAATATCAATTCAACAAAACCTGCCCATTTTGATAACTATCTTGTAATAACATTAAGAAGAAATGGTTGGGAAAATAAACTGAACAACAAAAATAACGCCTCACGCATCATCATTTTTTTTAAATAACTTTTTCCGTAATCTATGGTTGAGAAGAATGTTTATACAAAAATAAACTTTAACGAATTTTTGATTTGTAAGAAAAAAGATGACACCGTAGACAAAACATTTAATAGTCATAAACACATTGAGGGTACTACCCCCAAAATCAAAATTTTGAAATAAGAGTCATTCATCATTGCTAAGTTAAAGTCAACTGTGTAATTTTGCTCTGGAAGTATGTCGGACAAGTGAATTTCTGATTTCTACCAAGAGTAAATCCCAACATGGCTATGCATTTGCTCATTGGTTTTCGGGCTCTTTTTTTGGTTCTCATTTCAAGCTCGTTTCTGAGATGCTCGAGTTTGAGATAAGTCCGGTCGATGAAAGAGAAGGCATTGGTATTATTTAAAGAAGTTGTACGTGAAAAAAGTACATAATAACATTTGATGAATGGACCAAAACATTGACTTGCTTACGGGGGTAACCCCATGGCTATCGCTAATGAAAGAACCGATACACGGCTCAAATATCTCATCTTTGTGATTCTCTGTCATCACTGGAACTCGATTACTTGAAAAAACTGTGCCCTAAAGAGTTAAGAGTTATCGGTCATAACACATTACAATCCGCCTTCCGCATCCTGTCATTATCCAAAGTTCGGCACCGGTAGTTATTATAATCGGCGTTTTAACCTGACATTGGTCGAGTAATGACACCTCAATGTAGGTGCAAGTGTCCTTGATTTTAATATCGCAAATGAACCAGTTCATTATGACTGCGTGATGATGTTCCGAAATTCAACTTTTCGCTACCAACAAACTCGAAGTCTTGGTATAAATCTTTTAAACACGGTTTATCGTTAACACCTTTATAAGCTGTATTATTCGACCAACTTTAGTTTCGTACAATGCGTTCGATCTGCTGCAGGAGCAGAAAACATGTTTATCACATTTAAGTGTCACTGCTCAGGTGAGTATGGGCTAAGGAACAAATTTTACCTAATGGCCAGCCAAAATTAAGTAATGTCATGACAGCAAATCAGTGGATATCGGAGCAGATTTTTTAGTGATTGAAAGGTGATGTGTTATTTTTGTTGTTCAGTATATGATTAGCTGTAAGGAATAACAAACAAACGATTGTTTGTTTCAAGCAAATGATCTAATGTCCACGGTGTTTTTCCCTTCGATGATTTGTTTAATCCGTTGGCATAAACTAACATTTTACAACAACAACTACTACTACTACCATCACCTGACTCGTTCCCATACAATCCTATAGAGAGAGTACTAAGTTTCCTATACACCGACTGACACTTATTCTGATAACGCCCTCACTGTTTGACGTCAAACAAACTTTTGTGCAATCAAGTATTTGACTACAAAAGGTTCCCGTAATTGTGCCTTAATATTTTATTCTCTGTAATTGCCTATATATTCATAAAGCAGTAACAACTATTTGGCGCTCAGCGGATGAATCCTTTGAGGATGATAGATATCTTAACTCATTTCTCAATATTTAGCAAAGGGTCAAAAGTCACGATATGCGCCGCTACGGGACTTTTTTGTTTTAAAAAAGTCGCGTTTCCATAATACAGCATAGAATCACAAAATCGCGAAGATAAACACATAATCATACGATAAGGACAATTCGGCGAAAGTTTCATGCAAACCTATTATTTAAGGAATTTTATTAACAAGATTTCGACTTACGTATGGACGTACTGTCAGACAAACGGGCGGAGATGTGCCAATTAACGTCAAATTTCGGCGGCGTATAAAAACAAAAATCTGACATGCTATCCAAAAATTTCTGCCTGATAGTCACGTGTTTGATCCTTAATTTAGCTCGCGGAATAACGAAGTAACTTACTAGGCATAATTACAATTTAAAGAAATTCGGAATCATGAAACCTTGAACGAACATTTTAAGCCAACTATGATTTAAAAAAAACACCTACACTGTGCAGGTAGATTTTGTGCGGTGAGCCGTAAAATCTTTATTCTTATATAGATTCCAGAGCTCAGTTTGAAAGTGCACCTATACATAAGTGTTGTACCTATTGTGGTCTATAGAAAAGGTCGTTCAAGCAAAAATATGGCCAAATAAGTTTAAAGTTGATTCCAGAACGTTGACATAATTCATGTGAAATACCAGGTCAAAATTTCTGTCGTTCGAATTTTCCATTGACCATTATCAAGGACAGACATGTGTTTTCTATGGGCCGATTCGATTGTCAGGCGGTCTTGAACGGTATATACTTACTCACAGAAGAAATCAGACGTCCATTAAATTAAACCCCGTGAACAAATTAAGCATTATGAAATTAGTTTTTTTTTTGTTAGTTTGTTTTTGTGGTTAAGCAACACTTTCAACATTGTTTCAGTTCTGTTGTGGCGGCTGGTGTACATTCAAAATTCAAGAAACTTTGATAGATGGTCACCCAAGGATTATTCCTGTGAAGTTTGGTTAAAGTTCATCAAGTAGTTTCCGAGGAGAATATTTATAAAGAAAAAGTTTACGACCGGACGCACGACGGACACAGCGCCATGACAATGGCCTTCGGCCAGTGGAGCTTAAAATTTATCTGCAAAAACTTTAGTATCTAGAGGATTTTTCACAGAATTGAAAAAAAACCCTGCTATGATTATTTGTTTTGTTCACATAATATTGTATGTACGAGTCCACTTGACCCCTATTTTTAAAACGAGTGGACCAGAATGGCTCTTAACCGCTCACCTGGACTTAATTAGTCCAGAGGATATCACTGATCAGGAGTAGATGTCAAATATTTCATAGTGAAAATATGCCGCGCCCATATTTATTGGCAATTAGAAGTTAATTTCGCGAACAAATTTCGAAAAGGGTCACCCATTAAATCTTCTGGCAAAGTTTCATAGAAATTTGACCAGTGCTTTAGGAGCATAAAATGCCCTGCCCTGCCTCTCCCATATCATTTGGCCACTCAGAATTTCAAGATTTTTTTTTAAAAAGTCATCCAAGGCAAATTACGGTAAATTTTCATTAAAATTGGGAAAACTATCTAGGAAGAGGTCATTTAAGGAATTTAAAGTGAAAAAATGCCATACTATAATTATGAACCAATCAAAATTCCGCGAACGATTTTCTAAAAGATACATTTTGACAAAAGTTTCATTGAACATTGTGAATGGGGTTCAGGAGAGGAAGAATTTCACGAAACAATGCGCACTTATTAAATGTGTTGTTTGATAGACATGTTTCCATGTGATCCAAACAAATAGAATTCTAAATATCAATTTTCTTACAAATTGTCACTACTCATATAATTTTGAAATCACGTGTTTTTATTTGTGACCAGTCACGCTAAAAAGGACCATCAGGGTAGTGCGTAAAGTGTCGATTCCAGTCAGACTGCATGGATTGCACAGAATGACTAGGGTTGAAACGTTTCACACGTTGCTTATTTTCTGAATCTAGAATGATCAATTTACCTTCCTGTGAAAGAATTTTTGAATTGCAACCTCTGATTGACCTATGCTGGACCCATTCTCTTTTTCAAATATTTATCTTACAGAGTTCCAAGATGGTCCCTTTTCCCTTGACGGGTTTATTCTAACCTCAGCTCTACAAATTACTAAGGGTTTCGATACTCATCTAGTGACCTCTTTTAGATCGGACTTCATTGGTAGCCCAACCAAATATATCAAATGAGCCAGTCCGCTGCATAAACAGGTAATCATTACTAATGTGTTGTAGGAACACGGTCAAAAGGTTTATCAAAATTTAGAGAAATGAAATAAACTTGTTGATTCACACAAATCACATTTCATAATATAAACCTTCAGACATAAAAATAGCGCTTTGACTTATCACTAAATATAGAAAGGATTAATGAAAAACAACATGACCAATCTCTGGTGATTTTTTTTTTCTTTTAATACATGCAATGCAACAAATACCTTAAATTGTCAACCAATATATTCAACAAAATTCTAATTTTTCATTCAAACATTTTTTTCATACAATGTATGGACAGGATTTTGCTAGATTTACATAGACAAAAATATATATAATCCATTCACATAAAACATATACAAAGACCAACTCAAAAATTTAAAGTGACACTTATACTTAATAATGAGTTTACTTCTTAACTTAGAGTGAATTGATTGGGTGACTGTATTGGGTTTCAGGCAACTTAAACATTCTTGCAGTTATATAGAGGCAACTGGTGCACCTACCCATGGTTTCGTGTTGTTACCGCTGAGCAAGTTGGGCACATCAACTTTAAATAAAGGTCAAATGATTATCTTCCACACAAATACTGACCTGTTAAGCCACATAACACAATTACTAGAACAAGTTTTGAGATGAGGAATAATCATGCAAAGTTTGACAGAAACCATTGGTTTGGGAGCAGTTCATAAAAGATTGTAAAGTCAAATTAACTCTGCCCTGCCACACCAAAATTTATATACATGTATTTCCTAAGAGAAATTTTACAGGCTTGAATTGTCATAAAGTATATCAAAAGCTCAGTGAAAAACAGTTCTCATTGCCTATTTGTTTAAAGGCAAGCAAAAGCTATAGACAGCCATACAAATTTTTCAATAAACTACAGACCCTTAACATACCCATATATGTAGAGTTCCTGATCAAAAGGACATCATTCAGCCAAATTCAATGGTCAAAATAAAAATCCTACTATGGCTGCTGAGAAATTAGGCAGACAAATATACTATTATGAGTGCACCTGAGCAGGGCCTTATTTCACATTTGAATTATTTTAATAGTCTTAAAATGATTTTAAAATGGAAATAAGACCTACTCCGTCACACCCATATTCATACTTCATATCAAATTTCATAAATAAATTTGACACAGTGTGACTCAATAAATAATGACATAAAGAAGTTTGTTTGAAACAAGAACTGTCGCAGAGTGGACTAATACCCCCACAAGCCCTTTGTCAGAATGCAAGTGCTATTAGTGCAGGATGTGTTTGTAACTAATATTGAGGTCATATGTAGCATTTGCATGAAGTTTCATGATTCTAGGTCGCTTGGTTTTTGAGTTAAGAGTCCAGAAATGAAAATTGAACAAAAATTGACTGTGACCTTGACCTTTGACCTATATGACCCAAAAACGATTGGGCACTTCCTTGGATCCTAAGCAACATTTGCATAAAGTTTCATGATTGTAGGCCACTTGGTTCTTGAGTTAGAGTCAGGAAACGAAAATTGAGCAAAGGCTGACTGTGACCTTGACCTTTGACCTATTTGACCCAAAAACAATAGGGCACTTCCTTGGGTCATAAGGAACATTTGTATAAAGTTTCATGATTGTAGGTCATTCGGTTCTTGAGTTAGAGTCCGGAAACGAAAGGTCTACCGACGGACGGACAGACAGATTGACGGACGGACAGACAGTCAGACAGACATGGTGAAACCAATATACCCCCTCTACTTTGTAGGTGGGGGTATAATAAGCCCTATAAATTCGGTAGGGAGTGGGGGAGGATATGAAAGAAACAATTCATTGAGCTCTTATAAAACATGACAAATGGTTTGGAAGCATAGTTTTTTCAAGGATTTTAAAATAGGCTACACCTTGCCATTGGCCATTCAAATTCAATGTTTTACAGACAATTCTGAGAATGGTAACTAAAGGGTTAATCATGCCTGGTTTTGAATGAAATTGCCTCAGTGATTTAGGCGGAGAAAATATTTGAAGAAAAAGTTTGTGGATGCATACAAGAGCACTGAATGCTAGACAGGTGAACCTGTCCCTTCTACGCAACCCTGTGATACTGGATTGATAGATTGAGACAGGCTTGCTGGTCATACTAAATGCTTGACATGTATATGTATAGCACCAAGAAGACAATAGTCTTACTGGGAAGTAAAGGTAATATCTTAACCCTTGTCATCCTATGTGCACATATGTGTGCACATATGTACCCACATATGTGCAGATGGATATTTGTGTATACCATTTGATTTTCTCTTTTCAAACAAAAATATTTAAAATTTGTATTTTCAAAATAATATTGATTCATAATTATAACCTGTGAGGCCCCAGTCTTTCAGAATCTTGATTTTAATTCAATTTTTTTTCAGGCTTTTATCCAGCATTGAGCACAGACGGACAGTGACTGACATTTATTGTGTCTTATAAATTGTCCTAGCTTGGTTGCAATTAGGATAATTTTAATTACCTGAATTTACAAGTCTAAAAATTTCTCAATAGATGGTGTATGTATTTTCAATTAACAAACATTTTTAGAACGTGATACAACTTCTATCTGTTTACACCAAACTAAAATCTTATGGTCAGCAGATGTTATAGATAAGGGTATTATCAGTCTAAAATCTTTGTTTCTCATTTAAGCCCGATGTTGTGGGTACTCATTTGAATCATCTCAACAAGTATAGTTGAACAAGTATAGTTGAAATAATTTTATTAGAAATCCAAAACTCTCTGAGTATCTGTAGCTGTAATGGTCAGGTTTTGAATCAAGCCTCATCAATGACATACACAGAAGTTGGTTCCTCCTGTATTTCAGAGTAAGCTCCTGAATCCCTGGAGGTAGTCTTGGTGTTCATGTTAATATCAAACTGTCTCTTGTCCCTCGATGTAATAGGGTAATCCACCTGGAAAATAAATGTGAATGCCAGCTAAGGTAGAAACTGCACAATTTTTGAATCAGCCAATTTTTTATATTCATCAGACAATATTGTGACTTTTTGGTTAACAGAATATTACCTTTTAAGGCATTGGTAGGACTTTTTCATTGTGCCACTTGTCTCCTTTTGGCTATTCAAATAGTTTTCCAAGGTTATTTAGAAATCTAGATTGATTCTATAATCATGCATTACACTTCCTCAACCTTAAACAAAAGAGACATTTGGGTGTCTGTATTGCTCCATGAGTCTCAATTTAATGATCAGCTAGTATGAAAATTTAAAAGAGTAAAATCAAGAGGCCCGAGAGGCTCAACTATCAAAATTTAACTAAATCTTATCAGATAATTTAGAAAATTCAGAAACATAAACCATTTTTCAAGTGAATCCAATATTTTTTGTTGACTATCACAAAAATATGATTGCACAAATTGAAATTCCATAATTCAGAAACATCAACTGTTTTCAAATGAATTCAATATTTTTTGTTGACTATCACAAAAATATGATTGCACAAATTGAAATTCCATAATTCAGAAACATCAACTGTTTTCAAATGAATTCAATATTTTTTGTTGACTCTATCACAAAAATATGATTGCACAAATTGAATTCCATGAAGCCCTTTCTAGTGTTTTCAGACAGATTATCCCCTTTTATGGAAGCAATGATCAATAGTATAATGACACAACAATCCTCCTCTGAAAGTTTCAAGAGAATCTATTGACTTTTGTGTAAACAAGATTGCATTAAAGTGAAGTTCCATAAGGTCCATGTGTCCATTGCTATCTTAAGCATTACTCAAACATGTTAAAATCTTAACTATGTAGTCACACTCATTTTAAATACAAGACTGAGTCATACTCACTTTGAAAACATACTACAAATTATTAAAAATTACAATAATTATTAAACATTGAAGCATATATCTAAATCAAGCTCTAGTATCAAAGTTTGAGAATTACAGCTTTTAAGAATATACAAGCTATGTTACTATTTGTGCCCTATCAACCAAAACAGCACCACAAGGGTAATACCCTTCTCAGATTAGTCAGAACTTTTCCTATTTGGCTGAGTTTCAAAATATAAAATCATTATTGTATATTCTTAGGAAATAATTTTTGAAATGAGACCATTGGTTGACCTCCACTTGAGCCAAACTCTTTTATAAGTATCAATTAAATGGAGTTGCCAGGAGGTCCTTGTATGTGCGAAGCCAGATGGGTCATTTTTTTTCCTTTTCTCAAAGGCAGAAATCTATATTATTTCGTAAATGTGATACTACCAACATACATCATCAAAATGTTTGAATGAAGGACTGGTAGACAGAAAGGCAGAAGGCAGCAATTCCTCACCATCATCATTGCCATCCGGACTAGGTTTCACAAATCTCACAAGCTTCTCTATCCATTCACCTTTAGACCTGGAAGTATAGTACACAAGGATTTTAATTTCACATTCAGATTGATTAATTGATTGAATGGAGTTTAACGCCTCTTTCAACATTTTTTTAGTTATATTGTGGCGTCTGGAGCACCTAAAATGGATTCCTGGTATTTTTCACACCAGTACAACCATCACATCCTTCCCCAGCCTCCAGCTACTATCTCACATGGGCTCAATTATCAACCCATTGGTGAGAGACAAATAGTATGAAAGAATGAGTGCTGCCCTCTGGGATCGAACCCAGGACATATAGGATAGAGGCGATATGTGAACTGTGACAAAAGATGAATGTCCTCCACACCCTTTTGTGTATGATTTGAGTGTCGTTGAAAATCAAAACAGCATTACTACATCTTGAATTAATTGTAGTTTTGATGTTATGAGCATTCATCTTACTATTACACACTTGCCTAATGCACATGAGAAAGAAGATCTATGCCAAATAAAGCAGCCTAAAATTAACCCTTGTCATGCTGAATAAATTTTGGCTAAATATTTTTATCAAAATCAATGGGAAAAAAGCACTGAATGTACCAACTGTAGATCAATTTTTATTTGAAAAACTAAATCTATGGACATTTCTTTTTTGAAAGAGAGAAACAGGTGGAGATGACCAACATCATACTGCACATATGTGTAGGCTGATGTTTGTCTATAGCTCCTGCCAAAGCAGGAATATGCCGGGTTCGGCATGTGAAAGGTTAAGATCATAGTTACCCATGGATCGAACAAGCGGAACAATGCCATTTCAAAAATATGTGACCTGTCAGGAGGAAAAGGACTTTCTGGATTATTCAAAGAGTGAAGATCCTAGTGCACAGGCTAACTAAGTCAATACTTTTTGCACTTGGCTTATTTTCAGAATTTAGAATGATCATTCTACATTCCAGTACAACAACTTTTAAAATGTAACCTCTTTTTGACAAACCCTTAAAGCTCTAACAATGGGGTTCAGATATAGGCAGCTACTTCTGTTTTGCACTGAGCCATCAATATTTGTTAAGACGGTGGGAAAATGGCCAAAAATGAACATTATCCAAGCAAAATATAAACATTTGATTTGGGAAAAGGTGAATGAATTGATTGATTGAATGGAGTTTAACGCCGCTTTCAACATTATTTCAGTTATATCGCGGCGGCTGGAGCACCTAACAATGGATTCCTGGTATTTCTCTTACCAGTACAACCACCACATTCTTTCCTAGCCTCCAGCCGCTATCTCACATAGGTCTACGATTATCAACCCATTGGTGAGAGACAAATAGTCGGAAAGAATGAGTGCCGCCGTCGGGGATCGAACCCGTGAACTCTGGATTGACAGTCCGACGCGCTACCAACTGCGCTATGACGGCGGCTAAAAAGGTGAATGAAACCTCATTTGAATTTTTAGTTACCTTGATTTTAAGGGTATGGGCCTTTATTAGAGGCTTCAGGTTTTTGTAACAAAAATGGTCGATGTCAACCTCTGGGGTCAAGATTTTTTATGAGCATGGGGGCTCTAACAAAATTTTACCATATCTGCTGGATTCTCATTTCACATTTTAATTTAAAAGAGTTCATAGATAGTCCCCTTTTCATGTGACAGTTCACATGTTTATCTATAAACAAGAGGACCATATAGATAATTGAGAATACTTACTGCCTTTGTTTCCAATAGCAAAACCAGGTCACCACTGCAACCAGGAGACTCAAACCTATCACCAAGAAGACAACCAATATCACAAGTCTAACTTTGCTCTCATTCTGATCCACTTGGATAGCTGGTTGTGGAGCCTCAGTGACTGTATCAGACTGGTTGTAAATACCGTCTTCTGGAAGTTTCATCAAAACCACCGACTGTTTATGGGTTGCAGGTTTGGGTCTCTGCTTAATGATAATAGCTTTGGTGGTAAGGGTAGCCTCAACCCCTTCTCCATACTGTCTCACAGGGCCATTATGAAATACTGTCGAAGATTCAGCTGGAAGTCAGAATGTAATGCACAAAGGGATCATCTAGGTACTGTGAAGAACCTAATCAGATTGCACAGACTGCTAGACAAGGATAGAAACTGTATTTTGTCATTTTCTGGGTCTAGAATGAACATTCTACCCTTTCATATAAGATTTTTGAAATGCGAGATCCAGTTGACCTCGCACTGGATTCAATCTTCTTTTCAAATTTTTATTTTTTGGAGTTAAAAATTGGTCATTATTGAGAGATGTGTCACAATAAGAGCACCGCCTACAGGTGCAACACTCGCCTGCAGGGGCTGGATAATGCAAAATATCTAAGTAGAACAAGAGCACCACAAGCGGGTGCCAACAGAGATATGACTAAGGTTAAAGTTTGTTACGCCAAAACCAACGCAAACATCAATGCTCACATCAAGGGGAACAACGCCTAGGTGATCATAATACCTCAGGTTTTCTCTGAAAACAGCCAAGCTAAAAATAGGAGTGTTGAGGGGTAAGAGTAAAAACTATTGTACACCCTAGTTTTATATAAACATTAGCAATGAATTTGCACCAAGCCTGTCAGTTTATAAATGAGTGATGTACCATGATTCAAAATCCGATCAAATATCTTAATCCACTCAAATAAGAAGGAAAGAAAAAAGAAGTAAAAGAGATAGCATTTACTTGTCAGTAGCAATTAAATTCTTTTCTATTCAATCCTTTTCAGAGCTAATTTTGGTTAAATACTTGAACTATTAATTAAAATCTAGAGGCCTGTGAGGGCATTAAAAACTCTGAAATTGAAAGTTTGAGGTAAATACAATGAAACTCTTACATTATGACTTAAGTAGTGGACCCCTAATAGTTCTGCAACATTTTGGACAACATATTTTTTCACACTGTTAACCAAGGTTTCCCAATGAAAATCATTAAGAAACCTCGGTTTACACTGTTGAAGTTCATAACTATGGAGATATTGCAAAACTATAATGGGTCCACTACCTTAACCAAGTTAACACCAAAACTTGACAGAAATTCAGGTAATACATCATTCCTATAGCTCTTCATATCATGGATCAGCAAAAATCAGTTGTAACTGCCTATAAACAAATAGGCAGTTATAACTGCGCTGAGCCATTAAAATCTTTACAACAAATTTCTTCACAATGTTTTCTGAAGGTGTTTTTTTCAGGGACGTCAAAAAGTAGAGATTGGTGAAAGTTAGTGGCTTATATATCCTGGAAAAATACTACGAAACTTTTATTAACCTTATTAAAGTTGCAAAAACTTAACACAAAGTAAGCGCATCTTTACCTGTAACAATAGCCAGCCCAAATAGTGCTCCAATATTAACATGCAAGTTATATAGTGCAGTTGGTCTCCTTTTCTCAAAATAATGCAGCTGTCTTGTGTTGAGATCCGTATAATAAACCCTGTCTACAGTTGTACCTATACAGTACGGGTGTGGATTACTGAAAACAGACATATATCAGCCCAGAGGTTAGGATGACAAAACGGTGCAACTGTTTGCAAATTTTACCCAACTTTGCATGCAAGAGCACATGCAAAGCGAGGTTTTATTAAAAAAACTGTTTGCACTGTTTTGTTATCCTGAATGCAGGGCTGGTTAGTCCATAAACCTGTTTCAATAATAATTACCTTTTGCACAAGGTATGTTCCTTTTAACAAGTATTTAAGTTATATAAATCCACTTGGTGCACCTGCTCACTTATACTAGTCATTTCTTGTATAACTAGAATCACAGCACTTCATCCAAGGCAAAATCAACTCAGCCAACATAGATATACTACATGTATGTTTCATTCCTCCATTGGTGGGAGGGAAATCACATAAACTGAGATTTGTCAAATGTTGGATAAAGGTTGACTAAGGCCTGAATTGCCACCAAGACAGAGAACCCATACTGTTATGTACAGTCAAAAACATCATGAAATTGAATCTCATTCTGATAAAAATTGTTTTAAATCATTCACTCAGCGCTCCATTTATTCATTCCAAACACTCACTCAAATCGATGAAAAATGCTCGAAATCATCAGAAAACATTTCAAAATGGTTCAAGACAATCAACATTTCACTCAAAAAGATTAAATTACCTTACAATTTTATTGGCTGAAAAGGATTTTAAGTGTCTGATTGGTCCTTGAAGACACACAAACAGCAAACTACATTTATTTTATTTAAGGAATTTAATTTACATGGCTTATTTGTTCATGAAGAAAAAAATAGCAATATTGGATTACCTCCCTTTAATTTCACTCAAAACTTGCTCCACACACTCATTCAATTTCATTACAAAATCATTCCAAAATCAACCATCTTCTCAATTTCACTATGTTCTTCACTGAACCAAGCTCACTTGGGCACAACGGCCATTACAAATGTGATCTTTAAATTAATATTAAGTATAATATAACTCAAGGTGGATTTCAGATATCATAAAATTGGAAGGCAGAATAATTATTCTCGATTCAGAAAAGTTATTATTTGTAAAGTTTCCACCCTGGTCTGTCTGCACAGATGGTGTAGTCTAACAAGGTTTGCACTTCCAAAATGGTCCCTTTTCTGCTTGACAGGTCACAAATGTAATAGTAAATATTGTTGTAAAAATTAATTTTCCAGCCGATTATATGTACTCATGAATGCTTAAGTAAGACAAAGACTAGTCTCTGTATCAAATTGCTATCATTACAGAAACAGCTGTTTGCCTTGATAACAATATTTGAGTCTGTGTGCGAGGTTTCCAACAATTTGAAACATGCGGCAGGGGCAAATAAACAGGACCATAGCAAGTAACACACAATAGTTACAAGATTTGCTGTCTGTCTAAAGAAACTTTGATATCTTTTCAATCTGAAAAGCACAAAGTGAAGATTCTGCCTAGACTGTGCAGATGCACAGGCTGGCCAGAGTCTTTGCTTGGCGCAGTTTTGAAATTGTTGGAAATGTCACGCAAAGGCTCATTTGTGATACCAAATTATGATAAAGAAGGTTATTTTGCCTGTGTAGTCCCAAACCTCTTCAAACCTACAGTTGAATAAACTTAAGTTACAAGGTTTAAGAATCACAGTGAAAAATTTTAATATATTTATTCAATAAAAATATAGGTCAACAATACCAGTCAGAATATATTCTGCTACATGAATTTTTTGTACATGGCCTCTTTTTTATTTCATGCAAATATGCCTTTAATAGATTGTGTTAATAAGAATTAGACTTCAAAGAGTCAAACAGATTTAGAAGATGATATCAATATCTGTCCATCTACGCCGTGTATCAAAAACTAGAAAGCCATGAATGGCTTGTGTCGCTCCACAGGCTTGAATTTCTTGTAATAGCAAATCTAAGTTTTGACTATATTTTTATATATTTTGTGTTCTACTTATGTTGAAATGATATTCAAAGTTTCCACTTTTATAACATATAGAGAAATGACCTCCGCCCATAAAATACATATTTTTCATCCGATCGCAATAATTTTTGGTAGACATATAAAGGGTCACCCAAGGATCATTCATGTAAAATTTGGTTGATATCTATCAGTTAGATGCTGAGAAAATGATTTTCAAAGTTTCCACTATATAACATATAGAGAAATGACCTCCGCCCATAAAATACATATTTTTCATCCGATCACAATAATTTTTGGTAGACATATAAAGGGTCACCCAAGGATCATTCATGTAAAATTTGGTTGATATCTATCAGTTAGATACTGAGAAAATGATTTTCAAAGTTTCCACTATATAACATATAGAGAAATGACCTCCGCCCATAAAATACATATTTTTCATCCGATCACAATAATTTTTGGTAGACATATAAAGGGTCACCTAAGGATCATTCATGTAAAATTTGGTTGATATCTATCTATTGGATTCTGAGAAAAGCCACCTATTACCATATTTGGAAATTAGCCACGCCCATTAAATCCATGTTTTTCATTGGATCAAAATTTCTTGAACAACTTTGAAAGAGGGTCACCCAAGGATCATTCCTGTGAAGTTTGATTGAAATCCATCCAGTAGTTTCTGAGGAGAAGATTTTTAAAGAAAAAGTTTACGACCGGACGCACGGATGCACGTACGGACGGACGCACGACGGACACAACGCCATGACAATAGCCCCAGTGGCTTTCAGCCAGTGGAGCTAAAAACAACAAGAGGACCATGATGGTCCTATATCCCTCACCTTCGTATCTTTGTCAAAATGAAGAATTATAAAATTTTCCAGCAAGAGTCATAATTGTACATTTAAGATTTGTGGTCTCTAAAGTGTTAACAAGGATAATGTGATTAAGGTCCCTTTTCCCATGACAAAGGTCCTTCCCATTTAGAATAGGGTTCATCCTTGTGACCTGACAAACATTCTGACAAAGTTTCGTGAAGATTGGACCATATTTGTGGCCTCTAGAGAGTAAACAAGAAAATACTCATTAAGACCCCTTTTTCCCTTGATATGGCACAGATCTTTCCCATTTACAATAGGGTTCATCCTTGTGACCTGACAAACATTCTGACAAAGTTTCGTGAAGATTGGACAATATTTGTGGCTTCTAGAGTGTAGACAAGAAAATACTCATTAAGGCCCCTTTTCCCTTGAAATGGTACAGATCTTTCCCATTTTCAAAGGGATTCATTCTTGTGACCTGACGAACATTCAGATCAAGTTTCATGAAGATAAGACCAGAATTGTGGCCTCTAGAGAGTAAACGGGAAAAAAGTCATTAAGGCCCCTTTTCCCGTGATATGGTGTGGATCTTTCCCATTTTCAAAAGGGTTCATCCCTGGGACCTTACAACCATTTTGACCAAGTTTCATGAAGATTTGACGATATTTGTGGCTTCTAGAGTATAAACAAGAAAATTGTCACAAAGGCCCCTTTTCCCATGATATGGCACAGATCTTTCCCATTTTTAATAGGGTTCATCTTTGTGACCTGAAAAATATTCTGAGCATGTTTCATGAATATTTGACAATATTTGTGGCCTTTAAAGTGTTAACAAGAAAAATGTCATTAAGGCCCTTTTCCTGTGAATCGAATCCTTCCCATTTTCAATAGGGTTCATCCTTGTGACCTGACAAACATTCTGACTAAGTTTCAGAAAGATTGGACAATATTTATGGCCTCTAGAGTGTAAAGATTTAAATTATTTTAGGTCTCACGACGCACAACAAACAACACACGACAGACGAGGGACATTCAATGATCACAAAAGCTCACCTTGAGCCTGATGTGCTCAGGTGAGCTAAAAAACCCAAAACTTTTAATGTCCATCTTCACATATCATGTGATTTCTCATGCATACTTTTTATTGAAAACTTGGAATTCCCTAGTTTTGTTGGTCTTCAGATTGAGGTTACCAATTTTGTCCCTTTTCGAGTCAGTCCAATACAGCTGGTTACCAGCTGTCAACACAATCATGTTGGGATGACCTCCTGGTACTCGTATCAATGTGGTACAACCAGATCCTCTCTCATCACATTGATATATCTGTGGGTTGTCCTGCCACTCACTTATATATAGCTTTCTGTAAAAATTATGAGATGAAGAGAGCATTTGTTGATTTCATTGAGATATGAATCTAAAACTAAAAACCTGATCACACTGTATGAATAGGTGAAGCTGATTCATATATAAGGAAACTAAAAACCTGATCACACTGTATGAATAAGCGAAGCAGACTCATACATGAGTGTGATGAGGTTTTTAGTTTCATGTCTCTATGAAATCAATAGATATCAATAGATATCAATAGATAATCAATCTTCATAACTTATAATTTAATATCATAAAGCAAAAATTTAAAGATTTGTCAGTTAACCCTTGTCATGCTGAATAAATTTTGGCTAAAAATTTTCATCAAAATCAAAGGGCAAAAGCACTGAAAGTACCAACTGTGGGTCATTTTTTATTTAAAAAACTTAATTTATTGACAATTCTGGTTTGAAAGTGAGAAACATGTGTTGTAGACTAACATCAGACTGCATATATGTGCAGACTGATGTTTGTCTATAGCTCCTGCCAAAGCAGGAATATTCCGGGTTCAGCATGACAAGGGTTAAGATACAGATTTCTTACTGGACAACTTTTTGCGGAAGCTGCATACTAAAAATTCCTTTCATTCGGGAATAAAACCAACTTTTCAGCAAATCAGAATGCATGAATATTGATTGACACAACTAAAATTGAATTATTAAAAAATACATCAAAGCATTTGTTTGGTAACAAGAGGTGATTGATAACCTTAAATGTCCTAATGGATGACTATCAAGTTATGAAAGTTACTGGATCTCCTATATACGAGGGATGTTCAATTTTTATCCGGATTAGGTCTATTAATCATCACTGATTTATCTCTATTTGAAACAAGAGGCCCAAGAGGGCCTGTATCGCTCCACTGGATTAAAAATCTCAAGATTTGAAAGAGAGATATTGAAAATAGAAGGTAATGAAAGTGAATAGCATTCAAAAGGAATTCCGACTTTTTCTAAGTTGAAACTAACTTATGAAGAAATGAACTTATCTAACTAAAATGTAAAATTACAAGGAAGAAAACTATATAGATATCACTTTGAAACAAAAGGACCAGAATGGCCCTAAACCGCTCACCTGAATTTTATTGATCCAGTGGATCTCATCCAATCCAAATTTCTTGAACAACTTTAGAAGAGGGTCACCCAAGGAACATTCTGGTAAAGTTTCATTGAAATTGGCCCCATGGTTCAGGAGGAGATGTCGTTCAAAGATTTCCGGATCGAAAAAAGCCCCCCCCTGCCACGCCCATATTTGGGGGGTCAATCCAAATTTCTTGAACAACTTTAGAAAAGGGTCACACAAGGAACATTCTGGTAAAGATTTTTTAAAATTGGCATAATGGTTCAGGAGATGTCGTTCAAAGATTTTGGGGTAAAAATAAGCCCTGCCACGCCCATATTTGGGGGTCAATCCAAATTTCTTGAACAACTTTAGAAGAGGGTCACCCAAGGAACATTCTGGTAAAGTTTCATTGAAATTGGCCCCATGGTTCAGGAGAAGATGAGGTTCAAAGATTTCGGGGTCAAAATAAGCCCCGCCCTGCCATGCCCATATTTGGGGGTCAATCCAAATTTCTTGAACAACTTTAGAAGAGGGTCACCAAAGGAACATTCTGGTAAAGTTTCATTGAAATCGGCCTAATGGTTCAGGAGAAGATGAGGTTCAAAGATTTCGGGGTCAATATAAGCACTGCCCTGCCACGCCCATATTTGGGGGTCAATCCAAATTTCTGAACAACTTTAGAAGAGGGTCACCCAAGGAACATTCTGGCCAAGTTTCATCAAAATCCACCAATTGGTTCAGGAGGAGAAGATGTTTAAAGAAAAGTTTACGCACGCACGGACGAACTGGACGGACGGATGCATACGGACACCTCGCCATGACAATAGCTCGCTGGCCTTTGGCCAGTGGAGCTAAAAAGTATACTCATATTAACGAGACACTATATATGATCAAACTTGCCAAAGCCTGAAGCAGTTGAACGATGTATATTCATTTCACACGCAAACACAATTACATGGGTATTAGGTGGCGGCGCACTGTACATGACGTTAGTGACGTTGTCGAGAATTGAGACATTTGGTGTTGTATAATTTAGCTTGTCGCGACTCGTTATTCACAGAAGGATGAATTCAGTGTTCTTGTAATTAAGCTGTGTTTTAATGGTTTATATAAAGGTAAAATCGAATTGTAAGACTTCAAAGTTCTCAGAAAGGTTCCCCTTAGTTAATCGCCTATATCTTCCAGAGACTCGGCAATTAACGTCCCTACAGTTGCCTTGACAAGTTTCTCTCTGTCTGCTCTTCCTCTTATCTCACGGAGCACGGAAGCGTCTTCACCGATGAAACTTAATTTTCAAATGTTTTAACAGTTAGAAAAGAAGGAATATTTACAAACGAAGACCAAATATATGTATTATTCCATCTGCTGCGCCGGATAATCATTTCCATGACATTTTATATGGCAGATGCGCGCGCTATGTTTGATAACTATATCAATTCTACATAACCATATGTGGATTGAATTCCGACAGCGAATGATACCAAATTTAGTTTTATTGCTTTAAAGATAAAATTTTGCGAGGCAAAATCCAGTTAATTTTTGAACAACCCTCCTAAATGTATATTAACCATTTGAAATGTTTCATAGTTTATTGCAATATCTGTCTGGTCCTTTCCTAAAATCGTCTTTTCTTATCTGTATGTCCATTTTTGAGACATAATTTTTATTCAAAAAAAAAAAAATAAAAAAATACGTATCCCATTAGGGCCCTCCTATGTTTCTGATAGATCAACTTCAGTTTGAATTATACTTTCATTATGACCCTATATTTGTTATGCAAAAGTTTCAAGGAAAACTGGACAATATTTGAAAAGAACTGTTCACAGACAGACATACAGACAGGAATCACACCATCACTATGCATATGGCCAGTCACCAAACATACGTTTGAATCCACTATATGCATGTTCTTAACATGATTTACTTTTGAAACTTTATACCTTTGTGTGATGTCCTGAAAATTTTGTGAAGCATGAATTGTTCAAGTCTCATGGTTCAATTTGTAAACAAACTATTTTATTTTGTAGAAAATGCTGTAGGAAAAGAGAAATTGCTTATCAAAGGATTTATGTAATTAATCTATTTTATCATCATATCAACCAATACCATTGTAAGTCCATTTTACTGCATAGTAGGTCAACATCAGCACACATAGTGGTGTCCATGATCTAGAGGTAGAGTGTCTGCCTCTTGACCAATAGGTCCCGAGTTTGATTTCAAGGAATGGCCATTGATTTTGGTTCTTTCAATGGCCCAAATATTGGTGCGAGTACCGGTTTATTATCCAGGCAGCAGAATCAATAGGGACTTATCTAAGATGAAAGAAATTAATTGTTTCCTAATTGGTGTAAATTAACTAGTTTAAACCAACATTATATTAGATATATATATATAATAGGTACTGAGTGATTTGTATGAAAAAAATATCCAGACGAGTTTGGAAGAAATGTTAATTGTCCAGGCTCTGCTGAGACAATTATCAATTCTCACAACCGAGTTAGATATTTTTCATACAATATACTTAGTATGTATTATATTTATCTTATAACCTCTATTCGCCTTGTTTTTGTCCACGTTTCTAACTGAAATGCAAGTTTCTAAAAATAGCCGCATTATATTATTGATCTAAAAATAACTATGTGATATCATATAAAATATCAGACGGGATGATATCACACGAATATTTGTATAATTATAAGATAAATAATGATACTAACCCTTTTTTGCTATCTACAGCAATGCCTCTTGGACTTTTGAAAATAGAATACAACACTGATGGTACAGAGCGTAAATTGTTAGCAGCTGAGAACACTTTGCCCTGGAAGATTTGAAAATAGAATACAACACTGATGGTACAGGGTATAGATTGTTAGCAGCTGAGAACGCTTTGCCCTGGAAGATTTGAAAATAGAATACAACACTGATGGTACAGAGTATAGATTGTTAGCAGCTGAGAACGCTTTGCCCTGGAAGATTTGAAAATAGAATACAACACTGATGGTACAGAGTATAGATTGTTAGCAGCTGAAAACACTTTGCCCTGGAAGATTTGAAAATAGAATACAACACTGATGGTACAGAGTGTAGATTGTAAGCAGCTGCGAACACTTTGCCCTGGAAGATATAACATTGTAAAAGGGCATGTGCTAGCTTTTCAATTACAGGAATCTTTGACCCTTTGATATGAAATTATGAAATGGACCAAAACTGATTTCTTATGTGTACCTCGCTAAAATTGCTCCTTGTCACAAACAGTGCTTAACCAAAGATCAAGGTAATTATTTCTGAGTTAAAGCTGTAAGCATTCAGAAAATACATATAAGTTTAAAGCATTTCGTTGAGTTTTAAAAGTTGGTCCAGAGTCAAAGTTATATTGTCAATGATCACAAATCAAAGCCCATCTCCTGATTGTTTATTTGAAGTATGCTGATCCTAGGTTCACACATTCAGAAAATATGAGAAAGGTTAAGGTTTTGGTTAATGTTTTAAGGGGGCAAAGATCAAGGTCAAAAAGTCAAGAGACTTAATCACACAAGAAAACCATTCACATGGTGAGTAACAAGATTAAGTATTATGACCATAAGTATATACTTTCAGAAATATAAGCAAGATTGAGGGGGGTTTTTTTGGGGAAAGTTTTTATAAGAACACAAAAGGTCAAGGTCAACATCAAGGTAAAATGAACAAAGTCAATGGTGTGAGACTATCACCTTGTGTGTATATGAAGTAATGATGTCCCTAGGTAAGAGAATTCAGAAAAACTTTCGCAAATTTAAGTTTTTTGGTCAAGGTTTTTTATGTTAAAGCTTTTAAATAACGAAAAAAGTGACTATGTCTAGGTCATTTTGACATGGCTTATGGTCTCAAATGAATGCTTTTACTAAGATGAGTTAAGGCTGTAAAATATAAAGCCTCTAGGATAAACATTGCTTAACACAGTTGTGCAGTCTGATCTTAGCATATACTGTCTGCTCTACTCATTTTTTGTGCTAAAAAACCTGGACCAGACTTGTTGCCATGTTAAAGCAAATATAATAGACAATTTGTTTAAAAATATTTAAATTTAGAATAATAAGTGTTCAAATTATTGAGTAAGACTAGGAAAACAAGTACTATATGTACATGTATGTTTGAATCTCCTTTATAGAAGTCCTGCCCTGTGTTCAGGTTGTAGAAGCATTTCATGAGCGCTCTGACATGATAACCCGCTTTGCGCGTTCACATACCTGCAAAAAGAGGTATTATTTCAAAAGCATATATGTGCAAAACAAGGTATCATTTTAAAAGCACTTCGCTAATGTTTTCATCCTGAACACAGGGCAGGATCCACCACTGCTTTTGTTTGTCAAAGTGCGCAAAGGTACAGATAAGAAGGGGCAATGCCGGTCTAAAATCTTTATCTCTCAATAAAACCATATGTTGTGGGTACTCATTTGAATCGTCTTGGCAAGACGATTCCAATGAGTACCAACAACATAGGGTTTATGCAAAAATTACCCAAATATCAGAACCTAAAGTCGAAATACCCCTTCTATCTTTAGCTCTGGGACACCTGACTTAGATTATTTCCTACCTCTAATGTTGTCCAGTACAAGATGTTGTCACGTTCATTAATGGCGAGACCTTCTAGAAACAAGATATCTTTGTACAGGATAGTTAGGCTTGACCTGAAATGATGATATCAAGAGATGTCAAAATAGAAAACTAGATGACCATGCATGATGCTTCAATATTGCTTTTCTTTGAATTGCAGCTTTCAACAATATTTCAGTTATATTGTGTAGGTTGGAGCAACTAACAATGGATTCCTGGTATTTCTCTCACCTGTACAACCATCACATCCTTTCCTAGCTTTCATCTGCTATCTCAATTATGTCTAAGATTATTAATCCATTAGTGAAAGACAAACAATCGGAAAGGATAAGTGACGCCATGGAGAATCAAACCTGGGAACTCTAGATTGGCAGTCTGACATGCTACCAAATGGGATATGACATCAGCTCTTGTGTTTTGCTCACCAAGATCTAATTGACCAATTAGGCAACATATAAATAAGTTTGGTAGATGTCCCAAGTCTCTTTTATCCTTCATCAATCAAATAACTATAAAATTCATACAGCTCCATGAGAAAAACACTGTACCTATGTCTAAGGAAAAATATGATTTTAATTTAGTAATTAATCAGGCAAAATGGTAAACCTAGTTTGTCCCATGCCTTTAAAGTTGAATATGCTTATAGCTGCCATGCTTCAATAAAGCTAAGAGTTACAAAGATATCCCTTTCGATCAGTGTATGTTTTTTTGACAAAAAAAAACTACATTATTACAAGAAGAAAATATTTCTTTCATGCCTTTTGGTGGTCAATCAAGGAATAAGGTTAGATTATCATTTTGAAAAACTCACCGTCTTATCAGTGAAATTATCAACAAAAGGGCAAAAATGGCCCTGAACCGCTCACCTGAATTAAATTGGTCCAGTGGATTTCATCCAAGTAACTTTCAGGCAAAGTTTCATTCACATTTCCCTAATTGTTGAAGAGGAGATATTATTCCAAGAATTCAAAGTGATAATAGACCCTGCCCACCCTTTCATTACTGAGGAGACTCAAAATAAGCCCCGCCCTGCCACACCCATATCCATTGGCCATTCAAAATTTTGCAAACAATTTTTGGAGAGGGTCACCCAAAGAATATTCTGGTAAAGTTTCATTGAAATCAGCCCAATGATTTAGGAAGAGATGTCATTTAAAGATTTTGGGCTCAAAATAAGCCCCACCCTGCCACACTCATATTTATGGGTGTATGGGTATGGGAATATATTGCTGTATATTCACAACAGTTTGCACCTTTTTGTCATCCTGAATGTAGGGCTGGTTTTTGGGAACTGTTGACCTAGATAGATAAAAAATCTAAACCACATTACCTTGGATTTAGAAGTTCTATACTCATGATACTGGTTTTACTGGAGTCAAAGAAAATAAGTTGATTGCTGATTGGATCATACACCAAACAATCTGCACTCTGATTGGCTATCTTGGTAACTGCAAACTCACTCCCGCCAATAAAATCAACAGGAATTCTGTAAATACCTTTCAGTCCAGATACTATAATATGAGATTCTTTCTGAAGACCTGAAAACAGAAAACATATCAGATAGTTAAAATTGATTTGAGATATAATGAACATTACCAAGAAGTTACCTAAGATGAGTGAATGATGCACTACTGGGTCTCTGTATGAATGAACTGACTATGAAGGGAGCCTATACTGTCAGCTTTGCTTTGAAATGTGACAGTCATGATTGAAAAAATTCACAATGTCACAACTCAAGTTATTGTGAAATACATCGATCATAAATATAGACACTATGGTTGCTACAAGTTCATCTTTCAGAATTGGCCTTGACTTGAAACCCTGCAATTGGCCATAGAAATATTTGAAAAATTTGACTTTGGTACCTCAGATGTACATCAATGAGATCTACAATCATGTCAAATGTGAGTATTTTATCTTAAATAGGCGAAATGTAATTGGAAACATGAAGTCTTTAAGTTTAGTGTATGAATAGCCAGACAGACAGCTGGACAGACTGACAGACAACAGATAAACAAATTTAAATGCCCCAAATGTTCATAACCAATTAGGGGCATAGTTATGTCTTATTCATCACAAGCGGTCTTGACAAAATTAGAATGGTTGTCTGGGGATAACACTTGTTAAACCAAATAATATCTGACCTTAAAATGTGACTTTTACCAAGACCTACAGCCTTAACTAATTTAATCCTTAAAATGTGACTTTTACTTAGACCTACAGCCTTAACTAATTTAATCCTTAAAATGTGACTTTTACCTGGACCTACAGCCTTAACTAATTTAATCCTTAAAATGTGGCTTTTACCTAGACCTACAGCCTTAACTAATTTAATTAAGTGGCAATTTTACAACATGAGAAGAACGTCAGAACTACACTTGAAATCCAATGATAAATGTAGGAATAATGCTCTGGACAAAAGCTTGACCTTGACCTTCATTGTGAACTTGACCTTTGAGATAATGAAAAAATCCTTTAAATGGCACATCTGCAAATTGTGGTGAACAATATTGTGAAGTTTTTTTGAAGTCCATCCATAGACATATAAGGTTTGCTCTAAACAAATTTGGACATAACTAACACAAAAAGGGCATTCAGAACACCACTAGGCTAATCTCACGATCAACCTCGGATGTACATAGACAGACTATTTTTAAAAATTACGGGAAAACCTCGGGAACTCAATGATGTCAGTTAAAATGGCGTTAGCCCTTGAAACTTTGAGTGAAAACATTCTACTTCACCAACGCTACTGGTTTAAGTCACAGACATTAAACCATCGTATCCCTAAATAAATATCTTTAGAATCTTAATTAACCGCTGAAAAATATTAATTTTTGAAAATGACAAATCATTTTCAAAAATTTAGATCATTCAGTTGTTATTTACTGTAAAAAATATCAATGTAAAGATAGTGCTGGTTGTTAAAATTCTGTGCTAGTTTTTCTTACACTGTTTCTGCCTAACAAAATGCACAATTTTGTTACATACCCATCCGCCTTATATACATCAGAGGTCTGTTGCAGTTTATGGAAATGGCTGAGTGATGTTCTGAATGACAACAAGGACTATACACCAATTTTGCATGGTGATGGCTATGTCTCACTCACCACAAGTGGCCTAGTGGAACAAAATTTTTTGTTCCAATCTGGTCAACTCAAATTCAAAATACCTTTACACTGTGTATTGGAAATATGGTTCATGTGTACTGGACAAGGGCAGCTGTATTGGTTTGAGTGACTTGCCCCTGGTAAACAAAGATGGCTGCATGAGGAGTCACTACAAGGGTTATCTGAAATATCAAAATGTTGGTATTTATCCTCTCACCCTCTCTACAATGGTCCAAAGAAAAGTGTTTGCAGACAATAATGAAAATTATATACAATTCAAAAGAAACAAGTATCTGGTGTTGTATGCAACACAAAGTCCCCTACCGGCTTCACATTGACTCAATATGGTCTTTTGTCTCAATGTTTTCCCACGCCAATTCTATCAGGGACGTCAAAACCAGGTCTTGTTTTGGAAAGGGTTAAACAAGACTTACATGAGTTGTTGTCTCTGCTGTGCCCACTATACAATTCATGCAAGCAATAGACAGATGCAAGAAATAGTATCAATAACAGTTACCTTGTCTGATCCAAGATGTTTTTCTTCAGTCCTTCACTGGAGGTGATTAATACTGCTGCATCACCACCCTGACTAACATGGCTTATAAATTTTTTTACATTTTAAAACAGGTTTCATCAAGTTAGCTTGCTTAGTTATTAAGTTATTGCAGGATCCATTTTTTGCCATATTTTCACTATTTCCGTTACCATAGCAACCACACTTTTTGTCAAAGAACAAAGATAAAATTATGTGCATAATCTACACATTGCCATCTAGTCATATACCAAGTCTCATCAAATTAGCTTGCTTACTTATTAACTTATCGCAGGATCCAATATTTTTGGCCATATTTTCACTATTTCCGTAACCATAGCAACAACAATTTTAGTCTAAAAACAAAAATAAAATGATGTGCATAATCTACACATTGCCATATAGTCATATACCAAGTCTCATCAAACTAGCTTGCTTAGTTATTATCTTATCGCAGGATCCAATTTTTGGCCATATTTTCACTATTTCTGTAACCATAGCAACCTCAATTTAAGTCGAAAAACAAAAATAAAATGATGTGCATAATCTACACATTGCCATCTAGTCATATACCAACTTTCATCAAAAACGCTTGCTTAGTTATTAAGTTATCGCGGGATCCAGATTTGAGCGGACAGACGGACGGACAGACGGACGGACGGAGGGCAAACCTATAGTCCCCTCCGGTGTGAACACCGGTAGGGGTCTAATAATTTTAGGATCCTTCCTGCTAAAATCATTGAGGGGCACTTGAGCACCTTAATTGCTCTACAGGCATTAAACACCTGTTAATGAATAAAAGAGAAAAAAGAGGCTTTTCATATAATAAAGAGAAGCAAATCAAACCTTATATTTTATAACATTAATTGAAATTTACCCTCAGAACATTTATACAAACCCTTGGTTGACCTCTGCTGGATCAAATCTTTTTTTCAGGTGTTTATATTTCATGGATACAAAATGATTCAATATTCAAGTTGACGTATCACATTTCCAAATATCAATAAATGTCAAAAATTTAAACAGACTTACGCTTATGTATAGACTTGTAAAGAACATGGTGATAAATATTGGCTGTCATTATGCCAGAAACATTCATATTGCGAGTTTTTTGCCCAGAAAATTTGTCCAGAACCTGAATCCCTCCCTCTGTTCTCAGATAAATATTATCACCAAGAATTGATAAAACAGATAGATCAGTCTCATTAATCTTCAATATGGTCTGAAATAGAAGATATTAAACAAATACATGTATATTTGAAACACATCATGCAAAGGGTATCAGATACAATTAATTCTAATTACTGTCATTTTGAATCTATCATTTTATCAATTTAGAAGCTGCCTATTACAACCCACTAGCGCTTTGTCCCAGTTTAAGTGCCATTAGTGTGTGATGTGTCACTGTACCAGTGCTATCCGTGCAGGAAGGTAAAATGCTTCCTGATCTAGGGTCCGAAGTGTTTTTTTTAAACTTTTTTTATAAAGTTCACTACTTCATGAGAGAGTTCAGAAACTTTTATTTTTTTTACAAAAGTCAATTTTGACCTTGACCTTTGATCTATGTGACCTCATAACAATAGGGAACTTCCTTGGGTCATGGACAATAATTGTATAAAGTTTCATAATTCTAGGTCAATTGGTTCTTCAGCAAGACTCTAGAAACAACAGGTCTACAGATGGATGGATGGGATGGATGGACACACAGACATGTTGAAACCAATGTATCCCCTGTACTTTGTAAGTAGGGGTATTACTAGTCCTAAACAAGAGGACCATGATGATCCTATATCGCTCACCTTCGTATCTTTGTCTAAATTAAGAATTATCAAGTTTTCCAGCAAAAGTCGTAATTGTACCTATAAGATTTGTGGTCTCAAGAGTGTAGCAAGAATATCATCATTAAGGTCCCTTTTCTCGTGATATGGTACGGATCCTTCCAATTTTCATAGGGTTCATCCTTGGGACCTGACAAATATTCTGATCAAATTTCATGAAGATTGGACAGTATTTGTGGCCTCTAGAGGGTAAAAAAGAAAATTGTCATGAAGGCCCCTTTTCCTGTGATATGGCATGGATCCTTTCCATTTTCAATAGGTTTCATCCTTGTAACCTGACAAATATTCTGACCAAGTTTCATGGAGATTGGACCAATATTTTTGGCCTCTGGAGCATAAACAAGTAAATTGACATTAAGGCCCTTTTCCCATGATATGACACAGATCCTTCCCACTTTCAATAGGATTCATCCTTTAGACCTGACAAAATATTCTGACCAAGTTTCATGAAGATTGGACCATATTTGTGGCCTCTAGAGCGTAAACAATAAATTGACATTAAGGCCCCTTTTCCAATGATATGACACAGATCCTTCCCATTTTCACGAGGGTTCATCCTTGGGATCTGACTATTATTCTGACCAAGTTTCATGAAGATTGCATAATATCTGTGGCCTCTAGAGCGTAAACAAGTAAATTGACATTAAGGACATTTTTCCCATGATATGGCATGGACCCTTTCCATTTTCGATAGGGTTCATCCTTGGGACCTGACAAATATTCTGATCAAATTTCATGAAGATAGGACAATATTTGTGGCCTCTAGAGCGTTAAAAAGAAAATTGTCATTAAGGCCCTTTTTCCCTTGATATGGCATGGATCCTTCCCATTTTCAATAGGGTTCATCCTTGGGTCCAGACAAACATTCTGACCAAGTTTCACGAAGATTAGACAATTTTTGAGGCCTTTAGAGTGTTAACACTTAAATTGTTGACGTCTGACGACACACAACGCACAAACGACGACAGACGACGGACATTCAATGATCACAAAAGCTCACCTTGATCACAATGTCCTCAGGTGAGCAAAAAATGAAACTAAGCAAAATTAGTGAAACATTGATTTCAAAGTAGAGAAGTACTAGGCTGCAGGTAGAAAAGCACTGTATCTCATAAATTGGGCATAGGAATTCCACATCCCTGAATTCCCATTGACAATATTATTGATAGTGTTAGGGCAATATTGATTGATTGAATGGAATTCAAGGCCGCTTTCAAAATTTTTGTAGTTATATCGCAGCAGCTGGAGAACTTAACAATTGATTCCTGGTACAACCAGGACAACCATCACACCCTTCCTAGCCTCCAGCTGCTATCTCACATAGCTCCACGATTATCAACCCATTGGTGAGACACAAATAGTTGGAAAGAACAAGTGCTGCCATTGGGGATCGAACCTGGAACCTCTAGATTGACCGTTGATGTGCTACAAACTGTGCTATGATGGCAGTCAGTATTGAAGATTGGTCAATTAGTAGTGTCAAAGTAGAAAGCACATCAAATAAGGGACTATTTTTTAGAAAGCAAACATTACATACCTTGGACTGTCTGTTTTTCAGATACATCATCTGTATGACATGCTCTTTGCTCTCTGTGGAGATCCAGAAGAAAGCACTGATAGTCTCGTCTAGAATAAAACTGTTGGCCAACATAAGACCCGTCATGAATATAATGTGACCTTCACCATTCAGTTTAGCCATATTGACTGTTGACGATCTTGATCTCAGTGGTTTACTCAACCATATCAGCATCCTTTACAAGAATAACAATAGAAAACAAGAAACGCTCCACTAGAATTGCCCAAATGAAACCAAAAATACATTAATTTGATTTAAGTAAAATTTAAGATTGGAGATTTTAGAATGGTCAAGGTCCATGTAAATGGCTCGAAAAGAGAATGCCAAATTTAAAGGTAATCATCTGCAAAAATTAATTTATGACAGCTAGTCCTGCACCTAATAATTGATCCTTAAATACTTCAATATTTAAGAAAAAGTTTGGTTAAATTCTTATAAGTAGTTTCAATGAAAAAAATTATAAAAAGTTCCAGATGGCCCATTTTTTGATGAAGTGGTAGCACAAAGCACCAGCATG
Organism: Fragum whitleyi; assembly: GCA_948146395.1. Lineage (NCBI taxonomy): Eukaryota > Metazoa > Mollusca > Bivalvia > Cardiida > Cardiidae > Fragum > Fragum whitleyi. The sequence continues at coordinate 71,323,223 of OX411543.1, read as the reverse complement.
ATATCTGCCCAAGCAAAATGTAACGTAAAAATCTGAAAGAGCATGTCCCAGGAATAATTCCTGAAAAATATAGTTGAATTCTGATTGGTAGTTTCAGTGAAGAAGGTACCGTTAATCTAAAATTTCACCATATGGGACCATTTTTTTGATGACACTGACCCCCTTAGCACCCACGATAATAACCCAATCAGAAATTAAAGAAGAAATCTGAAAGAGCTTGTCCCAAAGATCATTCTGGTGAAGTAAGGTTAAATTCTGTACAATAGAAATAAAGAAGAAGATTTTTTTAATATTTCACCTTGGGGGCCCATTTTCTGGTGACAATAAAAGCCATACTGTCCATGTTATCTACTGATCACAATCTATGGAAAAAATCTTAAAGAATATGTTCCAAGGATCATTATAGCGAAGTTTGGTTGAATTCTGACCAGTAGTTTCAGACGAGAAGATTTTTTAATATTTCACAAATGGGGCCCATTTTTTGATGACTCAACAGCCCATAGTGCCCAAGTTATCAACTCTATCAGAAGTTAACAAAGGAATCTGAGAGAGCGTGTCCCAAGGATCATTCCTGTGAAATGGTGAAATGCTAGTAGTTTCAGATAAGAAGATGTTTAAATGAAAAGTTTACGTTGGATGCACGGACGCACAGACTTCCCTTAGCTCAAATTTCCGCATTCAATCTGAAGTTGTGGACAAAGTTCGGAAAAAGTGTGGAAATTCTGCGGAAATAGGAAACTTCTGAAGATATTCCGCAAAAGTGGCTCCACAAAATGCAGATATTTTTCCGAAAAACGGAAAGAATGCGGAAAAATGGATCTCTAGTTTTCTTGCCTGCGTAAAACATGTGGAAAAATGGAACTTAGTTTTTTTGTACTGCGGATAAGATGCGTAAAATGGAACTTAGACATTTAACAAGTTTTTACCTTGCGGAAATTTGGACTTAAACTTTTTGTTCATGTGAAATAAAATAACTTAGAAATTTTAATCTCTTTTTTTCTGTTCATAGCCTTCTTTAAATAGAATAGAACACATTTGCAAAAATTATGACATAAATGGCCTCAGTTAAATCAAATCTCTTTTTCAAATATTCATTTCATAGAGTTCAAACTGGTGATTCCCGTACGAAAAATTGTAGCAGATTCCGCTTGGAAAATAGGCGTAAATGAGACGGAAATGAAGCGGAAATGGTCACTTATGCTTGTAACTCAGGCGTAAGTTTAATTTACGTCTCTGCTACATCATAAAGAACTGGCGTAATACATCAGAAATTACAGGCGTGAAATGAATTCAAAGCGGAATTTCTTTTCTATTCAGTTTTACAGGCGTACTTCAACACTTAAACTTATTCTAGAGACGGATTTTACAGACTTAGCATTTTTATGGAAGCGGAAAGACACTTTCAGCAAGCGTAAAATAACTTAAACTTTTGTTAGAGGTGTATTTTTCTAACTTAAACATTTCCTGTGAAAGAAATCGTTACTGTGAGGAAAATTCATGCCGTGATATAACTGAAAAAATGTTGAAAGAGGCGTAAAACTCCTTTCAATCAATCTTTCACTTACCCTTGAAATGTTATGTTCAATGTTCAAGTTTTTGTGCTGAAAATCAGTGAACTGCAAAAAATGACCTTGACCTTGGCAAATAACCTTGACTTTACTATCCACAAAAGGGCTTTGTCACAAGCAATTCATATGTAAAATATCAATGCTATATCACTTACCATTACAAAGTTAGAGCAAATGTAAAAGTTTTAATCTTTTACAAATTTGACCTTGAAAAATGACCTTGACCTTGACTGATGACCAAGAACTCCATGAGAAAGGTCTTGTCCCAAGCAATCATCATACATGTAAAATATGAAGGCTCCCCCTCCCCCCCCCCCTCCTCCCCCTCCTCCCCCTCCCCCCCCCCCCCCCCCCCAAAAAAAAAAAATATCTGAATTTACTCACAAAAAAACTTCTTATTTTCAAGTAAATATCTTTAAATACAACCATAATATCTGAAAATATTTTTGAAAAAATATCTACAAGCTTATTAACTTCAACCAAACGAATGCAGTAAATAATGTCCAAGTCTAAAAATGACTAGGACTCTAGTCTATAGAAATCCAAGATGGCTGCCGATTTTAAATAAAATTTCCGTTGACTTGTTTTTTTGCCTTATTTCCTTTCACATTGGAAAGAATAGCACAAAGAAGGTATGTAAAAAGCAGTAATTTGATGATTTTTAATAGAATCTTGTCCTGTAGGACCCTAAAAAAAAGTTATTTACAAATATAAGACAACTTAAATCTCAGTAAATAGTGAATCCTTCGGAATGCAAAAATTGAAAAATGATTCCATGGTTTTAATGAATTAAGCCAAAATTCATAGTTCCAAATATTATTAAACCCACATTAAACCTTGTTACCCCAAAGGTATAGAAGAATTATATGAAATGGATATATCAAATTGTATTATTTTTTGTAGATTCGTACCAATAAATTTTCGACCCCATGTCTTATTTCAGCAACATGTTTTTTAGAGTATATTGTACAGTGCTCTCAACAAGGGGCAAAATCAGAATTTTTTTTTTATTCTATGTTGGATTTTCAGGATTTTTTTTTCACAAACTAAGGAATTCCCCCCCCTTCCAAACACCTCCCTTTTCTACACACTTTTTAAATGCTCCTCTCCTTGTTAGAATAAGTTTTATTGTTCCCAAAGTCCATTATTCTTGGTTGGTCTTTAAAAATATAAACTTCCAAGGGTTAAAACTTATAGCTTTAACTTTAGGCTGTAGGTACAAACTTTGGGTGCTCAATCACCCTTTATTTCTTTATAAATTTTGGAAACAAATATGAGGAACTGAAGTTTCTATTTGGAATTGCTCTGTAGATGTTTCTTGCATGATGGACCTAGGAAATGCTGCTTACCCAAATTTTAGTTAAGATGTTTTGATATCCTTCTTTATTCTTTATTCGCTTTATTCTCCCCCCCCCCCCCCCCCCCCCCCCCCCCCCCCCCGCTGTCATTCCAAGGGTGATGAACATTCTACGGGTAGTGTGCAAAAAAAATGTTCTGGCAGTTGAATTAAACTTATTAATATATTTGAACTTATGCTGAATTATCTGAATAACTAAGACAAAAAATGACTCTGTCCTTTTCAAATCTCTCGTCAGACATTTTGATGGAGTCAACTTTTAAATGACGTAATTGGGATTTTTTGTGTTCTTCCAGGATGCCGTTTAAAGACGATGGTAGTTGATTGACCTTTGCGGTATTGTTTTTATGGTAGGGCCTTTTTTCACTTCGAATAAATTACCCGTAGATCTATTCTAGACACTTACAAAGCAACATTTTGAAATTTTATCAGTCAGAGCTGTATGAATTCCGTTTGATCTTAGGAATATTCCCCTGATTTGAATTTCATTTGTTTCAATAGGCCTATCAAAGAACCCTAGTGATCTGTATCTGACAAAGAAAGAGAATGACAGAAGCTGTAATGACGCGTTGCATTGTCCAAAACCATGTATGTTACATATGACTTTTTTTTGTCAGTTATAATGTATGTTCGCAACAAATAACAGGGAGTTTTTCTTGAATCTCAGACGTTTTTTACGTAAAAGATATTCTTGTTGTAATTTCTGAAATTTTGGACATACATTACGTTGATGTCCACTTATTGAGCGCACTGTGCATTCTATTCACAATATAAGTTAAAATAATTTTTCAAGCAATCACCTTAATATATGAGTGAATTTATCAAGTGTGTATTTACTGTATTGACCACTTACAAGGATTATTTCTAATTTCCAGACAAAGTTTGTCCTGAACCTATTTGAATTATGCTGGACTGATTAACTGTTAAAAGAGGCCATGATTGAGAAGGCAGCCTATCATCTAACCGAACAGTTTGGGGCAGAATACCTGATTTAAGGACTTTCAGGAATCAAAAGATCAACAAAATATGTACTGAGAGGACATGGGTTATGAAAACTAACAAGATTGCATCAAGTATGTATGAAAGGTATTTACAAATCCATTTCACTTAAAACCATTTGGTGCATTTTTTTTTCAAATTACCATATCATTGATTTTTTCCCTGTATTGTAACAACCAATTTGCTGAGGCTTGAGTTTGTCCCACAGAATATTTCAGGTAGGACACATAGATGAAACTGTGTGCAACACACCCAATATTTTCAACACACCCAATATTTTCAACACAAAAAAATTTGCTCAACATCCTCAATACATTGTTTTGATACTTTTTGCCTTATACAAATCATACAGTGAATTTGGTTAAAGTTTTCTCACATTTTTACGCTTTAAGTATTTGGAATTAGGTTTAGTAAATACGAAAGTGTGTAGAAAACATATGGTTACTCAATTTGGGATTGTTAAAGATCTCAGATTTACAAATAGATAAACTGCTAAATAACCCTTGCAGCAATAATTCTGGTTCAGAATGTCATGTGCAAAGATATCTCCATTTAGCCAAATGAAATGAGAAATTAAAATTTCTGGCAAGAAATTTTACCAAGGCCTTAAACTTTTCTGGTTTTCAAAAGAAAATCAGTTGTGGACTAAATCAAGAATATAAATAAATGTGGAACATAAAAAATGAAATTAATAACTTGTTATTTACAACTTATTATTATTATCTTTTATGAACATACAAAATAAAAGCTTTAATATCAAGCTATAGTTTGAAAAAATTCTCATTAGAGAATGCAAAACGTTGTATAGTTTTGGGCCAAGTAATGTGATGATTATTTGTTTTATTTTTCAGAATATGTCAATTCCAGTCTGGCTTGATGGTCATTTTACATTCTGGACAAAAATGGTTGAAATAGATGAGGAATTTACAGAGATGATTCACTGAACAGAAATGGATGAATATCAAGAATAACTTGGTGATTGAAAATAAAGAAATTTGAAATTTTTTTGAAGTACTATTACATAATGTATAAATTTATCCTTCTTCTTATGTGAAAGTTGTCATGCCTTTTTGCTTGGCTGTTCTAGAACATAAAAATTGGATTTTTTCATCATGCTGTCATTGTATCTGTGTCATTATTTCAAATACAATTGTATAGAGATCTGCTTGAAATTTTCCATTTGTGTTCACTATATGATTTACTGTAGAAAACTGCGTGATATGCCCTTTTTTACTGTTTTTTTATCTGGATCATCTAGCCAAGCATTGGCGCCAACAGAGCTAGTGATTTCCCTTTCAAAATCAAAATTTATATTATTCATCAAATACTATGTTGTGGGTACTCATTCGAAATGTTTCATCAATTCATTCCCTTTGAGCACACACAAAATAGGGTAAAGATTTAAAAAATAAATGCAGATCTAAAGTCTGAGTAATTGTGCCATTCAAATAAAATTTTGATCTATAGCTCTAAAGTCAATGTAAAAATTGGGCTTGTGTATAGCAGAGCTCCTGGCACATAACTATGGATTTTCAGTGATCAATACTTAAAACCTAGGACCTGTAGATCTTTTGGAGGATTGATAGTAGCCACCATGTCAAAGGCTCTTCAGGCCTATAGTACTGGTCCAAGATTTTCAGCTCGGCTGTTTAACAACAAAACATCAAGGTATTATCATCACATTGGTGTTGTTTGCATTTGTATTGGTGTATGTGTTGGCAACTGGCAAACTTAAACCTTTAAATGGTCATATCTCTTGTTAATGAAGATATGAACTTAAAATTTGGCATGTGTTCACTATCACAACAGCTACCGAGACTATAAAGTTGTATAACTATAGCATCTTTTTGTAAGAGTTATGCCCCTTTTTCTTAGATCTTTTCATTATCTAGCACCTGCAGCAGAATGCCGGTACTGGCATGCTGTGCTCTTGTTTACCAAATCATGTAATTTTAGTTGTTTCTTTTCCACACATAGAGTTTCATTCCACTGAGGAAAACATTGTGAGAAAATGCGTTATTGCTTATTATATGCATTTTCTTCTATTCACTCACTATTTTCCTTAAAATAGAATGATTATTAATAGAATGATATAGTCTCCATCAAGGACTTGTTATTATCAGGGAGATACAGTAAGATTTAGGACATTCAGGTCCTGCATGCTGAAGGCAAAAAAGTGTTGAACCCTGATTTTGGAATGAATAGAGTAATTGTTCATTTAGGTAAATTCCAAAGAAGCTAGAATTCAAAGCGACTGTACTCTGAAATATTACCTAGTATGTAGGGAAAAAGAGAAATTGCTTTGTTCACACAATGTTTTTATTACTCAGGGGCTTGAAAACAAGTGACTTGAGTTAAAAGACATTTTTATGCCCCCACATCAATAAGATAGGGGGGCATATTGTTTTACCAAGTCTGTCTGTCTGTCAAAACTTAACCTGAAAACCAAATATTTTTCTATAACCTCAACACTTTTGGATTGACAATGCTCATATTTTACATGAACAAAGCAGATAATTCAATGTCATCCATGAAGGTCAAGGGAATCTTCAAGGTCAAACTTATTAAAAAAATAAGCCATTTCAAGGGCAGAAGTGTTTTACAAAAATATCTTGTTGAAACCCTGAATATGAAATTCAGTTTGTCCTCAAAAGGATGACCTATTTTTTATTCCTTGAAAATATATAATATCAATTAAGTTGAGTTTTGTATCTCACCAGAACACTAAATGCTAAAGGTGAGGTTATGGGATCATGCTGTGTCTGTTGTCTCAATAGTGTGCCAAGATTTTGTTTTGTTTACTATTTGTCCATGTAAAGATTTATGTCTTTATTATTGCCCCCAAATACAAAGTAGAGAGGGGAATATTGGTTTCACCCTGTTTGTCTGACATACCTTCTTAGACCTTTTTTGTTACCGTGCTCTAACATAAGAACAAAGTTTCCTAGAATAATGGACTTTGTTACCATTAGCCATATGACAATTTTGTTGCCAGGGCTGTGCCATATCTTTTCTGTTAACAGACATTAAAGGTCAAGGTCACAATTGAACTTTGTCCAGTAACCTTCTGCAGAAATTGAACAAAGCGCTGGTGGGGAATCTTTGTCTGTTTTGTGACAGATCTATAGTTAAGAATTGAGATATTGTAGAATCCGACCAATTATACATTCACTTTTAACTGAAATTCCATCTGGTTTACGCTTGGTTTCCACCTGGTTCCTTACCAGCTCACTAGGGGAAAATGAGTCGTAATCCGCTAGTCAATTCCGCCTGGTTTTTCAACTACAAGCATTTACGTCTGTGGAAATATTCCGCTTAATTAGCATAATTCGCCTCAAATTACGTCTATTTTACGCTTGGTTTCCGCCTCATTGCTATTACTAGCAGAAAGCTAGACGGAGTCCGCTTAATAATTCCGCCTGGTTTTTCCGCTAGCAAGTGATTACGCCTGTAAAAAAATTACGCTTAATTAACATAATTCGCCTAAAATTCCATCTATTTTACGCTTGGTTTCCGCCTCATTGCTATATAAAGTTTCAACCAGCTTCCTAGCTCAAAATGAGAAGGAATACGCTTGATAATTACGTCTATTTTACGCCTGTTTTACGGGTGGAATTTTTCGTACAGGCTTTTTTCAGTTCTTATGAAAATAAAGGTATTAGAGCAAAACTACTGTAAGTGCCTTTAAAATATCTATCAGCATTTACAATAGTTTTGTGATGACCTCTCAAAATGGCATTAGTGTTAAGCCACCTGATAGTATGCTGATGCAGTAAAATGTCTTTGCATCTTTAAAAGACACGTTTTTGACTATATATATTGTATGAAAATTATCTCCAGCCATAACAGGAATACTTTTCATCTGATCACTATCATCCTTTGCAGATTGAAAAAAGGCTCACACTTAGGACCATTCAAGTGAAATTTGGCTGATATCCATCAATAAATTTCTGAGAAAATTATTTCTAATGTTCCCACTATATTGCATATAAACCTCTGCAAATTAAAGTAATATTTTTCATCTGATTACAATCATTTTTAGCAGTCTGTTAAAGGGTAAACCAAGGATTATTCCTGTAGAATTTGCTTGATATCTATCTGTTAATTTCTGAGATAACTCATTTTTACAATATATGGAAATTTAATCCTACCCATTAAAGCCATGATATTCAACTGTTTAATTTCCGTAAGAAATCTGAAAGAGGGTCATCCAAATAGGTTTCCTGTTTGAATTTCATGAAATTTATCAAGTATTCTAAGAGGAAAAGATTTTCAAAGTAAAAGTTTGTGGACTAACACATAATCCTTGGACACATCGCCATAACAATTAAGCCCGCTGGAATTGCAGCCACTGTGGAGCTAAAAATAATATCATACTAATAGTTTTGTAGGACACAATTTATTGCCTGTTTAAAGTTACTTACAATGAAAGACTATAGTAAACAATTTTATGTTGAGCCTTTGCAATCATTTGTTGACTACAGTTTTTGTACTTAAGATTTCGCATTAAATTCGCAAATGCAAAGATCCATGTTAAAATCCTCGACTGTCAACATTCTATTTCCGCATTTCCAAATGCATACATTTTTAAGCAAATGCGGATATAAAATGCGGAAATGTCCGAATACTCCGCTTTCTGCATTCTAATTCTGCATTTCTGAATGCGTACATTTTTACGGAAATGCGAATTTTTCAAATGCGGAAATGTCCGAATACTCCGCTTTCCACATTATATTTCCGCAATTCTCATTGCGAACATTTTTACGGAATGCGAATCTTCAAAAGCGGAAACGTCCGAATACTCCGCTTTCCGCATTGATTTTACGCATGTCCTTCAGTCTACTCATTTTTCTATAAATGGCTTTAAAATGCGGTTTTCCGTGTCCGAATACTCCGCATTTTATGCGAAAAATTTTCTGCGGAATGGTTGTGGAAATCCGCATTATTTGCGGAAATTTGAGCTAAGGGTTCCTGCCATGACATATTAACTCTGCTGGACAAAGTGTGTTACCAATGCCTCCTGCACTGCCATTCTTCAGATACAGTAGTTTGATACTATACTGTAATCTACTACAAACCTTAATTCAATTCTATTATCTGTGGTAATACTTAACTTGTGAATTCTAACCTTGAAAACAATGACCTTGACCTTTACAGATGACCTGTAAAGTGGTACCAACAGAAATGTCTTGTACCAAATAGTACTCATGTGAAAGATACTATTCAAAGTGTGCTATGCACCAAAACTTTTTTAAACTATATTTTCAGGAAAAAATGAAATTTGATTATAAGAATGTTGGAAAATGGTTGATTGTTATCAGTTTATCAAATTTTAAGAAGAAAATAAAGCTGTATAATGATGAACGATAAGAAGACTTTAAAAGTAGACCAACCAGGGAGACCCTAGAAAATGGTCTGTTTTCTTGAAAATCGAAAAAAATCGACCATTAAAAGGGTGTTCTTTCAATTACATTTTGTTCAATAACAAGTCTGAGAGCCAACACTGTCAATAACAGCCTAAGAGCGCCTCTGCATACTCCTAATTAAGTTGTATTACTTTAGGGGAATAACAGACCATTCTTCTCTAAGGATCTGGCCGAGCTCCTGGAGTGTCCTTGGCTGGACCTGGTGAGCCCAAACTCAGACATTTAGCTCATTCCACATATGCTCTATTGGATTTAAGTCCAGTGAGCAAGCCGCCCAGTCCAGACATGGAATGCCCTCTTCTTGGCAATACTCTTTGACTATACCGGCCATGTGTGGACAGGCATTACCATCCATTAAAATGATTCCATCCACAATAGCACCAGGGTAAAATCTTACGTGGGTATTGAGGATTTCATCAATTTACCTACAAGCTGTTAGATTACCTTTTCTAAAATAACAAGATCAGTCTGCCCTACACAGCTGATGCCACCCCAAACCGTGATGGACCCACCCCCATAATATTTGTACTCTGCAATGTTTGCTGCATGAAACCTTTCAACCGGCCTTCTCCACAACTTGGCCTGCCTATCAGTGTAGTCCAGGCAATACCTGGACTAATCTGTGAATAGCATGGGGCGCTAGCGTCTTATGCGCCAGCCAATGTGATCCAATGCCTATGTTAACCGTTGCCGACAATGAACTCGGGACAGTGGAATAAGAATACATGGTCTTCTTGACCTCAGGTTATGCTAATGCAGCCGTGTTCGTATGGTTTGAGTCAAAACTTGCACTCCCAAGGCGTTTTGAAGGTCCGAACGTAGCTGCGTTGCCGTAGCAAACCTGTTCCTTCGGGCTCGAATTACTAAAAAATATTTCTTTTGCGACGGAGGTAGCTCTACTCCCACCTCCATCATGTCTCCTTACAGGTGTACCATACTGTTGGTATCTTGCCCAAGCTCTGGTTACAACAGTATGGTATACCCCCAGTACCATGTCAATATAATGGTGGGAAGCCCCTTACTCCACCATACCTACAGCACGCCACAATTGTTCAACAGATAAATGTTGTTTGACAATCGGATTAGCCATGAGTAACAACTTAAAAGTAAATAAAGTACTGAAAAACAGAAACTAAGCATCTACACGAAACCTGCACATGTAGAAAATGAGAAGGACAGGTAAGAAACCGGGGTTCCTCATTTTACACGAGTCTCACAAGAAAATTGCGTGTCAAATTTGGTGATGTATACATTAGATATCTTGTCAATACATAATTGTACAATTTTAAACACTTACACAAATGTTCTTATTAATCAGCTCCTGTAGGACAGCGAAAAAGTTTGGTGCTTAGCAAACTTTGAGTAGTATATGAAGGCTCTATCACTTACCACTCTAAAGTTATAACCAATGTTAAGGTTTTTTTTTTTTTGACAAACAGTTAGACAGACAAAAAGACAGGGCAAAAACAATATGACCCTGATCTATCGATGCTGGTGCATAAAAAAAATATTTGTCAAAAAGGGGTATTATTCTTACAAGAGGCCCATGAGAACCTGGGCTGCTATATTTACTCCCTTGATAAGTCTGTGGCATGATAGGTATGTATCACTTAAACATGATAATTACATTTTATTTTGAAAGTATTTAAGATAAAGCCACCTCTTTAAAATTCTATGGAGTGAAGGCTGAAGGGAAGGGATAATTTTATCAAATTTTCTTAAGGCTTCATTCCCTGTGATACTGGACAGACCTGACTTATTTGGGAAAGGAACGATCCTTATGTTGGTAATGGTACAATCATTCTGTGAAAGGTTGAAGCAAATCAGATGACTCTATGCTTACAATGAGGATATTCTAATCAAATTTCCACAAGGCCCCTATACCTGTAATACCTGACAGACCCAACTGCTTTTAATAGGGAACAAATCCTTAGTTTGTACTATCATTTTGTGAACGTTGAAGACAATTAGATGAAAACTGTGAACTTTCACAGGATTTTGAGGACATTTTAATCAAATATCCATAGGTCCCCTTTTCATGTAATAATTTACTGTTCAAACTAATTTTCAAAGGGATTAAAATCTATATGTAAGTACACTCTGTGAAAGTTGGAGAAAATTGGATGAAATTTATATAAGGATACAATTTTGCTGATACTTGACAGACTTTTTCTATTTTCAAATGGCACTATCCTTATGTTGGTACAATCATCCTTTTAGAGTTTGAAGCAAATCAATGACAAGAGGCCCAGGAGGGCCTGTATTACTCTATTGGCACTTTCTGCTAAGAAAAAAATGTTGCCAATAAGTTTAAATTGCTTAAGAAAGATATCGGCTATGATCCAGTTAATTTGTGAAAGTCTACGGTCTTAGTGAAAGTTATCATAGGGTCAACCAGCTACAATAATAATGATGATAATAACATGATGATTAAGAACATTCAATAGAAATTTCAAGAAAAAACATCTATAAATTGTGAAGAATTCATTTCTACAAGGAATTTAACATGAAGGCCCCTTTTCTGTGATGCAGAATAATATTGCCAAACAGCTACAATATGTGCATGGTCATATTATGAGAAACATTTACTAACGAGAAAATCTTTCAAGTAATGTATAAGTTGTGTTAACTATAAATTTTAAACACTGAATGCCCCTTTTTCCATGGCACAGCATTATAATGCCAAATACTAAGAAATCTGTGAAGGTCCATCTGAAGACCATTCCAGACTTAAAACATTCTATTAATGATAGATTTCAGATAGTATTTTTTTTCACTGCATGGGACCATTTTAGGGTGACTACTGACAAGAGTTCCCATAGAGTTTCTGTTGAGCCAAAGGTAAGAGCACAATCAGAATTTAACAAAGAAATTTGAAAGAGAATGTCTAAATGATAACTTTATATAAAGTTTGGTTGAATTCTAAGCAGTAGCAACAGAGAATTTTTTTTTTTAAATTTCATCCTAAGTGACCTTTTTCCATGACTTAACAGCCCTTTGAGTCCTTATAATATACCAAATCATAATTTTACAAACAAGTCTTAAAGAGCCCTCCCCCCACAGCTCGCTTCAAAGCAGATGGTTTTCTATCATACTGTTACTAGATGCAAAGAAATATTATCATCAACAACTTTTGTAGTGGAATATCCAGTTTTTACAAGGGATGAACTTTTAATATTATTCTCATTTAATCCTGGGGGTCCATCAGACTCATGACTTGCAAAATGAAGAAGTCCAAACTGATAAACAAGGAGTCTCGGACCCCCAAAACTTCTCTCAGTGTCAAACCCTGAATTTTGGTAAGTTGAGGTCAACACTCAGATGTCATATAACATATACCTTGTTTCTCTGTAAATAGCCAAATCCTGTGGATTGTTGAGATCGGTTATAATTATAGAGCAGTTTTCTCCCCTGACAGAACATGCAATTATCTGCCCTTGGTCAATGACATACAACACAGATGAGATCCAGTCCACTGCTATACTGCTGGGAGACAGTAAGCCTGAAATTACAAAATTTAAATTTGAAGAAATGGGGATTTAAAGGACACATGTTAGATTGCTAGCCTTAGACTTATCTATAAGAAACAATCAGACTGTTTTACTAAACTTCTTACAATCAATATTTGCTTAAGTCAATATTAAAGCTACTTCTACAGTAGTAATTAAAAATTGAATTCTGTCATGCATCATCTCATTGGAATCATCTTCTAAAGATGATTCCAATGAGATATTGCAAGGCAGACTCTAACAGTGAACAAAAACACCTGCTGTGATTTGTGAATTTGACTTTCAACTAATTTTTTTGTGTAAAATGTTAAGTACAGCAGGCCCTGGACTCTGAAAACCCCATGTATCTGATGAGATTTCCATGAACCATCAAGTTTTATCCACCTGTATCAATATATAGGTGGTTTTTTTGATAGTTTAGATGTGTGCCAAGTTTCACGCCTTCAGTATTACCAGAGATATCACAAAATGTCAAAGTTTTTGAACAGCAACAACTGCGACAAGGACGACACAAAAGCTATAGCAATACCTCAGGTTTTCACCAAAAACAGCCGAGCTTATAAAACTCTGTCTCGTAAAGGTTGAGTAACAGTATTCTTTCACCTGAATCAATTACTGGAATGATTTCCAGGCCATGGTAGTCATCAGGATCAAATTTCATAGAATAAACTGCTGGGTTCTTAGCTTGTACCCAATACAATGTGTTGTTTGGACCAAACTCTGAAAAGAAAATCATTGTTCAAGAATTATAATAATCCAAAACTATTATAATGTAACATTTCGAAACAGATCTGTACCAATGACCTGGAAGTTTGCCATTTCAATTTCCAGTAAGGTATAGATTAGTTAAGGCTTTTCATTATATAGAGGGGTCAGTGTGAAATTTGAAAAATATTTCAAAAATTTCAGCAATCACACTTTGAGAACTCATTTTGAGTACAGGACTCTTTTAATTCACAATTCAGAGTTATACAGATAGTGAGGGAATTTTGGATTTCAAATTAAAGTATTTCTATAATTAATAACACAAACCCTACGCTGTTGGTACTAATTGGAATTGTCTCATTGAGACAATTTAAATGAGTACCCACAGCATAGAGTTTCATTGAGAAATAAAGATTTCAGACCGACTTTATCTTATTTGCACCTCTGACAACTACTGAAGTCATGGATTCCTTGGTTAAAGATTAGTTTGTTTGAATGGGTTTAACGCCGCTTTCAGCAATCTTTCAGTTATATCATAGTAGCCGGAGCACCTAACAATGGATTCCTGGTATTTTTCACACCAGTACTACAGTTACATCCTTTCCTAGCCTCCAGCTGCTATCCCACATAGGTCTACGATTAACAACCCATTAGTGCTGCCATCGGGGATCCTTGGTAAAAGAATATTTTGACAAATTATTACAGTATTCTAGTTGAATACTATTAAAAGAGTTTTTCTTTTTTTTTCAATAGAATGCTATTTCTTTTTCAATAGTTTAAAATTTCTTAACCTTCATTGTAGAGTAGAACAGCTAAAGCCAACTTGTGCCAGAAAATTTCTCATTTCTTTTCATATTATCTTATTTCAGGGATAATTTTCTGGTGAGATATCGAGAGATTTTTCTGGCAGAAATCTCATTGAAACTGACTAAATGAGAGAAAAATCTCAAAGCAAAATGTAATTTTGTGAAGGTTTTGGTAAAATTTCTCATCAAATAGTCTTAATTTCTTGTTAAATTGGGCTTAAGGAAATATTTTTACACATGATATTTTGAGCCAGCATGATCCTTGTTATTTGGTAAAAAACAAAGGATGTCCAACCATGCTTTCAAGATGTAAAAAAACATTTGTGAATGTTTGAAAATTTTACCCCAGTTTGCACATGAGTACTCTTGAAGAGCAGGGCAACATATCTTTAACATTTTGCAAACATTTTCACCATTTAAAAACACAGGGCATATTGGAGGAAAACTGAATTGATCCCAAAACAGTAACTGTTGTCATATTCCCAAGTTTGTGCTTCTTATTTACGTTATAACTTGTTTGAAAACATATAGATTCAAGAGGTTTTTTTGCATAAGTGCGACTGTTTTGGTGTTAAAACAGTGTTCCTATTGCTACATAAACTATGATTTTTTTTCACATTTTCACGACTTTCAAACAAGTATTTGCCCGTTTTAAGATACATAAAGTCAAGTTTTATCCATGATAGTTTGACTTTTATTCGTGTATTAATAATATCTTTTATAACTCCTTGGTAAAAGATCTTTTTAAGTTTGACTTTGTGTGACCTTTTTCAAATTTTACAAGTTGTTTGCAAAAGTGTGACTCAAAAAATGGGTTACTTAGTAACATCTTATTTGGATTTACGGTAAATACGGTATACAACATTTTTTTCACGGTATAATGTTATATTGTGTTTACCTATTTTAAGTACATCATCAATACCCTCCTTGACTATAAAGTGAGATCTTGTGTTCAAATTTACCACAAAAAGTCCTGTATAGTTCTGGTAAAACAGTAGTGCATCTTGTCCTGCAAAATAATATTTGTGACCTGTTACATTAAAAAAGAATTATCACATGAAAAGGGGTCATCTTGAATTATCACATGAAAAGGGGTCATCACGATGGGTAATGGCTAAGTCATTGTAAAAGCCTGTGTGATTATCACAATTGTTGCACAGCAATCACATGCAAAATGATGCAATTTAAGAAATTTTGTCCTAAAATTTTTACATTTTGCCTCATTTTTGCATTAAAAAAATAAAATAATCATTTGTTTTTCGAGTAAGAAAGATTGATATTTCAATTTGTCAACAAATAGTTAGATAGATTGATATTTCAATTTGTGAACCAAAAGCTTTTGTTGTTCACTCAATGAAATGTCAATCAATCTAACATTGAAAACAAGAGGACCATGATGGTCCAAGATGGCTCATAGATCTCTTTGACCTCTGGGACATCACATCATTTAGATAGGCAGATGTCATAAAGGAGATAATTTCTACACCAAACCAAGTGTCAAGAAGTTCCGGCCAAAATTGTACCCTCTAGAGTTATAACAAGAAAATTATCATTAAGGCTCCCTTTCCTGTGATATGGTATGGATCCTTTCCATTTTAAAAAGGGTTAATCTTTGTGACTTGACCAACATACTGACCAAGTTTCATGAAGATTGAGCCATATTTGTGGCCTCTAGAGTGTTAACAAGATAACTGTCATGAAGGCCCCTTTTCCCATGATATTACATGGATCCTTCTCATTTTCGAAAGGATTCATCCTTGTGATTTGGCCAACATTCTGACCAAGTATCATAAAGATTGGGCCATTTTTGTGGCCTCTAGAGCGTAAACAAGAGAATTGTCAATAAGGCCCCTTTTCCTGTGATATGGCATAGATCCTTCCATTTTTCAATAGGATTCATCCTTGTGACCTAGCCAACATTCTGACCAAGTTTTAGCAACATTGGGCCAAATTTGTGGCCTCTAGAGCCAAAACAAGATTAATGTCATAAAGGCCCTTTTTCCTGTGATATGGCATGGATCCTTTCCTTTTTCAATAGGGTAAATCATTGTGACCCGACAAACATTCTGACTAAGTTTCATGAAGATTGGGCAATATTTGTGGCCTCTAGAGTGTAAACAAGATAAATTGTCAGTAAGACTCTTTTCTTGTAATATAGCATGGATCCTTCCGATTTTCAATAGGCTTCATCCTTGTGCCCTGGCCAACATTCTGACCAAGTTTCATCAAGATTGGGCCATATTTGTGGCCTCTAGAGTGTAAACAAGAGAATTGTCATTAAGGCCCCTATTCCTGTGATATGGCATGGATCCTTCCCATTTTCAATAGGATTAATCCTTGTGACCTGATAAACATCCTGACCCAGTTTCATGAAGATTGGGCCATATTTGCAGCCTCTAGAGCGTAAACAAGATAAATGTCATTAAGGCCCCTTTTCCTGTGATATGGCATGGATCCTTTCAATTTTCAATAGGATTCATCCTTGTGACCTTACAAACATCCTGACCATGTTTCATGAAGATTGGGCCATATTTGTGGCCTCTAGAGAGTAAACGAGATAAATGTCATTAAGGCCCCTTTTCCTGTGATATGGCATGGATCCTTTCAATTTTCAAAAGCATTAATCTTTGTGACTTGACCAACATACTGACCAAGTTTCATGAAGATTGAGCCATATTTGTGACCTCTAGAGTGTTAACAAGATAACTGTCATGAAGGCCCCTTTTCCCATGATATTACATGGATCCTTCTCATTTTCGAAAGGATTCATCCTTGTGATTTGGCCAACATTCTGACCAAGTTTCATAAAGATTGGGCCACATTTGTGGCCTCTAGAGAGTAAACAAGATAAATGTCATTAAGGCCCCTTTTCCTGTGATAAGGCATAGATCCTTCCCATTTTCAATAGGGTTCATCCCTGTGCCCTGGCCAACATTCTGAACAAGTTTCATGAAGATTGGGCCATATTTGTGGCTTCTAGAGCCTAAACAAGATTAATGTCATAAAGGCCCCTTTTCCAGTGATATGCATAGATCCTTACCTTTTTCAATAGGGTAAATCATTGTGACCCGACAAACATTCTGACCAAGTTTCATGAAGATTGGGCCATATTTGTGGCCCTTAGAGTGTAAATACTATGATTGTTGACGCCGGAGGACGGACAACAGACCACAGACGACACACAACGGACGACGGACATTCAATGATCACAAAAGCTCACCTTGAGCAGGATGTGCTCAGTTGAGCTAAAATCAATCACCCTATAAACCATGGCTGGATGTACAACAATAAGCTGGCCAGGGACTAAATATTTTCAATTGTAAGCTACAAATGATCTAATCTCATTTTCAAAATCATTCATTCACAGAAATCTAGAGTTTATATATAATCACTATACAGTCTTGGATTTAAGTGACTCCAGGTCAGAAATCTACTGGAGAAAGTAACTGTTAATGAATTTTCTATGGTCTATTAGATAAACAAACTGACCCTCAAATCATCCCCAGGAGACCTGTTATTTCTTCATGGTATGTTTACTGATAAGCCTGATGTGTAATTTGAGAAACTCACATAATGCGGCATTTTTCTAGTAAATCAACTTTGAACTTTTTATCAGTTGAACTACTTGTTTTATATCAAAGTGCTGTCAGCACTGTAAATCGTACATCATTGAGAGGCTGGGATAGTGCAATAGTTCGCCAATCAAAAGGGCTCAAATTTGGACAATTAAAGTTGGTAAAATCTTTAAATTTGTGAGTTTTTTGTCTTAACACTCCATCTTTTCGAGGACATCGCCAGCTCATCCAACCTCGTGGGTCCGATTTTGAAAGTTTGCTGATTCGACAGCCCTCTGCTAGTCTAAATTATTTCTTAGCAGATTTTTACGTTGTTATAATGAGCACGCGCCAAGCTAAAAGCTTGTCTGTTAATATTATTCCTCTCTCTATAGAGTTTAAAAGCCTGTTTAGCAACAAACATTTTTCATTAAACTATTTACAATTTTGATTACCAACATGTTTGTATTTCAAGCATTGGGTTTTCCCAAATACTGTAAATGCATTTTCCCTCAAGAAAAACGTGAAATCGCCAACTATGCTATTTATATCTTTGGTTTCTGACAAATCGATTAAATCTAGCAGCACTCTATGATTATTCATGAGTTGTTCTAAAAATAGATCGCTCTTGCTGCTATCCTAAGGGAAATTCAAATGGCAGCCCGAGAGACGCGCGAGATAATGTAATAATCTAAAATTGACTGTAATATGCATGCGCAGAAAAGACATTCATGTGAATGGAGTTACCCACTGGTGGTAGTAAACAAACTTCTAATTTACCGCTACAATGATTAATTTACCATGAAATATCGTTATCCCATTAAGAAATGTGATAAACTCGTGCAAAATACTATATAAAATAAGAAAAAAAGTATTTGTTATTTAAAGTAAAAGAGAATATTTATTTTTTTGTAATCGAATTGTTGTGCACTATTCTCGACGCCATTTTGGAACCCAAGTAACACCGGCCTGACCCAGGATCAGAAGCGTCGAGGTTGAAAGGTTACAATGACATCACTAGTGTCGAAACTGAGGCCGTTCTGATGGAAACCCGGTTAACTGGGGTCGAAACCGAGTCCGATATGAACTTACCCCTATATCAGTTTATCGTCTGTTTTTGTCGGTTTATTTGTTGTTGAATAATTTTTCTTCATACTCAAATTTGAATTTAATGAAAATAGGATTGGAGCGTGATCAGAGTGCTCATTGAAATCAAATATTTCAAAATTACAAAATCATTTCTATTTGTTAACACATGCGAAAAAAAAGTAAACTTCCCACGCTCCCTGTTTGAGTGCAGACGACTATTGACTAATGATAAACAAGTTAATTGACACATTTCGAGCAGACGATGTCCATTTGCATCTATACCACGTGGTCTGAATTTACGCGTGGGTTTTGACCGAGTGATAATCATAACAGAATTTGATTGGTTGTCAGCCCTACAACTGGTAAATGACCGTTCGAGAAAGTTGAGAGCAGTAATATTGTAAGTGCTACAAATTAATTATACAGTTAACCTATTGTACGTTTCAACTCCTTTACTCAACCGAAAATCTTGTTATAAACACTGAAAATACTAACTGGTAATTACTAAAAGCGAAAATTACATCAAATTTTGTATTAGCCTCTTCTCTATTTGTCGAAAAGTAAATAAGGTATAAACAAAGTTTGTAGATTGTGACTGAAAAGGCCGTTTCTTCGGTGTTTGAAAACACATAATTTGGTTTGAACACATTGCTCAGAAGATAATGGTAAAAATGTAGTGGGTCAAACAGACTGGATTTCTGGAAAACGGTAGATATAAATCTACTGCTTCGCAGTACGATTTAAAAATTGGTTATTTTGCAATATGCACAAAAATACATATAAGCAAATCTGTATTAAACCGTTTCCGTTCAAAAATTGGTTCCCAAATCCATTCTAGATATTTAGATATTAGAAAAAATATCTTTTAACATGGAGAATTTTTTTTTTTGTGTGTGTGTGTGTGGGGGGGGGGGGGGGTTAAACAATTATTCCCGTTAAAAAAAGCAAAAATCTAGTAATTAGATGTTGTAGATTTGTATACCATTTACAAACAGCATTTTTCTCTGTGAGGTTTTATGTCATTTTCAATAGAACATTAAAAGACGCCACATGGTACTTTCAGCTGTCTTACCCAGATTACAAAAAATGCACTATTCTTCACTCATCTAAATTCAATGACTTTCAAGAGTAAATTAAGTTTGAGTTCAAATTGAAAAAAAAAAAGCAAAATATTGCAGAAAACGGAGAAAGAGAGAAATTGCTTGAGACAAGCTGTTTTTTCCTTTTTCCTTTATGTTTTCCTTCTTTATTACCTTCAGTGCCATGTTTACATCTAGTTACAGAAAAAGACACAAAGCATCTAATACTCTTGAGAAATATAAAATTTTTTCTTGATTGACATATCATAAGAAATATATCATTTTTTATAAATGTAATTTAAGTCTATTGTCAATTTCATTGTCATTTAGGCATGTACTCCTGGATAATGGGTTGTATGTTTTATATTATGTGTTACATATATAATGTAATTATGACATATTAAAAATCTAAAGATTATGACATAATCCCCTTTTAACTCTGGTTTATGATTTTCACAAAATTGTTTTAAAAGACGGAGAATTTTCTTTTTATTCACAAATATGTTTGAAACTGAAGCGTAATTACACTGAAGTATGAATCAATTGAAAATCAAACCCTGTATTCATATAGTGTGATTAGATTAAGAGTTTCATACCTCTATAAATTGAAAATAATATGTGTTCGTAAAACATTTATTCCCACAAAATGCCTTCTGTAGAAGTTTGAATTTTGTAATTGCCCTTGGCCTTGATGGATGACCTTGACCTTGAATGATGAGTATTGCTGAGAGGATCCTTCATGCCAAGTATGAGCATTCACTCCTTAGTGTTGAAGTAAGTAACAGCAAAGTGTTTGGTTTGCAGGTTGATATTCTAGACAGAAGGACGGACATCAGTAAAGCAATATGCTCCGGATCTTTCGATGCTGGGGCATAAAAATACTATCTTCAAGCTTATTAATTTAGAATCATGAAGTAAAATCACCACAGCTTTCCCCATAATAGAAAGATTTCTTTCAATAACACTTTGTGAACAAGATTATCAAATTAGCTGTGTACTCAAAATTGAAATATGAAACCAATTTGTCAGATAATCAGTTTGCAGAATCTGTATGAACACTGACTGGTAAAATTAAATGATACATGAAAGTTGGGTAAAAATTAATTATTTGATAGATTATAGTATTATTTTGTGTAACTCTGGTCATTTCCATTTCTGAATGAGCCGCGGCAATAGCGCAGTTGGTAGCGCGCCGGACTTCTAATCAAGGGGTCTATATACGCACGGGTTCGATCCCCGGCCGCGGCACTTATCCTTTCCGACATTTGTCTTCCACCAATGGGTAGATAATCGTAAACCTATGTGGAATAGCAACTGGAGGCTAGGAAAGGGATGTGGTGGTAGTACTGGTGTGAGAAATGCCAGGAATCCATCGTTAGGTGCTCCAGTCGTCGCGATATAACTGAAAGATTGTTGAAAGCGACGTAAAACCCCAATTCAAATCAAAATCCATTTCTGAATGGCATATAGAAAAAATTAATAAATTTCATAATGACGTTACGCAAGATACTGGTGACACTTTACAAAAACGTCGACATTGTTACCTCGTTTTTGCTATAAAAACAGTATTTTTCATCGGAAATTAATGAAATACACACCAAACTTTGCATCAAATAACATTCTACATGATTATTTGCCGAGATCAGTATTATGATGACTGTGCATAGGGTATTTCGCCTTCTAAACGTTTAAAAATAGTGTAAAAACGACGTGTCCCGCGTTACACTTTCTTCCCATCGAGGTCTTTCAATTTGCTGTCTTTATCATAATAATTTTGTATCAGGACGAAGTAATAATGTTTCTAGTTTCGTCAGTGATATTTTTAACAATGTAGTTGAAAAAATGAAGATCGCACGAATTATTAATTAATAACATAAAAGATGTCCCACCTTAACGACGATGTAAGTGAATTAGCGTTCTTGTATATACCGTTCTTTGTAAAGTTCACTTATCATACTGATTTGTACATAAAAAAATACATTTTTTCTATAGATTCGAATAATGTAAAAAAAAATATCCTTTGAATTGTTGTTAGGAAGCATTGCCAAAATACAAAAGTCACCAAAAATGTCCCACTGTCATTTTTTGACGTTGATAATTAAAAATTGCTATTTTCCATCCAATTTTTTATATCTTTAACTTAATGCATTGAATTAAATTTTCTTTATAAAAATACATTTTCTTTCCTGTTTACAAAAATATGATTGTTTTAATTCTAGGCCTTATAGTTATGATTTTATTGATAAATACAAAAGTCACCCTAAAATGTCCAACCTACGTTGTTTTTCAGAACGCGACGTTGATTTTTTCCCGTAACAAAGATGAATATATATCATTTAACATATTCGCTTTTTACATGGTTGATTTGACAAATTTGTATTTACTATTTTATTTCACTCGATGATACTTATTATAATAATCAGAAGTGAATAATTTAAACTGCTTCAAATTTAAGCATTATATACAGAAAAGAGATAGAGATTCAAACTTCAATTACTATGAAAATAAAAGCAAAATGAAAAAAAAAAATAATAATTTAAAAAATCATGATACTGTCTTAAACTGATCTGATTGAGAAGACCCTAAACAGAAAACATAGTATCAAACTGAATAAAAAAGCAGTAAAATATCAAATTTGTATTCAAAGTTTGATTTCTTCAGTGGTAAGATCGAGCGGTTCAGATTTACGTGATTTTTTCGGGATCATCTTGCAAATCTTAATTGAAAGTCCTTGATTTAGATAATAAGATCTAATCAATAATTTGAAAATAAATATTTCTAGTAAATAGAAATCACATTTTTGAACCACTAGAAATATTTGTTATCGCCCGCATAGTTTTACTTTGATGAGTATTTCAAAATCACACCGAATCAATCATACTCTGCATTATATCATTGAATATGCGCCGGAATCTTTGGAAATCAGTGTCCATTTTATGTCATAAAAAATAACAAACTTTTTGTATTTAAATATTTTCACAATTATTGGCAAAGTTTAACAGCGTTTAAATAAAAGAAATATATAGTTTGCAAAGGTTTGCCTGAAAAAAGTTTAGTAAAAATGGAACGTTATGTTTACGCCGACGTCAAAACTATTTGTAACGCGAAGGCTCACCAGTATCTTGCGCAACGTCAATATTTAACCATTTATGAAAATTTAATCCATCTATAAAAGGCATCATGTTTTCCACCCTGATGAAATGTTGCTTTTTTATAATGACAAGAGACCACAGATTATATTACAATCTATGAAGAATGTATGGAAATGACAGGTGCCCATAAAAGTGATATTTTCCATTTGATCACATTATCTTTAATGGTTGATAAAAGATATCACTATGCTCATTCAAGTAAAGTTTGGTTGAAATCGATCATTTAGTTTTGGGTTCGAACTGATATTTAGCTCGCCCGGGACGAAAGTCTCTGAAGAGCTATTGTCATACCCTCGGATGTCTGTGTCAGTGTCGGCATTCGCATTAGGTTTAAGTTTTTTTATTTCTATCAGTATTAATCCTAGAGGCTTTATATTTTACACAAACAGTCATTAAGGTTTAGGCTTTCATTTAAGACAAATGACATTGAGACAGTGACATTGACCCTTTAAAAAAACTTTAACCAAAAAATTTAACCAAAAAACTTTAACTTTGCTCATATTTTCTGAATGCTTTACCTAGGGACATCATTACTTCATATTTGCACTGACCAGGTGATATGCTTACACCAGAGACCAAGTGCCTTGACTTTTTGACTTTGACCATGACCTTTTATGGACTTAGAAAAACTTTAACCAAAAACTCTGACCAAAAAACTTTAACCTTATATTTTTGAATGATTATACCTAGGGACAAAATTACTTCATATAGATGAAGACTTTCACTGTTTACCTTGACATTTTGACCATGACCTTGACTATTTATGGACTAAGAAAAACTTTAACCAAAAAACTTTAACCTTGCTTATATTTTCCGATTGTTTTACCTAGGGAGATAATAACTTCATATACACACTCACTAGATGATAGGCTTTCACCAGAGACCAAGCTCCCTTACATTTTGACCTTGACCTTTTATGGACTTAGAAAAACTTAACCAAAAACTTTAACCTTGCATATATTTTCTGAGAGCTTTTACCTAGGGATATCATAACCTCATACACAGACTCACCAGGGGATAGGCTTTCACCAATAACAAAGGTCCTTGATAATTTAACCTTGACCTTTTATTTACTTATAAAAACTTTATCAAAAAAACCTTTAACGTTGCTTATATTTTCTGAGTGCTTATACCTATGGCCATTATACCTTTTTTTCTGTCTTTTTTCCAAATCAGACTGATATATATTACTGATAATGGACTTTTACAAAAATTATTGACCTTGAACTTTGATCTTTGGTCAAGTGCTGTTTGTGACAAGCAGTAGTTTGGGCGAGCTACGTTGTCCGCTAACAACTCTTGTTAAAGTTTCAACTTATGATATATAAATATATGACCTCCACCCAATGAGGGCATGGTATTTTAACAGCCTGATAAAGGATCACCTAAGGATCGTCTTTAAAAATTAAGAATGCCATCCATCAATTAGTTTCTGATAAAATAATTTCAAATGTTTCAAAGCCGTAATACTCATCTTATCAAGATTCATTGAAGTAATCAGATAGAGGGCAATCCAAGGATTGGTTTACATTCCTGTAAATTTTGGATGAATCCCATTAAGTAGCATGTGAAGTTTTCTCAAAGTATTATTTTACTGATTTCGAAAGTTCCAAAATAAATGATGAGTAAACTCGCCAAATTACAATGTATATCATGGCTAAGCCCCTACCTGTCTGGTGAATAATAACGCAGAATACCTTTTTTAAAATTAAATGAAAATAAAAGATTTGAAATTCTAGTATGTATGGAGATATTCTTGCAAACAAAGATCGATGAATAACATATTTTTTATCAAATCACAATTCATTTTTCTCGGGATATTCCAAAGAAATTTGGTTGATATCAATCAATTAGGTTCTGAGGAAATGATTTTCAAAGTGTCCATTATGTAACATATTGAGAAATGACCTCAGCTCATAAAAGACATATTTTCATATGACACCAATATGTTTCTGTAGACTGATAAAAGCTTGCTAAAGGATCATTCCAGTGAAATTTTGTTTATATCTTTTTCTTAGATTTTGAGAAATAACACATATTTCCATAAATGGAAATTAGCCATGACCATAAAGCCTTAACTTGTTTTTCATTGAATGAAAAAAATATAGGACAACTTTGAAAGATGGTCACAATAGGATCAATCCTGTGAAGTTTGGTGAAAATTCGTTCAATAGTTTTGTGAGAAAATTTCTAAAGAAAAAGTTTCAACTGGACGCACAATAGACACAGTGCCATGGCAAAAGCTCCAATGGCCTAAGTGGCCCAATAGGAGCTAAAAACTACTTCTAACTCCTTAAAAGAAGATGGTTAGCAATCATATGTATTTATATGCAACAGTACATTTTGTTGGAACTCATTTAAAAGGTCCTAATCAGACAATTGAAATGAATATACATAATACACAAATCAGAATATTTAAATTTGAAAATTTATCTAAATCTCCCATTGTTGCAAACATAAAATCAGTGGAATTGTAACACTGATAAGAACACATGGTTGATTTCCTGTTATCAGTTTTACTGATCTATAGTAGCCTGAATGTTTATACTGCCCTCATGCTGTTAAACTCTTCAAGAATGCCATAATGACCGTTACAGTGATTAGGAGAACAGATTTTATCTCGGTGCTGCAAAAGCCCCATTCTGATCACTTAAATGTATGACTGTATTGAGATTTCTGAGAATTTAGAATATGGTTTGATTGAAAGTTAACCAGAGCTACATATAGAGGTATTTATTTTGGATTTCAAATTAAATACTTTCAGTTATTCTCACACAAATTCTATATTGCAGGCACTGATTGGAATTATCCCATCGGGATGATTCAAAAGAGTACCCACCACATAGGGTCTAAATGAGAAATAAAGATTTTAGATGATATTACCACCTCTTATATCTGTATTCTCGAATTTCTCGATACATCATTGAGATGATGCTATTGAGTTTTAACAACAAAGGATTCATTTACAATATTTTTAGAAGAAAAATATCAACTTTTTAATTCATTTTGATTTAAAGAAGGGAATTTTGAAACTGGTCGCTTATTAAAATGGTCGCTAAATAGATGTGGTTGCTTGGGCAAGATGGACTGTATTTCACAATACCTTCAATGTGACAAGCCCCTGTCTCAGGATCCAGGATATATCCATCCTTGCAGCTACATCTGTGAGTGCCTGTTTCTTTCACATCTGTACAGATCTGAGAACAAACTGGGTTTGTCAAGGATCTCTTGTCACCACAGCCTTCTCCATCTGAAACAGTTTAATACCCCATATCATGGTATAACATAGTTCATCCATATATTTGGACACTCCAAGAATTCAGACACAATTAGTTATTTCATGAAATAATTTATTTTTTGCCTCTAATTTCGGACAATTGCCATCAGAAATATCTATGATTTCGGACACTGAATTTTGTGAATCAAGAATGTTTCTAGCCACAAATTTACTTGTTTTACCATATTCCTCTGTGGGTAAGCAAAATTTAGTAACCTTGAACAAAGCTTTAGTTCAATGATTGATTGATTGAATGGAGTATTACGCCACTTTTAACTTTTTTTCAGTTATATTGTGGCGGCTGGAGCACCTAACAATGGATTCCTTGTTTTTCTCTCACTAAGACAAAGATCTCATCCTTTCATAGCCTCCAGCTGCTATCTCACATATAAACCCATTGGTGAGAGACAAATTGTCCGAAAGATGATGACTGCCGCCGTCAGAGATCCAACCCGGGACCTCTAGAATGACAGTCTGACGTGCTTCCAAGCTTTAGTTAAATAATCTTGCTTGCCCACTGTACAAAAGATACTGTTAGTGTCAAAATATGTTGTTTTTCTTTGATCCTGGTTCAAAGTAATAATTAGGGAAGTTAGCTTGGCTTTTTCTTACTATTAAACTTTTCTTTAAACCTGATTTTTTAGAAAGATCTAAATGTAAGAAAAAATGGGGTCACCGTGCTTATTTTTTGTCAGAGCCACTTGAAAATAGGTACCAAAACATTTAGTGCGCTTTAGTTTTTGCCTTTGAATTTCTTTGAAAATTTAGTATACACCCTTGATTTGAAGATATCACTTTTGGACAAATTAATATTCTGAAAACAAGAGATTTGTGTATTATTTAAAAACGACATTCCATTCCACTAATTTATTAAAGAAATATGGAATTTTAATGAAGCAAAAGAAAATTATGACATCTTTATTCGGTCCTTACTAGAAGTATTATCCTTTAAATTTAAGGGCTTCTAATAGTATTCTTCACAGTAAAAAAAATTATAGTTGTACTATTAAACTTTTTCTTATACTCTCAATATATACTTGTGAAATAATGAGGAATAATTTGACACGAAAAAAAGTTAGGGTCACAATCTTACTTTTTTTTAGATATTTTGACTCATTTGTTAAAATAAAGGGAGGTAATTCAGAAAAAAATAGTAAAATTTCATAACACATTTTTTAATATTGGAAATAACGAATTTGTTGGTATTTTGGTTCAAGGATATGAGGTAGGGGTTCTTTTTACCATTTTCATAAGTTTTATTTGCTTTCTGTCAGAAAAATAGGCAAGGAGTAACATTGAATACTGGCTTATCGATTAGTCTGAATACTTTAAAATCGGGGAAAATGCCCCGAAAAAATGGGGGAAAAATAAATTTTTGAATTTATTAAATTCTTTAAATGTTTTGACAACCTTACATACTATCCAAAAAACATAGTTTGAATTTCCATTCATAGTTTTATAACGAATACAGAAATGAAAATGTCATTTTTAATGGCGGAAACTCCAAAACTTTATGTGCGGACATCCTTAATATATTATAACTCTCAACTAATGTTCAGTAATTGAGAATATACTAAAGAGGGTTTAAATGTAAAAGCGTGAAATAATGTATGGATCTCAAAAGTCTAGCCTTGTGCTCAAGATGAAAAAATGGTGCAAATGTTAGCAAATAATACCCTCCTTTACATGAAAAAGTATGTGAAAAGTGGGGCATAATTTGCATCGGCTTGCACCATTTTGTCATCCTGAATGCAGGGCTGGCCTATATGGACTATATCTACTGGCAAATTACTTGGAGGTCCACACACATTCATGTTCTGTAACTGTTCTAGATTATTAACCCACACCAAATCAAGAAGATCTGACAACCAAATGAGGGACCAGAGTTCCCTACACATCCCCAAGGCTTGTGCCAATGCATTTCAATTTCATGTGTCAATGACTCCTTGATTGTGATTTTCCCGAGATCAAAGCTGCTTTTGAGGGGGTCAAAAACAATAACTAGTGCAAGTGGACAAATAAGGAAAAATTTATGTGTTATTCTGATTGTCTTCTTTTATTGTCCCTTTTGTATCTTCAAAATGATTCAAAATATGCAATATGAATATTTTATTAAGATATGAAAGGGACATTTAGGTTCAATTTAAATATTCGTTCTGCAGCATTAACAAGATGCCATTCTAAAAAAAACCCCAATCAACTTCCCTACAGAACTTTTTATGGGTCAAAATGGGGTCATACTAGATTTTTTAAATATCAAAACCCTGTCATGCATTTAGGTTGACAAAACAGTGCAAATCGTTTGCAAATGATACCCACTTTGCATACAAGTGTATGTGTAAAGCCAAAGCTTGGTATAATTTGCAAACAGTTTGTGTGGTTTTGTCATCCTGAGTACAGGGCATATCTAAGGGTCCAACATATGCCCAGTGACCATTGATCTTTGCATTGGCAGTTTATACAGGAACATACACTCACACATTTAATGTTCTTGTCTTAGCCTATGATAAGTTAACCCTAATGTAATGCTGAACCTGCAATATTCCTGCTGTGGCAGGAGATACTGACAAGAACCAACCTGCACATATGCATACATGCAGTCTGATCTTAGTCTACACCACCTCATGTTTCTTTTTAAAAAACAAAAATATTTCAAAAATGTATTGTCAACGTATATATTTTAAAGACTCATGGTTGCATCAAGTGCTTTCAGCGCAGATTTTTATCAATTGATTGACTGAATGGAGTTTAACGTCTCTTTCAACATCTTTTCAGTTATATCGTCGCGGCTGGAGACCCTAATAATAGTTTACTGGTACTTCTCTCACTAGTAGGCCCCTACATCCATCACACACTTTCCAAGCCTCCAGCTGCTATCTCAAATACGTCTACGATTATCAACCCATGAGACCGTGAAATAGTCGGAAAGAATGAGTGCCGCCGTCGGGGATCGAACAGATTTTTTATCGACAATCTGGCTATGTTTTATTTAGCATGGCAAGGGTTAAGATTCTAGATCTAGTTGCTGAATCTACTTAGATGATCTACCTGATGCTTGAATATAAACCAAAACAAAAATAATCACGATAGTCAACATATTCTTCATTTCACGTCCAACAGATAATGCCGAGGGAAAATAATACTCACTAGTGCTCGTGCTAAATCTCGTGCATTCGCTTTGTAATTTTGACGGCCAATCACGTGTGGATTTATACCAATACACTTGAAACTCGCATTTTAATTGAATATGAAGAGAGAGCCGGGTCCCACGTCACCAGTAGAGATAATAGTTACCTCCCTCCTATGCCAGTCGGCGCGCTAATTTCAAATGACTTATCATACCTAGTTCCTTCATCAATGTAACATTTCCAATCAAATTATCTAACACCGGTAAACTGAAAACCAAAGTTTTATTATTTAAAAGTGTAACGATATCAAAATTTTTCTTTTCGTAATTTTATCCGAATAATTCTGAATTCATTTTCAACTTAATCACCACGGAGCTTGTAGGCCCGGACTTACGTTTGGGGATTCGTTTTGCTAGTATTACACAATTTTAACTGATTTTCTGCATGAAAATCAAACTTATTTACTGGGATACAGCTAGGGGTTCTTTTGTGACCCCCTCCCGATCCCCATCTGGATCCTTCCTACATGGTGGTGTTGTGATCATATGGATTAAATATTTCTTAAAGAAAGAAAGGTTTTTGATAGCAGTTCTTAAGCCAAATGTTGAAAGTTTGAAATACAAAAATCTGTCTAATCACTCAGTGACAGCCGATATACAGTGCTTACATCACTTTGATTATTACATGTTCAAGCGGATGTAAGATATTTTTTGTCCCCGGAATTATCGATTGGACCTAAAAAAAAATCGTTATTTTTGTCATTTTATCTTTAAAAAGTACAATTAATGAAGCGCTGGCCCTTTTTTTTGTAGGAATGTTCTTGCATTGGAGTATTCCTTGTCACGTGAGTTTACACCAAGAAAAGGGAAAAAAACTAATTTCAGAATTGTGATCGTGTTATAATGGATATAATTTCATTTTAGCGTCGACGTTTTCACGAATGGAGTCTGATGGGGGAGGAGTTATATGCAAAGCAAAGTCCTCGGGCTCCGCACTCAGATTTTACCTTTTGCATGTAACTTCTCCTCAATCAGACTTTATTCACGGACACATCAACGCGAAAATGAAATTATTTAATATTTGTAACTGCCACCGAATAGGCAAGACATTTAAGATGAATAACTGAACTAACACAATTGAATTTAAGGATTCTTTAACCCCGTGCATGCTTACGTATTATAACTCTATTTGCACAACTGACTTGTACAGTGCTAGACGCAACCGATGGTTTAAAATTGGGTATTCAGAAACATTAGGAGCAATAAGTGGAACAGAATGCCAACCCTGAGCAACATATATTTATATACTATACAATTGCTGTAACCCCAATGTTATTTCATTTTGTCAAATGTACCGTGTTTTATCCTGGAAGTACATGTATATATCCGAAATCTTCAACAAAATACTAGGGACTGAAAACAACAACAACAACAACAACAACAAAAAAAAAAAAAAAAAAAAAAAAAAAAAAAAAAAAAACTAGAGGCGCTTGAGCGCCTGATTCGCTCCACAGGCCTGAATATCCAAATAATGACTATTAGAGGATGATAAAGCTGTTTAAATGAGAATTAAAGTGAATGAATGAGTGAATGTTTATTTCAAGTAAATAAGGGTCATATGCTGAAATATTTCTGCATAAAAAACTCATAATCAGTGAATAATAAAATTGACCTCTACCTGTTACACAAATATTTTTCATTTAATCACAATAATTTTGTGCAGTCTGATAATGGGTCACCCAAGGATCATTCTAGTGATATTTTGTTAAAATCCAAATATAAGAATTTCAAAACTAACAGAATGTTACTGCACATACTGGTGTTGGTCTGCAAAATTTTGATTGTAGATCTTTCCACTTTTAATTAAACACTACTAAAAGATGTTACTTCACAATTGTTTGTCATCAAAACAAAATTCTAACTAATGGTAGTAAGAAGTAAAATATTCAATCCAATATATCTATTTTATTCTGCCCAATGCCTTAGAGTGCAGTAAACTCAACTCTTTCTACCCTACTCTGAATGTCAGGAGGTCAGAACATCATTTTACACTTGTGCAGATTCACCATTTGTTCAACTAAACTCACCAATTCTGAGTGGGTATTCTCAGGCTACTTATTTCAAATAATGTTTCTATACATTTGAATTTCAACAAAGATTTTGTTCCTTCTTATCTATAATCATTACACCTATTAAATTTAACAAGTCTAGAAAAATTCATCATTGAGAAGATACCAAATGGGTGATCAAATATTCACTTTATATGTTATAATACACTCTACCAATAAAAAAAATATGCTGTTCATCAAATCAAATATTTTTTCGCAGACTGATAAACTTCACAGAAATAAAATTTCCATGATATCTAATCCACCTGTTTAACCTTTCAGGATAGTTTGTTTTACCCTATATATGAAGAAATGACCTCTGCCCATAAAAGACATATTTTTGATCTGATCACAATATTTTTTAATAGACTGATAAAGGATCACTAAAGAATCATTCTAGTAAAATTTGGTTGATATCTATCAATTAGGTTCTGAGAAAATGATTTTCAAAGTTTACACTATATAACATTAGGGAAATGACCTCCGCACATAAAATATATATTTTTTATCCGATCACAATAATTTTTGCTATACTGATAAAGGGTCACTCAAGTGTCATTCATGTAAAATTTGGTTGATATCTATCAATTAGGTTCTGAGAAAATGATTTTCAAAGTTTTCACTATATAACATATAGAGAAATGACCTCCGCCCATAAAATACACATTTTTCATCAAATCACAATAATTTTTGCTATACTGATAAAGGGTCACCCAAGCATCATTCATGTAAAATTTGGTTGATATCTATTGATTAGATTCTGAGAAAATGATTTTCAAAGTTTTCACTATTTAACATATAGAGAAATGACCTCCGCCCATAAAATACATATTTTTCATCTGATCACAATGATTTTTTGTAGGCTGATAGAAGGCCCCTCAAGGATAATTCATGTGAAGTTTGGTAAATATCCATCAATTAGTTTCTGAGAAAAGCCACCTATTACCATATATGGAAATTAGCCACGCCCACTACAGCCATGATTTTCAACCGATTAAAAATCTTTGAAGGAATCTGATAGAGGGTCACCCAAGGAACATTCCTGTGAAATTTGATTGGAATCCATCCAGTACTTTATGAGGAGAAGATTTTTAAAGTAAAAGTTTACGGACGGACGGACGCACGGACGCACGCACGGACGACGGACACCTCGCCATGACAATAGCCCGCTGACCTTTCGGCCAGTGGAGCTAAAAAAAAAATATTGAAAGTATTTTCATTTTGGTATTTTGCCCCAACCCATGAGACAAAATGCCCTTGTAGCTTCGGCAGAACGACTACTGTCTTTTAATTCCTATCGACTTAATCCTTGGCAATCATACTTTGGGATTTCGGAGGGCATTATCAAGTTCCTTAATGATGAATGAAGTACTTGATATAAAAACGTTCATTGGGATATGATTTTAGCATTCAAGTTAATACAGAAAGAAATCAATGCTGTGGATGCAATGACCATTACGAGCATAATTATGCTCTACAGTTATTCAGCAAGCAATATTGGGTATAAGAAAACAATTATTTATCATTTCGGTTGAACTATTCAGGTACTAAATTTTGGTTAATCCACAACTTTGAAGTAGCGTATTTCGCGAAATACCCACTCCTCAGAGGAGTGCTAATATTAGTCTATAAAAATCCCCAGGTGTTTTTGTCACAAAAATCCTGTTGGTTCGCGTACGTGATTAAATATCCGCGACAAAGAATTTGATCAATCACCAGTGAATCATGATAAGCATGTCCGGCTCAGAAGGAAGGCCTGGTTTTAGGATGTCTTGGTATTATCGATCGATTTCGTCTTGGTACTCTTATTTCAGACAAATTATTATACCCAACACTAATAATTCCTTGTCTTCGAATTAACATTGATATTTACGATTCTGCAAGAGCAAATAAAAAATAAACGTGTGGAAGAAAACAACTAGATGCGCTTGTTTAATACCAAGACATAGAGCCAATGGCTATACCTTGTATTTCATTATGTGATATTTATAGATGACCGTGCTAAGCGACTTTCATTTTTTTGGATGTCACTTTGACAGAAAATAAGTAAAAATAAACAAGAGGGACAGAATGGCCCTAAACCGCTCACCTGAATTTTATTGGTCCAGTGGAACCCATCTAAGTAACTTTCTGACAAAGTTTCATTCACACTTGGCTTATTGTTAATGAGAAGATATTATTCCAAGAATTTAAAGTGAAAATAAGCCCCGCCTTGCCACGCCCATATTAATTGGCCAATCCCAATTTCACGAACAATTTGTGAGAAAGGTCACCCAAGGAACATTCTGGTAAAATTTCATTAAAATTGGCCCAGTGGTTTAGGAGGAGATGACGTTCAGAAATTTTGGGCTCAAAATAAGCCCTGCCCTGCCACGCCCATATTTATGGGTCAATCAAAATTTCGCGAACAATTTTTAAAAAGGGTCACCCAAGGAACATTCTGGTAAAGTTTCATCAAAATCGGCCCAGTGGTTCAGGAGGAGATGTCGATGTCGTTCAAAGATTTAAAAGTGAAAAAATGCCACGCCCTGCCGCGAAAATATTTATCGGCCAATCAGAATTTAGCGAACAATTTTTAAAGAGTGTCACCCAAGGAAAATTCTGGCAAAGTTTCATAGAAATCGGCCAAGTGGTTCGGGAGAAGAAGTTTTAAGATTGTTGACGACGGACGACGCACTCAGGACCACCCTAAAAGCTCCCCTTGAGCACGTTGTGCTCAGGTGAGCTAAAAATACATACCGACATGGCAGATCTCTCCTGAGTACATGAAATAATGGTAGCAAAATTTTTCTCGGTGAAAATTAATAAATAAGTAAGGCTATTGGCGTTGAGAGAATTTCACAGACGAGAAAGCCATGAATGGCTCGAGTCGCTCCACAGGCTTGAAATTCTCGAAAAAGCAAATAAAAGTTTTGACTAGATTTTAAGATATTTTGGGTTCTACTGATGTTGAAAATGATTTTCAAAGTTTCAACTAAATAACATATAGAGAAATGACCTCCGCCCATAAAATACATATTTTTCATCCAATCACAATAACTTTTGGCTGCAAGATAATGGGTCATCCAAAGATCATACCAAAAATGTTTGGTTGATATCCATCAGTAACATTCTGAGAAAATGATTTTCATAGCTTCCACTATATAACATATTGAGAAATGACCCCCCCCCCCCCGCCCATAAAATACATATTTTTTATCCAATAACAATAATTTTTGGTAGACTGATAAAGGTCACTTAAGGATCATTGCAGTGATATTTGGTTGATATCCAAAATTTAGATTCTGAGAAAATGATTTTCAAAGTTTCCACTATATAAAATATAGAGAAATGACCTCCGCCCATAAAATACATATTTATCCGATCACAATGATTTTTTTAGACTGATAAAAGGGTCTCTCAAGGATCAATGCAGTGGAGTTTGGTTCATATCCAAAAATTAGATTCCAAGAAAATGATTTTCAAAGTTTCCACTATATAACATATAGAGAAATGACCTCCGCCCATAATATATATATTTTTCATCCAATAACAATAATTTTTGGTAGACTGATAAAGGGTCACTCAAGGATCATTCCAGTTAAAAATTTGGTTGATATCCAAAAAATAGATTCTGGGAAAATGATTTTCAAAGTTTCCACTATATAACATATAGTGAAATGACCTCCGCCCCAAAAATACATATTTTCCATCCGATCACAATGATTTTTGTAGACTGATAAACGGTCACCCAAAAATCATTCATGTAAATTTTCATCGGTTTCGATTGACTTGAATCTGAGAAAACTCACTTTTTACCGTATTTGGAAATAGGCCACGCCAATTAAATCATGTGTTTCATTGGATCAAAATTTCTTGAACAACTTTGAAAGAGGGTCACCCAAGGATCATTCCTGTGCAGTTTGGTTGAAATTCATCCAGTGGTTTCTGAGAAGATTTTTAAAGAAAAGTTTACGACCGGACGCACATACGGACGGACGCACGACATACACAACACCATGACAATAGCCACAGTGGCTTTCAGCCAGTGGAGCTAAAAACGAAGCACGTTATTTAGCACTTTGATTTTATGACGTCAAAGCATCACGTTCCCGCTAAAGATGACGTATGACGTAATAACCGGGCGGGGCTATCTCTTTACACAGTAAAAACACATATGGATTTCATTAAAAACACATTTCTTTCTTTTCTTCTTATACCATTGTTTTTTAATACAATATTACGTTTTTTGGAAATCGGAATAACGAAACAAGGCCGTCACACTAGGGATGCCATGGCAATCTAACAGTGATCTGAAAATTTCGAGAGCGCAGAGAGAACGATGTGACATCGCCTAGAAGATTGAAGCATTGCAATGGGGTCGCAAAAAACGCCGCGGAAACTCCGTGGCATCGAAGTATGAGCACGGTGAAAACAATGTAGAAAGACTGTGGCGCTTCTATTGCGACTTAACCGATATCTATGCGATTTCAATTCGACCTTTCTGTGCTCATATGGCGTTCCGAGGATGATGTTCAGAATTACCATTTCATACACAATGTGTTTACATATTCCGATTGTAACAAGAAGTTAACTGAAGGCTGAATGAGCGGCGAACAGCACAATTGTTGATCGCGTAAACCTATTAGCAACAGCCTCATGACGATATAAGAATAATGTATCGTCGATGTTTTTCAGCTAAAACCTCGTATCTACAGCTTGATCAAAGCTGTAGTTACGAGGTTTTAGATTAACAACGACGGTATATTCTTCTAAGGATTCTGCTGTCTAACGGTTTTGCATTTAGCCTTGTCTGACCTTCTACCTCTATCAGGCTTATTTATTCTTCAAATGTAACAAGACACTGACACTGACAAGTAAGAATAATTTGGCCTGTGCGTGACATTTCACACGTTTGTGAAGCAAAACATTGAGCATTCAGGACATTCACACAGTACTTTTACAAGATTACCTATCTAAAGGCACTTCGAGGCCAAATCTATCTACAAATCGCACGTAAAGTCTCTGGTCAGACTGTGTGGCTGCACAGACTGGCCAGAGTCTTTGTTGGAGCACATTTGAAATTATTGGAAATGACACGCAGATGCACAATTAATATTTAAACAGTCTTAAAGATCAAATGAAAAGCTAATTTTAGAACGTGTGCTTAAAACATCTCCTGATAATTATCAATGAAATAAGGAGATACAAAAAGTTCGCTTCGAAAAAAACAAATTTATAAGAACGATATTGACAAAAATACGACCGTGATTTATTGGAAAATTTTACCTGGCCAGAAATACGTACACGCACATGCGCAATAGCTATGACGTCACCGCGAGGGATTCCCCGTTCTAGATAAACAAAGAGAGCATCGTAAATATGACCACTTTCAAATGAAACGAAGAAAAATCTATCCTGTTACCCACTTATCCACATGTTCAACTGAGATCGTTTGAGCCCACTTGCTTTGAAGATGTAGTATCATCACAGTCTGAAGTCGAGTCAGAGATTTAGGGTGAAGAAATCGAGTCTGACCAGTTCCCGATTCTGACAGCCCCAACGATCGAATCGGGAATAGCTCACCGAGTCTAATCTATTGTGCAACATTTAATTTAAACCTACCAATAAAATGGTTTTTAATGATATACCTGAGATATGTCACATGTTTTTGTGGGAAATTCAAGTTTCGTTGCCATTTTTGTTGTTGTTTTTTTTTTTTTGGTTTTTACAATGCTAACTGGAAATCCCGATTGATCATTCTTGTCAATTAAAATATGGAAAAAAAGTGGTTGGCGTTGGGAACCATTTTTAAATACACAAAGATTAAAAATCTAAATTTCAAGCAGTTTGATTACACACTTTTAATTAATTTTCAAACATGACAATGACATCAAAATTTAATTATTTTATCCCTTTGCATGATTATACAGTTGTCATCATGTTACAAAAACGGTGCAAAGAAAAGTTTATTCTAAAGATTACCACCAGAAAAGGCTATGAAATTATAAAAATCGCTCTTTAGCCCCCAGAATGTTGCAAACGCAGCTGTATTAAAACTAAATCTATGGCATTTTAGTCGCTTGGAAAGAAAATAATGTATATCTTACCTATCCTGCGGTGTTTTCGAATTTCAGTTCCGAATTGATCGTTTTTGGCATTATTCCACCAAACACAATTTATCCTTGCGATCACAATAATCCATAATTATCCCCCGCCGAAAAAATTTTTCGGGGGGGATATTGTTTTTGCCATGTCCGTCCGTCCGTCCGTCCGTCCTTCCGTCCGTCCGTCCTTCCGTCCGTCCGTCCGTACGACATTCGTTTCCGCGCTATTTCTTGAAAACTATAGTTCCGATTTCAATGAAACTTGGCACACAGCTTCCCTACAATGAGGACATGCGCATATCGTCGGGGTTACCCGGTTCGACGGTAGAATTTAGAGTTACTGCCCCTGACTGTTTAAGCCATATACATACATAGTGATATTCGTTTCCGCGCTATTTCTTGAAAACTATAGACCCGATTTCAATGAAACTTGGCACACAGCTTCACTACAATAAGGACATGCGCATATCGTCGGGGTTACCCGGTTCAACGGTTGAATTATTCGTTTCCGCGCTATTTCTTGAAAACTATAGACCCGATTTCAATGAAACTTGGCACACAGCTTCACTACAATGAGGACATGCGCATATCGTCGGGGTTACTCGGTTCGACGTTAGAATTTAGAGTTACTGCCCCTGACTGTTTAAGCCATATACATATATAATGATATTTGTTTCCGCGCTATTTCTTGAAAACTATGGACCTGATTTCAATGAAACTTGGCACACAGCTTCATTACAATAAGGACATGCGCATATCGTCGGGGTTACCCGGTTCAACGGTCAAATTTAGAGTTACTGCCCCTGACTGTTTAAGCCATATACATACATAGTGATATTCGTTTCTGCGCTATTTCTTGAAAACTATAGACCCGATTTCAATTAAACTTGGCACACAGCTTCACTACAATGAGGACATGCGCATATCGTCGGGGTTACCCGGTTCGACGGTCGAATTTAGAGTTACTACCCCTGACTGTTTAAGCCATATACATACATAGTGATATTCGTTTCCGCGCTATTTCTTGAAAACTTTAGACCCGATTTCAATGAAACTTGGCACACAGCTTCACTACAATGAGAACATGCGCATATCGTCGAGGTTAACCGGTTTGACCGTCAAATTAAGAGTTACTGCCCCTGACTGTTTAAGCCATAAACATACATAGTGATATTTGTTTCCGCGCTATTTCTTGAAAACTGTAGACTGGATTTTAATGAAACTTGGCACACAGCTTCACTACAATGAGGACATGCGCATATCGTTGGGGTTACCTGGTTCGACTGTGAATTTTAGAGTTACTGCCCCCTGACTGTTTAAGCCATATACATACAGAGTGATATTCCTTTCTGCGCTATTTCTTGAAAACTGTAGACTGGATTTTAATGAAACTTGGCACACAGCTTCACTACAAAGAGGACATGTGCATATCTTCAGGGTTACCCGGTTCGACCGCCGAATTTAGAGTTACTGCCCCCTGACTGTTTAAGCCATTTACATACATTGTGATATTTGTTTCCGCGCTATTTCTTGAAAACTATAGGTTGATGTAGATAAAAGATAACCTGTACCTAAGTTTGATATTAACTTCATTGACAATGAAAATTTGTTCGGCGGGGGATATCAATTCAACGAATTTGCTTGTTCAACCTTAATTTAAAAAAAATGTTAAAAAATTTTACGACCTTTTTATTGTTCATTTATTTTTTGTCACAGCTGTTTAGGCTTTGTTTAAGTCTCATTTTTTTTTATATATTAAATCAAAAGTTAGATATCACCTCAGGCTCTTATACCATTGCAAGAATTAAAGATAAAGGAGAAGGATAAACAGAAGTCCTTTCATAAGCCGCAAATCACATGTGTAAGTGTCATGAAGATCGTCTTTTCTTACGCAACGTTCCATACCACGTGTCAAAGTTTCTTTGATCTGTCCGTGCCGATGCACCAATCAATTGTCCATGTCATATATTGATAAGTCCTTAATCACACGTGCGTGTCGCCTTTATTTTGGCCAATATACCGACTAGTCTGGTTCTACTGTCGACTCATGTATTAGAAGGCTTTTATGATGGTCGACAGTGGGACCTGTCTATATACAATTTTCATGACAATTTTCTTTGATCTATCCGTGACAATGCACCAATCAATTACCCATGTCACTGATTTATTTTTTATGACACATATATTTTCAAACTATCACGCAAAAAGCGAGAAATTTCAGTTGACACAATCTTAACTGTCTCATACACAAAAAGCACTTTTTCGACATGCTTCAAAACAGTGCAACTATAGATTTGAGAAAGCTGAAAATACAACGTTTCTCATGCCAAATCGGTGTCAAGAGATGAAATTGTAAAAACGGACACTTATAATCAACAAAATTCTACAAATCTATTCTATATGAGGAAAACAAAATCAGTACATAGTTTTGTGGCTCATTCCCTTTGACTTATCCTATTTCGTCTACACTATAAAAATATTGGGTAAGATGAAGAATTCCAATTTGGTCTAAAGAAAGAAAGACAAATGACATCAATAAAATTTTTGTTCATTCATTAACGTTCCATCCGTTCGTAGATTCTTTCATCAACCAATTCATTTATTCATTATTTCTTTTGTTCATTTATTTATTCCCTTATAATTTTATATCTTGAGGACATTTTATTTCTTTAAGTTTTAAGTATTACTTCTTGCTACTGATGCAAATCATACACGAAATAGAGTTTACCCTGGCCCCTTCAACTATGCATAAAAAACGTCCCCTGACCCTAGGTTTTAATGCTCAGGAAAGCAAAATGGTGCAATTTGACTCTAGGACATTTGAGTTGTCATGTCATTTTAATGCGTCAATGGTTATCAGAACGGAACACAACAGAACAGATATTTTATTCAGAATATCGACTTGAACACATTATGGTTCATCGTCGAAATACAAAACATTTTACATGGCATACATGGGTATGAACATAATAAACAATATATGTGACAATGTATAAGTGGAAATAAAGGATTTCGTAGAGTTCCAGTTATAGTAGTTCAAATAGTAACCGTATACAGTATATCGTCAACCCAGTTCAGAAACCCCATAACCACGGCTTAATTCAAGCTGTAGTTACGCATTCTCCAAACAAAACTGACGCAGTAATTGTGTTTTCTCCGAAAGGTAATCTCAAATGTTTAAGAGGAGAATAATCGATCATTCATTTATGATATTATCAAAAGGGTGTCATGCTATTGATATTAGTTAAGTTAAAACTGTCTCTTTAACACCTAAATTGATTGTCAGTTAACACATTCCGGCGATCGGATTGGCGATCGTAATTGGCGGTTTACTATTAATCTTCAATACTTGCTAGTCACGGGTTAACACCAAAACAATAATTGGTGAAATGATGTTGATAAAGTTTTTTCCATAGAAGATGGTGTTCGGTGAGTCTCTGTTTTTTTTTTTTTTTTTTTTTTTTGTTTGTTTTTTTTTTTTACTATTATCGGTTCATGCTTTCTCGCTTCTTTAGATCCCTACCCTGATCTAACGGGAACGAAAAGAGAGTAATTCCCGAAGTATTTGGTTTAAACCTATTTATTTTACATCGATTGGGAAACAAGTTCTTACAACTTAGATTAATCCCTCTCGATTCTGCTTCCTGGAAAATTCACCAGTACTCGCGCCGAATGTGTGGGCCAATGAAAGAACCAAGATCGATAGCATTTATGAAGTATTTAGGTTTGCGACATCCAGGGGCAACACAATAATGCAAAATTCAAGTACTTTTTCGAGTGGAATTTATCATTAATCGATCTAAATTACGTAGCCGCTGACAATTTGTTTATTATGCCAGTATTATCTATCCCTCGCGGTGACGTCACATGCCTAAGTCACGTGACCGATAAGTTATCGAGGACCGGCTACAGGTGTGTTTATAGAAAATCGTGAAATTCACAGTTATAAAAAATCATTTTTTTTATTCTGGATATTGCATCGTATTTAATTTTTACTTATGAATACATAAAGAAACGGTTTTAAACGCTTTTCTTTTGACCTTTAAGTACCCGAGCATCGCAGTATACTCGTAGCGAGATCTCAGCAGACTCGCCACGAGGGCGCGATGCGATCAGCGAAGCAACTCCATCAGCTTTGTAAACGGCGTCGTATTAGCGCATTGCATCGCAGTAGGAATGCGTTTCATCATGTAGAGGCCCGGCAGAATTGTCCAAGGGCGCCATGGTGTCGTCATGACCGCCAAAGCATCGCAGTCTTCATTTTACCCCGAAAAATATGATTATTTTCAGGGTTCCCACCGAGATCTGAAAATAACTTGATTGTCGTGGGAGCGCGATTAAGTCACCGTCTAGTGTGACAGGCCCCTTACATCGGCGACTAATAGCAAGCGGTTGTCAATGCTTCTTCCCCATAGTCTAGGCCGTGTTTGTATATATCGCACATAGGCTACAACTTAAAGTCTTGCGTTACGTATGACAAAAAATAATAAACTGTTTGCAAATAAGACCTTACTCATCACGTGCAAACGGTATTTTAATTTGCAAACAGTTTGCAGTTTTGTCATCCCTAACGTAGGGCAGATCTTAATCTAACCTCGTCACATTCGGCATATATAGACGACTAGTCGTTGACAATTCGCTGGCGTATCGACTATGTACATGCAAACGAACAAATCGCCGATGAATTGTTTTTTTATGACAAGCATTCCCCATCCTGAACACGGGGAGTGCTAATTTGAAAGAACTTAAAGACTTGAATCATCAATGACCAATAAAACATACTAGATTCTATCGTGTTTTATGGGCAGCAGACCAGATCAGAATCAAGTTTGCCTACAGAATAAGCAGTCGAAGGATTGTCAGTCCAATGAGCATATTTTTTCTTCGCAATAACCGACGCGGGCAAATGCTATTTCTATAAGAAAGAAATCACTCATTTTCGCTCATTCAGTCTACAGTACACATAAGGCGTTGACGTTATCTTACCAACGACTTTTATCGGGGCGATAAACCGGTCGATCCAACGAGTTTTTCTTAGATAGATGGACTCTTCCTACACGTTTTAAAATATTCAGGCTAGTCAGCTACGTCATTTTGATTCGTGTATGTCGATAACTTCGAACTACGATTAACTCCGCCGATGTTCGGTCGTGCAACGTACGATCAAGGACGGACTCCGGCCAATTGAGTACGAGGGTTGTTCGATATTCAAATAGTCAAATGGAAATTACATGCCTTCAGTGTAACAATACGTTAGATTTACCTCCAGTGAACTGTCTAGTGGTCGAGGCAATTATGGCATGTCTAGACCTGTCTGGACCAGATTTTTTTTCAAGGTTTGGAAAAAGGAAAAAAGTATCATGGTGCTAGATCAGGAGAGCATGGTGGGTTAGGCAGGATGGTCACCTTCTCAGATTTTAAAAACTAGAAAGCCATGAATGGCTTGAGTCGCTCCACAGGCTTGAAATTCTTGTAAAAGCAAATAAATGATTTTTAGATATTTGGGGTTCTACTGATGTTGAAAATGATTTTCAAAGTTTGAACTATATAACATATAGAGAAATGACCTCCGCTCCTAAAAGACATATTTTTCATCAATTCAAAATGATTTTTGGCTGCATGATAATGGGTCACCCAAAGATCATACTAAAAATTTTTGATTGATATCCATCAGTTACATTCTCAGAAAATGATTTTCATAGTTTCCACTATATAACATATAGAGAAATGACCTCCACCCATAAAATACATATTTTCCATCCAATCAAAATAATTTTTGGTACACTGAAAAAGGGTCACTCAAGAATCATTCCAGTGAAATTTGGTTGATATCCAAAAATCAGATTCTGAGAAAATGTTTTCAAAGTTTCCACTATATAACATATAGAGAAATGACCTCTACCCATAAAATGCATATTTTCCATCCGATCACAATGATTTTTTGTAGACTGATAAATCCATCCATCAATTAATTGGTATCCATTGATTAGAATCTGAGAAAACTCACTTTTTACCATATTTGGAATTTAGCCACGCTACTTAAATCCATGTTTTTCATTGGATCAAATCTCTTGAACAACTTTGAAAGAGGGTCACCCAATGATCATTCCTGTGAAGTTTGGTTGAAATCCATCTAATAGTTTCCGAGGAGAAGATTTTTAAAGAAAAGTTTACGACCGGACGGACGCACGCACGCACGGACAGACGGACGCACGACGGACACACCGCCATGACAATAGCCCCAAGTGCTCCACGAACTTTTTGTATCCGAAAGCGTTATCATGAAAAAGACTAATATGCCTAAATCCCTTTACAGGCCGTTGTTTTGAATTGTGCGCATCGAATTTGGTGCGGTCATTTCACGATGCCTAATAATCAACTTTTACACTTCGACCCTTGCAATTAACGAGTGCGTTATATACACACAATAAGCCTTTATACTATTTTAGGAGAGTGTATAGATAGTCTGCCACTAGACTAGTCACTTTTTCACTTAATCTCAGGGTATTTTTCTGCCGCTCAATGTTTTCCTTTATCTGCTTGTATCTTACCAAAACTTTGGAATTACAACCTTTCAAATTGCAATAGATCTAAATTTC
Organism: Fragum whitleyi; assembly: GCA_948146395.1. Classification (NCBI taxonomy): domain Eukaryota; kingdom Metazoa; phylum Mollusca; class Bivalvia; order Cardiida; family Cardiidae; genus Fragum; species Fragum whitleyi. Next base: position 71,278,782 of record OX411543.1, on the reverse strand, counting down.
AAATACAATTACAAACAATTTAAAGCTGTTATCATTTCAAATAGTTACGGGCTGTTTTGTAGTTAAAAGGGGATATGTATTTCGAAACTCTCCACAATGTGCTTATTTTCTGAATGTAGAATGTTCAATCTATATTTCAGTAAAAAAAAAATCGAAATGTGACCTCCGGTTGACCAATGATGCACCCAATCTCTTTTTCAATGTTCATTTTACAAAGTTCCCAGATGGTCCCTTTTTGCGTGACGGAGCACATTTATCACATGTCGAACGAATTTCTGTTCAATCTGTTTGAAATCAACAATTTATTGATTCCAATCCACTCATAAAATATTCGTAAATTTTTTTTACACTTATAAAGGTTTAGAAACCAGAACTATTTTAAGCTTTATCCTGCTGAAATTCAATTTTGTATACAAAGAAAGAAGAAATTTGTGTAAATCTTTAACCACTCTAGCTCAAGTTTCCCAAAACAATCAAGTAGAAATTACTGCATGTCCTTGCAAGCTTATCTTAGTCTATACAATCTGTGTGTACTGCAAATATTCAGTGAACAGTCTATCATCTTATTTTTCAATGAAGCCCTGTGTTGTGGGTATTCATTTGAATCATCTCAACATTACTATTATAATGAGTACCAATAATATAGTCTTTAAGCTACAATAATATAACTACAAAGCCATGAATGGCTTGAGTCGCTCCACAGGCTTGAAATTCTTGTAAAAGCAAATAAATGCTTTGACTAGATTTTTAGATATTTGGGGTTCTAATGATGTTGAAAATGATTTTCAAAGTTTCAACTATGTAACAGATAGAGAAATGACCTCTGCTATTAAAAGACATATTTTTCATCAAATCAAAATAATTTTTGGCTGCATAATAACTGGTGACCCAAAGGACATACCAAAAATGTTTGATTGATATCCATCAGTGACATTCTGAGAATTTTTTTTTCATAGCTTCAACTATTTAACATATTGAGAATTGACCTCCACCAATAAAATGTATATTTTTCATCCAACCAAAATTTTTTTGGTACACTGATAAAGGGTCACTCAAGGATCATTCCAGTGAAATTTAGTTGATATCTAAAAATCAGATTCTGAGAAAATGATTTTCAAATTTTGCAATATATAACATATAGAGAAATGACCTCTGCCCATAAAATGAATATTTTTCATCCAATCAAAATAATTTTTGGTACACTGATAAAGGGTCACTCAAGGATCATTTCAGTGAAATTTGGTTGATATCCATCAATTACATTCTGAGAAAATGATTTTCAAAGTTTCCACTATATAACATATAGAGAAATGACCTCCGTCCATAAAATGCATATTTTCCATCCGATCACAATTATTTTTTGTAGACTGATACAGGGTCACCCAAGGATCATTCATGTAAAATTTAATTGGTATCCATTGATTAGAATCTGAGAAAACTCACTTTTTACCATATTTGGAAATTAGCCACGCCCCTTAAATCCATTATTTTCATTGGATCCAAATTTCTTGAACAACTTTGAAAGAGGGTCACCCGAGGATCATTCCTGTGAAGTTTGGTTGATGTCCATCCAGTAGTTTCTGAGGAGAAGATTTGTGAAGAAAAGTTTACGTCCGGACGGACGCACGCACGGACGGACAGACGCATGCACGACGGACACAACACCATGACAATAGCCCCAGTGGCTTTCAGCCAGTGGAGCTAAAAACTTTGGTCTAAGATCAAAATTCCCTCTTCTATCTGTAGCTGTGTGAGACATTCAAGTATCAGAAAAGCCCATCCTGAACAAGATATGCTCAGGTGAGTTTAAAAGATGGGCAAAAGATAGTAAGTCTTCACTTGATAGAATAGCCTTAGATTAGATGTAATGAGATGGAAAAGTTAATTTGTTTGAATGTGGTTTTACGCCTCTTTCAACAATCTTTCGGTTAAATTGTGGAGACTGGAGGACATAACAATTGATTCCTAGTATTTCTATCGCCAGTACTACCATTACATCCTTTCCTAGCATCCATAGGTCAAGGATTATCAACCCTTTGGTGAGAGACAAATAGTTGGAAAGGATGAGTGCTGCCATCATGAATCGACCCCGGAGATGGAAAAGAGCTATCCAAAATGTGCATAATAAGAACAAGATGTGTTTGTGAAACACGAATGCCCCCGTAACGGCATTTTTTTTCAAAGTTTGACCTTGACAGATGACCTTGACCTTGTCACATGACCTTGACTTTGGTACCAGCGGATGCGGATCATTGAGATCTATCATCATGCCAAATATGAGCTTTGTATCTTGAATAGGCTTGAAGATATTGGCTAGGTTAAGGTTTCGCACAGACGGACAGACAGACAGACAGACGGACAGACAGACAGACGGACATGAGTAAAACAATATGCCCCCGATCTATCGATGCTGGGGCATAAAAATTATGTTAGAAGCTATTAAATAACGGTAAATAAGATAGTACAACATATCTAATATTAACATATATACCATATAAACATTTTATGCACTGGATTAAAGGCTCAGTTATCTTCATGATGCTGAAATTTCTGAGACAGTAAATTTATCTTCAAAGGATTTTAAAGGCTCACACAAAGGAGGATCATTTAAATCAACCGTAACCTTAACAAATATAGTGTCATCCTTAATAAATCCATTCACTGAATTCTGTAAGTTTTCAAGACGCAAAAAAAGTGGACACCCACTAGCGATATTCATGTCAGTTGTTGGTCGTTTGAAGGAAGTACTACTTGGATCAGGCCTGAAAGAGTCCATTACATGCTCCTTACCATTTTGGTTAATCAAGCAGAAAGTTACTCTCTGTTTAAAGGGCCAGCTTTGGAGGGCATCATATTGACCTCTCATTACCACAAAGAACAGGGAGAGATGGCTGCCTTTCCCCATACCATCTCCACTCGGATAGAGTCTGGCACACATTTTATAACCCCTCTTACTAGTAAAGAATGGTGGAGAATAAATACTTATACTCCTCCCTTGAAGTGCATCCTGTTGCTTCTTTGAGAAATCAGAAAGTTTCCAAATGAAGGTTCCATCAAAGCTAGCTGACTCTGTTGACTGTACTCGTAGTTCTAATTCAGCAATTGTTACATCTTTAACAGCAAGAGTTCTTTCTAAACTTCTGATTTTCTGCTGGTTTTGCTCCATGGTTTCTTTCATACTACGTCTATTTTGCTCCATCCTCTCTAAAGCTGATACTGTTTTCTCTATTTCTCTGTGCAATGCAGACACAATCCCCTCAAAAGTTCCAGTTTTCACTTCAAGCTGCTGAAACTTTTCATTATTTATACCTTGCTGCATTTCAATTGCTTGTCTTATCTTCTGATCAATGTTTTGAGCACTTTCTCCCCCACCCCCAGAACTACCCCCAACAGGTCTATTCATTATCTCTACAAGTTGTCTCTCTAGAGCTGTGATTTTATCATTCATTTGTTGTATCTCCTTTCCTAGGGTGTTAATCATTTCTTTCAGCCCGGGCATACTCTTCTTGAAGTCACTCTCGAGTTCCTGTAATTGTGAATTCAAAGCTTCCAAGCTTTTGGTTGCATCTGTGTCCATCTGAAAGGTATACGATAAACAGAATATTATGTTTCAATATCTATCAAAGATCTTTTATTTGCTTGTCTGTGAAGAGGAAAGATTTTTTTCTACTAGACATTCAGTCATATAATTTAACAAACTCTTCCTCCAAGGCTCGAAGTAAAATACAAGATGTTATATGATACCGTATTATTAACCTTTGTGTGTCTTTAGAATAAACTAAGTGTGCCCCCTGTAGATTAATGCATGTTAATAATTGTGTCAAGTTAAGACTCAGATCAGCCTGTGCTTTATTAGTCTGACCTGAGTCTTTAATTGTGCACTGTATATAAATTTTCTGACTCAAATGCCAATCAGACAATAAATGAATATCCTTATTTCAATGTGTGGTAATTTAGACTGCTTATTGCCTTTCCTTCCCTCAAGATTGATTGATTGTTTGATTTATTTATTTATATATTTGTCGGTTGATTAATTGATTGATTATGGGGGCTTAAACACTGCTTTCAACATTATCGCAGCTGAATCATAGCGGCTGGTGCACCTACCCATGGTTTCCGGTTGTTTCTTATACCAGTATAACCACAAAATTTCATACCAGCTACTCATCCTTCTTAAGCATTTTTTAATCAAACACCTGTAGGTGGGGCACCAACGACTTGTGTTACATTGAATTTGGCGAACTCCCGACCCTAGGATTGAAAGTCCAATGCACTAACGCTGACTACCACCAGGGGTGTGGAAATACGACTTTTTCTCCACTTATTCATGGACAAGTAAAACTCGATTTCCTACTTGTCCAGGATCAAAATGAACTTGCCGGAAAAAAATGAATTGAAAGATATTGAGAAAACATTGTTTTTCATGAAGAAAATGCTGTAACCCAGCAATTTCTTCATTAAATACAATGCTTTCTATCCTTTGATACAAACATTAGGATTACTTTTCTCCAAGATATTTTAATTACTGTTACAAGTTTTGCTCTGGTATTTTATTGCCCATGGACAAGTGGCATAGAAAAATGCACTTGCATGCCTATGGAAAAGCTTGTGTCGGACAAGTCGGGCATGGGAATTCCACACCCATGCTACCACAATATCCATTACATTAACCTCCTGCTGTTTATCCCACAGAGGTTTATGAAAATCCAACCTTTGGTGAGAGATAAAATGTTGGAATGGACATGTTACCAACTCCACTCAGATGACAGCTCTGCATTGCATGCAAAATTTTTGCAAATAACAAAAAGAATCAGGAAAAGTGCATATCTAATACCAAGATCAGCCAAAAGTTTAATGATGCAAAAACGGTACAAACTGTTAGCAATTTCAACCCAACTTTGCACTTTCATAGGTATAATCTGCAAACAGTTTGCACTGTTTTGCCATCCAGTGTAGGTTGAACCCTGTCCTAATTATGAACACATGTGTTATTTAGTGAAATGGCATGTATCTTACAGTGTACCATTTGGTTTCGAAAAGCAACAATAATTTAAAGAATAACATTTGATTTTGTCCTTTAATTTTTCTAACATCTATTAATACATTTCAAATAAACCTGTTAAAATAAAAGAGATAGGGCATAACAAATGATTCTGAGACCCATCAGTAAATCTAAGATAGATGCTTTTGAATTGAACATTTAATCTTGACTTGTGGCCTGGAGGAATTTTGAGCTATTTCATTTGTTTGTCTGAAAGTCTGTTTCAAAAGTCACTCTTTTTCATGGTAGAGAACAAATGAGACCATTTGTACTGATTGTGTTTGATTATCAAACCAACCTTATTATTTGAACTATTGTCCTCTTATACACTTTTACAAATAGAGCAATAGGGCCTCTAGTTTAGAAATAGATATGGTATCCTTATTTTTGTCAACACAATTCAACTATATTTTGTGCTTCGAAAAGAAAACAAGGGTTTGCAGGAAACCTGAACATATTCCTATATGACATGATAATACTAAACAAGTGTGTTTATTTTTGAAGCGGAAATAAATTTAGATTTCTAAAAATAGACATGGGAAATTGAACTGATGCTAATTTTAGATTGAAGATTTATTTATAGAAATTGCCATCAAGGGCACATGGATTTTTTATAAGCCTATTACCATCATCAATTCAATCCTTTCTTAACAAACCAATTTTTTCAACTATATCATTAATAAACATTTCCTTTTTTTTCAATTTCTTATTACCCTTTTCAATGTGTATATATTTTCTGTCTGAATTAGGAAATTCCAGAAGATAAAAATAGTTTGGGAAACCAAAAGTTTGGAACGGCTGGAAAGTTTTACAATTCAAAAGAGAGTTAGAGATTTCATAAATCTTCCGCGGTCTGAAATTCTTAAAAATCTTCCGGATTTCATACTTCACAAACAACCCTAAGATGTTGCATTTTGAAATCAAGTTTAATAACCTTTTTCTCAGCATTAACTCTTTCCTGTTTTTCCATATTTTAGACTGGCCCATATTGGAAAAGGTTGAAGACAACAAATAAAACTGATTACAATTTGAAATGAAAGTGTCCTATTGGATAGAAAATATTGTGGTGAAAGGAGAAATTGCTTGTATCAAGCAATTTCTCTTTTTTCACAAATATTTTCTCTAGTGCAGGGATACGGAATGCCATGATTACACATGAAAGGGTTTTACAGACATATACACATAACTTGATATGGGAAAAGGGTTAACCTATGAAGTATGAGAATGTTGATTCAGTTCAAATTACACAACCTACACTGGATTCATGACTTAAATATTTTTCTTCACTGCTCCATATTTTCTAAATACTGATTGGTCATCCTATCTTACTTCATTGGTTTGAAAGGATTATATCAAGTAATGTGTATATGTCTGTAAAACCCTTTCATGTGCAATCATGGCATTCCGTATTCCTACATTTAAGAAAACTATTGGTGAAAAACTAATATCCACACACACTGTCTCAGGTTAGGAAGCTGTATTCAAACTAAGTTCAATTTTGACCTTTACCTTTGACCTTAATCACCCAAAATTAATAGGGCACCTCCTTGGGTCATTGGCAATAATTGTGAAAAATTTCATGATATAGGTCTCTTAGGATATACAGACATATAGACAGATAAGGTAAAACCAATATACGCCCATCTACATTGTAGGTGGGGAGTATAATAATGTAACATCTAAGCAACATATCTGCCAAGTTTGGTTAAATCAGTCTGTTGGTTTGGGAAGATTTTCGAAAAAAAGTTCACAGACACACTTACACATGATTAACACAAGGCAATAACAATGGTTCCATTGCCTTCGGCCTACAGAGTTAACTAGAAAGCCATGAATGGCTTGAGTCGCTCCACAGGCTTGAAATTCTTGTAAAAGCAAATAAATGTTTTGACTTGATTTTTAGATATTTGGGGTTCTACTGATGTTGAAAATGATTTTCAAAGTTTGAACTATATAACAGATAGAGAAATGACCTCTGCTCTTAAAAAATATATTTTTCATCCAATCAAAATAATTTTTGGTTCACTGATAAAGGGTCACTCAAGGATCATTCCAGTGAAATTTGGTTGATATCCGTCCATTACATTCTGAGAAAATGATTTTCAAATTTTCCACTAAATAACATTTAGAGAAATGACCTCTGCCCAGAAAATGCATATTTTCCATCCGATCACAATGATTTTTGTAGACTGATAAAAGGTCACTCAAGGATCATTCCAGTGAAATTTGGTTGATATCCATCCAGTACATTCTGAGAAAATGATTTTCAAAGTTTCCACTATATAACAAATAGAGAAATGATTTCCGCCCATAAAATGCATATTTTCCATCCGATCACAATGATTTTTTGTAGACTGATAAAGGGTCACCCAAGGATCTTTCATGTAAAATTTCATTGGTATCCATTGATTAGAATCTGAGAAAATTCACTTTTTACCATATTTGGAAATTAGCCACGCCCCTTAAATCCATGTTTTTCATTGGATCAAAATTTCTTGAACAACTTTGAAAGAGGGTCACCCAAGGATCATTCCTGTGAAGTTTGGTTGAAATCCATCTAATAGTTTCCGAGGAGAAGATTTTTAAAGAAAAGTTTATGACTGGACGCACGCACGGACGGACTGACGGACGGACGCACGACGGACACAACACCATGACAATAGCCCCAGTGGCTTTCAGCCAATGGAGCTAAAAATTAAAGATAACTAGAAATGCTGTATATGAATTAATTACCTCTTTTTCCTTTCTCTTTGGACAGCTAATAAAGTGGGCCTACAAATACAAGAATGATAATCATACAGCAAAAAACTTTGAGACTGTCAATAAAACAATTCTAATATGGCATGTGATCTTGAATCCTTTCTACAAATTAATCGGTTTAAACCTATTTATTTTACATCCATTGGGAAACAAGTTCTTACAACTTAGATTGATCCCTCTCCATTCTGCTTCCTGGAAAATTCACCAGTACTCGCGCCGAATGTGTGGGCAGATGAAAGAACCAAGATCGATAGCCGCTCCTGGAATTTCCAAATTAATCAAAAACTAATTACATGAATGAGGATGTATATAGTAAAACAAAGCTTTTCAAGACAGCCAGCATAGAAGCTAGTTAATAGGGAAATCATTATTATATTAATTAGTACCAAAAATGTCTTATATTACTCAGTAAAGCAAAAATACTCTTAATCCTGATCTTGCTGAATATAGTTTGTTTCATAGAAATTGTCCATTCCTAGGATAGTTTCACCACTCAAGTTCTAATAGCGCGTGCTAATCTTAGACAATAATCCTCATTCAGAACATCACTCGGCCATTTCCGTAAACTGCAACAGACCTGGGATGTATATAAGGCGGATGGGTATGTAACAAAATTGTGTATTTTATTAGGTGGAAACAGTGTAAGAAAACACTAGCCAAGAAACAACCGGCGCTTTCTTACAGTAAATAATAGCTGAAAATTCTTAATTTTTGAGAAGGACAAGTCATTCTCAAAAATTAAGATTTTAAAGTCATTATTTAAGAACTTAAAGATAATTATATAAGGATACTATGGTTTCACATCAGTGACTTAAACGAGTAGTGTTGGCGACGTTGAATGTTTTCACTCAAAGTTTCGAGGGCTAACGCCATTTAAACTGACGTCATCGAGATTTTCCAAAGTTTTCCCATAATTTTCAAAATTAGTGCGTCTTTGTACATCCAAGGTTGATCGAGAGAGTAGCTGAGTGGTGTTCTGAATGAGAAAATACTGTCTACCAAAGTTAAAGTTAAAGTTTGGATTATAGTCTTGTTTTATGATATAGGTATTCACAAGACTTTACAATTAAACCCCCGATCATAGAATTGCAAGTCGGCTGTTAACAAATGGCACCTTCGGCTGCCACAGCACTTTGACTTACAACTCTCACAGGTACCCATTTATACACCTGGGTTGAGGGGAGTAACATGGAGTAAATTCTTTGCTCAGAAAAATTCTCGTGGTCTGGATGGGATTCAATCCTGGGACCTTTTGATCCCAAAGTCACCTAACTACTAGACCACGGACTCCACAGTAAGAATAAAGTAGGAATATGCCATGAACTACATGAGAAGAGATGATTATTATGATAAATTACTTCAAATTTCTGTTTTCTTCAAGTCAACTAAATGCATGTACTATTATTCTCAAAAATGCATACATGTACTTCTTATTGATTTCATTAACTAAACCCTTGTCATGCTGAACAAATCCCCTGGCAAAATTGTTTTAAAATAAAAGTGCTAAAAACACTGGATGCAATTATTAAAAGTCAGTATTTCTTTTGAAAATACAAGTTTATAGACCTTTCTAAAAATAAAATGACTTTAGGTGGTATATACTAAGATCAGACTGCACATATGTGCAGACTGATCTTTGGCTATACCTTTTGCCAAAGCAGGAATATTCTGGGTTCTGCATGACAAGGGTTAAGAAATCAATGGTGAAAAACTAATATCCACACACACTGTCTCAGGTTAGGAATCAATTACTTAAGAATATCATTTCACATTCTATGACCTCAACAAGGTGCCAAATTGTCACAAGATACGCCCGTCACACTGCTAAGTATTAACTGGGGGTTTGAATAGAACTGAGGTTATTTTGAATGAAGGCGAGATAGTGTTATGGACCTTATACACTGGATATAAAGTATGAAGTCCTGAAACTTCTCAATTCATGCAATCAAGATATACTTTGCACAAATTCAAATCTGAAAGGCAACTCACATAATAGGCCAGATAGAGTTATGAATCTTATACACTGCACTTCTTGTTTGTGAGATCTATGTACTCATAGTTTCATTATACTACCTACTTTACTTTGAGAGATATACTCCAGACAAACTTCAAGTCTGAAAAACAACAAAGGGCAATAACTCACAAAGTGAGCTGGGTAGACTTATCTTTCTTGTGCAATGCACTCCGTATTCATAAGAAGAATATAACTGCCAAGTATAAAGTCAATCTGACTTAAGGTGACAGTTATACTCTGGACAAAGAAGTGGACGCCGTCCAAACGCCCGGATGCCGAACATCACAGGTGATCTCAGAAAATAGGCCAGGTAGAATTATGGTAGCTCTGCACCACTTTTAGAGATATACTCCGGACAAGATTCTAGTATGAAAAACAACAATGGGCAATAACTCAAAAAATAGGCCAGGTAGAATTATGGTTCTTGTACACTGCACTCCCCCTTGATGACATCTATACACCCAATAAGTTTCATTATCCTAGCTATTATACTTTAACAGATACTCCGGACAAGATTCGAGTCTGAAAAACAACAAAGGGCAATAACTCAAAAAATAGGTCAGGTAGAATTATGGTTATTGTACACTGCACTCCCCCTTGGTGAGATCTATACACCCATGCAGTTTCATGATCCTAGCTATTATACTTTTAGAGATATACTCCGGACAATATTCGAGACTGAAAAACAACAAAGAGCAATAACTCAAAAAATAGGCCAGGTAGAGTTATGGTTCTTGTGCACTGCACTCCCCCTTGGTGAGATCTATACACCCATGCAGTTTCATGATCCTAGCTATAATACTTTTAGAGATATACTCCGGACAAGATTCTAGTATGAAAAACAACAAAAGGCAATAACTCAAAAAATATGCCAGGTAGAGTTTTGGTTCTTATACACCCATGAAGTTTCATGATCCTAGCTATTATACTTTAAGAGATATACTCCGGACAAGATTCAAGTCTGAAAAACAACAAAGGGCAATAACTCAAAAAATAGACTAGGTAGAGTAATTGTTCTTGTGCACTGCACTCCGTAATGATGAGAAGAATACAATTGCCAAGTTTGAAGTCCATCGGACTTCAAGTGACAGAGTTATGCTCCAGATAAAGAAGTGGACGCCACCGGACTCCCGGACACCAGGGGTGATCCCATAATTTTTCCCGTCTTCGACGGGCGTATAAAAATTCTGTCTTCATATCAAATGGTTTTATCAACACAAAATTACTCCTGTCTCACTCTGTTACCTCAAATTCTTTAAAATTACCCTTCCATTCACAGCCAGGGACAGGACAAACTACTGCAAGTTTACTCATTTCTCTTTTCACTGCATTGTCAGGAAACATCTGAAATAAATTCACAGGCCACAACAATAAATAAGATGTAATATTCATTTTGGTGAACTATGGAAATCGCTCTGTAGATTGTTATTATTATTGCTCTTTAATTTTACAGCAAAATCAGTCAATCAAAATCATTCAACTTCATTGAAAATGGGGAGATATAGCTTTAGGCACCCAGTTGCAAGAGCCTTGCACAAGAAAAGTCAGTATTGCTGAAGTGACCACTTCTATTAAGCGATCATTTTAGAAATTACCTTCAACACACAGAAAGTCTATTATAAAGTCAACATTCTTAAACTTAGAATTGTTAACCCTTGTCATGCTGAACCCGGCATATTCCTGCTTTGGCAGGAGCTATAGACAAACATCAGCCTGCACATATGTGCAGTCTGATGTTAGACTACACCGCCTGTTTCTCACTTTCAAACCAGAATGGTCAATACATTTAGTTTTTCAAATAACAATTGACCTACAGTTGGTACTTTCAGTGCTTTTTGCCCTTTGATTTTGATGGAAATTTTTAAGCCAAAATTTATTCAGCATGACAAGGGTTAATTATTGAATCTTATGATTTTGATACCCATTGTAATTGTCTTAATGAGATTATTCTAATGGTTTGTAACATCATTAGAACTCAATCAGAATATGTGACTGTGACAATCTACATATCGATGGCTTTGTGCAAAAAACATATGTTACTGCAAGTGTTTCTATAGGTAGTTACAACTGTTTCACACTGAGCCATCAACATGCTATCAAAGTGACGTCTTATTTATCATGAAAATATTGTATTAAGTGACCATTTCCAAAAGCCACCATTTTGGGCAGTCTCTTATGTGGTCCCCTAAATAGGAGTTTTACTGTACCTGATCATGTTGAATAAGACTGTAGTCATCCGTGATTCCCTCTCTTTCACACTGTTTACATCTCTCTCCAGATCTAAAGTTATTCAAATATATCTGATATTAGATATGCTAAATAAATTAACATTGAAAGGGCAACATTTTGATGGCTCAGCACAAAACAGTTGTAACTGCCTAGAAGTTCATAGGTAGTTACACCTCTTTTGCCCTGAGCTTATGATTAATCAGAAGTAAGATAAACTCATTAAGTTAACATTGAAATTGGAAATTGGAAACATGTATCAGAAAAAAGATATTAGAAATTATCAAAGAATTGTAGGCTGATATTTGTCTACAACTTTTGCCAAAGCAGGGGTATTCCGAATTTAGCAGAATCAGCAGATTTAACTTCAAATTTGTAAAATCTTTTTTGTTTTCCCTTTAAATCAGTGTGGATATTTATTGGAATTGTCTTGTCAACAATAGTATTCAAATTCAAGTAACAATGACCAAGATTGTGAAAGGGAAATAGAAGATGTAAGAAATAATACAGATTTAATTGTACTTGGACAAATATATAAGGAAGAAACGTGATTTTTTTATCAATAATGATCTAATATTTTACTCTAGTAAAAATCAACTGGGCTTGTATATTATGTGAACCGTCACACAAAAATGGACCATCTGGGTACTAAGAAAAAAAACATTTTGAAATGGTGATTGGTTCTAGTACAGGGAACCAAAGATTATCTTTCAAAAATTCTTTCACAGGAAGATAGATTGATCATTCTAAATTCAGAAAATCAGCAAGGTGCAAAAAGTTTTGACCCTAGTCAGTGTGCTTAGCTTGCACAGTCTGACTAAGGTCGACACATTTTAATGATTAGTTTACACAAAACCCAGATGGCCCCTTTTTGCATGACGGGTCACATTAATATTATATGAGTATCATAGTTCTAAACTTTAATATATGTATTTTACTTCCTAGTTGGACTTTTCATGAGGATTAATCATAAAGGTCTTAATTGATTTATGACCTGTCACTCAAAAATGGACCACCTTGGTAGTGCGTAAAGTGACAACCCTAGTGCTAGATTGTGCAGACTGACTAGAATTGAAACTTTTAGCACTTTGCTTATTTTCTGAATCTAGAATGAAAAAAATGAAAAAAACCTTACAGTGAAAGAATTTGAAATATGACCTCTGGTTGATCTATGCTGGACCCAATCTCTTTTTCAAATATTTATTTTACAGAGACCCCAGGCTGAGACAATCCCTTTTCTCCATTAAGGGTAGTTAAGAATATGCCTTTGTGTTTACAGGCAGTTACAACAATGTTGAGCTGAGCTATCAAATTATTGTAGGTTCTTACAAAATAGCTTTACACTATACCAGATAAAAAGTATATGTATTCATGTATACATGAAATGCAAAAAAACCCAATAACTTTTGGAAAAAGTACCAGCAAAGAGATAGAAAGGTAATATCGAGTCTGAAATGCTGAATACAATTCTTTGCAGATGACCTCAACATCAAAGGGCTGAAGTCATTGGAAACATTGATTTTTGGGAAATGTTCAATGCTTAAAAATTTAATGCAAACTTTGGCTTTAAATGAAGCAGTTGGTTGTATGTGCTGATTTTTGTTTGTATCTCCTGACACAAAAGGAACATTTTCACACTGTGTTACTAAAAAATTCTAGTAAATTACCTGAAGTGTGATTCTATACATGACCTACAAAAACGATGTCCACAAAATATCTGTACAGGATCTCGCAGTATTAATGAACAAAAGTTACACTTGTACTTCTCATCAAATGATTGTTCAAATATTTCCAGTGGATATCCACCATGTTTTGAAGGGTCGCCGCTTGATGTGGCCATTATGCCAATGTCTCTTGTGTAAATGGTGATTGTTGAGGTGTGAGTCAAATACTTAAATCTGAAAAAAAAACAAAAGAGCTGTCAATTCACAATAATATCTGTGCATATTCATATACTGTAGGCAAAAAATATTCACTATATCTTCTAATTTTAAGCTGACCTGGAGGAAGCTCTACCAAAGTTATAAAAAGAAATCAATTCCATCAAAAACTCTGGATTCCATGGTTACGGCAAGACCTAAAATTGCCTTAATTGCCCTGAAATTTAACATATCCATGTAATCAATGGGCCAAAATGAATCAATGACCAAAATTCTGTAGATGTGGATTATCTCAAGGTACAATATTCCTACAGGCGTTATGCCCATGTGCAGCTGGGAACAGGTTGGGACTCATTTTTTCAAAGTAAGTGATTCTGAGGACTCCTTTAAAATTTGAAAATGAATCACTGCATGGTATGAAACGTCGAGTCAATAGGTATGAAATGAACAACACGTTAGAAATTACCTGTAACCACCATATGGATATAAAATCTCCATACAAATTGTAGTAGGAAATGGTTATTGTAGGAAAGCCAGCATTACAACACTACTGGTTGGAGACCAATTCATGCCAAGTACCAGTTCTCGCCAACCGACCTTTTTCATGGTAAAGACGCAGTATTCAGTTACAAAAAAATTCTTTCTGAATAGAAGAAGTTGTTGTCTACATAATTTGTAATTAAGAAGGGTTTCCTTTCCTGTTTTGCAGTAAACCAGGGTGGTTGGCAAGAACTAGTCATTGGCGAGAATTTGTCTCTGACGAGTATGCCTATTGTTGGTTCCTGCTAAATATATCAAAACTAACTTAACTGATCATACAAAATGTCTTACCATATGGATATTTTGGTAATCCTTATGTAGGTAACCAAATTAACATTTTCTTAAAATGGTAACATTTCTGTCAAAGCTATGGAGCATTTAGCCTGGGACCCCACTGTATCGATCTTCTAAGCATTAAGTGATAAATGCAATGATAATAATTGATCTTGCCTAAATTAGAAAATATGTCCACATGGTATTATGTTTTGTCTTCCCACAAAGCACAAAATAGTAGTCGCAACACAATTATTTGGCACAAGAATGCAAACAGCAGGCATCCATATCAAAATTAGTGAATTGTGAAGTCACTCCATTGTATCAATGTATTATGAGAAGAAATGTCGAAACTTACGATACAGAGACCCACTAAGACCAAGATGATTAAATTTAAATAGAATGCAATGTTTTTTTAGGGATAACGATCGTTCTTTTTCAGGAAATAATAATTTTCCATCACTTTTAAAATCTTTTTTGCTACCACTAGTTCTGAAATTTCTACAAGAACGATTTTACAATGATGTTTGTGAATGAAGACAAAAACATATCATCATTCTAATATTTATTAACATTAAAGGCATTTTAAGTTTCTGGTGGCCTAGTAATTTATGTCAACGCTGGAAAGGTAGCATTTGGATGTAAATATCCCAAAATCTGTTAATAGATCGATACAGTGGATAGATCGATACAATGAGGTTTGAGTATATATTAGCTGCAAAAATCCCCTTTCTGATATGATGACACATATCAATTTTCTAATGAGGGTAAGTTATGACAACTAAGTTACACAATTTTGTTATCACTACAATTCTTCCAAGATGAATGCAATATTCAGATATGTACCCATCTTTCAAATACGTTGATGTCGCACATCATCAGACCATCAAACGAGGATTATGATATCAATTAGGTGTAAGATGACGTCATTTAGGAATCCCAGCGGAAAGGGGGATGGAATGGTTTTGTGTTGTTGTTTTTCAACTTGATGACTTTTTTAAACATATCAGATTAAAATACATACAGTTCCCCAAAAAACTAAATATACAACATACATAAAATCTCGAAGTAGTCTACTACGTTGGGAATAATGTAGCCTCGGGAATTTCTTTCGTTTTCATCGGAAACGGAAACAACCTGTTAAGGTCGTGCTTGGTTTGGTTTAATTTCCAATTTCATTCTGCAATGTTCAAAATGTAAGGGTTAAGTCGACTTTTTACAGTTAAACGTGGTTGATTTTTTTCCTATTTATGAAATAGATTCATGAATTGTAATGATCCTTATTTAAGGAATACATTCATAAATTGTATAGATAATCACTTCATTTTTCTATTGACTCCCCCCCCAACAAATAAATAAATAAATAAATAAATAAATGGTCATATACAATTACTTCAGCTGAAAGGAAAAGGATACAGTTCCTGAAAAAAGCCATTTTTCTTCAAGAATTGCCCAGTAAGTGTTCATAGAAAATCAGCAAAAATAAATACTTTGAAGCATTTTATCCACGTGGAAGCCGACTAGTTAAGAAAATTTACGAGACCCATTTAAATGTAACGTTTCAATTCAAAACCTACCTCACGTTGTACAAAACGAAAACGCTGGGAAAAGTTGCCCCGCTTTAAAAGTGTACTGATCAGCAAAGCAGGGTACAATTAAATATCGTTCGGAAACGTTTTTGCAACCTGATTAAGGGACTGATGCATACTGCTTTCGGTACGTCTTTTGTGTTGCCCAATGAATTACTTGTTGCAAGCATTATTGAAAATGAATATCACACGGTACATTACTCGCATTTTCTCACAAATAAAATTCGTATATATGGACATATCGTCCGCGAAAAGCTGGCATAACAGAATATAAAATACATTATTATATCTAATATCCGTACGCGACTTAATGGTAATTAATCAATTGAAACCGTCACGCAAAATGGCGAAATATAAATAAAGCGGCTCATTAATGATTCACTTTGCTCCCCCTTTTTGTTTGTAAACGGCGATCTGGTTTGACTCACTTAAGCCAAAGTTATTGTGAGAAAAATTAAATCGATTGGTAAAACAGTTAAAGTTCATATTTTGACAATTTACACGTAAAACTCTGCGCTTCACTGACGATCCACTAAGTACCAATTAGTGCTGATAGAATTTGATGCACCTCTATATAATTTAAGTCTTTCATCAAATAGGATTTTCTCGGATGATTCTGACAGAGAACAATCAAATGAAAATTGCCTTGAAATTTACAACTACATTTCTTGAAATATATGTAAGAAAAATTTGGTTATGATCAGAAGGGTACACGACATACATTAGATATCATGATAAATGGCACATGGCCAGTTGAGCTGTAAAAACCTAGCCGACAATTAAAGTCAAATTACATAACTTTACCAAATTTAAATGGTCGAGAAATAAGTATAATTACCTGGTAGTACAGCATTTTAAAGGATAGATTGACAATTAAAGTCAAATTACACAACCTTACCTAATGTAAATGGTCGAGAAATAAGTATAATTACCTGGTAGTATAGCATTTTAAAGGAAACTTACGGTCTTGATCCAAAATAGAAACAAGGACTTGGCCTCATATCTTGAGTCACAGGTTACTTTGACAATCTAATAATATCAAACAAATTTAACGTGTTTAATTTTAGCATATCATATTACAGAAAAAATTCACTCGATGAATTTTTCATTGATTGACATTTCTTAAATATTTTGTTAAAAGAAGGATTTAAAAACCTTATATCCTTCTATCGATTGATTTGGTGTAAAACTGATATGGTCAAAATTAATAATGATAAAATCAAAACTAAAATATGCAAACAAGACAAATTCACATTTCAGATCCGATATAGGTTGTCACGAATATATTAAAAGATAAGGTGGTTAAAAAGGAAAAAAAAAGTTTCTGTCTTGGAAACCATCAGATTTAATCAGTTTTGCCCTTATGATCATCATGCTATACCATCTGAAACTAATACAAAATGTAATAAATTGCTGTTATAATCCATTAGCTTTAAAAGACTGCGATCCGTCTATTATTTTTCATTTTTCACTTTGTTTGCGTTCAAATTGCCACACAACGTCGACAGTGACAGTGTATGTCTGTTATGTCAATTACAGATAGGATAAGTAAGCCGAGTCTGATTTATTTTTACTTCAGCTGGAAGATCGCGAGAGTATTTGTTTTTGAGACAAATTACTTCATAGTTTTTTTTTTTTAAAATTTGTATTATCTTGTGTATTATTCTTTGTAAAGTTGAAATTCTTAAACAATATAACGATTCATAATTATCAATAATATAAATAACAAGTTTATATTTGAATAAAAAAGAAAGAAGGAAAATGAAAAAAGCATTACTTGATCCTTTTCGGGATATCCGGCAATGCAATTGTTTGAACTTCGGGTAAGGTCTTTAAAGTTTTCCCCAGCCTCTGGATGAATGTTGGATGCATGTTGGAAGAGTGTACTTTCTACCGAGAAAAATGGTAAAAATATTGTTTTATAGAAAAACAAAACATTTATTATTATTATTATTATTTGTATAATTAGTACTATTCGCTAAATGTAATTATTTTACTTAATTATTTTTGTGTAATAAAGCTCCATTTTAGCTTTCTTAGCAATGATATACTATTGTATAGCCTACCTTAGCAGCAGTTTAAACAACTTTTTTGTAGAGAATCTTTACAGATTGCATTTGAAACAAGAGGGCCTGTATCGCTACACTGACTTAAACATCTTAAGTTTTGAAAGAGAGATATTGAAAATAGAAGGTAATGAAAGTCACCATCATTCAGAAGGAATTCTGACTTTTTCCAAATTGATACTGATATACAAGCTTTTAGAATATACCCTGCCCACCAACTCATTACTAAGGAGACTCAAAATAAGCCCCATCCTGCCACACCCATATTTATTGGCCAGTCAAAATTTTGTAAACATTTTTTTGAAGAGGTTCATCAAGGAACATCGTAGTAAAGTTTCATTGAAATCGGCCCATTGGTTCAGGAGGAGATGTCGTTCAAAGATTTCGGGCTGAAAATAAGCCCTGTCCTGCAACGCCGATATCAATGGGCAACACAAAACTTCACAAATATTTTTTGAAAAGGGTCACAAAAGAAAGATTCTGGTAAAGTTTCAGTGAAATTGGCCAAGTAGTTCAGGAGGAGATGTCGGTCAAAGATTTCGGGCTCAAAATAAGCCCTGCCCTGCCACGCCATATTTATGTTTTAATCAAAATTTTGCGAACAATTTTAGAAAAGGGTCACCAAGGGAACATTCTGGTAAACTTTCATTGAAATTGGCAAGTGGTTCGGGAGGAGACGTCGATCAAAGTATCGGGCTCAAAATAGGCCCCGCCCTGCCACGCCCATATTTATTGACCAATCAAAATTTCGCTTACAATTTTTTAAAAGGTTCACCCGAGAAACATTCTGGAAAAGTTTTATTGAAATCGGCCAAGTGGTTTCAGAGAAGAACATGTTTCAAGAAAAAAGTTGACGGACGGACGCAATCACGACGGACAACAGCCCACGACTAAAAATGTGAACTGAGAGAAATGATATATAGTTTCGCGAAGAGTCATTGAAGTCTTGTCAAAAAGTTTTATTATGTGATGTTGTATTGTTTACCTGTAAAGTGGCTCTAATACTACTGTTCAAAATTGTTTTACGACAGATTGTTCAAGGGCATTAATGTTTTCTGTAAACGATTTGAATAGTTCTGCCATTAATTGAAAACTCAAAATAACTAGATTGTTTATATCCATACCGACGAACAAATAGGTCACAGTATATGACAAATGAAATTGACGAAGCTGTTGAAAAAATAAAGCTTAAATGTTACAAAACTAAAAGGAAATAAACAAAATAATAACTTACGCTAAATAATTTGCTATATATATTGGATATATATATATAGGAAGCGATATGATTAATTTAAAGTTGAAATATAACACAATACGGTCGCCAGCTTTTTTAAATAAAATTCCACAATATACCTTTATATATATATATATATATATATAAATTAAGTAATCGATATCTGTAAATAATGAGATCATCTTGGCGTGATTCCAACCTTTTTATTGATATTATCAGTATTTACGGTTTTCATTGATCACACTTTAACTTTATTGTGTTCTTCAAATCTAGGCTTGTTTGATAATTTGTGATTTTACATGGTTCTTTATTAGACCGCTTCTCAAACACCTTAAGGTTAGTTCGTCTTCACGGAAATGTTTTTGATCAGGCCGATTAACCGAATAAGTTAGATTCCACGAAAAAAAATGAAATCGTAACTGATTCGTTCCCATTCGTTCTTCTATCTCCCTCAATTTTATTTTTTTGCCTAAATGTAGTGGTAGGTGTTATCTGCGTCTAGAAGCGTTGGCGTTGTTTGCGTTGCTTACTAATACAAAGACCATGATTCCGTAATCACTTAATATAATTGCTTAAAATTTTGCACGTGTGATCAATTTCAATAAAACAATCAATTCTACAAGTAAGAGCAAGTCGAACTATCATTCAAAAGGTCCCGGGTTCGATCCCCGACCATACGGAGAAATTCTCAAGGAAAAGTCAATTAGGGAATGGGGACAAAAAAGCCCCATTTGTCTATCAATAAATCTCATTAAAATTGTCAGAGAACCGCTGCCTGCCTCGTCTTTTGGTCTAATTTGAGTTAAATTGCATGCACGGGTCATTCACACTAACTCAACAAGCCCTGGTGGTATATTCTTGGTCCAGAAGTTATCACAGAATTTCACCTACACATTGCCTAAAGATAAGTAATAAAAATAGTTTGTATTAACCCTTTCCCATTTTGTAAAAGGTTAAGGTTGATTCATAATGAAAGTAGGAGCAGACGACAAAGCTTATTTTGATGAAGTCAGATATCATTTTCATTAATATTGTATTCCTTTAAAGTAAATGTTTAGTGAAGTAGAATTAACACTTTTTCTTAATTCAGTTCTTTTAGTTACCCGATTATTATTTTAGATAGGTGTTAGCAGCCCCCCCCCTCCCCATGTCATCTTATGAATTACATGTATTTATGTTTCATGGAAAGAATCTTAGTCAAAATACTCGGAAAATGAAGCCCATTCATTTGTATATTATAGGTAGATTTTGAGCGGTGAGCCGTGAAATCCACTTTTAACGGTTCAATTCCCATGCAATTCTTTCAAAATAGATAAAACAGACATAACAACGATACAAATTACCTTTCAAATGAAACTTAGTGCTTGTCTTAGATCTGAAGGTTTACTCATAGACCCATGGTAATGGACTGAACGCCTAGGTCAGAGCTCAGTTTTGAAAATACACCTATAGATATTTGTATATAACCGCGATCACAGAAAAAAATTCTGAGTCCGAAGCAGATTCTTTATTATTATTAGATCCATCATTATTATTATTTTATTATTATTATTATTAATATGGAAGAATCAATATGCTTATAAAACCTCTTTAACTAAAAATCTTGTTCGCAAATGCAAACAATGAAAACAGTGGAGTAAATCCAAAGTATTTTTTAAAGCCGGCAAAAAGTTCAGATTTTGTTTGTTTTGGACTTGACGCCGCTTTGAATAGGTTTCAGTCATATCGCGAGAGCTGGTGCACCTGACAGTAAATTCTTGGTATTTCTCACACCGGCACCACAATTTCATACTTTTATGACCTCCAGTTGGGAGTCAAATAGCAGATAGGATATGTGCATCCACTTGGGCAATATTTAGACAGTTGTTCCCATTTCAGCTTGTACTTACAATGACACGTTACTATTACAGAATGACAATTAAGGTAGTGGACCCGTGGAAGTTAATTCTCGTAACATTCCGGAATTCATGATCTTTCACAATATTAAAATGGAATCATTAGGAAACCTCGGTTAACATTGTTAAAACTCGTGACATCCGAAACGTTGCGGAACTTTTACGGTTACATTACCTTAAATCAAACCATTGACTGGAACATTCAAAAGCTTTCATTATGCAAGTCTCAAAATAGAACAATTGGTATAATGTAAGCGAGAGGCCTACATGTCGTAACTACAGCATACAATAATGTGAGCTACTATTTTTTTCCGCCCACTGGCAATACTGTCTTAAAGACTTTATAATACAGTATTACATTATTAGATGTTCATTTTGGCAATTTCTATATGAGGGTACGGAAGGTATTTCTTTCTTTCTTTCTTTTTTTTTTTTTTTTTGGAAAAAAAAAAAAAAAAAAAAAAACCTGGCGGCACTCAATCTTTCCGACTTTATGTCTCTCATCCATGGGTCGATAATCTTAGTCGATAATCTTAGACCTATGTGGGATAGCAGCTGGGAGCTAGAAAAGGGTGTAATGGTAGTACTAATGTCAGAAATACAGTGAGCCCTACGCCGCTATGTAACTGAAAAAAATGTTCAAAGCGTCGTTAAACCCCATTAAATCAATCAAAAATCAATCAAAGGAGAAAAATTCTTTTTCACCGAAACTTGTTTGCAGAATATAGAAAATATTTTTGTTTTGAGCTTACAAGACCCTCTTGTCGATGAATCCACTTAGCTGGCGGCGCATCGCCGCCATTAACTAGTTCAATATTTCAAGATTGTGTTGAAGATTGACTTCAGTGTTCGATAATCATTGATCTACGTAGGATAGCAGCCGGAGGCTAGGAAATGATGTTTTGGTAATGCTGGTGTGAGAAATACCGGGAATCCATTGTTAGGTGCTCCAGCCGTCGTGATAAAACTAAGCGGCGTTAAACCCCATTCAAAGAAACAAATTAAGATTGACAAGCCTTTTCAATTTACACGCTTAGATTACGGTTTTCAACATCATTTATTCTTAGTTTGCGTCGAAAAATGTAAATACAGTTTTATTCAATCTGTATTTACGATATTTTGGTTGCCATTGGCTATACCCGAATGATTCTCGAACATCGTAGTCTAAGACGAGCTCGGCCTACTGGGCATTTTTTTTCTCACCTGATTGAGACGTGCTAAAGGTAAGCTTTTGTTAACATTGGATATTTGTCGTCTGTCATGTATCGTGCCTCGTCATGCGTCAACAATTTTCTTTTTTAAAACTGAAAAGGCCACAATTATTTCCCAATCTTAATGGAAATTGGTCAGAATGTTTAACAGGTCTCAAAGATGAACCCTACTAGGATTGGATGGATTCATGCGATATAGTCACAGAAAATTGAGCCTTTATGACAAATTCTTTTTTATACTTCAAAGGCCACATTTATAGATTGAGGTAACTGCGGACACATAGCGGGTAATTTTACGTCTTAATTTCCAAACGTCTGCAAATCTTGCCAAATGCTATACAACCGAACTTTGAAATAACCGATTTCATGTGCCGGTCATATAAAGAGATTTCAAAACGTAGAGTTGACGTCATGACGCCATTTAGGTGTTGATCCCTTTTTAGGGACCAAATTTGGTAATTGTCCATTTTTTCGGAAAATTTACCGATTTTTATCCCGAAACATAATTTGTTTCGTAAAATGACGCACGGGATTTTGATTAGTATGCAAATATAATTGTAAGAAATACAATAATGTGTAACGTATTAAATGTTAATGCCTAAAATTTCAAACTTTCAAACCATTCCGATGATGATTTTTTTAAATTGAAATCATGTGTCTTCGCGAAAATTTTTTTATTCATTTATTTATTTCATTTTTTATTTATTTATTTTTTGGTTCAATTCGATTCCGCGAAGATGTCGCAAATCAAGGATATTTCAATGTTCTGCCAAATGTTCACAAAAGCTATCTTTTTTTAAACGGATGAAAAATTTAGTGATTTTTTCATTTTTTTTTTTCTTAAAGCTTAGTCAGAATGTTTGCCAGGTTTAAAGATGAACTTTGTTAAAAATGAGAAGGATCTATGTGATATGAAAGGAAAAAGGGCATCAATGACATTTTTTTATTTTCAATCTTAACTCCAAAAATATTGCACAACTTCTTGGGTGATATTGCATTAATCGGACAAAAAATATTTTTTCTCGCAACAACAACTGTCCTTTATGAATATAAGATAAAATTGACAGTGATTCGCATTGGAAATCTACATTTTTTTCATTCTAGTTATCCCACATGGGTAATTTTGAAAATTCCTTAGCTAAAATCAACCCAGCCATCTTTTTCTTGCTGATCTTGAAAATGTGAAGTAAATACGATGTAGAAAAAAACGTAGACGTTTACTATAACTTCAAAATTTTCGGACGGAAATGAATACAAGTTTGTGCACGTCCCCAACGTTTAACATTTAATTGGCATTTCGGAACATTTGTTTACCATCTATCGAGGTTTGCGCTCAAGGACCAAAGACCTCTTGTTAACTTTGCGACCTTTTAAGAGTACATGGCAACCTTCGACGCCTCGAGTTGGCCGTCATGCAACTGCATTTTAACTTTCAGCGACGACGTTTCAACTTTTGGACACTCCTTTACAACCTCTGGCATTAAGATTGTATTTTTTATTGAATCCCAACCTCTGGTGGTTTCAGTTCGTTTGACGGAGAGTCATTTGCAATATTTGGCGACCATTTTGAAAGTATCGACAACCAGTGTCCGCAGAATTTGCATTAGAGTCGCAATGTTGTAACCGATTAATTAAAAAAAGCACAGAATTTTGATTTGGAGTCCACAGAGGTTACATTGGAGTTGTCGAAAATTGAAATATTGTTCCCGAAGAACGCTTTTGAATGGCCGGAGGACCGAATGAAAGAACTTTAACTTTTAATGTACTCGCAAAGGTAGTTTCAACACTCAAATTCCAATTGAGGTCATTATCACACAGAGAATGAATATCTTTCAAATATCTTGGCAAATTTGCTATCTCATGTAAATGTTATTTAAAATCACCATCGATAAAATCTTTTCACAAATAGCCAAATAGATATTTTATGGGGCATCATCTAAAAAGTTGATAAATATGATGTATTTAGAAACATGTAAGAGTTCTATCCAGGCTCACACTAGCACAGAAAAAAAGAAGGAAAGCTTTTATTTATGCCTCGAATATTTCATTTGGAACCATCTTATAAGTGAATATGTTGCCACTTGGGTTGAACACTTTGTTGCCACTTTGAAATATTCACGCTGTGTCCACCCAATCACACATAGATGATAGAATAAAATAACTCTCTGAAATCAGTAACCCTGAAGTACTGTTATTTGTAATGCAGGATGAAAATGCTAGGAAGTGGGCATCTACCAAGTTTTCAACAAAAAAAATATGAAAGAAAATTAAAATAAAACAATGCAAGTATTACATCTAGAGATCTGATTAGCTACATGTGTAATGAAGAAGTATGTCCTTGATCACCTGAAAGCTTTTCATAATGCATCCTCGGTAACCTAGTGTCGATCCATCACGTAGACTACATTTATCAACCCTGGAACAACTTGCTAGCGTTTTCTCGTTATAACATTCACATACCCGATCTGTTTTAACCCGATGGCGGCACTCATATTTTCCCGCCTATTGACCTACATTCTGAATGGGTTGATAACCGTAGACCCATCGTGGATAGCAGCTGGAGGCTAGGAAGGGACTTTAAGGTAGTACAGAAATACGAGATTGTAGGATGCTACAGTCGCCGCAATATAGCTGAAGATTGTTGAAAGCGGCGTAAAACACTGTTCAAACAAACAAACAAACGGTCTGTTTAAGGAGAGAAGCATTGCATCTTCTTCATTCTTATTGGCTTATACATGTGTAAAAGAATCTAAAATATAAATAGAAAAGTCATTTCGATACCGAAATATCCAAAGGGTAATGAATGGAAGGAAAGGTTATGCTTTACGCCTGGGCTCCGAGGGTGGCACCCGGTTTCGGCTTTGGAGAATGAACTCTAATGAAAAGACCAAAATTAGCATGCACAACCTGACTAGAGCTAGCGATTGGCAGTCGTTTCACTTTTTAAGGTAACTGCGGACAGATAACATTGTCGAATTTTCGACTTCCTCAAAATCTCGCAATAATTGCTGAGATTTATCTTTGAAGTGTCGGCATTAGCTAACACGCAATGAAAAGGGTCTGAAGCTTGTTCATTTGACGTCGTGACGTCATTAAGGGGCCAACCCCTTTTCGACCAGCCAAAATCATTATTTGCAAATATTCATTTTCGGACGTGTCCCACCAAGACGTTTGAACGCAAAATAAAGTGAAACGACTAAACAATTTCAATTTATACTCTCTAAAAAAGTTCTTTGGTAAAGACTAAAATTAATAATTGTCGCGGTTATGTAAATGAAATAAATATGGAGTAATGGTAAACGAAAAAAATATGCTTCCAATGACGAAATTTCGCAAGAGTCAAGTTAATATTGGCCCTTAATGGGTTGTATATGGCCAATAACTAAGTAATGGACCCATCTTAAACCCATAAGATATTTTGTCCAAAATCTGCCAATGTGAATTCCAACATTCAAGATAAACATTGCCACATGGGTCCTATGTGGGCCCTATGTGGGCTTTTATTTCAAGTAAGGGAAGCACATGGTCCCATATCAGAATTTTGTCCACTTTCTGCCCATGTGGGCCCCACAATTTAATGCTTACTGTGGTCTTTATATTTAAGTTGTAGTTTTATTACTATATTTTGGTCGCCAACCAAGGATAAAACATATGCGTTTTATTCATATCTTCCACAAGTAAATATACAAAGATCAATTGAACACACAGCGTCTATAGATAAACCATTGAATCAGAAGATATTTGAAATGAAACATTTTGAAAACATAAATGTAAATGGAGAAATTCTGTTACTTCTTTAAATATTAACAAGTGTAAAAAATGTACCTGATGTGAAAGTGATGTGAAATACTGGTAAAGGTAAAAATCTCTTTCAAACAATGTCTTTTTTCATATTCTTATTCTAAGCCTGTAGTATGGACTTAAAAACTTTCCCCCGTCAATTTGCAAATCTTCCAGGGACTTATTACCTCTCCATGCGTTAGATCGTACGATTGGCTTAAAAAATGACTTGCGAAGTCAAAGATATTACAGGCTGAACAATGAAAAATTGATTCCAGTATACTCTTGACTGTTATTCGGACAATTGTTTACGGCCACTTACGGCCCAATTTAAAATTTACGGCCCAACTAAAATATTCTTTTAATTGAAATTGGTGCTCAATATTGAACATTTGGATTTGAATATGTTGCAGAAAAAAATGTGATCTGTTAGCATTTTTAAACAATGATTTAAAAATATGCCCCGTCTCCCGAAAGTATGGATCTTTTACGAAAGTCGGCATATATAATACGTGCTTAGTGATTTGTATGAAAAAAAAATAACGAGGTTGGGGGGATTGAAAATTGTCCAGGATCTGCCGAGACAATTATCTTTTCCCACTATGTACAGAGCCAGATATTTTTTTCATACAATACACTTAGCACGTCCTGGGCAGCAAATATTTTGGGACCCATGTGGGCCCCATGTGGGGATCTATATTGGACCTATATGGGCAACCCATGTGGGGCCCAGACGGGATTTGCAATCGGGATCTGGATGGGCCCCACATGGGCAAGCTATATAGGCCTTATGTGTTCCACGAATGGGCAAATATTTGCCCATAATGGACCCACATGGTTCCCAGGTATCTTGAATGTGCACTTCATGGGAAACATATCGGACCAATATGGATTCATATATACACATCAGGGATCCCTGTGGTACCCAGATTTTGGTTATATAGGTCCCGTATGAAATAATTTGGGACCAGTAAAAGCACAATATTTACCCATCATGGTCCCAAATGGTTCCTGTATTGTTTTCTCATATTGCTGACTGTAGTTGTAGAGGTCCTTGGTTCAATTCCCTACGGCGGCACTGTCTGCTAACATTTGTCTCTCACCAATGGGTCAATAAGTCGTAGATCTTTGTGGGATAGCAGCTGAAGGCTAGGAAAGGATGTGATGGTAGTAATGGTGCGAGAAATACCAGGAATCCATTGTTAGGTACTCCAGCCGCCGTGATACAGCTTAAAGATTGTTGACAGCGGCGTTAAACCCCATTCAAACAAACAGATCTCTAAGTTGAGCAGTTTTACCCGTATTGGGTATGTAAGATAAAAGCAATTTTCAAAGAACCCGCTGCTCATTAACAAAAAAGCTTTTTCTAATTATTTCAACACAACAATTTAATTAGACATACATGATTATTGAATTACAATTACAAAGTAATGATATCAATCGCACGAACAAAGGACAATCCCTGCGTGGTTTGTGAAACTTTTGCGAAATTGTGCCCCACTTTTTAAAAGAGCTTACGGGCCCGGTTCGATAACATGATTTACGTCCCTTGAATCGTAAAGGTAGAGTTAGCGTTCTTAACTTTCCCAGAATGCATTGCGTTTCCGGAGAGCAAATATGGAGGACAACAAAAGAATCAGTGAAGCGTATGACATTGAAAAATTAAAAGTTTGCGACCTGAGGCGATATTTACGAAATTTCGGTCTACCGGTATCGGGATCTAAGTTTGAACTACAGCTTCGACTCAAAAATGTGCGGGAAATGGGTAGAAAACCTCTGTCCGAGCTACAGGTTTTGGACGAAAAGCAGAGAGAAATCAGAACCAGGGAGAAGTTAACAACGGCACTGGGAGAGCGTCTTCCTGACCCAATGACTCTACTTTGTGGATGGTCAAATGATATTCGTGAATTTCCAAGTGTAACAGATAGAGATATTTACAATTATCTAGTTCTCAATAACCAACGAACATTTGATGGGAAGCCAACAAAAGCCCTTAGGCAATTAAAAGCCAAAGTATTTTATAGTGATAGACATGTTCACAGTTTAGTGTACCATGTTATTGACAAGGCTATTTCTCATTGTTATGTTAGAGCTAAAGTGATACCATCCCTTCCTACCCAGTCTGAGAACAAACAACCAGACTATACCACTTGGATATGTATGGCAAAGCTGAGTGGTCAAGGAATGTCAGTCATTTCACTATTGAGACGTTTCCTACTAGGGACATTTCACTATTAGGACATTTCACTTTTGGACGTTTCACTACTGTTTCAAAATTGTTTAGACGTTTCACTACCCATTTTTATATGGGGGTATTTTATGCCATTATTTTGTTGGTTTATCTAATTTCATATTTAAAAACAATTTATTTATGTTATTAATTATTTATTTGATGAAATTTTAATTTAATTATCTAGCTTAAGGGTGTATTTCCCATTACCAATTCTAATGAAAATGATTTAAGCTTATAGTGTTCACTTCTAAAGCCTCCCATAAAAAGGAATATGTTGTCTGGATTATTTAATCATAATATGAATGGGTTTTGTAGCAAACAAAAATAATGATTGATTTTTTTTATACATATTTAATTTACAGATTAAATATAGGCAATGAAAGGGGGGTATAACCAAATGAAAAAAAAAAGATAATTAATAATTCTTTCCCAAATGAGATTGAAAATTAGGAAAATGTGAATAGATATGTTAGTAAAAAGCAGAATTTCTCATGAATTTACTAGTAGTTCAACCCAAATTCATATCTTTTTCAACAGTATTTATTCTTTCTTGTGGTCCATAAAATATCTTATTGTAATTAAAATTCTGGGGTGGTGGTGGGGGGGGGGGGGTGGAAAGGCAATTATTCACAATGAGAAAATAGAATATAGTTTTGAAACATGTCATTTTGGTTTGTTTTCAGTTTTATGATTTAATCAATAAAAATTTTGAGAATATATACAGATATATTTGATATTAGATTAGATTGAGTAGTAGAAAATGAAACCCTATGTAAAAGTGAAAACAGTTTTATATTAATGCAACCTATTAATTCAGACATACTCAAAGCATATACAAAAAGCATTTGTTTCAGATTCATAATATTATATTTAGCCAATTAAATGATTTAATGTAAGATTTATATACTTGCAGCAGATGATTGTTAATGCTAAGGGCTAATATTCTAATAAACATGTCAACCTTTTAATGTTTGCCACACTTATCAGAGCATTACCAGTAGCCATTATAACACCTTGTCTGATCTCTTTAACAGGTCATAAATCAACCAATGATCTTGCATGTCTTGAACTTGAAATAAATTGTAAAAATGTAGTAAATAAAAAGATGAACAATTAAGAAAACTTGTATAACTAAAAAAAAATTTGAAAATAATAGTTCAACTCAGAAGTTCTATCTTTTTTCTCAGTTATCAGAATATGAAAGTCAATTTTGCATTTTTAGAATCATTTCTCCTTATGAAAAATCTATTATAAAATAAATGTAGGAACAGATTAATTTACAAAGAATTCCCATTTTTTTAAAACGTTTTTTCAACAAATGAAAGATTACAGGATGGATGAGAAATAACTTCTTATGGTAGAACGTTCATAAAAAGAATGTTTGAGATAAAACTTTTATTTTAAATCACATAACTTCACAAAAGTAATCTGCAACCCATTATTAATGAATTATTATCTTCCCTAAAAAACATCATAGGTGGCGGTATCAAAACATTACATATAATTCTAAATTTTATATACACATTTTCTAATTTTTTTCATATAAGTTCTTTGACACTGCCACCTTTGATGAAAACGAAAGATCAGCTACGAAGGGGTTTCATGTACAATGCCTCTCATAAACCCACACTATTGATCTGCCATTGAAAAAAAAACAAAGCTTTGGGTGTAAATTACACTCATTACAAGGGAAATTAATTCTATAACATATAATTTATATCATAATCATATAGTTGATTTATAAAGACAACTAAGAGAGGGCCGGAATTTAACTGCACTTCTTGTATGTATCAATTTCAATTTTAACAAAGAGTGAAAATATTGTTAGGTCTTGATACTTTCAAATAAATCCATTTAAAACTATTATATTTATCAAAGGCTGATAATTTATAGAAAGATATGAACAAAATATAGATTAACATTGTTTGGACGTTTCACTACCAAACAGTAGTGAAACGTCTTGGTAGGAAATGTCCAATAGTGAAACGTCTAAATAGTGAAACGACTGTCACCCGTGGTCAAGTACATGCTGCTGGATGTAACTGTAGTGCTGGGTAGGTAACATTGTTCAATACAATACAAAAAACTGACGTTATATAATTACTGGTGTGAGAAATACCAGGAATTCTTTTTTTGGTGTGATAAGGGTGTGTAAAATTACCAAATTATCAAATGATTTCCAAATTATAACCTAATTAATCCTGATATCATGGTGATTTTAAGTTTTAACCGTGTTTTGACAGTGTTCCCCAAAACCCGCAAATGGGGGGCGATTCGGTTGGCCTAAAATATGAAATGGACAATTACCACAAAATGGGGCGAAATGGACTTTTTGACGGCAAAATGGACTATTATATATGCAAAAAAGCAATGAAATGATAGTAAATGGTTGATTGTTTGTCTCAAATGATATTATATAATGTCTTAATGGTATTCTTATTCAAATTGTAGTTATCACGATTTAAACTTTTAGATTTTAGACCAATGTCTGTCTGCTGACTAAATGAAAGTGGAATAAACTGTTGTATAATAGTCAAGTGTGACGGAACAACGTATCGATGTAGATGTAGATGTAAACCTCATTCAAACGAACAATCTTTTAACATATTCTATAGTCCATTTTTGTTTCATGAATTAGCGCTAGATTTTAAATTGGTCTCATTTACATCTTGTTAAATAAAACCCTTTGCTGTTTAATCCCTGTTTTTTACGTGCCTGTGATTTTATGATTGAGAAAACATTTTGAATAAAGAAGAAATTTCTTCTGACAAGCAATTTCTTCTTTTTCCACGCTATTTTCTACCCTACCGAATGGTTATTTTTCAAATTAAATGCAGTTTACATTTCGTCTGCAAAACCTTTGAATTTGGACAGGTCAAAATTTTTGTAAAACAGGAAAGGGTTAAGACAAATCTACTGCTTGCACATGGAAGCTTGAACTTAGCTCAATGGAGCAGGTGATTGATAGGAACTTATTTTTTCTTTATCTTTCAGAGAAGGCGAATCCTGTAACCATGTGGCGGCTGTATTATATGCTTTGGTTGACATCACCATGAAGAAGAAGGAAGGTCTTGATGCCGTTACTTCCCAAGAATGCCTATGGAACAGACCAAGATCTAGAAAGTTGAGTCCCAAAAAGTCAAGTGACCTTGTTTTTAAGAAGCAAAAATTTAATGATGGTCAGCAACAAGTTCCACCTAAAGCTAAACGTGCCCTGGTTTCAGTCCCTCCAGTAACATCTTTTGACATGGAATGCTTTAAAAAAAAACTTAAAGAGTGTAACCCCCATGCTGCTTTGCTGTTAGGGTTTTCAGATACAGCATCAGAGAAAATAAGTGCCCTCAAACTAAATGAACAGCATTTGAAGTTACATGCTATTCCATTTATGTATCATGATAAAGTCAATTTGAACAGCGAAGCATGCCAGCAGCAATTTAAGAAATATTTTGCTGGCTTACTGTGTTCACAGGAGAAGTGTGATGAAATTGAATTAAAAACAAGGGGACAACACAAAAACAAAAATTGGGAGGTGGCAAGAAATGGACGAATATGCTCTTCTGCCTTTGGACTAGTATGTAGAAAGAAAGAAAACTCAAGTGGTGATTCAATTGTGAAAACTATTCTGTACCCCACAAGTTTAGATGTTCCTTCGGTAAAATGGGGTAGAAGTCATGAGCCGGCTGCTAGACGCTTTTATGTGAAGGAAATGAGAGTCAAACACCCAAATATAAGTGTGAATGAAAGTGGTCTTTTAGTCAATCCAATATACCCCCATTTAGGTGCAAGTCCAGATGGACTGGTCAGCTGTGATCATTGCTTTGATTCTGAAGGTTTACTAGAAATCAAGTGCCCATATAAGTACAGAAATGAAACACCCTTTGAAGCAGCCCAGAAATCAGATTTTTGTTGTGAAATTGTATCTGGGAAGCTGAAATTAAAAGACAACCATCTTTATCATTACCAAATTCAAGGTCAGATGGCAATATCGGGAAAATCATGGTGTGATATGTATATATGGACATTGAAGGGAACCTCAGTGCAAAGAATTTTCTTTAATGAAAAATTTTGGCAATCAGCGCTTCAAAAATTGAATAACTTTTATCTGGCAAACTTGATTCCAGAACTGTTTACTAGCAGAATTGAAAGGGGTATCATTAATAACGACAACTGATTAATGGTTCTTATTAATAATGTGACACCCTTTCAAGATGATGGATTAGATATTCTGTGTAATAATGATCTCACTGAAAGATTGATGAAAGTGGCGTAAACTCTGCTTGTGGGACTTAGCAGTGACTTTATATGGCGGGTTTACTTTTCTATTGTAGTGAATACTTTTGGGTTCTTCACAAAGTATGTTGGCAAGCTCATGTTAACACATGTAAATAAATGCATCCTAAAATCAAATGGAAAATCGTGCTCAGTGACATTTAACACTATTTATCATTGGAGTACAAAACCCTCATAACTTCAGCTTATTCAAGCTGAAGTTACAAGGGTTTCGTTACCGATAAACAATTAACTTTTCATGTCGTTTTTCTATAAACGTGAGTTAATATTAAAACAGATGATTTACCTCAACCTTAAATGCTACAACCTGTAGTTAGGTCTTTCCTTGTCAGGGATAAAATCAAGGATTTTAAAAATTGATAGAAAAACGTAGTATGGTGTGATGCCTTGAACAAGCTGCGTTACTGTTGAAAATATGGTTAAACACGCAAAAAACTAACCAGGCCATATTGGACTATGTCTGGCTATCTATCAAACGATTGAAGGTTCGATCACCAGAGTCAAATGAAAGTCAACCTTTAAAGCCAGTGAACAAATTGTTGGGGCAGTGCAAAACTATTGTAAATGTCTATATTTTCATAGACACTTTCAATAGTGTTGCACTGACTCCTCGAAAATATGTTAATTTGAATTCCCCACCCATAAAAATGAAGAAGTAATAGCTCTTCTAGATCTTAAAGGGAACATCTGCACCATGAAATAATTTTGAAATCCACCTATAAAAAAATAAAGTTGATTGTTGCTTCAACAAAAGTTGAAAAATGCCTAACTTTGATTTTGAAATTGAAACACACTAAGAAGGCGACCAACATAGAATATAGGTCAAAGGTGATATTTCGACTTTCACAAAAGATGATTGTCCTACATACACACCCCTTTTCTATGACTGGAGCGTTGGTGAATAATTATCAAACATTGTTACTACAGCTTGAATTAGCTGTAGTTTGTATGTTATGATCATTCATCAACAATATTTTACGATATAGGATTTATTTCTATTACGCTCTTGCATAATGTGAATAATGGTAGTTACGCCCTTGTTTGACCTTAACCTTCCATGTTATCATGACCTTTAGCCCTTTCCTGTTTTACAAAATTTTGGAGCTGTCAAAATGGAAAGGATTTGCAGACAAAAATTTAAAGTGGATTTAACTTGAAAAATAACCATTCAGTAGGGTAGAAAAAAATGTGGAAAAAGAAGAAATTGCTTGTCAGAAGCAATTTCTTCTTTTTCACAATGTTTTCTCAACCATTAAATCACAGCAACGTTAAAAGCAGGGATTAAACAGCAAAGGGTTAAGATATTGAATGAATTTCTTTAAATGGACCATAGTTATACTCATTGTTAGGATTTGCAAGAAACTATATTGAAAATTTGAAATCTAACCTAAATTGTAGGAGATGTTCTCGAAACAAATTGGATGGATTGACATGCACATACACTTACTTGTCATTGTGACAACTAGGTCTTTCGCACAGAATGCTCTACATACAAAGATTCATTAAGGTTCACTGATACAAAACTTTTAAAGGAACTGTGTCCAGTAAGGTCCATAAATCATCACAATCATTTAGATTCTTATAAATGGCTAAAAGTGAGAAGTCCATACCTTGGTCAGTCTGTACAAACTATCAAGACTGAACATGGTCTGTACATTTCGTGCTTCTCAAGTTGGATTTAGGATTGTAATGAATAAAGGCTGTTTGTTTGTTTGTTTTTCAATTGATTTATTTGTAAATTCAAATATTAATATCTTTTTAAATAAATATACATGTAAATATAAACAACTATGTATTTTGTCTTTGATAAGATCCACAGGGCTTGTGTTTGACCCATAAACTATTGCAGGGCTTGTGTTTGACCCTTAAACCAAGGTTTTGACTCCCAAAATTCTCATTTTGACCCTCAAACATTTCCAGCAGGGGGTCATTTGGACCCTCTGTAATCCCAGTGGTACAACCTATGCAATATATAAGATTAAATAGATCAATTGATTTCTTCATATTTTTAGAAAATGTCTATATGGATGAAACAATATAAACAATAGTGTGTCTACACTTAATTGTTAATGTTGTTTTAATTATATAGATTACTTCTAAGACTGATAAGTTTTTGTGTTTGGCCCTTTTTTGACACCCAGGATTTTAGGGTCAAGGGATCAATAACTCCAAATTTTTAAAAAGCTAGCACAAGCCCGGAAAAAACCTGAAATATCTGATTTTGACCCTTACAAATTTCTTCCAAGGCCCGGAACGAAACTCTTGAATGCTGCATCTCATACATCCGATAAAAATTTACAAATTGCTTGGCAAGTTGTTATATTTATGTACAGGCTAAAACAATCAATTTTTGACAAATGAAATCTTTGAGTCTTGTAATGCAATGTTAACCTCTAGGTTTCAGCAATCTCCATCATATCAATGGGTCAGTGTGAAACAATTGTAACTGCCTATAAACATACAGGCAGTAGCAGCCATGGAAATGTCAAATATAATCATTGATTGTCTACTTAAATAACTGCAACTAAGTTAAGCTGTAGTTACAGTATGGCTGTCCAGGCTCATAAAAAATCAGAATTTCTCAACTTGTCCCTAAACAAGTAAATAGCGATTTTTACTTGTCCAGCTAAATTTAATGTGTCCAAAAATAGGGAATACGAAAGCAATTGTGTTTAAAGTAGAAAATGCTTTCATTTTCTTAATTAAAATCAATTGCTTTCTACTCATTTATACAACCATTAGGCTAATTAGGTAATTACTCTTTTGATGATGAGCATGTGTACCAAGTTTCAAGTGAATGCCTTCAGTATAATCATAGATACAATATCACAACATGGAGCCAAATAAGAGGGGGCAAAGCCAGCATGAAATCTTAAATTCATAATGAAATCCTATGTTAGGTGTACTCATTTGAATCATCTCAATATGACATTTTAAATGACTACTGAAAACATAGGGTTTAAGTAAGGACTAATGTGACATTTCAACTTGAATCCCAAAGTAGCACCTTTATCTGTAGCTTAGTCACAAAACGTACCAGGTAAAACCTTTTTGCACAGGGATGACAACAATGATGACAACAACACCAAGGCTATAACATTAATCCAGGTTTTTTGCGAAAAAGGCCGCGCTAAAAATAAGTTTCATACCCTAAATGCTAACGTTGAGTAGGTTGCTTTTTGATTTAATCGCACAAAAGAACTCCAACAAGAAAAGACTCAATGCAAAGATTTTTTTCATGGTATTGAATTGAATGAATAGACAGGTATATTTTTTTAATTCA
The DNA here is from genome assembly GCA_948146395.1 of Fragum whitleyi. Taxonomy (NCBI): domain Eukaryota; kingdom Metazoa; phylum Mollusca; class Bivalvia; order Cardiida; family Cardiidae; genus Fragum; species Fragum whitleyi. Next base: position 71,242,467 of record OX411543.1, on the reverse strand, counting down.
TGCAGGTATGAAACTAATAACTTATTCAAAATGTAGCATGAAATAGCAGATTTAGGGCTTGTGTTAGTGTTTGAGTCATCGACTCCTCACATAACAATTCTGGGGGTCAGATCTGAATTTAAAGGAGTTAAATGACAGAAAAAACAGAATATTAGTAGAATTTTGCATATTTTAGAGTCAATTTAACTGATTCTTATAATGATAGGAAACATGTAATTAATTTGTAGAGCTTAAGAGAGTAAATTGAGAAAATCTTTGGTATAAAACCATGTTTTGACCCTTAGGAATTCCTCTCAAGGGGCCATTTTGACCCCCTTGGGAGAAATTTCTTGGGATCAAATTAAGATATATTCAGAAAATAGTGAATATAGCACTTGGTAAATCATAATTACTAAACTCAACTTGATGTTAAACCTAAAATATGAGCACTCATCAATATTTCCACTCCAGACAAAAAATAGATCAGTAGATTGGCAATATCACTGATCATTTGGTGGCAATATAGGGTCTGGAGCGTGTAATTCCCATGCCCGACTTGTCCGACACAGGCTTTTTCACTTACGGGCAAGTACATTTTTCTTCACTACTTGTCCATGGACAAGTAAATACCAGAGCAAATCTTGAAACAGAACTTGATAAAAGATCTAGGAGAAAAGCCATCCTAATTTTTGTTTCAAAGGAAAGAAATTATTGTCTTTAATGAAGAAAATGCTGGATTACAGCATCTCCTTTATTAAAAACAAGATTTTCTTAATATTTATGAATTCAATTTTTTGCAGGCAAGTTCATTTTGACCCTGGACAAGTAGGAAATCAACTTTTACTTTCCACAGACAAGTGGTGGAAAAAGGTCATATTTCCACATCCCTGAGGGTCAATCCACGTTTTTTCAGGCGTTAACATTTGCAGAGCCCGAAAAATGGTTTTACGCCCAATGCAAAGCACGAGGGCATTAAACCATTTTGACGGTCTCTACAAATGTTAATGCCTGGAAAAACGTGGATTGATACTTTTGATCATGTATGGGCAGCTTATAAATCTACAACATTAAAGGTGAATAAATAAAGACACTTCCTAAGTATTAACCCTTTGCTGGTTAATCCCTGCTTTTTATGTGCCTGTGATTTTATGATTGAGAAAACATTGTGAAAAAAGAAGAAATTGCTTCTGACAAGCAATTTCTTCTTTTTCCACACTATTTTCTACCCTACTGAATAGTTGTTTTTCAAATTAAATCCACTTTTATTTTTCGTCTGCAAAACCTTTGAATTTGGACAGGTCCAGAATTTTGTAAAACAGGAAAGGGTTAATTGAGCATTTAACTTGACAGGAATCAATAACACATATTTCTCAAATTTTTAGTCGTCATTTACTAATGGTGGATGCATATTAGAAAGGGCTACACATAACTTCCAGTATTTGTTTGCCTGTGGCGCTAAAGATATTGGAATAACACCCTGTAGAATTCTAAAATTCTTAACACGCTCCATCGCTCTTTCTACATCGATTCTAAGATTGGCTATCCTTCGGGTTTCTTCTACCTGACGGCGGGTAAATCTTTTCAGCTTAAGTGGTGGAACTATTAAGTGAATACCTTTGGCAGTTGTCAAGTCAGCGATTAAAAAACCTTTATCTCCCATGATAGCGTCACCTTTTTCACAAATATCAAGCAATCCACTATTTTTTGTAATCTGTTTATCACTTATACTTCCTGCCCACAAATCTGATGCGAATGTTATGATACCTGAGGGACTTATACCAAGCAATGCCTTGTAGGTCATGTGGGACTTGTAATGAGAATACATCAAAGATTTGTTAATTAGGGACTGGGGGGTCTCTGTGTATATTTCAGTGCAATCTATGATGACTCTGCAGTTTGGATATCTCTTTCGGAACTTCTGAGGCATTGTTTCTCTAATGACTGTCTTTGATGGCCAAACAATTAGGCAACTTAATTTAATGTGAAGGTAGTCTATCCATCGCGAAATGATTGAGGAGCATGTAGATTTTGAAATGTGGAATCTATAGGCTAAGTCCTCCACCAAAAGTCCAAGACGAAGCCGCATTAGAATTAAAAAAAACTCGTCAATTAGTCTTAGGGATCTCGGACGACCACTCTTCCCAGAAGCTGTTCCCTTTCTTTCGGTCTGGATGCTGGCATCGTCAAGCATATCAAATAAGGCATGAAAAGTACCAGCATTTGGTAGACCAGTGTAGAACATCACATCCTCGTCTTGATTGGATATATCCTCAAAGGTAATGTCTGGTAAACTGGCCTGAGTACTAACAGAACAAGATTTTGATTTAAATTGTACCTCTGATTCAGTCTCTGTCTGTGAAAGGGTTGATTTGGTTGTGACAAAGGTTTGTGTACCCTGGTCTTTTGTTTCCTTTGGCCTGATTATTAATGTCCCATAGTATGTCCCTTCTTCTGCCTGAATAGTTTTATTTAGTTTCGTTGTGCCGTCTGTGTTTGGTAAGCCACAGTAGTCATGGAAATTGACAGAAGTTAACTCTCTAGAACTGCTGGGAAAGAAATGTATTGACTCATTTTCATCAGGGTCTGTGGCTTCCTCATGGTCAATAAATGTTGTCTCCATTTGTTCGTTTTCTAAAGTCTGGTCACATTCAGATGTGGGTATCATCAGATCTGCGATGAAGTCTTCTAATTTTGTTGCGAAGTAAGGTCCATCGTCCTCGGGTTCAATCATTGGAATAAACTCCACAGGGGTCACCTGGAAGTAAACATCAGTAGCTATAAGTACTCAAACTGTAACCTTATCCAGGTGTGAGGAAATCTTATGCACAAATTGTCTGGCACAGGATTTCCAACTTCTGGGCAAATACATTTTTCTAGGCACCTTGTCCTGGGCAATTAAGTACATGAACATATCCTGGATTGGTATTAATCAGATTTAGGACATTAATAATGCAAATTTTTGTTTGTATCAAAGATTAGAAAGCATTGTTTTTTATTAAGAAATGACTGGGTTCCAGTATTTTCTTCATTAAACACAATGTTTTTTCCCAATAATTATCTATTCACTTTAATATTTGAAGACAAGTTCATTTAATTCTAGACAAGTGCATGATGGTGACTGTGAAGCTCTTTTGGTACTGAGTACTTATTTTCAAATTAGAGGTACCTAGTTCCAGTCCCATACTGGCTACATGTTTTTCTTGCAAGTGCAATATTTTGGTGCGAACAGAGGACCATGACTGTGATTGTTATATGTAAAAGGTGTTCAAATTGACATAAAAAGCATTGAATGATGCTGGTTTTCTGTAAGTCAGTGACAATTTTTTTGTGAAAGGCCCTAAAAGAGTAAATGTCGCAGGTTGAACTCATACCCTTTCAATGATAGAATGCATAATATGCAAAGACTTCTGGATAGCTTAATCGCTAGTGTACACCCCTACATAGATTAAAGCTCTCAGGTTCAGCACTTTCTCTCTAGTCATGGTGTGATATTTGTTTCAAGATAATTTCCCTTTGCTAAGAGACACTCCTGAAGCACCAAAATGGTTGTGAATTGCATTCAAATGCATTTTTTTCAACATTTGTTTAAGTCTTTGCAGGAAAAACTCCTCAACAGTCAATGGAAATACCAAATAATTTTCAAATTAAACCTAATTATTACCAATTTAATTTCAACTTTATACATATGTAGTTTTATTATCATTTAAAATGAATTTCATTTCTTGTGAACAAAATAAGTTTACAACCAAATCAAAAGAAAAGTTATTAATTTTGGACATAAATTTTCATCAGAAGTCCTAACCAAAATAGAAAGTACTACATTAAAGAAATAAAGATTTTCATGTCGCTTTCTTGTTCAATGATTCATTTGGAAGTACCACTCAAATTTCAAATTTTCTCTACTGTGCATATCCAATATAGAATTTACAGTATCAACCAGATTTAAGAATGTTGCCTGCAAACCTACTACCAGCATAATTCAAGTACCACTAGTATTACAATCAGCTTAAAGACCATTGTGCAAGACCTTTGGCACAATTAATTTGAAACTTATGAGATGAAGAGTGTATTTGTTTATTTCATTGAGGTATGAAAACTAGAAAGCCATGAATGGCTTGTGTCGCTCCACAGGCTTGAATTTCTTGTAATAGCAAATCTAAGTTTTGACTAGATTTTTAGATATTTTGGGTTCTAATGATGTTGAAATGGTTTTCAAAGTTTCCACTATTATTACATATAGAGAAATGACCTCCGTCCATAAAAGACATATTCTTCATCAAATCACAATAATTTTTGGCTGCATGATTATAGATCACGCAAGGATCATACTAATGAAGTTTGATTGATATCCATCAGTTACATTCTGAGAAAATGATTTTCAAAGTTTCCACTATATAACATATAGATAAATGACCTCCGTCCATAAAATACTTATTTTTCATCAGATCACAAAAATTTTTTGTAGACTGATAAAAGGTCATCCCTGGGATCATTCATGTAAAATTTGGTTGATATCTATCACTTACATTCTGAGAAAATGATTTTCAAAGTTTCCACTATATAACATATAGAGAAATGACCTCCGCCCATACAATACATATTTTCCATCCGATCACAATAATTCTTAGTAGACTGATAAAGGGTCACCCAAGGATCATTCATGTAAAATTTAGTTGATATTTATCGGTTAGATTCTGAGAAAATGATTTTCAAAGTTTCCACTATATAACATATAGAGAAATGACCTCCGCCCATACAATACATATTTTCCATCCGATCACAATAATTTTTTGTAGACTGATAAAAGGTCACCCTAGGATCATCCTTGTAAAATTTGGTTGATATCTATCACTTAGATTCTGAGAAAATGATTTTCAAAGTTTCCACTATATAACATATTGAGAAATGACCTCCGCCAATACAAAACATATTTTCCATCCGATCACAATAATTCTTAGCAGACTGATAAAGGGTCACCTAAGGATCATTCATGTAAAATTTAGTTGATATCTATCAGTTAGATTCTGAGAAAATGATTTTCAAAGTTTCCACTATATTACATATAGAGAAATGACCTCCGCCCATAAAATACACATTTTTCATCTGATCACAATAATTTTTGGTAGACTGATAAAAGGTCATCCAAGGATCATTTATGTAAAATTTAATTGGTATCCATCGATTAGAACCTGAGAAAAGTCACTTTTTACCATATTTGGAAATTAGCCACACCCATTAAATCCATGTTTTTCATTGGATCAAAATTTCTTGAACAACTTTGAAAGAGGGTCACCCAAGGATGATTCCTGTGAAGTTTGGTTGAAATCCATCCAGTAGTTTCTGAGGAGAAGATTTTTAAAGAAAAAGTTTACGACCGCACGCACGGACGCATGGACGGACGGACGCACAACGGACACAACGCCATGACAATAGCCCCAGTGGCTTTCAGCCAGTGGAGCTAATAAAAACCTTATCACACTATGACTACACAAAGTAGTTTAATGTTCCCCAGAACCCCTAAATTGGGGTGATTTACCCTCAAATTAAGGCTTGTACTCCTTTTTTGTCTCATATGAAAGGGGGTACATGCATGCTGCAAAGTACCCATTTCTACACCCCCCTTTGAACTAGCAGTGGGAACACTGTGGATTCACCTAAATTCGAGACCCTGTTCTTTGAGCATGTACACTGTGATCTGACAGTCACTGTTTACATTTTACAATTAGTTGATCGTAAAATCTTCACCTTCTCAAAAGTTTACAAAATGCATCAAAAACAAGATAGCAATTGCTCATCTTTTATTTCTGGATTTTTAACGGATTTTTTCAAAATATTTTTAATGGATTCGCAGAAATCGTGAAAAATGCCTTAAAAGGGCTTCAAAAGAAAAATTTCAGCTGAGAAGAGGAAAGGCATATTTTATTGTTTTAAAAAATTCACATAACAATGCATGTCTTGTCCCATGTTTATTCTTTTACCAGAAAATAATAAAGAGTCACCGAAATAGGTCAATTTTACAAATAGAGACCTATTTCACCCTGTGTGAAAAAGCTTTTGTATCCTTGAGCTATTTTGATCAAAATCGGCAAATATAAGATTTTTGGAGACAGAAAGAGATGGAATTAAGGGTTTATGTCTGATTTTGTAGTTCCATCACTTTATTTTGCCACTAAATACTCCCATATGTCAGAGTGTTGAAAACTAGTTAAACCATAATAATCAATAAAATGGCTTTGACATAAAATATTTGGTAATTTGTAATTTTGCTAATGGGCCAGGTTGACCAGTCACCTTTTCCCGCACCCTTCCCAAATGTTAGCTAGTTTTGTATCAGTTCAAGGAACTCAGAGTAAAAAATATTTTGGAATAAGTTTTTAATGCTTTACATTTAGAATGAATAAGTTTATGCAAGTGGTCCTATTCAACCAGGATCGACATTCATCCAAAGTCAATCCTTAAAAAACCACCTATGTTTCAAGCTAGGGGATATTAACTTACTTTAGAAGTGGCGAAGATCTTTCTTCTCGATTTAAGGTCGAAAATGGATGGAATGTTGTGGTCGTTTGTCATCTTTCCCCCTTCGAAGTGTGCAGAACAGATGCGTGAGTTCTTGGTTAGGACGAATGTTTTCATGACCGTTTTAATTCTGCGTACCCACGTCTTCTTCAGAATATCATGAGCTGGAAACTTATGTAGGGTAATAGGCTTCCCGTCGACAACTTTCCCCCTAAAGTTAGAGCATACTGAGCAGTAGTGCCGTTTCTTTTCAGTAGATTTTGGTACGTTCTCCATGTTGACATTATATAATTTGCTCACCGGAAATGAGAAATTGTTACCTCGAAATTGAAGAGCTTGATCAGGGGCGGTAATTTTACAAGGGAGATAACAACTTATCGTACTGGGCCAAACGAAAAGTATTTTTTTTTTTCAATTGTTCACATACTGTTTCACATCCTGAACGCACAAAAGATCATAAATGAAATAATATTGACTCGTCTGTATCTCATACTAGAGAAGATACAGATTCTTTTCGGTATGAAAATGGTTATTATTCCATTATCAATTTCTTTTAAAACTAGCAATCTAGCTCTGCGTTCATGATGAAAACATTCACAAAATTGCTTGACATATGTTACCCCGCTTTGCAGCTATAGGTACACAAATGTAAGTGAGTGATCAAAGGTCAATTTTTGTCTATACAATGTATAGACAAAATTGGCATTTGAGCACTCACTCAAACTTGTACATCTACATACTCATATTCAAAGCGAAAACAGTTTTTAAACTTTTCATAATGTTTTTTGCATCCTGTACGCTGGGCTATTCTACCGATCAATCGTTCTAATACGATCCTTAATTGAATTGTTTCTGACTCATTTTTTGGTGACGGGCGGCAGCATTTTTTTCCATCGTACAAAAAGTTACCTAAACGTAATTGTTCGTAAAGTCGTAGAGTCTCTTGTAACAGAAACTTCATTACTACAACTTCTTATTAGTGATGGACTTTTTATGAGTTTTTTGGTTTCCAACCAAAGATTAGAGATGATATCTTAATTCAAGAATACCACAAATATATAAATACTTTCTAAACACATACATCTTACACACTCAGTCTTTAAGACATAGAATCAAAAGATATTTGAAATGAAACATAGAATTTAAAATAACACACACGTTTTAAAATCCCACAAGAATTCTTTAGATCGCAAATTGGGCCCACTAAGAATATGCTATTACTGGAATTCAATCTTGAACCCATGAAAAACACTGGATTTAATGAAATGCAGACGATGATAAAGAGTTCAAATTTTAGCTCCTTCTCATTTTCGTAAATCTGTATATAGTACAAGTCCTGTGTCTTTTGTTTCTGGACTTCAGATTGCTCTAAATGATCTTTCCTCTCTTTATTCATTAATGTCCGGGTTCGTATATATTTCGAGAGAAACTAGAAATAGAAAGTGTACATTTTATGAAAAAAATATCCCACACATGTTGAGGACTTGCAAAATGCTTCTTACAATAACAAAGCTTGTTACTTAGATAATCTAGTACAACTTTGAAATATTACTTACAACTTTATGCACTTTAGTCCTCTTATCATTTGATTTTACATCATTTTTGTAAATCTTGGTGGTAAGAAATAAAATTTCGTTACATTCTCGTTTTATAGAAAGACACCAGTGTCAGCACAACATTAAGTAAATTTTTTAACAATTACAAAGCTTCGTTTAGCTTAAGACATTTTAAACATAAAACGTATTTAACAATTTATGTTTATATCAGAATGATGTTCGGATATATTTTTTGGTTACGATTGTTGTTTAGTATAAAAAATAAAGTAATTTAAAAGAATAACATAAATAAAATAGAAAAAAACCAGTCACTGAAAACCTTCGCAAGTTTAAGGTTTTATGGGCCCATCATAGGCCCTTATGGGCAATCTTTTCAGGAAGGGATCCATATGGGACCAAAAAATAATATTTTGTCCACAATCTGCCCATATTAATTCCACATACACGAGGAAAATAGGCAGATGGGTCCTATTTGGGCCTTACATGGGCAATTTTTTTACAAACGCGACCCACATGGGTTCCTTATCACCATTTTCCCCAGATTCTGTCCATATGGGCCAAAATATTTCATGCTTGCTGGGGTATTATATTTATCTTATAGCCTCTATTTGTCTTGTTTGCGTCGATGTTTCTACATGAAATATTCTAAAAATATCCACATTATGGTTATGGAAATGGTGGAAGGAAGAAGAAAATTTCAGAGAGATAGAAAAAGTCGTCATCTGCGAAAAGTTTGTGTTCTAACTCTTTTTAAACTATTTGTATTATATCTTAAAGCTTTATTGTGGCTCCCGGTGGAAAACGTATACAGAGTTATCAAATCGTCTGGTACACGAAAACCCTGGGCTCCCAACAGAATTTTTTCTATCATCACCTCAAGGATATTTATTACTTATTTATCTTTATTTCTTATTATCTTACTTTTATTTATCTTTAACGCACGTCCGAGATATCTCGCGAACGGGTAAGTGAAAATTATTTCAATTATTTATATCTGATAATTCATCTGAACCTTCAGGCGTGGAAACAGATTCACAACTTGGAGTGTTTTATTGCCAACAAATCAGAAGAACCGACCTCTACTAGAACCAAAACACCTATTCTCATCTCTGAAAGCAAAGGGTATACACTGAGAAACTATACTCCTGGTAGAAATTTCCCATTTACCCTATGGTGCAAAAGTGATGCAAATACTGAAACCCTTGTCAATCTTGCAATACAAAAAATACCAGCTGCTGTACGAACAACCGGTCCTCTACAATTACATTTGTGGGCAGGCACGTGCGACGTGACTATCAAGTCAGGCAGTCAAATTAAACAAAGATTCACGCAGGCAAGTGAATGTCTTAGAGTGATAGGTGACCAATATAGAAGACTGATAACATTTACAAATAATTTTCCAGAAGTGTCACTAAAACTGATTGAAATTCCCTATATATCCACAAGCTGCTGGAATAAAGTATCAGACAGAGACTCTCTTCTTGTTGATAAAAGTCTGACAAACCAAGTAAAGTCTATTAATCTTCTAATAAGAGAATTAAACAGAGAGCTAAATACAAATCCCTGGACAAGAAAACTTCTTATAGATTCTTACAGAAACTGTTACGAGAACCCTAACATTCTAGATATTACAGTGTTATCTGAGGACTTGGATCAACTTGACGCCGACATATAAGCTAAGTACCAATCTTATATCCTGCATAAATATAAGATAGGAAAAACACAAATAAATCAATAAGTAAATAATAATAAAAAATAAATAAATAATAATAATAAATCAAAGTACTGCCAGAACTGTGCTCCCTAAGTACATATCCTAGTATAAAGTAGTATTCAATCATAAAAACACAGAAGAAATGGCTCAAAATCCTGTCCCCTTACGTCGGAGTAATAGAACATCAAAATCAAATCTCTTATCTTACTCAGAAATTAAGGAACACGATCCTATGATATCTGAATGCAAAACATATGCTTTAGATAAAAAAAAGTCTTTGGTAAAGAAACTTGACTCGTGAAGCAAAAACAACCTGACCTACAGCCTTAAACCAGGAAATAACCTATGTCTGTACTTTAGCACAACAGCATATGAATTATCGAAACAATATATCCACAAAAAAGCAGAATCTCAAGCTTTTCTAAAAAAAAAAATGATATGAAAATAGACAATATCTCTGACACAAGCGGCTTACAAGTAGAGCAACGAATTAGAGTCTATAAAAAGAAAGAGCAAAATACAAAATCAAACCTCAAATACACTATCAGTTGTTACTACACCAAATCCTCTGTGCTAGTAAATTGACGAAGCCTAGATCTATTCGAATATGACTTTTTGGACTCAATCACAGAACAGATCAATGAAAACAACGAAGAAATTAGGTCTGGAAATCAACTTGTAAGTACTATTATTTCCGAAACAATGAATAACAGCTACCTTAATGAAAGAAAAGAAACAAACCACCGAAGCAAAGAAAAAACCTGTCCATCGACTTGTACAAGTAAAAAAAGCAAAAACTAGGATGTATAAAAAAGCCTCGGGGAAAAGCAACAAGAGATCAAGAGCTAGAAAAATACAGAAATCTTACTCAAGATAACTCACTTGGGCCAAAAAAACTCAGGAAAAAGCAACAAGAGATCAAGAGCCAGAAAAATACAGAAATCCTTTTCAAGATAACACACATGTGCCAGAGGACAACAGCACAGAAATACCATTCATCTGTCCTATCTGTAAGAAAGAAGCTCTAATTCATGTCATAGCATGTGACAACTGCGATGAATGGATTCACTTTGACTGTCTAAACATCCCAAAAGAAGACTGAAAAAAATTAGAAGATATCCCATTTTTATGCGATCAATGCAACGACAACATGATATTCATCAGGGAAGAAGTGAAACAAGCAAAAGAGCTGACACCATCAGAAGAAGACTGTGATTCTTCAATATTAGTCCAGACTCCGGGCTCATCAACTCCGACCCACAACCTCAGCCAACACATGAGAGACCAGCTTGGTTATCAAAGATCCCCGCCCCCTGCCTATGTGATGAAACAAATATACCTCTCCAAGAGACTTTTGGAAATATATGCTGCGAAGAAACAACCACTGCAGCAAATACATCTACATGTTACAAAGTTAAACAATGTAAATATCTATGACAAGTATCATCAAAAACTAACAGGCTCCATCAACACAATTCAAGAATAAAAAATATTTACTCAAAAAAATATGGCAGCAACTCCAAACCAAGAACCAATGATCATTATAAGAGATGAATGGGAGTCTCATCCAAAATTACCGGTACTATCAACTGATCTAGAAAAAACATCTAAGCAATATACAGAGTCTCATCCAAAATTACTATCAACTCATCTAGACAAAACGCCTAAGCAAGATACAGAGCAAAATACAAATAAGCAGACTGTCAAAGAAAAGACTCAATGTAGTATCAACACAGAGGAAAGTATGGTGTCCAAATCTAAAACCAAAAGAAACAAGATTCAGAGCAAAAAAAAAATACCTACGAAATCTGGAAAAAACAGTTAACGACCAACAAAAAACCATTGATCTCCTGAAGAAGAATCTCGAACTCCTACAATCAAACTCTTGAGGTCCAATAACCCAAGAGACAGGAAACACCTACCAACCCGCAGATACCTATGGTATTAAATTCCAATTAATAGAAAATAGGCTTAGGACACTTGAAAACGAGACAATTCAAAACATGAGTATATTCACCGCTCTCACAAGCAGTAGAGCCCTACAACAAAGCAGTGCAGCAAAAAGTCACTGCTGCCCCTGCCCATGCAAAAACAGCCAACTCTATGAATTTCAAAATCCCACAGGAAACCCAAACATAAACAGAGGACAACAAAACATACAAGCCAAAATACTAGTAGAAAACTTAAATATTAATAGAGGGCAACAGACCCAGAAGATCCCTATAATCCATTCACACTTGCAAAGCTTTCCGCACAATGTTCATAGAAGTCCGTTCTTTACAGAATTACCAGAATATAATAGACTACCATATGAAAAACCTCACACAAATCACCATCAACACCTGCAAGTACCTGATGTCAGAAACTACCGCAATGAAACCAGTGGAAGGTAGCAGAAAAGAGGATAGAATTTATACGATCAAGAATGGTAAGGATCATCTTAGACCAATAAAACCTCACCTGTACAAAGTAACCGTCCACCAGAAGATCAGAGAAATGATGTAAACTCATATGAATGAACAAAAAACCTACAAAGTAATAAATATGATCCACAAAAGTCTCAAAAAATACTGAACAAAGAGATGGCAATGGAAAATACACCAGAAAAAGGAACTCGCAAACCCAAAAGAGAAAAAACAATGATCCTCCCATTCACTGCCTCAGAAAGAACGATGAGAACCCCAAAAAGGACTACGATGAGAACCCCAAAAAGGACTATGGAATAAACGACATCCTACATGATGAAAACAAGAGAGATAATAACAGCAGAAACATTCAAGAACAAACCCAAAAGAAATCAAAAGATTCCTGCAACCCAACCGCGACCACCAGAACAGGAAAAATCTCAAACAAAGAGACAACATTAGAATTAATTTCACTTAATATAGAAGGTGTCAGAGGGAACTCAGCTTTTCTACATACCTTGCAAAATTCAGAAAAAACGCTCATATGCTTACAAGAACATTGGCTATGGGATTTTTGAAATCAAAATTTGAAGAATTTTGCCCCAAATTACGACTTCAGTATTACAAGCTGCGATACAAACTGTCCTATATCAAATATCCATGTCCCACGAGGAAAAGGCGGAGTATGCATCCTATGGCCGAAACATATGACTAACATAATAAAGAAGTTGGACCCACTCAATGAAAGAATTATAGCATTTCAAGTAAATACTCCGGTCAAACAATCACTAATAGTAAATGTATACCTACCATCACTGAGTACAAATTCTAAGATCGAATTCCGAGAATGTCTTGACCTTCTATCATCTTTACTAATCAAAAATCCTGATAAAATATGGTTCATATGCGGAGACTTCAATACGAGCTTAACAAAGAATCGAAATAATTACCACGATAATTTTTTAAAGAATTTGTAAAACTACATTACCTTAATCATAGTTACCCTTCCCTAGAAAAACCGACCTTCATACAACACAGCGGGTAAGGACAATCTCAAATAGATTAGATCCTTTCTAACAAAAAGGACAGTCTCGGAGAGACTGAAATCATAGAGGAACATCTAAACACCTCAGCACACTTTGCTGTAAAAGCAAAGGAAAAATTGCCATATGAATCTAAAGAAAATGAACAAACAGAAGTATCAAACAAATCATGAAAATAATCTGGAAAAAAAGGATCAAGGCTTGTACAACTCTGAAATTGAAGATTTAATCAATATAGAATTAATAAAAAATGGCACAAGTATAAATTCAATATTCGAACATATCACCGAAACTTTTATAAAAGCTGCAAAAATCTCCATTCCAACCAAAACAATAAAACCAAAAGGTCCAAAGTACATAATCTCGCAAACTACAAAAGAGATGATTAAAAAAGCAAAGATGCTCTCAGAATGTGGCGTATTGGGGGTCTCCCAGGGACGAAGACCAGCTCTTCATACAAATGAAAAGTGCCAAGAAAGTAGTAAGAAGACAATTGAGAAGAGAAAATGCAGAAAACAGAAAAAGATTCTTCGAGAAACTCATGAAAGATCCAAATAAATCTTTTTTTCTTTAAACTCATAAAGAGAAATAGGAAGGGGGCACAAACTCTACAGAAACCACTCTTACTTTTGATGGGGAAGGATGTGATGAACCTTCTAAACAAGCAGAAGCCTTTGCAGCATTCTGCGAGGACCTAGTCATACTAAAAAATGAAGCATCCTTCGACCACCAAAAGTTAACAGAATCTTCATTCCGATGTAAATTAATTGAAAATCTAGCCAGACAAAAACAAGAACCAATCGCTCCCTTCAATGCCAAAGAAGTCAGTGAAGCAATAGACATCATAAATAACAATAAAGCTGCAGATAAATACGGAATAACAGCAGAACACATAAAAATGGGAAAACATCTCTAATAGCACCTTTAACTTCTGTATTCAAATAAATTATCAAAGACGGTATAATTCCAGACTCCTTCAAAACAGGCTACATAACTCCGGTCCACAAAAAGGGTAAAAGTGCAAGAGACCCTACAAACTACAGAGGCATTAAAAATCTTCGAAAAACTACTCTTAATACGACTCGAATGTATGAACAAAGAACAATCGAACCTCCAGTTTGGCTTTACAAAGGGAACATCTCCATTCATAGCCTTATTACTCGTATCAGAATCTGAGATCGACGCAAAGGCAAATAAATCCTCATTATACATAGCCACATTAGACACACAGAAAGCATTCGATGTGGTGGATCACCAAATAATGTTGGACAAGCTGTACCACACTGGAGTGAACCTTTCTTTATGGATGCTGATCAAAGGAATGTACGAGGGATTATCAGCCAGAGTAAAATGGCGTGGCCAATAAAGTGAACCGTTCAAAATCCTTTAAAGAGTTCGTCAAGGAAGAATTCTCTCTACCCACCTATACAAGCTATAAGTCAATGATCTCTTAAGACTTCTAGAAAACTCACACACAGGAAAAAAGATCGGAACGGCCTATGTAGGCTGCCCCACGTGTGCAGACGATATATGTCTCATTGCCGAGAAATCTGAAGAATTTGGTGAAATGCTCCACTTACGAATATGCATGCGAACATAGATATACCATCCATCCCGAGAAAAGCATCGCAATTATTAAGAACAAGCCAGAAAAAGTTCTCCATAAATGGTCGTTGGGAAATGAAGAAATATCAGTACAAAATCAGACCACTCATCTAGGACTCATGCGAGCAAGAAACAAAGAAAATGACCTCGATATTTACAATTGAATAAGTTCCGCCAGAAGGACACTAAACTCTCTTATGTCTGTGGGATGCCATGGGCTAAATGGCTTAAATCTCAAAATATCTGCAAAAATTTACCAAGTATATGTTGTACCAAGACTGATCTATGGATTGGAAATGAATAAATCAAATATGGCTGATTTAGAACTCTTTCATAGGAAAACTCTAAGATCGATACAATCCCTTCCTAAAAGCACGTCGAATGCAGCAGTTTATCTCCTTTTAGGGTTTCTGCCAATAGAAGCTGAAATCCACAGAAGACAACTTACCATTGTACATTCAATGATAACAGGAGAAAACCAAACCATCAAAGCGATAATGGAGAGACAAAAGGAAGTAAATCTAGGAAACCAAAACAGTTTCTTCTGTAAAATAGAAGAAACAATAACAAAATACAAGCTTCCATCTCTGGAATACATCAGTAACAAGTACATTACCAAGGAACACTGGAAAAACATGGTAAAAGAATCCATCTCAAGAACATGGACAAAAACACTTCATGAAAACATCAGAAGTAAAAGTAGCATGAATCTGTGTAATATAAGAATATTGGAAATAGGAAGGGTCCACCCAGTATGGGACTACCTGGAAGTATCCATCACAGATACAAAGAAGGGAATCATAAAAGCAAGAATGTTGACGGGAACATACCTCTTATATGGTAGAAAACACACAGAAGCAGAGCAAATATTCTGCTCTATGTGTAAAATAGAACCAGAAAGTGTCACCCATATCCTCCCCAGATGCCCATATCTGAGTAGCGTCAGAGCAAACTACATCAACGAGATTAAAAAACTCATTGATGGTGCTATGGGAGTATCTTTCTGGCAATCTCATATAAGGAGCAAGGAAGGCTTGGCAAAACTTATCCTAGACAGCTCAATATACTTTAGGGATTACCGAAATAGAATGGTGAAAGGTTTTCACGCTGAACTAGAAAAGTTTACACGAAATCTCTGCTTGGAATTACACTGCAAAAGATTACGATTCATTAAATCAAAGAATACAGATTAAAAAAAGTAAATAAATAAAAGAAACGTTTAATCAAAATCAAAATCAAAATCATATACACTGCAATTGAGAAAGGAAAATAAAAAGAGGGGAGTCAGTCGATGAGGACATAGATCCTTTCACGCCTGACTGCCAAAAATGGCAAAAATGAAATAAAAAAACAAACTATATCATATCAAATTCTGTCACTGCCGGATCTTGTACCACGAAGCAGATCTTATTTCTACTAGTGAAACTCAGATCTAGCCGTGACAATGTTCTCAATTACTTTAAACTAAAGCTGATATGTTTTAATACAAAAGCTTTCAAAAAGTCGCTTTAATAAAAAAAACAACAAAAAAACATCTGACTATACATGTACATAGATTGATATTTACCTTTCTCTAATATTGAAAAAAAAGATAATAACAATAATGATAATCTTATTAGCCCTTAATTCACTCAAAATAGTAGTAATATACTGAATCAGGACATCTAGAGCTCTCTTTTAATTGTAACACTACTGATCTTTTATCAATTGTGTTAGTCCCATTTTATGATCTTAAAAATTCCTTTAATCCTTTAATCATGTAATATTAACATATATCTTCTCTAGAGATACAAATTGAAATATGTATATATTGTCTTATCTTAAATTGTATTTTAATTTTGTGTGTAAATTTTTATCCACGTTTTATGTAGTATATAAGATTTTTAATAAGTATCCTGCATGTGTTTTTATTTTTCTTAAAACTAGGTGACGATACTCAGAAACTCAAAACTCAAAAGATAACCTCTCACAGGGTGCCTCGACTAAGCGGGGGAACATACATTGAGAAGAAGTTCTAAAAACATACATCTATCTATCTATCTATCTATCTCTGGATACTGTCCACCCCTCTCTCGAGTGTTACAGACAGGAAAAATGTGCACGTTGGACTGTTAGTAAAGTGAAAGAATAAAAGTAAAGATCTGACATGTCAGATAAGTGAATGTAGATAAAAGTAAAGTATTGGTTTAAAATGTTAGTAAGTGAGAGTGGAGTAAAAGATCTAGTTAAAAACAATCACCTCCAGACTAATATTGAATACCTGCCACAGCTCTCTTAAACTGATCTAACTCAGAGAGTGTGGCGATATGACAGGGTAACTGGTTCCAAAGGCTAATAGAGTGAGGGTAGAATGAATATTTGATGTAATCAGAGTTAACCTGGATTTGTCGTAGAGAGAGAGGGTGCATATGTCTAGTTAATCTGGTTGGGGCATGGATATACAACGGAAGTTTAATTGCAACAATGTTGTGATATATACGATAAAACATGATAAGTCTGGCGTCAATCCTGCGATGCTCAAGAGACCTCCACCCCAGATCATCCTGCATGGCTGTAACACTCGAAAGAGGGGAATAATCATGCTTGACCCACCTGATGGCTCTTCTTTGGACCTGTTCCACCTTTTTAATATTGGATTTGGTGTGGGGGCTCCACACAGTGGAAGCATATTCCAGCTGTGGCCGGATCAGTGACATGTATGCCAATTCTCTGACTCTCTCCATCTTAGTGGTGATATTTCGTTTTAGAAAGCAAAGAGACCTATTTGCAGCTGCAGTAATTCTTGTGATGTGGGCCGAGAAGTTCAGATCAGAGGATAGATCAAGGCCCAGGTATCTTGCATGCGGAACAGCTTCTAAGGCCTGGTTATGGAGATAATACTTGTGCATGATTGGGTTTTTGCTTCTTGTGACATGCAACACTTGGCATTTGGAAGGATTAAACTCCATGTCCCAGGCTTGTTCCCATACCTGCAGTGCATCCAGATCTTTTTGAAGAGCTTCAGGGTCAGAAGGAGAGTTGATTGTAAGATAGATAGCAGTGTCATCTGCAAAGAGGCGAACTTGAGATTTAGAGACAGATTGAGGTAGTTGGTTTATATAAATAAGGAAGAATAGTGGGCCCAGGACTGACCCTTGGGGCACGCCTGAGGTAACTGGTACTTCATCCGACTTGTCTCCATCAAGGACAACTGTTTGACTTCTACCAATCAGAAAAGAGCGACTCCATGATATAACCTGTGGAGATACGCCATACTCTTGGAGAATATAGAGCAGCTTTTGATGGTTGACCTTATCAAAAGCCTTACTGAAATCCAAGAGTATCAGGTCAGTTTGCTTACCAGCAGAGATGTTTCTGAAGAGACACTCGGTGAGCTCAATAAGTTGTGTCTCACATGAGCGTCTCTCCCGAAACCCATGCTGTAGTTCATAAAGAATGTTGTGAGAGGAGAGATGTGCAGAGAGGTTAGAGGCTACAATGTGCTCCAGGGTTTTGCAGAGGATGCATGTAAGGGAGATGGGCCGGTAGTTTGCTGGATCACTAGTGTCTCCTTTCTTGTAGATTGGGCATACATTTGCTCTGGTCCAGTCATATGGAATGGTGCCGGTAGAGAGGGACCTCTGAAAAAGAATAGTAATAATTTCTACCAGTTCTTGTCTCAGCTCCTTCAGCACCACTGGTCTGATCTGGTCGGGGCCTGCAGCTTTTCCTGTCTTCAGGTTGGCTAAGAGCTTTAATACACCACCTTGGTCAACTAATATCTCATTCATTTGTGGGTACATACAGTGGTGGAGGGGGTTTATTTGTCTCAGTTTCTGTATGCATGACTGGCCTAGGGATAAAGGGGAAATTCCAGAAAAAACTGACTGGAACTGTCTATTAAGGATATTAGCTTTGGCTACATTATCTGACTTGAGATTTCCGGATACTTGGTCTTTTAGAGGAGAAACATTTTGGGAATCTTGTTTTGAGTTTTTCAGCAATGTGTACAGTTGTTTAGAGGAGAATTTGGTTTTGTCATCTGTATCCTTTTGATCTGAAATATCTAAGATCTTTTCAAGGTATGCATTATAGGAGATCTTAATTTTTGATTTAATTTGTGACTTTAGGTGTTTGAATTTTTCCCAGACTTCATGGTTGTTTTTGTTAGCTTTAGCTTTTTTATAGAAGCGGTCACGTTTACCAATTAATTTCTGGATTTCTCTGGTAACCCATGGCAGGGACTTCCTGGAGCTAATTTTCTTGGTGGGAACAAATTTTTCAATCCCAGTTTCTAGGATATTTTTCAGTTTGGACCAAATATCCTCCACAGAGAGTAAATTAAGACCTGGAATGATCTCCTCAGCGTGGGCCCTAACGAAGACTTTAAAGCCTGTCCAATCTGCTTTTTTGTATAAGTGACAGGTTCTTGGTTTTTGTCTGGGAATGGAAGGCCTGGCACTGATTGTTGCTGTGACAATGTCATGATCCGAAATGCCTGCAGCAACTTTCACACTGGAGACAAGAGTGGGATTAGAGGTCAGCAAAAGATCAAGAACATTATCACTCCTGGTACCTTCACTTACCATTTGGGTCAAACCATGGTCATCTAAGATTTCCAGAAATCTGTCATATGTTGCATTGATGCTGGTACCAGGTTTGGAAGAGGGTGTGTGATATCATTAAAAAAATATCATATGAGATGTTATCACACAGATATTTGTATAGTTATAAGATAAAGGGTGGGACCATTCATAGGCTTCCTACATGAGTCGACAGTAGTACCAGTCTAATATACACTCGAACCTATTTTTTAAGACGACGTTAACAAAAATATCCAATAACCTTGACCTTGGGTACATATCCGGTTTGCCGGTTTGGTATTGTAAAGAGGAAAAAAAACAATAAAAATGCTGGCGGATTGTCTTTTAATCGTGTTTATTTCAATTTGTACTGCTCTTTTAGGAGAGGGTTAGTTTATCTCTAATTATGACATGCCCTCCATAATGGCTTACAGTCAACTCGTTCCTCAGTCAACTCGTTCCTCAGTCAATTCGTGGCGTTTTTGGTCAACTCGTTCCCCAAAATTGGTCAACTCGTTCCCAAATCGATTTTTCCTCGGTCAACTCGTTCCCCGAAAATAACCATATATATTTGAAATATTTTTATATATTTTAATCTTTTGAATGGGTTAAAGTACTCAAAATAAGTTATTTATAAAAAAAAAAAAAAAAAAAAAACAATTCCAAATTTATGATAGTTACCCTTTAACCTAAAATTCTAAGACCGATTTAATCCGCCGATATTTTCCGGAAAACTGATTGAATATTGGCTGAAAATTTATATATAAAAAAAGAATACTGGTTAAAAACATATAAAAATTAATGGCGAAACGAAAAAATAAAATAATTTTTTATCAATCCTATGATTTCTTTTTTACAAAATTTCTGGTTGTCTGGCAAGACACAAGACGAAAAACAAAGATATAAAACATTATGAAGATAGTGTCGGATTTAGAAAAGAAGAAAAAACTTTTACAAATTTTGTAAAGACATACTGCTTATAGTAAATAAACCAATTCTTAATATCATAGTAGTAAGGGATGTTTTCAAAGTTGTCTATTGTAATTGAAAGTCAATTAGACTTTGTCATTAATGGTGTGAATAAGATTAACCCATTACAACTTGAGCCCGCCTTTTTACGCGTCTACTCCATTTGAACAAGCCCGCATTTTTACGCGTCTACCTTATCTGAACAAGCCCGCCTTTTTACGCGTATACTTCATCTGAACAAGCCCGCGTTTTTACGCGTCGGACTTTTGATCGCAATAATTCGTTTTTTTTCAAATGCCAGAATTTCAAAAATGGTGCCATTAGTAAGTATGATTTATCATCTTAAAGAACATCACAAAAAAATATACACTTTGTTCTTTAAGATTTTGAGTAATTTGCGATAAAAGAGAGCAGGGGTTAAAATATTTACAGGCTAACTTACGATCCCAGCTAGGTTAAAAAAGCCAATCAGAATTCCAGGTTTATTATTCCAATTACTAAAATAATATCCATAAATTGTTCTAGTATGAATTATTTTTGATTAACTGTCCCAGTTTTCACTAAAATTGGCTAGATTGGTGTGTCATTATGCAGACAAAACATTACACACGCGTCCATTACGTCAGCGATAATCAAAGTACATTAAGTACTTCGGCCATCATTACGTCTTGTACAAACTATGAAAATTTACAATGTTCAAATTATTGACATTGATAAAGCAGCGTATTCTCCGTCCAAATTAAATTTGAAAATTTAGAATGGTCTTATTTTTGAGTTTTCAGGTGATATTTCATTTGGCTATTGATTTGAAAAAATACGGTCCACTTCGGGCGGTGAAGTTTATGAAAAACAGAGAAATTCCGTGTCGTTAACAATTTCTTTGCTTCCCACAATCCTTCCTGTAAATTTGTCTTCTAGCTAAGAATGAGCTTAGATTCAGTAGCACTGGCGGATTCAATGGGGGATTCGGGGGTCGAGGGTCAAACAGTTTTTTTTCCAAATTGAAAATAATTATTCATTTTTTTCATCTGGTCGGATTTCATTTAATTTAAATGATTAACCCATTTTCAAACAACAAAATTTTGGTTTGATATAAATTCAGAGAATATGCAGATGACTTGTACTTCAGAAGACAATTTCGAGATGATTGAATTCTCTAATTTCCGTCATTTTCTATTAAAAAGTAATGAGGGTAATGAAGAAACTACTTGTTACAAGCAATTACATTTCTACCGCTTCTGTCGAAGCTTCTTATTTCTCTCGCTGTGTTAAGGTGCTTTTATTTTGGAATAGTTTAAAATTATAATAAATTGTTTTTGAGCAACAACATAATTTTCAAATGTGGGAAATTATTTGCTGCGCGATTTCCGGATCAATTGCGCATTTTTCGTACTTTCTTCTCTTTTTCTTCAAGTAAAGGGATTTAGGGGAACACGTGTTTCAATTGAAATTATTTATAAACTGTTTATTATCCATTTTTATTGCCTCTGGTCTTTAATGTTTTGTCAGAAGCGTGCTTTTCATTGTTTAATTGATTCTTGATTCGAAGCTTTCTGGAGTGATTACGTAATCATACGTAATTCAAAAGGCATATCGGCCGACAGTATTGTCTGGCATAGAACACGTGGACATAGCGCACGCGATTGGTCAACTGAAAGCCCAATTAAATTGAAATTAATAATTATCAAGATTTAATTGACCAATCAAAGACTTTGATAAATTAATCCTAATCTCGAAAATTAATTGTTCAGTGAATCCGTTTGAGAACAACAGCATCTGAAAAAATAGCCCTTATCCCTTATTCTGTTCCAAAATTACGCTACGTCTGGCTCTGATTCCGATATCTTTGACTTCGAATTTGATTTCGGCACAGACGTATCAGAATTTTCGGGATTCTCTGCAAATGATCTATCCGATGTCGGGAGGTCGAAGAAGTTCCCGAGGATTGGCGAATCGTGACTTTACACCACCGACGGCGTGTTTTTATCTATAGTTTTTACGTAATTATCAATAAGCTTAAATTCGGAATAATCAGCGCGATCTCGTATTGTCGTACCTCTTAACGCTATAAATTTTAGTTACGATGATTTTGGAAAGATGGAACGAAAAATTTTTGTAGCTAAATTGACATCAAAACTTATTCGTGCGAAACGTGTTAGTCAAAATCGCATCATTTTGGACGATCCCCCATTTTGGACATAGAAATGCAATACAAATTATATCAGGATGCCGAAATTCTTTTCTTTCATTTATTTACGCTTCTTCTTTCGACAGATTACTATTTAGCCAACTTACGCGACGAAAATACCCTTTTTGCGATGATGTATATTTCGGATCTCGGTCATATAATTAAAATGGAAAGGCTTCACGTTCGTTATTGACTTCAGGCCTGCACGAATTTTACCAGATTTTTCACGATACGCTAATTAGTAATTTGGGATAAAACTGCCAGGAATTGATCAATTAACCAAACAATTTTAGGAATGTTTGAAAACAACTGTTGTTATTTAGAAACATTATAAGAAAATGAGAAACCCATTACCAATGAAATTTTAGACTGACAAATTTAAAAAAAGTTACAAAAAAAAAAAAAATCAGCTTCACACCCCCCACCCCCTTCAAAGGAGAAAATCAAAAATAAAAAATAATGCAAATAAACTTTTTGTGTTCTAAGGAATGAATTTTCCTCTTTTTCTAAACAGAAAACAAGGAAATGCTGTCCCCAATAGTTGCTAGCCTCAATGATTCATTAATAAAAGTATAAAAAGTCAGATAATTTTTTTTTTTTCATTTATTTTTCTGCAATCATATAAAAGTCCTCAATAAAACAAAACAGTATTTTCTCTTTTGCTGTTGCCTGAAAAGAGAAAAACAGAAAAGTATTAGTAAAATTAATTAAAAAAAAAGTAATTGTGAATATGAAAAATTAAAGGTTACTTTCACACTCATTTAACTGTCAAGTAATCTAATTTTTTTTCTTAACAAACATACTGTGTGAAAGCGCATTCAATTCTCTTTAAACTTCATATATACCAAAAATATGTCAAATATTTCTTTCATAGCACATTTTACACTTTTTTAACACAGGGGTCAAAATTTAAAATAAAATTAGCAAAATCCAATAATCCTTGTTCAAACCAGGCCATAAAAGGTAATCCTTTGATATTGGTACACAGTATTGATTTTTCCTTATCAGTGGTCAGTACACAGCTGTTTTATCAGTACCTGTCTGAGTTGTAATGGGTTAAAGTATCAATTACCTTTAATGTTTTGCCGCTAGTTTTTTGCAAAAAAGCCATTGAATATTGTCATGATGAATATATATGATCCGTTCTCTAGGAAAGTTATGTGTTTATCGTCAATCAAGAGGAAATGTTGTTTCCCCAAAATAAATTCATGTCTGTCTATCTATCTGCCTGTCTATCGCGCAAAACGCAAATCTTACAAAGTGGCGTGACGTCATTTGGACAGGTTTTTCTGGAAAACAGATTTGGAATAGTCCGGATTCAGCATGACAAGTGTTTAGTTAAAAAAAGTAATTTATCCTAACAATACCAAACAAGAGGCCCAAGAGGGCCTGTATCGCTCCACTGGCTTTAAAATCTTTAGACTTTCATTAAATAAAGCTTACTTTAAATGAATACATTAACACTCCAAAATCTCCTAAGACCTATTTAGTAATGATTAAATGGTTCTGGTCCATATTGCACCAAAATACTCAATCACAAAGAACCTGCAACCCTTGACCAATCTTATTAAAACATAAGGTTCAGAAGATGTCGTTCAAAGATTTCAGGCTCAAAATAGGCCCCACCTGACATGCCCTTATTTATGGACCAAACAAAATTTCTTAACAATTTAACAATTTAATTGAACAATTTAAGTAAATAGTCACCCAAGAAACATTCTGGTAAAGTTTCATTGGAGTTGGCTGAGTGGTTCCGGAGGAGATATCGTTCAAAGATTTTGGCCTAAAAATATAAGCCCCGCCCTGCCACGCCCAAATTTATAGGCCTATCAAAATTTAGCAAATAACTTTTGAAAAGAGACACTCAAGGAACATTCTGGTAAAGTTTAATTGAAATTAGCCAAGTGGTTCAGGAGAAAATGTCATTTGATAATTTGGGGCTCAAAATAGGCCCCGCCCTGCCACGCCCATTTCTTTAGTCCATTCAAAATTTCTTGAACAATTTAAGTTAAGGGGCACCCAAGAAACATTCTGGTAAAGTTTCATTGAAATCGGCCCAGTGGTTCAGGAGGAGATGTCGTTCAAAGATTTTGGGCTCAAAATAAGCCCCGCCCTGCCACGCCCGTATTTATGGGCTAATCAAAATTTCTGTAACAATTTAAGTAGAGGGTCACCCAAGGAACATCAATGCCAAGTTTCATTGAAATCGGCCCAATGGTTTGGGAGGAGAAGATTTTTAAAGATTTCAAAGTGAAAAAACGCCACGCCCATATTTAGGGGCCAATCAAAATTCTTTGAACAATTTAAAAAGGGGGTCACCCAAGGATCATTTCTACCAAGTTTCGTTAAAATCCGCCCATTGGTTTGGGAGGAGAAGATGTTTTAAGAAAAAGTTTACGCACGCACGGACGGACGCACGACGGACACTCCGCCATGACAATAGCTCGCTGGCCTTCGGCCAGTGGAGCTAAAAACCATACCTAACCCCACTTTAGGACACTATTACATATAATACATTTGATATTAAATTTTCGTTTACCTTTGGTTTCTTGATTTAAGAATATATATTCTGGTAATTTGTAACGGGGCTTATTAATGGAAGACAATCGATTTTCCATATAACTGTTAAAAAATAAAAATAATAAAAAAAACATTCCTAGCATATTTTGTACAATAAACTCCGTTGAAATCTCCAGTCAAATGCGAGATTTACTTCAATGTATCTTCGTTGAAAAAAATATTCTGATTGTATGGTAAAGGGCAAATTATATGCCTAATATCGATTTTCGATGAAATAATATTGAAATTGCAATAGAATAACATTCCTCATTATTTTTTGTAAAAAACGTCCATTGAAATATCCAGTGAAGATGGGATAATTTTTGGGGAACGAGTTGACCGAGAAAAAACCGATTGGGGAACGAGTTGACTAATTTTGGGGAACGAGTTGACCAAAATCGCCACGAGTTGACTGAGGAACGAGTTGACCGACGAACGAGTTGACTGGCACCCTCCATAATAACAGGTCCTGCATGAAAACAATGTTTGAATTTTAATTTGAAATCTACAATATTTTCCATTTATTAATGCAAATTTTAGTATTTTACGGGGTTTATTTATCAAAACAAATTAGATTTGAAATATAAAGTACTTCCATTTACTATAGGCCTTCATGACCTGCAGCATGGTAACATCTTCGAGTCCTTTCTATAATCAACATGTGTCTGGCCTGAGGACTGGTGTTAGTGTCGATCCCTGGTTAAAAGTCAAAATAAAAACTGTTGCCAAAATTGGTCAGCTGGAGACAGGTTCGTTACACTCATGTCAACCCTAGAATGCACTTCAGGGACTAAGTTGGCGTATATCAACACACAAGATCGAACAAGAATAGTTTGATTTAAAACATACCATTGGAAATCTTGTTTAAAACAAATACAATAGGCCTGCAACGTTAAATTTTTGCTGCAATTTTGAATTTCTTTCAATATTACGCCATTGGTTACTATGTGACAGAATTCAACCTTACAGTGCTCTCAATAAGGGCCAATTTCAGGATTTTTTGTAATTCCATGTTGGAATTTCAGGATTTTTTTTATGATTTCAGGAATTTCACCCCTTCCCCCAACATACACACCTTCCTTTTCCTGCATACTAAATTGTAATTGCTTGTTTTTCTTGCTAAAATAAGTTTGATTTTTACTCCCTAAGTTCACCAGTCTGGGAAGTTCTTTAAAAAATAAAGGACTTTGTCTTCCAAGTGTTAAAACTTAAAGCTTTTGATTCCCCAAAGCACTGAGTTGCGAGCTTTGGTACACAATGATTTCCAATTATTGATTACTAATAAGAAACTGTGGAGGTTTTTTTTGGAATCGGTCCTTAGACGTATCTTCCACGGTGGGGCTAGGAAATGCAGCTTACTCAATTCGTAGTTACGATGTTTTGGTATCCGGCGCTAATACGGAAATTGAGCCCACGAAAATTAATGCATCTTCATTTTTCTCGCCTTGTCGTTCCAAGGATGCCGAACATTCTAGGTAGTGTGAAAATAAATATACCGGCAGTTTATTGTATCCTAACTTAATCAATCTTTAGCAGAATTATCCGAAAAGCTGAAGACAAGATAACTGTCATTTTAAATCTCTCGTCGGATATGTAATTGCAGACAATTTGAATGACGTCACAGGGATTTCCCCCATCTCGCTGCCTTTTATGAACGAGAACAGCCGATTAACCTATCGGAAATGTTTTCCAATAGCGTCTTTTTTATTTTTTCTTCGGATTTACCAGTAGATCTAATCTAATTTTTTTGCGAATTATATCGGTCGTAGCTGTTTGAATTACGTTTGATCCACTGATTTAACCCTTTGCTGTTCAATCCCTGCTTTTTACGTGCCTGTGATTTTATGATTGAGAAAACATTGTGAAAAAGGAAGAAATTGCTTCTGACAAGCAATTTCTTCTTTTTCCACACTATTTTCTACCCTACTGAATGGTTATTTTTCAAATAAATCCACTTTAAATTTTTGTCTGCAAAACCTTTGAATTAAGACAGGTCCAAAATTTTGTAAAACAGGAAAGGGTTAAGGAGATCTTCCCTCCTGATCTGTATCTGACATAGAAAGACAATGACGAAGACGATAATGAAGCGTCGCTAACCCGGCAAAATTGTGTAATCTTAGACTGGTTGTTATAGCGAAAGTCTATGACCTCACGCGTTACACATGACTTGTTTTGGTCAGCTATATGTGTATGATCGGGTTGAATATAGACTTTTTACACGTGTGGACTAACTTTAAACCCTTTATTAGGTTAATTTTAAAAACGTCCGGAGTCAAATTACAGGATGTTTTCCTTGAATTTTGGACTTTTTTTACACCCGGGTCTGATTTTCCGGACGTTATTTCAGAAATTCTAGGCGTATATTACGTCAACGTCCGCTTATTGAAAGCACTGGCCTTATGCCATCGAAATACCAGCAAATGTTTAGTGATGCAGCCCACAGGGGAATGTCCCACTGATTTTTTTTTAAAATATATATGATAAAATAGACAAGGGGTCAAACTCCATTTTGGAGCGAAAATCACTCGGCACGAATCGAGAGTCGATTTCTAGGTCAGTTTTCACCCAATCTGAATGAACAAAACATCATTGTGATCGTACAATATCAGTCGTCCTTCGTCCACAATTTCTTTAAACATCTTCTCCTCCTAAACCAGTGGGCCGATCTTGATGAAACTTGGCAGGGATGTTCCTCGGGTCAAGTTCCTCCAAGGTTGTTCAAATAAAT
Organism: Fragum whitleyi; assembly: GCA_948146395.1. NCBI lineage: Eukaryota > Metazoa > Mollusca > Bivalvia > Cardiida > Cardiidae > Fragum > Fragum whitleyi. Next base: position 71,214,643 of record OX411543.1, on the reverse strand, counting down.
GAAATCCACCCTAAACTTTCCCTTTACCCTTAACAAAAAGGGTGAAAATATGAAACCTTCAAAAAGCTTCTTCTCTGAAACCAGAAGGCTGACAGCTTTCATATTTGGTATGTAGCATCATCTAGTGGCCCTCTACCAAGTTTGTTCATATCAAGACCATAGGATCATATTTGGGCTCAACACGGGCTCAACCCTTTTTACATAGAATCAAAGAGGGAAAATCTTTAAAAATCTTCTTCTCTGAAACCAGAGGGCAGACAGCTTTAAAATTTGGTATGTAGCATCACCTAGTGGGCTTCTACCAAGTTTGTTCATATTAAGACCCTTTGGTCATATATGGGCTCTGCCCGAGTGCATCCCTTTTAGCTCTTCTGAGCATGAAGTGTAAAAAAAATGAATATCTTCAAAAATCTTCTTCTCTGAAACCAGAAGTCAGACAGCTTTCATATTTGGTATGTAGCATCATCTAGTGGATCTCTACCAAGTTTGTTCATAATAAGACCCTAGGATCATTTTTGGGCTCCACACCGGCGCAACCCTTTTTACATAGAATCAAAGAGCGAAAATCTTTTAAAATCTTCTTTTACGAAACAAGAGGGCACACAGCTTTCATATTTGGTATGTAGCATCATCTAGTGGCCCTCTACCAAGTTTGTTCATATCAAGACCCTAGGATCATATTTGGACTCCATCCGGGCGCATCCCTTTTATCTCATCTGAGCACGATGGATGAAAATAGGAAAAGCTTCAAAAAATTTTTTCTCTGAAACCAGAAGGCAGACAGCTTTCAATTTGTAGCATCTTCCAATGGACCTCAACCAAGTTTGTTCATATCAAGACCCTGGGGTCACATTTGGGCTTCACCCAGGTGCATCCTTTGTACATAGAATCAAAGAGCAAAAAGGAATATTTGTCTTGCTCTTGGCTGAAAACATTCCATGGTATTGAATTTGTGTAGAAATTATATCCTTTTTGACATCTGCCTATTTGATTAATGTGATGTCCTAGGGTTCAAAGAGACGCAGGTGAGCAATCTAGGACCATCATGGTCCTCTTGTTAAAAAATTTTTCGCGAAATTTTGATTGTCCCCTAAATATGGGCGAGACACTGTCACAGAGTGGGGCTCATTTTGAGAGCTGTAACATAAAAATAACAAATGCTAGTTTGAAAATGAAACCTTATGTTGTGGGTACTCATTTGAATGAGTACCCACAACATAGAATTCTGACCCTTTTGGTAGAATACAAAAGATAAGATGAAAAATATTTTTCTAATGGACCGATTTCATTTCTCTGATTGTTATTTAGTTGAAACTCTGACAATCATTTTCTCAAAACCTTAATGCTGGCTATAAACCAAATATCAGGCCTGTGGAGAGAATCAATTAATCAAGTATCTCTATTTTCTGTCCTATTTGGATTCATATTTGTTCCCAAGTGCCTACTTATAATACAAGGTTTGAAAAAATGTTTGAAATATTTCAACTTATGGTACAATGCCATTTATTATTCTATTCTGTAGCTTTGATTAATGTTTCTGTATTTGTTTGTTGTAGAATGCCTTAATGGATTAAACAATGGAATATTTTCTTTATTTGCAGGTCTGACATGGCTTCTTGTTTACAGAACAGAAAAGTACAAAAAGTTAAAGGCAGAAGTGGAAAAACAAAGCAAAAAACGTATGAAATGTTTTTATGATAATTGGAAAAGAATATTTTGTTTACCGTACTTCACAAAATGAATGCTCCTTGGAGCTATACGTAACATGGTCAAGGAGCTTTTATTTAGTTTGTATTTTCTGATTAAAAAAAAATCATAAAACTTATGTCATTCAGGCCCTTTTCCCTTTAATTTTCCTTTAATTTGAGGTAAATTTCCTCTAAACAATCATAAAAATGATTGTTTAGAGGAAATTCACATCAAGTTAAAGAGAAGTCTCAACAAGTTCTTAAGATTTAGGCATTTGAAGTGGGTTTTCTTAGTAAAAAATGTAAGGATGCTACTATAAGGGAAGGCGCTATTAATAGGGGAAATATGGTAAGTCAAATTAAGATGTCTCAGAGAAATGCAAAATTATAAGATTTTAAATAGTTCTCTCACATTGATGGTTATTAAGGTATGAAATTCTCCAGATATTTCAATATTAGATTTTTTTTCAACCCAATCAAAATAGCATCAATTGGGATAAATTGGGAGCATATTTCTAATGCTCCCCCTAAATATTTTTGGGGGAGCATATATTGGCAAGTTTGTGTGCGCATTCATCCATCTGTTCGCAGCCATATCTCTACAACCCCAAGTGGCCCTTAACCCTTGTCATGCTGAATACATTTTTGCTATAAATTTTCACCAAAATCAAAGTGCAAAAAGCACCGAAAGTCCCTAGAGTAGGTCAATTTTTATCTGAAAAAACTAAATCTATTGTCAATTCTGGTTTGAAAGTGAGAACAGGTGGTAAAGACTAACATCAGACTGCACATTAGTTTTGTGCAGGCTGATGTTTGTCTACAGCTCCTGCCAAAGCAGGAATATTCCGAGTTCAAGGGTTAATGTTGGCCATAAGTTTTCAATGGTAAGTGACATAACCTTCATATTTCAAATGTTTCTATTTTGTGACATGACCTTCCAATAGATCTATAACAATGATTTCCATCATAAAACTTTCAACTAAATTTACATTTGAATGATTGGTTGTATAGTGTACATGTTTGACATTTACATTGCTTATTTCAAGACCTTTCTGTTGGTACAAAGTTCAAGGCTATCAGTCAAGGTCAGGGTCATTTTTCAAGAGCAAATTTGTTTAAAAATAAAAAAAAAATATTGAAATATTTTTGCAATGTGAATTGCTTATGACAAGAATTTTCAGTGTTCTATTACTTTTAGAATGAAACTTTTGATTTATACTGTACTTCTATATCACACACTTATCAAGGAATATAGTCTGTCTGTGTTGGCTCTTATTGATAGTGAATGGTTATGTTTATGTAATTTGTTGATGATATTTCAGTGGAAAAACAGAAAGAGGTTGAAGTTTCTGATCGAGTTCAGAAGAAAAAGATAGGTAATGTATGAATAACAGTTAATCCAATGAATATCAATGACCAATCATACAAAAAGAGCCCCTCCAGGAAATGAGTCACATAAATATTAACCTGCACCAACATTCTTACAATTTGACATGTGTGTGTGGTGCAAACACTGTGCCACATTGTGAAAAAAGAAGATAGAAGTCACTTTGAGACCTTATGTATGTACAAAGAGTAAAGAGAACTATCCATGTTGCCCAATATCTGCCCTTCATGGGCTGGGAATTTGTTAAAAATGTCACCTAAAAAACACTAAATAGGATTACATGTTTATTACATGTACAATGTAATTATTTTCTACTATTTGTCAAAAAAGACAATATTTAGAATTCCAAATTCGTTGATCTAATGAAACTTTATTCATTTTACTGTACCCCTTTAAGACTGTTATCTGTGTTTCTTAGGTGCTGGGCGGGTAGGTCCAATGCAGGGGCGGCAATGGGGATAACAGCGTTATAGCAAAAAAACTACTTCTTCCGCTGTTTCATTTCTTTGACCCCACCTACAGCGTTATAATGGATTTGCAGTGTATTTGTAATTCTAGGTAAATGATTAAAGTTAGCCTTAATGAGTTGTTCATGGTTGCAAATTACAATATCAGCTACTTGATCAAGAAGTTCCTAGTTTGATTCCCCTGTGCTATTGATCCTGGTACTTACCTAAGCCCACACAAAACTCATCGTATTAGTTATTAATCCAAATTAAAGTTGATAAGATATATTTAAATCTATCAGGATAGTAGAAACTATGATTTTCTCCTCGTACATGTCAGATATCAAAATTGACTTGTTCTGCAAACAAGTGAACAGAAAAAACCTTGCAATGCTGTTCTATATACATACAACATCAGTATTTTTAACTTGTAGTGTGTATAAACATAAGAATTATTTACATTTGAGATCATTTTTGTACCATTTTAAGATAAGACCATGTTGTATTTATTTGTCCATGGATAAGGGACCTTGGGAAAAAGGCAAATAGGAAGGCAAACAGGTATGAGAATTCCACAGCCCTGCCTACCAGATGCACATTGAAATCCTTTTTCTTTGCTTTTCAGAAAGACAAGAAGAGAGATTGAAAAATAATAGCAGAGATTTATCCATGGTAAGCTATGCCTTTTGTCATTATACCCCCCACCTACGAGGTAGAGGGGGGTATTTTGGTTTCACCATGTCTGTCCGTCCGTCTGTCCATCCGTCCGTCCGTCTGTCCGTCCGTAGACCTTTTCGTTTCCAGACTCTTAACTCAAGAACCAAATGGCCTACAATCATGAAACTTTTTACAAATGTTCCTTATGACCCAAGGAAGTGCCCTAACGTTTTTGGGTCATGTAGGTCAAAGGTCAAGGTCACAGTCAGCCTTTGTTCAATTTTCCTTTCCGGACTCTTACTCAAGAACCAAGTGGCCTACAATCATGAAACTTTATACAAATGTTCCTTATGACCCAAGGAAGTGCCCTATTGTTTTTGGGTTACATAGGTCAAAGGTCAAGGTCACAGTAAATTTTTGTTCAATTTTCGTTTCCGGACTCTAACCCGAGAACCAAGTGACCTACAAGCATGAAACTTTATACAAATGTTGCTTATGATCCAAGGAAGTGCCCTATTGTTTTTGGGTCATATAGGTCAAAGGTCACGGTCATGGTCAATTTTTGTTCAATTTTCATTTCTGGACTCTTAACTCAAAAACCAAGCCACCTAGAATCATGAAACTTCATGCAAATGCTACATATGACCTAAATATTAGTTACAAACACATCATGCACTAAAAGCACTTGCATTCTGACAAAGCGCTTGTGGGGGGTATTAGTCCGCTCTGCGACAGTTCTAGTTTGTAGTTGGGATACTCAATTAAGGTAGTAGACCCATAATTGTTTTGCAACATTTCTGAACACACAATCTTTCACAAAGTTAACTGAGGTTTTTCTAATGAAGACATTAGGAAACCTCGGTTAATATTACTGTTAAAGTTCATGGCTTCCTAAACAGTGCAGAACTATTACTGGTCTACTACCTTAATGTTAAATAGTATTAAAACAGAATGTAGCCTTTACCCTGTTGAATGAAAGTGTTTTATTTTTGTCATTTTATTATGTAATTCAGGGGATTGTATCCTCTCTGATATTTGTCTCACACCTATAGACAGGTGACCTTAAAAACTAAATTGGATAGCTGTTTGAGGCTAGGAAAGGATATGAAATATGGTGAAATACCAAGAAACCATTTTGGTTGGTGTTCCGACCATCGCGATATGACCAAATACAATGAGGATTTAGTGCAAGACTATACTAAGTGTATACACTTAGTATAGTCTTGGACTAAACCCTCCACATGTTTAAAGAAGCAATAAACCCATTCAAACAAAATATGTAATGACAAGAGTCAAAAATCATAACTCACCCACACGTCTTGTTCTGAGTATTCCTGTTTATTACTCATCATAAGTAAGTCTATAAGAAATTTATGCAGACAAGAAAAGATTGCTCTGCATATAAGCAATAGCTTCCAATGTATATAACCAATATTTTAATCTTATATAAATCAACTTGATTAAATAGCTTTATCCATTGTGATTCTAATTTGCCTTGCCACTGTCGTAGCGCGTTGGACTGTCAATTTAGAGGTTTGATCCCGACAGCGGCACTCATTCTTTCCAACTACATGTACATGTATTTGTCTCTCACTAATTGGTTGATAATTATCTATGTGAGATAGTAGCTGGGGGCTAGGAAAGGATGTGATGGTTGTACTGGTGAGAGAAATACCAGGAAAGCATTGTAAGGTACTCCAGCCTCTGCGATATAACTGAAAAATGTTGAAAGTGGTGTTAAACTCCATTCAATCAATCAATCAATCTAATTTGCCATGCAGCTATCAAATTAACAAGTCCTATGTTGCTTTATTTGATATGAATCTGTCTGATCTGATAAGGCCAGGGCAGATTAGGGATTTCAGTGAAATGGGTAACTTTTAAACTAACAAATAAGTTTTGGGTTCTATCATTGGCAAATAGTGATTTGATTTATCTACAATAAATGAAATGAGCAAATAATGTAAGCTTTGATTAATTTATATTTACATTGTAAATCTATTTTATAATAATGTGTAATTTATAATGTAGTTTTAATATTTAATTTAATCACAGAGTTTGAAAAACATCACTTTATCAAACTATTTTTTGTAAAAAAAAACCAAAACAAACTATAAACCCTTGTCATTCTGATCCCAGAGTATTCCTGCTTTGCAGGAGGCAAAGATCAAGATTAGCATATGTGCAGTCCAATCTTTGTCCATTACACCTGATTTTCCTTTTTAAACCAAAAAAGTTTAGAAATTATAGTTACAAAATAATGAATAACTCACATTAATTGCATTCAGTGCCCTCAGCACTTTGATTCCTATGCAATTTCTACAAGTTTTTTATTCAGCATGACAAGGGTTAATTAAATGTTATGTTTCAACTATGATTTTCAGGTGAAAATGAAGTCCATGTTTGCAATTGGTTTTGCTTTTACAAGTCTACTTAGTATGTTTAATTCAATGTAAGTAACCATACATCTTAAACTGATAGCATTTGATAAAATGTTGCGTTTTATTCATTTTCACCCAGTTATGCAATTTTTTAAGCATTATGCAAAGTTTCAACTACCAATTAGATCAGCTCGGTTGCCTAAATTCCTTATACAAACCCAACCAAGCTCCACATAAAAAGTGAATGAATAGATATTGAGAAAACATTGTTTTAATGAAGAAAAGGCTGTAACCCAGCATTTTCTACATCAAAACAATGATTTCTAGTCTTTTTACCCTTTGATACAATATTATTAGGGTGTTTATTATCCTAAAATTATTCAGTGTCGTTCAAAAATTGGTTCTGGTATTTACTTGTCTATGGATAAGTGGCCTAGCAAAAAGTACTTGCCCACAATTGAAAAAGCCTATTTTGGACAAGTTGGGCATAGGAATTTTTACACCTTTGCTTTGTGTATTGTCTGTCACTAAATTATTTCTTTTGACAAGTTAAATTATTGAAATCTTGAACGCATGTTTTGGGCACCATGTCTATCATTCATTTTACACAATACAGGGAAAAAACTACAGATTAATTAGTCAGTACTAAACTATTGTCAGTGTCTATAAATTGATTGGAACTTAAAATTGTTTGGTGCTCCTCCCTCGAATTGACATCATTCAGTTTTCAATATGACAGACATGTCAAACATGATAAATGTAGCATTTGCTTGAGATAATTCTTTTGATGACTGTGTCTTAAGATTGGAAGGTTTCATATTATGTCCTATCATTATGTCGGACCATGTTTTTATCAATTTATCTGTTTGCAAACCGTGATCAAACAGCTTGAAGGTTAATGTTACTTCAAGCCTTGTCAAGATACAATATCCATATTTGGCATAATGCTTGATCTTTGTTTTACACCTATCAAGGTCATCTGACAAGATCAATTTCATTGACCAGGGTGATCTACTAAAATAATCAGTGTTGCACAAACATATCTTAAGTTCATAATGATACCTCATTACATGTATGTACCAGAGAAATAGAAGTTTAATCTATTTAATAAGTAAGATTAATTGATATTTCATGGGTTGTTGTTAAATAAGATCTTACAATATGTGATCTGTCATGGTACGTTCTTACCGAACAAGTACCTATGTATGACTTGTGAGAGCACATCATGCTCAAGGTGAGCTTTTGTGGTCATTGAATGTCTGTAGTCCGCCGTGCACTGTCTGACGTCAGAAGTCAACAATTTATGTGTTTTCACTCTAGAGGCCACAAATATTATCCAATCTTCATGAAACTTGTACAGAATGTTTGTCAGGTCACAGAGATGAACCCTAAATGGGAAGGATCCCTGCCATATCACAGGAACAGGGGCCTTAATGACAATTTACTTGTTTTCACTCTAGAGGCCACAAATATGGTCCAATCTTCATAAAACTTGGTCAGAATGTTTGTCAGGTTACAAGGATGAACCCTATTGAAAATGGGAAGGATCCATGCCATATCACAGGAAAAGGGACCTTAGTGATAAATTTCTTGTTTTCAGTCTTAAATACCTCAAATTATTCAAGTACAATTATGACTTTTGCTGGAAATTTTGACTCATTGAATTAGACAAAGAGATTAAGGAGAGCGATAGAGGACCATCATGGTCTTCTTGTTTCAAATCAGATATTCATAGCACTAAATTACACTCTATATGAAGCTATTTGTGATGGCCTTGTTTTTAAAATAGCACTTCTGATTTATGACTGTTTGATTAAATGAAAATTTCAGAAATTTATTTCTACTTAATTTCCAGATGTTCTCTCTTTCTTTGTGTTAGCTCACCTATTAGTTATCTCTTTTTCCAATAGAAAATGATGAGGGTAGCTGAGTGAGATAAAAATGTTTTTGTTATTTTCAGTTTTGACGGAAGAGTTGTTGCCAAGTTACCTTTCACTCCAATCTCCTGGCTTCATGGAATTTCACACCGAAATCTTGCAGGAGAGGATTTTACCGAATGTTCTTTTATCTTCCTCTATATTTTATGTACAATGTCCATTAGGCAGGTATGTATTGAAGACAACAGATTTTTAGCTTCACTATCTCAAGGCCACTGGTGTTATTGTCAAGGCACCATGTCCGTTAAATTTTACTTAAAACATCTTCTCTGAAATTCCTGTGCAGGAATGGTGCTTGGCACATGCATTTTCATATTCCTTCGTTTAATCTTGATAAGGCTGATAACAAGGGCTTTCTGAGTTGTCAGGTCACAAATAATGACACCATTTGGTGGAATATAAAACAAAATCTTCTATGAAATTGCTAGTCAGAATTCATCCAAACTTCTTTGGAAAGATAATCAGGACATGCTTTTTCAGATTCCTTTGTTTAATCCTGATAGAGCAGATATCATGTGCATTTAAGGATGTAGAGACACAAAAAATGTTTCACTATTATGCAACACAAGAAAATCTTATAATGTGGTGGCATGGCTTCTTGATAAGGAGGTTTGGGAGCCACAATCGATCTTAGTTCTTTCTTTGGCCAACATATTTAGCATTAGTACCAAATCGATTTGAAGTAAATAGGTAAAAATCGATCTTAATTAGTATGACTCGGATATGTAATTAATAGGTCTTTACATTAAAAAGTGAATAGAAAAAAAAAAAATTCAAAAAGGAAATATTATCATGACAAGCATAAACACATAAACTTGTCACATGCTCTAAAATCAAATTTGGACTTGTAATTTTAACCCTTTCCTGTTTTACAAAATTTTGGACCTGTCCAAATTCAAAGGTTTTGCAGACAAAAATCTAAAGTGATTTTAATTTGAAAAATAACCATTCAGTAGGGTAGAAAATAGTGTGGAAATAGAAGAAATTGCTTGCCAGAAGCAATTTCTTCTTTTTATGCCCAGCATCGATAGATCGGGGGCATATTGTTTTACTCATGTCTGTCTGTCCGTCTGTCCATCCGTCTGTCCGAAAACTTAACCTTGCCAATATCTTCAAGCCTTCTCAAGATACAAAGCTAATATTTGGCATGATGATAGATCTCAATGATCCGCTGGTACCAAAGTCAAGGTCATGTGACAAGGTCAAGGTCATCTGTCAAGGTCAAACTTTGAAAAAAAAAATGCCGTTACGGGGGCATTCGTGTTTCACAAACACATCTTGTTTCACAATGTTTACTCAATCATAGTATCACAGGCACGTAAATAGCAGGGATAAAACAGCAAAGGGTTAAGAAGTCTCGAAAGAAAAATAAAATCTAGCTTTGTAGATTTTGCAGATTCATACAGTATTAGGTTTTTAGTTCTATGAATCCAATAATAACCTTTTCACATTTCATTACAGAATGTCCAAAAGTTACTTGGTTTAGCCCCATCCAGAGCGGCCAGTAAACAGAGTGGAGGGTTCTTCAATCCACCAACACCGATGTCCAAGTGATTTGTTGTAATGTACAATTGATGGACCACTGCCCCCCCCCTCTTTTACTCCAGTTTGGTACACCTCTCAAATATTGTAACATTGTTTAATGCCAAAATATATATATAATAATAGACATTTGTCAACAGCTTAATAGAGCTGTAGTTCAAGGGCTTGTGCTAGCTTTTTAAATTAGGGAGTCTTTGACCCCTTCACCATAAAATTCTGGGGGTCAAAACTGGTTTTAAAGGGGTCAAAAAACAGCGAAACACCAAAACTCATCAGTCTCTATCTCTATCAGTAATCTAAATAACTGAAACAACATATACAATAAAGTGTAGACACACTTTATTGTTTATGTTGAATCATTTATAGATCTTTTGTAATAGTATGAAGAAACAATTGATCTATAATTATAATCTTTCTTTATTGCTAAGGTTGCACCACTGGAAATTCATATAGTCAAAATGACCCCTCCCAGGAAATTTTTGATGGTCAAAATGGGGTTTTTTAGGAGTGAGACAAAACTCTGGTTTAAGGGTGAAACACGGGTACTGAGTTACAAAGTTTAAGTCACCAAACCATGAAAACTATTGAAACAAAATGGCTAAAATATCAACAGACATCTAATTTACATATATATAGGAGTGTTTTGATTGGTTAGTCAATATTTCAAATGACAGCAGAGATCTGAAGATTGACTGGTTTCTCTACATCTTATTTACGGGACTGTTTGTCTGAGATACTAGAAAAAGCAATTTCTCATTGTCCCTTAATATGTTTTATCATAAAAGATGGTTTCTTCTAAATTTATTCTTGGCATCTGCAATCTCCTTCATTTTATGAACAGTCTAAACTTTTGCAAAACAGGTAAGGATTGATGTCAGTAAGTTTTTGGAGATTATTAGTCCCCCACCGGTTACCGGTTGGGGGACTATAGGTTTGCTCGATTCCGTCTGTCCGTCCGTCCGTCCGTCTGTCTGTCCGTCCGTCCGTCCGTCCGTCCGTCCGTCCGTCACGCTTTTGTCCGGGCTATATCTTCTAAACCATATGTGCTAGCAACTTCAAACTTGGTACACTTATAGATCTCATTGAGGAGAAGTGTCATGTTCAAGATCCATAACTCTGCTACGCCCACTTTTTGAGTTATTGCCCTTTGTTGTTTTTACCCTTACATTCTTGTCCGGATCATATCTCCTAAACTATAAGTGCTAGCAACTTCAAACTTGGTACACTTATAGATCTTATTGAGGACAAGTGTCATGTTTAAGAACCATTACTCTGCCACGCCCACTTTTTGAGTTATTGCCCTTTGTTGTTTTTACCCTTACATTCTTGTCCGGATCATATCTCCTAAACTATGTGTGATAGCAACTTCAAACTTTGTACACTTATAGATCTCAATTAGGAGAAGTGTCATGTTCAAGATCCATAACTCTGCCACGCCCACTTTTTGAGTTATTGCCCTTTGTTGTTTTTAGCCTTACATTCTTGTCCGGATCATATCTCCTAAACTATAAGTGCTAGCAACTTCAAACTTGGTACCTTATAGATCTTATTGAGGACAAGTGTCATGTTCAAGAACTGTTATTCTGCCACGCCCTTTTTTTGAGTTATTGCCCTTTGTTGTTTTTACCCTTACATTTTTGTCCGGATAATATCTCCTAAACCATAAGTGCTAGCAACCTCAAACTTTGTACACTGATAGATCTTATCAAGGACAAGTGTCATGTACAAGAACTGTTACTCTGCCATGCCCACTTTTTGAGTTATTGCCCTTTGTTGTTTTTAGTGTTACATTTTTGTCCAGAACATATCTCCAAAAGTATAAGGGCTAGCAACTCTAAACTTTGTACACATATAGATCTCATTGAGGACCTGTGTCATGTACAGGAACTGTAACTCTGTCACACCCACTTTTTGAGTTATTGCCCTTTGTTGTTTTTAGTCTTACATTTTTGTCTGGAACATATCTTCTAAACCATAAGTGCTAGAGACTTCAAACTTGCTACACTTATATATATCATTGAGGAAAAGTGTTATGTACAAGAATTGTCACTCTGCCATGTCCACTTTTTGAGTTATTGCCCTTTGTTGTTTCTATCCTTACATTTTTGTCCCGTACTTATCTCCTAAACCATAAGCCCTAGCAACTTCAAACTTTGTACACTGGTAGATCTCATTGAGAAGAAGTGTAATGCACAAGAACTGTTACTCTGCCACATCCACTTTTTTAGTTCTTGTCAGTTGTTGTTTTTTATCCTGACATTTTTGTCCGGACCATATCTCCTGAGCCATCAGTGCTAGCAACTTCAAACCTTCAAAATTGGTACACTTATAGATCTCATTGAGGACAAGTGGCATGTACAAGAATCATTCTTCTCCGCCCACTTTTGGAGTTTTAGCCATTGGTTGTTTTTACTCTTATATTTTTGTTAGGGACATTTTTTTCAAAACCTAATGTGCTAGCAACTTCAAATTTTGTATACAGTTATAGATCTAGTAAGTAGGAGATATATTATAAGAAAGGATTTTTTGTTATCCGGTGGGGGACTCCTGTATTGCATCGCAATACGACATGCACTTGTTTAGTATGATTCAGTATAATACTGTATTATATTTGATACTGATGGGCAGATTAATCGATATTATAATCGATTATCAGTTGGTTTTTATACATAAATGAAAACTATTTATTTTTTTTACAGAACTGAACTATCATATTCTAAAGGAATGATAGTTTGAGTGCTGTATTAAATTCAAAGGAAACTATTGCACAATTGATCATTCGTTGATATAATTTCCAAACTTAACCCTTGTCATGCTGAATAATTTTTGGCTAAAAATTTCATCTAAATCAAAGGGCAAAAAGCACTGAAAGTACCAACTGTAGGTCAAATTTCTTTTGAAAAAATTAAATCTATTGACAATTCTGGTTTGAAAAAGAGGAACAGGTGGTGTAGACTAACATCAGGCTGCACATATGTGCAGGCTGATATTTGTCTATAGCTCCTGACAAAGCAGTAATATTCCGGGTTCAGCATGACAAGGGTTAAAAAACGATAATCGATAGTGATTTGAAACCGATTGCCCAACACTAGTATTGGATGAGTGCCCTACAGAACCAGTTTATATTTGACGAGGCAACAGCTGAATCAAATATAGTTGAAAGATTGTGCACCAAACCATTCAAACAAACAACCCAAAACAAAATATAGACTGGTTCTGCAAGGTACAAAATTCAATGAATGCAGTATAGTACTCCCATCATGTCAAATGACATCTTTATTTAACACCACCTCACAATACTTTACTGATAATAAAGTGACACAATTGAGCCAGAACATTCAGACATGATGGATATGATCGAAATTAAGGGTGTCAAGGGTGAAATTGAAACAAACCTATGTTCTAAAAAAAGAAAATCATGTTAAGTATTTATTAATTTCATGTGTCAAATCAGTTAGGGTGCATGGATTACAGTATGTAACTAACAAAATTTGTCAAGCCATCATAACTTGAAATGTACTCATGCATTCTTGATGAACTGTATTTAAATGACTCAGAGAAACAACATTATATGTTTTTATATCTTTGAGTGTATAATACAGGCTTGTTTCTCTAACAAACCAATGTAACAAATGTAGATACAAAAAAACTTTTCAAAAGCAAATTTAAATCAATTCCTTTAAACAGAGTTTTAGATATATTGAAAATGCCGCAAAAAGCGACAATATCAATATTTGGGCTGTAACCTTGCTCTCATGGTCAAATATGGCTTGCCTCTTTTTGGAAATAAATCCATATTGCTAAGTAGCCTCATTCTGGTTGTTCAATATGGGTCCAGGTATTTCACAGTTGATGCAAAATAAGCAATGTTATTGGTCTAAATTAATCAGGTACATGTACATGTATACAAATTTTGTATATACTATAATATTTTATGTGGCTAGATAAATTTTAACTTTTTGAAACTCACAATTTAAGAAGATACACTTTTACATATTCAAACAGAAATCAAAATAAATAGAAGAAATTAAAAACTCTCAAATTTTTGCTTCTGATTAAAATAAATAAAATGCATATTGCTTGTGTGAGAAAATTTTCTCAAAGTAAGCATTGTATGGTTTTAAGTCTTTTTTGTGTGAAAAAAAATGTTTCCCTTCACCGGTCTATCCATCATCACTAATGCAAATAGACAAGGGATAATGTTTTGATTTTGCCCATCCATCTGTCTATTCATTATAACCCCCACCCATAAAGTAGAGGGGGGGGGGTGTATGGGTTTCAACATGTCTATCTGTCAGTCCATCTGTAGACTTTTTCATGTCCGGTCCGGCCACAACTGACCATTGTCTTAAAACCTTAAATAGAATTGGGACAACGCTCTTCAAAATAATTTAGCACAGCTATCTCCATCATGTTTAGATGTGCACTGTCAGAGCTACAGATTGAGGGGGTATTTTGGATTTTTGATCAAAGTTTGTGAATAGTTATATCACAAACCTAATGTTGTTGGTACTCATTGGAATCGTTTTGTCAAGACGATTCAAATGAGTACCAACAACATAGGGTTTTGTTGAGAAATAAAGATTTTAAGCTGGCTTTACCCCCTCTTATCTGTACCTCTGACTGTAAATTTGTATGCCCCCGCATTGATACATCAAGGGATATTTTGTTTTTTTGCCTTGTCTGATGTCTGTTAAATCAATTGTTGGTTTGTCTGAAAAAAACAAAATTTAAACTTGGACATAGCTGTTAAATCAATTGTTGGTTTGTCTTAAAAAAGAACTTTAAAATTGGACATGACTGTTGAATGGTAAGTGATGATCTTCACATGATGTTTGCGACAAGACCTTCCTGTTGGTACCAAGTTCAAGGTCATTAGTCAAGTTCAATTTTCTCAAGGTCAAATAAATTTAAGGCTGCACATTGAATTAAGTATTGCCACAGATTACAGAATTAAGGGTTTACTGTAGATTACCGTAATGTATCAAACTACTGTAGGGGTCGGAGGAGGGGTATTCGTGTTTCACAAAAACATTTTTATTTTGTAATATATTTAAGGTCACAGGCAAAGGTAAAATGTTCTTATCCATTATTTGTAGATGTAGATCTACTTTGAAAAGAATATTTGAAAAGGATTCAAAAACAAGATCAAATATAAAGAAATAGCTGAAAGGGCAGATTCAGTGTAAATACTCATTGTTCAGGGATATCAGTTTAAGGGAGAAACTTTGTTGTCTTCCTGTTTGTTCATCTGTTTGTATTTATAGCTTAACTGAGCAGCAAAGGTACCGAGGTGAGATTTTGTATTCTTCAATGTCCTGCGAGTTGTTACAACATCATTATTTTGGTGTCTGTCAATAATTTCTTTAAACTTCTCTTCACCCTTCAATAGTGTTCAAGTCCCAATGGTAATATGGAGGAATGTAAGACCAGGTTACCGGGGAAGCTAACAAGTAAAATACTGTCCATCCCCTTCTTTTAATCAAAATAGAATTGTTGGTAGATTTTATTTGTCCAACAAATATTGTAAAAAAATCAATCCTATGTGGCTACAACTCATTGAGACAATTCCAATGAGTTTTAACAATGTTGGATTATTAAAATTGCGCAATTACATTGATATTCATTCAATGTCTAAACAAAACATGTACTAAGTAACCATTCTCTTTTACAACCCCTTTTTAGCTTGACTATTCGAAGAATAGGGGGGCTATTCCAGTCACCCGGGCGTCAGTGTCGGCGTCGGCGTAATGCTTTGGTTAAGGTTTTACATGCAAGTGTTTAAAATCTCTGTTTCTATTAAAGCTATTGCTTTGAAACTTTGCACTTGCTTCTGTGACAATAATATCAGTATCTAGACAAAGATTCATTACTCTGATATTGTATTTAGTGAAATTTTAACCCTTTTTGGACTTAGAAATCTTGGTTACAGTCTATAACCTAGGGGTCTGACCAGCTGATAAGCCCACAAATTGTCTTGACAGTTTTATGTTTTTTGATTATTTATTTAAGATGTGATAATGACTGACTGTGCAACAATTAGAGGCATCAGCTTTCTGTGTAGCTGATGAAGACAGAACAAGCTGACCTTATGTAAACAAATTCTGCCGAATAATTCAGTAATGCAAACAAGTAGTCACCCAGATGCCACATACCAAACTGTTAATGAAATATTTATCACCTTTAATGACCAGCTAATTGAGATTTGGGACTGATAGCCCAGAGCACCAGTATGGTGCTGTTTCTACCCCTAGGAGATGGACTAGTTAAGTTTTTACGTGCAAATGTTGTTTATCTGTAATATTTCTGTTTCTATAAAAGCAATTGTTTTGAAACTTTACACATGCTTCTGTGGCCATAATATCAGAATCTGAGCAAAGATTCATTACTCTGATATTGAATTTATTGGAATTTTAACCCTTTTCGGACTTACTAATTCTTGGATAAGTTTTTACCTGCAAATGTTGTATTTCTGTTATATCTCTAATTCTACTGAAGCTATTGCTTTGAAACTCTGCACATGCTTCTGTGGCCATAATATCAGCATCTTTACAAAGATTCATTAACTGTATGTTGAATTTAGTGGAATTTTAACCCTTTTCGGACTTTGAAATCTTGGTTAAGTTTTTATGTGCAAATGTTGTATATCAGTTATAGCTCTATTTCTACGTAGGCTTTTGCTTGGAAACTCTACACATACTTCTATTACAATGATATCTGCCTCTTGACAAAGATTTATTACTCTGATATTGAATTTAGTGGAATTTTAACCTTTTTCAGACTCAGAATTCTTGGTTAAGTTTTTACGTGCAAATGATGTACATCAGTTATATCTCTAATTCTATTAAAGCTATTGCTTTCAAACTTTGCACATGCTTCTATGATCATAACAACAGCCTCTTGATAAAGATTCAATTCTCTGGTAAAGAATTTAGTGGATTTTTAACCCTTTTTGGACTTAAAATTGTTGGTTAAGTTTTTACGTGCCAATGTAGTATTTCTGTAATATCTCTGTTTCCATATAGCTGTTGCTTGGAAACTTTACCCATGCTTCTTTGACCAAAATATTAGCCAACAGAAAAAGATTCATTACTCTGATATACAATTTAGTGGAATTTTAACCCTTTTCGGCCTTGAAAATCTTGGTTATGTTTTTATGTGCAACTGTTTTATGTTAGTTGTATCCCTGTTCCTACCTAAGCTATTGCTTTGAAACTCTGCACATACTTTTTTGACCATAATATCAGCCTCTAGACAAAGATTCTTTTTTCTTGACTTTCATTTTATTAAAGTTCCAATGTCGATATTGATTTGCTGTTACTATCCAGCACTAGGAATAGTCGAGCTTTGCTGTCCTCCAACAGCTCTTGTTGATGCTCCCGTAAGTGGTCGCTTAATTAAAACAGCTTTTACTGCATGTTGAAATCTATTAAAATTCTCTCTGAAACTTGATGGAAGAGCACCATGTTCTTGGATATTTTTAGCTCACCTGAGCACAAAGTGCTCAAAGTTAGCTAATGTGATCACTCACCGTCTGTCCATCTATCCGTCCGTCTTTCCGTCCGTCAGCAATTTCTTTGAACATCTTCTCCTCCTAAACCACTGGGACAAGCAAGCTGAAACTTGGCAGGGATGTTCCTTTGGTGAAGCTCTTTAAAAGTTGTTAAAAGAATTTAATTTCATGAAAAACTCTGGTTGCCATGGTTACATACAGGCCGAAAATCTTAGTAAAAATTCTTCTCCTCCTGAATCACTGGGCCAATCAAGCTGAAACTTGGCAGGGACCTTCCTTAGTTGAAGTTCTTTTAAAGTTGTTAAAAGAATTCAAATTCATCAAAAACTCTTTTTTCCATGGAAGGGGAATGTCTGAAAAATGGCCAAAAATGACCCCAAATCTTAAAAAAAGTCTTCTTCTCACAAGCCACTTGGCCAATCAAGCTAAAACTTGGCAGGGATGATTTTTCGGTGAAGTTCATCAAAAGTTGTTAAAAGAATTAAATTTCATCAAAAATTCTGGTTGCCATAGTAACGGAGTGCCTAAAAAATGGCAGAAAATGGCCGAAAATCTTAGAAAAAAGTCTTCTACTCCCAAACCACTAGGCCAAACAAGTTGAAACTTGGCAGGGATGGACCTTGGGTGAAGCTCTTCAAAAGTTGATTAAAGAATTTGATTTCTTCAAAAACTCTTGTTTCCATGTTAGCGGAATAGCTGAAAATCGTCTTTAACCATGAGTCCAATCAATTTTAAACTTAGCAAGGATGTTCTTAACATGTTGGTCTACTAAAGTTGCCATGGTAAGACAAAAGTTTTTTTGTGATGTTATGAAAATCGGTCCTGAAAGTTTCCCTTCTTATAGTCATTACAATGTCATGTGTGACCATCGTCTGAGCCAAACACCAATGATTGGCTTGCAGATACTATTCCTTTGATGAAATAATTGAGAATATTTACCATGGTATCAATGCCTCTACTTGGCGTCTTTCGGGACTTATCTCGACCGACCTCTCCAGTAGTTTTCGAACCGATTTGTTTGTTAATATGGGTTTAAACGTCGCTTTCAATAGTTTTGCAGTTATAATTCGACGGCTGGTACACCTTTCCATAGATTTTTTCGTTTCTCACAGCCTAGCCACCAGTTGCAATTCTCACTTAGGCGTTCCCCTACGCATTGCGTGAGAGAAAAATGGCACTAGTCACAATGACTTTAGTCAAATATGGAATGAAAGATAGCCGGCACAGACCCCATGAATGAGATCAAGAAGCGCTACCGACGGTGCGAACCGGGCTCGGCAGTTCTAAACCCAGATGTTGAAATGTAAAAAGACTGTCCCGAGTATCCAAACTTAAGAACGGCGTGGTTATCAGACATGCAATCTTTTGGCATACCCGCTGTCTGATTTCTGTATTTTTCCGATTGCTCTGACATACATGTTTCAATACAAATGTGGGAAAAAAACATGTTTTTGTTTTTTTCGTGTCAGTGCTAAGCGATACGTGTGACTGAGTAACAAAAAGCACTCAAAATAAATTTTATATATCTCAACACGAGTATCTGTCCAAAACAGGAAGTGACAAACGTACTGGCCTGGGCGCGGCATAACCGAGCAGAATCTTGCGTCTATGTCTCGGTGCAAACCTTTTTCTGATTGTACACCGCTTTGTACGCAAGTGCACGCGCAAAGCGGGGTACAATTGGAAAACCGTTTGAACCGTTTGGTGATCCTGAACGCAGGGTTGATTAGCCCATATCAATAAGGTTCGCATACAGTCAGTGTAAGCCTATCAAAGCAGGCCAAGAAATATGTAAAGTTGCTTTTTATGCCCCCGGTTAGAAAGATCAGAGGCATATTGTTTTACTGTTGTCTGTCGGTCTGTCTGTCCCCGTCGGCGGCACTCATTCTTTCCGACTATTTGTCTCTCACCAATTGGTCGATAATCGTAGGCCTATGTGAGATAGTAGCTGGAGGCTAGGAAAGAATGTAATGGTAGTACTTGTGTGAGAAATACCAGGAATCCATTGTTTGGTGCTCCAGCCGCGATATAACTGAAATAATGTTGAAAGCTGCGTAAAACCCCATTCAATCAATCAATCATTCGGTCTGTCTGCAAATCTTAACCAAAAAACTTAACATTGCCAATATCTCTAGCCCTATTCAAGATACAAGGCTCATATTTGGCATGATGATAGATCTCAATGATCCGCATCTGCAGGTTCCAAAGTCAAGGTCATGTGACAAGGTCAAGGTCATCTTTCAAGGTCAAATAACTCAAAACTTTACCAAAAAACTTTACATAGCCAATATCTTCAAGCCTTTTCAAGATACAAGGCTCATATTTGGCATGACGATAGAACTCAATGATCCGCATCTGCTGGTACCAAGGTAAAGGTCAGTTGACAAGGTTAAGGTCATCTGTCAAGGTCAAATAAATCAAAAACTTAACAAAAAAAACCTTTAAATTGCCAATGTCATCAAGCCATTTTAAGATAAAAGGCTCTTTTTTCGCATGATGATAGGTCTCAATAATCAACATCTGCTGATTCCAAAGTGAAGGTCATGTGACAAGGTCAATGTTGTCTGTCAAGGTCAAACTTCTTAAAAACATAACCAAAAAACTTTCATTTTTCAATTTATTCAAGCATAATATAGATACCCTTCTCATAATTGACATGATGGAATATCTCGGTGATCTACATTTGCAGGAATCAAGGTCGTGTGACAAGGTCAAGGTCATCCGTCAAGGTCAACATTTTGAAAAAAACAAGTGCTGTTACGGGGGTAATACGAAATAGCATGTACGAAAATTCAGAAGATGGACTTCCGACTATGCAAAAGAGAGACTTTTTTGTATAAACATTTGGATGTTGTTTTCTTCTGACTGAAACATTCGTACTTGCACTTTAAATGCTTATTTTTAAACATCGGAGAATGCTATTCAATGACTGATTAATCGAAATTATAATTTGCTGAATCAGATCAGATCCACCAGCATAACACGTTAACTGTGGATTGATTTCGAAGTGAGTACAAGCACGTCTGTATTATGGTAATTTCACGAGATAAGGAAAAATGAGCGAAGCTATCCCCATATATTAAAGAATGTGTAATTGCTTCGATTTATAGAATACGGTTGAGATATTTCTTAACAAAATCATCTTCTTAATTTTCGTTATACCATATTGCAATAAATAAGAGGGATTGGTGGCCGTGTACGAGTATGACCTACTGTAGGAATAAAATAACCCCTTTTCTTTAATGCTTTTCGGTGGTTTATCGAGAAATAACGGTAGATTATCACTTGATAAACTCATCGCAAAAGCAGTGGAATTATTAAAACTTATACCCTGTTTTTGTGCATTTCATCTTATCTGACGTCATCTATGCGGGGCGAAATAAGTGACGTCACAATGAACGTTGCATAGCAATCACGTGCAAAATGACGCGCTTTACGAAAATATGTCCTAGAAGTTTCACAATTTGTCTCATTTTTGCATTAAAGAAATAGAATAATCGTTTGTTTTTCGAGTAAGATCGATTAATATTTCATTTCGTGAAAAACAAAAGCTATATTTTCACTCGTGGCTCTGCCACTCGTGAAAATATAGCTTTTCTTGTTTACTCAATGAAATATAAATCTACCTTACACTGAAATAAACAATTATCCTCTATCTAATATTTCTTACTTATATGGGTGTTATTTTGCTATGAAATGTAATTACCATCGTTTTGTCTTTCTGAACGCAGGGCTCGTTTCGCGAATTGATCTAGAATCTCGTTGCATAAATTTGATGCTGTTTTTTTTAGACATGTCTGACCACTCATAGGCCAGCGTTTACGTATGTGCTTATGCGTGTTAAAACAATAAAAATATGAGAGCAACATAGTAATCTTGTGTTGCCATTTTCAAGCGACGAGTTCTTTAATTTTACCCTGTACCCATTCGGTGTTGTTCAGGGAAGTCCGAATAAAATCTAGCCTCTCCAGAGAAAGGCAATAGCGTCGAATCATCTTATTTTATTTTATACCAATCTTCAGATATCATAAGAAATCAAAGAAACACACGTTACCGAACTTAACCCTTTATTCCTTTAACAAAGGGGGATGTTTATAACAGTTTGTAAATAAATGCCAAACCTAGTCCCCTTTCTGAACTTGGTATGCGCACTAAAAAGGAAACAATCTTTTTTTAAATACTAATTTTAATGGTTCTCAAATGTTGAATTTTCGCTTGAGGGGTGAAACTCGCATATACAGAAAGTCGGGGTATTTTGATTTGAAATAAAAGTATTGAAATAATAATAGAACAAACCCCATGTTTTTTATACTCATTGGAATCATCTTGTCTACATGATTCAAATGAGTACCCGTAGCATAGGGTTTTATTGAGAAATTAGGATTTTGACCTGATTTAACCCCACAATTGTTCCTCTGCTTATACAGTTAAGAACATCGTGAAAATGACAAGATGGATGATTTTGGAATGAAATAGAATGAGTTTGTATGGCGATTTTTGAGTGAAAATCAAGGTCGGTAATCTTATATCGCTAAATTTGTTTAGGATGAACAAAATTGGCGATATTTATTACATCCCTTTATAAAATATGCAAACAGGTTCTATGAATAGATTTATATGTCTTCACGAACCCGCCATACGCTAACAAAATTCAATCATGTTAGTGAAATCATGGATTTTATCGACCGATTTTTATTTTGAATGAAGTTGTGGATCATATCGTTTTTAGTGAACTTGGAGCGTTTTGAATGATTTGAGTAAGTGTTTGGAATGAATGAACAAAACGCTGAGTGAGCGTTTAAGAAAGGGTTTTAACGGAATGACAGTCAAATTTACGGTGTTACTACTTGCAGTCTTGGGCCATGGTACTCTCAATTCTTCACAAAGATATCTTTTATTTCTTCATACATACGTTTTAACTCTGTTCTAAACAACGTGCCTTTCCAGACATACAGAAAGAAATTCACGGCATAATTACTCATCAGTGTGAAATATACGAACTGCATGATTAGAAAGTACGTCGGAGAGGTGTTTTCACCAGTTACTAACGTTAGCAGGCCCCCGATCAGAAAAGCAATAATTGTGGATGCGAGAAATCCGGTGATTGCAAATAATATACTTGTTTGACCATTTGCTCTTCGCTCTTGTCCTAGATTCTGTCTACAGCATGATAATTTGACAATCAGAATTGCATTACTTAGAAAGGAGACAAAAAGAGGAACTACCAAAACTAACATTATCAAAATTATACTGACTAAATCACAGTATTGTTTGTGTTTCTCTGAAATGAAAGATAAACAACGGCTTTCATTTATTAATTCAGTTTCATTAACTCTTTTACGACTATCATTTAGGCCATATTCCAATTCGTGATCTTCAATTATTTCTTGGCTTTCTCCGTGGCTGCCATTCAAATTGTGACATTTATTCAATGTGTGATTTCTACCAAGACTGTAATTGAACTGTTCTATATCATCTTGACTATGGTTGTATTGAAGACTTCCATCTTTAATTTGGTCGAGTTCGGGACTTGCATCTAAACACGGATTGGTGATTTTACCTCCATCATAGCTATGATTCAGGGATTGATCTCCATCGTTACTAAGATTAAAGTCACGGTTTTATTCGCGATCAAGACGAAAACCGTAACTGGCATTCATAAGATGACCGTCGTGGTTCACTACTTCAGTTTCATTCTTAATTGTTACCGTATATTTACTTACGATGATGTAATAAGCAACAGTAACATAACTGGTTATAGAAAGCGAAATCGCTATTACGGCTACCATTGTTCTCTTTGGTGATAACCGAGTCTTTGCCGTGATCGGAAACAATATACTGAACAGTCTTTCAAGTGAAAATATAGCAAGTGTCCAGTTAGTAGATCCCCGAGACGAATTAACAATAATCATAATTACCTTTGAAGCAAAACCCGTTGTTTGTTTATACCAGTTATTATTCCGCACTGTATTGAACCACAGGTATATCAAATCAAACACAGCCATCGGAATTAAAACAGAAATTGCTTTCGACCGAAGCCTTTTCCGACTCAACACAGCTATGTTTAATATATTTCCGACTGTTCCAATGGATAAAAGTACTGGTTGAAATATCGTCATCATCCAAAAACTGATTACACATCTTACATCGCTTTCAGGAGCGCATTCATCATTGTTACTTATAGAAGAATTATCTGCCATTCCTTACAGTCTTGTCATTAACTCTCGAATGACGCGTTCATCGACTGGAGACTTATTGATAATCCCTGACTGACCAATGGAACCTTCTCTGCTCGAACAGTTCTCTTTTCTCGATCAACCTATCTACTGCTGTGTAAAAGTCAAGTTAGTAGATGAAAGATCAGTCGAAGTAAGTAAATGAAAGATCATTCAGTATTATGTGGCGGCTTATCCCTTCCTATACTGCCTGGCGATTCACGGCTTCGTTAACATTTAACCCTAATCATGCTGAATTCAAATTCTATTCTAAAAAAAATAATTCTTTGACTTATCTTTAACAAGTCTGGCGTATTTCTTTCTTTAATGGCAAGAAAGTTTTGTAATATATACTGCAGAACTAAAGTTAAGGGCCAGATAAATTATCGCTTGTCATTCATTGAAAATACATTGTAACAATTTTTAGAAATGACTTCAATATTTTGACTTTTCAGAACTGCAAACAAAATTTCCAATAAAATATGTTTAGATGAAGTCAAATGCCTTAAAGTATTTAACCCCCTGTCGTAAAGTTGAAAAAAAAACTGTTACCTTTGATAAGCTCAGGGCCGGGTGTGTCAATCATCTTCCGAAAGGCATTCAATGTTCCAAGGAAATATTGAGATAACCTGTTTCTGCGACACTTGGTTTTGAGATTCTATCCTTATCATTTGCAAAAAATGGAAGAACTGATTGACACCGGCTGGTGTAACTTCTTTTTCCCCATCCGGCACCGGACGGTATCCAAGGGGTCAATCATTAGCAACAAGTCAGTGGATCGGACACAAGGGTTCATCAGTTCCTTTATTGTGCTTATGTTGAGAAGACTATTGAGAAATTAAGTGTGATATGGGGTACAAAAATGACCCTTTTTGATGTGATCTTGAATAACGGTTTACTCTGGATGCAGGCCCACCTATCAAATATAACGTACCTAAGTCATGCAACATATGGTGATGTTGGTAGTCAATAAATAAACTTATCAAAAGTCAACAAAAGCTAGAAACAAAATAAATACACAAGCAAGCACTGCACCATACAATAAAAAAAATCTATCGTTCTCTCACCCTATTCACATACTCTTACATAAAAATAGCTTTATTAACACGTTGAACAGGACTCATTTAAAAAATATGATACACGACAGATTCTAGCAATCTTCGTGTGTTCCTCTAAAGTGCCTTCTAAACTGGAAAAGAATATATTTCATCGAAATGTGTTTGATATCTAAATGTTTTTAACCTACTCAACCAATATAAACACTAAGATAAGACCGTAAAATTAACCTTTCGATTGTGGCATGCGACCCGGATGTTGTATACACCGTTGTATTCAAGCTGCGGATGCTGCATCTGTGTGCGCCAGATGGCAATTCAGAATCGTTAAAAAATATTCGCTGGGGGAACTGAGTCTAGCAACTGCAGCTTACTTGCAGCTGTAGTTGCGTGGTTTTGGTCGCCCAGCAAAACAATAAATCTATGTTGATACAGATGTCCCTGGTATTCGTCCATTTTCACAAATAGTATAGTCCGTTTGACTTCTATATGGACCAACCTTTTCATCAATCACATAAAGTTGCGTTTAAATAAAGGATTTCTATGTGGTAAAATGTTATTTTTCAGCTTAATACCATTCCAAAAAATATTTTTTGGAAGCTAAATGATTTTAAAAAAATGATTTGTCTATCTAGCTAATGGTAATATTTTCGCATTTTCTGCTCTTAAACATGAGGGGTGGTGAAGGCTGTTTAGTTGCAAGATAACGTAAACAAATCGTAAAAACACGTGGTTTTATACTAAACATTTGACAGAAGAAATGTCCATTTTTCCATATATGGAAAAGCTAATTAGCATATCGACGGTCAGGACATCTAAAACTTAAATATCCCGTGATTTGTACCGTTATTACTTACCTGCTTATCTAGATTTCCTCGTGTAAATCCCAACGACTTTGTAAAATAATCCTTTTTGATTGGTCTAAATAAGGGAATATGGGGTTCATCTCAGATTTGATAAAACTGTTATCAAATCTCTTGTCAAACAATTGTTTAACAAATACAGAATACACTCAGATTTGATATTGTTATGTATAAGCTATAAATAAACCTAATGGTATTTACCATGTCTATTTTTAGAATAAGTCTGGGGATTTTCCAATATCTCTTGACACTTCAAGGTAATAGATATGTAGAAGATTTTAGATCTCTCTAGAAAGGCCTTTTGGAAGGTGATTTAGACTCTAGAGTATTCTTATGTTCTCTGCTATTCTAGATTATTCTATGGTATTATATAAAGGGGTTCCTACAGCATTCTTGGTTCACTTGATTTAGACTTATGGTTTCATTTAGTAGTACTGTGTTAAACTAAAAGGGGATTTCTTGTTATCTTAAAAGTGTGTTTGAAAGCGTGTTTAATTTTAAATTCAGATATTATTGGACTTATTATTTGTGGACCAGGAACTTAAATAAATTGGATCTAAAATTAAAACTCTAGGATTAAACATTCAAGGTATTGTAATTTGTTTTTGTATTAGTTTCATATTGTCAATAATTCTGTAATTATTGTCAATAAATATTGTTAATTGTAAAGTTTGTTGCTGGCTTCTTTGTTCGTGTTACATTGGCACGTAACAATTGGGGGCTCGTTTCGAGATACGAACATCGGACAAACAAGCAAACAAACAAAACAAAACAAATCAAACAAATTCTGTATTTAAATCTGCTGTTCAAAATTATTTAAGAAATTAATTTCATATTTCAATTTTAATAAATTTAGAGTGTACTTTCACTATTATTTATCAAAATCTTACATTCTTATTTGAATACAGCAACAAGCTACCATGTCTTTTGACTTAGAAAAATTTACGCACGAACCTTCCGTGGAGCTATTGAATTTGGGTAAAAAGCCTGATTTGCTCAATCTTGCCAAGCATTATGAATTAAAAGAAGTCAAGTCCTCATTGCGAAAGCATGAAATTAAGAATATTTTGGTTCAATATTTTGTTGATGAGGACATTTTTGATGAAAAGGCTCTGTCTCTCATTGTTGATGTTCCATCAGTTTCAAGCTCAAGAGATCTTGAACTGTTAAAACTTCAACAAAGGGAGAAGGAATTGGAAATAGAAAGAGAGAGAGAAGAGCGGAAATTTCAAGAAAAGCAATTAGAAATTGAAGAAAAAGAAAGAGAAAGGCAATTTCAAAGGGAAAAGGAAGAAAGGGAAAGAGAAAGAGAAAGAGAAAGAGAAGAGAGAGAAAGGGAAAAGGAAGAGCGAGAAAGAGAAGAGAGAGAAATAGAAAGAGAGAGGGAAAGAGAAGAAAGAGCATTTCAATTACGATTAAAAGAATTAGAAATACAAGATAGAGCAAATCAGCCCAGAGAGATGTATAATGACCATTTTGATGTAACAAAACATTTTAGGCTTGTTCCTCAATTTCAAGAAAATGAAGTTGATACATATTTCGAACATTTTGAAAAAGTTGCAAATAACTTGAAATGGCCAAAGGAGCACTGGACCTTACTACTTCAAAGTGTCTTAGTAGGAAAAGCTCGCAATATTTATTCGCAACTTAGAACAGAACAAAGCAATGATTATGATACTGTAAAAGAACTCATTCTCAAAGGTTATGAGCTGGTTCCAGAAGCATACAGACAACAATTTAGAAGTTGTAGAAAAGAATCTGGCCAGACTCACGTTGAATTTGCAAGAAACGAAGAAAAATTATTTGACAGGTGGTGCTATTCTAAGAAAATAGACCAAAATTATGATAATCTTAGACAACTTATATTAATTGAACAATTCAAAAATTGCATTCAATCTGACATTAAGTCACATTTAGATGAAAAAAACTGTTGAAACTATACATGAAGCAGCTCGTTTAGCTGATGATTACTACCTTACACACAAAAATTCTTTCGTTAATAAAGCAAAACCTGCTTCCTCACATCCCCAAAATAAATCTATGTCTGGTGATTCATCTAGCATGTCTAGTCAATCGAATTCACCTAAACCAAAGTCTACTGGTGAAACCAATGTTCAAAATCCCTTATCTCGAGTACATTGTACTTTTTGTAAAAAACCAGGTCACCTTATTTCAGAATGTTTTAGATTAAAAAGGAAGAAGGAACTGAGTGCAGCCAAACCTACAGGGCTCACCAGCCTTCAGCCTAAATCACAGCCTTCTTTTGAGTTAAATTCAATTGTTAAGGCAGAACCAAATTCTGATTCCTGTATGGAGATTTTTGAACCGTTCATGTTGGATGGTTTTGTATCACTTTCAGGTGATATGTGCCCACCTACCCCTATTAAAATTTTAAGAGACACAGGAGCTTCTCAATCTCTTATTTTAGCAGATGTTCTGCCTTTTTCTGAGAAGACTTCGTCTGGTACTAGTGTCCTTATTCAGGGTGTAGAGTGTGGTGTTATTAATGTTCCTCTTCATAGGGTTAATTTGTCCTCGGATTTGGTTACTGGTTCTGTGGTTGTTGGTGTTAAACATTCTTTACCATTTAAAGGTGTACATTTATTGCTAGGCAATGACTTAGCTGGAGATAAGGTTGTTGTTAATCCTCTTGTAACTGACACACCTAATGTAGGTCAAACAGATGATCCTATTTTGCAGGAAATACCTGATTTGTACCCTTCATGTGCAGTAACTCGGGGTATGGCTAAAAAAGCTTCCTTGAAAATTTCAAATGATATTGACTTAACTGATACTTTTGTTGGTCAATATTTCAATGACGAGATTAAAAAGTCTTTTAATCTTAGTCTGCCTGATACTCAGACAGACTCGTCAAAATTTTGTCAGTCATCTCCAAGGTCAAATGACCAAGGTCATGAAACGCATTCAAAGTCAAAGTTAATCCAGGAACAGCAAAATGATCCTGAGATTTCAAAGTTAATTGATAGGGCATTACCCGAAAAAGAAATGTCTCAGAATCCTGTTTGTTACTATAAAAAGAATGGTATTCTGATGAGAAAATGGCGACCATTTGATGTCCCAGCTGATGATGATGATTGGGCTGTTCATCACCAAATTGTTGTTCCAAAGTCTTATCGCCGTGAAATACTTAGTAAAGCCCATGAAAGTCCAATGTCTGGTCATTTAGGTGTAAACAAGACTTATCACAAGATTATGACTCACTTCTTTTGGCCTGGACTAAAATCGGACGTTTCCGAATATTGTAAAAGCTGCCACACTTGTCAAATGGTAGGGAAACCTAACCAAGTTATTCCAAAAGCAAGGTTACAACCCATTCCAGCTTTTGAAGAACCTTTCAGTCGAATAATAATAGACTGCGTTGGTCCTTTACCGAAAACTAAGTCAGGTTCTGAATATTTGTTGACAATTATGTGTGCTTCTACCCGCTTCCCAGAAGCAATTCCTTTAAGAAACATTAAGGCAAAGTCAATCATTAAGGCTCTTGTCAAGTTCTTTACTTTTGTTGGCCTTCCAAAATCAGTTCAGTCTGATCAAGGATCAAACTTCATGTCAGGCATATTCCAACAGGTTATGCATGAATTAGGTATCAAGCAATATCGGTCATCTGCTTATCACCCTGAAAGTCAAGGTGCTTTAGAACGATTTCATCAGACCCTAAAAAATATGATAAGGTCATATTGTTTTGATACTGAGAAAAATTGGGATGAAGGTATTCATTTGCTATTATTTGCAGTCAGAGAATCTGTTCAAGAATCTCCTGGCTTTAGCCCCTTTGAGTTAGTTTTTGGTCGTTCTGTTCGTGGGCCATTAACACTCTTAAAAGAGAAATTTCTTGCTGATGATGAAAAACCCTTGAACTTATTACAGTATGTTTCTGACTTCAGAAATAAACTGTCTAGGGCATGTGAGGTTGCTAGGTCAAATCTTAAATCATCTCAGAGCAAAATGAAGGCAAGATATGACAAGCATAGTGTTGATAGGAAATTCGAACCAGGTGATAAAGTCCTTGCTCTTTTGCCAATACCTGGCAGACCCTTACAGGCAAGATATTATGGCCCGTATACTATTGATAAGAAAACAAGTGATTTGAATTATATCATCAATACTCCCGGAAGGCGTAAAAATAAACAAATGTGTCATGTAAACATGTTAAAAAAGTATTTTGACAGAGATAGCTCTATTTCAAAACCAATTACAGTTGTAAACACTGTCCCACAAGAATCAAATGTGATTGAATCAGAAGTTAGTTCAGACTTTAGTGAAAAATCTGTTCCTGGTCCACCTAAACTTGAGAACTCTGAAATACTAAAGAATCTTGACGACAAACTTTCACATTTGGAGCCATCTCAACGAGAAGAGCTGAAACAGTTGATTAATGAATATAAACACTTGTTTCCTGACATCCCCACAAGAACTGATAAAATATATCATGATGTCATTGTGGAAGATTCTCAACCAATAAAACAACATCCTTATAGAATGAATCCAGTGAAACAAAAAGCCCTTCAAGACGAAGTGAATTACTTATTGGAGAATGATTTTATTGAACCCAGCCAAAGTAATTACAGCTCACCATGTATATTAGTTCCAAAGCCAAATGGAACATACAGAATGTGTACTGACTATCGAAAAGTGAACTCAGTGACAAAAACTGACTCTTTTCCAATACCAAGAATTGATGACTGTATTGACAAGGTCGGTAATTCTAAATATGTCACCAAATTTGACCTTCTCAAAGGATTCTGGCAAGTTCCGCTCACTGATAGGGCTAAAGAAGTATCAGCATTTGCTACTCCGACTGGTCTGTACCAGTACAAAGTTATGCCGTTTGGGATGAAAAATTCTTCTGCGACGTTTCAGCGGCTTGT
This sequence comes from Fragum whitleyi, assembly GCA_948146395.1. NCBI lineage: Eukaryota > Metazoa > Mollusca > Bivalvia > Cardiida > Cardiidae > Fragum > Fragum whitleyi. Next base: position 71,184,070 of record OX411543.1, on the reverse strand, counting down.
AAATATGGTTATAGCTGGCTTAGATGGCTGTGACGCATACATTGATGATGTCATCATCTATACAGATACATGGAGTGACCACCTTCAAAGAATCAAACAATTCTTCGACCGTCTCAGTGATGCAAAATTGACTGTTAATCTTGGAAAAACTGAATTTTGTCATGCTACTGTTACTTTCTTAGGACATCTTGTGGGACAGGGTCAAGTTAAACCTTTAGAATCTAAGGTCAATGCTATCTCTGAGTTTCCTGTGCCTGCTACTAAAAAGCAACTGATGCGATTTCTTGGTATGGCTGGACACTATAGAAAGTTTTGTAAGAATTTTTCTATAATAGCTGAACCTTTAACAAATTTATTAAAGAAAAATGTTAAGTTCAAATGGAATGATAACTGTCAAGTCGCCTTTGATCGCTTAAAAGCCATACTAAAGAGCACACCAGTTCTTTTAGCACCTGATTTTTATAAATGTTTCAAATTAGCTGTTGATGCAAGTGATGTTGGTATTGGTGCTGTTCTTTTGCAAGAAGACGATGATGGTATAGATCATCCAGTTTGTTATTATTCTAAAAAATTAAACAAACATCAGAAAAACTACTCCACCATTGAAAAGGAATGTCTTGCTCTGATTTTGGCAATCCAACATTTTGAAGTTTATTTAACATCTGCAACTTCTCCTATAGTTGTTTTCAGTGACCACAATCCCTTAAGTTTTCTTCACAAACTTAAGAGTAAGAACCAAAGATTATTGAGGTGGAGTTTGTCACTTCAAGAATTTGATCTTGATGTAAGACACATTAAAGGAAAAGACAATATTATACCAGATGCTCTGTCAAGAGTCTAAAATTTTGAATTGTCTTATCTTTAATATAAAATTGAATTTAACAGTACCATTTCACTATATTTTTTGTTTATATGTATATATGTTTGTATATATATATCTCTTTTTCAATTCTTTTGATGAAAATTGTTTGTATTTTCATGCTAGATGTGCTGAAATGTTTCAACAAATCATGATATTATCAATTATGTAAAGTATATTATCATTGTATATGCTAAAGATAATACAAAAAGAAAGATTTATTTCATAAACCTTTCTTTTTTCTTTCAAGGGGGAAAGTGTTATGTATAAGCTATAAATAAACCTAATGGTATTTACCATGTCTATTTTTAGAATAAGTCTCAGCCGCCACCATAGCGCAGTTGGTTAGGCATAAGACTTCCAATCTGGAAGTCGTGGGTTCGATCCCCGGTGGCGGCAAATATCCTTTCCGACGTTTGTCTTTCACCAATGGGTAGATAATCGTAAACCTATGTGAAATAGCAGTCGGAGGCTAGGAAAGGATGTAATGGTAGTACTGGCGTGAGAAATACTAGGAATCCATTGTTAGGTGCTCCGGCCGCCGCGATATAACTGAAATAATGTTGAAAGCGGCGTAAAACCCCATTCAATCAATTTTTAGAATAAGTCTGGGGATTTTCCAATATCTCTTGACACTTCAAGGTAATAGATATGTAGAAGATTTTAGATCTTTCTAGAAAGGCCTTTTGGAAGGTGATTTAGACTCTTATTCTTATGTTCTCTGCTATTCTAGATTATTCTATGGTATTATATAAAGGGGTTCCTACAGCATTCTTGGTTCACTTGATTTAGACTTATGGTTTCATTTAGTAGTACTGTGTTAAACTGAAAGGGGATTTCTTGTTATCTTAAAAGTGTGTTTGAAAGCGTGTTTAATTTTAAATTCAGATATTATTGGACTTATTATTTGTGGACCAGGAACTTAAATAAATTGGATCTAAAATTAAAACTCTAGGATTAAACATTCAAGGTATTGTAATTTGTTTTTGTATTTGTTTCATATTGTCAATAATTCTGTAATTATTGTCAATAAATATTGTTAATTGTAAAGTTTGTTGCTGGCTTCTTTGTTCGTGTTACATTGGCACGTAACAATATCCCAAGGAAATAAAACAAATCTACCAAATTAATTTTACAAAAATACTCGATTTTGTACTAAAACGAATTGCCAAAATTCATACACTTTTGACTGAGCCCCTATGCAAATCAGAGCTATTTTTGGATAGACAATTCGCTGTTCCGTTTATTACAGACACGAGTAGGTATGAGGGGCAGAAAGTTAACATGTAGACGGACGGACAAAATCATTATTACACCTTCAAACATTCTGAAAAACAAAATTCTTCATGGTATTAGATGGAAAATATGATATGACAAGAAAAAAATACGCTTCATTAATTCGATTCTGAGATTTTCGGCGAAATGTTGGTCCATATAGAAGTCAAACGGACTATAAATACAAAAAATCGGCATAACTTACTGTTTCACATGAGGTTGAGTAGACATTTGTAAAAAACAAAACTAAATAAAAAAATGTATGTTTGATTTTCTTTAAAATGTTTTCTACTAACAAATGTTACTGGTACGGATTTGTAAGGTGCGCTGAGGGATGCCCACGACCCGCGCGTAACCAATTGACGTGAAAAATAAAGCGTAAAAAAGAAAAAAAGGAACCCCAATTCATGCAACAAAGGAACCTTAATTTGGCCATCTTGTCAAAATGTTTTCAGTATAATAATGAGTTGCTCGTTCAAAATGCTATAAATCTCCATAAGTACTGATTCTGCACCTAACCCGTAAAAATTTCAATGAATTTTTCTGTTTTTGTCATATTTTTAAGAGCCCGAGGTGCAATGATTCTGTACTCCAGTGTTTGTAAAACAATGCCAGTCAATTACAGAAGATGACAAGGATTCAGAAAAATATAATTTGACTTTTTTATTTTCTCATTTGTTTTGGCATAAAACTTTCGACTTAAGGTACGAAGATTAAAGGCCGGCCCTTAACTTAAGTTCGACAGTGTATAATCAGGCTGCACATCTGTGCATGCTGATCCTAGTAAACACTGTCTATCAATGCCAACAACAAATGGTGTATGTCGTGCCAAGCTTGAGGATACATGTCCAGTTTCGCACTAATACCAAGCGTGTTTTTCTGAAATAAGCCGAAAAATGATTGATTATACCGTGAATAAAATTCTGTGAAAGCAGCTTGGTACTTTTTATGTTTTCACAAAAAATATACACTTAATTAAAAAATTCTTAAATTGAAAGCCTTGTTACTTTTTGTCTTACTATTTGATATTAAGAATAGAAAGTAAATTCTCAACTCAACTCAATTTTATTCAGCATAAAATGACAAGTTCATAGCTGATTACAAAATAACATAAACATAATACATGCATGGAGAAAGCAAACATGTTACATTTTCAAGAGAAGGTTATTCCGAAATAAACGGTATACAACATATATTCCTAATGAAATTTGATTTTTGTTGAAAAAAATGTTAGGTTTCGGGTCGGATTTCAAAAGCTGTGTGTATGAATTTTGCTAATTTTTGAACCGTCGTTTGCGTTTTTGAGGACATAATGTTTTTGAATTTATGCAAAGTTGTACATCTGCAGAAATACTTACTAAAAAGTTGTTTTCTCAATTCGTGGTATTTTGGACATACTAGTAGGAAATAATACTCGTTTTCAATTTTATTCATATTACAATGTTTCCAGATGCGTTGTTCTCTTGGAATGTTCAAGTGTCTACCTCTTCCGATTAAAAGATCATGTGATGAAAGTCTAAACTGCGTTAGAGCTTTTCTATGTTTTGTATTATAAATTTTGTCTAAATATGGCTCAAACTCAAATATATCTTTGTACTGGCTATATAGTTCTAGCCTACTCGAAGCGTTGATATTGGAGTGCCATACTTGCATATAAGAATCGAGTATCCGTTGTTTAATAAAATGATAGTTTAGATATGTACTGTTCTGGTTAACCCATAGGTATGATGAACCGCATTCGTCTAATATTGATTTAATGTGTGAAGCTCAGTTAAGTCTGTTCAATGTATTATTATTGTCCGTATCAGTTCTCAGCAAATTATGAACTGATTTAATTAGAGTATTTTCGTTTGAATTATCAAGTTTTAACCAATACTTTAACATTATAAGTTTTCTTTGGATTTGCATTGGATATCTGCCTAACTCGCCATAAAAGCCATCAAGATTAGTACTTTTACGAACACATAGGATTTTTCTAATAAATTTACAGTGAATAGCTTCAATGCTTTTGCACTCTTGATATCCAAATATTTCTGTTCCATAATTTAAAATGGACGCTACCAAGTTGTCAAATAATTTACATTTATCTTTGATTGTTAAATCTAGTTGATTAAAAAAAGTAAAAAGATTATGAAGAGAAAAGGAAGCATGCTCTGTTGGGTTCGATTCCAAATTCGATTTTTGAAAAGATTTACGCCTAGATATTTAAAAGTCGATACGATTTCTAGTTTTGTTCCGTTGTAAATGAAATCATAACTGCTGTTGCGACCTCGTTCAAAAATCATAATCTTTGTCTTATTTGTTTTGACTGTAAGACTCCATCTATCACAATAGGTTTGGAGGTCATTTAATAAGGATTGGAGGGCTTGAGGTGTTTCTGCAATTAACACGGCGTCGTCAGAAAATAGTAGAATGAACAATTTAATGTTGTCTAAAGTAAATAATCCATCGACGTTTGAGTGTCGAAACACTTTTCAAAATCTACAAATGCACAGTATAGTTTTTAAATCGGACTGCGAAGCAGTCGATTTATATATACCGTTTTCCAGAAATCCAGTCTGTTTGACCCACTACATTTTTACCATTACCTTCTGAGCAATGTGTTCAAACCGAATTATTTGTTTTCAAACACCGAAGAAACGACCTTTTCAGTCACAATCTACAAACTTTGTTTCTATCTGTTTTACTTTTCGACAAATAGAGAAGAGGCTAATACAAAATTTGATGTAATTTTCGCTTTTAGTAATTACCAGTTAGTATTTTCAGTGTTTATAACAAGATTTTCGATTGAGTAAAGGAGTTGAAACGTACAATAGGTTAACTGTATAATAAATTTGTAGCACTTACAATATTACTGCTCTGATGTTTATGCTCGAACGGCCATTTACCAGTTGTAGGGCTGACAACCAATCAAATTCTATTATGATTATCACTCGGTCAAAACCTACGCGTAAATTCAGACCACGTGGTAGATGCAAATGGCCATCGTCTGCTCGAAATGTGTCAATTAAGTTGTTTGTCATTGGTCAATAGTCGTCTGCACTCAAACAGGGAGCGTGGGAAGTTAGACTAGCAGAGGGCTATCGAATCAGCAAACTTTCAAAATCGGACCCACGAGGTTGGATGAGCTGGCGATGTCCTCGAAAAGATGGAGTGTTAAGACAAAAAACTCACAAATTGGGCAAAGATTTTACCAACTTTTATTGTCCAAATTTGAGCCCTTTTGATTGGCGAACTATTGCACTATCCCAGCCTCTCAATGATGTCCGATTTACAGTGCTGACAGCATTTGCGAGCGTTTTGGCTAAAATCGAGTGTAATACGAAAATACAATCGATGGTAGACTTTTGTTTTTTTGAAACCGGACTGGTTTTTAACGATCTTTTCATTTTTTCTATCCACTGATTTAAACGGTTTAGAATAATTTGCGAATAGATTTTAGACAAAATGTTGATTAGAGTAATACCTCTGTAATTTTGCGGGTCATTAACATTTTCGCTTTTAAAGATTGGATGGATGATTCCCTCGCCAAAGTATTTTGGATATTCGCCTTTCATCAATAGGCGATTGAATAATTTAAGTATAAACGGGCTGGTTTCATCAAAGGAACATTTGAATATTTCAGCACACAGGTTATCGGGTCCGGTACTTTTGTTATTTTTCTGGCAGTAAATTGCACGCTGAAGTTCTTCCATTGAGATGCACTGGTCTAAATTTTCATCGAATACGTGATCATTATCATCATCGGAATAAAGATTTTCATCGGTTTTATTTTCACAGTGGTACAATTGCTTAATATGCTCGTACATATCTGATGGGCTTATCGGGTTGCAAGTACTTTGTCTTTTCGAGTACTGACTTTTTATTTTTTTCCAAATCTATCTAATCAACGGGCGTTTGTAACTAATTACCAAATGAGTATGTATGAATACGGATTTCTAATTTGTTGAGTTTTAATTCCACTCCATGAATAATAAATTCTCTTCATGTATTAAATATTGAATTATCGGTTTTTGAGTAATCCCATCCCAATTTCTGTAGATACGCCTCATAATCTCTCCCAAAACTCCACGAAACCGGGAGGTACAGTTCGGACTTTTTTGGAAAACTTGTCCTATGTGAATAGAGTGAAGAGTTTATTCTTAAGGTAGTGGGTCCACAATAGTTCCGCAACGTTTCGGAGTTAATGAACTTTAACACTGTTAACCAAGGTTGCCTAACGATTACTTTAGGAAACCTCGGTTAACATTGTGAAAGATCGGTAGTCAAGAAATCTTGCAGAACTATTGCGGATCCACTACCTTAAGTGAGTTTAAGTAAACGAATGGGTGGTTGTAGGACGGGCTAGCTAAATCCGGAAAATTTCTACTTTGACAGGAGGTATAGGCAAAGATCAGCTTGTGCATGTGTGCAGTCTAACCTTAATCTATACTACCTAATTTTCTTTCATAAGCTAGAGAATAGCATTTACAAATTCACTCAATAGTGAATTAAAGCTGCCGTTATAGCGCAGTTGGAAGCGCGTCGGACTGTCAATCTAGAGGTCCTGGGTTCAATCCTCGACGGCGGCACTCATCCTTTCCGACTATTTTTCTACCACCAATGGGTTGATAACCGCAGACCTATGCGGGATAGCAGCTGGGGGCTAGGAAAGGGTGTTATGGTAGTACTGGTGTGAGAAATACCAGGAAACCATTGTTGGGTGCTCTAGCCGCCACGAAATGACTGGAATAATGTTGAAAGCGGCGTAAACCCCATTCAAACAAAAAAAATCCAGTACTTTAAGTATTTTGACTTCCGGATCTTTTATTCAGCATGACAAGAGTCAACTCGGAAAATATTGTTTGTCATACTACTTTTTTTTTACATACCTGAAAGAATAGGCGCACAAAGTGAGGAGTGATATTGGGCTTATGATTTTTTCCTCAAATTAATGATTAACCTCTGTTTAACCGATGCTAATTGGAAGGTCGTGTAGAATTAATAGGGAACAAAAGAAAGTTAATGAAAGACCAGAGTGAAAATTATAAAGCTCGTTATACCAAGCTTTCGGTCGACATTTATAATGAATTTATGAGCTGTTGTGACCAGTCAATGCCCGTCTTTTTTGTCTTTGCGTTAGTAAAATATTGGTTTGAAAATGTCTTCTCCCCTTTAACTTTTTTCACAAGATTTAACTATACTGACTGTCATAAAAAAGGCCTCACCAAAATTTTTGAAATTACCTTTTCTCTATTAGTAGAAGACAATAATTTTATCTATAAATTTAAACTATACATACCCTACTATCGCAATCTCTTTTTACAAACTCGTGCTTCCCATTTACTCGTGCGCCCCGTGCGACTTTTGGAAATGATTTTGTTTTTCGAAATCTGTATTATTGATAATGACCTGGCGCTCATTAAATATTCCTTTCGACCCCTGTTAATAGTCGAAAATAAGTTTCTTAATATAGACTTAAACTATCTTAGTTAAGATCGTATAAATTGTATCACAACTCATCATGCATACGGAAATTTAGCGGTAGTGGTAAGGGTGTTGTCCTTTAACCGGGAGGACATGAGTTCAAACCGGATCATGATCAAATATATTTCTGTTTCCTTTTTAGGGCAACACTATTTGACGTTCACTATTTTTGCACTAGGATATAAGTAATCTGCACAGAAAAAAGAATTAAATTGATTTAAATTTCACCATTGCGAAGCGTTGTCCATTCATTTGAAACTGTGCATTGCGAGGTCGTAACGCAATTAACTGTGTTTCTCGTTTTTGTTGTTCAATATACATCGCAAGCGAAACTGAATAATTCTTATTTTGAAATATATCTCTATTTAAGAAATATTATATCTTTTTAATTAATTTATAAACCCATACAGGGTTTGAATGCGTTAATTGGATTCCTGATTAAGTGTGATAAGGTTATCGATGCCAAAGATTGATTATCTTCATATCTTATAATTCAATATCGTGAGGCAGATGAGATCTCTATTAGAGATTATCCACTTAGGTGGACTTCGGACATCGGATGTCTGACTTCGGACTTAGAGGGGTCGTCTCAAAGTGAAAGAAACACTATTTGTTTATAAATCATGATTGCATAAAAAGATGACGTATCTGATCATATTCTTACGTGTGATTCGTTAGTATGGAGGTACAAAAACTTGTAAAATTTCGGACATGCATGTTTTTAATCATTTCAAATATGAGCACATCTATCTCACCAGGCTAAGTAATTTCTATACCGCGCGGCAACGTAGACATACCAGTTTGTCTCTCCATATATCTGTCAGCTAATGGAACCCGTTAACTCATTTTACTTTAGTTCTTCAAAGCTAATATTTGATATGCAGCTGGCTTGTTTTAAGAGACAACTGGAAGTGGTCATTTCATTCAAAAGCAATGTCAAAACTTTGACCTTTGTCTCAAAATCTTGTGTTGCAATGCAACCTGTTATTTTTGAAAGCGCTTGCATTGCATTCCACATAGGTTGCTAACTAAAAAACAGTTCGAAACCGTGCGCGACGAGCGCATCATTGGATTTGGTCATTCGAACGCGGCACATTGAACTAGACACAGCAAATATCCTCTGAAAACATTTGATTTTACAGTGTTGTAAAAAAGAATGATCATTGTCTAATCAATGTCTAAATTATCAAAATTATGCAGTTTGTAGGCCGACTGTATTAAATCGCACTTTGGAGATTATTCTACATAATCTTAATAAACTGCATTCGACAAGACTGCAATGAACACTCCCAATTAGATTTTAATGGGGTTTTACGCCGCTTTCAAGAATCTTTCAGTTATATCGCGGCGGCTAGAGCAACAACAATAGATTCCTGGTATTTCTCACACTATTACCACCATTACCTTCTTTTCCTAGCCTCCAGCTGCTATTCCACATAGGTCTACGATTAATGGAAGACAAATAGTCGAAAAGAATGAGTGTCGCCGTCGGGGATCGAACCCGGAACCTCTAGATTGACAGTCCGACGCGCTACCAACTGCCCTCTGATTGCGGCCTTCTTTCAATGAGGATATAATGCCCTAGATGATGATCGTAATACTATTGTCAGTCTACTGAAACGATCATATTTTTTAAAAGAAAATCCAGTAATCGTTTTAGCCAAATCATGGTATCATCGGCGTTGCTTACGTGTTCAATCCGTCATGTGTCAAGATTTCTTTAAAACATTTAATGGTATCTCTGAAGGCAAAGGTTTAAACTTCTAATAAATATTGACTGTCTAAAGAACAGCTCTTAATTTTTTTGGATATATTCTTAACTTACTTTGTAACAAATGTTTACCTTTCCTTTGTCTTGGATTTGTCAGCAATCATTTTTTAAAGGATAGTTAAAGAAGAAATTTAGTCAGCATTGATTGTGAAATAAGTATCAAACAAAAAGCTTAGAACATATGAGAATCAAGTGTAAACCCAATACAGCATTGTGCGAGAATAACGTAGTTCTTCATCGCTTTTCAGTGGGTTAGCAAGAAATAAAGGTCGATAAAAAATGAAAATCCTAACCCCAAACCAGAAAAATTAAAAACAGAATATCCTCTGCTTTCGCTCATTTCACTCTATTTGAATATATTAGATCAAATAAACGAATCTAAATGCGTTAGTGATGGCGTTGCATTGTAACGTTTGTGACACGTTTTGTCATTTTGTCTAATCTTTTAATAATTTAATCAAAGAAATAGAGTAATCGTTTGTTTTTCGGGTAAGATAGTAAAATATTTCATTGCGTGACAATCAAATGCTATAATTTCACTCGTCGCTCCCCCACTTTTGAAAATCTAGTTTTTATTGTTCAACCAATGAAAAATAGATCGGCACTAAAAATAAGTTTTTTCCTCTATGTTGTTGGATTTTTGATGCGTCGGCCGGACGTCGGCAATTATACGACAAAGTATGAAATAGCTGACATGACGACGTCTTCTTACTGGATGAGGCAGATATTGAATATCGGTTTAAAGAAGCGAGCCACCGAATAGCCACCGATACGCCGGCGATGCGTCGTTAATTTTGACGAAAGTCAAATGTCAAAACCTAAAAAAGTACGTCTGCGATGGAACAAAATCGACAGGTCCACGGCAGATGACCGATTGTAGCACGGCCGCGCGCCAGCGATTAGTGGTCGATACAGTTTGGACACCTAGTCGGGTCCCTTCTAATTTGTCGGTGGATTTTATAAAGTAGACCTAGTTCATCAACGCCTCGCCGATCTAACAAAACCACGTTACCGATATTGAATCGACTGATGCACCGATGACTGGCAGGCTAGTCGCAGACTCTATCCCCGAAATCATCGTCGAATCGATTTGGCGACGCTATCTTTTACATTTGGTCCATCCCGTTAAAAAGAATAGTAAGAAAAGAACAAAATGTGTCAATCTCAGTCTTTGCTGGTTCGCAGGATGGCTTATAGTGGAACGTTTTACTTTAAGATATTTTCTGAATCTAGAAATAATCGTTCTCTTTTGCCGTAAATCCATTCGGACAGGCCACTTTTAAGCTGACTTCTGCTGGATCCAATCTCTTGTTCAAGAATTTGTTCATATACATATACATATACAGTCAAACTTGTGTTAGCGGCCACCTGTATTCAGCAAGCAACCTGTCTTAAGCAAGCACTTTTTGAATGTTCCTTGGGTGCTTGCTTAAGACAGGTTTGACTGTACATGTTTTTATATTAGTAAAGGGTTACAGGTATAAGTTATTTATGTATTTTGAGACATCCCCCCGATATTTTAGTAAGTCAGATGTCCGATCTCGGAGTTCACCTAAGTGGATAATGTCTATTAGGACTACTTAAAATGCAAGCTTTCCAAATACTTAAAATTGATTTCATTGAGGTATGAAAAACTCGACCAGAATACAATACTTTCGGTTGTAGGAAACAACCTAAATATAGAAAGATATAAGAATTTAAATGCTATCATTCGCAGCTGACAAAAAATTAAAAAATGATAAAAGGTTAATTCAATAGATACGCGAAAAAATATATTTATGATGGTTACAAAGATTAGAAAAATATATGTTTCCCTGTCTTGTATTGAACCCGACCCGACAACGTATCGTATTACGGGAAGGCGTCTGTAACCAATGTACTACAGCGACTTTTTTAAAATCAATCTGAAATAATATGAATAAAACGGTGATATGCATTTAAATATCACTACGGGAATACTCGAGCACTGACACAAGTTAATGAGTGCCAGGTCATTTTAGATAAATAATACAAGTGGCTTCGTTAGTCAAAATACGACTCGAAATTCACCCAAGAAGGATACAAATATTCATAATGCCAAGACAAAATAATGAAGAACGCGCACGCATTTTGGGCATGCTGGAAATTGGCATTTCCCAAATTCACGTAGCTAGACGTATAAAGATCAACTATAGTGCGTTTGGTTAAACGTGTGAACGCCACAGGAAGTCCCTATGACAGGCGTAGATCTGGTAGGCCTCGCTCAACGTCTGTACGTCAAGATGACTTTATCCGTCAACGACACCTTCGTGACCGCTTTTGAAGAGCTACATCGACATCTGCAGCCGTTGTTGGTGATCACGGTAGGAATATTAGTGTAAACACAGAAGGACGCTGGTAACGTGAACGTGGGGTTGTGTGCAGAAGGCCTTATCGTAGTATGATACTTTCACAACGTCATCGACAACAACGTCGCATATTGGTTCAAAATAACCTCGGACGGCGATGGCAGACAGTTGTGCTCAGTGACGAGTCAATTTTCAATCTTTCATATGCCGACGGACGCGTTCGGATATATCGACGTCTAAATGAACGTTATGTGCGTAATTGTGTTTTAGAGCAAAACCGCTTTGGTGGTGGCGGGGTAATGGTGAGGGCCGCCATCAATCTTGCATTCAAAACGGACCTGGTCGTTGTTCAAGGCAATTTGAATGACAGGGGGTAAATAAACCAAGTTTTACCCTGTTATCCAACCCCTGTTTCGCCGACAACCTGGACTCACTTTTATGCATGATAACGCCCGTCCACACACGGCGTGTATCAACGAAAACTTTCTCAAAGCCAATAATAGTTGCGTTCTGCTATCGCCAGCCAACTCACCGGACTCCAATCCAATGGAACACATGTGGGATATCCTACGGCGTCGTTTGCGTCAACGTCAGCCTCCACCTCAAACTGTGCAACAGCTGACTGACGCTCTTCATCAGGAGTGGGTTCGCATCCCGAGGTACCTTCTGCGTAACCTGTGTGGCTCAATGAGACGCTGACTGCAAGCAGTGATTGCTAGTCATGGTGGACATACGCGTTACTGATACCTTTAAGGCAGTGGTCATTTCTAATCATGAATAAAATGTGACAAATGTATTTGTTTTAGCCTAAAACCTTACTCCACCTTTAAACAACATCCCGATCAGTATCTTCCGTCAAAAACAAATAATACTTTTATTTAGTGTCCCACATTGAACCACAGCTGAATGCATATGAGGCATTATTTATGACAGTCAGTGTAAATTTCACAGAAATAGTCCTTTCGTGTCTTGCCCGTGTACAATAAATTAGTTAAGCTTAAATGGTCGAAGTCCACTGGATCTTTTGTCATGGCGTTCGTCAATCCGTCCGTGCGCAACGGACGGCGAGCTTTCACTTCAAAATCTTCTCCGAAGAAACTTTTGGAAGAATATCAAAATAAATTTCAAAGGAATAAGTCTACGACGACCCTCTTTCAGATTAGGTTAAAAAAAATATTGCCAGATAAAAGAATATATCTCATAACTATACAAATAGCTGTGTGATAACATCCCATATGATTTTTTTTGTATGATATCACATGCATATTCAAGGTCATATTTAGTGAGTTTGGATGGTTTGAGTGAGTGTTTGGAATGAATGATTGGAGCGCGGTTCGAGCGATTTAGAATGGTTTTGATCTTAATGACAGTCAATTTCACGATGTTACTAGCTGTATAATAATTTTCAGTTATTTTGTCATTGGTCCTCATTTATACAATAGTGTTAAAATAAAGTGCTGCCAATGTCATTGGCGTCTTCGTTAATCGTAAATAAAGGATGTTAGTATTATAAAATTCTAGATTTCCTAATGTTCTACGGTTCTCTTTAATTCTAAATGTCCATGAGATATAGGCAAACTCATTTTATCGTGAAGATATATAACTGCAAAATGCATTTTCATATGAAGTCAAGTTATTCAAATAGTTGCAAACTTTTTATCATTTAGCAGAATTATATCAAGAAATCTCTCTTCTTAAAAGCAATAATCAATAGGTCTTTCTATTCTTAAGTATAAAACTGAATTGCATTTCCTCGAACATCAATTTTAAATCAAAGTACACGCCTTGAATGTTTCCTGTGCGTAAAAACGAAAAACGAAAAAAAAAATTTTGGGAAAAGGTTAACGTATTTCTCCTTATAAACGCTCCCAGGAGCTATACATAACATGGTCTGGGAGCTTTTATTTAGTATGCATTTTCTGATTAAAAAAACAACATTTAACTTATGTCTTTTAGGCCCTTTACACTTTAATGTGGTGTCCGTGGTCTAGAGGTAGAGCGTCGGCCTCTTGACCCAAAGGTCCTGAGTTCGATTCCCGGGTGCGGCTATCGATCTTGGTTCTTTCATTGGCCCACACATTCGGCGCGAGTATTGGTGAATTTTCCAGGAAGCAGAATCGAGAGGGATTAATCTAAAGTGTATGAACTTGTTTCCCAATCGATGTAAAATAAATAGGTTTAAACCAAATACCCTTTAATTTTACTTAAATTGTCTATAAACGATCATATGAATGATTGTTTAGAGGAAATTCATCTAAATTTACTGAAGAAGTCTAAAAAAGTTGCTAAAATTTAGGTCTGGGTTTTCTCGGTAAAATGTAGGGTGCTGCTATAAGGGGGGGGGTTATTATTAGAGGAAATACGGTATTTGCAGATTACACAAAACAGAAATAAATGTTTTCAATGTTTCCCACACAGTGTGTTTGTTTGTTTGTTTGTTTATTTGAATGTGGTTTTACACCGCTTTCAACAATCTTTCAGTCATATGTCTGCGGCTGGAGCACCTTAAATGGATTCCTGGTATTTTTCACACCATTGCATCCTTTCCTGTCCTGCAGCTGCTATCCCATATAGGTCTGCGATTATCAACCCCTTGGTTGAAGAGAAATTGTCGGAAAGGATGAGTGCCGCCGTCGGAAATAGATCATGGACCTTTTGAATGATAGTCAGGCGCACTACCACTGCGTTATGACAAGATCTTTCGTTCATGACGACGGATACCTAAGCTGGGCAGTTGGATGCTTGGTAGTGGATAAAAAAATCTGTTTAGAAAAAGATCACATTGCTTTTTAGTTACTACATATGAGTGCAAAGTTTCAAGTGAATGCCTTTGGTAATACCAGATATCACAAACATCGAAGAAACATTTCAGCGAAGTTATTGTGGAGAAGATTTTTTAAAGATTTCAAAGTCAAAATTAGCCCATCCCTGCCACAACCATATTTGGTGGTCAGTCAAAATTCCTAAAACAAGCTTGGAGAAGGGTCATTAAAGAACATTTCAGCAAAATTTGGTTGAAATAAGCACATTCGTTACTGAAAAGAAGGTGTTTAAAATTTTCTAGGTCAAATAAGCCCCAACTTGCCATGCCCATATTTCGGGGTCAATCAAGGTTCCATGAACAAATTTGGAGTAGGGTCACCCAAGCAACATTTCTGCCAATTCGTGGCCCAAATCCGCCTATTGGGTACTGAGGAGAAGATATCTAAGATTTCGGGGTTAAAATAAGCCCCGCCCTGCCACGCCCATCTTTAGAGGATCTATCAAATTTCGATGTACACGTTTCGAGAAGGGTCACCTTCTGGTTACTGAAGAAAATGTGTTTTAGGATTGGGGTCAAAATAAGCCCCTTCCTGCCACCCCCATATTTGGGAGGTCAATCAAAATTCCACGAACAAATTTTGAGAAGGGTCCCCAAAGAAACATTTCTGCTTCGTTTGATTAAAATTGACCAAATGGCTATTGTGGAGACGATTTTTAAAGATTTCAAAGTAAAAAAAGGCCAGCCCTGTCATCCCAATTTTGGGGGAGGGGGGGGGGGGGTCAATTAATTCTACAATCAAGTTTTAAAAGGGTCTCCCACGGAACATTTCTTCTAATCAAACTATTGGCTACTGAGGAGAAGTTGTTCAGAAAATTGTTGACCACTTCCAACGGACGACTCATGACGTATAAAACATGGTTACAAGAGCTCACATTGAGCATGTTGCCCTCGCGTGAGCGAAAAATCGATTTAGATATTAAATAAATTGGCTTAATAGAAGAACTAGCTGTTACTTTGAGGAAGGCGTGAGCAGAAATTTTTTTTCTTTAACTCGGATAAATTATACAAAAACAATAATCCTGGGTGAAATTATCTATAACAATCGTACCTTCTATAATCAAAGAGATGAGAAGATAAAAAAATAAGACGTTTTGTTCTTAAATTATCAGCTTTTTCCTCCCTAAATCATCTCCGGTTTGACAAATAATAAGCCTTTTGGCGACCTTTTGGCGACCCTTTGATATATCATTATCTTTGCAGCGTAGTAATTTGTCATGTTTTAATCGCTAGCTTTGCCTAGAGAATAATCAGCGATCAGATTAATCGGAGAATATTTATTCAAACTTTCATATACATATCTTTGAGAACGCAGCTATTCTGAATGTATGCGCCGAAAGTGTTTTCTAAGAAGACGTCTTAAAATGGCAAAATCTTCACTCTTTCACTTCGTAGCATTTAACTATAAGAAATAAAAAATGGATTTTATTTGACGAAAACATAAAATGATAAACATAGCAACACAATATATCAAGCCATTTCGCGTATTAATACGCGATTCGCGATGTCATTCGTTTATTTTTAATTTGCTGGTGGTGCTGGTGGTGCTGGTGGTGCTGGTGGTGCTGGTGGTGCTGGTGGTGCTGGTGGTGCTGGTGGTGCTGGTGGTGCTGGTGGTGCTGGTGGTGCTGGTGGTGCTGCTGCTGCTGCTGTTGTTGTTGTTCAAGTTGCAATGTAGAAGTTCGATGCAGTCACAAACAAAATTAGTCATACGAGAATAATTTAACGGAGTTCGTTCCCACATGGCTCCTTTTTGTGCATTTAATAACTTCCTTTACGAACTGTTCTAGAGATATAATTTGTTATCCTGGAAGACCTGCAGTAACTTAGTAATTACTCTCATCACTATACAAATATCCGTGTGATAACACCCCATATGATATATTTAATGATATAATTCGGATATTTTAGAACAATGACATAATGTGTTTATTTTCATAAACGTGTTTTTCTGTTAAAAATATCCCCTAAAACAAGGCTAATAGATGTTATAAGATAAATATAAAACATACTTGGTGTATTGTATGAAAAAAGATTTAACTCGGTTGTGGGAATTGATAAATGTCTCGGCAGAGCCTCGTCATTTATCTAATCCTCCAAACTCGTTAGATCTTTTTTTTCATACAAAACACTAAGTACGTATTATCTATTTACACAAAACGAACAATTTAAGACTAATCCAAATTCAAAGAATTTCCAGACTTTTTTCCAATTGCTATAACATTGAAAAGAGGCTGAAACATATTGAAGAGAAACATTGATAAAACAGTTTCCCGTTTTTCTAATTGTTTTTCCTCTTGAATACATTCAGTGCATCAAAGAGTCCGGTTTGTGGGAATATCTAAATAATCGGGCACAAAACAACTCTTTTTTATCGAAAATAACACATTTTTCTTATCTTGTGAAAAATAAATTTCACACTTTTTGTACGACAGTGTAGTTTAAGCCTATTATCCGTTGTGTCTAGAGGTAGAGTGTCGGCCTCTTGACCTAAAGGTCCTGTGTTCGATTCACGGGAGCGGCTATCAATATTGGTTCTTTCATCGGCCCACAGGAAGAATTTTTCAAGAAGCAGAATCGGCAGGGGTTTATCTAAGTTATAAGAACTTGCTTCTCATTCGATGTAAAATAAAAAGGTTTAAACAAAGTCTATTATCAATTTTACTATCACTAAAAACAGTTTTTCCCGGATAAGTGATCAAATATTTTTCTGAATGAAATCATGAATGATTAAGTCGATTCGGACGAAATTGTGGGGTGTTTTGAAAGATTTTGATTTTGAAGGATTGAGGAGTGTTTTGAACAATGAGTGGATGGAGTTCAATGACTTCAGCCCTTAGCGGGTGAATAAGAATGGTTTAAACGGGTGAGAATCACTCACGTGATCTTATAAACTGTGCATATTCAATATGTCCTCTGTACATCAGTGGTACATAACGCCTTTCAATTAAGAATTGTCCGGAATCACGTCGTCCATACTGCGTTTTGCAAAACGTTTCAGAATCGTTCCTCTCTTTGCACGTTAGAGCACGTGCAAAGCGGGGTACAATTCCTACAACCTTTCGCGAACTATTTTCTATCGAATTCAGGGCTGGTAATGGTTCTCCCCGACCTTCATAATGGCCGTATCATCATTCGAGTCTTTTTTAACGAATAATTAAACCCCCTCCAGTCGAGCCAGTTGATTCCGTCAGCCTTACTCTCGTGTTCCCCGCCATGATACAGGCCGTTGAGACAGGCAGTAAGACAGTTAGCGTACCACCAGCCGCCCTTAAACACGGCCGCACAGTGACCTTCAGCAAGGTCGTTATCACGGTCCCACGTAGAAAACTTGATCCCGTCATGGCTAGAAAATGAATCTCCTGGAAAATACCGAGAATAAATCTAAAATGAAATATTGCCTTAGAAGAAGATAAATTTGATTTAAAAAAAGATCAATGAAATGTTGATCGCTTTGAACGATTTTGAATTGTTTTTAACGATTTAGCTTTAATGAATGTTAATGTATATCTAAGGAAATTAGCAACTGTATTGGCGGCTAAGCAATTTTCGGTCACTCATTATGTGCTCTGACTATTTGTGCTTCGAAACATTTACTTAGAGGCTGATAGAGATTTGTATCGTTGATAGAAATGTTTTCATAATAATAATAATTATTATTATGATTTTTTTATTATTACTATTGTTATTTTTTGTTTGCTTCTGCTGTGCATTCATGATGCCAAAACGTTCGCGAACGTTTAGAAACTGTACCTCACTTTGTACGTGAGTATACGTGTAAAGCGGGTATCATTTCCAAAACATTTCATTTTGAAAGCAAGGTCGGCTAAAAGGTAAAAAAATAAACTTTTTTTTATTTTCAGGATTTTATTATAAAAATATTGCGTTGATGTTATATCGAATTGTGCAAATATTTCATATTGAACAAACAAGGAGTTACGAAATTTTGGTTGCTGACCGACGATACGTAGGCCTTTTTTACCTGCATCCCCGGTGTATCCCCCGACTGTAAGTTGGTATGAAGATTCGGAACCAGCAATACCGAATATTCGGTACTTTGCGTACTTTTCTTCTCCGTCAAAATCCAACAGCTCTATTCTCAGTTCGTACATACCCTGCTTCGTAATATGGTGTAAAAATTCGTTACCTGTAAAATAAGAAACTCCTAAGCCATTTGACCAAACAAATGTGAACAAAATGGGTCTTTGAAATGCAGTTGTAAATTTAACTAATAGTCTAACAGTTTTATATAGGCCCCTCTAGTGTTTGATTTCATTGACGATTTTAATGAAATCTGACAAAAACATAGAAAAGAAAAAAACTAATGAAAAAAACACGCAAATATCTTTGTGAGAAACGGCCATATTTAGAGAAATAGTCGTTTCATGGTGCGCAGGCTGATTAGCGTAAAACCCCTTTCCCACTTCCGTTTAGCTTTGAATAAACAATTTAAATTGATCGATTCGTTATTTTCAAAATCCAATTCTCGTTTCAGCTCTCATGAATTCGATATTTTAACTTATTACGTTACGGAACTCCCAGACCCAAAGACTTTTGTGGGACGAGTCACAATTTTTCGATTCTATTCAAATAGCTGTAGTCGAGTTCCAGATAAATTATTGTAATAAAATAGGTCTTAAATAATTTCTAAAACAAGTTTAGCATAAACGCCATACTTTTTAAGATGCTTGCACAATCTTAAGTTTTGTTTCTCAGATGTTTATTTTGATGAATGGAGCAAATGATTTATTTTGGCGAAAAGGTTTTGGCTGACGCTAACTTCACGAAACTAAATGTACCTTGAATGTATGTTATATATTTAACTTTTTATAAATATGCCCCGACTATAAAGTTTAGCATAAACGCCATACTTTTTAAGATGCTTGCACAATCTTAAGTTTTGTTTCTCAGATGTTTATTTTGATGAATGGAGCAAATGATTTAT
Organism: Fragum whitleyi; assembly: GCA_948146395.1. Taxonomy (NCBI): domain Eukaryota; kingdom Metazoa; phylum Mollusca; class Bivalvia; order Cardiida; family Cardiidae; genus Fragum; species Fragum whitleyi. Next base: position 71,164,606 of record OX411543.1, on the reverse strand, counting down.
TTTGGCGAAAAGCTTTTGGCTGACGCTAACTTCACGAAACTAAATGTACCTTGAATGTATGTTATATATTTAACTTTTTATAAATATGCCCCGACTATAACAGACAATACATTTTCGCTTTTTCCTAATTTGAAACTTTAATTGAAAAAAAAAGTGCACTCACGATAAAATTGCACATTAAAGATAAATGGAAACTTACTGAGTGCTGTGTTATGTTATGTTATTTTATGTTATGTTATGAAGTAGTGTTATGTTATGTTTTATAGACCCACCTAACCAAAATTCCGTGTTAAAATCTCCAAACCCAAATCGATATGCATTCCAATCTGTATTGAAAGGGACTGAGCCGTCTTGTCGTTGCTGAAACACCTGGAATAAATAAAACCATTTACCGTATTTCCTCTAATCATAGCGCCCCCTTAAAGTAGCACCCCTACATTTTTTACCAAGAAAACCGACTTTAAATGCCTAAATTTTGGGAACTTTTTGAGACTTCTTATCTTATTTGAGATGAACTTTCCCTACACAATCATTTATATTATTGTTTGGAGGAAATTAAAACTGGTTTCATATCAACAATTTTGAGCGCATAGCTAATTCTATTATTTCCTAAAGAATTTACCTTTCCTGAATATTTTGGCAAACAATTTTAATAAAGAGGATCATTAAGAACCAGAACTGCCTGTATCATCATGCTGGAATTGAAATTTTGTAGCGAAATTGACATGCATGATTAAGTGACGCTGTTTCATATATTATATACAGAATCTGGTTGTAGTCCGTAATGCTCGAAAATGCAACTTCTGAACAAACGGCTCGTTGCATGATTTTCAGAAACAAGTTAAGCAGTGACCGATCAGTAGTTGTTTTATAGAAAAAAAAGTCATTCTAAGTTTGGTCTGCGCTGATGACAAAAAAATGACTAAAAGTTTTCATCTGAGTATATAATTCCTCATCCATACTTGATTAAGTTTTTCGTTTAATCTATCAAAACCGAGCGCTCTGGTCAGCCAAAAATCTGTAAAGTAATCTTTCTTTAATGCTTTTTCGATGGATTATCGAGAAAAAACGGTAGATTATCATTTGATAAACTTACCAATGAAATAATCAAAAACTTATACCCCGCTTTCGTTCATTTCACCCTATTTGACGTTATCTAAGCGGAGCTTTATAAATAGAGGATATTGAATGAGTGGTCATTGAATACTGAATTTGATAAACAAGTCATCTATAAACAGATAAAAACGAGGCTGTGTCGAGTTTTTATCTGTTTGAGATGACGAGTTTAATAAATTCTGTATTTTATGAGCACAAATTTTATATTCTGTTTATAGCGAAAAATCGTCAAAATACTTGAAATTCAACGTTTCAATTTTCCGCGAAACTTATAACGCCGTTTCAAAATGACGTCACAAAACATAGATTATGACGTAATTTTTGTGGTTATAATATAGCGTTGCTATTCGCTCTGAGCTCATTTGCATAGTTATTCCACTAGTGTAATAACACCCGTGTAATATCAAAAATATTCAACGGGATTATTTTACTCCGGCGACGTCGGTCATATTATAAGTGACGTCATCATGAACGTTTGAAATAAGTACGTTCAAAATGACGCGCTATGGGAAAATTTGTCCCAATTTTTCACCTTTTGTCTCATTTTTTCCATTTAAGAAAAATAATAATCGTTAGTTTCAATAAAAGATCGATTCGAATTTCGTTTCATGAACAACAAAAACTATATACTCGTAAAAATATAGCTTTTTTGTTCACTCAAGGAAACATTAATCGATCTTACACATTGAAACAAACGATTATCCTCTTTATTATTTGTATGATACCAAGCACATTATAGCTCCAAACAAATGTCTCATGAAACGCATTTATTTGTTGACGTTAATGATGACATCACACCACCGTATGAATATGCGCGTGATTATCAATTCCTTTGTTTCGTTTTTTAGTTTATTTTAAACTATTACGTGTTTATTAAACATATTCTGTCTTTGGTTGTGGTGATGGGTGACATTACTTGTTACACGCAATTTCTTCTTTGTCCACAATGTTTTCTTCCAAAAAAGAAAATGTTTTTTTTTACAATTTCAAGTGTCATCTGTATCTTCTTCAAATCTTAAATTTTGTCGTCTAGTAAGGAGTTAATCATTGTACCTGTAAATCTGGCTAGCTCTTTTCTATGTGCCCTTTTCAAGAGAGAATTTACCCAATATTCAAACACCCTCGCCCTCTTTTGTAAATGTTCAGTCAGATGATTCATTTTTCTTTTGCACTGATTTAAGGCTTACGATTTTTCAATAATATTTGAACAATTTATACAAAGTCAACAACCTTCCGTTTACCCTTACCCCTTAAGGAGAACTTCATTTGAGTTATTTTTCATATATGACCCGTCACGCGAAAAGGAACCATCCGGGAATTCGGTAAAATGAATTGTTGAAAAAGAGATTAGATCCAGCATTAGTCAACCAGAAGTTGCATTTCAAAAATTCTTTCACTGGAAGGTAGATTGACCATTCTAGATTCAGAAAATAAGCACATTGCGAGAAGTTTCGATCCTAGACAGACTGCGCGGTCTACGCAGACTGACTAGGATCGAAACTTTACGCACTATCCAGATGGTCCCTTTCCGCATGACGGGTCACATATTTAGTTTAATATAGTGTCGCTTTTCATTCATATCATTGCGTGGTGGTTGGAGCAGCTAACCTTAAATTTCTGCTATTTCTCTCACCAGTAATGCCAAGATATCCTTTCCGAGTCTCACATAGGTTTGCGATTAGGTTTGCTATTATCTATCCATTTTTGGGAGACAAATGTCGGGTGTGATTAGTATCGCCGTCGGGGATCGAATCTGGGACTCGTGGGTGTGTAACTATATAGTATATAATTTGTTTAAATAATTTTTATCGCCCTTTGCAACATAATTCTAGTTAAATCGCTGACTGTGTCTTCTAACCATGAATTCCTAACTTTATTACTTTATTGCAGAAAAGTTCAACTTGTATGACGCCAATGAGTCTAGTGGGAGTTTTAGTTGAGACCAGCTGGAGATTCAGTTGAGACAACCTGGGCGTTGTTTTACTAAGCTTTTTACGAAAAATAATAATCGTAAGTCAAAATCACAAATCGTACCTGGTGTTTGTTTTCATTCATTGTTAGATGTTATCTTGCAATATCACATTGAAATCGTCTATAGAAGACGATTCCAATGAGAAAATGCATGGTAGAATTCCAAATTTAGTTACTATTGTAGAAGCAGCTTTAATTTTTGTCTTACGCATAAAACGATCGTAAGATGTTCAGTAAAACGGTGCCCTGGTGATTTGGTCGAGAACAACGGGTGGTTTGGTTGAGACCAGCGAGTGGTTTATCACGATAGAAGGTACGATTATGAATATACGCCTGTTTTTTACTACTCCGAAGACCTAGCAACCTTAAATTATTTCGACTAAAACACTGATAGGCATTGGACATGTTTTAAACTTCTTAGGCAGAATCCTGTTTTTATATTGGTATTATTTTCATCGTCATCATCATCATCATTTTTGTAGGTTTTCTCGAATAAGAGGAGAAAGTTTTTTAGGGAAGATTAGTACAGAGATCGAATCCCGACAGCGCATGTAAAAGATATTTTCGAAAATATATAGTAAGGAAATGTGATCATGATACAATAACGAAAATAAGCATGAAAGCGAACAGTTGCATATCCTGCCAATTTTCCGCAGTCTGACCAGAATTAACAACAGTTTGTTTTTTTTTCAATCCAGAGATAACCCCCTTCTCTCATGCCTTTTTACATATTGAGGATACTTGTTTTATAAACGAAGTGGTATTGTAAGCTAAGATCGGATTGAAAGTCAAAATAAGAAAGAAATGCCGTATGCAAATATTTTATTCGATCTAGACCCATATGGAATTTTCCTATTCATTTGTAAAGCAAGAAATTAATTGAAAAAGCTGGTTCCTGTAGAGGTCAATTTGAAAAATTCTTTAACTGGAGCGCAAAAGGATGATGTTTCGAACCCTGTGCAATCTGACTAGGGTAGATACTAATTACACATTTCCCCCATTTAATTACAGTGGTCTCGCGTTACCTCGAGAGGGCGAAAACTCGAATTCATGCAAAAGCTCGAGATCTCTTTCCGGTCCCGACGCGTCTTACTCTATTTTCTTGTAAGTTATTACTGCATTATCTCGAGTGCGCGATTGCTCGAGTCCTTATTTGACTTTTTTGGAGTTTTTTCTGTTTTCAACGCCGCGTGACAATTTGACCAAATTAACAAATCGTTTTAAATCATAAAATCACTGGTACTTCAAACAACTATTCCTCTAGGAGTATTTTTCATAGGTACTGCATATTTTGAAGGCAAAATAGGCAAAGGTAAGTTTAAAACGTAGTGAAACGTCTTCGTAGAGGACAATTTTTGCGTACTGGCATTAACTCGAATCATGCGATGACTCGAGAAAATTGGTCGGTCCCGTGCGTGTTCAAGATATCGCGAGACCACTGTATTTATTTTGTCTGAAAGAAAGACTTACCAGCCATCCACCGCCATCCTGTGTCATCTCACAATACACTGAAATGCCCTTCTTCATGTTGCTAGGATACACCGTGTATATACCACTGTTTGCCTGTCCTTGTGTCTGTATGTCATGACAATCTTTTGGTAAAGGAACTTCATCTATAGAAAAATCGATTGGAGAATGAACCGTACAAAATGAAAAATAGCACTTCGTCCTGGATTAATGACCAGTCGCGATTGTAAGTTAAAGTGGCCAAGGGAGTAACTCCCATTACGCATTTTACGCAAGTGCGTAAAAGAAATAATCATCTGTTGAACAATATCGTTGATGAATGATGAATGATCATAACATCGAACTACCGCTTATTCAAGCTGTAGATACGATGTTTTGATTATTCACCAACGCTCAAATTATAAAAAGGGATGACCTTCGCGAGTGTAAGTTCAAGTGCCCAAGGGCGTAACTCCCATTACGCAATTTACGCAAGAAAGAATCATCTGTTGAAAGATCGTTGCTGAATGATTATAACATCGAAACTACAGTTTATTCAAGCTGTAGTTACGATGTTTTGATTATTCATCAACGCTCAAATTATAAAAAGGGAGCGGAATTCATCTTTTGTCAAAGTCAACATATCGCCTTTATTCTTTGGTTGCTGCCCTCTGAGTGCGTATGAATTTCAAAGTCCTAGTTACGCCTATGCAAGTGGCTTATGGCGTTGTGCTGATTCGCCGGTGATCGTTTAAAAATAGTTCACCGTTTTGTTATTGACTGAAATTGCTCTAAAGGGGGGACCATTCCGTAGATTTTTTGCGAACTTTTACACTTTGAACGCAAGCCTGTTTAATCACTTGTATTCCAGGAACGCAGCCCTGACAGGTTTCCTGCAATCTCATTTTATAAAAAATCATCTCTACGGAACCACTACGCTATCTCTCCGTTACAGGCAGGGGCGTAGCGGTAGGCAATATGGTGGATCTGATTTTAATGAGATTGGGTTTCCTGTGCCTTGGTAATATGTCTTAAGTTGAAAAAAATATTTGAGCGGTAAAACGAAAATATTTGTCGTTATACTTGAAAATGCCGGTAGCTTTAAAATGCCGGTAGATTTGTTCTAAGATGTATAAATTAAGTCATCAATTACGTTTTGGCAAGTCTAGATTATCGCATACCTGATCAATATCATTAGCAATAATTTTCAATAAAAAACTTTTGATAAAATTTTCAAGATAACATTTACGTAATAGTTAATAACATCCGTCGATGGCAACATTATTGTTTGTGCATCTGTCTTTTAGGGGATTTATTTAATATTATTGTAAGTATTTAAGCTGTGGTTACGACGTTTAAGTCGTCCATTTTTACGAAAATGAATAGATAATGGCAGGAAATGACAGGGCTTGTGTGGGTGTTCGATATTGAGGAGTCATTGACTCATCGCCTAAGAAATTCTGGGTATCAAATCTAAATTTAAATGGGTCAAAACGACAGAAAAGGCAAATCATTAGTAGAATTTTGCATTCAAGTGTATGAGTCACTTTAACTTTTTCTTGTAATGACATGAAACAAGTAATTAATTTGTAGAACTTTAGATAGTAATTCGTGAAAATCTTAGGTATACAACCTTTAGTTATTCCCCGCAAAGGGGGGTCAAAATTACCCCTTGAAAGAAATTTCTAGGGGTCAAATTCAGATATTTTCAGATCTTTGGGGTCAAAATCGTGGCTTAAGTGTCAAACACGAGCCCTGAATGACAGAGGCCAATACGTATAGTAGTAGTTCCGTAAATGTGCGTTTTGACTGGCCAGGGAATTTTATTATTGACAGCAGAGATCTTTTAATTACAATCGGTCTTTCAAGGTAGTGGACCCGTAACAGTTCCGCAACGTTCCGGCAGTCATGAACTTTAACAGTGTTTACCGAGGTTACCGATGATTTCATTAGGAAACCTCAGTAAACATTGTGAAAGATAATGAATTCCGAAATATTGCGGAACTATTACCTGCTATATATTCGACACTATGTGGCCTTATTTTTTTCTTGACTCCAAATTTGGTCGCAACGCTTTTTCCCGTTCCTTACAATAAATATGAACAATGAACATTTACGCAATACATAATATAAATTACAATTCTCTTTACTCATGATACTTGTAGAAAACTATATCAATTATGATAAAAAGTGAGAAAAAAATACAAACCCTTAACAAGATGTGTTTTAATCTCATTTGATAATTTATCCACTTGAAAAATCACCACCGCTGCAACGGCCACTGACACACCTAGCAATCCAAGCGACACAAATATTCCGCCAGCTCCGGTGTTCGGACCTGGAACCGGCTGTTTCGGTGTCTTTTTCTCATTCATCGAGGCCATAGGTACTTCGACTTGTTCGGCGCTCATGAAAGGCAGTGTTCAATTTCATGAATAATTTAGTCGTGGATAAAAAGATCCCTTCACTTTTCTCAAGTGTGTATTTAAAAATTAATAAAGACACGTAGAGTTTCACTAGGCGGAGAGATAAGCTTACCCGTATATGCCCTTGGTATGTGATTCGATGTGATTAATCAAGCTAAAAGGGGCCATCGTGGAACAGAGGTTAACAATCCCGAGTTCAAAACGATGCAAAATGTTTGCTTATGATACTCCGCTTTGCACCAAAGTGACGTGCAAAACAGGGTATAATTTTCAAACAATTTGCATCATTTTGTCAGCCTGGACGTAGGAGGGATCGAGGTGTAAGTGCAACATACAGATTTTTATCTTATAACTATACAAGTATCCGTATGATAACAACCCGTATGATATTTTTTATGATATCACATAGTTATTTTTAGAACAATAATATCATACAGTTATTTTTAGAAACTAGCATTTAAGTTAGAAACATCGACTAAAACAAGACAAAAAGAGGTTATAAGATAAATATAATACGTACTAAGTGTATTGTATGAAAAAATATCTAACTCGGTTGTGAGAATTGGTAATTGTCTCGGCAGAGCCTCGACAATGATCAATTCTCCCAACCTCGTTAGATATTTTTTTCCATACAAAACACTAAGTACGTATTATATATAAACACGCTAACGACAGTGCCGTTGACTGCCCTAAACCCATGATATACGTGTACATGTACTTGAAAAACTTAAAAATGTAAGAGAGGAACACAGTATTTCTTTTATTTTGTTGAAGTATGAAACTCAAAACTTATTAAAGCCGTATGAAATCGCGAAGTCAAATGATATCTTCATATCTAATACATGTAATTTAATATCGTGAAGCGTGAAAATGCATTGATATGTCCATTATCTCCTGGAACTACATGGTGGGCAAGCTTGCAAAATAGCTGCATACAGATTCTTTTTTTGTTGTTGTTGGCTGTACTTCTGTCTAGGCTGATCTGGATCTATACAGTCCGCCAAAGGGTTAAGACTGTGATTGGACTACGGAGGCTATAAGGGATACAGGGGTTACTTTCGACCTGTTCAAAGTAGAAATTTAATTATTTATTATCTTTGATCTGCATTCATTTACTTATTCATTTCCTCGGGCAATTACTGGTATAACTCTTACTGGTAAATTGGTCAGTGACTCGTCACGCGAAATGACAAAAAAACAAGATAATGAAACAGGCTCCTGTGTCTCATGGTTAAGAGTCATTGGCTCATCAATTTTATATAGCTGACACAAGCCTAAATCTTTACCATCATACCACAACAAGCGTCATCTTCCTCAAGACACCAAACATTTTGTGATCCGTCACGCGAAAATGGACCATCTGGGAACTCCGTAAAAATTTATTTGAAAAAGAGATTGATTCTAGTAAAGGAAAATCCAGAGGTCGTTTTTCAAATAAAATTTTCATTTAGATGTAAATCAATTATTCTAGAATCAGAAACTGAGTAAAGTGCGAAAAGTTTCGATCCTAGTCAGTCTGCGCAGTCTGGTCGACACTTAACGCACTTCCCAGATGGTCCCGTTTCGCGTGACAGGTCACATTTTATTCACTGGTTGTTTGTGCTAATTTTTACATTACGTGACGGGACGAAGGGGATGTCTATTTCAAAAGATGTCAATTTATATTGAAAATATTTCTATGTAAATAGCTTCAGATCTAGGGTGTATTCGTTATCGCACCAGGGACTCAATCGTACCCCGGTTCAACTTTAATTGCGACAAATGTATATCGATCGCTCAGCGCGAAACAGTTGTAACTGCCTATATGTTTATAGGCAGTTTACAACTGTTTCGCACTCAGCCATCGATTTGTGACCCGTCGCGCAAATCTGAACATCGCTCGAAATTTTTCGTAAGCTTGAAAGTACCTCGCACGTAAGTGTGGTAATTAAGGGTCATTTTTTCAGTTAATACGGTTTCTGATGGTACTTTGGTTAATACACTTGAAGAAAAACAATTTTCTATATTGCAATCCTATAGTCTATGGAGGTCTTTTGAGAAAATTATAGTTTGATGACAAAACGTAATAAATCATTGTTTTTGTTTTATCAAATAATGGTATGCCAAGTTTTAATCTTTCGTTGATTTTGTTTTGCTTTTGGAAACACATCTTGGTGTTTGAGACCCTCATAGAAAACGACACGCTTTCACAGCTAAGCCCTCATTTTTCCTGAGGTCTGTCCCGTAGAATCGCCGAGGGTTCTCAATTGCTACCGCGAAAGACCACTTAAGAAGTGCGTATTGTATACAATATTCTCAGCTTTCGCGGCTTAAGCTCAGCAGATGTGCCTAGGCCGAAACTATTACCTCTTTTTATTTTTCCTGAATTTAAAATATTGACTGAAAGATACCATCACTGTGTTCATTTTCTAAATTGTACCAAAAGTTGACCTCTGCTCAATCCGATCTCTATCTCCAAATATACAAATATTCGTGACGGCCGTCGGGCGAAAAAGGACCATCTGGATATCATTTGTTTCAAGCAATTTCTTCTCTTTTCTCAATGTTTTCATCAATATTTTTCAGTCCATTTTAACGCACATTGAATTTAAGTCTGCATCTTTTTATTTTACTTTATTTTATTTTCATTCTTTTATTTTTTTATCATTTTTTTTTTTTTTTTTTTTCAATTCGATTAGTCTAAAATTGTCGGGTTTTGAAGTATCTTGATTAAACAAATTTTAAAGTGACGTCATTTGGGCACCGATGAGGACGGATGAGATATATATATATATATAGGATAATCGTTTGTTTCAGTGTAATATCGATTTATATTTCATTGAGTGAACATCAAAAGCTATAGTTTCACGAGTGGCAGAGCCACGAGTGAAAATATAGCTTATGTTGTTCACGAAATGAAATATCAATCGATCTTACACGAAAAACAAACGATTATTCTATTTCTTTAATGCAAAAATGAGACAAAATGTTACATTTCTAAGACATATTTTCGTAAAGCGCGTCATTTTGCGCGTGATTGCTATGCAACGTTCATTGTGACGTCACTTATTTCGCCCCGCATAGATGACGTCAGATAGGATGAAATGCACAAAAAAAGGGTATAAGTTTTTGATGATTTCACTGCTTTTGCGGTGAGATTATCATGTGATAATCTACCGTTATTTCTCGATAAACCACCGAAAAGCATTAAAGTAGGTTTTTAATCAGGGCCGGCCTTGATTTGCAAAGGATTTTTGTATGTTTTTATAAGTGTATCTTTTGTTCGGTTTAAAGTTATTTCCATTTTCAACGGAGCACTATTAATTAGATCTACGTGTGCAATGATAAAGATTTGAGACATTGTTCCGAACGACTGAAAAAAAGGATATAACTCGAGAGGCCTTCTCACCTACTGTAATGGACTGATCTAGCTATTGTAATTTGATATGTATGTTGCATGCGTCAACTGTATAAAATGTATATACTCTATAACCCATTATCCAGTTCTTGATTAAATTTCATATCGTACACGTCTATTGCCGTTTTACATCGTTTTATTCTGTGCCTTTCACACGAGTGATTGACATTTGAAGACAAACAAAAAAACATAACACTAGGCTACGACCCCATTTTCCCTTGGAGGCTTCGGGGAGACCGGGGCAAAGGGAAACCTTTTTTTTTTTTTTTCGATTTTTAAATATTTTAGGAGATCATCGATTTTAGAGTTTCTCTCCCGGGGCAAGTAAAACACAGACTAGGGCAAAGTGAAACAATTAAAATATATATTAGCTGAAATAACCTAACTTGACATAATAAGCTGCGATTTTATTCATGAAAGATGCTTATATGTTAAATTACCCAAAGAAACCTTAAAAGCGATTAGATTCTAAAGCAAAATAAAGAAATTGACTTTTCACGACCTTTTGAGGGTTGTTTTGTCGCAATTAATGTATCGAATGCACAGGTATATATTGCACGAAGCTCTTCATCTTCTTACGATATCAACTACCATTTTATGTGGTATAAAGGTCAGAGAAATATAAGTTTTAGGTGCAATGAAGAAGTCGTGAAATAATAGTGGAGAAAATTAGAGAGTTTCAGTCCTGAGTACATTCAAGTAAAACTATTTTTCAAGATTTCTTGGAATATAAGTTTCCATGGATTATTCCCATCCTCTTTATTTAGCAATTAAAAAAATACACTTGATGGCATTTGCTGAACTTGAACGGTTCCTGCCAAGCAGCCCCTCGCTAGTCTATTATTTTTCTTACGCTAAAGCAATTATAATGCAACGATCTTGATCATTCGAGTGATTAAACCGGCCAAGCGTCTGTCAGAAAATTTACACGTCTACCTTGACATCTGTCGAAAACAGGGAAATCATCGATATTTCGTCATGAAAACTTTACTGATTGTATGCTTTCTTATACTGAATCTCATTCTAGTTAATGTGCAATGTCATGGACACGGACATGATCACGGTCACAGCCACGGTGAGCCCGCATCGTTCAAATATTCACAGCAAGCCAACGAACCTCCTCCGGCACACGATCATGGACATTCACACGGACATGGGCATGCTCACTCACATGGTCATGGACACGCACATGGGCATGATCACGGACACGCACATGACCACGGACACGCACATGACCACGGACACGCACATGACCACGGTCATGCTCATGATCACGGCCATGGGCATTCCCATGGGCATCAAGCTGAAAAACAATCTGCTAGTTCTAAAACTGTGAAGAGTACCGGGACAACATTGTGGTTACAAGCCATTGCTGCAACTGCTATTATCAGTGTATCACCAGTCTTCATATTATTATTCATCCCATTAGACAACACAGAAAAACATCAACCACTCCTCAAAGTGTTGCTCAGTTTTGCCTCTGGTGGTCTACTTGGAGACGCTTTTCTTCATCTTATACCTCATGCAGTCTCGCCACATTCCCATGGTGGAGATGACCACGGCCATTCTCCTGATCACAGACACAGTCACAGTGAAGGAGGTCATGCTCATGACATGTCAGTTGGTTTGTGGGTACTGGCTGGTATTATTGCTTTTCTGATGGTAGAAAAAATTGTTCGAATCGTCAAAGGAGGTCATGGGCATAGTCACAGTCATGGAGCACCTGAGAAAGAAAGCTCAAAGAAAAAGTCTGACGATAAAGAGAAAAAAGATAGCAAAGAGGAAAAGACAAAGACTGATAAGAAAACAGATGAAACTAAACAGGTTAAAGGTCAGTAGTTTGCATGTGCTCAGAAAACAATGTTCTGTCACTTATCCTTGGACAAAATAATGGCTAAATTTTCCTTGTCCGACTTAGAAATTTAGTTGTTCAAAGTTTTAGGTATTCTTACTTTCAAATATGGATAGTTTTTCTGCGGAAAGTTTTTTTTTATATTTTAACTGCATAATTTGGTGATAGAGACAAACAAAATTAATTACTTTTTAAAAGTAATTTCTCCTTTTCTCTCATATTTCTATTTCTACTCAATACTTGTATATTGAATGTTAAAAATCCAGAGAACCTACTTCTCTTAAAACCCAGACAATTATAGATATAATTATGTGTGTATAAATTCTTTTCTTGCAGATGAGCCTGTTGAAGATATCAAAGTAGCCGGGTATTTAAATTTAGCTGCTGATTTTGCCCACAACTTCACAGATGGTCTGGCCATTGGTGCGTCATTTTTGATGGGGCAAAATCTTGGCATCATTACAACTATTACAATATTTTTACATGAAATTCCACATGAAATTGGAGACTTTGCTATTTTGGTACAATCTGGGTGCAGTAAGAAAAAGGTAAACACTTAATTATTTATTTTCTTTTTTGACATTCATTTAGTAAAAAATTGATTTTTAGCTAACTACAAGGCCTACCACACTAGGGGGGGTGATGTCATGGCGCTCTTTCGGCGATCTAAAAATTTCAAGAGCGCAGTTAGAAAGAACGCAGTGACATCGCCTTCATTGCAGCAGGAGCATGGTGATATAGCAATGGGAACATAGTAATACATTTGTATAGTGCAATCACTTAGAAAATGGAAAGTTGACAAAAAGTGCCATCCTCAATACATGTATTCAGAATTATCGATTCAAATACAAAGTGTATGCATATTTTGTTTGTAATAAAGAAGTTTATTAAATGGAAATAAGGGTTGAAAGGCCTGAATGTTGAACAAATAAACCTAAATGCAACAGCTAAAGAATGATATAGAAATAAAATCCCATAATATTATTCTTATTTGGACCTTTTCTTTTATGGTTTTACATTTTGTGATATTTTTTTTACCTTTTTTGTGCCTTAGAAGTCTTACCAAACTAACAAGGAACTGACAAGTAGGAATAATTTATATAAAAAAAGTCTCAAGTGTGCACGCATCACAGTATACTCACCGCAAGAATGCAGTAGACTAGCCATGAGAGTGCACTCAGTGTAGTGCAATCTCCATCAGCACAGTAAAAGCACAGTAGTAGTGCAGTAAATAGTAATAAGAGTGCATTGCTGAGGAGGCACAGTAAAATTACCACAGCAGGGATAATACTGGCTCAGGATATCATGTGCAAAATTATCTCATTTAGCCTAATCTTACGAGAAATTAAGAATTTCTGGCGAGAAATTCTACCTTATCCTTCTCTAAATTTAATTTTGCTTTGAGGTTCTTCTCTCATTTAGCCAGTTTCCATGAGATTTCTAGCAGAAAAATGAGAGAATCTCCCAATATTTCACCCCAAAATGATCTCTGCCACAGGAGTGAGGTAGGAGTGCTATAATATCACCATGTACGCTGTGAAAATGCAGAGCATCATTTTCCCCTAAAAAAATATGAATATTTTTTTGTGATCTCACAGTATCTGAAAATTTCTTGATGGGTTTTTGTAACTCTTGAATATCAGTTGTCATCATCTACAATTATAGTGCTTTCACTCAAAGAACCAAAATTTTGGCCGTATATTCAAAAGACTTGTTCAGGATCTTGTGTATCTGATCACAAGAATTAACCTTTTTAAAAATGGGAAAAAACACACAAACAATGGGTCTTAATGGTTACTTCTTTATTAACAATCTAAGAGGTACAAATATGGTCTTTCTTCATGAAACTTGGTCAGAATGTTTATCTGGTTACAAGGATGAACCCTATTGAAAATGGGAAGGTTCTATTTAAAAAAAAAACAACAAGGGAAGCAGGTATTTTAATGCTTTCATGTTCTCAACTCAATTAGAAACTCATTTGAGGAACCGGGAGGTATTGAATTCACACGAGAAAACTATTGAATTGCCATCTGGTCCTCCTAGAATCTGATTCATGGATGTTTTGGATTTTTTAGGTCAAGGTCTTAACTCAACCCTACCCTTAGACTCCCAATTTAAACTTAATTTTGTTTTTCAAAGGTCTAATTCATAGGACAAATGAAAGTCTCCAACTTCTTTAAAATCTACAATGAAATGGAATTAGTGACCTTTAGCCGTGAGTTTTTTTGTTTCCATCTGTTACAAAGAGATTAGTGCATGTATAATCCATTTGTATTATTAGGCTGGTATATGTGAATAGCCCATGATCAGAAGTAGTACATGTACAATATATAGATTCATAGAGGACAGTCATTTGTTTCAGTTTAAGAAAATGAAATATTAATTGATCTTACTCAAAAAATAAACAATTATTCTATTTCTTTAATGCAAAATTGAGATAAAAAGTGAACAATTTAGATAAAAAGGGGTTAAATGAACAAAAGCAGAGTTTCATGTTTTGGTAATTTAAGCCTTATCCTGCTTAATGTGACTTTTTTGTTAATCAAAATGCCTTTTTATATATATATATATATATCAATTATTCTGGTTCAATTTTTTCCCACCCAAGTTAACCGGTGAACTAATCATTTTACTACTACTTCAAAATTATTAAAATGTAAAATTCATATTTAGGATGAAGGCATATCATTGACAAACATAATAGACATTAACTGTATGTGACTGGACAATGTGAAGGTCATTTTTTTTAAGAAATCATAAATTCATGTGGGAAGAGCAGCTGGATGCTTGAAAAGTGGAGGAAATATCAGGAATACACTTTTTGGTGTTTGCGCCACTGTGAATTGACAAAAATACTCTTAATACTTGGCTTGAGCTAAATGCATTTCAATTAGATCTATTACAACAGAGCTACGAATAGAGGGGATAATTTGGAATTCAGATTTAAATACTTTACTAGTCCTTATTCAAACCCTATCTTGTGGGTACTCATTGGAATTGTCTTGACGAAACAATTCTAATGAGTACCAACATTATAGGGTTCATTGAGAAGTAAAGATTCTAGACTATAGTTACCCCCTCTTATCTGTACCGAGATCTATTTTAATATTGCAGGCCATGATGTTACAGTTCAGTACAGCTATCGGGGCCATGCTGGGAACAATTTGTAGTTTATTTGCTGAAGGAATTGGTGATGCGGCCACAACGTGGATCTTGCCTTTTACAGCGGGAGGTTTTATCTATATTGCCACAGTATCTGTTATACCAGAGTTACTTGAGGACACGAAGATTTGGCAATCGGTAAAGGAGATTATAGCTCTACTAGTCGGAGTCTATATGATGGTTCTTATAGGACAGTTTGAATGAAATAATGAGGATATTGTGTTGTGATGTATAGGTTCTTATGTTAAGGTGGCCAAAACAAATTGCAGCCAAAATAGATTAACCCTGGTGCAGAGTCGACTATCTGAGAGTATGAGAGCAAATCGAGGGGTCAGTGTAACACTATTATAAGTGCCTATGAATATATGGGCACTCACAATAGTGTTGTGCTAACCCCTTGAAAAACTTGGGAAAGCAAAATGCCAAATCATACATGTACATCTGATGGATTCGAAGTTTAAAGATCAAGAAAGAACACAACACTACAGGCCCTTAAGACCTAATAACACTTGGATAAGGGAAAATGAACCGACCTCTTGAACTTAAGGTAGGGCAACCGTAATAGTGCTGCAACATTTTGGAACTCATGAACTTTAACAATGTTGATCAAGGTTTTCTAATGAAAATCATTAGGAAATCTCGGTTAACACTGTTAAAGTTTATAACTCCAGAAACGTTACGGAACTATTACTGGTCAACTACCTTAAGGCCCAAGATTGCCAAAATGCAATATTTAATATTAGTGGTTTTGGCATTTCCTAAGAAATACAGGGCCCAAGCCTAAATCTAGAGGCCATAGGGGACGTAGCTTCAATTATCCCTTTTCCCAGTAGACTGTAGATGTTGAAATATTTTCTGTGTTATAAGTGCCAAAAAGTCGCTCAAATTATCATCAGGCCAAAACTCTCAACAGTTTGATATTCTTTTTGAAAAAAAAATATTACTTAATCCTTGCTCATACAATGCTTCATTTTGATTGCTCTCAAGAAAAGAAAGTGAGGCAAATGTTAAGGAAATCAAGAAATTGATTGTAAGAAGCAATTTCTCCATTTCTTGCAATGTTTTCTATTGAAATGCCAAGAAAAATTACAAACTGTATTTTTGATCTTGCAATTTCCTTTAATTAGCACCAGTCTCAAAATTTAACTAAGGGAATAGTCTAAAGATGAATATTTTAATGATTTTATCTCAATTTATCTATTCAAGGAGGGATCCTATACACATTTGTAGAATATACCCTCCTAACATTTTGAATTTTGTGATGTAGATGTTCCAAATAATCTATTTAGTCAAGAAATCTTGATCACAGATTTTATAACTGCATGTATGAATTATCCTCTTTTTGAAAAAGAGAAATATACAGGTTTATCCTTTCCATCTGTCTGTCCTTTCATTAATACAAGGAATTATACAAAATATACATAGCACTACACTAAAAGGAATATTAGCAATTTTTGTATGTGTTTCTGTTTGAGGGACATATTTCTTGTATAAAACTAAATATAAAGTTAAGTACTAAAGTTTTACCTCTTAAATGGTATTATAAGAGAATAAAAGATATGGGAGAATATTGCTAAAATGCTATAGCTGAAGTAATGTTATTGATCTTGAGTCTTTTAGATTTACAAAATATGGATAAAAGATGCATTTTGTTGGCATTATTTTCCAATGATCAGGTGGTCATCTGACCAGATCAAGGTTATCTTAGTGGACCAAGGTCACTTGTCAAAAAAAAAATAAATAGGTAATTTGTGTTAAAAACATACCTTTTTTTGTTGGTGGCGGGAGTGAAATAATATGAAGCTTACATTTTGACTTAAACAAGCCTGTGCATAACATTTTCAACCATTTCACATGAGCTTAACATAAAGGCTTGGATCAGCCTGTACATTGATACAGTCTTATCAAAGTCTTCACCACATGCTCCAGGGGTCAACACTAACACCAGTCCTTATGTCCAAGACTTGTGGATTTTAGGGAGGTCTGGTAGAAATTGACTGGTACATACCATGCTGCAGGTCATTCAGGCTTGTTGTAAATGGCAGTACTTAGTATTTCAAATATGTCCAGTTTTGAAAAATAATTGCCTTTCAATACTAAAATTTGCATTACCAAATGGAAAATATTGTAGAAAAAGAAGAAATTGCTTGTTAAAAGCAACTTTTTCTTTTCCAACAATGTTCTCCATGCAATTTATCCACTAAAATGCTAAAAAATCAAACATGCTTTTAATGCAGGATCTGTGGTTGTAATGAGGACCTTTAATATTTAGGGCTAACAGGTCCTTCAGGCTGGTGGCAAAAAAGTAGTTAGTGTCAAACCCTGTGCAGATCAGGTAGCTATTGATTCATGAATTGGCTCTGTTGGCAATAAGGAAATTATTTCAATGCCTTGTTTGGTTGTACTTACAATTCAATGCATCTCCATCATGCACAAACAAAATTGATGGAAATATACATGTTACTGATATATTACAAACACACTGATTTATATTTGTAAATAACAGTGTAACCTCAAGTAAAAAAAAACAGGCTGCAGCAAACATTAAATGTTGTTGTAGAAATGTTAAGCGAAAAACTTGCAGGATGTAGTAAAAAGGGGAACAAAGGCAGAATTATATGAGACTTGCCATTAAAAACAATTGTGTAGATTCTGATGAGGGGGGGTGGGGGGTTGGGGGGGGTTCGTGTTTCAGATTTTTTATCCCCCACCTCAATCTGAAGACAGCTTGATTTGACTATTGAAAATCTCGTACCTAGACAGAAATTTCCACGGGGTCAAAACTTTTTTCCCTAGAATTTTAAATTGCCTATTTTAATACTGTCTAAAGATTTACAAATTAAATTGCTTTCTTCGTATCTTTATAAGGAAAGGTAATTTGCCTCATATATTTGCAAAGTTGTACTGCTCTTTTTGTTGTTTAGACATCTTACATCTTAGGAATTAGTTTGAACCCCCCCCCCCCCCCCCCCCCGATTATATGATCAGGCACTTGATTATAAACTTTTTTTTGTGCACCCAGGAGAATTTACTTAAATTTTATTTGAGATTAAAGCTATAATTATAATGTGTTTCTATGATAAAAAATATATCAGTAAATTATTATTTGTACCATTTATTGTACAGCTAAAACGAAAAAAACACATTTATTTTAAGTTTGAGTGAACTCTCCTCGGAGTACAAAAAGTATAATAATCTCTGGCCCCGATGTGCAGTAAATATGCAGCTGATCTGTGTGGTTGTTCTCGCAGCAGGTCTCCTATAATTGAAATCATTTGTAGCTATATATTTGATATGTGAACTGGATTCATGTGATGATAAATTAAATAAAAACTGTAAAATACACGTGTTTTGATCTTCCATCGACAATAATACAAGTCTTGCACAGATGGCATCTTTACACTTATGTCGGGAAGTAAACTCAGAGCCTTTTTATAACTTATCTATAGGCATTTAAAATAGTTCTGAGTTTACTTCCCAACATCTGCAGGTACCAAGGCAAAAGGTCATGTGATACGGTCAAGGTCATCTATCAAGGTCAAAATTATGATAGATTGCTGTTTCAGGGTCATTCTTGTTTTACAATCACATCTTGTATAAAATGATATTGGTTCCAGTATATATCCAACGGATGCCACATTTTAACAATTAGTTCATGTAATCGTCGAATAAAAATTGCAGACTTTTAATGAGCGAATATTTTTATCCTAAATAGCATGTACAGTCTGATAAGGCTCGACACATGGCGTGCTAGGCGAAATGTACCTTTTCGTCAGACGGGTCGCAAAGAAATTAAAGTTTTTTATAAAACCTCGGCCTAGCGACGTATGGCTATCTTGGTTCTTTTGTTCATTTATATCTCCTTCATTCCTTGCATTGAAATCCCCTTTTCAACTCTACTACACTTAACAACATCGAGAAATCGACAATACGAAAGATTTAGGATTAAAATTGATCGAGTGTGTGGAGCGAGTTTGAATAAAAAAATTGTAAAGAAAGTAAGTAATACATTATCGATAAATTCGTTCAAATTGGACGAAACTATAATTACTTATTACCCTCTTTTCATGAAAAATTGTATTCAGTTCTACAAAAAGCTTTAATACGTCTTCACAAGCCAATCAAACGCTTATAAGATCAAATTTAAGTCGGCGAAATCGTGGATTATTTTTAGCAATTTTCATCTTGAGTGGAGTTTTTATTTATTTTTCAGTGGTTTTGAGTCTCTTTCAATAGTTTCAGTGTTTTGAACGAATAAATGGATGAATGGAGCTCTGAGTGAATGGTTTTGACCGAAGTGCGAGGCAAAATCTCGAATAATATAGCGATGGTGTCGTTCCTTTTCCGATTTGTCTGTCCGTCCGTAAAGATTTTCGCTTTACGAAGTATTATCTAAATGTATTGGAACTTTGGTAGAATGGTTTAAAGGTCAAGGAGAAGAATTTTTCGAAACTTGCGAGGATCGGTTGACATTGGGGACTTCTGGATCTTCACTCGAAGTGACATCATTAACGCGATAAAATATCGATGGCTCAGCGCGAAACAGCTGTAACTCCCTAAAACCATAAAAGGAGTAACAACTGTTTCACACTGAGCGATCGATATGCGATTGTGCAAATACCTTGAAAAGTCATTAGATGATAATAAAAAGTATAATAAAGAATTTTACTTTTAATTGTCACACATGGGTGAAAAGCTTGCAACCAGTCAGACGATCGAAACCCAGGGCCCGTTTTACTAAGCTTATTAGGAAAAAAATGATCGTAAGTCAAAATCACAAATCGTATCTGGTGTTTTCATTCATTGTTAGAATCTGACTTGCAATATCTCAGAAGACGATTCCAATGAGATGATGCATGGTAGAATTCTGCGACGTGAGTTTGAAAAAGTGTTAGGAGAAGTTTTCTATCTTTGCAAACCTATGTTTCTATAAACCCAAATTGAATTAAAAAGTCTTGGTTTGCGAAGATATTTGGTTGTACGCGGACGCCTAGTGCATTATCATAATTACCTCTATACATTAATCTCGTGGTTCCAAGTCCAAGCCCGGCTAGATCAAACGGTAAATCGTTTGGTTGCCAATCCTTTGATCAAGAGTTTGAATCCCGGCTCGGTCAACTTTGTTCCGACAGTTGACAAAAGTAATTGTGGCAAGGGTAACCTTTCTTCTACTTATAGGCTAATGATAAGTAGTACACCCAAGCAGGATGGGCAGCTGGTCGCTCGGATGAAATGCTGTGGTTATACTCATATGAGTCCGAAATTACCCCCTACCACCATATAGACCAATAAGTGGTCTATATGGTTGTAGGGGGTAATTTCGGCCCCATACGGTTGTACTGGTGTTAGAAACAACAGGAAGCTTTGAAAGCGCAACAGCCGCCGCGATGTAACTTCAATAATGTTGAAAGCGGCGTTTATAAAAAATCAATCAATCCATTGGGCTTCAACTAAACATAAAGATATACCAAGACGATTAAAAGAATTACAATCTAAATAGAATTTAATGCATTTAATCACATTTGAGATCTAAATTTAAAAAATACATTTACATGTATATGTGTGTATGTATACATGAAAAGTATTAACATACGACAAGGGCAACGTCATTTCGATTAGCTACATATAGAGGAACAGATCCACAACCGTGCACCATGTACAGTTAGCTTTTAACTCATGATATGGATCCTGATTGAATACTATACTATTGGCTAGCATATTTGTCTGACATCGATACGTTCAAAGGCAAGAAAAATACTAGGTTGAAACTGGAAGCGAAGTGTTAAAAATGTAGAAGCCCCTCTTCAGACAGTGCTGGTGATGAAGTGCGGGCTTCCAAGACTTAGTAGGTAAGACATATCCATGAACTTGATTCTTCAAGAATCAAAAGGTGCTAAGCTACAAATAATATATGCATGAAATTGACAATGTGAATGATTTTTGAATGAATGTGGAGTTAAATTAAATGTATGAAAAGGGCGAGTTATGAGTGAAATTAAAGAGGAAGTAATAAAATATCGCGAATTTCGCCCGCTTGGAAAAAATTCGCGATTTTTTAATACACTCCTTTAATAAAACCTACCTTCTTCTTGCTTTTTATGTGCATTCGGGAACCAATCAATACCCACTTAAACCATTTTTATAGATTTGTCACACATGGGTGAAAACTTGCAAGCAGTCGGAGGATCGAAACCAGGGGCCCGTTTTACTAAGCTTCTTAGGAGAAAAAATGATCGTAAGTCAAAATCACAAATCGTACCTGGTGTTTTCATCCATTGTTAGATTCTGCCTTGCAATATCCCTTTGGAATCGTCTTCAGAAGACGATTCCAATGAGATGATGCATGGCAGAATTCTATTTTTAATTACTCCTATCAAAGCAACTTTAATTTTTGACTTAAGCTAAAAATTATCGTCAGATGTTTAGTAAAACAGGCCTCAGAACCTCTTGCTTACAGGGCGAGGAGATCTACCCTATCAAATGATATACCCGGTCGTTTACATGCAATCTCTCCGTGTGTGATTTCAACCTGCGACATTTTCCCTCTTTTCCTAAAAATTCGCCCTCGAAATTCAAAACGCTAGCATTATTCATACCCTTCACGTCAGCTAATGCACCCTTTGTCATATAACCAACGCTTTCACGGTCCCTCGGTGGGCACGAAATGTCACACAAGAGAGCATATCATGCAGCTTGTCCGAGGCTCGAACTAAGGGCTTATTCTTGACAAGGCGAGTATTATATCGACTAAGCTATCGACCGCCTACATACAATATCTCATAAATGTGTGTAAGTTCAACCTGCGTTATGAGTTTGAAAAAGTGTTAGAAGAAGTTTTCTGCAAACCTATGTTTCTATAAACCCAAATTGAATTAAAAAGTCTTGGTTTGCGAAGATATTTGGTTGTACGCGGACGCCTAGTGCATTATCTTAGTTACCTCTATACATTATTCTCGTGGTTCAAAGTCCAAACCCGGCTATATCAAACGGTAAATCGAGTGGTTGCCAATCCTTTGATCGGGAGATTGAATCCCGGCTCGGTTAACTTTAGTTGACAAAAGTAATTGTGACAAGGGTAACTTGTCTTCTACTTATAGGCTAATGATAAGTAGTACACCCAAGCAGGATGGGCAGCTGGTCGCTCGGATGAAATGTTGTGGTTATACTCATATGAGTCCAAAATTACCCCCTACCACCATATAGACCAAAAACGTAGTGTTCTATATGGTGGTAGGGGGTAATTTCGGACCCCTATGGTTGTACTGGTGTGAGGAACAACAGGAAGTTTTGAAAGCGCACCAGCCGCCGCGATATAACTTCCACAATGTTGAAAGCGGCGTTTAAAAAAAATCAATAAATCAATCCATTGGGCTTCAACTAAATATATTTGATTTTATTTGAATTGGGGTTTTACGTCGCTTTCAACAATCTCTCAGTTATATCGCGACGACTGGAGCACCTAACGATGGATTCCTGGTATTTCTCACACCAGTACTACTACCACATCCCTTTCCTAGCCTCCAGTTGCTATTCCACATAGGTTTACGATTATCTACCCATTGGTGGAAGACAAATAGTCGGAAAGGATAAGTGCCGCGGCCGGAAATCGAACCCGTGCGAATATAGACCCCTGGATTAGAAGTCGGCGCGCTACCAACTGCGCTATTGCCGCGGCTTTCAACTAAATATAAAGATATATGAAGAAAATTAAAAGAATCACAATCTAAATAGAATTTAATGCATTTAATCACATTTGAGATCTAAATTTAAAAAAATACATTTACATATACATGTGTGTATGTATACATGAAAAGTATTAACATACGACAAGGGCAACGTCATTTCGATTCGCTACATATAGAGGAACAGATCCACAACCGTGCACCATGTACAGTTAGCTTTTAACTCATGATATGGATCCTGATTGAATACTATACTATTGGCTAGAAGTTAGCATATTTGTCTGACATCGAAACGTTCAAAGGCAATAAAAATACTAGGTTGAAACTTGGAGCGAAGTGTTAGAAATCTAGAGGCACCTCTTCAAACAGTGCTGGTGGTGAAGTGTGGGCTTCCAAGACTTAGTAGCTAAGACATATCCATGAACTTGATTCTTCAAGAATCAAAAGGTGCTAAGCTACAAATAACATATGCATGAAATTGACAATGTGAATGATTTTCGAATGACTGTCGGGATAAATGAGTGGAAAGGGCGAGTTATGAGTGAAATTATAGAGGAAGTAATATTATATCGCGAATTTCGTCCGATTGGACACAATTCGCGTTATTTTATTACACCCCTTTAATAAAACCTACCTTCTTTTTTCTTTTTATGTGCATTTGGGAACCAATCAATACCCACTTAAACCATTTTTTTATAGATTTGAATGAATATTTGATCGTCTTGAACATGTTTGGGCGTTTTAACGACTTCAGGGCGGTTTGAATGGTATGAATGAGTGTTTGAGTTGGAGCGCTGAGCCAGTGATTTGGAATGGTTTAGATCGAGATAAGTGTCGAATTCACAATTTAAGTAGCTGTATAAGGGAAAACTAAAATCGATATTTACCGATAATATATTACCTTTTGCCCAAGATTCTGAAAGTCCTAACTAAAATGAATAAATTTTGAAAATAATTCATTTCAAAGGTATTGATAAGTATTGGCCACCACGATTTTCTCTCATGCAATTTTAGAGTTAGAGGCTGCATTCTATGCAATACGATTGTTCAATGTTTACTAAGATAGAATTGTCACTTATTACTTTCAAGAAATGGCTACTATGCGTGCCCTAAAATGCATGCAATAAAAGTATTGTCACATCTGATTGGTCTTATTTTTTCAGTCCAACATATTTCATTTGTAGCTTAATATACGACATGCTTTACTTAATGCCAATAGTATAATTGATTCAAAGAAATAGTTTCAAAGATTGATTGAATGGAGTTTTACGCCGCTTTCAATATTTTTTCAGTTATATCTCGGCGGCTGGAGCACCTAACAATGGTTTCCTGGTATATCTCTAACCAGTACAACCACCACATCCTTTCCTAGCCTCCAGCTGCTATCTCACATAGATCTACGACTATCAACCCATTGGTGAGAGACAAATAGTCGGAAAGAATGAGTGCCGCCGTCGGGGATAGAACCCGGGACCTCTAGATTGACAGTCCGACGCGCTACCAACTGCGCTATGACGGCGGTTCAAACAAACAATATTTCGAAATCACGATACAATAAAGCGAAGAATGGACAATTGTTTGAAGAAAAAATAAGTTTCTTTAACAACTAGTTGTTTCTGTTTCAAAAATGGCTATGAGCCTGTGCGCAAGATTTTCATCAATTTCACACGTGGGTGATGGACAGAAATTGAGAAGCATTGGCAGACGCACATTGTATTAAAATATTCTCCGATTGTGAGCAGAGACAACGAGTCTTTAGCCATCTCTTGAGCGCAAAGTGAAGACGCAGAACAGACTGTGCTGATGCACAAGCTCGCCCGAGTCTTAATTTTGCGTACATGTGAATTTGCTCGAAAAAACACGCAGAGGTTCTAACATAATGAGTCTGCGATTGACTTTTTTTTTTAACAAATTCATGTTTGCAACAAAGACTCATATCAGCCTTTGTATTAACTATACCAAATCGGTACCTCAAATCCCCTCCAAAAATAACCATAGATCATATTATTATGCGTCTTTAGACGATGTGCGGATGTTGTTGAATGTTACTGTTGTAACAGAATGTTCCACACCTGCATTCAGGAATGCGATTTACCAAGATATAAAAATGGCACACACCTTTGGACGTTTAAAGACGTGCAAAGTGGGATACAATCCCTCAAACGCGTTTATCTTGAACGAAGGACAGGCTAACCGGTGTCTGTGCTTCGCCCAATCGGGGATTTGCTGTAAATCTTAAGCTTAACCCATGGATCTGCCCCTGCTAATCATTTCATTGATCTAAATCACATACATGTATGAGACAATTAGAGACAGTAAACTTGAGCACAAGATTTAGATGAGATTAAAACAGTAGGAAGCATCGACTTAATCATTAAACTCTGGGGGTTTTTGACAGTAACTTCAAATCAAATCAAAGCACTGAAGGCATTGAAGATCTACAAATACGAATCTATTGGAGAATTAGAGGATATTGAATGATTGGTCATTGAATACCGAATTTATTATGCGAGTCATTTATAAACGGGTAAAAACGAGGCTGCGCCGAGTTTTTATCTGTTTTAGTTGACGAGTTTAATGAATTCGGTATTTTATGAGCACAAATTTGATATTTATTTTATAATATGACCTGATTTCTTGCGATAAGTCGAGCGAATTCCAGAAATTTATCTATTCAAATTATTCCGCAAAACATATAACGCCGTTTGCGAAATAACGTCAGCAAATGGTTATGACGTCATTTTCACAACGAAAATATAACGTTGCTATACGTTCTTTGCTCATTTGTATAGTTATTCTACTAGTGTAATAACACCCGTGTAATATCAAAAATATCTAACGGTGTTATTTCACTCTCGCGACGTTGGTCATATTATAAATACATTTACACAGCAATATGTCAATGATCCTGATTATACATCTACATTGTCAAGTTTTTATGGTTTCAGTCCCATACAAAAATGTAATTCGATCGAAAAAGTGCTACTTATCAGGTTTCGATTTTCAAAAAAAAATTGGAGACTAGAAAACATATAAATGGGAAATAGTATATAAATCGATAAACATGTAGATCACAGCCAATATATACTACTAAATTGTTAAAACCAATCCAGTATCTTATCATTAAACAAGGGCATCGCCTTCTGGTGCCAACGCTTGGTTGTGATTGTGCTGGTAACGCAAAATATCTAAGTCGAAAAAGGGCATAACTTTCATATAAAATATTTCTCTTTTTATAGTTCTCGCGATGGTAATTATATATGTCAAGTATCATGAAGATATCTCCATCAACAACAGAAATATGACCAGGGCCCGAGGTTATAAAACTTTTCTCATTCTCAATTCAAAATTTACTCAAATTTCAATTTGTTATTAAAGCCGTAATTCTATGTTATTACTCATTTTAATAAATTAACATAAAAGATGATATTTAACAACTTATTAATATTTTCTTTTATTTACATACAATTATTTTAATCTACAATTTGAAGAAATTCTCAGTTGCGCCTGAGAAAATTTTTATAACCTCGGGACCAGATTCAATTTTGTCAGGCCACGCCAACGACGGAAGGTGACGACAATACCTCGGAATTTCTCCGAAAAAAACAGCAAAGATAAATATAAATTCTATACACATTAAGATCATTAGAAATATAAACAAGAGGCCCAAGAGAGCCTATATCGCTCCGCTGGCTTAAACATCTCAAGATATAAGTGAGATATTGAAAATAGAAGTTAATGACAGTCACCATCATTCAGAAATAAATCTGACTTTTTCTAAATTGATACTTATTTACAAGCTATATAAAGTGAAAACATTTAACTGATATGTAAAATTAAATGAAAGAAGACTATTAATACATCACACTTATTAAACTCAAATTGTAAAATAAATTTTATTTCACCTATTACCAGCCAGTTTTATGGGCCAATCTAAATTTCGTGAACAGTTTTTGAAAAGGGTCACCTAAGGAACATTCTAGTAAAGTGTCATTGAAATTGGCCCAGTGGTTCAGGAGGACATGTCGTTCTAAGATTTCGGGCTCAAAATATGCCTCGCCCTGGCATGCCGATATTTATTGGCCAATCAAAATTTCGCGAATAATTTTTGAAAAGGGTCACCTAAGGAACATTCTTGTAAAGTTTCATTGAAATCGACCATGTGATTCAGGAGGAGATGTCGTTCAAAGATTTCGGCCTAAAAAAAGCCCCGCTTTGCCACAGCCATTTTTATGGGCCAATCTTAATTTCGTGAACAATGTTTGAAAAGGGTCACCCAAGGAAGATTCTGGTAAAGTTTAATTGAAATCGGCCCAGTGGCTTCAGGGAAGCAGATATATTAAGAAAAAGTTAACGGATGCACGGACGGACACACGCAGCCACGACGGACACAAGACTACAATAATAGACCCGCTGGACTTTGTCCAGAGAGTTAAAAATTGCTTAAGAAGTAAAACACCGGATTTGTATAAAATTAAGTTAAAGAAATATTGTAAAATGATGTCCATTGCTTCCTCAGATTTGCTCCTTTATTAATTTCTGCAAAAAATATATTCTAAAGTGAAGAATAAAACACAAACAAGAGAGATATGGTAATTATATCCGGTTCACACGGCTCCTTGACGCCTTCCCATAGTCCCTATAAAATATCATTATATGATTGTTTAAAGCCCGGTTTTAGCACAATAATTATTGTTACTAATGCACCTAAATGATAATCTAAGGTGTATTGGTAAAAATAATGATGATTTCGCTAAAAATAAAAAATGGGAGACTATTATCGGTCATAAAATGATCGTATAAAGCAAATCCTGCAAATAAATTTGTTTTAAAAGATATGACATTATATAAGCCTATTTTTTCAGCGAAATCATATCAGATACCAATACACCTTACAATTATAAACTTGTAATCAATATTTCGGCATATAAAGCACAGTTATAACATTCAAATTACATACTGTAAACGGGGTAATTTTGGCGGTGGTTTTATTTTGGCTATATTGGCGGTCAAGCTAAGATGCGCCAAAATTAATCTACCGCCAATATTTGTCACAATTTAAAGAATTAATTCGTCCTCATGTGAGCAGTGTACTTTCGTGTGATATTTCAGTAAATGTGTATGAATTCTTGATCCTAGATATGTAGACCTTATTCATAGTTCAGACTATAGTAAGACAATCTTCTGGCAACGGTTTTAAATCTGAAAACACTTAAAAATCGGTAATCGATAATAAGTTTTCAGATTCAAGTTGATTGAATTGATATAATGAAACGTGTGAAAAACTTGCATACGAAACATTTCTCTAATGAAATGTGTGAAAACGATCTTTTGTTCTACGTATAAAAAGCAAATATTACTCCTGAAAACTACCTTTTTAAACATTCGTCATGTTGAACTACGGAATATAAAACGATAGATAAAGCGTTTTATTTTGGCGGTACATGTAGGATGCGCCAAAATAAATCACCGCCATTAAATCGAAACCCAAAAACCGCCAAATGTGGACACCGCCAATATAAAGCCGTTTACAGTAATTTACATTTTTACTATGAAGGAGTATTGAAGGAGTATTGAAAAAGTACTTTGAACCGATTGATACGCTTCACATTGTATATACATTTAGTCTAATTGTTCCAGTATCATTCATGGACCTTTCTAAACCAGCACTACTTATAAGCCTTTCAAAAAAGTTAGACGAAGACTTTATAAAATTTATGGCTCCAAGATAGTAATCTAGAAATTATTTAATTATTTTAATTTAAATTCATTCTTCCAATTTTCGATAGGACTATTATCCTTGTGACCTGACAATCATCTGACCAAGTCTATGACTTCTAGAGTTGAAACACAAGTTGTCATTAATTTTCACACGGCATTGGTCAGAATAGAATTATATTCAAAAGGATTCTTCACCACCAACATTCTCCGGAAGCTTTCAAGAGAAAGATTGTGAAAATTGACTTAAAGGTCCATTTTCCGTGAAATAAGCCGGAATCCCATCAAAATCCATCGGGATCTTTCTTGTGACCAAAATGGCGAATAGTTTCTCATAGAGTTTTAAGATCCTTTTCCTCTGGCATTTAAAAACTAACTTTCGTTGCTTTCTGGTTAAGACTATGAATATGCAAATTGTATCTCAAGTAAAAGTGCCTGATATCATTGCATGTTATCAGACAGGCGAACTCAGGTGAATACAAGCTTTATTGCATGATAAACAATGATATCATCTCAGTCTGTGAAAAGCTTGACCTGTTGAACCGAGTTTAGCAATAAAATGGGATTTGCAGGTCTTTGTCCGATTATCTTAAACGCAATACATAATTGCAGTATTTGAACATTAATCATGAAATACAGTACAGAAATCATATTTAAGGCACTTGTTGCTTTTTCGAAGTGAATATTTTGTAAATTAGGATTCAAATTAGGATTCATGTGACAATTGTAGTCTATAGAACAGTAGAAATCTACGTCTACCTTTTTTTTAAAATATATAAACATAACCAAGCATCTGTTGACATATATGAAATATTTACAGACTGAGATCTTCATTTATACCCTATGATACAATTTTCATTGAAATTGGATGCAAAAAATATGTGTATGTGAAACTAAATAAGAGGCCCACGAGGACCTGAGTTACCCTGCTGACTATCAAATTTATCCTTGGTCTTTTCTGATATTTAAGGAAAATCATTGGTTTAGAAATAATGTATAAAACTAAAATTCAACTGGACCTTCTCTTCATTTATCTGTTTATAACAATAATCCTAAGAGATCTCTTTGCTGTGTTTTCACCAAATGTTTTTTTTTTTTGACAGGAACTTTCCTCGTGAGCTTACACTTTCAAGCAAACCCGATCATATTTATGGATTTTCTCGCATTAACGAGATTATTCTCAGCGAAAATACATACACCCTCTTTTCTCGAGTTTCCCAACGGATAAACCTCATTTTCCAAAGGGACTTTCCATTTGACGCTACAATTAGCCTATGAAAGTTTTAAGCAATCCTGTAATATTTGTTGAAAATATCGCGTAAACAAGAACTATTTAAAGACAGACGGGCGGCCGAAAATGCGGACAAGCAGAAAACGGACAGGAACCACGCCTTCGTGATCTTCTGACCTCAGTAAAGCTAAAAACTGTCTTCAGATCATAAAAGTAACCCCTTACAACACACAAACAACCCCCCTAACATGAGTCACTTTCTCCGTTTTCGACTGTATTTTCTTTGCCACACGGACATCGGACAGTCTTGTCGCGACTCGTTGCTTCAACATCCATTTTACATCCTGCACAGCATACCTTTTTGAGTTTCTTCAGATTAAAAGCTTCATAGCCATTTGTAAACGTGAATCCAATGTTAAACTCAACTCTTACTTGAGCAAATGCCTTGAAATGCATTTTAAAGTTTATAGGTACAAAGAAAACATCTACAGATACGTTGTTTTCTTCTCCCAAGTCAAGGCTTATATAACCAAATCTTGGGTTGTTATTTGGATGTTTGATAGTACCCTTCATCAGAGCCAAGTTGCAATCATATGCTCTGTCAACCGCCTTGTCTCGTTCAGCTTGTTCGATCCTTATAGCCCTTGGACGAAAAACCATCTGCTGTATTCCATGGCCCCGCCCTAACCATTCTTTTGGGAATCTTGACTGTAAATACGCGGCGTGCCTGTATTTTTTAACTTCTACCTTTAGTTTCTGTGCTTCAATCAAGTTATGAGTATTTCCAAGTGAATCCTCTGTCCCAAAGCCTAAAATACTTTTGAGCACAAACAGATAGAATGTCGACATGGGGCTACGTATTTTCTTGTTCCAAGCATTTACCCTTTCAAGAACCTTTTCTATCGTATATGGACTAGATAGCAGCTTACTTCTAATAGCAATAAGCCATTCTCTATAATCCTTGTCGAGAGAAAGTGGTTTTATCTGGCATCCTTGTTCATGTACTTCACTGAAAATCTTTTCATACTTTTCAATTATATCAATCATTTCTTTCTCAAACTGGATATCTTCTAGGCAACCGTACCCACTCCCTGTTTCGTTTGCATACCTAAGCTTTATAGCTGCTATGTGGATTCTATTTGCATGAATCGAATCTTTTCTGATAACTATCTTTTCATATGTTGTAGGTGCGATACTCTTGAAAAGAGCTCTATACCATGTCTGATATTCCTTCACGGTGTCATCGATGTCATCTGGTTCAACGTTCATGATGAATTCAAGAAATAAATCATCTATCTCGTAAATACATTCTTC
Organism: Fragum whitleyi; assembly: GCA_948146395.1. Lineage (NCBI taxonomy): Eukaryota > Metazoa > Mollusca > Bivalvia > Cardiida > Cardiidae > Fragum > Fragum whitleyi. Next base: position 71,133,291 of record OX411543.1, on the reverse strand, counting down.
AGCAAACCGACTTGCAGGACTGTCATTTACCTCTATGAATTGTAAAATGTCTGGATATCCGCCATTCTTGAAAAGGAAGTCACAAAACATTAGACAAATGTGAATTTCATGAATATAAGCATAACTCTGGTTATAGACATCTGGGTCATACTTCCGACTGAATTGGTATTGTCTCCTAGCCATCTTGACCATTTCTAAAAGTTTGGTAGCCTTTTCCTGAAACTCTTCATCATTGTTATGTTGACGCGATTTTTGTTGTGAATGCCATCCCGTAAATCCAGCAATTCTTCGACGATACATTGTTGCAAACATAAAATGAGTTATGCTGAAAGAAATTTTCATATGGTATGTCATTTCATCTATACGTTGACCTTTCGTCAAAGTATCACAGAGAGAAAGAGCTTTTTTGAAGTTTGACTCCGCCTCGTGCTCGTTCTTTGGTCTGAATAATGTAAATAATCTCCCTAAATGAGCGAAAAAATGTGGATCTTGTGGAAAAGATTTTGTCAGCTGTGTCATGACTGTGAACAATTCGATGAATTCTGGTTTGATCGACAGATCTTGCAGGAAAAGCGATATTTTGTCTGTCCGTAAATCATTCTCTTCATATCCAACTCCTCCGTGACTAACCTGTTTATCACGAATTATGAAAATTCGTGTAAGTATTTTAATGATAGAGGAATCGTGGCTCCCCTTGTCAATTTTTCCAGCGTATTTTATCAGTTCAATAGCGTGCTGCTCAAGATTTTTCTTGTCGGCTAGGACAAGATTGTTCATCCGTCTGTCTGGTCTAGGCTTCGGCCAAGGAAGCAGTTGTTCTAGTATTTCCTTTGCAACATAGAAGTTACTGATGCGAATGATGTTCGACCTATTCTCTGTTTCGTCCTTTACTATCAAACTTTGCAAATTTTCAGGAAAGTCCTCTAATGTTGGTACATTTTTTGACTTTTTCCATTTTATGCTTGGTATTTCGGTAAAAAATTGACAAGCAATTCCGATGTGACCATAGTACCACGCAGATGATAACATTATCAGAGCGAAGTTCCAAGGACCGAGGGATTTTCGCTGATTTGCAGATGCAAGATCAAGGAAACCAGCAACAAATTTGCCCAATCCTCTGTACTCGTAAGAAAAAGCAGCAAGACCGAATTCAAAGATAGACCTGTTTTGTCCATTCAGTACATCAGATGCCAGCATTTCAATGTTTTTCTTTTTTGTCTTATCACCAGAAACTTGGTTGCAAAACTTTAAACAAAGGACATTGGATTCCTTTATGGAAACATATCTGCCGAGCCAAAACTCGTTTCCGGTATTCTTCATTTTTGTCATCGAGTATGCATATCTACTAACGTAGAAAATCATCACCACTGGCTTTTTCAAACAATGGTTTAAATGGTCAACTCTTTGTCTATCTTCACCGTCTATCATTAGAAGAATCGGAAGACCAGTCTTGTCATAGAGAAAATCGAGCCTACTAACTAGATCCTCGACAGTAGAATTACTTCTAAGTTTTTCCTGAGCACAAGGAGTATGTTTACGCAAATCCCATAACACACGTTGGGCTAGAGTTGTCCCTCCACAGCCAGGAGCATGATGCAAAGTTATAAGACCTGATTTATATTGAGAAAGAAATTTAGTTTTTATTGTATCAGTAATAGTGTCTGTTAAGTCTCGTTTTACATCAAAATGCCCCTCATCAACTCCGTACCAAACGTACCAAGGTAATGTACCACCTTTGAAAAAGTTATCACACTCCTTCTGTAGCTCACTAGGCGATACAAGTAATGGGTCATTCGGGCGATTTCCGTACAGTATGAAAAGATCTTCTTCGAGCCAAGACATTTGTTTTGCGTCTATTTGAATTTTGTTTGTTTTATCCGCAGTTGGTATGGAATATCCTGTTCCATTTTTACCATTGTTGTCTGCAAGTACGCTACCAATTACGCCACAGCAATCTTTAACATCCATGAATACTGAGGTTAAAGTATCTTTAAATTTGTGAATAAGCATTTGTTCAAAAAGGGTTGCATTTTCCCCTTGTACATTTTCCGACTTCATGAACACTACACTAGGTTTAAGATATTTCTTAAGCTTTGTCATGAGTCGCAAAACAAATTCCAAAAGCGCATCGTTTTTAGACATTAACAGTATAACCGTATATTTTGTGTAAGTGTTTTCAAAGTTCTTCAACATTTTACAAAACGTTTTTAGTCCCGAATTAATGTTTTCATCGGATTCCCAGTCATCATAGCTTTGTGATTCCTTAGAATTCGCATTTTCTCTACATCCCCTACAGAACATCCAATGCGTACTATTTTCATTGACATTGCTCAAATTATGGTCATCCAAGCAATTTATATATAATGACCTCTTTCGTTTTGTCAACTGATCTTCTAAAACAGACAAAAGCCCTTCAGTTCTACTTTTTGGATCGAAATCAAACACTGCCACCCATGGAACAAGAGCTAAAGTTTCGAGGTATTTATTCCTACCCATATCACTTGTTACAAGAATGTAGTGGCCGTCATCAAAGCCCTTTGTTGCCGTGAGAAACTGTCTCACATTCACGTCTTTTGTCCCGAAACTTTCGTTACTTCGCGATTTTGTACACTTATTTACTGTTATGTTAACCTTATTGGTTATATTGTAATTCACTCCACTGACTTCCTGCTTGTCTAAGACGTTTACATTCCTTGAAACGGCCGTAGCGTATGTTGGTCTGTTAGGTAAACCCTCTGTTGTGAAAGCCCCTAAAATCATATTTAAAAGACTTTAAGAGTTAATAAGACCTGAACTAATAATGAGGACCATCGTGCTCCTATATCGGTCACTTTGATTCATTAATGGCTTTCAAAGGTCAATTTTTTTAGCAAAAATCATAATTGTTGTATAAATAACCCGTGCTTTGTACGCTGTAATTATGTTCATAATGGTTAATCCTTGTAACTAGACAGATATTCTGGGCCATATGTGTGGCCTCTAGATGCTAAACACGGAAAAAGTAATTAATGCCCCATTTCCCATGATATCATTTGGATTCCAACTATTTCCAATAGGGTTTATCCTTGTCATGAAAGAAACTGTCTCACTAAGTTTCACGAAGGTTAGGCCACATTTGTTTCCTTTAGAGTGTACACAAGAAAATTGTCATTATGGACAATTTTCCGGTTGTATCAAATGAATCCTTCCTATTTTCAATATATTTCATCTTTTTCATCTGGCAAACATTCTTACTAAGTTTCATTATGATTATGTCATATTTATGGCCTCTATAGTATATGCAAGTAAATCATTTATGTCCCTTTAATCTGTGATGTCATATGAATGGATCCTTCACATTTTCAGTCGGGTTCATCCTTGTGACGTGACATTTTGACCAAGTCGCATGAATATTGAGTCATGTTTGTGTCCCCTAGAGAGTAAACAATTAAATTGTTGGCATCTGACGGCGGACGACACACGACGGACGACAGGCATTCAATGGTCACGAGCACAATGTCACCATTAGCACGTTGTGCTCAGGTGAACTAAAAATCAGATTGTATAAATCTTCGAAATGTCAATTTAAATGGATTATTGTCCATTTATTCCTACTTTAAGTTATCTGCTAGGTACTTGCATGTAAACAGTTATTCTTATGTTGTAACTACAAGATGCTGACAACGTATTTCTGGATTGTGTCTGCTTACTAACTATCTTTAGAAACAGAAAACGGTTTCTTTATTTGTTTACATTAAAGACAGAAAGAATGGCTATTTTAAACCCAAGAGTATCAATACATACCTAAAGTACCCGGGAAGCTGTTTCTTGATCTATTGTCCCCGCATATTATGTTTTGTGTGACAGTTACGTTGGGAGAATCTTCATTGTAAGAATCTGCAAAAAAGTTTTCTTCCTTTTATCGTTGTGGATTTTTTTTTGTCTTTTTTACATTTTCAACAGGTATAAGGGTGCGCGAAAAGAGCCATAAAATGTCATAAACCAAAACCCTTAATGGAATAATTTCTATAAGTGACATATTTAAATTACTTCTAGTTAAATTGTGCTAAAGTCGTCAGCGTATATATCTCTTTCGAGCTGTTCTGAAGTCTCTAAATGATAGACGTTTGAGTACACTTTTCAATTTTAAACAACTTTAACATACCGTATGCTTTTTTAATTGCTGCTTAAATAATGTACTTCTAGGGATCTAACTTGCATCATTTGAACCCGAAAAAAATAAACATGCGAGTTAAAATTCACAAACCATCGGAAATGTCGATATAGAGTAGCAAACGTTGTGTAAATCTTTTTAGCGTGGTTCGCCTTATACAGAATAGATTTATGACTCTTTTATTTCTAATTTACCTCGCATTCGACGTGGTTGATCGTGTAGTTTGGCTGGCGTAGAATTATCGGCTGTTTAAAAACTCGTATAAATAAAGGAAATGCATTATGCATTCAATTGATTGAAATCATTATCTGAACTGAGATAACTACTAAATTTATCTTCGTGCTAGGTAAGTAAAGATATGGTCAGTTTCGGTTAAAAAAGGGTTCATCATTAAACAAACTAGACAAATTTACGATGCATGCAAAATATGAAGCATTAATGCATTATTGAAGGATGACAACCTACGTCAAAGCTTACATCATCAATCACATATTTTCACAAGCATATTTTTATTTTGAGTTCCAAGCTCTTTATGAGAATCTGTCCAAAAAAGCCTATCTGGTACCTGAACGCTTCCTTTAATAGTATAACCTATGTTTGAGTGTAGAAGTTTCAAAGATTTTTCAATTACCTCTACACAATTTTCGAAGCAACTGACTAATGGAGGGGTGGGAATTGAAACAATTCGAATGTCCATCACGAGAAATTGTGTGGTAGTGTTAAGAGCTCCAACTCTGTTGCTGGTCATATCTAAATACCTGTAGGCCTACATGAAATATTTACCATTACCAGATGAAGTAAATGTAACCATAATTTATTCACAACAATCGACGTGTTATGTTATTTAAAAACATCTACCGATCAATATATCACTTTCAACAGCCCTGTTAAATGACGTAGGTTGTCATCCTTTTTTCCTGTCTGTAAACATCTTTTTAATCTTTTCATTGCCGCATGAAATAGGGTGTACCAGGCTGGCTGAAAACGAACCATAAGGGCAAAAAAAGATACTGGTTTGTTAGACCATAATCTAAGACACCAAAACAAATACAAATACAAATACAAATATTTTATTGGTCTAAAATCCAATGATAGGACTGTCACTACAAATACAAAACAGATCATACAATAAATACAGATTAGCAAATGACAAGAATTAAATGTAGTTAAAACATATAAGTTTCTAACTGATTGGCCTATCAAGAGGGAAAATAATAATCTAGAAATAATAGACTTACGACTGACGGACAACGGACAAAGATTTTTCACTTAATCTTTTGAGCAAAGTTGATCAAAAAGGGGAAAATCTAGAAATGGAATCCAAATATACATGTCTTCTGAAAATAAGAGATGTTTTAACACCTGATACTCTCCACGGGCCTGAATATACTTATAATGAGTTTAAATATATTTTTTATCAAGAGAGTCACCTTACAAAGACATTTCACTAGAAAAAGGTTCAGTCCTGCAAATGAATATATTTATCTATGGTGAAATAGGGGGCAATTAGTATTCAACAATAATTCATTTTTCTACGGAAACAAATAATTCAATAGAGCAGCATTCCTTTTAAATATTAATTCCGTACAATTTGAGAATAGTCAAAATTCCTTAGAGTAAGTCTGAACAACACTTTAAGTAGAGCAAAAGAAAATCTTTATTATTTTCAATGTAAACACGAATAAATGCCTTACCCATAATACCCTAGAATATATTTTTTTCCTTAAATAAAATCCTGTTCAGGCCCTGAAAGTACTGATGCTGCACGTTTCTGTAAGCATACTGAATTTATCTTCCTGACTCATCCGTTAGTTGCGAAAAAAATACAAGTAAAATATAATTAACGGAAAATGTCTCCACCAATTATCGCCAATTCCCTATGTAAGTGCAAATGTATTTGCATGTCCAATATATTCTAACACATAATATTACAGAAAAGGTTTGCTGAACTTGTTCATAATACAAATAAAACAAATTCAAATTCAAATTCAAATTCAAATTCCTTTATTGGTTTAAAAAATCCAGTTATAGGATTGTCACCAAGAACATACATACAATAAACATACAAGACAGAACTAATCAAAAGGTATATATCAGATGGGTATATAATCTAAGATTAAAGAACCGATATAAAATATCAGCATACATATCGAGAACCAGGTTCAAATCATGATAATGTAATTCAAAATCATTGCAATCAGAGCTAGAAGAAAGCAGTTATTGCTATGCTTAAGAATCACACTCAAAATACTTGCCCAAAGTTAATCTTTTTTTTTTCTATATATATATATAATTAATTTCACGGTATCTATGACCAATTATGACCCTAAAAAAATGCATATATTATAATATGTTTGCATTCAATAAGTTTATGAACAAAAATAAAACTGAAAACCTTTAAAGAAAATAAATAAATAAATCTAAGACTTATAAAGACCTAAAGTAAAACATGATTAATTGAAAATGTCTCTTCCAATTTTCGCCAATTCTCGATGTCAATGCAATTTTTTTTTCTTCATGTCCAATTTATTCTTACACATAATATTACAGAAAAATTTTGCCGAAATTTTCACGCTTAGTTGAATATTTGACTTTAGTTCAATTATTATTTTTAAACTGCTCCGATTATCAGCATTGTGATACAAGTACTAACATGCCACAACATCAGCTTGTATTTAAAACTTTTTTCAAGGTAACGGTTGTTCTTTATATTGAATTATTGAATTGAATTCAATTGAACTGCGAGTCACTGTTTTGATTGTTTGCTTTCATCTCACATTTACAATGAGGTTTTCTGATTTCTGCTTCTCTATTCAACGAGAGAGAGAGAGAGAGACTACTCAACAAGAGTCGAAGGTTGATTGATGCCGAAAATCAGAATATATATTAAGTCACAACGATAATTCCTGTTGGAAATGGGAATTATCCATTTCGATACCACTGAAAAGGGCCCTTAATGAAAATTTTCTTCTTTACACGCTAAAGGCAATAAATTTGGAAAAATCTTTGAGAAAGTTGGCCAGAATTTCGTCAGGTCACGGGGATGAGCTCTATTTGAAATGCAAATGATTCATCGTTATCTTCCGATAGGTGGCATTTTTCAAATACTGACCTATCTGATTTGAGCATTCTGGGTAGTGTTATTCGTGACAACTCGGCCGATTCCGTCGACCTACTTTCAAAATGTCAGCGGCCATGAAATTCTTTAATCTTATCGGTTTTCCCAAAAATCTATAATGAGAAACTGTGTACAGTGTAATTAGATCTCAAGCAAACAACTTTTTTTTTAATATACTTTTGCATTTTTAACCAATATTTTTGTCAATTAATTTAAGGCAAAGTTAAGTTTAATTTCAATGAAAATGAAGTTTTAATTGAAAGTCTTCATTTACTATTTTTTGGCGATAGAATACGGAGTTATACGTACGAGGTAGTATAGTCCGTTTGACTTCTATATGGACCAACGTTTTCACCTATTACATAAAATTGCGTTTGAATGAAGTATTTCTATGTGGTAAAATATTAATTTCAGCTTTATACCATTCCAAAAAATATTTTATGGAAACAACTTGATTTTGAAATAATGATTTTGTCTTATCAAGTTAATGATAATATTTTCGCATTTTCTGCTCTTAAACACGAGGGGTGGTGAAGGCTGTTTAGTTGTAAGAAAAAATGTAAACAAATCGTAAAAACACGTGGTTTTATTCTTAACATTTGACAGAAGAAATTTTCATTATTCCATATTTGGAAAAGCTTATTAGCATATCGAAGGTCAGGACATCTTAAACTTAAATATCCCGTGATTTGTACCGTTATTACTCGCCTGCTTATCTAGTTTTCCTCGTGAAAATCACAATGACTTCCTAAAATAATCCTTTTTGATTTTTCTAAAAAAGGGAATATGGGGTTCATCTCAGAACGGATAGAAAACTATTATCAATTATCTGGTCAAACATTTTTTTAACACATACAGAAGACACTAAGATTTTATATCATAAGGAAGTAAAAAAAACATACAAAATTAATTTTACAAAAATAGTCGATTTTATACTAAAACGACTTGCCAAATTCATACGCTTTTGACTCGGCCCCTTTGCAAATCAGAGCTATTTTTGGATAGACAATTCGCTGTTCCGTTTATTACAGACACGAGTAGGTATGAAAGGCACAAAGTTAACATGTAGACGGACGGACAAAATCATTATTACATCTTCAAAAATTCTGAAAAACAAAATTCTTCATGGTATTAGTTGGAAAATATGATATGACAAGAAAAAAACACGCTTCATTAATTCGATTCTGAGATTTTCGGCGAAATGTTGGTCCATATAGAAGTCAAACGGACTATAATATTTATCCCAATCTGGATAAGTGATACGGTCCCGAAGCCCTTGTGCGTCTGCATGATATCGACTTTTATCCGCATGTAAATAAATAATGGACCGAGGTGGATGGTAATAAAATGTGTTTAATCGTTTTAATTTAGACCTGGAACGTTCTACATGATATACTATTAAACTATTAAACCGCGCACTCAACAATTGCAGTCAACAATGATGATACATAAGAAATTATTTTGTAGTTTGACGATAATAGCTTCAAGTATTGTCTGTCTAAAATGGCAAACCGTCTTTAAAGCTTTAAAAAACAATTAAAATTATTTTTCTTTATTTGCCTTTTGCACGTTTTATGTGTTGTGTTTAATGTATGACAATTTAAGTGAGATAAGAACTGTCTATATCTGAAAAAAAGTTTAAGTTCGTTGTCAAATTGATTCAAGAAAACTGCGGACAGATAACATGGTCGAATTTGCGACTTTCTTAAAATCACACAGCAATCGCTGAGGTTTATCTTTGAAGTGCGGGCATTTGATAATACGCAATGAAAAAGGGATCTGAAGAGCGTTGACGTCATCATTAAGGGACCAACCACTTTCGACCGGTAAAAATCAATATTTACAATTATTTTCTGAATTAATCGGCCGATTAATACGAAAAAATAAATTAACAAAGTCAAAGAACGCCCGAGCTAGTCGTTCAATTTCTGTTCACAGAACGGAACAAGAGGGTCATAGTGGCCCTAAATCGCTCACCTGAATGAACTGTCAAAATTGTGTAAAGTAGATTTAGACAGGATGAAGTGTTCTTACCAAATTTCTGGTTGATTTGGCAAAAAATCCTGCCTCGAGACAGCATACAAGGTTTTTCTTAGATTTGACCGCGTGACCTAGTTTTTGACCCCACTTGTCCAAATTTCGAAGCTTTTTTTAAATTAATACATTAACACTCCGAAATTTCCTAAGACCTATCTAATAATGATTAACTGGTTCTGGTCCATAGCGCACCAAGATACTCAATCACAATGAACCTGCAACCCTTTACCCATCTTATTAAAACATAAGGTTCTGAAGGAGATGTTCAAAGATTTCGGGTTCAAAATAGTCCCCGCCTGCCATGCCCATATTTATGGGCCAATCAAATTTTAGCAAATATTTTTTTGAATAGAGACACTCAAGGAACATTCTGGTAAAGTTTCATTGAAATCAGTTAAGTGGTTCAGGCGAAAAAGTCATTCAAAAATTTCGGGCTCAAAATAGGCTCCGCCCTGCCACACCGATATTTATCGACCAATCAAAATTTCTTTGACAATTTCAGTAAAGGATCACCCAAGGAACATTCTCTTAAAGTTTCATTCAAATCGGCTCAGTGGTTCAGGAGGAGATGTCATTAAAAAATTTCGGGCTCAAAATAGGCTCCGCCCTGCCACACCCTTATTTATGGACCAATCAAGACTTCTTTAACAAAATCATTAAAGGGTCACCCAAGGAACATTCTCTTACAGTTTCATTGAAATCGGCCCAGTGGTTCAGGAGGAGATGTCGTTCAAAGATTTCGGGCTCAAAATAAGCCCCGCCCTGCCGCGCCCATATTTATGGGCCAATCAAAATTTCTTGAACAATTTAAGTAAAGGGTCACCCAAGGAACAAGCATACAAAGTTTCATAAAAATCGGCCTAATGGTTTTGGAGAAGAAGTTTTTTAAAGATTTCAAAGTGAAAACAATGCCACGCCCTGCCACTCCCATGTTTGGGGGCCAATCAAAACTCTTTGATCATTTAAGAAGAGGGACACCCAAGGATCATTTCAACCAAGTTTCGTGAAAATCGGCACATTGGTTTGGGAGGAGAAGATGTTTTCTAAGATTTGACCCTGTAACCTCATTTTTTATCCTATTTGACCCAATTTCAAACTTGACCTAGATTTTATCAAGAAATCCATTCTGAACTAATTTCAGGTTGATTGAGAAAAAAATATGGCTTCCAGAGTGTCTACAAGATTTTCTAAGTTTTGACCCTGTGACCTCATTTTTTATCCCACTTGACCAAATTTCAAACTTGGCTTAGATTTCATCAAGATAATAATTCTGACCAGGTTGATTGAGCAAAAAACATGGCCTCTAGAGTGTCTACAAGGTTTTTTCTTAGATTTGACTCAGTGTCCTCATTATTGACCCCACTCAACCTAATTTTGAACTTGACCAAGATTTCATCAAGATAATCTTTCTGAACAATTTTCAGGTTGATTGAGCAAAAAAAACCATGGCCTCTAGAGTGTCTACAAGGTTTTTCTAAAATTTGACCCCGTGACCTCATTTTTGACCCCATTTGTCCCAATTTCGTACTTGTCCAAGCTTTCATCAAGACAATTATTCTGATTAAATTTCAGGTTGATCGGGCAAAAAACATGGCCTCTAGAGTGTCTACAGGGTAAATGTTGACGACACAAACGGACGACAGACATCACTCGACAACAGAAGCTCACTTTGAGCACTTTGTGCTCAGGTGAGCCAAAAATTAAGTCTGGAACGCGATTTTTAGGGTTTGACGTTCCTTTTTAGTCCCCTACCGGCGAAAGCCGAAGGGGACTGTAGGTTTGCACTCCGTCCGTCTGTCCGTCTGTCCGTCCTTCCGTCCGTCCCTCCGTCTGTCTGTCAGTCCGGATTTCAGTTTTCCGGACTTTTTTTCTTAACCCTTGGAGATATTGAGCTGATTTTTGGTATGTGAGTCCGCATCAATGAGTTACAGAACGAGTTCGAGTTTGGTTCCGGTCCATTGATTTTTGTGGAAGATACGGATGCTGGACTTAGAAATTACCAGGAAATTTCAGTTTTCCGGACTTTTTTTCTTAACCCTTTGAGATATTGAGCTGATTTTTGGTATGTGAGTCCGCATCAATGAGTTACAGAACGAGTTCGAGTTTGGTTCCGGTCCATTGATTTTTGTGGAAGATACGGATGCTGGACTTAGAAATTACCAGGAAATTTCAGTTTTCCGGACTTTTTTTCTTAACCCTTGGAGATATTGAGCTGATTTTTGGTATGTGAGTCCGCATCAATGAGTTACAGAACGAGTTCAAGTTTGGTTCCGGTCCATTGATTTTTGTGGAAGATACGGATGCTGGACTTAGAAAATTACCAGGAAATTTCAGTTTTCCGGACTTTTCTTCTTAACCCTTGGAGATATTGAGCTGATTTTTGGTATGTGAGTCCGCATTAATGAGTTACAGAAAGAGTTTGAGTTTGGTTCCAGTCCATTGATTTTTATGGAAGATACGGATGCTGGACTTAGAAAATTACCAGGAAATTTCAGTTTTCCGGACTTTTCTTCTTAACCCTTGGAGATATTTAGCTGATTTTTGGTATGTGAGTCCGCATTAATGAGTTACAGAAAGAGTTTGAGTTTGGTTCCAGTCCATTGATTTTTATGGAAGATACGGATGCTGGACTTAGAAAATTACCAGGAAATTTCAGTTTTCTGGACTTTTTTTTCTTAATCCTTAGAGATATGGAGCTGATTTTTGGTATGTGAGTCTACATCAATGAGTTACAGATTAAATTTGAATTTGGTTTTGGTCCATTGATTTTTGTGGAAGATACGGATGCTGGACTTAGAAAATTACCAGGAAATTTCAGTTTTCTTGATTTTACTTCTTAACCCTTGGAGATATTGAGCTGATTTTTGGTATGTGCGTTCCCATTAATGAGTTACAGAAAGAGTTCAAATTTGGTTACGGTCCATTGGTTTTTGTGGAAGATACGGATGCTGGACTTAGAAAATTACCAGGAAATTTCAGTTTTCTGGACTTTTTTTTCTTAATCCTTGGAGATATGGAGCTGATTTTTGGTATGTGAGTCTGCATCAATGAGTTACAGATTAAATTTGAATTTGGTTCCGGTCCATTGATTTTTGTGGAAGATACGGATGCTGGACTTAGAAAATTACCAGGAAATTTCTGGATTTTTTTTTTATCCTCAGAGGTATTGAGCTGTTACATAAAATCTGATACAACTAATATTTTGGAGAGGTAGTTATACCTTTACCACCAAAAAAGATACCGCTATAGGGATATATTTATTTATCCGGTAGGGGACTTGGTATTGCCATGCAATACTTCCAAATGCTTGTTCATTTCATTTCTTTCTTTTTTTCGTAAATAAATAGATACATGTATTTTGTCCGGTGACCTATGTCGATTTCTGTTATTATGTAGCGAAATGAATTTGCTTTACATTTATAAAAAAAAAAACGATATGTTTCCGGGTCAGATTTTTCATTGAATTCGATTTTGTGAAGTTGTTGCAACATTTTTAGTCGAATTTGACGTCGCACAAAAATCATTGTTTCCGTGTTTTTTGACGCCACTCTTCGTACCATTCGTATTCTAAAATACGTGAAATTAAGTATTATTGAAAAATATAGGATTCAGAAGTATCAAATCTGAATGGAATTAAAGAATAATAAAAAAATATCTTAATTTTTCATCCGTTTAAAAATACAGCTATTGTGAACACTTGTCGCGACGTTGAAATATCCTTTGATTTGCGCTAGCTTCGCGGAATCGGTTTTTACAAAAAAAAACAAAAAACCTGAAGACACATAGTTTTTATTTCAAAAAGTTTCAGTGGAATGGTTTGGTAGCAACATATCTAATCTCAGCATAGGTCTACGGACAAGTTTTCGAGAAAAGGGTTAATATTTCAGTAACTGTACTCGAACACAACAACGCAGAAGGCATTAACATTTAATACGTTACACCTTATTGTATGCCTTACACTTATATCTTCATATTAATTTAACACAACATTGGGTGTCTGTTTCCGAAGCAACTGACGTTTTCGGGATAACAATCGGTAAAATATTTCCTAAAAAATGGACTATTACTTATTTGTGTCCCTTAGAAAGGCTTGATGACGTCATGACGTCAACACTACGTTATAAAAATCCTTTGATGACCGACATATGGAAGCGGGTGTTTTAAATTTTAGTTTTATCGAATAAGGCAAGAATTGAAGACATTTTAAAATATGGACCTAAAAGGACCCGCTATGTGTCATATTACCTTAAATATTAAAGTATGGTTCTTACTTTTGTGATCCTTCAGTCCTTTCTCCAACATTTGTACTTTAGATTGTACATTTCTTGATTCTTCGTGTACTTGATCAACTTCTTCCGTTAATTGATCAACTTTACCTAGAATGAAATAATCAGGTTTCATATAATTTCGCACAAATTCTTCATAAAAAATGGCATGAAAGGCGTTTTTTATACTTTCTGGGTAAAACTAAAAGTGCAAATTAATACCTCTCTTTTCATCCCTTGGCCCATTAAACAACAAATAATACTAAAAAGAACAGCATTTGAATCACTCTTTGTTTCAGTTTTACTGGCTTTACCCCACCTACTACTGTTGGAATCATATATATTTTGGCGTTCAACTATCTAAAACCTTGCTTTCGATATTTGAATACCAAGATTTCTTAAGTAATTTAAGACAGCTCGGATGAATAACAAACACTCAACGCTTCCTTCTCAGGGTTTTTAATCGACTTTCTAGGCTAATGCTGTACATCGGGGACCGCGCGTAATGCATTTTATCTTTGCCTGAAACATGTTACAACAGTAGTCAACCGTTTAAGAGTCAATAACATTTGAATTCAAAGCACTCAAAGCGCTGAAGGCCTGGTTTATAAATAGGCAAGGTGAAATTTGAAGGCATGCACTCCAATTTTTTAATCTAATTAGCAAGGCTTTTTTAAGCGAGGAAAACCAAGTGTTTCATTTTATAGGCATCGTAAGCCACATTCCGAACTCACTTCCAAGGAACAATGTCGAACGGTATGCTCACTATATAGCGCTGTGTCCGCAAAAAACAACTAATTCCCACGGTAAAGATTACTACGCCCGATACCGCTTTGCAGACAGGCGCAACTCGCGTTTTTATGGTTTTAGTTAAGTTAATTGGTTTGCTACTAGTCAGTCAATTCATCCATTCGATCATTCTGTCTAACAATCGTAGTATTGCTGTTTTTCTAGGGACACAAGCTAATGGCTCTTTCTTTTACATTGAATTGAATTCCATAAAGAAGTTGTATTTTACTGTAGGAACACAATAAATTGATAGGGTCAATATCTCCCTTTCCCACAATATGTTCACTCATACCCCGTTATTTTTCAATTTCTACCCTAGATATTATATATCAAATTACACTCATGTTGATTTATTGTCTGCAACCTGTTCCAAGTTGGCCCAGTCTAAAATTTTGTCGTCTGTTTAAGGGTTTAAAGATGGGACAAGTCTTTTAATTTTTTGATTTAGATTAATCCATTACAAGACAACAAATGTATAGACAGGTCAAAATTATGAGTTGCAAATTGCATATAATATGTGGGCAATTAAGTAAAATTTGAAGTAGAAAGGGTAGATAATATTAGGGAGAGAGAGGAAAGTGTTAGTTATCAGCATTTTCTTCAGATCAAATATAAAAGCTATGTACTTTTAACACAGCAGTGATTTTGGCAGTGGTAAGTAACAAAATACCTGGTATACCTGACAAGGACAAGGTAAATTATCAAGATTATATTTCAGAAAATTGACCTCGTGTGTTGTTTCGTCTTTTCAGTTCCCTCGCCTTCAGTACTATCAGTATTTGATTTCAGCACAGCGTAGTGATATGCAAGCACTGCGTTGAACACACAAAGCACTTCGTTTCGCACAAAAGTTGATGACGTATACTAGACCTGTTTTTTCGCGCGCGTGAACACAAAAAGATACGTAGTACACACGTTGTTCGGTTTTTTACTCGATTATCTTTTTCCTAGGCAATGTCCAGGATACAGGGTTGTTTTCTATGGCCCACTAAACTAGGCCAAAAACGGTATGTTCTCTCTAAAATTGCTTACAGCCTTCAGGAACTCGTTAGTGACAATTATCTTGTCTTAACGTATATTTTCATCAATTTAGAAGAAATCAGAACCTAATCGTCCAAATAAGAATGAAATATACCCGTGCACACCTTGCATTACTTTGCATAACGGAAATGAGAAGTGTTTTTAATACAATCAATATACAGGTTTTTTTATTATTTCAAGTTTATGACCCACCACACATAACTGAAACCCTGTAAACCATGACGTCGGTAACTAAAGCTGCTTGAGCAGCTGATTTGCTCCACAGGCTGAACCTACTGATATGAAAAAATTAAGATAGATGAATAACATATAGAAAATTGACCCTCGTCTGATAAAATACATATATTTCATCCAATCACAATATTTTGTGCAGTCTGATTATGGGTCACCAAAACAACATTCCAATGCAATTTGGTTGTTATCTATCAGCTATGTTCTGAAAAAAAGATTTCCAAAGTTTCCACTATAAAGCACTATAGAGAAATAGATACGATAACGTATCCCTCTGATCGACCGCCAGCATATCAGAGAGAGGGGTACAATATTGCAGCTAATAGACCTCCGCCCGTAAAAGACATAGTTTTCATTTGATCACAACAATTATGATAAAGGGTCACTCATTACACTTAAGGATCATTCCAGTGAAATTTGGTTGATTTCTATCAGTAAGATTCTGAGCAAATGATTAAAATTTCACCTATATATAACACACAAAAAAGTTACCTTCGCCCATAAAAGACTTTTATCTTATCACAATATTTTTTGTAGACAGAAAGAGGGTCACGCAAAGATCATTGCAGTGAAATTGGTTGATATCCATCCGACTCTGAGAAAAAAAATCACATATTGCTATATATGGAAATTAGCCACACCCATTAAAGCCTTGTTTTTTCATTGGATCAAAAATACTTGAACAACTTTGAAAGAAAGAGGGTCGCCCTAGGATCTGTGAAGTTTGGTTAAAATCCATCCAGCAGCAGTATCTGAAAAGAAGATTATTAAAGAAAAGGTATATGACCGGAGGCACGGACGTACGGACGCACGGTGGATAAAGCGCCATGACAACAGCCCCATCTTAAAACGGGTCCAGACGAAAATAAAAAAAACTTTCTTTATCTCCATAACGCTGAAGGATTAATGAGGCGTTCACTTAAAAGCTTGCTTAGTAAGTGAACAAAAGTCCAAGCAATTTCTATGTAGACCGTTTTTGAATTAAAGATATTCATTTTACAAGTCATTTAGAAAGCCAAGTGCTCAAACTGAGTCCCTACAGAGAGCATTCTTTGAGATGATGGGTTTTATCAGCTTAATTGACTGCTATATAATCCAATTTGAATAACTCATCACAGTACCATTAGGCCCCATGAATTCAGTTGGTAAAGCACTTGACTTCAAAATCACAAGAAGTCCAATAGCATCGGAATGAAATGTTCGTGATGAAATATTTGTTAATATTAATGAACATCAAAGATCTCTGAAATAGTTCCCTTTATATTTAACAACCACCAGTAGTATTTACAGAGTGAATCATCAGTAATACTGAAAGAGCATGCTAAGTTATTGTTTGAACAGTTTAATCGATAGCTTCAAATTGCAATTGAATCAAGATATATCTATATTATTGAATAAAAAAAATGTCAAAACATGTCAAGAATATTCATCGTTTATGGGACGCATCACAGAATCAAGGCAAAATATTGTGATTTCTCAATCTCGTCATTTAATTGAATCGATCCCAAAAAATACTTACCAACCTTCGAGAAGTATATTAATTTGTATATGATTTAATACGCCTGCTAATGCTTTTAAGTAATGTGATAGGGCCTATGTTTTGACAAAAGGATTTTAAGATATAGGCGATGATTCTTCAAATACATATAGATAAAGCCGTTTCCATGGAGCTGCAAATTTTCAGACAGAGACTTTAAAACTTGGTCTCCAAAACTTCCAAATATTATAATTGTAGTATTGAGTTTCAATTTATTGAAGAATGAGTTTGTGATACAAAGAAACTGGTGCATAAGTAAACAAATGATTTCCAAAAAATGAAGGGGATGGTATGACGAAGATCAATATTTGTATTGAGTTTCATTATCATTGAAAAAAAAATGAAGGAGGAATTTGCGACACATATTTACTAAGTCAAAGTTTACTGTGTTCAAAGACAATTTTTACTTTAGTTCAAGGGAAGATAATATTTTAACCACCGGACTGAGACTTCAATTTGCGTCTTGCAAATCTTCAACATGTGGATATTGTTGTCATGATTATTGATTCAAATCTGGAGGAGATGGCGAAACACAAAGAAAACGACATTGATCAACAGCTTGAAAATACCACAACTTAATTTTATATTATCCGTACAAAGTACTCCTGACAGTATTTTGTACTTTAACAGACAGACGGATACTACAGGACAAAGCTGTGGCATTTTCAATCTTTTGATTGAAGGATAAGGAAAATGTATAGTAAATTCTTGAAAAGCACGTAGGTTATAACCTGAAAATATAATTTACTTAGGTTGCATCGAAAAGCATGGTCTATTATTTGCAAATAATACCAAGGGGTAATTAAATTGTGTTTATGTTACATGTTACCTGAAAATACGATATGCCTGGTTGTGGTTTTATTTGTTAGACCAACATTTCATACACATTGCTTGATTTTAAAACGTTAAATGTACGAGGAATTGTCATTTTGGAAATGTCTCAACTTTAGCCTAATTCGAAATCAAAAGAAAATGAAGACATAATACCTGTTAGATCAGCTACCATCACTCTTGTCTCCTCATCAATCTCCTTCTCTTTGATTAACTCATCCATAACTTCAGCTGCATCTTCTTTATCCATGGAACAGGTTAAGAGGTTTTGTAAAAATCTATAATTTTTATTATCTTTTCCAAACATTCCATCGTGTCGTTTGATGATCGCTGTTATTTCGGAGACGTGTTTATCAAAAACTTCCTGTGAAAGTACTGTCCCAGTAGCATGGGCTATTACATCATTGCGGATGATTCTGATTCTTTCTATGTCATCTGCCGGCCTTAGATCTTTAGGAGTAGGCAAGTTCCCTTTAAACTTGTCAAACCACCCTTGTGTTGGTGGTTTGAGTTTTGGACAAATGTTGCGAAGTAACGAATATAACGCTGAAACGTCGAAATCTGTGCAATAAATTCTCTCCTTTCGTTTTACTTTCTCGAGAACGCCCTTACGTAGCTTGACTTTCTTACAATTGTTTTTTATCTCGTTAGCGATATCCTTTTCAGGCAACTTAGAAGTCAACATTTGCCAGAGCACATCTCGCAAAAGTTCTGTAACTATTCTCAATAGTCGAAAATAGTGACTATTTTCACTTGACCAAACTATATTTTGTTCTATGCAAGCCATTGTATTAAAGTCCTACTGAACTACATTGTATTTAGAATTAGAGTTGCGACATTTTCCACGTTGATCTTCGCCATTCCCTTACATGTATAATCCGAAGTTTAAGAGGATGAATGGTGTGGCCTCTTCATCGTTTGTGAAAAAAACAAGCACACTGTATTTTGATAATTAACCAACAGGTTTTCTTTCAAATTGTATCAAAAAGATCTAAAACTGTCTGATAACCTGAAATTATCTTGATCCAGTTTATTTGAATAAATCACTTTCGTTTTCGATTCTAAATGGGAAAAACCCATGGGGTACCTACAAGGGTCTCTCGATTTTAAATAATGTCCGTTAACATCTTCATGGATTAAAACAGAGTAAAATAGCTATAACATTGAAAGTTCTATTATATATAAAAAGAAAAGGGCGTGCAAACGGTAACAGACTTTTTCCATTGATCACGGTTTAATTCCCCGATCCCCCTTAACCAGCCCCTAGGATAAGATCAATGAGTTCAAATAAGTCATTTGAACACCAATTTACCACTAAAAATTTACGTGATTATTTTTTCTTTGTGTAACCATTGCTAGTTTTCTGCTGCCTGTGGATAGCGAAGCTCGACTTGGTGTTCATCTTTTTTTCAAACCAAATCTTCTCATTATCTTGAAATCGGCTAAAAGTTCACCCAAGTACTTTTTCATTTGAATTATGGCTAAATTCAATGTCGGTTTTTATTAAACGGCTAATGGTTTCCCTGGTGACTTAGGAAGCGGTCTAGATTATTTAATGTTCGCTGAAATTTGGCTGAAAACGCTTACAGTTAGTTACGTCGTAAAATTGACTCTCGTTCTGATCAAGCGCATTCTAAGTTGCTCACTAAATGCTCCATTCATTTATCCAAACACTCACTCAAACCATTCAAAAACGCTAAAAATCACTAAAGAATGATAAAATCAACATCTACTTATATATATTTAATAAAAGGGGGAGGGGGTAATAAATATCACTAATTTTGTTCATCTTGGATTACCTTTCTTGATTTTCACTCAAAACTTGATCCACACGCTCATTCAATTTCATTCGTAATCATGCATCTCGTCAACTTCATGATTTTCTTAACTGCAACGGCTGTGTTTGCTTATATTCGAAAATTATCTCGTGGAAGCGGAAAAAATCAGCAAGTTGGTAAAAAAAATAATAGTAGTATTCATTAAAAATAATAGTAGTATTCATTAATATATATATATATATATATATATATATATATATATATATATATATATATATATATATATATATATATATATATATATATATATATATATATATATATATATATATATATATATAATTCAGTTCATCATTCGTTATCATCATCATTACAATAAATCTCGGTATCGTATAAGCATGTGATTACAATGACTTCAAAAGCATCGCTCACCTTTAGGCCTAAAAAAGAATGATATGAGCCGTCCTCCAGTAAAACCTGTCTAAACTACAATAAAATGACACATCTGAAAATGTACAATATTTGTTACTCCATAGACAAGAAAAATATCTTGTTTCTCTAAAAGAAATAAATGCTTTTAATTGTTTGTATTTCTATTTTTCCTACAAAACTAATTTTTGTGTAAGTTTTATGCAAGTAATTAAGAGGGAGAACATGGAGAAAAGTGAGCAATTTCTCCATTTTTCTTAAATTTTTCTTCAATATTTTACAGTTCATTTTAACTTTAACGCACATTAAAAAAACCTGTAAATTCTTTGAAATTGGACTAGTCTAAAATTGTTACGTTGTAATTGGATCAAGATAACTAAGATTTTAAAAGTGATGTACACTTAGGCAGGTTATCCTGGAGAACAGGTCATATATTTTTCTAGATTCATCCTTTCATTTTATTCGATTTTAAATATTAATGAAATATTACTCACTAAAGAGGTTGAAAAAGACATGGTGTGGGAAAAGGAAAAAATGTTGATTCAAGCAATGTTTCTTTTTCCATTGTGATTTATACGGGACCCATTATGCGATCACTTCTTTGTCCGAATCTTCCTATGTCCGATTGACTTGAAACCTGGCAGTTATGTTCATTATCTTTAAAAAACATTTATTACGTTTTATTGTGCCATGAAGCCTGTAGGCTATTGGTAAAACACATAACATGATATCAGGCAGTCTATTTTTCACTTTCACCTTAATTTCTTTGATTTTTTATGGGTTTATAAATTATTAAAATTAAGCGCTGAAAAAATGCAAGATAAATAGAATAACATGTGTCTTAAAACAACAATGTTATCTTGGTTCGACAGCGAAAAATAATCAAGTCTCGTTATGATAAATTCTGCCGACCTCGACCAGGTATCATTGATATTTTAAGTAGTGGTTAGACTATTTTTTTCCCTAAGTTTTAGCTGTACTTTGACAGTTCCTTTGTGACCAGTTACGTGTTCATTTCAACGCCTTCGTCCATATCAGTACGACTAATTTTGCATGAAATCTAGCATACGAATTGTAGTTTGTGGTATTTTCTTCAGGCAAATCACCCATGCTAAGGAGTAATCGTCTTTTATAAAAGGTCGATAAAAGTAATATTCAAAAAGACTGATTTTCTTTTAATTAAAATTATCCTATAAACTTAAGTTGAATCCATTTGTATTATCAACTAAGTAATGTGATTTCCACTAAACCAATGCAGAATCGGGGAAATTCAATTTAATTCAATTGGGTCACTTTATCACTTACTTCCATATACATGTAGAGACAGCAGGCGGATAACTCTTCCTAAAAATACATTGGCCTTTGATTGGAGAACTGACACCCCCTTTGACTCGTACATTTACTTGATCATTGATGTCCAGAGCCTTAGACAGTACTGCCGTCATGAACTAAGTGACATCAAATTCTGCAGGCCATGTAGGCTCTGCAAGAGAAATTGTAGTATCCATACATCCATTACCAGCTTAATGTATCTCTTTGCCATAGAAAAAGAGTAATTTTTACTAATTCATTTGCACTTTAAGGTACTGTTAGTATAACTTTTGTGTGATTGTATAAGGTTCATGTAAAGAGTTTTTGACCCATTTTATTGTTCCTTCTTTTTACAAAAAAAGACAGTCAGTCCAGCAAAACAATATATCCAATTGAAGCTCTAGATGAGTACTTATCATGATTTGAATGAACAACTACAGGATTAAGAAGAGAGCCCATCACTGAGTAAGCTACTGTACATGTATTTCTCCTAATAAACGCTCCCGGGAGCTATACATAACATGGTCAGGGAGCTTTTATTTAGTACGTATTTTCTGATTTGAAAAATCATCAAACTTATGTCATTTAGGCCCTTTCCCTTTAAAGTTCCAATCTGTGTTCGTCAACATTTCAAGACAATGATCTTAGACGACTACACTTTTATTCTCAAAGATAAGTTTGAATTCGTCATTCCAATATTTCGTAAATGCAAATGATCATGACAAGATGATCTAAATGTAGGCCTTACTTGATGAATATTTATGACCCGCGCAATTTCGGACTTTATTTGAATACCGCTCATATAACGCTCCTGCACGTGGGCGTATTTCCATATGACCAAAATCTCAATTACATATTTTACTTTATACAGAAGATCATGTTTTTCACGAAAAATCCGATATATGTTGATTGATTTGTATTATCATGTAACTCTTCTTTCATAAGACAAAATCAAGAAAAAATATTCAAAGAATATTCACGATAGAGCGATTTTTTTACTCTAAACGCGGACTGTGGCTTTAATTTGAGGTAAATTTCCTCTAGATAATCATATAAATTATTGTAAAGAGGAAATTCACATCAAATTAGAGAAGATGTCTCAACAAACTCTTAGAATTTCGGCATTTGAAGTGGATTTTCTTGGTAAAAAATGTAAGGGTGCTACTTTTAGGGAGAGCACTATTATAGGGGGAAATACAGTAAGTATGCTCAGAAATAATGAAATTAGGAGTAAAGTTTTTTTTCCCCTTATTTCAAGCCTTTCGCTTGATACTACAAAACCATTACAAGGGGTCAGTGCAACACTATTGTAAGTGCCTTGTGATTTATATGCACTAACAATAGTATTGCACTGACCCGGCGACTAGTTTCTAGTCAGGCAAATAAGTCTACATTGAATTTTCATACCTGATTCATTGACTATGATTTGGTGGTAGTCTTGTTTTAACCCGATTTTTTCACAAAATGTTCACACGTGTGTCTGATTAATCTTAGGTATTGGCAAAGACAAACGAGCAGGCTTCATTAGTCAGCTACGAAAATTCCAGCTCTTGAACGATTGCATTTCGTTTGGCAACATTTGAAAATATTAAACGAAATAAGTAGTGAGCTTTTGCTATCATCTTTAGTCTTTTGTGTGACATCCATTGGAAGAGAACACCTAATAGATGACTCTTCTCAAAACTTTGTGGATTTTTTATTGGTTTATTGATAAGTATGTGGCTTATAATGACTCTGAAACCTTGAATTGTCTTCTCAGTAACCACTAGGCCGATTGCAGCACTTTGAATAAATGTTCTCCGGGGTATGGTAGGACAGGGCTTCTTTTGACTTTGAAATATTTAAACTTCTTCTCCTCAATAATAGCTATGCGAACTTCAACCAATCTTCCTTGGTGACCCATCCTGATATTTGTTTGTGCAATTTTGATTTGACCTCCAAATATGGGTATTGCATGGTAGACCGTATTTTGGCTTTTAACATTTTCTCCTCCCGATGTTCTACAGGTGAGCAATTTAAAGCAATACTGGTCCCCTTGTTTGAAAAGTCATGCTAAAAATTAAATTTGATTGAAAATACTCTGCAGCGCAGAAAAAATGTTAGAAAAGTAATATTACTTTTGCAAGCAAATTCTTTTTCCAACAATGTTTTTTGGTGTAAAATTCTGCATGGTTATAAAAACCTTGAATTGTATGATAACTATTACCCCCACTTGTTCAACTTTATTCGGAAAGCATTCTAAAATCAT
Organism: Fragum whitleyi; assembly: GCA_948146395.1. Classification (NCBI taxonomy): domain Eukaryota; kingdom Metazoa; phylum Mollusca; class Bivalvia; order Cardiida; family Cardiidae; genus Fragum; species Fragum whitleyi. The sequence goes on along the minus strand of OX411543.1, from coordinate 71,109,523 downwards.
TCTCCTTGTCAATTTCATGATTTTCCAAACCGAAATAACTCATTTGAGTTAGAATCATACCAGGCAAATTCAAAAAGAAACAATAAAACTTATTATCTAATAATTTATACATTTTATTTAATCTCTATTCAAGCTATAAAATAAACAAATCTAGTCACTATGTCATTTCATGAAATATAACACCTTTTAACATAATAACTGCCACGTCATCTTATTGGACAAATAGTATTTCTGAAAAATTGAAAGGTTTTTTTTTTCTATTGAATCTGACCTTTAGTAAACATTGTGGAAGGAAATTGCTTGTAACAATTTGTATTATATTGAATACTGCTCTAAATTTTTATCACGGCGCGGAATCATGTGACACAAATATTTCAATATTTTTCAATAGTTCTGTAAATACTTGACTGATTTGAAAATTTATGAAGCAGTGAATGTGGAATAACACCAGGGGTTTGCTGGATGCGGAATATCTTTTAAACATGTACTGATAAACAAGAGGGCCATGGTGGCCCTTAATCGCTCACCTGAATGAACTGTCTAATTTTTTTTCAATATTCTTCTGCCTCTGTACACCTTGATAATACCTTTTTTACAATGTTCAGGTTGACGAACAATTGACTTACAAGGATTTTCCATTATTTGACTCCGTGACCTAGTTTTTGACCCCAGTTGACCCAATCTCATACTCATCAAAAATTGTATCAATTCAATCATTCTGATCAAATTTGAGGTTGATCCAGCAAAAATTGTGTCTTTAGAGTGCATACAAGGTTTTTCTTAGATTTGACTATGTGACCTAGTTTTTGACCCTAGTTGACCCAATTTCGGAATCATCTGAGATTTCATCGAGGCATTCATTCTGACCAAATTTCAGGTTGATTGGGCAAAAAATGTTGTCTTTAGAGTGCATACAAGGTTTTTATAAGATTTGACTCTGTGACCTAGTTTTTGACCCCAGTTGACCCGATTTTGAACACTTCAGAGATTTCATCAAGACAATCATTCTGATCGAATTTCAGGTTGATCCAGCAAAAAATGTGGCCTCAAGAGTGCATACAAGGTTTTTCTAAGATTTGACCATGTGATCTAGTTTTTGACCCCAGTTGACCCAATTTAATACTCATCAACAATTGCATCAAGATCACCATTCAGACCAAAATTAAGGTTGATTGGGCAAAAAAAGTGGCCTCTAGAGTGCATACAAGGTTTTTCTATGATATGACTATGTGACCTAGTTTTTGACCCCAGTTGACCCAATTTCGAAACTGTCCCAGATTACATCAAGACAATCATTCTGACCAAAATTCGGGTTATTTGTGCCAAAAATGTGGCCTCTAGAGTGCATACAAGGTTTTTCTAAGATTTGACCATGTGATCTAGTTTTTGACCCCAGTTGACCCAATTTAATACTCATCAACAATTGCATCAAGATCACCATTCAGACCAAAATTAAGGTTGATTTGGCAAAAAATGTGGCCTCTAGAGTGCATACAAGGTTTTTCTATGATATGACTATGTGACCTAGTTTTTGACCCCAGTTGACCCAATTTCGAAACTGTCCCAGATTACATCAAGACAATCATTCTGACCAAAATTCGGGTTATTTGTGCCAAAAATGTGGCCTCTAGAGTGCATACAAGGTTTTTCTAAGATTTGACCCTGTGACCTAGTTTTTGACCCCAGGTGACCCAATTTCAAACTAGTCTGAGATTTCATCAAGACAATCATTCCGAGCAAAATTTAGGCTTTTTGGGCAAAATATGTGGCCTCTAGAGTGCATACAAGGTTTTTCCATTATTTGACCCTGTGACAAAGTTTTTGACCCCAGTTGACCCAATTTCGAACTCATTTATGATTTTACCAAGACCATCATTCTGAAGAAAATTCAGGTTGATTGGGCAAAAAATGTGGCCTCAAGAAAGCATACAAGGTTTTTCTAAGATTTGACCATGTGATCTAGTTTTTGACCCCAGTTGACCCAATTTTGAATTCGTCAAAGATTTCATCAAGACAATCATTCTGACCAAATTTCAGGTTGATTGGGCAAAAAAAGTGGCATACACGTATTTTTTAAGATTTGACCCTGTTACCTAGTTTTTGACCCCAGTTGACCCAATTTTGAACTCGTCCGAGATTTCATCAAGACAATCATTCTGACCCAAATTCAGGTTGATTGGGCAAAAAAAGTTGCTACTAGAGTGCATACAAGGTTTTTCTATGATTTGACCCTTTGACCTAGATTTTGACCCCAGTTGGCCCAATTTAGAACTTGTCTGAGATTTTTTCAAGGCAATCATTCTGACCAAAAGTAAGGTTGATTGGGCAAAAAATGTGGCCTCTAGAGTGCATACAAGGTTTTTCTATGATTTGACCCTGTGACCTAGTTTTTGACCCCAGTTGACCCAATTTCGACATCGTCAAAGATTTTATCAAGACAATCATTCTGACCAAAAGTTAGGTTGATTGGGCAAAAAAAGTTGCTACTAGAGTGCATACAAGGTTTTTTGTATGATTTGACCCTGTGACCTAGTTTTTGACCCCAGTTGACCCAATTTCGTACTTGTCAAAGATTTTATCAAGACAAACATTCTCACCAAAATTCAGGTTGATTGGGCCAAAAATGTGGCTTCTAGAGTGCATACAAGGTTTTTCTATGATTTGACCCTGTGACCTAGATTTTGACCCCAGTTGACCCAATTTCGAACTCGTCCGAGATTTCATCAAGACAATCATTCTGACCGAATTTTAAGTTGACCGGGCAAAAAATGTGGCCTCTAGAGTGCATACAAGGCAAATGTTGACGACGGATGACTGACGAGGGACATCCACCTAACCACAATAGCTCACCTTGAGCACTTCGTGCTCAGGTGAGCTAAAAAGTTATTGACAACCAAGTAAATTTTTACTTGGTTGTCTGTAACATTTTTTTAAGCAGATTCTTTTAAAAGATTTGCCACACCCAGCTGCTGACTGTATAATGCTGCCCTATGTTCAGGATGTAAAAGCGTTTTGTGAGTGCTTTGTGATGATACCCCGCTTTGCACATGCACATACGTACAAAGCGAGGTATCGTTTGGAACTTTTTCATCCTGAACACAGGGCTAGAAAATGGATGAAAAATCTTAGTCTGGAAGAGAGGCACAATTCCTACAATCCAAAGGGCCAGGATGGCCCTAACTTCCTCACTTGCATAACATGCTCCACCCTACCACACCAATATTTTGAGGTCAATCAATATTTCATATATTTCATATACAAAGTTCAAGAAGGATCACTAAATATAATACTCATGCCAGGCTTAGTTTTAATAGGCTCAATGGTTATGGTTTGTTTGTTTGTTTGTTTGTTCGAATTGGGTTGTATGCCGCTTTTAACAATCTTTCAGTTATATTGCATTGGAGCACATAACAATAGATTCCTGGCATTTCTCACACCAATACTTAAAATATATCCGTTCCTAGCCTCAAGCTGCTATCCTACATGCATTTATAATTATCATCTATTTAGTGGAAGAGGATGAGTTATGGTTCAAACCCAATGGAAATGGAGAAGATGTGTAAAGATTTTAAAGTCAACAAGAGCCATGTCAGACATGGCCATCTCCCACCATCAAAGCTTTATAGCAAACTGAAGCCTAATCAAAAGGCAATAACTCCAAAATTATGCAAGCAAGAGTTGTAGTTCTTGTGCACTGCACTTCTCCTCCATTAGTTCCATCCACCTATTAAGTTTCAAATTGATAGCTTTTATTCTTTAGGAGATATGCTGCGGACAAGTTTAGTGACAGAATGAAGGAAAGACAGACAGATACCATTATCATATCCCCTTCGCCGAATGGCGGGGGATAAAAACAGTCCTGCCTTGCGATGACTATTATATTTATAGGTAAAAAAAAGTCAATAAATATGGTTTGAGAAGGCTCACCAAAGGAACAATTCTGCCTAGACCAGACGCACAGACAGATGCACGCATGCACAACAGACACAGTGCCATGACAATAGCCCCAGTGGCCTTTGGCCAGTGGAGCTTAAAAACCTTAATGTTATAAATAAGCTGGTGGTTGAACAAGAGGACCCTGGGGGCCCTAAATCGCTCACCTGATTTTTCAAGTAAATTATCATTAAGACTCCATTTCCTATGATATGGCATGAACCTTCCCATTTTCAACAGAGTTCATTCTTGTGACCTGGCAAACATTTTGATCAAGTTTCATGAAGATTGGAGAAAATTGTCATTAAGGCCCCTTTTCCCGTGATATGGCACGTATACTTCCCATTTTCAAATGAGTTCATCCTCATGACATAACAAACATTCTGACAAAGTTTCATGATGATTGGACCATATTTGTGGCTTCTAGAGAGTAAACAAAAAAATTGTCATTAAGATGCCTTTTCCTGTGATATGGCACCGATCCTTCCCATTTTCAACAGACTTCATCCTCATGACCTAACAAACATTCTGACCAAGTTTCATGAAAATTGGACCATATTTGTGGCTTCTAGAGTCTAAACAAGAAATTTGTCATTAAGGCCCCTTTTCCCGTGATATGGCACATCCTTTCCATTTGAGCAATTTTCATAAGGGACAACCCAAGGAATATTTCTGCCAAGTTTGGTTGATTTTGATCCATATGTTTAGGAGGAGATGTCGTTTATAGATATTGTTGACAAAATTGTCATTAAGGCGGCTTTTTCTGTGAAATGGCACCGATCCTTCCCATTTTCAATAGACTTCATCCTCATGACCTAACAAACATTCTGACCAAGTTTCATGAAGATTGGACCATATTTGTGGCTTCTAGAGTGAAAACAAGAAATTTGTCATTAAGGCCCCTTTTCCCGTGATATGGCACAGATCCTTTCCATTTGAGCAATTTTCATAAGGGACCACCCAAGGAATATTTCTGCCAAGTTTGGTTGATTTTAACCCATAAGTTTAGGAGCAGATGCCGTTTAAAGATATTGTTGACAAAAATGTCATTAAGGCGGCTTTTTCTGTGAAATGGCACTGATCCTTCCCATTTTCAATAGACTTCATCCTCATTACCTAACAAACATCCTGACCAAGTTTCATGAAGATTGGACCATATTTGTGGATTCTAGAGTGAAAACAAGAAATTTGTCATTAAGGCCCCTTTTCCCGTGATATGGCACGGATCCTTTCCATTTGAGCAATTTTCATAAGGGACCACCCAAGAAATATTTCTGCCAAGTTTGGTTGATTTTAACCCATAAGTTTAGGAGCAGATGCCGTTTAAAGATATTGTTGACGAAATTGTCATTTAGGCGGCTTTTTCTGTGAAATGGCACCGATCCTTCCCATTTTCAATAGACTTCATCCTCATGACCTAACAAACATTCTAACCAAGTTTCATGAAGATTGGACCACATTTGTGATCAAATTTGAGGTTGATCCAGCAAAAATTGTGTCTTTAGAGTGCATACAAGGTTTTTCTTAGATTTGACTATGTGACCTAGTTTTTGACCCTAGTTGACCCAATTTCGGAATCATCTGAGATTTCATCGAGGCATTCATTCTGACCAAATTTCAGGTTGATTGGGCAAAAAATGTTGTCTTTAGAGTGCATACAAGGTTTTTATAAGATTTGACTCTGTGACCTAGTTTTTGACCCCAGTTGACCCGATTTTGAACACTTCAGAGATTTCATCAAGACAATCATTCTGATCGAATTTCAGGTTGATCCAGCAAAAAATGTGGCCTCAAGAGTGCATACAAGGTTTTTCTAAGATTTGACCATGTGATCTAGTTTTTGACCCCAGTTGACCCAATTTAATACTCATCAACAATTGCATCAAGATCACCATTCAGACCAAAATTAAGGTTGATTGGGCAAAAAAAGTGGCCTCTAGAGTGCATACAAGGTTTTTCTATGATATGACTATGTGACCTAGTTTTTGACCCCAGTTGACCCAATTTCGAAACTGTCCCAGATTACATCAAGACAATCATTCTGACCAAACTTCGGGTTATTTGTGCCAAAAATGTGGCCTCTAGAGTGCATACAAGGTTTTTCTAAGATTTGACCATGTGATCTAGTTTTTGACCCCAGTTGACCCAATTTAATACTCATCAACAATTGCATCAAGATCACCATTCAGACCAAAATTAAGGTTGATTTGGCAAAAAATGTGGCCTCTAGAGTGCATACAAGGTTTTTCTATGATATGACTATGTGACCTAGTTTTTGACCCCAGTTGACCCAATTTCGAAACTGTCCCAGATTACATCAAGACAATCATTCTGACCAAAATTCGGGTTATTTGTGCCAAAAATGTGGCCTCTAGAGTGCATACAAGGTTTTTCTAAGATTTGACCCTGTGACCTAGTTTTTGACCCCAGGTGACCCAATTTCAAACTAGTCTGAGATTTCATCAAGACAATCATTCCGAGCAAAATTTAGGCTTTTTGGGCAAAATATGTGGCCTCTAGAGTGCATACAAGGTTTTTCCATTATTTGACCCTGTGACAAAGTTTTTGACCCCAGTTGACCCAATTTCGAACTCATTTATGATTTTACCAAGACCATCATTCTGAAGAAAATTCAGGTTGATTGGGCAAAAAATGTGGCCTCAAGAAAGCATACAAGGTTTTTCTAAGATTTGACCATGTGATCTAGTTTTTGACCCCAGTTGACCCAATTTTGAATTCGTCAAAGATTTCATCAAGACAATCATTCTGACCAAATTTCAGGTTGATTGGGCAAAAAAAGTGGCATACACGTATTTTTTAAGATTTGACCCTGTTACCTAGTTTTTGACCCCAGTTGACCCAATTTTGAACTCGTCCGAGATTTCATCAAGACAATCATTCTGACCCAAATTCAGGTTGATTGGGCAAAAAAAGTTGCTACTAGAGTGCATACAAGGTTTTTCTATGATTTGACCCTTTGACCTAGATTTTGACCCCAGTTGGCCCAATTTAGAACTTGTCTGAGATTTTTTCAAGGCAATCATTCTGACCAAAAGTAAGGTTGATTGGGCAAAAAATGTGGCCTCTAGAGTGCATACAAGGTTTTTCTATGATTTGACCCTGTGACCTAGTTTTTGACCCCAGTTGACCCAATTTCGACATCGTCAAAGATTTTATCAAGACAATCATTCTGACCAAAAGTTAGGTTGATTGGGCAAAAAAAGTTGCTACTAGAGTGCATACAAGGTTTTTTGTATGATTTGACCCTGTGACCTAGTTTTTGACCCCAGTTGACCCAATTTCGTACTTGTCAAAGATTTTATCAAGACAAACATTCTCACCAAAATTCAGGTTGATTGGGCCAAAAATGTGGCTTCTAGAGTGCATACAAGGTTTTTCTATGATTTGACCCTGTGACCTAGATTTTGACCCCAGTTGACCCAATTTCGAACTCGTCCGAGATTTCATCAAGACAATCATTCTGACCGAATTTTAAGTTGACCGGGCAAAAAATGTGGCCTCTAGAGTGCATACAAGGCAAATGTTGACGACGGATGACTGACGAGGGACATCCACCTAACCACAATAGCTCACCTTGAGCACTTCGTGCTCAGGTGAGCTAAAAAGTTATTGACAACCAAGTAAATTTTTACTTGGTTGTCTGTAACATTTTTTTAAGCAGATTCTTTTAAAAGATTTGCCACACCCAGCTGCTGACTGTATAATGCTGCCCTATGTTCAGGATGTAAAAGCGTTTTGTGAGTGCTTTGTGATGATACCCCGCTTTGCACATGCACATACGTACAAAGCGAGGTATCGTTTGGAACTTTTTCATCCTGAACACAGGGCTAGAAAATGGATGAAAAATCTTAGTCTGGAAGAGAGGCACAATTCCTACAATCCAAAGGGCCAGGATGGCCCTAACTTCCTCACTTGCATAACATGCTCCACCCTACCACACCAATATTTTGAGGTCAATCAATATTTCATATATTTCATATACAAAGTTCAAGAAGGATCACTAAATATAATACTCATGCCAGGCTTAGTTTTAATAGGCTCAATGGTTATGGTTTGTTTGTTTGTTTGTTTGTTCGAATTGGGTTGTATGCCGCTTTTAACAATCTTTCAGTTATATTGCATTGGAGCACATAACAATAGATTCCTGGCATTTCTCACACCAATACTTAAAATATATCCGTTCCTAGCCTCAAGCTGCTATCCTACATGCATTTATAATTATCATCTATTTAGTGGAAGAGGATGAGTTATGGTTCAAACCCAATGGAAATGGAGAAGATGTGTAAAGATTTTAAAGTCAACAAGAGCCATGTCAGACATGGCCATCTCCCACCATCAAAGCTTTATAGCAAACTGAAGCCTAATCAAAAGGCAATAACTCCAAAATTATGCAAGCAAGAGTTGTAGTTCTTGTGCACTGCACTTCTCCTCCATTAGTTCCATCCACCTATTAAGTTTCAAATTGATAGCTTTTATTCTTTAGGAGATATGCTGCGGACAAGTTTAGTGACAGAATGAAGGAAAGACAGACAGATACCATTATCATATCCCCTTCGCCGAATGGCGGGGGATAAAAACAGTCCTGCCTTGCGATGACTATTATATTTATAGGTAAAAAAAAGTCAATAAATATGGTTTGAGAAGGCTCACCAAAGGAACAATTCTGCCTAGACCAGACGCACAGACAGATGCACGCATGCACAACAGACACAGTGCCATGACAATAGCCCCAGTGGCCTTTGGCCAGTGGAGCTTAAAAACCTTAATGTTATAAATAAGCTGGTGGTTGAACAAGAGGACCCTGGGGGCCCTAAATCGCTCACCTGATTTTTCAAGTAAATTATCATTAAGACTCCATTTCCTATGATATGGCATGAACCTTCCCATTTTCAACAGAGTTCATTCTTGTGACCTGGCAAACATTTTGATCAAGTTTCATGAAGATTGGAGAAAATTGTCATTAAGGCCCCTTTTCCCGTGATATGGCACGTATACTTCCCATTTTCAAATGAGTTCATCCTCATGACATAACAAACATTCTGACAAAGTTTCATGATGATTGGACCATATTTGTGGCTTCTAGAGAGTAAACAAAAAAATTGTCATTAAGATGCCTTTTCCTGTGATATGGCACCGATCCTTCCCATTTTCAACAGACTTCATCCTCATGACCTAACAAACATTCTGACCAAGTTTCATGAAAATTGGACCATATTTGTGGCTTCTAGAGTCTAAACAAGAAATTTGTCATTAAGGCCCCTTTTCCCGTGATATGGCACATCCTTTCCATTTGAGCAATTTTCATAAGGGACAACCCAAGGAATATTTCTGCCAAGTTTGGTTGATTTTGATCCATATGTTTAGGAGGAGATGTCGTTTATAGATATTGTTGACAAAATTGTCATTAAGGCGGCTTTTTCTGTGAAATGGCACCGATCCTTCCCATTTTCAATAGACTTCATCCTCATGACCTAACAAACATTCTGACCAAGTTTCATGAAGATTAGACCGTATTTGTGGCTTCTAGAGTGAAAACAAGAAATTTGTCATTAAGGCCCTTTTTCCCGTGATAATGGCACGGATCCTTTCCATTTGAGCAATTTTCATAAGGGACCACCCAAGAAATATTTCTGCCAAGTTTGGTTGATTTTAACCCATAAGTTTAGGAGCAGATGCCGTTTAAAGATATTGTTGACGAAATTGTCATTTAGGCGGCTTTTTCTGTGAAATGGCACCGATCCTTCCCATTTTCAATAGACTTCATCCTCATGACCTAACAAACATTCTAACCAAGTTTCATGAAGATTGGACCACATTTGTGGCTTCTAGAGTGAAAACAAGAAATTTGTCATTAAGGCTCCTTTTCCCGTGATATGGCAAGGATCCTTTCCATTTGAGCAATTTTCATAAGGGACCACCCAAGGAATATTTCTGCCAAGTTTGGTTGATTTTAACCAATAAGTTTAGGAGGAGATGTCGTTTATAGATATTGTTGACAAAATTGTCATTAAGGCGGCTTTTTCTGTGAAATGGCACCGATCCTTCCCATTTTCAATAGACTTTATCCTCATGACCTAACAAACATTCTGACCAAGTTTCATGAAGATTGGACCATATTTGTGGCTTCTAGAGTGAAAACAAGAAATTTGTCATTAAGGCCCCTTTTCCCGTGATATGGCACAGATCCTTTCCATTTGAGCAATTTTCATAAGGGACCACCCAAGGAATATTTCTGCCAAGTTTGGTTGATTTTAACCCATAAGTTTAGGAGCAGATGCCGTTTAAAGATATTGTTGACAAAAATGTCATTAAGGCGGCTTTTTCTGTGAAATGGCACCGATCCTTCCCATTTTCAATAGACTTCATCCTCATTACCTAACAAACATCCTGACCAAGTTTCATGAAGATTGGACCATATTTGTGGATTCTAGAGTGAAAACAAGAAATTTGTCATTAAGGCCCCTTTTCCCGTGATATGGCACGGATCCTTTCCATTTGAGCAATTTTCATAAGGGACCACCCAAGAAATATTTCTGCCAAGTTTGGTTGATTTTAACCCATAAGTTTAGGAGCAGATGCCGTTTAAAGATATTGTTGACGAAATTGTCATTTAGGCGGCTTTTTCTGTGAAATGGCACCGATCCTTCCCATTTTCAATAGACTTCATCCTCATGACCTAACAAACATTCTAACCAAGTTTCATGAAGATTGGACCACATTTGTGGCTTCTAGAGTGAAAACAAGAAATTTGTCATTAAGGCCCCTTTTCCCGTGATATGGCACAGATCCTTTCCATTTGAGCAATTTTCATAAGGGACCACCCAAGGAATATTTCTGCCAAGTTTGGTTGATTTTAGCCCATAAGTTTAGGAGGAGATGTCGTTTAAAGATATTGTTGACAAAATTGTCATTAAGGCGGCTTTTTCTGTGAAATGGCACCGATCCTTCCCAATTTCAATAGACTTCATCCTCATGACCTAACAAACATTCTGACCAAGTTTCATGAAGATTGGACCGTATTTGTGGCTTCTAGAGTGAAAACAAGAAATTTGTCATTAAGGCCCCTTTTCCCGTGATATGGCACGGATCCTTTCCATTTGAGCAATTTTCATAAAGGACCACCCAAGGAATATTTCTGCCAAGTTTGGTTGATTTTAACCCATAGGTTTAGGAGGAGATGCTGTTTAAAGATATTGTTGACAAAATTGTCATTAAGGGGGCTTTTTCTGTGAAATGGCACCGATCCTTCCCATTTTCAATAGACTTCATCCTCATGACCTAACAAACATTCTGACCAAGTTTCATGAAGATTGGACCATATTTGTGGCTTTTAGAGTGAAAACAAGAAATTTGTCATTAAGGCCCCTTTTCCCGTGATATGGCACAGATCCTTTCCATTTGAGCAATTTTCATAAGGGACCACCCAAGGAATATTTCTGCCAAGTTTGGTTGATTTTAGCCCATAAGTTTAGGAGGAGATGTCGTTTAAAGATATTGTTGACAAAATTGTCATTAAGGCGGCTTTTTCTGTGAAATGGCACGGATCCTTCCCAATTTCAATAGACTTCATCCTCATGACCTAACAAACATTCTGACCAAGTTTCATGAAGATTGGACCGTATTTGTGGCTTCTAGAGTGAAAACAAGAAATTTGTCATTAAGGCCCCTTTTCCCGTGATATGGCACGGATCCTTTCCATTTGAGCAATTTTCATAAGGGACCACCCAAGGAATATTTCTGCCAAGTTTGGTTGATTTTGACCCATAAGTTTAGGAGGAGATGTCGTTTTAAGAAAAAGTTGACGCCGTGACGGACAGACGGACAGATGGACAGACGGACGCCGGACAACGATCGATCACAATAGCTCCCTTGAGCACTTCGTGCTCAGGTGAGCTAAAAAGCTTAACTCTTTTATTTTTGTAACACTGTTTCAAAGAAACAGAGTGTTGTTGAAATAAATAACAAGAGGGCTTACTTAACCCAAATTCAAACCAGACTGAGATTTCTTAAAGACAATCATTCTGACATATTTTCAGGATGATTGGGAAAAAATCATGGCTTCTAGAGTGTTTATAAGATTTTTCGGGTTGATTGAGCAAAAAATATGGCTTTTTGAGTGTCTACAATGTTTTGTCCCCATGACCTCATTTTTGACCCCACTTGGCTTAATTTTGATCTTAACCTAGACTTCATCAAGACAATCATTCTGACCAATTTTCAGTTTGAGCAAAAAATGTGGCGTCTAGAGAGTCTAAAGTGTTTTTTTAATATTTGCCCCTGTGACTTACTTTTGACCCAACTTGACCAAATTTCAAGCTTGACCTAGATTTCATCAAAACAATTTTTCTGACCAAATTTCAGGATTATTGGGCTAAAAATATGGCCACTAGTGTCCACAAAGGTTCTCTAAGAATTTGACCTTGTGACCTAGTTTTTTACCCCACATGACCAAATTCAAACTTGACCAAGATTTTATCTAGATTATGATTCTGACCAATTTTCAGGCAGATTGGGTTAAAAAACATGGCCTCTAAAGTGTCTTCAAAGTAAATGTTGATGCCACACAACATATGTCACACGACAGACATCATGGGACCACAAAAGCTCAACTTCAGCACTCCTTGCACAGGTGAGCCAATAAAATGGATTCCCTGTGGTCTATTATGGTATTTATTGAACAAAGTAAAAAAACATCACAAAAAGTACACATATTTATATATAGTTAGAAAGAGTTGAAAATGAAAATTTATAGCACTGAGACAGATGTTATATGACACATTATTGAAACAGTTTTTTGTCAGTCTTCAAAAAGCACAGTAATTCAATTCCTAGCGTTGTCTATCAAAAAAATGTTTTTGATTTGCTGAAAAAGTGATTTCATACTAAATTGAAATTAAACTTGTTTAAAAAGCTATTCTATTTTTGCATGCCCACCATGTGAGGTCTATGAAAATATCTCAAAAGTATTAAAAAAGTTGCTGTTTTTACTGTAGATGTCTTTGAATAACAAGGGACTTTTTGTGTGTTTGGATTTTTTTGTTATTGTGCTTGTTGTTTTTATTGACATATGAAACAAAAGAACCATAATCACAAATGAAAATTATCTATCATTCCCTTAAAAGAAAAACAATTTTGCTCTTCTCACAGTATTTATACATCTTTTATTCTTCTTCACCAACAAGGAGAATTGATCGGTAACTGTTTTAAGAGGAAGATGGATTACAAATTATACATTTAACCTTATTCTAAGCATGTAAATACATGTATATTTTGACTAATAAGGTGTGTTTGTGATACAACCATGCCCCTGTAATATTTGTTGTTGCAGTTGTTGAAATCTAAACCATTTTTGGTGTTCCAAAAGTTATCTTAAATATTTGTTATAAGATCAGCCTGCACAGATGTGAACTCTGATCTTAGTCTATACAGTCTACCTCCTATATATCTGAGGGAAAATTTTTACCAAGACCTGTTTGAAACAAAATTTAAATTCAGCAAGATAAGCGTTAAACTTATGGCTGACCTTCAATAAATCTGACAATATCAAAAGCTAGTGTGTATCAATGAGATGTACTTTCCTAGCAAATAAGAAAATTATACTTCAAATTATTTTTGAGGTTTTAAGGTTAATTTTGAGATATAGATTTTAAATTTACACTTGGCCTCAACCATTTAACCATATTTGGAATCTTTTCAATGAGAGACATCTGCATACATGTTTAAGCATTGTAGATTCTCAGTCTTACAAGGAAATGGGCATGTGTGTGACTTTTCCAACAATAAGACATCTGCGTGCGGTATAAACATTTAGCAGCCAAGACAGTTACTTAGTGCAAGTAGAGGATTGTCCAGCTGTCTACAGATACCTGATGACCTTATCTAACTACAAATCGCATAGTGAAGACTCTGGTCCGACTGTGCGGAAGCACAGACTTGGCAGAGTCTTTACTTTGCGCATGTTTTAAATTGTGGGAAATGTCATGCACAGGCTCAAATATTAACCTTTACTTTTATCATTCTGTTCATGACTTGAACAAATCTTTAGCAGACAATTTGGGCTAAGAAAAGCATGCACTGGCATATATTCTGATGTAGTATTCTATATCCACTTTGTACTTCATTATTGTGGGTAAAACTTCAGTTGGAAAGTCTCCATAATTCGCAATTTGTTCAGGAAAAAAGTAAAATAGAGCATGATAAGGGTTAATAGTCTACTTCTGGACAGGCAGATGGACAAAAGTCAACAAAAATACCCCTATGAGAGGGGTAACAAAAATATACAAATTTTACAATATCTGTAATATATCATCTAAAAATCTAACATGTCAACATAATTATAATAATAGAATTATTACAAATATTTGTAAGTTTTAACATAATATAGCACATATATCTTACAAAAAGCATTAAATATTAACAAGTTTTGCCATTTAATGGCCCTTAATCAATCTTCCCTGAATGATTAATGGTTATGGTTATACAGAAATGCCCAAAAGCTTTTTCATCTCTAACATATTTCTTTGTACAAGTGTGAACTGTCACGCAAAAAGGGACCATCTTGGTAATGCGTCAAATGTCAATATGCGCAGTCTGACTAGGGTCAATACTTAAAGCACTTTACTGATTTTATGATCCTAGAATGTTACATTGACCTTCCTGTGTAAGAATGTGACCTCTGATTGACCTCATCAACTGGAACCAATCTCTTTTTTCAAATATTTATTTCATGGAGTTTCCAGATAGTCCCTGTTTGCTTGAGGTTTATTATGTATGAAGTAAATCTGAGATATTTACTGAATGGGGAACTGGAAGTTTTGTACATAAAATTCTATTTTGTGGTAAGTCTCTGCATTTTTTACTTTTATTTTTAATGTCATACTCATGAACCAAGCGTAATAATGGAAGACATTTGAGATTTCCATCAATTCCATGTATGATGCATGCTACTGAGCATCAAGCACAGAGCATCAAAAATACTTGCTGACTGTCTGAATAGACATTAACCCTTGTCATGCTAAACCTACAATATTACTGCTATGGCAGGGGGCATAGACAAAGATCAACCTGCACATGTGTGCAGTCTGATCTTAGTCTATACCACATGATTTTCCTTTATCAGTCAGAATAGTTTAAACATCAATTTCAAAACAAATATAGACTCACAATTGATCAATGTATCCATTTTTCTATTTTATATTTCAATGCAACTTTGTCTATGTTTTTATTCAGCGTGACAAAGGTGCAAACGGCTACCTTTAGAATGATACCTGAACGTACTGACCAGACTGTGCAGATGCTGTTTGATCTGAATCATGAATTGTACACATGCAAAATTATTGGAACTGTCAATCAGAAGCTTATTAATGTCATCTGAAATTTGATGCTTATAAACAGTCCTACCTTCAGGATTACAAAACAGTACAAGCTGTTTTCTAATCATACCTGGATTTGCAGGCAAGAGAACAAGCAAAGCAGGGTATAATTTCTTAACAGTGTGCACTATTTTGCCATCCTGAATGCAGGGCAGATTAACTAGTGCATGAAGCACACATGATGAGCTGCCCAGCTATTTGATCAGTGCAATGAGAGAATTGTAGCTACAGAGCAAAGAATGGTGTCTAATCAGACAGTACAGATGAACAGAATGGTTCAAATCTAGAAGTTGTTGCAAATGTAAAAAATTTTAATTGATTGATTGAATGGAGTTTAACGCCACTTTCAACAATTTTTCAGTTATATTGTGGCGGCTTGAGTACCTAACAATGGATTCCTGGTATTTCTCTCAACAGTACAACCATCACATCCTTTCCAGGGCTTACCCTGCCCTTAGCCAATTTAGCCATTGGCTAAAATTCTGAAAAATTGGCTAAAAGAAAATTCAATTGGCTAAAATGCTGGCAAAGGGTGGATATCATTTTGTAAAGTCAATAAATATTTAGAAAGGAAAAATCAAAAGTGTTAAGATCATTGGTTGAACAACAAATTGAAGTGAGAGATAATCCTTCACACCTTTGATTGACTTGATGACAGTTAAAAGATAGTTGGTCACTAGGCTATTAGACCATGCATTTGATTTAAGTGATGCTCTCTAAAGGCTGTTATATCCAGAATTGATGTGCAGTAATCTTAAAATTTCAATATTCTTTTGGTATTCTTCAGTCAAATGGTTTTGAATAAACTCAGAGAAAATTCAAAACTGCAAATTATTGGTTTTAGTTGCTGTTGTCTAAATTGGTATGATGACACTCTTGTCTGCTTTTTTGCCGAGTGATAACTGCACAATTTGACAATTTCTTTTTTTAAACAGCCCAAAGCTTCTTATTTTTTCAATACATTTTGTAACAGTAACTGTTCATTGAAAAAAATATTTTTAATTCAAATGTAATTAATTTAGTTAATGGTTCATGAAAAAATATTACAAAAAAGAATTCAACTTGGGAGAATAAGATGGCTACCATGAAGTCAATTTGGCTAAAATATTTTCAAATTGGCTAAAAGTTTGGCTAAAAGATATTTTGACCCAGGGTAAGCCCTGCTTTCATAGCCTCTAGCTGCTTTCTCACATAGGTCTTTGATATATTTTAAATATCAGACATAGAATCTAATATAAATCAAAGCACTGAAAGTACTGATGGTGAACGAACCTGATGGCATTCTAGAGTGATATATTGAATTCAATTAGAAAAGAGAAATTACGAATGTAAAAAAAAGTGGGAAGAATTGTCTCGACAAAATTTCCGTTATTCGGAAATTTCACTGCATATTCAAAGAAAGGGAAAGAGAGGAAAAATCCTGTTAGAAAAATATTTGTTAGAATATGAGATGCTACTCTGTGAAAATTTCTTTTACACACTTGAAATAGGTACAGTTATTTATTAAACATAAATGGAGAAAACGATTTAATCCTATCTAAAACTGTCTTTAACCTACATCCAATGGTGTTTGTTTTTACAAAAAAGTAGTTGTTATCATGTTTAAGCTTATTTCAAGTAAATTTGTTGAATTTGTTTTATCTTTTTTAATTATCTTTGTTTCTTCTCAGAGGATGAAAAGGTCTTTGAGTACCAACCAAAGAAACACCTATGAATATCAGTCAGTCCTGAACTGCGCTCATTGTTTAAAGTTATGATTTGTTAACTTATTAATAGTATTTTGAACCATAACCTGAGAGATTAGTTTTTATCATATTTGAAGCCATAACCACTTCCGTGGTTGACACTTATGTCGTTATGTATAGGATAGAAAACGAGTGCCGTGGTATATGGGAAATAGACACGAGCGTCAGCGAGTGTCTATTTTCCATTCACCGCGGCACGTGATTTTCTATCTGACTTAGACCACGCTTTTCTATCAGTGTCTGTATTTTTTACCCGAACCTCTTTACAATAAAAAAAGGGTAAAGCTCGCTTTGATATTACTAAAAATGTGTGTAATAATGCTGAAATAACTTATGAATCTCTTGTCGTTACTTTTGTAGATCTTCTGCATTTTTTGCGACTGTAAAAAGTGTTTTGGAAAAGGCGCTAATATAAAATGGACGATATCAAGAACAACACGATTTCACTCAAATTCGGAAAAGAGTTAGTATCCTTCCATAAAATATAAATGTACCTATGAATTTGTACAGCGTACGGTATTGTTGCTGACCTTTCACATATTTAGATATTATACATGTTACTTGTAATTTGACTAGAAACTTTATGTAAGTTTGTGTCAATAAAGAATATGTCTAGAATGTTTAAGATATCTTTTTGCAATGACGCAGCACGCAAAACCTGTCGAGATTCACATGCACGACATACTACAGTTCCACAAGTTAATGTGAGTATCGAGAAACCGTTATTGCCTGTCATTTTCAATGTAAAATTGATCTTTGACGCCTCACTATAAATTGTACAACTGTACCACCGTATATCTGTAAATACAAGGCTCGGAGTTGTATCAGTGATTTATACTTTTGAAATACTGTTCTCTAATTGGCCAATTCGCTGCAAGTGTGGTCTAATCAATTTTATAACACTGCAGGATAAGAAATATTTAGGTATAGGTTAAAGGAGGTCTAGTGCCCTATTAGTATAATTCATAGATAACTTCTGTTTAAGGTTTAGAAATTAAAGTAAAACTTTTTATATTAAACAATTGCTCCATAGTAAATTGCATACTAAAAGTCTTTATAAATATTATTTTTGTAACGTAATTTCTACATCAAAAGCGAATAAGAATCTTATTCAAGAAGTTTATTCTTTAAAGGGAGGTAATAATTGCATGACTATGTCTATGACAATGTTTAAGTGTAATACAATGTCTTTTTTTCCTTCCGACTTTCTTTCCAAAAAGAATTGAGAATCCTAACAATTGTCGGTTTATTTTTTGCACGAGAACCTATTGTTTACCTTCAAGAGTTTCGATGCTTGTAAAATCACTCACTATCGATATCTTATTACAGTATTGCGGCTGATATTAGACTTTCTGCTCGGAGCTAGTTTTTGCTTAAACTGTAGTTAACCAATTCTAAACGTATTTTGGGAAGGATGGAGCCAGTTTTTATTCATCGATTAAGATTTTTATGATTTCTGTAAAAAAACGCAATGACTTTTACAGAATAATTTAACAACTAAACCCGCCTGTCGAATTGTAAACAAGTGCATGACGGATCTGGTCCCCCCTTGACCACGGCAATATCTACTCGTCAATTGGAGTGGTATCTAGGGTTGAATATTTAGCTATCATTTATTTAATTTTCAAATAGAATTTTGAATTGATATGGTTTTACAGATTGAAAAAATGCGAAGTAGAATGACCCCAATGAAATATCTTCCGTGCCTGTCGCATTTGGTATTCGGCAATATTCGCTTCTGAGACAGAAGAATACGAAACGTTTTCACTGGGAATAAGTTTACCGAATATTCGAGTGTATCCTTACAAGCCCTACTTCAGCCAACGCAATTTTACAGAAAAATCTGAATAGCGGCGTTCATCCCTATTCAAATAAAAGTACAAGAAAGGTTGTACATGTAAAACACATGTCGAATCATTCTTAAAACCCGTCTCTAGACTGACTGTCGCTAGTTGAAAAGTTATGTAAAACCGCGTTACCGTTTCTAATGACACAAGGTGTTTTGATGTGTCATTCCTCTCAACTCGGCCGATTCCTCTAACCTACATTTAAATCGGAGCCGTCGGAGATCGCCCGAGTATTGCCGAATGTAAGTTCAAGAGGACATGACCTAAATAAACACGTATTTCCGGCTAATTACTACAAGTTGCACCAGCGAAGGCTTGGGTCAAAAACATAGTATCTGTCTCTACGGTGTCTAGACACAAACTTTGTTTTTGCTTTAAACTCTCGACAAGCTTACGCCGATCAAAAATTCCCTTGATAAACATTGCAAGATCATTTTGTGTTTTTCAAGGCGAATTTTCATTATTTTCACTTGATAAAGAACACTAGTATCATGCCATTAAAGAAAATATTAGTGATTTTGCGGAGAAAAATATTTAAAGATACTTAATTGAATTTTAAGAGGCGCTACTTTATTTAAAATGTATTAACATCCAACATGATTTTCCTGACATGGTATATAACACTGGTGAACGACGTTCGTTCACCAAAAATCATTTTCAGAGTAACACATAATAGGGGGTAAAGCCAGTCTTAAAACTTTATTTCTCAATAAAACCCTTTGTGGTTCGTACTCATTGGAATTGTCTTGAAGAGAGACAATTCCAATAAGTACTAACAACATAGGGTTTGCACTATTAATTTTTAAATACTAAGATCTAAACTCCAGAATAACCTCTCTATCTGTATCTCTGCATTTCAAATCTATCAACATAGTAAAACAGTAAAGATTCCAAAAAGTCTGTTAAGATGCTATACTTATCTAATTCTTTACTTGTGATTTATTCTTGTTCTTTATAACAGAGTCTTTTTCACTATCCCTTCTATTGTCTATATACATGTATATGTTTTCAATATTCTGTAGAGACCAACAGTGAAGACTGGGTGGCCCCAGCTATACTGCCTAATCAAATACTGTCTTCGTTATAATTGTTTACATTTTTAAATCTCTTTGTTGAATATCAAAGTAATATTTTAACAGACAAAGTTTAATTCTATTGCACTTTAGTCTTTGATTTCTCAAATAAATGACTATGGTTTTATTGTTCTAAAATGGTTAATCTGAGAGTATATCATGTTAAAGTACATAAATAAATAAGATGCGGTGCAATCTTAATTTGGTATTTATTCCTTCTAAAATTATTTGGCTTATTTAAAATTCACACTTTAGAAACATTCTTAGGTTGTGTTATTCCAAGGCTGTGTTTTTGCACCTTTGTTCCTCCAAAAATAACAATAGCACCACTAACAGGTGTAATGCTGGGCTGCAGGTGCTGGATAATACAAAAAATCTAAGTTGAAAAAGGGGCGTTACTCTTACAATATGCTCCCAGAGTTATTCCCCTTGATAGTCTGGATGGCTTATTAGATGGTGAACATGCATTCCAAGTTTCATGAAGCTATCTTCAATCAGAGTTATTCCCCTTGATAGTCTGGATGGCTAATTAGAAGGTGAACATGCATGCCAAGTTTCATGAAGCTATCTTCAATAACAACAGAGATATGACCAAGGTTTCAGTTTGTTACACCAACATCAATGCCGACACTAATGCAAATGATGTCAAGGTGATCTAATATCTTGGGTTTTCTCCGAAAACAGCTAAGCTAATAATAAATGGCCCCAGTTTTTTAAAACCATCGGGACTATTTCCCCGTTACACAGCCCTGTTACCTAAATTGTTGGTGTGATCCACTGATTTTGTAAAATGTCCTCACTTTGTTGAGACCACAGTGACATTGTCCCTTAGATTACAAAACTTCAGCAAATCACTGATTAGATCCTTCTTTGTATTCAACAGCTAACGGATGATGCCATGAGCATGTGATTTCAAGGTGAGCTAATAACAAATGAATCATAAATACAGGATAAATCTCATCTTAAGGCAGTTGTACCATCTTTACCAACTAAAAGCTGTAATCCGGAGGCTGTAATCAGAAACAGATGAATTAGAATGAGAATTTTGCTTGATCTATCATGTCTAGGAAGTCGCCATTTATATAAAAGACTGTTTTCAAAATCCCCTTCTTGAAATAAATAATATCTTAGAAAGTAAATATTATTGGTCTAAAAATTATTCAAACAAATCTTATGTTGTTAAAACTCAACAGAATTACCTATGAAAGGATTCTATTGAGTTTTAACAACTTAGGATTATTCACAAAAACATACTTTTTTAATGATTCTTTAACGCAAACAAAACATGTACTAAGTGAATATCCTCTTTAACGACCACCTCTTGGTGGTCCCTTAAGTGGTCCCTTCATACGCAATTTACTGTTCCTTTATCCCAACAACCATCCCCTAAAATCTCCAAAGAAATTTTCTGAGCTAATCAATTATTAGTTTGACTGACTCAATGGCCATGTGGTACAGGCGCTCAACTTGTGACCTGTAGGTTAATGGTTCCAGACCCATTGACACCAGAGAAAAACACTGACTAGCCATACTTAGTAAACATAACTGTAGAATTGGGTAGTGTTGGGTTTAAACTACTCCCTCTTTCTCTGGGTTGTGTAAAAATCTGCCCTGAATTCAGGATTACAAAGCAGTGCAAACTGATTGTAAATTATACCCCACTTTGCATGTGCACTTATGAGCAAAACAGGGCATAATTGGCAAACAGTTTGCACAATTTTGTTATCAAGAACACAGGTCTTTATTTGATGTCCATGAATAGCTCCATAAGCTTAAGATTTCATTGCAATCAAACAAAATTAATAAGTAAAAACCAACCAATTTTTATACTAAACTTCTTTTAAGTTTATCAGACTCATATCTAGAGATCATTCAAATAATTATTATTTCAACTAAGTTTAAACTGACAATATGCGACAATTATTTCCAGTGAAATGATAAATGTTATGGCTTTGATCTATGCATCATAGAAAAGGATAATTTCATGTTGTTTTGAAATGAAACTTTCCAATGAAGTAACTACATAAATGCATATTTTTTTAAGCAAGTGAGGACCTAATTTCAAATACTTCTATTTCCACACATCTTTAAATTCCTACAAAAGTTTTATGCTTCAAAATTATTGATACATATAAATACAAGTGAAATCATCAACCTACATTCTTCAGCAGTTTCGGCAGGTTTGAGATCAGCCAGTAATCCTTCCACCAACCCTTCTGCATCCACCCTGGTCTGGTCCACTCGACGCTCTTTGAACGAGGACTCTTCAAATTTCTAACAAAAAAAAGTTTAAGTGCAATCTTTGAAAACAAAAATCCCCCCCCCAAATCAAGCAATGTTTAGTCATTGTGATCTTGATAACTGACCCTGACAGGTGTTTATGTTGACACAGAGTAACCTTGGGCCTGTTTTACTAAACTTCCTACGAAAAAAATTAATGGTAAGTCAAAATTACCAAATGTACCACATGTTTTCATTCATTGTTAGATTCTGTCTTGCAAATCTCATATTGGAATCGTCTTTGGAAGGAGACCCCAATGGATGCATGGCAAAATTTGATACTTAGTTACTTCTAGCAGAAATTGTAGAAGCAACTTCAATTTTTGACTGACACAAACAAGAGCCGTCGGAGACAGATTGTGCTCCCCGAATAAGGCATTGTCACAAAAACAAGAGCCATGTTGGACATGGACATCCCCCGCCAAGAAAGCTTGATAGCAAACTGAAGCCTAATAGATAAAATATTCTTTTGTACTGTCAAAGATTTGCCTCCTATAAAATCCAAGAAATAAAAATAACAAAGGGCAATAACTCCAAAATTATACAAGCAAGAGTTTCAGTTCAGGTGTATTGCACTTCTCCTCCATGAGATCTATCCACCCATAAAGTTTCAAGTTGATAGCTATTATACTTTAGGAGATATGCTCCAGACATAATCTAAGTATCAAAAATAACAAAGGGCAATAACTCCAAAATTATGCAAGCAAGAGTTGTAGTTCTTGTGCATAGCACTTCTCCTCTATGAGATCTATCCACCCATAAAGTTTCAAGTTGATAGCTGTTATACTTTAGTAGATATGCTCCAGACATAATCTAAGTATTAAAAATAACAAAGGGCAATAACTCCAAAATTTTGCAAGCAAGAGTTGTAGTTCTTTTGCACTGCACTTTTCCTTCATAAGATCTATCCACCCATAAAGTTTCAAGTTGATAGCTATTGTACTTTAGGAGATATGCTCTGTGGTCAGATTGCAAGGACTCAAATAAGGTGTTATCTTATACAGCAAACATAAAGGTAACAAACATTAAACCCCCTTTTTGCATGACATATTTTAAGACACAAATTTCAAATAGTTTATGGTAAAGGGCATCTGATTTGCTACTGAAATGTGAAATTTCATCAAATTCTGAGCATAAGACTAGGAGAAATGAAAGAATAACTGTATTTTACGTGCTAGCATGAAGGTAACAAACATTTAGCCCCCTTTTTCCATGATATATTTTTTTTTACGTTAATTTCAAATTGTTTATAGTAAAGGGCATCTGATTTGCTACTCAAATATGAAATTTCACTAAATTCTGACTGTTAGACTAGGAGAAATTTGGGAAAAACTGTTTTTTACCCTAAGTCCCCTTTTCCCGTGACGAGGCCTCAAATCCAAAAACCGTCACAGATGCATCAACACTATATCATAGGAAGTTCACATGGTAAGTTTCATTTGATTTGGCCCATGGGTTATGGAGAAATAGGTGGGGACAGACGGACGGATGAACAGAATAACTATTTTACATGCTAACGTAAAGGTAACAAACATTTAGCCCCCTTTTTCCATGATATATTTTTTTTTACGTTAATTTCAAATTGTTTATAGTAAATGGCATCTGATTTGCTACTCAAATATGAAATTTCACTAAATTCTGACTGTTAGACAAGGAGAAATTTGGGAAAAACTGTTTTTTACCCTAAGTCCCCTTTTCCCGTGACAAGGCCTCATATCCAAAAACCGTCACAGATGCATCATCACTATATCATAGGGAGTTCACATGGTAAGTTTCATTTGATTTGGCCCAAGGGTTATGGAGAAATAGGTGGGGACGGACGGACGGACGGAATTACGGATGTACGGACGGACGAACAGACAGACAAAGCGGCGGCCATATGCTCTCCCTTCGGGAGCATAAAAAATGAAAGTAGGAAGTTTACTAAAACATGTCCCTAGTGGTCCACATAGGTTACATCGCATGAATTATAAGAAATGAGTTACAGTTTCATTTTAAAATAGATAGCCTTGAAGCATAATCAGATTCAAAACAGAAAGGAATATATCATGTTCCAAATAAAATTACAGACTAACAGATGGTTCAACAGAATTTGAAGATGTTTAGTGAGTAATAAGGATCCTAAGAAAGGATATATTAAGCTTGAGGCTTGTTGTTCAACTTACAAGTTCCAATGCAATATACAGTCAATCTTGCTAGAGAGTCCATGTCTATTTAGCGACCATTTTGATTAAGCGACTGTTTTTAAAATCCCAATCTTTAAATCAAAATATCTTAAAAGTTGATTTTAAGGTATAAAAATATTATAAATGAATCCCATGTTGTTAAAATCGAATAGAATCTTCTCAATGAGAGGATTCTATTTAGTTTTTACAGCATAAGGTTACTGAGAAACTCGCAACTACATACATACTCTATAACAAGAGGACCCTGAGGGCCCTAAATCGCTCACCTGATATTTCAAGTAAATTATCATTAAGACTCCATTTCCTATGATATGGCATGAACCTTCCCATTTTCAACAGAGTTCATTCTTGTGACCTGGCAAACATTTAGATCAAGTTTCAAGAAGATTGGACTATATTTGTGGCGTTTGGAGCTCTTACGAGAAAATTGTCATTAAGGCCCCTTTTCCCGCGATATGGCACGTATACTTCCCATTTTCAATTGAGTTCATCCTCATGACATAACAAACATTCTGACAAAGTTTCATGATGATTGGACCATATTTGTGGCTTCTAGAGAGTAAACAAAAAAATTGTCATTAAGACGCCTTTTCCTGTGATATGACACCGATCCTTCCCATTTTCAATAGACTTCATCCTCATGACCTAACAAACATTCTGACCAAGTTTCATGAGAATTGGACCATATTTGTGGCTTCTACAAGAAATTTGTCATTAAGGCCCCTTTTCCCGTGATATGGCACAGATCCTTTCCATTTGAGCTATTTTCATAAGGGACAACCCAAGGAATATTTCTGCCAAGTTTGGTTGATTTTGACCAATAAGTTTAGGAGATGTCGTTTAAAGATATTGTTGACAAAATTGTCATTAAGGCGCCTTTTTCCGTGATATGGCATGGATCCTTCCCATTTTCAATAGACTTCATCCTCATGACCTTTTCCCGTGATATGGGACGGATCCTTTCCATTTGAGCAATTTTCATAAGGGACCACCCAAGGAATATTTCTGCCAAGTTTGGTTGATTTTAACCCATAAGTTTAGGAGGAGATGTCGTATAAAGATATTGTTGACAAAATTGTCATTAAGGCGGCTTTTTCTGTGAAATGGCATGGATCCTTCCCATTTTCAATAGACTTCATCCTCATGACCTAACAAACATTCTGACCAAGTTTCATGTAGATTGGACCATATTTGTGGCTTCTAGAGTCTAAACAAGAAATTTGTCATTAAGGCCCCTTTTCCCGTGATATGGCACGGATCCTTTCCATTTGAGCAATTGTCATAAGGGGCCACCCAAGGAATATTTCTGCCAAGTTTGGTTGATTTTAAGCCATAAGTTGAGGAGGAGATGTCGTTTAAAGATATTGTTGACAAAATTGTCATTAAGGCGGCTTTTTCAGTGAAATAGTATGGATCCTTCCCATTTTCAATAGACTTCATCCTCATGACCTAACAAACATTCTGACCAAGTTTCATGAAGATTGGACTATATTTGTGGCTTCTAGAGTGAAAACAAGAAATTTGTCATTTAGGCCCCTTTTCCTATGATATGGATCCTTTCCATTTGAGCAATTTTCATAAGGGACCACCCAAGGAATATTTCTGCCAAGTTTAGTTGATTTTGACCCATAAGTTTAGGAAGAGATGTCGTTTAAAGATATTGTTGACAAAATTGTCATTTAGGCTGCTTTTTCTGTGAAATGCCACGGATCCTTCCCATTTTCAATAGACATCATCCTCATGACCTAACAAACATTCTGACCAAGTTTCATGAAGATTGGACCATATTTGTGGCTTCTAGAATGAAAACAAGAAATTTGTCATTAAGGCCCCTTTTCCTGTGATATGCCACGGAACCTTTCCATTTGAGCAATTTTCATAAGGGACCATCCAAGGAATATTTCTGCCAAGTTTGGTTGATTTTAACCCATAAGTTTAGGAGGAGATGTCGTTTAAAGATATTGATGACAAAATTGTCATTAAGGCGGCTTTTTCTGTGAAATGGCACGGATCCTTCCCATTTTCAATAGACTTCATCCTCATGACCTAACAAACATTCTGACCAAGTTTCATGTAGATTGGACCGTATTTGTGGCTTCTAGAGTGAAAACAAGAAATTTGTCATTAAGGCCCCTTTTCCCGTGATATGGCACGGATCCTTTCCATTTGAGCAATTTTCATAAGGGGCCACCCAAGGAATATTTCAGCCAAGTTTGGTTGATTTTAACCCATAAATTGAGGAGGAGATGTCGTTTAAAGATATTGTTGACAAAATTGTCATTAAGGCGGCTTTTTCTGTGAAATAGTATGGATCCTTCCCATTTTCAATAGACTTCATCCTCATGACCTAACAAACATTCTGACCAAGTTTCATGAAGATTGGACCGTATTTGTGGCTTCTAGAGTGAAAACAAAAAAATTGTCATTAAGGCCCCTTTTCCCGTGATATGGCACGGATCCTTTCCATTTGAGCAATTTTCATAAGGGACCACCCAAGGAATATTTCTGCCAAGTTTGGTTGATTTTGACCCATAAGTTTAGGAGGAGATGTCGTTTAAAGATGTTGTTGACAAAATTGTCATTAAGGCGGCTTTTTCTGTGAAATGGCACGGATCCTTCTCATTTTCAATAGACTTCATCCTCATGACCTAACAAACATTATGACCAAGTTTCATGAAGATTGGACTATATTTGTGGCTTCTAAAGTGAAAACAAGAAATTTGTCATTTAGGCCCCTTTTCCCGTGATATGGCACGGATCCTTTTCATTTGAGCAATTTTCATAAGGGACCACCCAAGGAATATTTCTGCCAAGTTTGGTTGATTTTGACCCATAAGTTTAGGAGGAGATGTCGTTTAAAGAAAAAGTTGACGCCGTGACGGACAGACGGACGCCAGACAACGATCGATCACAATAGTGCCAAGTTTGGTTGATTTTAACCCATAAGTTGAGGAGGAGATGTTGTTTAAAGATATTGTTGACAAAATTGTCATTAAGGCGGCTTTTTCTGTGAAATGGCACGGATCCTTCTCATTTTCAATAGACTTCATCCTCATGACCTAACAAACATTCTGACCACGTTTTATGAAGATTGGACCATATTTGTGGCTTCTAGAGTGAAAACAAGAAATTTGTCATTTAGGCCCCTTTTCCCGTGATATGGCACGGATCCTTTCCATTTGAGCAATTTTCATAAGGGACCACCCAAGGAATATTTCTGCCAAGTTTGGTTGATTTTGACCAATAAGTTTAGGAGGAGATGTCGTTTAAAGAAAAAGTTGACGCCGTGACGGACAGACGGACGCTGGACAACGATCGATCACAATAGCTCCCTTGAGCACTTCGTGCTCAGGTGAGCTAATAAAAACTATGTTCCTTATCTGTAACCAAAACAGTTACTAAGTGAACTTTCTCTTTAACAACAGCCTTTGCTTGTCCTGTAAATGGTCGCTTAGTACAAGTTTAACTGTATCTACTATGAAGAAATTTGACAATATGTGGATCGGGAATTTTATAGCATATTTACCTTATCTCTAACTGACCTTGTGGATGCCATAGGTGAACCTGATAACATAATACATGTATGTCCTGTCTTTAGACAGGCACATAATAAGCCAACTAATACTTATATGAAAACATCACTTTACTTCTAAAGCCTTGTAACTGTAGCTTTATACACTGATCAAACTCAACATTAACTTACCCGTCTTCTCTCTGATTTGTTAAATTCCGCAAGAGCAGAGCCTGCACTTGGACTTCTACAATGAAAACAAGATATTTAAGTGACACATTTATGCCTCCAAGAGAGTAATTTTTAACAAGATTCAGTCTTGACCTTGCCACCTATCCTTGGCTTCTTAAACAAGAGCACTGCCTACGGTTGCCTATGCTTGGCTGTTGATTGCTAGATGGTGGATCAAAATCTAAGTTGAAAAAGGGGAATAATTGGCACAAAATGCATTTAAAGTTACACCCCTTGAAAGTATATGTTGCTCTTTTGTTAACAGGTGTGCCAAGTTTCAAATGAATGCCTTCGATAGAACCAGAGATATCACAAAATAACAAAGTTTTCACACAACAACAATGCCAAGGCTAAAGCAATACCTCAGCTTTTCTCCAGAAACAACTGAGCTAAAAAAGCAAGCATCTATTGAGAAGAGGCACCTTCATGCAAACTAATATATTTTTGAACAGACTGAAAAATGGTCACACAAACTGTCTTGGTTTGACAGCATAATCAGTTATAATCTACTAGGATTTACTATCACTTGTCAACAATTTACAAATTATATTTCACATTGTATCTTAATTGTAATTTCAAAATTTTCTACACACAACTAAAACATTTTTTTTTTCATTGTTTAGGTTCTTTTTTAAGAAAAAAGTTATTTAATAAATACAAACCATTTATTGTTGTTTTATGGTAAAAACATGCCCAGAGTTCATGATGAAAACAATAAGCAAATCATTTTAGAAATGATATCCTGTTTTGCATGTGTACATACATGCAAAGCAGGGAAACATTACAGAACATTCAAAATTTCATTTGCATCCTGAACACAGGGATTGATGATATACTATGCAGACTCACCTGTGATGCGTGAGAGTTGACTCTTGGTTGGCCCCCGTACTGGATTGTCGACTGTGTGTCAGGGAACCATAACCTGAACCAGTCCGTGAGTGTTGACTGGTGGAACTTGAGTTTCGCGAGTGACCTTTCTCAAACTCTTTATCCATCTCTAATGGATCTAAAATATTGTTTGACAAAACAATGAAACATCATTGATGGATGACCAAAATTTCAGATTAGATCATTTGAGGGTTTTGTGCAAGAGTGTACTAAGTGTATATAAATTGTATATACATTTAGTACACTCTTGCACTGAACCCTCAATCTAGGCTTTAGACTAAAATCTTGTTAGTAAAAAGAAGCCCTCATCTGTTACTTTCAATTTTTGTTAAAGCTTGTCTGATATTTCAGGAACTTAAATGCGATAGTTTCAAAATAATCTAATACCAGTAGTATTTGTTGACTTTATCACAAAAAACAATATTGCACTCTAATGAAATTCATCAAGACCCTTTTTTCCGTGTCTACTGAAAGAATGCTCTCATTTCCAAAAGTGATGATCGATATGACCCTACAATCATCCTGTGAAAGTTTTAAGAGAATCAGATATCATGTTAGAATTTATTCACAAAAACAAGAATCCATTCAGTGAAATTCCATTGACCAATTTTCCTTTGATTTCTGAAAGTTCCTCCCTATTATGGATTGCCACAATCATATAGACCTACATTTGTGCTGTTAAAGTTTCATGAGAATCATTAAATATTTTTGGACTTTATTGTCTATTCAAGTTTGCATCTTCATGAAATTCCATAAGTCCCCTTATCCGGTGTTATCCAAAGGATCAACCCCCATTTTTGAAAGCATTGATTTTTTTACCCTACAATCATCTTTTGTAAGTTTCATTCTAATCAGATATCATTTGTTTATACTATTGATTAATATATTGGGGAAAATCAAATTGTCATTCCTTTTGGCAATATTTTAGCATCCATATAATGATTTAATCTATTTCTCCCTTTTTTTCTGTTAGGGTATAAAGCCAATAATGCATTACATGTTCAGCTTTTGATTCTTATCTTAAATATTGAGCAAATATCTTTCCTGCTACCATCTTTCCTGTTACTTAAGAAGTTATTATCAGGAAAGTAATTTTAAAAGAAATCTTTGAGAAGAGTTTCATTACCTAACTTTTATCATGTATAAATCTAGAACTGGTTTTCATTGAATGAGGGATACCAGTTGGTTAGCTCCCTTGAAAAACTCCCAAACGAAAAAGGTTCTAATCAGTGGTTACCTTGGATTTAATCCTTATTTCCTTTGCACTATAAGATTTAAAGATATGCTCTAAATAAAATATTGCCCAATTTATAAGAATCATTTGATGTAAAATAAATATTCATATTCTACTTTACTGTTGAAAACTTTCTCATAGATAAGAATTGCATAAATAAGTATTTCATATTTACAAAAATAAAATTTGCAACTTCTCCACAGAAACCCTGAACAAAATCAAAGGAAAACTTTTAAAGGACCGCTAATGATTCTGGAGCACCTCTAATTTAATCCACAGAACAAACTAGGGAGATAACAAACAACTCCCATTGTAATTTCATTTTTAATTGGTTTGCTGTCAAGAAAGAGTTTTACAACAGACAGGCAAGTAACGATGAAACAATATGCCCCCTATTTCAAAAAGATATTTGCAGTAACAAGGGAATTAAAGGAAGAACCCCATGATTGCACATCTGACTTTCTACAAACTGTTCAATGGCTGCAGTCTTACTCACCAATTTATCCACAGCATTCCATCCCTGTCACTAACTGTCTATACTAATGATAGTGGTATCATATCTTGCTAGCTTCTAAAACTCTGGAGTCGTTTACCCATTCACCTTGAATCTATAGCAATCCATGTATCATGGTAGTCAGAGCTACAGATAGAGTGGGTATTTTGGATTAGATTATTTCAACTATACTTGAGCAAATCCTATGTGAAGGGTACTCATTCGAATTGTCTTGATAAGACGATTCAAGGAGTACCCACAACATAGGATTTTAGAGACATCAAGATTTTTAGACTGCGATTAACCCCCTCATATCTGTACCTCTGGTTATTACAGTTCAAGTAATGAAAGTATCTAGGGTCTATCTTTCCTTGGTAAACTACCAAACCCACAACTATTAGAGGCTAGAACACACCATGTGAGACAACACTGGGTCTATCTTTCCTTGGTAAACTACCGAACCCACTACTATAAGAGGCTAGAACATACCATGTGAGACAACACTTGGTCTATCTATCCTTGGTTAACTACCAAACTCACTACTATTAGAGGCTAGAACATACCATGTGAGATAGCACTGGGTCTATCTCTCCTTGGTAAACTACCAAACCCACTACTATTAGAGGCTAGAACATACCATGTGAGACAACACTTGGTCTATCTATCCTTGGTTAACTACCAAACCCACTACTATTAGAGGCTAGAACATACCATGTGAGACAACACTGGGTCTATCTTTCCTTGGTAAACTACCAAACCCACTACTATTAGAGGCTATACTTTGGGCTTCTTCATTTAATACAACACGACTTTCCTGTGGATCGTCTTCACCAGGTATCAAAAACTGGGACTGGGTCATTCTGAAAATTAGAACAACAAAATTTGGAGTTAGGACATAAAAGGTTTGGTCTTGGTTCAAATTCAAACTTGTTACAAACATTAAAGTTATTGACAAAAATCTCGGAATTTTGATTTAGAAATTAAACACAGTGAATCTGTAAGTATTGAATCTTCAACAAAATATGGAAATGACATGTAAAGATGTTATTCCAATTTACATTGTTGGATAGCATTTATTCAAGAATTAGCAAGACTTAGAATGTCATAACTTTTTGTACCTGGAGTTAAATCAGAGGTACAGATAAGAGGGGATAATGGCAGTCTAAAATCTTTATTTTCTCATTGAAAACCTATGTTGTCGGTACTCATACAAACTCTCTTGTCAAGATGATTCCAAAAAGTTCCCACAACATAGGATATGCCCTTGTTAAGTTCAAATAATAAAATTGAAATCAAAAATACCCCCTCTATCTGTAGCTATGGAGCTTTAAATATAACATACACTTTAAACACTGGGTCCCCTTCCAGCAAGGAAACAATCATTGTCACTTTTAATGTTGAGTTATCCTGTCTGTGTTTTGAGTCATAGCCCTCTAGCAAAAATCTACGGTTTTGGGCCCCTGAGCCAGCAAACTCGGACAAATTCACATCAGCAAACCCTAGTTTCTGGAAAGTTTTACCTCCCTTTAATTCCTACAAAAAAATAGAATACATGAAATGCATATCAATGGCTCAGCGGGACACATTTGAAACTCCCCAAAAAGACATAGGAAGTTACAACTGTCTCAATAACAGGATCATCAGATATCAATTTGAAAATCATGTAATTTGATTTCACTTTTTCATTTTTTTCTTTCCTTTTATAATTCCTTGTCACCAAATTCAAGTCACTTTTTCTTGCTTCATTTGGACCACTCCATTTCTTTCTTTCCAAGGCAATTACAAGAGCACCCAGAACAAATGGATTTGCATCACTTGCCAAGTGGTACAAGTACTAGAGATCTGTGGTTTAAGCCCCATCCACATTGGGATTGAAAGGACCAATTCACACAGCTATAGAAATGAGAAGTAAAGGGTTTAAATCACTGCCTCTCTCCCAGGGAAACAACTGAATTAAGTGTTCAAGATTGACTCTATAACCTTAAGTTTTTGTCACAATCAAGCTAAAACAAGTTTGCAAAAGTCACATGATAACCCTTTAGTTATGGTTCTTGTGCACTGCCTCCATATTCATAAGAGAAACATAACTTCCATGTTTCAAATCAATCAAAATAAGGTGACAGAGTTATACTCCGGAAAAAGTGGACGCTATCTGCCCGCCATAGTAGATCAGATAATATGTCCTAGGTTTATAATAACTTAGTATAAATTAATATAAGGTCTGAATATTCAATTCATTTTAGTTTTGGACTTCACTCCTCAATCTTAACTTCTACTTACCCTCCTAACTGACACCCTACACACACATGGTTCAAGTATACCAGTGGTGGCACTGGCATGCATTTTGCACACAAACATAAACTTGGAATTCCATTTCACACAGTGGTTATGAACTTCTCTTCTGAAATTTTTAGAACACATTATTTTGATACCTTATATAATCTTATAAGAGCTTCCCCTAACCCCATCTACTAAGACAAGTGGACCATGATGGTCAAATATTGCTCTGCTTGACTCCTCCTTTGGTAAAGTTAAATTCTTATTAAAGAACATTAAATGACCATTAAATTTTTCAGCAAAACACATTATTGTAGCCTTTTGATCCTTGCATTCCTTTTATGCGTTTTCTGAACAAGTTTCATGTATGATTTACTCTTTAGCAAGACAAACACAATGACATACTGACAAAGTTATGGCCCCTAGAATGGATACAGAGCATAAAGGCCCTACTTCTTGTATTTTATTGTATGAGCATGCAATTTTTTTCCCAATGTGGACTATCCTTTGGACTAGATAAACATTCAGACTAAGTTTTATGAAGTTTGTACCAAAATGGTTACTCCTAGAGAGTAAACATGAAAATGATCATCAAGGCCCATTATCTAGTGATATGGCATGCATAATTAATTTCTCTTTTTAATTTAATTTGAATAAATTTGAGAATGCATTTCAGTTTAACCACAATGGTACATGCGCCAGACCATGGTTTCCCGTTATTTGGCATACCTTACAACTAACAACTAACTAGCCACTCATCCCCCTTAAGTGCACTACTTTTCATTAATCTTTTTGAACTACAGCAATACTTTGTCAGAAATAAATTGGGGTGTAAGAGGAGATTTGCTTGAGAAGCACTTACTTCCTCATATTATTATCAACTTATTCTCTTTCCTGTTTTACAATATTTTGGACCTGTCCAAATTCAAAGGTTTTGCAGACGAAAATTTGAAGTGGATTAAATTTGAAAAATAACCATTCAGTAGGGTAGAAAATAGTGTGGAAAAAGAAGAAATTGCTTGTTAGAAGCAATTTCTTCTTTTTTCACAATGTTTTCTCAATCATAAAATCACAAGCACGTAAAAAGCAGGGGTTAAACAGGAAAGGGTTAAATATAACTAAATATTTTGTTGGCTTTGACCCAAACTTTATATTATCAGCAATAGATTCTTATAGCATTTGAGCCTATCATGCTTTGCATTTCCAACAATTTAATATGTACACATGGTTTGATCAGACCTCTCAATCAGAGCCCAAGGTTATGAAACTTTTTTTTCAAATTTCAACTTGAGAGTTAAAGCTTTAATTTTGTTGTAAGGCTATAATCAATGTATGAACATAAAATATATTGTTAATAAGTTATTGTAAACAAGAAATTATTAATATCATCTTTCATTTTCATTTATTCATTCAAATTCTAAATTTGAGAAAAAATTTGAGCCCAAAGATGAAAATTCTACTTGTCTACTTGTCCTTCATGATTTTTTCATTCCTTGTCTATGTAAGCAGGACAAGTGGATTTGAAACATGTCAGTACCAAAATAAAAGTAATACCATATTTTCTTCAAGTGCAGGATAAATGAAACTTCAAGAATTTTCAATCCTGTAGCTCAAAAAAAGTTTATTTATCTAGAACCCTGAACTGTAGAAATCAAACGACCACATGACTAATAGTTTCTGAAGACAATCAGTTAATACATATATGAATGCCAAGGCTGCTAAATAGCTGTCCATCAAGAACACATGAAATTGTTGAAAATGTTACGCAGACTCCATTTTTTTTTTTTCAAAAAATCTTCCTTGCACGAGGTCAATGTCACAGCTAGAGTATTATCAGCTAGTCGATCGCTAGCCTCGCCCCTCGATCTCCATCACAACACAACCTTCAGATATCATAACATCAATAATCTACAAGCCATATGGTCACAGATATGAAACAAACAGCATATTGTCAGAAGGCAACCTTAACACCACAAGTACAGCTTGTAACAAGCAGCAGTAATAGTACCTCAAATTTGGGAATTAATGTTCTTAACATTGTTAACCAAGGTTTCCTAATGATTTTCATTAGGAAACCTCGGTCAACATTGTGAAAGATCATAAGGTTCGAAATGTTGCTAAACTATTATGCTTCCACTACCTTAAAGTGCCCATTTAGTAAAACATTTTAAACAAAAATGCGGAAAATATTGGAGTTCAATAGTCATCTCATTGAAAACGAGTGCTTTGATTGCTCAATCGTTTTTTTTCTATTGAGAGAATCGGTTTATTAAAAACAATCTTACCTGTCAGATAATGCTTCAAAACTACCGCCATCAAGTAGACGGAGTTTAGCAAATAATATTCCGCTTACAAATGGCACTGACGATAGTTCTTCAAGGTCAAAGGTCACCTGAAACTTATACTTCTTCTTTCTGGACATAAAAGACATCATATTCTGACACCACTTAACCTACAGCAAAAAGGACACACTTAACTAATCATCAGAGCTACAGATAGAGGGGGTAATTTGGATTCTAAATTGTATTTTTTCAACAACACTTGCACAAATCCTATGTTGTGGTTTACTCATTTGAATCGTCTTGTCAAGACGATTCAAATGAGTAAACCACAACATAGGGTTTCATTGAGAAATAAAGATTCTAGACTGGCTTTACCCCCTCTTATCTGTACCACTGCTTGTCATGCTGAACCCTGCTTTGACAAGAGGAATAGACAAAGATCAGCCTGAATATATGTGCAGTCTGAACTTAGTGACTTAACACCTAAATTTCCTTTTTTCCTTTATAGATAAGGAAAATTTGAAATTATAATTTCAATAGGAATACTAACTCAGAGTGAGTGCATTCAATGCTTTCAGCACTCTGATTTAGCATAAATTTGTCCAGAACTTTATTCAGAATGAATCCAATCATCAATGAATTATAGTACAATTCAGATTTAGATGATTTAGCTGATTTCTGACTTGTAGGCTTCCAATTGATTAAGATGCAATTCACAGCCAATCAAAACTCTTAATGTGAAATTAATATTTGATAACTGACTCTGTGTTTTCTATGTACATAATCATGCACTTTAAATGTACAATTCAAAAATTAAATTCAGTTTACAGTGCTCTCAATAAGGGCCAAAATCAGGAATTTTTGTAATTCCATGTTGGGATTTCAGGATTTTTTTTTTCAACGTAAGGAATTTTTAACCCCTACCCCCCACCCAACCATCATTCTTTTTTTGCACACTTTTTAAATGCTCGTTTCCTTGTTAAATATAAGTTAAATTTTTGCTTCCAAAGTCCATGATTCTGGTTGGTTCTCTAAGGATAAACGACTTCCAAGCTTTAAAAATTGTTGCTTTGACTTATAGCTGTAGGTACGAGCTTTGGTTTCACAATCTTCCTTTATTATTTTCATTGAATAAATGATGGAAACTAATATGAGAAAATGAGGAGTTTCTATTTGGAATGGTTCCTGAGATGTATCTTGTGCGGTGGGCCTTAGAAATGCGGCTTACTCAAATTTTAGTTACGATGTTTTGGTATCCAGCGATATTATGGAAATTAATGCAGCTTTAATTTTCCTCGTTCTGTCGTTCCAGAGGTGGCGAACGTTCTAGGTAGTGTGTCAATAGAAGTTCTAAACCTATTTAAACTTACGCAGAATTATCCAAATAGTAAAATTCATTTCAAATCTCTCGTCAGAAATGTTGCAGACAACTTAAATGACGTCATTGGGATTTCCCGATGTTCTCCGAAGATGCCGATTCTAAACGTATTTAAACGAGGACAGTCGAATGACCTTTTGTAAATGAATTCCGGTAGTGTCTTTTTCACTTCCGATAAATTACTCGTAGATTTATTCTAAGTCTTTAAGAAAGCGATATTTCGAAATGTTATCGGTCTGAGCTGCATGAACTACGTTTGATATGACGAATATTCCCCTGACTTAAATATTGTTTGTTTCAACAATCCTATCAAAGGACCTACGTGATCTGTATCCGACGAAGAAAGGTAATGACAGAAGCAATAATGACACGTCGCTAACCCGACAAGATCACGTTATCTTCCAATAGGTGGCATTTTTCAAATACTGGTCAATCTTCAGAGAACATGACATGCGCAGACAACGGACAAGATCACGTAATCAAAGACTGGTTGTTATAGCGACAATCTCATACCCCGCATGTTACACATGGCTTGTTTTGGTCAGCTTTAATGCGTATGCTCGCGTTGATTATCGATTTTTTGCACATGTAGACTTTCGTCATATCTTAAATGAGGTAAATTTGTAAAACGTCCAGGATCAAATTACAAGACGTTTTTCTTGAATCTTGGACGTTTTTTTACGTTCGGGGTTCGATTTTCTGGACGTAATTTTTGAAATTCTGCATGTATATTATGTCGACGTCCGCTTATTGAGAGCACTGAGTTTAATTTCATTTTATTTTGTGATGTCAATTTAAGTTAGAACTTAGCAGGTACTAATTTTTAGTAGACTAAAAACAGACAGAGAAAGCAAAAAATTTCCATAGTGTAGTTGGATGCTACTAATGTGTGTACTTACCAAAAGACTTTTTGTTCAATGCTAGGTCATGGTTGACACATATACATTCACAGCCAACTACATGGAGAACAGGTTTTTCAAACACTTCTTGGACACTTGAAACAAATTTTCTTACAAAATGTTGTCTTTTTGTAAATCTTTAACACTTCCTGAAAAGAACTAAAAAAATGCAAAAATTAATAAATTTAACTATTACTGAACTGGAGGCAGTGCAGCGTCGAAGGTAACTACCATACAACAAGCAGCACATCCTGTACGATAGATGACCTTGGTTGGTTACCTCTACACAACTAAAGACAGTGGGCCAGATTTAGGATTTAGGCCTTGGTATTTGGGTCCAACACAATCGAGTGTGACACAATCAAGTGTAGTGAAAGGTCATATTTAGATGTTTTGAGTACCACTCTAATTGTATGTTGCATCATGGGTTACTTATCGTTGCTGGTGCCCAGCAAATGCGGGGATACTCTGACAGTAGCTTTCAAAGAGTGAGGAGTTCAGGACCTTCACGTCTAACACTGACAAAAACTCCATGTGGATTGTGAACAAAGTGAGTTACACTTTAAATGTTATGAGTTGGAACGCACTTAATAAAACCATAGGTGGTTGTATCAAAATATCTTTTTACAAATATTCATATATATAAATGTTAAATATGTCAGCATTTTTTTAAAACATTTCTTAGATACTATCACCTGTGTATGAAACTGTATCAGAAATGTTGTGACGAGTGGTTTACGCCAGGTCAAAGGTTGGTAAACGACGAGGTCATAACACTGCAGTGTGGCAGTAAAAGTTGATGAGGGGCACCCGTGTATCCGGGTACTGGGGAGTCAAGTGGAAGCTGACCAACTGGCAACACAACATGCAAAAGAACACCCACTACATTTATGAAGAACAGCCATGTGAAGGACAGGTATCACCTTGGCCTATTCTAGAAGCAGTTTATTAACAGATAAACACTGGTAAACACTTTAGTAAATTACATCTGCAAAATTATAAAACTGTAGTGTTCAATAATGGGTAGACTCATGACCAGGTGCCCGGTTAGCTTAGTTGGTAGAGCGCCGTGCTAGTGTTCCGGGGGTCGTGGGTTTGAGTCCCATGTCGGGCACAACTTTTCCTCTTTAGTTACTTCAATGGTGTCAGAAGTAAACGGAGAACGCTGGGTTTGGCCATTTGGGAGCAGTATGGGACCGGCTCCAATTGGTTAAAAGGGGGAGGAGTGTAGTGTTCAATAATGGGTAAACTCATGACCAGGTGCCCGGTTAGCTCAGTTGGTAGAGCGCCGTGCTAGTGGTCCGGGGACCGTGGGTTCGAGTCCCATGTCGGGCACAACTTTTCCTCTATAGTTACTTCAAAACCAAAGCTTAAGAAGCATATAAGAAGCCGCGTTCTGCACGCAAAATTTTTATAGTACGATAGGCTGGTCAAAGGACACAAAATGACTTTCTGAATATTTTTCTGCAACCCTCCGTGTTGGGCGGAACGAATATGAATTTGATTTCACAATTGTGTAGACTTTTTTTACAAGGGAAGCCGGTTGTAAATGTGGAATAATGTAATGGACACTGCTTTGGTACCCAAATCCAAATGAAAACATCAACTGTCAGACTATTTTTGCCTTATTTCAATTTATAATCATAGCACCTGCTGTTTTGGATTGTTTTGATTCACTGCGCATGCGTAATGGAAATAACTTTCCGGTAGACCGGAAACTTTGACTGGAAACTTGACTGGCGAGTCAATCTAATTTTACTATAAAATATCAATTTATTGAAGTTGTAATTTACCGAAGTCACTATCACCCTTTCCTTACCCTTTTTAAATTTCTATTTCACGGCTCTACCGTGGAAAAAATGAATTTGTTCGTTGACCTTTTCTCCAAATGGACTTTTAACTGTACACAAATGAAAAAAATATCACTGAACATTCTCTAGTACTGATTTCAATATCTATGCCGAATTGTATGATAAGACAACCGTTGAAAGGTCAAATCGTCGACTACGAAAAAGTCTGATAACTGACGTACCACTACCCTAGAATAGACAAGCACTTGTAGAATTTCAAAAGAAACAACCAATTTTATAGGATAGGTCGATATTCTAGAATATTGATCATTTAAAGAAATGGACAGAGTCTAACCGTGTGGGACAAAAGCTACCGAGCATATGGTCGAATCCTTATTACAGAAAGCCTTGGTCCGCCGCTGGACACGAGGCCGCAACATGTTAAATTAAAGCGCTAAAAGCGCTGAACGCCTGGTTTATAGAGAGGCAAGTTGACATTTGAAGGCATGCACTCCAATTTTTCAATCTTTTTAGCAAGGCTTTTTAGGCAAGAGAAACCCAGGGTT
Source organism: Fragum whitleyi (assembly GCA_948146395.1). Lineage (NCBI taxonomy): Eukaryota > Metazoa > Mollusca > Bivalvia > Cardiida > Cardiidae > Fragum > Fragum whitleyi. The sequence goes on along the minus strand of OX411543.1, from coordinate 71,069,517 downwards.
CCATTTACCTAAACACCCCCCCCCCCCCCCCGAAAAAAAAACCAACTTTCTCATCAGATATAGATTACTACGCCCGATACCGCTTTGCAGACAGGCACAACTCGCGTTTTCTCCTTTTCCCACAATATGATCCACCCTATACTCATACCCTATTATTTTGTAACTCCTACCCTAGATGTATATTAAATTTGGGTGGGTATAAAACGCAGACAATATAGAATATATAGTAACGCATACGATATAGAATAAAGAGGGATTGCAGACAGGGGTATAAAACGCATACAACATAGATAAAGAGGCAGTATGCTGTTACGCAGACAATATAAAACAAAGAGCTTATATTTCCAAGTGTTTTTAACACTTTATATTTTATTTGGTTGTGTTTTTTTTATTTCAAAAATTTATTCAAACTTATCAAAATTACGATTTTTTGCTTCGCTTTAAGAAATGGTATGTTCAAAATTTACTTTAATGTCATAGCCGAGAATGATTTGGTTAAAATACATGTATTCATTATCAATTTGATTAAACAATATAATTGAAATGGATGGAATTTTTAGCTTATTTTTTCATCTTTATTTTTTTCATTTTTTTACCTATGGACGATTATATGATATGCAATTTGAAATAGGGCTAGTGAGCGTGTCTGAATAAATAATCAAAATAAAATTATTAACTACAGTGAAAAATAAAAACTTGTTGCTCAAAGATAATACTCAAATATTATTAGGATTTTTCAGCTTTTGAAATTTTGTTACCACATTTTCACATGAAATAATAAATGTAGAGATCGTTTGTTTAGACACGAATAATGCATTTTTCAAAATGTATCAATTTTATATCGTTGGTGTTATTCCAAAAGCTCGTAACTACAACTTGAAATGTTATGTTATGAAATATATAAGAAAAGTTGTAAAGCTGTTATATCCGATTTTATTTTACATCGGTTAGGAATCAAGTTGTTCAGGCTAAGATCAATTTTTGCCTTTAATATTCGATTGCAGTCAACTATTGATTTAGAGATGGTTAGGTTTAAGAAAGTGACCAAAATTCAAATTTATCAACTCAGGTGATCACTCACTGAAACTTGGTCATCTATTAAAAAACGAAGACACTTCGTTTATTATCAGTTTTTTCAGGTCGCTACAGTGTTTTCAGGAGCTGTCGTCTAAGAGCATTTTTTGAATTATCAACTTTTAAATGACCGACTGGACACGCGTTTAACTGATTATCGGAAGTTAAGAAGCGTGGTTAACAACTTACAGCATTGATGTATATTAAGTTTTGTCACCTGTCTAGATTACCTTGTTAATTGTCAGTGGCATTTAACTTTGCCGATTCTACGTTTCTCCAGTTGATCCAATTCGTTACTTAAAAAAATTAGAGGAAAAAAAACTTCCACTTTTATTTTCACCGAAACCTCCTTTGCGTTTAGGATGCAAAAAGATTTGCGAGCGTTTGGAAACTGTACCGTCTAATTTGCAAGTGAAAGGTGGAGTAGCATTTTGGTAAACATTTTACAACTATTCATCCTGAGCACAGGGCTCATTTCATTTCCACACCAGGAAAATCTTGAGTTGAAAGCCATTGGTAGGTTTTAAATATGTGGTGTCCGTGGTCTAGAGGTAGAGCGTCGGCCTCTTGACCCAAAGATCCTGAGTTCGATTCCCGGGAGCGACTATCGATCTTAGTCGTTTAATTGGCCCACACATTCGGCTCGGGCACTGATGAATTTTCCAGAAAGTCGAGAGGGATTATTCATTAATCTAAGTTGTAAGAACTTGTTTCCCATCCGGATGTAAAATAAATAGGTTTAAACCAACGAGTAATCCTTATTGTTTAAAATAAATCAAAACTTGCATTCATCAGTGATCATGGTAAATACTTATATTATTTTATAAACAAAACAGTTGACTGCCTCGGTGGCCTAGTGGTAAATGCACTCGACCCGTGACCTGGAGGTCCGTGGTTCGAGCCCCACTGTCGACGGGGTGTGTTTATGGGCAAAACACTTAATAGCCAGCCCTAGTTCACCCAGCTGTAAAAATGGGTAGCAGTGGGTTTAAACCGCTGCCTCTCTCTCGGGGACGTGAAAACATCAGGATTGAGTGTTCGAGAGCGATTCTATAAGCTTAAGCTTTCGTCGCAATCGAACTAAAATAAATTAGTATAAACTTAACAAAGCATTCTCTGTTATAATGTTAAAAGTTGATTTTTTTTAAAACATACTATTTCTTACAGCGTAGCAAAAATCGCAATTTTCATGAATTGAATAAGCTTTTAAAATATATACATAACTAAATAATTAAATAAAACCATATTGTTTAATCAAATTGATAATGCATAAAGGCATTTTTATACAACCAAAGTATTCTAAGTTTTGACGTACAAGTTAATTTCTCATGAATATAAATAAGCTTTAAAATAAAATATAGAAAGAAAAGAAAGCGTTGAAAAATGCTTGGAAATTTAAGCTCTTTGTTTTATATCGTCTGCGTAACAGCATACTGCCTCTTTACCTATGTTGTCTGCGTTTTATACCCCTGTCTGCAACCCCTCTTTATTCTATATCGTATGCGTTACTATATATTCTATATTGTCTGCGTTTTATACCCACCCATTAAATTTCACTCATGTTGATTTATTGTCTGCAACCTGTTCCAAGTTGGCACAGTCTAAAATTTTGTCGTCTGTTTAAGGGTTTAAGGATGGGACAAGGCTTTTATTTTTTTCTAATTTAGATTAATCCATTACAAGACAACAAATTTTTAGACTGGTCCAAATTGTAAATGGTTGCAGATTACATACAATGTGTGGAAAAAGAAGTTAAATTTGTAGCAGAAAGGGTAGATAATATTATGTAGAAAGGACAAAGTGTTAGTTAACAGCATTTTCTTCTTTTCCCTATTAGCAAAGTCATCCGTCAAGATCAGTGATTTTGGCAATGATAAATAAGAAAATATCTGGTATACATGGTAAGGACAAGGTGAATAATCACGGTTATATTCCAGAAATATGACCTCGTCTGTTGTTTCGTCTATTCTGTTCTATCGCCTTCAGTACTATCAGTACTTTAATTTAAGCACAGCGTAGTGATATGCAAGCACTGCGTTAAACACACAAAGCACTTCGTTTCGCATTAAAGTTGATGACGTATACAAGACCTATTTTTTGCGGCACGAATAAAGTTACGTAGTACACACGTTGTTCGGGTTATCTTTTTCCTAGGCAATTTCTCGGATACAGGTTTGTTTCCTATGGCCTGTTAAACCAGGCCAAAAGCGATGTTCTCATGCCAACAAATAGATGTTCAATATCGAATTTTGAAAGCAGCCCTGCCGTTCACGAGAATATTATCCTTGAAATTTGCCCTGGCAGGACGGAGTCTAAGTAACGGGTCGTTGCATTTAAGGTTAGGGTAAATCGGGTATTACATATTTATTACTCACCTTAATAGATAGTAGAGAAAATAAACTTGAAACGAGGCTTTGGTATCCCAACGATGAAATTTATTCACTTCTGCTTAGCATGATTTTCCTATGCCGTTATTTGCACGCATTATCTATAATTGCCAACTACTTGACATTGCGGGTCTAGAACTTTTGAAAGTACCCATGATACTAAAAAGTAAACTCGCCAAATTAAATCGAGGCTAAACCACTCCATTTCAGGTGAATGATATCACAGAATAGAAATGATATTTCGACTTTTCATGTGTATATGGGGGTATCATTTCAAAACATGCATTGACGTTTTTGCATTCCGTGAATGCAGGAACAACGATTGTATTAAAAGTGTTATTGGCGAAAGGTTAATTTGCACGAGACTGGCATTTATTTTAGTCCTAATTTTATCTAATACCTTCTTCTGGAATCACAATCATCCGCAACAGTGTCTCAGCAAATGAGTAGGACCTGAAAGTTTGAAATGATTGTCGCTGTAATAAAGAACTAAAATGTACTCCAATAGGAACGGTGATTAAAATAAACTAGTATTCGATTATAAGATAGTTTTATATATAGCTTTCCTACGGGACAGACTTGTATCATTTCGGTAATCAAATGTAGAGGTATAGACAAAATTGGCATTTGACCACACCCGTTAAACTTGGGCCTATATTGTCTGTGATAATAGCGGGGTTTTTTTTTAATTAGCTTATAGTAATACATGTAAATGACAGTTGAAAAAGAAGTCACTATGTACGAAAAAACAGTCTTAGTGTAATATTAACAACTATTTTGAGCAAATATATTGCTAAAAAGTTGTGATAAAAGGTTTGTCTATTCCTCCTCTACTGTCTAGGTCAATATATTTTTCACGGAACTTTCAACGGAAAAGACGACATAATGTCGGTAATGGCCGACCTTCATTTCATCTAGCCAGGGTCATTTTGGCAAAAGATAGTTTAACCAGGTGATTGTGAAAACTTGCAAGTCACGATGTTCATGACTTTGGACTCTCTTTCTCTCTCTCTCTTTCTCTCTCTCTCTCTTTCTCTTTCTTTCTCTCTCTCTCTCTCTCTCTCTCTCCTCTCTCTCTCTCTCTCTCCTCCTCTCTCTCTCTTACTCTCTCTCTCTCTCCCCTCTCTCTCTCTCTCATTTTGTCACTCTCTCCCTCTCTCTCTTTCTCTCTCCCCCCCTCTCTCTCTCTCTCTCTCTCTCTCTCTCTCTCTCTCTCTCTCTCTCTCTCTCTCTCTCTCTCTCTCTCTCTCTCTCTCTCTCTCTCTCTCTCTCTCTTTTCGACAGACTTTAGAATATTCCTGAGTAGGCCTGCTATTGATACGTGTCTTTAGCTTAAATAGACGAAGATTGGATTATTGTGGGGGGCAATTACGGGTAAAAACGTCTAGGAAGTAACGTTACGAATGGGTTGAGTCTGTGGCGCCATCTCGGGATTTTCAATTTATTTTACTTTTTTATCACCGATCACAGTCATAGCAATCTCTTGTAAATTTAGTTTCATGTCAAGATTGAATGATTTGAGCCGTCATGGTACATATTTTATTAAGTTCCGTCGGGAAATTTCAAAGTTAATGTAAAAGGTTCATGTAATTTTTTATCCGACCTCGAACAGTTTTGAAAATTCTACTTTTAAAGCTGCTCTTTCACAGTTTTCATTGAAAAACACAAAACTTGTTCTTAGATTTGGGAATGTGTGTATTTTTTGATTATTAAGAATTGTCCAAGGACATTTGCACAAAAACTTGCACAAAAACAACATATTTCAATAACCTATTTGCGACCGGCAAATAGCGGAATCACAGCTTAATTAGGCTGTGATTGCGATGTTTGGAACGCACACCAAAATATCGTGAACTAATTATCCGAAATCAATCGATACCATCCGAATAATCATTTACTGTAAACAAAAGAAAAAAAATACTCAATTATCTGGTTTCCCATTAGATCAACTTTGTTCTAGATAACTGATTACTTTTTTCCTTTCCTTTATCTTATCTCGACCCAATCATAACTGTTTTTGATCTTGTCTTCTGTAACCATATTGTATGTTTATACCATACGTGGTTTTGAATAAAGAGTTGTATTTTATAATTTTGTAACTTATATTTTAGAAGTGCCAATATCACTAAGGGATCCAGTCTATCTATAACGAGTCTATATATTATAAAATCTTTACTCAGTTTCCGTGAATAATCTTTCATTTTTGCTACATTGATATGAAGTGTCCAGCTGTCAAATACTTTTACCTTAATCTTTGATCGAATAAGTCAACCATGCGGAATTGACATGTGTAAATAGTTAGCTCGAAATTGAAGAATATTTTAGGCGTTAGTAGTTGTTTTATTTTTAAGAATGAATTTCGCTAAATTCAGGACTCGGTCTTTCTTTCCATGCATTACCAGATTCCTGATCTTATTAGATTGGTTGATTTTACAAAAAAAATTCAAAAATCACATTTTCCCAATCTGTGAAAGAGCAGCTTTAATTTAATTTTCAAATGACTCGGTTTCATGAAGAAATGTTACCAGGATAGCGAAAAGGATTTTTTATTCTTCAACCAGTTTTTAAATATGATACACAATTTACACAAGCCGCGATTGGATATTCATACAAACCTTTTGACACTTTGTTCTAATTGACCTTTTCGTGCTCAGTATCTGGCTGGGTAATTGAGAATCTTGAAGCCGCGTATTCTGCGTAATTAATGAACTGGCAGGGCGGGGCTTAACCGTGACGAAATTGGACGAGTTTACTTTTCAATAGTTTGGGTTCTTTCAAATTTTAGTCGGTAATCATCGTTTATGCGTGCAAATAACTGTATCCTAAAACCTAAAGGATTCACGCGCTTTGAGAGAGTGAACGCATTTCATCGTTTGGTTACCAAACCCTCGTAACTTCAGCTTGATTAAGCTGAAGTTACGAGGATTTGTTTACCATTCTACGATTTAAGGTTTCGAGTTATTTTAGCTAAAAGCTGATTTCCCTTAACCTTAAGTGCAACGACCCGTTACATAGACTACGCCCTGCCAGGGCATTCATCCTGGATAATAACTAAGTGCCGTCTCAAATCGTCGATAAGCAAAACATTTACGGATTGCAACACAATCTCGATCTGAAATGGTTTGATGTATATTTGCCTCTTAATACCGGGTTAATTTCCTAAATGATTTGACTCCATTCGAAAAGAAATGCGTAAAATCAAGTGACGAAAATTCCCGCATACGGAATTCAGGTGACCCTGATCTTCCGCTATTCGCCGGTTAAGCAGAATCATCACTTGGATTTAATGAAACGAGTAATCGCTTATTCTCGTGTAAAATTGATAAATCTTAAGTTTTGTGAACAAAAAATAGTGTTATCATTATAGCTTAAGTTTTGTTGTTATTCCAATCATTTGAACCGTTTAAATTTTACCTGTTACCTGTGGATCGAGACCTTCATAGGCTTGAGCCTCTATGGTCCCTTTCTTCGTTTTCATTTCTTGTACCTTGTGTTCAAGGGTTGGCAATCCTAGATGTCTTAGTCTCTGGTTGTAATTCATGTTTTTGAGAGATGGTAAGATCTTGGTGGCTCTTCTTGGTACATTTTCTACTTTAATTTGTTCTTTTTTTGTAGAATGGTGACCAGATGTTTGTACCGTTTTCAAGATGTGGACGGACTAAACTCAAGAGTTTGTGCTAACTCTTGATATCCGATATCATCATTACGTTTGAGTTACTTCCCCTGTTTCAGGTTATAATTAGTCGGGTCATGGTGCAGTACGGAACTTTTCAAGTAAGTTTCACTCATTATTAACATTTTTTCTGGTAAACTGTAGTTTCATTCGAAATAATTCACGTCATATTTACAATTAATACACCAAGCTAGTCAAAACTAGATCAACGAATAGAATCGAAAGTTGGATGGGACTTCTTTACCACTACAGGAAACGTTTAATTTTTTTCCCCAGATTACTGTTGTTTTACTGCCTAAGTACTATGACCAGACTTTTAACCAAGACCATCACGTTTTGTATGTTCTTTTGTCTCGCACGGCGTATTTTAAATCTTCGAAATGGGCGGTGATTCTATGCCTATTGTGAGGTTCAGAAACTCTTTTTCAAAAACGAAAGTAGGACAGTCTTGTGTTCAGGACGAAAAAAAACGTTTGTAAACTTGTGAAAATTTTGCTCGCAAGTGCAGGCACGTAATCGGTGGCTTGTTTTCAGAACTGTTTCGCGAACGTTTTTATTTTGAACACAGGGCTTTATATGCAGTCTTGATTCTCATCTGTCCCATGTCACATGTCAACGGCAAGTCCAAACTGTTCGATTTTTTTATTTACCAGGGATGAAGGAAACCCTATATCAAGCCGTCACCACACTATTAAGTAAACGATTGAAACCTGATTATAGCACGAGGGCTTAAAACGAATAAATGAAATACGAAGAAATTGCATAGAATTTCATTCTCAAAGAAATTCATATGTCATGTGTTTTAACTGTGATCACAGACAGAACTATCCTTCTTTTATATTCTTAATCCTCGGGCTCCGCTTTCGGTTTTTACTTTTTGCATATTACTCACCTCCATGAGACTTAATTCGTGGACACATCAACCGTTGCGAAAATGAAATTATTGTTTAAGTAGAACGTTAAGAAGCCAATATGGCTTTATCGATTGAAGAGTACGTTATTGTCGGCTTGGTGTCGATGTCGATTTCTAACACACTGAGAAGTGAAAAGTTAAGAAAAAAAATAAGAAATACTTTTTCAAAATGTTGAAATCGAGTCTATCAAATAGTCGGTCGTAGACCGGCCGATCGGCGGTGATTACTCGCCTATGCAATGGGTACCGAAATCCATGTGACGTCAGTATTACATTTTGTATTTAATTTTGAGAAAAGGCTCTCCGACACGCGTCGATCTAGTTGTATATTTTACCTTCACATAGAATTTCATTCTCAAAGAAATTCATATGTCATGTGTTTTAACTGTGATCACAGACAGAACTATCCTTCTTTTATATTCTTAATCCTCGGGCTCCGCTTTCGGTTTTTACTTTTTGTATATTACTCACCTCCATGAGACTTAATTCGTGGACACATCAACCGTTGCGAAAATGAAATTATTGTTTAAGTAGAACGTTAAGAAGCCAATATGGCTTTATCGATTGAAGAGTACGTTATTGTCGGCTTGGTGTCGATGTCGATTTCTAACACACTGAGAAGTGAAAAGTTAAGAAAAAAAATAAGAAATACTTTTTCAAAATGTTGAAATCGAGTCTATCAAATAGTCGGTCGTAGACCGGCCGATCGGCGGTGATTACTCGCCTATGCAATGGGTACCGAAATCCATGTGACGTCAGTATTACATTTTGTATTTAATTTTGAGAAAAGGCTCTCCGACACGCGTCGATCTAGTTGTATATTTTACCTTCACATATACGCTCCGCCGCATCGTCGATAGTTACCGTCGAGTTTTTGTGGAATCGGTGATTAAATCTGCGATACGTCTCCGACTTATCGGTGCATCGACAAGTTCAGCAGATTATTATTGACTCGTCCAAGACATATCGTCCGAATTTCGACGTCATGCTAATCGACAATGTAATTCTACGTAATCGCTGATCAAGGAATAAGATACCTCTATGTCGGCAGTTAAATGTGACTTAAAATTATTCGAGAGTATCCTCCTACAAACACCCATGTCGGTCCGTCGCTATTTGTATCAATCGACCGATGAAAAATGTAAATCTCCGACATTTGGGCGTGCTTGATTTATATGTTACTTGAGCATATGTGAATTCTATTGAATCGAGCAATCAGTCGCCGATTTTACCACCGATACTACAAAAGTCATCGGTAATGCATCGTCGACTATTAAGGGCGTTTAACATTTTTCCCTCTTATTTTCAGAATTAATATGGCAAACAACGAAGAAAAGAATTATTATCGTTTGATAACCCTTGTAGTGAAAGTTGGAACTAAAACCCTGCGACATGTTTTCACTAAACATATCCCTAATGGTCAAACATTAGAGCAGTTCCTTACCTCACAAAAGAAGAAAATTGACGGCTTGAACCGTTGTGATTGGAGGGATATGGAGACAGATAAGTCAAAGAAGCGTGTCCTAACTGATCCACAGTTCAAACTACTTACTGAAAAGCCACCGAATCTGGACAAGTTTGACATATCTTTATTGGTGATTATTCTTCGAAATCTTTGCAAGACTGTTGAACCGCCTGTTAAGGGATGGAATGTTGCAGCCGTCCCATCTTCTGAAACTACAGAGGGTGGTTATATTCTGAGAATCTGTGAAGTAAGAAACAAAGTAGTTGGACATGAGGCTGATAATAGAGTAACCGACTCGAATTTCACGAACAACTGGAGTAAAGTTGTAATGTCCTTATATGGGCTCCTCGATAAGCATGCTGATAAGAAATTAAAGGAAGAAATCGAGAAGGATATCAAAGATATTGAAAAGCTCCAATTATCTTCCGACGCCGAAGTAGAACAGCTCAAACAATTGGAAGCGACAATGAAAACATGGCATATGCACGAGATGCACATGAGACTTCAAGAGCTCAATAACACGGTAATTCAATAACTTCTGGCTCGCCTTTATCAATGCTACAGAAAATGATAATCCGTTACGCGAAGGTACCATCTGGACATTGTTGAAAATATCAACCTTGGGCAGTAAGCTCAGTCTAAGCTGGCTTACTAGGTTTAAAACCTCTCGATTTTGGCGAATATTCTGAAATCAAACAACCAGTTTATACGTCAAAACTTAGATTTTTTAAACAAAGTCCTTTAGAGCTGTGTAGTGTATCCGAACTGTCAATACTGATAAAACTTGCCATAATTTAGATATTTTGTCAGTGTTTTTGTAGTTGATGATGACGTTGATGCCGCTGCTGTTTTTCTTGATGTTGTTGTTGTAATTTTACAACGGGAAATTTAATATTCAGGAAGGGGCATATTCTAGAAAAATATTTCACATCGCTTTTTCGTTTGCTTGAAATTTGCAACCTGTTTTTTAGTTCACCTGATCACATTGTGCTCAAGGTGAGTTTTTGTGATCATTGAATGTCCGTCGTCTGTCATGCGTCGTGAGTCGTGCGTCGTTCGTGGTCCGGCGTCAACAATTAAAGTATTTACACTCTAGAGGCCACAAATATGATCCAATCTTCATGGAACTTGGTCAGAATAGTGGCCGGGTCACAAGGATTAACCCTATTGAAAATTGGAAGTCTCCATGCAAAATCAAGGAAAAAGGGGCCACAAATATGGCCTTATCTTCACGAATCTTGGTTAGAATGTCGGTCATGCCTCAAGGATGAAACCTAAAAAAAATTGGAAGGATAAATGCAATATCACAGGAAAAGGGGCTTTAATGATAATTTTCTTGTTTACACTCTAGAGGCTACAAATATGGTCCCATCTTCATGAAACTTGGTCAGACTGTTGGCCAGGTCACAAGGATTAACCCTATCGTAAATGGGAAAGATCCATGCCATATCGAGGGAAAAGAGGCCTAAATGATAGTCTCTTGTTTACGCTCTAGAGGCCACAAATATGGCCTTATCTTCACGAATCTTGGTCTGAATGTTGGTCATGTCTCAAGGATGAACCCTTTTGAAAATTGGAAGGATCCATGCAATATCACAGGAAAATGGGCTTTAATGATAATTTTCTTGTTTACACTCTAAAGGCGACAAATATGGCCTAATCTTCATGAATTGATTTGAATTGGGGTTTTACGTCGCTTTCAACAATCTCTCAGTTATATCGCGACGACTGGAGCACCTAGCGATGGATAGACCCCTGGATTAGAAGTCCAGCGCGCTACCAACTGCGCTATTGCCGCGGCTCTAATCTTCATGAAACTTGGTCAATATGTTGGCCAGGGCACAAGGATGAAGCCCATTGAAAATGAAATGGATCCATGCCATATCACGGGAAAAAAGGGTTATAATGATTATTTTCATGTTTACGCTTAAGAGGCCAGCCTTTTTTCCCAAATTTCACGAAACTTGGTTTTAAATTTACTTTTTCATGACATCTTCCTATTAAATCGATGTAACGTCCCAGGGGTCAAAGAGACTCAGGTGAGCGATCTAGGCCCACAATGGTTTTCTTGTATTTGTGTCAATGTAAGTTGAAGTGTATGCTTTTAGGAACTTTATATCACTTTTTCTCATTATTATTGTAGGTTTGCGAGCAGACTGAAACATTAAACACCGTCCTAAAGGAGGTGAAGGATTTGAGAAACTACTTTCATCAAAGCGACAGTACCACCATAGAAAATGCAGGACATTCGTTTCAGGTATAAACACATATCTGTCTTTATATACGAATCCAACCTTGCGGCTGCATCGTAGTTATAGCATCTCTTTATAAATCGTAAGCATCCGTTTGCTATACGTGATGCCACGCAGACACTCTATAGGCAAAGAAATCGCAAGTACAACTGCAGCTTAATATCTCGCAAGCTCTTCTGTCACCTTGAAATCAGCCCTGCCTTCATGGGCGTAAAAAAGTATGCGAACTTTATAAATAGTTCCTCGGTGAACGTTTTAGATAATACTACGCGATTCTTGTTAGAACCAGACCAAGTCGATAGAGATGCTCTTTAGGTGAGTCCCTGATCATCTAAGAATATTACACAGATGGTCATTTAAACAGTTTCCGAATCTCCCTTCAAAAGGGCGTCGATAGGTCGTTGGCGACAGAATGGCATCCTTTTGTATTCGTAAAAACCAAGGCGTATTTCTGTAAAGACCGTCCCCTCCTAATGATTTCCTCTACTAAGTGATTTCGATTCTTCTTATTGATAGTACTGAAGTTCATGTACTTGCTCCTCTCAATTCGTCGCAAAATACCCTCAATCCTCGGAAGAGCGTAAGCACCATTCACTGTTCTTTGTTGAGACATATATAGTCATCACACATCCAGAGGGAACCGTGACTCGTTCAGACTAAGACTATGTTGCCCGATCCTATTTAATAGATTTCTTATTATTCCGGCAAATTGAAAAAAAGTTAGGGGAGCTGTCTGACCTTCCTGGTCGACAAAGGCGGGATAGACACGTGTTTCTGTGTGAAAAATATCTTTATCTGGTTTGAGATCAAACTTGTGCTTTGTCGTATCGCAGAAGCGGATTTCTTTATTATGTTTAGAAATATAGGGTTTCTTTTCTAATAGATTACCCATTTGTTTGTCTTCTGCACTAAAATACGATTTTATCAATCGTTTGAGATCATTCGACTCTTCTCTGAGAAATTTCATCCCTCTACATTCATTCCAAATACATTTGTTATTTTTGTACCTAGTTTGATAGCTGCCTTTTATGGATATTCTCTGAGTAAGGTGAGAGAAAAATGATTAGTGATAGGTAGCTGAAGCATTCTGTGCCTGGAAAGCCGATGATGTCTCTATGTCTATTTCTCAGCAACCAAGTTATAGGAGTGGAATGTCATCGGCACATTTAATGTTGTGATGAATTAATACAATAGATGGCAACAACAGGCAAATTCTGTACCACAAACATCTGTGAGACATAGCTGACACATCTTCCACCGTCTAATTATGGTTAGGAAACAATAAATAAACGCCATCCATTGCAAATGAAGCACCATTCGGTTAACGGCCTTATTTGGGATCTTTTATTTTCCGATAGTTTTTGAGCAACCACGCTCCTATCAAGATCATTGCAAATGTATATCATACTATATGCCATGATGCGCAGTCACTCTGTAGATAGCTCTTCTTGTTCATGTCCAACAACTTGGTTGAAAGTTGTTCCCGCTGATAGGTCTCTGAGGAAGTCCTTTTCCTTGCCCCTAAAACATTGACCACTACCTTTCACTGTTAGACCACGTCCTATTGACTCTTACGGTTGATTTCTCTTCTCCTATTAATCGTTCTCTAACGTCTTTTCATTTAATTCAGGCTGGGGCTCTCCGACATTTATTTTGACTTATTACCAACAGCTGCTTAACACATCTTTGGTTTCTTATACTTTTCATAACGGTCCTTCCATTTTATCAATTTACCTTGTTACGTTTTTTTTAAATTTTTAGGATAATGTCAAATTGATAATTTGTTATACGGTCAGTGTGAAATACTTAAGCCCTAAAGCCACATCCCTCTTCTTCGGTGTTCTTATTTTAACATCACGGTCAAATGTTTATACTGGCTGGAATAAAAATGTGCAAAGAGGGGCATCATTCATAAACTTTTTCGCGTAAGTGTATATTAACTCACCTGAGAGCAAAGCGCTCAATGTGAGCCATTAGGATAGGTAGTCCATGGTTAGCTTGTCCGTCCGTCCGTCTGTCACCCGTAAACAATTAAAAAAATCTTCTCTTCATAAAGTAGTGGACAGAATTCATCCAAATTTAGCACGTGTGATCCTTATGGAAAACAGTGAATTTTTGAATGGGATCAAATGGGACCAAAAAGAAGGGCAAAATATATAAGAAAACTTTATTGTTGCGCCAGACTAAACATTTTTATGGCAATAATGGCTATATTTAGTCAGGAGGTTTATCTTAATGATATCTTGGTCACGTCATGAATGGTTCGGGCCACGGCAAAAATTTGATCACTTTGTCAAAACTAGGAAAAAAATTGTTTTAGCTATACGGATATTTTTCACTCCATCATTGCTAAAATTAGTCAAATTTGTTTTCCTGAGGATATCTAGGTCATTTTTTGACACAATATGCAAAGTAAAAAAAATAAGGTCATAAGATAAAATCTTGATAAAGTCATTTTTGCTCTATACGCGACAAAATAAGCAAAATCGTTGTCAAACATGATCAGAACGTTGAACATGGTGATTTCTAGGCCAAGCTCTAAAATGGGTCAAAATAGGTCAAGTAGGTAACTTGGTTAAATCTTAAAAAAGTCTTGAAATAGAACGTGTTCATGCGCTAGAGTCCACAATCTCTCAAAACTCAATCAATGTCAGATTGAAAATTCAATTCAGAATTGTTATTTTTTCATAATTGGTGAGAGACAAATGTAAGGAATGATATGTGTCTACACACGTATTTTTTAGAGTAAACGACATACAGCGATCATTGGCTAATTTTACATTCAGATTGTCGTGCTTTCAGCTGAACTAAAATACTTTTATATTCTTTTCATTCTATTCCTTAAAGTCAGTTGAAAGACCATCTGTGAGCACTCAGTAAACAGCTACTTGATGCTTATTGTTGCTTTAAAACTATATGCAGATCAAAAGAGGACGGTTGCGAATATTTACTTGAATAGAATTACAAATTGATGAAGCAAGCTGTACGCATAAACGATGGTGAGTTTACATCGTGACGCGAAAAAGGGGTCGGGGTTGAGAATGAGCTAGAGATAAGTTATAATACAATAAAAGCCTGAGCTTGGTCTAGTGGACTTTCCTTTGAAAAAAGGAGAACGATAAGCGATAGGTCCTAAATGTAGTTGGGGTTATCCCTAGCTTCGACGAGAGAGGGTACGTTATAGAAGATAGGTTACACCCGTATGAACTATTCCCTGTCGGTCGAATGAGACTCCTAACAAGGCTTTGGAATATTTGTGTATACTTTAATGTTAGCATCCTGTGTCCCTGTTACATGTTGTTTTTGTTTTTTGTTTTTACGGTCAACATTCTCAAACTGAGCCAAAATTATTTTTAAAACTGTTTTTTTAGGCGAGGCGTTAAATATATTTGCGAAATCAATTTTTGCATGGTCAAGGCCAATTTGATTTTTACATAAAAGTTTGGGGAACGGTTGATTGAGGATCATTTTTCCTTAAATCGATTGAAATCGACCCAATGGTTTGAGAGGTTAATACGGTTAAAAATTTGAAAATAAAAATAGCCCTGCCCTGCGACGCTTATACAAAGTGGTACATCAAAATCTAAGGAGGGGCCACTCAAGGAACAATTCTGTTTGGTATGGGCGTTATAGGTCCACTGGCATGGGAGCAGAATACGCTTGAAGAATTCAAAGTCAGAATAAACCCTGTCACTGCTATACATGTATTTGGACTAATTTCGTGTAAAAAAAAAATTAAAAAAGACTTACCTAAGAGCTTTTCTTAAAAATTTGTCTGAAACTAGCGAATTGGTTACCGAGGAGAAGATGTTTCAAGAATTCAATCACATTGAGCACATTAATTTTGCTTGACTGAACTAAATTGGGAAGTAGGTTCATGAATAAGCATTACAATGGTTAAGCTTCGAACGGAGCCATATCCAAATATAAGCGTAAATTTAGGCGGAATAGCAGATGGAGTCTAGGAAAATATATAATGGTAGTGAATAATGGCAGTATTGAAGACTGAAAAAAATGTTGAAAGCGGCGTTGAACCCCATCAAATAATATGTTCAACCTTGTCTTCTGTAGCGAATGGCCACTTGGGTTATTACTGACTTACAGGTGTGTAATTCAAATTTACGTCTCAAAGCCGTCATCTTACACATTTTATGGGTGTATTTCTGTCATCTGAGTGTTCCGATAATTGGATTGAACCTACAAAAATGATGATTCTGTGAGAAAATAAAAACTTTTCCCCGATTTAGTTTAAGACGAGCTAACCTTAATATCGTCTAGAAAAGAAAGTTTATTAAGCTCGCCAAACCTCGTTATAACAATTCAAGATCAGTTTAAATTATAAGCTTATCAATCCTATATCATGCTTCAAATAAAAATCGAGTTATAATTTTTTTCCTATGTATGTCAATATTTTTTGTTTCTCGGATCCAAGTAAGAGCCAGATGAGCCGCCTACGGCCATTTACGCACATTGTTTCAAAAGGTATTGAGAGTTCCCATTATCTAATCGTGCCAACAGATTATGTTCTGACATTCAACTCATCTTTTTCGTTTCAGTCGAATCAAAC
This sequence comes from Fragum whitleyi, assembly GCA_948146395.1. Classification (NCBI taxonomy): domain Eukaryota; kingdom Metazoa; phylum Mollusca; class Bivalvia; order Cardiida; family Cardiidae; genus Fragum; species Fragum whitleyi. The sequence continues at coordinate 71,053,186 of OX411543.1, read as the reverse complement.
ACCGCAGCCGTACAACTTCACAACTGTTATCGATAAATACATGAAACAAACGGAGGCGTGGATAAGTAAGAAAGTATGGTATTTTACTAAAATTCCAACTTATCTGCGATTTTTGATAGATTCACCGAATCGTGAGCCTAATCTTAAGGCTTTTACGTTACCTCACTTTGTGGAGGTATTTAGAACTACGATGTTAATCTTGAAACTAATCTCTTTTAGGATCATCTTTTATTCGGAAAAAAATCGAGAACTCAGTGCAAAAGTATTGTTAGTGCCTATACATATAAAGGAACAACCCATATTTTGTCCAAAGCCCTTGATATGTCATTATCACAGGGAATTATTTAATGATAGTTATTACAAATGTCATTACATTAGACAATGTATCAAACTCTTGCTCGTGTCAAACAAAACCATAAGTCATTGAAATTAAATTTTGAACCACGCATCCTAGGAGGAACTATCGACCTCGTATGAAAGAACCAAAATATGACAAAAACGGATAATGATCCTTTTCCAATATTTCATCTGATAAGTATTGTACGAACCTAGGTTACTAGTAGAACGATATATATTCGGAAATGTTAAAGCGTTTAAAAACTTTTTATTTATTTTTATTCAGATAACGAATATGGAATGTGGGTAGCCAAAAGCAGAGGTCAGTCACTCGAAGGTTACCAACGTCAAGAGGTGATAAAGAAAAATCCCAATGCCTTGTCGGAAACTGAAATAATTGAGTTTGCAAATGAAATAGGTAGTGATAAATTTCTGTAGTTAAAATCGTGTATTATAAAGCATAAGGTCAAATGTTCAATTCGCCACTGATTCCACGCTCTTTTGAAAATAAACAATTCAATTGCTTTATGATATGTCACGGAATATAAGCATTCAAGATAAATATGGGCTCGTTATTTGGCCGTACATTTAGAAACTGTCAGTAATAATTGTAATGGTTATGATATCAATCTAATGGTCTTTGGGTCGATCACCGAAGGTGGCAATGATCCTTTTCGACTTTTGTCTCCAAAAAAATAGTTGATAATCGTAGACATATCTGAGATATCAGCTTGAGGCTAAAATATGATGTAATGGTAGGCTACTGATGAGGAAAATACCACGAATCTTATGTAAGGTGCTTTAGCCACCTCGATTTAACTGAAAGGATCAAACTAACTTGAAATTGAAAAATGCTTATAAATGCTTTTTAATTAATTGTGAATAAAATGTTACTCGTTTAAGGGGGTAACTGGGAGACGTTCGCTATTTACCTGGGTTATAGACAGAGACAGATAGAAATGGTGAAGGAAATGTATCCGAGACAGGTATCAATATATATAATTGTATTGGATATATAGAACCCGAAATAGTTTATTTCAAAGAAACTCACACGACCCTATTAAGAATTTACAGATTTATAAGATCTCTTGTCTGAACTTGACTTGATGAATCGAATACTCGGCAATTTAACTCTTAAGATGGCTGATACGTTTGATATTTTCCTTATTTATTTACTAATGCTGCAAAACATTTTTACACCCCAAAACAAAACCTCTTAAAAAACAAGGTTACAATAAAAATTTTAACAAAATTTACATGTCTGCCAAAGCTGCGGTATAAAATTAACGCGAACACAAATTATCACAAGAAGGTAACAGTAGAATAAATGAAGCATATGATACATGTATGACAAAGTGGGCACTAAAAAACTGTCAATGGCAAAAAGACCAGGATTTCCCATAAAATACACGATAACCTTACCCCTCGATAAAATGTCAATAATGGCTTAGTTTGTTTTCGATTTGTTTGGACTATCATTTGATGCTTAAAAGTGTTCTTATTGGTCCATAATTCACGATCTAGATAATTATAGTAACAGAGCTGTACACTAGAGTTAATTGCCCTTTTAGACTGGTCCTCTGAATCTAGATTTAAGCTAGCCCATTTCATAAAAAGATTTAATGTAATCATAAAATTATATTTATGGATCTGTTATAGCAAAACGGAAAAAGAGCGAAAACAAACTAGGCCTTATAGGGACAGACGAGTCAAAAGCGATCTTGTTTGTCATAAATGAAACTAAACATGTACATGGATTTATGTTGAAATCGGCATATGTTAATGGCATAATAGCTTATTTCCTCCCAATACAAAACCTCTTAAAAAAGGTAATTATATACTAAATATTTTTTACATATGTGACAAAGTGCTTTACCGCCACAAAAAAGTCAAAGAAGTGCCTTGTTGGCTCAAAGCCGCCAGGGAATTGGTGAAAAGAGTGATTGGCTTCTTTATCTATAAAAACATATTTACACATGATAGGATAACAAATGCCTCGCGAGCAAAAGAAATAGGTGAAGTATAAAAGCCCCGGTCAAAAGAATTGTGATGATAGAGCAAAGGACATATCTCTCCTTGTCTGCAACAACCTCTGACCAACCAGTGCCTGCTTAAAACAGGCGACCTAGCCAAACGATTCACATGAAGGTACCCCTATGGTTCAGCCATAATTGTAACCAGACCGAGGAACCTAATGATGTAGCACGAAATGGCCGTTTGGCGTCTTGTACAAGCCGCGATGACTAAAACTGGACGTGACCTGACGAGTTCCCTGCACAAAGTCCCGCAAAATTGAGGGCTTGATTCTGCCAATGAACCACGTATGGAATCCACGGAGTTTTAAACTAGTGTCAGTCTTCCTATAATTATTGTATGAAATGTTCGTTTCCTGTGTAAAATGAATATTGTTTAAAAAGATCTTAAATATAATAATTGAAGAGATAAACATACTGGGAAGTAAAGAAGTCGTGATGTATAAAGCAGGCTAGTAAAGACACTGTCTCAGTACTTACAAGAAACCGTGTTCTCAGATCGCGCTGTTAGACTGATAGAACGATTAAAGCAAACAAAAGAAGACACCAATCCTACTTTGAAAAGGTCACAAAACTCGCAAAATGCAGGGAAGTTTCGAAATTTCTTTCAAGGAAATACCGTTATTATGTTGACAAATCATTATCCATTCAATGCATTTAAGGTAGCTGAATAGAAGTAAGCAAAGAAAACATTTTAAAAAGACGTTCATTTTAGTAAATGAAGTGAATTAGTTAAATTTACCCCATCCGCAAATGTTAATTTTGAAATGATATGAAATGATATTCACATGCAAGTTATTTTTTTTTTCTTGAAGATTTTTTTTATGAGTCTTGGTTTCGATATCTGCAAAGTGAACGGTCTATCAGAATTTAACAAACACTTTCATCTTTGTACATAATTAAGGATCACTTTTCAAGTTTTAATTGAGCGACCGGTTAAAAGTTGGTTTAAGTTTATGAACAGCCAATCTGAAAAAACTCAAAAAAATACACGACAGTCCTCCTTCATCGAAAAAATTGTCAATAATGGCTAAGATTGTTTTTATTGGTTTGGACTATCATGTGATGCTTTGAAAGGTTTCTCGTTGGCCCATGATAAATGAGCTAGCTAAGTTTAGTAACAGAGATGTAGACTCGTGATTAAGTACTATTATAGAAATGTTAACTTACTGAAACTTTATTTAAAGCTAGCCTAAATCATATAAAGATTTTATGTAATAATATTATTTCATTTCAATTGCAAAATTCCATTCAATCTATATGTGTTACTTGGCTAACTTATCGATCTATAGATTTATCTAAGTTATACAATATAATTGATCAGTTATCCAGGCTTAACTGGCTAAAGGTCCTTGATTCGACAATGACTTAAACTCAGATTCTGAAAGGAAGTAAAATTCACAATTCTTAAAACAAGAAAAATAAAGTTATTTCCAAAAAAGAAATTGGAGCTGTGTACCTTTACCATCTTGTCAAACCAATTGGTACGAATGTTTTACTTATCTAACGATATCGAGAAGAAGCTATCGATTCGTTACCCCTTGGCACGTGAAGATGTACCTGTTCGTGTAACAATTATCCCACAAACCAGATTTTGTATGAACTGCAAGTAATGAAGTGGGAAAATTTTGAGGGAAATATCAAAATTGCTTGTCTCAAGTAATTTCCCTCTTATTCTCAATGTTTTCTACTATATTTTGCTGACACTGTTCAATTTCAGTGCACATTTATTAATGGTTAAAATTCGTGGACTTTTGGTTAACCTTAAATTGTTTATTTTGTAAAATCATGACAAGAGAGTCGAAATTTCCAATTTTCGTCATTAAGGCGGTTATTTTTCCTGCATAATGGTTCGATTTTTCTTGTTTCAATACCAGTTCTTAACGATAACTCCGACACGTTTGTTACAGATAGAGAATTTAATCCGGAACATGATCCAGAAATGGCATGACACAGTAGCCCTATGTGATAGTGAAAATCCAAGGGATCTCCTAGCTTCAGCTTTTGCTAATGTTGGTGACAATCTTACTGCAAGGAAGGTCCTTAGGAATGAGAGAGATTTGAGTGGTAAGTTATTAGTGTAAGAAGTGTATATGTATAAAATGGATTTCAAAAAGGATTCTATAGTACACAGTTATTGGTGTTTTTAGTGTTAATAGTCCTTCGTTAGCCAAATAACTTCATGTAATCAAAATAAAAGCATACAATCAAGATTCATGCATTCAGATTAGATGAAAATCTCATTTTCTACTTTTATTGGATTTAAAGAGCCAAAGAGGACCTCTAACCATTCACTGGCTTTAATATCTTTCTTTTTTGGAAAATATAGAAATTCAAAATAAAAATCAAACGATTAAAGGTCCTGAAAATCTCCAGCATCCAGCTCATTCTAAATTGGTATTTTTGCAAACTACAGGGAGTTAAAGTTCATATACAAGTATAACTTAGATCTAAAATATCGTGGAAGAATTTTAAACTATAAAGCTTATTTAACTTAAATTTGTTAAGTTTATTTTTTTTCATCAATACCCTGACAATTTTGCTAAGACCGATCAAAATTCCAACAAACTGTAGCGATTTTTTTACCCTATACTATTGTTGTTCAAGCCATTTTTATTGACCCCAAAATATGGGCTTGGCAGGGTGGGGCTTATTTTAACGCCAAAATCTTAATATCATAGCCTGATTTCATTGAAACTTGGCATGAATGATCCTTGGGTGACCTCTCCCTAAGTTGGTCAAGAAATTTGGATTGACCCCGAAATATGGGCGTTGCAGGGCAGGGCTTATTTCAACTATTAAATCTTAAACAATCTTTTTCAAACTATAGATCGGATTTCAATGAAACTGTGCGCGAATGATCCTTGGGTGATCATCTTCCAAAGTTATGCAAGAAAATTGGATTGAACCCCTAAATTTTGGTGTGGTAGCCTAGTTTTTATTTGTTTATAGATGACTCGATTGATAAATTTAATGTCCACTCATTCAATTTCCTCTAAGTTTTCAACACAGATAATAATCATCATAATTTCTCTGAATTATAAATTTTAAGAATTCTTTATGTGTTTCCTTTTTAAAGTGGTTAAGAAGCTAAAACCAAGGGGAGATATCAAAAAGAAGATTGAGGCTATTACCTTTGACGTTGCCTGCTCAAGTGGAGTTATCGCCCATGGTGTCGTTCACGTTTTCCATCATTATTTACCTGCTCTTCAAGATGTTCCTAACTCGGGGCCAATTATACAAGAAATTAGCGAAGGTGTGTTGAGAAACAAATTAACATATGCGCGACACTTGAAAACAAATTTCTATGTGCGTGATGGAGAGTTTTTTTTTCTTTTGTATAATTGTGGTTTAACACCACTTGCAACATTATTGCAGTTATATCGTGGCTGGTGATGCACCTACCAGCTGCTCACCCGCTAAGGCGTACTACTATTATACTACCATTGGTGGGAGACAAAAGACTCTTGTTTCATTGACATTCGAAAACATCTGGTTTTGTTTCGATTTATTATAAGATAAACTTGATCAATATTCATTTATTTGCGACTTATTTCCCAACCAAATAAAGTGTGGAGATTTTCTAGAACAGCAAAAGCCATTTAGCGAATATTGAAATGGAGTGCCATGCACAAGCTCGTATATTTTTCACCTTTTCAGAAATAGACAGCGCAAATAACAGTAATCCAGCAATAATGGATTTTACAGAAAGCAATGCTCAGTGAAACAAGGTAAAAAATAATCCCATGAAGCATTAGAAGATACTGATAACCAGGATGAATTTGTGAAACAGTTTTGGATCGAATAGCTAGCTGTTACGATTCATTTTGACGGAAACTCGATATAATTTTTTTACTGACGTCAATAGCTAATATAAAGGTACAGATCTTACAAATTTGAAACGGTTTTCCAATCCCAGAAACCCCTCCTGTCGATTGGCGCTTTATGTCACGACTTGTGTTTAACCATTGTAAAAAGCCTGTTGTTTTTATCTCCAAATCTAGAAAATACACCAATATTGACCTCTAATTAAAAAATTGTTGGAGACATTCAAGTCACTTATTATTTACTTGACGATATCTCACTCTATTATTTTAACCCCTAGAAATTAACAGTCAAGTAATTAATGACTTCTTAATTTGAAAATCAAGCAGGCGCTGAATGTATTCTTTTTCTGTTTGCAGATCACGAAATCCATACTATGTGAAAAATGGCAGAGACAATCATGGACTAAATCTATATACTTACCTATGCAAATTATTTATGCAATTTGCTATTGTTTTAATACTGACCATAGGTCCTATTATCGGTGAAGCCATTGGGGACTTTAGGTTTGCACGTTGTCCGTCCATCCGTCCGTCTGTCTGTTTGTCAATCCGATTAATCAGTTTTACTTGCAATTTAGCTCTCACCTGAGCACGGAAGTGCTCATGGTGAGCTTTTGTGGTTTGGTGGATGTGCGTCGTCCGTCGTCAACATTTACCCTGTATGCACTCTAGATGCAACATTTTTGCCAGATAAACATGAAGTTTGATCAGAATGATTGTCATGAAGAAATCGCGGACGAATTCGAAATTGGGTCAAATGAGGTAAAAAACTAGGTCACGTGGTCAAATCTTTGAAAAACCTTGTATGCACTCTTGATGCCACATTTTTGCCTGATCAACCTGAAATTTGGTCAGAATGATTGTCTTAATGACGAATCTGATAATGGGTCAACTGGGATAAAAAAAAACTAGTTCATGGGGTCAAATCTTAGAAAAACCTTGTATGCACTGTAGAGGTCACATTTTTTCCCGATTAAGCTGAAATTTGATCAGAATGTTTGTCTTGATAAAATCTCTGATGAGATCGAAATACGGTTCATCGTTTGAATGTATTCTGATGTTATTTAAGGTAATAGACCTGTAATAGTTCCGCATCATTTTGGAACTCATGATCTTTCACAATGTTGACCGAGGTTCCCTAATGAAAATCATTTAGAAACTTCGGTTAACACTGTTAAAGCTCATTACTTCCCATATGTTGCGTTAATATTACGGGTTCACTACCTTTAAACACTTGCACATTTATATGCCCCTGCATCAATTGATGGAGGGGCATATTGTTTTGCCTGTGTTTTTGTCTGTCCATGCGAACGGTTTGCAGAGTTTATCCCGCTTTGCACATGCAATTTCGTTCAAAGCGAGGCATAATTTGCAGTTTGCACAGTTTTGTCATCCTGAACGCAGGAGAGTACTTCAAAAAAAATTAGAAAAATCAGTTTTCCTGGCTTTTTAGCTCACCTGAGCACATCGTGCTCAAGGTGAGCTTATGTGATCATTGAATGTCCGTCGTGTGTCGTGCGTCATGTGGTGTGCGTCGTCCGGCGTCCGGCGTCAACAATCTTAGTGTTTACACTCTTGAGGCCACAAATAAGGCCAAATCTTCTTGAAACTTAGTCAGAACATTGACTAGGTCACAAGGATGAATCCTATTGAAATGGGAAGGATCTGTGCCATATCGCGGGAAAAGGGACCTTAATGACAATTTTCTTGTTTACACTCTAGAAGGCACAAATTTAATTCAATTTTCATGAAAATTGGGCAGAATAATGGCTAGGTCACAAGGATGAATCCTATTGAAAATTAGAAAGATCCATGCCATATCACGGGAAAAGGGGCCTTCATGACATTTTTCTTGTTTACACTCTAGATACTACAAATATGGCCCAATCTTCATTAAACTTGATCAGAATGTTGACCAGGTCACAAAGATGAATCCCGTTGAAAATGTGAAAGATCCATGCCATATCAAGGGAAAATGAGCCTTAATGACAATTTTTCTTATTTACGCTCTAGAAGCCACAAATATAATACAATTTTCATGAAACTTGGTCAGAATAATGGCTAGGTCACAAGGTTGAACCCTATTGAAAATTAGAAAGATCCATGCCATATCACGGGAAAAGGGGCCTTAATGATAATTTTCTTGTTTACACTCTAGAGGCCACAAATATGACCCAATCTTTATGAAACTTGGTCAGAATGTTGGCCAGGTCACATGAACTTGTTTATAAAAGGCTAGAAATTGATGCAGGGACCATATGAATAGAGTAATGTCTTTCTTTGAAATATTTAAGTCATGTAATGATTTTTCAAGCATTTGATTTTAATGAGGGAGAAGTCAAAGAGAGAAGATGGGTGATATGGTACCATCATGGTCATCTTGTTTTTCTTAACGCGTACATATGTTAGATATGTGAGCCAGTATAGATGGCTTCAAGTAAAAGTTCAAATTTACTCTGATCCATGGATTTCTTTCTTGAAACATACATGGAGGACCGATTGAATTAATTTACAGCTTATGGGAATTTCGAGTGCTTGATGATGTTGATATAATACATGATATAGTATAGTCAATATTTACGGGTTGGCTACTCATGTTTTGCTGTATTTGTGAAAAACCTACTCATTCACAGGACCAATAAATGTATTGTCAATACCATTTTAATACATATATTGCACAACATTTCTCAGAAATATTACAAACTTAAAAAAGGAAATAGAAGAAATACAGCTTTGAAAATGCAAAAGTTCGTAAATTGGCTAACTTTGCCATTTTCAATACTATATTTTTGAATGTTGAATTTGGCTGGTACTGTGTATGAGTAGGTATATCTTACGACAAAAAATGAGTAACAAACCATCAACAGTGAGACAAAAGTATTGCATTTCATGAGATAATCACTACCTGAACAACAAGGCGTTCATTACAAAATACAAACAAAAAGGTCTCTTGATACTCGCATGTATCTGTCGATCTATAATTACTTTGTGAAAGAAATATGAGGTTAATTTCATCATCACGTGCAGGATATTAGTAATTTTAGCCAATACTCGGAAAAGGCAATATTGAAAGAGGAAAATTGCCGACCCTGGGCCCGTTTTACTAAATAACTTACGATCTATTTTTGCGTAAGTCAAAAATTAAAGTTGCTTCTACAATAGTAAGTAAATATAGAATTCCGTCAAGCATCATCTCATTGGTATTGTCTTCTAATGAAGATTCCTTTGAGATATTGCAATGCAGAATCTAAAAATAAATAAAAACACCAGGTACGGTTCGCGATTTTGACTTACGATTAATTTTTTCGTAAGACGTTCAGTAAAACGGGCCCCAAAACTCTACCCTAAACCAAATCTAAACTACCTTCCTCTAACAAGTCTTTTACACCTCTTATTGTCCCTTGCTGAACTAAATCGCTTTTTTCAAAAATTATTTCTCTGGGGTTCCCAGTTGGTACCTGTTCATTGGACGGTAAAATATATCATCCGATCTCCTGGGAAAATCAGGGAAATCTGTCTGAATGACGTCACTTTGTAATTTCAGTTGTGGAAAACAAAACAAGTTTCTTGTTTTACTTACAACATTTCTTGTTGTACGTACGTACAAGTATTGCATTTTTTTTTTTAAAAAAAACTATGGGATTTATTGTCATTTAGGAAGGTTTCCATATTATTGAATGTTTTCCATCAAAGACATTGAATGCTGTTTGACAAAACTGGTATATATTTTTGGACTTAAAACTAACAATATCCTGGAATTCTACCAATTTTACATCAATGTAATTAATTCTCGCGAAATTCCGTTGATAATAGAATGAACAAGTGACCGCATGAATCGACAGATTAATTAGGTATTAATCAATTTCCATATTCATATAATAACTATATTTATTTCAGAAAAACTCATTCTGAATTGTTAAATCTATATTCTGTGATAACCTTATCAATGTTTTAATTGACCCGGTGAAATACATGGAAACGAACCTCTAAACGGCCACTTTGCATTCCCATTCTTTAATATATACAATCCAAATTGGTAAAAAAACTACTTAAATAGCCTTTCAATTTTGCTTATTACGGAAAAAGAATAGATTCGAAAGGTTCTTTTATTGTCTTCTACAAACGGTCGAAGACAACTTCCCTCCTTTTCAAAAAAAAAAAACCATTTTACAGAAATTTTCAAAATTACAATGTTAGAATTTCTTGGAATTAATTTAAACTGACAAAGTTTCCGTGTACACAGAGAATAAAGGCCCGAGCGCTAAAAAGGTACAAGTTGTAATGGAGTTGTATTACGGAACTCACTATTTTTTACTACTGGGTCGTCCAATAGCTTGTTTCAGTGAATATCAGTTTACTTTATCAAATGAATCACAAAAGATTTATTTTCATGAATGATAAATATTAAGATGAATTAAAATATGATTTTCCTACTCATTTGTGCACGGGCGTTCATAGGAATAAACATAAAACGGAATTGAATGTAATTTATATTTTGTTAATTGTTATATATGTCGGTAATTGATATTTTAGCATTTTTTCCAACGAGGTCAAATTCGGGTCAAATCACCCAAGGTTTAGTTCATCATTATCTTTGGGCCCTCCTCGACTATATGTGGCAAAAGAGAGAGGTTATCATTTCAATAATTCAACTGCTTTTTATGCAACTATCAACTGTTAATCCCAAAAGAAATGACGATATATATATATATATATATATATATATATATATATATATATATATATATATCGTAAAAGCGAATAAAATCACAAATACGTATAAATACGGGGAGAAAAAACAGAGAAGATATCGTAATTTGCCTTCTGTATGGTTGTATTTGTTTAGTTTACAAAATTTTATAGAGAATAAACCGGTAGAATTATATTATATTTATTCTCTATAAGATTTTGTAAACTAAACAAATACAACCATATAGAAGGCAAATTACGATATCTTCTCTGTTTTTTCTCCATATATATATATATATATATATATATATATATATATATATATATATATATATATATATCTCGAAAACAACGAAATCATTAAAGAGATGTATCTATAGTTTGTACATATTTTTACATAAAACAATAAATTAGAAATCGTGTCGTTGGTTTTTGTCTTTAATCTTTGTTGGAAGAAGTTTCAATTGCGCTACGAAGAGTATGATGCAAACGTTTGAAGGTGAAAGCCGACGCAAAATACTTATCGAGGGAAATATCCCCTGCGGATATCTGTAGAAACGCTGTCACCTTGTCAGTCTCAACAAACTTGAGGAACTTCTACAAAGCACTTATAACCAGCCCGATTTTTCAAAATTTGAAAAATCCTTTTGCGAATGTTTAAAAAATGATACACCTCTGCACGTGTGTACACGTGCAAATTGGGGTACTATTTCATAAACGTGTCACAAACGTTTCATCTTGAACGCAGTGCAGATTCGTGTTTGCATCTACTCAAGTCATTTCACCCGTCTTCAAATCGAATATTTTCACATTCGGAACTATTTTATAGATTCTATTTTTAGGATCCCTCGTTACTGGATTGATTCCAGAATGGTACCACGTGTGAATCGCGTATGAATCTTCGTGAACAGTTCTTCTGTCCTCGCCCAGTTTCCTCCAATTATCACAGATCTTTTTCTGGTCTGAACTTAGTCTTGTATAGATTAACCTCGAACATTTTCTTTTTAACATATTGGTCACCGTCAGATCATAAAAAGGTTCGAAAAAATGTGGTTTAACTATTTCGGGAATTACGTCACCTTGATTGGTATCATTTAGATACTGCAATAACGTAACGGGAAACTCGGGTCGAGGACACGTGCGGCTTCTGGTTGGATCGGACTCCCAGTTTTGGACAGTTCTGTCTATGAGTAATTTGAAAAACTGATGGTTTGGTTGGCACAGAAATATAGCATTGTTTGTCCCGGCGAACTTGGCGGTGAGATTGTATACAAGAACGTGTTCAGGAATTGCACCGGTTAGTGCGCATGCGCGCTTGTTGACGAAGCTATCTAATGGACGAATGTTGATGACATCAAGGTCGAAATATGTGCCGCCAAAATAGTAGATGAGTACAAATCGTAGGATGTCTGGCTTTGTGTATAAATCTGAAAGATAAAACAAAATGGAATTTCACCTAAATTCTTTTCAGAAGATTTTTCCAAAATCAAAACTCTCTCTATAATTCCTGTAGTAACTGTTGATTTGTCAAATGGCACTTTAACACTTTCTTAAGAACAAAATTCCACTCAGTGACGTTGGTTGAATAGAAAAAAATAAGTAATACCCATTTTTCAAACGCAAGAAAAAGTAAAAATAATAAAACGGTGGAAATAAAATTGGTGGACCTCATATTTATTTTCATTCCAATTTTGAGAAAATTCAGTCAGCTCTCCCGAAACTGGAAAATAAAAAAGTAATGGCACAATGTTCCTTTGATGACACTTGTAAAAATGTTTGTGAAATTTTCATTGGCCAACTAAAATAGATGCAACAGATAGCATTAAATTTTGATTTGCCAACAAAAATAGATGCAACAGAAAGCATTTCATTTTAACATGGACATCTTACAACTTTTTTTATCTTCCAAACGAAAAGGGCCAATTTCAACTCGGCTTGGTTTTATTTTGGTGAGCCTTTGCAAAATTTGTTCGTGAAATTTTGTTTGTCCCACAAATATGAGGATGGTAGGATCGGATTATTTCACTTCGAAATTTTTAAACAACTTCACCTTCAAAATTACTTTGCTATTTCAACCAAACTAGGAAAGAATGTTCGTTTGGTGACTCTTCTTAAAAGTCTGGTCATGAAATTTTTGATTGGCCTTCAAAATATAGCGCTTCAGGACAGGGTTATCTCCACTTTGAAGAATTCAAACAAAATGCCCTATTTTAATCCGGACAGAGAATTGGCGATAAGCTGATTTGGACCAAATTGGGTAAACTAGTTTGTCTGTGGACAATTAAAACTTCAAGTAATTGTCTTGAAATAGGGCGTTTAATAACATCCACCACAAATAAAAAATATAAAGCATAGGTCATAAGATGGACGAAAAATGTTGTTGACAAAGCTGGGATAGCCCATTTAATCAAATGACTACGTTTATGCAATGGGGTTTATATAATAGGTTTGCTATTACAAGCTTCCTGTCTGTAATCTTATATTAGTTGGGTGAGCGATATTGGGCTATTCTTGCTCTCTTCTTCTAGATTTATTATTTGTCCAATTGAACTTGCAATATATTTATCATTCAATACCTATGTTGAGCGCGATTCCCTTTTTAACTATTTACATAGAATGGTTCCTTTTGGCCACTTCCGCTATACGGGTTTCAAATTTAAACTCTTCTAGTGATGTTTATGGCATATTCTTGTTATACACAGAACTTTGGTAGGCAGAATAGTCTGGTATCAGCCTGCACAGCTGTGCAGTCTGATCTCGGCCTACCTACCTTCGTGCTTTCTGTGGATCTTTTGAGGAAAACTTGAACAAGACTGGATGAAATGCCTCAAACGTTGACAATTTGAAACAAAATTTCGATTCTGCAGAATAAAATGCACTGAAACTCGAACTTACTAGAGCAGTCGTATATACCCAGGAGCTTGGGAAACTTTCTTTTGATGAATTCTCGTCCGAGCTCGTGTGTCCAGAAATAGTACTCCCACTCTGGATACTTGTTATGCTTCACGAAACTCCTCACGTTGTCCACAAACTCGGTCGGTATTACATCCTCGTTCCAGATCTGATGTATGATTTTAGGGATCTTTGGGGGATCCGTCCGCTTATACACGCTCTTCCAGTCCTCTTGTCCAGGAAATGGTTTTAACCGTAACACTGTTGAAGTAACAAAATATAAAACATTTCAAACATCCTTACCGTAGCATGATCCACAGGAAAAGACTGTTGCGTACTTGTGATGGGCAGACTTATCAATTATAATCGATAATCAGTTGGCTTGGGCTTCTGATTGTAATAATCGACTAAGAAATTTCAAAATCGATTAATCAGTTCCTACACATAAATGAATTCTATTATAAGTTGTTGATGTTTTAAACCAACATCAGCTTAATGGCCCAGCGGGAAGCAGTTGTAACTCTTGCATACTTAGCCATAAAGTTGATAGAAAAATAAGCAGAAAGAGTCCTTAGATCATGAGTTTTAACTAAACTTTCACGTTCTATTGTTCATAGGATGATACTGGGATGGCTGTATTAATTTCTAAGAAAACGATTGTTAAATCGATCATTAGTTGATATACTCTTCCAACTAAAAACTCCATTAACGATTGTGATTTGAAACCGATTGCCCAACACTATTGCGTACACATTATGACATGCCGAGACTGGCTACCTTAATGATATTTCATTATGCTGTAAATCCTTGGGATATGAGTTCGAACCAAATCTTCATCCGAGATTTGACAAAAGTCAATATGACACGAGTCATTTGTCTCCAACCAATTGTGGTTTGCTAAGTAGCACGCCTAAGTTTGGCGAGCAGCTATTGACTTGGGTGAAATTTGAGGTTGTACTTGTTTGAGAAACGACAGGAAACCGTGTGTACATGTACCAGCTTCCGCGTTATAACTGCAATAATGTTGAAAGTGGCCTTAAAACAAAGGCAAACGAAGAATATCAAGACGGGGTGAGCGTAAGAGATAAAGTGTACAAATTGTTATGTGAGTACAGAATAGTAAATATGAACTAGAAAAAGGGGAGATTTGTAGGTCCAACATGTTGTAGGGTTAACCTCAAACTGCGGAAATACACCACTTTGTCTGATTAGCTTATCCGTGAGACGGATACGTTATAGAAGCTGGCGAAACGTTTTCCAAATGATACCCCAGTTTGCACGAGCACTCATGTGCAAAGTGGGGAACCATTTGGAAAACGTTTCGCCAATGATTTAACATCCTGATTGCAGGGCAGTCTACGCCCTCTTGCACCCTTCACTCGTCGGAACTTGGGGCCGATAACGAAGCCTTTAGCTTCTTCTTGCGTGCGCTTTAATTAAAGAGAGCTCCATGTACATGCCTCACTTCGCGACCCAATGGTCGATTACCTGTTATAACATGGCTGTATGTGAGTAAAACACGGCAAAAGAGCTTTTAAAAGATAATTATGTTCCCTTGTTAAAACTAAAGGGACATTTAAAATGAAATAAAGAAAAGGACGTTTTCGGTGGTAAATTTTGCGCATCTTTCGGAGTTTTCAAGTTTCTTAAAATCTCACAAAAATGGGTGCGACTCATCTTAGAAATGTTGGCATTAACGTGGACGCAAAATTTCAACTTAAGCACGTTAAGTTGACGTAGCGATGTTCGAATCAGAATTCAAAATTCAACAAGACTTCACAGAAATGATTCTTGGGATTCTTGCTCTTTCAGATTTCTTCCTTTATTCCGACGGGGCTGATAAGATGCTTTGTAAGGACTGTCGCGTCAACGAAAAGGGTTCCTCTATGATGAAATAGAAGAAAAATCTTCTTCTCTGAAACTACTAGTTAGAATTTATCCAATCATCATTCTTAGGATGTGCTTTTCATATTTCTTTTTTTTTAAATTCTGATCGAGTTGATTATATGGGCTCTGCAGGCCTTTGCATCACTGAAAAAGTGTTCCCAATGATAACATACATGTATAAAAAAAATTCTTCTTATCTGAAACTACTGGAATAGTCCTTGGGACATGCTCTTTCAATTTTTCCTTAGTTAAATTCTGATTTTTCTGATAAGATCGGCTGTATAGGCCGTTGCGTCAACGAAAAATGGTCCCATATTATAATATATCAAGAAAACCTACTTCTCTAAAAATACTGATTTCATCTAAACCTTACAGGTATAGTGCTTAAGACATTCTCTTTTAGATTTCTTCGTTAATTGTTTATCGGGTCGGAAACATTGGCTCTACAGGCTGTTGCGTCTCCCATTAAATAGTCCCGTATGATAGTATTTGTAAATAAATCTTCTTCTCTAAAACTACCAATCAGAATTTAACTAAACTGAATAGGAATGATGCTTGGGTAAAGCTCTTCAGATTTCTTCGATAATTTTAGTCGAATTATTATATCGGCTATGTGCGATGTCACCCCATTGAAAAGGGGGTCCATATGATTACTATAATGTGGGCTCTACAGGCTGTCGGGTCACCTAAAAATGATGAATGTACAGATCAGAATTCAAAAAAACTAAACGGGAGTAATCCTTAGGACATGCTCTTCCAGATTTCTATATTAAAATCTGATCTGGCCAAAAACATTGACTCTTCGGACCGTTAATTCACTGAAAAAAAGATCCGATACGATGAAATATAAAAAAAAATATTCTTCTCGGTAACAACTGATTAGAAATCAATCAAATTTCACAGGAGTAATCATTTGGATATGCTCTTTCAGATTTCTGTGTTAAAATCTGATCTGGTTAATAACATTTACTATTTGGACCGTTGAGTCACTGAAAAAAAGGTCCCATATGACGAAATATAAAAAAGTCGTCTCTAAATCTACTAGTCAGAGATCAACCGATCTGCACAAGAATGATCCTTAGGATATTCCCTATTAACCCTCGTTGATTTTGGTGATATGATGCTGCGTCATGGAAAAGGGGCCTTTTTTTGATGTAACAGTTCTTGATATCATAACTTGTACATTTATTGAGAGATTTTTTGTGAAATAAAACGTTGCTAATTATATGACTAAGGGCGCACTAAAGCTCCTTGGAAATATTCCTCCATGTCATGGGAAAGGGACCTTCTTATAAAATCGATGATAATCTGCAAACAAATAGATAATATGTTAGCTTAGTGTCAGTGGATCGATACAGGCCGTCTTGACCCACTTATTTCAATTAATATTATAATCATTTACTTCTGAAAGATAACGTTATGAAGATGATGGTGGAATATTAAAACAGAGTGACAGTTTTCACCAGCTGTAGATCCCAACTGACGTTGAGTAAGTCCGAACAACGTTTATGAGTAGCAAATTCTGTCTTGAACCCGTATTTCCAGCCAATTCAATGGCCTTTTTTCACAAAACTTTAGCAAGGTTTTAGTGCGGCATCAATAAAACGGGGTCAAAAAGACTCAATCATTTGGGATCGTCGGTGTCCTTTCTTTGAGTCCATGCTTTAGATGTAAACTATCTTTAAGCAACTTGTTCTTATGTGTATTCAGATCTATTACCGAGTCAAAGACAAAGAAAGTGTTTGGTATGTATGAACATTCGGGTCTCAACTTTAGGTCTTCAATTCGTTTCTGAAATTTATCCCAAGAGGGTTAGTGGAACCCACAACAGATACTTTTGAGGGTCCTGGCTACATATTTTTTAGGCTCAGACTCGCAAAATTCTGCGTCCCTTAAAACTCTATTCTGAAATATTCCAAATGAATGCACTTCCTTTTCTGATCTTATTTAACACCTCGTCATGATGTCAAGGTAAAATCAACTTACCAAGCGATTTATCTTTGTGCACCATTATGTCCAGAAAAATCAACTTACCGAGCGATTTATCTTTGTGCACCATTATGTCCAGAAAAATCAACTTACCGAGCGAGTTATCTTTGTGCACCATTATGTCCAGAAAAAATCAACTTACCGAGCGATTTATCTTTGTGCACCATTATGTCCAGAAAAAATCAACTTACCGAGCGATTTATCTTTATGTACCATTACACCTATGACTACTAGGAGGATTGCGGCCGTTATGCTTCCTATAACTTTGAACTTCCTGGAAAATTTTAACAATTGCTCTCTCGTTCTCAATATCAACTCAAATGGCATTATCTTCATCAAGGAACAATATGCCGGCGCTTGGAATAAATTCGAATTTTTATGAAATGCCATTAATTGACTGAATGAAAAACCTTGGCAAAATAGTTACAAGATCAAAGTGCTCAAAGCACTGGATGCACTAAGCGTGAGTTTAAATCTTATTTGAATTTTTTTTTTTTTTTTTTTTTTTACTTTTCTGGTCAAAGTGGGACTCTAAGATGATATAAGCTAGGATCAGACTTCACACCCTGACAAAGGGGGGGGGGGTGTCACCGCCCAACCAGTGAAATTATCATTAGAGGCGCCTGAGCGCCTGATTCGCTCCACAATCCTGAATCTCATGATGTTTATTACCATATTCTCCGGACAATAAGCCGCACTTGCGTATAGCTCGCATCTGTCTTTTATTTTTACCATTACGTCACCGGATATGACGCAATGGTGTATAAGCCGGACGCAATTGTGTATAAGCCGCGGACATTTCTATGGTATTGTTTGGGAGGGTCAATCTTATTCAGATTACACCAGTTAGTATATCATTTTTATGCCAGTAATTTGAAAGAATCGATCAACAGATAGACGCGCAGACTTTTTTAGTATTCGCGTATATATGCGCTTAATTCAAAACATATAGGCTATAATACACAATTGAAAAGAAAAGGCTGACCAACTTTCATATTTTCTTTCATTTTTATTTAATGGTATTGTCACAAAAATAAACCAAATTTAAAATGAAGAAAATTAATTTTCTGACCATTTTTCTTAAATGTGTATAGATTTGACAATTTGCTTTTTTTGTATCATTATTTTCAAGTTGAATTTTTCTAGTCCTCATTTTTGCCTCATTTTTAGCAGCGTTACACTTTCCACTATTTTATTTACATGAAGAGTTTTTCCGCAAAATTTTCTTTGAAACTTTCAAAATTTACACTGCATAGATTCAAGGATTCTAGTAGTTTCTGTGCATAATTTTACGATGATAAAGGATATCGGCGTTTTTTACATTTGAACTTGTCCCGAAAGAGAAGCATTTTACGCGTTGCATGCGCTTTTTAACGTTTTCTTTTTAAATATATTGAACTCGGTTATAATTTGTATTCGCAGCCATTGAAATCAGAAAATTAATAACTACATGTATAAGATATGGCTATTTAAAGGCTTTAAAATGATATACAGTATGTTCTTTTGAGACTACACAGCAATTTTAGTTAAAATCTAAATAAAGAATTCAGTGATTTTCATAAAATAGCCCGACGTTACTGCGACGTCTCTGATGATGAGAATGACTTAGTGCTTAAATGATAATGTTAATGAATAAAAACAAGAATAATGGAATTTATCATTACTAATATCATCATCATCATCATCATCATCATCGCCATCAATTTAAGTTTACGTTATTTAAGAATATGACTTCTGATAAATACATAATACGTACTTAGTGATTTGTATGAAAAAAATATCTAACGAGGTTGGGGGAGTTGAAAATTGTCGAGACCCTGCCGAGACAATTATCAATTCTCACAACCGAATTAGATATTTTTCATACAATACACTAAGTAAGAAGTACGTAATGACATTTATCCTATAACGTCTATTTGCCGTGTTTTTGACGATTTTTCATATAGAAATTCTAGTTTCTAATGATAACCACATTACGTCATTGTTCTTAAAATATCGATGTTATATCATAAAAAATATAATATGGGATGTTATCACACGGATATTTGTTTAGTTATAAGATAAACTAAAATCTTACTTCAGCATAGTCCACAAGTTTCGTTGAAAAGATACTCATAAAAGTAATGAAAAGACCGTGAACTGAATCCAATTCAAGTGAAATTACAGCTGATGCGTTAACTACGGCAGTGAAAAATGATAATACCGGATTTCTATATTCACTGACTGCTATAGTCGACTGGTCTCTGATTGTCGCAATGTATCAGGGCCCGAGATCCTTAAACCTTTCTCGTGCTCAACTGAGACTTTTCTCAAATTTCAATTTCAGATTGAAGCTTTAATTCGGTTGCAATACTTAAATAAATATATAAATATAAATCATAGTAAAGTTTAATTCTTTACATTTGGGCTAGCCTTAAATATTGAAAATGCTAATAAAGGACACGAAAAATTATCCGCTTTTCGTAATCATTTTCCACCAATGGGTCGGTAATCGTAGATCTATGTGAGATAGCAGCTGGAGGCTAGGAAAGGATGTGATGGTTGTACCGGTATGAGAAATACCAGGAATCCATTGCTAGGGGATCCAGCCCCCGCGACATAACTGAAAAAAATTGAAATCGGCGAAAACTCCAATCAATCAACATGAGTATCGTAAATGCATGCTAGGTAAGGACTCGAAAAACATCCGCTTTTCCTTATCATAATCCATCCCCCTAGATTGGTCTGAAGTCGCAATTATTATGTTATTGAATTGCGTTCGAAGACTGGCAGATGTAAAAATATTGATGTCTGTCTGAACGTATCGTGAAAGCATCCCGTTATTTTATTGATTGGCTATAAATTTCAATAGATTTTTATAATCCGCGTTTTACGTTTCATGCATCAGTTTACCATCATAAAGACTTCGTCTGAACTTTCCGACCACTCAAGCCAAAATCAATCAGATTTAATTTGTGGCATGTCAAACTAAACAAAACAATCTAGGTACTGTTACGTACGGTGGCATTAAAAGTGACATTTGCGTATTTTTTATTGTCTGGGATTTTCTTTTTTTTTTAATTATCTTTTAAAGAATAAAAATAAATGCGAAAAGCAAAATCCTCGATTTTCGTTTTCCAAGTTTTTTATAGAATAGAAATAAATGCGAAAAAAAAAACCTCGATTTTCGTTTTACGAGTTTTTAGCTCACCTGAGCACAATGTGCTCAAGTGAGCTATTGTGATCACCTTTTGTCCGGCGTCCGTCCGTCGTCCGTCGTCCGTCGTCAGTCGTCCGTCGTCCGTCGTCCGTCGTCAGTCGTCCGTCGTCCGTCAACAATTTCTTTAAATGACATCTCCTCCTAAACTACTTGGCCAATTTTAACCAAACTTGGCAGAAATGTTCCTTAGGTGATCCCCTTTAAGAATTGCTAAAAGAATTGAAATCGGTGAAAAACTCTGGTTGCTATGGAAACGAAAGTTAAAAATTTAAGAAAATCTTTAAAATTCTTCTTCTTCTGAACAAGCAGCCTTACAGCCTTGAAATTTGGCATGGATGATCAGCTCATAGACCTTAATAAAAATAGCTAAAATCATATCTGTTGGGCCACCAGGTGCAGAGCACTAGGGGGGAGGGGGTAGTACTTTGGGTAAATTTTGTAATCTTTAACCTTCTTCTTCTTCTGAATAAGAAGCCCTACAGCCTTCAAATTTGGCATGGAGGATCAGCTCATAGACCTTAATAAAAATAGCTAAAATCATATCTGTTGGGCCACCAGGTGCGGAGCACCAGGGGGGAGGGGTAGTACTTTTGTGAAAATTTTGTAATCTTTAACCTTCTTCTTCTTCTAAACCAGGAGCCCGACAGATTTGAATATTGGCATGGATGATCAGCATATGGACATTAATTGAATTAGCTAAAATCATGACTGTAGATTCACCAGGTGCGGATCATTAGGGGGGAGAGGGTAGTACTTTTGTGAAAATTTTGTAATCTTTAACCTTCTTCTTCTTCTGAACCACAAGCCCTACAGACTTGAAAATTGGCATGGAGGATCAGCTCATAGACCTTAATAAAAATAGCTAAAATCATGACTGTAATGCCACCAGGTGCGGAGCACCATGGGGGAGTACTTTTGTGAAAATTTTGTAACTTTAACCTTCATCTTCTAATAAACCAGGAGCCCTACAGACTTCAACATTGGCATGGATGATAAGCATATGTATCTAAAATTAAATAGCTAAAATCATGAATATAGGGTCACCAGATGCGGAGCTTTAGGGGGGAGGGGGGTACTTTGGATCAATTTTGTAATCTTTAACCTTATTCTTCTCCTGGATCAGAAACACTACAGACTTGAAAATTGTCATGGGTAATCAATATATTGATCTTAATAAAAATAGCTAAAATGATGACTGTTGGGTCACCAGGTGCTGAGTGTCTTGGGGAGGGGGTAGTACCTTGGATCATTTTTGAAATCTTTAAACTTCTTCTAATGAACCAGGAGTCCTACAGACTTGAAAATTGGTATGGATGATCAGCATATGGACATTAATTGAATTAGCTAAAATCATGACTGTAGATTCACCAGGTGCAGAGCATCTTGGGGGAGGGGGGAGTGCTTGCTTGAGAATTTTGAATCCCTACAGCCTTTATATTTGACATGGATTGATCAACTCATTAAAGAAAACTTTAAAAGTCTCAGACTCAGCCTGTATATCTGGCATAGATTAGCTGATCACAGACCTTTTATGAAAAAGCTTAGATAAATAATGACCAGGGGAGGATTATTTCAAATGTTATCTGATTGAATAAATGAAAATCTCCTTTTCTGCAGTTGCATGGACATACCTAGGTAATGAAGCTTTTTTCTCAGGTGAGCGCACCCAGGGCCAACGGCCCTCTTGTTTTTTATTGTTATTTAAGAAAAAAAGAAAATGCCAAAAACAAAATGCACAACTTTCGTTTTACAAGTTTTCTTTTGTAAAAAAAAAAAAAAAAAAAAAAAAAAAAATGCGAAAAACGAAAATATGCATCGTCAGTTTTCATTGGATAATTAAGTCACGAATTTATGGCAGATTTTGATTAGTCAAATTATCGCGTGCTCACGACCTAAGTTTTCTTTTTTTTTTTTTTTTTTTGCATTTTTGTTATTCAATAGAATAAAACTTGAAAAACGAAAATTGTTTTTCGCATTTTTTTAATCAATGAGTTTATAAAAAAAAACTTGTAAAACGAAGATTTCGTTTTTAGCATTTTTCATTATTCTATGAAAAAAAAAATTGAAAAACGAAAATCCCATATTTTTTCAAATTATTGTTTTTTTCCCAAGGAAAATGAAATAAAACTCCAGAACGTTCATGTACTATTTAAGTGGAACAAATTTGTAATTTCTGGGGATAAATCTTTCAAAATGGTCACTATGGACCATGAATTGAAATAAGTCTAGCTAAAAACCCCACAAAACTAGAGGACCACGACGGCCCTAGATCGCTCACATGAGTCTATTTGACCCCTGGGAATTCAAATTAATTAAATAAGCAGATGTCAACAAGGAGACAATTTCTACATAAGATCAATACAATGAAATGTTTTCAACCAAGAGCAAGACAGATATGCCTTTTCGCTCTTTGATTCTATGTAAAAAGGGTTGCACCCGGGTGGAGCCCAAATGCGACCCCAGGGTCTTGATATGAACAAACTTGGTAGAGGTCCATTAGATGATGATACAAACTAAATATGAAAGCTGTCTGCCTTCTGGTTTCAGAGAAGATTTTTGAAGGTTTTCCTATTTTCACCCTTCGTGCTCAGAAGAGCTAAAGGGGATGCGCCCGGGCAAAGCCCAGATATGACCCATGGGTCTTAATATGAACAAACCTGGTAGAGGACTACTAGGTGATGCTACATACCTAATATGAAAGCTATCTACAATCTGGTTTCAGAGAAGATGATTTTTTAATATTTTCGCTCTTTGATTCTATGTAAAAAGGGTGGACCAGGGTGGAGCCCAAATATGACCCCAGGGTCTTGATATGAACAAACCTTGTAGAAGTCTACTAGATGATGCTACATACCAAATATGAAAGCTGCCTGCCTTCTGGTTTCAGAGAAGAAGATTTTTGAAGATTATCATTTTTTACCCTTTGTGCTCAGATGCGCTTGAAGGGATGCGCCCGGGTAAAGCCCAAATAAGACCCCAGGGTCTTGACATGGACAAACTTGGTAGAGGCCCACCAGGTGATGCTACAGCTTGACACAAGGAAGATCCCTACCAAGTTTCATCAAGATTGGCCCACTGGTTTAGGAGAAGATGTTTAAAGAAGTTGTGGACGACGCGCGACTAACAGGGACATTCTACGATCACAATAGCTCACCTTGAGCACTTTGTGCTCAGGTGAGCTAAAAACACACGTTTCCCAACCAATCAAAGTAATTATAGAAACACAACCAAGGATCATTTATATGTAAAATTATGTTGAGTTGAATATGACCTTTTCTGGAAAAACAGTTTTAAATAAATTTTCCTTGGTCGGAAATTAAGATCATCTTTGCATATTTTTTTTTCAAAAATCAAAATAAGCTTTAACAATCTGATAAAGTTTCCCAAAACTCATTTCTGCTCTTTTCCCCTATCTTTTTTGTTCAAGGCTCATTGTCAGTACATCAAAATGACAGCAAAAATGGGACAAAAAAACACAACGAAATCTTAGCGATGTGAACACCTCATCTTTTCTATGTTATAGCTGACCTTACTTTACAGATGCATTGGAAATAAAATATCAAATAGGAAAGAAAAAAAACAAGAGGACTATGATGGTCCTATGTCGCTCACCTGAGTAAGTCAACTCATAACTTGTCAACCATGTTAAGATTACCAGAGATTGTTTAATGTACATTTACGGTGGTTTTAAAAGAAACGGACTTTAATTTCGTCCTACTGCAATTCGATTTTTTTAATTTCTGTAAATTTTCAACCATTCTCTTACCACAGGAACCAAAGTTATTGATGGAATTGAATTCTTTTAACTAGTCCTACACCTTAAGAACGTCCCTGACAGGTTTGAAATCGATTTGCCCGATGGTTTAGAAAAAGCTCACTTTGTTCTTAGATTTTCGGCGATCTTGGGCAATTCCATTACGATGGACACTAGAGTTCTTGATGGATTTAAATTCTTTTCACAACATTAGTAGAGCTTTACCCCAGGAACATTCCTGCCAAGTTTCAGCTTGATTGGCCTAGTCGTTTAGGAAAAGAAGATTTTGTTCTATGATTTTCTGCAATTTTCTGTCTTTCTGTTACCAGTGAAAAAAAGAAATTTTGATAAAATTAGATCCTTTAACAACTTTTGAAAAGCTTCATCCAAGCATCATCCCTGCCAAGTTTCAGCTTAATTGGTCAGGTAGTTTAAGAGCAGATTCTTTTTCTAAAATTGTCAGCAATTTTCTGCAAATTTTCAGCCTATGCATTACTATGGAAACCAAATTTTTTCATGAAATTTATATATATATATTTTTTAACTTTTGAATAGCTTCATCCAAGGAACATCCCTGCCAAGTTTCAGCTTGATTGGCCTGGTGATTAAGAAGGAAAATGTTTTATAGGATTTTTGCAATTTTGCTGCCTTTCCATTACCATGGAAACCAGAGTTTTGTATGAAATCAAATTGTTTCAACAACTTCTGAAGCGCTTTACTCAAGGACCATCTCTGCCAAATTTCAACTTGATTGGCCTAGAGCAGAAGAATTTTCTAAGATTTTCCGCTTTCTGTTACCATAGCAACCAGAGTTTTTGATAGAATAAAATTCTTTTTACAACTTTCAAAGAGCTTCACCCAAGGAACATCCTTGCCAAGTTTCAGCTTATTGACCTGGTGATTTAGAAGGAAAAAATTTCATAGGATTTTTGGCAATTTTTGGCCATTGTGCAGCCTTTCCATTACCATGGAAACCAGAGTTTTTTATGAAATCAAATTATTTTTACAACTTACAAAGAGCTTCACCCAAGGAGCATCCCTGCCAAGTTTCAGCTTGATTAGCCCAGAGATTTGGGAGGGGAGGTTTAATGAAATTGTTGACAGACAGACAGATGAGGGACAGTGAGTAATCACAATATCTCACCTTGAGCACTTTGTGCTCAGGAGAGCTAAAAGAGAGGACCTGTATTACTCCACTGGCTTTAATAATCACATACTTTCATTAAAAAAAACTTATTTTGACTGAAAGCAACACTTTGAAGTCTCTTTAGAGCTATTTTTAAATGATTTACTGGGTCTGGCCAACATTGCGCCAATATACTCAATCACCATTAATCTGCATACCCTTTACCCATCTTATGTAACCAACGTAAAGGGATTGCAAAAAGTGGACAATTCTAAACATATTTCCAGGAACAATTTAATGAATGAACATCCATACCAAGATGAAATGAAATAAGTCTAGTTGATTTGGAGAAGATGATTTTTTTGAGATTTCAAAGTGAAAATTGGCCATGCCCTGCCACACCCACCCTGCCATGCCCATAATTGGGGGTCAATCAAAATTTTTTGAACGATTTAAGTTAAGTGTCACCAAAGTAACATCCATGCCAAGTTTCATTGAAATCAGTCCAATGGTTTGGGAGAAGATTTTTAAAGATTTTAACATGAAAAAATGCCACGCTCTGTCATGCCCATTTTTGGGGGGCAATCAAATTTCTTGCACAATTAAAGTAAAGGGTCACACAAGGAACATAAATGCAAGGTTTTTATTGAAATCAGTCCAATGGTTTGGGAGGAGAAGAAGGGTCAAAATAAGCCCTACCCTGCCACGCCAATATTAAGAGGCCAAGCAAAATTCTTGAACTTTTTTGGAGGGTCACCCAAGGAACATTCTGGTAAAGTTTCATTGAAATCAGCCTGATGGTTCAGCAGGAGATGCTGATCAAGGAACAAAATAATTACCCAAATTTTACAAATATAACATTCCAGATAAATTTGGTTGAGATCAATCAGCTAAGTTCTTGAATTATTTTCAAAGTTCCTACAATATAACATTTAAAGAAATGACCTTCACCCATAACAGACATATTTTGCATCTGATGACAATAATTTTTTGTAGACTGATAGAGGATCGCTATAGGAATATTCCAAAGAAATTTGGTTGATATCCATCAATTAAGTTCTGGGAAAAAGATTTTCAAAGTTTCCACTATTCAACATATAGAGAAATGACATTGCCATCTAGAAAATAAAAGCCTTGTTTTTCGTTTGATCAAAAATCCTTGAACAACGTTGAAAGAGGGTCACCCAAGGATCATTTATGTGACAAAATTCATCCAGTAGTTTCTGAAAAGAGAATTTTTAACGAAAAAGTTGACCGGTCCGACAGACACAGGGATGCACAATGGACACAGTAACAATACCATGACAATAGTTGATTGAGCAATATCTGTTTTTAGAGCAATATAACAAGCAATTTCTTCTTTTTCACCAATGTTTTCTGACGCATAAGAATTACTGGACAAGATAATTGTACAGAAAAGGGTTACATAAATTGAGTGCTTCACATAGTAGCTTCGTCTTAGCTTTATGATTACATTTTTAACATACAAATAAGTATGGGAAATCAATAATAACAAGGCATAATGATGTTTCTTTTCTTTATTATTGCAGTGTTTCTTTGGCAATCATAATTTATATATCCCATATTAATAAGATGGAAATCAAATATAAAATATGACAAATGATGTATTCCTTTACCATGGTTTGTATCAAGAAGCCAGTCTTATTTACAATTCCAGTAAAATATTTCAAAAGAAGGGATCTGATTGGACAAGATATACATATCATGTATAGCTTGTCCGATCAGATTCCTTGTTACAAAATTCCAATAGGGAACAAAGAGCATTTATACTGAATGGTGATATTGGATAATGAATTATCAAAGGATAGACCAATAAATTATTATTTTTTTTTTAAGACTAGACATGAACAAAGAACTAAGTACAATCTATCTTTTCAACAAAATTTTGGACCAATTGAATTTCAAGGTGAAGAAACATTTGTATGTTATATAGTTACTAATATCATTGTTCAAAAAGTAATCTCCTGTATGAAGTAACCCTTCCCCTTCCCGAAATAGAATATGAATTCATTACAACAAGATGGCCAATACTAGATTGCTAGGTGCTGTAAATGGACAATTCAAATTTTCCAAAACTCAGACCATTTCACAGTAAGTTGAATCTTTTTGGAAAATAAGTTTTTATTAAGGTAAAAAAACACACATTACAGGAAGAAAAGAATTTGGTTGTAAAATTTCTATTTCACCCTGAAATAAGTGTTTTTGATAACAAATGAAGATGGTGGAAACTTTACTTACATGCAGTAAGATGAACATTAATATGGGATAAAACAATAAATATGGAACCAAATGTCATTGATACAAACATATTATGTATTATGCAAGTATATAATTTATATTCCTTAATGTGTATATAAATGCACAGAGATTTGTACTATGAATTTTTCAAAAGCACAACGAAAGATGCATTAACTTTAATTATAAAATGACAGACATTGAGGGAGTGAAATAACACTGTTGAATATTTTTTTATATTACATGGTGTTATTACACTAGTGGAATAACTATGCAAATGAGCTAAGAACAGATAGTAATGCTATATTTTGGATGTGAAAATAACGTCATGGTGTATTTGATGACGTCAGTTCACAAACAGCGTTATATGTTTCGTGGAATAACTTGAACTCATAAATATCTAGAATTTTCTCGATTTATTGCAAAAATTTAGGTCAGAAGTTATAGGTTATAAATTGAATATCAAATTTGTGCTCATAAAATGTTAAATTTATCAAACTTGTCATCTAAAACACAGCCTCGTTTTTATCTGTTTACAGATGACTCATTTGATAAATTCTGTATTAAATGATCACTCATTCAATATCCTCTTATTAATCATTCAAAGCATTATCATATGCTAAGAAAAATTTTCAATGGATCTTACAGACGGTTGAGATGAAGAAATAGTATTCAATGGAATACAAATTCGAAACAAGAGATTTCCTGATGGGCAACCTAAACCTTATAATTACCGCTTGAATTAGCTGGAGTTACAAAGGTTCAGGTCTTTATTAAGGCAGTGGACCCGTAATAGTTCCGCAACATTTTAGAAGTAATGAAGTTTACCAGTGTTAACCGAGACTTCCTAATGATTTTCATAAGGAAACCTAGGTCATCATTGTAAAAGTTCATGAGTTCCAAAATGTTACAGCACTATTACGAGTCCACTACCTAAACAATAAGTTAGAAAGTAAACATGTATCAGAAAATAATGAAATCACTAGAAACAAGAATTTCCATATCTGCAACTCTATAACCTAAAGATTACTATCAGGATTGAGCTATTAGTTTTTTTCGGGGGTTCTTTTTTAAGGTAAACCAATAATTAACCAATTTTCCAGAAAAAATAGTTGCTTTCTAGTATTTGCTTTATAAATATAAACCCAACTTAGATCAGTTTAGTCCATTGGTAAGTCATAAACTGAAAGTGTATCTTTATCTCATTGAATTACCAGTAGGTTGAAATTTTGACACTCATAGCCAGGGCCTTCCTATCAAGATATACATGTACACTTTTTATGAACAAAACAGGATGATATAACATAAGGGATTATTGACTCATTTATTGCACTTTATTTCTTTGATTCGAAGAATGAAAACACAAACAAGTATACATCTATTAGAAAAGTTTGATGATGAAAAGCCGTTTTTTGTATATAGATGAAAAGCACAAAAGATATCATTGCATTTACCACCTAGAAAAATTAGCAAATTATCACAAGCCATCACATTAGATGCCTGAAAAGAAAAAAGATTTGGAAAACACTGTAGGAAAAGAAGAAATTGTTTGAAAAAAGCAATTTCTCCTTTTCTCACAAGGATTTCTGTACCATGTGGTATTCATTATTGGTTTCTTGAATGGAGTTTAACGCCGCTTTCAACATTATTTCAGTTATATCGCGGCGGCCGGAGCACCTAACAATGGATTCCTGGTATTTCTTTCACCTGTACTACCATTACATCCTTTCCTAGCCTCCGACTGCTATCTCACATAGGTTTACGATGATCTACCCATTGGTGAGAGACAAACGTCGGAAAGGATATTTGCCGCCACCGGGGATCGAACCCACGACTTCCAGATTGGAAGTCTTATGCCTAACCAACTGCGCTATGGTGGCGGCTGTGTATTCATTATTGGATGTTATACACACTTGAATGAGTGTCTGCATGGTTCGACACTAAGGGGAGTCTGGGAGTGCGAGACTCCCTGTTTATCAGTTGGGTCTCCTACTTTTTGCAAGTAAGGAGTCCGTTGGACTCCCAGGAATAAGAGAATATTTCAACAATCCTTTTCAATCCTTGGCAAAACTCTAGATATTTTCACTTCAAAATTTGTTGATGATATACATTGGGTTACATCTAGAAGTATTCTGATAGAAAACTATCATTTTTTGGGTGAGAAACTTGTTTACAACAAGAAATTGCTTGTCACAAGCAATTTCTTATTGTAAACAATGTTCTCCCATGAAAATCTGACTCCTTACTTTGAGCTTGGACTCCATGATTTCATACATTTGGAGTCCAATGGACTCACTACTCAAAGGAGTTAGTGTCAATCCCTGGTCTGTAACTTCTTTTGAATCAGACCAGTCTAAAATGCTGGCTGAAATTGGATTATATCACAAAAGATATATTTCATTTTCACATTGTATTAAATAATTTATCTTATTATCTCAATATTTAAAAGAGGCTGGAGATAAAATGTAGTGAATTTACATTTAATTTAATGTTACTTCTTGGGAATCAAACAGTTCAGAGAACATCTTATTGATGTTGTTTCTTAATAAAAAGATAATTTGCTTATAGAGATCTATCTTTTTTTGAAAACATCATAATTATTTTGTGTAGTAAAAGCTTGGATTGTTTTGAAAAAAAAAAAGTTTTGTCTATGGCTTTAAGGATTGAAAATTTGAAATATTTTATTCTTTGAAAAGAAATACCTATTCATTTTACTGGCCATTTTTGAAAGAACTTATTTGTTTTATTTACATTTACATCAGGAAATAAGGGGGAAAGTTGTATGTCTAAATATCGAAACTCCAATAGAAAATGGTAGTATATAAAATAACTTTTTCAAAAGCATATGGAGTCTATTGTATCTAAACCCTTATGAATAAGAGCAAATCATTGTGGCAACTAAAATGCCAAGGCTTAATTCAAGTTGTTGTTTTGAAATTTGGGTAATCAACCAACAAACTGCAGTTTAACAAAGTTTTTGAGTTTCTTTCCTTTGTTTCATTTCATTACTAGCTTCACTTCAGAAATAAAGCTTTTTCTTCCGACTTCTGATGAAGGAAAGCATCAACTACAATGTATATTGTTAATACTTTCATAATTTGACTAGTAATATTTAGGTTAAGAAAATTGTTAAAATCAAAGTTCCTATACAATATGGATTCAAAATTCAAATCCATTAATGTGAGATAAAATCCAACCAATCATACACCTCCAGTTTGGTCACATGATTCTCCAAGGCAACAAATACAAAAGAACTGTCCAATCATATTAAAGCTGTCCTTGTCACATGACAGTCTAGACCAATCAGGTTATTTGGAAGGCATGATTTATCACAGTGGCAAGAGGTCCATATTCAGGTAGAGTATACCCTGTCTCTTCAGTCAAATGACATCAAATTTGATGGTGCCTGAAATTACACAAGATATTTTGTAAGTGGGCGACCTTAACCTGAAAACAACGACTAGAAATACCCGGTAAGCTATAGTAGGTCACTCACAATATTACATAGGATCTCTCATCTCCAGGGGTAATGATGAGGCAACAGGGATCGACACTTACACCAGTCCTCAGGCCCGAGACCTGTGGACTTTAGGGAGGACTGGTAGATGTTACCAATTCGCAGGTCCTTCAGGCCTGTAGTTAATGGTAGAACTAAGTATTTCCAATCTGTCCAGTTTTGAAAAAAAAAGTTGAGTTTCCAATACTCAAATTTGTATTGCCCAAGGGAAAACATTGTGGAAAAAAAGCAATTTCTTTTTTTCAAACAATGTTTTCCTTGTAATTTATCCCGTAAATTGCTAAAAATCAAACATGGATTTCTAACAGGGCCTGCTTTAACAAAGAGGACCTGTAATATGAAGGGCGTACAGGTCCTTCAGGCTGGTGGCAAAAAGTAGTTGGTGTCAAACCCTGGTCAAGAGATATTGTCTAAGACAAACTTGTCTTGACAAACGAAATGTTATTAATGATCCTTGGTCGGCTAAATGACTGTTTTATGCTTTATAACACATTTTTGACTCCAAGAACAACAGCCAAAGTATTTGTTTAGATGATATCATGATGTTCATAACATTCATTTTCTTCTATTCCACTATTTTTTTTCCTGTATTAAATCCCAAGATCTTCAAATCTTTGAACTTTACAGATGAGGTTTTAATTAGCAAACAGTTTGTACTGTTAAACATCCTGAATGCAGGGACAGATAGGTAAGGGACTAATGTTCTAATACAACACTAAATCTGCAATTAATTCATGAAATCAAGTTCTAATGTATACCAAACAAGCTGTGTTTGTGAAATACAAATGTCCCAAAACAGCATTTTTTCTAAACCTTGACTATGACAGACGACCTTTACCTTATCACATGACCACTACCTTGGTACCATTCAGACCTATCATCATGCGTAAATGAGCATTGTATCTTTAAAAGTTTCAAAGTAATCACAGAAATCACTGACTGGAAAAACTAAACAAGAGGACCATGATGGTCCTATATCGCTCACCTGAGTAAGTCAACTCATAACTTGTCAACCATTTTATAAATACCAGAGATTGTCTGATGTACATTTAGGGTGGATTTAAAAGAAAAACTTTAATTTCCTCCTACTGCAATTTGATTTTCTTTATAATTTCAACCAAAGTTATTGATGGAATT
This sequence comes from Fragum whitleyi, assembly GCA_948146395.1. Classification (NCBI taxonomy): domain Eukaryota; kingdom Metazoa; phylum Mollusca; class Bivalvia; order Cardiida; family Cardiidae; genus Fragum; species Fragum whitleyi. Next base: position 71,020,544 of record OX411543.1, on the reverse strand, counting down.
GAATTCTTTTAACAAGTTTAGTAGACTTAAAACCTTAAGAATATCCCTGCCAAGTTTAAGATATGCCCAATAGTTTAGGCAATGATTAACCTTCTCTGAGATTTTTGGCAATATTTTGACATTTCCAATACCATGGAAACCAGAGATTTTGATTGAATAAAATTACTTTTACAATTATGGTAGAGCTTCACCCAAAGAACATCCCTAATAAGTTTCAGCTTAATCAGCCAAGCAGTTTAGGAAAAGAAGAAGTTTTTCTAAAATTTCCAGCAATTATCGGCCATTTTTCAGCCTTTCTGTTACCGTGCAATCCAGAGTTTTTAACGAAATTAAATTCTTTCGACAACTTGTGAAGAACTTAACCCAAGGAACATCCCTGCCAAGTTTAAGCTTGATTGGCCTAGTGCTTTAGGAGGAGAAGAATTTTTTCTAAGATTTTCACCCAATTTCGGCCATTTTTCAACCTTTCCGTTTTCATGGAAACCAGAGTTTTTTATGAAATTAAATTCTATTAACAACTTTTGAAGAGCTTCACCCAAGGACCATCTCTGCCAAGTTTCAGCTTGATTGGTCCAGTGTTTAAGGAGGAAAATAATTTTTTTAAGATTTTCAGCAATTTTCGGCCATTTTTCTACCTTTTTCGTTACCATGGAAACCAGAGTCTATTATGAAATTAAATTCTTTTAACAACTTTTGAAGAGCTTCACCCAAGGATCATCTCTGCCAAGTTTCAGCTTGATTCATCCAGTGTTCAAGGAGGAGAATAATTTTTTCTACGATTTTTGGCAATTTTCAGCCATTTTTAAACCTTTCCGTTACATGGAAACCAGAGTTTTTATGAAATTCAATTATTTTAACAACTTTTGAAGAGCTTCACCCAAGGAACATCTCTGCCAAGTTTCAGCTTGATTGGTCCAGTGGTTTAGGAGGAGAAGAATTTTTTCTAAGATTTTCGCCCATTTTTGGCCTTTCTGTTACCATGGCAACCAGAGTTATTTATAGAATTAAATTCTTTTAACAACTTTTGAAGAGCTTCACCCAAGGAACATCCCTGCCAAGTTTCAGCTTGATTGGCCCAGTGGTTTAGGAGGAGAAGATGTTTAAAAAAATTGTTGACGGACAGACGGACGGACGGACGATGGACGGACGGTGAGTGATCACAATAGCTCACCTTGAGCACTTTGTGCTCAGGTGAGCTAAAAAAACTATGCCTACCCTTGACTGGTACTTTTTGGAAGCCTCACTTAAATGTCTACACCACATCAGGGCTTGAGCTTGAGTCCCTGCTCGAAATTTATACACATTGCCTGTAAACGGAAAGAGAATGAATAAGTCAAGCAGTAATTCATCAATAAGTTCTTTCTACACCAAATTATCTACGACAACTTACTCACAGTATGCTTATGATTTTGTTAGCATATCTACAGAGATACAGATAAGAGGGCGTAAAGCCAGCCTTAAGTCTTTATTTCTAAATGAAACTCTATGTTGTGGATACTCATTTGAATCATCTCGATGAAACAATTCAAATGAATACAAACAACATTAGATTTATGAAATACCCTCTTTATCTGTAGCTCAGCCATAAGTAAGGAAATCTGAGCTCCAGGCTGGTACATGTATATTCCTGTAGGTATATTAACCCTTATCCTGCTGAATTTATATTTCATTTTAAATGTGTCTTTTTTTTGGGGGGGGGGGGGGAGCATTTCATCCAGTTTTGCTCAAATCATTATGACAATAATCTAGTAAAAAGCACAGAGTATATACTCAGATCAGATTGAACCTATGTGCAGGTTAGCCTTGATCTATACTCTCTACAAGATCTTCAAGCACAGAAAAACATCCATGAACAGCATAATAAGGGTTAATAACCCATAGACGGCAGAAAGTTAATGTAATACTAGCACAATTTATAATGACAAATGCTTTGCATTGTTAGATCTACATTGAATTTGAAGAACAACTAACTCATCTTTGCCCTGGTCAAATGCTTTCCTTGAATCTATGTTAAGATTTGTATTGCTTACTTTATTTCGAAAAGATTCAGCATTTTTAATGAACTTAGCAAATACCCAATACATACTTTTTCACAATATTTTCAGCCCTATATAAAACTTTTTGTGAATATTAAGGTACTTTTAATTTTTTTCAGTAACCCTTTTTTTTTGGAAAAAATTGCAACTGTGTTTCCCTAATATTGTGACAGATGGAGCACCTAACTATGGCTTCCTGTCAGTCTTCATATCTATTCAACCACATAATTCCATCTAAATCAACAGCTGGGCATCCAAAACATCATATACCTATTGGTGGATTTGTTTGTTTATATGTGGTTTTACGCTGCTTTCAACAATCTTACAGTAATATTGCTGTAGCTTGAGCACCTAACAATGGATTCCTGATATTTGTCACACCAGTACCAACTTTACACCCTTTCCTAGTACCCAGCTGCTATCCCACATAGATCTACTATTATCAAGCCATTTGTGGCAGACAAATGGTCAGAAAGGATGAGCATCACCGTGGGGGGGTTGAAACTTGGACGTCTAGATTGAAAGTACAACATGCTACTAGCTGTGCTATAACATCTGCCCTAGTGCTATTGGTACATGTCACAAAATTGATTGATTGAATGGAGTTTAACCCCGCTTTCAACATTATTTCAGCTATATCGCGGCGGCTGGAGGACCTAACAATGATTTCCCTGGTATTTCTCTCACCAGTACAACCACCACATCCTTTCCTAGCCTCCAGATACTATTTCACATAGGTCTACGATTATCAACCCATTGGTGAGAGACAAATAGTCGGAAAGAATGTGTGCCGCCGTCGAAGATCGAACCCGGGACCTCTAGAATGACAGTCCGACGCGCTACCAACTGCGCTATGACGGCCACCATGTCACAAAAACCTTTGTCAAATGCAACATGAAAGTTGGTGAAAGCAGGACCCCAAGGGTTGACAGCAATAATTGGCTAAGCCAATAAGTCAATGTTAATAGAGATGAGTATACCTTTAACTGGATCTGTTATTTGGAATGCATCTGGTTGAAGTGGATCGTCCCTCATAACAACCATCCAACCAACCACCGACGTCATCTTACTGGGGTTGGATTTAAACTGAAAGTAGACAATATTTCTCTCCAGCTCTTTGTCATTTAGAAATCAGTATTTGCAAAGTTTGCAGGTCTATTTTGTAGACAGAAGGATGGAGGGTAGGATAGAGAGACAGACAGAATAGCAATAAAACACTATGGCCCTACAAAAGGACCATGAAAATATTTTTTTTAAAACAAATATTAGTCTTATCACTATCAATTAAGTATAAACAAGATCTTGTATGAAATAGGAGAATTATGACTTTGAAATCATTTTTGTATCAGAATGATAAAAAAGATCTAGACAGAAAATCTGTTTGCAATACAAATCCTTTTTACAGGGGTGTGGAATTTCTATGCCTGACTTGTCTGACATGAGCTTTTCCACTTGCGGGCAAGTACATTTTTCCAGGCTTCTTATCCGAGGACAAGCAAATACCAAGGCAAATCTTGGACAGTACTAAAAAGATTTAGGAAAAAATTCATCCTAATGTTTGTATCAAAGGGGAAAAATTTGTCTTTAATGCAGAAAATGCTGGCTTACAGCATTTTCTTCATTAAACCAATGTTTTCTCAACATTTACCATTCAATTTTTTGCGGACAAGTTCATTATAATCCTGGACAAAAGAAATAGATTTTTACTTGTCCATGATCAAGTGGAAAATTTGTTTTTCCTCCCCCTGCTTTTACAAATCAAAAGCTTAGTGCTTAAGGTTTAATTATGGGAGATTAAATTCTTTGAGCACTGGCATGTTAATAATTATCATTACATGAAATAACACTTACACTTATTCTATCAGTTCCCCTCAATGCTTTAGCTGGAAAATATAACAGATTGGTACCCCATAATGCCATCCAATACCGAGTCCAAACAGCTACCTGAAATAAAACACAAATATGTAGATATATAGGATCTGTCATGATATATTATTTGAGACAAGCTGATCATAAACAAGTCTAGATTAGAAATTTTGTTAAACAAGCCTTGGCCAGCTGAATAGCATTTCTACTTTAGATGAGGTTTCGATCAACTTCTCTCAGAAAAAATCAAGTAACAGATTCTTTTTCTCACATAAACAGCATTTTGATTGTTAAAACCCAATTTTTGAAAAGCTCTGATGACAGAAAGACAAACAAGAGGGCCGTTGGCCCTGGGTCGCTCACCTGAGAAAAAAGCTTCATTACCTAGGTATGTCCATGCAACCACAGAAAAAAGAGATTTTCACTTATTCAATCAGAATTAGAAGAAGTTTAAAGATTTCAAAAATGATCCAAAGTACTACCCCCTCCCCAAGACACTCAGCACCTGGTGACCCAACAGTTCTGATTTTAGCTATTTTTATTAATGTCCATATATTGATCACCCATAACAATTTTCAAGTCTGTAGGGTTCCTGATCCAGAAGAAGAATAAGGTTAAAGATTTCAAAATTGATCCAAAGTACTACCCCCTCCCCCCTAATGCTCCGCACCTGGTGAATCTACAGTCATGATTTAAGCAATTTATATAAAGGTCCATATGCTGATCATCAATGCCAATATTGAAGTCTATAGGGCTCCTGGTTCATTAGAAGATGAAGGTTAAAGTTACAAAATTTTCACAAAAGTACTACCCCCCCCCCTGGTGCTCCGCACCTGGTGGCATTACAGTCATGATTTTAGCTATTTTTATCAAGGTCTATGAGCTTATCCTCCATGCCAATTTTCAAGTCTGTAGGGCTTGTGGTTCAGAAGAAGAAGAAGGTTAAAGATTACAAAATTTTCACAAAAGTACTACCCTCTCCCCCCTGATGCTCCGCACCTGGTGAATCTACAGACATGATTTTAGCTATTTATATAAAGGTTCATATGCTGATCATCCATGCCAATATTCAAATCTGTCAGGCTCCTGGTTCAGAAGAAGATGAAGGTAAAAGATAACAAAATTTTAACAAAAGTACTCCCCCCTCCCCCCTGGTGCTCCGCACCTGACAGCCCAACAGATATTATTTTAGCTATTTTTATTGAGGTCTATGAGCTGATCCTCCATGCCAAGTTTCAAGTCTGTAGGGCTTGTGGTTCAGAAGAAGAAGAAGGTTAAAGATTACAAAATTTTCACAAAAGTACTACCCTCTCCCCCCCTGATGCTCCGCACCTGGTGAATCTACAGACATGATTTTAGCTATTTATATAAAGGTCCATATGCTGATCATCCATGCCAATTTTCAAGTCTGTAGGGCTCCTGGTTCCGAAGAAGAAGAAACTTAAACATTACAAAATTTACCCAAAGTACTACACCCTCTCCCCTGTTGCTCCGCACCTGGCAGCCCAACAGATATTATTTTAGTTATTTTCATTAAGGTCTATGAGCTGATCCTCCATGCCAAGTTTCAAGTCTGTAGGGCTTGTGGTTCAGAAGAAGAAGAAGGTTAAAGATTGCAAAATTTTCACAAAAGTACTACCCTCTCCCCCCTAATGCTCCGCACCTGGTGAATCTACAGACATGATTTAAGCTATTTATGTAAACGTTCATATGCTGATCATCCATGCCAATATTCAAATCTGTCAGGCTTCTGGTTCAGAAGAAGATGAAGGTAAAAGATAACAAAATTTTAACAAAAGTACTCCCCCCTCCCCCCTGGTGCTCCGCACCTGGCAGCCCAACAGATATTATTTTAGGTATTTTTATTAAGATCTATAAGCTGATCCTCCATGCCAAGTTTCAAGTCTGTAGGGCTTGTGGTTCAGAAGAAGAAGAAGGTTAAAGATTACAAAATTTTCACAAAAGTACTACCCTCTCCCCCCTGATGCTCCGCACCTGGTGAATCTACAGACATGATTTTAGCTATTTATATAAAGGTCCATATGCTGATCATCCATGCCAATTTTCAAGTCTGTAGGGCTCCTGGTTTCGAAGAAGAAGAAACTTAAAGATTACAAAATTTACCCAAAGTACTACCCCCTCCCCCCCTGTTGCTCCGCACCTGGCAGCCCAACAGATATTATTTTAGCTATTTTTATTAAGGTCTATGAGCTGATCCTCCATGCCAAGTTTCAAGTCTGTTGGGCTTGTGGTTCAGAAGAAGAAGAAGGTTAAAGATTACAAGATTTTCACAAAAGTACTACCCTCTCCCCCCTGATGCTCCGCACCTGGTGAACCTACAGTCATGATTTTAGCTATTTATATTAAGGTCCATATGCTGATCATCCATGCCAATTTTCAAGTCTGTAGGGCTCCTGGTTCCGAAGAAGAAGAAACTTAAAGATTACAAAATTTACCCAAAGTACTACCCCCTCCCCCCTGGTGCTCCGCACCTGGTGGCCCAAAAGTTATAATTTTAGCTATTTTTATTCAGGTCTATGAACTGATCATCCATGCCAAGTTTTAAGTCTGTAGGACTACTGGTTGAGAAGGAGAAGAATTTTTAAGATTTTCTTAAAATTTCACCTTTTGTTGCCATAGCAACCAGAGTTTTTCATGGATTTCAATTCTTTTAGCTATTTTTGAAGGGGACCACCCAAGCAACATTTCTGTAAAATTTGGAGTTAATTGGCCCAGTAGTTTAGGAGGAGATGTCGTTTAAAGAAATTGTTGACGGACGCCGGACGCCGGACGACGACCGACGACCGACGGACGGACGCCGGACGAAAGGTGATCACAATAGCTCACATGAGCACTTCGTGCTCAGGTGAGCTAAAAAGTGCATTTGACTACATCGTGAAGATGTCATTAAGAATGTGATCTTACACATTCTTAGGTATGTACATTTGTACTTTTGTCTTTGTACAAATGTACATACATAGAGATACATAGGGATGTAGATGTAGACTAGACTACACAATGGAGATGGTACCAAATAAACATCCACATTCAGAGGCGTTCAAAAATTCAGCAATATAATTAATAAACTCAAGTCAAAATTTACACACATAGGAAAAAGTGATCCAAGCTTTAAAATTTGAGCACTTTGTCATACTAACAACAAGCACGCTTGACAAGCCTTTTTATTTACCAAAGCTTTCATTTTACAATCCATTTTCAAAATCCTTATCAGACAACAAAAATTCTGACTTACCCCAATTTGAGGAAAGTTTTAACAAGAAAAGTATGAAATTTATATTGGAAAAAAAAAAAAAATAAAAAATTCAGACATAAAAACTGTGCATCCAACGCTTTCAGCACTTTGATTTTAATGTAATTTCACCTAGGAATTTTACATGTTCAGGGTTAAGTTTATCATTAAGTCTATAGAAAATAAGGTATATCTTACTGTAGGCTTCCTTCCTTCTTTGAGTATTGTTTTTCGTTTTAAGCACCCTTCACATATAAAACTTTGTTGAAACATGTTCCCAGAATCCAGGGAGGTTCTATTGCTGAAACACAAGAAATTATCAAATGGAATAAATGCACTAAGGAAACTTTGATTTTCATTTCTTTATTTCCTTTTCATGTATTTAGCCGATATAAAAATTTGAAAACTAACAAAATATGTTTATTAAACACAAATGCCACGGAAACAGTAAATTTTTCAAAAGTTAGACATTGCAAATTGAGATCGACCTTGTGATATGACATTTACCTTAGTTATTTCAGATTATTATGACATTTACCTTAGTTATTTCAGATTATTGATGAGATCTGTCATCATGCAAAATATGAGCATCATATCTTGAATTCTCTTATAGTACAACAAGCAAATTTTTCTAATGTTTGACCTTGATGAGTGACCTTCACAAAGGACCTATCTGTAGATGTGTATTCAACCATATAGGTAGATTTTGTGTGGTGAGCCTTGAAATAAACTTTTTTTACTGTTACATTCTGGTGCCATTTGTTGGAAATAGATTAAACAGGTAAAAATAACACATTACAAAAATATAGAAATTACCTTTAAACTAAAGTTATTGCTTGCTTTAAAACGTTAGGTTCACTCAAACATGTACTTTCATAATTGCAGTGAAGGGATCAGGTTAAATTCCTATTGTTTGCTTTTCTTAAAATTATACCCGATTTACCCCATGGTAATGGACTCAGTGCCTATACGTCAGAGCTAAGTTATGAAAATACACCTATACCAAAACAAGCATTCTGAGGTATTCCATGGCAACACCAAGTCCCCTATCGGATTTATATATATCCCTAGAGGGGTATCTTTTTAGGGTGGTAAAGGGATTAATTGCTACCTCTCCAAAATATCACAGTTAGATCAGATTTTATGTATCAGCTCAATATCTCTGAGGGTTAAGAAAAAAAGTCCAGAAAACTGAAATTTCCTGGTAATTTTTTAAGTCCAGCATCCGTATCTTCCTCAAAAATCAATGGACCGGAACTTAACTCGAACTTGTTCTGTATCTAATTGATGCGGACTCACATACCAAAAATCAGCTCCTCCCCTGGTCATTATTTATTTAAGCTTTTTTCATAAAAGGTCTGTGATCAGCTAATCTATGCCAGATTTACAGGCTGAGTCAGAGACATTTTAAGTTTTCTTTAATGAGTTGATCAATCCATGTCAAATATAAAGGCTGTAGGGATTCAAAATTCCCAAAAAAGCACTCCCCCCCTCCCCCAAGATGCTCTGCACCTGGTGAATCTACAGTCATGATTTTAGCTAATTCAATTAATGTCCATATGCTGATCCATCCATACCAATTTTCAAGTCTGTAGGACTTCTGGTTCATTAGAAGAAGTTTAAAGATTTCAAAAATGATCCAAAGTACTACCCCCTCCCCAAGACACTCAGCACCTGGTGACCCTACAGTCATGATTTAAGCTATTTTTATGAATGTCAATATATTGATCACCCATGACAATTTTCAAGTCTGTGGGGTTCCTGATCTAGGAGAAGAATAAGGTTAAAGATTTCAAAATTGATCCAAAGTACTACCCCCTCCCCCCTAATGCTCCGCATCTGGTGGCCCAACATTCATGATTTTAGCTGTTTTATTTTAGATCCATATGCTTATCATCCATGCCAATATTGAAGTCTGTAGGGCTCCTGGTTCATTAGAAGATGAAGGTTAAAGTTACAAAATTTTCACAAAGGTACTACCCCCTCCCCCCTGGTGCTCCGCTCCTGGTGGCATTACAGTCATGATTTTAGCTATATTTATTTAGGTATATGCGCTGATCCTCCATGCCAATTTTCAAGTCTGTAGGGCTTGTGGTTCAAAAGAAGAAGAAGGTTAAAGATGACAAAATTTTCACTAAAGTACTACCCTCTCCCCCCTGGTGCTCCGCACCAGGTGAATCTACAGTCAAGATTTTAGCTATTTTTATAAAGGTCCATATGCTGATCATCCATGCCAAATTCAAGTCTCTAGGACTCCTGGTTGAGAAGAAGAAGAATTTTTAAGATTTTCTTAAAATTTCGCCTTAGGTTGCCATAGCAACCAGGGTTTTTCATGGATTTAAATTCTTTTAGCTATTTTGGAAGGGGACCACCTAAGCAACATTTCTGTAAAATTTGGTGTTAATTGGCCCAGTAGTTTAGGAGGAGATGTCGTTTAAAGAACTTGTTGACAGACGACGACCGACGAACGGACGCCGGACGAAAGGTGATCACAAAAGCTCACCTGAGCACGAAAAGTCTGGAAAACTGAAATCCCGGACTGACAAACAGACGGACGGAGCGCAAACCTATAGTCCCCTTCGGCTTTCGCCTGTAGGGGACTAATAAGCAATGTATCTTAAAGCAATTGGTAAGGTTGTCTTCCAGAGACAGGTATAGAGCGAATCCAGTACAATGTAAAATTAGTTAACCTACCTTTCTGATAAAGGCCAGAAACTATCCTGGTCAGTTGAGGTTATCTCCCCTGATTCATCTGTTTCTAAACCTGGAATTGGAACAAAATGATATGTTATTGTGTACTTGATTACAACCATATTGTAAACTGTTCAAGGAAACTTTGACTTATAATGTCATTATAAGTCAAAATGAGGAGTCACATCAGACAGAATATTCACAATCATTTCAAAATATCTACCTGCTACAAATACAAAATTGTTGGAATTATCACACACAGGCTCATAATGAATGTAATCCAAATACCAAATGGTCAGACAAATCAAGGGTTCAGTACAAGTCTGTACTAAGTGTAGACTCGGAACAGTCTTGGGCTAAAATCTCAAAATGTTTCAAAGGAAAAAGTGTAATCAAGGAAATTTGAAAAGCAATTATTTAAACAAGAGGACCATGATGGTCCTAGATCGCTCACCTGCGTCTCTTTGACCCCTTGGACATCACATTAATTAATTAGGCAGGTGTCAAAAAAGAGATAATTTCTATGTAAGATCAATAACATGAAAAATTTTCAGCCAAAAGCAAGACAGATATGTCTTTTTGCTTGGTAGAGGTCCACTAGATGTTTGCTACATACCAAATATGAAAGCTCTGGTTTTGAAAAAGAAGATTTTAAAAGATTTTTGCTCTTTGATTCTATAAAAAGGGTTGCACCCGGGTAGAGGCCAAATACGATCTTATGGTCTTGATATGAACAAACTTGGAAGAGGTTCAATAGATGATGCTACATACCAATTATGAAAGCTATCGGCCATCTGGTTTCAGAGAAGAAGACTTTTGAAGTTTTCATTTTTTTACCCTTCCTGCTCGGCAGAGCTAAAAGGGATGCGCCCGGGCAAAGCCCAAATATGACCCCAGGGTCTTAATATTAACAAACTTGGTATTCATACCGAATATGAAAGCTGTCTGCCATCTGGTTTCAGAGAAGAGGATTTTTTAAGATTTTGGCTCTTTGATTCTATGTTAAAAGGGTTGCGCCCGAGTGGAGCCCAAATATTATCACAGGGTCTTGATATGAACAAACTTAGTACAGGTTCACTAGATGATGCTACATACCAAATATGAAAGCTGTGTGCCTTCTGGTTTCAAAGAAGAAGATTTTTGAAGATTTTCATATTTTCACCCTTTTTGTTAAGAGTAAAGGAAAAGTTAAAGGTTGATTTCATTTATTTGAACAACTTTGGTAGAGCTTGACCCAAGGAATATCCCTGCCAAGTTTCATCACGATTGGCCCAATGGTTTAGGAGGAGAAGATGTTTAAAGAAATTGTGGACAATACACGACGGACGACGTACCACGGACGACTGACGACGAACAAAGGACATTGGATGATCACAATAGCTCACCTCGAGCACTTTGTGCTCAGGTGAGCTAAAAAGAGGTTGGAAATGGCACATGCTGAGCAAAATTTGTGCGCATAAATGTAAAATAAAAGACCAGATTGAGTATCCTTTAATCAGTTAAGCTGTCAAAAGCTAAATTTTTCTGCCCTTGAAAAAACGGTCTATGACAAGAGATGGTTGTAAAACATTTAATGCCCCCCATAAGAGCAGATCATTGGCATATTCTTTGTCAATTAATTAAGGGCAATAACTAAATAAATATGATGATTATATGTATGGTTCTTGTGCACTGCACTTTTCTGCAATGTGATCTATCTACCTGTGAAGTTTCATGATTCTGGCTTGTATACCTTTTGAGATATGCTAAGGACAAAAATAGTCTATGTACGGATCCACTGACAAGTGCAAAGCATTATTCCCCCTCTTCTTCAAATGGGAGGGAATATAAATAATTTACCCTTCCCTTTGAAAGGATCAAATTTGAAAATAACTTTGCATACTAAATAAAAGCTCCAGGACCATGTATAGCTCCTGGGAGCATTTATTAGGAGAAATACAGTAAATGTGTATTTCAGGGTTGAGCTATGCTATCCTTAGTACAGGGCTCAATTTTAGGTCCTAGCAGATGACAATCTAAATCTGTTATATCTCATTTGAACTATATGCTGTGGGTACTTATGGAAATAGTCTTAATAACACGATTCCAATGAGTAACCACAAAACAGAGTTAAAGTGATGGATAATGGAATTTTTCATTTTGACAGAGGAACAGATAAGAGGGGTTAGTTCCAGTCTAAAATCTTTATTTCTCATTTAAACCCTACATTGTAGGTACTTATTTGAATCGTCTCAACAAGACGATTCAAATGAGTACCCACAATATAGGATTTATTCAAGTATTGTTGAAATTATTCAGTTTAAAATTCAAAACAACCCCTCCATCTGTAGCTCTGTTTTGAAATGACGATTGCGCTGTCTATTAGGAGCTCCATTTGTTTATCCTTAAATCTCACCTTTAGATATTGACCCGTCGCTGGAGGCACACGGAGACATTTCAAGCACACTGTCGTCCAGTAAATGTCGCACGCCATTCAAATACGGCGCTGTCGTTTTTGTCGGAAGACTGTGGGCTCGATCTACGTTGGGCTGTGTACAGCTGAGGAAACTGGGACAAGAAAAACTACAAAAGATTAAAACAGGAAGCGGATTACAGTACATGCGGGATTACATGGGTGTAACAAGCATACAAACAGTGACAAAATCTATGGATTAAAGGCAGCAATCATCAGTTTTTCGACAAGAGTGGGTAATACATTTCTAAAATTTGGCATTATTTTGAGACAATTAACCTTTAAGGTTTCCACAAGTAACCTTTAAGGTTTCTGACATTAACACAAAAACAGCCAAAGGAGCATGTTAGTTATGATAAAATATGTATCTAGAATGATGATAGAATCCATTAGGCAAACATAAAGGTAATGATCAGGTGTGCAGTAGCTGCTAGCTGATCTGCATCTTGGTTTTTGCAATTTCTTTTAGTCGCCCTCAAATGATTTTTTTGTTGAACACCTGTGCTACGGGTAAACATTTCAATCTTTTAAATATAATGAGAGTTAAATTAGAATAGGACCCAATACATAGGTTTCAGAGCAAAGAAAATAATATCATTTTCATTTTATTTCACACTACCCTCTCTTTCTGACAGACCAATACAGAAACTGAAATTTCTGTATCAGAACTACCTACATTAATAAGCAATATAACAGTGGAAGAACATATGGACTAAACATATGAGCCTTTGTGTGACATTTCAAACGAAATCAAATGTGCGCCAAACAAAGACTCTGACCAGCCTGTGCATCAGCACAGACTGTCCAGGGTCTTCCATTTGAGCTTTGTAGATAGATAAGGTACCAAAGTATCTTTAAACAGACATGCAATCTTGTATTTCCACAATGGAGCTGTATTAGCTGCTCAATGCTAACATCTCATGCACTTGTCAAATTTTAGGAAATTTCTTGCACAGGCTCATATTATATAATGTATCTTTCAGGCTGAGCTTCGATATAATCTACTGACACAGATATTTTAAAGTGTACAATACAAGCTATTCACCACATCATATGTAAACAATAGAGGTTATTACACAAAAAGCTGTTGTCTCCATTTCACATGTCAATCACAAAGATGTTTTAAAGGGTTTGGGCAATTTTAGGGCAAGTATAGAACACAATTCTGACAAAGGATGGCCAATAATGGAGAAATTAGATGAACAAACAAAACATTTGAAAATGCATATATCATAAAACAAACAAGAATTTCACTTAGTCTATGGTATGATTCAAAATCATGATACACTTCTATCTTTAAGATACCAAAGTGGTCTGTAATTTACTTCCTACCACTCCATAGACCATTTTCATAAAAGTATTATAATACTATTGAAAATTGACATATGTTCACAGATTTCAGTACTTTCAGTTTATTATCTTTGAATGTGGTTTTGCATTGCTTTCAACAATCTTTTAGTTATATTGCGGCGACTGTAGCACCTAACAATGGATTCCTGGTATTTCTATTACCAGTTCTACCATAACATCCTTTCCTAGCCTCCAGCTGCTATCTCACATAGCTCTAAAATTATCCAACCATTGGTGAAAGAGGAATAGTCAGAAATGGTACACTATACTTTAAGACCTTTGAATTTAATTCTGTTTTGCATAAAAAAAAATCAGTGTGACAAGAATTACTGTAGATTCTTAAAATATAGCTATACAGGTACATATAATTTCAAATTCTTGTAAGTAACTACATGTATATAAATTAGTCATAAGAAGCAAATAGTACAATCCCAAAATTGTTCCACAATGTAAAGATCTCACTTTGCAAGACAAAGTAAGACTTCTTAAAATGTACAGCACAATTCTGAAATGGTCCATACACAAAGAATAAGAGCAAAAATGATAAGCACAAGGTGTATTTTCACTGTACAAAAGCTGGTAAATTAGCGTAGACTGTTACAAAAGAAATGTCCTAAATCAAAGCATAGCAAAAAAATATCCAATGCGAGCCAGTGTCAACACACGGACAAGTAATATTCAAGTTTTTTGTTTACAAGTCCAATGCACTAACCACTGAGCCAATGAAGACCTTTTTTGGCTCAGTGGTTTGTGCATTGGACTTGTAAACCAATTATTTGATTATTGTTGTCAGCATGGGTTTGACACTGGCTCAGGTTGGATATTTTTCAGCTATGCTTCGGTTGAGGACAGTTCGTACATAACATAGATGCACTACCAATGATATGTATAATACAAGTTCTAACTCCTGCATTGATGTTGTAGCACTAACTTCAATACTAATCACTGTTATTATCAACTAACATGTAAAGATAACATTATATCTATGATCAATGATCTTATTCCCTCAACAAACAAGGGACCATGATGGTCCTATATTGCTCACCTTGACTCCTCCCTTAGCAAATTCAAATTCTTTAAAGGGCATTTAATGCCCATTAAAATTTTCAAAGAAATTCATTATTCTATTCCTAAGATCCCTGTATAAGTTTCTAGCCTTTACTAAACGAGTTTCAAGATGGAATTATCTTTTGATAAGATGAACATACTGAAATACTGAGAAAATAACCTTCGAGTGGATAAAGAGAATAAAGGTTCTTTTTCCTGTATTTTCTCATAGAGCAATAAATTTTTCAATAGAAATTATCCTTTTGACTAGGTATACATACTGACCAAATTTTATTAAGATTGTACCAGAATTGTGGCTCCTAGAGTGTTAGCAAGAAAATTGCCATTTAGGTCCAATTTTCCAGTAATATCAAATGAATCCTTCCCAATTCCGAAAGGGTTAATCCTTGTGACCTGACAGACAATTTGACAAAGTTTCACAAAGTTTGCCATATTCCTGGCCTTTAGAGTACAAACAAGAAATTCTTCATCAACTTCAAGGACCTTTTTCCTGTGAGATGGCCAAATCTTCATGAAACTTGCTTATAATATTGGTCAGGTCATAATTTTGGCTTCTAGAGTATAAACAAGAAAAGTATCAATAAGGCCCCTTTTTCCTGTGATATGGCATGGAGCCTTTCCATTTACAATTGGGTTAATCCTTGTTACCTGACCAATATTCTGACAAAGTTTTATGAAGATTGGGCCATATTTGGGGCCTCTTGAGTGTAAACAAGAAAACTATCATTAAGTCCCCTTTCCCATATTGCATGGATCCCTCCCATTTTTAATGGGGCTCATTCTGGTTACCTAGCCAGCATTCTGACTAAATTTAATGAAGATTGGGCCATGTATATGTGGCCTCTATTAAACAAGAAAATATCATAAGGCCAGTTTCCCTTTCTCGTGATATGGCATGGATCCCTCACATTTTCAAAGGAATTAATCCTTGTGACCTGGCCAATATTCTAACCAAGTTTCATGAAGATGGGCCCTATTTGTGGCCTCTAGAAAGTAAACATTTAAATTGTCAACGGCAGACAACATACTACGTACTGGACAAAGGACATTCAACAATTGCTCACCTAGAGCATGATGTGCTAAGGTGGGCTAAAAATACTGAATAAAGAATGTTAGAAATAGCTGTAACAGATAGACAAATGATTTGACTGTTTACTATTTTGGGCAGGAGGTGAAGCCTAAGATCAACCTACACCTGTTTAGTACGATCTTAATCAACACAAACCTGTTTTTCATTTTGTACAGCAGCAATCCATAAATTTGAGAGATGTTCATAAATCTTTATATTATACAGAAAATCTTGTATTAAGCAAATACCTGCAGGACTATCAAAAAGAGAGTGGTTGCTTAGTACACATTTTGTTTACAAATAAGAAACAAAATTGTAATTGAATACACATAATATTGAAGATTTTCTTAATTATCTTGTGTTTTAAACACACAAAGGAATCATCTCTATAGGAGGATTTAATCCAGTTTTAACAACATGGGAATAACCATAATGTTTTTAGCCAATACTCTCTACTTTGTTTGATATTTTGCTGTAATTAAGAGGATTTTGACAATGATCTTATAAAAAAGTGGTTGCTAAAAAAAAGAGGTGGTTGCTTGGGCACCAATTACTATTTTGATTAAAAGAGTTTATTTTGCTCATAAGATCAACTTCGAAATGATTATATCACATTAACAGATATCAATATAACCAGTTTGTCTTTTAAAGTACTTACTTTGAACTAAGACTTTTGTTTATTTTTCCTAAGTTGTAACAGATAGACAAATAATTTGATTGGTCAATTGACTATTTTAGACAGGAGATGTAGCCTAAGATCTACCTACACATAATTTGTAGTCTGATCTTAGTCCACACCCCCTGTTTGTCATTTTGCACTTAAATGTAGTACTTACTTAGCACTAAGACTTTTGGTTTTCCTATGACCATGATGCCCTTTACCCGAGGCTCCAGGGCCTGGCGTGAGGGCATGCATATTTCCGGGCTCTGTTGCAGGCGAAGAGGGACATTTGTGAACTTCTTCTCGGGACGATGACAGTGTCTGTGAAATTGGAGGCTCCAACCTCAATGATAACCTAAAGGAATAAATTTATAATATGACCTATGTTGCGGGAGTGAAATAACTCTGTTGAACATTTTTGATATTACACGGATGTTATTACACTAGTGCAATAGCTATACAAATGAGCTAAGAATGTAAAGCAATGTTATACTTTCGTTGTGCAAATGACGTCATAATGGAATTGCTGACTTCATTTAGCAGACAGTGCAATAACTAAGCAAATAAGCTTAGAACGGATCTAAATGTTATATTTTAGTTTGAAAATGCTGTCAAAATGTGATTGCTGCATGCTGACTTCATTTTGCAAACCGTGTTATATGTTTTGCCCAATAACTTGAACCCAAAATTTCTGGAATTTCCCTGATTAATCGCAAAAATTAAGGTCAAATTATAATTAGAATATCAAATTTGTGCAAAATACCGAATTTATCAAACTAGTCATCTAAAACAAATAGTAAAACTTGGCAAGGCCTCGTTTTAATCTGTTTATTGATGATTTGTTTAATATATTGGATATTCAATGACCACTCATTCAATATCCTATAATATGGGAACTTTGAAAATTGGACTTAAAATTGACATGAAGTATGGCATTAACGTATCAAATCAAAGTGTCTGTTGTTTTGCTATGGGAAGATTGAATATGAACAAAAAATCTAATATAAAAATTAGTGTTTCCCCCTAAACAGGATTTTTTCTGTAGTATGACCTCAATAAATGGCCTTGAAACTGTCAGATGACCTTAACCTTTGTACACAGAGATGTGATAACATGCATCTGTACTGTCAGGTGCCATTAATTTCTTTTCTAGTAGACAATTTTACTAAAAAGAGCCATCATGCCAATTCATGAACAACATTTTTCTGGCTCAGCATGAAACAGTTGTAACTGCCTATATATCTATAGGCAGTTACAACTGATTCACACTAAGCCATCAATATATTGAATAGGATCTAGGTTCTCATCAATTTCTGTAATGATCAATTTATAGTCATCAAATTTCTGTTATCGCTTACTTATTTTATCACAATTTTCTAATTTAACTTGCTTATCTTATTATAATATACATATGCATTTATCAATGTCAAAAATTTCTATAATAACTAAATGCTAATTTCCATCTTTTAAATTTTTTTGTACTGACTTACTTATAATTGTCATCTTCCACAAACTTCTGTAATTCTTCAATATATCTCACAGACTTTAGGTAGTTTTGAACATGTTCCTTTACTTCTAGTTCTACAAAATGTAATATAGAATAATAATATAGAATATAATTGAAACACATACATTGTATATAGCAACAAGATACAAGTAAAACAAGATTTTTCTTAATTCTTTCTCACACGTAATTTGAAAATAATTCTAAGAAACAATCATCTCTGGTTAGGTTGAAATTGGCTAAGAGTGGTTTTGGATGAGATGATGCTCAAAAATATTTAAGAGTAAATAAAACCAGATCTGAAATAGCAATATCTATAGGCAAATAGAAATGTCATTCATGTTCGGGTTTTCAGAAGAGTCACCCAAACAACATTACTGTCAAGACCCAATGTTTTCATGTGCTCAGGGGAGCTAACAAGAGGGCCTGCATAACTCTTCCTAAAATGATATTAAGGTTATCCCCCTTGAAAGTCTGGATGGCTCTTATCATGGTGAACACACATGCGAATTTTCCGAAGATATCTTCAATACTAACAGACATATAACCAAGGTTAGAGTTGTCAACCCCTACGCTCTTGCCCACAAAAATGACACTAAGCTGATAACAGTAACTTGGGTTTTCTCCGAAAACAGTCGAGGTAAAAATGAATAATATCATGTCTAGTGCTTAATGGTCATACAGTATAAATGAAGTATTCAGGGGCCTAGTATTAGTGTGGAACCCTGGGTATTCTAATAGAACCTTACCATACATTGACTGCTGGAACTCTGCAATCACTCGGAGTATATTATTCATCTGTAATTGTCGATGATGGCTCTCTAGTCCACCATGATGGGGATGAGCAACATCTATATATACAAGGTCTGTCAAATATAAACCTGAAATTATATTTATAGGTGACTATAAATATCTGAAGGACTTTATCATAGCTTTCTAGTCCTCTGTAATAGGGATGAGCAACATCTATATATACAAGGTCTGTCAAGTATAAACCTGAAATTATATTCAAAGGTGACCATAAATATCTGAAGGGCTTTATCATAGCTTTCTAGTCCTCTGTAATAGGGATAAGCAACATCTATATATACAAGGTCTGTCAAGTATAAGCCTCAAAAAACATTTATATGTTACCATGAAGATCACCATCTAGTTGTATATTTCAGGTATTATCAGCAACTCTGTCCTGCATGCAAAGAGGGGAAATATTTTCAAACAGTTAGCACTGTTTAGTTTTCTAGAATACAGAGTACTGGGTAAATTTGTTGTTTAATTGTAACAATGGAAACAACAGACCCGATTTGCAGAAAAAATGATGAATATTCATAAAATCAGGCCCTGAACGGATTTATGATAGCTCTCTAGACTGCAATGGAGAGGAGCTTGCAAAAGTTTTTCTCTAATTACTCTTTCTCAGAATCATAGACCTGCCTGCATATGTGTTCAAATCTGAATCCGTATAACATAAGTTAAACACAAACTTTTTGATTTTGATTAAGATTGTACCATATTTGTGGCTCCAAGAGCGTAAACAAGAAAATTGTCTTTAAGGCTCCTTTTCCATGATATGGCATGGATCCTTCCCATTTTCGATAGGGTTCTTCCTTGTGACCTGACAAATATTCTGACCGAGTTTCATGAATTTTAGACCATATTTGTGGCCTCTAGAGTGTAAACAAGAAAATTGTCATTTAGGCCCCTTTTCCCATGATATAGCATGGATCCTTCCCATTTTCAATAGGGTTCATCCTTGTGACCTAACAAACATTCTGGCCAAGTTTTATCAAGACTAGACCATATTTGTGGCTTCTAGAGCGTAAACAAGAAAATTGTTATTAAGGCCCCTTTTCCCATGATATGGCATGGATCCTTCCCATTTTCGATAGGGTTCATCCTTGTGACCTAACAATCATTCTGACCAAGTTTCCTGAAGATTGGACAATATTTGTGGCCTTGAGAGTGTAAACACTCAAATTGTTGACGCATGACGACAGACAACAAACGACACACGACGGACGACACAAGACGGACATTCAATGTTCACATAAGCTCACCTTGAGAATGATGTGCTCAGGTAAGCTAAAAATGTCAGAAATTAGATATAGAAGATTTTATCAAGGAGTAAAAGCTTCTTACCAGAATTTCTCTTAAACCTTTCCCGCTAAATTCCCAAGGTTTTGGGATTTCTCTAATTTCTATAATTGATTAAATACTGTGTTAAAAGTAAGAAATTTCATTTTCTCCTTTACCCCCTATATTTTCTTCAACATATGATAATTTTGATGATATCTGCAACTTCATTAATTTTGGACGAGTCTAAAAGTACAAAAAATCTGGAGTTTGATGAAAAGTATCAAAGAGTAATTATTTATCACTGGAATTTCTCAAGTAATTGATAAAACTAAGTAAATTTTTGTTCAATAAGGTATGAAACAAAAAATGTCTAATCACACTCATGTATAAATACACATTTTGTGAACCAAAAACTTATCACGCTGTATGAATACACTAAGCATGATTCATACATAAGTTTGGTTATATTTCTAGTTTCATTCTTCCATGAAATACGCATATATTCTCTTCATTTCTTATGATTTTATATCATGAACCAAAGAAAGTAAATGTTTTTCCACAAAGAGACATATTTCTTGTGGGATTATTCTATGCTTGAAGATTACAAAGGCATCAAAATTATTTTCATTGAGCAATTCAACTGATTTTTTAGCCAATCAGACTACAAGAATCTTGAAGGCCACAACTAAAATTGACTATTTTCTGTGTAACAACAAAACAAAGCAGCAAGTGTAGACATAATTAACTATCAGGTAATAGAATACCATAGCTCATTAATAAAGTGACAGTAAACTGTCTAACTGACAGAACCCTCATTCATCATTATCTATCCTACAATAACAATAGAAACACACTTATCAACAGGTAATTACAAAACTAATGTAAGTCCCTGCAATGTTATAAGCACTTGCTACAGTTTTGCACCGAGGCCTCATTATTTAATGAAATACTAAATTGTAAAGTACACAGGTCAGAGTGTTTAAGTTGTTATTCAAGGAATCTATAAATAAATCATTTCCATAAATCCACTAATTTTTATTTCTGATAAAATAAATTTACTGAGAATATTTAGAGAGAAGAGGAACTGCAGTTAATATGTATATTCTCCTGTTCATCCAAAGTTTTGAAATGTGCTTGTGAAATACAAATGCCCCCAAAACAGCATTTTATGTCAAAGCTTGACCTCTACAGAAGACCTTGACCTAGTCATATGAATAGTCACTTTGGCATTTGAAGATGTGTATAACTGAGATCCATCATCATGCCAAATACAAATGTATGGGCATAGTATCTTAGTTAGACTGAAAGTAAATGCCACTGATAAGTTTTTAGTTAAGATTGCTCACAGAAAGACAGGCCAACACACAGACAGATAGATAGATGGATAGTTGGAAAGAAGAATAAATGTAGATAGACAATATGCCCTGATATTATCAATGCGGGGGCATAAAAGCAGTTATTTCTCAAGTTTCTTAGTTTCTCATTTTCTTAAATGCAGAAAAACAATCATATGACTTAAATAATATTATGTACAAATTTAATAAAAAAATACATAATTTAAAGACTGTATCTATTAGACAAATTCATGTGGTCCATTTAGATCCAAAATGTTGATGCTTCAGCGTATTCAACCAAAACTTTCTGTGTTTTTGTTGCCAAAACAACTCTGAATTCATAGAATAAAATGCAAAAGTTTATCAGAAGCCTAGCTCCTATATAAACCAGATGCCCTACACAAACCAATATTTTGACAAGATCACAACAGGTTAACTGTTTCTGTGATTTCCATTTACAATGGCTTACAGGTTGGCATAAAGGAATGCAGTAAATTACAATAACATATTCTGAAATTCATACATAGTATTGAATCCTTTCTGAAATATTGTTTCAGTAAAGGATAGATTTATAGTTGAAAGTCTTATGGGATAAAATGAAATAATTAGATATTTTGGTTACATTTGCTTTTAAAGCAGCAAGTGACTAAAATAGTGTGCTTTTTAAAGAAAGATATAGAGCCTACTGTGTTTATCCTAAATGTTTCCCTGCAGCTATGCAAAATATGGACACAGAGCTTTTATTAAGTACCCATTTTCTCAAGCAAAGTATCAAAACTGGTGTCTTTCAGCTTAATTCCCATCAGACCAAGGTTTACTTCCTCTAAACAATCAATTTTGTTTGACTTCAAAAATGTATAAACAAGAATCCTGATCAAGTTTGATTTTAAAACAAAGAGTAATGGAAGGTATAAACCTTTGCAAAATAATAACTTGCATGAAATAAGTTATTTCTCCTTATCTCACATTTTAATTGACTTCATACAACTTATTACATGAGCCAGTGTGTGACATTTCCAACAATTTTGTATGTGGGCATAGCAAACCCCCTGGCTAGCCTGTGCATCCACACAGGCTGCCTAGAGTCTTCAATATGCGTTCTGGTATAGATAAGGTATTAACTCCCCTTCAGGGGCTCAGTGAATATTCTCATTGCATTGTGTTGCTCTCAGGGTTACTTAACTTCTGAAATTGTTGGAAATGTCACACACTGGCTCATATTGCAAAAATGGTAATTTATTGGGTGAAAGCTTAGTAGCCAAAAATAAATATTTTACCTAAATATGGAATACAGGGAAGTTTAACGTTGTCCATATAATCGCGGAGTTTTTGGCGATTGTTGTTTTCCGAAAAAATGTCAGCCATTTTCTCATAGGTTGACTTTTCCTTTTTGGACAAATTCTGAAAAATAAAAAAAACAAAAAGATTACATTGCAGAATATGAGACAAGCAGATTTGAGTGCTAAAAGTTTTAAAGAACATTGAGATTATTATACTGAATGTGGTTTAAAGGCAACTTTAATAATATTTCAGTCATGAGACAGGAGCACCTAACCATGGAATCCCTATAATTCTCACAATGTAATACACTTATTCTGTATTTACCATAAGGTACTGATTCCTGAACATTAACTGTTATCCATTGATAGATAGGAGGAAAAAGTCTGAGTGTACAATTCTGATGGCTCAGCGCACAACAGTTGTAACTGCCTATATGTTTATAGGCAGTTACAACTGTTTCATACTGAGCCATCAAATTGCCATGGCTGCCAAACAACTTTGAAAATGTTAAAGAAACATCACCCATATACATCGTTGGGCCACAAGATTATTGTATCTACAGCTTTGTTCAAGCTTTACTTATGTGGTATTGTAAACCCAATAAAATAACATGTACAAATATTATATTTAGAGTGACATTTTGAGATGACACAGACTGGTGGATTTTCAGTGGTTGATCAAGAGGAAGTTAGGGTCTTCAGATAAACCCCTCAGCTCTGAAGCCCAATCGTTTCATTTTCATGCAGAAATTCTATTATAAAAATGTAATAATAGGAAACCAATTTATACATACATCCTGAATCTGCAGCAGCTAAATACATAGGCAATAGATATCTAAATTTCCAAGTCAAAACCTTCTTTAGTAAGAGTTATATCATTCAAAATGTCATTCTTTTAGCTTCATGAAAATGCAAGGGGATGATGTAAATGTACATTACGCAGATGAAATCAAGGCTAGAGCAACAAAATGCAGGTTTTTTTCAAAGCGTCCAAGCTAAAATATTCTGATTCTTAACTTAGACCAACTTACCATCCAAGTTTTCGAAAGTCTGAAAATGGCTGCACTCTGTAAAGCTGATATGACAGCCATTACTGCATGTAAATTATTGAGTTCTAAAAGTTTCTGAAAGAAAAATAAAACAAGAGGACCATGATGGTCCTATATTGCTCACCTGAGTAAGTAAACTCATAACTTGTCAACCATGTTTTAAATACCAGAGATCGTCTGATGTACATTTAGAGTGGATTTATAAGAAACAGACTTTAATTTCCTCCTACTGCAATTTGATTTTCTTTTTAATTGCAAACAAAGTTATTGATGGAATTGAAATCTTTTAACAATTTTAGTAGACCTTAACCTTAAAAAATATACCTGGCAAGTTTAAGATATGCCCAAAAGTTTAGGCGAAGATTAACCTTCTCTAAAATTTTTGGCAATATTTTGACATTTCCAATACCATGGAAACTAGGGATTTTTATTTGAATAAAATTATTTTTATAATTTTGGTAGAGCTTCATCCAAAGAACATCCCTTCCAAGTTTCAGCTCAATTAGCCCAGTGGTTTAGGGAGAGAAAAGGTTTTTTTTTAAGATTTTCAGCAATTTTCGGCCATTTTTCAGCTTTTCTGTTACCATACAAACCACAGTTTTTGATGAAATTAAAGTATTTCAACAAATTTTGAAGAAATTCACCCAAAAAACATCCCTGCCAAATTACAGCTTGATTGGTCTAGTGGTTAAGGAGGAGAAGAATTTTTTCTAAGATTTTTGGCAATTTTCGGCCATTTTTCAACCTTTCCGTTTCCATGGAAACCAAAGTTTTTGATGAAATTAAATTCTTTTAACATTTTTTGAAGAACTTCACCCATGAAACATCCCTGCCAAATTAAAGCTTGATTGGCCTAGTGGTTAAAGAGGAAAAGAATTTTTTCTAAGATTTTTGGCAATTTTCGGCCATTTTTCAACCTTTCCCTTTCCATGGAAAGTAGAGTTTTTGATGAAATTAAATTCTTTTAACATTTTTTGAAGAACTTCACCCAAGGAACATCTCTGTCAAGTTTTAGCTTGATTGGTCCAGTGGTTAAGGAGGGGAAGAATTTGGCTAAGATTTTTAGCAATTTTCGGTCATTTTTCAACCTTTCCCTTTCCATGGAAACCAGAGTTTTTGATGTAATTAAATTCTTTTAACATTTTTTGAAAAGCTTCACCAAAGGAACATCTCTGCCAAGTTTCAGCTTGATTGGTCCAGTGGTTAAGGAGGGGAATAATTTTGCTAAGATTTTCAGCAATTTTCGGCCATTTTTCAACCTTTCTGTTACCATGGAAACCAGTTTTTTATTAAATTTAAATTCTTTTAACAACTTTTGAAGAGCTTCACCAAAGGAACATCTCTGCCAAGTTTCAGCTTGATTGGCCCAGCGGTTTAGGAGGAGAAGAATTTTTTCTAAGATTTTCACGATTTTCAGCCTTTCTGTTACCATGGCAACCAGAGTTATCAATAGAATTAAATTCTTTTAACAACTTTTGAAGAGCTTCATCCAAGGAACATCCCTGCCAAGTTTCAGCCTGATTGGCCAAGTGCTTTAGGAGGAGAAGATGTTAGAAATTCTTGACGGATGGACGGACAGACGGACAGACAGACGATGGACCGATGGACAGAAGATGGACGGAATGTGAGTGATCACAATAGCTCATCTTGAGCACTTTGTGCTCAGGTGAGCTAATAAAACCATTAATTATTTTAATTAGATGAGTTTAAAAATTAATCTAAAACTAAAATTGAAGCTTGATTGTTGGCTTATTCTCCATTCAAATGTTTATAATATTTTCAGTTGCATCATGCGTACCTAACTTTGGTTTATATTGAGCAATGACCAGTTTGAAATTATAGGTTCTATTTAAATTTTAAAATTCATATTCGTGACCCATCACGCAAAAGAGATTAGGTTCAGCAAAAGTCAACTGGAGGCTGTTTTTTATAAAATTCTTATACTGAAAAGTAGAATGATCTTTCTAGATTCAGACTAGAAAAGTGTCATAGAAATAGATTCCCACACAAATACTTCATTCTACCCATGACTCATTTGACCTTCAGCTGTGACCTTAACCATGGGCATACTCTTCACGTGACACTAGTACTCACCCAGGGGAACAACTGTGCCATGGTATTTTGAAATTCATCCCTAAATGTAGAAAAAATGCTCCAGTGCTCCAGACAAGACAAAGCCTAGCAATCTTCATCTAGCAATCCTAATATATAAACCAATGTTAAAGATACTCATTAGAGCTATAGAAAGAGGGGGTATTTAGGATTTTAGATCAAAGTTTCTTAAATCATAATAGCACAAAATCTACATTGTTGGTACTCATTAGAGAGGATTCCAATGGGTAGCAACAACATAGAGTTTCATTGAAAAATAAAGATTTTAGACTTGCATTACCTCCTCTTATCTGTATCTCTGTCCTCAGCTAGACAATTGAAATAAATATGCACAAAATAGGTTTCTGAGCATTAATAAAAGAATCTGAATGAAATTCCTTCCTCAACCAAAAATTTTGTCTTAGCTACAACATCTTACCTTGGCAATTTTTATAAAGTGAGCTAAAACCTCAGCCCTTGTCTTGTCTGTCTGTGTGTTCAATATTTCTCTCTGTACCCAAAAATTAACCTGTAACAGAAAAGACAGTTACTTCTGAGATTCCTAGCTTGCCCTGTAATAATGATGCAAACTGTTTTTAAATTATACCCTACCTTGCATGTATACTTGTGTGCAAAGTGGCATACAATTTGCACATCCTGAATGCAGGGCTGGTTACTTGGTTGTAAGGGGTTCAAGGTTACTCTTAACAGTACAGTCAATCTTGCTCAAGCGACCACATCTATTAAATTACCATTTTCATTAAGCGACCATTTTCAAAATCCCTTTTTTTAAATTAAAATCTTTTCAGAAAGTGATTATAATTGGTCTGCAAACTTATGACGATTCTTTTGAATTTTAACAACATTGGTTTATTGAGAAATTGGCAAAAACATACATATTCCATCAAAATCATATTTCTTATTTGTAAACAAAAACATATTTTAAGTGTCAGTGACCATTCTCTTTAACAACAGCTTTTTGGGCTGGTAAGTGGTCGCTTTAAAATAAACATTTCACTGTATGTCAATCATGTTGATAAGGATCACCCCACGAACCTCATTATTGAGGGTCAAACCTGCAACTTTCTCCACTATTGCCTTGTGATTTCCCAGTCTAGAGTAACTATGTTATTGAACTAGGCATTCTAAGGTATCCAAAAGTTAGCTTGAAAGGGAAAATATTTGTTTATCTAGGAAAATAGCACAGTCAACTAGTTTTGATATTATGATGCAAAATATGTAAGTTCAGGGTTTGTGCTAGTGTTTGTAATAAGGGAGTCATTGACCCCCCTTTACCATGACATTCAGGGGGTCAAACCGGAATTTAAAGGGGCAAACAAGCAAATTCGTTGAATTGATAACCCCCGCCGAACAAATTTTCATTGTCAATGAAGTTAATATCAAACTTAGGTACAGGTTATTTTTTATCTACATCAACCTACAGTTTTCAAGAAATAGCGCGGAAACGAAAATCACTATGTATGTATATGGCTTAAACATTCAGGGGCAGTAACTCTAAATTCGACCGTCGAACCGGGTAACCCCGACGATATGCGCATGTCCTCATTGTTGTGAAGCTGTGTGCCAAGTTTCATTGAAATCAGGTCTATAGTTTTCAAGAAATAGCGCGGAAACAAATATCACTATGTATGTATATGGCTTAAACAGTCAGGGGCAGTAACTCTAAATTCGACCGTCGAACCGGGTAACCCCGACAATATGCGCATGTCCTCATTGTATTGAAGCTGTGTGCCAAGTTTCATTGAAATAGGGTCTATAGTTTTCAAGAAATAGAGCGGAAACGAATATCACTATGTATGTATATGGCTTAAACAGTCAGGGGCAGTAACTCTAAATTCGACCGTCGAACCGGGTAACCCCGACGATATGCGCATGTCCTCATTGTAGTGAAGCTTTCTGCCAAGTTTCCTTGAAATCGGGTCTATAGTTTTCAAGAAATAGCGCGGAAACGAATATCACTATGTATGTATATGGCTTAAACAGTCAGGGGCAGTAACTCTAAATTCGACCGTCGAACCGGGTTACCCCGACGATATGCGCATGTCCTCAATGTAGTGAAGCTGTGTGCCAAGTTTCATTGAAATCGGGTCTATAGTTTTCAAGAAATAGCGCGGAAACGAATATCACTATGTATGTATATGGCTTAAACAGTCAGGGGCAGTAACTCTAAATTCGACCGTCGAACCGGGTAACCCCGACGATATGCGCATGTCCTCATCGAAGTGAAGCTGTGTGCCAAGTTTCATTGAAATCGGGTCTATAGTTTTCAAGAAATAGCGCGGAAACAAATGTCGGACGGACGGAAGGACGGACGGACGGATATGGCAAAAACAATATCCCCCCCTGAAAAATTTTTTCGGCGGGGGATAATAACAAGAGAGAGCTAATCATGAGTAAGGATTTTTATAGGTTTCAGAGTTATTTGACCTTTTTTTTTTAAAGATATGAGTAAGCAATTGATTTGTAAAATGTTAGATAGTATATCCGATGCAACTTAAAAGGTTTTGATCATTAGAAATTTCTAACAAGGGGGGTCACATTGACCCCCCTTGGAAGAAATTTCTAAGGGTCAAAATAAGATACAAGATTTTTTTTTGGGGGGGGGGGGTCAAAACCCTTGTTTAAGGGTCAATCATGAACCCTGTAAGTTATGCTCCAGAAAATCTCTTGGCTTAGAATCTTAGGCTTCTAGAATGTCAAGTTTTCTGTTTTTATTTACCTATTCTTTGCAAGGTCTTGTACTTTCATAAAAGCTGGAGCAAAAGTGCACAGCCACTGATAAATGAATTAACTGTTTTCTAAATGCTCCATTGACTTTGTTTTGAAAGAGAGATTTCTGGTAAATCTATTAACCTTTTTAGTAGTATTGAACCATATTATCCTAAAAATTTCAAACATACAATAGACAGAAAACTATTTGATCTTTTCTAAAAATTCTAAGAGAGTGGAAACGAAAATTAGTTAGTACTTCAAAATAAGACTTAGTGAAAGGCAAACCGTACAGACTATGATCAAAATGCTTCTTTATAAGCTGTTGGATCTTGATCTACACTGTTTGCCGAGACATGTCTGTCTCTATATTTAGGGTCAATACAGTACAGAGGCATTAATAAATTTAAATTCAGTGATCAAAGTAAGCTAAAGGCTTATACATATAACTCAAAATAGCCTGCAATTCTCTAGATCTATTTCTTGCAACAACTTCTGGGCCCGAGGTTATAAAACTTTTCTCATTCTCAATTCAAAATATTCTCAATTTTCAACTTTAGATCAAAGCCACAATTCTGTTAAAATACTCATTTTAATGTATTTAGATAAAAAATAATATTAATAAGTTGCTATGAATAACAACTTATAAATATTATCTTTTAATTTCATACATTTATTTGAAATTTAAATTTGAGAAAAGTCTCAGTTGAGCCTGAGAAAAGTTTTATAACCTCGGGCCCTGATAAGTTTTGTACACAAATATTGATAAATAATAAGATCATTATCACAGAATGTTGGAATCTCTAGCAGAGCAAAAGCAATACCCACAATGCTTATTACAAAATTTGAAAGGCTTTTGGCTACAAATTTTCATCAAAATCAAAGAGCAAAAAGCACTGTAAGTATTAACTGTAGGTCAATTTTTATTTGAAAATCTAAATCTATTGACAATTCTGGTTTGAAAGTGAGAAATAAGTGGTGTAGACTCACATCAGACTGCACATATGTGCGGGCTGATGTTTGTTTATAGCTCCTGACAAAGCAGGAATATTACGGGTTCAGCATAACAAGGGTTAAAAATAGTCTTAGGTTGCCTCTAAATTCAGCAATGCTAAAATGGCTATGACAGTTGTATTTTATCCCTTTAACATTAAATTTTAGAACCAAGTATTCTTAAATTCTAAAGGCTTTCCCTATAACTTTCTTGCAAAGGAAAAGGTCTTGATACTTACATGGTTAAATCTTCGAGTAAATGCAACAACATTGGGAGCTTTTATAAGTTTTTCTTTGTTTGTCCAAGCACAAGACGTTAATTCCTGAAAAGTAGAACACATCATGCATATTTCAACTTTAGACTTCATACATGATTAAGGAAGGAAATTCAGGTGGTGTAGACTAAGATCAGACTGCAGATATGTGCAGGCCTATCTTTGACTGAAACTCCTACCAATGGAGGAATATTCTGATTTCATCATGACAACCGCCAAAGAGAATCCATCCTAACAAACAGTTTTGTCTTTTTCCAAAATTTTCCCTAAAGTTTAAAATCAAAGGGATATAAAAATCCAGGGACTTTTCAGTAAAGAGCAAAATCAATGCATTGTGTGCAGTCTTTGATGTAAATTTTCTATAATTTGTGTAACAAAACTCCTGGATAATTTGGAGCGGTAAAAGGACAGCATCACATAGCATGAGAGACAGAACTTGAAAACCCTCATATTGAAGACAGAATTGTAATTAATTTCCATATTACCATCATAACACCCTGGCTGTGATCCCCAGAGACAACCATCCATTGTAAGGGAGATGCATTGTATGCCATAGAGCTACAGATAGCAGGGGTAATTTGGATTTTTACATGAAAATATTTCACTTGTTCCTTCACAAACCCTATATTGTGGGCACTCATTTGAATCGTCTCCATGAGAATTTCAAATGGGTAGCTACAATATATGGTTTCATCGAAAAATGACAAATTTAGACTTGCATTACCCGTTCTTACCATTTCCTATAACTGAATATATTTCATGGTATTGCATGCCCTTTCTGTCATTTCACATCTATCATGGTATTACAGCTCTCATTCAGTAACAACCTTTCAGGAACTATTTTGGGACTTGATAAATATCATCTTATAAAGTAATGACCTTTATTGAGCTACAGCAGATAATATGGATAATTTCTCTAGTGGTCTTGGAATTTTTTTCTTCTCTGTCAACTAGATCTTATGTGATTAGGTCACAATTCAATACTAATACCATAAAATCTCTACCCGAATGATGCAAAATTATCAGTTACTAGAAATAAATATACACATAGTAAAAACTGAATATTAAGCAAATGCTGATCTTAGTCATGAAGTTTTACTTGCCATACACACAAATTGTTGCAAAAGTAATATACAGCATCATTTCAATCCTTGAACCTAAATTATTCCTATTTTGGAAGTACATATAGGTATAGACAAAGATAAGCCCTATATATGTGTATTCTGATCCTAGTCTATACCCCCTGGCTTCCCTGTTTTGCCCAAAAATTTTAAAAATTTAATTCTAAAAACTATTCTGACACACTATTTGTACAACCAGTGCTTTAAAGCTTTAAAGCACTTTGATTTTTTGTCACCAAGGTTTATTCCACTTGATAAGGATTAATTTTATCAAAACTTTCTTAAAACTATTTTGTCTATAGGATATTGTCTTTAAAATTCTATTGCTTTTTCTAAGCTAAAAGTATTTGTCCAGTCCAGAAGATTTTCATTTCTGACAAAGGTTTAAAGGGATAATTGAATATTGGAGATTTGCATGTCTGCTATGCACCCAAATGTCAGACAGCACTGCCGATTCCCTGCAGTGTGTTTCATGATGCATTCAACAGTATTGGTATGAGATATTGATCTGGGAACCAGATAATCCTTGATCTACAAGATAAATGGACTGCCTGGTGTGAAATATTGAGCACTGCACAACAACATATCACTGCAACATTATGATATACCACCATTTGTGAAATCTGAACTGTAAGGCCTGAAGGCATAGATCTGAATCTTATCATGGCAGGATTTTTATAGACATTTATGTAATCTGCAACCAAACTAGGTATGAAGTGGTAAAATGCCCAAAGGAAGCTTTATGTGAATTATCTTGATAACCTCTCAGACTCCTTTCTGAAGCAGCCCAGATTACTAGGCCATTTTGTACGAACGCATGAAGGAAGTTAAAAGAATATCTTTTCTTAATAAACTCCCTCATTCATATAAACTGATGTGAGGGACTATAAGATGAAATGAAATGTATTTCTGTTAAATATTACTCTTTGAACAAAATCCATTGATCTGTGGGACAATCATGTCATTCCACATTATAATGAACCTGTGCGTAACACTTTCAACAATTTCATGTGTGCAACATGAAGATTCTGATCAGCCTGTGCATTTGCACAGTCTGATCAGAGTCTTCACTATGTGGCGCTCAACAGAGGGCTATGGACATATAGTCTCTGTTCAAAATGATAATATATATATATATATATAAATGTACATTTTGATTGCCAAGGCTGCTCAATTTCTGTTCCATCATGCACACATGAAATTTTTGGAAATGTCACCCACAGGCTAAATCTATATCTTACATGTCAGAAAGAATCAAAAAGTATCATACTCACATCAGGCTGTATGGACTTGAATACAGGAAGATCCATGAGGGTGATCTGACTCTGTAATATAGAACAAAAGATTCCCATGTCAAGAGATTTTTATTTAATACTACTGGTTAGTTAGAGACCAATTCTGGCCAACTAACCTGGTCATGGTAAACACGGATAATAATTTTTTCTAAATTACAAGTTATGTTGACAACTTCAGAATATAATTTGTTGCAAATGAGTATTGCATCTTAACTTTGAAAATAGTCAGGCAGCAAAATGATACATGGCGAGAATTGGTCTCAAACCAGTAATCCTTCTGAATTTGAATTTTATAACAATCAAATTGTCAATGTTTGCACAATTCAACTAGTCTGAATAACGTTTTTCTCACAATAACTAGACAGACAACAGGCAAAGGCTATTATCAGACTGTAAAAAAGCTACTGTCACACTCAAATTCAATCCTAGATTTTTCTGGGATTGGTTACTCCTCATTCTGTTTTATCTTCAAAAAACTAGTCAGAGACAACTTTAAGATTTGTGGAAATGGATCTTGTACAGAAGACCAACTACTTGCGCATATTGTCCTGGCTCCAGCCAATTTGTACACATCAAATACATATTTTTTTAATTCTATCTGACCTTTTCACTTCCATTTTGGCATCAGCAACTAATCAGCCCCCCCCCCCCAGTGAATCGACCAGTTGACAACATCAATGACATACTGTAAACGGGGTAATTTTGGCGGTGGTTTTATTTTGGCTATATTGGCGGTTGAGCTAAGATGCGCCAAAATTAATCCACCGCCAATATTTGCCATTGTGAAAAGAAAAATCCCTTTACTGTAAGGAAAATGTTATCTTGCGCGATGTACTTTTAAGGTTATATTGATTAACTTTATTTCAAAGATATTCAGACCATTCTTATTCGAATTGAAATAAGAAAATCGGCTGACAACGTACGTAAATGTCTTATAAAATTAATTCCAAAAAAGCATATTCAATTTGGTTTAAGAATTCTAACGAAAATCAATGAGAAAATGTGTGAAAACTGGTACACGAATTATTACTCTATTGAGAGGTGTGAAAACAAACTATTGTTTAGTTTGTAAAAAAATGACACTACTCTAGAAAATTGACTTTCTTATACTTTCAAGGTTTTAAACGACGAGAAATGAAAAATAGATAAGACGTTTTATTTTGGCGGTGCATGTAAGATGCGCCAAAATTAATCACCGCCAATAAATCGAAACTGAAAAACCGCCAAATGTGGACACCGCCAATATAAAGCCGTTTACAGTAGTCAATACTTCAATTGACCAAGCATAGAAGTAAGACTTAGTCACATTGGAGGTGTTATGTGACTACAAAATTTATCTTATAACTATACAAATATCCGTATGATAACAACCCGTATGATATTTTTTATGATATCACATAGTTATTTTTAGAACATGATATAATGTGGTTATTTTTAGAAACTTGCATTTCATTTAGAAACGCCGACGAAAACAAGACAAATATAAATTATAAGATAAATATAATACGTACTAAGTGTATTATATGAAAAAATATCAAACTCGGTTGTGAGAATTGATAATTGTCTCGGCAGAGCCTTGACAATTTTCAATTCTCCCAACCTCGTTAGATATTTTTTTCCATACAAAACACTAAGTACGTATTATATATATATCTTACCATGATATCGCAGGCATCTGGCCAATGTTTTTTTTACTATCAGGTAGATTTATTTTTTTTGCTAACTTTCTGATCAGGCTTAATAGTTTACCCTCAATGATTATGTAGAAAGCAAGCAAAATAGGCTTATAAGATCAGAGTGTAGGTCTGTGCAAACTGATCTGTGTCTATTGTCTGCCAGAGCTTAATGTACATCAGGAATATATTGTGAACAGCATGAGAAGTGTTAACGGCTGATATATTATACATACTTAGTGTTTTGTATGAAAAATATCTAACAAGGTTGTTGGAATTGATAATTGTGGAGGCTGTGCCTCGACAATTATCAATACCCACAACCTACAGCCTCGACAATTAACTATTCTCACAACTGAGTTAGATATTTTTCGTACAAACACTAAGTATGTATTATATTTATCTTATAACCTCGATTTGTCTTGTTTTCGTTGATGTATCTATTAGAAATGCATGTCTTTAAAAATAAACACTTGATGTCATTGCACTAAAAATATCCATGTGATATCATAAAAGGTACCATTATCACACAGATATTTGTATTAGCTATAAGGTCAAACTTTTAACTTACAGCAAATTCTTCAGGCTGTACACGGAGTATTTCGAAAACTGCCGCATCATAACTTTTCATGTGAGGCAGGGTAGAATGTTTGTCTAGGGACTCCTGGCTCCCTGTGCTGAGTGCCTGAAAATAGAAAATATCATGTTAGGATTAGAAGTGATTTAAGACTGACAACCAAAATGAAGCAACTGGAACTTCACAAGTGCAATCTAAACATAAATTTATTCATATAATTGTTCGGCAACCAAATTGTAGTATGTTACTAGCTTGAATACAACATTTGGTTGCCAACAAATGAGCATGTGTGTACCATCTCCAACAATTGTAAATGTGGGCCAAGCAAAATCTCTGGCCAGCCTGTGCATCCACAAAGTCTGACCAAAGTCTTCACTGTGCACATTGTAGATATATGTCTCAAAGTATCTTAGACAGTCAGGCATTCTTCTATTTGGACTACATAGCTTTCTAGGAGGCTCAATGTTTGCCCATTGCACACATGTCAAA
Source organism: Fragum whitleyi (assembly GCA_948146395.1). NCBI lineage: Eukaryota > Metazoa > Mollusca > Bivalvia > Cardiida > Cardiidae > Fragum > Fragum whitleyi. The sequence continues at coordinate 70,985,617 of OX411543.1, read as the reverse complement.
CTTTTGGAAATGCCACACACAGGCTCATATTTATGATATGTTTATAGGCACTTCCAACAGTTTTGTATTTACCTCTCATCATGTCCATTTGAGTAGTCTGGTCATGGTCCAAGCTTTTCTAATTTCAAAGGTGTTTTTCATCTACTTTTGCATGTCACAGAGTAAAGGTCCCATTTTGAAAAGTTTTTACTTTTATTCCAATACAACACATGAATGAAAGATCAAAATTGTGCAACATGATTTGCACCTAACCCCAGTTTTATTGAGCATTGAAGCTCCATAATATTTATGATAGAAATAAAAGAGCTCTTTCAACCATTATACAACATCAATCAGAGGCAGTAAACAGCTGGTAGCAATTTTCATATACCATTATATCCTTGTCCAGGAAAATTCTGCTGGTTATTGAAGCATTATAACTCACATACAGCTATTTTCTATTGACCCTAGCTTGCTTGAATCTTATATTAGCATGTGTGTGACATTTCGAACTATTTCACATTATCATGCACAGAGCAAAGACACTGGCCAGCCTGTGCATCTACACAGTCTGTCCAGAAGCTTTCTGTGCACTCTGTATATAGATAATTAAGCTCTTAACTCCTCTTCAGGCATAATCATCAAATATAATCATTGCATTCACAGTTACATTTCTGGTAAGTCTGCTCAATTCACATACATGAAATTGCTGGAAATGTCACACACAACCTCAGCCCAATGTTGTTATAGAGCCCCATTCTCTAATACAGCCCATTTTCCCCTGTTTTGGATGCCAAGATCAACCATTACCCACGATTTTTTGAAAACTTAATGCCTCTAATGAACCCCTGATCCCAATCAAATTGACATCACAATGATTTCAAAAGAGAGTAAATGTAACTTTTTTTTAACCAAATGTTAAAATTTTGTGTTAATTCCAGCTTAAATAAATGATTTGTTCTAGGTTTTTCTTTAATTTCTTTAATTTTCTGTAGATTTCCAATTGAGATGACCTGGAAAAATAGCTAAAAATGCAGTGGCATTTTTGGCCATCTTTCCAAGTCTTAACAACTATACCTCTAATAACCCCCACCCCCTTCTAACAGAAACATGATGATTCTTATAAATCCCAGAGATTTTGTTTGAGCTTTTACTGTAATGGTCAGGACAAAGTATTAATCAAAGTACCTCCTCTTCCTCACACATAGTATATAGATACTCCATTTTGATGTAATATCCAAAGCATTATTTACTTTTTACTGACAGAACGCATGGCAAAAGAAGTCCTGGGATCACATCTTCCCTCACAACTTTGAAATCTTATCCAAATCTTTACAATATCATAAATAAACTCCTATAGCAGCTGAAACTTATTTTCACGATCTATGAGAGGAACACACTGCAACTACATCATAGAAATATAAAATATATTGACTGAACTATTATTGTATTCTATTATTACCATTTTACATACAGCAAGAAGTAAATCGCATGTTCATTTATTTAAATGTTGCTTTATAATATCACAGAATTCCTTTAATTTTATCACAGATTTATTCATCACAGTCTCAATCAATTCCCAATCATCACAACTATCAGTTAAATATCCACAGAAGCCAATATCACCATGTCTGTATCTAATAGTGTTTTTCTTACACTCAATTTATCTCTGATAATCAAATTATCTCATAAACCCTTTCCTTCTCATGGATTGGCTTCATACTATTACACTTTTTTGATAATATATCTCTTCACATTTCTTTACAAATATTACATAGTACTTTATCACCCATTGGGAATCATTACAGTTTCAGAAAATATTGTGAGAAAAGGGAGAAATTGCTTGTTACTTTCATAAAACATTGTGGGAAAAAGAGAAATTGCTTGTTACAAGCAATTTCTCCTTTACCTCACAGTATTTTCTACCCTATTTGGCATTATTCTTATGTACTTTTCAATTCACCGCTGATTTTGACATGTAGTCTCGAATTTCTTGCAATCTAGGTGATGGACAAGTTTCAACTTTCTCATCTAGTAATGTATTAGGATCATAAAAGATAATTTAAGACGAATTATCATGTATTGAAGCCGTCAGTTTATTTTGAGAAATTCTTGACAAAAAATGAAATAACTTACTGCCTTTGATGAATTTAAAAGTAGCTTAGAATGTGGTTAGAGGTTATGAAATTATCAAATTTCATAATTTTGATAAAGGTCTGAATTTAGATATCTTATCTAAAAGTGGTGTTTTTGTGACATCATGTCAGTACTTTTGGAATACCAATTGTTTGATAAAAATTTGTAAACTTCAAAATTCTTTTTCTTAAAACTAATATTTGTTATAGTACTATTTAGATACTACATAATTATAGGAAGAAGAGTGTAAAATACATAATTTAAGTTTTCCTAATGAAACTAAGTTGATATAAACTGTAACTGGATATCATAAGACTTATATAATAACCATAAATATACACAGTCTGATCTATTTCTGTACCCTCTGATTTAATTTTCATAAATATTATTTCAAAAATAAAACACTCATAGTGCATCAAGAGTTTTCAGCACTTTGATTTTACACCAATTTTCACTAGGGTTTTTATTCATCATGGCAAAAGTCATTTTAGTTCCATATTTTTCTGCCTTGCTAATTTGAAGTCTCAAAATCTTACAAACATCTTTTCAATTTTTTTCAAATATTCCTAAAATTATTAACATGAACAATCCCATAATAACACCACTCACAACATACAAGGAACATGTAGTAAAGTACGCTTGGATGTAATTAACCAAAGTAATTTACAGATGAAATAATGAGATAATTCCAGCAACAGACTTGCATTAATATTACTCTGTAATATTAGCATATTGATGGTCTGTTAGAACTTTGAGAGGCCCTGAGCTATTTCATAAGCCATAATATAAAAGTCTTAAGTTATCTTTCCAATTCAATAAAATTAAAAACTAGTGAGAATATCATTAGACCATGCTTACATAAATATTATGACAATATTTGATTAAAGATTATGTCAAAATTACATTCAATTTTGTATAGAAAACATTTCTGAGATTGAAGAACTAATGATTTCATTAGGAAACTTTGATTAACATTGCAAAAGATCACGAGGTTCAAAATATTCAGGAACTATTACAGGTCCACAGACGGTACCTTTAGAAAGGAAAGTCCTAGTTTCCAAATTAAGCAGAAGAGGGAAGCCTAATTAATACACCAATTACAAAACAACAAAGAGTTATCCCAGTAAAGGAAGCATTCATGACCCAATTATCATACAGGACTAAAGAACAAGGATAAAAAGTTCTCCAGTTTTATTTGCTAAAAAATATCTTAGACAGGTCAGCACCAAACAGCTGTAAGTATGGACACTTAGAATAGTTTGACATTGATCCCTCATAATGCAGTAACTTCAGAAATAAGCTTCATAAATTGAATAATTATAGATTGGCTTTCATAAAATTCTAACAAGCAGATGAAAATTTATTAAATGGAAAGATAAAATAACATAAGAAAACAACCATTGTCGCAATCCGATCTTCAAGTAAATTTAGCCAAATGCTGTAAAAGGCTTAGAGCTGTAATCGTAAGAACTGTCTGGTGAAAAAATGGCCAAAAATAGAAATTATCTCCGCAAAATATTAACATTTGATTGGAACTGTCTGGTGAAAAAATGGCCAAAAATAGAAATTATCTCCGCAAAATATAACATTTGATTGGGGAAAAGGTGCATAAAACCTCTGTTGAATTTTAATTTGGATGCCTTTGAGAAATTCTTGTAAGGAAATAACCTGTCTTCACGAGTCTTTTTTTTTCAATCTACATTGCAGTTTTATTTTGAACAAATTATTTATCATCATCCATAACAATCACATTTAGCAATTTTGAAAATTCATCAACAAATTGAATTTAAGTAATTTTAAAAATATTGTGTGCAGGTCATTTTGATATTTGAAGTGAAAAAAAAACAAAAAATCAAAGGCCTGAAAGGCCTGAATTGAAGACAGGACTGAATATTAACAATTGGAATGAAAATTGTGGCGTTTTGAGAAGATCTCTTGAGTGGGAATCAAAAATTTAAAACAATCATTGATGGTTACATATGGAAACTGCACCTTCCTAACAAATGAATATGCTTTACTTTGAAGACTCATCACTTCCAGATAAACCTATCCCTCTACATACATGTGATATTTCCATGGGCTCTCATAGAGAGATTAAGACCTTTTCGGGAGATTTTGCGTAACGCCCATTGTGGCTAAAAAAGGGGGGGTTTGCAATGCACATACACACTGAAAATTGATTAGAATACCTTCCATAAGAGGTTGTTTTTTGTTACTAACAGAAGTTTATCATTTAAAGTATTTTAACAGAGGATAGTATTGCAATGCTACAGAATTAAGTCTCATAATTTAAGAGACAAAGATGTTACAAATTCCTTTTTTATTTCTATGCAAAGTTCAGGATCCACAATATAGGGGTCTTTTTAGTAGATAATCAGTAGAAAATAATATCTTCCCAAATTTAAAAGATGCAAGCCTTGCAATTTAGCAGGAGATTGTTAAAGTTTTTCTTTATTTCTTTGAGTAATCTTTAAGCCCAAAACACAAGGCTTATTTTTATTGGAGAGAACTTCAAGTGGTTTGATAGTAAAGAATTAGGTATTTATGCAATACAGATTTTTGTCAAGTATTAAATTTTAGGCCTTGTAATTGGAGACGTTCTATCACATCATGGTTGCCATGGCAACCAGAGTTCTTCATGATTTACGATATTCTGTGAAATATTTTGAAAGGCCTTGTCATAAGGATCATCTCTGTGTAGTTTGTGTATGAGATCCGATGACTAGATTAGGTGAATTTTATACTTGTTGTTGGATGGATGCATGGATGGACGAAGAGACAGATCAATTAATCGTAAATGGCACTAACTGCTATTGAACTACGCTAAAAATAAATGTTTTTGATATCAAAATACAATAAAAGATGAAATTACGGACAGCATATTCCGAGTTCGCGAACGTTAAAGACAAACACGGTAAAAATCGGAATTTGAAGAGCTACCTCTCGGTAAATTAATCCATGTTAAATAGCTTTATGAGAAGCTATGTGTTAGCAGTAGGTAAAGATCGAGCCAGTCCACAATTTTCTATTCTCAAATCTGCAACATTTGTGTTGACAAATGACTTGATTAGACCATTCGCTTCCAATTTCAAAGACGTCGCATATTTATGAATTGTGTGTAAACTCTCAAACGACCCCAGCGAGGAATTCCGGTGAAATCGCCGTGGCATTTAAGAAATGAATGTCCGATGTTGCTTTAATTTCAATATCAAAAATTAAATTTGAATGACAATTCGAGAACGCATATGAGGCAGTTTTCACTTTTTATTTCTTTGATAGATTGACCAAAAAAACATACGTAGATTTACAAAATATATATCTGCGACCAAATCAAAGCATGACCGCTTCTTGTTTTACTCAGGAATGCGTTACGACACGAGGGTTTTTCTGCGATGCCGCCTTATTTTACCAAGGTCGCGTGACGCGTCGCTTTGCATATCATGTTCGACCATTTCCTTCATGACGCTTATCGCGTACAGTGGAAATTTTTAGCGTCTTTTTATAATAGGATATTAAGATACGGCGGAAAATTACTGTGTTTATTTCAAAATAGGTGATAAAAATCTAATCAGAGCTTAACTCGCATCCACTCCATTTTTATGTTTTCAAGAAATATCGGGTCACGACGTTTCACCCGGATTAGACCTCGTTTCTAAGAAAGACCAATATTGCTGATCGTCATAATTCATTTCGTATACAGTGTGATGGGTGATAGGTACAGAAGCACCCGTTTGTCGGCAATGGTTGATCTACCCGACGACGATAATCAATGACACTTCCAGACAGATAAACAACGCTTTACCCGATAATGGATTTCTCCCTCGCCATTCGAGCCTTCAGACCAGAGATTTTGCATTTTTGGCTCCCCGATTTTTTTTTCAGGCTCAAATTTCTTCAGGTCCCCAAGTGTAAGTTTTCAATATCCTAAATGAAAAATATTCATTTAACCAACAGAAATATGGTGGCAATTCCTGTATTCTAAAAACTCATATGAATTATAGCAACCCTGTTTTATAAAATTGTATAGATTATCCCCAGCAATCCAATATGATCCAAATCCGATTTTTTTCCAGTCAAACTTATTAAGTGGATGTGTAAAAATCTTAAATAAAATGTTAATCCACATGACACACATTGCTTACCCCTTGATGAAGAGCTGAACATTTCATTGCCCTGGTGAATATTGCCCTGAATTGGAAATTTGTTCAAATTTCTTTTACCTTTATTATCTGATCCAGGATTTGACTAATTATCTCCACATAGAAGAAGCAATGAAAGTAATACCAATATTCTTATACTTTTACTAGTCAAAGTCAATACTAAGAAGAAGTATTTTCCTAGCTGTAGCTTTTTTTATGAATACCGTTTAAGTGTCTTCCAGGAGTGAAACATTCTATTTCTATTTTTCCATTGAGATATTTCGATCTCCATTTCATGTTATTCTCCTTGCATATGGTCTTACTTAGTAGAAAATTATTTTACTACAAAATAATATATAAACCTGTTAAGACAACCAACCTTTCAGGCCTTTTCCACGGGACTGCTTTTCTAGATCAAGATTCGGATTGAACTATCCGGTGAACTATCAATTTTGAACAAAACTGCCAAAATGACAGATCGTTAAATGAAATCATGAGCTACAGCATATATCACCTTGAGTAGAATTCTTTCAAAGTCCACTCCAGAAAATTGTCGAAAACAAAAGCGGAAACTCAAAACCGGTGTCACGCATGCATGGTACTACTGTATAGGCCATTCGGAACACCACTCGGCCAATCCAACGCATTCGTCACAACTCGGCCGATTCCGTAACCTACATTTATCTGAGACCTCGGAGATCGCCCGATGATTGCCGAGTGAATATCACGATCACGAGCTGTTGCCGTTTACGGATATGACCGAGTGATGTTCCAAATGCTGTACAATATGGATAGACAAAACAAGCCTAATAATAAAGTAATTTGATAAGCCATCGAAATTTCTCCGTAAATCCAAGTAAAAATTCAAACCTAGGAAATTCCAAGGGTTACGAGTTTATTCAAATAGCCTTGTGCTATTTTTGTTTTTATCCATTTACACTACGACAGGCCCGGGAGACGGATAAATAAAGCAACCTTAAGGACACACAAACACACAATTTTACGAGAAATAGGGAGTCTAAAATTGGGAACTGAAAATAGCTTGCCAATGTTATGTATAAACAAGAGCTGTCACTGTAAGATGACAATGCCCCCGACACCGCTTTGATTTTAAATTATGGCCAATCTATGTTGAAGGTCAAGGTCATCCAGGGGTCAAGGTCACCAAAGTATGTGCCTACAGAAAGGTAATGTACCAAGGAATGTTGTGGTAAAGTATGATGCGAATATGTTAAGTAATAAGGAAGTTATGGCCAATGTTAAAGTTTTTGGACGGAATGACGGACGGACGGACGGACGGACGGACGGACGGACGGACAGACGGACGGACGGACAAGTCAAATTTATGATGCCTCCCTATCGGGGGCATAAAAAAGTTGTAGGATGCAATTGAAAATTTGGAGCAATTGCAAAAGATTGCAGCCGAAAACGCCCTAAAACAGCACCATTTACGAATGTAAAACACGTTTCTGCAGGCAACTTCTGCATAGATCACGTGTTCACTCCCCTGAGGTCCCGGCCAGAATTTAGGTCAGCACCAAAATTTTACAGTATATTGCTACACTATTGATTATTTTGCCGCGTTTATTTTTATGAATGGGTCTACTTTTTTGAGCGTAATGACACATGTAGGTTTGTTATCAGAATCCGATGGCGACGATCCCTATATTGAAAGACAGGTTTATTGTCAGAAAATTGTCGAAAACAAAAGCGGAAACTCAAAACCGGGATCGCGCATGCGTGGTACTACTGTATAGGCCATTCGGAACACCACTCGGCCAATCTAACGCATTCGTCACAACTCGGCCGATTCCGTAACCTACATTAATCTGAGACTTCGGAGATCGCCCGATGATTGCCGAATGAATATCACGATCACGATCTGATGCCGTTTACGGATATGACCGAGTGATGTTCCAAATGCTGTACAATATGGATAGACAAAACAAGCTTAATAATAAAGTGATTTGATAAGCCATCGAAATTTCTCCGTAAATCCAAGTAAAAATTCAAACCTAGGAAATTCCAAGGGTTTACGAGTTTATTCAAATAGCCTTGTGCTATTTTAGTTTTTATCCATTTACACTACGACAGGCCCGGGAGACGGATAGATAAAGCAACCTTAAGGACACACAAACACACAATTTTACGAGAAATAGGGAGTCTAAAATGGGGAACTGAAAATAGCTTGCCAATGCTTTGCATAAAAACAGTTGTAGGATGCAATTGAAAATTTGGAGCAAATGCAAAAGATTGCAGCCGAAAACGCCCTAAAACAGCACCATTTACGAATGTAAAACACGTTTCTGCAGGCAACTTCTGCATAGATCACGTGTTCACTCCCCTGAGGTCCCGGCCAGAATTTAGGTCAGCACCAAAATTTTACGTTTTTTTGCTACACTATTGATTATTTTTGCCGCGTTTATTTTTATGAATGGGTCTACTTTTTTGAGCGTAATGACACATGTAGGTTTGTTATCAGAATCCGATGGCGACGATCCCTATATTGAAAGACAGGTAAACCTGTCTTCAATAAAAACCCCACAAACAAACTCAATCTCCATCATCAATAAAGAAAATTTTGAAAGCATTTTGTGAGATGAGAATCTTAATTGTGTTTCATTGCATTGGGTAAAAATACGATCAAAAACTCATTTTACAAACCAAATGTCCCTTTGCTGACAAATTGATGAAAACCCCCTTGACCTAGTAAATAGCCGCCAATAACATTCAAAGTGTCAGGGCAAACCTATTTTAAGTGCCTTTCTTGTTATAGGCACTAACAATAATAATGCACTAACATCTTGAAAGATCTTTAATTTTTCATTTACTTTCAAAAATCTTCTGCTTTACAGTAACACATTTTTTCTTGTGATTGTTCTGAAAAAATGGGGTAAAACCTAAAGGTTCATCAGCCCACAGGTAAAAGTAGTTACATCTGTCTGACAGGTTATCTCACTAGAACAAAGGCATCATCTATTCATATTGCACAAATGTTACCTGGTGTCAATGTTACATTGTATTTTTCTAGGAAACCTTTTTCTTCATAATAAAGTCTGGGTTTTTTTGCTTTGTCTTTTTTTGTTGATTATATATTTCTTGTATTCATGCCCACAAATAAACCCGATAAAGAGGCACAATATCTATCAATTATCATGAGACTAAGAGATTGATTAAATGATTGATTGAATGTAGTTTAATGCCACTTTAAGCTGTATTTCAGTCATATTGCAGTGGCTTATTAAAGCACCTAACAAGAGTGCCATCGTCACAAAATACACCGCTACTTTGCTGCTGTTTCACGAAAATGATTGTAGACACTACTTATTTTGACAGAACCAAATTGAAAATGACCAAGTTTCATTTAAATCAAGACAAAAAGTTAGGAGGAGTTGCCTTCACAAGGCTGCAATTTCAATAAGCCCCAGACACTAAGTTTTAAGGGGGCATAATTCAGGGGAATAAATGAGCCATAAAATCCTTGATCCATGTACATCTACAAATTATGGTGATGACATTGACCAAGATTCATTTAAATAAAGACAAAAAGTAAGGAGGAGTTGCGTTCAAAAGGCTGCAATTTCAATAAGCCCTAGATACTAAGTTTTAAGGGGGCATAATTTAGGGTAAAATTAATGAACTATGAAATCCTTACTTCATGCTCATCAACCAATTTCGGTTATAACATCTACCAAGTTTCATTTAGATCCAGCCATAAACTTAGGAAGAGTTGCATTCACAAGGCTGCAATTTCAATAAGCCCCAGAGACTAAATTTTAAGGGGGCATAACTAAGGCAATAAGCCCCAGAGACTAAGTTTTGAAGGGGCATAACTCAGGCAAAAATCAACAAACCATAAAATCCTTCCTTCATGCACATCTACCAATTGAGGTGATAACATTGACCAAGTTTCAAGAAGATCCAGCCAGAAACTTAGGAGGAGTTGTGTTGACAAGAAAAAACTGAGGCAATAAGCCCCAGAGACTAAGTTTTTTAGGGGGCATAACTCAGGCAAAAATCAACTAACTATAAAATCCTTCCTTCATGCACATCTACCAATTGAGGTGATAACATTGACCAAGTTTCAAGGAGATCCAGCCAGAAACTTAGGAGGAGTTGTGTTGACAAGAAAGTGGACCAGAGACTAAGTCTTTAAGGGGCATAACTCAGGCAAAAATCAACGAACCATAAAATCCTTCCTTCATGCACATCTACCAATTGAGGTGATAACATTGACCAAGTTTCAAGAAGATCCAGCCAGAAACTTAGGAGGAGTTGCCTTGACAAGAAAGTGGACCAGAGACTAAGTTTTTAAGGGGCATAACTCAGGCAAAAAACAACGAACCATAAAATCCTTCCTTCATGCACATCTACCAATTGAGGTGATAACATTGACCAAGTTTCAAGAAGATCCAGCCAGAAACTTAGGAGGAGTTGCGTTGACAAGAAAGTGGACGGACATATGTACAGACGGACAGACGGATGGGCGAATGGACGGACAGACAGACGAAGAAGATGACGCCAATATATGTCCGCCTCTGGCGGCGTATAAAAATGGATTTCTGGTGGAATATCTTAAACGTAAGAATAATCACATCCATTTCAAGCAGAGCTACCGATAAAGGTAACTTAGATTTTAGATCAAAGTATAACAATAATTAGACCACAAACCCTATGTTGTTGGTATTCATTTTAATCGTCTCGTTGAGACGATTCAAATGAGTACCCAGAACATGGGGTTTCATCGAGAGATAGAGATTAATTTTGCCAAGCTTTACCCCCCCTTATCTGTACCTCTGTTTCCTAACCTCCAGCTGTTAATGCTAGTGACATATGTTTACTATTATCAGGTAAAAACAATGTGGAAAAGGATATATTCCCTGCTGCTAAAAATGGAATCAAACCCTCGAAACCTTCTGACTTTGAATCTGCTTCTTATGTAAGCTGGACACAATTTGCAGCACGAAAGATATATCCACTACATGACAACTACTTGCTTGTTTGCATTGAGGTTATTAGTAAAGCCACTTCTTATAGTGTTAATCAGTCACAATTACAGCTGGTGTACCTTACAATGTGCCCCTGTCATTTTTTCTCAACAGTTCAAACATAGTTGTACCATCCCACTTAGAGGCACTGCTTTTCATTTGCCTTACTGACAAGTATCATTCAAATAAAGATGGTATTAAACCTTATCCTCTGACGGCGGCACTCATCAATTCAAACTATTTGTCTCCCACAAATTGGTTGACAATTGTAGACCTATATGGGATAGCAGCTGGAGTTTTGGAATGGATGTAATGGCAGTACTGGATTGAGAAATAACAGGAAACCACTGTTAGGTGCTCCAGTCACTGTGATAAAACTGGAAGATAATTAAAAGCAGCGTAAAACTACATTCAAACCAACAAACAAATCATCCCTTATCCTGATGAATTTTTATTTTGTTATAAACAAGTTGCCATTATGTGGGTTTGGTGCAAGACTGTAGTAAGTGTATATACAATGTATATACACTTGCTACAGTCTTACACGGAACCCACAAATTTTCATTTACAATGTTAACTAGTGACTGGCCAGAGTTTTCCCCACAATGATGATGCAGGAAGTAAACAGTATTGTTTAAGATCAGACTGCATGTCTGTGCAAGCTGATCATTGTCTTTTCTTTCTTTCATGTCTCTATTTATTTAGCAAAAAGGTATATTGAACAGCAGAAGAAGTTAATAAACCCATTGACACAGTTTTATGTGTCACATGCAGTCTTGAAATTGGATGATTCATGCTACAGAAATGCGGTTGTCACAGATGTTACCATTTCTTTAAGCTCGAAAGTACAAACCTCCCCTGCTGTTTGAAATTATAGACTGGTCCAAACTCAAAGATGTCACAGACGACAATGATATATGTTCAAAATAGGCTTTCGTTTTCAAAAGATTTAATCATCCTTTGAGAAAAACATTGTAGGAACTTAGGATTAATAGATATTTCATATTTTTTCTTCTATTTGTATGTGTATTATAGGATTCTAAACAACATGTGATAAGACTTTCTTATTTTTAGGCATTGTGATCTTAGTCTGCACCATATTCATTGTGCATTATGAAGAAATTACATGTCTTTCGATTCTAAAATTTCTTTAACAAAAATTCATCAGCTGCAACTGCTTTGAAATAGGAACAGTCTTAAGTTTTGCTGTCTGGTAATTAATGCTTTCCAATCACTGAAGGGCCCATTATCAGACAAAGAGAATGTAGCACTCATTTAAAATTCTGTCTAATGGTGTCGGACAGATCATCGGAAGAATGATTCAGACTCCCATGATTCATGATGACCTTCCAGTCTTCCAGCTGATATTGATTTTATCGGAACCTTTAAACCTTAAGAGGTTTAAATGGTCGTTCATCTTTTCTGAATATAATCCATAAAATTTCAGAGATTAATTTCTAACCTACATCAAATACAGGAACATGTTGACATAATGGTAAAATTGTGTTTTAGCAACCAAATATTCAACATTTTTGTCAATGCTGTGGGGAACCATTGTGAAAGTTTAACCCCAATGGATATTGAATGAGCCTCAGGCTCTAATAAAACCCTATCCCCTTTTTTGGAGGTTGAAATCAACAGTTTTTTATGATTTATAAAATCTTGAAGCCTCTCATAACATCCCATACCTATAAAACCCAATCAATTAATCAATGTTTTGAATGGATTACCTTTATTTTTGGCCATTTTTTTCACCATCTCTACAAATGTAGATGGCTCAGCAAGTCATCGATATGTAGGGTAGCCTCTTTTAACCCTTTCCCAAACAAGACCGGGTTTTGACGTCCCTAAGAGAAAATGCTTGGGAAAACATTGAGGCAAAAGAAGAAAGTGCTGATAATCAGCCCTTTCTCCTTTTGCCTCAATATTTTCTGCGCTATATTGTACAGAATATTCCATTTTAGTTACTTTAATGTTGTCGTCTGCAGCAGCTTTGAATTTGGACTACCCTAAAATTTTGTCGATTGGGAAAGGGTTAAAAGCCTGTCGCCTATCTAATGAAAATGTGATGATTCTAATAGATTCTTGGTTGTTCTATTAGAGCTTTTACTGTATCTATTTTCAAACATATTATAGAAGATGTGTACTGGTAGATGTTTTTGTTTCTTTTTCAAATAACATGCAATGATAGAGAGAGGTGATTCCTTTCTTTTAGAACTTAGTTATCATTATATTTATTTTTATTGTCATACGCTGTTTTGATTGAAAGATCTATATCTTAATTTAAGAGAGGGTCAACTAAGAGGAATTATATCAAGCATATTTTTAGATTATTATGACATATATCAATACAGGTTTTGTACTGATTTTCAGTTTCGATATAATCATTGAATTCACTTCCAGGTTTAGACAAAATGTTAAGATAAGATCATATATATATAAATATGATCTAAACATTTTCAAATGGGCTTTGTTAAAAATTGTCTCAAAAGCGTCAGGAAAAAACAAGACCCTTAGCATTGTGGATAAGATAAACCATTGTCCTGCTGAACCAAAAATAATCCTGCTCAGACAGGAGGTATAGACAAAGATTGGCCTGCATGTATGTGCAATCTGATCTTTGTCTTAGACTTCACCCCCTGACTTTCCTTTTTAAACCAGTTGCATTTTTTAAACAATAGCACTCATTGGATATTCTTCAATATGTCTAGCACATAATGCTCTTTCAGAAATTCCTTTATATACATGTATTTAGCACCAGTATAATACTGTATCCTCTTAAAACGCTGACATCCAAATCGAAAGTTTTTTTGCATGGCCCGGTAATACACCAAAACAACCTTGGTTTATTTTGTAATAAAGTAATGGGTATCTTCTTTTGTTGAAGAAGAAATTTAAAACTTCCCAAATGAAATAAAAGAAGCCCTATAGAATTACAAAACACAACCATTTATAATGTAAGTCAACAATACTATCACAAAATAATGTTGTATGACTAAAATACACTGCAGTCTAGAATTCTTTCATGTGTTCAGGATGGCAATTTTTTGTTTCAAATGGCTAATGATGAAACAATGTGTGTCAAGTAACCCTAAAAATTCTATAGAATCACATGCTCTAATATAACCCCACCCCTCTTTGGCTGTGAAAGAGCAGCTTTAAACCCCCACCCTCACAAGATCCATGTCACAATGATTTCATCAAAGGGTAAATACATTGTATAACTTTTCCAGACCAAATGTTTACCTTTTGTTTTAATTCAATGCTTATAGAATGATTTTATATTATTATTATTATTATTATATTTGGGGGGTTTTCTGTATGCACTGTACCCTTCTTTGTGTCAAAAAACCTGTTACTCTTACTCATACATTATATAGTAAATTGTATTGATAGCAGATTCATGGATATTCTTGATCTTGACTTTGCAGAAAGAGAAAATCTCTGTTATTTGGCATTCTGGGCCATTTTTCCATGTCATAACATTAATATTGTAGTCTCTAATAAGCCCAAATCCCTGTCTAAAAGAAACATGATGATTCTAATTAAACCCAAGGGTTGTATTAGAGCTTTTACAGTATCTTAAAGCTTAAATTCATCTACAATTAATGTAAGAGCTATATATATACTCTGGACAAGCTCATGCAATAAAAACATTTAACCTTGACCTGTAGCCTTGTAAATTTCTCAAGGCATAGTCAATCATGATGGAAAATTATTGCAACATGCCAATGTGAAACAATTTATAAATGCAGGAGTTAAAGTCCATCCAAGACAGCTAGGGAATAGTAGACTGACACCTGGAACAAATTCGAAAGGACCAAAAGACACACTGGAAAGATTGGGTCAGTTTTAAGGAACAACAGACTTAGAAACAAACACTCTCCCATCATTTTTTCATGCTGAAAACAATATCTGAATCAGCCTTCAAGCCAATTCAAAAGCAAGAAATATGTCACAGGCATTGATGCTATTGCATATACTTGATTTGACCCATGACCCATTTGACCTTCATCTGTGACTTTGACCTTTGGCATAGCTAGACAAATTTTATTTAAGGCACTAGCACACACCGAACAACAATAACTATGCCCAAGTTACTTTTAAAATTCATCCCTAGATGTAGAAGTTATGCTTAGGACAAGGATGGGACTCACACGCTCAACCCACCCCTATACTCATAAAGAGATAGAGGTAAACTGTACATGCCCATGACCATAACATCATGGAGGCACAAAAAGAAAGAAGAAAACAAAGTACTGAAGGTACTTACATCAGCCATTGAAGACAGGGGTGTGACATAATCCCCACTACTGTCCGACTCCATTTGACCTTTTATGAAGGGTTTGTTTGTGTCATCTGGGGTCAAGATTCTATGAGGTATGTTCATTCTGTTACCCTCTAACCTGAAACACACAGAAAATTATTTTGTTTTATATAGTGCTTTATGTAATATTTATAATCCATGGCTTGTATAGATAGAGGGGTCATTTTTGCTTTTAGATCAATGTATTTCAATAATCATAGCACAAACCCATGTTTTTGGTACTCATTGGAACGTCTTGTCAAGATGATTCCGATAGTATTCACAACATAAGATTTCAATGAGAAATAACGATTTTAGACTGGCTTTACTTCCTTTTATCTGTACCAGTAGTCTGGCTGTCAGACTCTTCTTTACAGTATTTTTTGCAAAGGGAATTAAATAATTACAAATCTTACAATTAAGTCCCCTGTCAGCACTTGTTACTATGATTAAAGAGACTTGTAATAGAACTGCATTTTTTTTCTGAATATGCTAATCAAAATGACTGTGGCCAGTCTACTGTACCTCTGTAATCATAGGTTTTGATATTTTACATCGCACTTTGCTGACTGAGCACAAAACGGTTGTAACTGCCTATAAACATATAGGTAGTTACAACTGTTACAACTGCTTTGGGCTAAGCCATAGAATTATTTTGTAAACTTAACTCATAGATTCTATGAGCCTGTGTGTGACATTCCCAACAATTTCATAAGTACCAAAAGCCCAAACATTGAGAAGCCTGGGCAACTACATTTAGATGACTGTCTATTTGTATACAGAAATTTCAAGTTATCAGATATACAAGACTCAAAGTGAAGACTCGGATCAGACTGTGCGGCTGCACAGGCTGATTGGTGTCTTTACTTGGAGCAGACGTAAAAACGTAAGTCATGCGCATTTACTTGCACATAAAAATGTCTTTAAACTTCATACATATAAACTTGATAACAGTTTTCTTTTCTATCAATTTATCATTAAACAAAATCTAGATAAAAGTTCCATTAGTTCATGTAAATTAGAGTACCTTTGTTCATGTAAATTAGAGTACCTAAGACTGATACATACCCATGTCTACTGACCACACTAGATGAAAATCCCATTAATTCTTGTAAACTCACAATATCCATTGTTATTCACAGAAGTATAAAACCTGTAGTTGCTTGATTAGCATCATAAATTGAAAATGAATTCCATGTAACTTATTTCTTCAAATCAATGAGTTCTTTTGATCTGAGTTACATATCTTAGCACTCGGTCAGTGAAAATTCCTTCCTTTTCTATTGCCTTGTTAAATCGTCAGTAATTTGCTTGAGGATCAAATAAGTCTACAATTTTAAGCCTATTACAAGAAAAGAAAAGAATATAGAATATAGACTGATTGACAATTTAGAGTGTTGGAGAGTTACTGTTGAGCTAAGTATGACTGAAAATGATGATGAGTAAAGAAGAAATTGTTTAACTGTCATTTAGACCTCATAGAATCCAATAAATTTTTAGACTGGTCCAAGTTGAAAGATGATCCAGACAATAATACGAGGTAAGTGTAAAAAGAGAAATTTCTACCTAACATGGTAGAAAACAATGTGGAAAAAGAAGAAATTGCTCTTCAATTCTTCTTTTCCAACACATTTTTCTTAAAATATAATCACATGGTTTTGAAAACAAATTACTGAATGATATTTTGATATCATCAACTTGCACAATGCCACTGTTATAGACCCGAAATTTCAAGTGAGTGATCAAAGATCAGTTTTACATTATCAAATCATAGGAGATAACAGTTTCTAGAATCTCAGTCTTTCTTGCGGAACTATAATCCATTTCACCCAGATTGCAACAATCATTTTTGACAATGGGATATCCACAGAAAATTGCCAGTCTCTAATCTAATTTTTTCAAACTTGCCTCCATTCAGACACCATTGTTTACTTAAGAAATTTTCAAATATTTTACCCAATAATTAAGCCTTTGATCCTTTTCCATTACAATATTTTATTTTAAACCTTTTTTTATCCATTAAGTGCAAAAAACAAAATAAAAAAAAATATGAGAAACATGAGAAACATGTTTCCAAATTTGAATAATTGCTATAAATAATATTATAAATTGTTTTTGCATACATTTATATCTTTTGATTTTTGAAAGTTTTATACGTTAAAATGAATTTACAAAAGGGAAGGAACAGAGGGACATTAATATTGTCATGTGACCAATACCAATTTGAACTTTTAATGACACAGCTACTTAGTAAATACTAATAAGAGCACTTAAGATCCTTTTCTCCCACAAATGGACTCTCTTGATATTGTATTTATTACCCCAGATAGATAGCATAATTTAAAATTAAGATTTGATGTATTATTTTGTTTGAACAGGGTTTAATGTCACTTTCAACAATCTTTCAGTTATATTGTGTGTGCTGGAGCAACTAACAATGAATTTCTTGTATTTCTCACACAGGTTCTACCATTATATCCTTTCCATGCCTAGGTCTACAATTATTAGCCCATTGGTGGAAGATAAGTGCCACAGTCAGGAATTAAACCCAGAACCTTTTGTATGATACTCTGACAACCAGAGCCTCATTCTAAATGCAGGGCTAGAATCTGGTTATTGCAACACAAATCAGTCAATAATTTCATTCTTTCAATTGATTGATTGATGGATTTGGCTTTAATGACGCTTTTAACATTAATGCAGTTATATATTGCCAACAAGTGCACCTGTAACCAATGGCTCATACCTGTTGTTTCTCACACCAGTACAGCCTCAACATTTCAATCAAGTTTGCCAAGTATTGCGTCTAACCAAGGACCCCAGAATTGAGAGCATATTACATTACCGACTGAGACTCACCTATTTACTTTAGATGTTTATACAGTTCCCATGCTATGTATTGGGGAGACAAAAATTTTCCTGGATGTAAATATATATATATATATATATATATACACATCTTTTTTTCTGAATTCATATTATTTGCATATTTTATGACTTCTAATTACCATTTGAAGCATGAGTGAACTAAAGGTACTTGATTGTCTGATTCGCTGCACAGACCTGAATTTTCTGATAATGGTCATGAGAGAATGATATTGTTAGACTTTACAAAAGAAGAGTCTAGTAACCTACTTGCAGGATTATTTGAAATCCACCCTAAGAACTTTCATTAGAAATAAATTGAAATCAAACAACTCTACCTAAATTCTAGTGATTCAAAATGTTTTTATTATATTTACATGATATGGAAATTAGTTTGTCTATAAAACTTTTAAAGTTCGCTTTCCCTCTCATTGAAATAATTCTTTATAGGAATATCACCAAAGGAATCACTCAAATGTAATTTGGTAGATTTCGGATCCACATGTAAAATTTTGGAAAAATGATTTTCAAAGTTTTCACTATTATAATACATAGAGAAATGACCTCTGCCGATAAAGGCATATTTTTCATCCGATCAAAATAATTTTTTGTAGCCTGATTTAGCGTCACCCAAGGATCATTCAAGTGAAAATTTGTTGATATCAGTTTCTTTTCAAAGTTTACTTTATATAATTGATAAAAAGAGAAATGAACTCTTCCCATAAAAGGCACATTTTTCATCTGATCACAGCCTGATAAATTATCACCCAAGGATCTTTCAATTGAAATTTGGTTGATATCCATCAATCAGGTTCTGAGAAAATGATTTTCAAAGTTTCCACTAAATATTACAGAATTGACCTCCACCCATAAAAGACATTTTATTTCCATCATCCATCACAATAATTTTTTGTAGCCTGATATAGGGTGACCCAAGGATCATTCGTGTGAACTTTGGTTGATAATCATCCATCATGAAAAAAAAATCACTTTTTACCCTTTAATAAAGCTATTTTTTCATTGGATCAAAATTTCTTGTATGAATCTGATGGTCACCCAAGGATCATTCCTGTGAAGTTTGGCTGAAATTTATCTAATAGCTTCTTTGGAGATCTTTTAAGAAAAAGTTTACAACCAGACGCACAGACACATGAGGGTACAACCTCAGTAAACTGAACCCTTTCCAACTGCATTAATTGTCAATTTTTAGTTCCACTGGCCAATTAGGCCACTGTAGCTATTGTCACGCTGCTGTGTGTCCAGTCATAATTAAACTGTTCTTAAATAATCTTCTCAGAACCGACTTGATGAATTTTAACCAAACATATAAATTAGTGCCATCAAATTTAACAAAGTCTTGATAAATGCCATTTAGATATATTGTAACACTCTAATAACAAAACACAAAATCATAATTATTGCTATGAATTCCAAAAAATATCACAGATTCTGATTCGGTGATGTAATGAAACGGTTAACTAGAAAGCCATGAATGGCTTGAGTCGCTCCACAGGCTTGAAATTCTTGTAAAAGCAAATAAATGTTTTGACTAGATTTTATAGATATTTGGGGTTCTACTGATGTTGAAAATGATTTTCAAAGTTTCAACTATATAACAGATAGAGAAATGACCTCTGCTATTAAAAGACATATTTTTCATCAAATCAAAATAATTTTTGACTGCATGATAATGGGTCACCCAAAGATCATACCAAAAATGTTTGATTTATATCCATCATTTACATTCTGAGAAAATGTTTTTCATAGATTCCACTATTTAACATATTGAGAATTGACCTCCACCCATAAAATGCATATTTTTCATCCAATCAAAATAATTTTTGGTAAATTGATAAAGTGTTACTCAAGGATCATTCCAGTGAAATTTGGTTGATATCCATCAGTTACATTCTGAGAAAATGATTTTCAAAGTTTCCACTATATAACTTATAGAGAAATGACCTCCACCCATAAAATACATATTTTTCATCCAATCACAATGATTTTTTGTAAAATGATAAAGGGTCACTCAAAGATCATTCAAGTGAAATTTGGTTGATATCCATCAGTTACATCCTGAGAAAATGATTTTCAAAGTTTCCACTATATAACATATAGAGAAATGACCTCCGCCCATAAAATACATATTTTTCATCCAATCACAATGATTTTTTGTAGACTGATAAAGGGTCACTCAAGGATCATTCAAGTGAAATTTGGTTGATATCCATCAGTTAGATTAAGAGAAAATGATTTTCAAAGTTTCCACTATATAACATATAGAGAAATGACCTCCGCCCATAAAATGCATATTTTCCATCCGATCACAATGATTTTTTGTAGACTGATAAAGGGTCACCCAAGGATTATTCATGTAAAATTTAATTGGTATCCATTGATTAGAATCTGAGAAAACTCACTTTTTACCATATTTGGAAATAAGCCACGCCCATTAAATCCATGTTTTTCATTGGATCAAAATTTCTTGAACAACTTTGAAAGAGGGTCACCCAAGGATCATTCCTGTGAAGTTTGGTTGAAATCTATCCAGTAGTTTCTGAGGAGAAGATTTTTAAAGAAAAGTTTACGACCGGACGGACGCACGGACGGACGGACGGATGCACGACGGACACAACGCCATGACAATAGCCCCAGTGGCTTTCAGCCAGTGGAGCTGGCCAGTCTACTGTACCTCTGTAATCATAGGTTTTGATATTTTACATCGCACTTTGCTGACTGAGCACAAAACGGTTGTAACTGCCTATAAACATATAGGTAGTTACAACTGTTACAACTGCTTTGGGCTAAGCCATAGAATTATTTTGTAAACTTAACTCATAGATTCTATGAGCCTGTGTGTGACATTCCCAACAATTTCATAAGTACCAAAAGCCCAAACATTGAGAAGCCTGGGCAACTACATTTAGATGACTGTCTATTTGTATACAGAAATTTCAAGTTATCAGATATACAAGACTCAAAGTGAAGACTCGGATCAGACTGTGCGGCTGCACAGGCTGATTGGTGTCTTTACTTGGAGCAGACGTAAAAACGTAAGTCATGCGCATTTACTTGCACATAAAAATGTCTTTAAACTTCATACATATAAACTTGATAACAGTTTTCTTTTCTATCAATTTATCATTAAACAAAATCTAGATAAAAGTTCCATTAGTTCATGTAAATTAGAGTACCTTTGTTCATGTAAATTAGAGTACCTAAGACTGATACATACCCATGTCTACTGACCACACTAGATGAAAATCCCATTAATTCTTGTAAACTCACAATATCCATTGTTATTCACAGAAGTATAAAACCTGTAGTTGCTTGATTAGCATCATAAATTGAAAATGAATTCCATGTAACTTATTTCTTCAAATCAATGAGTTCTTTTGATCTGAGTTACATATCTTAGCACTCGGTCAGTGAAAATTCCTTCCTTTTCTATTGCCTTGTTAAATCGTCAGTAATTTGCTTGAGGATCAAATAAGTCTACAATTTTAAGCCTATTACAAGAAAAGAAAAGAATATAGAATATAGACTGATTGACAATTTAGAGTGTTGGAGAGTTACTGTTGAGCTAAGTATGACTGAAAATGATGATGAGTAAAGAAGAAATTGTTTAACTGTCATTTAGACCTCATAGAATCCAATAAATTTTTAGACTGGTCCAAGTTGAAAGATGATCCAGACAATAATACGAGGTAAGTGTAAAAAGAGAAATTTCTACCTAACATGGTAGAAAACAATGTGGAAAAAGAAGAAATTGCTCTTCAATTCTTCTTTTCCAACACATTTTTCTTAAAATATAATCACATGGTTTTGAAAACAAATTACTGAATGATATTTTGATATCATCAACTTGCACAATGCCACTGTTATAGACCCGAAATTTCAAGTGAGTGATCAAAGATCAGTTTTACATTATCAAATCATAGGAGATAACAGTTTCTAGAATCTCAGTCTTTCTTGCGGAACTATAATCCATTTCACCCAGATTGCAACAATCATTTTTGACAATGGGATATCCACAGAAAATTGCCAGTCTCTAATCTAATTTTTTCAAACTTGCCTCCATTCAGACACCATTGTTTACTTAAGAAATTTTCAAATATTTTACCCAATAATTAAGCCTTTGATCCTTTTCCATTACAATATTTTATTTTAAACCTTTTTTTATCCATTAAGTGCAAAAAACAAAATAAAAAAAAAATATGAGAAACATGAGAAACATGTTTCCAAATTTGAATAATTGCTATAAATAATATTATAAATTGTTTTTGCATACATTTATATCTTTTGATTTTTGAAAGTTTTATACGTTAAAATGAATTTACAAAAGGGAAGGAACAGAGGGACATTAATATTGTCATGTGACCAATACCAATTTGAACTTTTAATGACACAGCTACTTAGTAAATACTAATAAGAGCACTTAAGATCCTTTTCTCCCACAAATGGACTCTCTTGATATTGTATTTATTACCCCAGATAGATAGCATAATTTAAAATTAAGATTTGATGTATTATTTTGTTTGAACAGGGTTTAATGTCACTTTCAACAATCTTTCAGTTATATTGTGTGTGCTGGAGCAACTAACAATGAATTTCTTGTATTTCTCACACAGGTTCTACCATTATATCCTTTCCATGCCTAGGTCTACAATTATTAGCCCATTGGTGGAAGATAAGTGCCACAGTCAGGAATTAAACCCAGAACCTTTTGTATGATACTCTGACAACCAGAGCCTCATTCTAAATGCAGGGCTAGAATCTGGTTATTGCAACACAAATCAGTCAATAATTTCATTCTTTCAATTGATTGATTGATGGATTTGGCTTTAATGACGCTTTTAACATTAATGCAGTTATATATTGCCAACAAGTGCACCTGTAACCAATGGCTCATACCTGTTGTTTCTCACACCAGTACAGCCTCAACATTTCAATCAAGTTTGCCAAGTATTGCGTCTAACCAAGGACCCCAGAATTGAGAGCATATTACATTACCGACTGAGACTCACCTATTTACTTTAGATGTTTATACAGTTCCCATGCTATGTATTGGGGAGACAAAAATTTTCCTGGATGTAAATATATATATATATATATATATCGTAAAATGCGAAAAAATCACAAATACGTACGAATACAGGGAGAAAAAATGGAGAAGATGTTGTCTATGCCTTATGTATTATTTATTTTGTTAAATTTATAATCTATTGAAATTAGCAAATAAAAAAGTTATTCTACCGGTTTCACCATTGAATGGATCTTCAGGAATAAATGAACGACGTTGGTTACGACGTTGTAACGTTGTTGTGACGTTGCTGGCGTACAATAACGTCGCTTACGCCATGTTATTAATTAAAAGATATGTACTAGGAAAAGAGTCAATATTATTCACATTTTTATCGGTTAGAGTTCAAACTTGGTGAAAATTCTTTAATGAAGTGTTCTTCTTTAGTTTTCCTTGAAATTGTGTCTTCTACTCTCATTTTGTAGAACGGAAATATGAGGAATCTGGGTTCGGTGGTAGTACAGGTAAAAAGGTGTTGGCTTACTTTCAGAAATCTCAGGTTTGCGTCTCTTATTTGCTGGTTGTGTACGGTAACTCTGTTTCTCAGGGAAATGCCTGTCTCCCCGATGTATTCTTCGTTGCATCCTACACATTTCATGACGTATATTACGTTTTGGATATCACACGATCCATCTTCTTTTATGAAGAATTCCCTGCCCGATTTAAATTTGTATGATGGACCTTCAATTAAGTGTTTACAGAGCCCGCAGTTGCTTCGTCCACATTTTCTTATCATAGGTGATCTTTCTGTAATGTCAAATTTGGCTTTAGTGAGAATTTTCTTCAGGTTGGCAGGCTGTCGTTTGCTTTTTATTATCTTGTAATTTGAGAATATAGGCCGTAAATCAGGATCTGAGTATAAAATCTGTAAATTTTGTCTAATGATGTTGAAGAACTCATATTGTTTCGGATTAAATGTTGATACAAATGCTAATACATTTTCGTTTGATTGGGATTTTGTTCTTCGTAGTTCTTGGATAGGTATTCGCTGGGCCCTATTGATACCTTCGTTGATAACTGTGGTTGGATATTGTAGATTTTGAAGATGTTCTTTTAGTTCAAGGAGTCTCGTTTCTCGTACTCTGACATTCGATACAATACAACAGATACGTCTTGCTAATGAGAAAGGGATATTAATTCGAGTATGCTTTGGGTGACATGATGAGAATAATAGGTACTGTTTGCTATCTGTAGGTTTTGAATAAATGTCTGTTTCAATATTTCCTTCTATGTTCTTCACTAATACATCCAAAAAGGGTAGTTGGTTTTCACTCATTTCTTCAGTAAATTTAATGTCTCTGTGTAAGGTATTCAATATATTGTTTAATCTTCTCAGTTCGGTACGGGATTTTGTCCAAAGTATAAAAACATCGTCTAGAAAGCGTTTCCAGTTTGCGATAAAATATCGACTAAATTCCCCACCGAATTCAACGTTTATATGCTCGTAGAGTTTATTCTCCAAATATGCCAGTACGAGTGTAGCATAGATTGGAGCAAATTTTGTGCCCATAGCAGTCCCTTTCTTTTGTCTAAAGTATTTGCCATTGAAATAGAAAGTATTATTTTCAAGAATAAGTTTTATTGCGTCCAAAATAAATGGAATTGAGAATCTTGGAGGTAATTCTTCGGGATGTTTGTTGATCCAGTATGATATAGCATCTAAACCTAAATCGTGAGGTATGTTGGAGTACAATGATTCCACATCAAAGGATACTAATAATGTGTTCTTTGGCACTGATTTTGGTAAATGATTGAGAAAATCTGTTGTGTCGCGAATGTAACTTTTCACGTGTTTAGTGTAGGGTTTTAAAATCAAATCTATTAGGTTGCTCAGTCTGTGCGTCTGACAGGAGGGACCTGCAACTATTGGTCTTACTTTCAAATCTGTAACACAGAATATTCTAACATGTGTTCTTGTGTTTTGTTTGCAGTTGTTGCTTATAGTAGGACTTTTGTGTACCTTTGGGAGTCCATAAAAATTGCGTCCTTTTACTTCAAACTGTGTGAGATATTTGTATTCTTTTTCGGTAAAGCAGTTGAGATGTTGTTTTATAAGTTTGTCGTACATTTTTGCATCCTTTTGTTTTGGGTTCGAAATCAGTTGTTCATAGTATTCTTCGTTCGATAGTGTATCTTCTACCATTTTCTTGTAGTGATCGCTGTCCATCACAACAGAAGCTCCACCTTTGTCTGCTTCTTTAATTATAATGGATTTATCATTCTTCAATGAATTTAAAGCAATTCTTTCTTCTCTGTTTAAGTTGTTCCGTCTGTGCGTTTCACTTGGTTGTAGCGGATAATTTTCTATGGTTTTGATGAATGTTTCTAATGTCTGGTTTCTTTCTTTGGGCGGAGTAAAGGAACTGTTATTTCTTACCAGTGATCCGTCCCTGTCTTCAGCTCCTCTGAAATATTCAATGAGTCTTACTTTTCTGATAAACTCATTAATGTCTGCCTTTAATTCCACGAGGTTAGGTCTGGTTGGAGTCGGAGTGAATTTTAAACCTTTACTTAAAATAGAAATTTCATCTTTGTTTAAATCTCTATTTGATAAATTAATTATTTTTATATTGTTATTCGTCGCTATGTCATTTGGTTGTTGTGATCCTCGTGTTCTAAAAAAGGGTTTCTGTTTAATTCAAAAGGATTGTTCGATTGGTTACTGTTCATTTGATATTGATATCTGCCATTTTGCCATTCCGGTTTTCTGTTCGTTTGTCTGTTCATATTAGACTGGTAATTTTGTCTGTTTCTTGTTCTCGCAGGTTGGTTTCTTTGAACGGCGTCGGCGTATGTCTGTGGGTTGTACTTGTATGACTTTGGGTAATAATTATCGGTGTTTTGGGCGGTGTATGCTGTGTAGAATGGTTGCCTTGGCCAGTTCGTATCCCTCTGATTACGGTAATTTTTCCTGATTTGTTCCCTTGATCGGTAATCTGTGAAATTTCCAGATTGGTTCGAATGTTCAAATTGTAAATTGGTCGGAGATCTGTGTAACTGGTCTGAGCCGTTCAACTTTTCATGTACGTCTTTGATGAACGGATTTTGGGATATGAACGGATTTTGAGAAAAGTATCTCTCTCGAATTACAAAGCAGCAACAGCCCTTGATACAAGAATCTTGTGAACTATCACTTCAAAAAGAAGCATTCCACATGAAACAATCAATACTATCTGTTTGGAACCAAAAATTAACCAAAAGGAGACAAGAATTTTGGCAGAAAACACGAAATGCAAAGCTGGCCGAGAAATATGAACTTTGGCGAAATTCAACTCCAATAGTTTTGCCCCAAAAGCTTCAAATGGCTAAAATTACCAATGAACCCGAGGATCAAACTCGGCGTAGAGAGAGACAAGTCCTTGACAATCTTAGAACGGAAACTGATTTACTAACTCTGCGCGCACAATCACATGAAGCCCATTATCGAAGCATCGATCTTGAAATGTCCGATATACTTGCGAAGAAATTCAAAGGGGGTAAACTCAGAGCAATAGAAGAATTGTGGAAAGAGGAAACAGAAAGAGAAGAATTAATATCGATTGAAAGATGGGAGAACACAAGCGGTAAATGGCTGGAAAAATATGAAAACACATTTCGAGAGAGATACTTTTCTCAAAATCCGTTCATATCCCAAAATCCGTTCATCAAAGACGTACATGAAAAGTTGAACGGCTCAGACCAGTTACACAGATCTCCGACCAATTTACAATTTGAACATTCGAACCAATCTGGAAATTTCACAGATTACCGATCAAGGGAACAAATCAGGAAAAATTACCGTAATCAGAGGGATACGAACTGGCCAAGGCAACCATTCTACACAGCATACACCGCCCAAAACACCGATAATTATTACCCAAAGTCATACAAGTACAACCCACAGACATACGCCGACGCCGTTCAAAGAAACCAACCTGCGAGAACAAGAAACAGACAAAATTACCAGTCTAATATGAACAGACAAACGAACAGAAAACCGGAATGGCAAAATGGCAGATATCAATATCAAATGAACAGTAACCAATCGAACAATCCTTTTGAATTAAACAGAAACCCTTTTTTAGAACACGAGGATCACAACAACCAAATGACATAGCGACGAATAACAATATAAAAATAATTAATTTATCAAATAGAGATTTAAACAAAGATGAAATTTCTATTTTAAGTAAAGGTTTAAAATTCACTCCGACTCCAACCAGACCTAACCTCGTGGAATTAAAGGCAGACATTAATGAGTTTATCAGAAAAGTAAGACTCATTGAATATTTCAGAGGAGCTGAAGACAGGGACGGATCACTGGTAAGAAATAACAGTTCCTTTACTCCGCCCAAAGAAAGAAACCAGACATTAGAAACATTCATCAAAACCATAGAAAATTATCCGCTACAACCAAGTGAAACGCACAGACGGAACAACTTAAACAGAGAAGAAAGAATTGCTTTAAATTCATTGAAGAATGATAAATCCATTATAATTAAAGAAGCAGACAAAGGTGGAGCTTCTGTTGTGATGGACAGCGATCACTACAAGAAAATGGTAGAAGATACACTATCGAACGAAGAATACTATGAACAACTGATTTCGAACCCAAAACAAAAGGATGCAAAAATGTACGACAAACTTATAAAACAACATCTCAACTGCTTTACCGAAAAAGAATACAAATATCTCACACAGTTTGAAGTAAAAGGACGCAATTTTTATGGACTCCCAAAGGTACACAAAAGTCCTACTATAAGCAACAACTGCAAACAAAACACAAGAACACATGTTAGAATATTCTGTGTTACAGATTTGAAAGTAAGACCAATAGTTGCAGGTCCCTCCTGTCAGACGCACAGACTGAGCAACCTAATAGATTTGATTTTAAAACCCTACACTAAACACGTGAAAAGTTACATTCGCGACACAACAGATTTTCTCAATCATTTACCAAAATCAGTGCCAAAGAACACATTATTAGTATCCTTTGATGTGGAATCATTGTACTCCAACATACCTCACGATTTAGGTTTAGATGCTATATCATACTGGATCAACAAACATCCCGAAGAATTACCTCCAAGATTCTCAATTCCATTTATTTTGGACGCAATAAAACTTATTCTTGAAAATAATACTTTCTATTTCAATGGCAAATACTTTAGACAAAAGAAAGGGACTGCTATGGGCACAAAATTTGCTCCAATCTATGCTACACTCGTACTGGCATATTTGGAGAATAAACTCTACGAGCATATAAACGTTGAATTCGGTGGGGAATTTAGTCGATATTTTATCGCAAACTGGAAACGCTTTCTAGACGATGTTTTTATACTTTGGACAAAATCCCGTACCGAACTGAGAAGATTAAACAATATATTGAATACCTTACACAGAGACATTAAATTTACTGAAGAAATGAGTGAAAACCAACTACCCTTTTTGGATGTATTAGTGAAGAACATAGAAGGAAATATTGAAACAGACATTTATTCAAAACCTACAGATAGCAAACAGTACCTATTATTCTCATCATGTCACCCAAAGCATACTCGAATTAATATCCCTTTCTCATTAGCAAGACGTATCTGTTGTATTGTATCGAATGTCAGAGTACGAGAAACGAGACTCCTTGAACTAAAAGAACATCTTCAAAATCTACAATATCCAACCACAGTTATCAACGAAGGTATCAATAGGGCCCAGCGAATACCTATCCAAGAACTACGAAGAACAAAATCCCAATCAAACGAAAATGTATTAGCATTTGTATCAACATTTAATCCGAAACAATATGAGTTCTTCAACATCATTAGACAAAATTTACAGATTTTATACTCAGATCCTGATTTACGGCCTATATTCTCAAATTACAAGATAATAAAAAGCAAACGACAGCCTGCCAACCTGAAGAAAATTCTCACTAAAGCCAAATTTGACATTACAGAAAGATCACCTATGATAAGAAAATGTGGACGAAGCAACTGCGGGCTCTGTAAACACTTAATTGAAGGTCCATCATACAAATTTAAATCGGGCAGGGAATTCTTCATAAAAGAAGATGGATCGTGTGATATCCAAAACGTAATATACGTCATGAAATGTGTAGGATGCAACGAAGAATACATCGGGGAGACAGGCATTTCCCTGAGAAACAGAGTTACCGTACACAACCAGCAAATAAGAGACGCAAACCTGAGATTTCTGAAAGTAAGCCAACACCTTTTTACCTGTACTACCACCGAACCCAGATTCCTCATATTTCCGTTCTACAAAATGAGAGTAGAAGACACAATTTCAAGGAAAACTAAAGAAGAACACTTCATTAAAGAATTTTCACCAAGTTTGAACTCTAACCGATAAAAATGTGAATAATATTGACTCTTTTCCTAGTACATATCTTTTAATTAATAACATGGCGTAAGCGACGTTATTGTACGCCAGCAACGTCACAACAACGTTACAACGTCGTAACCAACGTCGTTCATTTATTCCTGAAGATCCATTCAATGGTGAAACCGGTAGAATAACTTTTTTATTTGCTAATTTCAATAGATTATAAATTTAACAAAATAAATAATACATAAGGCATAGACAACATCTTCTCCATTTTTTCTCCCTATATATATATATATACACATCTTTTTTTCTGAATTCATATTATTTGCATATTTTATGACTTCTAATTACCATTTGAAGCATGAGTGAACTAAAGGTACTTGATTGTCTGATTCGCTGCACAGACCTGAATTTTCTGATAATGGTCATGAGAGAATGATATTGTTAGACTTTACAAAAGAAGAGTCTAGTAACCTACTTGCAGGATTATTTGAAATCCACCCTAAGAACTTTCATTAGAAATAAATTGAAATCAAACAACTCTACCTAAATTCTAGTGATTCAAAATGTTTTTATTATATTTACATGATATGGAAATTAGTTTGTCTATAAAACTTTTAAAGTTCGCTTTCCCTCTCATTGAAATAATTCTTTATAGGAATATCACCAAAGGAATCACTCAAATGTAATTTGGTAGATTTCGGATCCACATGTAAAATTTTGGAAAAATGATTTTCAAAGTTTTCACTATTATAATACATAGAGAAATGACCTCTGCCGATAAAGGCATATTTTTCATCCGATCAAAATAATTTTTTGTAGCCTGATTTAGCGTCACCCAAGGATCATTCAAGTGAAAATTTGTTGATATCAGTTTCTTTTCAAAGTTTACTTTATATAATTGATAAAAAGAGAAATGAACTCTTCCCATAAAAGGCACATTTTTCATCTGATCACAGCCTGATAAATTATCACCCAAGGATCTTTCAATTGAAATTTGGTTGATATCCATCAATCAGGTTCTGAGAAAATGATTTTCAAAGTTTCCACTAAATATTACAGAATTGACCTCCACCCATAAAAGACATTTTATTTCCATCATCCATCACAATAATTTTTTGTAGCCTGATATAGGGTGACCCAAGGATCATTCGTGTGAACTTTGGTTGATAATCATCCATCATGAAAAAAAAATCACTTTTTACCCTTTAATAAAGCTATTTTTTCATTGGATCAAAATTTCTTGTATGAATCTGATGGTCACCCAAGGATCATTCCTGTGAAGTTTGGCTGAAATTTATCTAATAGCTTCTTTGGAGATCTTTTAAGAAAAAGTTTACAACCAGACGCACAGACACATGAGGGTACAACCTCAGTAAACTGAACCCTTTCCAACTGCATTAATTGTCAATTTTTAGTTCCACTGGCCAATTAGGCCACTGTAGCTATTGTCACGCTGCTGTGTGTCCAGTCATAATTAAACTGTTCTTAAATAATCTTCTCAGAACCGACTTGATGAATTTTAACCAAACATATAAATTAGTGCCATCAAATTTAACAAAGTCTTGATAAATGCCATTTAGATATATTGTAACACTCTAATAACAAAACACAAAATCATAATTATTGCTATGAATTCCAAAAAATATCACAGATTCTGATTCGGTGATGTAATGAAACGGTTAACTAGAAAGCCATGAATGGCTTGAGTCGCTCCACAGGCTTGAAATTCTTGTAAAAGCAAATAAATGTTTTGACTAGATTTTATAGATATTTGGGGTTCTACTGATGTTGAAAATGATTTTCAAAGTTTCAACTATATAACAGATAGAGAAATGACCTCTGCTATTAAAAGACATATTTTTCATCAAATCAAAATAATTTTTGACTGCATGATAATGGGTCACCCAAAGATCATACCAAAAATGTTTGATTTATATCCATCATTTACATTCTGAGAAAATGTTTTTCATAGATTCCACTATTTAACATATTGAGAATTGACCTCCACCCATAAAATGCATATTTTTCATCCAATCAAAATAATTTTTGGTAAATTGATAAAGTGTTACTCAAGGATCATTCCAGTGAAATTTGGTTGATATCCATCAGTTACATTCTGAGAAAATGATTTTCAAAGTTTCCACTATATAACTTATAGAGAAATGACCTCCACCCATAAAATACATATTTTTCATCCAATCACAATGATTTTTTGTAAAATGATAAAGGGTCACTCAAAGATCATTCAAGTGAAATTTGGTTGATATCCATCAGTTACATCCTGAGAAAATGATTTTCAAAGTTTCCACTATATAACATATAGAGAAATGACCTCCGCCCATAAAATACATATTTTTCATCCAATCACAATGATTTTTTGTAGACTGATAAAGGGTCACTCAAGGATCATTCAAGTGAAATTTGGTTGATATCCATCAGTTAGATTAAGAGAAAATGATTTTCAAAGTTTCCACTATATAACATATAGAGAAATGACCTCCGCCCATAAAATGCATATTTTCCATCCGATCACAATGATTTTTTGTAGACTGATAAAGGGTCACCCAAGGATTATTCATGTAAAATTTAATTGGTATCCATTGATTAGAATCTGAGAAAACTCACTTTTTACCATATTTGGAAATAAGCCACGCCCATTAAATCCATGTTTTTCATTGGATCAAAATTTCTTGAACAACTTTGAAAGAGGGTCACCCAAGGATCATTCCTGTGAAGTTTGGTTGAAATCTATCCAGTAGTTTCTGAGGAGAAGATTTTTAAAGAAAAGTTTACGACCGGACGGACGCACGGACGGACGGACGGACGCACGACGGACACAACGCCATGACAATAGCCCCAGTGGCTTTCAGCCAGTGGAGCTAAAAACAGATAAACACCAATAAACTAATCACTCTTTTAAGTTGTTTCAGCTATTTTCCACACATAATTTTTAATAACAAAACATTTTCATACGTAAAATGTCCCACTTTGACATAAACAGACTATTTTTATCTGGCAATTTATCAAGTGTAGTAAAATGGCTGTTCTTTTTTAAAACACTTAACCATTTTGCTTTTATTTGGTTGTTGTTCCTTTGCAGTGACAGATCAAAGGCCAAATTGTAATTTTGTAAAATAATGAATATTATTATGTAAATACAGACCAATTTCCACCATTGCTTGCATGATCATCTTACTGCTCATGTAATAATTCATAAATCAGTAGTCATTTTCACTGCATTCTGTGTTTAATAGAAACACTCAGAATGATTTCAGAAATTGTCCTTGACTTAGAAAGGCAGGGGTGTGGAATTACTATGCCCAACTTGCCCAACACTTGCTTTTTCCAATGTAAGTATATTTTTCTAAGCCACTTGTCTGTGGACAAGTAAATACCAGAGCAAATCTTGATACAGTACTAAAAGGATCTAGAAGAAAAGTCATCCTTTTGTTTGTATCAAAGGGAAGAAAACATTGTCTTAAATGAAGAAAATGCTGGATTACAGCATTTTCCTCATTAAAAACAATATTTTCTTAATATCTAACTACCTACTATGTGGACGAGTTGACATTTTGGTCCAGGACATGTCACAAGTAAGAAATCAGCTATTACATGTCCAAGGACAAGTGGAGAAACAGTATTTCCACACCCCTGTCTGAAGATTTGTTGTCTTGGAATGGATTAAATTATATTTATCAAGATAAGTCAGTTAATAACAAAACCTTGTTGCCCTACTGAAACAAAATATCAAGTTTACACCTATATGTCAAACTGACGCTCCTATTTGAAGTTTACAAAACACTTCATCATTTTGTTTCATCTACCTGAACAAACAACCAATGGAGGTACAGTTACTAAGGTCAATTTAAGAGCCGATATATCATCAATAAAATTGACAATTTTGTTTGTTTGTGTTGGGTTTAACACAGTTCTTCACAGCATTTTGTTGCGGCTGGAGCACCTAACAATGAACTCCTCACCAGTACTACCATTACTACCTTTCCTAGCCTCCAGCTGCAAAAAGTTGGAAAGGATGAGTGCCGCCACCAATATACTAGCAATATATTGACAATGATATCAAATCACTAATAGTGATCAATATTCAATATCATCTGTATAGGAGGATTTAGCGTGGTGAACTATATGAAATCTACTTTTAACGATTAAATTCCCATTCTATTCTTTCGAAATAGATATAACAGGTTTAAAAATACATAAATGATACAAATTACCTTTCAAATGAAAGGTATTGCTTGTCTTAGATCGTAATGTTTACTCATTCATGTACTTTAAAGTTGCAAAAGGAAATACCGCTTTCAATTCCTATCATATGCCTTTTAAAATATACCCAACATACCTATGGTAATGGACACAACGTCTACGTCAGAGCTCGGTTTTGAAAATACACCTATACATAAACAATGATATTGCCAATCCTGCAAATAGGCAATATTAATATTATTGATCAAGTATAGAGATACTGAAGAATGGTGAATATATTTATTTTATATCATCGAAAAATCAGTAATTCTGAAGTTAAGGCGCTTAAAAATTCCAGATTGGAGAAGCAAAGAGTATTAAACTAAGTCGTATAAGAATTGTTTTCCCATATATGTTTTAAATAAATGGCTTATCAGTATTTTCATTTAACCAAAACATACAAAAAGCATCTTAAGTATTTTGAAGTTCATCAGATGTAACACATAAATCAACCTGGTTGTGCTATAGTTGAAACTGAATTTTCAGCATTTGACAGATGTTTTACATACTAGAATAGTCATTCTACTTTACTGTATATTTTTACTTAGAAATTCTTTCTACTACTGATTGACAAAAAATTATATGATGGCTTTTCTAGAAACTGTTATATTAGAATACTTTACAGTTTTAACTGATGATCTCTTTCCAATAATTAGCAAATAATATTAACAATGTAAGCTGCAGTTATTGACTTTGCACCTCCAAGAAGCAATATCAAAAACCTAGGTAATAGTAAAGTGTTAGACTCAAGTTCAACGCCCACTCCCTCCACACCTATATTACCTATCTAGATAAAGAAGAGATGTATTTTACATTATCAATACTGACAGTGGGAAGACACATTCCAACCAAAATGTCATCAATTTTACAGGGTCAAACATTTCACACTACCTTTATTAATAATGTGGTCTCAGTTGCTGTGCCAATTGACTCCTAAACTAAAATATAATTTAACTTGGATATCACCTTTGGCAGACAGACAGACAGAATAAAAAACGGCAGTACTTTGTGCAACCAAATTTTGAGGAGGGTCATTGCAAAATGGTTGTTAGATCCTATCATGCATATATATATACACTTCCAATATTTTTTTGCTGACCCCCATGATATATTTAGTGGCTGGGTGTTTTGGGTATCAGATTCAGATATTTCAACAGTCACCCTCCCCTGCATCATAAGTAAGTAACTCATTAAAATCATCTGGAGGAGAAGATTTAAACAAGTACCAAAACCATCGAGTTTTGTTGAGAAACAAATATTTACGATTTGTGTTACTCCCTCTTTTCAAGATTGATTGATTGATTGAATGGAGTTTTACACTGCTTTCAACATTTTTCAGTTACAACGCAGCAGCTGGAGCACCTAACAATGGAATCCTGGTATTTCTCTCACCAGTTCAACCATCACATCCTTTTCTAGCCTCCAGCTGCTATCTCGCATAGGTCAACAATTATCACCCCCTTTTGAGAGACAAATAGTTGGAAAGAATGAGAGCTGCTGTCGGGGATCGAACCCGGGACCTCTAGATTGACAGTCCAATGTGCCCCCACTTGCACTTTGACGACTTCTTATCAAGATCTCAAATACACTGAAGGTGGGGTAAAATTATATAAATTCCACTATGGTAAGCAGATCTATAACATTTAGATTAAGCCTTAATTCTGCTGAATTTATGTTCCAAAATATATTAACAATTCCTGAAACATTCAAACCAGTAAAGTGGCTCAAATGTTTCCTACAGCAGATGTCAAGTAGACCGTGTTGACTAAGATCAGATTGCACATATGTGCAAACTGATCTTAGTCAATACTGTTTGCCAAAGGTTTGGGTACAGCTTAATTAAGCCATGAACAGCATGTGAAAATTCAGGGTCAATATCAAACTTAATAATTTTACTTACATCATACCACATAACATCATTGTTATAATTATCAAAATATCCACTAAATTTCCAAGTTTTTAAATTCCTTGTTATATAGAACACATTCAAAGGAATATTAAAAGGAATGTTAGCTTTACTGCTCAATAACATTTCACAATGTATGGTTTATCAAAATATTGTCATCAGATACACTTAGAATTATTATAAGAAAGTGCATGGTAAGTCCATTTTTTTCAAAAATGCTCACAAAATCGAGTGCACTTTCATTATGGTGTTAAAATATTCATATGATTTCCGATTTGATTCACCATATTTAGTCCTCTTTTAAGTATTTTGTTAAGTGCATGGGATCAAAGCGATAGCATTGTGGCTGCATTCACTTATTTTTGAAAGCACTTTAACAAATTGTCACAATATCCTATTTCATTGGGTTACTATCTAACCCAGATATTATTCAATTACCAACAATGAATTCAGTTATCTATCTATAATTATGTAACTCCTTTGTTAAACATGTATACTTCTATTATCCATCAGGTCCTATTGATACACACACGATTCTGCCACAAAAGGGTTAATCCATGGTCCATTATCAATGAATAAGCATGTATAGAATGTTATCAATGCACCATAACAAATCCTGTTAAATCCAATAATGCTAATCTATCTTTGTTTCAGTTCAGCATCCAAACAATGCACCTACAGAGTATGACAGTCCATATTAATGACCCCCTACCAATTATATCTGACAAGTTTGTATACTATACTGTCAAAATTGGTCTTGTCAATTGCCTCAGGCCAGGGGGTCCATACCATAGATGCCCTGCATTAAGCTTCTGGAAGCTTATTTAACTACAAAAAAATCATGACTACCCATGGATCTTCTAGTTGAAGGTAGGTATTATTACGCTATTGCATTTGGATAATTTGCCATCAAAGAAGTCTAACCAGAATATAGTCCGTTTGACTTCTGTATGGACCAACCTTTTCATCAATTACATAAAATTGCGTTTGAATAAAGGATTTGTATGTAGTAAAATCTTAATTTCAGCTTAATACCATTCCAAAAAATATTTTTTGAAAATAAAATGAGTTCAAAATAATGATTTTGTCTATCTAGTTAATGTTAATATTTTCGAATTATCCGTTCTTAAACACGAGGGGTGATGGAGGCTATTCAATAGTAAGAAAATGTCAACATATATAGTAAAAACACGTGGTTTTATACTAAACTTTTGACAGATGAAATGTCCATTATTCCTTATTTGGACATGCTAATTAGCATATAGACGGTCATGTCATCTTAAACTTAAATAGCACGTGATTTTTACCGTTAGTACACGCCTTTTCATCAAGTTTTCCTCGTGAAATTCCCAACTACTTCGTTTAATAATGCTTTTTGATTGGTCTGAACATGTAAATATAGGGTTCATCTCAGAATGAATAGAATCAATAATCAATTATCTGGTCAAACAGTTTCTGAAGAAAGAGAGAATATACACAGATTTGATATCCAACGGTAGCAAAAATCTTAGACAAAATTAATTATATTGAAAATTTTCGATTTTTTAGTAATACAATTCACCTAAAATCTTACTCTTTTGACTCGGCCACTATGCAAATCAGTACTATTTTTAGTTATACAATTCGCTGTTCCGTTTAACACAGTAACAAGTAGGTATGAAATGCTGAAAGTTAACATGTAGACGGATGGACAAAATCATTATTTTACATTCAAAAATTCTGAAAAACAAAATTTGTCATGGTATAAGCTGGAAAAAATAATATGACAAGAAAAATATGCGTTTCATTAATTAATTTCTGAGATTTTCGGGGAAATGTTGGTCCATATAGAAGTCAAACGGACTATACCTAGTTTCGCAGGCTAGATTACCCTTGAACAATTTCAGAAGGGGTATTTGTGGTCACCTATAGTTACTTATCAGAACACCATTTCTATTGAATGATTTAAAGTAATTCAATTGCTATAGATATGTGTGCACTTACTATATTATATAATGTTATATGTGCAGTATCTGCTCCATCTTTAAAGCCCAATTGGCCTTGATAATTGACACCTATCTAAAGCCCTCGGGACCCAGGAGTGGTCAGTTATGATGGACAGGAGTCCAGTTCATTACACTAAACAATTACACTTTTTATGAGAATATAATGCAACAATGATATCAATTATATCTGGGGAAATGGGTCACATATTTGGTGATATGTATTACAGCATCTGTCAAAATCTTCATTCTGTCTCAAATGTTGTACATGTAATAAGAAGAATGTACTGAAATACACAAAAACTTTGTTTTGTTTCCAACCTTTGTTCTACTGAAATGGGCATTTTATCAGATAATTTCTCTTGGTAGAGAGGTGGAGGGTTGAGGTGGTTGATAGAAAATTAAGTCAGTGAACCTGCACATATGACCAAGCAGTCTGATCTATTAGTTTGTTACACTTTAGTCTACAATCCTTTTTGTTCCTTTAAGGTAACTAAGATTGTGCATAAAACTGATCCAAATTAAGACCATCCAGTGCTTTAAGCTTTTGATTGATCATGACATTAAAATATTTGACTCCTGATATAAGACTAACTTCAAGGTCCGGCATAACTATGGGCTAATTTATGAAGACCATAAGATAATTCAGGGCCAAATCAGAGTCAACAGCCAGTGGTACTCTTGCGACAGCCACTCAGCATTCTTCCAGGAAAATTATGGTTCTACAATGAATATGCTAAGGCAAACATCAACCAGACTCTGTCAACAAGCTTGTGTCTGGACTGAAATTATACCTTAAAATACTACTCGGCAACATTAAAAATTGAACTTTACTACATGCCTCCAAGACTTAGAAATATGTCTTTTTATGTCCTATGATGTCCCTATGTTTGAGTGGATTGTAGCACATGAAGTATGCTTCTAGTACAATTTTGCTTTATGGCAAGATGTACCTCAATAATTTCAAGTACAATCGCAGCAGTTCCATGTCTGACAGAACTTCTTCAGAACAATGTTACAAACAATAAGCTGCAATTTCAATTCTTCAATTTAAGTAAGTGAACCCACAATAGTTCTACAATATTTCAGAACTCATGGTTTTCACTATTTTTACCGAAACTTCGGTTAACACTATTTATTGTGAGTTCTGAAAGGTTGCGGAACTATTATCAGTCCACTACCTTAATGTTGTCCTCTGGTTATTGATTTCATGCCCACAGAGAACCATTTGCCCAACATAGTCATGGTCAGTCAGCATTGCAAACCTTAATACTGCAGCTAAAATGAATTATGGTTAAAATGTTTATGTCAGCCATATTATGACAATTCTTTGATTGTTTGCATGGGGTTTTAACCCACATTTTACTATCATTCAGTGGTATTGTGGCGGCTGAAGGAAACATCAATAGATTTCTGCTATTTCCTGCACTAGTACTACCATTACATCCTTACCTAGCCTCCAGCTGCTATCCCTTATAGGTCTACAATTATCCACTAATGGGATGTAGACAAATGACAGAAAGAACACAAGATGGTAATTTCAATGCAAATATTATTGTTTGACCTTTAGAGGTAGACCAACACGAGACTGAACAATACAGGTGAGTTATTTGAGCATGACCACAACAAAAGTTGGAATTATACCCTCAGGGCGGTCAAGTCAGTGGTCAGTCACCATCCTGACCTGCACCTTTAAACTTTGACCAATATATCTGTCAATCAAGGAAATCGTCACTGGTAAACAATGCAATAAATTACCAGGTTCTTTTTAACAAATCTTGTCATATCAATTGTACATATAATTTCATTAATTCCTACAATTTGGGCATGGAAAGTGGTAAAGCTGCGAGTGAGCCCAGTGTGAGACCTCATTATTATATCTTATTTAGCTAAAACACAAGAGGCCATACACTCAGAAGCTGGGTTATATTCAGGGCTTGAAAATTCTACATGTCCGCTTGTCCTGCATGATTTTCTAGTTCTTTGTCAATATAAGCAGGACGAATGGATTTTGCAAAATTTCAATAATGAAATAAATGTATCACTGTATTTTCCTATACATTAGGACCAATTGGAATTTCAAGAATTTTCCAGACCCAATTTTAGCTTTTAAAGGGGACAAAATTATCATAAAAGAAGCTTCTAGAGATTATCTCCCTTGATTGTATAGTAGTGTACTTTATGTAATAAAGTATAATTTAGTATAATAAAAGTATAATTTATATATAAGCACGAGTGAATTAGCTTTTTGACACCCACCGGCATATGGCTTCGTTAGTTTCTTAAAGTAAGTTCAATAATCCTTTTTATAACCCTTGTCATGCTCAAAAAAAAATCTTTTCAAAATTACATTGAAATCAAAAGGCTGAAAGCTCTGAATTTACTTTTTGTGACATAGTATTCATTTCAAAAATATTGTTTTCAAACTTTTCTTGTTTAAAAGGCAAATCAGGTGGTGTAGACTAATATCAGACCTGCAGTCTGATCTTGTCTATACATGTACCTCCTGCCAAAGCAGGAATATTCTGGGTTTAAAACACTTCAAAAAGCCTTTGTTAGATTTGAAAATGACAGAATTTTTCATTTTTAGCAGGAAGGAAAAGATTAA
Organism: Fragum whitleyi; assembly: GCA_948146395.1. Classification (NCBI taxonomy): domain Eukaryota; kingdom Metazoa; phylum Mollusca; class Bivalvia; order Cardiida; family Cardiidae; genus Fragum; species Fragum whitleyi. Next base: position 70,945,038 of record OX411543.1, on the reverse strand, counting down.
TGGGTCCAAAATCCATCCATCAACCAGTCACTACATATAATTACTGCAACTCCCACTCATTATGTTTCCTCTTTAACCCTCTATACTGTAAGTGAACAACAGAAAATAATCAAATGAATGCCCCTGATTATGGATCTTATAAGGCTCAGTCAGTAATACATCCAGCTCTCAATCATGGGGTGGTGACTCCAATCCAGCTGGCTTTGCAAACTTTTATCTGACATTTGATGATACATTGTTGATCGATTAATCGAATGGGGTTATACGCCGCTTTCAACTGAATGTTTCAGTTATATTGCGGAAGCTGGAACACCTTACAATGGTTTCCTGGTATTTCTCTCACCAGTACTACCATCACATCTTTTCCTAGCCTCTAGCTGCCATCACTGGTGATAAGTAGTACACCTATTTGGGCTGAGCAGCTGGTGACTAAGATGAAATGATGTGGTTATATCCTACTTTGCAGACAAGTACATGTGCAAAACAGAGCACCATTTCAAAATTGCTTCACTGTTATTTTCACTTTGAATGCAACATTGATTCAGAGACAATGACTGTATGATCTCAGACTCACTAAAGGTCAACCTAAATATCAAATCATATAAAGCAGAAAAGCAAAAATTAACCTAATAATAGCCGATGAGGTGTTGACAAAGAGAAAATCAAAGAATTAAAGATCAATACCTTCAACTTCCCATCAGAACTCCCTCAATTACACGAAAATCACAACAACAACACTTTCTCTAGACTGGACACAGACAAACTATTATCGATACAATCTCCAATTTTCTCCAGTGTCTCACCAATATAGCTGTAACAGTTTTTCCTATAATATCACTCCTTCTCTCTCTTTTCTCTGCCAAGACGAATAAATTAGGCATCTTTCTTTTTCAACCCATTACCTCTATGACAAAATGTCATACTTGTCCAATTTCAGTGATGTTGCATAACAACCATTTTTCTAATATTGGGAAGAAAACATTGTGGACAATGAAAAACATTTGGGTTGGGTTGGGTTCTTGGACCGATGGATGGATGGATAGATAGGGGGATGGATGGGTGGATAAATGGATGGATGTATAGATAAAATTATTGAAATTACTTTGGTTTATTATTCCACTTTCAAAATTACTTCACCCACATCCCAAAAGGCTTGTGCACCTTACCATGGATTCCTGGTAATTTCCTACACTAGTACTAAAACTGCAACATCCTGTTCCTAGGCTTCAGCTGCTTACCCCACTTTGTTTTAGAATTATCCACCAATGGTGGGAAACAAATGTTGGAAGAGATATTCTTTGCAGCTGGAGATCTAACCCAGGACCACATAATTTATCATTCTGCATCACCAAAATGTTTATTCCATTGTTTTACATTATCATTTTCCTAATTCTAATTAATTATGGTGGTCTGAGGTGCATTATGGATTTGAGCACCTAGGACAAATGATACTTGTCACAAAGACTTTTGTCAAAATATTGATGAAAGTCAGCCGCATTGGGATCAAAACTCATGATCCAAGGATTGGCAGCCCAATACGTTTAAAATTGAACTAGCCAGGCTCATGGCTTGAGCACCTAGGAAATTTTGCCTATAATGGCGTGGAAATACAACTTTTCTCCACTTGTCCATGGACTTGATAAATATTGAGAAAAACATTGGTTTTAATGAAGAAAATGCTGTGACCCAGCATTTTCTTCATTTAAGACAATGTTTTCTCCCCTTTTATACAAACAATAGGATGTCTTTTCTCCTTTTCTCTTTTTTAGGACTGTATCAAGATTGGCCCTAATATTTATTTGTCCACAGACAAGAGGCCTAGAAAAATGCACTTGCCTGCTAGTGCAAAAGCCCGTGTTGGACAAGTCGGGCATAGGAATTCCACACCCATGTCATTACCAATGACTACTCAACCAGACATCATGCAGAACCATAACCCACGTCGACAATCATGTTGTAAAAATTGATTAAGAAAAACTTACATTATTAGAGAAATCCTACGAGTAAGTCTCAATCCCATATCCTGAACCTCAGACCTACCATTTTATAAAACAAGTATATAAAGCATCTGACTTAAGATCACATGCAGTAGCATTTATATATTTTCTTTCATCTAAGACTTACAAACTACTTCTGTTATCTCAAAAGAACCAGATAAAAGGAATGAAACCAACACTTTTAGATTTCTTCAGTTAAGCACATCACTACCCTAGGTGAAAATACAGTGTATTCAAATTATGGCATTTAACCCTTGTCATGCTGAAAAAAAATCTTTGCAACATGAATGTAAAATCATACATATGTGAGTCAGTATTAATTTCGGAAATGCATTGTTTTCCACCTTTCTAGTTTAAAAATGAAATTCAGGTGGTATGAACTAAGATCAGACTGCACAGATGTGCAGGCTGATCTTCATCTATACCTCCTGTCAAAGCAGGAATATTACGGTTTCAGCATGACAAGGGTTAAAACAATGACACAGTTACTGGCAGTTCATTTATTCTTCAGTAAGATACCATGGCTTAATTGGACAAGGAGTCATTTAGGCATTTGAAGTTGATTTTCTTAGTAATAAATGTAGGTGTGCTACTATTAGGTAGGTTTCTATTTTAGAGAAAATACTGTACACGTTTTTGAAAAGTCTTCTTGTCTACAGGCAAAAATTAGATAGGAATAGGAATATTTCTACGCCCTTTCCAACTGTTGTTAAGTGCTGCAATATTAGATTAATTTTGACATTTTATATGAGAATGACATTTCAGATGAAACAATATACTGAAATATCGGCTACAAAAACATCATAACTACAGACCAGTAAAGTTCAAGATACAGCTATTTGGTCAACTGGAAATTAAAATATAAAAGGTTAGACTTTAGTCAAGTCACAAAGCAGAAATAAGAATTTGTTCCTGAAAATTCAGGATTTATTCCTGATTCTAGGACCCTGACCTAAAAATTAACTCAAATCTACTCATATGGAGGATAAAGTCTATGTGTACCAATGCAATTTGTATGGTGGCTACTTAAGAGTACAGCATTCTTCAAATATATACAGTAAACTTCCTTCTTAATTGGATATTTGCACTTGATCAAATTACAAGTGCCACTGAGGTTCATGTTCTTTTCTCGATTGTATATTGGATGTTTATAGTTCCTCTGGATACCAAACACAGTTATTACAAAGTCTTTAGGAAGTCGACCCCTAAAGAATTTTTTTTTAATCAGCTTAATGACGAAAAAGTTTGAAAATGTAGTTATGTTTCGGTTAAACATAATACATGGGTTCATGTATTTCCATTTTTACATCATTGTAGTAGCAGAAAGGAAATACAGTGTATACAGTGTACAGTCAATCTTGCTCAAGAGACCACATCTATTAAGCGACCATTTGATATAAGCAACCGCTTTCAAAATCCCCTTCTCTAAATGGAAATATTTTAAGAATCAGACATAATTGGTCTAAAAATTAGTGCAAATGAATCATTTGATGTTAAAACTCAATAGAATCGTCTCTACGACGATTCTATTGAGTTTTAACAACAAAGGATTATTGAGAAATTTGCACTCAATACATACACATTCGATTGAAATTATGTTTTCTTATTTGTAAACAAAACGTGTTCTAAGGGACCTTTCTCATTAACGACCGCTTTTTGATTGTCCCGTAAGTGGTCGCGTAATGAAAGGTTTACTGTATAGGCACTACAACATTCAAGCACTTCAATGCTGTAATCAGCAAAGAAATAACTCCCAGGAATTGAACTTAGGACCTTTGGGTAAAGAGGCTCTATCTGGACCATAGATATCATATTATAGTGTAACATACACTCTATAAAGTTCTTAAGAAACTGTTGGACAAAAGGGGTCAACGGTTTGTTACAAGAAATCTCCTCTCTTCAGTTATCTGAACCATTAAAATTTAACTTACTTGAATATTTGAAAATAAATCTTCTCCTGCTGCATTATAATCTTATCAAATCAAATTTTAATTCCTTCATAAAATCAGCTCCTTATATTATATATAATTATCCAGAAATGCAATCACATTATATAGGGGACACTAATAACACATGATCTCATAGCTCGCGTAGATGATATTTCCTCTCAAAATATTTACTGGGTATATCTCCACAAAGCATATGTGTTGTTTGTTTACCTAGAAATGATCATAAATATGAATGGAGCTGTACAGGTATATGCCCGAATTCCACACCAACTGAGTTTTCCTTTGGTTCCTTTCCCTCAAGCATGTCATAGCTTTTTTGGCTTAAAACTCTGACTACTATTGGCCTAAATTACCAGCTCTGTTTTTTTGAGTGTGTGAATTTCAAGAGAAATGTCCCGTTATTTAAGCTTATAAATTCTTTGAAATACCATTTTCAACAAATTAAGTGGTCAACGCAAAACTATTATTGTAAGAGCCTATAAATATATAAAGACTTACAATAGTATTGCGCTGACCCCGCAAAATATGAATAAAGTCTTCTCTGTATATACAGTGTACAAATAGCTTTGGGATGACAGTGTAGACTAGGATTGGCCTATACACACTTGCAGACTAATCTTAGCCCCATTGTCTTCTTTCTATAAGCTTGATCCGGCCTGATTAAAATGTCCCTTGAATAAGCACTTAGTTTGAAATAGAATTTGAATTCATCAAGGTAAGGATTAATTGAAATCATCTGATTTTTAACCCTTGTCATGCTGAACCCAGAATATTCCTGCTTTGGCAGGAGCTATAGACAAACATCAGCCTGCACATATGTGCAGCCTAATGTTAGTCTACACCACCTGCTTCTCATTTTCAAACAAGAATTATCAACAGATTTAGTTTTTCAAATAAATACAGTTGGTACTTTCAGTGCCTTTGCCCTTAGATTTTGATGAAAATTTTTAGCCAAAATTAATTCAGCATGAAAAGGGTTAAGATTTTGTTTCTGCTTGTATAGTAAAAGCAAAAGGTAAAGAGGACTGAGGTAAAGCAATACCTTGATATAAGATGGAGATAACCCTATCTCTCACTGCACACAAAAACTTTATAATGGGGGAAAAAAAGATTTTATAGCTTATTCCAGCTGATAAGCCTTCCATAGGCAAAGTAACAAACTGTACTTTAAAGAGAAGTATTCTTGTTTTCTACAGCTGATGTTTCATTACCTGGAAAATACTTCTTTTAATAACCCTTGTCATGCTGAACATGAAATATTTCTGTTTTTTGGCAAGAGGTATAGACAAAGATCAGCCTGCACATAATGTGCATATGTATGGATAGGGGGATGTTTAAAGGGTCAATCTTTGATAAGAAACATTTTTTTGTCTGTTTCTTTTTGTTTAAAAGAATGAATATTTAAGATTTTATCTACCTTTAACCATCTAAATGCACATAGTTTTTTATGTACAATTTTTTTGACTGTAATAATAATCTTGCATTATCATGAAAAATTCTCTGCACAAAATTACCGTAATTCAATTATATATGAGCCTTTGCGTGAGATTTCCAACAATTTCAAATATGCCCAAAGCAAAGGCTCTGACCAGCCTGTGCCTCTGCACAGTCTGACTAGAGTCTTCACTATGCATGTAGTAGATAGATAAGATCTCAAAAGTATCTGCAGACCATAAGGTAACTGCAAATATTTACAGAATGAGGCTGTCTTTGCTACTCAATGTTTACGCCTCACAAACATTTCAAATTGTTGGAAATGTCACATACAGACTCATACAGTAAAAGCACAAATGTGAAACAAAAGTGTTGTAATCACAGACTACATTAACTTAGAATTACATCATTTTGGTAGCAAAATCTACCAAATTTACACGTCATTTCTATCTCTAGTTTAGGAGGAGAACCGCTTGCTCACTAAATTCTGAATACTTCAAGAGTTGCCTACCTTGTATTGTTTATGCCTCACAAATATTCAAATTGTTGGAAATGTCACTTACAGACTCATACAGTAAAAGCACAAATGTGAAACAAAAGTGTTGTAATCACAGACTACATTAACTTAGAACTACAACATTTTGGTAGCAAAATCTACCAAATTTTCATGTTTTTTCTATCTCTAGTTTAGGAGAAACTCTTGCTCACTAAATTCTGAGTACTACAAGAGTTGCCTACCTTGTATTGTTTATGCCTCACAAATATTTCAAATTGTTAGAAATGTCACGTACAGACTCATACAGTAAAAGCACAAATGTGAAACAAAAGTGTTGTAATCACAGACTACATTAACTTAGAATTACAACATTTTGGTAGCAAAATCTACCAAATTTTCATGTTTTTTTTATCTCTAGTTTAGGGGGAGAAACTGTTACTCACTAAATTCTGAATACTACAAGAGTTGCCTACCTTGTATTGTAGAGGGTACCAGAGAGGCGCCGTATTAACCGTTCTTGTTTCTTTCTGGCGGCATTCTCGCAGAACGAGTGCTGTCTCTTTAAACTCTGAAGAGAGAAAAAATGGATACTGTTTATCTGCTCATAGGAATGAACTCCCCAATTTAGTACCTAGTTACAATAGATACCAACTTCAGTTGATTAGAAATACTTAAATATTGATAACCCTGTGATTCCATTTTTTTAAGTGTAAAGATAGTTTCCTCTAGCTATTCATTTGAACGATAATTAAGGGAAAACTATCCTCAAATCAAATGGTGATTTGTCTGTGTTTTGTGTAGCTCCAAGCAGGGTTTAGTAGAGGAAATATGGAACAAGATCTATTCTATTTGACAACAAGATCTTAGACTTGCCCTCACTTAAATCAGGTACATATATGTATAAGTCGATGATCAGCATATCAAATCTGAGCTGTCATGCAAAAATGCGAAGAAATGGGAAGTGAGAAAAGTGTCAACCCTGGTAGGAATGTGCAGACTATTAGGGACTTTTCACAAATTTCCAGTTTTCTGAAGAATGATTATTCAACCTTCTTGTGCAATTATTTGTGAAAAACACCTTCTGAATGATCAATGCAGGAGTTACTAGATGGTCCTTCTTCCTGCGCCGGGTCACAAATATGAAGGTACAGAGTAGTTTACAGATCGTGAATCATTACTAAATAAGAACTTATTCATCACATGGAAATTCTACCTGACAACACTGATTGCTTTGAAAGAACCTGCAAGAGAATGCTTCAAGACAGCCATTATATTTTCAACTAATAATTGATGAAAGCCAGCACTTTGTTATCTAAATAATTGCAATCCAATAAAATAAAGAATTCTGATTGGTTTAAATCGTATCACGTGGGGAAATCCATTGCACTTTATTTCTGTATAAAGTGCAAAAGGTCTTTCGGGAAACCCCCGAACTTTGATCTGCAAGTCCTGTGTTGTAGGAACTCGAATTAACCTAGTTCCCGATTATCAACGCAACATTTCTATTCAATCTATTATAAATTAAGATATTTTTGAAAGAATTTACGATAACAAGCATGCATTTCTGATTCTGTGCCGACGTAAACTTAGAAAACAGCAAGTCGACGAAGACCGTCAAGCAACCCTCTCAACTAAGACCGACCACGCCGTTTTCATTTAAAAACACAGACTTACTTGGCATAAGTACCTCTACGAATTTTAATGTTGTCGTTTATTTGTGTATCATTCGTTTTCCTTTATGACATTTAACTGCGATAGGGAGATAAGCAATACACGATCTAAAAATAGATCGTGTAATTTTTACGCGGAGAAAGTAGACTTGAAGCTTTAATGTTTGGCCGAATATTTTAATAGTTTCTTTGATCTATAGGATTGCAATTATAAGGGACGAGTGTCTTTTTCACTGCGTTTATTGGGGTATAAAGTGCAATTGCCTTAGCACATGGCTTAAACATGCCATGTGCTAAGGCAATTGCACTTTATACCCCAATAAACGCAGTGAAAAAGACACTCATCCCTATAATGTCGGCTAGGTTAGGTTTTAGACAAAAAGACAGGTAGACAGTAGGGAAAAAGACAATTTGAATTTAGGGGCCTAGACTGCCACAATTCAATATTTGTAATGGCATTTTCTTCAAAATTCCAAGCGTCCAGTACACTTTACACAAGGGTAACTAAGCAAAAGGCTTCTGTTAGCCTTTTACCCTAGCATAGATAGATTATACATACATCAATTGCAAACTTTGATTTTTTTAAGATTATCCATACAACCTAGGTCTGTGCATTATCTTATAGGGCAAGGTTTGACACTAACAACTTTTTGCATGCACTAGCCTGGAGGACCTGCTAATCTAAACTATTACAGGTCCTCCATGATACAGGTCCTGCATGAAAACCGTGTTTGATCTTTTGTAATTTAGGGGATAAATTGCTAGGAAAACATTGTTGGAAAAGAAGAAATTGCTTATGACAAGCAAATTCTTCTTTTTCTACAATCTTTTCCACTTGGTAATGCAAATTTTAGTGTTGGGAAGGTGATTATTTTAACAAGAGGGCCATAGTGGCCCTTAATCGCTCACCTGAATGAACTGTCTAAAATTTTCAAAAAGAAGTATGAGAAATAGAATGATGAATGACTGAGCTAAACAAAGTTGTTGCTTCTATACAACTTGAGAACCCTTTCTTTACAATTTTAAGGTTGACTAACTAGGATTTTTATAATTGTTTTTGTGACCTAGTATTTGACTCCAGATGACCAAATTTCGATCTCATCCGAGATTTCATCTAGACAATCATTCTGACCAAATTTCAGGTTGATTGGCCAAAAAATGTGGCCTCTAGAGTGCAAACAAGGGTTTTCTTAGATTTGACCCTGTGACCTAGTTTTTGACCCCAGATGACCCATTTTGGAACTTGTCTAAGATTTTATCAAGACAATCATTCTGATCAAATTTCATGTTGATCCAGCAAAAAAGTGGCCTCCAGAGTGCATACAAGGTTTTTCTTAGATTTGACCCTATGAGCTTGTTTTTGACCCCGGTTGACCCAATTTGGAACTCGTCCGAGATTTCATCAAGACAATCATTCTGGCCAAAATTCAGGTTGATCAGGCAAAAAGTGGCCTCTAGAGTGCATGCAAGGTTTTTCTTAGATTTGACCCTGTCACCTTATTTTTGACCCCGGTTGACCCAATTTTGAACTCATCAGAGATTTCATAAAGACAATCATTCTGACCAAAATTCAGGTTAATCAGGCAAAAAATGTGGCCTCTAGAGTGCATGTAAGGTTTTTCTTAGATTTGACCATGTGACCTTGTTTTTGACCCTGGTTGACCCAATTTCAAACTTGTCTGAAATTTCATCAAGCCTATCATTCTGACAAAATTTCAAGTTGATCAGACCACTTCGTGCTCAGGTGAGCTAAAAACTCGACAAATGTGAACAAGGTGCCAAATTGTCACAAGATACGCCCGTCACACTGCTTAGTATTAACTGGGGGTTTGAATAGAACTGAGGTTATTTTGAGTGAATACTTTTTGTCATGTTTTGTGTAGAGAGACAGATGGACAAAGGTAAGAGGTATACTCCGGACAAGATTCTAGTATGAAAAACAACAAAGGACAATAACTCAAAAAATAGGCCAGGTAGAGTTATGGTTCTTGTGCACTGCACTCCCCCTTGGTGAGATCTATACACCCATGAAGTTTCATGATCCTAGCTATTATACTTTAAGAGATATACTCCAGACAAGATTCAAGTCTGAAAAACAACAAAGGACAATAACTCAAAAAATAGGCCAGGTAGAGTTATGGTTCTTGTGCACTGCACTCCCCCTTGGTGAGATCTATACACCCATGAAGTTTCATGATCCTAGCTATTATACTTTTAGAGATATACTCCGGACAAGATTCTAGTATGAAAAACAACAAAGGGCAATAACTCAAAAAATAGGCCAGGTAGAGTTATGGTTCTTGTGCACTGCACTCCCCCTTGGTGAGATCTATACACCCATGAAGTTTCATGATCCTAGCTATTATACTTTTAGAGATATACTCCGGACAAGATTCAAGTCTGAAAAACAACAAAGGGCAATAACTCAAAAAATAGGCCAGGTAGAGTTAAGGTTCTTGTGCACTGCACTCCCCCTTGGTGAGATCTATACACCCATGAAGTTTCATGATCCTAGCTATTATACTTTTAGAGATATACTCCGGACAAGATTCTAGTCTGAAAACAAACAAAGGGCAAAAACTCAAAAAATAGGCCAGGTAGAGTTATGGTTCTTGTGCACTGCACTCCCCCTTGGTGAGATCTATACACCCATGAAGTTTCATGATCCTAGCTATTATACTTTTAGAGATATACTCCGGACAAGATTCAAGTCTGAAAAACAACAAAGGGCAATAACTCAAAAAATAGGCCAGGTAGAGTTATGGATCTTGTGCACTGCACTCCGTAATGATGAGAAGAATACAATTGCCAAGTTTGAAGTCGATCGGACTTCAAGTGACAGAGTTATGCTCCGGACAGAGAAGTGGACGCCGCCGGACGCCCGGACGCCCAGACACCAGGACGCCACGGGTGATCCCATAATACGCCTAAAATCAACAGGTCTTGGGCCGAGGACTGGTGTTAGTGTCAATCCCTGTAGGGACACCAAAACAAGTAAAATACAAACAGTATTTTGAGAAAAAAAATAAAATGTGAACATTCATTTTTTTGAGAAAAAGAAATAAATCCTTGATTTTTTTTCTCAGGATCATCAAAAATTGTGATTATCAAGGAAACGGAGAGAATTGAGACAGATTTATTTCACTTTAATGAAGATCGATCACCCCTATAAGTTTGATCAATATCTCAGCAAGACATCTTTTCTAGACTGTAATCTATTGTGACCTGAGTAATCTATATAGCCAGGATATTTAAATGGATTTTGTATAACCCATTACCATAAATTTATTATTGTGAAACGCAGAAATAAATGATGGATTTGTTTGTTTGAATGGGATTTTATGTTGCTTTCAACAATCTTTCAGTTATATTGCAGCGGCTAGAGTGCCTAACAATGGATTCCCAGTTTTCTCAAAACAGTGCCACCATCAAATCCTTTCCAAGCCTCCAGCTACTATCCTACATAGGTCTTCAATTACAATTTATCAAGCCATTGGTTGGAGACAAATAGTCGAATAGGAAGAGTGCTGCCTTCAGAGGATCAAGTCCCTGGACCTCTTTCTCTGTTTGACAAACCAACAACCTACGGGAACTGCGCTATGATGGCGGCTTCAAATTAATGATGGGACAACAAATTAATTCTGATATTACTAAGATCATATTTTGATCTGTCAGCACATAATAACTACAGAGAAGATAGGACATAACTATATTGTAAGGGCCTAGATGTAAAAGGTACTAGCACTTACAATAGTTTTGGGCTGGCCCCTAGAATTTAAACCCTACATCATTCAGGGTAAAGCTTAGTAATGCCCCCTATAGTTGTGAAGACCCCTTGAATGAAGCCCACATAACTCAAGGGGAAGAAGTGAAAAGTATTTGTTATTAGTGTATTTAGATATAGGCACTTCAAAATACTTTTGCACTGTTATCCTGATATAATTATGCAAACAATCTCATCTAACATGTTCACATGAAAATTTTGATCCTCTTATCAAAATGGTCCCTTATTTAAAGTGGTCACATCCAAAATGTCATACACTGCACCAGCCCTGTGTTCAGGATGAAAACTTTAGCAAAACATTTTCGAAATGATACCCCGCTTTGCATGTATGTGTACGTGCAAAGCAGGGTATCATCTCCAAACTTTAGCAAAACTTTTTTACATCCCGAACCTAGGGCGGTATCCTCGAGTTTGAATTTTGTTTTACACAATTAGCCATTTTTTTACATTTCATTTAATGATATTTCCCACAATTACTTATTAGAAAGGAGTTGTAGTAATCAAGGCTATTTTCAGACTGCAGACTGATCTTAGTCTATATCAACTCATGCTTTGTGAAGGAATATCATAACAGCATGAAAAAAGTTAATACATGTACAACTTTTTAGTTATTAATTTTGAATACAAAAATAATTAGATACCTTTCTCATTGTTTATTTTTCTTTGCACATCTACAGAATAAATAAATAACTACTTTTTAACTTCCACTTTCACTGCATACACTAACAAAAGTTTTTGTCAAAATAACAATATTCATTCTGTATTCCAACGTACAAACAATTGATAAACATCTTTTGTTAAGCCTAAGACTCTTTTAATCTAATGGATTTAAAACCTAATCCCTTGAACATTCAGCTAGGTTAGATTGCCACAATTTTCTTATTGAAAATATTACATAATAGTCTAGCTTGAAAATTGATTTGATTTGAATTGGGGTTTTACGTCGCTTTCAACAATCTCTCAGTTATATCGCGACGACTCGAGCACCTAACGATGGATTCCTGGTATTTCTCACACCAGTACTACCACCACATCACTTTCCTAGCCTCCAGTTGCTATTCCACATAGGTTTACGATTATCTTCCCATTGGTGGAAGACAAATGTCGGAAAGGATAAGTGCCGCGGCCGGGGATCGAACCCGTGCGAATATAGACCCCTGGATTAGAAGTCCGGCGCGCTACAAACTGCGCTATTGCCGCGGCAGCTTGAAAATTGAATATTCACGTATTCCAATATTACAGTCCAGTAAACAGTTGATTATTTGTCGATGGTTTAACAAAATAAAAATTGAATATTCATGTATTCTGATATTACAGTCCAGTCAATGGTTGATTATTTGTCGATGGTTTGACAAAATAAAAATTTAATATTCATGTATTCTGATATTACAGTCCAGTCAACGGTTGATTATTTGTCGATGGTTTAACAAAATAAAACCTTTCCAAAATACAAATAATTCCAAAACTAGAATGCACACAAACACACAATATTCATTCTACACATCATCAATTGAACCATCACAAGTTCAATAAGTCAGATTTCTGCATTCAAACTGCTGCACAATGAAAATCACTGGCAACAGGCTCTAGACAACACATGAACTTGTGACTATTGTCACCTGTGTTTTTGTTCGTACTTTAATAATGGCCTGCGGGCAAATTATCGTCAAGTCTTTATGATCCTTTTTTACGGTTTACTGCATCCATCAATATCAACATTATAGTCTGTCTGATTCTAAAACCCCATAACTACAGCTTTCATTAAAGCAGTAGTTACAAGGTTTTAGAATCAAACAGACAATATTTTCATAAAAGCTTTCATCCTAAATATTTCACTTTTTCCTTAATAAAGGATATAAATATAGTCCAATATGTTAGATAAAAAAAATCAATCAGAATAAATGTTCCCACTGCTATGCCAATTATAGACTGCATGAAAATTTTATTTTGTAATTTAGGTTTTCACAAAGCGAAATTCACATAAATCATTCTTTCTGATCAGCTAATATGTTGCCAATGCTTCAGTTTGATTCAATTACCTAACAAATTTTACATTTACCATAATTAATCAGAGATGAAACAAGCACCTAACAGTGCAAACACTCAGCTGCAGGTGCTAGATAATGCACAAAATCCTAGTCGAACAAGATGCGTTTGTGAAACACAAATGCCCCCGTGACAGATTTTTTTTTCAATTGTTGACTTTGACAGATGACTTTGACCTTGTAACATCATCATGACCTTGATACCTGCGAATGCACATCACTGAGATCTTGCATTATGCAAAATATGAGGAAAGTATCTACAATAGCCCTGAATGAACATATTAAGATTTAACGTTAAAACATAAAGTTTTTAAAAAAAATTGATCTTTAAAGATGACCTAGACTTTGTCACATTAACCTGATCTTGGTATCTACACATGCACATTATTGAGATCCATCATCGTGCCAAACATTAGGCTTGTACCTTACATAGGCTTGAAGATATTGGCAATGTAAAGTTTTGGGGTTAAGTTTTTGAAAAGTTTGACCTTGATAAATGTCCTTGAAATTGTCAAATGACCTTGACCTAAGTATAAGCAGGTGTCATTGAGGACTATCACAATGCCAAATATGTGGCTTGTAACTTGAATAGGATTTAAAATAATAATCAATGTTAAGTTTTTGGATTAAGTTTTTGACTAATTTGCCCTTGACAGAATGAACTTGGACTTGTCACATGACCTTAACTTTGGTATCTGCAGATGGGTATCATTAAGATCTATCATCATGCTAAATATGCAGCTTGTATCTTGAATAAGCTTGGAAATATTGGCAATATTAGGTTTTTGGTTAAGTTTTTGAGTTATTTGACCTTGACAGCTGACCTTGATCTTATCACATGACCTTGACCTTGTTTTCAGCAGATGCACATCACAGATATCTATCACCATGCCGAATATGAGGTTGTATCTTGAATTGGCTTGAAAATATTGGCAATGTTAAGTTTTTTTGTAAAGTTTTAAGTTATTTGACCTTGACAGATGCCCTTGACCCTACCCATGACCTTGGCTTTGGTCTCTGCAGATGAGTATCATTGACATCTCTATCATCATGCCAAATATGAAGCTTGTACATGTATCTTGATTAGGTTTGGAAATATTGGCAATATCTAGTTTTTTGGTTAAGATTTTTACTTATTTGACCTTGACAGATGACCTTGATCTTGTCATATGACCTTGACTTTGGTATCAGCAGATGCGCATCATTGAGATCTATCATCATGTCAAATGTACCTTGTACATGACTTGTACCTTCTATAGGCTTGAAAATTTTGGCAATATTAAGTTTTTTGGTTAAGTTTTGCAGACAGCCTGAGAGACAGACAGACAATGATGATACAATATGCCTCTTATCTTTCAATGCAGGGGCATAAAAAGGGGCAGAACTAGTGACTAAAATGCTTTTGTGATGGTCAGAGGTACAGATGAGAGGGGGTAAAGCCAGTCAAAAATCTTTATTTCTCAAATAAACTTCATATTGAGGGTACTCATTTGAATCATCCGTAGCTCTGGATGGTAAATACACATGCCAAGTTTCATCTCTCATAATAACAAAGATATGACCAAGGTTAAAGTTTGTAACCCCAACTACAATAATGCCAACATTAACAACTCAAAGGTGATCAAAATGCCCCAGTTTTTCTCCGCAAACGGCCAAGCTAGACAAAAGGAACAGCCAGTGGCCACATGTGATTGCCAGTATTAGGATGCAGGTTCTTGATAAATTGAAAATCACAAGGTGAAAAAAAAAAAAGATGTTTTTTACAAAAATGCTTTCTTGGTACTGATCACCCAAGTAAATATTATTCAATAAAATAACAGTTAATTGTTAAAATAAAAGATAACAAGAGATGTTTGTAAAACATTTATGCTCCCCCATAATAGCAGGTCAATTGCCTATTCTTTGTCAATCAACAAAGGGCAACAACTCATAAAATATGATGAGTAGAGTTAAAGTTATTCTGCGTAATAAATGAACTGGCAGGGCGGGGCTTAACCGTGACGTAATTTGGCGAGTTTACTTTTCAATAGTTTGGGTTCTTTCGCATTTTAGTCGGTAATCATCGTTAACACGTGCAAATAACTGTATCCTAAAACATAAAGGATTCACGTGCCTTTAGAGAGTGAACACATTTCATCGTTTGGTTACCAAAGCCTTGTAACTTCAGCTTGATTAAGCTGAAGTTACGAGGATTTGGTTACCAATCTACGATGAGGTCTCGAGTATTGAATGTCGACTTTCTTTAGAAGTAGGTTATTTTAGGTAAAAGCTGATTTCCCTTAACCTTAAGTGCAACGACCCGTTACTTAGGCTCCGCCCTGCCAGGGCATTAATCATGGATAATAAAAGTTAAAGTTTGGTTTATAGTTTTGTTTTACAATATAAGTATTCACACGACTTTACACTTTAACCCCCAATTTCGAGGTGGGCTGTTTACACCTGGCTCCTTTGGCTGCCACGGCACTTTGACTTAGAACTCTCACACGTACCCATTTATTCACCTGGGTGGAGAGGAGCAATGTGGAGTAAATTCTTTGCACAGAAAAATTCCCGTGATCTGGTCCGGATTCAATTCCAGGACCTTTCAATCCCAAAGCCACCGTCCTTACCACCAGACTACAGACTCCATGGTTCTTGTGCACTGCACTTCTCCTTAATGAGACCTATTCACCTGTATTTGAGATATATGCTAGACAAAAACTGTCTACAAACAGACTGACCAACTGATGGACTGACGGACAATTGCAAAGCGATATACCTCTTCTTCTTCAAAGAGGGGCATAAAAAAAGAATGAATGATTTTGCTTAGACACATAAGATAAAAAACATCTATCATATTATGTTTTGCATGGCTTAATTCTCACAGATTTTATAGAGAAATACCAGCATTAATTGATAACACAATTCACACATCATTAAATTTTATTTGGGTCGTAATGTACCTCGATTTCTAAAGGTTGACTGGTTACAAGAATGCTGTAATTTGACGAAGTATATGATGTTTGTAGTTTTCTTACACTAAACATTCTGTTTCATCTTAACAAGCAATCATATATAATACAATCATATATAATACAGCATTTTTTCTCAGGGTTTTTTCAACATATTTGATCAGGTGGTAAACTAAGATAAGACTTTGAATATTGTATGTGCAGTCTGATCTTTATATACATACATCCTGCTAAAGCAAGAATAATCTGGTTTCAGTATGACAACGATTGATATATATTTGTGAATGGTAAACATTTGTTCTTGATTAAAATTCCTTCATACATAGTTTTCATTTATCTGATATCATCATAGCATGTTTTATTTGCTTAAGAAATTATCTTTTAGATAAATAATGGAACCTGTGTTAATTGGTATCATATATGGTATCTTTCTTATAACAATACTTTAATGTTTATGGTGCAGTTAACATAAATATGTTTAGCATGGATAATCTGAAATTTGTTCTATATGGCAATTTAACTCATTGCGTTAAGATAATTTGTCTTACATTAAAATTTGCCGCATTCACAGTAAGCCTCAGGCCGCGCACACTGGGATACTAAAACAAGAGGGCCGTTGGCCCTGGGTCGCTCACCTGAGAAAAAAGCTTCATTACCTAGGTATGTCCATGCAACCACAGAAAAAGAGATTTTCACTTATTCAATCAGATAACATTTGAAAAAAATCATTCCACCACCCCCTCTGCTCCTCCCCTGGACATTATTTATTTAAGCTTTTTCCATAAAAGGTCTGTGATCAGCTAATCTATGCCAGATATACAGGCTGAGTCTGAGACTTTTAAAGTTTTCTTTAATGAGTTGATCAATCCATGTCAAATATAAAGGCTGTAGGGATTCAAAATTCTCAACAAAGCACTCCCCTCTCCCCCAAGATGCTCTGCACCTGGTGAATCTACAGTCTGGTTCCTGATCCAGGAGAAGAATAAGGTTAAAGATTTCAAAATTGATCCAAAGTTCTACCCCCTGCCCCCTTATGCTCCGCATCTGGTGGCCCTACATTCATGATTATAGCTATTTTATTTTAGATCCATATGCTTATCATCCATGCCAATATTGAAGTCTGTAGGGCTCCTGGTTCATTAGAAGATGAAGATTAAAGTTACAAAATTTTCACAAAAATACTCCCCCCTCACCCCTGGTGCTCCGTACCTGGTGGCTTTTCAGTCATGATTTTAGCTATTTATATTAACCCTTTCCCAAACGACAAAATTTTAGGTTGGTCCAATTCAAAAGGTATTGCAGATGACAAAATAATTCATATCAAGGGGAGAAAATATATATGTTATAGCCTAGAAAATATTGAGGCAAAAGGAGAAAGTGCTGGTCACCAGCACTTTCTTCTTTTGCCTCAATGTTTTCCACAGCCTTTTCTCTTGAGGAGTCGTCAAAACCAGGTCTTGTTTGGGAAAGGGTTAAGGTCTATGAGCTGATCCTCCATGCCAATTTTCAAGTCTGTAGGGCTTGTGGTTCAGAAGAAAAAGAAGGTTCAAGATTACAAAATTTTCACAAAAGTACTACCCTCTCCCCCCTGGTGCTACGCTCCTGGTGATTCTACAGTCATGATTTTTGGTATTTTTATAAAGGTCCATATGCTGATCATCCATGCCAATATTCAAATCTGTAGGTCTCCTGGTTTAGAAGGAGAAAAAGGTTAAAGATTACAAAATTTTCATCAAAGTACTACCCCCTCCCCCCTGGTGCTCCGCACCTGATAGCCCTACAGATATGATTTTAGCTATTTTTATTAAGGTCTATGAGGTGATAATACATGCAAAATTTTAAGGCTGTAGGCATTCATGATCAGAAGAAGAAGAAGGTTAAAGATTACAAAATTTACCCAAAGTACTACCCCCTCCCCCCTGGTGCTCTGCACCTGGTGGCCCAACAGATATGATTTTAGCTATTTTTATTAAGGTCCATGAGCTGATCATCCATGCCAAATTTCAAGGCTGTAGGGCTGCTGGTTCAGAAGAAGAAGAAGGTTAAAGATTTTCTTAGTTTTTTAACTTTGGTTGACATAGCAACCAGAGTTTTTCACCGATTTCAATTCTTTTAGCAATTCTTAAAGGGGACCACCTAAGGAACATTTCTGCCAAGTTTGGTCAAAATTGGCCAAGTAGTTTAGGAGGAGATGTCGTTTAAAGAAATTGTTGACGGACGATGGACGACGCACGACGGACGCCGGACAAAAGGTGATCACAATAGCTCACTTGAGCACGTTGTGCTCAGGTGAGCTAAAAAAACCTCTACTGGTAATTTTTTTTAACCCTAGTTAAGTTATTCACCATTCCATCTTTCTTTAAGAAGATAAGTAGATGAGGGGTTTAGAAAGGAGCAAATTATAGGGAGAATTTGTTTGAATGGAGTTTTACGCTGCTTTTTACGATCTTTCACTTATATTGTGGCAGCTGGAGCACACATAACAATGGATTCCTGGTATTTCTCTCACCAGTACAACCATCATATCTTTCCTAGCGTCCAGCTGCTGTCTTACATAGGTTTACAATTATCAACCCATTGGTGAGTGACAATTAATTGTCGGAAAGGATGAGTGCTGCTGTCAGGGATTGACCCTGGACCTCTTATTATAAGGAGAAAGCTTTCTATAGGGGAAATATGGTAAATTGAGCTTTTGACACACAAAAGTTTGACCTTTGGACATCTTTGGTATTACATGAAACAGGAAGGAAATGACACTTATTGACCTTTTGTCAATGATATATATGAAACAAATGTTTAACCCATGTCATGCTAAACCCAGAATAAACCAACTAGGGCAGGAGGTATACACCAAGATCAGCCTGCACATAATGTGCAGTCTGATCTCAGTCTTTACCACCTGATTTTCCGTATCAAACTAGACAAAATTAACAATTCTATTTTCAAAATAATACTGACTCACAATTAGTGCATCAAGAGAATCCAGCACTTTGTATTTAATGTAATTTCCCAAGGATTTTATTCAGCATGACAAGGGTTAATATAGGCATAATTAACCATTCTAAGTCCAATATATATTATTGAACTTTTTTTTTAATATGAGGTCTTTTGCACACAACCCTCATCCCCCTTCTCCTCCTCCACCCAGGACTAAAAGAAAAATATGTACAGTCAAATATATTTACGTCGAATGTCCATAAGACGAAGTTATCTAGACGTCGAAGTATTTTTCAAGTCCCAATCTATTTTACTCTTTATTTCTATGTATTTCAACCTCCATATGTCGTTATCCATTGCTCGAAATTTATCTGTACATCGAACCAATTTCAAGGTCCCATCACTATTGTTTGTGTGCATTCACACCTCTTTACGATGAACCCCAACCTTGATTGATGAAAATTGCAATCGAGGTAGTTTTTCACACATTGACCTGTCAGCCACAGTAATTGACACGTGCAAATTCAGTATTGGATATCGATTGTTTACCTGATTGGGTTTGATTGTTTGTAACAGATAGAGAATGTGAAAGGTGAAGTGATTTATTGTTTTGAAATGAAAAGGGTCGGCAAACTGCATGTGACCTACGACGTTAAATTTGTAACTCTCATTGACAACAGAAGCATGTAAAGCCAATGCCACGCGGGACTTGATTTGTGAAGTACCCGGTAGACGAGGGGGGATAGCCATCAACATCGACCAACATGACGTACCCAAGGAAGGACTGGGTAACCAATCCAAGAATGATTTGTCCAGGAAATTGTAAATGCAGAAATCATTATCAGATATGTTTTTGCTTGAGAAACGCGAAATGTAAACCTCTAACACGAAAGTCATTGTCTCATAGATCTAATTATGTAAATTTGTAAATAAATGGCTTGTTTGAAAATGTTTTTGCTTTGTGATTAAATGTGTATTTTATATGATGTTTATAAACAAAGAAAAATGTAAATAAAAATAAGTATGATCTTTTAGATTCGATTAATTCATCACGATAATCAAATACGTCCGTTATTACGCCACCAGCTTCTGTCATACCTAAGTGTGATGATGGCCGTGTATGTCGGTGTCCCGAAAATCGCCTATCTCCTGGTCGAACTTTCTATACGTCGAAGATTTTTGGTGAGTCCCCCGAGTTCGACCTATAGATATTCCACTGTATTTTTAATGGGCAATCTAAAACCTTATAATACATCTTTTCACTAGCTATAACCAATAGGGTCTAAACTTATAATTTTTCATCAGAAGAAAAATTTCATCCTGATATATTGACCAAATTTGCATGATAAGGGTTGTATGTTGAAATTTGCTTGAAAATTCTATTAATCTTCACTAAAGTTATTTGGTATGGGATGATTATGCATCAGATTAATCAGATTAAAGGTCAAAATTAATCTCAAAGTTCACTTTTTCCTCATGACATAATGACCAATGGTTGAACTCCTCTTAACTAAATCAAAATAAATGTTGTTTTTTCCCGAGTTATACAACTTTTTTTTTTATACATAGCTAATCCATTGTAATCCGACTTAAGGTTCATGTTAAGTGTTTGAGACCCAATTTTAAGGGCATTCATTTGCCAAGAAAAAGCAGTATGTCCAGGAATATTATATATCAAAATGAAGCTATTCATTAGCATAAGCAGTTGAAAAAGACCGTTATAACTATAGCGGTATAGCCAAAACATTGCGGAAAAGGGTCATTTTGTACAGAACAAGCAACTGCATGACTGTTGGATAAAATTGGCTCATATTTTAACAAAGTCTAGCCTAAAGTACCATCCAGGTAGTGCTACAACCACTGGTATAAAACTCAGCCCCTAAACGTAGTTATGCACGTAGTTTATTTTGACTTATTTTATAAACGCATATGTCATATATGTCACTCTAATTTTGTAAACGTGTAGATCTTTTTAGGGTATGGTGTGTTATCACAACATAAATAGACATTAATTGTTTATATACCTGTAAGGTTGTTTTGCAATATATCAATTTCTATTTCACAGAATGATAAATATATAGTAATATTGTAGATAATTGAATTAAAAAAACTATAATTTGAAATAAATCGCTGAAAATATTGCACAATATTATGGTGTGATGTTGCACCATACCTAACATCTATTTTGAAAAAGACCAAACGGATTTGACATGTATTTTGACAAAATGAATGGAAATTGATTGTTTCAAAAGAGCCTTTGAGATTGAGTTTTATATCTAAGGTTGTAGCACTACCTGGATGGTACTTCAGACTGTACTTTGCTAAAAATATGGGGAAATTTTATGCAACCGTCATGCAGTTGCTTGTTCTGTACAAAATGACCCTTTTCCACAATGTTTTGGCTATACCGCTATAGCTATAGCGGTTTTATGTTGCCTAACTGCTTGTGCTCACGAATAGCTTCATTTTGATATATAATATACCTGGACATACTGCTTTTTCTTGGCTAATGAAGTGCCCTAAATATTGGGTCTCAAACACTTTACATGAACCTTAACTTATACAATTGGTTTTGACCGAAGCATAAATATAAGACCAGAAATGTAGTATAAAGCTTACTTATATTAATTCATAGGCACTAACAATAGTTTGTGCGGATCCCTCAATTGGTACTTTTGCAAGTTTTGTTGATGTTATTTCAATATTTTTCTGTGTAAGATAAGAGTAAAGGGAGAGCAATACAACAAATTTCTCATTTATTTATATGAGTTTTCTCCCTTTGTATTCTTTCCAACTTTACCGATATATTGAAATATACAATAATTATAAACCCAATTAGAGGATGTCTCTTTAAGCTGATTTAAAATAACCCTTCTTCACAAACTAGAAAGTATTGAATGACTTAAGTTGCTCCAAAAGTTTTGACTATATTTTTCAATATTGTGGGTTCATAGAGCAAACACAAACTTTAAAAAAGTAATATTGTCCAAGCAAAAGAAAGCAAAGGATTAACTAACTCACTAGTTGATTAACTAATTGATGGATATTGTAGTGATTACCATGATGGACATTGGAGTAATAATAAATTCGAACAAGAGCACCACTTACGGGTGCCTACGCTTGGCTGTCGAGTACTGGATGGTGGGAAAATAATTTAAGTCGAAAAAGGGGTATAATTTGCACAAAATGCATCTAGAGTTATCCCCCTTGATTGTATAGGCTGCTCTTTTGGTGGTGAACAAAAGTGCCGAGTTTCAAGTGAATGCCTTCAGTAGAACCAGAGATATGACAAAATGTCAAAGTTTCACACGACGACAACGACGACACGGTGGCTAAAGCAATACCTCCGGTTTTCGCCGAAAACAGCCGAGCTAAAAATGCAATTTTGTCAAACTCAAGAGCATATAAAACAAGAGTACCTTGATGGTCCTTAATTGCTCACCTGAACCTAGATAGCTAGAAAATCACATTGTGGTCAAATACAGATGTGAGATTATTATCAAGCTGAAAATTGCTCTCATGATCTTATGAGTCTTTAATAATCAATATATGTGGCTGCAATGGTGAAAAGGATGTTTAAGAAAACTACAATTTTGTCAATGTCATGGGAAAGTAATTCTAACAAGTAATTAAGTGTTTTTAAGTGTAACATACTGAAATATTTCTGCAAAGAAAAATTCATGACTGATAAATAACATTTAGAAAATTGACCTCCGCCTGTTAAATAAATATTTTATCCAATCACAGTGATTTTGTGCTGCCTGATAATGGGTCACCTAAGGAACATTCCTGGGAAATTCCGTTGATATCTATCAGTAATATTCCAAAAAATGATTTTCAAAGTTTCCACTAATATAACTTATAGAGAAATGACCTCCATCCATAAAATACTTATTTTTCATCTGATTACAATAATTTTTGGTAGACAGATAAAGGGTCACTCAAGGTCCATTCCAGTGAAATTTGGTTGATATCCATTTCTTACCTTCTGAGAAAATGATTTTCAAAGTTCCTACTAAATACCATATAGAGAAACGACCTCCGCCCATAAAATGCATATTTTTTATCTGATCAAAATTTTTTTTTTCAGACTGATAAAGGGTCATCTAAGAATTATTTTAATTGGTATCCATCAATTAGAATCTGAGAAAACTCACTTTTTACCATATTTCGAAATTAGCCACGCCCATTAAATCCATGTTTTTCAATGGATCAAAATTTCTTGAACAACTTTGAAAGAGCGTCACCCAAGGATCATTCCTGTGAAGTTTAGTTGAAATTCATCCAGTAGTATCTGAGGAGAAGATTTTTAAAGAAAAAGTTTTCGTACAGACGCACGGACTGATTCAACATGCATATAACTTTCCCATCATTAATGAAAGATGTTGAAGATCAACTGCAGCAAAACACTGTAGCTTTTATATATGTGACACTGAACCATTTAACCTTGACCTGATGGAAAACTGGAAAACCTTACTTTTTTGTGGGTCAATTTTTATTTGAAAAACTAAATCTATTGACAATTCTGGTTTGAAAGCGAGAAACATATGTGCAGGCTGATGTTTGTCTATAGCTCCTGCCAAGGCAGGAATATTCTGGATTCAGCACGACATGGGTTAAGAGGATCATCAGACTCTTTAACTAATTAAAGGAGCCTTGCCTGGAGGAGAATCCTGGACCTTGGTGTTGAACCCTGTTACTTTCTTAACTCACCAACTTAAATCCATCAATCTCTTTAACATTTACTGCTCTGTATCTTTTTTTACCAGACAAACATGTAAGATAATAATGAGGCCAAGGTGAGATAAGTCAAACTGTTTTAACATCTGTTTTTGATCTGTAATTTGGACCTCAGGTGAAATTCACGATTACTTCTGGTTATACCATTTCTCATACATCATTAATTTTCACTTTCCAAGATCTTGGCATTTGGCATCTTTTACTTTACTTTATTTTTTGTATTCCCCCCCCCCCCTCCCCCTTCTCCTCCCAAATCAGGTTCACTTTTTTGTGTCAATGGGAGATCAAAGTCTCATTACTATAACACAGTAACAAACAGGATTTGATCTCCCAGTCAAAATTCTAAACTCATCATGAAATGATGTAATCATTATCTCTTAATTTGTTTCATTTGTAATAGTACTTGAACTATAAATCAGCTCCGAATTCCATGAAGCTAATTTTAAGCATTTCTCTCGACAAATATATTAATTGCTGTAAATGAATCAGGATTTTAGTATGATGCCATCACAAAATGGGGTCCGCAGGACTCCATACTTATGCTCACTGGGGTCCTTACTTAAGGTTTGGGAGTCCCTGTATTTTAGCTATCCTCATGTTTTTGTGTAATTATAAATTGTTCCATTGCACAGATTTGAACCTTTTGGATCAGCTTCAGGAAAGAATTGAAGACTGTTAAAGCAGTCTTCAATTCTTTTCTAAAGTTGATCCCCACAATAACCTAAGGACTAACATCAGATAGTTTTAGGAGTCCTAGCTACCTATTAAGGAGTCTCAGATTCACAAAGCCCGCATCCCTTAAAACTTTGATGAATTGAATTGATTTTGTATGCAGTATTTGGATTTTCAGTTATTTTCATTGAACAATCTTTAATGATGAAGTGCACATACATATAAAAACACATGATTGTTTAGAGAAAATTCACCTCAAATTAAAGGGAAAAGGGGCCTAAAAGACACCAATTTAAAATCAGAAAATGCATACTAAATAAAAGCTCCCTGACCATGTTATGTATAGCTCCTAGGAGTGTTAATTAGGAGAAATACGTAGTGTTTCTTCTAGGATTACAAAAATGTGGGGGATTTCAGCACGAAAATCAATGCAATTGAGTAAATGTGGTAATTCATGCTCTTTGGTTATAGTAAAAAATCCCCCACAAATCCAAAAAAATATGGGGGAATTTTGAAAACAAGAGGGCCATAGTGGCCCTAAAGCGCTCACCTGCGTGAACTGTCAAAAAATGTTCAAAGTAGACGTAGAAAGGATGAAGAATTCTGACCAAATTTCAGGTTGATTGGGCAAAAAATGATGCCTCTACATTGCTTACAGGTTTTTCTAAGATTTGATCCCATGACCTAGTTTTTGACCCAACTTGACCCAATTTCAAACTTGACCTAGATTTCATCAAGACAATCATTCTGATCAAATTTCAGGTTAATTGAGCAAAATATATGGCTTTCAGCGTGTCAAGAAGGGTTTTCTATGATTTAACCTAGTGACCTCATTTTGACCCCACTGGACCCAATTTCCAACTTGACCTAGATTAAATTAAAAATATCATTCTGACCAATTTTCAGGTTGATTTAGCAAAAAATACGTGTTTGAGAGTGTCTACAAGGTTTTTCCAAGATTTGACCCCGTGACCTCATTTTTGACCCCACTTAACCCAATATTAGACTTGTCCAAAATTTCATCAAGACAATCATTCTGACAAAATTTTAGGTTGATCAGGCAAAAAAATATGGCTTCTTGAGTGTCTACAAGATTTTTCTAATATTTAACCCCAGGACCTCATTTTTGACCCCACTTGACCCAATTTGAACTTGTCTGAGATTTTATCAAGACAATCATTCTGACCAAATTTCAGGTTGATTGGGCAAAAATATGGCCTCTAGAGTGTCTACAAGATTTTTTCTATGATTTGACCCCGTGACCTCATTTTTGACCCTACTTGACCCAATTTAATTCTTGTCTGAGATTTCATCAAGACAATCATTCTGACCAAATTTCAGGTTGATCAGGCAAAAAATATGGCTTCTAGAGGGTCTACAAGGTTTTTCAAGGATTTGACCCTGTGACCTAGTTTTTGACCCCACTTGACCCAATTTTGAACTTGTCCGAGATTTTATCAAGACAATCATTCTGACCAAATTACAGGTTGATCGGGCAGAAAATGTGGCCTCTAGAGTGTCTACAAGGTTTTTCTAAGATTTGACCCCGCGAACTCATTTTTGACCCTACTTGACCCAATATTGAACTTGTCTGAGATTTCATCAAAACTATCATTCTGACCAAATTTCAGTTTGATCGGGCAAAAAATCTGGCCTCTAGAGTGCATACAAGGTTTTTCTAGGATTTGACCCTGTGACCTAGTTTTTGACCCCACTTGACCCAATTTCAAACTCATTCGTGTTTTTATCAAGACAATCAAACTGACCTAATTTCAGGTTGATCAGGCAAAAAATGTGGCCTCTAGAGTGCATACAAGGTTTTTCTAAGATTTGACCCTGTGACCTAGTTTTTGACCCTACTTGACCCAATTTCAAACTTGTTCGAGATTTTATCAAGACAATCATTCTGACCAAATTTCAGGTTGATCGGGTTAAAAATGTGGCCTCTAGAGTGCATACAAGGTTTTTCTAAGATTTGACCCTGTGACCTAGTTTTTGACCCCACTTGACCCAATTTTGAACTTGTCCGAGATTTTATCAAGATTAGCATTCTGACCAAATTTCAGGTTGATCGGGCAAAAAATGTGGCCTCTAGAGTGCATACAAGCTTTTTCTAAGATTTGACCCTGTGACCTAGTTTTTGACCCCAGTTGACCCAATTTCGAACTCGTCCGAGATTTTTTCAAGCCAATCATTCTCACCAAATTTTGGGTTGATCGGGCAAAAAATGTGGCCTCTAGAGTGCATACAAGGTAAATGTTGACGACACACGACGGACGACGGACGACGAACGACGGACGACGGACATCCACCTAACCACAAAAGCTCACCATGAGCACTTCGTGCTCAGGTGAGCTAAAAATGGGAGGGAATCCCCTAATCCCCCTGCCTAGAATAATCAAAGTGCTGTCAGCACTGTAAATCGGACATCATTGAGAGGCTGGGAAAGTGCAATAGTTCGCCAATCAAAATGGCTCAAATTTGGACAATAAAAGTTGGTAAAATATTTGCCCAATTTGTGAGTTTTTTGTCTTAACACTCCATCTTTTCGAGGACATCGCCAGCTCATCCAACCTCGTGGGTCCGATTTTGAAAATTTGCTGATTCGATAGCCCTCTGCTAGTCTAAATTATTTCTTAGCAGATTTTTTCACGTTGTTATAATGAGCACACGCCAACCTAAAAGCTTGTCTGTTAATATTATTCATCTCTCTAGAGTTTAAAAGCCTGTTTAGCAACAAAACATTTTTCATTAGACTATTTTGATTACCAACATGTTTGTTTTTCAAGCATTGGGTTTTCCCAAATACTATAAATGCATTTTCCCTCAAGAAACACGTGAAATCGGCAACTATGCTATTTATATCTTTGGTTTCTGACCAATCGATTAAATCTAGCAGCACTCTATGATTATTCATGAGTTATTCTAAAAATAGATCGCTCTTACTGCTATCCTATATCAGTTTATCGTATGTTTTTGTCGGTTTATTTGTTGTTGAATATTTTTTCTTCATACTCAAATTTGAATTTATTGAAAATAGGATTGGGGCGTGATCAGAGTGCTCATTGAAATCAAATATTTCAAAATTACAAAATTATTTCTATTTGTTAACACAAAGTCAACAGTACTCATTCCACCAGTAGACTTCCCACGCTCCCTGTCAGAGTTCAGACGACCATTGACCAATGACAAACAACTTAATTGACACATTTCGAGCAGATGATGTCCATTTGCATCTACCACGTGGTCTGAATTTACGCGTGGGTTTTGACACAGTGATAATCATAACAGAATTTGATTGGTTGTCAGCCCTACAACTGGTAAATGACCGTTCGAGAAAAAAATCAGAGCAGGAATATTGTAAGTGCTACAAATTTATTTAACAGTTAACCTATTGTACGTTTCAACTCCTTTACTCAACCGAAAATCTTGTTATGAACACTGAAATTTATTACTAACTGGTAATTACTAAAAGCGAAAATTACATCAAATTTTGTATTAGCCTCTTCTCTATTTGTGGAAAAGTAAATAAGACTAGAAAGCCATGAATGGCTTGAGTCGCTCCACAGGCTTGAAATTCTTGTAATCAAAGTTTTGACTAGATTTATTAGATATTTTGGGTTCTATTTATGTTGAAATGATTTTCAAAGTTTCCACTATTATAACATATAGAGAAATGAGCTCCGCCAATAAAAGACATAATTTTCATCCGATCACGATAATTTTTGGCTGCATGATAATGGTTCACCCAAGGATCATACTTATGAAGTTTGATTGATATCCATCAATTACATTCTGAGAAAATGATTTTCAAAGTTTCCAATATATAACATAGAGAGAAATGACCTCTGCCAATAAAATACATATTTTTCATCCGAGCACATAAATTTTTAATAGACTGATAAAGAATCACTCAAGGATCATTCCTGTGAAATTTGGTTGATTTCCATCACTTACATTCTGAGAAAACGATTTTCAAAGTTTCCACTATATAACAAATAGAGAAATGACCTCCGCCAATAAAATACACATTTTTCATTCGATCACAATAATTTTTGGTAGACTGATAAAGGGTCACTCAAGGATCATTCCAGTGAAATTTGGTTGATTTCCATCACTTACATTCTGAGAAAATGATTTTCAAAGTTTCCACTATATAACAAATAGAGAAATGACCTCCGCCAATAAAATACACATTTTTCATTCAATCACAATAATTTTTAATAGACTGATAAAGGGTCACCCAAGGATCAATCATGTAAAATTTGGTTGATATCTATCAATTAGTTTCAGAGAAAATGATTTTCAAAGTTTCCACTATATAACATATAGGGAAATGACCTCCGCCCATAAAATGCATATTTTCCATCTGATCACAATGATTTTTTGTAGACTGATAAAGGGTCACCCAAGGATCATTCATGTAAAATTTAATTGGTATCCATTGATAAGAATCTGAGAAAACTCACTTTTTACCATATTTGGAAATTAGCCACGCCCATTAAATCCATGTTTTTCATTGGATCAAAATTTCTTGAACAACTTTGAAAGAGGGTCACCCAAGGATCATTCCTGTGAAGTTTGGTTGAAATCCATCCAGTAGTTTCTGAGGAGAAGATTTTTAAAGAAAAAGTTTACGACCGGACGCACGGACGCACGGACGGACGGACGGACGCACGACGGACACAACGCCATGACAATAGCCCCAGTGGCTTTCAGCCAGTGGAGCTAATAAAAACAAAGTTTGTAGATTGTGACTGAAAAGGCCGTTTCTTTGGTGTTTGAAAACACATAATTTGGTTTGAACATATCGCTCAGAAGATAAAGGTAAAAATGTAGTGGGTCAAACAGTAATTGATTGATTGAATGGAGTTTAACGCCGCTTTCAACATTATTTCAGTTATATCGCGGCGGCCGGAGCACCTAACAATGGATTCCTGGTATTTCTCTTACCTGTACTACCATTACATCCTTTCCTAGCCTCCGACTGCTATCTCACATAGGTTTACGATTATCTACCCATTGGTGAGTGGGTCAAACAGACTGGATTTCTGGAAAACGGTATAAATCTCCGATTTAAAACTGAATATGGAAGATTTATATTTTCACTATCCAGCCATCAAGAGCACAGCGTAGGCACCCATATGCTGTTATGTGCTCTTGGTCTCAAAAATATTTTGGGTTAGAACCTTTTTCCAAAAACTGACAATTCTATGTACATTCAACTAAAATAAGGGTAACTTAATTCCACTTCAAAATCATATTTTGAAATCTGTTTCTGCAGTAAAAACATTCAGATGTATGCCAGGTTTGATAAGCCTTATCTATGTTTTAACAGATACAGATACTACACTGCATTATGAAAGGCATTTATAATTCTAAAATTATTCTGCTGAATTTGAATTTTTTTCAAATAAACTACCAATTTTCGGGTATTTTGTACTGTTCTAGCTCGTTTTTTTCCATAATAATAATAATAAAATGCAGGCAGTATAGGCTTTGACCAGGCTGCATGTCTGTTCTGGTAAATTTTAAGTCTATACTGTTTTCAAACATAAAATAAGAGAAGTTGACAATATGAGTGGAGTACATACACAATTTCAATAACTTTAAACAACTGAACAATTCTACACTTTATAAACAAGAGGGCCAGAATGGCCCTGAAGTCCTCACCTGAATTTTATAGGTCCAGTGGATCTAACCTTAGAAAGTTTCTGGCAAAGTTTAATTCATATTTGCCATGTTGTTGAGAACATGTTATTCTAAACAATTGCTAAGCCTGGATGCAACACTGAAAACTGAAGATGTTAAAGATTCCGGGCTCAAAATAAGCCCTGTCCTGCCATGCCCATATTTGTGGATCAATCAAAAACAAGAGGACCATGATGGTCCTATATCGCTCCCCTGAGTAAGTCACTCATAACTTGTCAACCATGTTATGAATACCAGAATTCGTTTGATATACATTAAGGATGGTTAAATTTCATCCTACTGCAACTTGTTTTTTTAATTTTCGTAAATTTCAACTTTTCTCTTACCATGGAGTATTCTTTTAACAACTTTAGTAACCCTACATGTTAAGAATATCCGTGCTAAGTTTAAAACTGATTGGCCTCATGGTTAAGGAGGAAAAGAATTTGTTCAAAGATATTGGGCAATTTTTCAGTCTTTCTGTAACCAGGGAAACAAGAGTTTTTTCAGAAATTAAATTCTTTTAACAACTTTTGAAAAGCTTCACCCAAAGATCATCCCTGAAAAATTTTAGCATGCTTGGCTTAGTGGTTTGGGAGAAAAAAAAAATTTCTAATATTTTCAGCCATTTTCGACCATTTTTGAGATTTCCGTTACCATGGAAACTAGAGTTTTTCTATGAAATTAAATTCTTTTATCAAGTTTTGAAGACCTTCACCCAAGACACATCCCTGCCAAGTTTCAGCTTGATTGGCCTAGTGGTTTAGGAGGAGAAGAATTTTTTCTAATATTTTCAGCCATTTTCGGCCTTTTTTCAGACTTTCCGTTACCATGGAAACCAGAGTTTTTGATGAAATTAATTTCTTTTAACAACTTTTGAAGAGCTTCACCCAAGGAACATCCTTGCCAAGTTTCAACTTGATTGGCCCAGTGGTTAAGGAGGAGAAGAATTTTTTCTAATATTTCAGCCATTTTCGGCTATTTTTAAGACTTTCCATTACCATGGAAACAAGAGTTTTTGATGAAATTAAATTCTTTTAACAACTTTTGAAGAGCTTCACCCAAGGAACATCCCTGCCAAGTTTCAGCTTGATTTGCCCAGTGGTCAAGGAGGAGAAGAATTTTTTCTAATATTTTCAGCCATTTTCGGCCATTTTTCAGACTTTCCGTTACCATGGAAACCAGAGTTTTTGATGAAATTAAATTCTTTTAACAACTTTTGAAGAGCTTCACCCAAGGAACATCCTTGCCAAGTTTCAACTAGATTGGCCCAGTGGTTAAGGAGGAGAAGAATTTTTTCTAATATTTTCGGCCATTTTGGCCTATTATGTAACCATGGCAACCAGAGTTTTTGATGAAATTAAATTCTTTTAACAACTTTTAAAGAGCTTCACCCAAGAAACATCCCTGCCAAGTTGCAGCTTGATTGGCCCAGTGGTTTAGGAGGAGAAGATGTTTAAAGAAGTTGTTGACGGACGGACGGACAGACGGACGGACAGACGGACGGACGATGGACGGACGACGGACGGTGAGTGATCACAATAGCTCACCTTGAGCACTTTGTGCTCAGGTGAGCTAAAAACACATACAAATTTTGAGAAGGGTCACCCATTGAATATTTCTGCCAAGTTTGGTTGAAATCCTCCCATTGTTTACTGAGGAGAAGATGTTTAAAGATTTCAGGCTCAAAATAAGGCCCGCCCTGCCACGCCCATATTTAGGGGTCAATCAAAAATCCACTAAGGAGTTTTGAGAAGGGTCACCCAAGGTACATTTCTGCCAAGTTTGATTGAAATCCTCCCATTGTTGACTGAGGAGAAGATGTTTAAAGATTTCAGACTCAAAATCAGCCCCGCCCTACCACGCCCATATTTGGGGGTCAAACAAAAATCCCAGTTTTGAAAAGGTCACCCAAGGTACATTTCTGCCAAGTTTTGTTGAAATCCATTGGTTATTGATGAGAAGATCTTTAAAGAATTGTTGACAACTTCTGATGACTGACGGACGACGGATGACGGACAAAAGGTGATCACAAGAGCCAACTTCAGCATGTTGTGCTCAGGTGGGCTACAATTAAAAGTTTACAGTTATTCCATTCTTTTTATCTATATTTTACTCTTTTCTTTTTAAATTATTTCTTGCCATTTATATAGAAACAATAATGCTCAAGAAAAGCTCAACCTTGAGCTCTGACTTTGATATTAATGAAAGTGTGCAGAGTCATTTTAAAATTCATGAAAGTGAATCTATCACACTAACATTCAGGAATAGGCTAGAGCAACACCATGGTTATGCAAGCATTTTAAGGCTTAGTTTTATTTTAAGATGTACCACATTTCTCCTAATAAATGCTCCCCGGAGCTATGCATTGCATGGTCAGGAAGCCTTTATTTAGAGTGCTTTTTCTGATTTAAAAAAAAAACACATTAAAATCAATGCCCTTTTCTCTTTGATTTGAGGTGAATTTCCTTTAAAAAATAATATAAATAATTGTTAAAAAGAGAGTTATTTCAAGTTACAGAAGAAGTCTCAAAAAGTTTCTAAAATTTAGGCATTTGAAGTGGGTTTTCTTAGTAAAAAATGTAGGGATGCTACTATTACGGAGGGTGCTATTATTAGAGGAAAGACTGTAATTATAGTTTCATACCATTAATATGCTTGCAGGGAAAATGACTAACAATTTGAACTTTGGGTCCAGACTTCAAAAATGAAATATTTTACATTAGAGGTATAGGCATTTTCCCAAAAAATCTAGGGCCCATTCCAAAAACTAGGGGCCATGAGCGACTGGGCCCCTGCTAGTCTTTCCTTTCCCCTGTGCTTGGCTCCAACTGCCGTTCTGATCACATCAATCTACTTGATTGCCTAAAATTCCCAATCAAACCCTACGGAATTTGATGAAAACCTACCCTTACACAAGAATTCACCACCCTGTGGCAATTACAGCCCTAACATCATTTACATGTCAGTTGAATTATCCCAACATTAACACCATAAAAATTTGATCACTTCCTCAACCATCTAGAAGATTTTTACCCAACTACCATCTTTTTGATTTCCATTTGATCATCCCGACCATTGCTCCAGTTCTTGATATCTGTCTTTATGTCTTCCTTATTACTTCCAGATCTTCCCCCAAATAAAGATCAAGAAAAACAAAATGTGCTTACAGCTCCATCATCCAAACGATCACTGACTGCTTCTTCTTCAATTTTTCTACTCCCTGATACGTAGGTATTTTTTTACATGTAAAAAGTATTGAGGTAAGTAGCCAAAGGGATTCCAACCACACCTGAACTAAAGCATGAAAACAAGCATGGAAAGGTGCCTTCAAATTTTGAAATAATGACTTTACAATGTTAATCTACCAAAAATATGAACAAGAAATAAAATTCATTGGGCGGAAAAAATGACGCCGTGTGTCCATATAATGCTTATGACTTGGGATACTTGTCAGGAAACTTTTGATGTGAAAATAAATTGCCCTGGGAATCAAAAAATACATATCTTTTGTAGGAAGAGTAAAATTCAATTACAATACAATTGGAAAAGAAAGATTGAATTACGCTGCCATGGCAACAGACTGCAATATTTTCATCTGCATTTCATTAAATGAAATATTTTGATGCTTTTTTCATTGGTATTTAATTTTGTAAAGGCCATTTACACTACCTAAAGCCTGGAAGCCTCAAGATTTGATATGTTTTAGAGGAAAGTAATAACCTGTGTTGTGTGAACAACATATGATTGACAAATTACAATGTAATATTCTAATTTAAAAATTTTATCAGAGAAATTCTGATGTTACACAATCATAATATTATCAATTCCAGTCATCAATCTATACAATCATGTCAATAAGTGACAAAAACCTTGAATCAAGGTTGTGGTCACCCAAGGACAAAATTAACAAAAACTCTATAGACTTGTCCAAACTTAAAAGACTCAGTTACTTATAATATTGAAGATGATAACGGGAAGTAGCGGAAAAAAGATACCATCCTATAAAGAAAATAGTTGTTGGAAAGGGAGAAATTGCTGTTTAAAAGCATTTTCTTTTATATTCAAAATTTTTTTTCAAGTATAAAATCAAAGGGACGTAAAATAATGTTATTTTAAGGAAAGTTTAAATGCTGATTCCATGAGCCTCAGTAACTGTTGTTTGTTTGCTTTTGTTTCAGCAAGACCTTTAATGAACTATGAGAATGAAGCAGTGATCAGAAATAATATTTTCTCAGTTACCATTGCACAGTAATTGTTGATTAAAACCAGTTTAATTAGCTATGGTATTAAGATGTTATTGTTCAATAGTCACTGAATATGTGATCAAGATTTAAAGAGAGAGAATAAATCTCGAATAATGAGTTACCTACCTTTGATCTTCTCATCCTTACTTCGATGTCAGTCCCTTGAAATGACGTTAGGAAACTTTTAAACATGATGCCTCCTTGGTACATAAATTTAGATATTTCCTTTGAGCCGCTATTTATCAAGTTTTGCACATCGCTCGAAATGAAGGAAATTGTATATTTCAACTATAGTCAGTTGGAGATGTAAAACCACACAAAATTAATAGCTCCTGCAAATGGATTTCATAATGCATTTTTAAGAAGCAGATAGGAAGTGATCACACAAACTCGTTATAAATAACTTTTGTAATTTCTAGTGAACCAAGAGCAATTAATTATTCTGCCAACAAAGGGCTAGAGCAGTCCACTGATACCCAGACTGCAAAGTCATAATCTTCAAAATTGACAGTGAAAAAGGGAATTAATTCTTTAAAAAAATCCAATCAATTATCCCCCATTACATCTATATGAATTTCTCCTTGGTAAAGAACAGTCATAAATTTGTGATTAAGAAGACCAAAGAAAGGAAAAAGAAGGAATTACACCAAATCCAACATTGACACCAATTCTACAAATACCAATATGGACTAGACCAACACCAGTGATTTTTGCCATTATTTCTCCCAAAAAATATTATTAATATCCCTGATCATTTTAGACCATGGGGACAGCACACAATTTGTAAAATCGTCTTCTTAGAAATTAATACAGCACTCCCAGTAGCATCCTTTGAAGAATAGAATGTGGAAGTTTAGTTTAAACTCATCAACTAAAGAGACTCTTTCTGCAGATTTTTCTACCAACTGCATGGCTCAACATAAAACAGTTGTAACTGCTTATAAACATATAGGCAGTTACATCTGTTTCTTGCTGAGCCATCAAACTGATGACAATTTTTTAAAAACAATATATAATGGCTTTCATCTATGTGTTTGGAGCTGTAAATCTATTATGAAATTTCTTAGTCAATTGTCACAATCGGAAGCCCAAACCAACTGATTATCAATAAAATCGATTAATCTGCCTATCACTGCACATCACCACAGAACTATAATGCATCAAATACGCACAATCACAGTATTTCATAATCTTAACCCTTGTCGTGCTGATCCCGGAATATTCCAGCTTTGGCAGGATGTATGGACAAACATCAGCCTGCACATATGAGTTTCCTTTTTAAACCTGAAAAGTTTTAGAAACTATATTTTCAAAATCAAATGCTGGCTCACAGTTAGGAAATACTAAGCTTTCAGCACTTTGATTTATACATAATTTTGCCAAGGTTTTTTATTCAGCATGACAAGGGTTATTAGCCACCCTGTTAAATTGGAGAATAAATGCAAGACTAATCTAAGTACATGTAGATTTATAGGCACTGACAATAGTCTTGCACTTAAATCGCTCTTAAAGCTCATACATAATTCTTTTGAAGCAATATGCATGGAAGAAAACGTGATATCAAAAATTTGATATTTTCATCTACATTCAAGTCAAACAATATATAGGAAATATTAAAATTCAGTGATGCTCTACTTAAGAAAAAAATAAAAGGAGTAGTTTTTTTGAAAAATATTAAAACTAGCACTATCTTATAATTCCAAATACAATATGTTGGTATTGTCAACTCCTTGGATCTAAAACCACTGTTATACAATGATTTTTTTTGTATTTGTTTTATTTAAAGTTTTACATACCCGGTAAGCCTAATAACTAATGCATTGAAAATACATAAATCCAGATTAGTAAGAAAAAGTACCAGTACATTGTTATAAGTAGGTTAAGCTGTAAGATTTTCCTCTTATACTTTCCATTTGCTTAAGAGTGCAGATCAAAATAAACAATAATATACATCATATATCACTTATAAATTCTAGCTGTAAAAATTGTTTTGATTGCCAAATTACAATAAACTAGTGAGGTCTCAGCAGGCTCAATTGCATCATGTATACAAGAATTTAATTCAATTATCGAAATCTAAAATCCACACTTTCAGTTCAAAACCTTTAAAAACATTTCAAATTATCCATTTCTATTGCATGTTCTGGTATTCATCACATAATCTCACTTTTATAATTCCAAATAATGGTACCATTATGAAAGACTGTTCTACCCAACAGACTGACAACTGCCTGAAGTCTGATATTGTAAATTTACAGCTACAACACAGCCACTATTCACACTCCGGAAAATTGTCTCAGACATACAGAATAATAGGGGGTAAAGCCTGTCTAAAGTCGTCTTTTCTCATCAAAACCCTGTGTTGTGGGTATAGTTCCACAAGAAAGAGTGAGGCCCGAGAAATCGTTATCTCCTATCATTTTCAATGTAAAATTGATCTTTGATCACTCAATCAAATTGTAGGTCTATACCTACTTGAATCAGCTCCTCAAGACAATTCCAATGACTTTCCACAATATATGATTTGTGTAATTACTGTTGTAATAATTATAATTTAATTTGAAATCCAAAACACCCTTTGTATCCAGCGCTATGTAATGATAGGTTAATCCTTATCCTGATGAATTTAAATTTCAAACTTTTTTTAACATTACAGCCGGTGTAGCACCTTTTTTTCTTCTCTGGATAATTAAGTAGAATGCAGAAGAAGTAGACTAAGATTAGACAGCATGTCAATGCAGACTTAGTCTGTACTGCCTGCAAAAGCTTTGTGTAGGCATTAGTTATATGCTGTGAACAGCATGAGAAAGGTTAAAAACAAGCTAGAAACAAGATGAGTTTGTGAAACACAATGCCCCCTAACAGCATTTTTTTTTCAAAATGTTGACCTCTACAGATGACCTTGACCTTTAAGCATGACCTTGAACTTGAAACCAATAGATGAACATCACTGAGATCTTACATATTGCCAACTTTGAGACAGAGTATCTATAATAAGCTTGAATAAACTGAACAATGGAAGTTTTTTGGTTATGGTCTTTAGAAGTTTGACCTTGAGAAATGACCTTGACCTTGTCACATGACCTTGACTTTAGAACCAGCAGATGCCAATCATTGAGATCTATCATCATGCCAAATATGAGCCTTGTATCTTGAATAGGCTTGAAGATATTGGCAGTGTTAAGTTTTTTGGTTAACTTTTGGAGTTATTTGACCTTGAGAGATGACCTTGACCTTGTCACATGACCTTGACTTTGGTATCAGCAGATGCTGATTATTGAGATCTATCATCATGCCAAATATGAGCCTTGTATCTTGAATAGGCTTGAAGATATTGGCAATATTAAGTTTTTTGGTTAACTTTTGCAGACAGACAGACGGACGGATAGACAGACAGCGGTAAAACAATATGCCCCCGATCTATCGATACGGGGGCATAAAAAGCTATTATTATATCTATAACTCATCCTGTTAATATTGTAGGATCTGCCAACCAGCCAAATTTTTCTTTTAACCCATTACTATATGGTTTTTAAACTGGCTAAAATTGAAAATGACAATTTCAAGTTTTCGAAATACAACATCTGCTGCATTCAACCATTTCTTTTCAAATTTAGACATTAGGGTTGGTTGTATGGCGTTTTATGTTCAGCTCAACTACTAAGGTCATACAAAGACACCTGGACCATGATTGAAAGTCTCATCTGAAAAACCATGGAAATTACAGACTTGGTCTATAAATTTTTGTTTCTAGATTATGCAAGATTTAATTCATGTTAAAGTAGAGTCAAGCAGAGCAGGCAGACTTACTGGAAAGACTTTTAAAAGAGTTGTGTGAAACACTAGAAATAGCTCTTGTATCCTGCAGGGCCCCTATCTAATATAAGATAGACACTTCCTGCCAAACTCAATATATCACATTACTGATCCCATTTTCCTGTACATGAGTAAACAGGCTTTGATAAATAGAGAACTCACAGCATAGAAACAAGAGGACCATCAGGGCTCCCCATGTAGGTGGCCAAAGGCTCTAAATGCCACAGATTTATAAATCTGGCTCCAAATCTCTTCAATTGGCAAAATTTCTGGTGACAACTGTCTTTGATTTTGTAATGATGAAATTCATTGAGATTGAATTTGTAGTGAATCTTATAGATAAAATATTTAAAATGATGATAAAATAAAGTCGTGCCTCTTTAAAACATTTATACTTTTTCCTGATGAATAGTACAATTAAATATTTTGGTGAATGACAGGTTGATTATAAACTTGAAGATGACCTTGACAAGAGAACCATGATGGTCCTTAATCACTCACCTTCGTATCTTTGTCTCATTTAATTAATCAAATTTTCCAGCAAAAGTCATAATTGTACTTTTATGATTTGAGGCATTTAAGACTGAAAACAAGAAAATTGTCATTAAGGCCCCTTTTAATGTTATGGCATGGACCCTTCCCATTTTCAATAGGGTTCATCCTTGTGACCTGACAAACGTTCTTACCAAGTTTCATGAAGATTGGACCCTATTTGTGGCCCCAAGAGCATAAACAAGAAAATTGTCATAAAGGCCCAATTTCCTGTGATATGGCATGGACCCTTCCATTTTCAATAGGGTTCATCCTTGTAACCTAACAAACTTTCTGTCCTAGTTTCTTGAAGACTGGACAATATTTGTGGCCTCTAGAGTGTAAACACTTAATTTGTTGATGTCTGACAATGCACAACGGACAGACATTCAATGATCACAAAAGTTCTCCTTGAGCATGATATGCTCATGTGAGCTAACAAGGTGAGTTTGGTTACTTGACCTTAAAACCTTTAATATAGGGGACCAAATGTTCCACTATAATGCATACAGCCACATCAAGTTCATGAAGCATGTCAATTTATTCTTAAATATCCAACCAAAAATTACTGAAGACATCCCCTGGATAGACTAAGAGTGAGTTTGATCCTTTGACATGAACTTAAGAACTATCTTAAGCAGCATGTAGTCCCAAACAAATGCTATACAATGATTTTCAACAGATTTTTGATAAATGCCTGCTTGATTGTATACTCCTATTTCATTCATCTAAATATATGGATTCTCAGTATGGACTTCTTTGTATTAACTAAAATTTAAATTAATATATATGGTTCAGTGCAAAACCATTGTAACTGCCTAAAAATATATAGAGGGTTACAACTGTTTCTTGCTGAGTCGTCAATGTATTACACAATATACATTATGAAAGGTGACCTCAGACATATGTTTTAGGAATTAGCTATGTCAGCTCTAACATTTTTCTGCCTCTCTGAACACAGAATGATAAGATCCTTATCTTCCATCCTTATTCTGCAAAATGCCTATTGAATTCACAAACACATAAAGAGAGCAGTTAACAGTTGAGTTTCTGATGGCTAACCATCACCCTCTGTTGTAATAAAAGTACGCCATTAGGCAAAATGTCTGATACAGAGGAATTTTGGTTAATCAAGATTTTTTACTTACAAGAAGCCCTTGATCTTGATCTTCTTTCCAATTTGAGTGATAATTATAATTTTATTATTTGCTTATGCAATGAACAAGATGAATGTTATCTATATATATATATAGAACATTATCTAAAACTAAGACCATTGCAAAGTTTATTGTCTGGAAATGGATAAAACAATCCCTTTGCTAGAAATAATGGCATTTTAACTGCCCATTGCTGTTGAATAATTATAATAATTGTTACTAACCTAATTTTTGGCTGCTGTCTCCAAAATCTTTATAAAATGTCTGAAGCCCCTGAAAATAGACAAAGGATTTTCATTTAGTTTGACAGCAATATTATCATACTTGTATTGAACATTCAACACAAAGCCAGAATATTCCTGCTTTGACAAGGGATATACAATGTAGACTATGATCATGAGCATTCATAAAAGTGCAGTCTGATCATAGTCTATGCCACCTGGATTTTTTTTTTTACAGTAGAAAAGTTATACATTATTTTTTGTTAAAATAAATACTGACGCAAAATTAGTGCATTTTGGTTTTTGAGACTTTTGATTTCAATGCAGTCTTTCCACAGTTTTTATTCAGCATGACAAAGGTTTAAATTTGAT
Organism: Fragum whitleyi; assembly: GCA_948146395.1. NCBI lineage: Eukaryota > Metazoa > Mollusca > Bivalvia > Cardiida > Cardiidae > Fragum > Fragum whitleyi. Next base: position 70,904,328 of record OX411543.1, on the reverse strand, counting down.
TGATGGACTCATAGACTTTTAGATGAATTTTTCCTTACACATAAGGAAAATCTTGGGTGATGAATCAGTGGAGGCTATTGAGTTTTTAATTAAATTTTTGTCAGGAGAAAATCATTCATTCAAGAGGTCAGTGGCAAACTATTTTAAGTGCCTATCGTGTGCATAACTAGAATTTTGAAATTTTTACAAAGTCAGAAGGCAACTGCCAGAGAATATACAATATAAAGGAAAAGGGCATAATGTGGACTGTGCCAATAGATAAATGTCCTCCCCATGCTTCCCCTTTTCATGATTTGAGTGTTAGTGAATAATCAAAACATCTCAACAACAGCTTGAATAAGCTGTTGTATTCAAGCTGTTGTTACAATACTTTTATCATTCATCAACAATATTTCTGGATAAGGATATATTTATATCATGCACTTGCGTAATGTGTGTTATGGTAGTTACCCTCATGCTTATATAAATATAGGCACTTGCTATAGTTTTGTAACAACCCATCAATAAGTCTTAAAACATTTTGGGATGGATGACTTGATTTTGTTCCTACAGTTACTGTTACAATTTGATATTAAAATATGATTTGCTTTTAAGAACGTAAAGGGTTTAATGATTTTACCGGGAGGGAAAGGTGAAGTAATTCCTAATGTAACATGATTAACTATTTGATGTATAATTTTCACTGCTTCTGGATAGTTGTTACCTCCCTTCTGCCAAGTCTGGTAATTGACCATAATTCCTCATATATTAGTCTAACAGACAAACTCAACCCTTTATTTCAACATAGTTTAACCCTTTCCTGTTTTACAACATTTTGGACCTGTCCAAAATCATAGGTTTTGCAGACGAAAATTTAATGAGGATTTAATTTGAAAAATAACCTTTCAGTAGGGTAGAAAATAGTGTGGAAAAAGAAGAAATTGCTTGTCAGAAGCAATTTCTTCTTTTTATCACAATGTTTTCTCGATCATAAAATCACAGGCACGTAAAAAGCAGGGATTAAACAGCAAAGAGTTAAGCTTACATTTGTTTTAAACCTCTTTTTCACACTGATTAAGTTCATAAAATGTAGATTTAAATTCCTCTAAATTCTACTTTCTGGAGAAAAACCAACACTCACAGCAAACACCAGGGTGACAGGGTCAGTGAAAGAAGTAGGCATTCCAGCTTCAGAATTATCTAACTTTATCCTTTGACTTTTAGCTTTGACCTTGACCTTAGAGAGAAAATTATCTTTCAAGTAGCCCATCTACTCATGATGAAGAAAAATTGTGCCAAGATATTTTGAAATCAATCAATAAATGTTAGAGCAATTGTTCACACAAAACCAGATGGACTTTGATGGCTTACAGGCCAAACACAAAATTATAGTGCATCTATATTTCTGTAACATTGGTTCAAAGTTACATAGGGGGATTGGAGGTTTGTTTTCCTTTATTTTACTTGAATTATCCCATGAAAATGAAAAAAAAATAAAAATACACTGCAGAAGATTTCTTGGTGCCCCAAAGCTTTTTCTTCATCTGCAGACTGAGACTAATCTGCAGTTTCTCCCTTCCCTCACAAAAGTATTCTTTGAAATTGATGTCTTTTGTGCATGAAGTCTAATGCAAAATCAAGAACTTTCCCTTGAGGAATTGACTTAGTGATTTCTGCCCTTTTCCCTTTAAATAAAGACATTATTACAATTATTATTACATTTGTATCATTTAAAGATAAAATGAAAGAAAATCGAAATGATTAAAAACAAGAGGGCCCTTATTCGCTCACCTGAGTGAATTGTCCAAAACACATTTCAAGCAAGTTTTAAAAAATTATTTGGCTAATTTTCAAGAAAAAAGACTTGACTTTTATCACAATAATAATTCTGACCAACTTTTAAGTTAATTGGGCAAAAAAGTGGAAACCAGGGTGCATACACAACTTTTCTTAGATTTGACCCAGTGACCTTGTTTTTGACCCCACTTGCCCAAATTTTAAACTGGACTGAGATTTTATCAAGACAATCAATCTAACCAAATTTCAGGTTGATCAGACAAAAAATGAGACCTCCAGGTTGCATGCATACAAGGTTTTCCCAAGATTTGACCCCATACCGAGTTTTTGACCCAACTTGACCCAGTTTTAAACTTGTCCAAGTTTTTATAAAAACAATCATTCTAGATAAAAAAAATTCAGGTAAATTGGGGAAAAAATGTGTCCTCTAGAGTGCATATTATAAGGGTTTTCTAAGATTCAAAGCCATGACCTAATTTTTGACCCCACTTGACCCCATTCTGAACTCACCCACTGGTTTAGGAGGAGAAGATGTTTAAAGAAATTGTGGACGACGCACGAAGGACGACTGACGACGGACATTCTAAGATCCCAATAGCTCACCTTGAGCACTTCGTGCTCAGGTGAGCTAAAAATGTGACCTCTAGAGTGCATACAAGGGTTTTCTAAGAATTGACCCCGTGACCTAGTTTTTGACCCCACTTGACCCAATTTCTATCTCGTCCAAGATTTGATCTAGACAATCATTCTGACCAAATTTCAGGTTGATGAGACAAAAAATGTGGCCTCTAAAGTGCATACAAGGTTTTTCTAAGATTTGACCACCATGACCTAGTTTTTGACCCCAGTTGACCCAATTTCCAACTTGTCCAAGATTTTATTGAGACAATAATTCTGACCAACTTTCAAGTTAATCAGACAAACAAGAGGACCAAGATGGTCCTAGATCGCTCACCTGAGTCTCTATGACCCCTGGGACATCACATTAAATAGATAGGCAGATATCAAAAAGAAGATAATTGCCTAAGATCAATACCATGGAACATTTTCAGCAAAGAGCAAGACAGATATGCCTTTTTACTCTTTGATTCTATGTAAAAAGGGATGCACCCGGGTGGACCCCAAAAGTGACCCCAGGGTCTTGATATGAACAAACTTGGAAGAGGTCCATAAGATGATGATTCATTCTAAATATGAAAGCTGTCTGCCTTCTGGTTTCAGAGAAGAAGATTTTTGACGGTTTTCCTATTTTCACCCATCATGCTCAGATGAGCTGAAAGGGGTGCGCCCGGGTGGAGCCCCAATATGACCCAAGGGTCTTGATATGAACAAACTTGGTAGGGGCCCACAAGATGATGCTACATACCAAAAATGAAAGCAGTGTGCCCTCTGGTTTCGATTAAAGAAGATTTTAAAAGATTTTCGCTCTTTGATTCTATGTAAAAAGGGTTGCGCCCTGGTGGAGCCCAAATATGATCCTAGGGTCTTGATATGAACAAACTTGATAGAGGTCCACTAGATGATGCTACATACCAAATATGAAAGCTGTCTGCCTTCTGGTTTCATAGAAGAAGATTTTTGAAGGTTTTCCCATTTTCACCCATCGTGCTCAGATGAGCTGAAAGGGATGCGCCCGGGTGGAGCCCCAATATGACCCAAGGGTCTTGATATGAACAAACTTGGTAGAGGCCCACTAGGTGATGCTACACACCAAATATTAAAGCTGTCTGCCATCTGGTTACAGAAAAGAAGATTTTTTAAAGATTTTCGCTCTTTGATTCTATGTAAAAAGGGTTGGACCCGGGGAAAGCCCAAATATGACCCAAGGGTCTTGATATGAACAAACTTGGTAGAGGTCCACTAGATGATGCTACATACCAAATATAAAAGCTGTCTGCCTTCTGGTTTCAGAGAAGAAGATTTTTAAAGATTTTCATATTTTCACCCTTTTTGTTAAGGGCAAAGGGAAAGTTAAGGGTGGATTTAATTTATTTGAACAACTTTGGTAGAGCTTGACCCAAGGAACATCCCTGCCAAGTTTCATCAAGATTGGCCCACTGGTTTAGGAGGAGAAGATCTTTAAAGAAATTGTGGACGACGCACGAAGGACGACTGACGACGGACATTCTACGATCCCAATAGCTCACCTTGAGCACTTCGTGCTCAGGTGAGCTAAAAATGTGACCTCTAGAGTGCATACAAGGTTTTTCTTGGATTTGACCCCGTGACCTAGTTTTTGACCCCATTTGACCCAATTTCGAATTTGTCAGAGAATTTATCAAGACAATCATTCTGACCAAATTTCAAGTTGATCAGACAAAAAATGTGACCTCTAGAGTGCATACAAGGGTTTTCTAAGGTTTGACCCCGTGACCTAGTTTTTGACCCCAGTTGACCAAATTTCAAACTTGTCTGAGAATTTATCAAGACAATCATTCTGACCAAATTTCAAGTTGATCAGGCCAAGAATGTGACCTCTAGAGTGCATACAAGGTTTTTCTTAGGTTTGACCCCGTGACCTAGTTTTTGACCCCAGTTGACCCAATTTTAAACTTGTCTGAGAATTTATCAAACAATCATTCTGACCAAATTTCAAGTGTATCAGAAAAAAAAAAATGTGACCTCTAGAGTGCATACAAGGGTTTTCTAAGATTTGACCCTGTGACCTAGTTTTTGACCCCAGTTGAACCCATTTCGAACTTGTCATTGAATTAATCAAGACAATCATTCTGATCATATTTCAAATTGATTAGACAAAAAATGTGACCTCGAAAGTTCATACAAGGGTTTTCTTGGATTTGACCCTGTGACCTAGTTTTTGACCCCAGTTGAACTTATTTCGAATTTGTCAGAGATTTTATCAAGACAATCATTCTGACCAAATTTCAAGTTGATCGGACAAAAAATGTGACCTCTTGAGTGCATACAAGGGTTTTCTAAGTTTTGACCCCGTGACCTAGTTTTTGACCCCATTTGACCCAATTTCGAACTTGTCCAAGAATTTTTCAAGACAATCATTCTGAACAAATTTCAAGTTGATCAGACAAAGAATGTGACCTCTAGAGTGCACACAAGGTTTTTCCTAGGTTTGACCCCGTGACCTAGTTTTTGACCCCAGTTGACCCAATTTCGAACTTGTCTGAGAATTTATCAAGACAATCATTCTGATCAAATTTCAAGTTGATCAGACAAAAAATATGACCTCTAGAGTGCATACAGGGTTTTCTAAGATTTGACCCCGTTACCTAGTTTTTGACCCCAATTGAACCAATTTCGAACGTGTCAAAGAATTAATCAAGACAATCATTCTGACCAAATTTCAGGTTGATTAGACAAAAAATGTGACCTCGAAAGTGCATACAAGGTTTTCCTTGGATTTGACCCTGTGACCTAGTTTTTGACCCCAGTTGACCTAATTTCGATCTTGTCTGAGAATTTATCATGACAATCATTCTGACCAAATTTCAGGTTGATTTGGCAAAAAATGTGGCCTCTAGAGTGCATACAAAGGTTTTCTAAGATTTGACCCCGTGACCTAGTTTTTGACCTCAGTTGACCCAATTTCAAACTTAACCAAGGTTTTTTCAAGACAATCATTCTGAAGAATTTTCAAGTTGATCAGACAAAAAATGTGACCTCTAGAGTGCACACAAGGTTTTTCTTAGATTTGACCCCGTGACCTAGTTTTTGACCCCATTTGACCCAAATTCGAACTTGTCCGAGATTTTATCAAGACAATCATTCTGCCCAAATTTCAGGTTGATTGGGCAAAAAATGTGGCCTCTAGAGTGCATACAAGGTTAAAGTTGACGACACACGACGGACGACACACGACTGACTACGGACGATGGACATCCACCCAACTACAAAAGCTCACCTTGAGCACTTAGTGCTCAGGTGAGCTAAAAATGTCTGATGAATACATAGAACTTCTATTTCTTATGAAAACTCATATTCAAGATGCTTAAAATGTTTGCAAAAGGCTTATTTCCCTTTTACAGTTGTAATACAGGAGAACAAGAGGTGGTTCCCATATCTTATTGTTTGACATTCTTGTGCACATAAAAATACTTTTTAACATGAATAAAATACACAACTTAATAAGGGAAGCATTTTAAACCAGCAGATTTACAAAATTAAAGTGATAATAAAATTTTCTTCATAAAACATGTTGATTTTTTTTTTTTAATTCTTCCTTTGTCTCAAAGGAAAAAATCAAGCCTATTATTTCACACCTAAACAATTTAGACCAATGACATAGCTTATTTTGCATCACATGAGAGTGAAATATCTAGATCCATATTGTACAACCAGAACGAGGCTACTGTGCAATACCGATTTTATTCCAAAACGAGACAACCTATATTGTACGATGAAAGTGAGGCAAGCTATATTGTACGATGAAAGTGAGGCTGCGGTCCCGAATATAGTTATCGCCACTTTTCGCAGCCTTTTAAATGTATCAAACCCTCTGTTCAGAGGTATTGAAATAATTTTGATATTGAGAAGATTCTTGGTTTCTTCGACGGCGGCACTCATTCTTTCCGACTATTTGTCTCTCACCAATGGGTTGATCATCGTAGACCTATGTGAGATAGTGGCTGGAGGCTAGGAAAGAATGTAGTGGTTGTACTGGTGATTGAAATACCAGGAATCCATTGTTAGGTGCTCCAGCCGCCGCGATATAACTGAAATAATGTTGAAAGCGGCGTTAAACTCCATTCGTTCAATCAATCTTGGTTTCTTCATTTGTAACATTGTTTAGCAAGTTAAAGACAAATTCAGTGACATAGAGGGACACAAAATTGTTGTTGTTTCTTGATTTTAGAATATCAGTTGTTAACATGAAAATGTACATTTCAAGTGACACGGGTATCAACCTGTTTTATGTTCATTACATATTATAATCAGGAAGCACTTATCGATTTGACACACGAAATAAACATTTCACGTGGAATTCTATTTTTAGAACAAATGTTTGTTTCAATTTCAAGATGTTCATAGTGACTTGCATTTGACGCCCTTATCCGGATCATTTTGGATCTATTCCCTTTGTCTCTCTCAAATGCCGCAAATCGTTAATTGTGGAACTTTCAGGGTATGGTGTGAAATAAAGATGTCATTTAACATGATCGAGTACAATACTGAGTTCTATTGGATGAGTACCCTGCAGAACCAGTATATATTTTGACTCGGCTATCGCCTCGTCAAATAAAGACTGGTTCTGCAGGGTACTCATCCAATAGAACTCAGTATTGTACACAATCATGTTAAATAACCTCTTATTATCCACTAACATTTATCATTAGCTTAGTAGTCTTACACCATGGATCCCAAAATGTAAGAAGGGATCATGTTAGCTCAAGCAAGGGATTCCTTCCATATATTTTTTTTTCATTTAGAAGTTCTTTCAGTGAGGATCCACCAGGTCCTATATCAAAATCTAAAGAACAAAGTTGAATTATAGAACCTTGGTGTGGATAAATATTAGAATATATCATTAATCTTTGTTTTTTCTTGCTCTTTCTTTAAACTTCAAGCCGTCTAATGGAGAAGAGTATCCCTTATTACCCAGAGAGATCCCAGTCATAACAATGAGGGATAACGCAGGGATTCCTGTAGAACCCTATACAAAGATAGTTAGTGTGGACCACTTCAATATGATGCCAGAATTAAAGACAATCATCTACAAACATGATTAAAACAGTAATATGATATGTTAGAAAGTATATCAAAGGTAAGGTAAGGGGCCAAAGGTTCAACATCATCCCAGAATCAAAGACTATATCATCTATTGACCTAAAGTATTGACTTAATACAAGCTTAGACCTAATAATTCAATATTTAAGAAAGTAGGGCAAAGGGCAAAGGTTGCGGTTCATTATGGTGCCAGAATAAAAGTCAATCATATTTCAACCTTAACTTTTAATTTAATACTGTCCTATACATAAATCATCCATATCCTATTCCTAGTTTAAGATAATAAGTTCTCATATTTTCCCTTTTGGTCCCTATTTTGCTAAATTGAGAGGTTTAGCAGATCAGGTTGGTCGCTGAACTAGAATTTAACAAAATCTGAGAGTGCATATCCTAAGGGTTAGTTGAGCTGTTCAGTGAAGTTAGGTTGAATTCTGAAAGTACCAGTAGACTCAGAGAACTAGAAAGCCATGAATGGCTTGTGTCGCTCCACAGGCTTGAATTTCTTGTAATAGCAAATGTAAGTTTTGAATAGATTTTAAGATATTTTTGCTTCTACTGATGTTGAAAAGATTTTCAAAGTTTCACTATTATAACATATAGAGAAATTACCTCCGCCCATAAAAAACATATTTTCTTCATATCACAAAATGGATCACCAGAGGATCATACTAGTGAAGTTTGATTGATATCCAATAGTATTATTCTGAGAAAATGATTTTCAAAGTTTGCACTATATAACATATAGAGAAATGACCTCCGCCCATGAAATACATATTTTTCATCCGATCACAATAATTTTTGGTAGACTGATAAAGGGTCACCCAAGGATCTTTCATGTAAAATTTGGTTGATATCTATCAGTTACATTCTGAGAAAATGATTTTCAAAGTTTCCACTAAATAACATATAGAGAAATGACCTCCGCCAATAGAGTACATATTTTTTATCCGATCACAATAATTTTTTATATACTGTTAAAGGGTCACCCAAGGATCATTCATGTAAAATTTGGTTGATATCTATCAGTTACATTCTGAGAAAATGATTTTCAAAGTTTCCAATATGTAACATATAGAGAAATGACTACATATTTTTTATCCGATCACAATAATTTCTTGTAGACTGATAAAGGGTCACCCAAGGATCATTCATGTAAAATTTGGTTGATATCTATCAGTTAGATTCTGAGAAAATGATTTTCAAAGTTTCCACTATATAACATATAGAGAAATGACCTCCGCCCATAAAATACATATTTTTCATCCGATTACAAAAATTTTTTTGTAGACTGATAAAGGGTCACCCAAGGATCAATCATGTAGAATTTGGTTGATATCCATCAGTTAGAACCTTAGAAAAGTCCCTTTTTACCATATTTGGAAATTAGCCACGCCCATTAAATCCATGTTTTTCATTGGATCAAAATTTCTTGAACAACTTTGAAAAAGGGTCACCCAAGGATCATTCCTGTGAAGTTTGGTTGAAATCCATCCAGTAGTTTCTGAGAAGAAGATTTTTAAAGAAAAAGTTTACGACCGGACGCACGACGGACACAACGCCATGACAATAGCCCCAGTGGCTTTCAGCCAGTGGAGCTAAAAATTGTATTTTATTTCATTTCAACTGCAAAATACTTTTTTGTGACTTATCCCTCGTGAACTCAAAATTACGTAATAAGAAGGAGCATGTCCAGTGCTCTCAATAAGCGGACGTCGACGTAATATACGTCCAGAATTTCAAAAATTACGTCCGGAAAATCAAACCCGGACGTAAAAAAACGTCCGAGATTCGAGGAAAACTTCCTGTAATTTGCCCCCGGACGTTTTACGAATTTACCTAATTAAGGATTAAACGTAAGTCTACATGTGCAAAAAATCGATAATCAGCGCGAGCATACGCATTAAAGCTGACCAAAACAAGTCATGTGTAACGCGCGAGGTATTAAATGTCGCTATTAACAACCAGTCTTTGATTACGCAATCTTGTCGGGTTAGCGACGCGCCATTACCGCTTCTGTCATTACCTTTCTTCGTCGGATACAGATCGCGTGGGTCCTTTGATAAGATTATTGAATCAAATAAAATTCAATTCAGGGGAATATTCGTTGTATCAAACGAAGTTCATGCAGCTCAGACCGATAAAATTTCGAAATATCGCTTCCTAAAAGTCTTAGAATAGATCTACGGGTAATTTATCCGAAGTGAAAAAGACGCTACCGGAAAACATTTACAAAAGGTCATTCGACTGTCCTCGTTTAAATACGTTTAGAATCGGCATCTTCGGAGAACGCGGGGAAATCCCAATGACGTCATTTAAGTTGTCTGCAACATGTCTGACGAGAGAATTGAAATGACGAGTTTACTATTTGGATTATTCTGCGTAAGTTTAAATAGGTTTAGAACTTTTATTGGCACACTACCTAGAACGTTCGCCACCTTTGGGACGACTGACCGAGGAAAATTAAAGCTGCATTAATTTCCGTAATATCGCCGGATACCAAAACATCGTAACTAAAATTTGAGTAAGCCGCATTTCCTAGGCCCATCGCGCAAGTTACATCTAAGGACCGATTCCAAATAGAAACTCCACATTTTCTCATATTAGTTTACATAATTTATTCAATGAAAATAATAAAAGGTGATTGTGACACCAAAGCATGTACCTACAGCTATAAGACAAAGCTACAAGATTTAAGGCTTGGAAGTCGTTTATCCTTAGAGAACCACCTAGAATCATGGACTTTAAGCAAAAATTTAACTTATATTTACCATGGAAACCAGCATTTAAAAAAGTGTAAAAAAAAATGATGCTGGGTGGGGGTAGGGGGGGGGGGGGTAAAAATTCCTTACTTCGAAAAAAAAAATTCCTGAAATTCCAACATGGAATTACAAAAATTCCTGATTTTGGCCCTTATTGAGAGCACTGCATGTCCCAAGATTTTTTGTGAAGTTATAAAAATTTCAGAGATTTTTTTCATTAAAAATTCACCATGGGGATCATTCATTTGTGACTAGACTATCCTTAGAACCAGAATATATATTATTGAATTCTGAAAAGTAGTTTTAGAGATGATTTTTTTTCTATTCCACGATGCAGGCCAATTTTTTGTGACTTGATTCGACCTTGGTGCTGGATAAGATTTTAACATAGAAATCTGGAAGAGCATGTTCCAAGGAACATTCCTGTGAATTTTGGTTGAATTCTGACATGCAGTTTCAGAGAAGAATTTTTACATTTCACTGTTTGGGCCCATATTTTGGTGACACAACAGCCAGCTGTAGAGCCCTTATTATAAAACCTTATCATTTATCAATGAAATCTGAAAGAGCATGTTAAAAAGATCATTCCTGTAAAGTTTGGTCAAGTAGTTTCAGACAAAAATCTTTTCATAACCATAGGGAAAGAGACACCACAGCCTATGGCCCCACATTATCTAACAATCGGATTTTAACAATGAAATCAGAGTGACCATGTCCCACCTATCATTCCAGGGAACTTTGGTTAAATTCTACCCTGCAGTTTTAAAGAAGATATTAAAATGAAAAGTTATTGCACTGACTAATGGATGCATGACTTAAAACAAAAGACCCACAACAACATAATACTATGAAAGTTGTCAAAGAAGGATTTAAGGATTTGCCTCTTGGTTTTTATCTCAAACACCAAGACTTTACCAGGACTTCTGCCCCTGACCTTTGGATATGGAGACCAGCACTTTAATCACTGAATCAATGTGGTCAAAGAAAAATTGTTGTTGTTGTGTAAAAAATGATGTAAAGATTTTCACATGCTGGCAATCTCTGCTTGAAAGGCTATTTAATCAGATATTGTAGATGTCAGTCTGTTTACAAACTATTAAAGATCTTGAAAACACTAAAAACAAGGATAGTAAATATTGCTTCTGCTCAAATCATGCATGTGTAAGGCTTAGAAAATTAGCAGATTAAAAACATATACAGTGTATAGACACAAACTTTGTTTTTGCTCTAAACTCTCAATAAGCTTATGTGGATCATCCATTCGCCCAATTAAAAATTTAAACTTCATTTTATATTGCAAAAGGGAATTTTGCATTATCTTCACATGTTAAAGAATTCTAGAATCACACCATAAACAAAAAAAAAAACAGTGATTTTAATTTTAGAAGAGAAATCCTCAGAAATAATAAATTGAAACTAAAAGGGCACTACTTTATCTCAAAGCTATCAAGAACCTACAGGGTGTTCCTTACGTAGTAACACTCAGCTCAGGTTGATTTTCAGGTTATATAAAAGAGAGAAACAAAAGGTGATATTACTTCTATGTGTTCGATACCAAAAGTATGTGGGTACTGATCCATATATCAAGTACTGATCCAAAGTTATTTGGATCAGTACAGTACTGATGGCTCTTGAAATTATCTGGAGCACTGACACTGGTGAACGAAAATTGTCCTATATGTAGTAAAGAATTAAACTTTCTTGAATAAAAAATTCTCAAAAGTTATTTAATGAAGATAAATCAAATATTCAAAATTTTGGACATCTCCCAAAATTCATCTCTGCAAAGCTTGTCAGTTCTGTATGTCCATCTCAATGTAAATCCTTCGACATCACATGATTCAAACTATCTTTGAAAATCAATTTTAAGTGCACTTTTGATTTGACATTTAACAGGACTATATTATTTATTCTCAGTGGATTGAATTTTGGCCTTTAGTAAGTGTGGTTGCAAATTCACATCCAATCCAATTATTCACTGATAAGGTTACTGGTACTTAATCTAAGTCGCCTTTTTCAATGCCATTTTGCACATTTCTTAAACACCATCACGCCTCTTTATAATAACATTAGTCCTTGACCCTACTACTAGTGGTCTAAATGGAAATTGTCTGTGTTTGAGAATCTCTTGATTTGGAATATTTTATGTCACCACGTAGGCCAGTCATTCCTTAATTCCTTAATTTTTTCTAGCAAAATCCATTTTAAAAATAATCTTTGTTTGGAACACAGACTCTAAATATAAATGTATATTTAGAGTCCCTGGTTCAGTGCCTTCTCTGGATTGAATTTTATTTAGGTAGCCAAGAGATTACTAGTTGATACATGATATGTAGGGATATCTTTAGATCAATTTTATGATGGGCCATTGAAATGGGCCAATGGCCCATGTCCCATTCATTTACATGTAAATTCTCAGATTTTGATGGGCCATTAGGAAAAAGTGGTGGGCCCAAGAATCTTTATTACCCATCCTAGATTAAAAATAAGCATCAGATTTGGATAGTTTATATATGGGGCCCATCCAAAACTGTAATCAGATTTAGTCTAAAACAAACAGTTTGTCCTCAAAACCAGTACGGCCCATCCCAAAATAATCCCTGTATATGCCCTTTGCCTCGATTAATTGCCAGTCACTCGTGAGCGTGTCTACACAATATCCTCTCAGCCCATGTCAAAATCAATTATTGCTGATAGCAGTGCTCTCAATAAGGGCCAAAGTTATGGATTTTTATAATTCCATGATGGGATTTCAGGAATTTTTTTTTACGAAGTAAGGCATTTTTAAACTCCCCCCCCCACCTTCCTTTTTCTGCACACTTTGTAAAGCTCATTTCCTTGTTAAATCAAATATAATTAAATTTTTGCTCCAAAAGTCCATGATTCTGGTTGATTCTTTAAGAATAAACAACTTCCAAGCCTTAAAACTTGTTCTCCAAAGATGCCGATCAGGGTTCCCAAACCCCCCCATATGGGGGTGATTTACCCCCAAATGGAATCTTGTACCCCCTAATTATTGCAGGCAGTCTTCTTTATCTCATATAAAGGGGGTACATGCATGCTGAAAAATAACCATTTTTACCCCCATTTTGAAGAAGCAGCGGGAATACTGGCTGATTCTAAATGTTTTTAAACGAGGATAGTCAAATGACCTTTCATACATGTTTTCCGGTAGCGTCTTTTTCACTTCGGATAACTTACCTGTAGATCTATTTGAAGACTTTGAGGAAGCAATATTTCGAAATTTTATCGGTCTGAACTGCTTGAATTATATTTGATGTAACGAATATTCCCCTGATTTGAATTTTGTTTGTTTCAATTATCCTATCAAGGGCCCCACCTTATCTGTATCTGATAAAGAAAGGTAATGACAGAAGCAGTAATGACATCTTGCTGAATTTGAGAGCACTTCAATTAATGATTCCGTTCATTTAAACCTTGTGTGTCAGTTCTTTTTTATTGAAAAAATCAGTTTTATGATCATACAGAAAATACAGTGAAGTTTTTTGAGCATCAAAGCTCTAACTTGAGTTTGAAGGGTTCGTCCATTGCTTTTTTGCTACTATTCCATGATCCTTGTTTTGACTTTTATTTCTAAATGTCTCCATTCAATATAATTTATCATTTCGTAGTCGACATCTGCAGCCGAATGTAGGTAAAAATGCCATAGGTAATAATGCCATAGGTAAAAATGTCAGAGGTAAAAATGCCAGAGGTAATAATGCCAGAGGTAAAATGGTAAAAATGTCATAGGTAATAATGCCATAGGTAAAAATGCCAGAATATATGAAAACTATATGATGTTAGAATAACATTAGGACTATTTTTCTTTATTCTGTGATAACCTAGTTAACTCCCCCCCCCCCCCCACCTTCCTTTTTCTGCACACTTTGTAAAGCTCATTTCCTTGTTAAATCAAATATAATTAAATTTTTGCTCCAAAAGTCCATGATTCTGGTTGATTCTTTAAGAATAAACAACTTCCAAGCCTTAAAACTTGTTCTCCAAAGATGCCGATCAGGGTTCCCAAACCCCCCCATATGGGGGTGATTTACCCCCAAATGGAATCTTGTACCCCCTAATTATTGCAGGCAGTCTTCTTTATCTCATATAAAGGGGGTACATGCATGCTGAAAAATAACCATTTTTACCCCCATTTTGAAGAAGCAGCGGGAATACTGGCTGATTCTAAATGTTTTTAAACGAGGATAGTCAAATGACCTTTCATACATGTTTTCCGGTAGCGTCTTTTTCACTTCGGATAACTTACCTGTAGATCTATTTGAAGACTTTGAGGAAGCAATATTTCGAAATTTTATCGGTCTGAACTGCTTGAATTATATTTGATGTAACGAATATTCCCCTGATTTGAATTTTGTTTGTTTCAATTATCCTATCAAGGGCCCCACCTTATCTGTATCTGATAAAGAAAGGTAATGACAGAAGCAGTAATGACATCTTGCTAACCAGAAAGGATTGCGAAATCAAAGACTGGTTGTTATAACGACAGTCTTATACCTCGCACGTTACACATGACTTGTTTTGGTCAGCTTTTATTCGTATGTTTGCGTTGATTATGGATTTTTTGCACGTGAAGACTTACTTTATATCCTTTATTAGGTGAATTCGTAAAACGTCCGGGGTAAAAATACAGGACGTTTTCCTACAATCTCGGGCGTTTTTTTTACGTCCAGTTTTGATTTTCTGGACATAATTTCTGAAATTCTGGATATATATTACGTCGACGTCCACTTCTTAAGAGCACTGTGATAGGTCAAAGGTCAGATTTTTTTTGTTGCCAGCCATTTTGCCAATTTCATTTTTTTTATCACCAATTTCATTTTCACAAATTCATTTTGCATTTGGCAACAATGGCAACTTCCAGAGAAGGCCCAACTGGTTGGAAATAGCATGACCCAAAAGATATGATGGAACTACTTTTGTACCAATTACCAGTGTACTTTTTATAACTTATGAAGAACTTGGACCTTTTAAAAAGCAGTCTATCATAATTTCTGTTGCAAAGATTTCTTAACTTAGGTTGAACGAAAGAAAAAATACACCATCATGTCTCATTTTGTTTTCCTCTGTGAAATAGTAAAATTGAATGACGGACGTTAATATTTTTTTTAAATGGATCTAGCAGGAGCCAACCTAGTTTAATTCTTCAAATTCTGAACTTATCATTTCAGCCCCCCCTTGACCAATTGTCAAAACTGGTTTGGGCAGTTTTGAATGAAAATCATCTAAACAACACATTTCTTGCGCTTTTTGATTACCAAGATTAAAATTGAAGGTGGAATTGTTCAGAATTCTTTAGATTTTAATTCAGGATAACTCTTGTGATGCGATTCAAAATTTATGACACAGAACTGGGCAAGATATCCTGATTAAAAATCTTAATCCTAAGAAACACACAGCAAAAAAGCTGAATAGATGTCATATTATTAGACTGTTAAAAGCAAAAAAATACCATTTTCAAAATGATAAAGATAAACATAGTCAGGTATAACTGCAAAACTTAAACATATTTCATGCCATATAGTTCATTACTATAGTATAGTTCATTACTTATATTTGAGCCGAGTTGACAAGGCCGAGTTGACTGGTACCCGTTTTGCTTGTCTGAAAAAAATGATGTTGGGCCAACTTATTTCTCGCCCGCTTTCGGGTCGGGCGTAGACTGGTGTCGCTGTCGAATATCAGAATAGCCTATTCTAGGCTATTCAAATAGTCGAAATGTGGATCAGTCTACAGCTGGTCGCACGCTTTTTGCGAGATACTCTGATAATGCGGGCAACAGTACCCGCCTAGGGTCAGAAATAAGTTGGCCCAACGTTGTTTCATTCGACCACTGCCAGTGGGAAAGCAACATCATTTTTACAATCAAATTGCATTTCGGTCTTTGTAAATCTGGAGAAAGGAACTTCCGAGAGGAGTGAGAAACCTATCTGTTGCACGGTTCGTACTCAATTAAACAATAAGCAATTCGATAAAATGGTAAAAATAGTGAAAATCCTACTTTATTTCGTTTCTTGAATTTGCACTTCCGGTTTCAGCTTCACCCCAGCATCAGATTGGTACCCGCTTACTTGCCCACTGAATTTGAGAGCACTTCAATTAACGATTCCGTTCATTTAAACCTTGTGTGTCAGTTCTTTTTTATTGAAAAAATCAGTTTTATGATCATACAGAAAATACAGTGAAGTTTTTTGAGCATCAAAGCTCTAACTTGAGTTTGAAGGGTTCGTCCATTGCTTTTTCGCTACTATTCCATGATCCTTGTTTTGACTTTTATTTCTAAATGTCTCCATTCAATATAATTTATCATTTCGTAGTCGACATCTGCAGCCGAATGTAGGTAAAAATGCCATAGGTAATAATGTCATAGGTAAAAATGTCAGAGGTAAAAATGCCAGAGGTAATAATGCCAGAGGTAAAATGGTAAAAATGTCATAGGTAATAATGCCATAGGTAAAAATGCCAGAATATATGAAAACTATATGATGTAAGAATAACATTAGGACTATTTTTCTTTATTCTGTGATAACCTAGTTATTTTCTTAAGTTGTCATAAAGACATTTTTTTTAGAAAAATAGAATGAATATTTCCATTAATGTAATAGTATAATTGCGAAGAAAAATACATGATAATATCAGAGACATAGAATAACTTGTATATATATGTCTCTGATAATATTTGTCAAATGAAAATGAAATAAATTACAATACATCATCTTAATCAGTACCATATTTCATTTGAATTCCTACTTAAAAAATACAACTAATTAAATTTAGTATGCGTTTGGTTTTAAGATGAACATTTCAGAAATAGTTTTTAAAAAATGTGTCAGATTTACCAACACATTACTAAGAAAAGTGTGAAATATCACAATAATGTGTTAAATTTGGTGGACGGACGTTTTGGCCACGGACGTTTTGGCCAGGACGTTTTGGCCAGGACGTTTTGGCCACGGACGTTTTGGCCATAATATTTTTCAAAGTAGGACCTTTTGGCCAAAAAATATTTTTTGGAAGAATTAGTCATTTTAATAAATTTTCATTATTATAAAGTTTTTATTTTAGTCATTTAGATAATAATGTTTACATTTTTTACCATTTTGATGTGTTTAATCACTAAGTAGCACATTTAAAGAAGAATAAAAAATATCCCATCTTTGGGACTCCCCTACAATACTTTAACATGATAATGAATTAATTGAAAAGACTATGAATTATTTATAATATAAAGTTTACAAAATGCAATATTTGCATATATTTCTTTCAAATATTATATGAAAATATAAGATAAAAAAAATATGGATTTTTTTGTTAGAAAGCACAATTACCATAGATCATTTCTTTTGGCCAAAAGAATGTGACTATATTTATCAAATCAAATTACTTATCAACTAGTAATGTAAGAATACCCAATAAATGAACAAAAGATAAAACAGAAATTGCTACATGTAGATCAAAGCAAGTTTGCAAAACCCAATCATCAACATTTAATTGATCATTAAAAACAATTAATAGGGATTAAAAGATTTTCCCTAATCAAATATTTGGCCGAAAATGTATAATTCTTTGAGGAAATTAACTCCTTTTCTCACACAATTTTGTTAATGGTATGGTATTTTTATCTTGTAACTACACTTCTGAAGTCGACAAATAGTTGAATGAGAAGAAACAAATAAAGAATAACATTTAATCATTATATACAATCTTTTTAATACCCATGTTATAGAATTTGGCCAAAAGGTCCTACTTTGAAAAACATTGTGGCCAAAACGTCCGTGGCCAAAACGTCCTGGCCAAAATGTCCTGGCCAAAACGTCTGTGGCCAAAACGTCCTACATTCGTTAAATTTACCTTTAACTGTATCCTGCCTTATTCACACATTATACTTAAGTAAAACAAATAATTAAGCTGTATCATATATGTGAATAAATAAATAAATAGGCATAGTTCATTTCTGATATTTCTTTTAGTTTATTTATCTATTTTCAGGTTCAGGTTCATATATACATTTATGTCATTTATTTACGAATCACTAGTTTGTATACCATTTTGCTTAATTCATTATCAAAGTCTTGAAAAAATAAAAATGAATTGTATTATTAAACAGTTCATAAAAGGTTATTGAAACAATTTCTTTTGTGAATGAAAATAGAATTATTTTTCTATTTACTAAAGTCTAAAAATGAAAGAAATAATATACCTCTGGCATTTTTACCTATGGCATTATTACCTATGACATTTTTACCACTCTAGCTATGGCATTATTACCTATGGCATTTTTACTTCTGACATTTTTACCTATGGCATTTTTACCTCTGGCATTTTTACTACACACCCTGCAGCCTATATTTATGGGTACATTATCTAACTGTAGTGAGAGTAGTTGAAATGTCACAGTCGATGGACCCCTTCTATTTAAAAGTATTCTTCATGGGGGTACATGGGATTACCAAATTATTCACAGATTACAAAATTTGACTAAATTATGACCAAATTAATCCCATTATCATGATAATTACAAGGTTTAAAAAATATTTGAGCATGATAACTATCAAGGTGACGTTTAAATAAAAAAAAATTGTCCAATTTCCTCATATTCATCTACATCTATGTGTCAGATTAAAGGTACAAAGAAAGAACAATTACTAATTATTGTGAAAATCAATCTTTTGCTTGATTTCCCATATGTTGGGTCTACAGGTTTATCCATCATAAGGAACCAATTGTTTGAATACAATAGCATAGTGAGTCAATTTTCAAATTATTGTGAACATCAACATACTCCAAGATTTCTCATTAATTTGGTTAACCTGGATTATCCATTATTTTTATTATTTATTTTCATTTGTTAATTTTGCCTACTTTTTTTCAAGTTAAATGAAATAAATAAAACTGTAATTCAATGGACCGCTCTTCCTTGTATTCTGGGATTCATAAACTTATGAATGAATTTAATTACTGAGGCAGAAGAACATGGAAGCAATAAATCAAATATTATATCCTGTTTAATACCATGCTGATATATATAACAAACATTCTTCATCAAGAGGAATTTGATTTCAAAAATTTACCATGATTGGAAGCTAACTCATTTAGAATTTTCTTTTATCTAATGAACTCAGAAACATTAGAAAAAAATATATTCGTGAGTTTTATTATAACTTGTAATAACTTGGATATTTCATGATAAATTCCTAATAATCTAGATGGCCCCTTTTCATGTGACAGGTCACATATATTTCATTATGCTATGTTTTGACATAGATGGAGAACATCTGCTTTTTTTGTGAAGCTTTTGTAAAGACTAAAATTTCTTTTTCCACAATGTTAGTTACATAAGATCACTGAAATGAACAATTGTTAAAATCCATAAAGCATTTTGTAAAACACAGAAAAATAATCAATTTGTCTTCATTTGATGACTCATCATGAAAATACTTTCACTTGTACATGATGAACCCCTTCTTTTCATTCTCATACAGAATTTCAATGAACCCTTCTCTAGCTGTTCAAGAATATGTTCGATTGTGAACAAAGCTTTGCAAGACAGTATAGACTAAGATTTGCTCGCACAGTTATTCAGTCTGATCATAGGATAAATTGTCTGCCTTCTACTTATTTTTTTGTTAAAAAAATCTCGAGTCATATTTGTTGATATGCCTAATGCCCCAAAAAAGGAAAATTTAGGAAAAACAAAAGTTAAATTCAGCAGGATATCGGTTAAAATTGGGTAATACTAGGAGATCCCCCCAGTTTCGTCACTGATGATGTTCAAACTCTCTTAAAAGAAATCTTTGATATGCAGTTGTAGCTTCGCTTTTACATTACATCTGATTTAATCAAAATTTTAATTTATATTTCATCATAACTTTTAGAATCTTAATCCAAATTTGAAGATTTAATCTATTGTTCATATGTTTTAAAAGCTGTGCTTAAGAAATTTGTATCCTTTGACATTAACAGATAAATTTCAATGTATAAAAATCAGTGATGGGCTGATAAATGAATATGATCATCAGTTTGAGCCTCCAATACCAATAATTTATTAAGAAATCTTATAATGGATTAATGGCTTTTTAATATGTTTATAGCATCTATTGAATATTTTGTAAGATCAGTGTCACTTATTTAGCCCGGGTTACTTCTGTTTTAAACCAACCCTGAGAATGGACCTACATTTCAATATTGGTGGTCATTGAATAAGTGGTAAGAAAATCAAATCACCCATACATAAAATCCGTTCTGAGCCTCAAAATCAAGCATTTCGTGCATATAACATTAAAACCTTTAAAACTCTATTCACCCTAGGCAATCTGACAAGAGTCGATACTTTTGCAATTTTCAGAAGGGATACTTTTCACATGACAGTGGTGCAATTTCATAAGATTCAGGGCTTGTGCTAGTATTTGTAATAAAGCAGTCATTGACCCTCTTAACCGTCAAACTTAGGGGGTCAAAACTAATTTTTTAAGGGGTCAAAAGTCAAGAAAGGGCTAATCATGATTAAGAATTATTTGACCTTTTTTTTTTAAGGAAATGAAGTAAGTAATTGATTTGTAAAATTTTAGATAGCATATTGGATGCATCTAAAAAAGTTTTGACCCTTAGAAATTTCTATCAAGGGGGTCACAATAACCCCCTTGGAAGAAATGTCTAAGGGTCAAAATAAGATATCAGTTTTTTAGGGGGTCAAACCCCTGGTTTAGGGGTCAAACACGAGGCCTGAAGATTAAAGCATTTTATAGTTAGGCTTTTTTTTTAATCAGGATATCTAGGATTTAGTTAAAAAAAAAATTGCAAAGTGCAAGATATCTCAATTAACACTCATCAGAATCTTTTTTAAACAAAAGGACCAGAATAGCACTAAACACCTGAATTTTTTAAGTCCAGTGTGAACATCACCCAAATTACATTCTGACAAAGTTTTGTTGGAATTAGTCTAGTGGTTAAGGAAGAGGAGATAATATTTGAATAATCCAAAGTGACAAATAGGTCCCACCCTGCTGTGCCAATATTTATGGCCCAATCGGAATTTTGTGAAAGAATTGCAAAGGAACGTTCCAGCAAATTTCCATTGAAATGGGCCCAGTGGTTTAAGAGATGTTGTTCAAAGACTTCACAGTGGAAATAAGGCCCCACCCTGCAATCCCCATATTAATGGGTTAATCAGAATTTTACAAACAATTTTCGAAAAGGGTAACCCAAGGCTAATTCTGTCTAAGTTTCATTGAAACTGACCCTGTGACTAGGAGGCAATGTCATGTTCAAAGATTTCATAATAAAAAGTGCCACGTCTACATCCTTGGATGTATCGAAATTTTGGGAATAATATTTAAAATGGGTCACCCAAGGATCATTCTGACAAAATTTTATTGAAATGGGCCCAGTGGTATAGGAAGAGATGTCATTTAACAGGTTGACAACACATATGATATGATGCACGACGGACTCAATGTGATGAGTATTTTGTGATTGTTTGAATTATGGATGTTCTTTGGCTTGCAAGGGCTTTCTATCCTGAACGCGGTTCAAGTTTCTTGTTAACACTACCTCCGTGTACAATCCTGAGAATACAACATAACCTCCAGCCTTGCTGTGCCATACTTTCATTGAGCAATGTTTTTATGTCTTAGAAACAAGTTATAGTATCTACCATTAGTTAGTCTTGTGACTAAAACTGATAATTAATTAATCAATTTTGATTTGACACCCATTGCAACATTAGCGTAAATATATTTTCATCTCAGTCGATAGAAATCTGGATTTGTTGAATACATGTATACTAGAGCTATGATTTGTGTAAATTTCAGGTGAAATAGATATAGAATGGATGAATCAACGAGTGAAGATATAATTGATGATGCATGGACCTATGTAACTGAGTACCTGAGTCCATGGATGTACAAGGTAAAAATATAATACATACTTAGTATATTACTAGTGTATGAAAAAAAAAATCTAACAAGGTTTGGGGAATCAATCATTGTCCAGGCTGTGCCGAGACAATTGTCAAATCCCACATCCAAGTTAGATATTTTTTTCTTACAATACACTTAGTTTGTATTATATTTATCTTATAATTTTGTTAGCCTTGTTTTCTTCGAAAGTTTTAACAGAAATGCAATTTTTTTTTTGCAATGTTTGGTAAAAAATAACTGCATTATGTCTTTGTTCTAAAAATATCTATGTAATATCATAAAAAAATATCACATGGGGTGTTATTACACGGATAATTGTATAGTTATAAGATAAATATTGATAAAAGCATGGAACTATTTGTTTGGGCAAACTAAGTGTAGGAACATTGTATGTGGTGCAGGAAAGAAAGACAGTCTCATAAAGAAAAACACGAACTCACTAAATATTCTGATTTGTTAGTAATTTGACTCCTGTGTTCTGAACTTTTATTTTACAAGCATGTTGACCTCATTAAGGTAGTGGACCCATAATAGGTGAGCAAGGTTTTGGAAGAAATGAACTTTTACAATGTTGACTGAGGTTTCCTAATGAAAGTCATTAGGAAACTTCGGTTAACACTGTTAAAGTTCATTTCTTCCAAAACCTTGCTCACCTATTATGGGTCCACTACCTTAATAAACAAACCTAAGTTTAGACCCTGGTCATGTTTAATGAAAATATAAGCAAAAAATGTGATAAATTTTTCAAAGCTCTGAAAGCACTGGATGCACTTTTTGTGTTTCTGTACTCTTTATGAATGGAAATACAATTTTGAAACTTTTCTGGTTTGAAAAATGAATAAGGTGTTTTAGTCTAAGTTCTGACTGCATATGTGTGCAAATTGGTTGTTATCTATACTTCCTGCCAAAGCAGGAATATTCTGGATTAAGCATGAGGGTTAAGCCATAGAATATAAGTTCTGAAATGCATGATGAATAGAATAATGTGTCTTAAATTATCAGTGTTGTCTGGTCTCGGCTGCAAGAAATTATCATGCTTCTGTAAAGCTTAGTCACGATAAATTCTCCCAACCTGGACCAGATAACATTGATATTTTAAGACACTAGCATATTACTCTTTATATTGAGTACCTAAAACAAAAGATGTACAAGTAAAATATGGGTGACACATGGAACTTTTCAATTGAGTGCCTCAATCAAAAGATGTAAAAGTAAAATATGGATGAACATGGAGCAACTTAAATAGTTAATATGTGTATGATATTAGTATCAATTAACCTTTGATCTATTTAGTCATTAACAAAGAATGGAACTTATTATCTTTATTTGTAATGCCTTAGATTGTTTCAAACCAGAAAAATATAGAGGTAAGTTGGAGATGTAGCAGAAAACTGTCATAAATGTCTATGAACATATAGTCAGTTGCCATAGTTGTACATGGACCCATTGATATAATACACAATTTATTGCAGGGAAACATGCCTATAAAAGATGATGAAAAGATTTTTTCTGCTGTAACTATACTGTGTGAGAATGACCTCACTAATCTGTTGGAAGATTGGTTCTTTGAAGAAATACAGCGAGATTTGAGACAGCGGGTATCACCAGAATTCTGGAAACATTTTGATGATGGGGCAACAAACATTCAAGCTGAAAATGTAGAGGAGGATTTGATAGATAAACTCCTCTTAGCTGTTGAATATTTACATAGGGTAGGTTTATTAGCAAGGCGGTTTTTGGAGAAAATCCAAGCTATTAAAACAGCCTTGGTGTTGTTGTTTTCATCATTGTGGGAACATTTCTAAATTTTGCAATTCACTGAAATCCTTTAGTATGAATTATTGTGAAAACGATTCAAATGATTAGATCCCAAACATTTTCTTCATTGTTAACAATGGTTTCCAGGGGTGTGGAATTACAGATTTTCTCCACTTGTCCTTAGACAAGTCATAGTTGTTTTTTTACTTTCCAGGATTAAACAGAACTAGTTTGCAAAAAAAGAAAATCAATCAATTTTGAAAAAGTACATTGTTTTTCAAAGAAAAAAAATGCTAGAGTTCAGCATTTTCTTCATTGAAAACATCGTTTTCTACCCTTAAGGTATAAACCTTATGATGATTAATCTCTTAGATATGTTTAGTACCATTCAGTGAGTTGTCCTGGTACAGTGGCATGGAAAATATGTACTTGGCTGCAGGTAGTAAAACCTTTGTCAGACAAGTCAGGCATGGAAATATCATACTGTTGGTTTCTTCCCCAAAAGACAATAGCTTTCATGAACTTATTTTGTCTTCTGCAACTTCTTTGAATTTTGACTAGTCTTAAGTTTTGTTATATTGTTATGAGTTAAATAGCATTTTCCATCATTTTCAGATATCTGAAGATTATAAACCTTGTATTGAACTGATGGAGACCATTCCACGAGAAATAAACAGAAACTATTCCATGTTGGCGTTTTGTGGCGTCCAACATGTTGCTGATGTTATGGTTATATTGTACAAGGCTATTGTGTTTTACCGTGTTACCAAACAATCTAAAGTAGCCATAGACAGTTTCTACTCACAGGCTTTTAAAGTATTCCATCACATGAATCACAGCAATGACCAAGGTGATCTTTTTTCCTGTTTTACAAAATTTTGGACCTATCCAAATTCAAAGGTTTTGCAGACGAAAATTAAAAGTGGATTTAATTTGAAAAATAACCATTCAGTAGGGTAGAAAATAGTGTGGAAAAAGAAGAAATTGCTTGTCAGAAGCAATTTCTTCTTTTTTCACAATGTTTTCTCAATCATGAAATCACAGGCACGTAAAACACAGGGATTAAACAGCAAAGGGTTAACAGTTACTCAATGTTTTAAACCGGTACCAATAAAAAGAAATAAAAAAAGACAAAAATAATTTACAGAAATGATTCTTAAATCAAATACATGTACTTACAAAATACTCCTTTAAGAAATTGTAAGAAATAGGAGTAATAAATTGGAAATTAGCTTGTTGGAAGCTATTTTTTTCCAAGATAAAGACAGGTTTGTGTGGTTGGGACTAAAACTTGTAGGGCTAATCATAATTTTATTGGAAAGCATATTTATTCAAAGGGTAATGAAATTAATGAAAAAAACCCCAAAGCATAAAAGCAAAAAAAATTATTGAGAACAGGAGAAATTGTTTCATTAAGGTGGCAATGGACAGCGGCCTACCGACTCTATAAACCGGAAGCATGGTTTCGTTTATTTTACGGCTCTTTATGCGCATTGTTTAAAAAGACCGGTTTTCATAAGATTCTGTTTATGGAAATAACGTGGTATTATGATGGTAATATTTCATAACTTACCTTCTTTTCAACATTTGATATCAATTGAATGACCGGATCATTAAATTTAACAATAAAAATGCGTTAAAAGCGTCATTCAATTAGGAGGGGGCACTGTAAAATAACGGAAAACTTTCTTATTTGCATGGAAAGGTATGCTGAAATTTTTACTGAATAAAGGAAAAATATTGGTTTTAAACATATCGGAAAATAAGAAAAATTCGTTGGGTATTTTTTTCAAAAATAATAGGTTTTTGTGGCATATTTTCCCCTGAAAATTACAAAAATAGTGCATTTTTAACTTTTGAAGGTACATTGTGCTGATGCGATTCATCAAGGAGAAATTTTCTTGGCAACATTCATTGTGTACATGTATAAGGTCTATCAAAATGTATGTGTTTTATAGCTATATGCTGGTATTGAGTTTATACTAGACCTAAAACAAATATAAACGTTTTACTGAAAATGGCCGATACCACTCAAGGGCAAATGACTCTAGCGTGAAAACGAGCATGGAAAGGTACCTTCAAATTTTGATATAATGACTATGCAATGTTAACCTACAACATATGTGACAAAGAAAAAAAATCATTGGGTGGAAAAAAATGACGCCATGTGTCCATTGCTACCTTAAAGCAATTTTGTGGAATCTCACTGTTTGCTACCCTGCATTGTTTCAGGATTGTGGATTATTTTAACCCTTGTCGTGCTGAACCCAGAATATTCCTGCTTTGGCAGGAACTATAGACAATCATCAGCCTGCACATATGTGCAGTCTGATCTTAGTCTACACCACCTGTTTCTCACTTTCAAACAAGAATTGTCAATAGATTAGTTCTTCTACTAAAAATTGACCTACAGTTTGTACTTTCAGTGCTATTTGCCCTCTGATTTTGATGAAAAATTTTAGCAAAAATTTATTCAGCATGACAAGGGTTTAGAAAATAATTTGACTTTTTTTCAGATGAAGAAGAGGAAGAAGGAAGTGAATGTCTGGGTTGTGGAGAAGAACCAGAAACTTGTAAATGTGGACAAATTATTGACAGATTTCACAGAGTTAATAAACAGTTGTAAGTTGGACAAATTATTGACAGATTTCACAGAGTTAATAAACAATTGTAAGTTGGACAAATTATTGACAGATTTCACAGAGTTAATAAACAATTGTAAGTTGGACAAATTATTGACAGATTTCACAGAGTTAATAAACAATTGTAAGTTGGACAAATTATTGACAGATTTCACAGAGTTAATAAACAATTATAAGTTGGACAAATTATTGACAGATTTCACAGAGTTAATAAACAATTGTAAGTTGGACAAATTATTGACAGATTTCACAGAGTTAATAAACAATTGTAAGTTGGACAAATTATTGACAGATTTCACAGAGTTAATAAACGATTGTAAGTTGGACAAATTATTGACAGATTTCACAGAGTTAATAAACGATTGTAAGTTGGACAAATTTTTGACAGATTTCACAGAGTTAATAAACAATTGTAAGTTGGACAAATTATTGACAGATTTCACAGAGTTAATAAACGATTGTAAGTTGGACAAATTATTGACAGATTTCACAGAGTTAATAAACAATTGTAAGTTGGACAAATTATTGACAGATTTCACAGAGTTAATAAACAGTTGTAAGTTGGACAAATTATTGACAGATTTCACAGAGTTGATAAACAACTGTAAATGTGGACAAATTATTGACAGATTTCACAGAGTTAATAAACAACTGTAAATGTGGACAAATTATTGACAGATTTCACAGAGTTAATAAACAACTGTAAATGTGGACAAATTATTGACAGATTTCACAGAGTTAATAAACAATTGTAAGTTACAGAAAATTATAAATTATTGAACGATTTCACTGAGTAAATAAACATTTTAAGTAGGACAAATTATTGACAGATAACACAAGAGTTAATTTAGTTACTGTAAGTAGGTTGATTATTGATAGATTTTACCTGTGTAATGAAAAGCTATAAAATTGTAAAATTATTGACAAAATAATCAGAGCTAGAATTGACTGTTAGTTGGACATATTATTTGTAGATTTCACAGGGTTAATCAACAATTGTACATTGGTCAATTTATCAATTCATTGTATAGACCTAATAAGTAATTGCAAGTTATAGGCAGAATTTCGAAAAAAAATCTATAATTTTGAAAACTAAGTTAACAATTGTAAAAAAATCATAAAAACTAAAGGTTAGATCAATGTTCATCAGAGTGTAATTAATTTACAAACAACTGTCCTTTTTGTCTTTTCAGAGATGAGATTGGTGTGTTAGAACAAATGTCAGGCACATCTGTAACAGCCCTCATTCATGATCAGATACAGAAACATGTGGAGACATCGTGTAAAGGGAATTTTGAAACAGCCTATCTTGAGATACTGGATGTTGTGAGTTAATAATAGAGAATATTGAAAGAGCGGTCATGTAATAGCAAATCTATCAAACTAGTCAACCATAAACAGATAAGAGCTATTGTGATTGTAGAATGTCCGTCGTCAGTCATGCGTTGTCCGTCGTCCACAATTTCTTTAAACATCTTCTCCTCCTAAACCAGTGGGCCAATCTTGATTAAACTTGGCAGGGATGTTACTTGAGTCAAGCTCTACCAAAGTTGTTCAAATAAATGAAATCCACCCTTAACTTTCCCTTGACCCTTAACTAAAAGGGTGAAAATATGAAAAAAAATCTTTTAAATTCTTCTTTAATCGAAACCAGAGGGCACACTGCTTTCATTTTTATACGCCGCCGGAGGCGGACGTATATTGGCGTCATCTTCTCCGTCTGTCCGTCCGTCCGTCCATCCGTCCGTCCGTCCATCCCTCCGTACGTCCGTCCACTTTTCTTGTCAACGCAACTCCTCCTAAACTACTGGCTGGATCTTCTTGAAACTTGGTCAATATTATCACCTCAATTGGTAGATGTGCATGAAGGAAGGATTTTACGGTTCGTTGATTTCTGCCTGAGTTATGCCCCTTGATAACTTAGTCTCTGGGCCCACTTTTCTTGTCAACGCAACTCCTCCTAAACTACTGGCTGGATCTTCTTGAAACTTGGTCAATATTATCACCTCAATTGGTAGATGTGCATGAAGGAATGATTTTACGGTTCGTTGATTTTTGCCTGAGTTATGCCCCTTGACAACTTAGTCTCTGGGCCCACTTTTCTTGTCAACGCAACTCCTCCTAAGATTCTGGCTGGATCTTCTTGAAACTTGGTCAATGTAATCCGCAACTCCTCCTAAACTACTGGCTGGATCTTCTTGAAACTTGGTCAATGTAATCACCTCAATTGGTAGATGTGCATGAAGGAATGATTTTACGGTTTGTTGATTTTTGCCTGAGTTATGCCCCTTGATAACTTAGTCTCTGGGTCCACTTTTCTTGTCAACGCAACTCCTCCTAAGATTCTGGCTGGATCTTCTTGAAACTTGGTCAATGTTATCACCTCAATTGGTAGATGTGCATGAAGTAAGGATTTTATGGTTCGTTGATTTTTGCCTGAGTTATGCCCCTTTAAAACTTAGTCTCTGGGGCTTATTGCCTCAGTTATGCCCCCTTAAAATTTAGTCTCTGGGGCTTATTGAAATTGCAGCCTTGTGAATGCAACTCTTCCTAAGTTTCTGGCTGGATCTAAATGAAACTTGATGGATGTTATAACCGAAATTGGTAGATGAGCATGAAGTAAGGATTTTATGGTTCATTAATTTTACCCTAAATTATGCCCCCTTAAAACTTAGTATCTAGGGCTTATTGAAATTGCAGCCTTTTGAACACAACTCCTCCTTACTTTTTGTCTTTATTTAAATGAAACTTGGTCAATGTCATCACCATAATTTGTAGATGTACATGGATCAAGGATTTTATGGCTCATTTATTTCCCTGAATTATGTCCCCTTAAAACTTAGTGCCTGGGGCTTATTGAAATTGCAGCCTTGTGAAGGCAACTCCTCCTAACTTTTTGTCTTGATTTAAATGAAACTTGGTCATTTAGAATTTGGTTCTGTCAAAATAAGTAGTGTCTATAATTATTTATGTGAAACAGCAGCAAAGTGGCGGCGTATTTTGTGACGATGGCACTCTTGTTGGTATGTAGCATCACCTAGTGGGCCTCCACAAAGTTTGTTCATATCAAGACCCTTGGGTCATATTTGGGCTTTGCACGGGTGCATCCCTTTATCCCTTATGAGCGTGAAGGGTAAAAAAATGAAAATCTTCAAAAATCTTCTTCTATGAAACAAGAAGGCAGACAGCTTCCATATTTGGTATGTAACATCATCTAGTGGACCTCTACCAAGTTTATTCATATCAAGACCCTGGGGTCACATTTAGGGTCCACCCAGGTGCATCCCTTTTTAACATAGATTAAAAGAGCAAAAAGGCATATCTGTCTTGCTCTTCACTGAAAACGTTCCATGGTATTTATCTTAAGCAAATATCTTCTTTTTGACATCTGCCTATCTAATTAATGTGATGTACCAGGGGTCAAAGAGACTCAGGTGAGCAATCTAGGACCATCTTGGTCCTCTTGTTTTCTGTTTTTAGATGAGGATACCAATAAACTTGGTATTCTATGAACCCAAAATGTAATATTTTATTTGTGATTTGACCTGGATTTTTGTAATAAATTGAAATTACAGTAATTCATCAATTTAAGTTATTCCATGAAACATAAAAGGCCATTTGCAAAGAAGACATCAACAAATGGATCATGACATGAGATAAGAAAGAGGTATTGCCAGTCTTAAATCTTTATTTCTCAATGAAACCTTATGTTGTGGGTACCCATTTGAATTGTATCGACAAGGCAATTCCAATGAGTAGCAACAAAATAGTGTTTATTCTATAATAAGTAAAAAATTAGTTAAAGATTAGTAAATCCATAATACCCACTCTATCACAATAGCTCTGTATTTATTCGGGGATTGTACATGTACATTATAGCTTAAGGCTTAACTACATGTTATATGCAACCTCTCGTTTCTTTCAATGGTAAGAGAACAAAGTTTTTCTTTATGGTAGTTGACCTGTAATAGTTCTGCAACATTGGGGATCTCATGAGCTTTCAGAATGATAACAGAGGTTTCCAAATGATTATCATTAGGAAATCTTAGTCAACACTGGTAAAGTTCATTACTCCTGAAACGTTGCAGAACTATTACAGGTCCACTACCTTAGACAGATAAAAAGCTTTTTTTGAGAACCCTTTTCTGGATAGTACACAAATAACTGGGAAAGGGCTAATACAACAGAAGTCATATAATCCTAGATTGTATCCAAGGATTTCAAGGGCAAAATATTGAAATTATTAATGTTTTATTATGTATTTCAATGGTAAGAAAACTTTTTGTAGGCTGGTTAGAGCTCATATATCATCAGATTGTATGCAGGGATTTAACCCTTTGCTATTTAATCCCTGATTTTTACGTGCCTGTGATTTTATGATTGAGAAAACAGTGTGAAAAAGAAGAAATTGCTTCTTACTAGCAATTTCTTCTTTTTATGCCCCCGATAGGGAGGCATCATAAATTTGACTTGTCCGTCCGTCCGTCTGTCCGTCCGTCCGTCATTCCGTCCAAAAACTTTAACATTGGCCATAACTTCTAAATCAAAGCGGTGTCGGGGGCATTGTCATCTTACAGTGACAGCTCTTGTTCCACACTATTTTCTACCCTACTGAATGGTTATTTTTCAAACTAAATACACTTTAAATTCTGTCTGCAAAACCTTTGAATTTGGACAGGTCCAAAATTTTGTAAAACAGGAAAGGGTTAAGGAAGACTGCAACATTTTACACATCTTCTTTCATGTCTTTCAGTGGTTAGAAAACAAAGTTTTAGGCTGGTTAAAGCTTGTATATTCTGGCAACAGAACTCATATAGCAGCAGACTGTATACAGGGGTTTAAGGGCAGACTTCAACATTTTCTGTATGAGACATATGCTAATGTTCAGATTAGTCAACTTTTCAACATAATTATCGGTAAGTAGAATTATTCTGCATTTCTGGACATTTTGCTGAAATCTAATTATTGTGTATTTTATTGTGTGATGTTTTGATCTCACATCTGAAAAGGACAAATTTTATTCTTTTTTGCCCCATCATTAAAGCATTACCCACTTGTTGTTTTACCAATGTCTGTCTATCTTCTGTCTGCAAACTAAACTAAAAAGCTTCATATAGCCAATAATTGTGGATCTGATTGATTTCCATTTGTTTATATCAATGTCATCTGTTAGGGTCAAACTTTTATTTTATATAAAAAAAACCCTTGATATTTCTTGTTGCTTTGGTGACGAATTCAAACCTCAACTGTTAACCTTTCCATACAAAAGTCATCTGATAAAGTTAGGTCATCAATCAGAATGAAAGCAGGGCTCGTGTTTTACCCTTAAACCAGGGTTTTGACTCCCAAAAATCTCATTTTGACCCTCAAAAATTTCCTGTAGGGGGTCATTTTGACCCACTTAATTTCCAGTGGTGCAACCCATGCAATTTAAAAGATTATTAATTGTTTTCTTCATACTATTACAAAAGATCTACATAAATGAAACAACATAAATAATAAAGTGTGTCGACACTTTCTTGTTTATGTTCTTTCAGTTATATAGATTACTTTAAAGACCGATAAGTTTTCATATTTTGCTCTTTTTGACGCCTACAAAACCAGTTTTGACCCCCAGAAGTTTATGTTCAAAGGGTCAATGACTCCCAAATTTAAAAAGCTAGCACTAGCCCTGGAAAGATCAGCAAAACCTGAAAATTGATACCAATGACCACAATATGTGATAATTTTAGGTTAAATGTTAAGGTTACATCCTTTCGAAAATACATCTTTGCAGTTTTGGTGGCAATTGTATTTCAGAAAGTAATTGGATTCTGTTTTCATTTGGAGTGAATATATATAACAACAAGAAAGTATATTATCAATAAAGTTCATTATGATGAAGGCTGAATTTGCCTGTTATAAAATTTGTCACAAAGATACCAAGGCAATTGTTTCATGTACATAGAATCTCAAATTATCAATAAGCAAATACTTAATTATGCCCCCGTATCGAGAGATCGGGGGCATATTGTTTTACTCATGTCCGTCTGTCTGTCTGTCCATCCGTCTGTCCGTCCGTCTGTCCGAAAACTTAACCCGAAAACTTAACCTTGCCAATATCTTCAAGCCTATTCAAGATACAAAGCTAATATTTGGCATGATGATAGATCTGCATCCGCTGGTACCAAAGTCAAGGTCATGTGACAAGCTCAAGGTCATCTGTCAAGGTCAGACTTTGAAAAAATGCCGTTACGGGGCATTCATGTTTCACAAACACATCTTGTTTTCAAATTGTGTTGTACTTTTGGCCTCTAATTGCCAAAAATTGCTTGTGAATAAAATCTGTCAAAAAATACTCTTAATGTGTTTTTTAGAATTTCCAGAATCAGAACCTGCCATCCAAGATTTAAAATTGTGTTTAGAGAAGACAGATCTCAGATCCAATCTAGTCAGTACACTCAAGTCTTCTTTAGAGACCCGCCTACTACACCCAGGTATGTAAAGTAGTGTATCACTGAGCAGAAAACATTAAAGCCAGCCTAGTGTGCCTTTTTTTAAATGGCTAGAAGCCACAAGTGAAAATATACATTTTGTTGTTCACTCAAAAAACAAAAGATTATTATATTTCTTGAATAAAAATGTAGAAAAAAAGTTAACAATTAAGGACAAAAATAATCTTAAGTTCATTTTGCATGTGATTGCTATGCAGTGTTCATGATTGCATCACTAATTGGGCTTTGCTTAGCTAATTTAAAATTGGGTGAAATGAACAAAAGAGGAATTTAAGGAAGCTCGCTTGGCCTTTTCTTTAAACCTGATTTTTTACATAGATCTAACTGTTTTATTTTGATTTTTGAAAAGAAAGAATGGGGTGACCTTGCTAGTTTTTTTCTCAGAGCTTTTCGAAAATAGGTACCAATAGCATTTTGTGCCTTGGAGTTCTTACCTTTGAATTTCTTGGAAAATTGAACCCTTGATTTGAAAATATTATTTTTGGACAAATAAATATTCTGACAGCCATTGATTGATTATTTGTTTACACACCATAACCCATTAAAATATTGAAAAAATATGGAATTTTATTGAAGCAAAAGAAAAATATCCCATCTTTATTAGGTCCTTGATAGAAGTATTTTTATGCCCCCGATAGGGAGGCATCATAAATTTGACTTGTCCGTCCGTCCGTCCGTCTGTCCGTCTGTCCGTCCGTCTGTCATTCCGTCCAAAAACTTTAACATTGGCCATAACTTCCTTATTACTTAACATATTCGCATCATACTTTACCACAACATTCCTTGGTACATTACCTTTCTGTAGGCACATACTTTGGTGACCTTGACCCCTGGATGACCTTGACCTTCAACATAGATTGGCCATAATTTAAAATCAAAGCGGTGTCGGGGGCATTGTCATCTTACAGTGACAGCTCTTGTTCATTTAATATTGAGGGCTTCTAATACATGTTTCACAATATATAAAATGTTTAGTTCTACTTTTTAACTTTTTCTTGTGGTCTCAATATAAATTTGTGACATGATGTTAAATATTTAGATATGAAAATATATGGGATAACAGTCTTACTTTTTTACATATTTTGACTGAATTGTTCAAATAAAGAGAGGTAATTCACAAAAATAAAATTGGAGACATTTTTCAATATTGAAAATAACTAATTTGTTGATATTTTGGTTTGAGGACATGAGGATAGAGGTTCTTTTTACCATTTGATAAGTTTTACACGCTTTTTATCTGAAAGACAGGGAAGGGGTAATATTAGATACATGCTTGTCATTTTCTCTATATACTCTAAAATGGGAAAAAATGCTCCCCAAAATTAGTGGAAAAAATAAATTTTGAAATTTATACAAACTTTTGAGTGTTTCATCAACCTTATATGCAGTTCTATCCAAAAAGATAGTTTGAATTTGGATTCAAAGTCTAATGACAATCACACAAATGCAAAGATTTTTTAATGGCAGAAAATCCATAACTGGATGAGCGTCCTTAATTAATTTCACATGTTAGGTGGTGTGTTCATTAAATGATAATCTACCATTATTTCTCCTTAAAAGCATAAAAGAAATGATTTAAACAAAGCTTGACAAGTTTCTTGTATGAATGTGATTTATTTCAGGTGTTAACACCTCAGACATTCTGACAGCCTATATTTCTGCTATTCGAGCATTAAGAACGTTAGATCCAGCTGGTGTTATACTTGAACTTGTCTGTGAACCAGTCAGAAAATATCTGAGGTAATCAATACTGGGCTTGACTTAAACATGCACATTATCAGTTATACAATTTCTTTCCGGGGTACATGACGATTTATTCCCCGCTGGAAAAAATGATGTCACCCGAGCTGTAGGCGAGGGTTGTCATCACTTTTTACTGCCTGGGATAAATCGTCATATACCCAGGCAAGAAACTTCATTACGAATTTATTATTCTTCAAAGTTTTACAGTTAAATATCCATCTTTTGCCTATTTAAGGCCTTGGTTTAAAGCGAATTCCTTTAAACCACCAATATCCCTTAATACGCCCCTATGAAAGGTAAACATGTACAAGGTGACGTCATATATAGTTGTGACACTACTTCAGTCCTTGATGCTGTGAAATGAAAGCGGTACTTGACTTACCCTGTGAGAAATTTGGCACTTTGAATGGACAGTTTTGTAAAATGTTAAGGTATTTATTGACATCTACATTATTTTTTATTTGCACATTATTAACTGACATGCTTTTTAACTGTAGCCTAATGTGTATACTTGGGTTGTGTTATTAGCAAAGCAAGAGAATCATGGCTACCATTACCATTTCGATTGTTTGTCTATGTTCATGGCGAGGCGCATTAAGGAAACATTAGAAGTTACAAAGGAGCGGCTGTAGATATCAATGTTTGTCAGGTCAGCAATAACCAATGAAAATGCTAGAATTGTCTTTGCAGTATAATATAAAGACATCGTCAATCTTGTGTCTACTCACAGGAATAATACCATGTTTAAATGCATTCATCATAGGGTACAAGTGGCCTAGATGAATGGACTTGTCTACAGGTAGAAAAGCCTGTATTGGGCAAGTCAGGCATGAGAATTCTATAACATTATTAAGGAAGTGGACCCGTAATAGTTCCGCAACATTTCGGTAATCATGATCTTTCACAATGTTGACCAAGGTTTCCCAATGAAAATCATTAGGAAACCTCGGTTAACACTGTTGAAGTACATTACTCCCTAAACGTTGCGGAGCTATTACATGTCCACTATCTTAAGCTAACTAACATATACATATATATATATATATATATATATATATATATATATATATAAACATGTACTTAAAGAAATTATGAGAAGCACTTTTGGCTGATATATATTCACACTGTTTTCTATTTAAGGTAGTTGACCCTTAATAGTTCCAAGGCATTTCAAAATTCATGGACTGAAACATTGTTTACCAAAGTTTCCAAATGATTTCATTAGGAAACCTACTGAAGGGTTTTGCCAATCTTTCAATACTCAATAATTGGTTATATTTGTAGAAGTAGAGATGATACTGTGAGATGTATTGTATCAAATCTGACAGACGACGGAAGTAACGAGTTGTTGGAGGAATTAATTAAAGGTCAGCCGTTACTTGATGAGTGTAGTCATGACGACGAAGAAGATGAGGACTGGGAAAAATGGATGCCAGATCCTGTTGACGCTGACCCAGGTTAGGGAAATAAAAATGGTTCTTTTTTTGGAAAATATTTAGAAACTATAAGATAAAATAAGGCAAAATCATCTTTAATTTTGATTGTCTGTAGTATTTAGTAGTGGCTCTTGCTATGCTATATGTGTAGAACTCCCTCTGCTGTAATTTCTTATATTGAAATTTCCCTATCATTTTAAAAATTGATAATTAAAAACACGTACACAGTTACTAGACTAAGTTAACCTTTAGAGATGATAATGTTTAAAAGGACCATTTAAACAGACCTAAAGATATTATATTTGCATGAAGTATTTATGAATGATATTATTCATGCCCCCTTATCAAAATTTCTAAAATCTTCACACTAGGGCCTTCATAAAGTGATGAAAGTTTTTTTTTTAAAAAAAAATGCAATCTAGATATATCTGTCCTATCTTAAGGAAGTGGACCTGTAACAGTTCAGTTATGTTTAGGAAGTAATGTTCTTTAACAGTGTTAATCAAGGTTTCCTAAGATTTTCATTAGGAAACCTCATTTAATTTTGTGATAGATCATGTGTTCTGAAGTGTTGCAGAACTATTACGGGTCCACTACCCTAAGTGAATGAACCTCTTGTTTAAGTTGCATGTTGGATTCCATTTCAGCTACAGGGTCCAAATCTAGAAGAGCCTCAGACATCATCAGTATGTTAGTGAATATATATGGTAGTAAAGAACTATTTGTGAATGAATACAGGACTCTACTAGCTGATAGAATCCTCACCAACTTTAATTATGATATACACAAAGAAATAAGATATCTGGAACTTCTCAAGGTAAATTTTTCATTTGATATCAACTTAACCTGTGATACTCAGGAAGAAATTTTCCATTATAGTGCAGTTGTTGGCCAATCAGACTGCTAGTCCATGTGAAAACACTGGAAAAGGAGCCTTAACATTTTTGCTAAATGCCAATATAAGAGGTTATTGTCTGTTTGCTGATTTTATGTGTGACTGTGGAAAAGGCATTGTCATGTTTGTTTTATCTTAGGTACACTGCTATACTGTGATCCTATATTTTATGTTTTACCATGTATTGTCATGTATCCTTTACCTAGATAAATCTGCATCTAATTATTGTCACCACATCCTTATAAAACCTTGAAGTTCCTAAAATTTCAGATTATATAGAAGAAAAAATTGTTAGTCAGTCTCAGACCCTCATGTGTGACAAAGATATAGAGAATATCAAGTTTCGGCTCTTGTTGTAAATATCAATGGCTCAGTAGGAAACAGTTGTTACTGCCAATAAACATATAGGCAGTTACAATTGTTTTACACTGAGCCATAGATATGTTCTTTAAATGTCAGATGCTTGAACCACTATATTGAGCTTTTGAAGACAATGCATCTTTACTGTTGAGCAATATTCTTTTTCAGTTAAGATTTGGAGAATCTCAGTTGCATTATTGTGAGGTGATGTTAAAGGACGTTGCAGATTCTAAACGATTAAACACTCGAATATCGGAGGACAGAAAACAGAAAGGAGAAGTGGAGGTATAACTTTTTTGTTGCAATGGAAAGTATAAGCCAGGACAGTAAATTTCAGACAGGAAACCTTCATTATGTCAATGTTATCTTTCAATCATATACATTGTGAGGGTTCCAGACTAAAAGCTTTTTGCCATAGGTCCACAGAACCTGTTGGTTTTAAATCTAACAGGTCCTTCCTGATAAAAATAGGACCTTGAATTAGGCTTGGTATTAAAGTCAAAGCTAGGTAAAAAAAACAAACAGTGTGGGGAAATAAAAAATTGCTTTTATTCTTTTCTCACAATGTTTGCCTCGGGGTATGATTATAATATAAGCCAACGACAAAGGCCTGATGGACCTACAACTTGGTAGCTACTATAAGTCCTCCCTAAAATGTACAGGTCCTGGGTCAGAGGACTGATGTAAGAGTGGACTTTCCAAAGTTAACCATTGCACAGCAGGATTTGACTCTTGTCTCTTATTTTGTATCAAGAGTCTACTGCTCAAAGGATAAGCCATACAGGATTCAGCCTAAAACTATAACTATAAGCTTAACCAACAAAACTTACATATTCTAGTGTCGTTAAAATTGTATTTGGCATGTGTGTTTCTTTGATCTTGATATATTGTGCAGGGTTTATATGATCAAGGTCAAGTATGAATTAGATTTAACTTTGCCTTTGTATTTATGATAATATTCAAAACTTTTGAATTCCAGGATGTACCAGTAAATGCTATGATCCTCTCTGCTCAATTCTGGCCAGCATTTAGAGAAGAAAAGATAACTCTACCATCATCAATGCAGAAACTATTGGAGGAATACACTGGAAAGTTTGAAGCACAGAAAGGGAACAGAACTTTAGACTGGAAGTCTCATCTAGGTAAACCTTAATTTATTAGTGTACCACAAAACACCAAAATTGTAGACTTGTTCAAGTTTAAGTTATTGAAGACAGCTATTCAAAAAAACTTTTGACCATTTCCTACACTATCTTGACTTTTATACTAAAACAGGAAATATTAAGTGATCACCCTTGACGTCCGGCGGGCAACGGATTCAACTTCTTTGTCAAGGTATATATTTACCTAATGAAGGGTTTGACTTGAAAATTGGCAGTTATGTTCCTCTCATCATTACAGAGTGCAGTGCTCTATCCAGCTTAATTTTGAGTTAGTATCTTTTGGTTTTTTTTCATACATGTACTTTAACATCAAACAGTATGACTGGCGTATCTTGTGACAATTTCCCACCTTGTTCATCCTAAACCTCATAACCACACAATTTCCTCCTTAAGTGTAAATAAAGACAAAGCTTTGGAAAAAAATGGTGGAATGTATAAATAGCTTTTTGCAAGTAACCCTACTTTGTCCACAAAGTTTTCCTCCCTTAAAGACGGAGATTCGTAAAATCTCATCAATTAAAGTTGTCTTCTGCACCATTTTTCAATTTGGACCAGTCTAAAATGAGCCTGTGCATGACATTTCCAACAATTTGAAATGTTAGTGAGGTGCAATCATTTGGTAGCGTAGAAAGCCACATACTGTAAATATAAAGTTACCTGATGGTCTACAGATACTTTGAGACCTTATCTATCTACTAAATGCATAGTGAAGACTCTGGTCAGACAGCTTTGAGCATATTTGAAATTGTTGGAAATCTTTTTAATGGATTTATTCCCATGGACAAGCAGCTGGTGGGATATGGATTTATGTGGTTGTACTGCTATATTAAATGTGAAGAAGCTATTGACATGTGCTTCAGGCTCTGAAGTTTAACTAAAATACGGTTGAAAGTGCTGTTAAATCCCTGACTACTTAACAATATTTTCATGCAATTAATCCTGTATTGAGCTTATTTCACCTGCCTGATAACATAAAATGAAATCAGGCAGTCTATGTTTAGAAACAATTTGCATATTCATGATCTTGACCAGAACCAATTTTACCTGATTATCTTTCTTTGATTGAAATGGTTTCATGAAATTCAAGCGCCGACAAATGATATCCAATAAATAGAATGATATGTTAGTGTCTTAAAATACCAATATTATCTGGTTTGGACTGTGAACAATTATCATGACTTCTCGGAGCCTTGTTGCGAAAATTTCCCCCAACCTTGACCAGATAACATTGATATTTCTCTAAAATTTTCAGGTCTGGTTGACATTGATGTAGAACTAAAAGAGAAAACAGTCAACTTCAAGGTATCTCCAGTCCATGCTGCTATCATCATGCAGTTTCAAGAGCAAGGTTTGTATTGGCAGTCCCAAAGCTTTGAAAGATCAGGGGCGTGTTTTCTTAGCATTATCTGTCTCTATGCAAAAAATTGTGAATCGAAATGCCTTCTTGACTAGTCTATGACATTTAACTTAAGTAAGAGGCAGTGTAATGCACAATTTTGAAAACTTGTAAAACAGAATTTCTGTGATAACTTCGTAAACTTACATAATCATGAGAATGATGTAATAAAAATGTTATATTGACACCTTAAACAGTAATATTTGATATCCTGAGGTGTCGTAATATCCTCCAGTGAAACGGATATTGGCCAATCCTAAAATTTTGTAATACTCACTTTCTAACTTAACAAATGATCCTGTGCATGACATTTCTGATGATTTCCAATGTGCACCAATGAACGACTCTTGCTAGTCTGTGTATCTGCACACTCTAACCAGTCTTTACTACATGCTTTGTAGAAAGATAAGGTCTAGAGCTGTCTTTAATCGTGAATAAATGCATGGGCACAGTTGCATTAAAATTAACATACTCAAAGCATTGGATGCACTAGTTGTGAGTTAGTATTTATTTTGAAAAAACAATATTCAATCATTTCTGGTTTAATAATAAAAAGCAGGGGGTATTTAGAAAGATCAGACTGCACCTTTGTGTAAGCTGATCTTTGTCTAAACCTCCTGCCAAAGGCTAAATATTCATGGCTCAGCATGACAAGGGTAAAGACAGTCAGCAAACGTTTTATTTGCACTTTGTAACTATTTGAAATATTTGTTACCTAGGTAACCTTTCAAATTATTGGAGATGTCACACACCCAATTATTGTAGTTGGTTTGGTTTCAAACTATCGATTTAAATTGATTGGGAAACAATTTTTTTTATCAACTGAGATAAGTTCCCCTCTTGTGCCAAATGTTTGGGCAAATAAAAAATCAAGGTCAATAGCCACTCCCGGGAATTGACCTCAAAACTTCTTGATCTACCTCTAGACCATGATTATTGTTGTTGTTTGTTTGTAGAGAGATGGACAGTGGAAGAACTGAGTAGTGCTTTACAAGTTCCTGCAACAGCTTTAAGAAGGAAAATAGCCTACTGGCAGAATCTAGGTTTATTAAAGGAGGAGTCTACTGATACATTCCTATTGGTTGAGGAACATAAAGGGCGGAGCCAAGAGGTTGGAATGGCTGAAGAAGAGGAGGAGTCTGCTATGGCTTCTGCCCATGATCAGAGAGAGGAGGAGCTTCAGGTTAGTACAGTAGTTACTCCCTATTGGCTAAGAAAATTTAAGGGGGAGTTTAGAAGTTGGATCGGCTGGGGAAGAGGAGGATTCTGCAATATCCTCAAAAGATAAAAGAAAGGAATAGCTTTGTGATTGTTGACTATCCATTGGGTGAGAATCATAAAAATATACCTTGTTTTCCTGTGATGTAATCATGTTATATCATCTTCTGTTTTTACTACCAGTTGTACTTGGATGTAAAATATTAAACTTTGGCTAAAATATATACTCTCCAAAACCTCTTCCAAACTAGAAGGCGCTTAAAGTAACGGATACCAAATAAACAGAAATTCCATTTACGCAAAATATGTTTACACCCCTGAAAGATTAATAGATTTACCTGTTTTAAACAAGGACTTGGATTAAAATAAAAGTGATTTTGACAAATCCCTTGATAGTTTGTTAAGGACTTTTTCAATTGTAATTTATTAAACAAGTCATCTATAAACAGATAAAAATGAGGCTGTGCCGAGTTTTTATCTGTTTTAGATGCAGAGTTTAATGAATTCCATATTTTATGAGCCTTAATTTTATATTCTGTTTATAATATGACCTGATCAAAATTCTGGAAATTTAACATTTCAATTTTACTTATTATGCCGTTTAAAACTGACATCACAATAAACATTATGACCTCATTTTTCGCGGTTACAGAGAAGCGTTGCTATTTGCTCTGAGCTCATTTGCTTAGTTATTCTTCTAGTGTAATGACATGCGTGAAATATCAAATATATTCAATGAGGTTATTTTACTCCAGTGACGTAGGTCATATCTTAGCATTAATTATTTTTAGCTTTGCTGTTTTCGGAGAAAACCCGAGGTTTTGCTATAGCCTCCGTGTCGTTGTCGTTGTCGGCATCGTCGTCGTGCGAAAACTTTGACATTTTGTTATATCTCTGGTTCTACTGAAGGCATTCACTTGAAACTTGGCACACATGTTCACCATGAAAAGAGCAACCTATACTATCAAGGGGGATAACTCTAGATGCATTTTGTGCAAATTATGCCCCTTTTTATGACTTAGATTTTTTCCCACCATCCAGCACTCGACAGCCAAGCGTAGGCACCCGTAGGCGGTGCTCTTGTTTGCATCCTAACATTTACAAATTTAATTCCTTTATTTGCAGGTGTTTTGGGCCTATATTGTTGGTATGCTTGGTAATTTAGAATCTCTACAAATAGAAAAAATCCACAGTATGCTGCGTATGTTTGCTATACAGGGGACATCTGGGGAGTGTTCATTGGAGGAATTAAAACATTTTCTTGACGGAAAAGTGAAAAATCAAAGTTTGATATATTCTGGTGGGGTATATAGGTTGCCAAAATCAAGCTGAATATGTACTTGATTCCAATTCAGAGTGGTTCAAAATTAAAGAGGTTTAAACCTTTCTTGTAACAGAATATTCCTGCTTTTGCAGACAGTAAAGACTATGATCAGCCTGCTCAGATGTGTATACTGCCTTCTTTCTGATAAATTAGGGTACATATCAATGGCTCAGTGCATAACAGTTGTAACTGCCTATTTGCTTATAGGCAGTTACAACTGTTTCTCGATGAGTCGTCGATATTGAGCCAGGCTAGTTTTAAAAAATGTCTGAAAAATTTACAATTCCTTTGAAATGAAATTGAGATTCAGCAGAATAAGGGTTTAGGTGAGAGGGATTTGAAAAATCAGCACTTTTTATACGCCGCCGGAGGCGGACGTATATTGGCGTCATCTTCTCTGTCTGTCCATCCGTCCATCCATCCGTCCGTCCATCCGTCCGTACGTCCGTCCACTTTTCTTGTCAACGCAACTCCTCCTAAGATTCTGGCTGGATTTTCTTGAAACTTGGTCAATGTTATCATCTCAATTGGTAGATGTGCATGAAGGAAGGATTTTATGGTTCATTGATTTTGGCCTGAGTTATGCCTCTTTAAAACTTAGTCTCTGGGTCCACTTTTCTTGTCAACGCAACTCCTCCTAAGTTTCTGGCTGGATTTTCTTGAATCTTGGTCAATGTTATAACTTAAATTGGTAGATGTGCATGAAGGAATGATTTTATGGTTCGTTGATTTTTGCCTGAGTTATGCCCCTTTAAAACTTAGTCTCTGGGGCTTATTGCCTCTGTTATGCCCCCTTAAAATTTAGTCTCTTGGGCTTATTGAAATTGCAGCCTTATGAATGCAACTCTTCATAAGTTTCATGCTGGATCTAAATGAAACTTGGTGGATGTTATAAACGAAATTGGTAGATGAGCATGAAGTAAGAATTTTATGGTTCATTAATTTTACCCTAAATTATGCCCCCTTAAAACTTAGTATCTAGGGCTTATTGAAAT
The DNA here is from genome assembly GCA_948146395.1 of Fragum whitleyi. Taxonomy (NCBI): domain Eukaryota; kingdom Metazoa; phylum Mollusca; class Bivalvia; order Cardiida; family Cardiidae; genus Fragum; species Fragum whitleyi. Next base: position 70,860,730 of record OX411543.1, on the reverse strand, counting down.
TGCAGCCTTTTGAACACAACTCCTCCTTACTTTTTGTCTTTATTTTAATGAAACTTGGTCAATGTCATCACCATAATTTGTAGATGTACATGGATCAAGGATTTTATGGCTCATTTATTTCCCTGAATTATGCCCCCTTAAAACTTAGTGTCTGGGGATTATTGAAATTGCAGCCTTGTGAACGCAACTCCTTCTAACTTTTTGTCTTGATTTAAATGAAACGTGGTCATTTGAATTTGGTCCTGTCAAAATAAGTAGTGTCTACAATTATTTTCGTGAAACAGCAGCAAAGTGGCGGCGTATTTTGTGACGATGGCACTCTTGTTATTCCTGGTAATGGCTGCTAACAATATAAATGTGTAATAGAATAGAATATTTTGTTCTGCATGTATAAGGCTCAAGCACTTAATTGCCAAGACCAGCAATCTCAGCAGTAATACATTGAGCTGTCATTCCGTGAACAATGAGTTTGAAACCCAGCTTGACCAACTTTTATAGAAAATTTGACAAAAGTCAATGTGACGCTAGTCATTTGCCTCCCATCAATGGGAGTTATTTGTTTAAGTTGGATGAGCAGCTGGTGGCATTGGGTGAAATGTTTTGGTTGTGCTGGTGCGTTGATTGACAGGAAATCATGGGTAGGTGCAGCAGATGGGGTGATGTAACTGTAATAATGTTGAATGTGGCATTAAACTACATGCATGTATATATAAAAAAAATCATGCTCTTAATTGCTATCATTAATTACCCTTTCCAGTATATTCCCTGAATTTGAGGCTCCTATGAATTTTTAGCTCACCTGAGCACATCGTGCTCAAGGTGAGCTTTTGTGATCATTGAATGTCCGTCGTCTGTCGTCCGTCGTGCGTCGTCTGTCGTCATGCGTCAACAATTTAAGTGTTTACACTCTAGAGGCCACAAATATGATCCAATCATCATGAAACTTTGTCAGAATGTTGGTCAGGTCACAAGGATGAACCCTATCGAAAATGGGAAGGATCCATGCCATATCACGAGAAAAGGGGCCTTAATGACAATTTTCTTGTTTACACTCTAGAGGCCACAAATATGGCCCAATCTTCATGAAACTTGGTCAGAATGTTGGTCAGGTCACAAGGATGAACCCTATCGAAAATGGGAAGGATCCATGCCATATCACGGGAAAAGGGGCCTTAATGACAATTTTCTTGTTTACACTCTAGAGGCCACAAATATGGCCAAATTTTCATGAAACTTGGTCAGAATCTTGGTCAGGTCACAAGGATGAACCCTATTGAAAATGGGAAGGATCCATGCCATATCACGGGAAAAGGGGCCTTAATGACAATTTTCTTGTTTACACTCTAGAGGCCACAAATATGGCCCAATCTTCATGAAACTTGGTCAGAATGTTGGTCAGGTCACAAGGATGAACCCTATTGAAAATGGGAAAGATCCATGCCATATCACAGGAAAAGGGGCCTTAATGACAATTTTCTTGTTTACACTCTAGAGGCCACAAATATGGCCCAATCTTCATGAAACTTGGTCAGAATGTTGGTCAGGTCACAAGGATGATCCCTATTGAAAATGGGAAGGATCCACGCCATATCAAGGGAAAAGGGGCCTTAATTACATTTTTTTTGTTTACACTCTAGAAACCACAAATATGGTCCAATCATCATGAAACTTGGTCAGAATGTTTGTTAGGTCATGAGGATGAACTCTTTTGAAAATTGGAAGGATCCGTGCCATATCACGGGAAAAGGGGCCTTAATGACAATTTTCTTCTAAGAGCTCCAGACGCCAGAAATACGGTCCAATTTTCATGAAACTTGGTCAAAATGTTTGCCAGCTCACAAGAATGAACTCTTTTGAAAAAGGGAAGGATTCATGCCATATCACAGGAAAAGGAGTCTTAATGATTAACTACTTGAAATAACTCGAATGGCCTCAAATATGGCCAAAATTTAGTGAAACTTGGTTTTATGTAGAATTTATCTTCTTTATGACATCTGCCTTTTTAGCTCACCTGAGCACATCGTGCTCAAGGTGAGCTTTTGTGATCGTTGAATGTCCGTCGTCCGTCGTGCGTCGTCCGTCGTGCGTCGTCCTCCGTCAACAATTTAAGTGTTTACACTCTAGAGGCCACAAATATGATCCAATCTTCATGAAACTTGGTCAGAATGTTGATCAGGTCACAAGGATGAACCCTATTGAAAATGGGAAAGATCCATGCCATATCACAGGAAAAGGGGCCTTAATGACAATTTTCTTGTTTACACTCTAGAGGCCACAAATATGGCCCAATCTTCATGAAACTTGGTCAGAATGTTGGTCAGGTCAAAAGGATGATCCCTATTGAAAATGGGAAGGATCCACGCCATATCAAGGGAAAAGGGGCCTTAATTACATTTTTTTTGTTTACACTCTAGAAACCACAAATATGGTCCAATCATCATGAAACTTGGTCAGAATGTTTGTTAGGTCATGAGGATGAACTCTTTTGAAAATTGGAAGGATCCGTGCCATATCACGGGAAAAGGGGCCTTAATGACAATTTTCTTCTAAGAGCTCCAGACGCCAGAAATATGGTCCAATTTTCATGAAACTTGGTCAAAATGTTTGCCAGCTCACAAGAATGAACTCTTTTGAAAAAGGGAAGGATTCATGCCATATCACGGGAAAAGGAGTCTTAATGATTAACTACTTGAAATAACTCGAATGGCCTCAAATATGGCCAAAATTTAGTGAAACTTGGTTTTATGTAGAATTTATCTTCTTTATGACATCTGCCTTTTTAGCTCACCTGAGCACATCGTGCTCAAGGTGAGCTTTTGTGATCGTTGAATGTCCGTCATCCGTCGTGCGTCGTCCGTCGTCCGTCGTGCGTCGTCCTCCGTCAACAATTTAAGTGTTTACACTCTAGAGGCCACAAATATGATCCAATCTTCATGAAACTTGGTCAGAATGTTGATCAGGTCACAAGGATGAACCCTATTGAAAATGGGAAAGATCCATGCCATATCACAGGAAAAGGGGCCTTAATGACAATTTTCTTGTTTACACTCTAGAGGCCACAAATATGGCCCAATCTTCATGAAACTTGGTCAGAATGTTGGTCAGGTCACAAGGATGATCCCTATTGAAAATGGGAAGGATCCACGCCATATCAAGGGAAAAGGGGCCTTAATTACATTTTTTTTGTTTACACTCTAGAAACCACAAATATGGTCCAATCATCATGAAACTTGGTCAGAATGTTTGTTAGGTCATGAGGATGAACTCTTTTGAAAATTGGAAGGATCCGTGCCATATCACGGGAAAAGGGGCCTTAATGAAAATTTTTTTCTAAGAGCTCCAGACGCCAGAAATATGGTCCAATTTTCATGAAACTTGGTCAAAATGTTTGCCAGCTCACAAGAATGAACTCTTTTGAAAATGGGAAGGATTCATGCCATATCACGGGAAAAGGAGTCTTAATGATTATTTACTTGAAATAACTCGAATGGCCTCAAATATGGCCAAAATTTAGTGAAACTTGGTTTTATGTAGAATTTATCTTCTTTATGACATCTGCCTTTTTAGCTCACCTGAGCACATCGTGCTCAAGGTGAGCTTTTGTGATCGTTGAATGTCCGTCGTGCGTCGTCCGTCATGTCGTCCTCCGTCAACAATTTAAGTGTTTACACTCTAGAGGCCACAAATATGATCCAATTTTCATGAAACTTGGTCAGAATGTTGATCAGGTCACAAGGATGAACCCTATTTAAAATGGAAAGGATCCATGCCATATCACGGGAAAAGGGGCCTTATTGACAATTTTCTTGTTTACACTCTAGAGGCCACAAATATGGTCCAATCTTCATGAAACTTGGTCAAAATGTTTGTCAGGTCTAAAGGATGATCCCTATCGAAAATGGGAAGGATCCATTCCATATCACGGGAAAAGGGGCCTTAATGACAATTTTCTTGTTTACACTCTAGAGGCCACAAATATGGCCCAATCTTCATGAAACTTGGTCAGAATGTTGGTCAGGTCACAAGGATGAACCCTATTGAAAATGGGAAAGATCCATGCCATATCACAGGAAAAGGGGCCTTAATGACAATTTTCTTGTTTACACTCTAGAGGCCACAAATATGGCCCAATCTTCATGAAACTTGGTCAGAATGTTGGTCAGGTCACAAGGATGATCCCTATTGAAAATGGGAAGGATCCACGCCATATCAAGGGAAAAGGGGCCTTAATTACATTTTTTTTGTTTACACTCTTGAAACCACAAATATGGTCCAATCATCATGAAACTTGGTCAGAATGTTTGTTAGGTCATGAGGATGAACTCTTTTGAAAATTGGAAGGATCCGTGCCATATCACGGGAAAAGGGGCCTTAATGACAATTTTCTTCTAAGAGCTCCAGACGCCAGAAATACGGTCCAATTTTCATGAAACTTGGTCAAAATGTTTGCCAGCTCACAAGAATGAACTCTTTTGAAAATGGGAAGGATTCATGCCATATCACGGGAAAAGGAGTCTTAATGATTATTTACTTGAAATAACTCGAATGGCCTCAAATATGGCCAAAATTTAGTGAAACTTGGTTTTATGTAGAATTTATCTTCTTTATGACATCTGCCTTTTTAGCTCACCTGAGCACATCGTGCTCAAGGTGAGCTTTTGTGATCGTTGAATGTCCGTCGTGCGTCGTCCGTCGTCCGTCGTGCGTCGTCCTCCGTCCTCCGTCAACAATTTAAGTGTTTACACTCTAGAGGCCACAAATATGATCCAATCTTCATGAAACTTGGTCAGAATGTTGATCAGGTCACAAGGATGAACCCTATTGAAAATGGGAAAGATCCATGCCATATCTCAGGAAAAGGGGCCTTAATGACAATTTTCTTGTTTACACTCTAGAGGCCACAAATATGGCCCAATCTTCATGAAACTTGGTCAGAATGTTGGTCAGGTCACAAGGATGATCCCTATTGAAAATGGGAAGGATCCACGCCATATCAAGGGAAAAGGGGCCTTAATTACATTTTTTTTGTTTACACTCTAGAAACCACAAATATGGTCCAATCATCATGAAACTTGGTCAGAATGTTTGTTAGGTCATGAGGATGAACTCTTTTGAAAATTGGAAGGATCCGTGCCATATCACGGGAAAAGGGGCCTTAATGACAATTTTCTTCTAAGAGCTCCAGACGCCAGAAATATGGTCCAATTTTCATGAAACTTGGTCAAAATGTTTGCCAGCTCACAAGAATGAACTCTTTTGAAAATGGGAAGGATTCATGCCATATCACGGGAAAAGGAGTCTTAATGATTATTTACTTGAAATAACTCGAATGGCCTCAAATATGGCCAAAATTTAGTGAAACTTGGTTTTATGTAGAATTTATCTTCTTTATGACATCTGCCTTTTTAGCTCACCTGAGCACATCGTGCTCAAGGTGAGCTTTTGTGATCGTTGAATGTCCGTCGTCCGTCGTGCGTCGTCCGTCGTCCGTCGTGCGTCGTCCTCCGTCAACAATTTAAGTGTTTACACTCTAGAGGCCACAAATATGATCCAATCTTCATGAAACTTGGTCAGAATGTTGATCAGGTCACAAGGATGAACCCTATTTAAAATGGAAAGGATCCATGCCATATCACGGGAAAAGGGGCCTTATTGACAATTTTCTTGTTTACACTCTAGAGGCCACAAATATGGTCCAATCTTCATGAAACTTGGTCAAAATGTTTGTCAGGTCTAAAGGATGATCCCTATCGAAAATGGGAAGGATCCATTCCATATCACGGGAAAAGGGGCCTTAATGACAATTTTCTTGTTTACACTCTAGAGGCCACAAATATGGTCCAATCTTCATGAAACTTGGTCAGAATGATTGTCAGGTCACAAGGATGAACCCTATTGAAAATGGGAAGGATCCGTTCCATATCACAGGAAAAGGGGCCTTAATGACAATTTCCTTGTTTACACTCTAGAGGCCACAAATATTGTCCAATCATCATGAAACTTTGTCAGAATGATTGTCAGGTCACAAGGATGAACCCTATTGAAAATGGGAATGATCCATGCCATATCACGGGAAAAGGGACCTTAATGACAATTTTCTTGTTTTCATTCTAGAGGCCACAAATATGGTCCCATCTTCATGAAACTTGGACAGAATGTTTGTCAGGTCACAAGGATGATCCCTTGTGAAAATGGGAAGGATCCATGTCATATCACGGGAAAAGGGGCCTTAATGACAATTTACTTGTTTACTCTCTTGAGGCCACAAATTCTGTCCAATCTTCATGAAACTTGGTCATAATGTTTGTCAGGTCAAAAGGATGTACCCTATTGAAAATGGGAAGGATCCATGCCATATGACGGGAAAAGGGGCCTTAATGACAATTTTCTTGTTTACACTCTAGAGGCCACAAATATGGTCCAATCTTCATGAAACTTGGTCAGAATGATTGTCAGGTCACAAGGATGAACCCTATTGAAAATGGGAAGGATCAGTGCCATATCACAGAAAAAAAAATTATGACCTTTGCTTGAAATTTGCTTATTAAATGAGACAAAGATACGAAGGTGAGCGATATAGGACCATCATGGTCCTCTTGTTATGTGGAGCATAGAAAAAAGGAGAAAAATAATAAATTACTTACAAAAAAGAAATTCCTGTTATTTCCTATACCTATATTTAACAAGTCACGAATTTTCGGCAAATATCCAATAAAGGGATAGCTGACCCTGACCCTTGACCGTTGACATGGTAATCACAATGATGAATACATCTGGCTCCTGGGCTGAGTAGTTAGTGCACTCTACTTGTAATCTGATGATTGCATATTCAAGGCAGGTAGTGTAATTGGGTAGAACACTTTACAGACAGAATCCCAGTCCACCGAGTTGTAAAAGTGGGTAGCTTTGGTTAGAATCTATTGCGTCTCTCTATATATGCATGATAAAGTCTGGAATGAGTAAGGACCATGATATAAATAAGGTTCTTTTGTCCCTTGATTGTGTTATCCTTATAAAAAAGTAATGACCAGAAAATACACCAACTAGGACATGAAACAAAAGGCTTTTTAAGCTGTACTTTCAAGTTTTACTTGACTAAGGAAAGGAAGCAAATGGCTGAAAATGACAGGTCAACTATCATCCAGTTTCTGGTCAGATGAGTGATCTGATTGGACAATCAAGTTTTTGATTGATCACCGTGTCAATTGTTTCTTTTCTCCACTATCTATCAATAGATTGCTATGATTTCTTAAAGGAGAAAAAGAAAAGATATTTTGTCTTTTAATCTTTGTTCGTCCTGAACAAAACTTTTTAATGCTGTATGGTCCAGATGATTTTAGTTTCTTGGCTTTAGCTTAAACTGAGAGCATTGCGCTAGCATTGCCATTATTTCAATCCAGTTTGACTGCACTTATATTGCACAATGACAGCTTTAATATTGTCAGCTCATGTGAGCAATGTATATTCTTTATAACCTTTTAGATCACTTGAGCACAACATTCTAAAGGTGAGCTATTGTGTTATATCAATGTCTGACACACATCCAACCATCTCTCTGTCTGTCCATCCTCAATTTTGAAATTTCTTTTCTAAACCTTTCTGTTTGCCATCTCAGGGATTTAATTATCAGATGTTAATAAATAAAGAAGGTAATATTTTATAACTAAGAATCCACAAACGCAGGTGAGTGACATAGGACTGTAGTGGTCCTCTAGTTGTAATGATTATGGCCTTTCTTTTATTTTGACCTTTTTCAAAACAGTCAAGCATTGGCACCTGAATTTGGAGCTCATTTGTAAACTTGCTGGAAAATGCTTCTCTTTCTTTTTAAAGTCAGTAGAGTCCTTTAGGAACCTTTGGTCCATCGTTTGAAGAAGAGCATGAGGATGCCACGCTAAGCTTTAGGTTCATTTAAAAGAAAAATTGTCAAAAAGGGGACTGAATTCATATAAAAAGGCATTGATAGTAAATTACTTAGGTATTCTTTGGTTGCTTTTGTAACAGAGAGATAATTTCAAAAAAATTATTCTTGATAATAGCTTAGATACCGTGGTATGGCCATGGTAATTAGTTTGTCACAATGGCTGAATCAAATACCTACAGATGTGTCTTCACACTCTGTATGGGAGACTGCTAGTTGGTCTGTCAGTCTGTAGCATTTTCGTTTTCACTCTATTTCTCGACAACTAATCGCTGGGTTTCATGTAAACTTTTCAGTTATGATCAGTACAAAGCAAAAGTGTGTATGTCGTATTTGGGTTACGGTCAATTGATTTTTGACAGAATGACACTTTGATGAAAATGTCAGTTTCAGATGTAAATGATATGGACAAGCACCGTTTTTAAATCGTACTGCGAAGCAGTAGATTTATATCTACCGTTTTCCAGAAATCCAGTCTGTTTGACCCAGTACATTTTTACCATTATCTTCTGAGCAATGTGTTCAAACCAAATTATGTGTTTTCAAACACCGAAGAAACGGCCTTTTCAGTCACAATCTACAAACTTTGTTTATACCTTATTTACTTTTTAACAAATAGAGAAGAGGCTAATACAAAATTTGATGTAATTCTCGCTTTTAGTAATTACCAGTTAGTATTTTCAGTGTTTATAACAAGATTTTCGGTTGAGTAAAGGAGTTGAAACGTACAATAGGTTAACTGTATAATTAATTTGTAGCACTTACAATATTACTGCTCTGAACTTTCTCGAACGGTCATTTACCAGTTGTAGGGCTGACAACCAATCAAATTCTGTTATGATTACCACTCGGTCAAAACCCACGCGTAAATTCAGACCACGTGTAAATTCAGATGGACATCGTCTGCTCGAAATGTGTCAATTAACTTGTTTGTCATTAGTCAATAGTCGTCTGCACTCAAACAGGGAGCGTGGGAAGTTTACTTTTTTTTCGCATGTGTTAACAAATAGAAATAATTTTGTAATTTTGAAATATTTGATTTCAATGAGCACTCTGATCACGCTCCAATCCTATTTTCATTAAATTCAAATTTGAGTATATGAAGAAAAATTATTCAACAACAAATAAACCGACAAAAACAGACGATAATCTGATATAAGGGTAAGTTCATATCGGACTCGGTTTCGACCCGAGTTAACCGGGTTTCCATCAGAACGGCCTCGGTTTCGACACTAGTGATGTCATTGTAACCTTTCAACCTCGACGCTTCTGATCCTGGGTCAGGCCGGTGTTACTTGGGTTCCAAAATGGCGTCGAGAATAGTGCACAACAATTCGATTACCAAAAAAATAAATATTCTCTATTACTTTAAATAACAAATATTTTTTTCTTATTTTATATAGTATTTTGCACGAGTTTATCACATTTCTTAATGGGATAACGATATTTCATGGTAAATTAATTATTGTAGTGGTAAATGAGAAGTTTGTTTACTACCACCAGTGGGTAACTCCGTTCACATGAATGTCTTTTCTGCGCATGCATATTACAGTCAATTTTAGATTATTACATCATCTCACGCGTCTCTCGGGCTGCCATTTGAATTTCCCCTAGGATAGCAGCAAGAGCGATCTTTTTTTAGAACAACTCATGAATAATCATAGAGTGCTGCTAGATTTAATCGATTGGTCAGAAACCAAAGATATAAATAGCATAGTTGGCGATTTCACGTGTTTCTCGAGGGAAAATGCATTTACAGTATTTGGGAAAACCCAATGCTTGAAATACAAACATGTTGGTAATCAAAATTGTAAATAGCTTAATGAAAAATGTTTGTTGCTAAACAGGCTTTTAAACTCTATAGAGAGAGGAATAATATTAACAGACAAGCTTTTAGCTTGGCGCGTGCTCATTATAACAACGTAAAAATCTGCTAAGAAATAATTTAGACTAGCAGAGGGCTATCGAATCAGCAAACTTTCAAAATCGGACCCACGAGGTTGGATGAGCTGGCGATGTCCTCGAAAAGATGGATTGTTAAGACAAAAAACTCACAAATTTAAAGATTTTACCAACTCTTATTGTCCAAATTTGAGCCCTTTTGATTGGCGAACTATTGCACTATCCCAGCCTCTCAATGATGTACGATTTACAGTGCTGACAGCACTTTGATTATCTGTTTGTAGATGACTCGTTTAATATATTCGGTATTCAATGACCACTCATTCAATATCCTCTGTGTATTGTTGGGGTCGGGAAAAGTTTTTTTTCCCAATATTTTAGAAGGCAATGAAACATATCTGGACGAATCCCGTAGGGTGGTTTGGAACCATAAGTTGGGCACTCAATTAACTTAAAACAAGAATACTGTTATTCCTTGTAGATCAGCTGCAAAAGGCAGTGTATACGCCGAGATTATCAACTTGAAATATTTTGGATTTAGTTCTATCAGATGGCCATCCACAAAATTTGTTAAAATAATGCCTCTTTGTCACATATGGCTTTAAATTTGGCGCATCTTTCTTGGCATTGGAAAAAGAAGCCAGATATTAAAGCTTTTACTTGGGACAAACATCTTTAAATCGGAAAACTTTAAAAATGAATCTTAACAGCGTCATATCACGAGGCTGTTTATCATTGTGCACACTAAATAACCTTTTAATCCAAATAATAACAACATGAGTAGAAACAATGATGAAACTCGGGTGTCCTTTACACTGCAGTTATTGATCTTTTGAATTATTTTCCTATTTTCAACCCGCATTGTTACCTAGCACTACTAGGATTCAATAGAATTTAAAGTTACTTTCGTTGGTTGATTCGACGTCTTCCGCACACTTTCGTTTGAAAAAAGACAGTTGGGCTATCCCACTATAACGTCAATACATCCAAAACCCCAGAGCATGACAAGGCCCTCAAAAAGCATCATTCATATTGATACATGTACTTTCTTACCCCGTTCCGTGACTTTTCTGTGAATTAAAACTTTGAAATTTTTCACACAAAACTTAGTACACGAATGTTTGTTTCACAGACGTCCATTGCTTACTTATCATTTTGCTCGGGGTCATTAAAACAACGGAATTCCGTAAAAGTAATCGTCGATGAGCGACCCAAAACTCATCGTTTTAACAATAAGATGCTGAAGTTACAATGTCATGGTAACTCGTCGACGAGACGTGTACATGTTGGTTCTTTTTTATCTAGCCTGGCTTTAATACATACGTTGACACAAAATCCAGGCAGAAACCCGTATTTTGACAAGTAAAATCGCCAAATTGCATTATGTATAAGACATGCCGTGCCAGGTCAAAAATAACAAGAGTAAATGAAATTAATTTAATGCATTTCGATAGTTTATCGGGGAATAACGGTAGATTATCATTTTATAACTCACTCCCAAACAAGTGAAATTATCAAAAAATATACCCCGTTTTCGTCCATTTATCCTATTTGGCGTCATCTAAGCGGAGCCAAATAAGTGACGTCACTATGAACGTTGCATAGGAATCATGTGAAAAAAAAAAATAACGCGCTTAATGAATTTTGACAAAAATTTTCAAATTCTGCGCATTTTTGCATAAAAGAGAACGAATAATACTTTGTTTTTCTAGTAAGATCGAGCTGCCGTCTAAGCGCAAGCGGTAGCGCGTCGGCCCTCATTCAAAAGATCCTGGGTTCGATTCCCGACGGCGGCACTCAACCTTTCCGCACAATGAGTAGATAATCGAAGACCTATGTGGGATAGCAGCTTTAGGCTAGGAAATGAAACTGGTAGTACCGGTGTGAGAAATACGCCGCCGAAATATAACTGAAAGATTGTTGAAAACGGCGTTAAACTCCATTCAAACAAACATATTCTAGTAAGATCAATTGATATTTCATTTCTATAACAACAAAAGCTATATTTTCACACTTAAAAGCTTTTGTTGTTCACCGCATGAAATATGAATCGATCTTGCACTGAAACAAACGATTATCCTCTTTATAAATGATTTGAGGATGGAACACCGGATAATTTTAACTATTTGTATGTCAAAGCATGTTTAGTTTGTTTAACAATAACCATTGTTATTTGTTTACCGTATCCCTTATCCTTATTTCCTCTTTTAGAAAGCATCATCATTTTTTTTTTATTTATGTGGCCGTTATGAAAGCGGGAAGAAAAGTTCAACACAAACAAGACGAAAGCTTTTTTACTAATCAAGGAAATGAACTTAAAAAATGGGGAAGTGGAAGTTTGATATTTTGTCCGCGTAACTTGCACTGCGAACGCTTAAAAATGTCAAACCAAATTGCACACAAGGATGGCAAAGTGGTGCACGATTCCTTAAATGTTTGCGAAGGTTTTCATTGTGAATGCAGGGGTTATTTGAATCACTGGTAACGAGTTAACGCAATATAAAAACTAAAATTTTAAATCGTGCCTATATTAGGCCTATATTTTTGAATACATCGAGACGGTCGACCTTTCATTTATCTAAAACATCGACAAGCAAAGCATTTTTGCTTTATTAATAACGACTATTTCCCCCGTTCCAACAATAATTTGAGGAAAAATGATATGCCCTTATGATCATTAAATAGCGCGGTGTCATACGGATACAGAAAAAAAATCTCGAGGTGAAATTTCTGCTTCATCAGGTTCTGGCCCCACCGGTAATATATTTTAGAGTTCCTGAGCACAGAGCTCAAATTATCAATTTTACACCAAATTTCATAGAAATGTTCCTGATGTGGTCCCCGTCCAAATAAGCTTAAAAGATAAAATCTCTGAAAAACTAATTGTCATGGCAACCAAATTTGAATTTAAAAGAAAAGAACCATGAGCCCTATAGCCTTGGAATTTGGCATGGATGATCAGAACACATGGAGAGCGTATAGAACTAAGGGACATTGCGTAAAAAATCCTTCGAAATTCTTCTTCAATTTTGTCAGCACTTTAGGTGGTCCTTACTTGAAATAGTTAAAGATCAGATTGTCAAAACATATTTTCATTTTCAAACATATTTGGTAGGAAGTGTAATTGAATTATGTGAAAATCACGTTTTCTGGGGTTACAGAGGCTAGGTAAAAGAGATGTTTTTGTTTTTTTTAATGTGAGCGAACCAGGACCAACGTCCCTCTTGTTTTCTATGACCCTGGATTCAGGGTTGCATATTTTCAATGGTAGTTCATTTCAATGCAAAGGGCGTGGCATTGTTGGAGGTATGTTTTGACATTTGAGATTGTGGGTCCTTGAAAACCATTACCTGGTTTCAACCCAACGGTTGCAAATGATAACACTTATTTTTCTTTTTTTTTTTTTTTTTTTTTTTTTTGTAAGTTGGCAAGATATGATAATACATATAGTATTCAATTTGTTTGCTGGATCTTAGTTTCATACATCAGCAAGTATTTTCGCAGTGCGGCAGCGACTTCGGCTACGGCAGCAGAAACGTCTCCCTTTTATAGCGAAACTGTTCTGGAACAATTGACTTATTGATATCGCTCGTTCCGTGTAGGTGGAATAGGCGAATAGAGAAACTATTACCTTCGCCATATCTCATCTAAAATTGAAGATATTTTACTTTGAACTTGGTAAGTGTAGACACCATCGTAAGGGAAACTAATACTCAAAGCGTTGTAACTGAATGCATTCAGTTTGGAAGAACATCAACAGCTAATATTAAACAATATAATAAATAATTTTAAGCAAATATTGATGTACAGATTTTGAGAAAGAATCACGGTGAATCGACAAATTACAGCCGTTTTCCCTTCCAGCTGTAACATGATGTTCGTAGATATTCCAGCTGTGAACTTTTTTCTTATAAGCGGAATGTGTAAAGAGGTGAGAAAGGTTTTTTTTTCAATTCATGGAAGTAAGAACCTAAAAACCTTATCACACTGTGTGGATTCGCGAAATGGATTCGGGGTTTACAATAATTTCGACGTAGCTTTCATTTTCTTCTCCTCGTCCCCTAAAACTTAATATCATCTTAAGCTTAAGTTCATCTTGGCAAGCCAAGAGTTCTAACTGCTCAGGAGCACAGTGGAGTTAGAACCCTTGGCTTGCAAAGTAGGCTTAAGCTTAAAGGGAAGGGTTTTCACAATATGAAATAAATTTCTTTCGGAACTACTTTGAGCACAAGCCAACAAAATAGCTATCAAATGGGTAAGAAACCAATTTATCAGCTTATTAAGAATGCAGGAGGTCATAACTTGAATTCTGTTATTTGGAAAAAGACATGATTTCGCGAAACTTCACGGAATCACTTCATTTCCGATGAATCACAACCTGATATGGTACCGTCACAAAGAGATAGCTCTAAAAACGACCCAAAATATTGGCATATACAACTTTCATCTTTGTTCCTTTCGTCGTTTCTTGTATTTTGAGCTAATACTAGCCGTTAAATTCGAAGTAGTTACTATTCAGGACGAGAGTAAATATTTCCATCGGCATCAGTAGAGGAGGGCCTTGGATATCTCTAGACTTCTTTATAGGCTATTATACATATTAACTTCGCGGAAAATAATTGTGTAAAGGAATGTAACATCCATTCGCCACTGCCAAGAAAAATGCTGCCTGTGTTGCAAACATGCGATTTCCGGGCTAATGAAGATGTTTGTGCTTAAATGAAAGAAAGAAAAAAATCAAGAAGTTCAACCACAATGAAATCAAAATATCAACGAGTGGAAATAATGTACGAAATTTCAATGTAAATGTGTAAGCTATCATGCGAAAAGGGACTGTCTGAGAACGGTTCCGTAATATATTCATATTTTTAAACGAGATTGGATCTATTTAAGGTCAGACGGAAGAAGCTTTTAAGAAAATTTTACACGGATATACGAAAACCGTTGGTCACGCAATTGTTGCTCAACCAACCGACAAAGCCCCCCCCCTTTTTTTTCGCAAGACAAGAATCATTGAATAATGCTTTTCTTTGATTTTTAGCTCACCTGAGCACATCGTGCTCAAGGTGAGCTTTTGTGATCATTGAATGTCCGTCGTCCGTCGTGCGTCGTCTGTCGTCATGCGTCAACAATTTAAGTGTTTACACTCTAGAGGCCACAAATATGGCCCAATTTTCATGAAACTTGGTCAGAATGTTGGTCAGGTCACAAGGATGAATCATATTGAAAATGGGAAGGATCCATGCCATATCACGGGAAAAGGGGCCTTAATGACAATTTTCTTGTTTAAACTCTAGAGGCCACAAATATGGTCCAATCTTCATGAAAGTTGGTCAGAATGTTGGTCAGGTCACAAGGATGAACCCTATCGAAAATGGGAAGGATCCATGCCATATCACGGGAAAAGGGGCCTTAATGACAATTTTCTTGTTTACACTCTAGAGGCCACAAATATGGCCCAATCTTCATGAAACTTGGTCAGAATCTTGGTCAGGTCACAAGGATGAATCCTATTGAAAATGGGAAGGATCCATGCCATATCACGGGATAAGGGGCCTTAATGACAATTTTCTTGTTTACACTCTAGAGGCCACAAATATGGCCCAATCTTCGTGAAAGTTGGTCAGAATGTTGGTCAGGTCACAAGGATAAACCCTATTGAAAATGGGAAGGATCCATGCCATTTACGGGAAAAGGGGCCTTAATGACAATTTTCTTGTTTACACTCTAACGGCCTCAAATATGGCCCAATCTTCATGAAACATGGTCAGAATATTGGTCAAGTCTTAAAGATGAACCCTTTTGAAAATGGGAAGGATCAACGCCATATCAAGGGAAAAGAGGCTTTAGTGACATTTTTTGTTTACACTCTAGAAGCAACAAATATGGTCCAATCATCATGAAACTTGGTCAGAATGATTGTTAGGTCATGAGGATGAACTCATTTGAAAATGGGAAGGATCCGTGCCATATCACGGGAAAAGGGGCCTTAATGTCAATTTTCTTCTTAGAGCTCCAGGCGCCAGAAATATGGTCCAATCTTCATGAAACTTGGTCAAAATCGGTTTGCCAGCTCACAAGAATGAACTCTGTTGAAAATGGGAAGGATTCATGCCATATCATGGGAAAAGGAGTCTTAATCATAATTTACTTGAAATAACTCTAATAGCCTCAAATATGGCCAAAATTTAGTGAAAATTGGTTTTATGTAGAAATTATCTTCTTTATGACATCTGCCTTTTTACTTGATGTGATGTCCAAGTGATCAAAGAGAGTCAGGTGAGCGATCTAGGACCATCATGGTCCTCTTGTAATATTTTCTTTTCTACTCAAATGAGAATCTTACATGATAATTTTTTTTAATTGGTGCTTTTGCAATATTTCGATTCGTCGTTTTGGAAATAAACAGTAAACTGGGTTCTAAGCTACGCTTTTTTAAGCTTTCACTGTGACAATTCATAGAGAAATTCCGGATAGAGGAACATTACCATTTCGTTGTCAACAACATGGATTTAACGTTTATCTCTGTTAGAAAATTCATTTCGTGACGGCATCATCCTTTTGCTCAAAAACGGAATCGTTTTAAAAGTTGTAAACTCCCCCTTTTTTAAGGTTCTGTGATTCTCATAATAATCTTGTTCTGACGACCCCATGGACTTTCGCACATGCGCATTATGATGTAAATAATGGGAGGATTTTGTGGAAAACAAAGTAGGTCTTCAGATAAAAATGCAATAAATTGCAGTCATTTTATTCTTTGACATTAATTTTTTATTAATTTAACTCACATCGGACACTCATTTACCGAGTTTGAATTCTATAAAACCCCAATTCTGTTTGCTAAAGGTCAAAGATTGTCATCGTGTCACCAAGTGACAATCACGATTCCATTTCTGCATCAGGTCAGTGAAGATAGTGATACATTCGTAATAATGTAGGTTGGAGAAAATTAAATGGATCTTCCCAATCTAATTGAATGA
Organism: Fragum whitleyi; assembly: GCA_948146395.1. Lineage (NCBI taxonomy): Eukaryota > Metazoa > Mollusca > Bivalvia > Cardiida > Cardiidae > Fragum > Fragum whitleyi. The sequence continues at coordinate 70,843,927 of OX411543.1, read as the reverse complement.
GGTAGATATGCCATATAAACCTGAGGTTTACACTAAAGTATGACATATAAAGGCCAACACTACTCTGTTTTGCCATTCTACATTTTGTCCAGATTCAGAGGTCTTGCCAAACTATAAATAAGGGATTCTGTCAGTGGGCAAAGAAAATGTCCTAAGCACAGACTATTAAGACTGCTTTGGCAAATTTCTCACCCATTTACCAATTGATACCTTGGTATTAGGGTAGGGCTCTGGTAAACGACAGTACTATCAACTGAGACAACAACTTTTCCCAGGGGACGACAAAAGATCATTTCAATGGATTCCAACAGACTACAATTTTTTCAATGGCATGCGCCGTTTAGTAGCAGCCTGTTTGCAATAGTGACTCTGAAGTAATCTCTCATGCTTCAAGGGTCATTAAAAGTGAAGATGATTATTGGAAAAAGTTAATTGATCCTAACCTTTACTGCAATCATTGTCAATGATTCATTGATAGCATCTAGCTTGATTGACAATTAACGCTTAGCGGTGATCGGTAAAGCATCCCCTGTTGTAGGTGACAGATGTTTAAGTTGGTTGCAAATATATTTTACTAGCACTGATATCTCAATGAAATCATTAATCAAGTTAGACAGGGTTATTGATGCATGAACTTTGAGGAGACATGCTTGTAGAACACCAGCAATTAGCGGAAGGTGTGACTTTGGAAATTTAACCAATAAGAAAGCACTTTTAGTGGTAATCAAGCTGTTTGTCGATAATCTTCCAATCGAAGGCTTAGCACAGAACTATTGTACAGCGCTCTAGATAAGCTCTGTTTTTCCGTAATTTACGGATGTAAAATTACTGGTTACGGATCATTTTTAGCAAAACTCCGTAAAAGATACGGAATGTTTTTTGGCGTGTACGGATATTTTTGGGTACGAACGCGTAAATCAAAGGGAAGTCACTTTGTAGAATTTAAGATAATAATTTCGGCTATTCCCGATATTGACGAGCATCTACGTTACCCGCTCGGACTTTTTTTGTAAACTGGAAAATAGCATCGCCGAAGTTTCCCGATTGTTAGTAACGTTGTAAATACGCACTCGGAAGTTACCGATCGTTTTCGACTATTCCCGTGACAATGGAATGCGGACTGTGGGAAAATTATTTGTAAACATTGCGGTACCCAGCATCGAGGTGCTTACGAGACCAGCTGATCTGCTGACCGCAAAAGTTACAGCAAAATTACGCTAATCGGCAGATAAACATAAAACGTCAGGGAATTTTTTTTTCAATGGATTACTAAAAAATACCTCACTAAATCCCAGATCAGTTATCAAATCGTTCATGGACGAAATAACATACTCCATCACTGAAAAAAGTTCAGGCGGTAAGACGAAGGTTCGCGGCAAGCAGATTCGTTTTCGACGGTTTGAATGTCTGCTTTGACAAGAGAAATCAAGATTCTGAGTAAAAATGACTATTGATCTGGAATCTGCTGTTCAAAATTAATTATTCGTCCTAATTCATCAGTTCTAGTGCTATGTTATCATCGTTCTTCCGACCGTGAGAAGGTAAAGTGAAAGTAGACTTTGCTTTCTGATGCTTACGCTGGTTCAAGCAGATACGCATATTTTATAAAATATTAAGATGATAATTTTGCTGAAAAAAAAAAAAACAAAAAATAGAAAAAATGGAAGATATGAAAGAAAACAATTTAAGAAAATTCAATACAATGAAATATCGTACATTTAACTGATCCAAGGGGGGGGGGGTATTTTTCTGTTCTTAACTGTTTCAATCAGGGCTTTAAAATTCTACTCGTCCTGCATGATTTTTCCTTCTTTGTCTATATAAGCAGGACGAGTGGATTTTGCAAAATTTCACTAATGAAATTAATGTATCACTATATTCTTTTATACAGCAGGACGAGTAGAAAGAATTTTCAAGCCCTGATTATTGAATTTAAAACAAAAAAAAAGGTATTTTTTAAAGAATGTTCAATGATTAAAAGAAAAGAAAACTACATTTAATGAAAGGGTTGCTGTATTGTTGTTAAAGCAGTTCAGGTACAAAAACTTGTTTTTTAGGTTATAATTAAGAAAGAAATGAAAATTCACTTTTCTTCCATTTGCTCTTTACCGAAAGTTGTACTGATCCTCCATATCAGGTACTGATTGAAAATTATTTCAATCAGTACTGTACTGATGGCCTTTGAAATTATCTGGAGCACTGATTGTAAGTGCCTTTAAATCTGCAGTCACTAAAAATGAAATTAGGCGGGGATCACAAGATTAATAAACAGCGCTGATCACTGAAAACTGATTGACGTCAAAATTGATTATTTTTGGCAAGAATGGTGAAATGTCGCATTCAACAGAGTCAAATTTTAAGTTAAAATTACACAATTGTTCTCGGAAACAAGCCAAGGCAGTCAACTTATTGGATTTGAAATTCAGCAATACAAACTTGAAATCCATGAATGGTTACCTTACTTTTTTGGTTCACGCGCGGCAAGTAGCAATAGATTTGCAAATTGCGTGAATAAATTTATTCATTAGAATAAGTCAGGTTGTAATGCTTTCAAGAAATTTAACATTGAATGGTAAGAAGAAAATCCAAATTTATTTCCAACTGATTTGATATTGAAAGCTGACTATTTGTAGAGTTTTGGGCATGAATATGTGTTCAATTTCTACATGAAAGTAAATTGTGTAACATGCGGAAACAGTCTGCAAAATCTTTATTGGTGGTCTCTTTGATATTGGTTGAAACACCACACTCCCTTGATGTAAGATGGTTCAACCCAACATTCCAGTGAGGTCACTGTTTCCATGAGAGCATCTTTAAATCTGATTTTGTTCACATAAGAAATTGCCAAATCAAAGGCAGCTGAACTTCAGTTAAATTGATATTTTGTAAGTAACAATGATATCTTATAAGATCTTCTTTTTTTTTTGTCTTGAAAAAGGCCGATCTAATCCAATCATAGCATGGAGAAAAAGAGACTTGGGGAAAATATAAAGACTTTACATTCTAATGAATAGAATATACAAGAAATGTTGGTTAGTTCTATTTTTACTACCTTAAGGGTGATTTTATGAAAGAACCAGTTTATTACAATTCACACTAGGCCTACATTGTTAGTGGGCAATTTAAACTTCTTAGCTACAGCTGGAACAAAACAGGTTTTTGAATTACATTTTCGTCATCCACTGAGCATATTGTGTACTAATGACATGTACATCCTACCCTATACTCAAACGATTTTTGAAAGCTTTTATTAGACAATCCTAATAGATCTTTAATCCAAACTGAATTTGCAAAATATTGATAATGAAAGGGAATGAAATAAATGAAAATGAAAACAAAAAAAATGATAATGAAAAATAATTCATGTCCAAAAAAAATTGGATAAAAGTTTAAAAAGATAGATTTATGGTTTTATTTTTATTAGATGCTATTTGAAGAAGATTATGTGGAGCTGCTTCCCTCTAAACATATAGGTAATTATGCTGAGCTATCGATTTGTAGAATTTCCCTCTTTTCTCAAGCCCTTATAAAGGACACAACAGTGAATGCCTTGGTGTAGGCTCAGATATATATTCCTATCTAGTGGTAATCAAAGCTGTTTTTATGAAAATAAAAGGAATCTTACATAAGATTATCAGAGGTCAATCCGCTCATCAATTCAGTAAGCGTCAAATTTATTACAAAGCTTGATTTCTCTATTGCTGCAGGTTTTGAGCTGTCCTGATGATGATACTACATTGTTGAATCAATGCACTAAAGGAACCATGGCTCTGGGTTTTGACTTGTCAGACCTGTCTCGAAATTTGAAGCAGGAGAGACTGTTTGTGTCGTCGGAACGAGAGCAACTTCAAAAACTATTTGAAGAGGTAATTTCAGTTATCAACATCGTGCATTTGACAAGATAAATGATTTTGGAATGGATTTGAATGAGTGGGAGGAGAGACTTTTGAACATTTTTCAAAGTAGGTTAAATACTTGTATTAAGCGACCACGGACAGGGCCATCAAAAAGCGGTCATTAAAGACAATTGTCCCTTAAAATACGTTTTGTTTACAAATCAGAAACATTATTCAGAACATGGAATTGGTATATAATAGGGATTATTTTGGGATTGGCCATGCCGATTTTTAGGGCAAATTATTTGTTTAAGACTAAATCTGAATACAGTTTTGGATGGGCCCCATATAAAATTTATTCAAATCTGATGTTTATTTTAATCTAGGATAGGTATTAAGCATTCTTGGGCCCACCACTTTTTCCTGATGGCCCATCGATTTTGCAGATGGCCCATCAAAATCTTAGATTTTACATGTAAATGAATGGGACATGGGCCATTGGCCCATTTCAATGGCCCATCATGAAATTGGTCCAAAAATATCCCTGTATAATTGAAAAATTCTCAGTTGTTAGTTTTAGCAACACAGGAATCATGTACAATAATAATAATAATTTTAATATAATTTTCATACTAGTGATAACTACTTTGTCACATTATTTGATTTTAAGAAAGGGGATTTTAAAAACAGTCGCTTATAAAAGTGTTCACTTAAAAGACGTTGCTCAAGCTAGATTGACAGTATGATTGATAATTTCATCCCGACAGTATGATTGATAATATCGACAAATGAGCAAAATTATTTTACATTCCTGTAATAAAATCTACATACTTTTCTAATTACTTTTCTATTGTTAGTTTTTGGTGAACGAAATTTTCGTTCACCAGTGTTATATACCGTGTATGGAAAATCCTGTAGGATCTTAATAGGTTTTAAGTAAAGCAGTACCTCTTTAGATTCAATTTAGTATCTCTAGATACTTCTCTCTACAAAATCACTATTTGTATCGTGTAATGCAAAATTCTAGCATTCTTCATCAAGTGAAGATAATGAAAATTACCCTTTATAAACACAAAAATATCTTGGAATGTCTATACGGGCGAATTTTTGATCGGCGTAAGATTGTCGAGAGTTGAGAGCAAAAACAAAGGTTGTGTCTGTACACTGTATAGACAGATACTATGTTTTGGATTTAAACCTTCGCTATTGCAACATGTAGTAATTTGCCGGAAATGTGTGTTTATTGAGGTCATGAACTCTTGAACTTCTACACACCCCTGATTGGCCACATCCCACGTGATGACCTACTACGATTTTACCTACCTTCTTATGAATGAAGTCTTTGCTTATAAGTTACGAAAGGTCAAGTTCACAAACAAATGGAATGTTCCTGCCGTATTTCTCCTATTAAACGCGCCCGAGCGCGATGCAAAACGTCGTGGGGGCGCTACTATTTCAGACTCTTTTACTTAATTAAAAAAATACGTATTTTGGTACCAAAGAGAAGCAAACTGTTAACATGTTCGTAATTATCGATTTAAATACGTACGCTACCCAATACGCTTTTCTATTTATCGATTAAGGCTATAGATTTAGAAATATAATAAAATGTTTGCTAATGAATTGTAATTCTGTCATTTTAAGTCATCTATCGAAATACGGTCACCCTCGACCATTAATTGCAGCTTTCAAAAGCAAGTGATTGTGTTAGCAGAAGCCGAGATTATTATTATTGTTATTATTTGTTCAAGGTAGGAAGTTCCAGACAATGCAATATTCAATGTACCGCTACTGATGGACAAAACGGTCTAATAAATCATTACCTATTTACGTATGAAATAAATAATCCTGTATTAAATCCTAAAATTTCGTGATGTGTAAATGCACCCGGTACATGAAATGAAAGTGTTTCGTAGTGAAAACACAAAACGTCTGGAGCTAGCTGGGTCACCGCGTGTCGGCACCCTTTGAAGTCCCCAGATTCTTGCAAGCGGCGACGTCGCTTTTGAAATAAGTCACACACGAGATTTTACGGGGGTTTTCCTATTTTAACAGTATGAATTGTGACTAGGATTTTATCATTTGACTCGGATATTTTGTATATTTGCAGAAGGTTAAATGATTTCAGAAATATTTTCGTAACAATGAAAGGGGATTTTGTTCGCATGTGACTTATGAAGAATAACGAGAAATAGTTTTAATTTTGTGTTGAATTTTAACCTTTCGCACTTCCGGAAGACTGCGCGATTTAGGACGCGCTAGTTTTTCAGATGTTGAACGATCTTTTAATGACGCAACCAGCCTTATCCTAATAGGAATTTATGATAGTTAACCCACAATCTAATGAACATTACGTCGTGGAGTAGCAGCTTTTGAATTTAAATTCGAGACCGGATTTTTCACCACGGACCATGGACGGTTGGATGCTGTTGATCGTATAGTCAAGGGCCTGGGAATCGTGTTTATGGGAGAGCGCGTTTATTAGGGAGGGCGCGTCTAAATTCTCATTGAAACATAAACACGCACCACTTGACCGTGACCAACTTTGATATGAAATAAAATTTAAACAATTACCAGACAACTTATGTTCTCAACTACCAAATTTACACCTCTTGCTTAAATCCCGTTTTTATCTTAAAGCTTGTCGTTGCATACTTGTGTAATGTAAATATCTTCGGTTACGGGTATTTTTGTATCATATTACCCAAATCCAATTTCCTGGTTTTTTTTTGTTTTTGATTTTGGTTTTTTTTTTTTTTTCGTTTCAAACAAGGCCGGAAAACAGGGGATATAGCAATCTCGGTACGATTTACTGTTAAAATAGGAATGTCGTGAATAGATGAATAAATAAAAGAATCAAATGAACAAATATCCCAACACGATAGACCTAATTTCAAATTTTAACATCGAATGGATTTTTTTTTCAAAGTACTTTACATCGTAACAACAACTGTATAGTAGCGCTTCTATCCCTCGGATGGCTCTAGAATTTCCTCAATACAATCATTCATCTATTTGTTTTACCGGAAGTATGTAAAATATTACAGAAAACGAAACTTGGATTGGGAATCAATCGCCTGTGGACTGGAGCATCTTTACCTTAATATGGAAATTGGTATTTCTCGCACCAGAACTATAATGAGCATACATCCGTACGTAGCTGCCATCTTCTACCCTCTTAGGTTTACGATTATCTGCCGTTTGGTAGGAGCAATAGAATTTAAACAACGACTATATTTGGACAATTCATTAGCTGTACAAAATACCTTTCTACATAGATTTTATTGATTTTTTATTTTTTTTTAATTCTTTTTTATGCAATGGCATCTGATGATTATTCTTTCACGAGACTGAATATTACCGAAAGAGACCAAAACCCTGTAATTACAATTACGAAACAGCGGTCTTTTAATTCGGAGGATGGGGGGGGGGGCATTCAGGTCGTACCAGAGCCATAGCGGATAACGCTTAAAAGTCAAAATGCAGAATGACTGCTGTTTAATCTGCTAAAATATGGGTTCCGCATGTGGAATTTGAATTACCTTTCTGACTGCTATTTTTTGAGTTAAGAAAAGAATCATTAGTCTAGACACTATAGTTGCATGTTTTTTTTTCTCGAGGCTTATCGCTCTCTGTCAATCGGTCTGTCTCTGTCTGTCACTCTCTCTACCTTTCTTTTCCTCTCTTTCTCATTCTTTGAATTTAGAATTTTGACGAGACACTTTCCCTTGATTATTTTTTATATTTATAATTTCTCTTTTCTCAACGAATTCAATATATCAATTTAGAATGCCAACATATTCGTTCACCATCAGTACTTTCAGTGCTTTGATTTTTTACAGAATCAGACACTTAAATATCAACACCAGCCATTTAAATCATGCAATTATTTAATCAATTTTGATTAAAGGGTTGGTAATTTTTTAAACAATTTTGGAGCGTTTTTAGTGTTTGGAGTGAGTAAGATAGAAAATTAAGGGATCAAAATAAGATATTTTCAAATTTTTTAGGGTCAAATACCTGATTTAGGGGTCAAGCACAATCCCTGGAGACTCAAAGTAGAAACTTTTAAAGAGTGATTAAAAATTGAAAAGTATTATTGAATTAAGTTCATCAATCCTATGTTTTAGGTACAATTCGTTACCCCAAATTAGGGATTGGGGTGGTAATAAAAGAATTTCATTGTAATTCTTATGTCTTATCTAAACTATTAAGATATAGCCCTACATGCAGCATGATGCTTCATCAATTGATTTTCTGTTAAGGTGAAAACAACTGCAGAACAGCTGTATCACCAATCCTGGATCAGCCGACAACAAAAGGATGTGTTAGACTCACTTGTTGGCTCAAGCCGAGAGACAGCAGCTGTTGATTGTTGCTTAAAAACCAATGAGCTTGAATCTACTAACTTCATTGATGGCTACAAATACCTCAGTTATCATGATTCAAAGTATGGGGAGTTTCTGAAATTTCTCCTAGAGACTCCAGGACTTGTGGGACAAATTCTAGCTGCAGAAGAAAAAGCTTCATCTGTCAACACACAAGCAATAGTGAAGGTATTGATGCATTCTGTGTATGGAAACTGTGTTCTACAAGAGGATGAGACTCGCATGTTACACATGTTAAAATGCCTGTTAGAACTTCAGCTTGCAACATGTAACAATCCTCGACTGATGCTACGGCGAGGATCTTGTGCATTCAGTATTTGTTGTAGACAGTTGTTTGATGTTTTATTTTCTGCTAAATTATTCCTGACTGGAGCGCTTCATGATCCTGTAATGCGACTGTTAATGGAGGATGAGTGGTTTTACGACATTGATCCAGGAAAAGCTCTTGTCAGGTTCCCTCCTACAGAGAGGTTAAGACGGTTTGGTGAACCTGGGACTGACCAGTATAAAGAAAAGCTGGCAAAATATCGAACTACAATAGTGGAAAAACTGGTGATCATGGCTAACAGATTTATTGTCTCCATAAAAAACAACATGCACTGTTTTCCAACCAGTCTAGCCTGGCTTGTTTCATTGGTAGGTATTATGTCCTCTGTCTTTCATATTAAGACTTTCCTGTTTTACAAAATTTTTAACCTGTCCAAATTCAAAGGTTTTGCAGACGAAAATTTAAAGTGGATTTAATTTGAAAAATAACCATTCAGTAGGGTAGAAAATAATGTGGAAAAAAGAAGAAATTGCTTGTCAGAAGCAGGGGTTAAACAGCAAAGGGTTAAACATTAGGGATCATACATAATTTCAAACATCAGTTGCTTTAATTTTGCCACTTTTATTTTCAATGAATGATTGAGTATTCTTTGTGTTGAAAATCTAGTGAAAAATTTGCACTGCCTTTTAGAGGAATATCAGAGCTACAGATAGAAGGGGGTATCTTGCAATTTAGATTAATGTATGTCATTTATATTAGCACAAATCTTATGTTATGGGTACTCATCAGAATCATCTTGTCAAGACAATCCGAATGAATACCCACAATATAGGATTTCATTGAGAAAGATTTTAGACTGGCTTTGGCCTCTTTAATCTGTACCTCTGGATTATAATGAATTGGTCCTTTTTATATGTATAAGAATGAAGACCCTTTTATCATTTTGACAGGTATATCAAACTCTAACCAAAACTGGTAAATTTGAAGTGGGTGAGGTCCGTAATGTGTGTACAGACCTGGTATTTGCTCTATTTATATGTCCTGCCATTTGTGATCCTGAACCTCATGGTATAACTACAGATGTACAAATAAGGTAATGTGTGTACGGTCACTTGCTCTATTTATGTGTCCTCCCATTCAAAAAGCTTTGAAATGTAACAAAAAAAATCTAATTGCTTCTAATTTAATTAAGCCAAGGAATTTCAGCTAAAGTTTCAGATATCTTACAGAAAACTTTAATTTATTTAACAAATTTTCAAAAAAAAATTCTCGCTCCCCCACATTAGCATATATATGTTACTATGGTAAAGTATACTTAGGCTGCTTCAGATAATTCTTCAAAAATAAAAACATTAATGTTCTCTGTAGTTACTAAACTGCACATTGACCAAATTATATACTGAACAAGCTAGAAATGCGAAAGTTGTTAGCCCATTGTTCGAACTTCTGGATCATCCCGCGTACAAATAATGTTATGTGTGTATGGTCACTTTCTCTATGTCCTACCAATTATCCATCAATTATCATGAACTTTTCTCGTCAATTTAATATGTTTTTACGAATTGTAACAGAATAGTTATCAAATTTCAATAATTTCTCAATGCGTTCGAAATATAATTAGCTCTCTGACGTCACTAACATTGAAAACATAGCTGTTTGATGCATCACATAAAGCCAGAAAACAAAACATTTTGAATTGAATTAAGTTGTCAGAGCTTGTTTGCTAACCAATGATGTATCTATGTTTGATTACTTTGAAGTCAGAAATATTATTTGACACCAAAATGACACAATTACCTTTTTTATATGACATGATAATTTCAGTCATATAGCCCGTCACAACCTGATGCAGATGGCCCAGATCATACAAACCCTGGCTATATCTAGAGAAGAGGAGATTGACCCTAAACAACAGGACCTCTACAATAAATTTGAAAAGGTAAATAAAGAACATATCAATTCAAGACATGGGGTTTGTATTTGGCCTGTAAACCAGGGTTTTGACCCCCAAAATTTTGAAAAAAAATTATGGCAAGAATAGACGGCAGAATATAAAATAACCATATACTAGCCAAAACTTCTAATTCACTTCTGTGAGTCATGATAAATAATTAATAAATTCTTGACCCTGTATGCTGAAATTTAGAAGAAAATCATGTTTGAAAATCATTTACCTCCAATTCCATTACAAAATGTGCAAAAAGCATTAGACAATCCATAAGCTATGTTGATTGAATCATAGTCAGTATGAAAATCAAAAGTCACATTTCCACCATTTTTGTGATATATTGCAAAGTAAAAAGAGACTTTCAATGAATCACAATTTGGCATTTTTCAGTTAAAGAAAATGTTTCCTGAAATAATGTTTTTGTTCATTGCCTACGCCACACTGAGTGAGACCCAGAGACTCATTGCTCATGCCACACTGAGTGAGACACAGTAGTCATGAATGATTTTAGTATTGGAAATGCAAAAAAGCCATTTTAAATTCATTGTGAATTTCCTTTGCTTTGACACCTGAAATTGCTATCAGCAGGATGGGGCACTGACAGAGTACACATTTTTGACGAAATTTTCTATTCTACTAGTTGAGATCCTGAATAGACATTAAGGTGAAAATAACCACTGTGCTGTCAAGAGTAAATTTTGCCAACATCATATCCATAAAAGGCATTTATGGCCAGATTAGGACCTGTGTAACAATATCCTGAAGTTTTTATAAGATTGACTTTTTACTTGATAAGATATTGACATTTTAAGATGCAAGTTAGAAGTTTTGACTTGTATTTAAGTACAATTTTCTCATGTTTTACATTATTTCTATTGCAGGGGTGTTTATCATCATTATTAGACAGTCTGGTAGATGGATTAGGCCTAGAATTACCAATGGATTCTACAAATACACAGTTACCTTGTTTAGCACGAACCTCTAGTCTCATTACATTGTCTCAACTTAATACCCTGGTATGGATATTTTGTTCCTTCCCATTGATTTGTTAATGAAAGTGACTCTTGCTTTCAAACAAATCATCCGTATGTTCAGGATGACAAAACAGTGATTTTTTTTTCAAATTATACACTGCAAATCATGGTAAAATTTGAAAACAGTTTGCACCGTTCAGTCACCCTGCTCATAGGGCTTGAAAATATTTTCCAGTATTTTGTCCCTGAGTTAGAAATATTGAAAAAAAACCCACTGATAAACAGCCCTTCCTTTTGGAAGGTAAAGTTGATGAAATAGTTCCCAGTATTGCATATACTTGTTTGAAAAAGCAGATTTCATAAAAGAAGGTCTTGTTTTGTGAGCTTATAGCCACTATGCTATTTGAGAGACACCAGTATTCATTAATGACGCTTAAACAAGGTCAAATTGTCAAGGTAAATAATTTCCATCATAAAAACTCTAAACTGGCCAGTCTGGCCATAACTTTTAATTGGATTGAGATTTTATCTTCACATTTCACACATGCATGTTTGTGATAAGACCTTTTTGTTCGTACTTCATATTTCATATGTTTATTACTCGTGACAAGTCTTTTCAGTAGATAACTAAGTCAAGGTCAAATTCCAACTGATAAGTGATTGCAATTTTTATCTTTGAAAAAGTTGGCCGCTAAGATGTTTAAAGACCTAAACTTTTTCTCCACAACCCTGGGAACCCTTCAGCATATATATGCTTTTATAACCTACATACAAAATAGGTAAAGTGTTTTAAGTAAATTTTGACTGTTGATTTGAAGCATAATTCAATTATCAAGCACTTATTTGTGGAGCATAACCTGTCACTGACGGCTCTTATTTTGTTAATTGTAGATTTCCTATTTACGAGCTACATTACCCCAAGTCACTGAAAGTACTGATAAGAACCTGTTAAACGAGATTTTATCTGGTCTAACCCCGATAACCCCACCAACACCACCACAAAACCTTCAACCAGCGGCTCCTATCAACACTACAGCAACGCCCCCTGGTACACCCAATGTGTCCAAACGAAATAAAAGTGAGTATCCTTTAAAAAGAAAATGGATCTTCAATAAATTTTAGACCTGCATTTTACAACAATCTCATGGCTATATATTGAAAAAGAAAAATGAATATTTCTATATAGTTTCCCTTAAATTTGAGGATATTTTCCTGTAAACGTAATTTTTGAGATGAAACAAGCTATCAATTAAGATTTTAATTAATTTTGGAGAAAGAGCTTTGAACAATTTACTTACTCTTAAAGCACAAGTGTCAAGCAGAATATTCTTTATTCATGACAGATAAGAAGAAAGTTTCAGTGGTATCAATGATGAGTCAGATGTCAGATGACACGGTTAGTGTTTCATCATTATCTCTGGAACCAGACACGCCCCCTATCCAACTACAACAACAGCAACAACGCTTGGAGGATGTGTTGGTGATCTCCCTTGGAAATGATATTGAATGTCCAGGAATGATGTCGGAACAAAAGGTTAGAAAATTTCCATGCCAATTGTCATAGAAAAGAGAATTTCCTTGCTAAGTGAAAGAAATAAAGATGATTACATTTTACAAATTGTATGGGATGACAGGATGGTAAAATGTTTTAAACTTCTTGTATGGAAAATAAGTATCCTTACTTGCTAAGGTATTTCTTTACAACTTCCATAAGGTTAAGTTAAATGAACTTCCGTGTTGTATTAGTTTGGAAGTACATTATCAAAATTCAGTGTCTTCTGTTTGAATGACCATCCTATAGACAAATTTTCAATATCTTGTAGTAAAGCAGAGGTTCTCATGAAATCTCAAATGTTGTGCAATCAATATTTGGGAGGCCTCAAGATTATAATAACCCCTATAAAACACTGATTGTTCTACTATCCTTTACCAAACATCACCTGCCTTCAGTCCCTCTTTTTAGCTCATCTGTTTTTAGGAGAAAAGCTGATGTATTTCTATAGCTGTGGCGGCGTTGTTGCTGTTGTCATGCTAAAACTTTGCCATTTTGTGATATCTTTTGTTCTACTGAAGATATTCACTGGAAATTTGGCACACATATTCACTATCAATAAAGCAATTTTTACTATCAAGAGGGATAACTCTAGATGCACTTTGTGCAAATTATACCCCCTTTTCAACTTAGACTTTTTATCCACTGTTATTCAAAAAGACTTAAAAAAAATAAAAAAGTATAGCTTTGATCAAGCTGTATTTACGAGGTTTAAGTATTAAATCAACAATATTTTAGATCTACCCTCTGGAATTTTATGCCTTTTCTATTTTGAACTCGTGTAAAAAGGGTTAAAATGGAGTAATAAGTTTGTAACATGTAATTTCTCCCTTTCCCAAAATGTTTTCTTAAGACAAAGGATAGTTTGTTACACAGTTAGCCAACCCGGGTTGGAATAGTATAATTTTACCAGAAATTCACCATATTAAATTCTTATATAAATATTTATAACACAATATATAGTGTAGACAATATCCAGAACTAACAACTTTTATGAAGAAAACCTAGTCGGCCTTACTACAAAGAATGTTCTGTTTATTTGTTATCATAGGTTTTGACCTACGAACAAGAGAATAAAAGACGGCGAGTAAAATACCAGGCTGTACCCGGAGGTTATGAAGTAGGTCCTGCTGAAATACAGGAGAAACGAACACGCTTTTCACTGTCACATGATCAAGAGTCAATAGGTAAATATGATAAAGAAACTTCCAGTTACAATTTCTAGACATTACAATGTGAATGTGGTCCAACTTGAAAGTTGTAGATCCTTTGAGCTAGTTTATAGAAATTTGTATAGCTATTTCTTGAATGCTATTTTGTCTCATTTTTTGCATAAAATAAATCATATAATAGTTTGTTTTTTTCATGAAAGATGGATTAATCTTTCATTGAGTGACCAACAAATTTATGCTAAATTTTCACTTGTGTTTTTGCCACCTGCGAAAGAATAGCCATTGTTTTTCACTCAATAAAAGATATACCAATCTTTCACAGAAACAATCAATTCCTATCTGTCTAGATATACAAGGAAGAATAAAGATAAATTGCAAGAATTAATAAGACAATTTCTTAAATGTCTTCTTGATCTATTTCTGAGATTTAAAAAGAAAAATAGAATTCTGTTGGAATGGCAATATCATATGGAATCACACAAAAGACTTTAACATATAGAAGAGGATTGGTGCTTTAAATTCTTGTAAGGCTGTTTCCGGAGAAAACTTGATGTATTGCTATAGCCTTGGTGTTGTCATCCTCGTGCAATCTTTTACATTTTGTGACACCTCTACAAACTGAAGGCATTTACTTTTAACTTGGCACACATGTTACTATCAAAAGAGGAACCTATTCTATCAAGTGGGATAACTCTAGATATACTTTTTGCAAATTGTGCCCTTTTTTGAACTTAGATTTTTTTATTCACTACCGAGCACCCAAACACTGGACGTCGGCACCTGTAGGCGGTACTCTAGTTAAATAAGAAAACTTGGTAAGCAGAGTGTGGCATCTGATTGTGTTGTTTTTATGCTTTTCACACTCAAGCTTGGGAAAATGGAGTATTAGGATTTTATCATATAATTTCACCACTTGTATTAACAGGAAATACCAGTGATATACCTGAAGCAATATCTGAGGGAGCATCTAGTCATTCTGTGGGCTCACAAGATCTTGAAAACGACGATAATGACAACTTCTCTGATATGATTTCCGCAAATGTGAGTGGGCGGGGCACACCAAATATCAGTGGTCGAGACACGCCCCTGTCACAGGCGGAGTATGGAGAGCAGGAACCCCAGGTCCATCCCCAGCCAGCACTGCCAGAAACTATAAAGAAACCAAGTAGAGTGGATGTTACAGAGAAGTTTGGGAAATTTGAAATCAAACCAGAATTAGACTGTAAGTTATGGATAGATAATCTGCCTTCATTCAGAATGAGAAAATGAAGCAAACTGTTTGCAAATTATACCCCACTTTGCATGCAAGTGAACATGCAAAGCTGGGTATATTTTGCAAACAGTTTAATACCATTTTGTAATCCTAAATGCAGGGATACATCTTCAAAATGTTTACATGCGCTAGATTGATGAGTGAATATCAATAAGAATTTTGACTCATGTATGTAGATATTGATGGCCTAAGATTTACATTTAATCCCCTTTTAATTTCAAACATCATTTTGAAAATTGAAAGAATAATTTATAAGGAATCTTTCTAAGTTGGTTAAAAGTTTAAGATCAAAGTGAGTTTTTAACTATTTGGAATAGTTTCACTAATGGCCATATCTTTTTTGTCATAAAATCTTCAGCAGATACTCTGTTTTCAGGAAGGCTGAATGCTGAAATTGACCAATTTCATTTGAATATACATCCTGTCAAGATTAAAAAACTTTTGTATTAGGTAAAGAAGAGATTCTTTTATTTAAAAAAAAATGTTTCCTGAAATTCTAATGTCCTTGTTATTGTTGTAACTAGATGACCTGAAATCCACGGTGAGTGACACATGGAGCACGGATGTTCTGGCCAGTGACTCTGAGCCACCTGAGATGAATCAACAAGTCAGGCTAGAGGAGATTGCTGAAGAGATGGTCCGTCAACATATGCTAGCTACACAGGAGGTATAATTGTATTTTTGTGAAGAAAAAAGTTTGAGTTAAAATTGTTTGAACAACTGGTATGACATAAATGATACTTCTCAAGATTGTGCTTTGAGTAGCATAGCTTCAAGGAATTAAAAATGCTTTTTTAATATCTTATAATTTGATATCATTAGGCAAAAAATGTAAAATATTTATCCACAATTCTTTAGGGAGTGCTTTGTCCACAAGTATATAAAATAGCTGTGTACACAAATTATTTTTCATTTAGGAAAAGAACCAATTTTTCAGCCATGAAAGAATGCACAAATGGTGGTGGACAAAACTAGAGTTTAATCATATACAGTCAATCTTGTCTTAAACGACCACTCAAGGGACATCATAAAAATGGTCGCTTAATTAAATGGTCGCTGAATACAAAACATTGAAATACAACTTCTCGGAAGTTCGGAACTCGAAGACACACACCCACCCTGTTCATTTTCCATAAAAATATTTCAAAAGTTTTTGCAGCTGAGAGAAAGTGATATTACTCACACAATCATTAACTAAGTGTAACTTATTAAAGCTAGGCCATTTATTTTTTACATCACCTACAAAAGATCGTGAGTGTACTGATTTGTTTACATGTTCAATGTTGACATTGACCTACATTTATGTACATGTTTGATTCGTATCTATATTCCTCTTCTTAATCGAACGAGAAATTGGTAATTATTCAATTCGTCATCCAAATCAGCTTTAATAATATTTTATTGTTTTTTTATGTGTTTTCAACACACTTGCAGCTTTTTAAATGACATAGATATTCAAAAGAAAAATTAAATGATATAAATTACAGATGTTATAGACTGCCGCTGAAAATTAAATTGGAGCACATTAAAGCTTTCAATCCAGAACTTCTATTGACAGCTTCATTTTATCTTCCGGAGAGAAAGTGTGAAAAATAGGAATTATCAACAATTAATTAGTTTGTATTGTCATGTTAGTATTTATCAATGATTTTCACACGTTTATGACAGGTTATGAATTGAGATATTATCATATGGTCGCTTAAATAACTGTCAAATACATGAAATTGACCCAAAAATGTCAGCGACCAGTCGCGTTGGACATTAGTGGCTTAATAGAGCAACAATTTATAGTAAAAACTTACGGGAGGACCTCAAAGTGCTTAACAGAAAAGGTCGCTGAATACACGTGGTAGCTCAAGCAATATTGACTGTACATGTAAAATCATTTGAAATCTCAAACAATAATTTTATCACCTGTAGGTATCCGAGACAGCGAGTGATGCCTGGAGTACAGACGTCCTGGCCTCAGACACAGAGGAGAAACAAGTGGAGACCCTGTCTGAGTTTGATGATCTTAGTAGTATGGCAGAAATGGGAGGTAACTTGGATGAAGTCAGGAGTGAATCCGATATTGCTGAAGTTACTCCCCTTGCTTCAGGTAAGATTGCTGGTTTTATATTTCAAACAATTTCAGTTCAAACAGTTTTTAGGTCAACTACAAAAAAACAACAAAAACAGCAGAAATTAAAAATGAATAAATACAAAAGGGAAAGAAAATAATAATTTTAGGTTTTGTGTTGTGAAATTATTGATTGAACCAAAGAAAATTTGGTTTGTTAATCAAATGAAAGATGCTGGATCTTACACAGAAGGCATACAGTTATTTCATTTTCTTTTGTGCCAAAATAAAAGAATTAGTATGAATAATTAGGATAAATCTCTTAAAGCAAGACTTTGAGCATTTGAATTATATTACAATATAGTGCTTTTAATGTAATGGACCTCCTTGATTGTTCTTGGTTGAAACTCAATTTTTTAAATTGGAGGAAAATAGGTCAAGATCAATCAAAATAGTGTGTTTACTTACCAATTATGATAATTTCACAGTCTAGGTAGTAATTATCAAGTCAGAAATCTCAATTATCCACTGGTAAGATAATAATACTATCTTATATCTTCCAGGATTTCAGAGCCCTAGTGAACATGGAGATCAGTTTCAGGGGGCCACAGCAACCGGATCTGTGAAATCAGAAAACATGAGCATGTCCCCAACATTCTCTGATAATGTCTTTTCTGACTCAGAGACAGAGAAAAATACAAACAAATCAGACAGGGATCGTGATAGAAGACCTTCAAGTGGATCATCTCGATCAGACAGACATTTAATGGAGAGCCCTGTAGGTGTCGGGTCAAATAGACTCTTTGTGCCAATTAAGAAGAAACGGGACCCATCACCAACTGGGACTCCAATTGACAAACCCAGAGTGACATCTAGTGGAGCGTTTTTAAATAGTTCAGCCAAAAGGCATATAGAAAACTGGGCTGGGACTGGGGCAAGACCTATATCTGCCCCTGGCCCTTATAGGGATATTAGTTCTGATTTTCAAAATCTTCATTTAGCCAGTGATATTTTAGCTTCTGGGGAAACGGGTGCAAGACCTAAATCCCACAATAATGTAAACTTCAATTCCAACATAGGGTTTTTGTCAATAAAGAATGAATTTCATAGTCAAGAAGTTAAAAGTGAAAGTAGGAATTTCCAAGAGGATATTTTTAGACAGGAGAATAAAGGTAGAATGTCTGCTGATTCAGGTGTTAGTTCTGCACAGTTTGTAGACAGTGTGGAGAGTAAGGAAGTCACTCAATTATTTGAACAACAAACTACAAACATTACTGAAGAGAAGTTTTCTACGACATTGAGCCTGTTTGACCCTTTATCCCCAAATAAACAGGTAGAAACAACCCAAAGTGATTTGTTAAATGGGGGTAATAGTCACCAGGAGCACGCTTTCCAGAGTTACCGTGGAAATGACCTTAAAAATAACCTAATCTGTGATACTAGGGAACCATTGATTCCTGTGGATAAACTAGAACAAACTAACCAATTCCTTGTTAATGTTGGAGGAAATGATATTAAACAGTCTGTCCCGGTGGCTGTTAGGAATAAAATGTTCTTGCCATCAGGTGGGGCTACAAGCCAGCGACGTGGAAGTTCAGACAGTATGAGGTCGTCAGAATCAGGAAACTCGAAAGAGGGCTCTGGTCAGGGAGATAAATCTGAGAGGTCAAGTCTAGACAATTCAGGGGCTCATCTATCCAATGGCAAGGTAAAAAGAAAAAGATACAACTGATAATTTTTGGTATTACATTGCATATTTCTAGATCTAAAAGATCATAAGTGCCTGTGCAACTACAATCCTGTAACACCAATACATTGAATTGTACTATCACCTTTCAAAGATTTGTTTATTTCTCGAGATGAATTCATCAATTATGTTTGCTGATAAGGAACTTGATATTTTCCTTGATAAAAAACGACAACAATACCAATTGAGTAAAGTTGTTTGTGTCAGTTAAATATGAAACTGTCTTTAATGCAATTTTGTTGAGGTCAAGAAATAGTGTAATTTGTCATGTGATAATCTAACTGCTGAATCCGTTAAATTACTTATTATAATACCCCGCTTTGTTCATTTCAGCCTAGCTGACATAATCTTAACCCAGCCAAATGAGAAATAAGGTTTTTGTGTTATCATATGCAAAATGACTTACTTTGATGAAATTTGTCCCATAATTTTCACATTTGTGCCATCATTGCATCTAAGAATTAAGAATAATCATTTGTTTTTTGATCTATGAATGAGCAACAAAAGCTGTATTCTCACAAATGGCTTTGCCACTCATGAAAATATTGATTTTTAGCTCCACTGGCTGAAAGCCACTGGGGCTATTGTCATGGCGTTGTGTCCGTCGTGCGTCCGTCCGTCCGTCCGTGCGTCCGTGCGTCAGGTCGTAAACTTTTTCTTTAAAAATCTTCTCCTCAGAAACTACTGGATGGATTTCAACCAAACTTCACAGGAATGATCCTTGGGTGACCCTCTTTCAAAGTTGTTCAAGAAATTTTGATCCAATGAAAAACATGGATTTAATGGGCGTGACTAATTTCCAAATATGGTAATAGGTGACTTTTCTCAGAATCTAATAGATAGATATCAACCAAATTTTACATGAATGATCCTTTGGTGACCCTTTATCAGTCTACCAAAAATTATTGTGATCAGATGAAAAATATGTATTTTATGGGCGGAGGTCATTTCTCTATATGTTATATAGTAGAAACTTTGAAAATCATTTTCTCAGTATCTAACTGATAGATATTATCCAAATTTTTTATGAATGATCCTTGGGTGACCCATTATCAGTCTACCAAAAATTATTGTGATCAGATGAAAAATATGTATTTTATGGGCGGAGGTCATTTCTCTATATGTTATTTAGTGGAAACTTTGAAAATCATTTTCTCAGAATGTAAGTGATGGATATCAACCAAATTTCACTGGAATGATCCTAGAGTGACCCTTTATCAGTCTACCAAATATTTTTGCAATGAGATGAAAAATATGTATTTTATGGGCGGAAGTCATTTATCTATATGTTATTTAGTGGAATCTTTGAAAATCATTTTCTCAGAATGTAAGTGATGGATATCAACCAAATTTCACTGGAATGATCCTTGAGTGACCCTTTATCAGTCTACCAAATATTATTGCAATGAGATGAAAAATATGTATTTTATGGGCAGAGGTCATTTCTCTATATGTTATATAGTGGAAATTTTGAAAATCATTTTCTCAAAATGTAAGTGATGGATATCAATCAAAATTCACTGGAATGATCCTTGAGTGATTCTTTATCAGTCTACCAAATTTTTTATGCCCCCGATAGGGAGGCATCATAAATTTGACTTGTCCGTCCGTCCGTCATTCCGTCCAAAAACTTTAACATTGGCCATAACTTCCTTATTACTTAACATATTCGCATCATACTTTACCACAGCATTCCTTGGTACATTACCTTTCTGTAGGCACATACTTTGGTGACCTTGACCCCTGGATGACCTTGACCTTCAACATAGATTGGCCATAATTTAAAATCAAAGCGGTGTCGGGGGCATTGTCATCTTACAGTGACAGCTCTTGTTTGCAATCAGATTAAAAAATATAAATATGTATTTTATGGATGGAGGTCATTTCTCTATATGTTATAAAAGTGGAAACTTTGAAAATCATTTCAACATAAGTAGAACACAAAATATCTAAAAATATAGTCAAAACTTAGATTTGCTATTACAAGAAATTCAAGCCTGTGGAGCGACACAAGCCATTCATGGCTTTCTAGTTATGTTCACTCTATGAAAATTATATTGATCTTACTCTGAAACAAAAAATTATCCTATGATTTTTTCATAGAGTCAGCAACAAATGTGCATGGATTGGTCACATATGGGAATGTAGTTTTTTTTTCCCCACCAAATATAATTCTAGAATAGCCAATATATGCAAATTGAAACTGAAAGGAAAAGCTAAAAAAATGTAATTTGTCATTAACATAGAAGTCTCATTGTTTATTGTCATCAAAATAAAGATTAGGAATAAATTGTGCAAATGAAGCCATTTTCTTAATTTCTCAGAATACTTTATATCCAGGGGGACAAAAAATTAAAAAGTCAATTTGAATTGAGAGTCTGCAGTTTCTATCAATTTTAACCTAAATCTTAATATTACCAAACAATAATATAATTGCAGGACTCCCCAGTGGGTGAGGAAATCAGTACACCCGGAACAAGAAAGAAAGGGCTGTTTAGAACTTTTAAAGATAAAATTAATAAAGGTAAAATCATTCAGAATCTTTTTACACAAATACACTTTGTTGGGCTTTAACATATTATATTTAACTGATCAAAATGATAAAGTATGATTTACAGTTTCTTGATTCATTTGCGACCCTGATAATAATTTCTGGTAGACCTAAGTGGGACAGTAGCTGGAGGCTAGGAAAGGATGTTATGGTAGTACTGGTGTTAGAAATAATAGGAATCCATTGTTAGGTGCACCAGCGGTTGTGATATAATTGAAAAATGTTGAAAGCGGCATAAAACAAACAAACTATTTATAATTTCACCAGATTATACTTTCATCAAACTATTGAAATTCCTGGAACTTATAGATCTTTCAGTATGGATGATATACTTTGAAAAATTGATACCATCCATCAGTAAGATGATGTCACAAGTTGCATTATGATGTTATGATTAACCATAAACTGAACACATCATCATATGTTTATGTATCATTTGCTTAGGGCCAACTGATTTCTGGGTCAAGCTAAGACTTGTCCCTCTGTCTACTATCAGAATAGCCTATTCTAGGCAATACTGATAGTAGACAATGGGACCAGTGTAACAGAGAGCGTTTACTGGTAGCCTATTGTCTGAATGATACCCTGATATAGCAGGCAAAAAAACATGACCAGGGCCAGACATCAGTTGGCCCATATCTGCTTAATTGATTATGAAATTTCTTTGTCAATTATCCCAATTGGAAGCCTAAACCAACTATTAATCAATAATGATTGATTAATCAACCCATTATGAGTTATGCTCCCCTTTGAAGAAGAGGGGGTATATTGTTTTGCACTTGTTGGTCAGTTGGTGGGTCTGTCAGTCGGTCGTCCATCCGTAGACCGTTTTTTGTCTCAAAAAGTACGCAATCTAGAATAATGAAACTTCACAGGTAGATAGATCTCATTGAGGAGAAGTGCAGTGCACAAGAACCATTTTTTCTAGTCCACATATTTTGTTAGTTATTGCTTTTTGTTGATTGACAAAGAATAGGCTATTGACCTGCTTTTATAGGGGGCATAAATGTTATACAAACATCTGTTGTTCATTTAATTATTTACTTGACTGTAGATTGAAACAATACATTGGATAAAAACTATGCCAATTTTACAGTTGTTGATGTGACATCCCAAACAGCTGCAGGTATCTCCATATCATTAATGAATGTGTTCCCTTTTTACTTTACTAGTTGATTATAAGTTATTTATTTCTATACCATTTTACAGTTATCATTAGATATTTAGTCGTCAGATCATTTGAATTGCCCACCCTCTTATCTGTCTTGAAATTAAAAATCATTGCTTGATGATCAAAATTTCATAATTTGAGTTTGTAAATGTTATTATGAGGTTTGGTTGCACTAAATGGTAATTTATGGGATGTTATCAAATTGTTAGCATTGAAGAATGAAAGCAGATTCCCCTTAGCTAAGTTAAATTAACCCTAAAACAATGTAAAGCAGGTAGATAGGAGCCAGCTTGTTGGCCGATCAGTCTGTATGTAGCTTTTCTGTGTCCACTCAATTTCTCTGCAATTGTCTGACAGATTTCATTCAAACTATACAGATATTATCAGTATAAAGCTGAGATCCATGAGCATGTTATATGTTGGTAACTATCTGTTGACTTTTGGAGGAGTTATGACCATTTGGTAAAAAAGCTTGTCAAGTTTAGATACTTTAATCAAGCAGAGATGTACATGTAATATTTTGGTTACTGTCCATTGACTTTGAGGGAGATATGGCCCTTTGATAAAAAAAAAATGTTCGTTTGATTTCTCAGAAACTAACTTGACAGAAAAATTCAATATAAATCAGACATGTGCATATGCTATTTTGAATATTGTTCTTCCACTTTTGACAGAAATGTGTCAAGTGGGATGAAAATGAGGTCAAGGGGTCAAACCTTAGAAAAACCTTATGTGCACTCTAGAAGGCACATTTTTGGCTCAAATGTATTGCAACTTAGTCAGAATGTGTGTCCACATGGTATCTCGGACAAGTTGGTCAAAGATATGGTCAAGGAGTCATATCCTAGAGAAAAACCTCGTGTGACCTCTAGAAGTCACATTTTTGGCTCCAATGTCTTGAAACTTGGTTAGAATGTTTGTCTACAGGACATCTTAGATGAGTTAGAAATTGGGTCAAGTGGGGTAAAAAGCTAGGTCACAGGGGGATATCGTAAAAAGACCTTGTGTGCACCCTAGAGTGCACATTTTTGACTGAAATGTCTTGAAATTCCATTTCAATGATTTTCTCCGTGATAACATGGCTCAACAAAAAATTGAGCCAAGGCCTTTAAAAACTAGGACAAAGGATCAATTCTCAAATTGGAGTTATAAACATGGTGATTTGATTGCCTACATGAAATTTGGCATTAGTGACATTTTGCAACCTCAGTTAATGATGTCTTAGATGAGCGCCTATGGGCCAATGGTCCTCTTGTTATTTTGGTAAAGGTCCATTGATTTTTGGCAGAGCCAGGGCGCTTTGATAGAAAATCTTGTATGCTCAATTAATGAGGGATTTGATTCAAACTTCATAAAAGACCCAGCTTAATATTTGTAGCAATCACTTCAGCACTGATAGCATGCAATTAAAGATAAGGGGGTGGGGGTTATTAGTCATTTCTAGTTATCCTCTACTCTGAAATTTACTTTGAGAGGAGACTGAAGGTTTTAGACAACACAAATAAAATTGAGTCTGAGTGGCATTTCCAACAATTTCAAATATATGAGACACACATGGAGCAGCCTGGATAACCTCACAGTACAATATAAATACATCCATGGCTCAATGCAGAACACTTGTAACTGCCTATATGTTTATAGTTTGTAGGCAGTAAAAGCTGTTTGGGCTGAACCACCAATATTTTGGCCAACTGAAGAGGTGTTAAGACCTTCTCTTTCTACAGACCGCATCGATAAGTCTCTGGTCAGAATTTGGCCAAAGGCTTTACTGGGGCTTGTGTGAAACTGTTAGAAATGTCATACACAGGCTCAATTGTAAACATGTCAAGTATTCATAATCAATTTTTTTATATAAAAGGGTCCTTTGAATAAGTAATGGCTTATATACTCAATTTTAGATTGATATATTATATCAATGGCTCAGCGTGAAACAGTTGTAACTGCCTATGTAATTATAGGCAGCTACAACTGTTTTGCACTGAGCCATTGATATAACTGTTCAGATGACAAGGACCATCAGGGAAGTTTGAAAAGTTCAGCCTCTGGTCAGATTATATTTTCTATGCGGGCTGACAAGCTGAAAAACATTTTGCTTTCGAAGATTTTCTGCTTCTTGAATGATCATTTTTCTTCTCTAAATGATGATTTTTGACATGCTTTGTTACAATTGACTGTTTCTGAATCAAATTTGTTGTTTGAATATTTATAGAATTTCTAGATGGTCCCTTTTTGCATGAACAAATTATATATTTTGTAAAATTTGATAATAAATTGATCATTTATACCTACTAACAAACCATGTGAACGAGTAATTGCCTTGAAACTACATGTATATCAAATAATCCTTTAATACAGATAAGTAGTTTACAATGATTTTTGAAGTGGCTCGCAGTGTTGCTAAAGATGTTCTCTAACCAGCACATGCTCTCAAGTACTTTAATCATATTTTGTCCCTTTTATCAAAGTCAATACATTTCTGAAAACTTCTGTTAAAATTTTTCACTGTAAAGATATTAGCCTGATAACATAAAGGTGCCCCTGCATAATTAGCAGTGGGAAATTTGCATGAAAGCATGATTGATTTGCTTGAACATTATTTTTTCAAGTTTACCTAAAATTACCTTTCATTCGCAATTCTTTCAATACAGTCAACTCTTGTTACAACAACTGTATTTGTTTTCTAGTAGTCTTGATTCCAGCCAGAAATTAGACTTGTTGTTCACATGGACATGTACAAATGATGTTTCATAGAACAATACTTTTTAATGCTCTCACATCAACAAGATTGCTGACATATTGTTTTACCTATAGTCATGTATAATTTTGTCCTTCAATCAACACTAAACCAAAAGACTTAATATTTCCTTTTACTTTGAGCTATCTGAGATAAAATACTCATGTTGATAGATCTTCTTGATACCATGGTCAAGTCAATGTGAAGGTTAAATCAAACTATTGAAAAAGAAAGCAATTTTAAGGGTATCAGTGTTTCACCAACCTATCTTGTTCAAATTACAACTTTTGTTGTTGTACATTGATATATTTCTAACAGCTCAAAATGAAAGATAAGTAAAGACTCCAATAATCAGCCTTTGCATCAGTGAATGATTATTATATATAGGGTTTACTATGTGCTCTAAATTTAGATACATGTAGTAACAAAGATTTTTTTTAGACTATCAGCTTATATTCTTATGTACTGTTTGGCTGTCAAGTTGGCCCTGTGTTCAGGATGACAAAATGATACTAACTGTTTGAAAATTTTATCCCGCTTTGAAGGTAGGTGCATGTGCAAAGCGGGGTTTAATTCGCAAACTGTTGGCACCGTTTTTCATTCTGAATACAGGGCTGATTACATGTGAAATTGATTAATTTGGGGATTCATTCAGTCTGATAAGGTTTTATTTTTATACCCAAATGAAATAAACAAATAATCTCTTCATATCTTAAATAAGTTAATGAACTAAAGTCAGATTCATGTTCTCAGATCTTGTCATGACACTTTAGTATATCTAGTTTACTTTACCTTTCTTACAGGTATAAAGAAAAAAGGATCATCCAAACATGACAAAGAGAATACTCCAGGTACTGTACTTTTGAATATTATGTTTTAAGATAAATTGGATTGATCAAAATCTAAATCTATAAAACCTCTTCAGAATTGCTTGCTTCTTGTTTTTAGCTCACCTGAGCACGAAGTGCTCAAGGTGAGCTATTGTGGTTAGGTGGATGTCCGTCGTGCGTCGTGCGACGTGCGTCGTGCGTCGTGCTACCTCCGTCGTCAACATTTGCCTTGTATGCACTCTAGAGGCCACATTTTTGGCCGGATCAACCTGAAATTTGGTCACAATGATTGTCTTGATGAAATCTCGGACGAGTTCGAAATTGGGTCAACTGGGGTCAAAAACTAGGTCACAGGGTCAAATCTAAGAAAAACCTTGTATGCACTCTAGAGGCCACATTTTTGGCCAGATCAACCTGA
The DNA here is from genome assembly GCA_948146395.1 of Fragum whitleyi. Lineage (NCBI taxonomy): Eukaryota > Metazoa > Mollusca > Bivalvia > Cardiida > Cardiidae > Fragum > Fragum whitleyi. The sequence continues at coordinate 70,817,006 of OX411543.1, read as the reverse complement.
AATTTGGTCACAATGATTGTCTTGATGAAATCTCGGACAAGTTCAAATTTGGGTCAACTGGGGTCAAAAACTAGGTCACAGGGTCAAATCTAAGAAAAACCTTGTATGCACTCTAGAGGCCACATTTTTGGCCAGATCAACCTGAAATTTGGTCACAATGATTGTCTTGATAAAATCTCGGACAAGTTCAAAATTGGGTCAACTGGGGTCAAAAACTAGGTCACAGGGTCAAATCTAAGAAAAACCTTGTATGCACTCTAGAGGCCACATTTTTGGCCAGATCAACCTGAAATTTGGTCACAAGGATTGTCTTGATGAAATCTTGGACGAGTTCGAAATTGGGTCAACTGGGGTCAAAAACTAGGTCACAGGGTCAAATCTAAGAAAAACCTTGTATGCACTCTAGAGGCCACATTTTTGGCCAGATCAACCTGAAAATTTGTCACAATGATTGTCTTGATGAAATCTCGGATGAGTTCGAAATTGGGTCAACTGGGGTCAAAAACTAGGTCACAGGGTCAAATCTTAGAAAAACCTTGTATGCACTCTAGAGGCCACATTTTTTGTCTGATCAACCTGAAATTTGGTCACAATAATTGTCTTGATAAAATCTCGGACAAGTTCGAAATTGGGTCAACTGGGGTCAAAAACTAGGTCACAGGGTCAAATCTAAGAAAAACCTTGTATGCACTCTAGAGGCCACATTTTTGGCCAGATCAACCTGAAATTTGGTCACAATGATTGTCTTGATAAAATCTCGGACAAGTTAGAAATTGGGTCAACTGGGGTCAAAAACTAGGTCACAGGGTCAAATCTAAGAAAAACCTTGTATGCACTCTAGAGGCCACATTTTTGGCCAGATCAACCTGAAAATTTGTCACAATGATTGTCTTGATGAAATCTCGGATGAGTTTGAAATTGGGTCAACTGGGGTCAAAAACTAGGTCACAGGGTCAAATCTTAGAAAAACCTTGTATGCACTCTAGAGGCCACATTTTTTGTCTGATCAACCTGAAATTTGGTCACAATAATTGTCTTGATGAAATCTCGGACAAGTTTGATATTGGGTCAACTGGGGTCAAAATCTAGGTCATGGGGTCAAATCTTAGAAAAACCTTGTACCCACTCTAGAGGCCACATTTTTGGCCAGATTAACCTGAAATTTGGTCAGAATGATTGTCTTGATGTAATTTCCGACAAGTTCAAATTTGGGTCAACTAGGGTCAAAAACAAGGTCATGGGGTCAAATTTTAGAAAATCTTGTACCCACTATAGAGGCCACATTTTTTGCCAGATCAACCTGAAATTTGGTCAGAATGATTGTCTTGATGAAATCTTGGACGAGTTCGAAATTGGGTCAACTGGGGTCAAAAACTAGGTCACAGGGTCAAATCTAAGAAAAACCTTGTATGCACTCTAGAGGCCACATTTTTTGTCTGATCAACCTGAAATTTTGTCAAAATGATTGTCTTGATGAAATTTGGGTCAACTGGGGTCAAAAACAAGGTCACGGGGTCAAATCTAAGAAAAACCATGTATGCACTCTAGAGGCCACATTTTTTGCCTGATCAACCTGAAATTTTGTCAAAATGATTGTCTTGATGAAATCTTGGTCGAGTTCGAAATAGGGTCAACTGGGGTCAAAAACTAGGTCACGGGGTCAAATCTAAGAAAAACTGTGTATGCACTCTAGAGGCCACAATATTTGGCCAATCAACCTGAAATTTGGTCAGAATGATTGTCTAGATGAAATCTCGGATGAGATCAAAATTGGGTCATCTGGGGTTAAAAAATAGGTCACGAAATCAATTATAAAAATCCTTGTTAGTCAACCTTAAAATTGTAAAAAAAGGGATTCTCAAGTTGTATAGAAGCAACAGCTTTGTTTAGCTCAGTCATTCATCATTCTATTTCTCATTCTTCTTTTGAAAATTTTAGACAGTTCATTCAGGTGAGTGATTCAGGGCCACTATGGCCCTCTTGTTTATACCCCCCTCCTACAAAGTAGAGGGGGGTATATTGGTTTCACCATGTCTGTTTGTCTGTCCATCCGTCCGTCTGTCCGTCCATCCATCCGTCCGTCCGTCCGTAGACCTTTTCGTTTCCGGACTCTAACTCAAGAACCAAATGACCTACAATCATGAAACTTTATACAAATGTTCCTTATGATCCAAGGAAGTGCCCTATTGTTTTTGGGTCATATAGGTCAAAGGTCAAGGTCACAGTCAGCCTTTGTTCAATTTTCGTTTCCGGACTCTAACTCAAGAACCAAGTGGCCTACAATCATGAAACTTTATACAAATGTTCCTTATGACCCAAGGAAGTGCCCTATTGTTTTTGGGTTACATAGGTCAAAGGTCAAGGTCACAGTCAATTTTTGTTCAATTTTTGTTTCTGGACTCTAACTCGAGAACCAAGTGACCTACATGTATGAAACTTTATGTAAATGTTGCTTATGATCCAAGGAAGTGCCCTATTGTTTTTGGGTCATATAGGTCAAAGGTCAAGGTCACAGTCAATTTTTGTTCAATTTTCATTTCTGGACTCTTAACTCAAAAACCAAGCGACCTAGAATCATGAAACTTCATGCAAATGCTACATATGACCTCATTATTAGTTACAAACACATCCTGCACTAATAGCACTTACATTCTGACAAAGCGTTTGTGGGGGGTATTAGTCCGCTCTGCGACAGTTCTAGTTTATACACCGCCAGAGGTGGACGTATATTGGCGTTATCTTCTCCGTCTGTCTGTCTGTCCGTCCATCCATCTGTCCATCAGTCCATCGCTCTGTACATCCGTCCACTTTTCTTGTCTACGCAACTCCTCCTAAGTTTCTGGCTGGATCTTCTTGAAACTTGGTCAATGTTATCAACTCAATTGGTAGATGTGCATGAAGGAACTTAGTCTCTGGGGCTTATTGCCTATTGTTTTATGCTTATTGCCTCAGTTATGCCCCCTTAAAATTTAGTCTCTGGGGCTTATTGAAATTGCAGCCTTGTGAATGCAACTCTTCCTAAGTTTCTGGCTGGATCTAAATGAAACGTTGATTTTTGCCTGAGTTACGCCCCTTAAAAACTTAGTCTCTGGGGCTTATTGCCTCAGTTTTTTCTTGTCAACGCAACTCCTCCTAAGTTTCTGGCTGGATCTTCTTGAAACTTGGTCAATGTTATCACCTCAATTAGTAGATGTGCATGAAGGAAGGATTTTATGGTTCATTGTTTTTTGCCTGAGTTATGCCCCTTAAAAACTTAATCTCTGGGGCTTATTACCTCAGTTATGCCCCCTAAAAATTTAGTCTCTGGGGCTTATTGAAATTGCAGCCTTGTGAATGCAACTCTTCCTAAGTTTCTGGCTGGATCTTAATGAAACTTGGTGGATGTTATAACCGAAATTGGTAGATGAGCATGGAGTAAGGATTTTATGGTTCATTAATTTTACCCTAAATTATGCCCCCTTAAAACTTAGTATCTGGGGCTTATTGAAATTGCAACCTTTTGAACGCAACTCCTCCTTTTTTTTGTCCTTATTTAAATGAAACTTGTTCAATGTCATCACCATAATTTGTAGATGTACATGGATCAAAGATTTTATGGCTCATTTATTTCCCTGAATTATGCCCCCTTAAAACTTAGTGTATGGGGCTTATTGAAATTGCAGCCTTGTGAAGGCAACTCCTCCTAACTTTTTGTCTTGTTTAAATGAAACTTGGTCATTTTGACTTTGGTTCTATCAAAATAAGTAGTGTCTACAATTATTAGCGTGAAACAGCAGCAAAGTGGCGGCGTATTTTGTGACTATGGCACTCTGGTTTTACTGGTGTGAGAAATGATTTGAATTCAGTGTTCAGTGCACTAGCTCAGGGAATTCCCATGATTGATTTGTCCAACTCGGGCTTTTCTACTTGTGGACAGGTACATTTAGTTATGTTGCTTGTCTATGGACAAGAAAACACCATGGGAAATCTTGGAAAGGTATCAATTAGTTGCTAAATGATAAATTGTGCCTAATATATATATATCTGTCAAAAAAAGTAGTGTCTACAATTATTTTCGTGAAACAGCAGCAAAGTGGCAGCGTATTTTGTGACTATGGCACTCTTGTTTGATGCGTTGTTATACCCCCACCTACAAAGTATATTGGTTTCACCATGTCTGTCTGTCTGGCCATCCGTTAGTCTGTCTGTCTGTTGACCTTTTTGTTTTCAGACTCTAACTCAAGAACCAAAGGACCTAGAATTATGAAACTTTATGCAAATGCTGCTTATGTCAGCTTTTGTTCAATTTTCATTTCCAGACTCTTACTCGAGAACCAAGCCACCTAGAATCTTTAAACTTTATGCAATGACTAATGACTGAAGGAAGTGCCCTTTTATTTTATGCTTCTCAGAGGTCAAGGTCATAATCAATTTATGTTCAATTTTCTTTTCCGGACTCTTATTTGAGAACCAAGTGACCTAGGCAACCTAGAATCATCATTGAACTTCTTTCAATTACTGCTTATGACCCAAGGAAGTCCCTAATGTTTTGGGGTCACATAGGTCAAAGGTGAAGGTCAAAGTCAACTTTTGTTAAATTTTCGTCGAGAACAAAGCCACCTGGAATCATGAAACTTTATGCAAATGTAGCTTAAGATCCAAGGAAGTGCCCATAGTCAATTTATGTTCAATTTTTGTTTCTGGACTCTAACTAAACAACCAAGTGACCTAGGCAACCTAGAATCATGAAACTTCATTCAAATGTTGCTTAGCTGCCACCATAGCGCAGTTGGTTAGGCATAAGACTTCCAATCTGGAAGTCGTGGGTTCGATCCCCGGTGGCGGCAAATATCCTTTCCGACGTTTGTCTCTCACCAATGGGTAGATAATCGTAAACCTATGTGAGATAGCAGTCGGAGGCGAGGAAAGGATTAATGGTAGTACAGGTGAGAGAATACCAGGAATCCATTGTTAGGTGCTCCGGCCGCCACGATATAACTGAAATGATGTTGAAAGCGGCGTTAAACTCCATTCAATCAATCAATCAACAACCAAGTGACCTAGGGAACCTAGAATCGTGAAACTTCATTCCAATGTTGCTTATAGCCGCCGTCATAGCGCAGTTGGTAGCGCGTCGGACAGTCAATCTAGAGGGCCCGGGCTCGATCCCTGATGGCGGCACTCATTTTTATGCCCTCGCATCGATAGATCGGGGGGCATATTGTTTTACTCATGTCCGTCTGTCTGTCTGACCGTCTGTCCGTCCGCCTGTCCGTCCGTCCGTCTGTCCATCCGTCTGTCCGAAAACTTAACCTTGCCAATATCTTCAAGCCTATTCAAGATACAAAGCTAATATTTGGCATGATGATAGATCTCAATGATCCGCATCCGCTGGTACCAAAGTCAAGGTCATGTGACAAGGTCAAGGTCATCTGTCAAGCTCAAACTTTGAAAAAAAATTGCCGTTACGGGGGCATTCGTGTTTCACAAACACATCTTGTTTCTGACTATTTGTCTTTCACCAATGGGTTGATGATTGTAGACCTATGTGAGATAGCAGCTGGAGACTAGGAAAGGATGTGGTGGTTGTCCTGGTGAGAGAAATACCAGGAAACCATTGTTAGGTGCTCCAGTCACTGCGATATAACTGAAAAAATATTGAAAGCGGCTTTAAACTCCATTCAATCAATCAATCAAATGCTGCTTATGACCCAAGGAAGTGCCCTATTGTTTTTAGGTCCATAGGTCAAAGGCCAAGGTCACAGTCAACTTTTGTTAAATTTTTGTTTGATCTTTTCATTTCCAGACTTTAACTTAAGAGCCAAATGACCTACAATCAATCACAGGCATATAACTTGAATTCTCAAGATTTGTTATAAACACATCCTGCTCTAATAAAACTTATATTTTGACAAAGCTGGTGGGGGTATAAGTCCGCTTTGCTACAGCTCTAGTTGAAATTGGATGTTCCTTAACTCTATTTTTTTTTTCTCAAAAATGTGAAATCATGGGTGTGTAAAGTGTCAAGGCTTTTGTATGGTTTGTCACATATGTTGGTATGATCATGTTTTTCAGAAAAAGGCCATATTCTAGAGGGAACAGTTGGGGAGGATAGAGGGGCAGTAGGGAACTCAGAGCCGGATATAGTCATTACACAAACCGGTGAGATTATATGTGTTACTTTGTTTACTTAATTGTTCCTCTCTGTTAAATGATGAGAGATTGTGAATGATAGTAATGATATTTGCCAATTGGAGTATACTAGTTTTACAAAAGGATCATTGTTAGCTTTATAAAGCCTGATGTGTGAGATGCTAATTATTGTTAAATATAAGGATTTAAGTCTCTATGTAAAGGCAGGGATTAAAGGGATGTTGATTTTGCAAGTCTGAGACTCTCAAATAAGAAGCAAGGATTCTCAGAATTATATCAATCAAGTCCTCTAGGAATTAATTTGAGGGTAGAAATAAAACAGTCTACATTTCTTTACTGATGTTGATTCCCAAATGTACATTTCTATCCAATCTTTTGAGTAGTTTAATCCAGAGAATATTTCAATATTCACACAATACAAAAGGATGGCCAAAAAGTAATAATCTACATCTAAATCTGGGTCTCCTCAACCTTAAGCAAGGGCCCTTATGGACCTTACCACAGAGCCCTTTAGACCCCATTTTGTTGATGCCAAACTAAAACCCTATAAAGGTACTTGAAGTTTTGTGTCTGTGAAGCATTTTCGCCTTTTCCAAGTAATTCAAAATAATTTATGAAGAAAAATAATTGTGGAAAATCTTGCGAGAAAAAGAGAAATAGTTTTCTACTCAAAATGCCACTTTAGTTGTTTGTGACTTTTTTTCATTTTGAAGATTTTGTCCTCTCATAATTGACAAAATGTGATGAAAGAAATAAGTGATACTTTAAATTATTCAATAATAAAAAACTAAAAAATAAAAGATTAAAAACTCAAAACCTTATAACATTGTAATAATACGCCAAGTGGATTCATACATAAACGTGATTAGGTTTTTAATTTCCATACCTCCATTAAATGCCCTCTTTATACCTTATAACATGAAGCACAAATGTAGCGATTTGTCAATAAAGAAAGTCATTTCTTAGGGATCTATTTTTTTAGAAGCTTACAAAATAGCTGCATACTCAAAACTGTTGGAGGAAAATCCAACTTTTTAGCCAACCAGAATGCTTGAATCTTGATAAACACAACTGAAATTAAATTATTATCCTGTAGTAGCCAAATAACCCTTGTGTATATTTTCAACCCCTCTTTTTATGTAGAAACATCAGATGACATTTTGGCCAAGTACAGAAAGAAGTCCATACTCTCTGGTACCCCTAACACAGAACCAATGCCATCTGAGAAGGAGCGCAGACTCACACTGAAGGATAATGATGATCCAACTCCGCTGTATGATCCTAGTAACCTAGAGAACTGTCTGGCTTTCCTGGATGCCAAGAGGAAATTAAGAATTGTCTTAAGTTCTGGAGATTTTCAGGTAACCCTGATTGTTAGCCCTTGGCATGCTAAATTCAGAATATTCAAGTTTAGGCAGAAGGTTTAGATAAAGACCAGCCTGCACATGTATGCACATATCTTTACCATTTGAATAAAAAACTCTCAAAATTTTATTTTGATGGTAAATATTGACTAACAAAAAGTGCATTATATGATTTCAGCACTTTGATTTTAATGCAATTTTGCCAAGATTTTTATTCAGCATAAGGAGGGTTAAACTCAGAATAAACTCATTTGGTGATATCATAAGTAATTTCCTTTTGTCTTATTCCTATTTGTATATAAATTTGATATTGTATGATTTCATGTAGATTTAATTGTATGTGATATGCCTTACAAATAAGGACTTTGTAGGCGTTCTTGAATTGGATAAATTACGAAATGTATGTATGTAGGTGCCAACAATCGGCTACAAGTTGCTGGATAAATTATGAAATATGTATTTCAAAAAGAGACTTGTGTATGAAGAGTTCATTTGCTCATTTGATCATTAACATTTATTTTCAAAATTAATGTCCCTATAGCCACTGTGAAGCCTTTTTAGCTCACCTGAGCACGAAGTGCTCAAGGTGAGCTATTGTGATTGTACAAAATCCGGGGTCCGTCTTCAGTCGTCTGTCGTGCATTGTCCGTCATCCGTCGTCCACAATTTCTTTAAACATCTTCTCCTCTTAAACTGTTGGGCCAATCTTGATGAAACTTGGCAGTGATGTTACTTGGGTCAAGCTCTACCAAAGTTGTTCAAATAAATGAAATCCACCTTTAACTTTCCCTTGACCCTTAACAAAAAGGGTGTAAATATGAAAATCTTCAAAAATCTTCTCTAAAACCAGAAGGCAGACAGCTTTCATATTTGGTATGTAGCATCATCTAGTGGACCTCTACCAAGTTTGTCCTTATCAAGACCTTGGAGTCAAATTTGGGCTTTCTAGGCCACAACCCTTTTTACATAGAATCAAAGAGCGAAAATCTTTAAAAATCTTTTTTCTCTGAAACCAGATGGCAGACAGGCGCATCCCTTTTAGCTCTTCTGAGCACAAAGGGTAAAAAAAGGAAAATCTTCAATTATTTTCTTCTCTTAAACCAGAAGGCAGACAGCTTTCATATTTGGTATGTAGCATCATCTAGTTGACCTCTACCAAGTTTGTTCATATCAAGACCCTGGGGTCATATTTGGGCTCCATCGGGGTACTTCCCTTTTAGCTGATCTGAGCACAATGGGTGAAAATAGGAAAATCTTCAAAATTTGTCTTTTCTGGAACCAGATGGCAGACAGCTTTCATATTTAGTATGTAGTATCATCTAGTGGACTTCTACCAAGTTTATTCATATCAAGACCCTGCTGTCATATTTGGGCTGCATATGGGTGCATCTCTTTTTATATAGAATCAAAGAGCAAAAAGGTATATTTTTCTTGCTCTTTGCAGAAAACATTCCATGGTATTGATCTTATGTAGAAATTATCTCCTATTGACATCTGCGTATTTAGTTAATGTGATGTCCCAGGGGTCAAAGAGACTCAGGGAAGCGATCTAGGACCATCAAGGTCCTCTTGTTCAATATTTGTCTCCAAACCAAGGCTGGACTATTGTTAGATAGCTGAAATACTGTTAATTTGCATGAAACCCCAAACAAAGTAAACCTGGTGAATACAAAATCAATATCAGAGCTGTCAAAATGTTGAGGTGTTTCTACATTCAATGAGAGGGAGTTGTGTTTTAAAAAGATGTATACTTTTATCTTCAGGTGAACCATGGAGTGTTTTCAGGAGGCATTTTATCCTACAGCCCTCGTGAAGTAGGTCAAACTAGAGACAAAACCAATGAACTTGTCAATTTATTACGTACACAGCTGTCTGAGGCCATCAATCTACAAAATAGAGATACTATAGCACAATTACATGAGGCCATAAGATGCGTTAGAATGTTTGATACAGAAGGGTAAGTCTAGTTTTGACAATGTGAAATCATTTTACACATCAGCTACATTGAAAAAAATGTGAAATGACTACTTTTACTGAAAATTATCTAAAAATTATACTGAAATTTCAATGAAATAAGATGAAAAAATGGCTGTATCAGTTAAAATTATTATGTAGTAGTGTTAAAATATTTTTCGTTTTCTTGAAAAAGGCAATTTTTGCCGAAATATTGAATACTGAGTGCTTTATTTAATGTTTATTCTATTCCCTTTGGAAAAAAAATTGTGATATTAAAATGAAATGATTTGATCCGTAACCTGAGGAATGAGATTACGACTACTCCAACTTAAATATCACTCAAACAACAATTTAAAAAGAATGTGATCACTTAAATTGATTCAAATTGAACTTGTTGTTTATTTGAAAGCTGTTTTTGCTGATTATAGAAAACTGGGGAGTAAAAGAATCTTAATTCTTTATGGAATCATCGTCTTTTTTACAGTTGTAAGAAGTTGGTTCGATGTTTACAAGAGGACTATGGGACTAGATCTAGTTATATTTCCTATCTTGTACGCTGTAAACAAGGACTCCTTAGTACGTTGTCACATATAAACAGGCTACACAGTAGGATGAAGAGGTATAAATACTTAAACAATGATTGACACAATGGCAACAATGAAAATAGCAAAAGTAAAATAAATTGTAATAAAGGTTATAATTTCATTTAATTATTTCTATAAAACCATCCCTGTGTTCAGGATGACAAAATTTTGCTAACTAGAGACAAATTTTACTCCATTTTGCATGCATTTGCATATGCAAAGTGGGGTATAATTTCGAAACAATTTGCACCGTTGAGACATCCTGAATACATGTCACGTTGAGCATTTTTTTTAAAAAAAAAAGATTGGTAGCAAGTTGTACTGGCATAATATTGTGGATTGGCATATTGATCTTATCAACTAAAATACTCATTGAGATTTTAAAGCATATTGTAACAATCTTCCAAGTTTACTTTGGCCATTCTTTCAGATATTTTATCTCAGATGAGCATGATAACAAAATTTTAATCTTGGGTCCAGATCCCAGCATTTTTAAGATAATCAAAGTTAAGATATGAAAAGTCTGGTCTCATGACTGAATTATTTCTAGGGAAAAAGAGATCTACAACCGCCATCTAACCAATGTATGTGTGAGGATGTTTTTAGAAACCTGGGAAAAACATATGGGCTCTTTTATATCAGAGTTTCAGAAACTCACAGTCTCAGATGAAAAGGTTTGTGTTATTTCTTAACCCTAGTAAGTTTAATAGTTTTGGTGGTAATTAGAACTCTTCTGTTTGTGTTTTTGTCTGTGTACAATGATTTAAGCATTTTTAACAATAAAAAGAAATCTTGTTCTTTTTTTATGCCCCCATCATGATTCATGAAATGAAAAAAAAACCACCTTATATTATGGATCAATTTCAAATTAACTTGGCTCAGCAAGATGATTTAAATGAGTAAAATAATTTCCATTTCAGACTGATTTAGTTGAGAGATTTTTGCAGTTTTTATATCAACAAGTGAACAAAGATTCTATCTGGAATGGTAAGTACAGGTCACCTACGCTACTTTTACACAAAGGTTTAGCTGCTTGAAACTGTCATGTGATCAAACGGTTATTGATTGTGATAGGTTTGCATTTGATAAAAATTTGAATGCCCTTTTTATCATGGGAAGTGGATTTTCAAAATCCCAGTTTTGAAAGATTTATGGATACTACATATCGAACAATCAGTCTTCAACTTTTTAAGTGCAAATTAAAAGCATCATGTAAAGTGAAGAAAATCAATCTTCTTGCTTCTATTTTAAGCAGCGCATTATGAATCTAACATTTGCAAAATTTTATGTGTTTATTTTTAGCAAAAACAGGACTGTATTAAAAATCGAATATTAAATGTGTGTTTATATAAAAAAAAAAATTTGATAACTCTCACTCATCCAAATAGAGAAACACTGGGCAAAAGTCATGTTTTTAACTGTTTATAGATTACTCATTTACTAAATTTGATGTGCCATGACAGTGGCGGATCCAGAGGAGGTTCGAGCGAACCCCCTCCCCAATCTATTCAATTTTTTTTCATTGTAATGGACAAATTCATTGAAAAATTTGCTACATGAAAATAACAACCCCCTTTTTGTATCGTTCAAATTAGAGAATCTTGAAATTCTACAAATAAAATATATCTTATTTACAAAACTTGCGCAATTAGTCCCTTAGTATCCCTATCTATATATATAGGAATACAATTGGACTAATTACTCGAATTCAAGGACGAGCTATCGAGCCCTTTATAGAAACTCTGGATCCGCAGCTGCATGACCACTTTATCCTCTGTTCACAGCTGCTACAGAATTACAATTAGATGATGCCAGACTTGCCATAGAAAGATTGATCATGTCTAGGATATATACTAATGCCATGTTTCCTAATGGAGATGGGGATATACATAGAGACCAGTGAGTTTTAATTGTTAGTTGTTTATTGTAGAAATATATGATGATACCAGAAGTATCATTTAATTTCCATATTTAGCATTGAAATATAACCTTTGTTGTTCACCTACAGAAAAATACTAAATGAGTGAAATAGCACTTGACACTAGCAATTTGTATATTTCTATTAAGACGAAACCCCCAAACTATTTACTCAACTGATAGAAACTAGATCGAAATTCCCTCTTATGACTAAAGTTACAATAGCCAGCAAGAATTGCAAGAATAGCCAGCATTTCAAGAATATTTTCTATAGAGTTAATATTTTATTGCTACACTGAAGAATAGTATAGTATATCATTGTTATATAGCTAATTTGTTCAATGAATTAGATGGTTGTATTTCAGCAACAACTTTTCTAAATTAACAGTTATAAAATAGTTATGATGTGAACTTGCAGATTAATCCAGAGCCATATAAAACAGTTAAGTCAAGTTATATCACCCAACCACAAGGACCTGCGGATACCCAAAATGTACCATCTTGAGTGTCCATGGCCTGCTGCTCAAAGAGAGATCTATATGATTAATGCTTACAAGGTATGAGAATATATCAATGGCTAAGTGCAAAACAGTTGTAACTGTCTATGAACATATAGGCAGTTACAACTGTTTAGTGATGAGCCATTGATATCAAGAAGTTTTCATAAATTGCATTTTACTGTGATTGAACAGGATTATGAGGTAATGAGTTAATTTATGTTTTTTTTAATTCAATAATTTTGGTCTACATGAAAGTGATACTCAGCATACAGAAGTTCAATGTAGATATAAATTAGTAAATCAAATTATTGTTTTAGCATAATTTCTATTACAAAAAATGCCTCTGTGACCATGAGATCAACTTGATTGTTGGTAACATGTCCTTGAGGGGTATATTGTTAAAATTTCTTTTGTATTTTTGTCAAACATCATTATGACCTGTTCAATTTGTTTCTTAAAGGCATGAAGACATTGGTTGATTGTTGCTTAGATGGAAAGTTGTGGTTTTACTTGTGCGAGAAATGAATTGAACTCAGTGTTCAGTGCACTAGCTCAGTTATGTAGAATTCCCATGCTCGACTTGTCCAACTACCGCATTTCTACTAGTGGACAGGTCATTTTGTTAGGTCTCTGGTCATGGACAAGAAAACACTATGGGAAAATTTGGAAAGGTGTCAATAGGAATGGGTATAGTCATAGATACTAAATGATAAATAATCCTAATTCACATATCAATGGGTAGAAATCTTGTTTTCAATGAAGAAAACACTGAGCTCTTCAAGAAAAGTGATGTTTCTTAAAATTTATTCAATTCATTTTTTTTGCGGACATGATATTTTTGATTCTGAACAAGGAAAATTCATCTTTTAATTGTCCAAGAAGAGGAAACCCGTATTTCCACATCACTGAATAGCCCCAGTAATTGAATACTGTCAAAAGAGGTGATGAAACCCATACAAACAATTTTTCTGTCTATTTCAGACTCCTAGTGACAAGTTAAAATGTGTTCATCGCTGTTCTACCACTATTATGAACCTACTTAGTTTGGCCAACGAGAAATCAGTGCCGGCTGCTGACGACTTTATGCCAGTGTTTATATTTGTAATCATCAAGGCAAACCCACCATGTTTGTTATCCACAATTCAGTATGTAAACAGTTTCTATGGCAACCGTCTCCAAGGAGAGGAACAGTACTGGTGGATGCAGTTTTGTGCCGCTGTTGAGTTTATAAAGACCATGGATTATAATGGAGGGAGTTCTAGTGAGGCGTAGATGTTGAATGGTTAAAATCTTCTTGTACTCTACCAGGATCAAAGATTATAAACTTTTTCTTGTACTCAGCTGAGAAATTACTCAACTTTTACAATTGGATAGTCATTCATTAAAGAGATAATTTGTTGAGTTCATGGAGGTATGAAACTTAAAACCTAATTACACTTATGTATGAACCTGCTAAACATATTCATACATGAGTGTGATTAGTCTTTTAGTTTCATACTTCTATTAAATCAAAAAATTCTCTTTTCATATCTTAATCTTAAAATTTGATGTCATTGAGCAAAAATGTTTTATCTATAAAAAAAAGATTATTTCCTAAGGGACTGGTTTGTGTGTAAGCTTACAAAAAAGTTACATTCTTTGGGAAATAAAACCTATTTTTTGGCCAATCCTATTGCACAAATCTTGGTGGAAACAATTAAGATAGAATCATTTTCTGCTGAATTATTAAAGAAATCTTGTAAAATGAAAAGATGATGGTGCTGAAATGCTGGATCGTAGGTTTTAGTCATGTTTGATGCTGAAATGGATCTTTAGTTATAATTCAAAATTTGAGAAAGTACTCAGTTGAATACAAAAACTAGTTTTTGTTAATTTTCCAAGTTTTCCTTTTTTGCATGGTTTCTTGTTCATCTACAAAACCTTAACAGTATTTAATTTAGACTTTAACACGATAGGGTTTAACACATATATGAAATAAAAAGAAATTATTTAAGACTGTATTCACAATAAAATTCATATGTCATGTGTTTTTACTGTGTACACAGATAGCTCCGCCAAATGTGTAAGCTACACATACTGGTTGAAACACAATGGCAAAATTCTGTTAAGCTTGCATAAAACACTCAGTTTAATGACTGAAGTCAGATGAACTGTAAAAATTTTTTTTAATCTAGTTATTGATAATGTTATTTTAGTTGATGTCATCTTTAGTGGGAACATTGATGCTTTTGACGTCATATACCCACATGCAATTTAACATGCTTGCAACCAAATCTCCGAAGGTCACTATCATTATTTCTAGGATTATGATTGTGTTTAGGTGAATAATTTCATGTTCTACTGGTTTGTCCATGAAATAAGGTCCGCCCTCGCATTTTACTTGCATATAATTTGCATACAACTCCTGCACCACCAGTGCAAAATGCAAAATGCAAAAAATGGAAGGATTTCATAATTAAAATGAATGTATTTTGCTAGTAGCTCATATTCACATAGTCCCAAGTTTTTATGACCCTTAAAATTGGAAATAATTAAAATTCTACTAACTTGGAACAGTCAAAATTATGTAAGAAGATTAATAGTGTGATCAAATAGTTTGTTTAGATAAGTGTTTCCTTAGGTTAAGGGGAAACTTAAAAAAAATCTAAAATGAATGTTGCTTATCTTACTCAAAAGACTTTTGATTTTAAGGAAAAACTTGAGAGAGCTCTTATTCGGATGAAGTAAACACACATACATCAGACTATAAATCACTGTGTAATATTGTTGTTGAATTTTAATTTAAGTTTAAGTATATAGAATGTGACTAATTGTATTTTGTTTTGTTGTTGTTTGTTATTTTAGGCAATTTATTTAAATTCAAGGTATGTAACCAATATTTTAGGTATTGTATATAAAGTACAGGTTGTATAGATGTTTCCACAAGATAACATAATTTTTGTCCTGCATTGAGTATTCAGAGGTATTTGAAATTATTTGTTTGGTTGCCCATTTTGATGTGTAAGTGTAAAACTATTGTATATGCTTATAAATTTGTAAGCGCTGCATACAATAGTTATTGTGCCAAGCTATTTATCTGTTTTATTGCAACAATAAATCTTTTGAGTTTTCACAAGCAGGGAATTTGCTTAGCTACACAATTGCCCCTGATGGTTTCCTTTGTTAACTCATCTGTGATCATCCAATGTAGTTTGGCAACTACAAGGTACATCATGACAGACTTTTCTGGTTTGAAAAGGAAAACTTGGTTGTTTTGACTAAGATCAGACTGCACATAAGTGCAGTCTGATCTTTGTCTATACCACCTTGATGGACCTGCAAAAGCAGGAATTATTAGGGTTGAGCATGACAAGGGTTAAGGCTGTACCCAGACGTACCACATTGATAATAGAAAGAAGAAAGAAATCTTCCTCAAAAATCTTTTTATGGAACCAGCCTCACACCTTAGGCATAGATATTAGGTATTTAGTACCTCTTAGTGGACGTTGATAAATAAAAGCAGGTTAGCAATAAAGGACTATCAAAGTTCTCTTGTTTTGTTCTGTTTGGAGCATGTGTTACTCATCTATATTTTACAAAGTGCTAATCTTGAAATTAGGAAAACCTAGGATTACCAAGTAAAAAATTTGTACATTTTATATTATTCTGTAAAGTGCTTATGAAATTATGTAAAACTTGTTTGTTAAAATGATTTTCTGTTACTTTTAAGTATGAATCTAGACCACTCAAAGAATGTGATAAATTGGTGAATACATGAATGAAACAAATGATGTTATTAGTTGTTCTGTTTTAAGGTAGTGGACCCGTAATAGTTTTGCATCATCTCAAAGTAATTAGCTTTAACAGTGTTAACCGTGGGGTTTCCTAATGATTTTCATTAGGAAACCTTGGTTAACATTGTGAAAGAATATGGAGTCAAAAATGTTACGGAACTATTACGGGTCCACTACCTTAAGTGTGAGAAAGCCCTGGGTATTGTCATTACCTTGGTGTTGTTTGTGTTGGTGTTACCATGACAAACTTTACCCTTGGTCATATCTCTGTTGTTTTTGAAGATATCTTCATAAAACTTGGCACTTGGAGTGTTCACCATCATACCAAGACTAGCAAGGGAGAAAATTCTTCAAGCATTTTTGTAAGAGTTTGCCCCCCTTTTCAAATTGGATTTTTTGTATTGTCTGGCACCTGTAGGCGTTGCTCCTTTTTATACGCCCGAAGGGTCGTATTATGTTATGGCCTCGGTCTTCCGTCCGTCCTTTAGCATTTTTTTGTGTGCACAACTCCTCCTAAACTATCCATGGGAAGGAGCTGAAACTTAGCACAATTACTCTCTATAATATCTGGTTGTTCATAAGACCTTTGAAATTCAAATCGCTCCAGTCATTCCTGAGAAATCTTGAATTATCTACCCTTGAATTTAATGAAAATCACTGTTTTTGTGTGCGCAACTCCTCTTAAACTATCAATGGGAATGAGCTGAACTACACACAATTACTCTCTATGATGTCTAGTTGTGCATAAGACCTTTGAAATTCAAATCGCTGCAGTCATTTCTGAGAAATCTTGAATTATCTGCCCTTGAATTTAACAAAAATCACATTTTTTTGTGTGCGCAACTCCTCCTAAACTATTGATGGGAATGAGCTGAAACTAGACACAATTACTCCCTATGATGTCTAGTTGTGCATAAGACCTTTTCAAATCAAAATGCTTCAGTTATTCCTGAGAAATCTTGTATTATCTGCCCTTGAATTAAACGAAAATACTGTATTTTGTGTGCAACTCCTCCTTAACTATCAATTGAAATGAGCTGATCCTAGACACAATTACTCTCTATAAAGTCTAGTTTTGCATAAGACTTTTCAATTAAAAATGCCCCAGTCATTCTTGAGTAATCTTGGATTATCTGCCCTTGGGTTGATGAAAAACAAAATTTCTTGTCAGCTCATTTTCTCCTACATTTTGGATGGGAATGAAAGGAAACTTGCCATAATGACTCTGTAGGTTGTCTATTTGTGCTTAAGACTAAATATATTTTCATATTCAAAGTAGTTCCTGATTTATCTGCCCTTTACTTCACAAAATAGTATAAATTTACAGATTTTTTGTGCGTGTGTGTGCACAACTCCTACAAATTTAATTGGATTGAAATGAATCTTGTCATAATGTAACCCTGATATTTGGTTAAGCATAAGACTTCAGAAATTCAAAAAGCTTGGGTCTTTCTTGTATTATGTGCCCTTGAATTGATTGGAATTCACTTTATTTCTTTTGTGAGCTACTAGTCACACTTTCAATTGGAATGAGCTGAAACTTGCAAAATAACTGTTTGGCATATAGTTTTGCATAAAATCATTTTCAATTTACATTCAAAAGATCATACTATGTTATGGCACCAGTTGTTTGTCTGTCTGTTTGAAATATTTTTAGCTATCATTCAAGCTCAAGTTACTGACAAGCCAAGGTTACTGACAAGCCCCATCGGCATATATGTGCCGCTCTGCGAAGCTCTTGTTAGTTCATCTGAGTATGAAGTGCTCATGATGATCTATTGTGATTGTCAAAAGACTTTCATGCATCTCCTCCTCTTCAACAATTTGGCCAATCATGGTGAAAATTGGCAAGAATGTTGCTTGGGTCAAACCAAAGTTGTTCAAGTCCACCTTTAACTCTGGTTGCAATGGCAACAGAAGGGGGAAAATGAGAAAAACTTTTAAAATCATCTTCTCTGTAACCAGAATGTAGACAGTTTTCATATTTGGTAAGTAATATCATCTAGTGGACCTTTATCTAGCTTGTTCATATCATGCACCTTGAGTAAAATTTGGGCTCTGCCTTGGTATACCTGATTATACAAAGAAACCAAAAAAAAAAGGAAAAATCTTTTAAAAATTTCATCTCTCATACCAAAGGGCTGACAGCTTTCATATTTGGTAGCAACATCCTGTAATGGACCTCTTCCTAGTCTATTCATGCTGTGTTATTGGGATTAAATTTGAGCTCCGCCCAAGCACATCCTGTTTATTAACGAAACAAAGTGAAGAATCTTTGAAAATCCTTTTCATATTTGGGCCCTGTGTACACTATTAGAAACAAAGTAGGAAATATTTCATACACTCTTTCGAGAAATCAGTCTAGGGCAATAATTTTTAGCTCCACTGGCCGAAGGCCACTGGGGCTATTGTTATGGCGCTGTGTCCATCCTGCATCCGTGCTTCAGTCATAAACTTATTCTTTAAAAATCTTCAGAAACTACTGGATGAATTTCAACCAAACTTCACAGGAATGATCCTTGGACGACCCTCTAAAGTTGTTCAAAGATTTTTGATGCGCGTGGCTAATTTCCATATATGGCAATATGTGACTTTTCTCAGAATCTTACCAATGGATATCAACCAAACTTCACAGGAATGATCCTTGGATGACCCTCGATCAAAGTTGTTCAAAGATTTTTGATGGGTGTTGCTAATTTCCATATATGGCTATATGTGACTTTATTAGAATCTAACTTATTGATATCAACCAAATTTCACTGGAATGATTCTTTAGAGATCCGTTATCAGTCTCCAAAAAAATATTCCGAATAGATAAACAAGAGGACCATGATGGTCCTATATCGCTCACCTTCGTCTCTTTGACTTCTCCCTAAGCAAATTTAAATACTTGAAAGATCATTAAATGATCATTAAATTTTTCAAAGAAAAACATAACTCTATTTCTATGATCGCTGCACAAATTTCTATCCTTTTCTAAACAAGTTTCATGTGACCTGGCCAACATTCTGACCAAGTTTCATAAAGATTGGGCAATATTTGTGGCCTCTGTAAAGAAATAGTCATTTAGGCCCCTTTTCCCGTGATATGGCACAGATCCTTCCCATTTTGGATAGGGATCATCCTTGTGGCTTGGCCATTATTCTGATCATGTTTCATGAAAATTGAATTGTATTTGTGGCTTCTAGAGCGTAAACAAGAAAATTGTCATTAAGGCCCCTTTTCCCGTGATATGGCACGGCTCCTTCCCATTTTCAATAGGGTTCATCTTTGTGACCTGACCAACATTCTGACAAAATTTCATAAAGATTGGGACATATTTGTGGTCTCTAGAGCGTAAACAAAAAATTGTCATTAAGGCCCCTTTTCCTTCCCATTTTCATAAGGGATCATCCTTGTGGCTTTGCCAACATTCTGACCAAGTTTCGTGCAGTTTGGGCCATATTTGTGGTCTCTAGAGTGTAAACAAGAAAATTGTCAATAAGGCTCCTTTTCCCGTGATATGGCACGGATCCTTCCCATTTTCAAAAGGGTTCATCCTTGTGGCCTGCCCAACATTCTGACCAAGTTTCATGCAGATTGGGCCATATTTGTGGTCTCTAGAATGTGAACAAAAAAATTGTCATTAAGGCCCCTTTTCCCGTGATATGGCACAGATCCTTCCCATTTTCATTAGGGATCATCCTTGTGGCTTGGCCAACCTTCTGACCAAATTTCATAAAGATTGGGCTATATTTGTGGCCTCTAGAGTGTAAACAAGATAATTGTTGTTAAGGCCCTTTTTCCTGTGATATGGCATGGATCCTTCCTATTTTCAATAGGGTTAATCCTTGTGACCTGGCCAATATTCTGACCAAGTTTCATGAAGATTGGGCCATATTTGTGGCCTCTAGAGTGTAAACAAAAAAATTGTCATTAAGGCCCCTTTTCCCGTGATATGGCACAGATCCTTCCCATTTTCAATAGGGTTAATCCTTGTGACCTGGCCAACATTCTGACCAAGTTTCATGAAGATTGGGCCATATTTGTGGCCTCTAGAGTGTAAACAAGATAATTGTTGTTAAGGCCCTTTTTCCTGTGATATGGCATGGATCCTTCCTATTTTCAATAGGGTTAATCCTTGTGACCTGGCCAATATTCTGACCAAGTTTCATGAAGATTGGGCCATATTTGTGGCCTCTAGAGTGTAAACAAAAAAATTGTCATTAAGGCCCCTTTTCCCGTGATATGGCACAGATCCTTCCCATTTTCGATAGGGATCATCCTTGTGACTTGGCCAACCTTCTGACCAAATTTCATAAAGATTGGGCCATATTTGTGGCCTCTAGAGTGTAAACAAGAAAATTGTCATTAAGGCCCCTTTTCACGTGATATGGCACAGATCCTTCCCATTTTCGATAGGGATCATCCTTGTGACCTGACCAACATTCTGACCAAGTTTCATGAAGATTGGGCAATATTTGTGGCCTCTAGAGTGTAAACACTAAGATTGTTGACGCCGGACGACAGACGACACACGACGGACATTCAATGATCACAAAAGCTCACCTTGAGCACGATGTGCTCAGATGAGCTAAAAATAAGTCTTTTATGAGCAGAGGTCATTTCTTCAGATATTTTATAAGGTGGAATATCCAATATAGGGTAAAACAAACTTTTCTCAAAGTTTAAACAGATGGATTTCAACCAAATATCATGGGAATTTTATTTCTGTGAAGTAGTATCAGTCTGGAAAAAATATTTTGATTAGATGAACAGCATATCTTTTATTAGCAGAGGACATTCTAACATTTAAAGTGAATATTTGATCAACCTTTTGGTATCACCTAAATGATGCATTTTTCTAGACTTATGAAATTTGATAGGTGTAAAGTGTATAGAAACATGAGTTGAAATAGGTAGCCTGAGAATACCCCCTGAGAATTGGTCAGTTTAGTTGAACGAAGGCTGACTCTGCACAGAAAGTACAGTTGGTGTAAATGTTCTGACCTACTGAGGTTCAGAGTGGGGTAGAAAGAGTTGAGTTGACTGCATTCCAAGGCATTGGGCAGAATAAAATAAATATATTGGATTGAATAATGTTAATGGAAGACCACTGTCCTGCAAAGCTTCTGTGTTTGAAATACAATGCCTGACACCTGTGTCAGGGAAGATCCTCTCTGGCTCAGTGGTTAGCACATTGAACTTGAAAACCATTTATTTAAATATTACTTGTAATATATTGTCCTTGTGGGTTTGACACCGGCCCGTGTCCGATATTTTTCAGTCATTCTTAGATTGAGGACAGATCGTTCGTAACAATATTTAGCTTATTATTATCATTAGTTAGAAATTTGTTTTGATAACAAACAATTATTGTGAAGTAACATCCTTTAAATAGTGTTTAATGAAAAGCGGAAAGATCTGCAATCAAAGTTTTACAGACAAAGAACATTGTGTATTGTGCAGTGACATTCTGTTTGTGTTGAATGTTTTTAGCTCCACTGGCTGAAGGCCACTGGGGCTATTGTCATGGCGTCGGTCGTAAACTTTTTCCTTAAAAATCTTCTCCTCAGTAACTACTGGATGAATTTCAACCAAACTTCACAGGAATGTTCCTTGTGTGACCCTCTTTCAAAGTTGTTCAAGAAATTTTGATCCAATGAAAAAACATGTATTTAATGGGCGTGGCTAATTTCCAAATATGATAAAAAGTGAGTTTTCTCAGATTCGTGATCGGATGGAAAATATGTATTTTATGGGTGGAGGTCATTTCTCTATATGTTATAAAGTGGAAACTTTGAAAATCACTTTCTCAGAATGTAACTGATGAATATCACTCAAACTTCATTGGTAAGATTCTTGGGTGACCTATCATCATGCAGCCAAAAATTATTGTCATTGGATGAAAATTATGTGTTTTATGGACAGAGGTCATTTATCTATATGTTATATAGTGGAAACTTTGAAAATCATTTTCAACGTCAGTAGAACCCACAATATCTAAAAATCTAGTCAAAACTTTGAATATCTATTACAAGAACTTCAAGCCTGTGGAGCGACTCAAGCCATTCATGGCTTTCTAGTGTTTTTTTGATTTCAATTTCAATGGAATGTTACTTGGGTGACCCATTATCAGACTGCACAAAATTATTGTCATTGAATGAAAAAGGTGTGTTTAACAGGCAGAGATTAATTTTCAATGTTATTCATTGATCATGATATTTTTCTTTGCAGAAATATTTTAGCATATTCAAACACTTATTTACTTGAAATTAGCTTTCACTCCCTTCAATTCTCGTCTAATCATATCAGTAGATTCAGGCCGGTGGAGCAAATCAGTTGCTCATGCAGCTCTAGTTATTTCTTTGTGGATATCTGCCTTTCACTATCTTACTTTTTTGATGTCCCAGGGGTCAGAGAGAAGGCTATAGGGCTCTTGCAAATTTCCTCTGTATCTCATCAATCAAGTTTGTATGCTTATAATAAGGAAAACATAAAACGGGATACATTTTGTTTTTATTTTCTATAAAAGAATTAAGAATTCCATGTATAAAAGTTGATACAAATTTAAGTCATGAAAAAACAGCAGTCTAGAGGACAGCATGAGCACAGTTAGCAGGGGCTTGTTTTACTTAACATCTTATGATCATTTTTTGCGTAGGTCAAAATTCAAAGTTGCTTCTAGATTAGTAACTAAATATAGAACTCTGTCATGCATCATCTCATTGGAATTGTCTTCAAAAGACGATTTCAATGACATATCGCAAGGCAGAATCTAAGAAAGAATGAAAACACCAGGTATGATTCATGAAATTGACTTTCAATAATTTTTTTTCGTAAGAAGTTTAGTAAAACAGGCCCCAGGTGCATATTGTTGGCTCAGCAGGAAACAGTTGTAACTGCCTATCAGTGTATAGGCAGTTACAACTGTTTCCTGCTAAATCACTGTAAGCCAAGTTGATGACTACCTCATTTTTCAATAAAAAAATAAATAAATAAAATAACAAGATAAAGATAAATGCTTAATAAAAATAATTTCTCCACTTTATTTGGAGCGGACGGAATATTGAAATATATAAAGCATATATTACATTGTAATATCAATACAGTAAGAGATCTCTAGAATAATATTTGCTTGTGAGCTTCCAAAATGTTCTTGATACAGCTTGAATAAAGCTATATTTAATACAATTTTCTTGCTCAAAGTCCATATATTTCCTTTACACATAATCAACTCGTACCATTACTTGCTTTCGAATATCAATTTTTAACAAAAGGTTCAGTTGCTTAAACGCAAATTAAAAGTGTAGTTGTTAATGCCTAAAATCCCAAGTGTTCTTTGAAACAAGCCTATTGTCTATTTGGGTAACATTGTGAGGAAGAAGAAATTCTTTAATATGAGCTATTTATCCATTCCAAGACAATAAAATTTTTACTTGATGTCAAAACTGAGATAGATTGCTATGTGAGAAAGGACAAATTAACTAGTTTCAATTGATTCCTTCTATTCCACGATTTTAAAAGGAATACACATTTTTTTCTATTATTTTTTTAATGCCCTGCATCTATATTTTGCCATATCCGTCTGAAATCTTAACCTGCAAACTTAAAATTTTCCGGTATGAAGATACATCTTAATGATGCCCATCATCTAATATCAATGTCATAAGTCAAGGTCATTTATTAAGGTCAAACTTGAAAAAAAATCTGTTTCATGGACATTGGTGATTTGTGAACACATCTTGTTCTCTTGTGTCTGGTTTGATTTATACCGTTTATTTCATTTTAATTTCAAAACAAATTCTAACAGCTTGGATAAATCCCTCTAGTGCCCATGCCCTATGCATAGGCCAAAGAAAACATCAGAAATTGATTGCAACTTCTGGGAATCAAATTTGGAACCTCTTGATCACGAGACCAAGGCTCTCCCATTCAGTCATTAAACTAGTGTCTCAATGTAGAAGATTGTATTGCAATGGTTTAAGGCACATTGAAAATAAAAACAGAGGTGTGGAAATAAAAACTGATCATACTTGGCCTTGGACAAGTTGATGGTTAAAATTTCAATTGTAGAACTTGAAGATGGACCCGTAATAGTTCTGCAATGTTTCGGGAGTAATGAACTTTAACAGTGTTAACCGAGGTTTCCTAATGATGTTCATTAGGAAACCTTGGTTAACAATGTGAAAGAATATGTGGTCTGAAATGTTCAGAACTATTATGGTACCACTACCTTAAAAAAAGGATATTTTTTGTTAGAAAGATGTTACCTTATAAATTACATATCTTTCCAGGTGGAGAAAATATACAAAACATTGAGATAAAAGAAGAAATTGCTTTTGGAAAGCAATTGCTCCTTTTATCTCGACGATTTTCTATGCCTCCTTAACCCTTATTTTGAATTTTGAAAGGCACTTTGAACTGTAGCTTAAAATCCCTTTGACTTTGAATTAGTCCACTATTTTGTTCTTGCCTGTTGAATGTCTAAAAAGCCAGAGTCAGACAAATCAGGCATAAAAATTCCACATCCTTGAATCAAACAATAACTTCCTTTGAAAGATAAATTAATGACGAAAAAGTATGATGTTTAAGTGATCTGTCATTTAAAGGATCCATCTTAAAATTGTGCAGAGTATTTACCCTTGTAAGACTGCCTGGATAGCCCTGGCTAACTAGGATTGTAACTCTTTGAACTTGGCTTATTTTCTGAATTGAGATTTATCATCCTAAATTCCTCCATAAATAGTTCTACGACTTCAGTGATTGTCATCTGCCAGGTCAAATCTGTTTTGTGATGGTGAGGCTTGAACCTCAGACCTCCAAGTCATCAGTTGTGCCTATACCACTAGGCTACCAAGACCAGATGGTCCCTTTTAACCTGACTGATCAAATATCTGAAAGCCAATGCTGTGGGAGCTTCAGTGTCATGAATTAAAAGTACAGCCACAAATAATACTTTAAGGCACATTGGAATGTAAGAATCAATTCAAGACCCGTGATCAAGTTAAAGCTAAAGTCACTCCTGCTGCCCCTGATGCTACAAGAGCTCCCCCTGGTGTAAAGGCACAGTGTTGAGCAATATCTGTCTGACCCTGAAATAAAGATGTCATAGATTGGGTATGAAATTGACATTAATCAAACTATTTTTCATGAAATAAGAACAGGGCCTTGGTGTGCCAATGCTTTGCAAGTTTTAAGTATGGGAATTTAGTAATAACAAAAAAAACAAACACCAAAAAAACACTCAAAATGTCAAAAGTTTTGGCATGATGATGACCAATTCAATACCAAGACTTTAACAATACCTTAGTTTTTCTCCAAAACCAACTAATTTAATAAAATACCATGATTGGCATTTTAACTAGTGATTTGATCAAGTTTTGAAAATCATCTGGCCTCTTATGAATGCCCACTCATACACAGGTCAACAAGGTCAATCTGGTCAACAAGCAGCCACCATAGCGCAGTTGGTTAGGCATAAGACTTCCAATCTGGAAGTTGTGGGTTCGAAAAAAACAACATTGTGACAAGTGCCATTTGTTTCTGACCAATAGGATTAAGATAAGATATGCTTAGTGTTGGGCAATCAGTTTCAAATCACAAGCGATAATCAGTTTTTAGTATGGAAGAGTATATCAACTAATGATTGATTTGTACAATTGTAGCCGTTGACCTATGAGGAATAGAATGTGAAAGTTTAGTTAAAACTCATGACCTAAAGACTCTTTCTGCTTATTTTTCTACCAACTTAATGGCTCAGCATGAAACAGTTGTAACTGCCTATAAACAGTTACAACTGTTTCCCACTGAGCCATTAAACTGATGTTGGTTTAAAAAAAAACCAATTTATAATAGATTTCATTTATGTGTAGGAATTGATTGTGAAATTTCTTAGTCGATTATCACAATCAGAAGCCAAAAGCAACTGATTATCAATTATAATCTATAAGTCTGCCCATCACTACAGCATATGACATGCTTAAGTGAGATGGACAGCTTGTGACTCAGATGAAATATTGTTGTTGTACAGGTTGAAGAAACAAGAGGCAATGGTTAGGTGCACCAGCTACCACAATATAACTGCAATAATGTTGAAAGAGGTATTAAATCCCAATACAAACAAACAATAAATCAAAGATATCCAACCCTGAATAGTCTTAAAGGTCATAATTAATATGTTATATGACAGTACCTCTAGAACTTTGATACATGAGCCTGACACAACATCCCACACCCGGACTGTGTCATCGTCACTAGCACTGGCTACGTAGATTCCGTCATTGGAAAAGGCTACTGCCTGAACCCATCCTTCATGTCCGTGTAATGTGTGAATAAGTTTTCCATTACGAGGGTTCCATAATTTAACACTCCTATCCCAGGAGCCAGATGCCTGCAAGAAAAATTTTTACTTGGTGAAACCATGTTCATGAGTTTTAGACAAATCAGAACAGAATATAATAATATAAAGAAGCAAATATTTATTCTGAACAAGTGAAAGGAACTCTTTCATACAATTATCCAGGTTCATGTCTTGGATATATATTGACTGAACATGCAAAATACTTTTAAACCATGATGACAGGGAAAAATAGAATTGAAACAGAGTGATTCTTACAAAGATTATTACACATAAGATAATTGTTTGTTTTGTAAAATTAATTTATCCATAACTGATATAAGATTTATTCTATTTCTTGTAAGTTTGTGCAAAACAGTGAAAAGGAGGTAAAATTCCGCAATAATTCCCCATTATCTGCTTAATTTGCCCTGTGATGTCCTACTGTCACTACAGAAGGTGACAATGAGGCATCAGATACTTGACTGTTATTCATTTAACCCTTTGCTGTTTAATCCCTGCTTTTTACGTGCCTGTCATTTTATGATTGAGAAAACATTGTGAAAAAAAGAAGAAATTGCTTCTGACAAGCAATTTCTTCTTTTTCCACACTATTTTCTACCCTACTGAATAGTTCTTTTTCAAATTAAATGCACTTTAAATTTTCGTCTGCAAAACCTTTGAATTTGGACAGGTCCAAAATTTTGTTAAACAGGAAAGGGTTAAACAAGTGATTGGTAAGTTTGACTACTTACCAACATTCCATCCTTGGAGAATTTAACGGCATGTACATTTCCCTTGTGACCTTTCAAGGTCATGACCTTGTCACTGCCATCATTGCTATATAAGGTCCATACTCGTACTGTAAAATCCCAGGAACCTGTCGACTAGAAAGGACAAAGAAATTCATTTCATAATTTTATTAAGCATCACTTTCCTAAGCACCTTTTCTAGCAAAGGTTGATACCACATATTTTTTTGATATTTGAATTACTTAATTCAAACACTTGCAAATGAAAAACTGAAAATTCTTGATTTTAGACATTTTGCATTTGGTAAAAAAAACCAAATTCAAACTACAAAGAATGTAAAATCGTACTTGAAGATGAAATATTACATTGACAAGCTGATTTGATTGTATAACACCACTCACCAGATATTGTCCATTGTATGAAAATGCTACAGACTGTACCAGACTGTCATGTCCCTCAAATACCTTCAATAAATACCCGTTCTGAAAATAGAAAAATGGTTTTCAATTTTGTTATTCTGTAGTCTGATGATGTACAAATATTCAGAATACAGGTAAAGAAGAACATAACTCCTCCAAAATTTCTTCCAGGTATCCGCCTTGATATCTGGAACAACACCAAGGTGATCATAATTCCTCCAGTTTTCTCCCAAAACAGCTGAGCTAATAAGAAGAATATTAAATTCCAGTAGTATACAAGATACATACATCATTGAATTTGAGTGATAAAACCTAGTTGTAATCCTCAGAATTTGCTCTGAAACTCCCTTGGGAGAAATTTAAATGGGTCAAAAAAGGATATTTTCATATTGGGGGAGGGGGGGGGGGGGGTAAAAATCCTGGTTTAAGGGTCAAACACAAGCACTGATCCTGCTTTCACATGCTAAGCAGGGTGCCACTGATAAAAGTTTGCGAGCAATTATTTACATCCTGAACCAAGGACTGTTAAAGGGTTAACAACTTGCATGTCATATTTTAATCTGAGCATTAAATAGTGCCTATATAAACAAGATTATTTCGAGGGTTCAGAGCAACACAACTGTAAGTAAGTGCTGTATATTCCTCTCACCAAGATAAACAAATTCAGGACCACAACTCCAATATGAATTCTATCTTGGACATCATAATATGCACAAACTTTAACCCACATTATGCTCAAAAAAATCCTTGGTAAAAATACATTAAAATCAAAGTGTTGAAAGCATCTAATGCATGAATTGCAAATCCCAAGAATTTATTTTGAAAATATATAATAATTTTTCAAACTTTAACAGTACATGTATAGAAAAGAAAAACAGATAGTATAAACCAAGATCAGACTGCACATATGTGCAGATTGATGTATGTTTATACCTCCTGCCAAAGCAGGAATATTCCAGGTTCAGCATGACAAGGGTTAAACTATGAAAGACAGAAATGTAAACATTTCCAATGCAGTTTGTGGCCCACTCCTGCTATACACAAATCTTTGGTAGACAGTTTATGTTAACCTTAGTCATGCTGAACAAGAAATATTCCTGCTTTGGCAAGAGGTATAGACAAAGATCTGCCTGCACATATGAACAGCCTGATCTTTGTCTATACACCTGTTTTTTCCTTTTTTTTGGAAACTAGAAAAGCTTAAAAATTTAATTTCTAAAATGAGTTCAAACTCACAGTAAGTGCATCCAGTGTTTGCAGCACTTTTATTTTGAGGCAATTTTGCAAAGATTTTTTTTTAGCATGATAAGGGTAAATACCTACTCTGCATGCTTTCTACTACACCATTGTTGGTAAAACTTGAGCTAGACTAATTGAATTGTTTCAAAATTTGGCAATTTATTGAATTGATTGATTAAATGGAGTTGAATGCCACTTTAAAATTTTTTTTCAGTTAAATCACGATGGCTGGAGCATTGGAACAATAGATTCCTGGTATTTCTCTAACCAGTACAACCATCACATCTTTTCCTAGCCTCCAGCTGCTATCTCACATAGGTCTACGATTATCAACCCATTGGTGAAGACAAATAGTCGGAAAGAATGAGTGCCACCGTTGCGGTTCGAACCCGGGAGCTCTAGAATGAGTCAGACATGCTACCAAGGCAATTTATTTGACACAAGCATTAAATTCAGCAAGGATAAGAGTTTATAATGTTTTTTTGTGTATGCTGGTTACCTCTACATCCCAAAGTATAGCTGTCCTATCCCAGGAACCGGAACACAACATTGTGGAATTAGGGGAATACTGTACAACTTCTACACTTTTAGTATGACCTGAAAATGGCACAGAAAAAACTTAAGGGTCATTTGAGATCCCATTGTTTCAAGTTGGGGTCTTTACTCTTTCATCATCAGTCTGATTACCGGTAGTTCACATAGGCGTAACTAGAAATTTTGAATTTATACGCAGTTACGCACTTTGAGGGCAACCACCAAAGAATATAGGATAAAGGCGATATTTGGACTGTGACAAAAGATGAATGTCCTCCATCTGCTCCCCTTTTTCTGCTAATTGAGCTTTGCTGAATTAGCAAAACATCATAACTACAGCTTAAATATTCTGATCATTCATCCCAGACATTCTTTGGTTTTATTTCTTTTGCGTAATGTGCGTAATGGGAGCTACGCCCTTGGTTCAGTTGACAAAACTGCAGTTGTAGTCTTTTGAATGAGACAATTAACCTTCGCCTTCACATTTTCTTGTACATGCCTGTATTTCCCTTAATTTTAAATCACAGTCATTTAATACATGAGGAAAACATTATAGAAAAAGAAGAAATTACTTATAACAAGCAATTTCTCCTTTTACCATAAAATTTTCCACCACAAATATTAAGATACAGGGCATTGACATTTTGCCAAATGAAAAAGTTTTAATATTCTACACTTATTTGACCTTGAAAGTAAAAGACCTTTACCTCGACTGATGCCCTTGAAGTTAGAAACATCAGAAAGCTCTTATCACAAGCAATACACAATTAAAGAAGTAAAGGAAGAGAAAAATGGAGACACTAATCACTAACCAATTAAAAGTTATTGCCAGTGTTAAAGTTTTAGAAGTCAACAGACAAACACACTTGGCAAAACCAATTAGCCCCATTCTATCAATGTGGTGGCACAGAAATTAATATTGATTTCAAAAAATACATATCAATGGCTCAGTGCAAAAGTTGTAACTGCCTATAGTTTTATAGGCAGTTACAACTGTTTTGCACCTTGTCGATATCAAGTTACCTTCTAAAACATGAACTGGCTGTCCATCACACATCTGCCAAATGCGTACTGTTTTGTCATATGACCCACTAGCAAATGTCTTGCAGTCACCAGCAATACACACACTTTTTACAGCACCTACAGTTAAAATGAAAACATGAAGTCTATATTTAAGCTATCTGAAACATGTTTTCTTATATCTAAAATGGCGTATGATGGACAAATATGTTTCATAATTTATTTTTTAAATGAAGTTGAAATATTCATGAGAGACGCAAAAGAATAAATTTCTTCCAAAAGTAGGGTCTGTTCATTCTGAATTAAGCATTGGCAGTTTTGCCAGCTGACAGGTAGAATTTCCTTTTGCACTTGTAATATATATTCTAGCTCATACATTGACAATTCCAATGAATTCTCACATGGCGTTATGCTAGTATTATTGAAATATTTGACTATAAATTTCCATTCTACCCATAGCTATGAGCTGAAACAACTGTGATAGTTGTGAGTAACAGTAAATCTTCAAAGTCTGACAGTCTAAAATTTCCCTAAATATGTCCATGGACAAGCTACAAAAATCTGCATTTCCATGCCCCTGCGTAATCCCCTACCTGTGTGTCCTTTAAGTTTACAGACTAGATTTCCATTCTTTGTGTTGAAGACTCGCACCCTCTCATCATCACATCCTGTTACCATAATTTGAAAATCTGGGGAAAATGCCACACTGTTGACCTAGAGGGGATAAAAAGCATTACAAGGACCAAATT
The DNA here is from genome assembly GCA_948146395.1 of Fragum whitleyi. Taxonomy (NCBI): domain Eukaryota; kingdom Metazoa; phylum Mollusca; class Bivalvia; order Cardiida; family Cardiidae; genus Fragum; species Fragum whitleyi. The sequence goes on along the minus strand of OX411543.1, from coordinate 70,785,749 downwards.
AACCTTTGGCAAGAGAAAAAAATGTAGATAATCAAGTGATTTAAATCATATATTCATAGGCAATTAAAACACTTTTGAATAGTGTTATATAGTTTTTGAGACCAGAGCACGAAGTTACTAAAAAAAAAATTGTGCTCAACTGAAAATGTTCACCTAGATTAATTTCAAATTAATGTATGAATAAAAGAGATGAAATTGACAAAATGTTATCTATAACAACTTGTTAATACCTTATTATCTTTTATGTCTATACATTTATAATAGTATAACAAAATAATTACAGCTTAAATCTCAAATTTGACAATTATAATGAGTTGAGAATGAGAATTTTTTTAAAACCTCAGGCCCTGATATAACTGAAACAGTATAAGCCAAACCCATATAAATGGCTCTTTTGATAGAGAGAAGAGAGGCTTTTTTTTTTGTTTGTGTGTGTCATGTAGATTTTTCACCCCTGCTACCTATTTACAGCTAGGTGGACTGAGGTTGTACCTATTAAGTGTCTTGCCAAAAGAAACTACACCAGCATTGAACTCATTACCATTGGGTTATGAGTCAAGCTTGCTAACCAATGAGCTTTCAGGGCAGTCATATAATACATGTAAAATTCATGAATAATGACGTAAAAAGAGACAATATTCATAGACAAAGATTAAAATTGGGAGCAACAGAAAAAATATAAATTTATGAAAATGATTATCTTTTACGAGTTAGGTTGAGAAATCAATCCTTGTGGAGTGTCAATCTGCGACATACTGAAGCAACAGGACAGGGCATATTACCTGAAGGGTGTCTCGATATGGAATCTTCAAAAACAAAAACAAGAGAGATTAAAAAAAGAGGACATTTCTACTAACAACAAACCAGATTGTTTTAACAAGGCTTTCACCTCCCTTACAGAAATACAAAGTTTGCTGCAAATTTGGCGCAAACTAATCTGTTTGCGAGAACATTTAGCAGCAACTTATCACATGTTTGCGGCAGAAAATGCATTCGATGCAAACATTCTGCAAACTTCTTGATAAAAAAATGTGTTCCTGCAAACTATTCGCAAACAGGAAGTTTGCGAGAACACATTTTTTTTTATTAGTTAGATCATGCACTTAACAGGAAGTTTGCAAGAAGATGTACTTTGAAAAAAAAAAATTCAGTTTCTTTCCAACTGTAAACAGCTATTTTGAGAAATTATCCCCCCTTCCCATGATGATCAAAGTATTTCCTGCTGTTGGCCTACGCAAGGCTTTAGTAGACAGTATAGACTAAGATGAGCCTAAATATATGTGCATTCTGATCTAAGTATACACTGTATATAAGTGTGAAAATACTGGTAGAAGAAATAACAAGAGTTTATTCTTATGCAATCCAGTCTACCTTATTACTAAAATAGTGTTTACAGCAGCTCAATACTCTATTCAATCTAATATATCATTTTCATTAAAATGATTAAAAATATATGAACTTTTAAGCACAAGCTCAGAGAATCTAGGTACAGTATAAAGTAAATATTTAAAAAAGAGATCAGATCATTCAGCTGAGGTCACCCAGAGGTTCAACACAGAAAAGATCATTATATAATTTAAAAGGAATATTCATTTTAGATTAAGAAACTAATGTAAACCAGAAAAGTTTTGATTCTGGCCAGTCTACCCAGAAAGTTTAATCCGTCCCAAAGTTGATACTTTTCACCTTCCCAACATGGTTCTTTTTTGCTAAACGGCTCATTTCTATAAATTTAACTACTTCATCATTGCAGCAAAGATTCTGCAAACTGCTTGGGAGAACAGTTTGCGGCAAATTTGCTGCAAACAGTTGCTGCAAACTGTTGCGACAACTGTTTGCAGCAAATTTGCCGCAAACAGTTTGCGGCAGATAAGAAGCCATATTAAGTTTATTATTATAAAAAAACATTATCTTAACCATCTGCCTCAGTGGTTGAGCATAGAAGTTAAAAAGGTATGGTTTTCTACTTAGATAGGGTAATAGTTAAGTGATCTTGGGTATAGTTGAAGGTCAGCATAGGGCTACTCTGACGAGTGATGTGAAATTGTGAAGTTTGAGAAAGAAATCTCAGATTTACATATTATTAAAATACTTTTGACCCCTTTAATTAGAAAACCCCAGCTCAAGTCCTGCAGACTCCATAATTTTTTTTCTTAACTAAAAACCTTCCAGAACCAAAATCACTAAACATAAAAACATTTGTGAACCATGGATTACCAATGCAACTTATAAGAAATGGAAAAATACCTTATTCATAGTGAGAGAGTTGTTGAAAACATTGTTTGCGGGATGTTTGCGGCAAATTTGAAGAGGGTTTGCAGGATGTTTGTGGCAAGGTTGCATAGAGTTTGCCGATGTTTGCAAGAACAGTTTGCTGCAAACTTGCAGAAAACTGCTTGCGAGAAAGCTCATTTGCATACGAAAAACAAATTTGCCGCAAACAGTTGCCCCAAATTTGCAGCAAATGTTTGCAAGAGCCAATATATTTTAGTTAGGGCTGTCTTATCCAGGGGTTCAAATTTTATAGGAAAAATTTCAACAACAACAAATAAGACATTGGCATTTCTTTTAAGAGGGAAAAGTTAGACTGGAAAAGCTTACCAAATAAATTGTTATTACCTCATCTTTGTGCCCTCCGAATTGCTTGAGGTCTAACTTGCTATAATCCTTCGGCCCTCGAAACATTGTGGTAAGAGCTCACTTCATCTCACAGAAAACTTACACCATCGCATACAGTAGGTACACGAATTATTTGTGTACAGTACTTTAATTTCGCCAGTTGAAGTCAGTTTGAGAAAAACAATTTGTTTCACAAAATACGAGTCGCTTATCAGTTTTCCCGACGTCAATAAGCTGAATTCACAGTTTTAACAACCCACTTTACAAATAATACATCGCGTCTCTGATAAGATACCTTTTACAAATCATCTACCAGGTCACGAAAATTGAATGAAATTTCCCGATTAAAATCAATAAATTAGATTTGTGTATTCAGATTAGGTAAACAGTAGGGTTCTTTGAAGTTTAATCCGATTAAACGCGTGGATGACACTCTATGATCCATCGCATCTTTGGTTATTTACATTGGTAACCAGTTATCTTCCTAATTGAACGGTGTCCAGGTAAATTGATACCCGTAAAAAGAACCCTCCAAGAGTTACTTCCCTTAGCCTAAGCAATAAATTTTAATATATTTCTTTTGAAAGATTCTTGTAGGGGGTAAAACTAAACATTTCCTTTTATTGTAAATCATTTTGTATTTTTCCTCCCCCATTTTTATTTGGTTGTTTATGTAAAAGTAAGCCTAAAACCAAGTTTGAGATAATAGAAATTTCATTTCAGAAAAAAGATATTTTTTTTCATATTTTGTCATATGGCACCTTTTCTAGCTGACTTGACAGCACCTATGTTTTTCATAAATCATAATTTCAGGAAGAAATCTAAAAGGGCATGTCTAAAGGTTCATAAATGTGACATTTTGTTGAATTCTAACTAGTAGTTTAACATTAAGAGAAGACCGTTTCTTTTTTGTCATACAGGCTATTTTGGGATGACACAGCAGCCTATAACACCCATGTTATCAGCCCAATTAGATTTTAAAGAAGGAATCTGAAAGAGCATATGCCACAAGCACCATTCCTTTGCAGTTTGGTTGAATTCTGACTGGTTGTGTCAGAGAAGAAGATAACTTTATATTTTACCATACAGGAACATTTTTGACGACACACCAGTCCAAAGCTGTTTTCTGACAAGTAGTTTCAGAGAAGATAATTTTATATTTTGCCAAAAGGGGCCATTTTTCGATGACACCACAGCCCATAGCACCCAAGTTATCAATACAATCAGGATTAAAAGAAGGTATCTGAAAAAGCATGTCCTAAGCATCATTACTGTGAAATTTGGTTGAATTTTAACCAGTAGTTTATCTTTAAGAGAAGATTTTTTGTTTTTCACCAAAAGGGGCTCTTTTTGATAACTTGACAGTCAATAAAACCCAAGTTATCAGCCTGATCAGGATTAAAAGAAGGAATCTAAAAAGGGAAGTCCCAAGCATCTTTCTTATATTTGGCTGGATTCTGCCCAGTAGTTTAAGAGATATTTCAAGTAAAAGTTAAGACAGACGCGCACACAGACGGATGCACTATTGACCGAAGCCAGGCTATGACAATAGCCCCACTGGACTTCCTCCTGTGGAGCTAAAAACAGAAAATTTTAATTTGTCTGACTTATGGACTTCAAACTTAATAAATTTAATGATCCACAAAATCTTAGGTTTGCAGAAAATTGATAGAAAGAGAGAAATTGATTGGGTTTTAACATTGCTTTTAAAAATTATTGCAGCTGATGTTCCTACCCATGGCTTCCTGTTGTTTCTCATGCAAGTACAACCACAGCATTTTATCTGAGCCACCAGCTGCTTATCTCACCTAGGCATACTACTTATCATTCACTTATTAGTGAGAAACAAATGATGCTTGTCACAATGACCTCTGTCAAATGCTGGATGAAAGTTGACTGAACCGGGTTTCAAACTGGCAATCCCAGGATTGACAGCCCAAGTTACCGACTGAGCTAACTTTGAGTTAGAAATTGCTTCGATTGAAAATGCAGTTTTAATTGTTGTCTCCATCATCTTTCAATTTGGGATCAGTCTGGAATTTGTATAATAACTGTGAATTTGGAATAGAAATATTTAACATGTATTTAATCACTGATTTCTGTAAACTCTTTCCTACCTTACAGTGACAAAGAGACATGTTCACTTTTTATCTTGCCTACAGGTGCAGGTGCTGGATAATGCCAAAAATCTAAGATATAATAGTGGCATAACTCTTACAAAAATACTTCCAGAATTATCCCCTCTAAGTATGGATAGCTCTTGTGATGGTGATAACACATGCCAAGTTTCATGAAGATATCTTCAATAGCAACAGAGATATGACCAAGGTTAAAGTTTGCCACACGCCAACGCCAACAACGCCAAGGTGATCACAAAACCTGGGGTTTTCTCTGAAAATAGCGGAGCTAATAAAATGCCTAAATGTGAGCTTTGTATTTTGAATAGTCTAGAGGTAATTGACTATGTTAAGTTTTTGGTTATATTTTAGCAGACAGAATGATAGATGGACACAATTAAAACAGTATGCCATGATCTTTCAATTCAGGAGCATTAAAAGCCAGTTGTAAATGATACTGTGTTTGGTAAAAATAGTGAACAAGGAATTCTAATAAATGTACTCTTACTATTTAGACATCTGTAATTGCCATAACACTTGTGATAGCTAAATTAGACCCAAACTTCTTTGGAATAATTTAATAGAAAATCAAACCTACTTTAAATTTGGGAGGAAATACATTTTGAAAATAACATATTCACTATTAGAGAAATAATATTTCTCCTTTTCTCAAAATGTTTTCTAACCAATATATTCAATATTTCCTTTTTAATTTTTGAATTTTTGTCTGTAACCTTTTTACATGTCACCTGTTCAACATAATTTTTGGCTAGTAATAGTTATCTCTGGCATTGTACAGCACAATTTCAAAATCAGGCCAGCATCAAGGGTTTCCTTGGGTCACTTTGTATCATTCCAAGACCCTTGGAATGGCTAGAAGCTAATGTGATATTAAATTTCCATATCAAGGTGTAACAAGAGTGCCATAGTCACAAAATACGCCGCCACTTTGTTGCTGTCTCACAAAAATAATTGTAGACACTACTTATTTTGACAGAACCAAATTCAAAATGACCAAGTTTTATTTCAATCAAGACAAAAAGTTAGGAGGAGTTGCCTTCACAAGGCTACAATTTCAATAAGCCCCAGACACTAAGTTTTAAGGGGGCATAATTCAGGGAAATAAATGAGCCATAAAATCCTTGACCCATGTACATCTACAAATTATGGTGATGAAATTGACCAAGTTTCATTTAAATAAAGACAAAAAGTAAGGAGGAGTTACGTTCAAAAGGTTGCAATTTCAATATGCCCCAGATTCTAAGTTTTAAGGGGGCATAACTTAGGGTAAAATTAATGAACCATAAAATCCTTACTTCATGCTCATCTACCAATTTCGGTTATAACATCCACCAAGTTTCATTTAGATCCAGCCAGAAACTTTGGAAGAGTTGCATTCACAAGGCTGCAATTTCAATAAGCCCCAGAGACTAAATTTTAAGGGGGCATAACTGAGGCAATAAGCCCCAGAGACTAAGTTTTTTAGGGGCAAAAATCAACGAACCATAAAATCCTTCCTTCATGCACATCTACCGATTGAGGTGATAACACTGACCAAGTTTCAAGAAGATCCAGCCAGAAACTTAGGAGGAGTTGCATTGATAAGAAAAAACTGAGGCAATAAGCCCCAGAGACTAAGTTTTTAAGGGGCATAACTCAGGCAAAAATCAACAAACCATAAAATCCTTCCTTCGTGCACATTTACCAATTGAGGTGATAACATTGACCAAGTTTGAAGAAGATCCAGCCAGAAACTTAGGAGGAGTTGCGTTGACAAGAAAAGTGGACAGACGTACGTATGGATGGACGGACGGACGGACAGACGGAGACGATGACGCCAATATACGTCCGCCTCTGGCGGCGTATAAAAAGGTAACATAGTTGATCCAAAAATGTTAAATCTTAAGTCAAATCCTGGAAATGGGTTGAATAATAATTGCACATTACATATATTTTGAACAACAATCCTACAACTAAAGCACAGTGAATAATAATAATCCTACAGAGCTGGAGTGGAGCTCATGCTGAATAGGAAAATAGAGATTGTTGGTTAACAAGACCAATGGGCTAACCAATGAGCCAAAGAAGATATTCTATTACTCAGTGGTTTGTGTGTATGTCTAGAAAACCAATAATTTCAATATAACTTCTCTGCATGGGTTATACTTCAGCCCAGGTAGGGCTATTCAACTACCAGTACGCTTAGTTACAACCCACGTCAGTTGTTTTCAGCTATGCTTCATTTGCAGACTTGAAATTACTATCTCTGTCTGATCAAAGCTTTATGTGATAAAAGTCACCAAACAAGCTCGAGTTGTACATAAAATATATCATTTTAATAAATATAGTTTCCCATATCATACATTTCAGGCATAGTTCAATAATAAAATACAAAATTTAATAATGATTTATTCATTATAATAACACCACACAAAAATGATAAAAACATTTTTGATGAAATCATAAGTTGGATTTTAAATCCCTATTAAAGAATTGGATTTTCATCAAGGCAAGTACGGTATTATCTTTTAGTTAAATATTGTGGAATGAAACATACACATACAATCTTACATTTTTAATGTTATGATAACTTTCAAGTTACGTTTAGCATCTTTTCATGGTATGTGTTGTATTTATGAGCACTCTAAACCACTTCATAAAAGTAAGAGCACTGCCTACAAATGCATACACTTGGCTGTTGATTACTTGAAAGTGGATAAAAAATCTACAATGGTGCATAATTTGCACAAGATGCATCTAGCATTATCTCCCCCTTGAAAGTATAGCTTGCTGTTTTGATATTGAACATGAATTCCAAATTTCAAGAGATATGCCCTATGTAGAGCCAGAGAAATCATAAAATGTGAAAGTTTGAACATGAAAAAATGCCACCAAGGCTAAAGTAATATCTCAGGTTTTTTCTCCTTAAACAGCCGAGCTAAAAGCAGCCCACTGAAAGTTCAAAGAGCTGGCTGACAACAAATGCTAGTTGGAAGAATTCTAACTATCCCTATTGATCACATTCTGATACTTTAAATAGTAACATTTGTTACCAAAAATAGTGTTATATCGGTTCATTTGGTAATGCTGTATAGGCCTTGTGGACCTATATGGTCTTAGTAGTGGGTATATATCAATACTCTGCCAGTTGACAAGAAAAAAAAGCTCTAAAACTATGGCAATAGAATGTCCACTCAATAAACCATTCTACAAAATGAAAGGCACTACTGCAAAAATGATGTCAGAACGGCATTAAACGATTAGCACAATTTTAAAGGATAAGAAAAAAAACTTTACTTACAATACCGAAGACATACATATTTGCAGCAATAACACCACATAATTTATCTTGAATGTGATAAACAGATGATGAACAGGTCAAAGCCCTCAAGGAAGATATCAAGGTGGCAGGCCTTTATCACTCTCTGGCCCTCATCAGACGTATAATAACCTCTATTTCTCAGACAAAGGACAATATAGCACATATTGACTGGTTTTAAAGTCAGTTTTTCATTTTTCAACTAGATAGAGGGTAAAGAATTAAAAAAAGAATCTATATTACCACATTAGAAAATAATGTGAGAAAAGGAGAAATTTTTTGTTACAAGCAATTTCTTCTACTTTCAGAGTATTTTCTCCAGTATAAAATCAAGGGGATTTGAAATGTAGGAATGGTCACTGGGTTGAAAAGCTATATTTTTCATTTTCCCATTGTGGAGATAAATTTCAAATTAAAATATACATCACAATTCATCATGTTTTTTGGGTGGAAAATCCCAAAACTTTGATGGTAATTTATTAACATCCCTCTCTCTCTTCACAAAAGCTGTAAATGTTGATATACAGTTTCCTATAAAATAGTCTGATTTTCCAAGAAGAGCCAAATCTAAATGTGGATTAGACGGTTCATGCTTCACAAAACTGACCTGAAATTAACATTATAGAGAATACATGTAGTTGTTTAATTCAGTGTAAGATCAAATTATTTTCTGTGTTGAAGCAACATTAGTTATATTTCCATGAGTAGTGGAAATGAAGATAAAAGTTATATGAAAGATTTATCTTCCTTGTATAACAAAATATTTTCCTATTTATATAATGCCAAATGAATTAATTAATTTCTTTATAAATCTCTAAAAGTGCATCACTTTGCACATAGTTACATGAAATTGTGGTGATATTAGTAGCTTAGGTCTATCTGAGTTTATGTTCAGTGGCTCTAAACAGGGCTAAATCCATCAATTTCATCTTACTGTAAGTTGGTGGTGAAAATATAAAGCGGTTATCTGCCCAGAAAAATCTCAATTATTAACAAGAAAACACTAAAGAGCATATCATATTGATATGCTAAGTCTGGAAACAAATTATCACATCATCTTCAATACTGATGATCTGTCTGGTATGAAAAAAGTCAAACTTACATCTTTAAATTTCTTGGAAAGTTTTGAGATCAAATCCTTGCTGTCTGTTGCAACAAAAACTACTTTATATCCTGGAATATAGAAAAATTAATGTAACTTGTCGTGCAAAAAGGGGAAAGTGTGTTAAAATTTCATCCCCAATCAGTCTGTTCAAAGCTTGGTCAAAACTTTTGTCATAAATGATTTGTTACCTGTCAAGTAAAAAGGTCTATCTTGGAAGTGTGAAAAGTGTCAATGTTGGTCAGACTGAGCTATCTGCGTAGACTGACTAGTGTCGACACTTTTCATAAATTGTAGGTTTTCTGAATAAAGAACAAATTTTCAACCTTCCCATGAAATGTTCGAAATCTACCTTTTGTTTGACCTCTACTCGGTCCCAATCCCTTTTATCAAATGTTTACTTAACAGAGACCCAAGATGATGCCTTTTCCTGTGATAGGTCACATTTTTCTGATTGTATTATGGTCATTATATCTCTTTATTTGCATTTGATGTACATGTATTTACTTTCAGATAAATATCTATGACTTAAATGTGTTTTCATGGTCACTTACAATTTTGCGCTGACCAACTTATATGGAGAAAGATGGTCTAATATGAGAGGATTTTCAAATTGAAAATAAAATTCAAGTCTCAAGTCCTGCTTTGAAGAGCAAACATGAGTATACCTGTTTTCTTAAGAACAGATTTGAGATCCCGAATGATGGTTTTATCAGATTGATAACACATTTCTTCTGTGGGTGACCCCTTTTCTCCACGATATCCAAGACACTGTGCAGCACCAAACATAAGAGGGGAATCTTTTAAATGGGAGCAGGCATTTTGCTGAAAAATATTGGGAATTATTGAGTTAAGTTCCATGTACAAATGTTAGATCGTTGAAGGAATTTTGCTATCATTTTGGATGTTAACTTTAAATTGATTTAAAAATCCATCTGGAAAGTATTTGGTTATAAGTTGAATATGTTCAATGTTGCATCTAGGGATTGGCTTAGCTATGATTTTGAAATTAATACCCATTCATCAACGAAGAATACTAGTATATAGGATAAAGGCAATATGTGGACTTAATATCTTCCATCCGCTCCCCTTTTCTATGATTTGAACCTTTGTGAATAATCAAAGCATCCTAACTCCAGCTTGAATAAGCTGTAGTTTTGATGTTATGATCATTCAACAACTTGCACAATGTGCGTAATGGTTGCTACGCCCTAGCTAGGCATAAGTATTAGTTCATGATGATTAACCCTTGTCAAACTGAACCCAGAATATTCCTGCATTGGCTGGAGGTGTAGACAAAGATAAGACTGAACATATGTGCGGGAAAAACTTTTTCTTAAAAAAATTATCGAGAGAAAATAATTTTCTTATGCCAAAGGATTCAAACATGAATTACATTGTATAGTCAAATGAGAACATGTATAACAAATTTAACCACAACAATCTTCTTAGTTGTATAATATCTATAGACTTACAAAATCAGATCCAAGTCTCAAATGAATTCCAACATATTTTTCATCACCAATTCTATCTCTGATAAAATCATCCCTTTGTTTTTCAATTTTGTCCGACCAGAATAAATATTTCTGCAACTTGACATGTTGTTGGCGGACTGGAAACTGTGCTGGAGCCCCAGTAAACGCAAGGACTGGGTAGGATTTTGGGTCGTATCTGAAATATGGTGTAACATTGTTTCACTGATAATCCCATATATTTGTTTTCAATTGATACAAGTAGACCTCTCCATCTATAGCAAAAAAACCCAGATTTTTTGTCATTATATGTACAAAATAAAGCCAGAAAAGAAAAAAAATGATTTGTTAAGAGCGATTTCCTTGTTTTCAAAACATTGTGGGAAAATAAGAAACTGCTTGTTTGTGACTACTAATTTCTACATTTTTCAAAAAGCTTTCTCCTTATTCCATTCTTAACGCTTGTCATGCTGAATCTGTATTATTCCTGCTTTGACAGGAGGTATAGACAAAGATCAGCTTGCACATATGAATTTCATTTTCAAACCAGAAAGTTCTAAAACAATGCATTTCTGAAGTTAATACTCACTCACATTTGGTATCTTCCAGTGCATTTAGCACATGATTTTACATCTATTTTGCAAAGATTTTTATTCAGCATGACAAGGGTTAATGAGCATGAAAAATACTATTATAACAGAACCTCAATGCTGGGACCTAGGAGCCTTTTGTGCTACATTCATATTTACTCTCATCTTGCTGAATTTAAATTTTGTTTTGTCAAAAATGTCAATTTTGGTGACAATTTGATCAGTCAGACTCGAGTTTTTTTTCACAATAATTTAGTAGAAAGCCGACAGTGAAGTTAAGATCAGTTTGCACATCTGACTGTACAGTCTGATCTTAGTCTATGCTGTCTGCCATAGCTTTGATGGATAGCCTGAATATGCCATAAACAGAATGTAGTGCAATCAGTTTCAAATTACAATCTGTAATTAGTTTTTGGTTTGAAGAGTACATCAAGTAATGATCAATCTTACAATCACTTTCTTAAAACAGCACTGCCAGGATCATCCTGTGAAAGTTCAGTTAAAACTCATGACCTAATGACTCTTTCTGCACATTTGTCCACCAACTTCATGACTCAGCATGAAACTGAGCCATCAAACTGATGTCAGTTTCAATAACAATATATAATGGCTTCATTTATGTGTTAGAAACTGATTAATCAATTATGAAAGTTCTTAGCCGATAATCACAATTGGAAGCCAAAACCAACTGATTATCAATTATAAACGACTAATTCCCCCATCACTAACAGCATGGGAATGGTTAAGGAATTTCCTTATAAGCAGGGTTTTCTATAATTCAGTTCTTCCTAAAAAACTAAAACAACAAGTACAAACAAACTTTTCTTTCCACCGTTGTAACTCGTGAAGATTTGAGACATCATGATACAAGGGTCCATAAAACTCTGATTTATCAAACTCCACATTGAATGTATTCCAAAAGGGGCCAAAGGGGTTCCCTTCTTTGGCATTACAATCATTTTCTTTGGCTCCATGGGTTCTTGCTTGATAACAAAACACTGCAAGTAATTAAAGTATATACAAATTATAAATAAAGCTGGATGAATCAGCTTTAACATTTTCCCTTTTTAACTAGGCTATTTCTTTCAGAGAAAACTAAGAGGTATGTCATAATCCTTGGCATTGTTTGAGTCAGTTTTGGTGTTGGTGTTGGCATGACAAACCTTTACCTTGGTCATATCTCAGTTGTAATTGAAGATGGCTTCATGTAACTTGGTGTGTTCACCACCATGAGAGCTATCCAGAATATCAAGGGGGACAACTCTGAAACCTTTTCGAAGAGCTTTGCCCCTTTTTCAACTTAGACTTTGATCATTATTCAGCACCTGCAGTAGAGCCTTGGCACAAGGAAGTCATTGCTCTTGTTTCAATTTTTTTTTATACTGACCCAAACTCAAAAAGATTGCTGACAATAATGAGAAGTTATTGCAATTTAAAAAGAAATTATCCTTGTGGTAGTAAAAATTGACAAAAACGTGATTTCTTACTTTTTCCACAATATGTTATGTAATATAAATCACATGGGTGTTAAATGCCTATTTGAGCCAGGGTTTAACAGCTCTTTTTAACAATTTTTCAAACAAAACTACTGCTGATGGAACACCTCACCATGGATTCCTGGTATTTCTCTTTCAAGTACTAACATGACATCCTTTCCTAGCCCCCAGCTGCTCATCCCATTTAGGTTTACAATTATCCACTAATTGGTGGGAGACATATTTAAGAAAAGATGTACTACACTGTTGGCAATCAAACAAGCCCTGCATTCAGAAAGTCAAAATGATGCCAACTGTTAGCATATTATACCCTGCTTTGCATGTACATTTGCCTTCAAATGTACATGCAAAGCAGGGTATAATTTGCAAACAGCTGGTGGAAAGTCGAATATTTACAAACTGTTGCAATGTATTGTCATCCTGAAAAGAGGGCTGGTTACAGGGATGTAAACCAGATATTAAAATCAAACAGTTTAACCCTTTGCTGTTTAATCCCTGCTTTTTACATGCCTGTGATTTTATGATTGGGAAAACATTGTGAAAAAAGAAGAAATTGCTCCTGACAAGCAATTTCTTCTTTTTTCCACACTATTTTCCACCCTACTGAATGGTTATTTTTCAAATTAAATCCACTTTAGATTTTTGTCTGCAAAACCTTTGAATTTGGACAGGTCCAAAATTCTGTAAAACAGGAAAGGGTTAAGCCAATATTAATGTTACCTTGGCTGTCCTTAAGGGTTTACTATGTAATAATGGAAGATATTTTGTGACCTTATCAGTTTTCCTTTGATTAAAACCATGTGATCTTGTAAAAGTAAACACTACAGTAATTAATCCACGTTTGCATATGGATATGACCAGGGGTGTGGATATACCAATTATACCCACTTGTCCATGGACAAGAGGAAACTGATTATTTTCTCGTCCAGGATCAAAACGAAATAAAAACAAAATATCTGCAAAATTAAATAGATAGAAATTGAATAGACATTGTCTTTAGTGAAGAAAATGCTGGACCCCAGCATTTTCTTCATTAAATACAAAGTTTTCTACCCTATGTCACAAACAATAGGTTTAATAATCTATTAAATCTTTTTAGTACCATTCCCGATTTGCTTTGGTATCTACATGTCCACAGACCACTTGGCCTTGAAAAATGTACATGTCGGTAGGTAGAAAAGCCCATGTCAGGCATGGGAATTCGACACCCCTGATGGCTATTCTAGGTTAACTTTTCTCATTCCACTTGTGTTATTACTGTTAAGTATCAAATTTCTGAAGCATAATATCTATCTAATTGCTTTCCCTTTGCTTTTCCCCCTATTCAAAATTGAAGAGATTAATTTCCTCTGAACAATCTTCAAATTTCAGGAGGGTAAGGATAGGGATTAATCCTCAAAGCAACTTTTCTCAATATGGACAAGCCTACAATTATTGACATCTCGTAATAATTTTATTCTAAATGATTCCACCAATTTTCGTGCTTTCTGATTTGCTGAGAAAATTGGTTTTATTTTTTGATGAAAACAATTTTGAGAATGCAGTTTTTTTTTAGCTTCCATAAAAGTTAGTCCCATAAGAAATTGCTTTGATTATTGATGAATTTTACATTTTTGCTTCATTACATTGAATTATAAGACATGAAGAGAATGTTTGTTGATTTTTATGGAGGTATGAAAGTAAAAACCTAATCACATGAATGTATGAATTTGCTTCACGAAATTCATACATTGTGATTAAGGTTTTGAATTTCATACCTCCATTAAATCTTCAAATACTCTATTCATCTATCAAATGGATCTAGCAAAACTAACCTATCCTTTGGCCCTCTGGCCAGACCGTAGGAGCTAATTCTTTCATAAATGTTTCCATGGTAATAACACGGAGATAATGCTGTAAAGGTTCCACTTTAAAATACTCGTCAAATGGAACTTGAACCTGGAAAACAACAAGAGTTTTCTGTGGTAAAAGTAGCTCACAAAACTTCTGTTTTTCAAAAACAGCTTTTAACTAAAGATCAAAGCTCAAGGTAAATTCTATGTTTAAGTCCATGATCTAGTATATATCAGTCTGAAAGAATATAAAAACATTTTTGTAACAAGTGTATGTTAAGGGTTAGGTAAAGTGAAAGCCTACTAAGGCTGATAAGGTTACTAATGGAATTTCATTGTATTAAGGCAGTAGACCCGTTATAGTTCCGCAACATTTTGAAAGTAATGAACTTTAACAGTGTTAATCAAGGTTTCCTAATGATTTTCATTAGGAAACCTTGGTCAACATTGTGAAAGATCATGTGTTCCGAAATGCTGCAGAACTATTACGGGTCCACTACCTTAAATCCATGTACAAGGTTGTTCATCTATCTCATCAGTGCATTTATGAAGAATAATAAATTATTGTCCTAGCTGCACGCAATCAGAAAATTTTTGCAAGTTTAAAGCAGTATGATCTAAATGGGAAAACTTGACCTTGTCAGATGGCTTTAATCTAAAATATAAGCAGATATCAACTGAATAGATGTACCATTACAAAGAGTTGGACAATATTCTTGCCAGAAAATTTACCCCGTTTATTTTTGGAACAAAGTTTTCTGCTATTTTTTAATTCTTTTAGCTCCTTACAAAGTTATCTAGTACAATACATGTATTTTCAATCTTGGACCACTAAATCTTTCATAATTAATCAGAGTTCAACATCAGAGGGTTATCTCTAATCAAAACCCTATGTTGCAGGTACTCATAGGGAACGCCTCAAGACAATTCCAATGAGTACCCACAATATAGAATTTGAATGACAGAGTATAAAATTCTTAATTTTGAGATCAAATTTCCACCCTCTGTAGGGAGCTCTGTATTACAAGAGTATAGTCAAGGGGCAAACTTATTTCTGACCCCGGGCAGGTATTGTTGCCCACAATATCAGAGTATCTCTCTGACAGATGGCTACTCGCTCTAGACTGGTCCAAATATCAAATGTTAGAATAGCCTAGAATAAGATATTCTGATTCTTGATAGTGAGACCAGTCTTCACCCGACCTGAAAGTGGGCCAGAAATAAGTTGGCCCAAGTCTCTGGTACCACTCACAGAACGCATTTGAGTAATAAAAAAGATTGTGTCAAAAGAGTATCGTTGGTGAATGATCATAATATTGTAACTACAGCTTATTCAAGCTGTAGTTACGACATTAAGAACACTCACTGAAATATATATATATATATATATTTTTTTATTATTTTTATTACACATGTGCATACTGTGAGTAATTGGTAATTGACATCAAGTTGACGTACGGATTCCGATTGTCCAGGATGATATTCCACCCAGGGAGGAAGGACTAGAGTTCTGTCTAAAGCTTTCGTAAACGCCAGTGATCCGAGGAAATGATCTGCTTGATTACCAAATCTGCCTGAAATTTAAAGGACATAAAGATTGGGTGATAATATTTTCAAATTTACAAAGGCGTTATATTAAGCCTTGTTACCCTGAATATAAAGCATTGAAAAAATGCATTAAAATCAAAATGCTGTAGGCATAGATACACACCACCAGGTAATTGTGAGTCAGTATTTATTTAAAAAAACATTTCTAAATTTCCTTGTTCAACTAGAAAAATCAGGTGGTGTAGACAGAGTTAAGACAGCACAATATTTGCAGGCTGATTTTGTACAAACCTCCTTCCAAAGCAGTAATGTTCTGGGTTCAGCATGAAAAGGGTAAAAAATGTTAGAATGTTCATAAAAACCTTTGTTGTGGGTACTTATTGGAATTGACTTTTTTACAATTTACCTTTTCCTCTACAGACAGACCGGTCACCATTTAACTGACAAGCTTAATTTTAATGGGGTACATTTTCTCATACAGGACTTGTCATGCACACTACAAAGAGAGGGGCAAAGGATTGTAACCGCTGTTATCTATCTTTTCAGCAGGGTGAACTTGGGTTCTGAAAGTAATGTGTCATACCTAAAATCTAAGTTTGCCTCCAGTGGGACTTGTACCTACAACTACCCAATTACAAGCCAAAAATACTTTTATAAACTCTGCCAATGCAGACTTGCTGAAAAAAATATCTGAAATCCTGTCTGACAATTGGTCATACTGCTAAAAAAATTCTGTCGGAAAAAATGAAAATTCAAGCTTTATTTGACTAATAAAAATATGATCCCTTGTTCTTAATAACATGATAATATTATCAAATTAATGCATTGGTATTTTAATTAGTAATTTACGTAATTACAAGAGAAATATTGATATCACAATTTACTGTTCAGCGTATATTTTTAGTTGCACGAAATTTTAACTTCTGACCAGATATAAGTTTAGCTAACAACATTAGGTGGTAAAACAAGTTTTTCCATACTTTGGATTTCCTATCTAGTTTTTTTTCTGTCGTGTTCCATTTTACAAACAGCTACCTAAAACTCACGATCAAAATACAACAGGGCTAGTGTCTGCAAGGATTGACACTAGCTACTTTCTGACATCAGTCTGAAGCAATATATCTAATTTTTATAGGTCCTCCATGATAGTAACAGGTCTCCATGAAAGCTACAGAGTAAATTTTAAGAAAACAAGAGGGCCATAGTGGCCCTTAATCGCTCACCTGAATGAACTGTCTAATTTTTTCAATATTCTTCTGCCTCTGTACAACTTGATAATACTTTTTTTACAATTTTCAGGTTGACCTACAATTGACTTACAAGGATTTTCCATTATTTGACTCCATGACCTAGTATTTGAGCCCAGTTGACCCATTCTCATACTCATCAAAAATTGCATCAATTCAATCATTCTGACGAAATTTCATGTTGATTGAACTAAAAATGTGGCCTCTAGAGTGCATACAAGGTTTTTCTAAGATTTGACCCTGTGACCTAGTTTTTGACCCCAATTGACCCAATTTTGAGCTTGTCAGAGATTTCATCAAGACAATCATTCTGATCAAATTTCAGGTTGATCCAGCAAAAATTGTGGCCTCTAGAGTGCATACAAGGTTTTTCTTAGATTTGAATATGTGACCTAGTTTTTGACCCTAGTTGACCCAATTTCAAAATCATCCGAGATTTCATCGAGACATTCATTCTGACCAAATTTCAGGTTGATTATACAAAAAATGTTGCCTCTAGAGTGCATACAAGGTTTTTCTATGATATGACCATGTGACCTTGTTTTTTACCACAGTTGACCCAATTTCAAACACGTTCCAGATTACATCAAGACAATCATTCTAACCAAAATTAGGGTTGATCAGGCAAAAAATGTGGCCTCTAGAGTGCATACAAGGTTTTTCTAAGATTTGACCCTGTGACCTAGCTTTTGACCCAAGTTGACCCAATTTCAAACTCGTCTGAGATTTTATCAAGACAATCATTCTGACCAAAATTCAGGTTGATTGGGCAAAAAATGTGGCCTCTAGAGTGCATACAAGGTTTTTCTATGATTTGACCCTTTGACCTAGTTTTTGACCCCAGTTGACCCAATTTGAAACACGTTCATGATTTTACCAAGACCATCATTCTGACCAAAATTCAGGTTGATTGGGCAAAAAGTGTAGCCTCTGGAGTGCATTCAAGGTTTTTCTTTGATTTGACCCTGTGACCTAGTTTTTGACCCCAGTTGACCCAATTTTGAACTCGTCCAAGATTTCATCAAGACATTCATTCTTACCAAATTTCAGGTTGATTGGGCAAAAAATGTGGCCTCTATAGTGCATACACGGTTTTTCTAAGATTTGACCCTGTGACCTAGTTTTTGACCCTTTCTGACCCAATTTCGAACTCCTCTGAGATTTCACCAAGACAATCATTCTGACCAAAATTCAGGTTGATTGGGCAAAAAATGTGGCCTCTAGAGTGCATACATGGTTTTTCTATGATTTGAACCTGTGACCTAGTTTTTGACCCCAGTTGACCCTATTTCAAACTCGTCTGAGATTTCATCAAGACATTCATTCTGACCAAAATTCAGAATGATTGGGCAAAAAATGTGGCCTGAATACAAGTGTTTTCTATGATTTGACCCTTTGACCTAGTTTTTGACCCCAGTTGACCCAATTTGAAATTCGTCTGAGATTTTATCAAGACAATCATTCTGACCAAAATTCAGAATGATTGGGCAAAAATTGTGGCCTCTAGAGTGCATACAAGGTTTTTCTAAGATTTGACCCTGTGACCTAGTTTTTGACCACAGTTGACCCAATTTGAAAGTCGTCAGAGATTTTATCAAGACAATAATTCTGACCAAAATTCAGGTTGATTGGGCAAAAAGTGTAGCCTCTAGAGTGCATTCAAGGTTTTACTATGATTTGACCCTGTGGCCTAGTTTTTGACCTCAGTTGACCCAATTTCAAACTCGTCTGAGATTTGATCAAGACAATCATTCTGACCAAAATTCAGGTTGATTGGGCAAAAAATGTGGCCTCTAGAGTGCATACAAGGCAAATGTTGACGACGGACGACGCACGACGGACGACAGACGACGGACATCCACCTAACCACTAAAGCTCACCTTGGGCACTTCATGCTCAGGTGAGCTAAAAAGTGTGGGAAAAGAAGAAATTGCTGGAAGAAGAAATTGCTGGTGATAGGCAATTTCTTCTTTTTCCATAATGTTTTCCATAGAGTATAGAACAAGGCTATTATTGAAAAGGCAACTATTTTTCCAAACTTGTCTGAAGGAAATGTAATATGACCATTTACAACAAGCCTGAAGGACCTGCAACATGGCATCTTCTACCAGTCCTTTCTGAAATTCACAGATCTCCGGCCTAGGGACTGGTTTTAGTGTCGATCCCTGTATCTGTAACTTAAACTAGGTTTGGCACCCTCAAAAGCCTTGGAATGTCATGTTTTGACCTTCAAAATTACTTTCAGGGTCAAATTCATTGAGCTCTCAAGTTATATGTGATGCATCTTTACCTTTGTCTTGCTGAAGAAAAACCCTTGCTAAATTACATGTACATCAAAACCAAAGTGCTGAAGAATTTGTTTGTTTGAATGGGGTTTTACACCGCCTTCAACAATCTTCAAGCTATATCGCGGCGGCTGGAGCACCTAACACCTCCTGATCTTTCTCACACCAGTACACCCATCACATACTCTCCTTGCCCCCTACTGCTATCCCACATAGGTCTGCGATTCATCGACCCATTTGTGAGAGACAAATCGTCAGAAAGAATGAGAGCTGCCATCAGGGATCGAACCCAGGACCTTGAGTGCTGAAGAAACTTGATGCACTAATTGTGAGTCAGCATTTATTAACCCTTGTCACGGTGAACCTGGAATATTCCTGTTTTGACAGGAGGAATAGACAAAGATCAGCCTGCAACTATGTGCAGTCTGATCTTAGTCTACACCACCTGTTTGTCCCCTTTCAAGGCAGAGTTTTATCAAGTTAAATCTTCAAAAAGGAATATTGTCTACACCCTTGGATTCTAGGGCTTTTAGTACTTTGATATGAGTGAAATTCTGGAAGAGTATTTTAATTCAGCAAGACATGGGTTAAGAAAATATAAAAACTAAACTCTCCTGCTTTAAAGAGGAAAACCAGGTGGTATGGATTAAGATCAGGCTGCACAAATGTGCAGGCTGATCTTTGTCTATACCTCCTGCTAAAGCAGGAAGGTTCCGGGGATCAGCATGACATGGGTTAATAACAAGAGCTGTCGGAGGACAGCCAAGCTTGACTATTCCATGTGCTGGATAGTAATAGCAAATCACTATCAACATTGAAAAATTTCCATCAAATTCAATATCAGAGTATTGAATCTTTGTCTAGAGCTGATATTATGGTCACAGAAGTATGTGCTAGGTTTCAAAGCATAAGCTTAATTAGAAACAAGATGTGTTTGTGAAACACGAATGCCCCCATAACAGCATTTTTTTCAAAGTTTGACCTTGACAGATGACCTTGACCTTGTCACATGACCTTGACTTTGGTACCGGCAAATGCAGATCATTGAGATCTATCATCACGCCAAATATTAGCTTTGTATCTTGAATAGGCTTGAAGATATTGGCAAGGTTAAATTTTCGGGTTAAGTTTTTTCAAAGTTTGACCTTGACATATGACCTTGACCTTGTCACATGACCTTGACTTTGGTACCAGCGGATGCAGATCATTGAGATCTATCATCATGCCAAATATAAGCTTTGTATCTTGAATAGGCTTGAAGATATTGGCAAGGTTAAGTTTTCGGGTTAAGTTTTTTCAAAGTTTGATCTTGACAGATGACCTTGACCTTGTCAAATGACCTTGACTTTGGTACAAGCAGATGTGGATCATTGAGATCTATCATCATGCCAAATATTAGCTTTGTATCTTGAATAGGCTTGAAGATATTGGCAAGGTTAAGTTTTCGGGTTAAGTTTTCGGACAGACAGACGGACGGACGGACGGACGGACGGACAGACAGACGGATGGACATTCCGACAGACGGATAGACAGACAGACAGATGGACATGAGTAAAACAATATGCCCCCGATCTCTCGATACGGGGGCATAATAAAAATATAACTGATATACAACATTTGCATGTCAAAACTTTACAAGGAATTTCAAAATCCGGAAAGGGTTAAAATTCCTGGAAAGGGTTAAAAATCCAATAAGTTCAATATCAGAGTAATAAATCTTTATCTAGAGGCTGATATTATGGTCACAGAAGCAGGTGCAAAGTTTCCAAGCAATCGCTTAAGTAGAAGAGTGTAGGACAAAAGCCCACTAGGTCAAAAGCCCACTGGGACAAAAACCCAGCGGACAAAAGCCCACTGGGACATAACCCCACCCCCTATAGGACAAAAGCCCACTAAATATATATTTTGTGTAGTATAATTATAATTTTTTTAAAAAAACAAACAAAAAACTTTTATTTACAATTACAAAATTTCATTTAGTTACTCCTGCAAATGTAACTACTTATTCTCTTTGTATCTAAGTGTGATTGACACCTAATTATATCGTGTTTCCATTCTGTCTACAATTTGAATTTGACAAGTCATAATATACGAGTGTAGGACAAAACCCCACGAGGACAAAACCCCACCGGGACAAAACCCCACCAGACAAAACCCCACCAGGACAAAACCCCATCAGGACAAAACCCCACCGGGACAAAACCCCACCAATATATATTATAGTGCAAGAGTTGAAAGTGTTTGTGTTATCTAAATATAATTTCTGTGATTCCTTTACCAAATAATCACACTTTAAGGAGTATTGCAAGGGACAATTAAAATGCACCTTATAAATATAATGTTTTAATAAAGCAAAGAATAATATATCCTTTATCTACTTTGCATCTTTGATTGAAAGAGATTTTACACTGATTTTAGCATTTTTACAGACATATTGAAGTGGCTTGTCAGCACCTAACAATGGATTAATTATATTCCTCACACCAGAACTACCATTACATCCTTTTCAAGCCTAAAGCTACTACCCCACATGATTAGCATTATCATCCTATTGGTGGGAGGCAAATAGTCGGAAATGATGGTTCCTGCCATGGGGTATTGAACTGGGTACCTGAAGATTTACCCTCTGTGGGCAATGCTTATCTTGGACAAATATCAAAACAACTGAAACAAGAGGGCCGTTGGCCCTGGGTCGCTCACCTGAGAAAAAAGCTTCATTACCTAGGTATGTCCATGCAACCACAGAAAAAGAGATTTTCTATTATTCAATTAGATAACATTTGAAATAATCCTTCCCCCCTCCTCTGCTCCTCCCCTGGTCATTATTTATTTAAGATATTTTCATAAAAGGTCTGTGATCAGCTAATCTATGCCAGATATACAGGCTGAGTCTGAGACTTTTAAAGTTTTCTTTAATGAGTTGATCAATCCATGTCAAATATATAGGCTGTAGGGATTCAAAATTCTCAACAAAGCACTCCCCCCCTCCCCCAAGATGCTCTGCACCTGGTGAATCTACAGTCATGATTTTAGCTAATTCAATTAATGTCCATATGCTGATCATCCATATCAATTTTCAAGTCTGTAGGACTCCTGGTTCATTAAAAGAAGTTTAAAGATTTCAAAAATGATCCAAAGTACTACCCCCTCCCCAAGACACTCAGCACCTGGTGGCATTACAGTCATGATTTAAGCTATTTTTATTAATGTCAATATATTGATCACCCATGACAATTTTCAAGTCTGTAGGGTTCCTGATCCAGGAAAAGAATAAGGTTAAAGATTTCAAAATTGATCCAAAGTACTACCCCCTCCCCCCTAATGCTCCACATATGGTGGCCCTACATTCATGATTTTAGCTACTTTATTTTAGATCCATATGCTTATCATCCATGCCAATATTGAAGTTTGTAGGGCTCCTGGTTCAGAAGAAGAAGAAGGTTAAAGATTACAAAATTTTCACAAAAGTACTACCCCCTCCCCCCTGGTGCTCCGTACCTGGCAGCCCAACAGATATGATTTTAGCAAATTTTATTAAGGTCTATGAGCTGATCATCCATGCCTATTTTCAAGTCTGTAGTGCTCCTGGTTCTTTAGAAGATGAAAGTTAAAGTAGCGAAATTTTCACAAAAGTACTACCCCCTCCCCCCTGGTGCTCCGCACCTGGTGGCATTACAGTCATAATTTTAGCTATTTTTATTAAGGTCTATGAGCTGATCCTCCATGCCAATTTTCAAGTCTGTAGGGCTTGTGGTTCAGAAGAAGAAGAAGGTTAAAGATTACAAAATTTTCACAAAAGTACTACCCCCTCCCCCCTGGTGCTCCGCACCTGATGAATCTACAGTCATGATTTTAGCTATTTATATAAAGGTCCATATGCTGATCATCCATGCCAATATTCAAATCTGTCAGGCTCCTGGTTCAGAAGAAGAAGAAGGTAAAAGATTACAAAATTTTCACAAAAGTACTACCCCCTCCCCCCTGGTGCTCCGTACCTGGCAGCCCAACAGATATGATTTTAGCAAATTTTATTAAGGTTTATGAGCTGATCATCCATGCCAATTTTCAAGTCTGTAGTGCTCCTGGTTCTTTAGACGATGAAGGTTAAAGTAGCAAAATTTTCACAAAAGTACTACCCCCTCCCCCCTGGTGCTCCGCACCTGGTGGCATTACAGTCATAATTTTAGCTATTTTTATTAAGGTCTATGAGCTGATCCTCCATGCCAATTTTCAAATCTGTAGGGCTTGTGGTTCAGAAGAAGAAGAAGGTTAAAGATTACAAAATTTTCACAAAAGTACTACCCTCTCCCCCCTGGTGCTCCGCACCTGGTGAATCTACAGTCATGATTTTAGCTATTTATATAAAGGTCCATATGCTGATCATCCATGCCAATATTCAAATCTGTCAGGCTCCTGGTTCAGAAGAAGAAGAAGGTTAAAGATTACAAAATTTTCACAAAAGTACTCCCCCCTCCCCCCTGGTGCTCCGCACCTGGCAGTCCAACAGATATGATTTTAGCTATTTTAATTAAGGTCTATGTGCTGATCATCCATGCCAATTTTCAAGTCTGTAGAGCTCCTAGTTCTGAAGAAGAAGAAGCTTAAAGATTACAAAATTTACCCAAAGTACTACCCCCTCCCCCCTGGTGCTCCGCACCTGGTGGCCCAACAGATATGATTTTAGCTATTTTCATAAAGGTTTATGATGTGATCATCCATGCCAAGTTTTAAGTCTGTAGGACTACTGGTTGAGAAGAAGAAGAATTTTAAAGATTTTCTAAAAATTTCACATTTGTTGCCATAGCAACCAGAGTTTTTTCATGGATTTCAATTCTTTTAGCTATTTTTGAAGGGGACAACCTAAGCAACATTTCTGTAAAATTTGGTGTTAATCGGCCTAGTAGTTTAGGAGGAGATGTCGTTTAAAGAAATTGTTGACGGACGCCGGACGCCGGACGACGACCGACGGACGGACGCCGGATGAAAGGTGATCACAATAGCTCACATGAGCACTTCGTGCTCAGGTGAGCTAACTAAAGGTTTAACCCTTTGCTGTTTAATCCCTGCTTTTTACGTGCATGTGATTTTATAATTGAGAAAATATTGTGAAAAAAGAAGAAATTGCTCCTGACAAGGAATTTCTTCTTTTTCCACACTATTTTCTACCCACTGAATGGTTATTTTTCAAATTAAATCCACTTTAAATTTTCGTCTGCAAAACCTTTGAGTTTGGACAGGTCCAAATTTTTGAAAAACAGGAAAGGGTTAAAGGAAATAACTTTAAGTTTGTAACTGGAATTTTTCACCAACACTGTTTCA
Source organism: Fragum whitleyi (assembly GCA_948146395.1). Lineage (NCBI taxonomy): Eukaryota > Metazoa > Mollusca > Bivalvia > Cardiida > Cardiidae > Fragum > Fragum whitleyi. Next base: position 70,760,803 of record OX411543.1, on the reverse strand, counting down.
ACAAAGTAAAGAAGGAGTCAAAATCTGAAAAAATCATACAATTTAAATTATTTTAATGAAATCATTAACAACTAAATTATTATTTTCATTAAATGTATAAAAGTACAATAAAATCAATATAGATTCCAATAACTTTATTCATATAAAATAGTGGTGGGGTTTTGTCCTACTTGACAGATATAGTGGTGGGGTTTTGTCCTGGTGGGGTTTTGTCTGATGGGGTTTTGTCTGGTGGGGTTTTGTCCTGGTGGGGTTTTGCCTGTACCCCATAATATACAAGGTATGGTGTCATATAGTGTTGAAGAGGAGTAGATGTCATATAGGTGTTTCATACTTTTGTCTCCCAAAATACACTTAAACAGATAGCTAAAAAGTTTTCTTTAAGGATACATCATGCCATATAATCAATAAATCACAGAAAGAGTTTAAACAAAACATTTTACTAAATTTGCAAAGGCATTTGATCATCTTTCATATGGTGAACAAACAAAAGCCCACTACCAAAATTTTAGAGGTGAAACCCCATATTATCTATACAATGTTGAGACACTATTCTAAATGAAGTTAAATGATTGATAAATTGGAAGATTGAAAAAAAAAATGAATCAATACATTATAACTTTTTTTTTACAATTATTCAATTTATAAGTATACTTTGATGGGCTTTTTGTTCATGTTCATTTTGGAATTTGCTAAATAAAAGTGATTAAGGAAGAAAACAATAGACAAAATATAAATAAAATTCTGTTAAATACAACATAAATAAATTAGAAACAATAGAAAATGTATTTTCAAAATTATTAAGATAAGAGTTATTCGTATGTATAATTTATATATTGAGTGGGCTTTTGTCCTATGTTGGGTGGGCTTTTGTCCAGTGGGCTTTTGTCCGCTGGGGTTTTGTCCCAGTGGGCTTTTGACCAAGTGGGCTTTTGTCCATACCCCAAGTAGAAATAGAGATATAACTGATATACAACATTTGCACGCAAAAACTGAACCAGGAATTTCTAAGTCTGAAAAGGGTTTTAAATTCCACTAAATTCAATATCAGAGTAATGAATCTTTGTCTAAAGGCTGATATTACGGTCACAGAAGCATGTGAAAAGTTTAAAAGCAATTGCTATAGTTGCAATAGAGATTTTAAACACTTTCATGTAAAAACTTTAGCATTACACCAACGCCCAGGTGTCCGCAGTACCCTTCCTATTTTAAGAATAGATGAGCTAAAAACATGTATCTTTCCTCAGAACTCTAAATTTTTCTTTGGGTAATTATTAAAAGTTTCAAAATTTACATTAATACTGGGACAGAAAACTTTGTGGGAAATGAATAGCTTGATACATGCATTTCTCTCTTTTCTCAAATGCTGTCCCTAGATAATGTTAGTGTTTTGACCTGTTCATAAAGAAGTTAAGACCCCTGAAATGACTGCTGTATTTCAAAAGCTAGAATAAGTTGTTTGTTTGAATGGGGTTTTACGCTGCTTCTAATTATCTTTTGGTTTTATCACAGAGGCTGGAGCATCTAACAATAGATTCTAGGTATTTCTCTCACCAGTACTATCATTACATACTTTCCTAGCCTCCAGCTACTATCTGACAAAGGTCTGTGATTATCAATCCATTGTTGAGAGACAAATAGTCGGAAAGGATAAGTGCTGCCCTCGTAAAAGCTACAACAGTTAAAAAAAATCCCCCAAAATATGCAAACATTAGATATCATGCAAGACCCAATTTTGAATCAATTACAAAGAATATGATCATCTATATTCAATACTTCACATTTCATGTAGATTGTATTAATGCATTGATTCAGCTTTTAGAAGTCTGTTTAATTCCACTTTTAACAGTACTTCAGTCATATCCCCCGACGGCGGCACTCATTCTTTCCAACAATTTGTCTCTCACCAATGAGTTGATAATCGTAGACCTATGTGTGATAGCAGCTGGAGGCTAGGAAAGGATTTGGTGGTAGTACTGGTGAGAGAAATATCAGAAATCCATTGTTAGGTGCTCCAGCTGCCACAATATACCTGAAATAATGTTGAGAGTGGCGTAGAACCCCAATCAATCAACCAATCAATCAATCAGTCATATCACAGAGGTTTGAGCACCTTATCATGAATCGCTGATATTTCTCAAAGAAGTTCCACCACAATATCTTTTTCTAGCAACTAGCTGAATATCTCAGTTTGGTTAATGATAATCCAATGGCAATGGACAAAAGTCAGAATGATTGTGTGTGCCAGGGACCATAACTGAGACCCCATGATTTTGGGTCCAATGTGCTAGTTCATATAGTTCAATTAGTTTTTTGAGACCAGGGCTCAAGGTTATAAAACTTTTGTCATTCTCAATTCAAAATTTTCTCAAATTTCAATTCGAGATTAAATCTGTAATTCTGATTCAATACTCATTTTAATGTATCAATATAAAAGATAATAAATAACAACTTATTTACCATATTATCTTTCATTTTCATTAATATATTTAAATTTAAAATTTGAGAAAATTCTCAGTTGAGCCTGAGAAAAGTTTTATAACCACGGGCGCTGGTATAACTGAAACAGTTATAACGTAACATAACATAAGTTTTATTCATATGACTTGAATGAAATCGTTCTTCGTCAAAATATATAGATTTACATACATGTGACAATGGCAATATTTGAGTAATCACCTCTAAATGGCCCTTACACCCTTGTCATGCTGGATAAAAATCTTTGCCAGATAAATGTAAAAACAAAGTGCAAAAAGCACTGGAAGTTACCAAATGTGAGTGAGTATTAATTTCGGAAATTCATTGTTTTACACCTTTCCCGTTTAAAAATGAAATTCAGTTGGTATGAACTAAGATCAGACTGCACATATGTGCAGGCTGATCTTTGTCTATAACTCCTGTCAAAGCAGAAACATTCCAGGTTCATCATGACAAGGGTTAATAGTGAGAAGAAAGACAGTGGGTCCTCTGTTTTGTGTAGGCTTTCACCACTACTACCCATTTACAGCTGGGTAGACTGAGACAGTTACAAAATGGCACACCCAACTGCAAGCTAATCTCAAACTCACAATCACCAGGTTATGATTCAATCACGCTTACCACTGAGCTATCAGGGCAGCCAGCCCAACTGCAAATTTTCTTTTAAATCTACGGTCCACTTTATCCCTCTTTCTTTTAAGTACTGCGTTTTCATATCAAAAGTAAAAAAAACTTACCCATGAATGGACAATTTGTCACATAACCTTTGGGATCAACTTTTTTTTATTTCAATAGTCAAAACCACTTACCCATACATGGACAATACATCACATAACCTTTTGGATCTACTTTTATATCAAAAGTCTTAACCACTTACCCATACATGGATAATACATCACATAACCTTTTGGATCTACTTTTATATCAAAAGTCTTAACCACTTACCCATACATGGACAACACATCACATAACCTTTTGGATCTTCTTTTATATCAGAAGTCTTAACCACTTACCCATACATGGACAATACATCACATAACCTTTTGGATCTACTTTTATATCAAAAGTCTTAACCACTTACCCATACATGGACAATACATCACATAACCTTTTGGATCTATTTTTATATTACAAGTCTTAACCACTTACCCATACATGGACAATACATCACATAACCTTTTGGATCTACTTTTATATCAAAAGTATTAAGCACTTACCCATACATGGACAATACATCACATAACCTTTTGGATCTACTTTTATTTCAGCAGCATCAGACACTACAGTCAAAGTAGCAAATCCAACCAACAGGAAGATCATCATGTATAACTTGCTCTTTGGAAAGAAAAGAGAAAAGGTTACTTTATGAATTTATCACTATGATTGCCCTCAGGTTTCAGACACTTATCTTTTTACAATTACTGTTCGGAAATTCTTACAGAATAGGTTTAATCTTATCTTTTTACTTTGATTGGAAAACAAGTTCTTACAACTTAGATAAGTCCCTTTTGATTCTGCTTGTTGAAACTTCACCAGTACTTGCACCCAATGTGTAGGTCAATGAAAGGTTCACAATCAATAGCAACTTCAAGGAATAAAAGTGTAACTCAGGACTTTTTGGTAAAGAGGCTGACACACTTCTAAACCATGGACATGACTTTAAAGAATTGAATGGAAACATCTTTACCCTTGTCATGCTGAATAAATTTTGGCTAAAAATTTGCATCAAAATGAAAGGGCAAAAAGCACTGAAATAACCAACTGTACGTCAATTTTATTTGAAAAGCTGAATCTTTTGACAATTTTGGTTTGAAAGTGAGAAACAGGTGGTGTAGACTAATATCAGACTGCACATATGTGCAGGCTGATGGTTGTCTATACCTCCTGCCAAAGCAGGAATATTCCAGGTTCAGCATGACAAGGGTTAATGCCACCAAATGAAGCTAGGTCAAAGGCAAACATTGTAGATCATGATCATACTGTTCCTTCAGGAGCTGTTTGATCTTGATCAACAATATTTGAGCCAGTGTGTGACGTTTCCAACAGTTTCATGTGTGCCAAATAAACAGATGTTAAGTGACCTGGACAGTAACAAAATGCAATGAGAATATTTGCTGATCCCCTGAAGATGAGAATGTTGACAGCAACACAATGCAGTGAGAATATTCGGTGACATCCTGAGGAGGGGTCAAGATCTTATCCATCTCCAGAACTCATAGTGAAGACCCTGGCTAGCCTGTGTGGATGCAAAGGCTGGCCAGGTGCTTTGCTATGGGCACATGCAAAATTGTTTGAAATGTCATGCACTGGCTCTGTCATTTTGACCCTTCTTTCCAAATACATAGGACTATATGGAGCTAATATTTCATCCAAATTCAGAATATCTGACTACCGTCATAAAATTATTTTATTTGGAATATTTGCACACGCTTGTATTAATATTTGTATACTTTACGCTCCAAACCAAAATTGAAAACTTGTCATTTTGTGTATGTAACCACAACTATAATAGAGGTATGGGTTTTTAAATCGGAGATTTATACCGGTTGCCAGAAATCCAGTCTGTTTGACCCACTACATTTTTACCTTTATCTTCTGAGCAATGTGTTCAATCCAAATAATGTGTTTTCAAACACCGAAGAAACCGCCTTTTCAGTCACAATCTACAAACTTTGTTTTTATCTAATTTACTTTTCGACAAATAGAGAAGATGCTAATACAAAATTTGATGTAATTTTCGCTTTTAGTAATTACCAGTTAGTATTTTCAGTGTTTATAACAAGATTTTCGGTTGAGTAAAGGAGTTGAAACGTACAATAGGTTAACTGTAAAATAAATTTGTAGCACTTACAATATTACTACTCTGATTTTTTTCTCGAACGGTCATTTACCAGTTGTAGGGCTGACAACCAATCAAATTCTGTTATGATTAACACTCGGTCAAAACCCACGCGTAAATTCACACAACGTGGTAGATGCGATGGACATCGTCTGCTCGAAATGTGTCAATTAAGTTGTTTGTCATTGGTCAATGGTCGTCTGCACTCTGACAGGGAGCGTGGGAAGTCTACTGGTGGAATGAGTACTGTTGACTATGTGTTAACAAATAGAAATAATTGTGTAATTTTGAAATATTTGATTTCAATGAGCACTCTGATCACGCTCCAATCCTATTTACAATAAATTCAAATTTGAGTATGAAGAAAAATTATTCAAAAACAAATAAACCGACAAAAACATACGATAAACTGATATAGGATAGCAGTAAGAGCGATCTATTTTTAGAATAACTCCTGAATAATCATAGAGTGCTGCTAGATTTAATCGATTGGTCAGAAACCAAAGATATAAATAGCATAGTTGCCGATTTCACGTGTTTCTTGAGGGAAAATGCATTTATAGTATTTGGGAAAACCCAATGCTTGAAAAACAAACATGTTGGTAATCAAAATTGTAAATAGTTTAATGAAAAATGTTTTGTTGCTAAACAGGCTTTTAAACTCTAGAGAGAGGAATAATATTAACAGACAAGCTTTTAGCTTGGCGTATGCTCATTATAACAACGTAAAAAAATCTGCTAAGAAATAATTTAGACTAGCAGAGGGCTTTCGAATCAGCAAACTTTCAAAATCGGACCCACGAGGTTGGATGAGCTGGCGATGTCCTCGAAAAGATGAAGTGTTAAGACAAAAAACTCACAAATTGGGCAAATATTTTACCAACTTTTATTGTCCAAATTTGAGCCCTTTTGATTGGCGAACTATTGCACCATCCCAGCCTCTCAATGATGTCCGATTTACAGTGCTGACAGCACTTTGATTTCTATTTGCATTTACAAAAGCACCACTCCAGAAAGTAAATGTTTTGTGTACCAACAAAACTCTGATTTATGTCTATGTGTGTTATAGCTATAGTAAATGAGACTTTGATACCTTCTGCAAATCATGCAAATGTGTGTATGTTGTTATTTATTTCCTTTTTAAAAAGTAACAGAAAATCTATCACAAATTATTTGAAAATTTTGCTGATGAAGTATGCAGAATATCCACACACTGTATTTCTGCGACTGTACAGACACTCTGTAATTGGATAAAATATTACCTGTAATACGGTTTTATATGAGATGTGCAAATTAGTCTTTCCAAAAACTGGTTTTGAATGGTAAAATCAAATGTAATTATACTCAAGATATAGGGCAAATCTATGTATTAGTGCAAAACAGTTGTAAATACCAAAAAATTCATAGTCACAACTGTTTAACTTTTGCACTGAGTGATCAAATGAAGAATGGCTAGATAGAAGGACTGACAAATATTGATTGAATAAAGGAGACAAACGACTTTTCAGGGGAAAAAGATCTGAAGACAAACATTTTTCTGAGCCTATAAATGGTCCGCATTTCTAAGTGAAACAATCCCATAGAAGCTCAAGGAGTTGCCCTCAAAGGAAATTTGATGAAGATTCTGTGAAAGTTTAATCAAAATCCATACTTAAATCTCTTAATGAAAGGAAAGTTGCATCGAAAAGAAGTAAACATACAGTACAAATGGACAGAGGCAGATGATAATTCCGATAAACCACCACCTTCAGTGGTGTATCAAAATAAAGTCTTATTTCTGAAATATATCTCGAATACAGGGCATTGTGATTTGTAATAACAAACAAGATGTGTTTGTGAAACACTAATGCCCCCGTCACAGCATTTTTTTTTCAAAGTTTGACCTTGACAGATGACCTTGACCTTGCAGCAGATGCGGATCATTGAGATCTATCATCGTGCCAAATATGAGCCATGTATCTTGAATAGGCTTGAAGATATTGGCAAAGGTTAAGTTTGGTTAAGTTTTCGGACAGACGGACGGACAGACAGACGGACGGACAGGCAGACCGACACGAGTAAAAATATATGCCCCCGATCTCTCGATACAGGGGCATAAAAATTAGTGAGTAAAAGTTGAAGTCAAATAAGCACTTTCTACATTATTTCTTGTATTCTACATTTAGTAGATCACTTGTCGGTTTTCAATAAGAAAGTCTGGTCCATTCTTTCAAACAAAACAATACCTACCAGAGGTGTATTCCCTAGAGCATGATTCTGAAGATTCTAATTTAGTTTTTTAAAACATAGGTGTTTGTTACAGCAAATTTTTTAGATGCCTAATCAGATCTTGAGAAATCTAAATGAGGTAATGAGGCTTGCTTGTAATTGGCTTTTACGATAAGTCTCGACACCTTAGAATATTTTAACCCTTTGCTGTTTAATCCCTGCTTTTAATGTGTCTGTGATTTTATGATTGAGAAAACATTGTGAAAAAAGAAGAAAATGCTTCTGACAAGCAATTTCTTCTTTTTCCACACTATTTTCTACCCTACTGAATGGTTATTTTTCAAATTAAATCCACTTTTAATTTTCGTCTGCAAAACCTTTGAATTAGGAAAGGTCCAAAATTTGTAAAACAGGAAAGTGTTAAATCAATTTAGAAAAATATTTCATCAGGACCTGTAAAATTCTTAATAAGCTGGATTTTATTTTGCTCTGACAATCACACCTCTGGTTCTATCTGGTTCATGATGGAAAATTAGCCTACCTATTTTTAGGAATGTAAAATCTTATTTGAAATTTCTTTAATTTTTTGTGTGCGTTTATTCTGTTGTACCAAATTTCCCTGAGTGACCATATTTCCATGAATTGTCAATTAGAGTTACTTACTGTTATTTCAGTAATGTTTTCAATATTCTTTGATAAAAGATCTTGAAAATTAACATCTAAGTAGGATATTATTTTTAAATCAACATAAATCACTTGAAATTAGTAAAACTCTAAAATCCTTTAAATTACCTTATTTTCAAGTACGCTACTTGTGTTGTGTAAAGTAACTGTAAATCTGAAAATAAAGACTATTTGTATTTGGTATTTTCATACCCCAATGAGAAATGATTATGTGAATTATGACGAAAATTTTGAGGCTAAACAAAACTCCAGTAGTGTTTAACAGACTGCTAAATTTTGGATTCACAGAAATATGAGCACTGTGGATTTTAATAGGTGTTTCACGGTCTTAATATTCACCCCGGGACGCACCGGGACACCCCGGGACTCAATGAGACACCCCAGGACCCATCAAATATGATTTATATGCAATAAATACATGGATATTATATATATTACTTTTACAAAAGTACAGATTTACTGTTTGATATGAGTAATTTACATACCTAAATTCAGTCCCAATGTGTTAGTGAAATCGTTGTGTGAATTCGTATAAACATAAAAAAAATAGTCCCAGGGTTCTTTTCTTATCCTGTGAGAAATTGTTTGTGAGATCAAATTTACATTGAATTTGGTCACGATATCGTTTTATATCCTAAAAGAAACGATTTGTGAGCTCGTATATACATAAAAAGAGTCCCTGGGTGTTAACTCTTCCAATGGAAATCGTTTTGTATGTTTTCTGTTCAATTGAATTTAGTTACCGGGTGTTTCTTATCCTATGCGAAATCGCTTTTGTGAGTTTGTATATACATATGAAATTAGTCCCGGGGTGTTTCTTCTTCAAAGAAAAATCGTTTGAATGTTTCCTGTTCAATTGAATTTAGTCCCCAGGAGTTTCTTATCCTATGCCAAATCGCTTTGTGAGTTTGTATATGCATATAAAATTAGTCCCAGGGTGTTTCTTCTTCCTAGAGTGAGTTTGAATATGCATATAAAAAAATCCCGAGGTGTTTCTTCTTCAAAAAGAAATCGTTTTGAATGTTTTCTGTTCAGTTGAATTTAGTCCCTGGCGGTTTCTTCTCCTATGCGAAATCACTTTGTGAGTTTGTTTATGCATATAAAATTAGACCTGGGTGTTTCTCCTTCCAAGAGAAATAGTTTTGAATGTTTTCTCATCAGTTGAATTTAGTCCCCGGGTGTTTCTTTCCCTATACAAAATTGTTTTGTGAGTTTGAATATTCATATAAAATTAGTCCTAGGGTGTTTCTTCTTCCAAGAGAAATCGTTTGTATGTTTTCTGTTCAAATGAATTTAGTCCCTGTGAGTTTGTATATGCATATAAAACGAGTCCCGGGGTCTTCCATATTTTACGAGAAATCGTATTGTTAGTTTTCTGGCAATTGTATTTATTCCTGATGATGTATTTTTTTATCCGATGATAAATCTTTTCTGAGCTAGTATTTGTATTTTGTTATATTCCTGGTGTGTGTCTTATTTTAAGAGAACTCGTTAGCAAAGATTTTAGTGAAAATAAATTTGGTCCCGGGTGTTTCTTGTCCTTTACGAAATTGTTTTGAGCTCGTATTTGCATATAGAATTAGTCTCGGGTTTTTTGTACTACATGGAATTCTTTTTTAAACTCGTTTTTCATATAAAATTAGTCCCGGTATGTTTCTTATTTAACGAGAATCACGTACAATGTAAGTTCTATCTGCACTTGCATTAAGTCCAGGGGTGTTATTTCTTATTAAACTAAGTCTATAAACATCGACTTTTTAATATTATTTCACTTTGATAAACTTTGTATTAGATCTATTATTTATTTTTCTGTAAATCACTTTTTCTGAAACATTGATCTAATTCTCATTAAACTGAGAAACGTGTTCAGGGGTTAATTAACATACACTTTAAAATAAGGTAACTTACTTTAAGTGAGTCCCGGGGTGGTTTCACATCCGTAATGTTTAATACTTCTTGAAAAAAGTCCTTATATTCCCTAATCTTATTTCATGGCAAATTATTTATTGTAGAGCTTGTAAAAGAGTTGTTTTGTTGTATCATTTTTAAATAAAACTGCATGCTCTTCCATGATCAGTAACGGTTAGGCGTCCCGGGGTGTCTGTCTCAAAACAATGATATCATCAAAATAATGTGATACCAATTCAACAAGTTAAAATTCTTATTAATTTTTTAATCAAAATTTACATTTATATAATCAATTTCTTCTTGCCTAATGCTTTTATAGTCTACTTTTTATATATGAACCGTCCCTGGGTGTCCTGATGCGTCCCGGGGTGATTATCAAGATCCGGTGTTTCATGAATGTTCAAATTACTAAGTATATAAGGGATGATTTCACCTTGAATTTTCAGGCTGCTTAAGGAATTGCATGGTGTTTTAAAAATGAAAAGTTGGAAGCAAGGTCTCCTCTTGGTTTTGAAATTATGAAAGTTCTAATTAACATTCACGGAAATATGGTACACCGGGATAATCTTCGAAAAAGACTTCTTATTTAAAATTTGTGGCTATTCACTTTGCCAAGCTGAGGATCATGAGCAGCCCTGTGCTTAGAATGACAAAACAAAACAACTGCAAGGACACTTGCTTACAAGGGTTTTAGCGGGATTCATATATTTGGCAATCAGTTTGTCATCTAATTCTTGGGCGCAGGACTGATGTCATTCAATGTGAAAGGTATGAACATGTACGGGTACGAATGCGTTTTATCATCGAATCTCTAAATCAATTGACTCTAAGTTATAAACACACATATTTACCTTGGCTATACATAGAAACTCGATCATGGATAACGAATGTTGTACGTTAATTCTTCTAAGTCTTTTAATCACCAATGTGAAAATGTTCAGTTAAGGGATGTCATTCACTCAACCCATGTTCAACAGGGATCAACAGTAACCTCCTTTGATGAGATTTTTCTGGGGGGGGGGGGGGGGGGGGGAAAGGGGGAGTTTTAGGTAACTGCGGACACGTCACATAGCAGGTCATTGTAGCGTTAAATTTTAAAATGTCTGCAAATCTTTCCTAGTGCTATAAAACTAACCTTTAAAATACCAGAGACCCTAAATATACATTTAGAGTCCCATGAAGTACGGTAGTACCCTACATATACATTTGAAGTCCCTGGTCGGTCATAACGAAATTTCAGAACGTAGAAATAACCCCATGACGCCATCAAGGGTCGACCCCGTTTAAAGGAACCAAGTCAGTAATTGTCTATTTTTGCGGGAGTGATTAACCGACGTTCGCGCCATTTTCTTTGTAAAAAAGATGCCTGTGATCGAGTTTTGAATCAGACACGAAGATAATATATATGATGTGTAAGAAATATTGTGTTAAGTTCTTGAACATATTGTACCATCAAATCTAACCAAATATTTTGTCAAAAATGATATTGTTATGAATTACAGCATAGCTTCAGAGAAAGCCACTCATCACGGTGAAACCCAGCTACTGCAACTGACCGACCATCTTGACAGAACCTTACGGCGAAGGAAAACAAACTGATTTAGTTTTGTTACACTTCAGTTTGGCTTTTGATAAAGTTAGCTACTTCAAGTACACAACATCCTATATCTACATAGTAGAAAAAGTACAACGTCTAGCAGCAAGATGGGTTCAAAAATTATTTCTCTAATTATGACAGTGTCACCTGCTGCAGAAGGAGCTAGGCTGGCAAACTATTCGATATAGTCGAGACCTTACCAGGGTCACCATAGGCCTATTTTACATTTTTTTATTGCAGTGACCATACCAACTTATCTTGAAAGACGAGTTAGGATCACCCGACATGTGCACACAGAATCTTTTTGACAGATCCACTCAAATGCTTCCGTACTTCAAATATTCTCTTTTTTTCTCTACACAGTGTGATACTTTGGAACAGCCAGCCAAATACAATCGTACAGCAACCTGACATTGCCGCGTTCAAGAAGAATCTCGATTCTTTTCAGATAGTGAGCCATCCCTGAAAGGCCAAAATTGTTTTTATAAGATGTTCTAAAAATACTTTTAAAACTTAGGACCCTAACCAATGACTAACAGTTTTTATTACAGCACCGACGCGCACCTGCCAGTAATACCCAAAAGGGCAGTAGATTGATAGATAGAAATGAAAAAAAAGGTGTAATTATATATGCCTTCCGATGTGTCCCTACTTTCGAGTGCATTACTGTAAATATATACTTTTTCTAGAAAGTTTGTCCAATGACCTATTCTGAAATTTATATGTTACTGCCAAATAATATGTCTTCGCTTTAGATTTTTTTTTTGTAAAATTCGATATCCGGCAAATGAAAGCATAGGGCTATTTCAACATCAACATTCTACTACAAACACCAATTTGATTTTTTTTATAATACCTCATTGTACGTATTGGCGTCAAATAAACATAGTAGGGCCTAACGATGGTTTCGGTGCGACATTGAATTCGACAAAAAATGGTGCAACAACCTCACAAAATCAACTCTAATGAAAAATTTCGGGCCGAAGACATGTCATTGTTATTTGAATGTATTTGGTTTAAACATATTTTATTTGCATAGTATACAATTGTACACAATAAATTGACAAAACTCAACATAAACATGCAAAAAGGATTAGAACGAAAGCGGGGCTTATAAAGTTCTTTTCCTTGTTGATGGCTTAATATGTGTACACATTTATAGATGTTTTTAGAAAAAAAAGGTATTTTGCTTTCAATTATTATTTTAACGTATAGAGAATAGTTAATCAGGGTTAAATAAGATAGTATGTGTAATGAAATTAAGTGGGCATAGGGGTATTTTGTGTTATTCTTATGTCTTTCTGATTCATGTAAAAACGATATTAGCAACAACTTCACAAAACAACTCAGCCTGTTCACTTGATAATACGTCGAAGTATTGTTTTGTTTTATTTTTAGGCGTTGTATGAATTTTAAATAAATCGTTTACTTTCTCTGATGTAGCATTGAACTTCATTGAAAATAAATGAGTTTTCGTCAATTGCCAGCGTTTCTTTTCCATAAAGAAGCATATCAATGTCGATGTTGCCGAAAACTAATAATTTGCCAAAAAGTCGTTCTCTTATATTAATGTACTTATAACATTCAAAAAAGAAGTGTTCGCTTGTCTCGGTACGACCACAAGAACAAAGGGGGGAGTCAACAATGTTTTTTGCAAATAAATGGTGATTCAAAGAGCTGCATTTATTTCTTATCCTTGTATGTATGACTTGAAGCTTCCTTTGTCCTAAAAAGTACAACTTATTTGGTACGGGTTTGTCACGATTAAGATAGTTCTTAAAGTATGATAATGAATCTTGCTCCCGTATTTCAATAGGCAAATTATTCCAATCTTCAATAACTGTCGGGAGAAATGACCTTTTATAAAGTTCTGTCTTGCAAATTGGCACTCTATGGTTTCGAGATCCGCGTAGACTATATGAGGATGTGCTTCCTATTGAGTTGGGAACTAAAGAACTTAAACTATCTGGCGTTATTCCTTTTACCATTTTGAAGTATAATATTAGTTTATGTTTTCGCCTACGTTCTTCTAGTGATTCCCATCCTGGCTCTTTATCGAGATCAGCGAGCGAAACAAGCTTTGTACAGCCGGTCACTATCCTTGCAGCTTCCGCTTGGATTTTATCGAGTTCGTCTTTTAAATTTTTTGAGCAGTTGTCCCAAATTACATCTGCATATTCTATTATAGGGCGAATAAACGAAAAGTAAATGGTTTGAAGGGATTGTCGATCAAGACGATTTTTAAGACTTCGAAAAATGTTAATCCTTTTCCACGCTTTGTCAGCTGAGTGTTTTAAGTGACAATTCCATGATCCATCAGCTGATATAAATATACCTAAGTGTTTGTGGTTTTCCACCGTTGGAATTTTTGTATGTGACATATATAAATCTGGATGCTGAGGTCTATTTACTTTGCGGGTGATCAATAGTGATTCAGATTTTGCTGGATTAAATTTAACGATCCATTTCTGTGCCCAAGAATGGATTTTGTTTATATCTGTTTGTAATTTCATTCCGCATGAATAAGGATCGTCTATTTCTAATGAAAGACTCGTGTCATCAGCAAAAAGGTTAATATTAGATTCCAATTCATCGACAATGTCGTTTATATAAACTAAAAATAATAATGGACCTAATATTGACCCTTGGGGAACACCAGGTTTTAAAACTCTAAGTTCAGAATAGCTACCATTCAGGACAACCCTTTGATATCTATTAGATAAGTAATCAATGAACCAGTCTAACAGTCGTCCTTTAATGCCTGCGCTATTTAGTTTGTAAATAAGACCCCGGTGCCAAACCTTATCGAATGCTTTACTTACATCAAAAAATATCATTCTGAACTCATGGCCACTATCTAGCGCTTTACAGAATTTATGATATAATGAAAGAGTTTGATTAACAGTCGAGTCACATGGCAGAAATCCTGATTGAAAAGGTGTGAAAAAATGCACCTCTGACAGATAAGAAAAGACACGCTTGTAAACTATTTTTTCAAATGCCTTTTCCATTGTATTAAGAAGAGAAACTGGTCTGTAATTTGAGGGCATCACTGGATCGCCACTCTTAAAAATAGGGCAAACATTTGAAACTTTCCATGAGGAAGGCAAAATACTTTGGTTCAGGGATGAATTAAAAATATCACACAATGGTTTTGATATAGGAATCGCGCATTCGCGTAGGATCCTATTATGTATTCCGTCAGGGCCAGAAGCTTTCCCAGTGTCTAAATCTTTCAGAACGTTGTATACTTCGTCTTGAATTATGATGATATAGTCTAGTGTGAATTGCTGAGTAGGGATGTTGTTAAATGGCAAATCTTTCTGAAAGTCATCCACGTCAGATTGGCTTGCAAAAAAGGTATTAAGTACATTTGCTTTTTCCGTTTCGTCAAAGGTTAAATTGTTGCTAAATTCATCAAGTAATGGCGGTATTTCCGAACTTTGTATTTGTGAAGGATTGAGAAACTGCTTAATTGTTTTCCACCAATCACGAGATGTTAGCAATCCTGAGTTAAGTTTAGATGCTAAGTTTGCCATGTGTTCCTCTTTTCTTTGACGTATAAGGGAAATAATTTCGTTTCGAAGTATTCTAAATCTACTCCATTGTAATTCATTATTAGATTTCCTAGCCTTCTTGTATAATCTTTTCCTCTGTCTTATTTTATGTTTTACTTCGTTTGTCAGCCACGCAGGTTCATAAGGCTTAACATTAATATCTTTATTCGGTATAACCCGTTTTGCTTTTTGAATGATTTTATTTGTAAAATTGAAAACATATGCATCAATGTTGTCGTCTATTAAAGTAGTCCAATCAAAATTCGCAAGTTCAGATCGAAGATCATCATAGTTACCCTCTTCGTACTTCCATATTGTTCTTTTAAAAGCTTTGATTTTAGGCTTCATAAAATTGAACACTCCATACACCGGACAGTGATATCGAACTTGGCTTTCCAGACAAGGTTCACCCACTCCTGATATTAGAACTGATTTTTTATTGGATACAAAGAGAAGGTCAATCAATCACGAAGAGTGTTCTGTAAAGTGAGTTGGTTCGTCAATACATTGGTAAAGATTAAACTGCGTACAAAGGGAGTCAATTTTGTTAAAATGATACGTATTTAACTGATTCCAATTAAAATCACCCGTTATTATAATATCCTGTATATTGGTATCGATAGCGAGACTTGTGGAGTTTTCGATCAAAGAATTATAACCAGATTGCGAATTAGTTGGTCTGTAAAATACACCATATAGAATATTCTTATGATTTTGGAGCCTGATATGCACCCAAACACATTCTAATGCATCAAGTTCCAAATCTAAACGCCTTACATACGATATAGTTTTCTTAATGTAAATTATTACACCCCCATAAGATTCGTTCTCTCTATCCTTTCGCTCTGGGGCATGATAGGTTGGAATAAGAATACTATCTGACGAAACGTCTTTGTTAAGCCATGTTTCAGAAAATGAAAGTATATCAAAGCTAGAGAATTCCGAACTCAAGATATCAATTTTGTTTTTAATACTTTGTACATTGTAGTGTATTGTAGAAAGATGGTTTGGATATTTTAGAAAACCGTAGAGATCATGTGACGTGGAATCATTAAAATTACCGGAAGAGAAAGGACCTGGATTTGGATGCACATCCCCAGATAGACACAATAGCAACGCGATCCATACCGTAGGAATAATTACTGTTAAATAAAATAAGTAACGCGGGACACTAAGGACAATAGTTTGTTTTCTATAAATACGATACTGTTTTGTGAAGTAATCTGCTTTGTTTTGGCTATGAACCATGTTAAAACTAATGTAGAAAAATCTCAAAGCTCCGGGTTGCAGTTGAAACAAAGTGAAAAATATTGTAGTTATCAGGAGTCTGAACCCGAAGTGCAGTCTGAATATTGGAAATGGCTTCATATGAGATTGAGTGTTTAATCTGGCCATCTTGTGATCATACGATTCACGTCACGGAAAAAGCGCGCATCTCCAAGCATGCAGACTACACGACCCGAATCAAAACTCATTGAAATACATGACCCATATCTCAAGAAGCAGAAAGACACCGAACAACGCCCCCTTTTATCAACAAGATGTTCAAAGATTTCTGATATTTGGGAAATAAATCTTATTTGAAAACAGCAAAATAAAATGAAAAATGGTAACAAAAAAACAACAACAAAATTTAAGTTGACCATAAAGTACAGTAAAGGTATATACAAAAAGTAATGATGATTTACAGTTATAATCATTATTGTTATTTGTGAATGTTTTATATTTGATGGATTTTTTTTTCATTATGCAGGACAAACTCAGATAACTTAAAAATTGATCTAGCAGTAAATTAATAGTTAAAAAGTATCAGTTGAAGTTCATTTGCCAAACAATGTATTTGCATATGTAATTGTATAATTTGCTATGTAATGATGATGAACATTATTGTTCAAGTCATTTATCTGAATAAACTATATGTTATGTTATGTTATGTTTGAAAAATGTAAAGCGGATTTGCTTCACTGCAATATAACAAAAAATCAGCATATGTCACCGGACAAAATTTTGAGAAATTTCTATAGTTTACGAAAATGGAAGGCTAAATCTTAAGAGAGAGAGAGAGAGAGAGAGAGAGAGAGAGAGAGAGAGAGAGAGAGAGAGAGAGAGAGAGAGAGAGAGAGAGAGAGAGAGAGAGAGAGAGAGAAGGCGTTTCATACCGGTTATTCTGTTTGAATGTGCAAAGAGATCAAATGAATAGCTCGGGCGTTCTTGGACTTTCTAGTAAACACTGTCAAAATTAATTCAAACATTAATTCAGATTTGCAAATTTGCAAATACTAATTTTCCGGGCGGGTCGATAAGGGGTTAACCCCTTAATAACGTTACGAGGCCAAAATGAACGAGCTTCAAATCCATTTCAACCCCATTTCAAACCTATTTTATCGTATGTCATAAATGAACATCTACATCCCTCAAGATGACTGCTACCTGAAACACATGATACGCAATAAATGGTTAGTTAATTATGAATAAATATGATTATTTGAATTCTTATGAAACAAATTTGAATGATTATGAAGAGCGACTTTTAGTGAAATCAGATAGGATAAATTATCTCTAATCTTGTTAAAAAAAGTCGTTGTTACCTCCCTGTAACGAAATCTTTCTCCTGTTCTTAAAAAAGCTCTGTCCGTCTTTACGGAAAGTATTTGTTTTACACTATCGTGAAATTGACAAATCGATCAAAACCATTCCAAACCACTCGCTCAGCGCTCTGAGGTGTCACGTGACATGGTGGCGAGCAGACATGGTTTTTTAGGAGTCTCGAAAAAAATAAAATAAATCGCTTAAAATGAGTTTGAAATCGATCGGACATAATTTAAGTATTTAAAAACGTTTTGTGTCAACCATTCTTATGGAATCTACAAGATATTTTGGCTTGTAATGGGTCGAAAAAGGAAAAATAGTCAAAACAATCAAACTGAAAAGGATTCAAAATCGGCGCGTAATGGCGGCTCACCGAAAAATGGGACAAATAATTCAAAACAAACGGGAGTTACAGTGAGTGAGGCTTTGCGAGTCGTACGTTCAACATTATATGAGGACGAGTTAACTGGAGAAATGGATTTATTTAGCACACCCCCGGCATCGCCATCTAAAACATCGAAATCACAAAGTGTCACTGTGCAAAACTCGCAAAATGTGCAAAATGAGCAAAATGTGTCAAAGGATAGTCTTTCAAGTGGTACGACCGATAGTGGCTCAGGTGATAATACTGTATTGGGTTATTTAAAAAGATTGGAATCTAAACTCGGTGTTATGGATAAAAAACTTGAAAAACTGGATATTTTGGAGAAAAAGGTAACAGACTTTGAATTAGAAATTAAAAAGATTTGGTCATTTGTTGTTGAAACGAAGAAGCAGACTGATCAGGCCGATCAGGAGATAAAATGTATGTCCGATAAAATTGATAACACAAACTTCGCACTGGGCCTTGCGCAAGATAAAATCACGTCGTTGGAAAGGGAGAATGACCGCTTGAAGGACGATCTACTGTACGTTCAATCCCAATCCATGCGCAATAACCTCGTTTTCGGAAATATTCCGGAAAAGGATAGGGAAACACCGGAGGAAACGGAGAATATTTTGCGAGGGTTCATGGCTGACAAATTGAAAATTGCCACAGATTTAGTTAAAAACATTCAATTTGAAAGGGTGCACAGAATGGGGCAAACTAGTGAAAAGTTACGCCACAGGCATATCGTGGCTAAATTTTCATACTTCAAGGACCGAGAAACTGTTAGAAAGCAGGGGAAACAACTGAATGAAACTGACTTCTTTTTATTTGAACAGTTTCCACGTGAAATAGCGGTAAAACGAAAGGGTCTGGTGCCTAAGATGAGAGACGCGATCAAGGCTGGTCATAAAGCATGGTTAAGCTATGATAAACTGTATATAGACGGTAAGGTAGTATCGAACACTGTGGAAAAGGAGTAGGAGAGGGCGGGAGAGAAGCTCAATATTCTTTCGTGGAACTTAAATGGACTTACCAGTGAAAAGAAGGAAAACCCTGACTTTGTTAATTTTTTAAACTCTTATGATATAATATTTTTGTATGAATCATGGTGTAGCAAAACGTCAGACATTGAATTAAGTGGCTATAATTATTTCAATTTGTACAGGAAATATCAGAATCGAAGGGCCCGCAGAAATAGCGGCGGAATTATTGTTTACTTTAAAACTCATTTGAAAAATGGAATTCGATTAATTAAGAACCACTTTGATACAATTATTTGGTTACAATTAAAAAGGGACTTTTTTAACTTAGAGTCTGATGTTTTCCTATGTGGTAACTATATATGGGGCGAAACTTCCCCTTCCTACAATGTTCATAATGTAGACTTATTTCAGATTTTGCAAGACGATATTAACTTTTTCACGGATTTAGGTTCAATTTACTTATTTGGGGACTTTAACTCTAGGGTTGGTTCTCGACTAGATTTTATTGAGAATGATATTAACATAGATTTTATTGATTATGATGCTTATGAGCCTGATTTATTTTTCAATCGCAATACACAGGATAAAGTATATAACTCATTTGGCCTTAAACTGCTCGATCTTTGCAAGTCTTCCTCTCTGCGTATTGCGAATGGAAGGCTTGGCAATGATAAAGCAGGATCATTTACTTTTGCAAATCACAATTCCCATAGTGTTATCGATTATCTATTGTTAAAAGAGGAAAATTTTAAACACATCACTAATTTCACAGTTCATGATTTTAACGAATGGTCAGACCACGCCCCCCTGTCATTTTTGATCGAAGGTAACGCCTTTACGGTTAAGCCAACCGAAACACGCTTTATTTCATATAAATGGAACAGTGACCTGTCGTCTGAGTTTCGCAAATTATTGATTAGTGAACTACCAGAATTAAATCGTGTTTTTTATTCTCAACAAAATAACGATAGTCATGAATATGTTAACGATGTTTTAAATAATTTTTGCACAGTAATTCGTAATGTAACGGATAAATTATTCTCAAGGGAAATAACCCAATCCAATAAACCTAAATTTCATGAAACAACGAAAAAAGCGGTCTGGTTCAACAGCGAATGTAGAAATTCAAAGCGCCTTTATTTAGACGCTTTAAAAATTTACAATCGTTGCAAAACACAAGAAAAGAGAGAGAATATGATAAAACTGAAATACGATTATAAGAAAACGGTGCGAAAGTACAAATCCCTTTATCATAAAAAACAAGTCAAAGAAATCGAAAGGTTGCGACACTCTAAACCAAAGGATTTTTGGAATCTTTTTTGTAAGAAAAAATCATTAGCGTGTAACAATTTGTCGGCTGAAGATTTCTATAATTATTTCTCGAGCATGGCTGATGATATCTCAAGTGCACATGTCCCAGAGGCCGAAATATTTTGCGAAAACAATAATTTTGACTCGTCCTATTGTAATTTTGATGAGCTCGACCAACCAATAACATTGCAAGAAGTGGAGTATGCTATTCATAAACTCAGTCGAAATAAAGCTATGGGTAGTGATTGTCTTTTAAATGAATTTTTTATTGAAGGCAGTGATATTATATCTTCTCATTTAGTTGATTTATTCAATATTATCTATAACTCTGGTTGCTTTCCTGACCAGTGGTCAGAAGGAATTATAATACCATTGCATAAGAAAAATGACCCGGATGATGTTAATAATTACAGGGGCATTACTCTAGTAAGTTGTTTGTCAAAGATTTTTACATCAATTTTAAATCGTAGACTTAGCAATTTTTGTGAAAATAATGATGTATTATCTGATGCCCAATTTGGTTTTAGGCAAAAACGATCAACAACGGATGCTTGCTTTGTCCTTAACTCCCTTATACAGAAAACATTATCTCAAAACAAACGTTTATACGCAGCTTTTATAGATTTTAAAAAGGCGTTTGACAGTGTGTACCGCAAGGGATTATGGTTTAAGCTATTTGATATTGGGGTTAAAGGTAAAATGCTGAGAATAATAAGAGACATGTATTCTAAGGTTAAGGCCTTTGTAAAAGTAAATAATATCACGTCCCCTGCATTCGAAAGCCACGTAGGCCTAAAACAGGGGGAGATTATGTCACCCCTATTATTTTCTCTTTTCATCGAGGACTTAGAACTTTATTTGCAGGGAGACACTTCGTGCGGTTTAAACTTTGATGATGTAAAAATTTTACTTCTTCTTTTCGCAGACGATATCGTTATTTTAAGTGAAAACCCATTAGATTTACAAAATAGTTTAAATAAATTGTTAACTTATTGCAACAAATGGGGCCTAGAAGTAAACACTGCTAAAACAAAAGTCATGGTCTTCAGGAAAAAGGGTACACTTAAAGCAAATGAAGTTTGGTTTTACAACGGCGAAAAAATAGAAACTGTCAATACCTTCCCTTATCTTGGAACAACATTTAGTTACACGGGGAACTTTGAAGTTAACACCAGAATATTATCCGATAAAGCGTTAAAGGCCTTAAATATACTACTTGCTAAAACAAAAAAAATTGACTTTGAAACTACGACACTATTGCAGTTGTTCGATGCTTTTGTTGGGTCAACCCTTTCATATTCTTGTGAAATCAATGGTTTCCACAAATCGACGAATCTTGAGAGGATTCATCTTAAATATTGTAAGAAATTGCTTAATGTTAAAAGTTCCACTGCTAATGCAGCTGTCTATCATGAACTGGGTAGATATCCCTTGTACATTAACAAACATTCTAGAATTATAAAATACTGGGGGAAAATCATATCCTCAAACAACATTTTAATAAAAACATCTTATGATGCTTTACTTGCCTGCAGTGGTAAAGACAATAATTGGTGTACTAGTGTCAAAAAACTATTAAACGATCATGGTTTTAGTTACGTGTGGAATGACCCATTAAGCGTTAATCATAATAACTTCCACAAAATCTTTAAACAACAGTTGCTAGATGAATTCAGACAAACTTTATACAACGGTTTAAATAGCAGTCCTGTGTTATGTACGTACAGAAATTTAAAAGTCGATTATAATATATCTTTCTATCTAAATGCCCTCCCTCGTAAGTGGAGATTGTACTTATCCAATTTTAGATTGTCGTCTCACACCCTGCGGATAGAAACTGGTAGACATGGTCATAATAGGGTTGAAAGAAATCAGCGTTTGTGCTTAGCATGCGACTTGAATGAAATAGAGGACGAATTTCACTTTTTGCTAGAATGTCCTTTTTTCGCTGACATAAGAAAAACTTATTTGAAGAAACATTTCTACTCTCGTCCGAATATGTTGAAATTTGTTAATTTGGTTAATTCAAATGATAAAAATACTCTTTTGAATCTTTGTAAATTTTTAAAGGAAGGTTTTTTGCATAGAACTGACACAGAATTCAATACTTAATTTTGCGATATTCTGTTATTTTATCTCTTTTTCAGCTACTCTTCCAGACATTCATGAAAATTATTGTAATCTGTTCGTATATATGTCATGTGTTATATTATGTAAAATGTTTATATATGACAAGAAACTGTAAAGTTTACGTCAAATAAACTATCTATCTATCTATCTGTTCATTCGTTCGATACACTCACTCAAAACAATCAAAAACGCTCCAAACTCACTAACAGATGGTGGTAAAAACGTCATTCATATTTAATAAATTGGGGAGGGGGGGGGGGCGTTTTTTTAACATAATTGAAATTGTTAGCGTCTAAAAGGTTCTTCAAGGAACATGAATCTATTTATAGAATTTGTTTGCATATTTAGTTAAAAGAAGGTAATGAATATATCCAATTTTGGTTATCCATAAAGTCCGTTTGACTTCTATATGGACCAAGCTTTTCATCAATTACATAAAATGCGTTCGAATGAAGGATTTCTATGTGGTAAAATATTAACTTCAGCGTAATACCATTCAAAAAAAAAAAAAAAAAAAAAATGGAAAAAAGATTATTTTAAAATAATGATTTTGTCTATCTAGCTAATGATGATATTTTCGCATTTTCTGTTCTAAAACACGGGGGTGGTGAAAGCTGTTTAGTTGTAAGAAAGTGTAAACAAATTGTAAAAACACGTGGTTTTCTACCAATCATCTGACAGAAGAAATGTCCATTATTCCATATTTGGAAAAGCTAATTAGCATATCGATTGTCAGGACTCTTAAAGTTAAATATCCTGGGATTTGTACCGTTATAACTCGCCTGCTTATCTAGTTCAATCTAGAGGTCCCGGGTTCGATCCCCAACGGCGGCACTCATTCTTTCCGACAATTTGTCTCTCACCAATAGGTTGCCGATAAACGTAGACCTATGTGAGATAGCAGCTTGAGGCTAGGAAAGAATGTGGTAGTTGTACTGGTGAGAGAAATACCGGGAAACCATTGTTAGGTGCTCCAGCCGCCACGATATAACTGAAATAATTTTGAAAGCGGCGTTAAACTCCATTCAATCAATCAATCAATCAATCAACTTATCTAGTTTTCCTCGTGAAAATCACAACGACTTCGTATAATAATCCTTTTTGATTGGTCTAAATAAGAGAAAATGGGGTTCATCTCAGAATGGATAAAAACTATTATCAATTATCTGGTCAAACTGTTTTTGTAAAAAATACAGCATACACTAAGATTTGATATCCTAAGGAAGTAAAAAAAAATCTACAAAATCAATTTTACAAAAATACTCGATTTTATACTAAAACGATTTGCCAAAATTTATTCACTTTTGACTCGGCACCTATGCAAATCAGAACTATTTTTGGGTAGACAATTCGCTGTTCCGTTTTATTATATAAGCGAGTAAGTATGAAAGGCTGAAAGTTAACATGTAGACGGACGGACAAACTAATTATTTCACCTTCAAAAATTCTGAAAAAAAAAAAAAAAAAAAAAAAAAAAAAAAAAATCTTCATGGTATTTGTATGAAAATATGATATAAAAAGACAAAAATACGAATTCGATTCTGAGATTTTCGACGAAACGTGGTCCATATAGAAGTCAAACAGACACAGAATTAGCGATACTGTATTTGATTTCTCCCTTTAAATTTACTCAAAACACTCATCCAATGTCATTCCAAAATCACTCTTCTTGTCAATTTGTTGTTAAGTGATATTGTTAAGTATAGTCTTTGATCAAAATGTACAGTTAGCAATATTGTGAAATTGACTCTCAGTCCGATAGAAATCATTCCAGGTGCCACGTTATATTGATTAATTGATATTATTAAATTACATCTTGAAAAAGCGTAGTTATAAGTTTTCAGAATATTACATGTAGATAAATCACAGGCGGACAGAGACAAATACACCAAAATAAAGCTAGAGGGAGAGGAGTGGCACACTTTATCACACACTCTGTAGAAAGTGAGAATGGAATAAGTGTGTATTATAAGGGGTAATCCAAGGAATTAGGTAATTCACCCTAAAAAATATCCGTGGCTTTTCCCCTCATAGATATGAAGTGCAAATGTACAGCTACATTTTAGAAAACTACATTAAATATTCTGTTGTAAAGCTTAATGAATCAACTGTTCAGTCCTTTATAGAATGAACTGCAAATTAAGCGTTTATTAATATATAGAGTAAATCTGAAGCTCATTTTTATGGCAGCAATTTTCGAAACAAACTACATTGTATTTACAAAATGGATATGAGTTGGGACAAAGGGTGGTTTTGCAAATTTCATTAGAAATAATCCGGTCGGAACCGCTCAAATAAAATTCTAACCGGTTAAGGCGGACATGATTCTCCGGCTTCGCTGAAAACACGGTCCGAATTTTAACAACAGGTAGTCGACACATGATAATTTAGTTACATAGACAAGGGATTGGACCCTCCTACCCCGGTTTCACCCGAGCGTTGATTTCTCGTGCATTTTTATAGTTAAACCTGTAGAACGAGCTAAAACATTATCCTATAGGATGTAAATGGACATTTAATCATGCAATAGGTATGTTTAGACGTATTAAACGTCAAAATATAAAATTGTTGCCAACATTGGTTAATCGGACACAGGTTCGCAACACTCATGTCATCCTTAAAATGCAATTCAGGGACTAAGTTGACGTATATCAAATTAATACAACACGTCTGCAACGTTGAATATTTGCTGCAATATCGAATTTCCTTCAGTCTAATGTCATCGGTAAATATGTGACGAAATTCAACATTAAGTCATCGAAACTGCAGCAAATATTCGAAGGTGCAGCCGTATAGTGGGTCATTTTGATAGGATTTGTGATACTGAATTTTAAAGAAAATCATAAATGATCAATATATAGAGTGTCATTCGCCTTCCATATCCCTGTATTGCACTTTCGAATTGACTTGAGTGTTACGAACCTGTGTCCGACTACCCGATTTTGGCATAATGTTTATCGTTTGAAGTTTGATACGCAAAAACTTGATTACTTTGTGGACAAAAAGCGTAAAACGTACAAAATAATTATTTGGCTTGTCATCGAGCATTTTATTTTACTTGCTCCTAAAATGTGCTAGAAATCGAGTCTGGGATGAAGACGTGGTTTGGAAGGGCCTTGGTGGAGTCCAATCCCTAGTCTATATTAATAAACATTGATTTCAAAAATATTTTCCTTATGACTATATCATCATGTGTCGGCTCCCTATTGAAATACGTCCCCTACTGAAATATTTTTTTCCATGTTTTTGGTCAAATTGAAGAATTATCATTCACTTATGGATCAAATTATGACAATTTGCCACTCAGCGCTCCATTCATTCATTCCAAACACTCACTAAAACCATTCAAAAACGCTCAAACTCATTGAAAAGTATAGAATCAACAACGTCATTTAAATTTTGATAGAGAATAATCGTGATTTCACTGACATAATTCAAATTGTGAGCGTCTAATAGGTTCTTGAAGAGATAGGAAGCTGTCTATAGAACCTGTATGCATATTTTATCAAAGGAAGGTTATCAATATTGTTAATTTTGTTCAACCTGAACAAAATTTGCGATATAGGATTACCTTTCATTAAATTCACTCAAAACTCGCTCGACACGCGCATTCAATTTCATTCTTGAATCATTCCAAAATCATTCACCTTGTCAATTTCACGATGTTGTTTACTGTATTGTTTTAAGGTTATTCTCTCGTATTTCTATCAAATGTTTCTGATGTTACGTTACCATCACAAGCATCACAAAATATAGAAAGTCTTCATTTTCTTGTTTAAATTCTTCGAGCTTAATAATGTTCACCACTGACTGCATTTATGATGTTTCGCCTGTAAATAGATCTATATGTTTTGATAGGCAATTTCGCCTTTATTTCCTGAATAAAGATCTCGAATATATATTACCGCCCAAATTAGAGATAATGTATTACTTTTCTTGAAGTTCACTCAAACTCAGCCTATCGCACTCATCCACTTTCATTCCAAAATCATTCCAAGTCCACCCACCTTGTCAATTTCTCGACATTTTTAATGTTTTTAACTGCATGTTACACTTCTGTGCTTAAGGCGCATTCAAAGAGCAAAATATGTCCGCTTCTGATTGAAAAGGGAAAGTGCGTTTCCACAAGTTCCCAAGTTCATTATATGAAATAAATCCTCTTTTGAAAAATATCGTATATAAATATATAATACGCACTTAGTGTTTTGTATGAGAAAAAATATCTAACGAGGTTGGGAGAAATGATCATTGTCGAGGCTCTGCCGAGACAATTATCAATTCTCACAACCGATTATATATTTTTTTCATACAATACATTAAGTATGTATTATTTTTATCTCATAACCCCTTTTTATCTTGTTTTCGTCGATGTTTCTAACTGAAATGCAAGTTTCAAAAAATAACCGCATTATATCATTGTTCTAAAAATAACTATGTGATATCATAAAAAATATCATACGGGATGTTATCACACGGATATTTGTATATTTATAAGATAAATGATCATAACAACGTATCTATATGCTGAATGTATGATACTTCACAATCGTTCAAATGATTACAAGTAAATTGGTATTAAGATAAACCCTCCCCCTTCCTGCCATGGAAGCGGGTAGAATGCATTTTTAGTCCCCTACCGGTGTTCACACCGGGGGGGACTATAGGTTTGCCCTCCGTCTGTCCGTCCGTCTGTCCGTCCGTCCGTCCGTCTGTCCGCTCAAATCTGGATCCCGCGATAACTTAATAACTAAGCAAGCGTTTTTGATGAAAGTTGGTATATGACTAGATGTTTTGTTTTTCGACTTAAATTGAGGTTGCTATGGTTACAGAAATAGTGAAAATATGGCCAAAAATGGGATCCTGCGATAAGATAATAACTAAGCAAGCTAGTTTGATGAGACTTGGTATATGACTATATGGCAATGTGTAGATTATGCACATCATTTTATTTTTGTTTTTAGACTAAAATTGTTGTTGCTATGGTTACGGAAATAGTGAAAATATGGCAAAAAATATTGGATCCTGCGATAAGTTAATAAGTAAGCAAGCTAATTTGATGAGACTTGGTATATGACTAGATGGCAATGTGTAGATTATGCACATCATTTTATCTTTGTTCTTTGACAAAAAGTGCGGTTGCTATGGTAACGGAAATAGTGAAAATATGGCAAAAAATGGATTCTGCAATAACTTAATAACTAAGCAAGCTAACTTGATGAAACCTGTTTTAAAATGTAAACAAAATTATAAGCCATGTTAGTCAGGGTGGTGATGCAGCAGTATTAATCACCTCCAGTGAAAGTTCTCATTTCTTACCAACAAGACTGAAGAAAAACATCTTGGATCAGACAAGGTAACTGTTATTGATACTATTTCTTGCATCTGTCTATTGCTTGCATGAATTGAATAGTGGGCACAGCAGAGACAACAACTCATGTACGTCTTGTTTAACCCTTTCCAAAACAAGACCTGGTTTTGACGTCCCAGATAGAATTGGCGTGGGAAAACATTGAGACAAACGAAGCCGGTAGGGGACTTTATGTGTTGCATACAACACCAGATACTTGTCCTTTTAAGGACTCTACACGACTCTATATTCTCTGATAGTGGCCTGGCTGCCATGCAGTCAGTAAGTGTTTGGTTAAAAATTAACAAGGCACACAAATCATATTTGACTTAATCATTCTATTCAATTACCTTCCATATTCAAAAAAAAAAAAAAAAAAAAAAAAAAAAAAACCATCAGTCTGTCAGAAGTATATAAGAAGGAAAAAAGCTTACACTTTATTTCTAGTTGATTTTTGCTATTTTTACAATGACTTCTGGGCCCGAGGTTATAAAACTTTTCTCAGGCTCAGGCTCAATTTTCTCAGATTTTAAATCAAAATTAATGTATGAAAATAAAAGATAATATTGATAAGTTGTTATTCATAACAACTCATTCATATCATCTTTTATGTTAATACATCAAACTGAGTAATAAAACAGAATTGCGGCTTTAATCTCAAATTGAAATTTGAGAAAAGTTTTAATTGAGCACGAGAAAAAGTTTTACAACTTCGGGCCCTGATCAATGGGACGCGTGTCAGTGTATTCGCCTCGTATGTGCGTAAAAATTATATAAATAATAGTAATAAAAAAAACTGTGCACGTGATTTTTTCCAGGAAATTTGCAAATAATATTATTGGATAAAACCACCTGCTCGAAAGAACCAATGGCAGTTGTTATTCTTTAAATTTAATCTGAGATTTTTTTCCTACAAAGCATGGGGTAAATTAAAATGTGGTATTCATGACCCTTCAGGCGAAAAGGGCCAATCTGGGTAGTGCGTAAACTCTCGATCTTTGTCAGACTGCGCAGACCGTGCAGACTGACTAGTGTCGAAACTTGTCCCGTTTGGCTTATTTTATGAATCTAGGGCGACTATCCTGCCGTCCTGTATAAATGAATTGGCAATGCGACCTCTGATTGACCTATGCTGGACACAATCTCTTTTAAGAATTGAAGTTTCAAATATCTGAACGGAGTTCCCAGGATGGTCCCTTTTCTTGTGGTGGGCCACATTTAATTACTCACACCATCACGTTGTTTTTGTGATAAACAATTATGGTGTAGATTATATGGAAATGCTTACGTCCGTGTCTCTTCATGGGGTATAGCTGGGAGCGTTCAATCGTGATTCAGGTACAGTGTTTGTCTACATGTACATGTATATCGATTACATTCTAATAATCCGTTTTCAAGGAAACCCTACCTAAATAATCTTCTACAAAAGAAAAACAAACAAACCTTTTCCAATTTTCGAAAGATTTAAAAAGGTTTATTCAATGTGCGTAGAGATCATGAAAATGAATGCAATATATTGAAGAAAAACAATGAAAATGTGAGAAGCAATTTCTCCTTTTTTTCAACACGTTTTCCCTCTTATCATATTCTTGTTTTAAGAATAACAGATAATGTTGTTTATTTTTTAAATTAGATTTGATGTTTGTCAATTTTATTGTCATATAGGCAGGTTATCCTGGAGAACGTATTTTGTATAGTTTGGAAGGCACTGGAGTTCTGTCGGGGTGTCTCTTGATATTGATCTATTTTTGTAAAATAAGCATGAATTTCCGACGAAATAAACATTTACATGCTAGTTCAGAATTTGGATGACTGCTTTAAAAATATTTTGCTCTGAAAACTGTTACAATTAACAACAACGTGAATGACTGAAATTAACACAGTGAATGATTTTGGAATGAAATTGAATGAGTATGGAGCGAGTTTTTGGTGATATTCAAGGGAAGTAATTAAATATTTTTTAGGATGAACAAAACAAGCGATATTCATTATCTTCCTTTCATTAAATAAGTATGCAAGTTCTATAAATAGCTGCAAGAACCAATTAAACGCCTATAATTTCAATTTTGTCTGTGAAATTGCGATTTTTTTTAGATAAATTTATTTTCACTAAAGTTCTTGTTCTTATCCTCATTTTTGAACTTTTTTGTATGGTTTGAGCGAGTGTTTGGAATGAATGAATTGAGCGCTAAATGAGCGATTTAGAATGGTTTCGATTGAAATAAATATAAATTTTACGATGTTATTAATTGTAGAGATCGTCTGATTGCGCAGTCACTTCATATATAGTCCTTTTTTTTAAAATCATAATTCTTACAAAACGAGGAGCCAAACGCCACAAATACTGTGGACAAAGTTAATTATCATAAACAGTTCAAAGATCGATTTTATGCATACGGAGAGTTTTCATTGAGTGAATAATGAAAGCAAATTCAATGCTGACAATCCATTGGTTGAATTCCCGAAGTATTGTAGTAATTTTTGAAAATGGCATTTGATTTGCCCCATCGATACTCATTGAAAAAGAGGACTTTGTTTGATAGTCTCTGCAGCAAGAATGCAATACAAAATGGCGTCTTATTTTGTTTCCGGCTTGAATTTTTGGCTAACTATGCATTATTTGATTTAGATAATGTGTTCAAAACTATCTGTTTGTATCTATTTGTTATACACAGTTAGTTGCATAGTAAACATTTTAAGTAATATCCCTTCCTATCCTATCCACACCCACTTAAGAAAACGGACTTTTTTCAATATCTATTAGTCATTTTTCGGAATCGTTTCTATAAAAGTAACAAACCGAATAAGGCAGAAAACACGTTTTCTTTTGGAAATATTTTATTATCAATCAGCTTTAATCATTTTAGTCGATGGTTGATGAAAATAGCATAGCGCGCAATGTAATATAACGTGAGCCGTTAAAAAACAAGACGTTTTTGATAAGTATGTCCACACAAACAAATCTTAACATTTTCAATATCTTTCATGTACCTCTACGATTTTATCTGGTGATTGTACGAAAAAATAATATTTTTAGAACGTGAAATGATTTATGATTATCATTTAAATAATGAAATGCGACAGCTAAACATTTTGAAAACTAGTTGTAGATGTGGCGTATGTAGGAAATTGTGTCCACACACATTTTCTTTCTTTATTTTGTTGTATATGATGTATTATTATTCTTAACCACATAAACAAAAAATAGAAAAAAAATAATATTTTGAATTATAGAAAAAAATGTCTTTATTGATGGAGATATTGAGAAAACTTTGCCCTTTCACGTCAATTTTTCTCTTTAATTTGACGTTTTACAACTTTTGATTTTTTAAAATAAATCTCTACCAATTGTTTGTTATTTAACCGATAGCCGTTTTTGTTCACCTTCTAACATGATGTCACTTCTCGCGTAAATCTCAATATTTCCCACATTTCTTCATTAACTTTTTTGTGCATTTTTGGGTTCATTAATAAACCCCACCATGCGTAATTTGTTACATTTTACAGACGCAATTTAGGAGTTTTGATGACAAAGAAACTTAATCAAACGGGAATTTGTTTTTTCTCAATTCACCTAATGAATATAGTTTAATAGAATTCTTTATTGTGCTTCTTTGGTATAAAGAACATAGTAATTGATTTTCAGGTTTAGAAGAAATAACAGTTTGAACTTAAAGGTGGACGTACGTTTTCAAATAGAAGAAATAACAGTTTGTATTTAAAGGTGGACGTACGTTTTCAAATAGTAAGCATTACCGTGCGCGACGTCTCTTTAAGTACTATATGGCAATTTAGGTCAGTCCATTGCACGACATAAGGAGAACATAAGTATAATTTACATCAATTAAGACCCATTGTTCCACTAGAAATATTTAAAACGAATGTGCCTAAGCTATGAAAGATAATTTTAAACAAATGTATTCAAAAGGTCGCGAAATTTACATCACGTATGTTTCAGACAGCTTTATGAGGCTTCCGACTCTCAGATTTGATTATCTATGAAAATGTGTTTGTTTGCCCTTTCAAGATACCACTAAAAGCTATTGATGAATATGCATTTACCACGTTGATCTCTTTTACTTGAACACTGAATGTAAAACCTTGGTCACACTAGTTTCACTTAAATAAAAAGAAAACGAGCCTTTGTCAAAATGAGTGACTTTCCTATACATGCGTCCTTCACAAAGCGCGGAAAGATTTTAAAACTTTTTTTCACAGTTCTTTTTAAAGCTTGAAGTTGCCAGAAAGATTTTGTTTAAATGTTCGTATTGGCTCTGAAAATTTTTGCTAAGACAAGAAAATAACTTTTAAGATTTTGTAAAATCAGGAAAATGCGAAAAACTCAACAATATCACTTGGCAATCAACAGATTAATTGTTTTTGGAACAAAAAATTTGTAAACGAATGCAAAAACATAATGAAACGTTTTAGCCAAAACTTTTCAATTGGGTCCAAAGTATAAGAATTCAAATGGCGACAATAACATAGGTTTTTTTTGTTTTTGTTTTTTTTTTGTTTTTTGTTTTTTTTTTTTTTTTGGGGGGGGGGGGGGGTATACTAGTCGTGATCAAAAATCATAAAGAAATAAGTTTATGTTTCATCACTTGAAACTAGATTAGCAACCCCGAACCAGACACCCCCCCCCCCCCCCCCCCTAAAATACAAATTTCTCGTGGCTAAATATTGTAAAAATGAGCCTGTAGTCTGGAAAATTAAATGTTCCGTCTTGTTGAAAATGGGCGATAGGCAACAATTGAATGCAGTTCTATATGGTAAATTACAAGTGCACTACTTGAGTCAGAATCTGGGAACGATGTTTGGATATACATAGTTTTATTCTGACCTTTGACCTTAGTCTGGCTCCCAGGCGGTCAGTAAGAGGTAAGTTGAAAAATGAGTAAAGTACACAACTCTTGTTTATCTATATCAATAGCCTAAGTTTCATATTTACAAAAATGACTATGATCGATCACTCAGATGAATATAAGGAACAGGGGCTCGTTTTACTAAACATCTTACGAAAAATTTTATCGTAAGTCAAATCACAAATCGTACCTGGTGTTTACATTCATTGTTAGATTCTGCCTAGCAATATCTCATTGGAATCGTCTTTAGAAGACGGTTCTAATGAGATATTGCATTGCAGAATTCCATATTTAGGGACTACTGTAGAAGCAACTTTAATTTTTGACCTACGCGAAAAAGGATCGTAAAAAGCTTAGTAAAACTGGCCCCAGGTTATACTTTCTCAAGTCGAATTGCTCATTTTAGAAGGCTAAAAATCTGTAGGCTGGGAGCCAGTCTACTTTGACATTCATGACCCCAAATCAAGAGATTACTATCGCAATTAGTAACATCGTGAAATTGACATTAACCTCGATCAAAACCATTCTAAACCGCTAACTTAGTGTTTCATTAATTCATTCATTAATTCATTAATTAATTAATTAATTAATTAATTAATTCATTAATTCATTCATTCATTCATTCATTCATTCATTCATTCATTCATTCATTCATTCATTCATTCATTCCAAACAATTGCTCAAATCACTCAAAAAACGCCTCAATATGGTTAAAAACTATTCGAAAAAGATAAAATCAACGTTTAATGAAATTAACCAAACTTATCCACGAATCATTTTTCTTGTGTGGATTTTAAAGCGTCTGATTGGTTCGTGAAGACACACAAATGGGAAAGTAAGTATAATTTTTAAAGGGAAGTAATAAACATCGCTAATTTCTTCTTACTTCGTCGAAATAAGCGATATTAAATAATCTCACTTAAATTTCATTAAAAACTCGCTTCACACACTCATACAGTGCATTTCCAAAATAATATCAAAACCTTTCACCGTGTCAATTTCACGATGTTGTTAACTGCATCCCTGGGTCAAGCAAGGGCAACAACGGTCAACAATTGAATAATGTTTCACGCTTACTTGTTAAATGTTTCTTGAGTTGCAGTCGAGAATAAAAAGAATAGCGAAAAATATGATAACTAGACACCCCCTGAATTTTTTTCGATTGGAAATCGACACCAGAATTTGCGATAGGGGGTGTCTTGTTATCATATTTTCCGCTACCCAGGTCAATAAAAGTACGAATATCTTCGCATTATGTGGATCTTTCGCCGAGAAATTTGGTATGCGTGTAGAGGACACATAAATGCTCTTAGACAATCACAAGCAATTAAGAATAGTCAGGTTGTTTGACAAAAATTTAATGACAAACCTAAAAAACGAGCAAAGTCACTCACTCCTAGGGATAGAACTCGCTGATTTGGCTTAGTTTTTACCCTCTACTTTTATTTCCTAAAAGAAGAACCATTTATCTCGACAGTGATACTAAAAATTGAAATGAAAATGATTATTTCGGTTTATAAATCAGTCAAAAAGTTGCTCCACCGTTAGTTCCGTATCGAAAAAATCGATCATGTGTCCACGAACCTTCTGGTGTCGGCGTGGCACGTTATACCCTGTGTGCATATTAATAGAGCAATTATTTTATTTTGATCCTCATTTTACGATGCTGTCATACACATACATAATTTCGCCCGGATAAAAAGATGCCTACGACCGAAAGGCCTACAGCTTGAACAAATATGCCGCCTTCATCGAGTGCCTATGTTCAAGCATTAGGTACAGTGACAACTTTTCCCTTGCGTTAAATTCCGTCAGGGTTGACCGAAGATTGCACTTTAAAAAAGGACCATTTGTTGTTGTTGGCTGGACAATTTGTCCCTCTTATTATCCATGTTTAATGCCCTGGCAGGGTGGAGCCTAAGTAACGGGTCGTTGTACTTAAGGTTAAGGGAAATCAGCTTTTATATAAAAGAACCTTCTTTTGGAGAGAGTCGACATAAATAACTCGAGACCTTAAATCGTAGATTGGTTACCAAATCCTCGTAACTTCAGCTCAATCAAGCTGAAGTTACGAGGCCTTGGTAACCAAGCGATGAAATGTGTTCACTCTCTCAAAGCACGTGAATCCTTTATGTTTTAGGATACAGTTATTTGCACGCGTTAACGATGATTACCGACTTAAATTTGAAAGAACCCTAACTATTGAAAGTAAACTCGCCAAATTACGCAACGGCTAAGCCCCGCACTGCCAGCTCATTAATTACGCTGAATACATCAATAAGAAAGCTTTGTTGTTATATTCTGCATTATTGATGAACTGGCAGGGCGGGGCTTAGCTGTGACGTACTTTGGCGAGTTAACTTAAAAATATTTTGGGTCAG
The DNA here is from genome assembly GCA_948146395.1 of Fragum whitleyi. NCBI lineage: Eukaryota > Metazoa > Mollusca > Bivalvia > Cardiida > Cardiidae > Fragum > Fragum whitleyi. The sequence continues at coordinate 70,725,556 of OX411543.1, read as the reverse complement.
ACGTAGACACTAAGCCCCCTGTCATAAAGAAAAAGAAGCCGTTCAAACACGGCAACCTGAGAGAGGATGAAAAGCACACGATCCTCGAATTTCTCAGTGTCTCTCTAATATCCATATGATAACTGATTTTTTGCTGTTCAATCACGAAATTTATATACCCAGTGTACGAGATCGGGGCATGATCTTGAAAAACAAAATTGAAACTCGTAGTCGATCCGGATCTGTCGGCGTATGTCGCGGTAAATCTTTGTGCATCGTAGTCCATCGTAGTAAGAAATCGGGACAGTCGGTCTAGATCGTACTGTTTCGTAGTAACTCGGCTCCTAAACTCGGGGTACTTCGGAACAAAATCGGGGCAAAAGCGTAATAAATTGTATCGCATCGTAGTTTTTCGCAACCCGTCGGGAACACACCGCATGTATGTCTAAAAATGCGCCCCGTCCACGGATGATCGGAGAAAAACGGCTCGAATTCGTGGTAAATCGGAGAAAATGCGTTCTCCCGAAGCACTACGATTATTTTGGAATTCGGGGTCTGTGAGACCGGGGCGTTACTTAGGCTCCGCCCTACCAGGGGAAAAATCGTGGATTATACTTGTTCTTTTTCATTAATAATTTAAGAATAAAAATTATATATTCAGGGTTCTAAATCGGGACATTATCTTGGAAAAATGAAACTTGTATACGACCCTCAGCCATCGGCGCATTTCACACTTAATCGTAGTACTTCGTAGAAAGAAATTGGGAGAGTCGGTCAACGTCGTATTATTTCGCATTAATTCGGTCCAATATCTAGTATTGCCCAGGAATAAAATCGCGACAGATCGTAGTGCATCGGATCATATCGTAGTTACTTCGTAGTCAGTCGGGAACATACCGTCGATGTAATTAGAAACCGCCACACCAAAGGATGGCCGCAGAAAAACGGTTCAAAGTCGTCGTAGATCGGAGAGAATACGCTTTCTCTAATGAATACGAGTTTTGGAAAACGGGGTCTGTGGGACCGGGGGTTAGGATGAAAAAAAATGTAGAAGATATTCGTTTGTTTAAGGTAGTAGACCCCTAAAAGTTACACAATATTTCGGAAGTATGAACTTAAACAGTGTAAACCGAGGTTTCCTAATGATTTTCGTTAGGAAACCTCGGTCAACATTGTGAAAGTTCATTAGTGCCGAAATGTTGAGGATCTATTACGGTTCCACTACCCTAAGTGTAAATGCGAGTTATATTCAAATTCGGGATTAAAAAATAACCCCCTTTTCTTTGTTGCAAACATGAGACAAAATGTTGAATTTGATTGCAATAGCTAGTGTCACACAAACGCTTGGAAGATGAAGAACGCGTCGGCAAATATATCAAACTATATTTAAATAGGTTGTCATGGTAACCAAATTTGATTCTTTAAGAAAGTCTTTAAATAATTTTTCTTCTGAAACGGGAGCCCTAGAACATAACAATTTTACATGGTTTTTCACGTTTTGGCAAATAATTTGATTTATTAAATAAATGAAAGTATTTCTGGGTTTGCATAGACAAGCCTTGGCAAAAAGACATCTTCTCAGGGAGCAACCCACGACCAACCGTCCCCTTGATATACAGAACGTATTAAATTCAAAATACTTTGAGAACAAACAAATTATTGACATAATGAAGGGAATTATTTTGGAATAAAGATGAATTACTGAGTTGATCGATTTTTGTACGAAAAGAAAAGGAAATAATATAATTTCGCTAATTTCGTCCAATTTGGACGAAAATTAGCGATATTTAATTACCTTCCTTGAAAAGAACCTATGTACGCTGCTCTTTACATGTCTTCATGGACGAATCAAATGCTTAAAAATCCAAAATTGTGGAATGATTTGAGCGATTTAAATGGTGTCTGATTTCAAAGCGTATTCTGACGATTCCGGTGAGTATTTAGTGAATGGAGTGAGAGTTTGAATAGAGCACAAAGAGAGCTGTTTGAAATGGTTTTGAACGCACGGGAAAAGTGTCTATAGCTTGAAGCTGATGGGAAAGGCTTAAATGCTCGCAAAAATTAAATGACGGTACGGCGAATTCTAGGAATATTTTTAGAATTCTGGCCAACATATATGTTCCGGTACAGGATCAGTTGATACGAAAAACGTGTAGGATATAATCCAAGGGGAAAAAATAAATAAAAAAAATTATAATATGAACTACATCGCGGGAGTGAAATAACCCCGTTGAACATATTTGATATAACACGTGTGTTATTACACTAGTCGATTAACTTATGAGCTTAAAACGTAAAGCAATGTTATACTTTAATTGCATTTGATGACCTTATTTCGAAAACGGTGGTATATATTTCGCGTAATAACTTAAAACGATAATTTTCTAAAAAAATTCTCGATTATCACAAACGTTTAGATCATACTAAAAATAGAATATTAAATTTGTGCTCATTAAATACAGAATTTATTAAATTCGTCAAACAGATAAAAATTGGGCGCAGCCTCGTTTTTATCTGTTTTAGATGACCCGTTTATAAATTCGGTAATCAATGACCACTCATTCAATTTCCTCTGTTTATGTAGTGTCGTTAAGATATTCCATCTACTCCAAAGAAGGGAACTCGTGTGTCACAGGTCATCGATTGAAGTGGGAATTCGCTTTGAATAGTTAATTTAAGATTATTTTTACTACATGCAGAATTTGACTTTTGTAGATAAAGTTTTGCTCAGCTCGTTTTTTCCCTTTTTAACAAAAAGCTGTGTTACATTCTGTACTTTCAACACCTTGGCGCTGCTGTTAGTATTCGTTACGTCATTGTTGACGACACAAACTGTAACCTTGGCCATAACTTAGTTACTACTGAATATATTGACGTGGAACGTAGGCAAGTGTATTAATTAACTACTAAAAGACCAATCCATACCATCACGGGAGAAAAATCTAAGAACACTCTTTTTGGAAATTCACCATCTCTTCGACTTTAACTTTTGGAATACACGTCGTACATTTGTGTGTGTACATGCAATTAATAACATCGTGAAATTGACAAGGTAAACGATTTTTGAATGATTTCGGAATGATCTTGAATGAGTGAGAGGAGCAAAATTAGAGTGAAATTAAATGGAGGTAATCCAATATCCCTAATTTTGTTCAGGATGAAATTCATTACCTCCCTCTAATAAAATATGAAAACATTGTTCATAGATAGTTTCCAATTTTCTTCAAGAACTAATCAAACATTTATTACTTCATTTATGAAAGTGAAATCGCTTTTTTTAGATAAATTAATTTTGAATGAAGTTGTTGATCTTATCTTTTTCTAATCACTTTTAGATTTTTTAAATGGTTTGAGTGAGTGTCCAGAAGGAATGAATGGAGCGCTGACTTAGCGAATTAAAATGATTTTGATTGAATTTACTGTTTCGCGATGTTATTAACTGTAAGGACGGGTAGAATTTTTATTTTTAGGTGTCTATTAGAAACACTTAAAAAGAACTAATTTCAAACAAAACTAGCTACAAAGACTTTTCACTAGATTGTAAAACAACGAACAACAACAAAAAACAAAACCGACAATAAATCATTAAGGAAAACATTGAAAAAATTGGACAACTGACAAAGTTTCAGTGAAAAACAGGTGTTTTGTTGCGGGGGCGTGGGGGGGGGGGGGGGGTAAAACGCTTTCAGTTGTTTTGAAAATATCATACTTGATCTTCTTTTACGAATAAGAGACATTACTTTTTTTTAATTTTGGATTTATGCCAAATCTGAATTAATAATCATTTTGAAAGGTTTTCCTGGATAACGAATCAAATATTCGTCAAGAGACTGATCCCAGTTGATTTTAACCGAAGGTAGTTTTTTACACAATTAGACTACAGTGGAATTATATAGCTCACACTCACGTGAGTCAACAAATCAAAATTTGTCTAAAGTAAGTTGTTGTTTTTTTCTAAGATTTGACACACTGGCCTAGTCAAAACACCACTTGACCCAATTGCAAGCTTGTCAGTTATTACATCAAGATGGTCATTCTGGCTAGCTTTCAAATTGATAGGGCTGAAAATGTAGTCTCTAGAGTGCCCACAAGAATTTTCTAGGAGTTGACCCTGTGATCTAGTTTTGGACCCCAATTGACCTAATTTCAAATTTGTTAGAGATTTCATCAGGATAATCATTCTGACTAATTTCCTGTTTGATTGGGTTGAAAAATGGTTTCTTTGGTATCCACAAGTTTTTTTCATGATATTTAAGCATGTGACCTAATTTTGAACCCACTTGACCCAATAATGAACTTGGCCGACCTTTAACAAAGATAATCAATCTGACCAATTTTGGGGCAGAAAATGTGGCCTCAAGAGTGTCCACAAGGTTTTTCTAATATTTGTCCCCATGGCCTAGTTTTTAACATCACTTGACCCAATTTAGAAAGAATTGATCAAGATTATCATTCGGACCAATTTTTAGGTTGATTTGACTAATGATGTGACTTCTAGAGTGTCGTTAATGTAAATGTTTACGACGCATTGACGCACGAAGCACGAGGCACGACGGACATCACATAAACCCAAAAGCTCACCTTTAGCACTTCGTGCGCGGGTCAACTAAAAAAATACACTGGAAGGTAGAATGAGTATTTAAAAATAAGAAAATCAGCCATTAATGAAAAGTTTCGATTCTCATTATGGATAAGGGATCGACATCTACGCATGGCAAAAATTATCCATTTTCGCATAGCGGGTCACAAAAAGGAGTTGAAACTTATAATTTCGCATGTGCGTAAAAAGACTTAGATCAGTATGTGTATCCTTCAAAAGTATATATATATATATACATCGATTATTTCGTCCTATTTGGTCGAAATTAGCGATATTGTTTTATCTCCCTTAAATTTCATTTAAAACTCGTTCAACATCTTCATATTATTCAATTGCAAATATAACAAAATAAGAAAGGGCATTTAACTTGTCAATAATACGATGTTGTTTCCTGATTGGAGTGTTTTCCAATTCAACTGTTTGACTGGTTTGCTTTCCAAATGTCTGAATTTTGACTATTAGTCAGGGTTTTGATAGGACTTTAACCTAAATGCTATCCCAGGGACTCAATATTAAGGCACAAAGGGGTCCTTACCAAGATTGTTGGGTCCCTGCTTTCAATCTAGACTATTTCTTTTTATCTATCTATAAATCTATCAAATTTTGAAACATTTTTCAAGGTTAAGCTACACAAATCAATGAAAGGACATGTTCTCTTTTGGATCAACTTCAGGAAAGAATTGAAGACTGTCTAAAACAGTCTTCAACTCCTTTCTGAAGTTGATTCCCTCAGAGGCCCCATGGAATTACACTAGATGGTTTAAAGGGTCCTGCCCTATGATTTGAGAGTCTAAGACTCACAAAACATGTGTCCGTTAAAACCCTGATAGTTGAAATTTTGAAAGTGCCACACCCAGACTTATGTAATAGTTTGAAATTTGATTTTTTCTTCTGTTCCAAATTACTTTGCTCAGGTTTAATCTATTTCTAGTCCGATTGCGACGGAAGTTTAAATCATAGAGTAACTATCGAAGACTCAATACTGGGCCCGAGGTTATAAAACTTTTCTCATCCTCAAATTAGAATTTTCTCAAATTTCAAAATGGGATTAAAGCTGTAATTCTGTTGGAATACTTGTATGAATGTTTAACATAAAAGATAATACCAATAAGTTGTTATTTATAACAACATTATCTTTAATGCTCTTACGACTATTTTTGTTCTAAAATTGGAAAAATTCTTAGTTGAGAATTAGAAATGTTTTATAACCTCGGGCCCTGATATTTCACGTCCTTGAGAAGCGATACGTTGAATCAACCCCATTACTAATCAAATCTACTGCTTGGTTAACTGGGACAGCAATTAAGTTTAACATAGAATAACATATACAGTTAACAACATCGTGAAATTGACACTCATCTCGATCAAAACCAATCTAAATTACTCGCTCTGCACCTCATTTACTCAATCCAAACACTCACTCGGACTATTCAAAAACGCTCCAAACTCATTGAAAAAAAAAAAAAGAATCAACAACGTCATTCAAAGTATAAAAAAAAAATAAAAAAAAAACCTGGAAAAATCCCGATTTCACTGACATATTCAAATTGTAAACCTCTGATGGGTTCTTGAATAAAAAGGAAGCTATTTAAAGAACTTAAATGCATACTTTATTAACGGTTGGTAATGAATATCGCCAAATTTGTTCATCCAGAACAAAATTTGCGATATTGGATTACCTCCTATTTCAATGACTCCAAACTCGCGCCACAACCTCATTCAATTTCATTCCAAACTATTTCTAAAATTGTTCACCTTGTCAATTTCACGATGTTGTTAACTCTAATTTATTCAGATATATGATTTGAAAAATAATGATCATCATCATTACATAGTGATTTATACAAGAGCATATGCAAATACATGCAACCAGCACAACCCGGTTTTGGTGAAGCTCGAACCACGGACAATAAGGACATCAGTGGAGCGCCAATACCACTTGGCCACTAAGGCATTGCTGAAGAATTGTAATGAAACCACATTAAGACGAAAACAATAGCCGCTGGCATCCTTCAATCCATGGTAAGCAGAATAATTTGAGATGATAGAAATCGCAAGGTCGTTGGGTTTAAGAAATTCACAAAAACTTCAATTCAAAACATTACATTTTAATACTAAAAATACAACATTTAAAAAATAAAAACAGGAGTGTATAGTACCCAAATATTCACTAGCAAGCCCGTTAGCCAAACTTAATTGAGCCTGTGCGTGACATTTCCAACAATTTCACGGGTGTGTGATGGACAGGCACAGTGCAGTGTAAGCAAATACGCAATGTATTAAGTAAATCAATTGATTTTATCATGAGGGATAAAGGCTTTACCTATCTACAGAGCGCATAGCAAAAACTCTGGACAGTCTGTGCGGCTGCACAGGCTGGCCAGAGACTTTGCTTTATGCGCATATGAAAATGTTGGAAATGTCACGCGCATTGATTCAATCATTAATTATTTAATTCATTAACTGTATACTTCTCAAATGCATGGCTATTAATACTCTCGTCCTAGAACTGATGAATGAATAAACTGATTTTTTTATTCATTCAGTAGCCAATTCAGTAAATCATTCAGTATTTTTTTATTTTTTTAATTCTTTGATTTAATCATTCATTCACGACAAAAAAAAAAAAAAAGACGTAACTATACACTTCCAAATTTCTTTGTAAGGTGGTGGTTGTACTGGTGAGATAAATACCAGGAAACCGTTGTTAGGTGTTTTAGCCGCCACGATTTAACCAAAAAATGTTGAAAGCGGCGTTAAACTCCACAATCAATCAATCAATCAATCAATCAACATTTTCGTAAGATGTTTCCTCCCCTAAAGTGAATTTCTTGATCGGCAAAGACGCATTACGTTTTTAAGGGTTTATTTTATACACGTTTATAACGAAGGAACATATGAAATTGAAGCTCAAAACTCAAAACTATTCGAAATCGACCACCCAGCGCACTGTTCAAATCATTCCAATGAGTTCAATTTTACCGAAACCGCTCAAGACGCTCGACATGATTGTTCTAATTGCTCTGAAATTTCCAAAACGTACAAATCGTTTCCCTATTTAAATAAGAGTTACAATTAACCCTTGTCATGCTGAATCCGGAATATTCCTGCTTTGCACATATGTGCAGTCTGATGTTAGTCTACACCACCTGTTTCTCATTTTCAAACCAGAATTGTCAATAGATTTAGTTTTTCAAAAACAAGAAAAAAAAAATGACCTACAGTTGGTACTTTCAGTGCTTTTTGCCCTTTGTTTTTGATGAAAAATTTTAGCCAAATTTTTTCAGCAAGACAAGGGTTAATATCACCGTGACACTGACACTCATTCCGATCAAACTCATTCTTAATTATTCACTCAGCGCTCCATTCAGCTTTTCATTCATTGCATCCAAACATTCACTCAAATCGATCTACAACGCTCAAAATTAGTAGAAAACATTTTGACTTCGTTCAAGACAATCAATATTTAATTCAAATCGATTGAAAATATTCTAGGAATTTATTGGCTGGTGTGGATTGATAAAAAAGACGCACAAACAGAAAAGTACGTATTCTATTAAAGGAAGGTAATGAAAGTCGAAAATTTTGTTCATCTTGAAAAATAAAAAGATATTCGATTAGATCTATATACTTTCCTTCCATTTCATTCAAAACTCGTAACACGCACTCATTCGATGACATTCCAAATTCATTCCAAAACCATTTATCTTGTCAATTTTACGTTGCTTTTTACTGTAATTCTATTACTGTCCTACTGTATCAGTATATGCGCATGCATATTACAGTTATTTTTATCTCATAACGTCTTCCTTTGCGATCCTCGAAATGTCATGTGAACTCTCTTTTTTCATGAATTATACGTTATTATTCACCTTAGCCGTGACGTTACTTTCCGATATTTCGGGTTCTTTCAGATTTGTCAGCCCGCTTAAGCCTCGTTTACATTTGGCCTACGGAGCCCGTACGGCGCCCGTATCTCGCCGTAAGCACAAAATCGCGCGGTGCCCGTGCGGTGATATACGGTGCCCGTGCGATCATCGCACGATCTTACGGGCACCGCAGACACCTGCGATCTCGTTTATAAAATTGTTATACACATCTTTAAAAATCGCAAGCCCGTAGCCTCTTGCGGACAACGCACGGTCGCCGCACGGACATCGCACGGAAGCCTTGCGATGATCGTGCGGAAATCGCACGATATCTTGACTATCAAACATCCAAAATAAAACCCGTAGAATCGTGCGATGACCGCACGGCATCCTCCCGATATCCGTACGGAACCCGTACGATCTCCGCACGGGAATCGCACGATTACCTCGCGATATCGCACGGGATCCGTACGGTCACATTAAGGTATGTCCCCCTCAATTATTTTCAAAATCGCACGGTCACCGTGCGGCATTGTGAACACATACGCCGCAGCCCGTAGCCGTCTGCGATGTCCAAAAATTCGTAAGAAAAATCGCAGGCTGCGATATCGTACGGCGACCGTGGCAAATGTAAACTAGGCTTTAGATCTGTCGGTACAGCACTGGACTTCAAAACAATTGAGGTTGATCGCATAAGTTCGATTCCCGGGCTGGCAAACTAACATACCAATAGTCTTTCGGTTAAGACGTTAAACCGAATTTACACCGAGCACGTTAAAGAACCAAGGCAGATCTCAGCAGTAGTTTCGTCACGTATCCTTGCACTATCCCCCGTAACATCTAACCGTCTTCTGGAGCTGAAGTTACAAGGTTTTGATAATCCACGCGTTTGGTAATCCACCGACGATTAACTCTTTAACTTTACATAATGTCGACTGGCTATAATGCAACGAACCGTTATTTAGGCACTGACCTGCCCGGGCAAAATCTAAGGATTGTAATAAACTTGGCCTACATTGATCGACCCCCCCCTTTTTTTTTTAATAAATCCAACTATCATAATATGCATGCACACGAAATAATGCAGTTCCTATTCAACAACTCAATTGTCAGTTACGAAATATGTCAAAATATATTTGAAATTACAGATCTTATTTCAAGAAGTAGTTCCAACGCCTTTTCTCTAAATTCTGAGCTACTACATGTATAAAGTATGGCGTTAGTGGCGTAGTTTAGAAAAGTGATTTTAACGGCGAAATACCGCAAAATAAAGAATTCCATCGATTCAATTTCTAAAAGATGAAAACAGGCTAGGACAATAATGGGAAAGATTGTTGTCAGTAAGAACATGATAGTAATGAGTCCCATAATTATTGTTGTCCGTCTAATGGAGTTGTCCATACTTGCTCGGTTTTCTAGATTGCCAGGAATCGCTTCTCTGTTTGTCCCAGGAGTGTGAACAACTGAAGGGCCTCCAGTTGGCTTGATTACAGATGTATGTTGACATACGTGATCCTCAATGACCGTAATTGGTGCAGGTTTTTGTTCATTCGTACTGGCTTTAGATTGTTCCAAAGATTCTGTTTGTGCAGCTTTAGTAGCATGTCTTTTATATTCTCCTTGACCGATAGAAGTGGATGCATACACCTGTTCTGTTTGTCCATTTTCCTGTTCATCGATCGTTTGGTTGCCTTCTTCACCAGCACCTGTTTCTCCAAAATATCTTTTAGGTTCTTGTTCTTCTTTAGTGGATGTCTCAGTTACCTTGTATTCTGCGTTTAAATCAGGATGTCTATTAGATTGTTCTTGAAATACTGATGCAGGTGAAGAGAAAAAATTTCCATTAGCGATTATGTCACTCTCAATAACATCTTCCAGTTTTCTAAATGGATTTTTGGTTAGTTCGGGTTTATAGATTTTTGATGGTATTTGTTCTTGTATGTACAAACTCATAGAAAGTACACCCTTTCCCTGTTCCAGTTCTCTTATTTCGGAAAGGATGTTTTCTTGTGTACCAGAAAGTCTTATATCTGGTTCACGTCTACTAAATGTAATAGCACATCGTATTTCATCTTGAGTTTGTTCTCTTGTAACGAGTATCCTCTTCCCTGAACCGTTTATGTCAAAAACCCTTATTTCATGTTCAAGTTGACTGCCATCACATATATCCAGTTCTTGTCCTCTTATATATGTAATCTTTTCTTGTCCTCGGATTGCAGTTATATTCTTTTCGTGATGTATGTCAGCTAAACAAGACATCCCATTTTCTCCTCCGCTGGTATCCGTTGGCTCTTTTTTCTTCTGGTATGCCATCAAAGCTGACCGACCTTTGTTCTCTGCCTTATCAGTGACATTTGCTGACATTTTTTCTTGTTTTTGTTCAATAATAGCAGATAATTCTTTTTCTTCTCCTCGTCCATTGGTATCCAACAGCCCATCTTCTTTATTCTCTTCGCTGATACATGTCAACCAATTTTTTTGTCCTTTTCTATCGATAATAGAACACATTTCTTGTTTCTTTTGCCACCTTATTTTTGACACCCCCTTTTCGTATTGCTGCCTACTGTTTTTTGTTGATCTCTCTGACTGATTTTGTCCTTGTATGTAAGACATAATTCTTCATTTTTCTATCCCAGTGATGGGAGCAACCCTATTTTCTTCTTCTCGTTGTTCCTGTCCACTGTAATGAGCCAGTTCCGAGTTCTTTGAACTTACATTGGTTGTTAAAACGTTTTCTTCTTCTATTTCACTAATAATATATAGCTCCCTGTCATGTTTCTGTACACTGCGACTAGGAAATGACCTTTTCTGTATTTGTTTAACTTTTGTGTCGTACAACCCTTTTCCATGTTTCCATCCACTGATACTAAAGAGTCTACTTTCTCTGTCTACGTCACTATTATCTAACCCCCATTTTCTTTGTTCCTTTCCATACGCGTAATATATTTTTTCATTACGTTCATATCTGCTTAGAAATGATTCTTCTTTAGATATTTCTACTGCTAATCGATCTGCAACAGGACCTTCTATTTTTGGTTTTGGGCTGTTTAAGGCAGACGGTGTGTTACTTTCCTTTGGTTCCTTGACTTTTAAAATTTCTTTCTCTATATTAGCTTGTGATCCTTTCACAGTTGTTTCTCCTTTTCTAGTTGTAGAACGTGCTTTGTGAAATGCCGCATCTTGATCAATGCTCCTTTCTTTGTTGAAAGTCGTTTGCGATGATTTCCTTACCAATTCATTCAGGGTGGCAATTGTAATTGTACTTTGCTGTGTTTGGACTTTGACAGCCCGTTTCAGGAGAATAGTTTTGTCTCTTTTCCTTTGGACTCGTTTTCTGAGAAATAAAGCAACTTTGAAATAAAACACACACAGTGGAATAGTCGTTGCAATTACAATTGCAGATAAAGAATTGCGAACTATGTCTATTACAACACGAGTGCCGGTGTTTATCTGACATTGTCCCCACTCATCCAGATAGGCCACCATGAAGATGGGAAAATGTACAATCATCGTTACTCCAAATAGAATTGGTCCAACCTTTTCTGACACTTCCTTTAATTTGCTCACGGAGTAGGGCTTGATAACATGAAGAAATCTATCCAACCCTATGGCAAAAATTAGAATAGCCGACACTAAGAAAACATTGTTCTGCACATAGATATGAAATTTGCACAGCCAATCTGATCGAATTGAATTCCATAATGCTGTTTTTTGAATGATCTCGATTGGACAGTTGATCACGAGTGATGTTAGGTTTGCAATAGATAGCCATGTTATGTAGATTTTTGTTGATGTCTTCTTTTTGTCCCTCTTGAAAACGGCCAGTAGGAGGGTATTGTCAATTATTCCTATTATAAAAACCAACACGAAGAAACTCTGTGCAACATAGACACACCATTTCGGTACTATGAAATGGGATGCCAGTTTCTGTCGTAAAGATGAAATATTCGCACTCAATTCATCAAAATCCCAACTCCCGTTAAAAACATCCTTCGACATATTCAACAAATCCATGATTGAAACAACGTTCGCTGAACTTTTTCAAAGCGGAGGCTATTTTAATAGTCCAGCTGTATAGATGTGATTTATTGACTTGATAGTGAGCTTTGTTATTGCAGTTTAGAACACCATGGTTTTGACACGCACTCTGATCAAAACCATTTTAAGGTAACAGAGTATCAATTTTGACTATATTGGTAAAAGAATGAACAACAACAACAAAAAAAAGACAAATAGAACGCGGGCAGCAGACAAAGAATACACCAACCGTACTTTCAAAAATTCACAAAACTTGCAATATGCAGGGTAATTTCACAATTCTAGTCAAGTTGTGGAAAATTTTCTGATTATCAGTGCCTTTAGTGTAAAAGATTAGAAATTAGCCAAGACATCATTTTTTGTAAGTAAACAAGGCGAATTTGTTTAATTTATCCCACCCACCAATGATAATTTTAATTTTTCTGGGTGCCCAAGTTCTTATGCAAGTTACGTTGCTTTTCCCAAATAATTTTCGGTGATTTTTGTGTAGCCCTCTACCAAGTGAAGAGGCTTCCAGAATTTATCAAACACGTGCATCTTCAAAATAATCAAGCTATAATTTTCGGGTCAAAATTGAGTGACCTATTAAAAGTTGATTAAAGTTTAGGTCATTGAAATACACGCTTTTACATATTGATATTAAAAATTGGCTTTATAAGGTTGCGTTGAGGTCAAGACTTCAACAAAGGGTCGGCGCTTTTTAGGGGACAAAATTATAGCAATTGTTGATTTATTGATATAAATCATTTTTACAGTTTGTCATTACACTTCAGATTCAAAACTTCTGAGGACTGTATTTTAAAAAAGAACGTATCTTAAAATATTTTAGAATATTATATTGCGCGATAATCGGCGCCAAATTCACATACATGTTGTAAAGATGGCTTTATGGTGACGTCAGCTTCGACCAATAATATTGCCGCTACCTTTCTAAGTCGAATTTTACGGAAAACTCTAACTCGAAGACATATCAATTTTGTTAAAAGAAATATTAAGTTAATTTGTTTCGCTACATCAAACCAGAAATTGAGCATAGGTCATCGGAATTTTTTTTTAGAAAATTGTATTTATTTTCAAAAATATGAAGTCAAAGATATCATACTTAGTTGAAGGGAAGCAATAAATGTCGCTAATCTCGATAAACGAAATAAGCGATTTTATATTATCTCCCTTTGATTTCATTCCAAAATCCTTCACCTTGTCAGTTTTAAGTTATTCTAAGCCCCAGATGGATCAAGAAGATGATATTTCCTACTCATCACTTACTAACATCGAAATGAACTACCAACTGCATTAGGTATAACTATTGTCGAAAAAACTGATTTTTATTTACATTTAAGCAACTTTGTAGTAGGGCCATTCTCAAGTCAAATTAAATAAACAATACGATCGAAAGACTTAATATCAAATACTAGGTAATTAAAAGTAACACCTCTTTCAGCCACATATCATATTGTGCCAATCTAAAAAAAAAAAAAAAAAAAAAAAAAAAAAAAAACCGTTGCGTTAAACTAAGATCACCTAATATATTTCTGGAGTTGTTCACTCATTAAGTTCAGCTCTTTTTAAAAAAATTGTATCAAACGTTAAGTGTAACATTTCTCATGCTTCCTAAAGTATATTTCTGTTTTAAACAAAGCTTAGACAGCCAGTACATAAGCCTGCATAATATGCAGTTTGAGATGTTACCCCGCATCGCATTGACAAGTTTTTATTGAAATCAAACCGATGGTTTGGGAGGAAAAGATTTTAAAGTGTATATATATATAAATGTCAACGACGTTACAACGTTGTAACTTACGTCATTCCTGATGGTCCATTTAATGGTGAAACCGGTAGAATTGTATTATATTTATTTTCTAAACTAAACAAATACAACCATATAGAAGGCAAATTACGATATCTTATGTGTTTTTTCTCCTCGTATTTATACCTAATTTTGATTTTATTCGCTTTTACGACATGCGTGCGTGCGTATGCACGCGCGCGCGCGCGTGTGTGTGTGTGTGTGTGTGTGTGTGTGTTTAACGTTTGCATTTTGTAACTTGGGAGGGGGAGCGTGTCATAATTATATACTAATAAAGGAGAGAATATGTTTTCCTGTCGTTGATTGTGTTAATTATAAAGTCGAAGCATTTTTTAATGATGGTAATTTACGAGATGCTGGTTTACAAACGCACTCGGAAACTCGTTTTTTTTATGTTTGAAAACGAGGTTGAAGGAGTTGATGATTGTCGAGACTCGAGGCTCTTTCGTGACAATTATGAATTCCAACAACCGAGTCAGATATTTTTTCATACAATACACTAAGTACGTATTATATTTATCATTATAACCTCTATTTACCTCGTTTTCGTCGACGTTTCTGACAGAAATGCAAGATTCTAAGAATAACCGCATTATGTTATTGTTCAATAAATATTCATGTGATATCATAAAAAACATTATATGGGGTGTTATCACACGGATATTTGTAATATAAATGACCAAAGTAATTAGTACGTCTTATGCCAATTAGATTTTCGCACAAGAGGACAAGCATGGCCCTACATGCTATGCTATTCACTGAAAATATTTCCCAATAGCTTTGACGGGGAAATCCTTTCTAGGACAAACCCTGTCAAATTATGTCTCATCTGTATAGTTGGTGAGCCAGCTCAGCAAAATTTCGAAAGAAAGTTGGTTTGATGGTACCAAAATGAAGGTTAGTATCCCAGGAGCTATGAAAAGTTGTACTGCTCTTCGATTTCTCTTGTCATATATGCCTGCAGACCCTCAATTTAAGGGTACCATTCACACCGACACACCGAAATACCATGATGTATATACAGGTTGCTATATTTATATGCCTTTAAAACATCTGTCAACACTTCTTGTCATTACATATCATGATTTGACATGATTTGAAAATGCTGTTGATGCCAGTTGAATTATATTGTCATATTTAAAAAACGATTTGCTCGTGTGCAGACCAGCGTACGCAGCGAACAATTTGATAACATTTAAATTAAGGAAAGATAGTTTTTAACAATTTCAAAATTTCAATACAATGCATTTTATTCAATCAAGAAACTTCAATATGCATTTAGTGTATTGCCACATATACTGTACGCTGAAAGATAAATACCACTGGTGGTTCCAGAGGGGGGGGGGGGTAGTCGGGGTCGGGGGGTATGAGTATCATTTTCCATTGGTACCCATTTGTCCTCGAAAAAAAGCTTAAAGCCATACACCTTATGTCACAATAATCTAAAGTTAAGCTTGCCAATAGCGGAACCCATCCTTTCAGGCTATTTATCTCCAGTAACCAGTGGGTCAACAACCGTAGACCTATGAGAGATAGCAGCTGAGGGATTGAAAAGGGTGTAATGGTAGTACTGTGTGAGAAATACCAAAAATTCATTGATAGGTGCTCAAGTCGGCGTGATATAACAGAAAGATTGTAGAAAGCGGCGTTAAATTCCATTGAAACAAACAAACAAAAACTTGCCAATGGTTTTCGCAAAGAGGGGGGGGGGGGGGGGTGGAGGGGGGGGGGGGGGGTGTCGGATCAAAACTCGGGCGCCCAGTGACAGAAGCGTATAAGTTAATATATCTCTTTGATCTCTTGTAGCAAGCAATATTGTGGCCTGTGTATCATTTTATTAAATGAAACAAGAGACCTAGATTGTTTGACCAGAAACTGCAGCTTGGTAATGTTTTAGGGGTGTTAATAAATATATAAAAATACGCAAGAAGATTTTTAGTCCTGCTATTTTAATATCACCGAAAAAACTTTAATAGTTAATCTAACTTAAAAAAAAAGTTGAATAAATTTTGTTTCATCCACAACCAGAAAATTTTGGTTATGATAAATCAGATTTCCAACAAATTGTAGCAGAATACAAGGAAAAGTACCAAGTACGGTATAATTTCGCACAACTAATTAGTCCGGCAGATATCTAGCTTGACCCGGAAGTAGGGTTCATAGTTTTTTTTCTCGACTGATTCTTGTAGCTAAGGCCTTCCCCAACAAGAATCTGGATGATGACATCTTGTCATCATTGAGCATTTTGAGAAAATCGAGGTGGCAGCCAGGACTATCAAATATTACAATAACAGCTAGGTAGATCATTATGACGACCTTTTAAGTGTTCTGTGTGTGGGTTTTTTTTTTGCTGTTCAAGCTCGAATTTTAAAGTATGTGACATGATAAATATATATTTTGACATTAAAATTAGCATGGTTGTCAAGATGGCAGCCAAATCGAATTATTTAATGGCATTTAAAGTAATTATTGACCGATGTGACATAAGAATCTATGAACTGGTTTAAGCCTGTGCATCAAACTACCGGGGTCTTTTTGTTGATATGTGTTTACAGATATGTTAGAGAAGTAATCAAGTAACAACTTAAAAATCTCACTAGACATTCCTTTATATGTAAAATTACACTTTAAATTGAAATATATGCCTATCTATTTGCCTAAACTTGTAAATAAAATTATATTTTAATAATTTTACTCAAAAAATCTGTCTTTGGCTGAAAACAGCATTCAGACGTTTATTTATAATTATTTTGTGTTGAGTGACTTGGTCCTGCGCCCAATTCGCTGAAAACACTATAAAACGCACATTCTCTTTACCTTTCTCATTACCCACTTTCAGCTGATTGCAAAAGCCGACCATTCTAACGAGCATCTTTCAAGAGATAAAGACTGAGTTTAAAACTAATCCACAGATTCGCCCCTTTTTTTAACGACACTGGAGTTTTCAAAGTAAGAATTGGTGATTTTTCTTTTAAAGATTTCAGAGATGAAGTTGGCCTCGCACTTTCATGCCTTTTTATAAAGCCAATGAAATTTAATGAATGATATACCGACATTTTAACATAGAAACATTCATGCCAAGATTGAATAGAATTGACCCATATGTTTCGGAAGAGAATACATCTAAAGTAAAAATATACCCCGCCTCGCCACGCCAAAATTTGGGCAATCAATTAAAACTTCTTGAACAGTTCCAGTGAGGGTCAATAAAGGAAGTTTCATGCCAAGTTTTGTTTTGATTCGCCCTATGGTCTACACAGAGAAGATTTATACAGGTTTAAAGTGAAAATAAGCCCATCCAATGTTTGTGTCTAATAAAAAATTCTAGGATTTAAAGCGTTGGGTCACACAAGGAACATTCATGTCAAGTTTCATCGCAATCCGTCCAATGGTTTGGTAGAAGATTTTTAAAGATTCTAAAGTGAAAATGAGCTCCGCTCTGCCACGCCCATATTTAGGGTCAATAAAAATGCCTTGAATAACCTAATAAGGCAGTCACCTAAGTAATATATCTGACAAGTTCCGTTGATATCTGTTAATTGGTTCAATAGGGAAAGGTGATTAAATTGAAAAAATACACAAGGACGGACGCCCAGACGCACACCGCTACGTGGAGCTAAAAATCGTTTGAAACCCGTATAAGTAGCTTTTTGGTATGTGATAGATATATGTGCTTTTTCACGAAGATGTTGAAATAGTTCAAACCCCACGGGAGAAAACCCTGGATCCGCCCCTGTATACCGGCTGTTCACGTAGGAGTTTGTTTCTTGAAAATAAGAAAGCAGCTTAAACACCACCATTGAATGTAATAGCTTTATGAATCTGGCTCTATGTTATGTCAAGTCCTTGTCGCTGCCTTTTTTTTTTTTGATCTTATTGAGAAGATAAACACGCACTAAGAATGGGTTAGGTCCAGGGTACGTAGAGATTTATGAAAATCAAAGTACTGAAAGTACTGACAAGTTGAAATGCGGTCGAAAGCGTGACCTCAAGCTACTAACGAAGCTGGCGCCTCCCGCCCACCCCGGGTGGTCACATAATACGTCTCGTCTTTTGACGGGCGTATATAAATCAATGTATTTCAACAACGAGAGACGCTTAAACCCCCGAATCGCTATACAGGCCTGACTCTGATGAAAGAGAAATGATAAACCGCTCACCTGAATTCGATTGGTCCAGTGGATCTTATCCAAGAAACTTTCTGGCAAAGATTCACTCAAATTTGCCTAATTGTTGAAGAGGATACATTATTCGAATTACAAGCAGTCATAATAGACCCTGCCAACCCATTCATTACAGAGGAGATTCAAAATTAGCCCTACCCTGCTACGCCCATATTTAAGGGCTAATGAAAATTTTGCCAACAATATTTGAAAAGGGTCATCAAAGGAACATTCTTGTAAAGTTTCATTGAAATCTACCCGGTGGTTCAGGAGGAGATGTCGTTCAAAGATTTTGGGCTCAAAATAAGCCCCGCCCTGCCATACCCATATTTATTGGCCAATTAGAATATCGCGAGGGTTTTAAGAGGGTCACGCAGGGAACATTCTGGCAAAATTTCATTGAAATTGGCCCAGTGGTTTAGGAGAAGAAGAAGTGTTAAGAAAGTTGACGACACACGACGGACGACGGAGTTAAGCCGATCCTAAAAACTTCCCTTGAGCACGTTGTGCTCAGGTGAGCTAAAAAGGAAGAAAATGATACGGGCCATACAGCCGACTAATGGACGCACAGGCGAACACTTATAGACTCTAAACAGTTTTTATATTTTTTTTTTTTCAAATGACTTCTGCTCCATTTGAGTTTTTGATTAGAAGTATCGCAAAGTGGACCTCAACAAGTGATTTGTTCATGATGAAAAACTATTTTCGCTGGGAAGTCTTTAACTTCATGACTCGGAATCTCAAGACAATTTTTGGACGAAGTTCACTAGTGACTTCGACCTTTGTGACTCCAAATTGGGCACTTTCTCGGGTCATTGACAACATTTGTGTCAAGTTTTATGAATTGGGTCAATTAGTTGTTCAGTTAGAGTGGAAACTGTTTACGGTTAAAATTTACTGATGATTGTGACATGTTTGACCCCGAAACAATTTGGATTTTCTTTAGGTCATGGGTAATATTTGTGTAAAGTTTCGTTATTGCAGGTCAATTGCTTCTCCGTTTATCTAGCGGAAAGCAAAAGGTCAATGGACTGAGAGACAGACATGATGAAATCAATATGCTCATCTACTTCTGTGTTGGGGGTGCAGTTAATTTTGGAATGATTTAGGCATGATGTTGAATGAGTGAGCGGAGCGAGTTTTGAGTGAAATTTAAGGGAGGGAAGAAAATGAGCGATATATAAAACGATATAAAATATGCATAAAAGTTCAATCAACAGCTTTCTATTTCTTTAAGAACCAATCAGACGCTTTCAATTTCAATTATGTCAGTTAAATCGCGATTTGAATGTACATGTTGATATTTGTTTAATAACTTTGAGCTTTTTTGATGGTTTGAGTGAGTGTTTGGAATAAATGAATGGGGCGCTGAGTGAGCGATTAAGAATGTTTTTATTGAGATGAATGTCAATTTCACGATGTAACTAACTGTATGATGGTGCTCTTAAACGTGTTGATGTGTAAGAATATGAAGAAAACAAGTTGAACTAGTTGGTTTGTTTCAAGTAGCAAATTGTCTTGGTGATGGAATGCAATCGGGCAAATATATTCACAATTCAATTAAGGTGTGGTGGCAAGGGTTTTATTGGATGAGTATTGGGGTTTTTACAATGAAATATTCATGTAGATAACTGCAATATGACGGAAAACAAACGACAATATGTTACAAAAATATGTATTAACTTTAAAAGTGTATCATCACGTTAAGAAAAGATTTTTATTTCGTAGCTTAGACATAAATTTACAATATAACACCTTGTCAAAAGTTAATTGTGTAATAGGGTCGTTCATTGATTGATTGATTGATTGAATGGGGTTTTACGCCGCTTTCAACATTATTTCAGTTATATCGCGGCGGCCGGAGCACCTAACAATGGATTCCTGGTATTTCTCACGCCAGTGCTACCATTACATCCTTTCCTAGCCTCCGACTGCTATTTCACATAGGTTTACGATTATCTACCCATTGGTGAAAGACAAACGTCGGAAAGGATATTTGCCGCCACCGGGGATCGAACCCACGACTTCCAGATTGGAAATAGGGTCGTTCAGAAAGAGAAACTATACCTTTAAAAGAAGCTAAAACATGATACGAAAAACAGGTCGCGGCATTACCAAATAAGCAGATCACGTGATTGGCTAGTGCTATTGTCAATTGCTGACCTTATTGAACTTGACTTATCACATGATTTCCAAATATAGTAATGCAAACATGTGATACTAATATATCCGTACGCAACTTTCAATAAAGATCGTTTAAAACATAAATTAGCGTGTTAATAAAACACATGAAGTGATAGTTGTGTAATTGTACAGCATATTACTTTTTGGTGAAATAAACTGTATGTCTTTGTCAAGTTGAGATATACAAGTAGGTCGAAGTGTATTCACATCCTGTTCACGTGATATGTGTTCTCAAAAAACCCGAAATGGAATTAACTTGTGTTCATTTTGCGGTTTTGTTACATCTAAGTTGGAATTGCTCAGCATTTCAACTTAAAAACTAAAAAAAAAACCTAATGTATCTGATTTATAACATAGAATTGTTTTGAAACGTATCTCTTTTATTAAAAAAAAAAAAAAAAAAAAAAAAAAAAAATAACAACAACAACTATTGTATCGTGCCAATCTTTCTGTCGTAAATATATGAATGAAAATCGTGTACGCAGAGAATATTTATAGCCTACATCTGATTGTTTGGTAGGCTTTCTATGTTCTATGTAAAAAATGTATATATCAAGGTACAAACACTTTCAATGCTAGCTCTTTAACTAGAACTTATTCGACAATTTTATTTCAGAGTGCATTTTGATGTAAATACATGTAATTGTTCGTTCTTTCTATTACTTGTCGTCATTTGTTTGTTTGTTTGTTTGAGTGGGGTTTAACACCACTTTTAACAATCCTTTGGTCATATCGCGGCGGCTTGAGCACCTTACAATGGTTTCTTGGTATTTTTCACCCAAGTACAACCATTACATGCTTTCCTAGCCTCTAGCTGTTTTGCCACATAGATCTACGATTTCAAACATTTAATGGGAGACAAAAAGGATGAGTGCCGCCATCTGGGATCGAACCAGGAACCTTAAGATTGTCCTACGCAACACCAATTGCGCTATCAATGGCGGCTCTGTATATCATTATAAGTAAAAAGCTGTTCTTCTTTTAAAATAGCTTTAATTACCTTTTAAATATTTCTCAGCCACATTGCGATGGCTGAAGCACATACATGTGTATCAATTGATTCCTAGTTATTGGTGAACGAAGTTTTCGAAACTTCTCTCTGCAAATTCACCGTTTACTTCGATAATGGCGTGATACTAGAATTCTTCATCTAATGAAGATAACGAAAAGTTCCCTTTAACCCTTGTAATACTAATTTAAAAACAACTTTCAGAATTGCACTCAAATCAAAGTACTGAAAGTATTGGTATTCAGGGAGTGCAGGGCAATCCTTCTTTTTGTATATCAATTCCACAAACAAATCTGCCTAAAAAGGAGAAAATAATCCCTTTGAATTTTTTTTGATATTACACGGGTGTTACAACACTAGTGGAATAACTATGCAAAAGAGCTCAGAGCGTGTACCAACGCTTTTTTCTAATCGCGAAAATGACACCATAATTGTTATATTTTGACATCAGTTTTAAACGGCGTTATAAGTTTCGCAGAAAATTGAAAAGTTGAATTTCAAGAATTTCGAAGATTTTTTTCGCAAAAGTTTGGGTCATATTATAAATAGAATATAAAATTTGTGCTCATAAAATACAGAATTTATTAAACGTGTATTTGAAACAGATAAAAAATCGGCGCAGCCTCGTTTTCATATGTTTATAGATGACTCGTTTAATCAATTCAGTATTCCATGACCCCGTCATTCAATATCCCCTATATAACACAAATGCTTTTGGCTAAGTCAGTTTTCTATGTTGACTTTTGACTCTGATATTCCCTCGGGCATGTCAAAACAAACATTGCATGGAATAAGCTATAATAGAGGGGTAGACCTGCGTCAAGTTTGTTTTTTTTATTAAATCGACCTATAACATGGAAGATACTACTATGCTTCAGTTTCGGACATGGTCAATTTTTGGCATGCATCTGAGATATTTGACTCGATTGTATCAAGACAAACTTTACCCGAAAATAGTATTAAATTTAGAACTATATACTGTTTATATAGGAATCCGTAACGCCGTACTAAATAGCCATCAGTACAATTCCCCAATAATAACAACAAAACAATATTTCAAGTAGAAAAATGATGTATTATTATATCATTGAATGATAATATGAAGCAAATAATGATAAATGTACTTTTGCGAATAGCGAAACATAAGTTAAAGAAACAAAACAAGGAAAGACAAATTACAAAGGAAATAAAATTACATGTTTGCATTTCTTCTCACATGTAACACAAGACATTGAAGCCATATTTCGAGGGTTCGGTGCAAGACTGTAGTAAGTGTATATACAATGTATATACACTTACTACAGTCTTGCACCGAACCCTCGATTTATACTAAGCTTGATAGCTAAAAAAAGGCATTATAAACTGAAATAATTCGGTGAAGAATTCAGAGAAATGGTAAATCGATGGCTTGAAGCGTGAAATAGTTGAAATAGTTGTAACTAAAAAATATAGACAGTTACGTCTGTTTTGTGCCTAACTACCGACATGTTTACAAAAGTATAATCGGTTTTCGACAAAGGCTGACGAATTTAGTAACAATTTACAAGTAGAGAAATGTATTAAATTCACATGTTGTAGCTGGGCAACCGAAATGTCGTATCTATAGCTTTTATTCAAGCTATTGACAGGCTTGCGACATTTTGGTCGCCGAATGGTGGTAAGCCCCTGTCATTAAAGTCTGCTTCACTAGTCAAATGCGACATTTTTTACCATAAAAGTCTGGATTTAATGCATTTTGCATATATTACTTATCCCATGACATTGTGTTCCTTATGACAAAGACTAACTAATAAACGTTGGTAAAAAGTATCCCGTTGTGCGTTCAAGAACAAAACGGGATACCAATTTTTAGACGTTACGGGAACATTTTACAATTAGCACAATTGTGGTGTCATTATTATTTTAATCAAGGATGTGCCTCATTTAATTGATATCATTGCTGAGTAGTTTATAGAAGATATACTAGTAATCAAATCACAGTCTGAACATTATGAATAATTCGTTTTCCTACAGGTGGAGCAACATCTCCGTCTGAATTTAGAATATCTGCACATTCGTAGATACTTCGCCAAACTACAGTACTCCGATTGGTCTGTACAGGAAACTGAAGAAATAATGGGAAAAAAAAGAGAAGGATATATAGAGGATATTGAATGAGTGGTCATTAAAAACCGAATTTATCAAATGAGTCATCTATAAACAGAAAAAACGTTTTAGATGACGAGTTTAATAAATTCTGTATTTCATGAGCACAAATTTTATATTCTATTTATAATATGACCCGTATTTTTGCGAAAAATCGTCGAAATTCTTGAAATTCAGCATTTCAAATTTCCGCGAAACTTATAACGCCGCTTGAAACTGACGTCACAATAAATACATTATGACGTCATTTTCGCGGTTACAAAATAGCGTTGCTATTCGCTTTGAGCTCATCTGCATAGTTATTCCACTAGTGTAATAACACCCGTGTAATATCAAAAATATTCAACGGGGTTATTTCACTCTCGCGACGTAGGTCATATTATAATAATTATTCTATCATGGCACGTGATTTTATGTCAATACAAAGCATGCAGTCGCATCGTGGTTAAATAGGAATCAATCGTCGAAAAAAGATCTGAGTGGCTGTTCCATTCCGCCCATGTACAAATCTTCATTGATGTAACAGTAGGTTAAGAATTTTGACAAGGCAACCTGATCCAACAAAACCCTCTCAATTTAGTCTATATTACGAAAATATTTAAAGGCTGTCAAATAAGTGTAGGGGTATTATACTTTTCATGACTCTCAAATTAACTTGGGCGAAATATATTTTTTCGATGACGTAGTTCATGACGTAGTTTAAAATTATGACGAGGATTGTTTACACAAGTTTACTTCATCCGGATGGATTGATAGATTAAAAATTGTACTTTTCTCGACTAAGGAGTGTTTTAGAGATAGAAACTTTGAATCTAGTCGTAATCTTTGTTCACCTTGCGATAAATAACTAGGATGACATTGAATTGACGTTTGCTTTTAACTTCACAACAACGAAATCGTGAAAATAAAGTGGAGATGGGCGATCGACAAGAAAATCCATCGCATTTGTTCTTAATTCTTAAGGTATGTTAACCCCGTTTGTTAGTTTATTTGTTTGTTAAATACTTTTTCTTATTTAGACATAAGAAGTTCTTAGTCGTTAGCATTTAGGCTTTCGCCTACCCCTTACCTACCGCGGCACCCACTGAAGTTCACCTGATGCTGTAAAAAATGAATCCCTGGCCCACTTGAAATTTTGAATTGAAGATAGCGGGATAGATGCATATGCTAGTATGCTAATATTGACAAAAACGAATTAAGAATAATAATGTATGTAATTTTGTTCATTTTTCTTATTCAAATTTCGGACCAAATTTAAAATAATCGAGAGCTTATTATTGCTTACCGTCGCTTACTTTGGTGAAAAAGAATAGCCTGCATTATCAAATGAAATTTATCGGCAATTGTTGTACATAGACTTGGTATCTTTGCGATTATTTCCCATGGAATAGTGAAAATTTAGTCATGATAGAATTATAATAACAAATTTTTACCGTTATTTATTGAAAATTTAACCACGCTTCTGAGTTCTAACGCTCAATGAATAATCCACTCGAGCTAAAGCTCTCGTGGATTATTTATTGAGCCTTAGAACTCAAAAGCGTGGTTAAATTTTCAATAAACAACGGTAAGAATTTGTTATTCTATAAATAAACAAGAGCACCGCCTACGGGTGCCTACGCTCGGCTGTAAGTGCTGGATGGAAAAAAACTTATGGATGATGAAAAAAAACTAAGGATGGTGAAAAAACTAAGAAGAAAAAGGGGCATAATTTGCAGAAAATGTTTTAAAAGTTATCCCCCTTGAAAGAAAAGATTGCCATTTGGATGGTAAATAAGTGCCCCAAGTTTCATGTGTATGCCTTCAGTAGAGCCAGAGATATCACAAAACGGTTCAAGTTTTTGCATTTTTTTCACAAATTTGACCTTGAAAAATGACCTTGACCTTGACAGATGACCTTGAAGCCGAGCTATCAAAAAAATGACGGAATAATTTGTTTTTGATGCTTTTTATGCATCGTTAATTGAATTAAATAGAATATGAGCCAAGCGTTTAATAACGGTGAAATAATTGGGAATAACGGTATGAAACACGAATGTCCCCGGAATAGCAAGTTTGTCAAAACCTTTACCTTGACAGATGACCTTAGCCTCGACATATGTCATTGTCTAGTGTATCTATAGATGTAATTTCGACTGGACCGTTTATCTATGCCAAAAAGTGTCATTGTATCTTGAATAGCCCCAAATTGATTGTCGATATAAAGACTTTTAGCTTGGTTTTCCAATGACAGACGAACGCACAGACTTTCAACCGTAAGACAATATGCCCCGGTCTAATCGATACAGGACATAAAAGTTAAACAATTTCATCATCTTAGCCCGAATGGACTGTTAATAGACGGAATGGTGAAATGCCATGCTTAAGGCTAGGTCAATTCAAGGATCGGAAGACGTAAGTAATCATTTAAAAATGGTGCCCCGCTTTGCATGTCCCTACACATGCAATTTGGGGTACCCTTCCGTAGACAATTCGCAAACGTTTTCATGAATTTAGCGAGTTATATGGAAAATAACTAATCACATTTATGCATGAATTCCAGATTCAAACAAAAGTGTGATTAGCATTTTAGTTCCATATCTCCACTAATTCAAAACATATTATCTCCATTTCTTATATATGATTTTATCATCTTGAAAGCAAAGAGGTAAAGATTTTGCCGTTTACAGGAAGTTTTTATTTTGAACTATTTTAGCTAAAACATTTTTATTGCCATAATTCTGATATACATGTAACCTAGAATTATAGTAAAAGTAGTTGTTTTGACAAAACGGTCTGTCCACAAGTTCTTACAACTTAGATTCGACCATTCCATTGTATTTTGAACTACCTTGAATACATAAAAAACATATCAGCAGGCTCAATTCTTTTTTAATTCAGGTGTTAAAAATTACATGTACTTTCAGACAACCGAAACGTATTTTTTTTTAATTTCAAATAAAGAAGAAATTGCGAAATTCAAAATTCAGAATCCACTTCCCACTTCCTAATTGTCTTCCAAAAAAGTTTTCGTCCTCTTTTTATAAAAGATAAAAGTAAATTAATACTTACTATTTTTACATGTCTTGGGTTTGCACGTTTTTGAGACAGATGGTTTTGGCTCACTCTCACACTTATCAAATGCTGATTTCTTGTTAGATGTCCAAATACAGCTGAGTGACCTTGTCTTGAAACCCTTCAGGCCACATCTTGGAAAGCACTGAAAGGTCAAATGAAAAGCTCTATTGACCTAACATTGATATAAAGAGATGTATTAAAATAATCCGATGCGATATTCAAAATGAAATAATATATACGATAATGGAAAAATAGACGATTTTCTATGTTCACACCTGTAGCCCGCTATTAAAATTCTCGGTCGCGTGAGCAAGTGACCTATGACGTCATTGTAGTTAAGAGGGTAATGACGGAATAATCGGATCATATAAACTTACAGATTTTCGTTCAACCTATCATTGAATTCTCACTAATTTGTCGTACAAACGATTGTCAGTAAGAGGATGCGGCGGGATGCCATGGTCTAATAAATATAAAATGTCTAGATTTAGCATGCTAATATTCATATGTGAACATGATAGGGACCCAAAACATCGACTCTGCACAAAAGACATAGAAATATCTTCCGATGAACAGATTTGATAATCTTGCGAACATGCGCAAATGACTTGCGCATTTATTATTCGGTAACCTCGCCCCGTCAAATGGTAATAAACCAAATAACGCATTTTGAAATTCCGATGAACTGATTGGTTGAAATTTTGTTACCTGTTAATTATTTTCATGTATATCATTGGAAAACCACGCCCCGTGATGTTCAATGATGAAATGACTTTTTTGTTATAAAACCAAAATGTCGTACCTATAGTCAAAAGCGATAGTATTAAATTACGATAATTTACCCAATATTTTCGCTAACAATAAAGGCTGTGACGTCGCGCACGCTAATGCTTAACATTTTGTAACGTCGATTTTGCTATTTAGACGTTATTACATAATTTTTTCTGAAGTTTTTTAAATTTGCTATATAAGTTATATTCCGAATAAGAAAGAATATTTTTCTATTGCTGGGAGCATTTTTACTATCAATCGGCTTTATCCATGTTTATCTTGGATTGCTTAAAAAGCACAGCGCGCAATGTAAAACCATAAGACGTTAAAAATAATTCGTTTTAAAAAAAGCTTGTCCACACAGCCAATTCTTAATATTTTTGATATTTTTAAGCGTATCTGTACGAAAGTTTTCCCTGTGATTGTACGAAAAAATAATATTTAAAAAATGTAGGATGATTTGTGATTGTCATTATGATTGTGAAATGCGGCAGCAAAGCATTTTGAAAACCGGCTAAAAAATTCGCGTATGTAAGAAATTTTGTCCACACATACTTTCCTTATTTATTTTGTTGTATATTACGTATTTTCATTTTCACAAACTAACGGAAACAAGAAAAATATAATATTTTTATTTTTAAATTTCACAAAAATTCATTCATCATTTGTAAAGATATTCAGAAAAAGTTTTTTACGCCGATTTTTCGTTAAAAATTGACGTTTTACAACTTTTGAATTGCAAAATAAATCTCTATCAATTGTTTGGTATTTTACTGACGGTCATTTTAGTTCATCTACTAACATGATGTCACCTCTCGCGCAAATCTTAAGATTCCCAACATTTTTCATGAACTATTTAATGCATTTTAGGGATTTTAAAGAAATCTAACCACACATTATTTGTTACGTTTTACAGACGTTCTTTACGAGTTTTGGTGACAAAGAAACTTTCTCAAACGGGGATTTTATTTTCCTCAATTCACCTAACAAATATACTTTAAAAGTATGCTTTCTTATGGTTCAATTGGTATAAAGAACATTTATATTGACCAACAGGTTTGGAAAATATGGCAGATGAAACTTAACTGGAGACGTTCAATTTCAAATGTTAAGCATTATCGTGCGCGACGTCTTTATTTGCAGCTTTTGATCTGCTAAAACAGATGTTGAAGTACCAATCTTCTAAATTCTTCACCTAAGAACGTATGGCTAGTGAGTAAATTGTCGCCCTAGTCAGCCTGTGCGGATTGCGTAGACTGAGACGGTTCAAAACTTTTCCCACCTTGATGATTTTCTTGAACTAGAATTATCAATATACATCAATCTACATGTACCTTCCCGGGTAAGAGTTTTTCTTTAAATGCGACCTCTGACTGACCTGCTGAACCAATCTCTCTATCACATAAAATGTAATTATTTTACGGACTTCCCAGGCGGCCCTTTTCCGCGTGATGGGTCACATATAATAAAGTTGGAGCTTACTGAATGGTCTCTTCGAAATCTTGCTCTGAGAAATTATTTCGTGAGTCAACGTATAAATTTGAAACAGTACGAAAACCAATAAAGCTTTACTTTACGACATTTGGTCATCAGTACGAAGTTTTACAAATTAAAAAGTTCTAAAACTGAATTCGTACCTCACTCCATTTTGAAGGTTTCCAGACCGCCTTACAGTCGGAATGTTGACATTTTCGTTTATATTCTGGTTGACTAGTAGGATCGCAATCCCCATATTTGGTCCTGGTACCGTTATTGTACGTACAGAACACCGGTCGTTGTTCTTCGGCATAGCCCAGTTCTACACAGTTGTCTGATGAACACTAGAATATATATGAGCAGAGTTACAGATAAAAGGGGGGGGGAGGGTATTTTGGACTTTAGATCGAAGTATTTCATAAATATTATGTCAAATCCTATTTTGTGGGTATTCATTTGAATCGTCTTGTTAAGACGATTCAAATGAGTACCAACAATAAAGGGTTTTATCCACAAACAAAGATTTTAGACTTGCATTACCCCCTCTTGTCTGTACATGTACCTGTATGAGCATGTGTTTGATATGTTTTCAAATATGGTAAAGTGCATGAAGCGAGGATATGGAGAAGCCTGAACAGTCAAACAAGACAGTCAGAAAATCCGCTGAGCTTTGACGTTCTAGTCAATAGCAATAATAAGAGTGCAGCATAAAGTCTCTAACCCGACTGTGAGGCTGCATTGGTAATCCGAGCTTTAAGCTTTTTCCACTGTGAAGTCATTCGAAAAGTAAAGCACTTGCACGTTGAACTAAACTATGGCACAAAAAACATGTAATTACATTCTATCTTATGGATGCATTGGTAGTCTGAGCGTAAAGCTTTCGCCAATGTGAAGTCATTCGAAAAGTCAAGCACTTGCAAGTTGAACTTAATTATGGCACAAAAACATGTAATTACATGTTATCTTAATGATTGGCCATCAGGCAAAGATATCTTATTTAGCTGTTCAAAAATGGCGATGGTAAAACTTGATTTCTTTATATTCTTTTTAATGCATATTGTACTTTTCTATCTGCAAAGATGTAAATTGCATATCTGATGAAACTGGATAGAATGTTCACTGTGGACTTTTTCTATATTTCTTTATCTCTATCAGTTAAGAAGAGTTTAGTAGGTGACTTGTCATCCCATATCTTAACTACTAGTGTGAACAAACAATAAAACAAATAGAAAATAATAAAGAAAACAAACTTAAAAGAAAGTTAATGCCCCTAGATACATTGCAGGACTGAACAGTTTGGCCCGATTGCACAAAAAAGGTTTAGTAGTAACTTCAGGGTTAACCATATGAATATAATGATTTACCCCGAGTTTACCAATGAACTTTTGTAAGGTATATATACAATCGGGCCATTATGTTCAAGAATTCTGTTGATTTAATTATCACTTACCTTTGACCAAGATTCTGTTGACCACTTTGGACACTCCTCTTGGTCAAGACATTTCTGTATAGAGGACGGTTTCTTCAGGCCTTTCTTTAAACATTCCTCCTCTGGCAGTAACCGGATGTACCTCTCAGTCACGTGATTACATGTAACCAATCGTGTTTGAGTACCGTAACCACATGACGCTGAACACGAAGTCCAATTGGTTGTTGTAAAACTTGAATAATCTACTACACTATTTGACTTTTTGTTACTAGTTAATAATTTCATTTGTTTTGCTACACTTATTGAATTTTGCTGCTCATCAGCTTGAGGTCTATCTTTGTTTGATTTTTCATTTATCAAACTTTCCTTCAAAATGGATTCTAGAATATGAACAGCTTTGTCTTTGGCTTGCCTTTTGTTATGGAATTTAATTTGAACATTGGCTTGTAATAAGCCCACTATACACGTATATATTCCATCATCGATTTTTGGATTTGCACGAGAAATACGTAACGCACCATTTGACGAAACACGCACACGTCCAACTTGTGGAATGAGTCTGCGATCTTTTGTCCAGAAAATAAGTTTCTTCTGAAAGTTTTTCACTGGACATTTAATTTTTACTGGCTGATTTGGTAGGAGAATCGCAGTCTCTCCTACATATAAAGCTACCCGTTTTGACCGTTTAATTTGGATGAATGTACCATTCTTCTCTCTAATTTCTGGTAAATGTTGTAGTTTATAACAATCACCGAAATCACACTCTCTGATGGAAGGAGGCCGAGGGCCTAAACATTCTGTAATTGATACGTTGACCTGTAGTCCAAAGGCCATTTGTTTTACACAATACACTGATCTGGACTCTGTACCAAGACCGCACGTCACAGAACACTGGAACAGTAAATTTTAGATAATTGAGACTGGAAATGACATTTCAAACAATTTTATACTCATAGGAGAGAAACTAAAAAGAGTGAAATCACTGACTTGAAATACTGCCCTGTGTTCAGGATGACAAAACGGTACAAACTGTCTGAAAATTATGCACCGCTTTGCACTTAGGTGCACGTGCAAAGCGGGGAATAATTTTCAAACAGTTTGCACCGTTTTGTAATCCTGTAAGCAGGGTAGGTAGAGAAATCGCTCGATGTCTGGAATAAATTACAAATCAGAAAAAGCAGTGTAGACTAGATGTTTAACTGTGGTAGATTACAGACTTTTTATGTATTTTATAAATGTAGAGTTTAAGAGACTTAATAGGAGTACTTAAGGTTCATGTAAAGTGTTTGAGACCCAATTTTAAGGGCATTCATTGTCAAGAAAAAGCAGAATGTCCAGGAATATTATATATCAAAATGAAGCTATTTATGAGCACAAGCAGTTGAAAAACATAAGACTGTTATAACTATAGCGGTATAGCCAAACATTGTGGAAAAGGGTCATTTTGTACAGAACAAGCAACTGCGTGACTGTTGGATAAAATTGGCTCATATGTTAACAAAGTTTAGCCTAAAGTACCATCCAGGTAGTGCTACAACCATTAGTATAAAACTCGGTCCCAGAACGTGGTTATGCAAGCAATTTATTTTGGCTTATTTTATAAACACATATGCAATATATGTCATTCTAATTTTGTAATCGTGTAGATCTTTTTAGGGTATGGTGTGTTATCACAACATAAATAGACATTAATTGTTTATATACCTGTAAGGTTGTTTAGCAATATATCAATTTCTATTTCACAGAATGATGAATATATAGTAATATTGTAGATCATTAAATTAAAAAAAATATATAATTTGAAATAAATCGCAGAAAATATTTCACAATATTATTGTGTGATGTTGCACCATACCTTACATCTATTTTGAAAACAGACCAAACCGGTTTGACATGTATGTTGACAAAATAAATGGAAATTGACTGTTTCAAAAGAGCCTTTTGAGACTGAGTTTTATATCTAAGGTTGTAGCACTACCTGGATGGTACTTCAGACTGTACTTTGTTAAAATACAGGGCAATTTTATGCAACCGTCATGCAGTTGCTTGTTCTGTACAAAATGACCCTTTTCCACAATGTATTGGCTATACCGCTATAGCTATGGCGGTCTTATGTTGCCTAACTGCTTGTGCTCACGAATAGCTTCATTTTGATATATAATATACCTGGACATACTGCTTTTTCTTGGCTAATGAAGTGCCCTAAATATTCGGTCTCAAACACTTTACATGAACCTTAATGCAATTTAGCTAATTTTCAGTTCTGTCGTTGAAGACTGGTTCGAAGCTACAGTAGCTCCCAGTAGTCACAAGTGCCCTTTGATTTTAATCAAATGGCCATACAATACGAAATTAATTGTTTATGTTATTATTGAATAAGAAGAATAGATATTTTAGGATATGATCTGAA
Organism: Fragum whitleyi; assembly: GCA_948146395.1. Classification (NCBI taxonomy): domain Eukaryota; kingdom Metazoa; phylum Mollusca; class Bivalvia; order Cardiida; family Cardiidae; genus Fragum; species Fragum whitleyi. The sequence goes on along the minus strand of OX411543.1, from coordinate 70,692,619 downwards.
TAACTTTTACTAAAGAATCATCTCGAAACATGTGGTAAGGCGTAAGAACGGCACTTTTTTGTCATGGGTGACCGAGTCGGTGTGTGCGAATCATGCGCTCAGATTTTCAACAATGTTTGGCCGAAAAACCTTTCATGTTTACCCGGTTTTGAAAAAGCAAATAGATGTCCTTTTCGTGGCGACTTCAATTCCATGTAACACTTTGTCGCGGTAGGTGAAACACTTTGTCTTCCATAAGCCAGGGGCAATGTGTAATATTTACCGATGTTTTTGTCTGCGTATAAAATTTATATAGTATGATGAAATTGTTTAATAAAAGTATTTTTTGTTCGAAATAAGCTAATCTTTTATACATATATTTAAAAAATTAAAAGAGCTATGGTGTCGGAAAATGTGTGAATTGTTTGAAAAATGTAACGCTTTGCCCCGGTCTCCTCATTTGGTCGACATTTCATGCGACTGCACATATAAAAGTAGGGGTAAATGAAAAAAAAAATTCTGATAAAATAATATTTACAATAATCTCAAATATGTCCTAAACTAGCGGAGAGTCGCAGGAATATAAAGACTGAACATAATTATTTACAAGCAAACTATCTGTGTAAGTCGACATGAGAAAAGTATTATAACAAATAAGAAATTTCAGCCAATCGTATTTCGTTTTCAATTGAAACAAAAAATCTGATTCGCCGAAAATAACTTAGGTTAGAACAGTGTCTATTCTAGGAGGGGGGACTGCGCATGTTAGCACATACTTTTGAAAATTTACCCCTTTTTATGAATATGACGGGGGCATTTTTTACAAAGAGAAAAAGCAAAGATTTACATTTATTTTGGAATGTTGACGATTTTCAACAAAATTTCCCTCTACTTTTCGAAACCTAGAATAGGCACTGTTTAAATTGCACTTTTATACAATTGGACCAAGGTTAAAATGTCTCAAATGATCTTTTGCGTGTGATTTCCAACAATTTCAAATGTGCTCAAAGAAAAGACTCTGGCCAGCCTGTGCAACTGCCCAGTCTGTCCTGAGTCTTCACTTTTCGCTCTTAAGATAGATATGGTCCTAAAGTATATTTCGACAGACAAACAATCTTCTAATTGTACCATGTGGCTGTCTAGACTACTCAATATTTGCAACTCGCGAATATTTCAAATTGTTGGAAATGTCACACACAGGCTCAAATTATAATTAAGATTTCTAACCTCTCCCCATGGCCCCGTACTCCATTGTGCCTGACAGAAGTGTCGGTTACATGATCTCTCTGAGAACGGGATGGGATCCGGACAACGATAGGTTGCCACTTTCTGTAAGCCGCCATATGATGTCGTCATCACACAGTCAACATCACGTGACTGGCGACCACCTCCACATGGCACCGAACAGTCACCGTATTCTCCAACTTTCCATCTAGAAAATGGGAATGAGAAATAAAGTAATTCACATTGAGACAATCTACAAGTAGATGGGGTGCATTTGATTAAGCAAGTATGTTTGTAAATGAAATGTATCAAATATCAGACAAAAGAAATCCGCCGTTGAGTACCATTAAATACAGGATCTAGCAAGGGCCAAAAAGATAAAGGTATTTTCAAATAAAAACCCAAACAAGCTAAAATAACAATTATTTACTTGGCTGATCCATCAAAAATCAAACAAATTTCGAACCGAGCTGAACATTTAATTTAATAGTCTTAGTAAATACCATTTTTGCTCATTTGGTTGAAAATATTTCCTAATACATAGTCGATGTCTTGCAAATACAGCACATAGAAACAATCCGGAAAACTTCGCTAAACTTTCATTATAACAGGATGGCGTAAATAGGTCTAGGGGAACTAATTCATTTTCCGTAGGCGGCCATTATAACGCTTCTGCAAAAAATGGGTGCTATTGTCCCGCAAACACGAAGTCTTTACTGTCAGAAAGCACTTAATGAATACCGGATTGACCCCTTTAGCTTGACATGTCATTAAAAGATTAATTTTCTCGATATTAAGTGATAAAGTAACCAAAATTATACAGGGCCTTCTCTGGACTGAAATTTCTTTTCGGCATCACTTTCGCCAAATAAAAAAAATGGAGCCAAATTTGGATTTTAGTAGCCAAATTTAGAACCATTTCTCTTCTAAAAAACTGAGCTTGATAAAATCTTATGTTCCTTTTATATAGCTTATTGTCGAGGGGGATTGTATTTAAATGTCAATTAACATACAATTGGCAGTTAATTTTTGTAAAAAATCACAGAAGTGTTATGGGTAGCCAAGAGGTTACTATAGATGACAAACATGCCTTTTGCCTCAATTAATTGACAGACACTTGTGACACAATATCCTCTCGGCCTATGTCAAATTCAATAATCTCTGATGGGTCAAAACTCAGATTTTTTTTGTCGCCAGTCATTTTGCCAATTTCATCTTTTTATCGCCAAATTCATTTCATTTTCGCATTTGGCGATAATGGCGCCCCCCAGAGAAGGCCCAGCAAAAATATAAACTCTAGGCGGACGAAGTAACTCTTAAAGGACCGAGAAAAAGAGAACATGCAATTTTATTTACCATTTAGGTCTAGGGGAACTAATTCATTTTTCGTAGACGGCCATTATAACGTTTCCGGTCAAAGCTCAGTCCAGGATTATGGGAAAGTTATCAAACTTGTCTTAAATTGAGGTCCGTTCATTTGCGCATGAAATAAAATGAAAATTAGTATGGCATGATCCCTTTTCTCTACGACTTTTTGGCCCATTTTTGAGATGACCCTTACCGCGAAGTTGTTTTTACCGGCCCCTCAAAGAAATATACTAGAGTTTAAAAATAGCTATTGGACCGGGAAATTTTTTTATTTTTTTTATTTTTTCGATTGTATTTAAACAAGAGATTATAATCGATGAAAAATATTCAAACAATTTTGAATTTCAATAATATTGACTAATCAGAGATCACCTTGAACCTTTGGTTATATGGACCAGCCCTGCGTACAGGATGAAAACGTTAGCGAAGCGCTTTCGAAATGATACCTCGCTTTGCACGTGCTTATACGTGCAAAGCGGGGTATCATCTCAAAGCGCTCGCGAAACGTTTTTACATCCTGAAAACAGGGCATGCTTCCCTATAGATTCTTGACAGATCGCCGGTAATTGAATTAGTTCCCCTAGACCTAAAACGAATATATGAAATAAGAAAAAAATTACAAGGAACTTTATTCGCAATAAAATTCATATGTCATGTGTTATTACAGTGTGCACAGATAGCTCCGCCCATTTTTTACATAACGTCATCCTTAGCGCGAACGCCTTTGGAGTCGTAAAACCCACGTACCAAATGACGCCATTCGCTTTCTGTGAAATTCTCCCAACTTCAGAAAAAATGTTTTTATGCCTTTTTACACCCAGAAAAGGGAAAAAATATTTTCAGAATTGTGATTGTTTATAATGGATATAATTTCATTTTCGCGTTGATGTGCCCACGAATAAAATCTGATGGGAGGAGGAGTTACAAGCAAAGCAAAGTCCTCGGGCTCAGACCTCGGTTTTACCTTTTGCATATAACTCCTTCATCAGACTTTATTTATTGTAGACTAAATTTGAACCAGTGTCTAATAAAATGGCACTTACACTAACCGCAAGCTTAGAAATATCCTACCTAGGTGGACAGTTGATAGAATTACAATGACGAGTGATCTGTTCTGGTTGATCAAGGCCGTCACACGTTGAGTCTAATACTGTACGGTTGTTTCTGATGTCGACACAGAAAAGACGGCTTCGCTGGATACCTGGAACACAAACAAATAGCATGCAGGCGGGATACCTCGGCGATTCCACAAAATATATGTTAACATGAAGCCACAATCATGTGGGTGTCCAGATGAGACCGAGAAAAACAAAATCAACGAAGATCAAAACTCGGCACACTATAATTAGATGAGAAAATACAGAGTCTTACTGCGTTTTGACATCAATTTATGATATACCCGTCCCAAAAGATCTCAATAGACGACCAGAAAGAAATAGAAAAGTATCGCCACTAGCCGAATAACTTATAAAATAACCGGATATTACTACACTTACGTCCGATGTTCATTTTACGGAAAAGTCCGTTCATTTTACGGAAAAGTCCGAGCGATGTTCCGAATGAATATCATGCTGATTTAGAAGAAATCCTTATAGAATTATCAAATGATTCTACTACTTTATTTGTCAATTTAAAAAAAAAAGTGTTCAAGCGGCTTAAAGACCGCATATAAAATGACTGCGTCTTAATAATGTTTGAAAAAAAGAAACTTTGAGAAAATATATGTATAAATATATTTCTACAGAAGGCAACTTTGACAATTTCACGGTGTTTTTAACTGTATAACTATACCAAAATAGCATGATTGTTATTATTATGTAAATCTGTATAATATGCAGTATAATCTGTATGATAAAAATGTGAAGCCTGAAATGCTTGCGCATGCCCGAATTTGTGCTAAATTTAGCACAAATTCGGACATGCGGAAGCATTTCAGGCTTCACATCGAAAGAGGTTTGTTACCTCTGCCACATGTCTGACTACAGGTCTCGAACTGTCCGTGTTGCCAGGCGAAGTACGTATCGGCCATGACTTGTTCTGCAGGACATTTTGGTAGGTGACATTCTCTCTTACTGCGTGGCTTTTCTCCTGTTGGAAAAAAGAGATAAATGTGACCCGTCACACAAAAAGTAGTCGGACGCAGATTACGAAAATGTCGGTAATTTCGAAAGTAAGTAAAATCAAGCGTCTTGGAAATTCTATTAAAATCAAATTGGCAAATAGCGAAAGCGTTTGGCTGCGAAATACGCGTACACATATGTGAAGCTATATTCCTAAAAATAACTCGTCAAAATGAGTAGGCATGACACTAACCTACGTGATGCCGAAACGTGTTTTTTTTGACACCATACGAAAACATTTATTATCACAAGTATTGGGATGACAGAAAGATGGTCAATATATTTCGATATAATGCGCCCCCAAATTGTATGGGTCCTATTTTGCGTATGTATACAATTTGATTAGGTTTTTCAAAAAGTCCCCCAAAAATATTAACTTAATCTCTTACCAACACATCTTGTTAAAGGGACAACACTGTCTCCTAATTTACAAGTTATGTCCCTTAGTTGGTATCCAGTTCCACAGGAAACAGTGCATGGACCCCACGGGGATAAGTTGAACCTGGAATTTATTAAAGTAAAGACTTGGATTTATGTCTTATTATATTAAAACTTAGCAGAAAAACACAAAACAGTACTATATAGAATGAAGAATACGTCATAAAAAGGGGGCCATGGGGAGATGTCGTGACATTTCCAATAAGTTTACATGTGCATTAGGCACAAACAGTGTGCAGCCTGGACAGTCAGACAATGCTGTATATATATTTCCTGACCATCTAAATAAGTATAAGAAGACCTTATCTATGAACATATCGCATATTAAATACTCTGAACAGACTGTGCTGATATACGGGCTGGCCAGAGGCTTTAGTTTGCGTACATATGAACGTGTTGCAAATTTCGCGATAAAACTCGTATCGCTTTTTCTCGTTATGCCAGGTTTGGTTGTGGCAGACGTGGCATTAAAAATGATCTGTGATATATTTATTTTTATATGTGTTTCTTAATGTTACCATGCATTGACATTTATCTTTTCTCACGTCATCTATATATATAGATGCGGGGCAAAATAAGTGACGTCATAATGAACGTTCCATAGCAATCACGTGAATATGACGCGCTTAACGAAAAATATGTCCTAAAAATTTCACATTTTGTCTCATTTTTGCAATAAAGTAATAGAATAATAGTTTGTTTTTCGGTTGAGATCGACTCATATTTCATTTCGTGAACAACAAAAGCTGTATTATTGCCACACGTGAAAGTATAGCTTTTGTTGTTCACTCAATGAAAAATTAATCGATCTTACACTGAAACAAACGATTATCCTCTATATATTACCTGGGCTGGTTCAGCAAGTCTTGGAGCATTGCGTCGTCGAAAAAGTCGTAGGAATTCAAAGATGAATCTGGGAAAAAATGAATAAATAAGGGTTGTTACATACATTTGCTAGATTTTCACTGATTCGGAAATTCGGCGGTAAGTTATGACGGAGTTCTTAAAAGTTCTAATATTCTTACTGCGCAGCCATATTGAAAAATAATTTGAACGTTTTATAAACTTAAGAATATAAAAGTTGTTCAATGATACCTCTGCCCCTTTTTCAGTTTAACATGTAAAAATGCTGCCAAATATCAATATCAATATTCTTTTAATGAGCTAGAAAACATCCTATAGCAATTTTTAAATAGATTGAAAAAAAGCTATAACCTCTAGATATAACAAAGGAATCGTCGTTAATGCCCCTTTTCCTATGACGTTCTTCAGATTGCCACAAAAATCAAAAGGGTCCTTCCTCATGACCATACAAACATTTTTAGCAAGTCGAGAAAGATTTTAGCCAAATTTGTGACCTTTTTCCAGAGTGATAACTAAGCAATTGTCCATAAAGCTCCTTTTCCCGTGACATGAAACGGAATAACACAAAAATCAATATGGATCTTCCTTAAACACAACATGGGCAATTATAAGGAAGATTAGGAAGATTAAACCAAAAATGTGACCTCTAGAGTGGTAACATTGAGTTGTTGACACACGTGGACGGGCGACGGACAACCAAGTGTCCAAAAAGCCCACCCGAATGAAATGTGCTCAGGTAAGCTTCAACAAATTTAATGAGCAACTAATAATATGACTTGACATTCTTTAGTTTTAAATCTTATATAACGGCAAATCGTCAATTGAAAATTATTGAACAGCAATAAAAACATTGACTTACCATCTTTCTGTAGTATCGCCTTCCCTTTTTCAGTACACGACTTTCCGGAGAAACATTCCTGTATTTCCGGTGGCTTGCTGTGGTTGTTGCAGGTTTCCATAGCAACGGCTCGACAAACGACCTTTCTCTTCTGTTGTCCGTTACCGCATGATGCCGAACACTGGAGAACGATATGACAAAAAATGGTGATTGGTTTCTTTTGGTCGAAATTGTAAGCTAAATGATGGGTGAAGATATAGAAAATCTGTCACTCTAAAAATTACTTTTTAGACACACGAATTAAAGGTTCTAGTTGGTTATCATTCCGTACAGAAATAAATTCAATATTTTTCGTTTCATCACTCATCAATTACAGTCTTTTTTAAACAAAAGGACCGTAATTGTCCTAAATCACATGGGTAACCATGTCACAAATCAACAAAACACATACAAAAATAAAGACATAGATTTTTTATTAAATAAATTTAATTGAACGTTTTTGGTAAACAGATTCACAACAGGAATATCCCTGTTATGTTCAAACTTGATCGTACGAGTGGTTTAGGAGGAGAAGATAGTTTTCTAAGATTGTCTTAATTTTCGATTTTTCAATTACTATGGCAACAAGACTTTTATATCAAATTGAATTTAAACTTGGGTAGAGCTACACGGATCATCCATGTCAAGGTAAGAGCGATCGGCCAAGTGGATTAGGACGAGATTTTTTTTTATCAAATTGTCTTGGTGTTTGGCATTTCCGCGCTTTCCCTACAAGAGTTTTTGATGGAATTAATTTTTTTAACGAATGTTATAGTGCTCTATCCAAGGTTCATACCTGACAAGTTTAAGCTTGATTGGCTCAGTGGTTAGAATGAGAATATTTTTTCTAAGACTTCCCTGATCTTTGACCTCTGGGTTACCATGGCATCAGAGTTTTTGATGGAATTTTATTTGCTTTATCAACTTTGGTAGTGATTAATCTAAGGAACATCCCGGTCAAGTTTTCGCTTGAACGGCCAAATGGTTTAGAAGGAGAAAATATTGAAAGAAACTATTGACGGACGATGGACAGTGAGTGATTACAATAGATCGCCTTGAGCACTCTGTGATAAGAGGAGCTAATAAACCCAAGTATGTAGGATAAACGGCAGCCATGTGGATTGACGTTTCTTAAGGAGAAATAACTAGGAGAGACAATATCAAAACTCGCTTCATTTATCTTTCCTTTTTTCTTGAAACATCTTAAAAAATCAAACAATTACAATGAGAAAGACCCCGCTAACTCTAGCAATGCGTATATAGAGGGACGTGATGCTCTTCGAGAAAAAAAAAACGAATGAAAAAGGGACGACTTTCAGTAAATAAGATACCTGAATAATCTGGACTTTTGGAGAAAGACTTAAAATCTTACCGTTGACCAAGGACCAGTCAACCACTCAGGACAATCGCCAAGACTACATGGGCCCTTAATGGCCGGTTTAACGTCACTACACTTCCGCTCGTGGACCCTTTTTCTGTCCCCTGATTGGTCCTCTTTCACACAGACAACACGGCGGTATTTGAACCCGTTACCACAGGTCCGACTGCAGGAGCCCCATTTAAACACATGCCATCTGCGATGAAGCAATAGGAATTTAAGTCATTGAATAAGTGACCCGTCACGCGAAAAGGGATCATCTGGGTATTGCGTAAAATGTCGACCCTTGTCAGACTTCGCGGCTTGTACAGACTGACTAGGGTCCACACTTTTCGCAATGTGTTTATTTTCTGAATCTAGAATGTTCAATCTACCTTCCAGTGAAATAATTTTTAAAATGTGTCCTCTGGTTGACCAATGCTGGACCCAATCTCTTTTACAAATATTCATTTTACAAAGTTCACACATGGTCCCTTTTTGCGTGACGGGTCACATAATACGACGTATAAATAGCCAATGTTACATTGTATTACCCAAAACGTAAACAAAGGACACCGGGCAGTAGTTAACATTGAAAGACTATGCGAAAAGCATTGGGTGCCGAGCTACATTTTATACGCATTCAAATTTGACCCGCGTTCCATTCAAATTCTTTTCAAATATTTGTGTGCCGCTATGTGAAAAGGGTATATGTGGGTGGTATTAACCCTTACCTGTTTTATAAAATTTTAGACCTGTCCAAATGCAATGGTTTTGTACAAAAAAATATAGTGTGGATTTAATTTGAAAAAGAACTGTTCAGTAGAGTAGAATATAGTGTGGAAAAAGAAGAAATTGCTTATCACAAGCAATTTCTTCCTTTCCCACAATGTTTTTTCAATCATAAAATCTCAGGCGCGTAAAAAACAGGGATTATACAGGAAAGGGTTAAAAGTATCTACCTAGTCAGCCAGCGTCAGCCAGCAGACAGTGTCGTTTTTTTCGCTATTGGAGCATATTCTGATTCAAGAATGGCCATTCTTTATGTTTTTTTCACCGAAATTTGATCGATCTTTTCTTTTCTATATTTCGTAAATCACGCGTATTACGCAAGCAAGACCACAGTTCATGTATTACCTCATTGTAGACGAACACCATCTGTATACCGACTTCATGCACTTGTTTGAAACTTCATCGATTGGTATCATGATTTTATTTTCTTAGCATCGTTTTTTTGCCTATTAAATCGTATGGGCATATTCATTTGATTGAAATATTTTTTTTTTCTTTTCCATACATTCTGTTGATTTATAATTTTTTGGTACATGATATCTTATCTCGGACAGTAAACTCGTCTATAGAAAAAAGTAATGTCAAATAATATATAGGTAAGGAAATATACATATATGTCGCGGTATTTTCAGTGCAGCAACGCTAAAAAGATTTATTCCGTTGATAAAGGAAGAAAATTGTTAACCCGTTTTAACCTAAAGTAATAATGATTATGTGAAAATACTTTTATCACTTAGTAACTGGTGTTAAATGCGGCGGCAAATGCCTTTAATGACGTTTAAAATTTCGAGCTCATTACATTAAAAATAGGTGCAAAACAAATTGTCCCGGTGTAATTACATCCGTGATAGTACGGTAAAAATATTAAATCTGTACCATTTTTGGGGTAATCTGAAACCTAAAATAGATTTATCATTAACATTTGCTGTTGTGCTTTTATTTATACAATACAATATTTTGAGAGGGTAGCACTTTTAGCTAAACAGCCAGTCTACCAAGTGGCCCTCTGTTAAAACAACAATAACAAAATATTTACAAATACATACAACATACAAACATACAAATTCGTAGAATGTTAAAAATAGCGGTCATGGATGCAATAAACTTAGTGAAGACGATGATGTTAAAAGTGATGAAAACACGAAGGCCGTTAAAAATATTAATAAGACATCTATGCCGAGTAAGATAATTTTGATTTTCCTTTAAAATTCTAGTATAATTAAAGCATAAAAGTATTTAAGGTAGTGGACCCATAATAGTTTCGCAATATCTCAATTGTAATGAAATTTAACAATGTTAACCGAGGTTTCCTAATGATTTTCATTAGGAAACCTCGGTCAACATTGTGCAAGATCATGTGTTCCGAAATGTTGCGAAACTTTTACGGGTCCACTACCTTAAAACTCATTACTTTGGTGTTCCATCGCACTTTGCTTAATGCATTGTTCAAGAATCATTGCTAGGAAAAATATTGTGGCAATTGAGGATTCCTTAACATAACTTTGAATCTACTGGTTGATGAACTTTGGTATACGTAAAGGGCAGGGGTTTGGAAATACTTTATTTTTACCTGTCCTTGGACAAATAAAGATGATTTTCTACTTTTCCAGAATGAAACTGAACTTGTCCGCGAACCATAGGCTAATTTGAATCTTTTAAATATTTTCAGTACTGTTCTTAGACTGTTCTAAAACCTTATTTTTCTTATTCTATTTTTTTTTTATTTGTGTAGGGCTATCCTGCGTTCCGGATGACAAAACGGTAAAAAATGTTTGCGTATTATACGCCGCTTTGCAACCCTTATGCTTGCTCGAAATCGATAACTATTTTTTATCCACATCATATCATTTTGACAAATCCTAATGAATTATCACAACTGTGATTCGTCAATCAAGAATATACAACCAAGGAAATCTGCAAGAAATACAAGAGGCCGTACAGGGTTAATATCGCTTCACTGGCAATTTTCACCAGAACATTTTAAAATTGTCTTGAAATCTATGAACACGACGTGGTTTATGTGAAGCGCGACGAAGTTGTTAGAATCACACGAGGATCATTCTATGCAAGTTTAGTGAACAATTTCTCCTTTCATGCAGAAGGAGTCGTGTTTACAAAGGAAAGTGCACCATGAAAGCCTACTTTTTTATGATGCGAAATCATTAAACAAAACAGCTAAAAGAAGAGTATGGTTGCATAATGAGGAATGATGCATCGTTAAGAAAAGTTAAAGAAAAATCCATACATGGTTTTACTTTAAGAGAAGTTGGTATGGAAAACACATCTTTCAAACAACATGAACATGACACAAATCAAAAAAATGTATTTAAGCTTAAAAACGATTGTATAACCACACGAATGTTAATTGCCACCTGGCGTGAGATTTTTTGTTGATCAAATTTCACTTTGATGTTTCGCAGCTCTTAGTTTGTACATAAATTGTTCTTGATGTTTCTTTAATATTCATTTTGCTTATCTAATGCAAAAACAATGGCTAAGTTAGTGTCACAAAAACGATCCGATGCGTCGGCGATTTTTTGTGTGCAATCGGTGATAAAATCAACGACTAATCACCAGTCGATGACTGATCGGTGGGTTGGCCGATTCAATAGCGGGTTTTCCGAAGGTCTGCTGAGGTCAGAAGAGGGTCACAAGTTTCATTGAAATCGGCTCAATGATTTTGAAGGAGAAGATTTTAACGATTTATAAGTGAAAATGAGCCCTGCCCTGCCACACCAGTGTAAGGAGGTCAATCAAGATTTATTGAACAACTTCAGAAGAGGATCATCCAAGAAACATTCATGCCAAGTTTCATTGAAACCGGTCCAATGATTTGGGGAGAGATATTTTTTTTAGAAAAGATATTTTAGATTGAAAAAAAACTTCCATACCCATATTTTGGGGCAAATCCAACATTCTTGAAAAATTTAAGAAAAGAGTCACCTAAGGACATTCATGTCAAAGTTCATTGAAAAAGGCCAGTTGGTTTGGCAGGAGAAGATTTTGTAACATTTTTATGTGAAAATAAGCCCCGCCCTGCCACGCCTATATTTTGAGGTCAACCACAGTAAGAAACTTAAGAGAAGGATCACCTTAGGAGTAGTATTGTCATATTTCGTGAAAAATCCGTCAATTGGCTAAGGAGGAGAAATGTTTAAAGATGCCAAATACGTTCTTGTTCATGGAGACAAACCCTTGAAGAATTTGCAAGCCATTTGAGCAAAACTCGAGCACTCTAGAAGTACAAATAAGATGTTGGTCAATACAGAACGCACGACAGACACACCTAGATCACAATAGCTCATCATGAGCACGAATTACTCAGGTTAGCGCAAACTATTTCTAGAGACCTAGGCCAGACACTACTGCGTTTGCCTCCAGAAAAAAATGTGTTGAATATTCCACATTTTTGGCGAAAGAATATATACACCTAATTAACCTTTTTAGTGACACAAATCCAATTATCTTAAACTTAAGAGGAGGATCACCTTAGGAGCAGTATTGTCAAATTTCGTGACAAATCCGTCCATTGGCTGAGGAGGAGAGATGTTTAAAGATGACAAATACGTTCTTATTCATAGAGCCAACACCTTGAAGAATTTTCAAGCCATTTGACCAAAACCCGAGCCCTCTAGAAGTACAAATAAGATGTTGGTCAACACAGAACGCACGACAGACACACCTAGATCACAATAGCTGACCATGAGCGAGAATTACTCTGGTTAGCGCAAATTATTTCTAGAGACCTAGGCCAGACACTACTGCGTTTGCCTCCAGAAAAAATGTGTTGAATATTCCACATTTTTTGGCAAAAGAATATATACACTTAATTAACCTTTTTAGTGACACAAATCCAATTCTCGTTTGATGACCAAAATGCAGTATCTACAGCTTGAATAAAACTGTAGATACGGTGTTTTGGTAGCCCGCTTACGCTTTAATGAGAATGGTGTAATAGAACCGGGATGAACCGGTGTCATACTGATAATTCAAGTAAATATAAATTAAAACCCCTGTGTTTACATTGTACATTATTTTTGACACTTGTAAATTTCAGGATATCCATTGAAAAAAGTTGACATTTTTATGCTGTTTCAGTGATAATGCCATAATAATCACCCCCATCTGTAATATCGCGGGCGCCGCGTTTGTAAAAGTAAGATGTGCAAAACGCAAGTTATTTTTTTGAGTCGACCCATTTCAAGATAAGTTGTAGTCACGAAATTTGAGTTGTCAAACGAAGGTTTGGGTACTTACGATCACCATTGAAAAAAGAGAGGTAAGTTAGAGCAGTCTACATGTTACTTAAGACATATATTTCCAAAGGAATTACAATTTCCCATTTATACAAAAGGTCAATCAGTTTTGAGAACCTTAATCTCTGTCCTTGAGGTCACGGTATCTGTCAGATTCCTTCTCTAAGTTGCTTTTATGCGACCCGTCACGCGAAAAGGGACCATCTGGGAAGTGCGTAAAGTGTCGACTCTAGTCAGACTGCGCGGTTTGCGCAGACTGACTAGGGTCAAAACTTTTCGAAATGTGCTTATTTTCTGAATCTAGAATGTTCAATCTACCTTCCAGTGAAAGAATTTTTGAAATGCGACCTCTGGTTGTCCTGTACTAAAATCAACTCTTTTTCAAATATTTATTTAATGGAGTTCCCAGATGGTCCTTTTTCGCGTACTTAGTGTTTTGTATGAAAAAAATATCTAACAAGTTTGGGGAATTGATCATTGTCGAGGCTCTGTCGGGACAATTATCAATTTCAACAACCGAGTTGGATTTTTGTTCATACAATACACTTAGTAAGTATAATATTTATCTCATGGCCTCTATTTGCGTTGTCCCGTCGATGTTTCTAACATAAATGCAAATTTCTAAAAATAACCGCATTATGCAATTGTTCTAAAAATATCCATGTGATATTTAAAAATATTATATTGGATGATATCACACGGATATTTGTAAAGTTATAAGATAAAGATTTTATACGTTATACTTGCTTTCGTAACATTTTCCGAGAAATAACGTAAGTAAATGCTTAGGAAACGATAAATGCACTTATTTTATGGGCTATATTTGATTACCTTATCAAACAATGTACGCACTAAATGTCTGAACCGTTTGTAATTTGTAACTGTTAATCGTTTTACAACATATTTGTATGTAAGAATATCTCCATGCATACTTAATGAACCTACAAACCATGGCACTCTTCAGTACGAGGGTGTCATGCTGATTCACTGAATATAACTTGTAACATTGCAGGCAAAATGTTTACATGCAGATTCTGAGAGGAAATATCAAATCGGGTGTAAAGATTCAATATACCGCTTTGAAATTCCTGAAACTATTTGTTTTAACATTTTACATTCTCTAAAATGAAAATCCGTAGAGGTAATATTGTAACAGTGTTATTTATGTGCTTGCCCGTGTAGCGCGGGTCTAACTGTTGTAATTTCTCTATAGGCTTCAATTTCCATGCAATACCTTTCAACCTTTGGTATATGCCGGTAACCACATTTAAGGAGAGAAATTTATATAAAGCTTGAACATTTTTTATCAAACTTTTTGAGTGTAACTTAGGTGTAGCTTAACGTTTTTGATTCGGTGTCAATTATGAAGGGATCATGGTAATAAGATTGGCCACAACTTCGTATGCAATATGAAATTGGTTAGACAAAGAAACGTGTTTGTTAAAACGACAGCTTGGTACCACTTTCAACTTCGAAATTTCTCGGTATCTGTTCTTATGTCCTATTACTTACCTAAAGTTACACGATGCAGCGTTTTCACAGTATCTATTTGGTGGAGCTGCAGGTCTTGTATCAGGTAGACAGTATGAATCGTCTGTCTCTTGACCCGTGTCTGACAGTATACACGCTATATAAGACGACTGGAGGCCTTTCTGTTAAATATAAAACATGGTATTTGTCTGACAGTTTACACGCTATATAAGACGATTAGACGCCTTTCTGTTAAATATAAAACATGGTATTTGTCTGACAGTTTACACGCTATATAAGACGATTAGACGCCTTTCTGTTAAATATAAATCATTGTATTTGTCTGACAGTATACATGCTATATAAAACGATTGGATTCCTTTCTGAAAAATATCAAAGGGGGTAAGTGTCTGACAGTATACACGCTATACATGTATAAGAAGACTGGACGCCTGTCTATAAAAAATAAAACAGGGTATTTGTCTGACAGTATACACGCTAATAAAACGATTGGACTCCTTTCTGAAAAATATAAAATAGGGTAAGTGTCTGACAATATACACGCTATATAAGAAGACTGGACGCCTGTCTATTAAATATAAAACAGGGTATGTGTCTGACAGTATACACGGTATATAAGACGACTTGGCGTCTTTTTGTTAAATATAAAACAAGATATGAGTCTGGCAGCATACAGGCCAATCAGGGTATGTTTATGACTTTTTTAGGACCTAAACGAAGTAAAACACTGAGTTATGAACAGCCTATGCAAGTCTCTTGAGTCCTAAATTTGCACGTTGTTTCTAGCCATTGACTTAATGATGAAAATAAAAAATGTGACCTTTGTGTTATATTTCCAACAATAAGATATTCCAAATAGCATTTACAGAGTCCTCATCTACGCTCCAGATGGCTACTACCTAAGCTATTATCCCAAATATGTTTCAAAAGTTAAATGGTAACCTCGAAGTTAATTATTATATTAAAATGGTTTACCCCGAGATTACTACTAAAACTTTTGATATAATATGGCCTTTGTGGATATTCAAAATTTACGTTCATATTACTTATGATGCTACAGGAATTGTATACACCTTATAAAGTACAGACGAAAATAAGTGTATCCTCCATATAATTTCAGTAAAATGTTTATTCTAGTATCCAAAATAAAGTTTAGGCATTGTGAGTTTGGATAACTATGCTGTTGATTTTGTAAGCGATAATATTAAAATGAAACTGCAAAACACAATTTAAAGCTAAAGGGAGACTTGATTTAAACAAAAAACCCGAAAGGTTGAAGATCTTTTGCTAAAGCAAAACATCGTGCATTTTCACAAAAGTTTTCTTCGGCCGTTTTTACCATGACTAATGTTATCCATTCTAAATGAAGTACCGGTAGAATACCTAAAGTTGTTATAAAGTGACCAATCGAAGTAAGGCTTACAAATGAAATGATAGCACATTGGTTAAATTTAAGCGTTGATTCTTTTTTTATTTTTATTTTTTTAAAATAAAACTTCCTCACAAGTGAAAATCTCAAGAAACTTACTCCACACGATTTAGAGCAAGCGTTCCATCGAATGTCCCACTCATAGTCCTTCTTCTTTGAAGCATCCTTATTGGCTATACCTACACCACGTGATCCGTCACATGACCGCCCGTCTCCACCACAAATACCACATTTGTCCGCCGTTTTGTGGGAACCAACGATGTCGTCACAACCAATTCGCTGGAATTTAATTATGTAGAGATTATTTTTATGGATGCTTAATGCGGAATCATTGCGTGCATGATGCACAGGATACTCTGTAACCGCTGCACCACATTCCAGGAGATTTTCTATCGTCACATTTTGTTTGTAAATTTTCCGCGGAATGGAGGGGCAGCTATGGCGTGTAATCGGTTGCAAAATTATATATAAAAAATAATTGTTCTATAATACGAATATTTCTTCCAAAAATAAATAAATTATGGTAAAAAGAAAATATATATTCAATGAATTAAATTATTTGTTCTATAGTTATTTATATTTATTCAATAATGATAAATATTTATTCTATAATTATGATTATTTTTTTTTAAAAAAATAATCTATTCAATAATCAAAAATAATTATTCTATTATTGTAAATATTTGTTGTATAATGAAAAAAATAGTTATTGTATAATTTTAAATATTTATTGTATAATTTTAAATATTTATTGTATAATCTAAAATATTTGTTCAAAGATTGAACATAAATAATTTTTTCTATAATTTAAAATAATTTATTCAATACCTCACACAAAATATTTATTCAATAATTAGCATTCTGGGAAGGAAGTGGCTAGCCATAGACTGGGAACATGATCGACTTTCACGATCTAGACTGGCAAATCTACGTTATTTCCCGGAAGATTTTAACAGGCTCAATCACGAAGTTGACGGTGTTAATACTTTCAAAGAGATAAAAAGTGACGAAATTCATCTACCCTTCAATTAAATTTAACCGATTTATTGATTTTCGGTGGTACTCCCTTTTGCCTGGCCAGCTGTTAAGAAAAATCAGTTTGGCGAAATCGTATAACTTAAAACTGTTTCTAAATGAAAGTTTTTTTTGAGGAAAGGTGAGCTTTTGTGACCAATGAATGTCCTTCGTGTGTTGTGTGTCGTCCGGCATCAACAATTTAAGCGTTTACACTCAAGAGGCCACAAATATGGCCCAATCTTCATGAAACTTGGTCAGATTGTTGGTCAGGTCACAAAAATGAACCCAATTGAATATTGAAAGGCCATAATAATGACCCAATCTTAATGAACGTTGGTCAGAATAATGGTCAGGTCACTAGAATGAACCCCATTGAGAATCCATGTCATATCACGGGGAAAGGGGTCTTAATAAAAATTTTCTTGTTAACACTCTAGAAGCCATAATTATGGTCCAATCTTGATGACGTTGGTCAAAATATTGGTCAGGTCACGAGAATGGACCCTATTGAAAATGGGAAGGATCCATGCCATATCACGTGAAAAGGAGTCTAATGACAACTTTCTTGTCTTCACTCTAGAGGCCACACATATGGCCCAATTTTCATAAAATTTGGTCAGAATGTGTACCGGGTATATAGTCAAAATGATAATCCCTTTTGAGAAATGTTTTGTCATATGAGAAAATACAGGAAAAATAGCCTTTATTCTCTTTATCTTGTCAAAGGTTGAATCCCCCCCCCCCCCCCCCCCCCAAGGATAAACTTGCTTAGAAGTGGCTAGAAAACTTATGCAGGGATCATGGGAACAGAATAATCTCTTTCTTTAAAACATTTAGTGATCATTTAATGATTTTTTAAAGCATTTTTAAAGCATTTAATTTTGCTAAGTGGGGAGTCAAAAAGATGAAGGTGAGCGATATAGGATCATTATGGTCCTCCTGTTCAATTCATCACATTGTCTCTCGCGACTCAAGGACTGTCATTTGCATATTCTCAAAAAGACTTTCATTTAGGAACAGTTTTTTAGTTATACGATTTCGCCAAACTGATTTTTCTTAACAGCTGGCCAGCCGCAGAAAATCAATAAATCGGTTAAATTTATTTGAAGGGTAGATGAATTTCGTCAGTTTTTCACTCTTTGAAAGTATTATCAGAGTCAACTTCGTAATTGAGCCTGTTAAAATCTTTCGGGAAGTAACGTAGATTGGGAAAATTTCCAGTCTATCGTGAAAGTCGATCATGTTCCCAGTCTATGGCTAGCCACTTCCTTCCCAGAATGCTAATTATTGAATAAATATTTTGTGTGAGGTATTGAATAAATTATTTTAAATTATAGAAAAAATTATTTATGTTCAATCTTTGAACAAATATTTTAGATTATACAATAAATATTTTAAATTAAACAATAAATATTTTTTTCATTTTACAACAAATATTTACAATTATAGAATAATCATTTTTGATTATAGAATATATTTTTTTTTTTTTAAAAATAATCATAATTATAGAATAAATATTTATCATTATTGAATAAATATAAATAACTTTAGAACAAATTATTTAATTTATTGAATATATATTTTCTTTTTACCATAATTTATTTATTTTTGGAAGAAATATTCGTATTATAGAACAATTATTTTTTTCATATAATTTTGCAACCGATTACACGCCATAGGCAGCGACAGAATCAAAGCATTTTGATACTTATTTTGTGGACCATTCATGTATGATCTTAATTGTACTTTTAAACATTTATAAGCATATGACTATGACTATTCTAATTTGGCGAAATTATGTTATAAAATAGGTTTATTTTGGAATTCATCATTATTTCTACCCCAAGTGTGTAACACTGTTTAACTGTCGGACTGTATATACTATAGTATTTGATAATTCTCTTCTATAGACCGCAAATTTGGAGTGAGTGTTCAAAGGTCAATTTTGTCCAAACAGGTATAGACAAATTGACCTTTGATCACTCACTTAAACTTGTGTATCTATAGTTGTTTCAGTCACGATTCGTTTCCCTCCTCAGTGAAATCAAGTTGAGTAAGCAAATATTTGATAAGCCTGCACGCTAAGAAGTCCAATAAGAAATATGTATCTTTGCTTCACAATATGCAGTTTTAAGATTTGAGTGTTTTCTTTTAACTTATAGACTAATGGAACTAAAAAACCAACTTCTATTATGTATCCATGCGGTGTGATGTGGTGTGTAGTTTCATACCTCTGTGACATAAGATATATTCCGTTAATTAAATAATTTCGTCTACTATCATGTTATCAAAAACCTTAAATTGTGAGTTAAAAAAGGTATTACCTTGCATTTTCCTTTAATACACACACCATTGTCCTTCGTTCCACATGCAGTCCCATTCCAGACAACTGCTTGCATCTTAAGAATTGCTCCAGATTCTACAGCCGTACAGAAGAGAACGCAAGGATCAGACGGGCTATAATGGGGAATCCATTGATAGTAGTTGTCTTTGATAGAAACTCCATTAAATGATCGACATTGTTGGTCTCGAATTGTCTCGTCATTCGGTGGACACCCCTGTGAAAGAAGAGTTCGAGTGTAGAGACGAAGACGACAACAACAACAACAACAACAACAACAACAATTCATAGCTTAGTCCGAGAAACAATAATTTACTTGATTTTAACAATTTTCTAAAATTTTGAAATTGATTAACATTCTTTTAGTTTCAAAGGAGTTCTATAATGTTTAAGAAAAGACTAAGCAATTAATTCTTAATTAAGTTCACAAAAAGCTTTACAATCTCTGGCTCGATTTACTTGTTTGATAGAATCTCGGTTTGAGAGAATCCGAATTATATAGAGGCCATACAAGTCAATATGCAGTCGATTTTGCTCGAGTCACCACGTCTATTTAGCGACCATTTCTATTAAGCGACCACCATAAAAAGTCCCTTCACCGTAAGCAAAATCTGTGAAAGGAGGACATTCTTAACCAAAAAATGGTTATTTTTGTTCCCTATGTTGTCGGAGCCCATTAGAATAGTCTAAATATTACGATTCTAATGGGCTCCAACACCATAGGATTCAGTACTATTTGACCGACAATCTTTAAATGCTATCAAAATGAACGGTCACATTTATCACGATATTTGTATGAAGCGACCATTCCCATATTACGACCGTTATTTGTGGTCCCTTAAGTGGTCGCTTAACACAAGTTTATTGTATTTCCCTGGTTCTATGTATGTACACGTTACTGCTGACGAAGATATAGACACATTGACTCCTCTAAGATCTACTTATTACTCTAAGTATACTGGGCCTGTTTTACTAAACCTCTTACGATCATGTTTCGCGTAAGACTAAAATTAAAGTTGCTTCTTCAGAAATCACTACTCGTAAATATGGAATTCTGCCATGCATCATTTTATAGGAATCGTCTTCTTAAGACGATTCCAGTGAGGAATTGCAAGACAGAAATCTAACAGTGAATGAAAATACCAGGTACGAATTTGTGATTTTGACTTACGATTATTTTTTCGTAAGAAGTTCAGTAAAACGGGACCCAATAGACTATCTGGTCTTAGAGCAGATGCTTTTTTGTGACGTTAGATTTCATTTCTTATAGCTTTCTTATTAATAGAGGAACACAAAGGGAACAGTTTGTCATTTGCATGAAAAAGACCAAGTTGTTTTGTAGGAGGTTTTACAGGACAAATTTGAAAATATTATTCACCGACGATTGGCGATGGATGACTTGCAATGCAATTGAGGTTTTGTGCTAAGGGTGAGCTAATGTCATCCCTAGGCCTAACTAGGATTTTGAAATTTATACGCACTCAAAAGGCGACAAACATAGAATAGGATAAAGAACTGTGACAAAAGATGAATGTCCTCCGCCCGCTTCCTTTTCCATGATTTGAGCGTTGGTGAATAATCAAAACATCGTAACTACAGCTTGAACGAGATGTAGTTTCGATGTTTTGATCATTCAACAACGACATTTTTCGAAAGAGATTTGATTTCCATTACGCACTTGCGTATTAGCGCATTATGGTAGATACGCCCTTTGAAGCGACCAGAAGTACCTGTTGGTTGCATATCTTATATCGGATTCCCGTCCCTCTACAAGTGTGTGTTGCACCAAGACATGATCTGGTTCGGTTAGACAGTCCGCCGCCACAGGGTCTCGAACATTCACCAAACTCGCCCCAGCTCGACCACTCAGCCTCTGTTTCATTCACAGCAATCTGGAAAAAAGGGATACAGACTAAATATATATATCCGATGTAACAATGTTTCTAAACGAACAGTTCTAACCAGTGTTCCTATCAGACCAAATTGATATTAGACATACGCTTTTAAAGGCTTGAACTTTAATAAGTTAATATGCCTCAAAAATCTAATACAATTATTTTTTTGTTTATTAGAATGTAACCACTAATTTCTTACAAATAGATCGTTTTCAGACGACGCGTTTCATTCATAAATTTGAATGATATGACTCATTTTAATACAAATATGGATATTTGCAAATAAATTTTGTTAATACCTGACTTATGTCCCTAATTTGCATGAAATTAGTTTGAAATGCAAATCTGCGCCTACCATAGATGCACGCAAATGTGCATAATAAATATGACCCATCAAGCGAAAAAGAACCATCTGGGAACTTCATAAGATAAATAACATCGTTCTAAAAAGTGTTTGTTTCCATTAAAGATCAAGCGGGTGTCACATTTAAAATATTCTTTCACCGGAATGTAGTATCATCATTCTAGATTCAGGAAGAGAGGGGAGATTTCGATCCTAATCAGCGTGCGCGATCCGCGCACTCTCACTGTGATCGACACTTTACGTATTCCCAAGATGGTCCATTCTGCATGGTGCAGCGAGGAAAATTTATTAACGTCGATTGCTTTCAAGGTAGCTTCATCATTTAGCGTGTTCACCAAAAAAGTAAATCCTTTAGTTTGATACCCCTATGAAACAGAATAAAACGTTCCCTTCATATCTTTTACTTTTACCGGTTAACTAATACCACCAAACACAAACTAAAGTATTCGTTTTTTAGCGAATTTTCAAATGGAATTTTTCGTAAGTTAACATAATCGATTTCTATTTTCATGGAATTATGGTGTTTTCAGCCGATCAAAATTGAAAAATCGATTGGCACAAATAATTATGAGAGTATTTTAATCAAATATATCAAATAATTTTTCTTCAACTAGTCTTAGGCATTCACATTTATAGGAAAGAAATCGGCACATTTTTATGGGAAATGTGCTGAGTTTTCCTAAAATCTTTTTTATGTATAATGTGGTTAATTTAGGTAGTTGTCACGTAATAGTTCCGCAATGTTTTGGATGTAATGAACTTTAACAGTAATAACCGAGGTTTCCTAATGATTTTCATTAGGAAACCTCGGTCAACATTGTGAAAGATCGTACATTCCGAAACGTGGTGGAACTTTATGGGTCTACTGCCTTAAAGTGAAGATTGACAGGTTGGGGTACAATCATATATTTTATCATTGAGCCGTTTGTCGGTGGTTCATGTCGCCAAGATAATGAATGAATGAAGGAGATATCTCTTTTTATGAATGAAATATCTTAAGGTACATAAAACGCAAAACTCGTAAAACACTTCATAAAATCTACTTAATTACCTTTGAACTTTGATTAACTAAAACCCAGCTATATTTTCACGTTTTATTCAGCTTTTATTTATTTGATGACTATTTGTATCATAATCATACACTATATTGGCTTTATTTTTGATAAATCGAGGGCAAAAAGAACAATGTAGCAAGTGTAAAGTTTTGGTGAGTTGTCCGAATACAGGACAAACAAACAAACGAACGAACGAACAACGCCCGAACGAACGTATGTGCCAACAAATAAAACGAAACAATATAATTGTCTTGAATTGCAAAGGAAGATGTAGCGACAGAGGGGCGTTATATACATGTAGACGCCAAAATGATTCTTATGAAAGAGAAATAGACAATAAATAGTTCAAGTTGGACAGAGGATTTGTACGAAGGACAATCAGGTTACAGACGAATGAATATAAATCGAAGGAGGAAAAGACTGGATGAAAAACTGCCCTATCAGCATAACCAGACGGGCAAACAGTTTTCCAACAATTGTACCCCGCTTTGCACGTGTACTTGCTTGCAAAGCGGGGTACAATTGGAAAACTCTTTGCACCGTTTGGTGACCCTGAACGCAGGGTTGGTTACACGAAGAGAGCGATGCGTAATTGAGAAAGGGGTTGTAATTAGGTTTAGTTGAAAGACAGGACAATGATAGACGGATGACAAATGATAAGATATGTTTCAAGTACTCTTATACATGCACCCATCCTATACAAGGGTACTTAAAACTGTCTGAACCGCTTGTTAAGATAAATGTCAATACCTACTTCATAACTAATCAGACTATAGTCCGTTTGACTTCTATATGGACCAACATTTCGCCGAAAATCTCAGAAATCAATTAATGAAATGTATTTTTTATTGTCATTTCATATTTTCCATCTAATACCATGACGAATCATGTTTTTCAGAATTTTGAATGTAAAATAATGATTTTGTCCGTCCGTCTACAAGTTAACTTACAGCCTTTCATTCCTTCTTGTGTCTGTATTAAACGGAACAGCGACTTGCCCAACCAAAATTAGCTCTGATTTGCATAGGGGCCGAGTCAAAAGTATATGATTTTAAGGGAGTCGTTTTGGTATGAAATCAAGTATTTTTTATAGAATTAATTTTGTCGAAGATTTATTTCTTAGGGCAATGAAATCTGAGTGTATTCTCTCTCTGTCTAAAAACTGTTTGGCCAATTAAATGATAATTTTTCTTATCTATTCTGAGACGAACCCCATATTCACATATTTAGACCAATCAAAAAGCATTATTTAATGAAGTCGTTGTGAATTTCACGAGGAAAACTAGATAAGCAGGCTAATAATAACGGTACAATTCACGTGATATTTAAGTTAAGGATGACATCCCCGCCGATATGCTAATAAGCATGTCCAAATAAGGAATAATGGATATTTCTTCTGTCAAATGTTTAGTATAAAACCACGTGTTTTTACTAAATATTTACATCTTGTTACGACTAAACAGCCTTCTTCACCCCTCGTGTTTAAGAGTGGAAAATGCTAGATAGACAAAATCATTATTTTGAAGTCATTTAATTTTCAAAACAAATTTTGGATTGGTATTAAACTGAAATTAAGATTTTACCACATACAAGTTCTTCATTCAATCTTGATTTTATGCTATTGATGAAAAGGTCGGTCCATATAGAAGTCAAACGGACTATACCTCTCTATATAACTGTAATTCAAAGGGAATTTATGCTGTGTGACGAGATTGTCTATGGGACAAGCTGATCTAAAACTAGTCTTGAATTGAAAAACAATTAACTGAGCCTTGGCGAACTCAATGCATTTTCTGTTCTAGACGAGTTAAGGTCAGAGACTCGGGTACAGTTTCTATAACTCACATTTAGAGTAATATGTGCATTTAGATTTGACATTGAATGACATTTTCACACAAGTAATGCATTAAATTTCGTTTAGATTGTATTGTGCTTACTGCTTTTAAAGAGTGAGATTACATATCGAGAGTTCAGTGCAAGACTGTACTGATTGTAAATGCATTGTATATACATGTACACTAAGTACAGTCTTGTTCTGACCCCTCGATATATGTAAGACAATGATTATATATGTATAAAAAAATTCTCCATTGTGATTAAGAAAGACAGAATTCGCTTCCATCGATGAGAGATTTGAATAACATTTCTGACATCGAGGATATCTTTTAAGTATCTAATACTAAAATTTTTAAAGTAGGTCAGTTTTTTACATATTGCTTGAATCGTATTCAAATGTCCATTTAAACTAGAAAAATGGCGTCGGACCACTAGATCCTACAATCTGGTCAAATACTTCCCTTACGATACAAAACAACGGGTATATCGCCAATGGATGGCCAAATTGCTGCAGGTGTTATATATTATCGCGCATTAGAGATGTAGGCAATGGAAACTCGGAGAGAAAATACTTTATGTGGTCCATCACACGAAACGGTACCATTTCCGTTAAACAACCATTTGAAAAAGAGATCGGTTGCAGTGATGGTCAACCAGTTATCACATTTCGAAATGTCTTTCACAGAAAGGAAGAAGAATTATCACAGTTTCAGAAAAATCAGTCAAGTGTGAAAAGGTTTGACGGGACAAGCCTATGCAGTTCTCACAGTCTTATTACAATAGACACTCTACGCATTACTAAGCTAATACTATTTCGCCTGAAGGGTCACAAATATAATATTGTTGCATAAAAAATGATAGATATACACTAAGCTTTACGCAAGTATATTCGTTATAACGATGCTTTACTGCGATAATACCTGTATCTAGGGAAGCTCGAATCAGTGAAAAAAAAACGGAAGGGTCCCCAGCACATTTAGAAGCTAATTAGCAATACATAATTTGCACTTCTCTCCTACATGAGTTCAGAGCATTATTTAACGACAAACTACTTAATAGACAGTAACAATTTGTGACATTGGCCATTGTGACGTTTTTAGTGTCAAAGTTATAAAGTTGTCCAATTTGAAACGTTCAAATCGGACACTTTTAAGCTTTGAGTTTAAAA
Organism: Fragum whitleyi; assembly: GCA_948146395.1. Lineage (NCBI taxonomy): Eukaryota > Metazoa > Mollusca > Bivalvia > Cardiida > Cardiidae > Fragum > Fragum whitleyi. Next base: position 70,666,748 of record OX411543.1, on the reverse strand, counting down.
ACAAGTTAAGAATGTCGACATTGAAATCAGACGTTCCCTTCATTTGTCGAAGAAAGGCTAACCACACGAATATAGGAATGTATTAATTCTGATTTTTAATTGGGTTGAACTCTTTATGGGCACTGACGCCTGTGCACTTGGATATCTTTTATTTGTACGAAAGAGGGCGTTTGTCAAAGGTCAACGTCTTGATAAAACATTTATTTACATTATTGAATGTGTACTTTTCAGGGTTTTATTCTTGTAGCCCTTTTGTTCGATTGATTGACTTTGGAACAGCCTAGATAAATGGCCTAGGACATAACAAACTGCACGAGATGTAGGTTTAGTTATAAACCTTTCCTGCTTTTCGCAATTTTCACTGGTCAAAATTAGAGGAGGTTGAAGATGCCCATGAAAATAAATTACAATTGTGACTCGTCACGCGAAAGGGGACCATCTGGGAGCTCTCTATAATAAGTATTTCAAAAAACGTCCATCATAGGGCAATATAGGGTTATAATTCTAAAATGCTTATACAGAAAGCTAGAATGATGGTTCTAGATTCAGAAAATCAGCCAATTTAGAAAAGTTTCGACTATAGTCAGCCTTGGCAGTTTGCGCAGTCCGACTGGGATCGACACTTTACGCACTTCCAATGTAGTCTCTTTCGCGTGACGGGTCACTATTCTAAATGCAACTATTTCTTTTCGTGTTCACAATATTTTGTCAAGCATAAAAAACGTAATATATTATACTTTACAGCTTTTTTTTAGAATTCAGCGCGCAAGTTCAAATGAGGCGTGACATAATAAATATTGTATTTCTCTCAATGTTTTGGATTCACACTATTTCACTGTCACGTGGTTTCTTCTTTAACCCAATCCCTTATTCCTGGCCAGCGCCGAACAAAACAAAACAAAATAAAAATAAAAACAACAATAACAAAAAAACTTCTTGTTGGAGACAAGGGTCTAATTCGAAATTCTGTAATGACTTTTTCTGAATAAATTTCCTTATAGAACAACCAGACTGAGTATCTTGGTAGATAGAAGTAATATTCCAAAAATGTGCGCGAATAAAGCCGCGTTTAGAAAATAAGTTCATATAGAACGATAAGTTACACAAGTTTTAGAAACACACTCTCAGTAATTTATGAACAGCGCACATGTGTTTTTATTTAGCATTTTTATGTTGGTTTTTTTTTTTGGATAGAATATTTACACGAAGTGACTTATTTCTATGTGAGAATTTGAACGGCATCTTAAGGATAATGATGGTCCTGGGCAAGTTTCAAAATTTCGAAGAGACCAAATTCTCATTTTTGATATCAAAATGACATTCCAAACTTTTTAAAAATACACTCTCAGCAATTTCTGGCTAGCGCTTTTGCTTTTTTCTGAGCATATCTATGCAAGTATGAATCGAGTTTTGTTTTCAATTATGTGAGGTATTGTACAGCATATTAATGATTGTCATGAATGAGTTTTCAAAATTTCGGACATGCCAAACTCTCGTTTTTGATATCAAAATGACATGCCATATATAAATATATATATTTTACAAGGATTTCATTGCTCCAACACTCATCATAAATATCAGTGATAAATCGAGAAATAGGTTATGGCTAGATTGGGTTACAGATAGTCTATTTTATTGATGAAATAAAATATAAAAGGACGTAAAAATCTCCCGTTCTATATTATTGGCCCGTACGAGTTCTGATATTGCAGATCTGCGCGTTCTCATCCCTGTACCTTTAGCTGCTGTAATATATGTGACCCGTCACGCGAAAAGGGATCATCTGGGTAGTGCGTAAAGTGATGACCCTAGTTCGTACTTCGCTGATTTTCGGAATCCAAGAATGAGCATTCTACCTTTATTTATGAAAGGGCATGGTTCGACTTCCTATATAAAGCGGCCCAATTTTTTTGTAAAAAAATAAGTATACCCTTGACAAAAAATGACCTCTGAAATACTTAACTGCATTTCTCAACCGTCCAGAATGGCCAATTTTTCCCATAATTTCTACCCCTTTACATGTGTTTTCGTGACTCAAAGAGGGTGTGGAACAGGCTTTTTGGCCTTTTTCGCCCATTTTTGCGCTCTTCAGATCTAATTTTCTGGTAGAACGACACTCACGACCACAACAAGTTTTATATAATATCATTTAAAATAAAGTTTTAAAGACCTTTAAAGACTGAAAATTCGGGGCGAATCAGACGTTGTATGTTTATTTCGAAAAAAATGTAATTTTTATTCTCATCGTTACCCTCAGCGATGGTTATGGACAGTTTCTGATTTAAAAAAATTGAGGCAAAGAACCGGACATTTTCTCGTATAAAATACCCTGTTAAAGTAAACCAGTGAATAAATCGTGAACAAATCGGTAGTTCTGTCCTAGATTAAATAGATTTTGAATGAAATTTATTGAAAACCATTTACATATTGATGCTTGAACGCGAAACTTTTCACTAATCTCGTTGTCAAGTAAACAAATGCACTTTGACGTTACCCACGGTCGACACCCCTATCCTAAAAGTGTGAGGAATATGTGACAAATAAAAAAAATAAACAAAAATACCTAATTATTTAAATCTCCGTATATAATAATGAATCGAAAACGGTTCGTTAATGGGCGATAAGGGTATTAGCTATAAATAGCACAAAAATATCCATTCTGTAAAATATTTGACGCCGTGGTGTAGTGGATGTGTATAATGCCTCCCAGCCCAGAAGCGCAGGTTCGTATCCCGGTCTGGCTATTTTAAATTCCAACGTATAAGTGCTTTTCTCTCTTTTTTTTTTTTTTTTTTTTTTTTTATTTTTTTCGGAGTTGTAAGGCATAAACGTTTTCATATTGGAAAACAGGGTTAAATGCATGGTCTTGAAATCTGAATGCAAATAGTAGGCCTACATATTTTTTTCATCAAAAATTAATTTTCATTTTCTCTTGATAGAAAATAGAATTGTTAGAAAAATCCAATATTTTTCCATGTTAAATGTTTAATTTGTTACATTGACAAACTTTCAAAAATTTGCATACCGTATTTCATATGATACACGCCTCCGCTTCAATGCAAAACGTCATGGAGGCGCTTGGCTTGTTATTTCAAACAACTTTCCAAAATTCCAATATGATTGAATTGATTGATTGATTGAATGGAGTTTAACGCCGCTTTCAACGTTATTTCAGTTATATCGCGGCGGCTGGAGCACTTAACAATGGATTCCTGGTATTTCTCTCACTAGTACAACCACCACATTCTTTCCTAGCCCCCAGCCGCTATCTCACATAGGTCTACGATTATCAACCCATTGGTAAGAGACAAATAGTCGGAATGAATGAGTGCCGCCGTCGGGGATCGAACCCGTGAACTCTAGATTGACAGTCCGACGCGTTACCAACTGCGCTATGACGGCAGCGCCCTCCAATATGATTTAAAGCTTTTGGCTAACGACACGCTTTTTTCTATTCATGTATTAGCGGCATGAATTTACGTCATCAAATTGAAATAATAACAATTTTTTTTTATTGCAAGACACGTTCCAAATTTTGGAAACTTTGATTTTTTTTACAGCGGTCGATCAATATGCAAGTTATACTGGAAGCAGAAACTGAGAAAACAGCAATGCTCTCAGTTAGACAGAACAATACTAACTGATTGATCCCGCTTTGCACGCAATTGCACGAGCAAAGCAGGGTATTATAAGCAAACAGTTATCGAAGTCTTGTAAGCCTGTAAGCAGGGCAGTTTTATGAGATCGACATGCGTGTACAAAAAATCGATGTTCGAAGGAAAAACGGACTGACCATAACCTTGTCAATGATGGAATATAAAATTCTGTTTTACCTTCTCAAATAATCCAAAATATTAATGCACCCATTACCCGTGACCTGCTGTGAAAACACAACACAGTTGGTCTCGACACAGCCAGGTCATCAGATGTCGGCACTTTGAATTCCCCAGAATCTTACACAGTGACGTCATTTTGGAAATTAGTAAGACATGCAACATTATGGTTTTCTCGTGTTTTCAGTAAAAAGATTTTCGACTCGGATTTTATGTTTTGTCTATTTAATACAGTTTTTGTTCAAGGTAAAATATTTTAGAAATATTTACAATACAGTGTGAAGACATGTGAACTTGTTGCCATGTAACTTATGAAGAATGTTATTTAGTTTAGTTGTTCGAGTATTTTAAGAACGATTAGGAAGTAATATATATTGTAAGATTGACTGGTTTGGCTCTGCGGGATGTCTCACCAGACGTCAAAACTTTTCACCAAAAGTGAAGGAAAGTGACAGTCAACATTTTAAACATTTGGTGCGCTTAAAAAAACAAATATATCATTTTACCTTTGAAAAACCTGTGGAAAAGATATTGCTCACAAGTATTTTTTTTCGACTATTGGATTGTTTTTTCAATCAAACTTGATAAAGATCATCGTACGAGTGCTTCTTGAATAAATACTTAGAGAGTGCTTGTTGGAAAATATCAAAGATACATCTTAGATGTGTACTAAATCGGCCGGAACGAGTCCAACGATCAGCCGGCCCATCGCCAGATTAGTCTCTGATCCGATATCGACTCCGAAAATCCCTAAGACGTCGCCGTTGAGTCGAAAAGTTATAACTTGGTGGTACAAGTTTACTGTACGTTGATTCAAATCACAGATAAAAATAGCATTCCTAGTTGTTGGTAAGGCAAAGCCGACTCGTCGTTCTCGGAACGTTTATTTGACAATAGCTTTAAGAATTGATATTTGTAGTGAATTACACCTTTGAATGTAATGATGATTCTAGTTTTCATGTTTTGCCAGATAAAGAATTTTTAAGATTTCGTCAATGCCATGATGTTGGCTACCATGGCATGTCCAGGTACCACCAGAAATTAAAGATAAACCCATGATTTTCACATTCTTTTTTATGACCTTTGACCTTTGTGTATGACATTGACCATTCAGCTATTAAACAGTTATCTTAAAGTAAAACAATTCTTTCAAGGTGATGATGCTATCTACGAAGTTATTTACATATATCACTAGAAAAAAAGAAACGGATTGAAAACGATTTTGTACTAATTTTATGACCTTTGACCTATGATTTTGACCTTTACTTTTCACCGATATAAGTTTTGTGAAGATGATATACAACTTGTGGTGGTTAGAAGTATACTACCAAGTTTTTATGACACTGTCTTTATATTGATGGATTCTCAAACACACACCTGCAGACATGCCGACAAACATATAGGACAATTTTATTGATTGTACTATAATATTGGTTTTGAACATTCATCACACTGAAAAAAAAGAGGACCATGATGGCCCTAGATAGCTCACCTGAGATTTTCAAATCATAACTTGTAACCATGTTATAAATACTAGAGATAGTTTGATGTACATTTAGGGTGGTTTTGAAGAAACAGACTCTTATTTCGTTCTATAGAATTCGATATTTTAAGACTATCATATAAGACTTTTGGTCGGCATTTTTCGACATTTCAGTTACCATGGAAATCAGACTTTTTGATGAAACTAAAATCATTAAACAAGCTTGGTAGAGCTTTACTCGAGGAACATCCCTACCAAGTTTCAAATTGTCTGGCATGGTGGTTTAGGAGAAGAAGATTTTTTTTTGTAAGATTTTTGTCATTTTTGGCATTTCCGTTACCATGGAAATCACAGTTTTTGATGAAATTAAATTCTTTTAACAGCCTTGGTGAAGCTTGACCAAAGAAACATCAATACTAAGTTTCAGCTTGATTGGACCGGTAGTTTAGGAGAAGAAAATCTTTTTCTAAGATTTTCGGCAATTTTTGGCCTTTCTGTTACCATGGCAACCTGAGTTTTTTCTAGAATTAAATTATCTTTTCAACTTAGGAAGAGCTTCATTCAAGGAACATCCCTGCCAAGTTTCGGCTTGATTGGTCTAATGGTTAAAGAGGAGAAGATGTTTCAAGAAATTGTTAACAGACAGACAGACAGATGGACGAACAGATAGACAGACGATGGATGGTGAGTGATCACAAAAGCTCGGCTTGAGCACTTAGTGCTCAGGTGAGTGCTCAGGGAACTAATAACTCGTTCTCAAACTTCTGTCTACTTTAAATGCTCATATAATAAAAGTTTTTTGTATTGAATGGAAAAAGTCCAAATTTTAGAATTATTAGATTATTGACTGGTTGCCATGGTAACCTTGGTCGTCTTGGAGGACTTCTTTTTCATTTTTGTAACAAATAATGGTTAGAGGGATCAAAAACTCAAATTTCTTAGAAAATTGAGTTTGGGCCGTTTTTGGTGGTTAGTGAACCTTGTCCTTTAGAAATTCGACCTCTAGTTGACCTATAGAGGACCCTAAGTCTTTTTCAAATATTTATTTTACGGACTTCCCGAATGGTCAAATAGATTTAAATAACAAACATATGTTAGATAATCATTTCAAGAAATTTTAGCAATTAATTTCACTTTTGCGAACTATTTATCGTCTTTGGGTGACTAAAGTGTCGTTCCTACAGCTTAATAAACGCATATTTTTTTGTTTTTGAGTTTTGAATTAAATGCTCGTCATTAATTTTCTTTGTGATTGTTAATAGAAATTGCTGTTTCTTTCAATGCAAATGGAGAACGTCAATCGAAGGACTTTATCTACGCGTCACTTCATTTCACGACTGATTTAACAATGAATGCCAATTTCTCGAAACGACAATTACGCTCATTTAAACCACATATTTGCTCTTTATGAAAAATAAAATACTGTACAAATTTCTTGATAAATGACTTGCGAAATACCCCCTTAATACTCGATAATTTCAATTAAATTTGAAGGATCTGCTTTTTGAAAGTATTCTGCGTAAATAATGAACTGGCAGAGCGGGGCTTAACCGTGACGTAATTTGGCTAGTTCACTTTTCAATAGTTTGGGTTCTTTCAAATTTTAGTTGGTAATCATCGTTAACGCGTGCAAATAACTGTATCCTAAAACCTAAAGGATTCACGCGCTTTGAGAGACCGAACACATTTCATCGTTTGGTTACCAAGGCCTCGTAATTTTAGCTTGATTAAGCTGAAGTTACAAGGATTTGGTTACCAATCTACGATTTAAGGTCTCGGGTTATTTATGTCGATTCTCTTAAGAAGTAGGAAATTTTAGATAAAAGCTGATTTCCCTTAAGCTTAAGTGCAACGACCGGTTACTTATGCTCCGCCCTGCCAGGGCATTTACCATGGATAATAACATTAAAAAAGTCATATTTCGACGAAGTTTTATCACTAAATGTCGAGGATTCTTGATTAACAGTTCTTTAAGCTAATCGTCATGATTTATTATGACAGAAACTCATCGAACTTCCCGTCACAAGCCAATATGAGAGGACAAAATCTTTAAATAGTCACAGAAAGAGTGACAGAATTCCGTGACACTCCAGTGGCTATTTATATATTTGTAACTTTATTCTTCCACAAGTTTTTGAGTTTTGAATTTTTTTGATACTTTATAAATCCGTGCCTAGCTTTCGAAAGACCATGTTACCTTATTGAAATATGGCATTACGCTATATAGGTCTTAGTTTGGACTATTGACATATCAAACTTATCAAATGCATAAAAAAAACATCGAAATGAAAACGATTTTCTAAACATCTCGAAAGGTGTTTAAACTCATTGTTTCGACCATTTTTATGACGTACAGTAATGAAAAACCCCATCAAAGTTTTCATTCTAATTGTAGAGATGAGCATCAGGCGTCTGGTAATCAAAAAAAAACAACCTTAATTGACGGTGTTGGTAAAATTTGTTTTTTAATCGGGAAATCTGCCATGTGACGCATTACCGTCACAACAAATGGCTACGGTTTGGCATCAGTTACTCGACTGATTAACATTTCTTGAGGTAAAAATTTTCGTCTGTATACTCTAATGAATTGGGCCATTCTGAAGCATAAAACCATATTTGGCAATATCGTGTGTCCCTATCTAACGGTTTTTTGTCGTTTTATATCGAAATGTAAGGAATGTTGGATAGAGTGTTTGATGCGGTATCAAATAGCAAGAATATACCAGATGGTTTACAGTATTGTCTCATGCTTACGGGAAATAGAGATAACGAGAAGCGGATAAAAACGTGGAAAAACCTTACGATAAAACAATCAGGGAAATATTTTTTTTTTTATATTTTGACTGAACTCTTCTTGTGAAAAAAGTACCAATATAGGCATTCGAATGCAAATACAAGGTTCAAAGATTTGAATTTTATTCCCCAAAAATCTGACATGTGGGCCAACTTATTTCTGACCCGGGCGGGCATTGTTGCCCGCTTTACGAGTGTATCTCTCAAAGAGCGGGTTACCTGCTCTAGACTGGTCCAAATATCGACTATCAGGATAGCCTAGAATAGGCTATTCTGATAGTTGAAAGTGGGACCAGTCTACACCCGGGTAGGATTCGGGTCAGAAATAAGTTGGCACTATTAATAGATAAAATGATGCGAGCGAAATAAACATCGCCAACGATATTGAATCAATCTTCAATATCGCCTAAAAACGGTCAATCCACATTGTCAATCTTCAGAATTTGCAATATTATCCATCGTCTATGGGCGTTTTTTTAAAGAATCTTCAAAACATAATTGTCAAAATTATTTTAAATAGTATTGACTACGACATCTTCACGAGTCAAGGGGTATCGAATCGATAGCTTCTTCCCAAGAAGTAAGAAGTAAGACACGTAAAACGTTCGTTACATTTGGTTCGACAAGATGTGACTATGTATGGACCTCTTTAATCAGAAAATTTCGTGTTTTTTTTTAGCAGATTGGCACTGTTTCCCTCGGCTTTTACACAGAAACTGAGAATGAAATATGATCTTTCCTGAAGGAAACTTTCAAAATAAATGAGTTGTTTTTTTATTTATAAATGGCAATTATAGCCTCATTGTTAATTAGCCTAAATGCAAATTAAGAATTTGGAAACACTTTATTTTGCCGCAGTAGTTATTCGAACTCATAAACATAATGTATCTGGAAGTTGAATTTATAATATGACCTACGTCGCGGGAGTGAAATAATCTCGTTGAATATTTTTTTATATTACACGGGTGTTATTATACACTGGTGGAATAACTATGCAAATGAGCTCAAAGCGAATGGCATCGCTATTTTGTAACCGCAAAAATGACGTCATAATCTATATATTGTGACGTCAGTTTAAACGGCGTTATAAGTTTCGCGGAAAATTGATATGTTGAATTTCAAGAATTTTGACGATTTTTCGCAAAATTTCGGCTCATATTTAAAATAGAATATCAAATTTGTGCTCATAAAATACCGAATTTACTAAACTCGTCATCTACAACAGATAAAAACTCGGTGTAGCCTCGTTTTTATCTGTTTATAGATGACTCGTTTAATAAATTCGGTATTCAATGACCACTCATTCAATATCCTCTATATACACGATCGGTATTATAAACGTTATTGAATCCATAAATAACACTGTCGCCTATATCGTCTATACACGTCTATAATATTGTCAAACGTTTAGATTAAATAACCCGTCTTTTACATCGTCCATACACGTCTATAATATTGTCAATCGTTGATATTGAATAACCCTGTCTCCTACATAGCACGAGCCCACCTATAATATTGTCAATCGATTAAATTGAATACCCTGTCTCTTATATCACCAATACACGTCTATGTGTTAAAATTATTAGAAATGAAATTCGACAAAACGCTCGGACTCAATAGCCTGATACATACAAGTGTTCAAATCAAAATCATACATGAAACTTACAGCTGTAAGTGCAAAAAAAATTTATATGATATAACGGAAATGTAATAAAAATACAAAAACTCGATTGGTATGGTAACGAAGTATTACAAAACCGAGTAATTATCAAGAATCGGGTTATAATATAACTCTGTGGCACCATGGTTAGATTGACTCCGCGTTTGAAAACTTTTTATCGCTATTTCATATTCGAACATAATTTGCTGTGATACAACGTGATTCTCTATACCCCCCCCCCCCCCCTTCTCCCCCCTCTCCCTCTCTCTCATCCTTTCTTTCTTTCTTTCTTGCTAGGCATTGGAAATCTAGTTAAGACATAAATGAAATTCTACATATGTCTCCTTGCAAGTTTATTTTGATGTAAGCTCGAAAATTAAACATCTTAACATCTTTCGAAACAAAGCTCTCTGTCAAATCAATCAATATTTTGATACATTATTTGAATTTTACCCCCTTGTACAAATATCCGTTTCGATAAGAAACATGGATTTACGTTGGATGTACAAAAATTTAAAGGATTTATGATTAATATGGCCAATTATTTCAACAATATGTCACTTATCGTGTGAGGGTCAAGTCTTAAATAGGTGATATAGCATACTTTAGCACAAAGGTCACGCAAGCCTTTCGATTTACTTCGAAACATTTGAGACAAGTTTGACTGAAACCCATTACCGGACAAAAGAAATTTCAGATCCCTAGTCTTGCTCACTCATCTCTAACAGAACTTTCAACAATGAATTTGGTTTGAGATTTCAAACGATAATGGTTGACCAAAAGTATGGTTCTGAACTAGACTGATGAGTTTTCGGGGGTACAGTTGAATATATCATACAGTTTACAAGGCGAATGGAAATAGAATGGTTTCAGAATGAAATTGAACGGGTAGGATGATGTATAAAATTAAGGGGGTTAATATGATATTGTTAATTTCGTCCAAGGAGTCGAAATTAGCGAAATATAATTACCTCCCTTTAATGGGCCTTTCCGAAAAAGTGGTTTACCTCCCTTTTTCCCTATAATTCACTAGAGTGACTTCCCTTGTTGGGATAGCAAATCTTTACAGAAAGCATTGAAAGATTACGGATGGCAGTCCGTTTGCAGACGATTATGCCGCTAATAATTGTTGAAAAGCGTTTTATTTTTGTAATTTTTGTTTTCATTGAAGTTATTTTACTGGTAGTTCTTTGTTTGTACATTTCTTTCCTTAGATCCTTTATTTATTAAGTTAAGCATTTTTCGATTAAAATCCAATTGTAATCAAGTAACTTTATATCAAACAATATGTAGCCTGCATAGTAAATTATTGTTTCTCTATATGAAACATGGTTCGAGTTGCTACCAACGTCGTAATCGCGGTTAAATCTATCCAATTTTTTGTATTTAATTTGTTCATTCACGAAATTAAAATAAGATATTTCTTATTCTTATTAGAAAACACAAAGCGATGTATGCTTGTGATAGAATAATAAAAAAGATGAAAGGTTTATCACATGGCGCTCAATCTTATTGCAATTTACAAATACGTTGAAGAAATGGTGGTATAATGATATTGAAACTTCGTGGCAAAAAGAGAACTGAAACCAGCGCTTTGGCGATCTTTCAGTTAATGAAGCATGTTCATGGATATGTTAGCGTTTGAGATATTTTGACTGTACATTTTCATTTCTTGATGTGCAAACTTCACAACACTGATTTATTTTAGCACAATAAATGTCCACACCGCGTATGGAACAAAGAAAATGTCAGCATAGTCTGTAAATTGCATAGATACGTCAGACTAGGTTAAAGTTGGTTTCACGTTCTTTTCGTTATAGGGGTCATGTATGAAATATTCATTTAAAAAAAAGTTTTATTCGACACGAGCCCCTTGCAGCGCTATTCAAAATTTCATTTAGCTTTTGTTGCATTCTTACTTTATTAAAATGTGAAGGACAGGGTTGAGCTCAGAGCATACATTTGACACTAAATGCAAATAAAATGTCCTGCTAAATTTTAATGATTAGGCACTCATGTAATATGACTGAAGTGACCGAAAATTAATAATGATTTCTGTAAAAATATGGGTGGACGGACGTTTTGGCCACGGACGTTTTGGCCAGGACATTTTGGCCAGGACGTTTTGGCCACGGACGTTTTGGCCACAATATTTTTCAAAATAGGACCTTTTGGCCAAAAAATATTTGTTGGAAGAAAAAGTTATTTAATGAAATTTTAATCGTGTTATAGTTGTTAAATAAGTCATTTAGATAAAATGATAGATTTTTTTACCATTTAGATCATTTCTTTTGACCATAATTATTTATTCAAATCATCTATCATCTAATAATGTACACGGACCCTAATTATACAGTATTGAGTGGCCCTATTTAATCTTGACCCGACAGGAATTTTTTCTCAGCCATTTTGAGTCGGAAATTTGCTACCCAGAAATAGACTGACGACCGTCTCCATGTTCAAATACACTGGAGAGTAGTTAGGCCTGATTACTCTTTTTCTGTACTTTCGGAAAGGTCCATAAACTCGTTTTTTCGCGTTGATTTCAAAGACGGTCCTATATCAGCCATATTATCGATCTGAAATTTGATACCCGGAAATGGAGTTGAGACCGTTTCGTTGTTTCAATGCACCGGGGAGTATTCAAGTTCGATAACTCCATTTCTATATTTTCGGAAAGGCCCATAAAGTATACGTGTTTCTTTAAGTGTGTTTTCACGACCTATCAGAGGTTTTAGAAAAAACACAAGAGAATAAAATCGTACTTTTATTTGAAGCGCATTCAACGAAAATATTGATCGATTTGACAGATTTTGAAGCGATTTCGGACGGTTTGGGAGCTTTTTCGAATGATTAGTGTGTGCGATTCCACTGCATCGGTTGGAGCGCTAAGCGGGCGATTTAGAATAGTTTTATTTGAATTGAATCATTGGGTGACAATTATACGATGTTTCTTACGGTAATGGCTGCACTTTCGGTATAAAAGATTATTTTTTGGATGTGCAGATCCATATTTAAGCATCAACAAGATTAAAGAAGCGTTAACATATGATAAGAAAGATCAAGCAAACAAAACAATCTTGTTGGAAGAGTAAATTGTCTGTCGACACCAATAGGAAAGGTGGCTTCAGTCATATTGAGAACCTATAAAAAGAACCAACAGGCATGTCTTGAGAATTGCATTTAACGTTTCAAACGCAGCCTAAGGGGGCGTTTTTTTTATGAGCGCAAAGCGGATAAGATTTTTTTCAGATCTAACTATTGAAATTAATCGCGTCCAGTATGTGCATTCCCGTTCATTTATCGACGCCACGTAACACTTGCCCAGATGAGTGACGCCCGCAGAAGATGGTTAGTTGATTAGCGGGAGATGCAGAACGAAATTAATGGTAAGCCCAATCTGCTCTGCGTTTTTTTTTATGCAAAATACGTTTGTGAACGTTTAGAAATTTGGCCCTACTTTGTACGTGCACTTACGTATTTCTCAAACCTTTTGCTCACCATTTTGACCCTGAACTCAATGAGGGTTCTTTCACGATGAAGATGCAAAGCATCGACACATGGGTCGGAACTTTGACCCAGCGTCTTATACATGTACTTATCGATACCTTGGTTTTGATGCTTAGAGTCGAGCGCTCTACCGACTTGGTAAATGGAGCTGACAGAAAATGTATGCCTCAACATCCATGTATATTGAACATGTTCAGTACATTACAACTAAGGTAATAAGTTATGATTAAATTACATTTTACTATTATAAATCATATTAATCGCCTAACAATTAAATGGTCAATAATTAGACCCGTGTCCTTAAAGAGATCTTGACTCTTTGATGCTAGATTAATGCCGGTTATCATGTTAATTAATCAATAGGTAATTAGCACTGATAAATGGTATTCGTATGATATATGTCCAAATTTTAGTAAAGCTATTAAAACCTCGGGCCCTGACATCGACGAATTTGACGATTTAATAATTTCAACTCGTAATTTCAACTCGTGTTACATCGGATATACAAGGGGTGTTCCGAAAGTTTCGAGACTCTGCTTATATCTTTTGGACTAAAAAAGAATTACGAAAATTCTTTCAGCATGAAGCAGATTGTCTGATTCGTTAGCAAGCTAATGAAAAAAATCGTGAAAGATCTTGCACTATAGAATTATACTCGACACTTTAAAAACATTCCACTAGGTAAGCGCTATGGGGCAATAGGAAATTGGTATATTTTTCAATTATCTCTTTCCGCGAAGTCCGAACAATCCGACATGAAAATGGTTGCTAAAAACGTATAATGCATATATTTTTTATTAAGATCAAATGATTCAAATATCATAATATTTGAAATTATAACTTTAACGTACAGATCAATCTCAAGCCAAATTAACCAAAAGAATGATGAATGCTGGCTGATTAAATTTTTGTCTAATTCATTCTTTTTTTCTCCAGACATTCTTAAAATAGTTCATCTGTTCAAATTACGAGCAGTCACAAAAATTTGAATTTACAATAGGTAACTTAAGAGCTCGAGTAGACAAAACAATCTAGACACAGCCTTTTTATACACTTTTTATCCTAAAGTGGACTCCATTTTTCACTTTCATCTTTGAGATAGAATTTCTAGACCCTTGTCAGGGACTGCGGGCCTGTTTTACTAAACATCTTACGATCATCTTTTGCGTAAGTCAAAAATTAAAGTTACTTCTACTGTAGTAACTGAATATGGAATTCTACCATGCATCAGCTCATTTGAATCGTCTTCTAAACACGATTCCAATGAGATATTGCAGGATCGAATCTATAATTGAATGAAATCGCCAGGTGCGATTTGTGATTTTGAATTGCGACTACGCAAGTATTTCGAAAAGTTATAGTCAGTTAAATTCTAAAACCTCGTATTTACAACTCTATAAAAGCTGTAGTATTCAGATTTCGGAACAACAACGACGACGACGACAACAATAACAACAACAACAACAACAAACCCCGACGTTCTATAACCTATTTTTAAAAACTATTTTAGTCGATTACCAACAAGGAATCAATAGGTACCCCTAGTCTGTCCTTATAGCGAGAATTTTTGATTCTTGTCGGATGAAGCCTAAACATGACAGCTCCCATGCATTGGACCACCACCGTGATCCGTAAAACAAGTATTGTAAAAGTGATATAATCGGATTCAGGGCCCATTTAACTAAACCTCTTTCGAAAAATTAATCGTTAGTCAAGATCACAAACTGTAACTGATATTTTCATTCATTATTAGATTCTGTCTTGCACTATCGCATTGGGATCGTCTGTAGAAGTTGATGACAAAGAGATAGTACATGGCAGAATTCCATGTTTAGTTACTACTGTAGAAGCAAGTTTAATTTTTGACTAATGCAAAAATTGATCATGAGATGTTTAGTGAAACAGGCTTCTGGTCCATTGGAATCGTCCCATTGCACCTTAATTGTGAAAGTTAAGTCGGGTAGAATGTTTAGTTTTAAAAACTGATAAGTCACACTCTTGTTTAGCAGTGGCTGTCTGACACTTTTAATTTTGCGCGTGCAAAGCGGGGTATAATTTGCCAACGGTTTGCACCGTTTGGCCATCCTGAACGGAGGGCACGTTTGACACCCCTAAGAAAAGAAGTTTCTTTAATTCGTAGAATAAATTGATTAAAAAAAACTTTTAAAATAACCAAAGTGCTTGCTAAAAATAAATCACTAATTTTATAATTTTGTTCAACATGAAAATATCGTCTGAAAAGTTCTAGGTCTGAGTAATGTCGTTTGATTAAGGGTTTATAGGTTACAAGTCGCATTTAAGGAAGTGATCCGCAATCGTTCCACAACATTTGGAAACTCGTGATCTTTCACAATGAAGTCCGAGGTTTCCTAATGAAATCATTAGAAAACCTCGAATAACACTGTTTAAGTTCATTAATTCCTAGCGTTGGGAAACTATTACGGGTTCACTCCCTTAAAATTGAAAATAGTGACTGTGCCATTTAACTTTGTCTATTCATTGAATGTGGTATTTTCATTACGAAAAACGCATTGAAATTTTAATCTGAAAGAATTTTTATTTATTTTCTCAAGCATGTGTTATATTTGTTTTTCAATTCAAGATTTATGACTTCAAAAGACGGTGTGAGATTGAGCAAATTTCCGTTGATAAAACGAATTAATTGAATTATAGAAATTGCAAATCTTATAACAATATCGGACCCTTCGTATTTGATAGACGAGCAAGAGGTACAAAATACCTCAATTGGAAATGAATTTATCCATTGCGATTCATGCATTGTGAATGGCTAGGAAAAAGTTTCATTTCTCTATGGAACGCTTGTATTATATAATGCTAAATTGCACTAAGCAGTCCCATAAGAAATATTTATCATCATGTAGGAATCTTTACATTATTGCTTCATTATTTGAAAAAAACAACATATGAATTGATTTTTTCCATTTCATTAAGGTGACCAATCCCATAAAATCACACATACTTACGCACGAACTCGCGTTTTCATAAAGTGTGTTTATGATTATGATATAAAAAAAATTCTCGATCTCCCTATTGTAAACCGCAACACTATCCATTTTTTGGTTATACACAATAATGGTAATAATAAAATTAGCAACAACAACAACAATAATGATAAAAACGAATGATTATATCAATGATGAAAAAACTACTCTTATTTCCAAGTTAAAGAAATACAGTTGATAATAATGCTAGAAGAAGAAGTAGAAGAAGAAGAAGAAGAAGAAGAGGAAGACTCCCCCTTTTCTCATATTGTCCCGTTTTACCTCACGGACTGTGTAAAAGATTGTTGATGATATTACGCGAAGACATTTTTTCTGTTGTCACTATAACTGACGTCCTGATGGTCTTACTATGAAGAATGTTAATGAGTTTATTTGGTCTGGGTTGCCACTTTATGACATAATCATTTATAAAATCCATTTGAATTATTTCTAGTTCTTTCAGCTTCGTCATTAAAGTAATGAAACCATGCTGATTATCATATTCTACGTTTCATCGAGCGTCAAAATGAAATTTAGAACTGCAGTTAACAACATCGTGAAATTGACAGGATAAATGATTTTGGAATGATTTTGCAATGAAATTAAATGAGTGTGTTGAGCGAGTTTTGAGTGAATTTAATGGGAGGTAATCCAATATCGCAAATTTTGTTCAGGATGAACAAAATTAGCGATAGGTATTACCTCCCTTTAATAAAGTATGCATAAAAGTTCTATATATATAGCTTCAGTCTTGAGAAAAGGGACCATCTTAGAACTTCGTTAAATAAATATTTGAAAAAGAGATTGGTTCTAGAACAGGCCACTCAGAGGTCGCATTTCAAAATTACTTTCACAGAAAGGTAGATTGATTATTCTAGATTCAGAAAATTCGTAAAGTGAGACAAATTTCGGCCCTAGTCAGTCTGCGCAAACCGCGCAGTCAGACAAGGATCGACACTTTAAGCACTTCCCAGATGGCCCTTTTTCGCGCGACGGGTCACAATTGTACTGACCCACGGTATTTTACCATCACTTGAATTTTTAAAGTCCAACTTGAATAGCTGAGTCATTACGAATAAAATAAATTGCCTTTAATCATACAAATAGAGCAATTTTCTAAATTGATTTATAAATCTTAATTAAATCTTAAAGACCTTTAACAGTGATAACGGTTTTGTGAATAAACATTCCCGAGGAAAATTGATTTCTAGCCGTATAATTGGGCCCTTTTTTGCTAGCTTTATGTTTTGAACAAAAATTCCTTTATAGGTAATTTGTAGCATACGAAGCATAATATGAACTGCCTTGATTCAGTTAAGTCATAGGGGGGTCTAACAACACTTTCAACGTTATTGCAGTTATATCTCAGAGGCTGCTGCACCTACCCATGACTTCCTGTCATTTCTCATACCAGTACAATCACAACCTTTCATCCACAAGCTGCCCATCCCACTTAGACGAACTTCTTATCACTAACCCATCGTTGGAAGAGAAATGACCTCTGTCTCAATGACTTTTCTACAATGCCTTGATTCAGACCTGATTTGCACGGATTTCTTGAATTTCAATTATAAATGTTCACAAAACAGGTAAAACACAGTCATCGTATTTTTGTCATGTTGATAATAAAATGGATTTTTAATTGGTGTCAAAGGACTTTTTCGATGAGATTTTAGAGCTCTTGCATAGTGTGCTTTGTGGCTATTACGCCCTTGTACATTACGAGGTTTAAGTTGACTTCGATTCATTGACACGCGAACATTTATAACAAAGTTTCGATTAAGAATAGATGAGCAAAAATAAATTTTACAGCGCCAAATTTAATCAATCGTATGTAAATGCACAGCCATCAGTCATTACTTGGATTGAAGATTTTTTCTTTCCCTTTTCGACGTCTTTGTTTCCTTATTCTAAATGAAATGATCAATCATTGATGAAGCTGTCCTTTTAACAACACGATTCAGGTTACAGTTTACCTTGCAATATGTTGAATGTCATTTATGGTTCATTGCTAGTATATTGAGTAGACAATACTTAGGTCCAGCATGTCCAGTCTCATCACAACATAAGGTTTGTATTATTAAATACTTGGACTCCCACTATCTGCCTAAGTGAGATACTTACATGTAATGTGTACCTATGAGGAAATATTGTCAATATACTGGTGTGATAATGGACAGAAAGCCATGTTTAGGTGCATCAGCTTCCGTGTAATAAAAGACTAACTATTCAAAGTAGCGTTTAAACCTATAAAAAAGAGAAAAAAGTCAGTTCATCTGTGGTGGTCGTGACCAAACATTTTCTATCTTCGTTCAATGGTTAGCAACAGCATCAAGGAGGGGGGTGTATCAGTTACAAAGGGGTTATAAAGCCACACAGTCCCAGGAAAAAGTCAAAGTCGTCAATCCGGAATACAATTAGCTGATTTTTTTACGATACTTTACAGAGTAATAATTACAATTCGCTAACGAAAGAGTCGACACAAAGAGGCAGAACGAATTAGTCGATTCAAAAAGGCAAGATCAAATTTTATAAGTAGATAAACAAAATCATTTACGATTGTTCAATTAAACTTGAATTAATATTACCAATTTAAACAGAAAATGACTTTACATATTTTTGTGAAAGCAGACTTTTTGCAATCGATATACAAATTGAAATTGAATTTTACGTGAATCGTTCATATTTCTTTTCTATAAACAAAGGTTTTAATGCAGAGAAAGTGTTTTTTTTTCTTCTCGGGAGGTTGCGCAAATATTTTTTACGGTACGAATTGTGAAAAAGTAGGAGAGATCATATCGTTGTTAGGATACAAAAATCTAGATTCAAGAGATTCATTTTACCTGTAACTACGAAGGTTTAAATGGAGACATGATCCACAGAGAAATCAGCAAAATCATAAGCAATTTTGAGGAAAAATCCAACTAGTTTTTTCCAAAGCTTAACTTGTATTAGCGGACATTCAAATGCGGACCAGGGGCCCGTTTTACTAAACTTCTTACGAAAAAAAATAATCGTAAGTCCAAATCACAAATCGTGTTTTCATTCATCACTGTTAGATTCTGCCTTACAATATCTCGTCGGAATCGTCATTAGAAGACAATTCCAATGAGAGCATGTATGGCAGAATTCCATATTCAGTTACAACTGTTGAAGCAACTTTAATTTTTTACTTACGCAAAAATTGATCGTAGGATTTTTAGTAAAACGGATCCCTGTTTTATGATAGGTTTGGTGAATTTGCACAATCATAAAATTTGATCACTGCTTATTATTATTATTTTTTCTTTTGCTCGCAAACTTTCGCTTTCTCTTCAAGACCATTTTATTTATTGAAAATTCAAACTTTTAAAATCTTTATTCGAAAGATGACTGTGCAATTGATCTAAAATCGGATTTTTATGGGAACTTAATCGGTCAAGAAGGTAGAGAAAGTTTAATTTGAATTTAAAATTGTTTACATGCCTTCGATTTATTGGCCAAAAAATGGCATCTGGTTCGACAATTGACTAATTTCAACTATATTTTGACACATTTTGAATGACCTATATTAAAATACGAGTGTTTTGTCTCAAATTAAAAGTCTATTAGTTTTTCCCATAAAAAATTGATATAGATTCGATTTGAATCGACGGACCAGAAGGACGATTAATTTAACTCTAGCACGAATATGTACAATAATTTATATTATTAGTATTACAGTCAAAGGAGCCTTGCAGTTTCCTATACAATTCCACATCGAAATGGTCATTATGATTTCAAGGAAGGGAACTTCATGGAAATAAATTGGACCCAGCAGGGATAGCCAGAGAAAGTGCTTGAAAATAAACTAACGGTTAGTTAAATGATAATAACTCGTGATTCATAAAATTTGTAGACCCAGGTAATTGTTGGCCCTAGTCAATATGCAATAAACAAGATAAATCAAGAGGATCAAGTTAGTCCCAGTTTGTTCACCTGATTTCATTAATGAAAATACCCGTAAGAACTTGAAAAAGTCTTCAGTTCTCACATAAGCAGCATACAAGAAAAGAAACTTACTATTAATTTAATATTTTAACTAAAGGATTTTACAATTAGAAGACCCTTATGTGTAAACAATGAATTCAAACCCCCTTTCTTGTGATTTCCAGTAGAACGTTACCATTTTCATAGGGTTCATTTTATGTGACCAGACAAACATTCTGACCAGGTTTCGCTAACAAGAAATCGCCATCTCATAAAGCTTTCGTTTAGGAACAAGTTTTCTCATCCGTGAGTTGCAGTTAGCTGTCACTGAAAGACAAATTAAATGTCAGCGTGTCATCATCGTTCCGTTTGATAAGAAAATCCAATAACCCGGCCTGTCTGTGATCAAACAATGGTGAGATAACTTGAGAGCGAACGATTCCAAACCTTTTTCAATCATATTCGAGTCGATCAGTATATCAGAGTAACCTTATCAAATTGTCTACATATCGGTATAAATTAAACAAAAAGAATACTTTTATGAAACAATTTTTTCATAATTTGATACAATATTACGACATTTCAGTCGTTATTTCTATTTTCATCTCTAAAATTAATTTGCTATTGAAATTTCGCAGGCAAACAAGAAAAAAAAAAAAACTTAAAGCAACAGAACATTGAGTGTCCTTTATCGTTAACCAGCCCTACGGTCAGAATTGTGCAAACTGTTTGTAAATTATACTCCGCTTTGCACACAGATTCACGTGCAAAGCGGGGGATAATTTGCGAACATTTTGGGTCGTACAAATGCCATTCTAAATGCAGGACTCAACTGAAGCAGTTGTCTTAAAGGCTCCTATTGTCTTGTACCTAAAATGTGACAACCGACACCATGCAGATGATTTTCTATAAGATTTGAGACTGTGATCTTTTTTTCTAATTAAGCAAGCCACCGTCTAAGCGCAGTTCTTAGCGCTTAAGATTATCAATCTAGAGGTCCCTGGTTCGATTCCCGACGGCGGCACTCATCCTTTCCGACTTTTTGTCTCTCACTAATGGGTTAATAATCGCAGACCTATGTGAGACAGCAGCTGGAGGCTAGAAAAAGGATGAGATGGTAGTACTGCTGAGAAATATATCAGGAATCCAATGCTAGGTGCTCCAGCCGATATAACTGAAAACTTGTTGAAAGCGGCGTAAATCCCCATTTAAACGAACAAATCTAATTAAGCAAGGTCCATTCCTTTTACTTTATAGTCTCTCTAGAGAGAATCTTTCTTGCAAAATTTGACAATGACTAACAAAACATTTAACCATCACCACCAACATTTTTCAAAAGATTTGGCCTAGTGACATACTTTTTTCCCTGACATGTCAAACATGAAATAACATCACTTTGTTTCACCAATTTAGTCAATATAGGACTGAAATCGTGGACTCTAAATAGCATAATACGAGTACAAAACTTAAGAGGATTTTACTTAGTGATCTTCTACTTTAGGACACATTAAAGTTGTGGGCCCGTCCGTAATAGTTCCGCAATGTGTCGGAAGTCAAGAACTTTAACAGTGCTAAATGAGGTTTCCTAATGATTTCATTAGGAAACCTCGGTTAACATTGCTAAAGAGTATGAGTTCCGAAATGTCGCGAAACTATAACTTGTCCACTCCCTAAAGAAATGTTAGCCCCCAAGTAAACGTCCATTATGTCATAGTTTCCACCCTAATTAACATTCACCGTCGTAACATTCACCGTCGGTGCAGTCTGACAAGGACCTATACTCTTTTTGCAATTCAAACGCGCTTCCTTTCACATTGACGGGTCTCACATATTCAGAAATTCAATTTTCGCCTGACGCCGGATAAATGGTCTCAGCCAATCCCGTTTAATAGTCCATATTTCATTCTTGTCATTGTAAAATTACAAATTTGAAATGATAAACATGTATTTAAGCAGTGTAAATTGTGTCTTCTTGCAATTATTTTGATATCAATTGCGCAAATTACGCGAATTCAGTCTTCGAGGGAGCGCAATAAAGCGACCCGGAGGTCGAGCACAAATTTTTGCTGATTTCATTTTCTCGATTTCATCTTGAAGTAGCAGGTGTTTGACCAATTCGCTGAATCCGAACTTTTTTTTCTAAATGAAGCTTGTTCCTTGTCATGCTGACTTAAAATCTTGAAAAAATTGGATGAAAGTGAATGTATGTGCTAATTGTGTGTCGGGTTTAATTTGAAAATTTAATATTTAAACTATTCTGATTTTAAAAGGAAAAAAAGGTGATGAAGAAAGTAAGATATATATGTTTGATACTAATCGATTTTTTTTTTGTTTACAACATCGAACTATTATTTAAGTTGAAATCATCTGGGTTATAAGCTATAAGCCGTCGTCGCAATTGTACTAAGGTATGTAAGTATTTACAGTTACTCCATTCATTTAAGTATCTTTGAGTGGAAAAGGTTGAACATTTCACTGCTAAAAAGCAAAACTATTGCAAACAAGAAAACCATGATGGTCATAAATCGCTCACCTGAGTAAGTCATCTAATAACTGGGTTATAAATACCAAAGATTGATTTTTATATACATTAGGGGTGGTTTGAAAGAAACATTGTTTGTTTGTTTTTCGTTTATTTTTCATATTACATTTTAAGAAGTTAAGTTTTTCTCAGAATAATGTAGAAAGCAGACAGTGTAGGCTAAAATTAGACTGCTCTTAATGTAGGCTGATCTTAGTCTATACGGTCTGTTCAAGCATTGTGTACAGCGGGAATATGCCATGAACAACATGAGAAGTTAAGGTAGTGGAACCGTAATAGATCCGCAACATTTATGCACTCAAAATCTTTCACAATTTTGACCGATGTTTCCTAATGATTTGAAATAATTTGAAAACCGGCTATAAATTCTCGCATGTAAGAAATTGTGTCCACATATGTTTTCTTTTTTTATTTTGTTGTACATGACGTATTATTATTTTTAACCACATTGACGAAAACTAGAAAAAAATAATATTTGTATTTTCAAATTTCACAAAAAATGATTAATATTTTTAAAGATATTGAGAAAATTTTAACGTTTTTCACGCCGATTTTTCGTTAAAATTTGACGTTTTACAACTTTTGAATTGTAAAATAAATCACTATCAATTGTTTGTTACTTTACTGACGGTCATTTTAGTTCACTTACTAACATAATGTCACCTCTCGGGCAAATCTTAAGAATCTCAACATTTTTCATGAACTATTTAATGCATTTTACGGATTTAAAAGAAATCTACCCATACATAATTTGTTACGTTTTACAGACGTAATTTAAGAGTTTTGGTGACAAAGAAAATTAAATAAACGGGAATTTTATTTTCCTCTATTCACCTAACAAATATGCTTTAAAAGTATGCTTTCTTGTGGTTCATTTGGTATGGAGAACATAGAAATTGATCAACAGGGTTGGTAAATATGGTAGATGAAACTTAACGGGAGACGTTCAATTTCAAATGTTTAAGCATTACCGTGCGCGACGTCACATTGAATTGGTCGGCTTTTTAGATTTGACTCAATCTATCCAAAAACATCTGTGAAATTAAACCCAATGAACATCCCTGCCAAATTTCACTTTGATTGACCAAATTGTTTAGCAGGAGAAGAATTTTTTCTCGGATTTTCTTGCATTTTCGACATTTCTGCTACCAAGGGAACCAGAGATTTATGGGGAATTATTTTTTTTTTTATCAACTTTAGATGAGCTTCACCAAAAAAACGTCCCTGTCAAGTTTCAAATTGATTTGCCAATTGTGTTAGGAGGAAATGCATTTATTATACGCAATTTTTAGGCCTTTCTGTTACCTGAGTTTTTTACGGAATTGAATTCTTGTAACAACTTTGATATAGCTTCACCCAAGGAACATTTCTGCCAAGTTTCAGATTCAGGAGGAGAAGATGTTTAAAGAATTTTTTGACGGACAGATGGGCGATGGACAGACGACGGGCGATAAGTGATCACAATAGCTCACCTTGAGCACTTGTGCTCAGGTGAGATTAAAAGGGCGATGAAGGCCAATTTTGAGAATTTGTTATTATTCTAAAGAAATCTGTATATTCTCAGTAAACATGTATTCTGCCGAAATGTATGAACTTATTTTGAGCGTGAGAAATGATCTTTTCTTAAAAACACCAAA
Organism: Fragum whitleyi; assembly: GCA_948146395.1. NCBI lineage: Eukaryota > Metazoa > Mollusca > Bivalvia > Cardiida > Cardiidae > Fragum > Fragum whitleyi. The sequence goes on along the minus strand of OX411543.1, from coordinate 70,642,340 downwards.
GTCGATCTCGTGAACACAGCCCGACACTAATCGCTGACCATTTGCCTATCGGCAAGACTAGACTATCAATAAAACTGACCATATCAGACAAATCTCCAGACGGTACAAAGTGCATTGTAACTGATAGACGAAACAAATGGATTAGCGCAAAACCACTGTTAGTCTTTATTGATATATAAGAACTTACAACAGATTTGCGCTATCTCTTAGAAGAACCTTCTGGAATAAGTAAGCACTAAGATTAATTTTAATTTCTTGTTGGTTAAAAAATTTCAAGAACATGCTATATATATATATAGCATGTTCTTAAATTTTATATGAGGAGAAAAATAAAAATACCAACGTAATTACTTTATGAAACACTTGATCCAAAAGGATTCAAGAACAGTAAAATAATAAAATGATAAGATAAATATGAGAAATATATTTGCTCAAACATTGTTAATATATTTCTCATATATATATATATATTTACACACAAAAAATGCGTATCATTTTTAAACCGTGTGCATCGAAGTTGCTGATGTGACTTTTTGAATTATTACATCTGCCCTGATTATACCAAATTATTTTGACTTGTATGAATTGGCAAACTTAATTTAAACGTGTGCGAACGTGTTGTCATTATGAATCACATATGTTTAGGTTTCCTTATTTCTGTAATTAGACTTAAAAGCGATGCCAAAGAAGAGCACGAACAACCGGATTCGAACCAAGGAACCGCGTCAACTCAGACACGCTAGCTACTATTTATTTCCAATCTTGAGACACGTAAAATACTCCTTTGTTTAAGAATTGAAAATAAATTGATGTTGACAGGGCAGATGCATATCTGGATTTCACATAGTTTTATTAGGTGCAAGACGCCCGAGGTCTTATCGAGTAGACTTGTGAACTTGACCGAGGCTTTGTCCGGTCCATGGGAACAATTTCTCAGATTGAGAGAGCGATTGAGTTTAATCTAGACTGAGGAGGACCAAAATATTCTACTAGCCAAGACAAATGGGATTTTAGACTTGGTTTGGGCACTTGTACAATCGATCTTGGTAGGGACTGTCTCTATTAAGCTATTGTTATTTTTGCTTAAACTGAGCTCTGTTATGTTGAAACGCATTTTATCTTATAACTATACAAATATCCGTGTGATAACATCCCGAATGATATTTTCTATAATATCACATAGTTATTTTTAGAACAAATATAAAATGCGATTATTTTTAGAAACTTGCATTTGTGTAGGAAACATCTACAAAAACAAGGCAAATAGAGGTTATAAGATAAATATAATGCGTAATTAGTGTACTGTATGGAAAAATATCTAACTCGGTTGTGGGAATTGATAATTGTCTCGGCAGAGCCTCGACAATGATCAATTCTCCCAAAATCGCTAGATATTTTTTCTCATACAAAACACTAAGTACGTATCATATATAGATTAATAAGATTTCGTTTGAATGTAATAGTAGTCATATCTGAACTTAACGTTTCTACACTACGATCACAGTTTTTAAAAGAGAGAGTGAGATGTTGGTGTTTTAAAATATCAATGTTATCTGGTCGAGTTTGGGAGAATTTATCATGACGCTTTGTCCTCGCCATGATAATTTCTCGCAGCCGAGACCAGATAACATTGATATTTTAAGACGCTTACATGTTGTTCTTTTTATCATGCAATTATTTTTCGGTGCTTTATTATAATAAACCTTTATAAATCAAAGAGATTAAGGTAAAGGGTATGCAAATTGTTTCTAAAAATTTATGGTATTGAAGGAAAGTGAACAAGTCCGCTTTCCTCCGGGAGAAAGATGCAAATTTAATGAAGTCGAATTGCATGGGAAGGTAAGATTTTGAAAAAAATCTCTACGAGAATGTATTACAAAATCGCTCGTAATATAACAAGAGGACCATGATGGTCCTAGATCGCTCACCTTCGTCTCTTTGACTTCTCCCTTAGCAAAATTAAATACTTGAAAGATCATTAAATTATCATTAAATTTTTCAAAGAAAAACATAACTCTATTTCTACGATCGCTGCATAAATTTCTATCCTTTTCTCAACAAGTTTCATGTGACCTGGCCAACATTCTGACCAAGTTTCATAAAGATTGGGTAATATTTGTGGCCTCTAAAAAGAAAATAGTCATTTATGCCCCTTTTCCCGTGATATGACATGGATCTTTCCCATTTTAAATAGGGTTCATCCTTGTGACCTAGCCATTATTCTGATCATGTTTCATGAAAATTGAAATGTATTTGTGGCTTCAAGAGCGTAAACAAGAAAATTGTCATTAAGGCACCTTTTCCCGTGATATAGCACAGATCCTTCCCATTTTCGTTAGGGTTCATCTTTGTGACCTGCCCAACATTCTGACCAAGTTTCATGAAGATTGGGCCATATTTGTGGTCTCTAGAGTGTAAACAAAAATATTGTCATTAAGGCCCCTTTTCCCGTGATATGGCACAGATCCTTCCTATTTTAAATTGGGTTCATCCTTGTGACCTAGCCATTATTCTGATCATGTTTCATGAAAATTGAAATGTATTTGTGGCTTCAAGAGCGTAAACAAGAAAATTGTCATTAAGGCACCTTTTCCCGTGATATAGCACGGATCCTTCCCATTTTCGTTAGGGTTCATCTTTGTGACCTGCCCAACATTCTGACCAAGTTTCATGAAGATTGGGCCATATTTGTGGTCTCTAGAGTGTAAACAAAAAAATTGTCATTAAGGCCCCTTTTCCCGTAATATGGCACAGATCCTTCCCATTTTCAAAAGGGTTCATCCTTGTGACCTGCCCAACATTCTGAACAAGTTTCATGAAGATTGGGCCATATTTGTGGCCTCTAGAGTGTAAACAAGAAAATTGTCATTAAGGCCCCTTTTCCCTTAATATGGCACGGATCCTTCCCATTTTCAATAGGGTTCATCCTTGTGACCTGGCCAAACTTCTGACCAAGTTTCATGAAGATTGGGCCATATTTGTGGCCTCTAGAGTGTAAACAAGAAAATTGTCATTAAGGCCCCTTTTCCCTTAATATGGCACGGATCCTTCCCATTTTCATGAAGATTGGGCCATATTTGTGGCCTCTAGAGTGTAAACAAGAAAATTGTCATTAAGGCCCCTTTTCCCTTAATATGGCACGGATCCTTCCCATTTTCAATAGGGTTCATCCTTGTGACCTGGCCAAACTTCTGACCAAGTTTCATGAAGATTGGGCCATATTTGTGGCCTCTAGAGTGTAAACAAGAAAATTGTCATTAAGGCCCCTTTTCCCTTAATATGGCACGGATCCTTCCCATTTTCAATAGGGTCAATCCTTGTGACCTGGCCAACCTTCTGACCAAATTTCATAAAGATTGGGCCATATTTGTGGCCTCTAGAGTGTAAACAAGAAAATTGTCATTAAGGCCCCTTTTCCCTTAATATGGCACGGATCCTTCCCATTTTCAATAGGGTCAATCCTTGTGACCTGGCCAACCTTCTGACCAAATTTCATAAAGATTGGGCCATATTTGTGGCCTCTAGAGTGTAAACAAGAAAATTGTCATTAAGGCCCCTTTTCCCGTGATATGGCACATATCCTTCCCATTTTAAATAGGGTTCATCCTTGTGACCTGGATCCTTCCCATTTTCGTTAGGGTTCATCTTTGTGACCTGCCCAACATTCTGACCAAGTTTCATGAAGATTGGGCCATATTTGTGGTCTCTAGAGTGTAAACAAAAAAATTGTCATTAAGGCCCCTTTTCCCGTAATATGGCACAGATCCTTCCCATTTTCAAAAGGGTTCATCCTCGTGACCTGCCCAACATTCTGAACAAGTTTCATGAAGATTGGGCCATATTTGTGGCCTCTAGAGTGTAAACAAGAAAATTGTCATTAAGGCCCCTTTTCCCTTAATATATTACACTCTAGAGTGTAAACACTAAGATTGTTGACGCCGGACGACACACGACGCACGACGCACGACGCACGACGGACGACGGACATTCAATGATCACAAAAGCTCACCTTGAGCACGATGTGCTCAGGTGAGCTAAAAATTAATGGGAAGTCACACCTGCTCTCAAAACCTTTCACCTTATCTCGGCGTGTGCAATATCTCGTATAACACTCACTCTATTTATCAACTCTGTCGCAATAACGTTTCATAAGCTCGGGGACATGGTTGCATATTAGCTTATTTTCTTCTTTGATAAAGATTAAAAGAAGAGTGGATATATATTAACGCTTTCATATGTGTACCATTAAAAAAAGTCGTCCAGTCAAAGTACGCTAGTAGGCTACCAAACTGTAGTTATGATATTTTGCTCCCCATCTGATGATTTTCCATTTGAATGTTCTTTCCTTTCTATGGATACCCATTTATTTAATACAGATGTATGATATTGTTATTACAATTTTCAATCATTTTTCGGGACTTTCCATCCTTTTCTTTGTATCATTTGCGAGCATTTACGATGTTAACAAACAACTTACTTTTTGAAGAACCTTTTATTTCTGAATAGAATTCATGTATATTTGAGAAAAAAAGTCTTCATTATTTTTTCTCAATCTTTCTTGACATTTTAGAAATTATTATAACAAATTTTGAAAGACAAAAATCTAAAGGTTTATTAGCATCTCAAACCGATTATTGGTAAGTGTCTGACTAAGTGAAAGGTATTCTGAGGTGATATCTCTTATGTTATGTGATAACCTGCTATTTTATTACATCGAATAGGGCATGTTGACGCAACAGTATTCTAGCTTATATCGAAATATTATACATGTACATATTTGATTCGTCATGCCAAAAAGGATGAAATAAAAAAAGCGAAAATGTACCGCCCCTGATCATACTACACGGACTTTGGAGACTGACTAAGGCCGATCTATTTCTATTTCTGTAGATCTCCGAATCGCGATCAGACTATTAATGTAAACTTCTTAATCTTGGTGACCACTTTAGATTAAGTACTACATATCCATTTTCACCACACATTGACCTCGTCTGGATCCAGTCATGTTCATATATGTATTTGTTTCTAGGTATTTAAACATGTAAAGACTGCTATCATCAATATCGTTTACATGTACAGAAATATTGTATCTTCCAAAGACCATTTATTTTCGATTCGTTTTCATCTATATACATTCAATTACTTTAATCAAATGAAAGCCAACCCCCCACATCGTAATTTGGTGAACACAATTTTATAAAGCTCAATGCAGCGTCTTTGTTCAGTCTGACATATGGATTAATTCGTTGCTTTGTCGTAACATTACATTGAGAAAGGTTTTAATTTCTCTACTCGTCTTATCTCGTTGATCGTAAGATAGATATCATTGAGGTATGATAAAATAAAATTTCGTCGGTGTTATTCCAAAGCATCGTATCTTAAGCTTTTTTTAAATCTTTAGTTACGACTTTTTGGAACGACATCGACGATATATAACTAGATGTATCAGTCAGTCATGTGATATCTAGTATATTTTTTAAGGAAGTGTACCCGTAATAGTTACGCAACATTTCGGAACTCATAATCTTTCACAATGTTGACCGAGGTTTCCTAATGAAAATCATTAGAAAACCCTTGTTAACATTGTTAAAGCTCATTACTCCCAACACGCTGCGGATCTATTACAGTTCCACTACCTTAAGTTTAACTTTAATCCGCACCGGTTTTATATCCAGCTTTGAATAATTGGAAGTTGGTTAATCTTACCTAAATTTCCAAATCCAGTTGTAGTTTCATACATCAATGAAGAGAAAATCATTCCCATTTTTTGTAGTTACTACGTTGACACTCTTTTCGTTTGTATGTTTGGAACTCAATTTTGTACGAAGCTATCTTTGCACTCGTCCATTTTCTTGGGGACGTGAATCTAACTTATCATCAATAAGAATGCATATTTCTTTAAGAGAAATACGTATTACTGGAATTCATTAATTACCAGATACAACCGTCGTCCCGTACATTCTAAATATCTAAAATCAAAGAAGTGCATTTGAACTGTGATTATAGTGTAGATTAAGATGATTCGGCACCAAAATGCTGGCTGTCATACATGTTACTTTCCACGGTTATCTGTAGTGTGCGACCAAATTATTGGATCTACAGCTTGATTAAAGCTTACACACACGATTTTTTGTGAATCTCTATTAAAAATGTAGATACGGTATTTCGTAAGAAAACATTAGCACCAATTTGGAAAAATGAAATAAAAATAAGGAAGCAATATACATTTTCCCCATAAATTTGCGTTGAAAGTACGCAAGACACAATACGACATTAGGCAATTTGTCAAATCCATCAGGCGTTTGTTTGATATGGAATAAATAGATAATTAATCATCATCTTTTAATTTCAGTCCCATACTTCACTATATCTATAAACACACGACATTTTAAGTCAAAACGACAGGCGACGTGTGAAAATAGGGCGGCGAATGTCCAACAAATTTGAATACTTTTCCAGGTCATGATTTAAAGCGACCATATCGATAGATCTGTACGAAACTGTTGTAACTGCCTATAAACATATAGGAAGTTACAACTGTTTCGCGTTGAGCCAACGATAAAAGTTTTTTTTTCTTATTTATTTCAAGCAAAGTTTGGAGTACTCTTAAGTTTAATTTATCATATCGTGAAATCTGTTCCCAACTTAAACATTAAACGCGCTCGCTCAGTGGTCTTTTCACCTACCATTCCTTTCACTCGATCAAATCATTCAAAATGCGACAAACCATCCAAACCTTCATGAAAATCGCTCGAAACAACCACGTTTTATAGGCTTGAGCAAATTTGGGAGCCTCTGATTTGTACAGTAAATGTATTTATAGAACAGATCGTATTTTTTGTCAAAGGGAGTTGATATAATGAAGAGAACCTCCTTTGGTCAGATCAAAACGAGGAATATGAGATGTTCACCATTTCATGGCATTCAAAATCGACTATTTTACTCATTCCATTTTTCTCAAACAATTCCAAGTTCATTCCTTATGTAGAGTCTATATTTTACAGCTGCAGTAATGTCTTCTTTGCTTCAAAAGGTGTGCTAGTTTTCATGAACTTAAACGCGTTTTAAACAATTTTGCAATTACAATTCTGCAGTACTTACCCATCACGCCCTTTTCATTTCTCACACCAATGGGGACAGATTGTAGTTTATGTCGGAATATTCGAAGTGGCCAGGGTCAAATTTAGAAATATTAGGAAATGTTAAGTTTTGATTGATTATTTGGTAGTGAAATTGGAAAGAGTTGCCCCCCTTAAATCATGATAAATATCAATTTAGGGACCAGTTTTGAATGCGCAACTGACAGAGTTGTAGCTTTTCTTGTTTTGCTGGTTCCCTGTGATATGATAAATTGAAGTGGGTGGGGTTGCAGAATTTCGTCAGCTGTTAAGGCTGAAATTGTAGGGTAGGAATACTTTGAAAAATTGTAAGAAAAGTAAAGGGTAACCACATATTTTTGAATGCACCAGGAGATCTGGCACTGTCACGGCATTAGAGGCAGCAAGTATTTAATAGGATATCATTTCCCGTGTGGATACTGGACAAGTTTGAGTTTATCGGAAAAAGGCCAAATTTTCGCTATTTTTCGAAGTTTTGTCGAATGATTTTATCTTAAAATTTTTCATTTACTCAGTGCAAGTATGTAAATAATTATGATTTCTAGGCAGCTTTACTACCCCTTCTTGCTAACAAAGAGTGTTTTTGATTTCAGGTCCATGTCTGAGGAGTTATTAATTTTCCAGTCTATTAGTGTGTTTCGGAAAGTGAATCGGCCCAAGAAACTGCAATCTGCTACCAATACACCTACAACATTGCAACTGTATTGGTTGCATATATTTTTTTACGTCGTTTTACGAAGTGAAAAATGCGGAGAAAAAACAAATCAGCGCTATTTGTATGCTACAATAAATCATTTTCACGACACAGATTGATTATAAATCAAACATTTTAAATGTTTGCGAGGTTAATAGGGTACGAATAATCGTGATGAAGTTATGATGAGTTTAATGAAGTCACTAAATAATATGTTTAACATGTGGTCGTATGCATTAATTTCTGTTTGAAAATAACATAACTTTTACCAGCAATGATAAAAGAGACCATCTGGAAATAACGAAATGTTTTGCCTCAGGTCGGCCTGCGCGGATTTGCGGAAAACTTTTTTCATATAACGACGCACAGAAGCTTATCTTATGCGAACCCGATTTTGCCTTGTTAATCTGGCCACCAGACTTATTTTCTGCGTCTAGAATGATAATACTACCCTAAGACACAAAATCGATCTAAGATTGACCGTTGCTGGGTCAAATTCCCCCTTCAAATGTTACTTTTCTATACTTATAATTCGGATACGGTATTGTGACTTGTGATTACAATACAATTGTATACAATCGACGAGTCAAATTGGCGAATTCTACTTATACGAGAAGGTTTTGTTTTCGCTCAATTTTCTAAATTATCTAAAGCTCGCAAAGTTTCTAAAAACTTGAATAACGATGGGTTTCCGAAATTCTCTTGCACAGTGCTACTGACAGCTTATCTCGCAGCTTCTTTGAGAATACATAGGCGACTATTTTTTGCAAGCCACTCCAAGTCATTTTTCCTTCACTTTTTTGTTGGCTTGCAAAAGTTGAAAGATGATGCTGCAGACGGTGATGGGCGATGGGTGATTCAAAATCGATAAAATGAAATAATTAATCCACAAGCTTGCCTTTTGGAACGACTCGGCATCTTCAACTCGCGAAATTACAATAACAGTATTTTGACAAGAGAATTTGAGGGATTTGATTTCAATATGACACTGCAATTCCCTTCAACCTCATTGAATTTCATTAGTTTTGATGTGGGTTACAAATGCTTCTGATGAACGCATCTACACCTACGATTTGACGCAATTTATCATCGACATGACAAATTTACTTAATTAGAATAAGTAATTGCAGCAGTTCAGGATTTTTTTCAAATAGTTTTATCGGCATTTAATAATAATAATAATAATAATACTAATATAGATTTCCAAATAAATAGATAAATAGATATTATAGATAATAATAATACACGTTATGATATTTCATTTTTCTAATTTATAGAAGATAACATGTTTTGACTTTTAGTATTTACATTTTCAACATGCCCAAATATTGACATTTCGCTAAGCACACGGTATTCAGAAATGCACAAATATTTAAGGCCCTAAAAAATAAAACAACTCAAATGTTACTATCATTTAATTGCAATTTGTATTAAGCTCAGAGAAGTAGCTATCAAATGAGAGCAGTAATTGAAATTTTCACTCAAATTTGCATTCATCTTCCGGTTAACACTGCGTATGTCCTGCACTGTGTTCAGGATGTAAAAGCGCTTCGCAAGCGCTTTGAGATGATATCCCGCTTTGCACGTGCACATACGTGCAAAGCGAGGTATCATTTCGAAAGCGCTTCGCTAACGTTTTCATCCTGAACGCAGGGCTGCTATCGCGACCCCCCTCTCACTCTCTCTTTGTTTGTCTCCCGCCCTCTTCTCTTTCTCTCTCTCTCTCTCTCTCTCTCTCTCTCTCTCTCTCTCTCTCTCTCTCTCTCTATCTCTTTCTCTCTCACTCTCTCTCTCTCCATCTCTCTCTCTTTCTCTCATTCTCTCTCTCTCTCTCTCTCTCTCTCTCTCTCTCTCTCTCTCTCTCTCCATCTCTCTCTCTCTCTCTCTCTCTCTCTCTCTCTCTCTCTCTCTCTCTCTCTCTTCTCTCTCATTTTTCTCTCTCTTTCTCTATTCCCTCCCTCTATCCTTAGCACAAATATTATGTTTAAGAGTATATCATTTCCCTCTTATTTAATTGAAATAATTTAATTGATATATAGTTCAACAAGGTCACCAGGGCTTTTGGATAGTATATCAGTTATGTCATCATGTCACGGCGAAATCCAATTATTCGTGAAATTATACCTAACTGTAAACTACTAGTTTATCATCAGCATTCTACCTGAGCTCAGATAAGGAAAAAATAATGGGGAATGACATTAAAAGTTTAATCAAATAAGAAGCTGATAAGATGTATTGTTGACCGCAGAGATGCCTCGGTTCCGTGTCTAAGCCAGATACAAGACACAGTGATACTCGCTTTAGTCATAACGCGCATGCTAATTATTCTGAATGTCACAGCACTTTATGCTACAATACAACTCGACATTTCATTATGAAATTAAACAATGTGATTGCAACAGGCTATTCGTATTCTTCCAAACAGTTTTCAAGTGATAATTACAAAAAAGTTGAAACTGCATCTATAACTCTTTTAAATTTTGACTATCCCGAAATTCCGTGCCCTAATCTTGCACCAGTATGTTCTTTAACCCTTTGCTGTTTAATCCCTGCTTTTTACGTGCCTGTGATTTTATGATTGAGAAAACATTGTGAAAAAATAAGAAATTGCTTCTGGCAAGCAATTTCTTCTTTTTCCACACTATTTTCTACCCTACTGGATGGTTTTTTTTCAAAGTAAATCCACTTTACATTTTCGTCTGCAAACCTTTGAATTTGGACAGGTCCAAAATTTTGTAAAACAGGAAAAGGTTAAAGGAGAGTAATCTTATCGCAAATACTTGAACTGCAAAAAAAAAAAAAAAAGAAGAAAAGAAGAAAAAAAAAAAGAAAGTACAGGTTTTATTAACCAACCCAAGATTCATACTTACGATTATCATCCAAACCAGGGTTATAATCCAAGATCTTGCTTCACACATTATAGATCCAAACAAAATTTCAAGTCCGAAATTCTGATATAAACTGCATTTTATTGTGTTTTTTCACTTGCATTTTATTGTGCATTTTCACTTGCACTTTATTGTGTACTTTTTCACTTTCATAATCGTTCTTAATGACTTATTTTTTTTTTCGGTAATAGCTTTTATTCAACTTTTCCGCAGTTGTAAACAGTTCATGTCATCGGAGAAAAAATCCGAAAAGATCACATTTTTATTGGTGAATCGGATTTTTTAATAAAAGAAATAGATTGTACTACTCATAAATATAGCATTTTGTGCTACTTTAGAATTCACAGTCTTGCACAGTGCAATTTGTTTAATATCGAAATAATATGATACATAAGACTCTTTTCAAAGTATAATAGTCCCGGAGTAAATTTGATCGCAGTTAAATGTCACGAAAGTTATTCCCCGCTAGAGCGATCTGCTTTTTACGATATTTCTACACCGCCAAAAACACTGTAGCTGGAAAACAGTTCTGGTTCATTGGCTGTCTGTGCTCATAAGAACTAAAATAATCATTAGGGTATACATAACATAGAAATAATTCCCTGTACAACAATGATATATATATCATACGTACTTAGTGCATTTTATGAAAAAAAAAAATATAAAAATAACGAGGTTGGGAGAATTGAAAATTGTCGAGGCTCTAGACAATTATCAATTTTCATAACTGAGTAAGATATTTTTTTCATACAATACACTAAGTACGTATTATATTTATCCTATGGCCTCTATTTGTCTTCTTTTCGACGAAAAAAGAAGAATTTATCTTATAACTATAGAAATATCCGTGTGATAACATCCCATATGAAGTTTTTTTTATGATATCACATGAATATTTTTAGAACAATGACACAATGCAATTATTTCAAGAAACTTGCATTTCTGTAAGAAACATCGACGAATACAAGGCAAATAGTGGTTATAAGAGAAATATTATACATACTTAATGTATTGTATGAAAAAAAATCTTACTCGGTTGTGGGAATTGATAATTGTCTCGGCAGAGCTTCGACAATTATCAATTCTCCCAACCTCGTTAGACATTTCATCACACAAAATCTCGGCAGAGCCTAGACAATTATCAATTCTCCCAACCTCGTTACATATTTCTTTCACACAAAACACTAAGTACGTGTTATATATTTCCACGCTTGCACCGGATTCTGATGCGGAATGAAACTAGGAAATCACGAGCCTACCTCTGAACATTCTACCAATGAATATATCAATAAAAATGCAAAGGTTATTATCATATTATTATCATATCATTTTATATTATTATTATTATTTTCAAATTTTTGAAAACTAGCAGAAGTCTCTCAAATATGTAAACAGTGACTCGTATGTGCCAAAGCAATCTTCTTTAGATTCCAAGAATACTAAACATTACGTGATATTTATGAAAAGTTTTTGTTGTGTATGAATATTTGTCATCAAGTCGTCTCTAATATTTGAAATGGCAGTGTTGAAAGGTGTCACAATATGACAAACGAAGCATGATCTCTCACCCCTAAACCATTTGCCAAAATCTCGATTTATCCCTTTTCTAGTGAGATGGCAACATTCGAGCCATTCCGAAAAAATAGTCAATCAGTTTAAACTTTTGTACTGTAATGGTGAAATAAAGTGGTCCGTCAACAATCAAAATTGTTTACAATAAAATTGACGACCACATTGATCAATCTGCAACATCGCCCTTTAAGGTAGTGGACCCGTATGTTCCTCAACGTTTCGGAAGTCACGCACTTTAACAGTGTTTACCGAGGTTTCTTAATGATTTCATTAGAAAAAAATAGGTTTAAGATCATGAGATCCGAAATGTTGAGGAACTATTACAAGCCCAATACCTTAAAGATCTATGATAGAATTATAAATCTCATAAATTCTGACTTCCGACCAATTAAGTGCACCACCATACATGCCATCACGGTATGTTAAACCGGCATAATTGCCGAAAAGGTGATTAAAAGCAAATAGAAACACACGAATTGTTACGAATTGTTACTATCAAAAATGGATGCAAAATCCATTAAGTCTTATCACTATTTTCTCCGTTTACCCATCTAATTGCGCTTATATTCCTAAACACACTACTGTTATATGTTATCGCAGTACTACATAGTATCGAAGATGGTCGAAAAAAAGTCACCATTGCACGAGGAGGCCTAGCGCGTATTGCATTCTGATCTAATTATTTATTAACAAACTTCTAAAATATTACGATTGATAACAAATGTCTCAAATAATTCCGGGGTTTTGTAGGAAATCTGGATATTGGTTACAGAACCCAGACATACAAGATGCTTATTTGTAAACAATACATCCGGCATGATTGTTACAGTTACATTTTTGAAGAATCAACTACATGTATATGGGAAAATGACTGTTTAACTTCCCCCCTGAATCATTTTGCTTTCAATACTCGAATTATAAATTTAGTATTAATTTTCTTAACAATTCTTCTTCTGGAGACCTCATTTTGGGTACTTATAGCTGATATAAGCTATAGGTGATAGGTTTCAGTCGCCATTTGACGTGATGTTGCTTTGTTTTATGATCGCAAGATATTTAGTAAAACAGGCCCCAGTTTCGATACTTTTTGAACTACAGGGAAAGTTTTGTGGTTGTTTTTTTTTCGAATGAAGTGTCATTTATTTTAAAATTGCCCTCATTTTCAATTTTAATATGGAACACAATTAAATGTGACAGTGATAATACGTGTTATATTTAGCTTTATTCATTCAAAGGGTGCCTCTTTTAACTCAGGCGTGGATCTAGAACTTTTGATGAGGAAGTCCGACGGAAGACGTCCTTATTTTTGCATTACCGAAAGGTTAGTTTATCAGCAGAGCTTACCGTTTTGTGGTCTCAGTATTTATAGATAGAAAATTATATACGTGCGGATTGAGAATCTCGCGAAATCATCCCATTTAAACATGGCGTTAACTCATAGAAAACGATGTGGTAATGGGAGAAATCGTTTATGACTAACATTTTTTTTCCATTTTCAACGCTTTTGCCGCCGATAAAAACGCATTCCCATTTCTTCAATAACTTTATTATTTTCTACAATTGTTAATTGTAATTGCAATCTTCTAAATTCTCTGGCTCGCCATATAATGTATGAATCTGATAACTTTATTTTGTCGTACTTCCCTAGGGGTACGAACTCACGCTCCCCACCTCTTGATCCGCGAATGAAAGAGTTAATATTTTCGCCGCTAATACTATAACAAAGTCACAAACGATTACGTGTAGCCAAGATTCTGGTGCATGTGTTGCATCATAAAGATAAGCTACAGTGAGATATACGTGTCTATTCATAATTTCTGTATGATATCGCATCCTTTTTAATTAGGGGCACAGAGAAATTTCACAGTCGATTAAAATCATATTACTTATCTTACCACTTTTATTCGTTCTTGAAATGCATTAAAGTGATAATAACAAATAATGATAATAACAAATAACAAACAAATAACAAACAAATAATAATAATAATAATAATAATAATAATAATAATAATAATAATAATAATAATAATAATAATAATAATAATTATAATAATAATAATAATAATAATAATTTATTATTAATAATAATAATAATAAAAATGATGATGATTAAAGAAGAAGAAGAAGAAGAAGAAAAAGAAGAAGAAGAAGAAGAAGAAGAAGAAGAAGAAGAAGAAGAAGAAGAAGAAGAAGAAGAAGAAGAAGAAGAAGAAGAAGAAGAAGAAGAATTTTATGGAGTTTCTTGAAGTTCCTTCTCGTGTGAAGGAGTCATGTATCGAAACTACATTGTTGTTTAGGTTTAGTTATCCGCATAGAATCCATATATAAAGTAGGGATAAAAATCGGGAAAATAATGATAATAGCAAATAAATGATTATTATAAAGAAACGGATTGTTACTTGTGAAACCCTAAAACCACATATGTGCACGCCACTGTATGTCGAATTAATCCAATCACGATTTATTAAAACGCTTCAAAAGAAATAAACTATAGTAAATTATAGTACAATCGTACACCACAAGTCAAGTCGAAAAGTGACCCACCCACTAAAGTTAGTCTAGCTTAAATACTTCGTTTACCCGCGTTTTTGTTTTGTTATCGGAATATATTGTACCCCATTAAGTATATTATCATAAATAAACAGGGAAGCTTAAACAGATTTAAACTTTTGATGAACTCGGAGGAATTCAGTTTTGCAATAAATTTTGCAGTAAAAAAAACTTCTTGATCATATTTTGTATTTACTCGATACCATCGATAAAAATTTATAGGGAAGAAAGAGGGTAATCTCAATTGTTCACCCCTATAAGGTTGCGTGTGTGGAGAAGGGGGTGGGTTAGAACCACACCTTAATAATCTCGAAAAGTATGAAAATAAGTCCTCACTTTCCAGAGTCTTTATTTCTTAATTTAAGAGAGTCAATTAAATATTTGAAAAAAGTAAAAAATGAAAAAAAAAAAAAAAAAAGCAAAGAAAAACGCCAACATTTGAGTATTGCTTTGTGAAAGTTTACTCTGCTTTTTTCTTAGAGTAAAACTCGTATAGCAGAACGAGGATATTTTTGAAGCATGCTCTGCGTTCAGGATGAAAATGTTAGCGAAGCGCTTTCGAAATGATACAAAGCTACGTATGTGCACGTGCAAAGCGGGTTATCATCTCAAAGCGCTCTTGAAACGCTTTTACATCCTGGACTCAGGGCTGATTGTTTGTATGGGGTTTTGTACTGCTTAAGTGTACATGCTGGCTGATAAAGCAACGTGTGGAGTAAGCGCCTTTGGGACAAAGAGGACCGAATCCCTACAGGAGTCGAAATATTTATCTGCGGGTTACATTTTTAGCTCGACTAATCGTAGACTAGGGGGGCCATTCCGGTCACCCTGGCGTTGGTGTCGGTGTATTGTTTGTTTGAATGGGTTTTACGCCGCTTTTAACAATTTCGCAGTTATATCGCGGCGGCCGGAGCACCTAACAATGGATTCCTGGTATTTCTCTCACATGTACTACCATTCCACCATTTCCTAGCCTCCGACCGCTATCTCACATAGGTTTACGATTATATCAACCCATTAGTGAGAGACAAACGTCGGAAAGGATATTTGCCACCACCAGGGATCAAACCCACGACTTCCAGATTGGAAGTCTTATGCCTAACCAACTGCGCTATGGTGGCGACCCGGTGTCGGTGTAACATTAAGTTAAGATTGTACGTGAAACTGAGTCAAATCCTTGTTTCTACTTGAACTATTGCTCTGAAACTTTGTTCTAGCTTCTGTTACCGCAATATTGACAAAAGCTTTTCAGACTTAGGAACTTGGTTTAGTTTTTACAGGCAACTGATGTCTATCTGTAATCTTTAATATTTGTATTAAAGTTTTTGCTTGGAAATTCTCGACAAAGATTCATAACTCTGATATAACTGTCGACATTGATCTACTGTCACTATCCAGCATTCGGAACATCGCTCGGACTTTTCCGTAAACTGAAAAGTACCTCGGACGTAAGTGTAGTAATTTTGAGTCTTTTTTTTAGGTAATTCGGCTCCTGGTGGTACTTCGGTTAATACACTTGTAGAAAATCACATTTTGTTAATTCTCTCCGATCATCTTTGCAGATCTTTTGGGCATTTTGTTATCAAATTGTAATATTCCCACTTTTATTCTTTCGTTGATTTTATTTATTTATTTATTTTTTTTGCAACGTCATCCCTAGCGGGTCCGTTGATGTTTGTGACGTCATATAAACCTACGCGCGAAATGACGCGCTTTCATGGCTGCGTCCGTAATATTCCCGATGTCTATTCCGTAGAATCGCCGAGGATGCCCGAGTGACTATCTACCACTCGGAATACTCTTCTTGCAGTTTACAAAAGAAAATACATGCGACCAAGCGCAAAAGGTTGTTAGTGAAGGCAGTTACGACCTTTTAACATTATATTGTCTTTAGTAAATTTACCAGTGATGAATAAAGGGTCAATAATAAGCATCTTTCTAACTTTTCATTTCAGAGATGAAGAGAGTATTTGTTGTTTTCATCGAGGTATGAAACTAAAACCTAATCACACTGTATGGGTACGCGACGAGGATTTATGCATGAGTGTGCTTAGGTTTTTAGTTCATACATCCATGAAAACAACAAATAATATCTTCGTTTCTTACAATTTTATTTCTTGAAGCAAAAATGTAAATATTTACCCTCAAATACATGAACTGTTTATGGGACTACTTTCCACAGAAGCTTACAAAAACTGTGCAATCAAAATTGTTTTTAATTGAGTAATGAAACCAAATTTCAGCCAATCGGAATTCGTAAATTTTGATGAACACAAGTAGAATAAAATCATTATGAAATGAAAATACGGACAAAGATAGTAAAACTATTGAAGAGCCCGGAGACTACGAATTGGTTTACATCTTTACTTGAATATCTATATTTAAGGATTTCCTTACTCGGTGTTTGAAACTATGATTAAATTACGGGTTTTCTTTCGAAACATTAACTTTCAAATGGTTCAGTGAAAAATTAAATGAATTGCATAAGGCGTTTTGTTATATCGGTGGTTTAATCACATGTTACAAATTAGATGAAATTCATAAATCAAGCTATATGTATAAAAGGTGTCTAATCTTTCAATCGCTACAAAATTAATGAACTGTTTAGGGGGAAAGGTTCACCAAAAATAAACCCTTATTAAGACGCTTTGTATCCCGTCATACGGAAAGCTGCAATACGAACGCCCAGTTGCGGATACAGGATTTCTATAAAGGGGGTTCGAACATACTTAAGGGGGTTTTGTTCTCCCAGTCCTACACACTTTTAACACTTATCCTTCTGAATTTAAATATTTTTAATCAAATTTCCTATATTTTTTTCTTACTATCAACACGACCACTCCAGGATCTTTACCACAAAACCTAAGAAAAAGGCAGACAGTATACGCTAAGATCAGACTGCATAACTGTGCAGACTGATTTTAGTCTATACTGATTTCCATAGCTTTGTTTCCACCAGGAATATTTCGTGAACCCCCTCCATTGCATGGTCAGTAAGGGTGTTCAAGGTAGCTGACCCGTTATGAGATCATTGGGAAATCCTCGGTTAACACACTTCAAGTTCATTACTTCCGAAACTATTACGGCTACACTATCTTAAAATTGAATTGGTCGTCACATAACTTCATTTTTGAAATTAATTCAGCTTTACATAGCCTCTTATAAAGTTAGATCATTATTAAGTCATTTTTTGATAGCGAACATACAAGGCTTACCCATTTAGAAACAAGTTTCTCATAGAACCAGTTTGGGGACAAGATTTCACATTACATAGTAGTCGCGTATTGAAATTCACAAAACAACTAAAGCGATATGTGGACTAAGGCACACGAAGAATTTCCTCAATCCTCTGCCCTTTTCTATGATTAAAGCTTTGATAAATAAACAAAATATCGTTGCTACAGCTTGAAGAAGCTGTAGTTTCGATGTCATGATCCTTCATCAACTACATTTTTCGAAAGAGGATTCATTTCTATTACGCACTTGCGTAATGTACATAATTGTATTTACGCCCTTGTTGGCATGTTTCATATTCTAACAGATTACAAATTGAATGAAAATACGGTATAAAGTTAAGATCCAATCACACAGTATGAATACGCGAAGGGTTCGATTTTCAGTTTTATACCTCAATGAAATGAACAAATACTATCTTCAACTTTTATTCAATTACCTACGTCTCATGACGATCCGTGGTATTTTATTGAGCTGGTGCGTTATATTTCCAAAAAAATCATGTGTGCTTGAGACACAAACATTGAGCAACCTGAACAGCCACAAAATACAATAAGAATATTCGCTGGACAAGTAAGGTGGGACTTATTATGTATTAAAATATACCAGTACGTTGTATTCTCCGTATATTTATAAGATATTCATAAGAAGAGGATATGAAGGCGAAAATAAATACATGTATACTTATATTCTATGATTATCGCCTTCTGAGTGCGTATAAATTTCAAAATTCTAGTTACGCCTATGAACACTGAAACGAAGAGCAAAGCCTGCATTTGCCTGTATGCAAATACGATTAAAAATATGTTGTCGATCAAAGATAGTTATGATCAAATAAACATTTTCGTCAAACCTCCAAAAATGTTTCAACAATTTGTATATTTAAGTACTTTATTAGTTTCACAGATTTTGCTAAAAAAAATATCAGAGTATTTGCTTTCTTTGCGAATGTCTTTAGATAATAAGACTTATCGTAAATGGATGTTGATTTTGTATCTAATGGGTAAGAACTTTGATTTTTTATCCCTTTTAATGGACAAACAAATAGACAAACAGACAGAGGAACACGGCATGAATCTCGAAAGTATGAAATGTAACGCGGTCTTCGAAGGGAATAAACTTTTCAATGAAATTTTGAACCATGCCGTTCAACATGATTACAGAATGTATTACGTAAGATTCACCTTCAATGAAAAACGTTGAATAAATTGAAGACAATCTGAAATATATCATTCAAAGTGAATGATGTTATGCGATAGTTTGAATGACACGTAATTAACACGTACTTTAGAATCATATTTCGATGTAACAAGAAACCACATTTTTACCTGTTCAATTTTGACAAGGCCTGTCAGAAAGAATAGAATCCTTTTCATTTTCATTTATTCGCTAAGAGCTGTTGGGGGTCTAGACTTCTAATTAAGGTATTCAGGTATAAATGTTATTGAGGCCTATGCCATCTGTCGTGCGAAAAAGGGACATCTCGGAGCTCGATAAATAGAGAAAAGATGGTTGGTGACTTTAGATGGAAAAGTTTATCGGGCAAGGCGTAGGAATTTATCTGGTAGATCTATTCTATTTATCCTGTTACAAACTTTTTTTAAATTAAGTTCAACATAAATATACGAAAGTTTAATTCAATCCCGATTTTTATCTTTTACTTTCTATAATTATTGCCTGATAAAAGGAGGTATGATAAACTTGTTGAGATCAGGTCACTTGATCACGTGACAGCTTTATCATGTCATTTGGTCACGTGACCTGCCGGATCTTCTTTCGCGGTTGTTTGGTCTAACAAGTCCTCCCTACCATATTGTTACATTTACATTTGCGTGTCGATATCTGTAAAAAATATTTCACTCGATTCCTATATCTTTAAAAATCAAATCGCGATAACTTTGATGACGTCAGTACATGACTGGTGACGTAATCTATAAAATTGTGACGAAGGTTAACTAGCGTCGTTACATTTATCCTCGAAAGCTGTCAGGATTTCAAACATTTATTTGGTTGGATTCTACGCATATATTATTCGACCGAGGAGGATTTTGGAGATAAAAGCTTTGCATCTGATCTCAATCTACGTATGTCCGTCCTGTGATCTGTTACAAGAAAGGCATTGAATCGAGGTTTGCTTAAGCTTTGAACATCATGACAACAAAACTGGAGGATAAGTTAGACGGTTGACATAGCGATTGACAGGAAAGTCACCCCATTCGCATATTCGCACATTAACTCAGGTATGTTAGCATTGCTTTAGAGTTCTTTTGTTGTTAGTTTTTTTAAGTAATTGTTCAAAGGAGTCAGGGTTATTTCTCATAGGCGCTTTTTCCAGTAACTTCTATGTTTCTTTGATACCACAAAAATGCGGAATGAAAAATGGATTTAAAAAAGGAGAAACATATATGAATTATGAAAAAACGAATCTCAATTACACCATACACCTGTTAAATGTTATTCAATACATATGAATCGCTTTTCATTTAAATGTAACATTATATCACCTGTAGATTGATGCAAAAACAACGTAAATTAGTCATAACTCGAGTTGTAGTTACAAGAGTTTAGAGGTTGGTGAATAGATAATAAGTATTTATTCACGAGTGAAACATAGAAAAAGAATCGGATAAACTATTGCGATAATTTGTCTTCTGATAAAGATGTAATAATATTTTTCAAGTAGTCCCTTGAAAAAGAGTTTTTCAATATTGAGGAGGCCTTATATAATAAGATATGAAAGCATTCGATATACGAGACAAATCAGACAAATAAGTACCATATGAAAAACCTTTAAAGCAGATATTTGAAAAAGATTGAATCCAGCAAAGGCGAAACATATCGTTGCATTTCAAAAGTAAATATATAGGGTTGTAGATTAAAGCATTTATACCAATATAACAGTCAGGGTGCGGAAAGTATCGATCTTTATCAGGCTGTGCAATCCAGGCTGTCTGGCAAGGTTCGACACTTTTTACGTTTTTTAGATGTTGCCTTTTAGCCTTACGCGTCATAAATGTTCGTAACGTGTAATGTTATCTAACCTCTACGTCTTATTTGCTGTGAATTAAAGGTTGATGTAAAGTGTTTGAGACCCAATTTTAAGAGCACTTCATTTGCTAAGAAAAAACAGTATGTCCAGGTATATCATCTATCAAAACGAAGCTATTTATAAGCACAAGAAGTTAAGCAACATAAGACAGCCATAGTTATAGCGGTATAGCCAAAACATTGAGGAAAAGTTGTTTTTTTTTATAGAGAACAAGCAACTGTATGACTGTTGGAAAAAAAATGGCTCATATTTTAACAAAGTACAGTCTAAAGTACTACACAGGTACTACTTCAACCGTTGGTATAAAACTCGGACCCAAAATGTAGATATGCAAGCAATCTAATTGATTGTTTCAAAAGAGCCTTTTGGGACTACGTTTTATATTTAAGGTTGTAGCAGTACCGAGAAGAAACATTTGTCTACATTCTGATCAAATTTAGGCAACTTTTATCCAGCCGTAATGAAGTTGCTGGTTTTGAACAAAATATCCCTTTCCATAATCGTTTGGCTTTTCTGTCATGAGATCCAGCCTCTAATGTTGTGCAACTGCTTGTGCTCATCTACAGCTTCAATTTGATATATTGTTTAGCTGGTCAAACTGTCTTTTTTTGTATATAGAACTAGCATTAAATTTGGCTCAAAAACTCTTTACGTGAGCCTTAATTGCGGGTCTATCTTACGCAAGAGAAGTAGACTTGAAATTTGTATTTTCGATCGATCAGCATGAAACAAGTTCTCATGGAATTTTCACGCATGCTCATAAAAAACTGAAACAGTGTATAATGGTTTACTCGCTATGTATATTAGAAAGGTCTATGTTTATGTTATTTTACCAACGGAAAGAAAAAAAACACACACAAAAAAACCAAACAAACAAAACAACAACAACAAAAAAAAAAAAAGAAACAAAAAAAAAAAAAAAAACACGAGGACCACTGACTCTTTGAAAAGCCTATGTCCTAATAATGCTATTCAAGATATAACAAGAAAAAAGTTCCATGAAAATATATCCATAAATGAAGGAGGAATTTTGTAACAAGGAAATTTACTTAAAGGCCCCTTTTCCCATGACGCCGCATAATTGCGCCAGATTGCAAAGTTGTGGCCATGGTCATATGAGAAATATTTTGTTTAGGTTTTATGACAGTCCATGCAAGTTGTGTAAACACTTAATGATAAATATGACAAAGCCCCTTGTCCCATGACACAGCATATTATCACCGACCTCCGTGAAATACACATAGTCACTTGCCAAGGGAAATTCTATGAGAGTTCTATAAAGATGTATCTATTAACAAAGGAGGAGTAATTTTAAAAAGGAAGTTAACATTTAGACCCCTTTTTCCGTGACGTGGTATATCACCAAATGGCAAAATAAATGTGACCATGGTCTCAGGATGAGAAATATTCTGTTAAGTTTTTTATGAAAATCTGTGTATAAATGAAGGAGCTGTGTTAACAAAGAATTTACATAAAGGCCCCTTTTATCATGACGCGGCTTGTAACTAAAAAGACACAAATAGCCACTGGAAATGGAATATTTTGTAAAAGTTTCACTTGGTTGTATCCATTAATTAAAGACGAGTTTTGCTACCAAGAAGTTTACATTAGGGCCCATATTTCTATTTTCTCACATTAACAAAATTTTTGTATGTTAAAATTATTGAAAAACTCTGATAACAGAAAAAAACCCAAAAAGTGTGTTAGATGACATCGTGATGACGTCACTTAGAATATGTGTAAGACAAGGCTATTTCTGAAAGCTGTTTGTTAAAGAAGATAAGGGGTGGAGGCTCTCTGAGAATACCTTGTTTACTCTGTTTTCAGGCTGTAAACCATCAGACAGACTGAAATATCCCTCCCTATCATGACAGAATACACATCACGATGATGTCATGATGAAGGCCATTATGTGTTCTAGTGTTAGTGAAGACAATCGGATGAAAACAAGGGACTTTAGAGCGTTAACGAAGATATGCTAATTACTTTTTTTCATTTTTTTTTATTTTGCCCTTTTCTCATGACGCTTGACGGATCGGGTCCGTTTTCGAAAGGAACCATTCTTGCGATTGTTCAATCATTCTGAGCAAGTTTTGAAGTCAATCGGATAAAAACTGTTGACTTAGAAACATTAACATTAAAAAGCAAAAGTTAACGGCCAGACGGCCGGACGCCGGACGGGAAAACCGGTATCGTAATAGCTCTCCTGATCTTTGGTCAATAAAGCTAAAATACTTTGTTCTTCATGCTGAGCCCTCTCTGTCACACAAGAAATCACTCTCGGTGCTTAATTGACAATGAAAAGTTTTAAGTAAATTCTGACTCATTGAACAAACGATGCACGCGTAAGAATTCCGACTTTTTTATAGCTAAAAATACACTGAAACGAACTTCTAAACGGCCACCTTGTATTTGCCACATTTTAACATATGTGTACTAAAATTAGTCATATAATCAAGTATCTGTTATTTTTAAATGAAAGGTCGTTCAAATTTTGCATATTCTAAAAGAAAAGCGGGTTCGAACTTTTGTATTTGGTGTCTGTAGAAAACAGTTAAACACAAGAACCCTCTCTCACAAAAGTCACAAAAGGTGCACATTTTCGAAGAATTTCAAATTTTGGCTTTAGAAATGCTCGAAAATTAATTCTATAAGTGGCAGACTTCGAAGGGTATTGCGTGCCAGATACCAAACCACTGACGAAAATAACACTATGGTTCTTGTTCCTCACACAGGTATAAAATTTTAAAATTACCCTTCCCACCAATGTTAATTTTGAAATCAGGGGTACCCTTAATTCCAGTCAAATTCGCTGCTTCCCTCATATTTTGTCATGTCAAATTTAATTGAAGATTAATGATTTTTCTGATACAACTCGACTACTCCCCATTTCACTTACCAAGGAAAATGGATTTTTTCAGCAAAAACCAAATGGCCGTTTTGAAGTTCGTTTCAGTGTAGACAGGAATGTGAGCTATTAGTCGTTTAGAAATTGGACGGGAAAACACGTTGGTATAGGTAGATTTTGAGCGGTGAGCTGTGAAGTCTACTTTTAACGGTAAGATTTCCGTGCTATTCTTTTAAAATAGATAAAACAGACATAATAAAGATACAAATTACCTTTCAAATGCAACTCAGTGCTTGTCTTAGATCTTAAGGTTTACTCATTAACCTATGGTAATGGACTCAACGCCTAGGTCAGGGCTCAGTTTTGAAAATACACCTATAAAAGGCCGACTTATCGTTCTTATTTTACTTTTCAAAAAAATAAAAATAAAATATAACAAAATAATCAAATAAATAAATAAATGAATAAAAATAACAATAAAAAAATGTTTCATTCAGAAATATCTTTGGCATATAGCAATTACGGGTGCGTTTTAAATCCAAGAGCGTGCAACTTGGAAACGCTTAAGTGACGTCCTAATGGTCACCCACTAAGTTACGATACCCTAAATACACTAAATATTGTTAAATATTCCTTGAACATACTTACACATAGTTCGACGTCATTATAAAGAAACCCTGTATTGTATCTACATTATCCAATTACTGATTGACAAAAGGAAGAAACGATTCAAAATACCTTTCCGGCCATTTAGAAAATAGAAGAATTTCAACGTTTTTGAAAAACAGTTAACAGTTAATTTAAGGTTTAAGCGGTCTTATTCTAGGTTTGAATTAACTCTTTGGGTCGGAGAAAGTATAAGGTCGGAGACTTTAGATTTTCACGTGTAAGACAGGATTTCGCAGTGTCAGTAACATATTAGGGGTCCAGATACGGGGGGGGGGGGGGGGGCAGTCTTAAATCTTCAATTCATAGAGAACCCTAAGTTATGGTACTCATTTAAATAGTCTCACTGCGACGATTCTTAAATTCGACTCTGTAAATCTGGAAAATGCAAGATGTATTATTTCGATTCTGTTAAATGTTATTTCTTGATGATTTGCACTCATTTGAATCGTTGATACAAGAAAACCCCCGACCAGTTCCCACAACATAGGCGTTATGACAGTATCGTTGAAACATCTACTTACCCGAATACATGTGACTTTGAACTTGTATATGTGACCCGTCTAGCGACAAGGGACCACCTGGCTATTTCGTAAAGTGACGATCCTAGTCAAACGGTGCGGGTTGTGCGGGCTGACAAGGATAGACACTATTCGAAATAAGCTGAAATTCGGATTCTAGAATGATCCTTCTACATTATATCATAATTATTTTCGAGAAACGTCCTCTGGTTGACATCTGCTTTATCAAATCTCTTTTTCAAATATTTACGGAGATCCCAGGTGTTCCCTTTTTGCTAGACGGGTCACCTATGTATCGATTTACATCAAAATACGTATATAACAATGTTCTGGGCACCGTAGAAAATATATCTTTATATACGATTATAGTTATAAGCGACCAGGGTTCGAGGTTATAAAACTTTTCTCATTCTCAATTCAAAATTTTCTCAAATTTCAATTTGAGATTAAAGCCGTCATTCCGTTTTAATACTAATTTAATGAATTAACATAAAATATTATATCAATAAGTTGTTATAAATAACAACTTATTAATATTATCTTTTATTTTCACACATTTTTAGATTTGGCGCTGAAGCCCACTTTCTTCAAACCGGCACGTCGTATTGACTGATATCGTTGTACGGACAGCATTTGTACATGTAAAAGTTAATTTAAGTCAATTATGATTTTAGATAATGTTCGTCTATCAAAAACAGGTGTTCTGATTAGCTTAGACATTTAATTCATACATTCATGTACATAATTTTGAACACGCATGAATTTTGTGTTCTTGCGCACATAATAAAATTTTCAAAGAAAAAAAAAAGAAGAAGAAAAATACGTTTGCTTCATTCGCTTAATGTATATAAATTATATTCAATAAATATTCCATTTTTTGTAATGGGAATATGAAACGAAAAAGATTATCATAATGTATTTATCCGCTTGGTGAATATGTTTTTCGTTTCAAACTTCAAGGTCCTAAGTCGATGAAAAAAGAATTTAACATTCAGATAAAAACGAGTTTAAAATAAGATAGGAAAAGAGTACGTATTCATACTTTGTTTCTCTGTTCTTTTAAGGAAAAATCGCTTTGCAAGATAGAGTTTTTTTTCAAATAGAAAAGGGTTAGAAGTTAAGTAGATTTGTCGACCTTTTTATCGGATTGACCCGATTTTAAGATTATTGTACGTATACTATCGTCTTTCGATATTCATTCATAAATTTTAAAAACCGAGCCCGTTATAAATAGGACTTCGGTTATATCTTAATTACGGTAGACGACCCGCAATAGTTCCACAACATTTCCGAACGCATGATCTTTAACAATGTTATCCGAGGTTTCCTAATTAAATCATTAGGAAACCTCGGTTAACAGGGTGAAAGATCATGCGATCCTAAAAGTTGCGGAACTATTACGGGTCCTATACCTTTAGTCCAATGGCGTTAAAATCGAAAACGGTTGATCTGGCTAATAAGCGGCCGATACACGATAATTGATCCTGCGCGTGAGATTTCAAACGATTTCATATACATTTATGCGCAAAGCAAAGACTCTGGCCAGCCTGTGCATTCGCACAGTCTGACCAGAGTCTTCACTAGGCGCTTAGAAGATAGAAAAGGTCTCAAAGTATCTGTAGACCATCATGTAACTTCATATTTACAGTTTGTGTATGTGTTCTCCTCCAATATTTGCACTTCACGATCATTTCAAATTGTTGGAAATGTCACGCACAGGCTCAATTATTATTGACAATATTGAATCAATATATCGGCCAATCATATATCGCCCTTTCAAAAGCAATAATTTTATCAACCCCGTCGACCATTCATGGCCGAAATCATATACAGTATGGCATTTTTCATGTTTCAAACTTGTTTGAAAAAAAAAAGTAATAAAAAAAAATTATCTTCTCTTCACAATGGCAAATCGAAACAAGATTAATGGCGATGACAAAAATCTATATTAAAAAGCAGGCCTGCGTGTAGGATGGCAAAAATAGTGTAAACTAGTTGCAAAATATACCCTACTTCACAAGTGCCTGCGCAAAGCAGGATAAAACTTTGCAAACAGTCTTCATCGGTCTGTCATCCTGAACTCAGGGAAGGCTTCGAGTGCCTCGTATTCAATTTTGCACAACTCAATTAATTGATTGAATTGAGTTTTACGCCGCTCTCAACAATTTTTTCAGTTATATCGCGGCGGCTGGAGCACCGTACAATGGTTTCCTGGTACTTCTCTCACCAGTACAACCACCACACCCTTTCCTAGCCCTCAGCTGGACTCAACTCAAACTTGGATAACACATGGTTATAATGGATGAGTGGTTGTATTTAGCTTTTAACGGTTAGCTAAGCTGGTTTGGCACTTCCACTTAGAGCCAATAGTCCCGGGTTCGAGCGCTCTGCAAAAACAAACGATCTTCCTTCTCTCCGCTTTACACTTCTCTCCCCAAATAACTTCCATTTATTGAATTTCGAATAATTAATTTATATCTAATGCTAAGGATATAATCAATTAAAAGGGCGGTGACATGACTTCTTTTTGAACAAAAGTGTTTGAAGTTTTCACCTTTTGAATTCAAGACCTCGCACCTTAATTGTAGAAAGCTGTCACAATAAGTGAGGCGTAAAATTAGTTTGGAATTTCGCCCTTTTTTTAGTGGAAGAGTTACACTTAATCAAAATCAGCCTTATATGATCTCAAGAAGTGTATTAAATGGATTTTTTTTTTATCTAACTCGGTTGTGGGATTTGATAATTGTCTCGGCAGAGGCTCGAAAACTATCAATTCCCACAACCTCGTTAGAATTTTTTTTACACAATACATTAAGTATCTATATATATCTCAGATGGCTGTTCGTTATAGAAGAGCAAAATAGTTGTGTGAGAAAAATGAGCCTGTGCGTGACACTTCCAACAATTTGGCATGTTTAGTGTTTTAATCCAAAGAACGTGAAATTTTACAAATAAAAGATATCTGATGTACACAATTTGAGCAATTTGTCCCATAGTATCCCTATCTATAAAGATAGGGATACTTTAGGACTAAAAACTCGAATTATAGGCCGACATCGAACCCGCCTTTTAAAAACTCTGTATCCGCCGATGTATCTTGCACCAACTATAAGAAATGACACAACATACTTTTGAATTATAGGTCGCTGAAATAAGAACAGTTCGAAATTTTTGTAATACAGAAGATATTCCGAAGTACGATCATATACGTTACATCTGATTGTCCTAATTAAGAGGTAATGTCGGTCTAGTGTCTATTAATGGCGACAGAAGGACTTCATGTGATAGGTATATTGTAATAAATGGATTTGAAACCGAATTAATTGACTTGAATTCATCAAATGAGACTCGGACAAATTATAAATTATGAGTACATGTTTAACATATATAATAAGACTTCGTTATAGGTGTACTCTCCCTATCAAACGCATCGTTTCTTTTAATGATTACTTATTTCAATTTCAGAAAGATCGATTGACCAGTTAAAACAATCAATCCGAATGTGTAATAAATATCAAGTGATCATTGATTAGTTCATTGAGCTCGCAGATGCTACGTTTCCCAAAGTATTCTTCAACATTTAAGAGATATACGAACGATTCAAAGCCGTAGTTGCATTATGACCCGTCACGCGAAAAGGGACCATTTGGGAAATCTTTACAATAAATATTTGAAAAAGAGAGTCGGTGCAGCATAGATCAACCAGAGGTCGCATTTCAAAAATTCTTTCACTGCAAGGTAGATTATTCATTCTAGATTAAGAAAATAAGCAAAATGCGAAAAGTTTCGACCCTAGTCAGTCTGCGCAATCCGCGCAGTCTGACTAGGGTCGACACTTTACGCACTACCCAGATGGTCCCTTTTCGCGCGACGGGTCACATTTATGAAAAATGCCATCTCGAGCACTGCGTGAATTTGTTAATATAGGATTAAATCACGTTCTTGAGGACGTTAACATTTGCAGAGATCCGAAAAATGGTTTTTTCGCACGAGGGCAAATGTTAACGCCTGAAAGAACGTGAATTGCCGCTATTATTGCATATTGAAGGATTTTAGTATTTATTCAAACTGATATATAAAATATTTCATAAAGAGGCTTTAAAACTATCTCTAATACCAAAAATGTGCCGAAAAAATTACGTTATGCATAACACTGTCACTATAGGTTCAAATCACTTTTTTGAGGGTGTTAACATTTGCAGAGACCAGAAAAAGTGGCTTTTTGAGGGTCTCTGCAAATGTTAACGCCCGAAAAAATGTGAATTGACGCTATTATTGCATAAAAAGATAAATTAGAGTATAAATTCAATCAGAAATTGCAAAATAATTTTATAGATACGATAAATACCAGTCACACAGGGTATAACGTGCCACGCCGACACCAGAAGGTTCGTGGACACCTGATCGATTTTTTCGATATGGAACTAACGGTGGAGCAACTTTTTGACTGATTTATAAACCGAAATAATCATTTTCATTTCAATTTTTAGTATCACTGTCGAGATTAATGGTTCTTCTTTTAGGAAATAAAAGTATATGGTACAAACTAAGCAGAATGAGCGAGTTCTAGCCCTAGGAGTGAGTGACTTTGCTTGCTTTTTAGGTTTGTCATTAATTTTTTGTCAAACAACCTGACTATTCTTAATTGCTTGTGATTGTCTAAGAGCATTTATGTGTCCTCTACACGCATACCAAATTTCTCGGCGAAAGATCCACATAAAGCGAAGATATTCGTACTTTTATTGGCCTAGGTAGCGGAAAATATGATAACAAGACACCCCCTATCACAAATTCTGGTGTCGATTTCCAATCGAAAAAAATTCAGGGGGTGTCTAGTTATCATATTTTTCGCTACCCAGGCCAATAAAAGTACGAATATCTTCGCTTTATGTGGATCTTTTGCCGAGAAATTTGGAATGTGTGTAAAGGATACATAAGTGCTCTTAGACAAACACAAACAATGAAAAATAGTCAGGTTGTTCGACAAAAAATTAATGACAAACCTAAAAAACGAGCAAAGTCACTCACTCCTAGGGCTAGAACTCGCTCATTTTGCTTAGTTGTAACCCTCCCCTTTTATTTCCTAAAAGAAGAACCATTTATCTCGACAGTGACACTAAAAATTGAAATGAAAATTATCATTTTGGTTTACAAATCAGTCAAAAACTTGCCCCACCGTTAGTTCTGTATCGAAAAAATCGATCAGGTGTCCATGAACCTTCTGGTGTCGGCGTGGCACGTTATACCCTGTGAGTCACAAACTTACGAATATGTCGGAACAGTTACGTCATGCATTACACCGTCCATTTCGTTTATACCGACGTGGCTTGATAAATCTATGACGTCACACTATTTAGCGCGGGATTTAGAGCAGCGTCTTTAGGTATGCTCTGTGATAATGTTGGACATGAATAAAATTTCAAGCGTTTTACTTATAAATGCGTACAGTCTTCTAGATCTTATTTTTGTTGTACTTGAACAGAATGCATAAAACATCCTTTTATGACGAACAAATATTGCAGAAAAAATACAAGAATAATTGAAATTGAAAAATTGTATGGGCCCTAAATGCGGATATTTATGTAAAAAGAAAGCTAGGCGTTAACGGCGCGTGAATTTACTTATTAATCCACGTTTTCTCCCGTTAACGCCCGGGTTTTGTCCGTTAACGTATGCCTTTAACGTCCCGAAAACGTACATTTTATGCAATAATTTTGTTTATACCGACGCTGCTTTGTAAATTAATGACGTCACATAAATTATCACGGAAATAGGTTCGACGTCTTTATTTATGCTCTATATTTATGTAAGACAATGAAACTGAAACTGTATAGGCCCAGACTGAGGATATTAAAGTTAAAAAAGTCGGGCGTTAACGGTACGTGAATTTACTTATTAATCCGCGTTTTCTTCCGTTAACGCCCGTGTTTTGTCCGTAAACATATGCCTTAAACGTACTTTTTGCAATAATGAAAGAATCGATAACAGATGAATTCACAACCAACGTTTGCCAGTTTCAAAGAGTACAAGCTATACAAAGGTACTTTGGACTAAGGATCGTGGAAATCAGGCCGAATATCATGTCACTTTGACTGTGCAGCACACCGCATACAAATTTTGATTTATTTTTAGGCCGATCTCTATATGCGTTGAATAAACATAACGCAGATAATATCACTATTATCTCAATATTATCTCAATCAATGACTTGAGAACTAATACAGATGATAAAAATCTATTGTAAATAAAGTCGGTCCTAAATTTGACATTGTTACTAAATTAAGACAACTGTCTGATTGTCAAATGAACATCTGACATATTCATTTCTAGAAAGCCAGTTATGCTCAAACAAGTGATTTACGTCATGGAAAAAAATCACGAAAAAAAAATCAGATGCACTCAATAACAAGGCGTATTATATTACATGTAGGCGTTAGTGCCAGTGAGCATGCAAATTGTTTTCAGGGAAAGGTAACTTTCGTTTAGTATGACGATGTTGAGTTACATGACGTTATATGAACAGCTAACAACATCGTGAAATTGTCAAGGTGAATGATTTTGGAATTAAATTGAATGAGTGTGACGAGTGAGTTTTGAGTGAAATTAGAGGGAGGTATTCAAATAGTATGAACAAAATTAGCGATATTTATTACATCCCTTCATTTAAAATATACAAATTGGTTCTTTAAATAGATTCCTATTTCTTCAAAAACCAATCAGACGCTTACAATTTCAATTGTGTCAATGGTATCACAATTTTTTTCATAGCTAGAATTATTTCGAATGCAGTTGTTGATCTTATCTTTTGGTTATTTTTAATGTTTTTGAATGGTTTTATTAAGTGTTTGAAATAAATGAACGGAGCGCTGAGTGAGCGTTTAGGAATGTTTTTGATTGGGATGCATGTCAATTTCACGATGTTATTAACTGTAATTACATGTGCACTTTTTGAAATTAGTGAGTTTTAAATACACGATTAGAAGATGAGCCGTTGAGCCCTTCTAACGAGTTTAATGAACATTTGGACATCTTTGGAAATAAAGAGTAAAAATTTGTATTAAACATGACATATAAAATGAAATATCCGACTAGGGATTTGACTTGCAAAGAATTTTTGGGCAAGCTGTGTCCACATTTTTGATACATGTATTTAATAATTGTCCCTGAGAGAAGTATATCGCTTGATACTAATGGTCGCCCGAGCAGCGTCAAAATTGCTAATGACCGGCCACTAAAGACGAGACTAAGTTATTAGCTATATGCCAAAAATGAGTAAAACTATCCGTCTGTAAAACAATGGGATTGCTCCAGTTTTCAACGTACCAAACCAAGGTCTGATTTTGTACCTGTCTAGTTGACGCAAATAAATCTTCTGAAAGTTATATGGACTAGATATGATTGAACTGAAAAGCTGAACATTTAAACGAGTCCAAACATCATATTCTTTTTGAATGGGGGTTAGTACTAGTAGATATTCCCAGTATTTTTCACATTTGTACTACTACTGCCCTGTGTTCAGGATTACCAAACGGTGCAAACAGTTTTCCAATTATACCCCGCTTTGCACGCAGGTGCACGTGCAAAGCGGGGAACAATTGGAAAACTGTTTGCACCGTTTAGTGATCCTGAACGCAGGACTGAATCCTTTTTAAATCTCCAGCTGCTTGTTGTACGTAGATCAACGGTTTTTCAACAGAAATTGTTTCAAAATCAATAATTGTCGTGGAGTTTAAAACAATTGCCTGTGGATTGACAAGTTATTGTTGGGAGACAAGTATCGGAAAAAATACTTGTCGCGACCGGAGATTTGAACCCCTGATACATTAAGAGCAAGTCAGAGGGGAAAATGACACGTAGAAATGTGTTAATTTTTTTAAAATCAGATAAAATGAGTGGAGTGAATGGTGTAAAGGCTAACCAGGATGTAAAAAATTAAATGAAGTCACTGAGAAAAAACGAAATTAAATTTATTTTTAAAAGTACCATCTTTATTTGCCGAAATCTCCAGAGAGAAAATCACAGTACCATCGTTTACTGGTGGGCCGTTCAAAAAATAACGACGTAATAATGACTTGATAACTTAAAATTGCATCCTATTAGGATGTTTTTTGACAAAAGATTTGAGTTTGACATAAAAGAATTACTCCCCAGTATCAATTTATGAGTATTTGAGTAGTAAAAAGAATTTGACAAGTCTTTTTCACCAAACGTTCCTTTCCCGCGTGTTAGATAAGTATTGATATACTAACTGTAAGATAGTTGCTCACCCAAATTGCAATGTTTTTGTTTTATCCGTATATCTGTCAGCGATTTCGCATTTACGAATACCCATTTATCCTCGCCTTTTACATTTACAGGTTGTTATCAAAATGATGTCATAAAAACGCATAAGGATGCTGTTACTGCTTAGATGTAAGACTGTAAAAAACGGTTCAAAAGATAAAACTGTCGCTAGTATTTATGTGCGAAAAATATCACTCAACTGATTATCTCTGAGATAAGCTTATATTCATTTCTTCTAGAATAGAACAGTCAATCAGCTGAGATTCTCTTGATACCTGTTCCATTCTTGGCAATGTTAAGATATCCTTTATTTACACACGTGAAAAAAATCAAAATGACGTCATGATAACGCAATTTAACAGGAGTACTCAAAGTTTTTCTATCATCAGGGTGATTCAAAAATTAGTTTTTAACGAATAAAACTATTGTTAATTTGAGAAAAAGAAGATTTACTAAATTACTATATGACATTCCATCTCTAGACTCGACTAAGATCAGCATTGTCTTAAACAAAATATCATTATAGATTCTATCTACATGTCTAAAAGCAGATTCTACGTGTCTCACATGACGGTGCGCGTATTACATACATGCGCCAGATTCTTATGGAACTTCTCAATGTTAAAACATACAAGAAATTTTAAAGCTCGTTTTTTTCATGGAGGTGCGAATCAAACATTTCCACTAATCGGAATTAAGGACAATACTAAAACTGTAATATGTTAGTGATCAGTAATGTAAAACAATTGACACCCTAGGTGTTCCTGTTAATGCATGGGAAATAGAGAATGAAGTAAATTTGATTGTCACATCATGTCACATTAAAGTGAAGTCATAAAACTTGATAAAAGTCAAATAGATTTGCGCCTGGTAGGGTCTATTACGTTGCAATAAATATGTAATGGGCCCTGAAATGTCTTCTATTTTGATTAGTCATAGAAACGGGGGCGAATTTCCTCCCTATTTGGGTTTATACTATTTATGCACGATTAAAATATAAACTATTTTATTGGCAATACTTTGACCAATCTTCGTTATTGTCCAAACATGAACGACAATACTGTCGATGTAAGGAATTGACAATGTTACTGTTAATGTATGGACGATATTGTTTTGTATAAATAGAGGATATTGAATGACTGGACATGGAATACCGAATTTATTAAACGAGTCATCTATAAACAGATAAAAACGAGACTGCGCAGAGTGGTTATCTGTTTTAGATGACGAGTTTAATTAATTCGGTATTTAATTAGCAGGAGCGGCAAAGAAGCGGTATTCAAATTGGAGTCCGAAATGTTGCGGGTAATAAATATTCATCAAGTTAGGCCTATATTTAGATCATCGCGTCATAATCATTTGCAATACCGAATTTTTGAATGAAAACTTCAAGCTAATCCTTGAGAATTAAAGTTAAGTTTTTATGTACATAGTCGTCTAAGACCAATGTCTTGAGTTTCGAATGGCTTTAAAGTAAAAAAAAAAACCTCCGGGCGGTATGAACGTAAGGAATTTGGCCGCATTTCGTCGCAATCGAATTTAAATAGAGTAACATAGATCTAAACATAAACAGGATTAAAATCAGAATTCCTAAATACTTTTTATGCACTGACTTACCAAAAAAAAAATTAGTAGGAAAAAAGAAAATAGTGCTACAACTGGAGAAAGTCGTACCTAAACTTTCCATAGATTTGTATATGTTTTGCAAAATTTTGATGATGAAAAAGATCATCGCATTGTAAAGGCGTGGTGCACGTAATTTACCCACGCCTGATTATAGTAATTTTGCATCATTTAGATATTTTTATAACATATGGAGTATGCAAATTTATCCGAAAACAATTGCTTCAAGTATGTGATAATGCTGATAAAGTCGTAATAGATTTTACAAAATTACACATAATCGTTTACGTTTGCTCATTGGAGAATTTTGAATGAACTTAAAACCGATTCATCACAAAATATAACATAATATTCTTCATATGGTTTACAAATACAGAACTCGCATCAACGGTCCTTCATAACTTACGGCAATCTTTTTTAAATATATACGTAAAATCAGTTTAAGATGTTTCTATGCCGTATCTGTTTGAATTATCAACAAACAAAATGCTTACGACGCTGGATTCATGATCCTTGAAGGGTGGTGGTTGATTGATTGATTCATTAAATGGATTTAAGCCGCTTTGTAACATTTTTTCTGTTATATCGCGGTGGCTGGAGCACCTTACAATGGATTCTTGGTATTTCTCTCACCAGTGCAAACATCACATCCTTTCCTTGCCTCCAGCTGCTACCTCACATAGGTCTACGATTATCAACCCATTGATTAGAGACAAGTAGCCGGGAAGAATGGGTGCCGCCGTCGGGGATTGAACCAAGGACCTCTAGATTGACAGGTATTAACATTATTACTATGATCTTATGAATTTCGCTTATGCCATAGTAAGCATATGAATCAGTACGTTCGTTTAAGACAGTCTAGCGTTCGGAATGCCAAACGGCACAAACTGTTTGAAAATTATACCCCGCTTTGCACGTGCACTTTCGCGTGCCAGTGGCTCTTGTGTAAATGTAAATCATATAGCGTTGGTATGCGGCTAAAACAATGTACCTTTAGGATCATCGACTTCAAAAAGCGACAGCAACAATACCAAAACATCAAAACTTAAATTGACTTAGTTCTCGTTTTCTCTAGTTGTCCCATCAAATGCCTACAGTTTCAACACATCGTGATATTGACAAGATGAATAATTTTGGAATGATTTCGGAATGAAATTGAATGAGTGTGTGGAGCGAGTTTGAGTGAAATTAATGGGAGACAATCCAATATCACAATTTTTGTTCAGGATGAACAAAATAAGCCATATTATTACCTCCCTTTATCGAGATATGCATACAGGTTCTATGAATAGCTTCCTATTTCTTCAATAACCTATCAGATGCTTACAGTTTGAATAATGTTATTGAAATCGTTCTTAATTTGATTTGAATGACGTTCTTGACTCTATCCTATTCAGTGAGTTTGGAGCGTTTTTGAATGGTTTGACTGAGTGTTTGGAATGTATGAATGAAGCGCTTAGCGAGTGATTTGGAATTGTTTTGATCGAGATAAATGTCAATTTAACGATGTAACTAACTGTAACATTCTTAGATACCTTTAGCCCTATTAGATGTTTGATAAATTGAAATGAGTGTTGAAAGGCCGAGAAAAATCTCTTTTGTGACGAAATATATGTCACCATATCACCTTGGTCCATTTTTTATCACAATTTTTGTTCAGTGAAAAGAAGGGGCGATGAAACTAATTCGTCGAGAAATCATATAGGCTACTGACTGAAATTACAAAAATTGATTTCGAAAAATTGGCACCATTGATATAAGAAAGATACTGAAATAGGGAACGAGTTGAAGAATTGCTTTTATCAAGGCACATCAAAACATGTACTAAACGGCCACTTTTCAAAGAGACCACCAAAACGACCATAAAACGATCCTCATTCGTGACCAATGTGTGGAATCAATTTGATTACATGTACCTCTATTAAGGTAGTGGACCTGCAATAGTTCTGCAATGTTTCTGAAGTAATGGACTTTAACAGTGTTGACTGAGGTTTCCTAATGATTTTCATTAGGAAACCTTGGTCATCATTGTGAAAGATCATGAGTTCCGAAATGTTACAGATCGATTACGGTTCCATTACCTTAACAATGCAAACTGTTACATGATTCCTACATTATGTGTTCTAATAGCATAGACTTAAGCTGACTTCTTAAGGAGATTTCTGGGACATTTTTTCATTCTGAGTTCATGCTTTAGTAAAAAAAAATAAAAAATAAAAAATCAAAGTTGCTTTCTATTCGAAGGACTAAAATATCAGAAGAACTGATACAATGCAGAATGTTATTTTTTTGGATAGTTTATTGAAGATAAGTTTACTACTATGGCGCAAATTAGACAACGGCGCAGTCAGGTAGTGTAAACTTAGCTAAACGTTTAGACCAGTTTACTTTGTCTACAGCAAAAATGAGATAAACCAGGTTCAATATGTTCATGAAGAGGCGATTTTAAACCAGCCCTGGGTTCAGAATGACAAAAAGGTACAAACTGTTTTGCAAATAATACTCCGCTTTGCACGTTCAGTTGCGTGCAAAGCGAGATATTATTTGCAAACAGTTTGCACCCATTTGTCATTCTGAACGCAGGGCAGGGTTACAAATCGCCTCTCTCTTTCAGAGCGAAAAATCATTTCATGGCGATACAAGGAGTCTTTGTAGATCAAGAACAGTAACTTTAACTTTTCCTTTACAAATGCATGAGTATAATTCAACGGGTTATCTATCTTGGTGTGCCATTAGGCTTCATCAAGATGTTTCTTTTATTCCTTTCAGAAGTGCGTTGATTTTTGAATGTGATTGAATAAGGACTCACAGGCCCACTGCTTTTAAACCCGGTAATTTATGCTGCACACTATATAAAATAAAGAAGAGTGACATTCAACTGAACGAACCTTTAAGTTATTGATAAGAAAAGTAAACATAACGTGTTATCAACAATATTTGATATTCAGTATTATATAATTTACTGTAACCCTATAGGACCCGCCCTGTATTATTTAAAAATGTTTACCATTTGGGCATATTCGCGTGTCAAAGAGTGCGAGAATAATTCAAAATTTAGTTTTTTCCCAATAGTATTTATTTATTTTTTCATGAATTTGCTCTGTTTTTTAAGAACTCAATCTTTCATTTGCAATAGAACTGCCTATTACCAGGTTTGGTAAATGAAGTGGCCTATTATATAAAACAATCGCCTGTGAATAAGCCAATCCCATCGATTGTCCAGGAAAACCAGCCTACATGACAGTTAATTGACAATAGACTTAGATCTTGGCCCGAGGTTATAAAACTTTTTTCAGACTCAGGCTCAATTTTCTCAGATTTCAATTTGAAATTAAAGCCATAATTCTGTTTTATTACTCATGTAAATGTATAAAAAAAGGTTAATACTAATAAGTTGTTATAAATAACAACTTATTAATATTATCTTTTGTTTTCATACATTTATTCTACTTTAAAATTTGAGAAAATTGAGTCTGGGCCTGAGAAAAGTTTTATAACCTCGGGCCCTGACCTCGATTTAAAAAAAAGAAGCTTTTTTATTATCAATAAAGCAAGAATAATTATATTATTTCCAAATAAACTTGGTGCTGCTTTTTATGCGACATTTTTTCCACAAACAAAATTTATATGCGCGGAAGGAAATTAAAAAGACAATCTTTGAGGAAATAAAGAGAAATTGCTTGTACCAAGCAATTTCTCTCTTTTTCTCAATGTTTTCTACAATATTTTAGTTCGCAATCTCTTTTCAATTTTAACTCGCATTGAATTTACGGTTAGAATTCGGATTAATCTAAATTGTTCGTTCGTATAATTTGGCCGGTAAAAATAACTAAAATTGCCAAATTAAGATCATTCAGGCAGGTTTAAGATAACGGATCAGGGGCCCGTTTTACTAAACATCTTACGATCATTTTTTGCGTAAGTCAAAAATTAAAGTTCCTTCTACAGTAGTAACTAAATATGGAATTCTGCCATGCATCATCACATTGGAATCGTCTTTAGAAGACTATTCCAATGAGATATCGCAAGGCAGAATATATCAATGAATAAACACACAAGGTATGATTTTTTATTTTGACTTACGATCACTTTTGTCATAAGACATTTAGTAAAACGGGGCCCAGGTTACTATACAGGAACGTTAAAAAACAACAACAACATTTTATAATCCAAATATTTTGCTAAAACGATAATTACGATCTTGAACATCCTGCGCAGTCCATGAGGACGGACATGGCCGAAATATTTCGCACTTGTCATATCGTTGTTTGACGGCAAAAACCAACTCCAGCTTTTTTCAACTGTTGTTGTTATACTGGTGTGAGAATAATATGTGCACCAGTCGAAGTGATTTAAATGCAAAAATGTTGCAATTGACGACCCCCCCCCCCCTTAAAAAAACAACAACAACAACAACAAAAAAGCATATGAAATAATTTTCTCTTCTTACAATTTTGTTAACCATACACGGTTGTCTGCGAATTTTTCCTTAAGCTTGACACATGTTCGCGTCGGCGCTGGGTGAAACTGGGTTGAATTAAGGTCAGCGGAACATTTAATGACAGAGTACTTGAAAAACGTAAAGATGCAAAATCAAGTTCAGCTCAGCTTTTTGAATACAATATACGTTTGTGAACGGTGACGGGAAGTATTCACCGCCTGTATCAAAAGGTATACATGTATAAGGTATCATTTATTTGAAAGCAAAATATTCAAAAACCTCAAAACTACAGCTTTAATGAAACTCTAGTTACGCAGAACTGGATTCATTTTAAAAATTATTGTTTTTTTCGAATAATCCTCTTTTTCCAAGAGAGGAATTTCCAATCGGAGGAAAAACATTGAAAAATGTTAAAAACATGCTTAAGAAATAAGCTCGTTCTCAACATTGATGATCTGAATTAAAATCTGATCCGTCACGCGAAAAAGAACTATCTGGGAAATCCGTCAAATAAATAGATAAATGAATAAATAATTAAAATAATATTAACAGGCATCATAATAATAATACTTATAATAATAACGATAAAATGACAACCTTTAGATCTGAATTAAACTCTGATCCGTCGAGCGAAAAAGAACTGTCTGAGAAATCCGTGGAATAAATAAATAATAATGATGATATTAACAGGAATAATAATAATAATAATAATAATAATAAATAATAATAATAATGATATAATGACAACCTATAGTACAGGTCAACCAGAAGTCGCATTAAAAACAAACGGAGTGTAGATCATATCGGATTCAGAAAAAGGAACCAAATTTAAACAGTTTGGGCCCTTGTCAGTCTGCATCATTCGACATTTTAAGCTAAACCAAGATGGTCCCTTTTGCGCGACGTGCACAATTTTATCCTATCTCGAAATACATGTACCTACTGCCGTATTCCCTGCACTTATCCTATGGTAGGAACAATTTTTGTCTTAAAATGAGCTTTACGTATCTATTCGCGTACAATTTGACGATTTCAAAATGTCTAGATAAAAAGATCAACAGAAAATGACCTGTCCGTACCTAAGTGATATAAAAGGCACATAGAGAGTGAGTTCGATATTAAGGTAACTGCGGACACATAGAGGGCCATAATAGGTCCAAATTTTAAATTGTCTTCAAATCATGCCTAATGCGATGAAACTGAACTTTGAAGTACCCGCTTTCATATTTCGGTCATAAAAAGGAATTTCATAGCGTAGAGTTGACGTCATGACGTCATCAAGGGGCCGACCCCTTTTTTTAGGGACCAAAATCAGTAAT
Organism: Fragum whitleyi; assembly: GCA_948146395.1. Lineage (NCBI taxonomy): Eukaryota > Metazoa > Mollusca > Bivalvia > Cardiida > Cardiidae > Fragum > Fragum whitleyi. Next base: position 70,601,532 of record OX411543.1, on the reverse strand, counting down.
TGTCCATTATTTTCGGAAATAATAAACCGATTTTTTTCTCAAAAACGCCATTTGCTTCGTATTAAGACGCCCGATGTTAGGTTTTATTGATATGAAGATAAAAGTGTAAGAAAAACAAAAGAGTATTACGTTTTAAATGTTCATGCCTTCTGCGTTGCTGCTTTCGAGTACAGTTACTGAAAATATTGCCTTTTTTCCAAAATTTGTCCGGTGACCTATGCTGACATTTAGATATGATGCTGCCAAACCATTCCGCTGAAAATTTTTGAAATGAAAACCATGTGTCTTCGGGTTAGATTTTTGGTAAAATTCGATTCAGAGAAGATATCGAGACGTCGCAGTAATGTCGGGCTATTTTATGAAATTCAGTCATATTTTTGATAAATTTTAAAATAAAATCGCTGTTTAGGCTAAAACAGCGCACTATTTTACACCATTTTAAAGCGTTTGAATAGCTTATACTTTATAGACACTAAATTCTGACACCCATGGCTGTGAATGAAAAATATTATCAAGTTTATTATGAAAAAATCGCCAAAAAGTGCATGTAACGCGTAACATGCTTTTCTTTCAATACATGTTCAAAATGCCATCAAATCGAGGATTAACTTTTTTATCATAATACAATTTTACACACAAACACATAGCATATTGGGTCTAATGCAGTGTGAATTTCAAAAGTTTTGGATGAAATTTTACGAAAATCTCTTCACGTAATTAAAATAGCGGAAAGTGTAACGCTGATAAAAATGAAGCAAAAAATGAGGACTGAAAAATTTCAACGTAAAAATAATCATTCAAAATAAAGGAAATTGCCAAATCTAAACACATTTAAGAAAAATGGTCAGACTTTAATTTCTTCAGTTTGAATTTGGTTTATTTTCGTTCCTTAATTAAATACAATATTTTCGCGTGAAAAAGTCTGAAAAAATGTCACGCTTTTTGAAATTCCGTCTTTTTTTTTCCGTACCATTTTCGCAAGGAGTTACCAAAATCTTACCGAATGTCGATGAAATTAAATAAGAATTAAACTAGAAAAAATGGTCAGTCCATAATTTCCAAAAATATATAACAATCTATATTTTGTGAATTTAACGCTTAATACGAGAATGCTAAAAAATGTCACGCTTTCTCATTTTAATGACATTTTACTTTGCGTGCTGAACACGTTTTATCGGTTTTTTCGAAATTACTGGCCAAAAAATCAAATACTCCCCGGATTAAATTTAATAAAAAGTTCTCCATGATTTTGATGAGTTTATAGTATAGCAAGACCAACAATAATACGTTTTTTTTTTTGTCTTTTTAAATACCATTTTTAGTTTGTCGGAAATTCAATGCTTCTGTTTATATTAAATTAATTTTGTTTCGTAATTACAGAGATTCTTCACCCTGTAAATATTTGAAACGCCACTGAACACGATAATTAATCACATTTTTAATCACCTCTTTTGGTATAATTCAAAATATGGCATATAGTTGTTTGAAATGGAACGCGTTTGATTTTTCTCTAATTTTACGCTACAAAACTAACGTCAAGTTACGCTTTATAGCCTCAGTTCGCTGCGACGTCTCATCGCAAATCAAAGGATATTTCAACGTCGCGTCAAATTTTCACAAAAGCTATCTTTTTAAATGGTTGAAAAATTAAGTGATTTTTTGTTTTTCTTAAAACCACATTCAGATTTGATACTTCTGAATCCTACATTTTACAATAAACCTTAATTTCAAATATTTTAGAATGCATTATTACACGGAGATTGGCGCCAAATAAGCATAGTACCGATGGTTTTGGTGCGACGTCAAATTCGGCGAAAAATGTTGCAACAACTTAGAAAAAAATCGAATTTAATAAAAAATCTAACCCGAAGACATATCATTTTTATTTGATTAATGCAAAGCATATTCTTTTCGCTATGAAATAACAAAAATTCAGCATAGGTCACCGGGCAAAATTTTGAGAAATTTCTATTTATTTACAAAAAATGAAATGAAAAAAGGGAATGCCGAAACTTAAAAATCGTGATTTAGATAACATTTCGGGCCCATTTCTCTATGTAAATATGCACGGAAATTAAACGACTAGCTCGAGCGTTCTTGGACTATCGAAATGAAACTTTTTTCGTTAAAATCCATCGATTTTTTCTTAAAATATTTGCAATTAATGAATTTGGCGGGTCAAAAAAGGGGTTGGCCCCCTAATGACGTCACGACGTGAAATGATCGAGCTTCAGACCTTTTTCATTTTGTGTTAGCTAATTCCCGCACTCCTAATATAAATCTCAGCAATTATTGTGAGATTTTAAAAAAGTCGAAAATTTGACCATTTTATCTGTCCGCAGTTACCTTAAAGCAAATTAGTGATGGAAGAAAAAAATGCGTTGTCGGCAGGATTCGAACCTGCGCGGGAAGATCCCAATGGATTTCTAGTCCATCGCCTTAACCACTCGGCCACGACAACCGATGAAAAATTGAGTTGCAAATATTCTATTTATAAATACTACCGTTACTCCGTTTTTGCGCGATAACTCAAGGGAAGTAACGAAGCGATTTACAAATATACAAGATTACATGGCTTATCTCCGTTTGCACGCGACTCGTTTCGTTTGAAGCAACAGTCTGTGTTTCCCTTGGAACAAGATTTATAAAACAATTAATTTCACATGCAGTCCAACTTAACTTTCGGAATCTAAAACCGGTGGAAAATTGTTCCGATCTTATGTTGTCCAACTTCGGACAAGTTCATTAATATTTTTATGCTTTCATATGTTTAGATGTTCAGACCCTACTCCGGATTTTTGGCCTTCTTTGTTCTCACGATAGATCTATAAAAAAGTGCTCAACTTTCAGGTGCTGCAGCGCATTCTACAACACTTCTCTTATATGTCATTAGCGCTTCATCTACATTTATAGATCTATCGTTGAACTGGGTCAATTAGGGTGTTGTTTTGGGCTTTTCAAGCGAGAGAAAAAGTACCGTCCGTTTTCCCACCTCAGTATGAAGAGGACAATAAGTTCGGGTACGCCTCTGCACGGTTTTCGATAATTTGAGTGAAAACATTCGACGTTGTCCTGACTACTCGTGTTAAGCCAATTCAAAACTAGATCTACTTTCGTTTCTCAATTCAGATATCTTACGATTCTTATTTAGCCGCTTAAAATGTCACCCTACCGAACGCTTTATCTTAAAAATCTTTATTAGAATCGTAAGAATATTACCCCAACGAACGCACCTCTGATAAAGTGTATTGGCCAAACCTGAGAATATTTTGCACAAAAAAAAACACAAAAAACCAAAATAACAACAACAACAAAAATGGGCGTTAACGTCACGTGAATTTACTTATTAATCCTAGTTTTCTCCCTTGAATTCTCGGGTTTTGTCCGTTACCGTATGCCTACAATGTACAACGACCCGAAAACGTACATTTTATGCAATAATACCTACTGGGTCCTATTCTGGTCCTGTCCAAAAACACTCTTCTTTTACAATGATATTCAGGTAAGCGATGTAATTCCATGTTATGATATAGGGGAGACCGGGACAGAGTGTTACACGGGGCAAAGTTTTACGTTTGAAATATTTTCTTTTTGACATCATTAATGTCCCAGGTGTTATTTCTTAGAAAAAAGGTTTTTTAATTATGCATGTTTTGCTGCATGTTAGATTCATGAAATAGGAATGTCCACTTAAGAAGAATCAGAAAACGATTTTTGTGACACCGTGAAAAGTAAATTCTTACCATATTCGTAAATATCCGCCTCGTCTGATATAAGAGTACAAGAAATAGGAATGTCATATGGTTATGGGATCCCGAGATCCAGAAGCTTACTTTTGTGTACAAATTATGTTATAGTAAACCTTTCTTTTCTTTGCACGAGTATCTTTTCCGAAAAGTTGCGATTGGGGCAAAGTGTTACACAGGGCGTGGGGCAAAGTGTTACAGAGTAACATTTTGCCCACAATATGTTTAGCGCCATTATTCAATTTCCAGATAACGAGATTATGACTGAAACGAATTCAAAGAAGCTTCAGGCGACGTTTTAATGTTTGTGCAAAGCATTTAACTTCTAATTATATGCAATAGAAACCGTTGTACGAAAAAGATAACTTCCCGTTGCTAGAGTAACCAGCTTTGTCTCAAAACGCTCTGTCCGCTATATATTCGGACATGTGGAACGGGGATTTGGCTGTCCAATGGGCTTATTTCTAAAAGTTTGTGGTTAATCACAGATTTTTTTATGTAATAATAATAAATGTAGAGTTTTAGAGACTTAATAGTAATTAATGCAATTCAGCCATGGTCATATTATACTTTCTGACTTTTCAGACTTTTTCGAAGCTACAGTAGGTTCCAGTAGTAACAGTTGCTCTTAGATTTTATTCCGCAAATGGACATACAATACGAGATTTATGGTTTATGTCTTTATAAGAGAAATAAAAAAAGAGAATATTTTACAATATGGTCTGAGTATTTTATTATTAAGGACACAATTTGAAACATGTGGTTAGGCGCAAGAAATGCACTTTTTTGTCATGGGTGACCAAGTCAGTGTGTGCAAAACTTGCAGTCTAATTTTGAATAATATTTTGCCAAAAGGCCTTTCATGTTTATCCCGACATTGTAAAAGCAAATGGAAGTTCTTTACGTGACGAATGTATGCCATGTAACTCTTTGCCCCGGTAGGTGTAACACTTTGCCCAAAAAGCCCGGGGCAATGTGTTACATTTACCGGTATTTTTGTCTGCGTATAAAATTTTAATAATATGACGAAATTGTTTAATCAAAGTAATTTTTAGTTCCAAATTCGTTAAATTTCCGATTCATATACTAAATAAATCCAAAAGAGCTATGGTGTCGGAATATTTGTGAATTGATTAAAAATTGTAACACTTTGCCCCGGTCTCCCCTACAAAAAGGTGACCAAGGAGATACATGTAAAGGTTATGCAGCCCTGCGTTCAGGATGACAAAACGGTACAAAAAGTTATCCAATTATACCCCGCTTTGCACGTGCACTTGCGTGCAATAATTGAACAACAGTTTGTACTGTTTTGTCATCCTGAACGCAGGCCTGGCTCTGGTTAGATTATAAGAACAAAATTTAATCATATTAACCACAGTCACAACATTCATATAATATACATTATACACAGTGATTATTCACACAAACGGCTGTTATCAAAGGATGGTGGACATCAAAACATCTTATTATGATTATGATCATGATTGACAGCCACTGTCAAAAGGTACCTTCTCGCTTAAGCTAGAAGTCATAAACGCCCCATCTTGTCGGCGACTGGAAAAGGTATTAGCACGATTGAAAAGTGGAACTTTCTTAGATTGACGAAGCTTTATTCAACCCAAAGTTGAATCTACCGATAAGTCGGCAATGTCTTATTCAGATTTATGGAAGTTGGTACTGTATCAAAGACTAGTCGCTGGCGATCAGCTGCCGGGGTTTCGGTCAATAATCGGCAAGCTTGGGCTGAACTTGGTCACATTGCAGACGTTTGATTCGAATGGAGTTTTACGCCGCTTTCAACAATCTTTTAGTTACATTGCGACGGCTGGAGCACCTAACAATGGATTCCTGGTATTTCTCTCACCAGTACTACCATCACATCCTTACCTAGCCTCCAGCTGCTATCTCACATAGGTCTACGATTATGAAACCATTGGATGAGAGACAAATAGCCGGAAAGAATGAGTGCCGCCGTCGGGGATCGAACCCGGGACCTCTAGTTTGACATGTGTGTATTGTTTTTTTTCTCTTTTTTTTTAACTTTTCACTTCCCTTGGTCATCAGAGAGTAGTTGTCGACGCCCCCTTGGCCGACGTCTACGACCATGGTGTTGCCAGCGTATCGACAGCATGTTATGTGAAATCAACCATACCATTGCTGCTATACCGATGTTAAATAAATTGAGACACCATTACTTTGACGGAGTAATGGTACTGAAAAAATCGTCCTTACATCACCGACGCCGTTAAAAAAAACTATCAGCAAATCAGCCGATGACAAATAAGTATCGCCGACATGCCGGCGTCCCAGATTGTTTTTTTTTTTTTTTTGTCTTATTATTATTCGAACAAATGTTGTTAAAATTATGTTACTTTCATTAACTGCACAAATTCACTTATAGAACAGTACGTAGACTTTTAAAAGAGAGAAATAAAATATATCACTACTTCCGTTCGAAATGAACGAAATATGCAGTATTCTTGACCCCCTTTGATATCGATCAAATGCTCGCTCATCACACTCATTCAATTTCATTCCAGAATAATTCATCTGTAAAGTTCAAAATTTCCTGAACTGTATGCAGTAGGCTGTCAGTTTAACACTTTTTATCAGTCATAAAATATTTACTTTTTTGACACCAGATAAAATTCTATCGAAACCATAGCATTGATTATTTTTCGGGAGTGGTTGGGAAATGATGTATACAAGGTTCCATAATTAATTTCTGAGAGTAAGGAGTCAAACGGAATCAACGAGTCCAAGCTTCAAAAGGGAGTCAGAACTTTCATAATTGGGGAGAACATCGTGGAAAAGAAGAAATTGCTTGTAACAAGCAATTTCTTCTTTGCCACATTTTTGACCCCTGAATTATACAATCATTTTCTTTTTAAAGGATTAGTAATTAAATGCAATGTTATATGCAGCATTTTTTGAAACGAACAAAATCTGATATATCGACAAATACGGAATGGTTGAAACTTTAAAGAGGCCATCGGATTCCTAACTTGGAAAATAAGTGAGTCATGGCTTCAAAATAAGGGGCCCTAGACCCCGGACTCCCCTTAGAGTTGAATCTTGGTTTATAAACAATTTGAAATTACTTCAATTAAGTTTTAGGGAAAAACCTGTGTAGTATTTCTACATCATCGTGCTCATACAAAGTATTTTGAGGATAATTACATTTTGATATATACTATTTCATGGAGGTATGAAACGAAAAACAAACTACACCATGCAAATTATTACATCTTTTTATAACATATCTCCATTAAAACAAAAAAAGTATTGTCATCATCTTATTGTAATAAGGGTTTTCGTTTTTGAACTTGAAACAATAATGCCATTTTCAACTCGTAAAAAGTATTAATCAGTTTGGTCTGGCAACGCTTTCAAAAGGACTAATTATACATTCCTGCCAAAATGAACGTCTAATTATTCTTTAAAAAATGTTCGGTTCCATCAAGAAACAATGAAGTAGCATAAATGAACGTGTATGTATATGAAAGTTATAATATTTTTAATATGTATGTAACTGCTTCCTTTAAAATGAAGACCCTTCACTTTGCTAGAGACATTGGTCATTAATAATTTTTAAAGTGGAGAATGACCTGCATTTCTCGTATTTTTGTTTATATTGTCGAAATATTTAAACTACTCATTGTAAAGATCAAAGGCATGGTTATCAATGACAGCATATTCAAGATTCAAGAGAGTAAATACTTAAGGACGTACGGTTACTTGATGACCCCTATTTTACGGCCGATCGTTTCGGGCCCTGTTATCGGGCCCTGGATAATTGGACTTTTTCAGCAAGAAAGATATTATTTTTAAACAAGGGATGTACCTGCGTACATAGACCACATTCGTTTTTTGTTTGCATTTTCATATTCTTTTTTTTTTATTATTATTTATTTCTTTTGTATTTCCATTTCAAGCATTTTATTCCCAGTTCATATACGCAAGAGCTGAACAAAAGAGACTGGAGACCGATTTTTTGTATTCCAATCGAAATAAATTGATTTAAAAGAAGAGTATGGCAGACAGAATATTACGCACAAAGCGGGTTACCATCTTAAAACGTTTGCAAACGATTTCATAATCTGAACGCAGAGCTTGTGTGTTTCTCGGCCATTTAGCATGTTGAGAAATATCGAGTTCAAACATGTTTGGTGTCTGACATAGCAGATTTATCAGTAACTGTTTTTCAAATGAAAAGAAAATAAAGCTAGAAGAATCGTGTTTTGTTACTGAAGTCAACAACCGGATTAAGTTTCTGTGTCAAATTAGGACGGATTACTCCAGGTTATCTTCCAATCTCGCTTTTATGAATTACAAATCAACAGTAGACTTAACCTCTGTAATTCTGAAGTCGTTTAGGTAGTCAACTCATGATCTTTCACAATGTTAACCGATGTTTCCTAAATCATTAGGAAACCTCGATTTACACTGTTAAAATTCATTTCTTCCGAAACAAACCGGAACTATCACTATCTTAATTATGTGACATTTTTACGTGACGCGTTCCACATCGTTACGAAAAATCCCCCGTTGTTGCACGATAACAGATAATTTGAAGTCACTGTTCCTACAGGACAATACGTTCCGTATTACAGTCACATTATCCCGCCACGCTTAGTTAAAGTTATTCATCAACTAAAGAAAGAATAACATTGAAGGGCTTACAGGCGATTTGTCAGTAATACGAATAAAGTCTTTCTAATTGGATTCGTTTCGGGTTAAGACGCCTTTCACATTAGACAGTTACCTCACAAAAATATTTTTAAACAAGAGGGCCAGAATGGCCCTAAACAGTTTATTCCGATCTTTCTTTGTTAAGCGGATTGCCCCGCCCTTCTACACCAATATTAAAGTTCAAATTAAAATATCACGAATACTTTTTGTAAAGGGTTACCAATGCAGCATTTCTGTCATTCCAGGTTGAAATCTGCCCATTTGGTACTGAATGGAAGACAATTCACGATTTCAAGGTAAAATTAAGCGACCCCCCCCCGCAAAAAAAAAAAAGAAAAGAAAAAAAGAAATACAAAAAAATTGAAAAAGTCATTAAAGGACTATTTTGGCAAAATTTCATTGAAATTGTCCGAGTGATCAAAGAGGTGTTGTTCAATGAATTCATAGTGGAAAAAATGCAATGCCCTTATTAATAGGCCTATCAAAATTTCATGACCAATTTTTGAAAAAGGTCACCAGAGGAACATTCAGGCAAAAAGTAGTCCTGAACTGGCCAAGCGGTTTAGCAGGAGATGTGGTTCAAAGATTGCATAATAAAAAAAATGCCACCACCCACCACGTCCATATTGATGATCCAATCAGAATTTCGTGGGGTTTTTTTAAAGGTCACAAAAGAAATATTCTGGAAAACTTTCAATGCAATTGGCCCCGTGGTTGGAGATGTGTTTCAAAAAATGCACTGTGAAAAAAATGCCAAGCATTGCTACGCCTATATTTATTGACCAATGAATATATTTATGACAATATTTTGAAAATTTGATTGAATTAGCCCTGTTATTTAGGAAGAGATTCTGTGTGAAGATTACACGCCCTACCACGCACATATTTATGGATCGTTCAGAATTCTGCCAACGATTTTTGAAAGGGTCACCCAATGTTAATTATTGCGAAATTCGTTGAAATTGCCCAGTGGTTTAGGGGTAGACGTCGTTCAAAGGTTATAAAGTGAAAAAAATGTCAAGCCCTGTCACGCCCATATTAATAGGCCAATCAAAAGGGACACACAAGGAACATTCTTGAAATTGACCGAGTGGAATTTGAAAAGATGTCATTCAAAATAATAACAATAAAAATAAAATAACGACGAAACGACACACGACTCACGGCGACCTCGGGGTGATCTTCAATGATTCCCTTGAAAACTTCAGCTTGTCTTTCATAAAATCGAGTGATATGTTCACATAAACAAGATTTTGTACCTTAAATCCGATTTTTGAAAGGCTCTGATTGCAAAAATTGCGCGAAATAGTTCGTTATATGACGTCATTAGAATGTGATCTTAGACATGTGTAAGGCAATAATACACGTATTCTTTATAGAATTCAAGAGAAGGTAAATGAGAAGTCTTACACAGATCCTATATGGAGGAGGGGGGGGGGGGGCAACCCCGAGTTGTAATACTGTACCTTATCCAGGGGAGTGGAAATACGTGTTTTTCCCACTTGTCCCTGGACAAGTAGAAAATCCGCGGATTTTCTACTTGTCCAGGACAAAAATGAACTAGTCGGCAAAAGAATGACTGAATAAATTTGAGAAAAACATTGCTACTTGATGAAGAAAATGCTTAAACCCAGCTTTTTCTTAATTAAAAACAATGTTTTCTACCCTTTGATATAAACATAAGGATGATTTCTCTCTTAATCATTTTGGTACATCATTATTATAGACAAACAGACGGACATAAGTCATCAAACAATCACAATAGCTGTTCTCAGACGTGCTCATAAAGGAGACTTTTTTAACAACAAACTTGAGCGAAATCAACACAATATGCATGTGAACATAGTTCTATTTACAGTTTCATAAGAGATGTGAACCAAAGCGAATACCTTTTTTCGAAGGCGTGTTCTTTTATACAAAAAAAATGCAATAGAAAGATATAAAAAAATCCAACCCTAGTGTTTTAATGTCAATAGAAGTGAAAAGTGGCAGTATATCAGCTCTGGATATTAATTTCGTCCACGTTGACAGTTAACATGGCTGTTACAAATGCAATTACTGTCAACACTGATATCTCGTAATGCAGTGGATTTTTTTCTGTTATGGTTTAATTTAAATGTGAATTATGTCCTTAACAACATTATATTGTGTAATTTGACATTGTTTCTAACCTTCCGTAGCACAAAGGGCTTGGCGTGCGCTTTTTTGGGATGGTCTTTACCACGGTAACATAGTAACAGAATGGCTTAAAATGTAAAAAAAAAATGGAATATTTTCTTATGAAATCCCACCCAAACCCTACAACCAACACAAAAACAACAACAACAACAACAACAAACCGTAGGGACAGTAAGTTTTATATTTTGCTTGTGTCATTAAGTGATAGTGCTCTTTAAATATTGTTAAGATAATGCCTAATTTGGGCCCTGGTCAGCCCTGTGTTCAGGACTACAAACGTTGTAATCCGTTTGCAAATTACACCCCGCTTTGTGCAAAGCGGTGTATAATGTGCAAACAATTTGCATCAATTTGTCATTCTGAACGCGGGGCTGAGCAGGTGCATCATATCTTAATGTCTAGAGGTATAATGATTTGCATGATGTATCAAATGATTCTCCCCTTTAAGTGTTAAGGTATGTCCGAATGGCCTCACATGGACTCTGCTTGGCCACATTTCCTTTGAAACAAGGACGCTTCAAATCTTGCGAACAGGTTTGAAACTGATGTATAGCTGAAAATATACCTACTCTGGCCGGGATCGAACCCACAAGTACAGGTAATATTGATTTTTTTAGTTTACAAGATCAACGCACTAACAAATAAGCCACAGAAAATATAACCTTAAGGCTCTTCGGTTTGATACTTTTCATTTGACATCAAATAATGGTTTTCAAAAGTCTTTTATTCAAAATCCAATGCCGCCTCTCGTGCCTAAATTGGTACGCCAATTTTCACCCTATTTTAAATAGAAACAAAGAAGAAAACCCTTATTAGCTTAGCCGTAAATCTTTAAGATTTACTATTCTTCATGTAATATCATCCGACAGTCCTATTCAAAAAGTTCTTCTTAGGTTGGCCATTTAGGATCACCATGGTCCCTCCTGGTCTTGCTGTAATGCCAATTGTTGAATGTTATCAACGTTTACGTCAAGCGTCAACGTTCATGTGCGCGTATCACAATAAGAAAACGATACTTCGAGTTGTTCTATTTTCATTTAGCATAATCGTTCTAAGCAAATATAAGTAACAATAAGCGAAATTTTGAAATGAGACTGTTTTTTTTTAATTCCTCGGGTGACGTCCTTAATTTTCGAAATGATTTGAATAAATATCAGGAAATAATAACGCATCAATATATATATTTGTAAAATCGAACCGGTAACGCAATCACCCGGGAAATCTCTAGCTATGACCGGTTTTAGAATTCGGATACATATGCAAATCAGCCCGACGCTTAATATGAGAACATTCGCAAAACTGTAGAAAGAATTGGACTCGCTATGCAAGTGATCTTTATAAACGTCTGCACATTCTGTGATCCGGAACACAAGACAATTAATACGATGCTAAGCTCCTTTTGTTTTCAGAATGAATTTCAAACTAAGCATCTTAAGCATTGCCATACTAAGCCCCTTCTTTGTCAAGAGGGTTAGACAAAGATCAGCCTGCACAGCATGTGCAGTCTGATCGAAGTCTATACCACCTGATTTTCTTTTTTAAAGCAGAAAAGTTTTAAAAAAATATATTTCTTCAATTAGTTACTGGCCCAGAAAAAGTATATCCAGTGCCTTTAGTAATTTGATTTTATGGCATTTTAACGATTTTTTTTTTAAATTTGCATGACAAGGGTTAAGCATTCTAGTGTAAGACCAAGGATATCCTCTAAATGCAACACTTCACAATTACTTATCCATCTATCTTTTCTGCCTACGCATTATGACACATACGTTAGAAACGGGACAATTGCCTCTAGACAAATTGGCCGATTTGTAAAAGTGCGCAATTTCATAAACCATCATCATTTACGTGCGCGTGCGCTGATCGTTAACTGAGCGTTTCAATTATAAAACTCAAAAGTAAAATGAAAAATAAATAACAAGAAAATATATTATAAAAAATCTTGTAAATAGGTTTATATCATATTTGATTAAATTCGAAAAAGGGATAAACAAGAGGCTCTGTGGACACTTACGCCCAACCGTTGATTTAATTACCCGGCAGTAACGGCAATTCAATGTCGAAAATGGTATAAAGCCCACCAAATGATTGTTTGATTTAAATAATGACTCTGATGATAAAAATGTTTCTAACCTCTGCCTTAAGGAATATTGGAAAAGGCACAAACATCTTAAACCAAAACTTTCGAATCAAATTAGGCATCAAAAAGATCAAACCACTGTCAATGTTATAGTAACGAAAGTTTATCTTGACATATGTTATGATGCGTTTATTTTGATTACAACTTTGAATAAAGGAACCACATCAAATTCCATTAGAAGGGCGTCAACACATTTTTTAAAAAAAATCTTTAGACAAGAAAAAAGTTAACACAGAAAACAAAAAAGTGTTGAAACAAATAAAATACCCCTTTCAATGTGTACGTTTTGACATTAAGAAAAAGATGTGAAAAACCAAAGCAGTACTCTATGAGCTTTGCTTACCATAAAAACCTTAAAATAATACCCTAGGGTCAGTAGAAGAATTGAGTCAAGAGAGGCATCTTAAAAGACACAGTCAGTAACAGACAAGGGCTATGATTACAGGGAATGAATCTTGACTTACCGTTTACTCAATTTGAAGACGAATTTCGGTAAACAAGACAGGATGATAATGTCGATTGTTTAAGCTACCAAGTGTTTCAAAACAGCACTAACTCTTGCTAATATGGGCTCATGATCAACTAAACTTTAAAACGTTTGGAAATACCACTTGACTTACTAGAGTCTATGCCATTTCATTATTAAACAAGATATATTTGAAACAAGAGGGCATTTTGCCCTGGTACGCTCACTTGAACCAAAGCACCTAAGGTCTTTTGAAATCAAATTCTTTAACCTATGTTATAAAAAAAAAAAAAAAAAAAAACAAAAAAAACAGGTGATATAGACCAACATCAGACTGCACATATGTTCAGGTTGTTCTTTAACTATATAGGGAAGCCCTGTTCACAACTTTAGAATTAGATTTTAGTATGAGTTATTGGAGTTCTACCCCCCCCCCCCCCCCCCCTGGTACTGCGCACCTGGTGGCCCAACAGTTAGAATAATAGCTTTCATAATTAAGGTCTATGAACTGATCATCCTAGACAAATTCCAAAGCTGTAGGGCTTCTTGTTCATCAGAAGAATTTTAAAGATTTTCTTAAATTTCAACTTCAAGTTTTTCATGGATTTCAATTCTTTAAGCTATCTTGGAGGGGACCACCTATGAAACATTTCTGTAAAAATCGGTGTAAATTGGCCCAGTCGTTTAGGACAAGATGTCGTTTAAAGAAATTGTTGACGGACACCAGACGACAACCAAAGGACGGAAGCTGGACAAAGGGTGATCACAGTACCTCACATGAGCACTTTGTGCTCAGATGAGCCTAAAAAAACTTCAAATGTTTAAATTGACCTGAAGTACTACCCTTTTCCCCCTGTTGCTCCGCACCTGGTGGCCAAACAGACATAAAAGCTGTTTAAATTAAGTTCTATAAGCTGATTATTCTTTATCAAATGAAAAAGCTGTAGGAATTCTGGTTCAGTAGAATTTTTAACAATTGTAAAATTTAACACGAAGGACTTTCCCCTCCCCTTGCGTCTCTGCCCCTGGTCACAAAACAATCATGACTATATCTGTTATGATTAATGTATATGAGCTGATGACTCATGCCAAATTAAGAGCTTGTAAGGTTCCTACTTCATCATCAGAAGAAGATTTAAAATTTCAAAATTGACCCGAAATACTACCCTCTCCCCCAGTGCTCTTCTCAAAGTAGCCAAACATTCATGGTTATAGCTATGTAAAATAGGGTCTATGAGCTGATCATCCGTTTCAAATAAAAAGGTTGTAGGAAGAAGAAAGTTATGGATTTAATTTTTTTTAACAAAGTACTACCCCTTCCCCCCGATGGCTCTGCACCTGGTGGCCCAAAAGCTATGATTTAGCTATTCTAATTATGGTCCATATGCTGATAATCCTTGCCATTTTTCAAGTCTGTAGGGCACATGGTTTATCATCAGAAGAAGGTTAAAGATACAAGAATTGCTCTGAAAAGCTACCCTCCCGCCCCCGGTGCTTCGCACCTTGCGGCCAAACATTCGTGATTTTAGCTATTTCAGATGGGGTCTACGAGATGATCATTCATGTCAAATATAAAGGCTGTAGGGATCCTGGTTAAACAGTAGAAGGCAGTTAAAAATTTCAATTTTTCAACAAAGCACTACCCCCTCCCCCCAGATGCTCTGCACCTGGTGGCCCAACAGTCATGATTTTTTATATTTTTAATTAAGGTATATAAGCTGATCATCCATGCCCATTTCCAAGTCTGTAGGGCTCCTGGTTCCGAAGAAGAAGAAGAAGAAGAAGAAGAAGAAGAAGAATGATTACAAAATTTACCTTAAGTACTACCCCCTCCCCCCTGGTGCTCCGCACCTGGTGGCCCAACAGATATGATTTAAGCTATTTTAATTCAGGTCTATGAACTGATCATCCATGCCAAATTTTAAGTCTGTAGGACTACTGGTTGAGAAGAAGAAGAAGAATTTTTAAGATTTTCTTAAAATTTCACCTTTGGTTGCCATAGCAACCAGGGGTTTTCATGGATTTAAATTCTTTTAACTATTTTGGAAGGGGACCACCTAAGCAACATTTCTGTAAAATTTGGTGTTAATTGGCCTAGTAGTTTAGGAGGAGACGTCGTTTAAAGAAACTGTTGACGGACGCCGGACGACGACCGACAACCGACGGACGACGACCGACGGACGGACGCCGGACGAAAGGTGATCACAATAGCTCACATGAGCACTTCGTGCTCAGGTGAGCTTAAAAAAAATCTGAAATACCATACGATTTCAAATTGTTATGAACGAGGTTAAAACGAACCATCAGACGAAGTGAAATTTCAAATATCCTTTGATGTGTAATCTCAAACAAATTCTGACTTTCGTATTTTACTCTCTAAAATACTTTACAACCCGTTTATTTGAATAGTCAACTATAATTATTAATCCTGTAAAGCCGACCAAAATCGTTTAAGAGAAAGCCGTTTGTTTATTGGAAAATGCGTATTTTGTTAGAAAAAATTCCCGCCTTTTACATAGTGCAAACCTAATCTTTAAAAAAGGACTAGTATTATTGATTCAAACTTGACCCGCACGCCACATCGTCAACTAATTTCTCTCTTAAAAGGTATCTTTTTTAAATTTTCAAAATTTGGTTTGCTGCAGATTTCTGTTGGTTACACAGATAAACATTGGCATAATTTCTGTAGGTTTTATGGTATGACCTATGCCGAATGTATGCTTATGCGTACTTTGAAAAGACGGTTTCTGTGTCTCTTACAAATAAATTATTTACAATTTGCATTTAATCGTAAAATTTGTCCTATGTTACCAATTGTTCCTTATAGAAATAAAGGGTTACGTTGCCCTCCAAGTACGAATCAGATAGGAGTGTTATATCTATCAACAGCACGTTGTTTCTATCATGATATTTGTAAACATCATGTCAATTACCGTAAAACAAACATGATTTTAATGGCAAACCCAAATGTCAGGTATACATGATATTCTTAGTAACACTTTTGGGTCCTAGTCATGAAATTAGGAAGCAGAATATTCTTACTTCATGTAGTGACCTGCAATTTGTAAATAAGACGTCCAATTATCTTACATTACTCAACCGAATTACTTTTTTAAAGCTATTGTGCAAAGTAGCATCAGAGTGAGTTTCGTCAAGAGTTCAACTTTCAAATTTGTCAGCGCTTCTTCACTCAGTTAAAACTAAAAGAAAATTATATGTAGACAAATACACTAATATACTAACCAAGTTACAGGGTATTTTGGCAACATGTTTACATTTTCAAGTTTTTGTGTTTCTTAATTAAGTTACCAAACATGTAACTCTAGCAATGCATCCACATTTTGTTTTGATCTTAATTAAGATATGTATAGGTAAGAGGCGACTGGTTGATTAGAAGCAGAATGTAGCTAAGTGGACAATATTTTGACAAATTAAAAAAAATCGTGCTAAATGTTTGGCCTCCACCGTGCAGCAAAGATTCCATTTTGACATACACCTAGATTCAAGACATTTGAGCTTTAGATGTGGCATCTTACACTAGAGCATGCTTTGTCTACGGTATGATCCCATGGTCCAGGTCATGATTCTGTCTGTGTCCGACATTCTTGTAAACAAACATCATGAACAAGTATTGACCGATGCATTTAAACCAAAAATGTTATCTCTAGCTCATTATCTAGGTATTACCTCTAGGAAAGTTTCAAGACTCGCAACATTTATATAGTGCATATTAAGTGAGTGGTCATCGAATACCAAATTTATTAAACGAGTCATCTTAAACAGATAAAAACGAGTCTTACTCGAGTATTCATGTTTTAGATGACGAGTTTAACCAGAAAGCTTGATAGTAAACTGAAGTCTAATAGATTAAGTCTTTAAAATAACAAAGGACAATTACTCGAAAATTATGCAATCCAGGGTTATAGTTCTTGTGCACTGCACTCCTCTTCCATGAGATCTATCCACCCATAAAGTTTCAAGTTGATAGCTATTATACTTTAGGAGATATGCTCCAGACAAAATCTAAGTCTTTAAAATAACAAAGGACAATAACTCCAAAATTATGCAAGCAAGAGTTGTAGTTCTTGTGCACTGCACTTCTCCTCTATGAGATCTATCCACCCATAAAGTTTCAAGTTGATAGCTATTATACTTTAGGAGATATGCTCCGGACAAGTTTAGTGACGGAACCTCGGAAGGACAGAATGACGAAATGACAGAATGACGGAATGACGGACGGAGAGCATTACAATATCCCCTCGCCGAAAACGGCGGGGGATAATAATTTCGGTATTCGATGAGCACAAATTTGATATTCTATTTATAAAATGACCTGATATATATTTTGACGACGAACGATTTCGTTCAAGTCATATGAATAAAGTTTGTTATGTTATGTTATGTTATATAAATCGAGGCAATATCAGAAATCTATCGATTCAAGTTTTTCCACGAAACAAATAAACCGTTTGCGAATTGACGTCAACAATTGTATTATGACGTCATTTTCACAATGAAATAAACGTTTCTGTAGGTTCTTAAATCATTTTCATAGTTAGTCTACTAGTGTTATAAGACCCGTGTAATATCAAAAATATTCAACTGGTTGAATTCACTCCCGCAACGTAGGTCATTTTATATTTGGAAATTATTTCTTCTTCGAAGTTTTTAAATGATTGCCCAAGGTTCAACGTTGTCTTCGGTTATTTCCTTTTTTCAGTGATATGAATTTCTCTAATCCTGCAATGTAAATTAGGAACGACATCTCCTGTACTCTTTGTTTTAACACGATGTGTATTTTGAATATTTGTTAGCATTTACGTTTTTTTCGTCGCTATCGTAGCAGGTGCCAATATGAGTAAAACCGCCATAGAAGTTGTTAAAGGGCGATATAGCAAGGAACAGGACGAACTCGCAATGTCCTTTACTTGGAGAAGAGAGTTCTACAGAATGACCAAATCGGCTTTTTGTTTTGGTTTTGATAATGAATTTCTCGTTATTAAGTTTTTGATCCTCATATATTGTCTACTTTAACAAAATGTTCGTTGAAAGTGACCTATATTTCATCTATGGTGAGAGCGTATGGTGAGAAAGTAGGTCACGTATTTCAATTGCATGTTTTAACAACCGAAACATTCCTTTGATCACCCCTGTCAATCAAAGTAGATTAGCTCAAGCTACAGTTAACAACATCGTGAAATTGACAGGGTGAATGATTTTGGAATTATGTCTGAATGAAAATAAATAAGAGGGTGGATTAAGTTTTCAGTTAAATTAAAGAGGGGGGGGGTAATACTTTATACGATCGAACGAAATAAGCGGTAATTAATCACCTACCGTTTAGAAAATCAACGGAAATTTTCCTGTTTGTAAATCTTTTCGGGCTTATCAGAAGCTTTGAAATCCACATTCTATAACACAATTGTGTAATGATTTAAACCATTTCAATGAAATGTTGATCGTTATGGACGCTTTTAAAGCGTTTTTCAACGATTTTCGAGCGTTTCTGAATGGTTCAAGGGAGTGTTTAGCATAAAAAAATGGAGCGCTGACTGAGTGATCTACTAGAATGATTTTGGTTAAGTGTCAATTCCACGATGTTACTAACTGTATCTCAAACCATTTCTCTGTTTTTCTGGCAATGTTCTTTTCATTTATCGTCGTAACGTAGTCATGTCATTTTTTCAACAATGTGAATTTCATTTCTATACAAAATGTGAACTGTAAAAAGACTATAAGCTTTTATACGGCAATTTTCCTTCACTATAAGTTCATGAGAAAACTTAATAGGTACCGGATTTTGCGCTATAGTCAGTCTTGCTCAAGCGACCGCGTCTATTAAGCGACCACTTTTATCAAATGGTCGTTTTCAAAATCATACTTAAATCAAGCTATCTTAAAAAATAGGTATAGTTTGCCTTAAAATTATTGCAAATGAATCCTCTGTTGTTAAAACTCGTATTGACTCAATAAGACGATTCTATTGAGTTTTAACAAACATATGTTTATGAGAATTTCGCAATAATATGCATATTCAAACAAAAAGTAGGTATCTTATTTTTTTAAACAAAGCGTGTATTAAGTCTTTCCTGTTTTACAAAATTTTGGACCTGTCCAAATTCAAAGGTTTTGCAGACGAAAATTAAAAGTGAATTTAATTTGAAAAATAACCATTCAGTAGGGTAGAAAATAGTGTGGAAAAAGAAGAAATTGCTTGTCAGAAGCAATTTCTTCTTTTTTCACAATGTTTTCTCAATCATAAAATCACAGGCACGTAAAAACCAGGGTTTAAACAGCAAAGGGTTAAGTGGCCATTTTCTTTAACGGCCGCATTTTGGTGGTACTGTATAAATTTAGAAAATACTCGTATTTGATGACGAATTGCTTGCTACGTGTTTTATTGACATCATTGAATGCCACCTGTTAAATATCACTCTGGTCGGGAGAAGATGGACATTTCGATTGATCAGGTCAACACGGCGCTTTCCCGAGCGCCTACGAACATAAAATTTTGCTAAGACCGACCAGTATAAAGAGAAAATATAGTTTGCCAATATTGTTCCTCTATGCGACTTGACTATGACGATTTGTTTTCAGATTTTATGGCTTTGAAAAAGTTGACTTATTTTATTCATTCTACGTATCTATGGGACAAAAATCTTATATCTCAGACGCCATGCTGTCAAACATTATAAATACCGGCTACGGGCGTCTAATAAACCGCAATCTAAATCCGCATGCTTACGTGAGATCAATAATCAGAACTTTTTGTAATATCGTCGTTTTAAGACCGAAACCTCCTAAATACAGCTTTATTTGCGATAAAACATATAATCTTAACCAACAACAAATCAATGTACTACTATTTTCGACAATTCAACTCCAAAAAAATGGACTCAAAATATATTCAACGCGTACACGAGTCAAGAGAAGCACAGATCCCCTCTTTGAGAACGTAATAAATATTGCTAGTTGTTAAGAAATTCCAGATTTTCAGTAAATAAAGCCCGTTATTTTGTAGACCAAACTTTACTTATAAAGTGTCAAAAGTGTTACTGACTACAAATAACCGAAGAAATTCGATTTAATGGATTTCTTCAGTAATAAATAAAGCTCGTAACAACCCCCACTATAAATAATGATTTTAAATGGGGGTGCCCAAGAGAGAGAATGGGGGGCGCCCAAGAGAAAGAATGGGGGTGCCAAAGAGAGCGAGAGAGACAGACAGACAGAGAGAGAGAGAGAGAAAGAAAGAGAGAGAGAGAGAGAGAGAGAGAGAGAAAGAAAGAGAGAGAGAGAGAGAGAGAGAGAGAGAAAGAAAGAGAGAGAGAGAGAGAGTTTTCATGTTCTTTTCAAGTAACCGATTAGAGCTTAGTTTTTCAGTTTTTAGTAAGATACTAAAGCTTCAGAGAGATAATCCATTATATAAATGAAGTTGGATCCTTATTGTATAATTATTATCATGGTTAATATTCTTTTGTTTTTACATTAATCGTTTTTACCAATTTTGTTATAACTTTTGTTATGAATTCTTATTGGAAGTAAAGAAGCTCTATGCAGTGAACAATTTTCTTTGATAACAACTTATTCAGCAACAGACGCAAAAAAGAACAACATAATTGATCGCGATTTATTTGTTTTAAGTGAAACCAGTCCGAAGTTTTGGCGATGAGATATCAAGAAAAAAATCTTTAAAAATCGTACATGTCACTTATGCTGATCAAACCCGATAGAGGAAATTTCTTTGAATAATTACGACCAAGTTCAAATTATCTAGCAATAGTCAAAGTTTCCCGATTAAACCGTTCCGGCTAGACTAATTTATCATTTGTCCCATTTTGACATTAAAATGATTTATTTTCGACATCATTACCGAATGATTATAACTAGTTTACCTAATTGCGATAAATTTTGACAGGTGTTTATGGGCGGTAGAGCTACTGTAAATTGTTGCTGAGCGCTACTTTTGAATGAATCTCGCGAATTCTATATATTCATCAGTAGACTTTTGTGGGAAAAGGTATCGATTATCAGTTTGTATTTCTTGTGCAAAAATATTATACGAAGTGCTCAAAGGGAGCTATTGTGATCGTAGAATGTCCGTCGGCCGTCGTCAGTCGTGCGTCGTCCGTCGTCCACAATTTCTTTAAACATCTTCTCCTCCTAAACCAGTGGGCCAATCTTGATGAAACTTGGCAGGGATGTTCCTTGGGTCAAGCTCTACCAAAGTTGTTCAAATAAACGAAATCAACCCTTAACTTTCCCTTTACCCTTAACAAAAAGAGTGAAAATATGAAAATCTTTAAAAATCTTCTTCTCTGAAACAAGAAGGCAGACGGCTTTCATATTTGGTATGTAGCATCATCTAGTGGACCTTTACCAAGTTTGTTCATATCAAGACCCCAGGGTCATATTTCGGCTTTGTCCGGGCCAAACCCTTTTTACATAAAATCAAAGAGCGAAAATCTTTAAAAATCGTCTTCTCTAAAACCAGATGACAGACAGCTTTCATATTTGGTATGTAGCATCACCTAGTGGGACTCTACAAATTTTGTTCATATCAAGGCCCTTGGGTCATGTTTGGGCTTTGCACGGGTGCATCCCATTATCTCTTATGAGCACGAAGGGTAAGAAAATGAAAATCTTCAAAAATCTTCTTCTATGAAACAAGAAGGCAGACAGCTTCCATATTTGCTATGTAGCATCATCTAGTGGACCTCTACCAAGTTTGTTCATATCAAGACCCTAGGACCATATTTGGGCTCCACCCGGGCGCAACCCTTTTTACATAGAATCAAAGAGCGAAAAGCTTTTAAAATCTTCTCTAATCGAAACCAGACGGCACACTGCTTTCATTTTTGGCATGTAGCATCATCTAGTGGGCCCCTACCAAGTTTGTTCATATCAAGACCCTTGGGTCATATTTGGGCTCCACCTGGGCCCATCCCTTTCAGCTCATCTGAGCACGATGGGTGAAAATAGGAAAAAAATCATCTTCTTTGAAACCAGAAAGCTTTCATATTAAGAATATAGCATCATCTTATGGACCTCTTCCAAGTTTTTTCATATCAAGACCCTTGGGTCACATTTAGGGTCCACCCGGGTGCAACCCTTTTTACTTAGAATCAAAGAGCAAAAATGCATATCTGTCTTGCTCTTCGCTAAAAACGTTCCATGGTATTGATCTTAGGCAAATATCTTCTTTTTGACATCTGTCTATCTAAAAAATGTGATGTCCCAGGGGTCAAAGAGACTCAGGTTAGCGATCTAGGACCATCTTGGTCCTCTTGTTTTTTGTCTTAACGCTCTTTTTTACCGTGTAATTTTGAGATATCCTTGTTCCATTAACAAGTTTACTTAATATATCAATAAAATTGAGATCTTTAAATTAGCCCACTGACATATGCCATTGTTGCATTTTTAAGACCATAGGTAAATTTGTAAAGGAGATGTGACGATCATCTAGAAAAAACTCTTCAAATTAATTTGAATGGCAGTTACTGTAACACGAATTATGATTGTTAATGACAAAAACACGCTTGCGATAAACCTGATACATTTAACAGTCTTTCTGTAAAAAGCTATGAGTCTTACAGTAAACAACATCGTGAAATTGACAAGATAAATTATTTTGGAATGAAATCGAACGAGTGCACGGAGCGAGTTTTGAGTGAATTAAAGGGAGGTAAGCCAATGTCGCTAATTTTGTTCAGGACGAACAAAATTAGCGATATTCATTACCTCCCTTTAACAAAATATAAGTTCTCTTCCTCTTGTGTGTCGTATAAGACCAATCAGAAATTTTAAAATCCACAATAGTCAATAAATCGTAGAATAATGTGATCGATTCGAAATAAAATTTTAGTCGCCTTGAACGATTTCGAAATGTTTTCAGATTATTTTGGAGCGTTTTTGATCATTTGAGTGAGTGTTTGGAATGAATGAATGGAGCGATGAATGGGCGATTTAGAATGGTTTTGATCGAGATGAATGTCAATTTCACAATGTAACTAATTGTAAATACAAGTGTAAGTACATCGTGAGTACTTTTCAGTTGTTGTTTTTTTTCAAACTTTCAAAACATTCGGATCCGTCATGCAAATAGGGCTAAAGTTTCAACAAATTAGAGCCAAATATATGCCCTGCATTCAGGGTAACCAAACGGTGCAAACAGTTTTCCAATTGAACCCCGCTTTGCACGTGAACATGCGTGCAAAGCGGTGTACAATTGAAAACTTGTTCGCACCGTTTGGTGATCCTGAACGCAGGAATAGTCTCTAATGTACATTTTTTTTTATGATTTTCTTTTATAATTTTTCCTAAAGACCATACATAACTGTTTTTAAAATTGTCAAAGATAATATTTAGACAAACATTCTGACTAAATTTAAATGATATTTGAGACAAAAATGTGCATTCTTAACTGTACACAAAGTGTCTCTTATATTTGAACCCATAATCAAGTTTTTGACCCAACATGTCTTAAACATGAACTAGTCTGAGATATCAAACTCAGATGCCCTCAGTTTCAAGTCATTTGGAAAAAAATTAGCCCCCTTCGAGTGCAAATAATTATTTCTTAAATTTGACCCAATCACTTTCTTTAGACGTGACGTGACCCGAGATAACACGTGGACAAACGTTCTGACCAAGTTTGAAAATATTTAACCCAAATTTTGGCATTCAAGGTTGGTCTAAAATTTGACCGTCTGGCCTAGATTTTGACTCAAGACCGACAGCGGTCATTAGTAACCAATTAATCAATATCATGTCGTATCTAAAGCTATAGTTACAGCATATTGATCGTCTACAGACGAAATTTTATTCATTAAAGCAGGGCTCACAATCGAAAACTCTCAGAGATTTTATACAACAGAACTAGGGAATGACCATCTTGTCGAGCCAAGGGTTACGAACGTTTTACTTATCGTACTCTGAAAGCGCATCGTTTCGCACGTGGGTTTATATGACGTCACAAAGATCAAGATGACGTCTAGTAAATAAAAACTAC
This sequence comes from Fragum whitleyi, assembly GCA_948146395.1. Classification (NCBI taxonomy): domain Eukaryota; kingdom Metazoa; phylum Mollusca; class Bivalvia; order Cardiida; family Cardiidae; genus Fragum; species Fragum whitleyi. The sequence goes on along the minus strand of OX411543.1, from coordinate 70,577,299 downwards.
GAACTATTAAAACTGGGCATATTTTAATTTGATTACAAAACTCAGTGATTTCCTGTGTTATCGTTTAAGAATTTATTTTTTCTCTTTTCATCTTCTTCTATCTCTTTTACCTTTTCTTAAAATGGAAATTACAAGTGTTGTATTTTGGGTCATTCTTATATGATTCAGCTTCTGGTGGTACTTCTATTCGGGTAATGTTTATGTGATTTGGCTGCTGGTGGTACTTTGTTCAATTTTGGGTATCTTTTATGTGATTTGGCTTCTTGTGGTACTTTAGTCAATTATGGGTCATTTTTATGTGATTTGACATTTGCTTGAGGTACTTTGCTCAATAAGATGCCGAATCACATAAAAAAGACACAAAATCACTACACATAGGTCCGAGGTACTTTCTAGATGTAGGAAAAGTCAGAACGATGTTGCGAATGGGGCAGTCAATGACAGAACCGATTTTCATAATAATTTGTGTACTTAGAAATGTTTTTTATGCGCCATTACTTAATATTAATCTACAAGGAAGCTGTATATGAGAATCTTGAGGTTTCCGTATCTGGATCTTACATTGCAATGAAGATATTAATCATATTACAGAAATCGGGTCATTTATCTTTGCAGATAAATCAAGATAAATTGCTTTGATCGGTGCTATGTAGGAGTAAATGTATAAATGTATGTATTTAAAAAAAGGTTCATTTAACCTAAAATATCATTCAGTGTAATAAATCTTAAAAGGATAATCCTTGTTCCACAAAAAAAGCAGTTAACAACATATTGAAATTAACATAGGGAATGATGAGTTTGGTATGGTTTCGGTATAAAATTTAATGAGTGTTTAGAGAGTGTTTTAAATGAAATTTAAGGGTGGTAATACAATTTCGCTATTTCGTCTAAATTGGACGAAAAAATGATATTTCCTTTATCCAACCCACCCTTTAAAAAAGAATCACATTTTCCCTATCAAAAGGTTTGAGTGTCTTTGCAGACGCTTCCAAATTAAAACCCGCTAACAGTTACAAACAATAGTATTTTTATTACAATAGAGTTTTTAAGAATTTTAATCGATTACCAAACATTTTTAATGATTTGGGAACTTTTCTGAATGGCTCAAGTGAATGTTTGAAATGAATGAATGGAGCGTACAGTGAGCGATTAAGAATAAGAGTTCATTAGGACCTTGAAATTACGCTCCACGTATGTCGGATTTGGATTTTAAAGTATTAATACGAGAGACCATAACGACGAACTGGTGGTTCTATGGAGAAAAAGATAATCCTAAAACGTAATCAAATAAATGAAGAAAAAACGCCGAATAAAGTCATCTCCGACAAGGTTTGCGTCACACAAAATACTACACGATTTCATAATGGAAAAATGCGAATTACATTACGTGATTTCACGGAACACTTACACGTGAAATTGAGCGTATGTAATCGGGTATCAATGTAATTGAGTTGTAACGATCTGACAAAGAACAGGAAATAAATTCATCATTCTGGTCATATATTACGTACGTCGCTGGAATTTCGTCTTTGTAGCAAAATGGTGAAAACTAATTCTGACCCAAGTAGAAGAATGCCATCACCAGCCCTGCGTTCAGTATGACAAAACAATGCAAACTGTTTTTAAACTACACCCGCTTTGCACGCAAGTGCACGTGCAAGTCGAGTTATTATTTTGAAACATTTCGCACCGTTTTGTCATCCTTAACGCGTGCAGTTTATGAATTTATAGATCGACAAAATCTCAAGGAAAAACAAATATAGATATGGTGACAATCGGTATGAATCTGTAACGTCCAATTTTCAACAATGATGAGACAAGCACGTAAACACGTTACCGTGAATTCAAGCGATAGATGCTCACTTGCAGGAATGGTTCGGTTTCTACATACATTAACAGTGTTAGACATTGTTATAACAGGAAAGACATATCACAGGGTCCAAATAAAATTGGTTCGACAGAAGGGGATCTGATGGCTATCAGTAATGATTGGTTTTGACAAAAATACATCACAAATATTTTCTTCACTATGACTGACATATACTAACATGGTTAGTTACATCGTGAAATTGACATTCATCTCAATCAAAACCATTCTAAATCGCTCACTCAGCGCTCCATTCACTCATTCCAAACACACACTCAAACTATTCAAAAACGCTCAAACCCATTGAAAAATATATAGTCAACAACGTCATTCAAAATGAATTTTGATAGAGAAAAATCGCGATTTCACTGACATAATTAAAATTGTAAGCGTCTCATAGGTTCTTAAAGAAAAAAAAGGAGCTATTATATAGAACTTGTATGTATATTTTATTAAAGGGAGGTAATCAATATCGCTAATTTTGTTCATCCCGAACAAAATTTGCGATATAGGATTACCTCCCATTAAATTCACTCAAAACTCGCTCCACACACTCATTCAATTTCATTCCAAAACCAATTCAAAAATCAGTCACCTTTTCAAGTTCACGATGTTGTTAACTGTAATAAAGACCATATCTAGGACAGGGAAAGTAACAGAAATTCGTCACCTATCCGTGGCTATTTATAGATTTGTGACGATTTTCCGTCACTCGATTTAGAAATTTTGAACCCCTTATAAAGCCCCTCTTAGATTAAAAGAAACGTGCTAGATAGGTGAAACATGGCATTACATGAAATGAACTTTGTATCGAGTGCTGACATGATTGACATGTTTATCTTACCAATAGGGACTAGAAAGTTATTGAAATTAAAATGACTTTCTAACCATTTTCGAGGGGGTTTAATTTCATTGTTTCAGCCATTTAGATTACTTCCGCCAATGAAAGTAATACCTCAAAACTCTACACTCGAATTGGAGAGATGATCATAGCGCTAACAATTCTGAATCGCTCTATCTGAGTTCAATTCAATGCATACAAACCACCCACTCCGATCACCAAAAGACGCCCTGAAATTTTTTCAGAAGCGATTCGAAAATGGTTCAAACCGAACAATATTTTGTTCAAATCAATCAGATAAATGCACATTTTATTGGCTGTCTTTTTATTATCATTTTCAAGCATCTGATCGGTCCATGAAGACACAGAATAGGCGGAAAATTTCGGACATATTTTGCCTAATTCGTTCAATGGGACGAAATAATCGACTGTGTTTTATCCCCCCTTAAAATCAGTCAAAAATCGCTCATCCATAGCGTTCATTTTCATTCCAAAATCATTCATTTTGTAAATTTCACGATGCTGTTAGGTAGTGTTGTAACGATAATCGGAAAAACATCGATTAATCGATCGATTCTCTCCAAAGTTTCGACTATCGATTCCGATCTTAGAAAATCGATTAATTGGTTGTTGTTGTTGTTGTTATTGTTTTCACTTTGACAGTTCACCAATCATAAAATAAGATGCTCTTAATAAGAGCATCTTTTATTTGATGCTTGGTAAAACTGTAACTTGAAAGAAACCAGATTGATGGATATAGGGACATGAGTCTATGTCAATGTTAAATTTGGAATAAACTTAGTTTTTTGAGTATACACTGAAACGAACTTCTAAACGGCCACCTTGAATTTGTCACATTTTAACATATTTATACTCATTTAATGAAGTATCTTTTATTTTCATATGAAAGGCCGTTCAATTCGGCGTATTCTAAAAGAAAAGCAGATTCGAATTTTGCCCTCGGTGTCTGTAGCAAACGATCAAACACAAGAACCCTCAATCACGAAAGTCACAAAAAGAGTCACATTTTCGAAGATTTTCAAAAGTTCAGCCAAAGAAATACTCGGCGATTAATCCCATAAATGTCTTACTTCGTTGATTATTGCGTTTCAGATACCAAATCACGAAAGAAAATAACATTCAGACTCTTTTGTTTCGCACACAAAGATAAAATGCTAAAATTACCCCACCCACCGATGTTAATTTTGAAAACATGGGTACTCTTGAATTCCCGTCAAATTCGATGCTTTCCTCACATTTTTTCAAGCCGATGTTTATTGAAGAGTCTCGCTTAATGATTTTTCTAATAGAATTCAACTATTTCCCATTTCAGACACCAAAGAAAATATTACTTTTTCAGCAAAAACTAAGTGGCCGTTTAGAAGTTCGTTTCAGTGTATTCCTTTTCCAAGTAAATAAAATCCTTGACCCTTTTAAAGTTTAGGAAAAAACATTTTTATGTGTACAATCTGTTTTGATTATTAATCGATATTTGAATCGAAAGCAGTTTCCGATTCAATTCGATTTTCGAAAAGGACTACTTTCTATGACTGCAATCTGTCTTGGTGGATGTCAGGCACATTTATTACCTCCCTTTAATGAAATATATATAGTATTCTGTTTGTTTGTCTTCATGGACCAATCAGACACGTTAAAATTCAAACCAGCCGATAAAGTCGTAGAATAATTTGATCGATTTGAAATACATGCTGATCGTCTTGAACGATTTCGAAATGTTTTCTAATTATTTCGGAGCGTTTTTGATCGATTTGAGTGAGTGTTTGGAATGAATGAATGAATGGAGCGTTAAGTGGATGATTTAGAACGATTTTGATCGGAAAGGGTGTCAATTTCGCGATGTTGTTAACTGTAGTGGTGGGAGACAAACGTCGTGAAGGATGTTTGCCACCGTCAGGGACTGGACTTGGGACCGCACCATTAGGAGTCCGATACACTACCAACTACACTCTTACGACAGGTATATTGGATAAGAAAAAAGGGTGAAAAGAAAAAAAATCTTACCTCATTAGCGTTAAGTCCACCAAAGAAAGAGTTCAGGGTGAAAATCACCAAACAGTTGAAAAATAGCTCCATTTCAATGAGTATTTAAATCACCATTCATATGTGTCACCCAATTAGGCTAATGTTAACTTGTAACCATTATTCAGGCATCTTCGTGTAAAGAATCCATTCTTTCTACCTTTAACGAAGTCTTAATCGCCGAAGAGAAGTACATTATTGAAGGCTTTGAAAATTTAGAATTATGTGATAGTGTTCCCATAGCGGGTCGTTAAGACTAAGATTAGATGAAACTATACAGGCGGATCTATCTGAAAGGGTTCCAGGTAGTGATGAAACTAGATAATTATGATAATTCTCAGCAAATACCATTGTTGTGGGTAATCAATGGAATCATCTTTTAGTGACGATTCCAATGCGTGTCCACAAAAATGCATAGGCGTAACTAGGACTTTGAAATTTATACGCACTCAGAAGGCTTCCAACATAGAATATATATGATAAAGGCGATATGTGAACTGTGACAAAAGATGAATGTCCTCCGTCCCCTTTACTGTGATTTGAGCGTTGGTGAATAATCAAAACATCGTTAAATAAGCTGTAGTTTCGATGTTAAGATCATTCACCAACGACATTTTTCCGAAGAGGATTTATTTTCATTAAGAGGAGTTATTTTCATTAAGTTCATTAATGGTAGTTACGCCCTTGCAATGGGACTCCTGGGCCAATGAATGATTTTTACATTTTGACATCATTTCTGTCTTCACGGTTAAAAGGTTTGCGATTCGCTCAAAAAAGGGAATCCTGCTTAGTACGTGCACTAGCGTTCAAGAAGGTTAATAGTAGTTTTAAACATTCGCAAACGTCTTTACATTTTAAAAGCAGGTGTGTCCAACTGTCTTGGGCTCTGATATAATCTTTCTTCTAAGCAAACAATACTTAATTAAGTTCACCCGTTATTAGAAATTTTGAATCAGATCGATTTTGGAAAACTTCGGAAGGCCTCGTGCATTTCGGTTAAGGCCATTATTTCCATTTTTTGTGTCATCGTCCTAGCAGTGCTGAGATGTTATAAGTGTCTGAACATTTAACGTGTAGAATGACGTAATCAATGAAGAAATCACTACGTCATTATCTTCCGCTAGCAATCTGATAGGGAAAAAGGGGAAACAAAACCAAAGAAACAACAACAAAAAAAGCTGAATTGGAAGTGAAAAAGAAATCGCCTATCATATACTTCTTTAAAAATTGCTTGGTATATTCAGCTTAACCCGACAAGTAAAAAAATTAACAGCTTTGCTTTGAGTTTCAAGAGAAAGCTTACATGCGTTAAATTAATGAAACCGTTCGGACAAAATTATTACATTTGCAAGTTACATGTAAATAACTTAATGCAATATACAGATTTGATTATTCAAACTGCCCCTTTACGCTTAAATCAAATAAGTGCCGAACATTCAGCTTTAAAATATGAGCCTGATATTAACGATGGTTTGACATTTAAGGTAGATGAACCGTTATAGTTTCGCAACTTTCCTGAGTTCATGATCTTTCACTAATTTAACCGAGGTATACTAAGAAATCATTAAAGGAAACTTCGGTTTACACTGTTTAAGATTATGACTTCCCAATCCTTGCGGAACTAATACGGGTCCACTACCTTAATACAACTATCAATTTATCATTAAGAAATGAAGAAAAATTCGAAATATATAGTAGAAAACGCCTCAAGTTCACACACTGACACACGAATTTCTCCCGCGCTGCACTATCGTTTTATACTAAACTCCAGCCCACTACAAAATTACAATACGTAATCCCCTGTAACGTTGCCTGCAGTTTCTAATTTATTCGTTTGGTAGTCCAGATGTTTTTATCAGTTCACTTATAACCGTGAACTAGGGTAATTCAATATTGGACAAGATCTTACTCAAAATACAATGCACAAACTTACATGAATGGAATTTCAGACCCACGTTTAGAATTGAAACGCGTCAATAAAGGTTTGAAAAACGTTATCCCGCTTTTAATGAGAGCCCACATGCAGAGAGAGTTACAAGATCTTAAACGTTTTACGAACGTTTTTATTCAGAAAGCAGGACACATTTTTTCCGACTTTTCCTATGACAAATTGACTCAAGATATTCACTGCTCAGGCATAAGGTAATTTATCCAGATTTTGATATTATTAACTCACAATTTCCCTAAAGGATATCCACTTCGGAGACGAGAAGCCGGGGGTTCAAAGTTCCGAGTGATAGCCTTGTTTTGCTGATCAGGGTCGAAACATTTCATTTACAGGCAAGAACATCGTGAAATTGACAAGGTGAATGACATTGGAGTGATTTCGGAATGAAGTTGAATGATTGTGTGGAGCGAATTTTGAGTGAAATAAAAGGGAGGTAATCCAATATTGCTAATTTTGTTCAAGATAAACAAAATTAGCGATATTAATTACCTCCCTTTAATAAAATAAACGTACTTTTCTGCTTGTGTGTCTTCTTGGGCCAATCAGGCTCTGCAAAGTCTATACCAGCTCATAAAATCGTAGAATGAATAGATCGATTTGAATTTATTGGCGAAACTCTTGAACGATTTTTAAATATTTTCTAATGATTTGGAGCGTTTTTGATCGCTTTGAGTGAGTGATTGGAATGAATGATTGGAGCGCTGAGTGAATGATTAAGAATGATTTTGATCGGAATGTGTTTCAATTTCACGATGTTTTTAACTGTATAAGGGAAATTATGAATCTAGAATATTTATTTTACCGGGTACATTCAAACAAATTGTAATCGAAATGCGACTTCCGTTTTATCTCTGCTAGTCATAGGTTTTCTTCTGAATCAGTAAGTATCTAACGGACTTCTCAACTAGTGCCTTTTCCTAGTGACGGGTTGGGTTGCATGTAATATACATGCAAATATAATAAAATAAAAATACGTCAATTTGACACCAGTCAGATTGCCGGTTTAATTACATGTAGATTGCAATCATCGCTTATTAATGAATTAATATTTCATGTCAAATTGCACATTAACATAATAACGTATGCAGTGCCGCGTTCATTACAAACACGTTTGCAAACGTTTAAAATGTATTTCGCATTGTACGTGGCTATTTGTAAACGTGTAAAGCGAGAAAAAAACATTCATCAAACGTTTCACGAATGTTTTCATTTGAGCGCAACGCTAGAAATCAATAGCCCCCATCAAGTTTTTGAATTTGCTCTTCTAACCTAAACATGCTGTCTTCAAAAACACCCTATAAAAATGGTAAAGGTTTGTTCTTTTACAAGACAAATCTAAAGTTTTCATCGGATTCGCTCGAAATAGTACATAATCATTGTACAATTATAAAGGTCGTTTAAGTTTTACGAAACAAAATCTTTGTCAAGTGTCAACGGCTTTGAAAGTGCATTTGACGAGGTGACATTCGACCTACTTCGAAAGAAAAGAGATGATCGATTCACGTGCCACGCAAGTGAATGTCTTTGCGCAGTTGGTGCGCGCGTCGGACAATCATTAGGTCCCGGGTTAGATCCCCGACAGCAGCCCTCACTCTTTCTGACTATTTGTCTCCAACTTATACATTGATAACCATATTTGGACATTATCTTAAATAGTTTTTCACTGACCCATCGGGCAAAGCGATTTTACTCTCACGTTTAGATGCAATTAATTTTAAAGAACATGCGGGCACTAAAAGTCGACTCATAAATTAGCCTTTATGACCGAAATAGAAGGAGTGTGACTCATGGCAGATGTTATTTCTATAAAATGACAAATTTTCAAAATTTCCATTATTAGCAGTCCATTTATAGAAAACTTTATCTAAAACAAATGTGTGTTCAGCCCTGCGTCTAGTATGACAAAACGCTATAAACTGTTTGAGAATTTTACCCCGCTTTGCACGCAAACGCATGTGCAAAGCGGGTTAAATTTGCAAACAGTTTGTCCCGTTTTGTGATTTTGAACGAAAGACTTGTTTTCAGGATTTAAATCAAAATTGATTTTCTATTCGAGCTCTACTTAATTCTATCTCTTATCCCCCCTTTCAATAAATTTATTTCTTATCCACCTTTCAATATATTTTCTTTGCGGGAAAGTAAGGTTGATGTGTTTTTGAGTGTGTGTGTGTGTGTGTGTGTGTGTGTGACACGTCAAACATCACCAAAGATCGTCTGTCCTTCACCTCTAACTTTGATAGTAAAATTGCGTTCAACTGAGTAAAATATTAACCTTCACTTCGCTGGCATAATAACATATTTCGTTATGTAAAAACAATTTACAAGGTTTCCCGGTAACCTGTATTAATTTCGTCTGCAGTGTCAGATTGAATTTATCCAGCAATAAAGGATAAGCTGAACTATTTTCGCAAGAATCGTAAAAACGGTAATTATGTTTACGTAACCCAAAGGTATAATTATTGGAGATATTTCTCTCGGGACAGAGCTCAGACCCTCTTATTCAGATGTAACAAATAAGCCTGTGCGTGACATTTACATCAGTTGGGCGGGTGCTCGATGCATAGAAATTTAGCAGCCTGGACAATCACACTTTACATTTAGATTATTCTCTGATTCTATAAAAAGGGACCAACTTTTGAGCGCATAGTGAAGACTCTGATCATTCTTTGCGATTTAAGGTTGATGATAAGTTAGTTTTGTGTATGGATTATCGGTTACATTTTGAAACATTCCATATTATATGGGATATTTCAAAATGGTTGAATGTCCGGTTCTATTGCATTTATAAGGATTTTCACTTCGTATACCGCGTTTAGCCGGATTCTCTTTTATAGAAAGAATATAACATGTAGTTCCTGAGTTTTTTTTACGTAGACATTCAGTGATAAATGAACCGAACTTGTTTACACTGTGCGAATTCAGTATAGCAGACTGACCAATGCCAAAATGGCTAGCTTTTGTCAGATGTGCTTCCCAGGGAAGCCTGCTACATCTCCATGAATATACTTTGCTTTTAGCAAGCTCTATCCCTGAAAATAATGAGTAATTAGAAAAAAAAATCTCCTTGTAATCTGGATGACCAAACGGTGCAAACTATTTGGCAATTTTACCCCGATTTGTACGCAATTACACGTGCAAAGCGGTGTATAACTGGCAAACAGTTTGAATCGTATGGTTATCTTGAACGCAGAGCTGACTTCAATGAGTATCAACCACCTTGCGAAAGGAGCAATCCGAAAGGGTGAAATGTTAAATACTCGTCAGGCAGCACATATTGTAGGGTCGAAACTAATAGATTTGGCCTATCAGCTGAAAATATAAGCATTGCTTTGTATACTGAATATTTCATTTGTAAGTGTAGTTTCTAGATGTTTCATTTTTTACATGTCGACTGAAAAATATCTGAGAGGGTAAAACAAATCTGCAGTTAGCATCATCGTGAAATTGTCAAGGTGAATGAATTTGGAATGAATTTCGAATGAATTTGAATGCATGGAGCGAGTTTTGAGTGAATTTAATTGGAGGTTATTCAATATCGCAAACTTTGTTCAGGTTGAACGAAATTTGCGATATTCATAACCTCCCTTTAATAAGACATGCATTCAAGTTCTATAAATAGCTTCCTATTTCTCCAAGAACTTATCAGATGCTTATAATTTGAATTATGTTAATGAAGTCGAGATTCTTTTCTTACATTATTTTTTTTTAATGACGTTGTTGATTCTATCTTTTTCAGTGAGTTTGGAGCGTTTTGATTGGTTTGAATGAGTGCTTGGATTGAATCTATGGAGATCTGAGCGAGTGATATGGAATGGTTTAGATCGAGATGAATGTCAATTTCACGATTTTGTTAACTGTATAAACTCCGACACTAAAGATCTCCTCTATTCTCTCACGATTAACCCCATGAAGGTGATTCCAGTAATTCTAGTTAGACCAGTTTAACCACAGGCTGGCTATTTCCAGATTATCTAAATCCCATATCGCCCATTACACCCAATTAATCACAAAATCATGTTTGGGTGGGGCCATGATTTAATAAGAGTTCTCAGAAATCTAAAACATACAGCGAGATAATGGTACGACCACAAACAAACAAATCGAGTGCTTGAAGACCGAAAGTGCCTGTACAATGTATAGACACGACATTTAGCCTGCACTGGGGGTCAAAATATTTTTTTCTTCAGTCATTGGAAGCGCAGTTTTTAAACCAGCCCATCTCGAGAGAGCGCGTGCGGCGCCAAATCACTCGTTTACCCTTTGATTGGCTTTTATTGAATCGACCCAGGGGCTCGGGAGAAGATATCGTTCAAAGATTTTGGGCACAAAATAAGCCCCACCCTGCCACGCCCATATGCATTGAAATCGGCCCAGTGGTTCAGGAGGAGATGTCGTTCAAAGATTTCGGGCTCAAAACAAGCCCCGCCCTGCCACGCCCATATTTGGGAGTCAGTGCTTATTTCTTGAACAACTTTAGAAGAGTGTCACCCAAGGATAATTTCTGCCAAGTTTCGTCAAAATCCACCCATCGGTTTAGGTGTATAGATGTTTGAAGAAAATTTTTCGGACGCACTGACGCACACCCCGCCATGACCAAAGCTCGCTTTGGCAATTGGAGTTTTTAAACTTTCTTTGAAAAGAGTTTAGCGCAGCTTTTAACAATTTGTTCACGTATATCGCGGTGACTAGAAAAAAACAATAACAACTAAAAACCCATTCCAAGTATTTTTTGCAACAGTAAAAGTACTACATCCTTTCTTAGCCACCATGTGAAAAAAGGTCCTTCATCGTTAACAGGGAAGTACAAATGCCTACGTAGAAATTTAAATGCGTTGGCACCACATAATTACAATCATTAATTTAAGTGGCCAATAAACAAACGGATGAAAAAAGAATATAACGTGTTTATAAAGAGCAACCTTATTTTAAACATCACAAAAATATTGCATTCTTTGAATATACTTAGCAATAAAAAGAAACTTTACATGCCTTACTGAGGGTTTTAGTGTCGCTATGAAACAATATAGACTGAACAGATAACTATTACATGAAACATGATAGGAATATCCGTCAGTGTATGGAAAGGTCAACACCGGATGTCAGTAAAAAAGAAGGTTTTTTATGGTAAAAAAAACAAAGGGATCGATTTCAAATCCACAGAACGAAAGAAAATGTTTCGGTGACTGTTTGGGGTATCGTTCCTGGAAGTTTTCGTGCTTCAAGTCGTTTTAATAATTGTGTGTGACCAACTCCGGAGCCACAGTTGACACACAGTTACCGTTACTTTCATAAATTGATTTAAGAACACCTGCAATCGTAACAACGCCTCTTGATGACGTCACACGGGGCCTATCTCATCTCGACCAACTACTTCAGTGATTGCAAGCCGACTTGTTTGTTTGTTTGATTTGAAACCCGTCACTTTCAATAGGTTTTTTTATCAAAATTCAACGGCTGGTGCATCTTTCCATAGTTTCCTCTCCAGAATTTCTCACTGTACGACTTGAACATTTCATCCGAGCCACCAGCCGCCCTTCCCGCTTGAGCGTATCACTTGCCCATGTGTGGGAGAAAAATGACACTAGTCACGATGACTTTTATCAAATGAGAAATGAAATAGAGCTGAGCTGAAGATCGAACCCACTAGTTGCGTACCAGACTACGTCTCCCGTGCTCGACAGTTCTAAACCGACATGTTTAATGGTGAATTGTCTTGTCCCGAGTAGCCAAACTGAATGGTGACATGGTTATCAGACATGAAGGCTGTTCTTTATTGGTAGCTTTAGCATACCATTTTCAATAAATTGTGCAAACAATTTTGTTTTTTCGTGTCAGTTATAAGAAATACGTATCATCGAGTATAAAATATCCATCGAAATGAACTTTGGGTAGCTTAACACGAGTATGTGACAGAAACGGCAAAGGATAGACGCGCTAGTGCTGGCGCGGTTCAACCAAATTATATCGGGTGTCTGTGTATTCTCTATAGTCAGCCCGATTGGAATATGGCATTAAAGCTGGCGTACAGTCAAAGTGCACCATCCAAAGAAAAAAGACCAAGAAGAATGTTACACTTTTTTTCCTATGTATACATTTAAGCACTCTGAAGTCAGAAAAATTGGAGAGTAACGCTTGCCTACTATTTTACTGATCTAACAACTATTTAAAGAAAATATGATAAAGTAATTTATTGAATTAAAATCTTGCAAATTACTAATAGATATAACATTTTGGCCATTGCCCTCAATGTTTTACAACTATTTCTTTGATTTTCGACCGGTCTAATATTTTGACATCTTGTTACGAGTTAAAGCAACAAGCAGATTAAACTCTAGTCAACAAAAAACCCTGAATTTAACAGTCTGTGGAACATTTTGCCGAGAACTTTCGGAATACTGAAATACTTAAACAGACTGCAGAAATACGTTATATACTGATCAACTTTAAAAAGAAGTGGATGATCAGACCGAATCCAATATATTGCTTTCGAGTTATGTACCCAGAAATGTTAGCCAACATGTAAATTGTCTAGAAATATTAATTCTAAAATCTTTCAAGGTTAGACTGCCGTTAAGAGGCTTGTTTATCCGGATTTTGCAAAGTTAAATACAGATAAAATGTAGTAATAAATGTATATGTATAAGCCAACGAATTCGACCCTGTCAGCGGCACTTTTACTTTCGACTCATAGTATTTGTCTTCCACCAATGGGTCGATAACCGTAGACATATTTGGGGAAGCAGCTAGAGGCTAGGAAAGGATATAATGGTAGTGCTTGTATAAGAAAAAAAACAGAAATCCATTGTTATGTGCTCCGGTCGCCGCGACATAACTGAAAGACCGTTGTAAGCGGCGTAAAACCCCATTCAGACAAAAACAAACAGCAAAAAAGGATAACGCTAATTCACAAACCTTGATAATCAGATATTACACTCCTTTTCTCGAACTACTATTATGGACCAGCTATTTATACTTCCGATGAAAAGAGCGTTCTTTGATTGTAGATTAAGCACGCATTTGGATTTATATGATACACTGTGCGCGTTTTTCGAAGTGCTAGGTGGAGATTTATATGGTAAACTTCGTTATAAAACAACAAATAAGCATCGGAAAACATGACATATAAAAGCAACTTGCATATAAAACTATGGAACGCCACAGCTGTCATTTGTTTTGAAGTATAGTGTTAATATGCCCAATTTCTATATTAAAATGTTTAAATCAAGTGTAATTATGCTCAAATATAGTGTTGATTTGTCCGAACTATATCATATAATGTCAAAAGGAAGTCTGGTTACATACAAAATGAGTATTGACTTGTCTATACGAAAACTTATTATCCCAAAAGGTACGTTGATTATGGCAACATTTTGTGCTGACCTGTCTTAACATTATCTGATTGTGTCAAACGGTGGTGTCGTTAAGGCAAAGCATGGTGTTGACTTGTCTTAGAATTACATCATTATTAAAAACGTAGTGTAATTACGTCTAAATAATGTGTTGGCTTGCCAATGCACTACTTTTGTATGTCGAAAGGAAGCATTGTTATGTCCAAATAACACAATGCTACATTCAAACATGGTCTTATCATGGTAAAAGGTAATGTGGTTCTGTCAAAACAATATGTTGACTTGTAAGAACATGGGCTTATTATGTCCAAATGTAGTGTCATTATGTTCAAGAAATGTGCTAACTTTGGTAAAAACGAGTTATTATGCAAATAGTAACATTGATTATGTTCAAACTAGCGTTAATTTGTCTACGTTTTATCTTATTCTGTTCAAAGGAAGTGTGGTCATGCCCAAATAACGTGTTGACTTGTCTATACAGTATGTTATCATGTCGAATTGTAGTGTGATTAAGTCAAAGCGTAGCGTTGACTGGTTTATGCATTACGTTAGTATGTCAAAAGGAAGCATTGTTATGTCTAAATAACACAATGCTTTATTCAAAATCGTTCTTATTATGATAGAAGGTAATGTTATTCTGTCAAAACAATATGATGACTTGTAAGAACATGGGCTCATTATGTCTAGAGGTAGTGTCATCATGTTCGAGAAATGTGTTCTCTTGTGTAAAACTGTGTTATCAACTTAAGAGTAAGATTTATTATGTTAATATATTGCGTTTATTTGTCAACGTTTTATCTTATTTTGTTCAAAGGAAGTGTGGTCATGCCCAAATATCGTGTTAACTTGTCTATGCAGTATGTTATCATGTCGAATTGTAGTGTGATTTTGTCAAAACGTAGCGTTGAGTGGTCAATGAATTACTTTAGTATGTCAAAAGAAATTATTGTTATGCCCAAATAACGCAATGCTATATTAAAACATGGTCTTATTATATAAGATGGAAATGTTGTTCTGCCAAACAATATGTAGACTTGTCAGAACACGGGCTTATTATGTCCAAAGGCAGTGTCATAATGTTAAAGAAATGTGTTAGCTTGGGTAAAATCGAGTTATCATGCGAAGAGTAGGCTTGAGTTTGTTCAAATATTGTGTTGATTTTTCTATGCAATAACTTATTTTGTTCAAAGGAAGTGAAGTCATGGCCAAACATCGTGTTGACTTCTCTATACAGTATGTTATCATATCGAATTGTAGTGTGATTTAGTCAAAACGAAGCGTTAACTGGTCAATGCCTTACTTTAGTAGGTCAAAGGGAAGCATTGTTATGTGCAAATAACGCAATGCTTTATTGAAACATGGTCTTATTATGTTAGAAGGAAATGTGGTTCTGTCAAAACCAATATGTTGACTTGTCAGAACATGGGCTTATTTTGTCAAAATGTAATGCCATGATGTTCAAGAAATGTGTTTATGTTTCTAAAAAAACTAGTTATCATGCGAAGAGTAAGATTGATTTTGTTCAAATATTGCGTTAATTTGTGTACGTATAAAGTTAGTTTGTTCAAAGGAAGTGTGGTCGTGCCCAAATATTGTGTTGACTTGTCTATACAATATGTTATCATGTCGAATTGAAGTGTAATTAAGTCAAAACGTAGCCCTGACTGGTCAATGTATTACCTGATTGTGTCAAAAGGGAGCGTTATTATGCCAAAATTACACGTGTATATATTTAAACATAATCTTTTAATGTAAGATGGTAATGTTGTTCTGTCAAAACAATATGTTGACTTGTCAAAACATGGAGTTATCATGTCCAAGGGCAGTGCGATGTTCAAGTAATGTGCTAATTTGGATAAAAAACAAGATATCATGCAAAGAGTCAGCTTGGTTTAGTTCAATTATTGCGTTAATTTGTCTATGTATTACCTTATTATGTTCAATAGAAGTGCTGTCATGCAAAAATGTCGTATTGACTTGTCTTTACAGTATATTGTCTTGTTGAATTGTAGTGTGATTAAGTCAAAACGAAGCGACAAATTAACGCAATATTTTAACAAAATCAATCTTACTTTTCGCATGATAACTCGGTTTTACACAAGAGAACACATTTCTTGAACGCCATTATACTACCTTAGGACATAATAAGCCCATGGTCTGACAAGTCAACATATTGTTTTTACAGAACCATATTATTTTCTAAAATAAAAAGAGTATGTTTAAATATATCAACGTGTATTCATGGCATAACAATGCTTCCTTTTGATATAATAAGGCAATGCATTGACCAGTCAACGCTACGTTTAGACTTAATCACACTACAATTCGACATGAAAACATACTGTAGAGACAAGTCGACACGATGTTTGGCCATGACTACACTTCCTTTTAACAAAATAAGTTAATGCATAGAAAAATCAACACAATATTTGAACAAAACCAAGCCTACTCTTCGCATGATAACTCGATTTTACCCAAGTTAACACATTTCTTTAACATAACGACACTACCTTTCGACATAATAAGCCAATGTTCTGACAAGTCAACAAATTGTTTTGACAGAACAACATTACCTTTGATCATAATAAGATCATTTTTGAATATAGAATTGCGTTATTTGGGCATAACAATGCTTCCTTTTGACATACTAACGTAATGCATAAACCAGTCAACGCTACGTTTTGACTTAATCACACTACCATTCCACATGAAAACATACTATATAGACAAGTCAACACGATATTTGGGCATGACCACACTTCCTTTGAACGAAATAAGATAAAACGTAGACAAATTAACGCTATTTATGAACATAATCAATTTTACTATTTGCATAATAACTCGTTTTTACCCAAGTTAGCACATTTCTTTAACACGATGACACTGCATTTGGACATAATAAGCCCGTGTTTTTACAAGTCAACATATTGTTTTGACAGAACCACCTTACCCTCTAACATAATGAGACCATGTTTGAAAATAGCATTGTGTTATTTGGACATATCAATGCTTCCTTTTGACATACTAACGTAATGCATTAACCAGTCAACGCTACGTTTTGACTTAATCACACTACAATTCGACATGATAACATACTATTTAGACAAGTCAACACGATATTTGGGCATGACCACACTTCCTTTGCACAAAATAAGATAAAACGTAGACAAATTAACGCTATTTTTTAACATAAGAAATTTTACTATTTGCATAATAACTCGTTTTTACCAAAGTTAGCACATTTCTTGAACATAATGACACTACATTTGGACATAATAAGCCCATGTTCTTGCAAGTCATCATATTGTTTTGACAGAACCACATTACCCTCTAACATAATAAGACCATGTTTGAATATAGCACTGTGTTATTTTGACATATCAATGCTTCCTTTTGACATACTAACGTAATGCATAAACCAGTCAACGCTACGTTTTGACTTAATCACACTACCATTCCACATGAAAACATACTATATAGACAAGTCAACACGATATTTGGGCATGACCACACTTCCTTTGAACGAAATAAGATAAAACGTAGACAAATTAACGCTATTTATGAACATAATCAATTTTACTATTTGCATAATAACTCGTTTTTACCCAAGTTAGCACATTTCTTTAACACGATGACACTGCATTTGGACATAATAAGCCCGTGTTTTTACAAGTCAACATATTGTTTTGACAGAACCACCTTACCCTCTAACATAATGAGACCATGTTTGAAAATAGCATTGTGTTATTTGGACATATCAATGCTTCCTTTTGACATACTAACGTAATGCATTAACCAGTCAACGCTACGTTTTGACTTAATCACACTACAATTCGACATGATAACATACTATTTAGACAAGTCAACACGATATTTGGGCATGACCACACTTCCTTTGCACAAAATAAGATAAAACGTAGACAAATTAACGCTATTTTTTAACATAAGAAATTTTACTATTTGCATAATAACTCGTTTTTACCAAAGTTAGCACATTTCTTGAACATAATGACACTACATTTGAACATAATAAGCCCACGTTCTTACTAGTCAACATATTGTTTCGACAGAACCACATTACCTTTTACCATAATAAGACCATGTTTGAATATAGCACTGTGTTATTTTGACATATCAATGCTTCCTTTTGACATACTAACGTAATGCATTAACCAGTCACCATAATATGATAGTGCTAAGGCAAGCCATCACATTATTTAGATGTAATTACACTACGTTTTCAAATAATAATGTAATTCTTAGACAAGTCAACAACATGTTTTGACTTAACGACACCATCGTTTGACACACTCAGATAATGTTAAGACAGGTCAGCACAAAATGTTGCCATAGTCAACGTACCTTTTGGGATGATAAGTTTTGGTTTAGACAAGTCAATTCTCATTTTGCAAATAACCAGACTTCATTTTGACATTATATCATATAGGTCGGACAAATCAACACTACATTTGAGTATAATTACACTTGATTTAGACATTTTAATACAGATAATGGGCATATTAACACTACTGTTCAAAACATATGACAGCTGTGGCGTTCCATATAAAACGGTCTGACCTTGCCCTGCGTTAAGGATGACCAAACCATTCAAACTGATTGCAAATTATACCCCACTAGGCACGCAAGTGCACGTGCGAAGCGGGGTTATATTTGCAAACAGTTTGACTTACTTATAGGAACAAGTGGCATCCTCCTCCCCCTCCCAGCTTTTTCATCACGGTAACTTGATAGCAAACACTTGACTGCTGATTAGATATCAACAGTTACATACATAAACTTTCACCGAAAAGTTTTACTGTGGAGAGATAACTAGGTTTTCAGTGGTCTTTTATCCTAGATTCTTCTCTCATTTTCAGTGTTACATTTAATTATTTCAATATTTCTTACACAGTTAAATTCATATTGTTACAAATTTAGCCCTAGCATCAGTGCCATTTACATATCAAAACATCAGTCTGTGTGAAGAATAACTTGAAGATATGGATAGGTACACCAGCTTCAACAAAAGAACTGCAACAAGTTACTATTAAGAATGGCATGAAACCGCACACAAACAAGATAACTCAGTGAGATATCTGTATATTAAGAATTACAGCTGATACAAGGAGGACCAATCTTAAATAATTTTCCCCATGAATAAATGATTTTTCTAGGAAATGTCAAATTTTGCAGAATAATCTGATCTGGTTCTTTACTAAACCATAACATCAATTTTATCTACCAGCTTACATTCTTGTTATTAAGCAAAAAGAAAAAGGAACACAGTAATTTAGTGCACAATGTTTAGAATTAAGTATATTAAAGCTTTTTCCGAAACTTTGTAACAACGACTTTTCAAGTCATAGTAAATATACTATAATTACAGTTAAGAATATCGGGAAATTGACAAGATGAATTATTTTGGAATGATCATGGAATGAGTTTGTGGAGCGAGTTTTGAGTGAAATTCAAGGTGTGTGTGTGTGTGTGGGGGGGGGGGTGGTAATGAACAAAAAAGCTAATATTAATTACCTCCTTTTAATGAAATATACATTATTTTCTGTTACTGCACCTTCTTGGACCTATCAGACATTATCGAGGATCGGTGAGATTCAGCTGCATCATGGAAAAGGGGCCTATAATAAATGTTCTTGCGATTGCTACTCCACCTTTTTTTATGGACTGACTTAATTGACCAATCACCGTGAAACTTGGTCAGAATGTTTGTCAGGGCACAAGGATGAACCGTATCAAAAATGGGGAGGATCCATGCCATATCACGGGAAAGGGGGCCTTGATGACATTTTTTTTATTTTCACTTTTGATTTCACAAATTATAATAGTACAATAATGACTTTTTCTGGAATATTTGATGATTACCGAAACTATTAGAAACGAAGGTGAGCGATATAGGACCACCGTGGTCCTTTTGTGCTTTTTTCGTTTTTGCTCCACTGGCCGAAGGTCAACTAGCTATTGTTATGGCGGTTTGTTCGTCGTGCGTCCGTACATCCCTGCTTTCAGAAACTTTTTTTCTTTAAAAATCTTCTCCTCCCAAACCAATGGGCGAACTTTAATGAAACTTGGTAGAAATAACCCTTTGGTGACCTTTTACTTAAATTGTTTGAGAAATTTTGATCTACCCCCAAATTATGGGCGTGGCAATTTAAAATTCTTCTCCTCCCTAACCATTGGGCCGATTTCAATGAAACTTGGCATAAATGCTCCTTTGGTGACCCTTTACATATCTTAAAAAAATTGTTGACCTCTAATTATAGGCGTGGCAGGATGGAGCTTATTTTCTCTGTAAAATCCTTAAAAGTCTCCTCTTCCAAAGACATTGGTCCGATTTCAGTGATGCAAGGAGGTTCTCTTTACTTAAACTGTTAAAGAATTTTTATTGACCCCGTGGCATGGCCGGGACGTGGCAGGCTTGTTTTTTCACTATAAAATCTTTAAAAATCTTTTCCTGCCAAACCATTGGGTCGATTTCAACAAAACTTGGCATTAATGTTCCTTGGGTGACCCTTGACTTTAATTATTCAAGAAATTTTAATTGCACCTAAATATGGGCGTGGCAGGGTGAGGCTTTTTTTCCACACTTAAACCTTTAAAATTCATCTCCTCCCATTTCTTTGGGTCAATTTTGATTAAACTAAGCATGAATATTTCTTAGGCTTTACTTTTACTTAAACTTGTTGTGAAATTTTGATGGGCCCTTAAATGTGGAAAAAGCATTATGAAATAGTTCCAAAGAGATTTCAAAGTGTTGTTCAGTCAGTGTAAGCTTTGTTTAATGATAGTCTAGAGATGTTAAAGTCAGTGGAGCAATACAGGCCCTTTTGGGCATCTCTTTTCTTTTTGCATTTATCAAATCAGAAAAGCTCTTGAGGCAAAATTTTTCTCTTGTTGTACCAAGAGAGTCACCTGAGGTAATCTGAAACCATGACTGATAAGCCGTCAGCTTGGACCCTGTGTTTATTTTATTTATGGCCAGTGGTATTTTGTTACAGTAAGAGTTATCAGTTAGGTAAATAGCTTCTAAAATTAGTAACACCTTAGAATAAGGGATTTCTATCATTTGTACGTAGAGGTAGACTGGCGAGCCTGTCTCAATCTGTCGATATTGAGTATCGGAGGGAAGCGTAGATTGGGACAGGTTAACCAGTCTAGCAAACAGTTTGCACCATTTAGTCATACTGAACGCAGGGCAGCCCTTGGTATAGATTTATTTACATAAAATGAGACGTCATTGTGACCATTTGCATTCTGTTTGTCATTCAAAGCCTTCAGAAGTCTGTCCCGCTAACGCTGCTTTAAGAATAACCGTTTAAGACATTTAATTGTAGGGAATTCCCTGCTTACCTGACTAGCTTAGCGGTGACGCATAGGGCTGTCAATCTTAGGGTCGTGAGTTTGAATCCTATTTAGGTCAACTTTTACCCGACATTCAAATAATGTCAATGTGACACCAGTCATTTGTCTCCTACCATTTTTCTCCTCATCGGTGTATGATAATTGGCAAAATGAATGAGATAAGCCTATGGTATTTGTGGTTGTGATGGTGTGACAAACGACAGAAAACGATTGACACATGTAGGTACACTGGCCGCCGCCAAAAAATATGATATATAAAAATGTTGAAAGCAGTGTTAAAAAAAGAATGAGGTTTTAATATGAGACAAACGTTTGATGGAAGAACGTTTGTGGTTTTTCTTCATCAATCATCGAAATAAAATAGTTTTCAAATCGCTCGTTATAATCATGACGGGTTAAAGAAGTTTTACTTATTGTAACCTGTCAGTGCTAAAAAGTGCTTGAAAGTGCTAAATGTATCGACCCTGGTCAAACTACTCAGACTAACTTAGACCGAAACCCTTTTATCTCTTTTCTGCAAAGATCAATTTTACGATGATCCAAAAGGTCCCTTTAAGAGTGACGTGTCACAATTAAAAATTCTATTCCTTGGAGTCAATCGGGAGCTCTCGATGATTCCACGGATTAGATCTCGTAAATGATACGGACGCAGAAATGATGAAATCTATTAGTCCCTAACCGGTTACCGGTTGGGGGACTATAGGTTTGCTCGATTCCGTCCGCCCGTCCGTCTGTCCGTCACACTTTTGTCCGGGCTATATCTTCTAAACCATATATGCTAGCAACTTCAAACTTGGTACACTTATAGATCTTACTGAGGAGAAGTGTCAGTCATGTTTAAGAACCGTTACTCTGCCACGCCCACATTTTGAGTTATTGCCCTTTGTTGTTTTTACCCTTACATTATTGTCCGGAACATATCTCCTAAAATATGTGTGCTAGCAACTTCAAACTTGGTACACTTATAGATCTCATTGAGGAGCAGCTTCATGTTTAAGAACCGTTACTCTGCCACGCCCAATTTTTGAGTTATTGCCCTTGGTTGTTTTTACCCTTACATTCTTGTCCGGAACATATCTCCTAAACTATGTGTGCTAGCAACTTCAAACTTGGTACACTAATAGATCTCATTGAGGAGAAGTGTCATGTTTAAGATCCATAACTCTGTCACGCTTACCTTTTGAGTTATTGCCCTTTGTTGTTTTTACCCTTACATTCTTGTCCGGAACATATCTTCTAAACCATAAGTGCAAGAAACTTCAAACTTGCTACACTCATAGATATCATTGAGGACAAGTGTCATGTACAAGAACTGTCACTCTGCCAAGTCCACTTTTTGAGTTATTGCCCTTTGTTGTTTCTATCCTTCCATTTTTGTCCTGTACTTATCTCCTAAACCATAAGCCCTAGCAACTTCAAACTTTGTACACTGGTAGATCTCATTGAGTAGAAGTGTAATGCACAGAACTGTTACTCTGCCACATCCACTTTTTTAGTTTTTGTCCGTTGTTGTTTTTTACCTGACATTTTTGTCCGGACCATATCTCCTGAGCCATCAGTGCTAGTAACTTCAAACTTGGTACACTTATAGATCTCATTGAGGACAAGTGGCATGTACAAGAATCATTCTTCTCCGCCCACTTTTGGAGTTTTTGCCATTGTTTGTTTTTACTCTTATATTTTTGTTTGGGACATTTTGTTCAAAACCTAATGTGCTAGCAACTTCAAATTTTGTATACAGTTATAGATCTAGTAAGTAGGAGATATATTATAAGAAAGGATTTTTTGTTATCCGGTGGGGGACTCCTGTATTGCATCGCAATACGACATGCACTTGTTTTCTATGATATTTTATTGTGATAATATTTCTTTCCCGATAAAAATATTGTGATATTGATATCGGTTATCTCTTCTTTTCACGATAAATGCCCTCTTTTGACATCAAAATAAGGTATTGCGGTAGAAATTCTGACTTCTTAAAATCGTTCGAATAACCTTGCTGTGCTTGTACATTAATACTGAAAAACCCTTAACCGAAGGATAAAGATAAAAGAAATCCGAAAGCCGTAATCTACATAAAACCACTGCGAACGTAAGTTTTTGGTTCATGATAGTCTTTTTCATGGTGTAGTTGGTAGCATTTTCGTAGAATAAATAAATATACTGGGTAAAAATATCACAATAACATTATTGAGAAGACTTTGACTTTCGAAATAAAATTTCCAGGAAACTTGTTCTTGTCGTGATATTGTTTGAATTATAGGGATACTTGTTATCTTTAATCTTTTGGCAGAAAATTGACACCATATCTAAGAACGATTAAGACAAGACTTATTTTAATTTAATAATAACGCCCAGTAAAAAACTGCTTTTTGCTATCAAATTATAATATTTCCAAACGATTTCCATAACCGAAATTAGGGAAATCTTGTTTTCTTCAAGCGTATTGACCGACGAACCACCAGAAGCCGAATTACCTAACATGACCCAAAATTACTACACTTACGTCCGAGGTACTTTACAGTTTACTGAAAAGTCCGGGCGTTGATCCGAATTCCTTGGTGTATGTTATATCGAATGTGTTAGCTTGTACAAGAACAAAACGGCAATCGGCCTTAGTTCTTCCATAACTGTAACCATTCAGCTCGAGTACAGTGAACATTCTTTTAGAAACCAGCCTCGGTTACCCAGCGTCCAGTCATTCTGTAGATTATATTTATCGACCCCGAGACACTAGGCTAGTATTTTTTCATTCTCATACATAATGCGCGAGGCAATCTGATTTTTCATCTCAAGTATCATCTTGAGAAAATTCAATAGAATTTATCATGATTACGGGAAAAGTAACGCAAAGCGCCTGAAGTTCGAGTGACCTTTTGTATTCCTTCAAAAAATGACGTCATTCTACGCTTTTGGGGAAATAAAACGCTAGTTTTTCCCGCTAAAATAACGTGATTGATATCGCTAACTTACGTCGGGATAAAAGAAATGGGATTAGGCTTGAAAGAAAGGAAATCTATCGGCAAAATCCGGATTTTGACTCCCGAAACGTTATTGCTACGGTTTCGTTTAACTTTAGTGCCACAACTTGCTGTATCCGCATCATTTGGAGTTAATGCTTACACAATTCCTCAGTAATCGTGACATGCGCCATCCCTTCAAACAGTCCACCCGCTTAAATTTTCATTAATAAAACTCATTTCATTTCGAATGAAATATATAATAAATATCCGCTTTTTGACTTCGAAATCGTTGTAACTACATCTCCTAAGCTAAAACTATGGCGTACAACAACCTTCTGGCAGTATTTTCTAAGAAATCATTAATTTTTGTCATGCTTTTACGTTATGCTAAAGGCTTTTTATCACTAAATAAATCTAGGAATTTTAGGCGTATACTCGGGTCTTTGATCATGGGGTCACGGGGTCGATTCCCGTCGGAGGCACACATTCTTAAACTGGTAGCCCGCTGTCTGAGAGTCTGGTATCGATAGACCAAGGGCCAGTAACCCAGTCTAACATTCTTTCTGACGTCTATCTCCCAACAATGGATGGATAATCGTAAACCTAAGTGGGATATTAGATCAGAATCGGCTAGGAAAGAACGTTATGGTAGAATATGTATAAATACCAGTTTAAGTTATAATTGTCGACATATGGCTGAAAATGGAAAAAGCGACGGCGAAACCCATTTATAGAAACAAAGACTATCGGATCAGAGATACAAATTGACTGATTCAATGATTTATTCAAACCGCATTCCATAATGCAAAATGCCGGGCTGCAGACGCTTTGTTATTTCTCGTAGTTCACGTAGTTCACGCTATCCTAGAAAATTTAATTATGAGGATTTGTCTCATACCTATTTATGTGATCATGGTTCTGAAATAACCTGCCCTAGTTGTCCTTGAAACTGCACGGACAAGCAGATTCACATTACTTCTCCAGGAAAAAAAATAGTTAGTTATTTTCCGTGGACAAGTTGACTTTCAGAATATTTCAGAACCCTTAGGGTAGTTATGTTGAATTATATAAAATAAGAGTTATATTATTTAATTAAAAAAATCATAATGTCAATTATATACATTATAAAAGTAGAAATAAAGTGTTACCAATTAATCAGAAGCCTAACTTACTTTAGCCTTACTTTGTTAAATAACTAAAAAAAATCCCTACTTTTCCGGTCAATAGCTTAAACCTATTACTATATTACACTTCTAATCTATTCTTAATTGCGTTCTTATGAAAATTGCCCAGTCGAATAATTCCTATCTTGCAAGGATGGCAACTTACGTCATAGGCGACGTCATCGGATACATATTTTCGTAAGTCTTCATTATTTCATTTTAATTATGCAAGTCAAGCTCTTCAGATGATACTCATAATTTATTCAAACATATCCGAAAAGTGTAGTCTTTCTGGTATCTCGTACTCGTATTTCCCGCATTTTTCAAATTTGAAACATATACATATCAAACTGGCGAATATCCAACAGCCCTTCTACATAACTCAGGCTGTCACCCCCTGGAATTTCCATGGTTTTTTTTAAATCATCTGTAACAATTGATTCGATTTTTGTGGAGAGCAGTATAACGTCATCGTCATTTTAATTGGCTTATCAAGGTGTAAACATATCTAATAGATATTAAGAAAAGACATTTCGCTAGCATATTGTCCCAGGCGTAGTGAAAGTAGAGTAATGTAATGCTTTACGCCTGAGCTCCGACATCTTCACGAGTCAAGGGGTATCGAATCGATAGCTTCTTCTCGGATACGTAAGATAAGCAAAACGTTCGTAACCCTTGGTTCGACAAGATGGGGCTCCGAGGATGATTAGAAACGTTACAAAATAACTTGGCGTAGGTTGTATCAAATTATTTCCAAATCGATTTGAAATAAAACGTTTAATCGGTTTCTTGATCTTTTTGTCAAAAAGAGATTGTGCAACGGTCGTGTTCATCGTAAAGACAAGAGCTACTGCAGGTTGCCACAGAAGGATATGTAAAATTTGGGGCCGTCTCCTGGTCTCGAATTTAAAGAATTGCGCTGTTAAAAAGAAGTTGTATTATATTTCTGTGAGTACTAATTTCCTTTGCTTGTACATATGTATCTTTGAAACCCGCGTGTTCTACATACTTTTGATAATTGAATTCGTTGAGATCTCGAGAAAAAACTCGTTTGTTGCGAGATATCACTCATCTAGCTGATAGACTAATGAATCTACTTGACCCATTTTGATGCAGAAAAAAAAGAAAACTACGACATGGGAAAAATGCGTAAGATAACCTTTTTTTTATTTCTTCTTTGTTAAGCCCCCTACGTCAAATCTAAGTAAATTATCAACTTTACAGAGACGAAACAACATGTTTTGATTGATTTATGGCCCCAACCCATGCAAATCATTGTCACATATATAAATGTCAGTATATTTTTAATTCAAGCATCTCGTTCCAGCTAAAACGATGTAATATGCATTTATAATTACAATTAATGAGAGAAGAATTAAAATTAAATAACAATACTCTAAGACTGAATATATAGCAACAAAACAAATGTTACGTGCTTGTATTGTCACGGAACAATTTATTGTGTTTATTATTTGATCGCTGGCCCCGCCCCTTGACCTCTGACGTTGCGTCTTGGTCCTACTCATACCTGGGCCCGAGGTTACAAAACTTTTCTCGGGCTCAGTTGAGAATCTTTTCAAATTTTAAATTTAAATAAATGTATGAAAATAAAAAATAATATTAATAAGTTCTTATTTATAACAACTTATTAATATTATCTTCTATGTTAATACATTAAAATATAATAAAGTAAAATATTATAAAATATAATAAACAGAATTACGGCTTTAATCTCAATTTGAAATTTGAGAAAAAATGAATTGAGAATGAGAAAAGTTTTATAAACTCGGGCCCAGATCTTATTCATGCTTATAGAGAGAGAGGCACGAGATTCTACCGCTGCTTCCATTTTCACATCTTGGTAGACTATGGCTCTGTCTGTAAAGTGTCCTGCCAAAATACGCTAACCGCCTCCAGTGAGGCTCGAACCCGCAATAATCTAGAAACGAGTTAAGTACGCTTACTACTCAGAAAACTAGTTAAAGATTTTTGGAAGATAAACAACAAAAGAAAACGTATGAAGGGCGACCTATACGTCGTAACTACAGTCTGAATAAACCGTAGTCACGATGTTTTAATCGCCCATCCACCAAAGAGTTAGACGGAAACTGGCGGTAAAATGGCGGAGGTCAATACATGAATTATTGGTTTTCTTTCACTCATAACTGCGATTAGATCTGAGACTGTTTATAGGGCTTACTAACTTGATTCTCACTACATGGTCCTACGTCTTTTTCACGATAGGTAAGAGTTTCTTATATGGATGGTTTAGCACAAGAGTGTACTTATATTTCATTGTATACACACTTAGTACAGTCTTGCACTGAACCCTAGATATGCAACCAATTTTGCCCACGCATGCACTTAGTTGATACTTAAGACTTGATAATGAGCAGCAGTCAAAATAAGTAGAAAGAGATAATTGTCTCATTTCTCATTCTAAATTAATTTTAAAATACGAGCAAGGTCATAAAAAACCAAATTAAATTACGCCTACAATGAGTTTAAAGAGTCTTGTTTGTTCTAATTTGAAAATCAGAATTACATGTAACAGATATTTTCTAGCCTTACAACGCAATACCAAAGAGAGATAGTCCACGTTTCTGGTGTAGCTGGGTTGATGCTCAACGGTTGTTTGTGTTTTGTTTTTAATCTTCGACAATTGCTTCTTGAACTGTTGCAGTTCTGTATCTCGAACGATTATCTTTTCAGAGTTCAATGGGTGTTTCCGTCGATATTTGATTTGTTCAGTGTGTCCCACCCCGAAAGCTGTAGAATGTTACTCAAAACTATGCATGTCTCGTCTGGCCTAGTACATATATGATGTGCAACTAACTTCTGTCATGCAATCAGAGACACCAGTTGATGTCGTTCCCATCATAACCGTGTCCATAATTTGTGAACTACACACGTCTCGCGATCAATGCTGGTGTAAAATGTATTATTGTGTTTCATAAAGGGAATGTTTTCTTTAAAAACTCTTCATTCCATTGAGAATTTGCAAAATGTCAAGGCAGAGTATGATCTTAATTATACGACTTTTTTTAATGTAAAAAAAGCAAAACAAAAATACAACGCAACAATGCAAATTTCTGAAATTCTACGTGTATAGTAGAGCTGTCCTGTGTTCAGGATGAAAAGACGGTGCAGACTGTTTGTCAATTATGCACGTGTACTAACGTGAAAAGCGAAGTAAAATAGACAAACATTTTGCACCGGTTTGCCATCCTGAAAACAGGGATGAGCTGGATCGTGTATTGTTAATGGAGTATTCTTGAATATCTCCTTTTCATGTGATAAGTTACAAAGTTAAACGCAACACAGATTACGTTTAGTTTTGTCTGCAATTTAGCTTTGGAATGCTGATACAGTAAATATTATGATAGTAGTAAAAGACCTTGATAACAACCAGGGTACATTGAAATACGCCTGACTCTAATATTAGTAAATAAAATAGTGCCCTAAACCACAACTGAACGGATTGACGCCGTTTGATTCGAAATAACTTTATGGATATGTATACTTAACTCAAAAAGAAACGTCTACAAAACATAAATTGAAATCATTAAAAATCTGTATACAAATTTTAATCTTTCTTTGCTACTTTTCGAAGAACAACCATCTAGCCGCATGTAATGGATCAAATACTGATGCTTTCCGTGACTGTTGTCAAACAGATGCGCATAACTTGACAACACCATCAAAATAAAGTTCACAAGGATGAAAATGGTTATTCCACAACGGATAAGATTACCAATTTCGTAATTGAGATCGACTTCTATGCCCATACAATAAATCGGTTTTAAAAAGCTGTTCATTTCGTCTGAAAGATATTTCGTAACCCTCTTAAATTGCATGGTTGAAGTGCGGATGGGGTAAGCTTTCATACTTTGATTATGGTGAAATCCTGCCTTAAAGAGGATAATGCTTTGAAAAACATGCTTATTGACGATCGAGGAGTTACATTATATTCGGCTATTAATAATTGGGCTTTCAAACCGTCATTTTCCTTTAGAAATGTTGCTTATAACACGCTATTTTGAGCGTTTACAGCAAGGTATTGCCATAGAAAGGATCACGAAATCTACCGGAAAGTTTTGATATGTATCAAAAATAAAAATGCAATAACGTCAATAACGGTTTAGTTATTAAGAGAACATATTTTTGCGGACGTTTCTTTTAGAATAAGTATACATACGCCCCAATTTACATTTCTTTTTGCAAACTTAATAATATAGTTAATTAGTGAAACTAAATTTCAAATAACGAAAGAAAATAAAAAAAAAAAAGATAGAAAAAAAACTTTAACTTAAGTAATGGTTTGATTTTTACTCTTTTAAAATATTTCAGTGGAACTAGTATTCCTCCAGGTATGGTATCCGTAGTCTGGAGGTAGAGCGTCGGCTTCTTGACCAAAAGGTACTGAGTTCGATTCCCGGGAGCGGCTAGCGATCTTGGTTCTTTCATTGGCCCACACATTCGGCGAGAGTACTTGTGAATTTTCCAGGAATCGGAATCGAGAGAGGTTAATCAAAGTTGTAAGAACTTGTTTCCCAATCGGTGTAAAATAAATAGGATTTAAACCACTTAAAAAAAAGAAACTAGTATTCAAATGTACAGGAATTGCGCCATCTTTACGTAGTTTTCTCTTACATGGCTATCCCTTAAATTTTTACCTTTTTGTATCTTTTTACCAAATACAGAAAATCAACAACAACAAAAAAAAAATCGGGTTAAATGTTACAAATGCATGACTTTCATACAAATGAGCACAAAATGCTGGATCTATTTTTTTTTTCTAATATATCTTATATGACTAATATTCAGATGACGTTTTACCGGATATCAGTCTTAACTTTCCTGTAATAAATGTGGGAATCTAAAGCCACAATGATTGAAATATTACAAAATTTGACAATTTGATGCAATCAAAATTCAAACTCAGCAGGATAGGGTTAAGAGATTACGGAAGTGGAACCAAAATAGTTCCGCAACATTTCGGAACTCATGGTCTTTCAAAATGTTGACCAAGGTTTCCAAATGAGAAGCATTAGGAAACCTCGGTTAACACTGTTAAAGTGCATTATTTCCGAACCGTTGCGGAACTATTACGGATCCACATTCTCCAGAGGTACATATAGAGAGAGGTAATATTTCAGAATTCAAATCTAAGTATTTCATGAGTCCCTACTCAAAAACTTTTTTAGTGGTCGAGACGATTCAAATTGGTACCAACAACAAATGGTTTTAATTTGGAATAAAGTTTTTAGACTGGAGTTACCCCCTCTTATATGTACCTCTGCCTTAAATGCAAAATATATTTCGCACTGCGCGAATCATCCACTTCCTACGCAATACGACACTTTAAAGAATTTAAAGTACCGCACGTGTCTCTCCAAAGACTGTAAAGTAAACAAATTGTTCAACAGTCTATACGAACTAAATGAATGAATAAACGACAGAATCTTCCTATTGTTTTAATTTTTTTTTTTTTGAAAAAAATCTGTCAAGAAAAAAAGATCTTTTTAGTCGACATAATGGCCGTGCTTTATATGAAAGACACTTTTCGTTATGGACATTAAAGTGTCTTGAAAATGTGATAATACTTTAAAAAAAATTCGGCATGGTTCTAAGAGTGCAAACTTCAGAGAAAATTTTGTATTTGCGAAAGTACATTGACTTGTGCTTCTAGGGTGATAAATATTGCAATATCAACTGAGTCAAAATACTTGTTTCATTTGACCCTAGCTACTTAGGATCTAAGCTGTCTAAAATCGATCCTAGTTTAGGGCTACGAATTCTGATGCAACTTAATTCAAACTGAAATATAAAGCTTACTAAACAAGTGTGCAAAATATTTTGGTTGAATTGTAGGAATCCAAGAAAACAATACATTATTGTTTGAATTTAGCTTTGTTACAACCAAGTACCCCCGAGTTTATGTTCCTGCACAGAATCTGATGTATGTTAAAATGTGCAAATTGATTCGGATTATTGCTACGTCACCGGATAAAAGTGGTTAGTCCTCTTAAACTTGTGTAGATGAAGTCAGTGACCAACGTAAATACATAAGGGATAATTGTTTGCATCAGTGTAAGATCGATTTATTTTCCGTTGAATGAAACACAAAGGCTATATTTTCACGAGTGGCAGAGCCTCGAGTGAAATATAACTTTTGCTTTTTTCTGAATGAAAGGTTTGTCGATAATTCACGAAAAACAAACAATTATTCTATTTCTTAAATGCAAAAATCGGACAAAGTAAACAAGAATTAAGACAAATTTCTCAAAGCCCGTCATTTTTTGCATGATTGCCATGCAACGTTCATCTAGACGTCACTTATTCGGCTCTGCTTAGATAAGTTCAGATACAGAAAAATGAAACGAGAAGTAACCACTGGATTAGGAATGTTTGAAAATCAAATTGGCAATAAAATCATAAACAGTCGAGGAAATAAGTCTGCATTTGTTTACATGTTTTTCGATGGTCTTTGATGTTACGCCATGTATATACTGCTTTTATAATTGCCGTATCATAACAGTAAGCCATATCTTTTAGAAATGACAAGAATTTGATAGAATAGCCTGTTGAAGAAATAAGAAAATTCACGTGAAAAATCAGTGTACTAATAGCAGGCCTTTAGCATTCAAGTACTATTTATTGATATATATTCTCCGTGTAAATGATGATTAATTGCATTATACTAATTTGCCTTATGATGGTAGCTGCAAGTGAGGCTTGTAAGATAGCAGTCAGAGATAATCAGTGTTTTTATAAAAAAAGATCAAAGGGATTAGTAATTAAAAACGATTAACATTGTCTTTGAAGAATACCGCTTCACAATAAATCTGTCAACAGATTTGTAGAGATACTTACACTTACCTAGAGAATAACGAAGATAATCATTATCTGCTCTCACAGAAGGTCCTACATATGGAACATTACTAGTTCAACTTTTAGTATCAACTAGATGAAGGGTATGTTACCGGCGATCAAACATTGTGCATTGCTGTTTTAAATTAATCACGGAATGATATTATAGTGATAATTGTAATATTTGGTGCGTCACCATTTGGAAAATTCAATCAACTGGCGATTTCAGTTATTGTTATGGGTGTGCTATCTTGAGAAAGTGGTCGAAAATGCGGGCAAGGCCAGAGATCAAATTATATCGAAGAACCTACTACATCACCGAGCATTGAAATCTTGAGATTTTCCAGTGTAATAAATTTTAATATCGACGATATCACTTTTCACTGGAGGACCTACTTTTTTAAAACAGCTTTGCTCCTGTTCAGACTGCTGAGATAATGCCTGGAATCCCTATCATATACGCAAAATTCTCAATGACCAAGGACAAGGACGATAGAAAATGACAAATAAAATTTTCTTAGAAGTTAAACTTTAATTTTAGAGAAAATCATAAATAGGATAATTAACTAGGCATTGCTGAATTATGAAAACTATTCTCGAATACATATTGTTATCAGGCTATTTAAAAAACTCGTCCTGTGGACACGTTTTTTATTGCCTAATAACGAATTCTCGTGAAATATTTTTCATATCAGACATAGCTAGTTGATTATCCTTTATAGAACCGTTCCTCCATGTTTAAATTCTGACTTTTGCCTTTTATTGTAGATGCTTCTGAACAAGATTATGAAACATTAAAAAATAATAATAATAAAAAAGAAATGAGAAAGAGAAAATACAAACATTTAAAGTGAACAGATCCGTTTGTTGAAAAGGGGATCCAAACTAACAAACATCAGAGTAATGAAGAGCTATAATAAAATGATATAATGGTTATAAGGTGGATTCTTTCCTGGTCAATTGAATCGGTAGGAGAAATATTTTCCATTCACCCTAAACTTTACTAAAACCCTCTCCCAAGCCCAAAAACATTTACTTCAAATGACTAAACATAAATTGCAGATAAATTGTTACAACGTATAATAAGAAACAAAAAGTAAGCCATATTGGATAACAAAATAATTAACCGTAACCGCCGTGTGTGTTTTCACATCACAGTTGTTGATTGGAAGCCAAATTGTACAATGTTGAAGTCTGACAAATTTGGGTCAAAGTATTACTGATCAGTATCTGTCTGAAGAACACACGTTTATTTGGATTTTAAACAAATTTCGTAGAACTTGTCCTTTAGCGAATTTCTTTATTATGGAGGGAGAACTTGTAGATACCTTCTAGGATTTATCTTTACTTCAAACATGGTTGGGTTGAAAGTTCACGACCAATCTCGTTACATTAAGCACAGAGGAATATACATGTAACTGCATGTTAATTCTTCTTTTGGACTTGAAACAACAAACGTCGCTAAGCCATCATAAAATAACTATGATAAGCTTTTTAACAATGTTTCGGTGTCTCGAATCACCGTTTATCCTATCACTAGCTATATTGCCTGATAAAGTGTGATCTGGTAAACTTGTTGATACATTTGTATCTTGTCACTTGGTCACGTGATAAGCTGAATCATATCACTCGATGACTTGAACGGCCGGATCTGCTTTTACATGATTTGAATCGTTCAAAAAATATTCTTTGAAACATTCTGTTCTAAATCTGCGAATCTATATCTAATATCAATCTGAATAGGTTGAATATTATATAGAAGGCCTAATTCGTAACATATGCATGTACAGCTTCATGACGTTTTGAAAGTTAACGCCAACTTTAATATGCAGTCTGTCAAGCATTTGCCTCAAACAACTGTTCAAAGCTCCGAATCTATGTCTCGAATCACAATTCAAATCAGTAAAATATAACATCGATGACTTAGTTCATGGCGTATGCGTACCATAAAGCTTCAATACAGTCTGTCAGGACTTTGGCTCAAGTAATATGTAACAAGAGCTTAGCGGTAACCTCGGAATTAACGATTATACTCATATGGTTAATCTCAATGTAGGCAGTAAACTCCTGTTATATAATCCGACCGAAAACAGTCTATTGTTTTTGGCCTGGCTTAGTAGGCCATAAGTAACATCCCTGTATCCTCGAAATTGCCTAGGAAAAAGAAAATTGAGTCAAAAACCGAACAACATGTGTACTACGTAGCGTTTTTGTGCTCACCCGCGCGCAAAAAAGGTCTAGTATACGTCATCAACTTTTTTGCGACACAAAGTGCTGTGTGTGATCAACGCAATGCTTGCATATCACTACGCTGTGCTAAAATCAAAGTACTGATAATACTGAAGGCGAGGGAACTGAATAGACAAAACAACACACGAGGTCAATTTTCTGGAATTTAACCTTGACTATTAACCTTGCCCTTAACATGTATACCAGAAATTGTCTTACTTATCACTGCCAAAATCACTTCCGTGTTAAAGACACGTTCTCCTTCCTCGCCAATATTATCTACCCTTTCTGTTACAGATTTTACAAATGTGTCCACATATTGTATGTAATCTACAACCCTTTACAATTTGGACCTGTCTCAACATTGATTGTCTTGTAATGGATTAATCTAAATTAGAAAAAATTAAAAGCGTTGTCCCATCCTTAAATCCTTAAACAGACGACACAATTTAAACTGGACCAACTTGGAACAGGGTGCAGACAATAAATCAACATGAGTGCAATTTGATATATATCTTGGGTAGAAATAAAAAGAAAATAATGGGGTATGAGTATAGGATGGACAATATTGCGGGAAAGGGAGAAATTGATCATATATGATTCTTTTATTCCCACAGTAAAATACAACTTCTTTATGGACCTCAATTCAATGTAAAAGAAAGAGCCGACGAGCGTGTGCCCCTAGAAAAACAGCAGAACTACGATTGTTTGACGGAATGATCGAATGGATAAATTGACTGACTAGTAGCACACCAATCAACTCAACTTAGATTATAAAGACTCGAGATTTTTCCTTTGAAGTGAGTTCGGAATGTGGCTTACGATCTCTATAGGCAAATCGAACCCTTGGTTTTCCTCGCCTTAAAAAAGCATTGCTTAAGAGATTAAAAATTGTAGTGCATGCCTTAAAATGTCACCTTGCCGCTTTATAAACCAGGTCTTCAGTGCTTCTAGCGCTTTGATTTTTATTATTTTCCTAAGCATCGATACAATGTAAAGAACACTCATATAAACTTTTAACTGTAAAACACGAGTTTGCTTTTACGCCACGTGCTTTAACGCCACGTGAAAAGGGAAAAAACAACAAAACAAGCGCTTTCTTCATTTGCAACATTTATTTCTACCGAAGAAAACAAATGATTAATATAATGATGGTAATTATGACGACTTGGTAATTAATCCTTCTGAAATTGACGTCTATGATTTCGATTTCTACCAGTCTAAACTGTTTTGACCGATTAATCATGCATTACCTTATTGGTAACTTCGGGGTGAACCATTATATAAATATGGTTAACCCCAGAGTTACCAAGAAACTAATACATAAGTGAATTTGATTTGAATTGGGGTTTTACGTCGCTTTCAACAATCTCTCAGTTATATCGCGACGACTGGAGCACCTAACGATGGATTCCTGGTATTTCTCACACCAGTACTACCACCACATCCCTTTCCTAGCCTCCAGTTGCTATTCCACATAGGTTTACGATTATCTACCCATTGGTGGAAGACAAATGTCGGAAAGGATAAGTGAAGCGGCCGGGGATCGAACCCGTGCGAATATAGACCCCTGATTAGAAGTCTGGCGCGCTACCAACTGCGCTACTGCCGCGGCTCTAATACATAAGTAATCGGTCCTTGAAGTCTGAAAAAAGGTGAATCTGGTAAATAAAGGTTGAACCTGCCTCGCAATATCTTGAACACAGTTCATCGCGGAAGAATGTCAGCTGTCAAGTTATGCACATACGAACAATGGCAAGAATTACGATAAGAGCAAGATTATGTTTACAGCAAATAAATCATGTCTGCAGTTTTTGTCTTATGAAAAGAATGATTTAGGGTCCCTGTCATTTTAAAAGAGCTCGGTTGCTTTGATTGAGACTAGCGATGGGAAAGGACGTGGTACGGACTTTCTTCAACAAAGTTGCTTTTTACAGATCTTTATCATAAACACATGTTTTACCTAAACCGAGCTAAACAGAAAGTACAATATTTAAGAATATGACAATGTCCTAAGTAACTTCGTGTCTTTTCTTCTATAAATCAAGTAATTTACTGAACACCAAAAAATTCGCAACACTTAAAATTTTCGATATAACTATTTTCCATAATATAACGATTTGATGAATGGTTATACCAAAATAAACGTTAATAATTGATCTGTGAAAAAACGGGATGACATCGTGGACATACTCATTGAAGAGTTAGAAACGCATAGGGGCGACTACCCCAAAAATTAGAAATATGATCAGTAAAAGCCAAAAGCGCGCGAGTTCTTGTGCAATATTGCTTTCATGGAATGTCTAACACGTGAAGTTATGTTTTTTTCCAAGGGTAAATTGCAACATGGCAATCAAATTGCTCTTCAGGCTGCCTCAATCTGTCTCAAAACCTTGCGGATTTTTTTCGCTCTTTGTGGATTTTCATTGCAAGCTCGTTCCTGATATGCTCGAGTTTGGGATAAGTCCGGTCCGTGAAAGAGAAGGCATCGGTATAACTTAAAAAAGGCGTTCGCGAAGAAAGTCCATAATGGCATGAGATGAATGAACCATAGCAATGACTTGCATACCGGGGGTGACCCCCTTTGTCTACCGCTAATTAAGGAGTCGATACACGGTTCATGCACCTCAACTTTAAGATTCACTTTCATCACTTGTTCACGATATCCTGAAAAGTGTGACCTAGAGAGTAAAGAGTTTCCGATCATAATACATTTAAATGCAGACTCCTCATCCTTTCAGTGTCCAAATGTTGGCACTGGTAGTTGTTATAATCGACGTTTAATCTTACAATGGTCGAGCTATGACCACTCATGGCTGGTTCAAGTGTCTTACACAGATCTCAAACATGTCCAGTTAAATCTAAATAGACTAAGACTAAAGACAAACCCGACATTTAATTTGCGTCCAAGGCATCTCGTAATATCTTACTCAAGGCATTTGTAATGAAGTATATCGGATCCGAGGCGACAATTGGTCCATTTATGGTTAAAAGTAATAAAACAAATATTTGACAAACGGTTAAAAAAGACTTATGTTGAGCAGAGTTTCTAACAAAGGAACTAAAACTCAGTATTTTTTAAAAAAGTCACAAGAGGTGTAATACATTGCATAAAAGGATTATACTTCCTGGTACGTTGAGAAGGATGACTTAGAGTGACTGCATGCCAATTTAATTAGCATATTCCAATCGAGCTAACTAAGAGGCTACACAGGAGTAGGATTTTGCGCGGTTATACCGCGTCTGGGCTAGTGTTATGTTTTTTTTCCCATTTTTGTCACATACTCGTTTTTACAAAAAAAGCAAAAACAACAACAACAACAACAAAAAAGACAACCCCCCATAAAAACAGCAATAAAACTGTCGGTATGCTTTCAGTTTTCTTGTCTCCTTTTCGCACTGCCTTTCAGTTTGGCTGATGAGGTGGACCAATCTCAATTTTATAACTCGTTCTTAAACAGCTGAGCCCCATTAGCTCAGTCATTGAGGTGTCCGTTGGTCATGAAGTCGATCCACGACTCGGCCAAAAGTCACCCCACATTAAAATCAAAGTACTGAAAGTACTGATAAGTTGGAATGCGTTCAAGAGATGGTGCCCTCAAGCCACTAACGAAGCTGACGCCGCCCCCCCCCCCCACCACAGGTGATCACATAATACGTATCATCTTTTGACGGGAGGATATTAATCAATGTATTTGAACAACGAGGGGCGCTTAAACACCTGAATCGCAACAAATGCCTGAAACTGATGAAAGAAAAATGATAAAAAGGAAGAAATGAGAGAACATAATTCTGCAATAGAAAAACCAAGAAAATATATTGGTGCTCACTTTAAATCAATGCACGCGCAGATGATATGATTACCATGCGCGAATCGGGGAGAAAAGAGCATAATTATTTATGAGTATTGTAGGTATTCCGGTGGGACCTGGGGCCTCTTCAAAAAAGAAAAGTCCTTATGATTATCGTACCATCATAGTTCGGATGGTTGTAAATGGCTTTCACAAAAAATCTTTGAAAATCATAGACAAATTGGTCATCGTAAAATTGATCTTTTGAATCTTCACGTGCAGATCATCTGATATAATTTTACACGTTAGTGGGTAAATTGTCCCCTAAATTATAGAACATAAAATCACCATACTGACCAAAAAAATGTCTACTTGTACAATGTATGTCCAGATACAAATAATGAATATTTCAACGAGAGTACAACGACTCCGGGCTGTCGCGCCGGATGTGTGGAGCATTACAGGACTGATAACTGATACCTTCTGGTAAAATGAGCAAGATCACATGTACAAAGTTCCGGATGAATGTTTCGAGGTTTTCACTTCTAATCTTTTTATCATTATCATTATATTAATTTATTTTTTGTGGTTTGTTTATTGAGTAAAAATATTGACTTTTATTCTCATACAAAATTCTACTAAAGGACAGAGGCAACATAAGAGACCCTAATTTTGTTTCTCATTGACTATTACTTTTTTCTTGTTTTCGATATTGGTTCATAATTGCTTTTATCTGTGATGCTTTGCGTATGAATTGAACGTATTGTAACAAAATTCGGTTATCCCATTCTAACGCTTGCAGATGAAAGTATTTATAATCAATCTTTTATGCGTAAGTTGTCGTTGTCGTAGCAGTGTTACTTAACAGAAAACTTTGATACATTGAAATTTACCTAATAGGTAAAACTCCCATTTTTTATTGTTTG
Source organism: Fragum whitleyi (assembly GCA_948146395.1). Lineage (NCBI taxonomy): Eukaryota > Metazoa > Mollusca > Bivalvia > Cardiida > Cardiidae > Fragum > Fragum whitleyi. Next base: position 70,537,932 of record OX411543.1, on the reverse strand, counting down.
CGATTTTGCAGCTTTGTAGATGATTGTAAATGGTATTGTGTTGACCGAAAATACTGGAATTTTCAAATAAGTTTCGCCTGAAGAATGAAACAACGGAGTCTTTACTGAGACAGTTTTTTTATTTAAATACGTATAATGAAACATTTCTAGTTAATCTTTATTCTTTGCCTCCCTAAAACAAGTAAAGTTAAGCAATCGTTTTTAGCCATGATCAAAAAAGGGTTAGTTCCTACGATAGATATGAAAATTTGATACCACTACATTCTGCGACAATCGTACGATTATCATAGAGCTAAATAAAACTACAAAATGATGGTGCATCCATTCTTTCCGGTATATTCTTTTATTTCACTATATTATTCTTTGAAAAGTTGCATGTTTAAAGCTAAATAATCGGAAAACCCTCTGCTAGAGTAACAAAAGTGTCATTGTCACAATATACGCCGCCACTCTGCTGCTGTTTCATAAAATACTTGTAGACACTACTTATTTTGATAGAACCAAATTCAAAACATTTGCAGACTACCTATTTAAATTGTCAAGTTCAAACTGATCGTTATGACTGATTGATTGAATGGGGAATAACGCCTCTTTAAACTGCAATTAATAAGAGAAAAAACAAGATGAAGAATAACCACAGAGCATTCTGTGAATTTTTAGCCAAATCGGTCCATAAACGAGGGAGAAGTTGTGTTCACAAGATGTTTTACATGAAGGCTCCCTATTTCCAGGACTCGGCTGAAATTCACCAAACCGTGACTTTATGCACAAGAGCAGGTGACTAGGAGCATTCTGTTTCATCCAAATCCAACTTGAAACTTTGGAGGAGTTGTGCTCACATTAGGGGTAGACGTACGTACGTACAGACGGACGGGTGGGCGGACGGACGGACAGACGGAGTTGAACACGCCAATATTCGACCGCCTCCAGCGGCGTATAAAAATGAAATTCGAGAAAATATTATGCTTGCACAGTCAAAATCGCAAAATTTACGACTAGCATTAAGGTGTCGAAAATTTGATTGTAAATTACTCTATACGACATGTTTCTTGAAAGCCAAAAATGCTTCTTAAAAGCCAATTTTAATCGTACGATTGCGACACGATCAAATTTCGGTAGTAGGACCTTTCTTGAAAGTGGCCCCTGAAGGCAGAACACGTGGGGTTGGTAAACTCGTTCAGATAATTGATAAAACTAAAGACTGTAGTTATAATTCATTTTAATGCCCTGGCTGGGCGGAGCCAAAGTAATGTGTCTCTGAACTCAAGGTTAAAGTATATCAGCCTTTATTCATTAACATTTACTTCTAAAGATAGTCGACATAATAAACTTGCGGTAAAGCGTAGGTTGGTCACCAAAAACTCGTAACTTCAGCTTTGGTAACCCAGCGATGAAATGTGTTCACTTTCTCTAAGCACGTGAATCCTTTTGGTTTTAGGAAACAGTTTTTTGCACGCGTTCACGATTAATGTGGACAAACCTTACAATGAACCCAAAATATTCAAAAGTTAACTCGCCAAATTACGTCACGGCTAAGCCCCGCCCTGCCAGATCATTTATAACCCAGAATAACTGGTGATAATGTTCAATGATGTTTAAAGGATTGTGCACGTGCGTATTTTTGCAAAAATGAATTTATGTCTAAGCAATTTTAAAGAAAATGGACAAAAGCAGAAAGAGTAGATAAATGTTTGCCTATAGACCCGCAATTTAGAGTGAGTGATCAAAGGTAAATCTTGTCTATACAGGTCTTTGATCACTCACTTAAACTTGTGGATCTATACCTTCATCGATCCTTGCTGCGTCCACCATCAAGTGAAATTGTCGCGCGATTTGGAAATTGGATTCCGTTTTTTCTAGAGAAATAACAAAAGGAGAATATTTACTGGAAAGGGTTTTTAATACAGATAAATAATCTGTAGATGTTGCGCGTTTCTAATGATAGTTACATTTGAACTATTGGGTTGAAGTGTTATAAGGTCGTTCAGAAAGAGAAACTAGGGCTCTAAAATAAGCTATAACATAATTCTACGAAAAGCGTGTCGCGACATTACCAAATAAGTAGATCACGTGATTGGCTTGTGCTGTTGCCACAATTCTACGAAAAACAGGTCGCGTCATTACCAAATAAGCAGATCACGTAATTGGCTAGTGCTTTTGTCAAAAGCTGACTGACTTTATTGGACATGACTTATCACATGATTTCCAAATAAAGTAATGCAAGCATGTGATACAAGTAAATTCGTTCGCATTTTTCAATAAAAATCGTTTAAAACATAAATTAGCGTCTTAATAATTAACATGAAGTTATAGTTGTGTAAGTATACAACATTATTACTTCTTGATGAAATAAACTGTATGCCTATTTCAAATTGAGATATACAAAATAGGCCGAAGTGTATTCACATCCTGTTCACGTGATATGTGTTATCAAAAAACCCGAAAAGGTTTTATCTTGTGTTCATTTTGCTGTTTTGTTAAATCTAAGTTGGAATTGCTCCGCATTCCAACTTAAAAAGTCTTTGTGACACGCATCATTTGTCTTCCACCAATAGGAGAGTGTGACACTTAAGTGGGAAGGGCGACAGGTAGACCGGATGAAATACTCTCGTCTTACAGTGAGAAATGACAAGAAACCATGGATAAGTGCCAGTCCGCTGCATCATAACCTTACAAATTAGAACTGTTTAAAGGACGTTTATACCCGTATAAACAAAAAATTGGTTTGCAATCACTGGAGAAGTTTGTAGAAAAGATGTGAGCCCCGAGTGACGATATGTAGAGACGTTGTTACCGTATATATTTTCTTAATCAATTTTGCCAAGAAACGGTTATTGCAAGACACCTGTGGGTGTTTGGCTCAGACTTTGGTCACACACAAAATTGAAACAACTTTTAACACGTAACGGACACAGTGACGGATCAAAACGGGATCAAAGGACATCCCAACTGAGGCATATATATCAAACTGTCATTGGAAAATTCAAAATAGTGAAAATATTGAAAAAAAATACCGATATGTATTGCTATAACAGCTCGCTTTTTTCTGCAAAGACAAAGGCACTACAAGTGCCCCTTTACTTAATTCGGCTTCAGAAATATTCTCTTGATTAGCTACACAATGTATTGGATAGATATGTTCTTTTAGGGATCAACTTTGAAGACTGTTTAAATAGTCTGCAATTCATGTCTAACGTTAGTTTGCAGAGGGTCCCGTCGACTTACATCAGATAGTTTTAAGAGTATTGGCTACTTATTTGTGAGTCTCTTACAAGCCAAACCTACGTCCCTTAAAACCTTATCATTTATAATCTCTTTGCTCGAGCCATCTGTACAGAAATCCTGAATTTGCCATTGGAACGCTGCTGTAAAGTTTAATATAATATATACGTGTTTATCATAGTGTGTTTCAAAGCGACACTACAACCCTCAATAAGACATCCCAGCAACAATAAAACCACAATCGATTTAATTTTCGCATGGACTATCAGCTACAGGTTTGACATGTTGCCTACTGAATTCAAGCTCGTTAGGATATCTACGTTTTCGTTCAATGATTCCCAGTTTTCCAATGTTTGAAATGTTTAGGACCAACGTAAGTTATTTAAGAGATGTATTATACAAAGCCTTGGCTTTAAGGGCTGATTTATGCGGTTTAACATTCTAAGTATCTTTTTACAGTCGAGATGATACATAAGGCTGAGCGGTTGCAGGAAACAATCTTGGAATAAGGGCGAAATGATATGACTTCTTTTTTACATTTCTGTTTAAAGGTAGTAAACCCGTTATAGTTCCGAATTATCTCAGAACTCACGATCTTTCAAAATTTTAACCGCGGTTCCTGGTGACTTCATAAGGAAATCATTATTCCTGATGACAGCAGTTGCGAAATGTTTCGGAACTAGTATGGGTCCACTACCTTGTCATACTTCCTAGTCTGCTTTGGATGCCTTAAAGTGTCTATTTGCAAAATGAATCGGTTGCTGGAAAATCCCTCGGAATAAGGACGTAAATCTGTGGATTCTCTCATATTTCTGTGTTAAGGGCTTACAACAGCTGAAACAAACAAACCTGCACATCGTTACGTGCTCCTAACAGACTGCGAACTATAAACGTCTTCAATAAATATATCAACTAAATGTTGGGTCCTAAATCTACGCCCTGCTATTACTGCCAACATCAATGCATGTGAAATATCATTCACCGCTAATCTGTTTATAACAAGGGTATACAATGATCTCAATGCTTTGTAGTCCCTGAAATGTTAATAGGATCAAAGTGTTTTAGGGATGCCTATTCAAGCAGATTTCCTTGTCTGAGAAATGCTACTTGATTACTATTTCTAAAATTGTGGCGGCTTTTTCATAGCTAGAGCAAGGTATGTTGTTAGACGAAAACCATATCACATCATACGATCATTAACTCTGTCCTACGTTCAGGATATCAAAACGGTGCAAACAGTTCTTCAATTATACCCCGCTTTGCACGCAAGTGCACGTGCAAAGCGGGATATAATTGGCAAACTGTTTGCACCATTTTGTCGTTCTGAACGCAGGGCTTATTTCAAATATTTGCGCATAAAAAGGACGTGTTCCTAGCCATTAACTATTAGACTGTGATATCATCGATTATATTGTATGTCCAATTCTAACTATTTGTTCAAGTCTTCCAGTCTTCTTTCACTCAAAATAGGTTGAGACTTAAATCTCTAGCAATGCCGATATTCTCGTCTTGCTAGACTACTAAGTGGAATAACGAATCTCTGGTACATACATCAACTTCGACACAGGTGCAATATAATAATAATCGGATTGGGAAATTAAGAGAAAAAACATTCCAGAATAGATATGTCTGTAAACCATGCACTATCACTACAATGAGAAGAATGCTTCTTTATTGATATAAATCTTGCATGGTGTAAAAACTGCAGTATTGTTATGTCGTGACATGACAGATCATAAAACAAACTCAGTGCTCAGTGCTTTAATTGTGTCTCTAAACTCCGTGTGAGACTCGACCATGGTGTCGTTTGTCTGTTCAATCGCACATACTCTTGGCCGTAACTTTGTGAATGTGGGACGGATTTGTTCTCTCATTTGTTCAGTATCATTCTTATAAACTTCACTATTTTCATGTTACTTAACCTTGGTTTATTTGACCTCTGTGGAAAAATGCTTAAATAGCAATTACCGACATAAGCATGGCGACTAAAAATATTTACGATATTGCATTCAAACCCGTTTGTTATTCATTCCTTTGAAAGCACGTGCAAAGTCGAGTAGGAATAATCAGATTTTTATTTATCTTAAAAGCAGGGGTCAGATTCGGTTCAATAATGATTTTAAAATAACCACTGTTATAGTCAATCCATCCATATTATGTTTTATTTCACACCTAAACAATATAGACCAATGACATCGCTTATTTTGCATCAAGTGAGAGTGAAATATCTAGATCCATATTGTACAACCAGAACGAGGCTACTGTGCAATACGGGTTTTATTCCAAAATGAGGCAACCTATATTGTACGATGAAAGTGAGGCAAGCTATATTGTACGATGAAAGCGAGGCTGCAGTCCCGAATATGGAAATCACCACTTTTCGCAGCCGTTTCAATGTATCAAACTCTCTGTTCGGAGGTTTTGAAATAAGTTTGATCTTGAGAAGATCTTTGATTTCTTCATTTGTGACATTGTTTAGCAAGTAAAAGAAGAATGCAATTGACATAGAGGGACACAAAATAATTGTTGTTTCTTGATTTTAGTATATCAATTGTGATTTTAGAATATCATTTGTTCACATGAGAGTGTACATTTCAAGCGACGATGGGTAGTCAACCTGTTTTATGTTTATTACATATTATAATCAGTAAGCACTTATCGACTGGACACATTAAATGAACATTTCACGTGGAATTCTATTTTTTGAACAAATGTTTGTTTCAATTTCATCATGTTCATAGTGACTTGCATTTGACGCCCTTATCAGGATCATTTTGGATCTATTCCCTTTGTCTCTCTCACATTCTGCATTTTTTTAAATTGTGGAGCTTTCAGTGGATGGTAAGACATAAAGATGTCATTTAACATGATCGTGTACAATACTGAATTCATTGAGTTCGTACCCTGCAGAACCAGTCTATATTTTGACTCGGCTATCGCCTCGTCAAATACAGAATCCAATAGAATTCAACATTGTACACGATTATGTTGAACCTCTTAATATAGACGATGTTTCTGTACCTATTTTAGATAATTTGTCTGAATTCAACCAATTCAGTGTTAACTTTCACTCTTTTAAACATACAAAAAAAAAAAAAATAATAATAACTTTAAGTGTACGCCTTTCCATAATGTTACTTGAAGAAGTATAAGTCATATCTGATGGTTATCCAGGTGACATGTTTGTCATAGGTGTAACTAGAATTTTGGAAGTCATACGCACTCAGAAGGCTACAAACATATATTATATAGGATAAAGGCGATGTTTGGACTGTGACAAAAGATGTATGACTTCAGTCCGCTCCCCTTTTCTATAATTTGAGCATTGGTGAATAATCAAAACATCGTAACTACAGCTTGAATAAGCTGTAGTTTCGATGTTATGATCATTCTATCAACGACATTATTCGAAAGAGGATTTATTTCTATTACGCACTTGCGTAATGGGAGCTTCGCCCTTGTTTGTAAAAACATGTAGTGGACTTTTTGATGAACGACCTAAATATTTATGCTCCTTTTTTTCAAACAAAGTATTTTAGAAGTGAATTCCAATTTAAAAAAAAAAATGTGTTATTAAAGGAAGTTTTGGGTTAAACTATTTTATTATACATCGATTGGGAAACGAGTTCTTACAACTTAGCTTTATCCCTCTCGATTCTGTTTCCTGGAAATGAAGTAGTAATCGCGCTAAATGTGTGGGTCAATGAGACAACCAAGATCGATAGAGCGTCGGCCTCTTGACCCAAAGGTCCTGAGTTCGATTACCTTTAGATCACATGCACCATATTGAAAAAAGTATGGGCAATTCATAGATTTTCTTTAGAATTTATTTATCGACAGAATGTCGTCGACTTTTCTACGTATCTCTCAAACCTTGCGAAGCAAAATAATATCCGATTTTATGAAATTGGTAGAAAAGGGCAAGGCCATGAAAATACGCCGTTTATGCGAGCACCAACGACAAAAAGGGCATAAAAAATGATCATTTGGTCTACTTCGATTTGTCATCAATTTATTATATGCTCAAAAGATCACCATAGACTTTCAGAAAGTATTAAAGATTTTTATTCTTCTAGAGCATAGACAAAAGTACAACCAGAAGCCGAATCACCTAAAAAAATACCCAAAATTACTACACTAACGCTTAAGTCATTTAACAATTTACAATTTACAGAATAGTTCTAAGAATCTTCCGTATGAAATCTTCCTTTATCTTTTATTATTTTTCGGTCGGTGAAGGTTATAAGAAATGCATAATGGACTATAAATTATGTGACTGGTTGTCTTGGATCGACAGCTTTTAGCTTACAGCGTAACTATTTTTACCAAGTTAAAACAATGATTCAAAGGATAAAGTTCCCTTTGGCCAAGATCTCCAGTTTTCTATATCTGCCTACATCCAGCTATTATAAGATTGCACTTTAATGTGCAATTTCACCTTAGCTCATGTTGGGCGGAACTAATTTAATTATGACTGGAACGCTATATTTTAATACTCACAAATCTTATCTTCTCTTACAGTCGTCTAAACAACGTTATATTAAACTGTGACTTCAGATATTTACACCTTACCAAAATAAGAAAGCATCTTCGTATTCGACAAAAAATTCTCAACAAAAAGGCCATAAGGACCGATAAACCAGCACAAGCGTTTGTATCTTACTTGAAATACCATGCCAATTTGTCGATTGTGTTCATAAGACTGGGATAGGAAGTTAGAGTACACGTATCAACTATTTCCTATGAGGGTAAGGAGAGAAGTTTTTGTCCTAATCAGATGTTCTACCATCTTGTCGTAAAAACGTTGAAGAACGTTCTACTTTTATATTATAACTCTACAAATATCCGTGTGATAACATTCCGCATAATATTTTTTATGATATCACATAGTTATTTTTAGAACAATGATATAATGTGGTTATTTTAGGAAACTTGCACTTCAGTTAGAAAAATCAACGAAAAACAAGACAAATATAGGTTATAAGATAAATATAACACAAAGTTAGTGTATTGTATGAAAAAAATATCAAACTCGGTTGTGAGAATTGATAATTGTCTCGGCAGAGCCTCGACAATTTTCAATTCTCCCAACCTCGTTAGATATTTTATTTTTCGTATAATACACTTACTATGTATTATAAATCTAACCTGAAAAGAAGCAGTCGATTCGAAACACTTTCACTTGCGACTCATCTACACACAAAAAATATCATATTCTACACAAAAATGGGTATATTACATGGTAATGCCAATAAGGACACCCGACATTAGCACTGTCAGTACTTTGAGTTCCTCACTTATTTTACGTTTTGTTTGCTTGTTTGAACGATGATTTAAACAGTTTTTCAGTCATATCACGGCGGACAGGGCACAAGTGATCAAGACGTCCTTTCAGCTACAGTTTACAGCATTAAACTGGCAATATGAATGATCTTGGAATGAAATCAAATGAGTGTTTGGAGCGAGTTTTGAGTGAATTTAATGGGAGGTAATCCAATATCGCACTTTTTTGTTCAGGATGAACAAAATTAGCTAGATTTATTACCTACCTTTAAACAAATATGCATACAAGTTCTATATATAGCTTCTTATTTCACCAAGAATCTATCAGACGGTTACAACTTCAATTATGTCAGTGAAATCGCGATTTTTTTCTAGCTTTATCGATTTTGATTGACGTTGTTGATCTTTTTCAGTGTGTATGGAGCGTTATTGAATGGTTTGAGTAAGTGTTTGGAATGTTGATTAGAGCGCTCAGCTATTGTATTTGAATGGTTTTGATCGGAATAATTGTCAATTTCATTATGTAATTTACTGTACTAGGTTTATGATTATCCACCCATTGGTGGGATGGCGTAATAGCACATAGAGTACATACTCCGATTAATGTCTATGATTCAAATAATTATATGAGCATCTACTTATCCCAGAAGATATGGGAGATCAAAAGGTTAACGGTTGATTTATGTAAGCTGTCATGTTGAAAGAAATATAATTTGACAAAAATTGCAATTTGCCATGCTTTAGTGGGATCTGTAGGCGAGCTTATCTGATATGTGAGGCTGAGATAAGATGACAAAAAGTCCGCTGAAAAAAAAACAAGTATTCAGAACTGCAGCTCCGACAGCAACCGATTATGGTTACAGAATTGTTAGAATTTCTGTTTATTAAATCATTTATTTTTATTTATATATATATAAAAGCAGTGAAATGTAAACGTCCCCCTGTAATGAAATTGCGAAAGCGATTTTTCCTTTTTGTTAAAAAAATCACTCTTTTCTAGTGTCGATTCTTTGCATATTTTATTCATTTAAACAACTTAATAAAACAATCAAGTTTATTCTGTTATGTAATAATTAAAAGACAACCAGGTTTCGATTCTTTTCAGACTCAATTATCTTTTCAGTTCATTTCACTCCTCTGAGACGGTAAACTGTCCCTTGTGGCTCCCCAAGATACATTACGGCATGTACGTCTCAATTGTTACGATTCGATAAAAAAAGGCCTGCACGATTCAAGTAACAGTGGGTCTGTTTGACGATTATCCTGTTTATACCTATAGGTGCCTCAACATATATATTCCAATATGGTAAATCTAACATACAGTTAGCAACATCGTGAAATTGACAAGGTTAATGATTTTGGAATGTATTTGGAATGAAATTGAATAAGTGTGTAGAGCCAGTTTTGAGTGAATTTAATGGAGGTAATCAAATATCGCAAATAATTGTTAAGAATGAACAAAATGAGCGATATTTATTACCTGACTTTAATTATATAAGCGTATTGCTTCTATAAATAGCTTCCTATTTCTTTAAGAACTTATCAGACGCTTACAATTCGAATTAAGTTAAATAAAACGCTTTTTTTAATAACATCTTTTTTATTTTGCATGAGGTTGTTGATTATATCTTTTTCAGTGAGTTTGGAGCGTTTTTAAATTTGAAATGGTTTTGATCGAGATGAATGTTAATTTCACGATGTTGTTATCTGAAAAGTTTTCGATCACGTTCGACATCAGTTAGGCTAGAATATCTCAACCGAAGAATGAAAAATCTGGCGTGAAAAGAAAACATGATCGGACCACCCGTACAGCAAGAACGAGACGCTGGATTAGATGCGCAGTTATACGTAGACGATCCAAGTCTTTGTTTTCACGAAGGCGTGTTGGTGATTTTCTTGAAAGGACGCTTAAAGATTGAAATACGGATATCCCTCGTTCTCGGGGAAAGAAAATGACGAGAGATATATTTAAAGGGAGATAAACAGTATTAAGAACATTACTGTATCTGATGCAGTTATATTACCTTAAAGAAAAAGCTTGGGTTTTTTTTGTTTTTTTTTTTAATGTCAAGCCTTTGTAAAGGAAGATTCGAAGACTTCTATATATAGAAAGTATATAACTCGTGATATATGAACCTGTGCGTGACATTTCCAACAATTTCATATGTGCTCAACGTTAAGGCTGCGATCAGCCTGTGCAGCCACACAGTCTGATCAGAGCTTTCACTACACCCTCAATAGATGGCTTTCGAGTTAAAGTTGCTGTTCATAACCCAATATTGAATTAAATACACTGTGTGATTGTCAAGGCTGCTAAATGTTTAGCCCATCACGCACAGGCCCATATCTTGTGAACGAGTTATATGCCTTTTGATCTGAACGCACACTGTTGTGGGGTGATTGCTTGGTGTGAGATCCCGAGGATGAACTTGGTTTATTATAATTCATTCCAGTTCGATTGCGACGAAACTTTAACATTATAGAGTCGATCTAGAACACTCAATCCTGATGTTTTCACTTCCATGCCAGAGAGGCAGTGGTTTTAACCCACTTCCTCCCATTTCTACATCTGGGTAAACTGGAACTGTAAATACACCCCAGCGACGGTGAGGATCGAACCAAGGACCAAGTTCCTGCGAGACACATTAAGATTCGATTCTTACTTTTTCATTCAAGACTGATTAAAAAATAATATGTCCAAGAGGAAAATCTTATGACTGACTAAGAAAGATAAATAATATATTCGTTTTATTTTTCTCCTGTAAAGTTAAAGGATGGATAAATGAATCATTTATTTTCTTTACAGGGACTACTAATTGGTTAATTAATTGTCTTATTTTGCTAATGTAAGGTTAAATGGGGACTCATATATCATTCTCATACCTATAAAGGGATTATAAATTGGGTAAATGTGATTCATGTTCGTATTACTGTGAGTTTGTTGCTTGAAATTAAAGCCATTGGCCTCCGTGAAGTGGTGATTTAAGATATACCAGGAACTCATTTTAAGGTTCTCCAGTCGTTTCATTATACCTTAACACTGATAACTCTGCTCTCACCGAGTTGTGATGAAAAGGGAAAGAATACGGTAGTCAAAACGACAATGTGCTTCGGGTCATGATTACCTCCCTTGGACCATGTTTTTAGTTTCTCTGTGTTAACTTTAAAATTAGCCAAGGTTGAACAACTTTTTATTTATAAAATCTAGGAGTCATCTTGGTAATGCGTAAATTGTCGAACCTAGACAAACAGAGCATGTTCTTTCTCAAAAAAGAACCATTTTCTCTATATTTCCATAAATCCAGTGTAATTAGAAGTTTCATTAATTTTATCAATTCGGTAGGCTATATTTTCTTTCAAAAATTGCCTAGTTCACATAATTGAAAAAATATACTGTTCACAAAAAGTAGAGGATATTGTAAGTTTGATTTGTGGTTTTCTGGTCAGCTTGGGCATCCATACATCCTCACGGCCCTGTTTTTGAATCATCAACAAAGAAGCCAATTGTTTGATATCGTGACAGTATCTCACTGTGAGACACAGGGTTTGACAGCAGTCTGGACTCACGTTCTTCGGTTTCCAGCATACCATCGAGTCACTTACGATGAGCTTTCATTAAACCTCACATTTATTCAATAAAATGTGATGAAAATACATGATAGAGATAAACACAAAATAATTTTTCTCGAAATTATGCTTAACTAAAGTAAGAATTTCCATTACAACATACGCCATGTTAAAATAAGTGCTATACCCCTCTCTTCTTAAATGCTGAATTTGCATGACATCTATAGCAGAAAAGGGAATTCCATAACTACCATTTTACTTTAGACAACTGCTAGTTGACCAAGGATAAGTTAGATTGTCCTAAATTGTTTGCAACCACAATAACCTCATGGATTAACAGGTTATCCCCTACTTTTTGTGAACAGTATATATACACACGAAATGTTTTTATTCGTTATTTTTTTACTAAATTTTCTATGGAAGTTTTGATAATCTATTTCATCCAAACGAATCTTTAAAGGCTCAAATACATTGAAATAATTCTACCAGCGATATTTTATTTAATTACTACTCTGTATAGATGTTAGTAAAACAGTTTGCTATTGAGAATTATCCCTTGTACATAACAGTGTTGTTTTTCTTTTCATTCCTATACGGAAGCACAAATTCATTTATTTTTCTCTCTCTCCACTTCTATTTTCTGTCAAGCGAACCTATTTTTTACTTATTTTCATTTTCTAACCATCTGCTGAAATCCTTTTCTAAAATCAAACATTAAACAGTTATGCAAAAAAATATATTCAAACAACGCAAATAATGTAATCAAGAAACGCGGCCATAGCAGGTAAAACTTGTAGAGTATTGCCTAATAAATTCATGCCTTTGCTGAAAATTAACACTAAAAGAATAAAGACTATCTCAATTCAGCGTTCTGTAAAACTGATAAAAAATATTGTGGACGAGTGTAAAGTGTACACCCAAACTGATGTGAGGTTTCACAACCGAAAAAGCAAAGTCCCTCTGAATGAAAAGTATACTTACAATAATGAGGTAAATTATTGCGATCTTATGAATCAGTACAGATTGCACCTAAATGGATAAAGGTTTAACCAACTAAATAGTAAAGAGTCTCTGCATTTAGCATAAAAGTATTAACTATTGTACATCAAAGTAAAAGGGAATTTCACGGCCAAACTGGCTTGTATTTCACCATTTAAAGAGAAAAGAAGCACCAGTTACTGTTGATACTCTTATGTATGTGTAACTTAATACATATTTTCACAGTGTCTCAGTCCACAATAAAGAACCAAATCATAAACTAATGAGACCCGCTACTTTGCTGTATGCAATTTGTGAACATTAACAACGATCACCTAGGCTTCTTGTAATAAGAATTAACATTTCTGAGATACTAGCAACGTCAAAAGCGCTCTTTTCATAATGCAATATTACACCCCAAAACTTATGACAGCCGAGTTTTACCGTTAAGATTCTTAAAAAATGCGAGGTCTTTTAGTCGTATTGCTGCTGTCTAATAAGAGTGGGTATAAACTATATCGCGTTAGAAATTGAAAGACTCCCATGTAAAGATCTTTTAAAATGATGAAAGTTTCTACTCGAGGGCGCCAATGCTCTTAGCCCTATACCCGACTTGTCCGACCCGGCTTTTTTCCCTTGCGGGAAGGTGCATTTTTCTAGGTCACATGTCCGTAGACAAGTAAATATCAGAGCAAATCTTCGAACAGTAACAAAAAGATCTAGGAGAAAAGTCATCCTTATATTTGTATCACTTGGTAGATAACATTAACTTTAATGAAAAAAATGCTAGGCTACAGCATTTTCTTCATTAAAAACAATGTTTTCTCAATATTTATCAATCCATATTTTGGTGGACAATTTTGATCCCGGGCAAGTAGGAAATCGACTTTTACTTGTCATGGACATTGTTGTTTAAAAAAAATAGGATCGTCCCTTTTCGCATGGCAAATCAAATTTCTTATAGAATCTGACAAGATAACTGACTCATGGCTCCGAACCAATTCATCATGAAGATTCTTCGTAAAAAACACAAAATTGTTTATAATGTAGAGAAATAACTTGGTTAGGCGCGTGACTTTTCACTTCTCCCAACCATTCATGCGAGCACGTGACCGCAAGTCGCCATAGTGATCTAATTAAGGTAATTCATTTTCCCGCGAGTTTGTCTCGGAACCCAGGAGAACGTGTCTGTCGTCTAGAAAATGATATTAGAAGGTCCCGAACAATGGCGCCGAAAGAGAGACGCTGGAATATTTTGAAGAACATTTATGAGACATTCAAATTCATGTCATCGATACAAATCATTGATTTTACAGACACGGTCGTATCTGTGACATTAGATTTGTATGTTTCTGTTTACTTGCAACGGTACATGGAGAATATCTAAAATCGTAATGCTTGCATACAACATACTACTGTAATACGCAAGTCCTTTGTAAATAAGGGAGAACTTTTCCCAGAACTTTTAGTTGCTGTTATATTTTCAAAACTGAGCTCGGGAATCTATATAAGAATATATAATTCACGGCTCAACGCACAAAATCTACCTATAATATTTTTAATAAAAAAAACCACAAAAAATGTACTAAAAAAATAAAAAGAGTAATCATTTTTTTTAAAAGATATGTTTTTATTGGTTTAGCAATAAATGATTTTATTTTTTTATTTATTTGTTGCATTTACATGTGCAGGCATCATCCGTGGATTCCTTTGAGATATGTACAGAACAAACTACGTCACTTTCACACTCTCAGTTCCAAATGTTTACTTTGTGGTTCTACAAAAATAAGTTTATAAAGGAATTCAACATTATTTTACTCAGATTGACTTATACTAAAGATACCGAAAGGTTTTTTTTGTTAACATGATTGACCGACGGATTATTAAGCATTCTAAACACCATCCAAATTTTTTGTATAATATCCAAAATAGTTTACTACATTATGTCTTCAAATCTTTTTTCAAGTTACTGAAGAGTCTGAGCGACATTCCGAATGTGTGTCCGAATCGGGAACCCTCGGCGATTCTATGGAATAGACCTCGTGAATAACAAGGACGTAGCCAGGAAAGCGCATCATATCGCACGGAGTTTTATATGATGTTCACAAACATTACCACAGATGACGATGCGAAAAAAAACAGAAATATCTTCGCAGACGATCGGAAAGCATCAAACAAATTTGTTTATCTTGAAGTGCATTGACTAAAGTACCACCAGAAGTCTATAAAATGACCCAAAACTACTACACTTACGTCCGAGGTACTTTCTAATTTACGGTAAGTCAAAGCGATGTTCCGAATGGTGTGACTCTCAAATGACGAATGGAAGTTAATTGAGCATAGTATTTTTTACGTTAGTTTCGAAAGCTTAATTATTTCTTTACTTTTTTTACTTAAAAGCAACATCTGTAAGTCTTGCATTCTCTATATTCAACAATATTGTAAATATCTAACGTTATTTAAATAGTGACTTGAAAAAAAAGACATGAGCATTTTGAACAAATTTAAAGGCGTGACACTTGAAGTTGTTCGGCTTCATTTGTTGTGCAATCGTACAGTTAAGAACATCGTGAAATTGACAAGGTGAATGATTTTGGAATTTTTTCGGAATGAAATTGAATGAGTGTGTGGAGCGAATTATGAGTGAAATTAAGGGGAGGTATTCCAATATTGCTAATTTTGTTCAAGATGAACAAAATTAGCGATATAAATTACCCCCCTTAAATAAAATATACGTACTTTTCTGTTTGTACGCCTTCTTTGACCAATCAGGCAGTTGAAAGCCCACACCAGCATATGAAATCGTAGAATAGATAGATCGATTTGAATTTATTGCAGAAATTCTTGAACAATTTTTAAATGTTTTCTGATGATTGGAGCGTTTTTGATCGATTTGAGTGAGTGTTTGGAATGAATGAATGGGGCGCTGAGTGAATGATTAAGAAGGATTTTGATCGGAATGAGTGTCAATTTCACGATGTTTTTAACTGTACTTTCTACCTCAAAGCTGTATGTGCAACTTCAAAATCAATTGTTCGATAATTATTTATAACAAAATCAAAGCGCATACAAATTAATGTGAGATCATATTGAAACCGATTGACACAGTTTTCCCACCATGAATATTGCAGGTTTACATGCATGACTCCGACAGAAATCTGCCGTTAGTAATGAGAATAAAGCCAGGTAGATTGTTAAAAAATGCTATTAATCGAATTCAAAAAACATAACCTGTAATTGGATTTTTATTGCAAGTGCTTCAGTTCATGTCATGTCTATGTCATCGATTAACCTTCTTTATTCAATAACTGATAAATTACCCATACAAAAACAAGCAACTTTTTTCCTCGCTATCCACATATTAATACTTCTTTGACAAAAGGGTGCAGTGCAGAAGAATCGTAAATCTACCTAGCTTGATTTTTTAGTCATTTCCGTTCGTTGTTTTACCAACTTGGACATGCATGCGACTACTATTTCGCCACTGTAAAGCCACATGCTTTCAGAGAAATAAAGAAAAAAAATAGATTATATATATTAAAGAGTTACTTCTCGTCATTTTTAAGAATTTTCCATATTCTAGGGTTGATTTTCTTTCTCGTTTCTTATTTCAAACATTCAAAGACATTGGTCCCTTTTAAGTATCTTCGCTCTCCATCAATTGTTTTATATCTAAGGTACACTAAACGGCTTTTAAGCCGAAGTAAAATTTTACCAGATTGTCCTCAGATGCTAGTTCTGACCATTTCTCCTATTCCAGCTTTCTGAATAATGAATATTCACAAATTAAAATCTGGTTGACCCACATAGCAATATTTTCTTCCTTCTCAGACAATTCTCAACCGGGTTGTCTAATTTCCTTACTGACTATCGGGGTATATAAGGGAAATGTTTGTAGGTCTAAAGCGTTGTTTCTCTACGATGAGGCGTTAAAAATGAGTACACGCAGTTCTAACTAAAAATTAAAATAATTCTTCTATCTGCAGCCGTGTCTGTCTAAGATTGGTGACCCGTCACACGAAAAGGGATCATCTTGGAACTCTGTTATGTAAGACATTTGAAAAAGGAAATTGGGCCCACCATCGGTCAATCAGGGGTCGCCTTCCTAAAGTTCTTATACAGAAAGAAAAAATGATCATTCTAGATACAGAAAATCGGCCGAGTTCGAAAAGAATCGGCCATTATCAGCCTGCGCAGTCCGCGCAGTGTCACTGGAGTCGACACTTTACGCACTACCCGGATGGTCTACCCGGGTGGTCCTTTTTACCATGATGGGTCACAATTGAGAATGATAGAATATGACTTTCGGATTCTCTTCATACCCCTTTTGTTGCAGCTACCAAAAAATCTGTATAAATATACATAGAGGATATTGAATGAGTGGTCATTGAATACCGAATTTATTAAACGAGTCATCTATAAACAGATAAAAACGAGGCTTCGCCGAGTTTTTATCTGTTTAAAGATGACGAGTTTAAAATTCGGTATTTGATGAGCACAAATTTTATATTCTATTTATAATATGGCCCTATTTTTTGCGAAAAATCGTCAAATTTATTAAAATTCATTATTTCCATTTTCCGCGAAACATATAACGCCTATAACTGACGTCACAATTTGTTGGGCTCATTTGCAGTTATTCCACTAGTGTATTATAACTCGGTTAATAACAAAAATACTCAACGGGGTTATTTTACTCTGACGACATAGGTCATATTATAATTGTATATATTTCGAAAAACTAAAATGTCCAAAATCTATACTATAGATTTTAAACTGTAGTGGAATTATTGATGAAATATTGATACGACTGATTTTTCTTTACATTTTTTTTTTCATCTTTTCGCTTGATGTTTGACGATATTTTTTCTTTCTTTTTAACTTCCGAGCGTGAGCAAAAGGAGCTCGAGAACGATTGCAATACTCTATGGCTCTCCAGAGAGCTAATAGATATTCCGACTGAAAATGAACGGTCGTGTTTTAATGGTATTTTGCCAGGGTCACCCAACTGTGTCAGAAATCAATCCCTCTGATGGGATTGTCATGTTACCATATCGATCATAACACGGCTTTCCCAGGCTAAAAATCACGGCGGTTTGCTGCAGAGAAAGAACGCGATGAAACTTTTTGTCAACGTCTTTCTTCTGATATATGAAGCTAAATCTCGAACTAATAAGAGCTTGGCTTGAGTTTTACAATTTCCTTCTTTATTGTGCATAAGCTACATGTATTTGTGACCGTTCACACGCAAAGGGACCATCTAGGAACTCCATTAAATAGATATTTAGAAAAAGGATTTAAGTCACCATAGGTCAAACAGAAGTCTTCTTTCCGAAATATTTCCACGTAGAATTATCATTCAAGCCTGATTCAGTTAATGCGATATTTGCCAATAATTTCAAACATGGTCAGACTGCGCAGATCGCACATTCTGACCAGGGTTGACATGTTTCGCACTTCTCGCATGGTCCCTTTTCGCATGACGGGTCACAATTGTATTTTTTAACTTTAAACATGTGACAAGTCACACAAAACGGATTATTTGGGTACTCGAAAGAATTTATATTTTAGAATTTGGTTCCAGTACAGGTCAACCCAAGGGTCGTAGTTTTGAAAATACGGACATTGAATTCAATCATATTACTTTCTGGAGATAATTAAGACCCTTTCTTCACAAAAAGTTTGTGATTAATTTCGAAAGTTAAAATCAAAACTAGTGCGAAGCGAATTCATACATAAGTGTCACTGGGTGTTAGTTTCCAAAATCTAAGAAATCAACACGAAATGACCTCATAGCTTAAAATTCAATTCTATGAATAAAAAAAATGTTACAGTTCTTTTCAATTACTAAAACACATATTTGTAATGGAGCTACTTTGTGCGTAGCTTATAAAATAGCTGCCAACTCAAAACCGTTGTTACATGAGAACTTTTTTAATCCAATCAGAATGCACGAAACATTATGGACACAACTCAAATTAAACTATTTACAAATGTGTTAAAATCAGAATTTTACTATAATATCTTTTTACATAAAAAGTCATGGTGAATTCAATGGCGGATCTAGGCTTTCTGTTAAGGGGGTTCTCACATACAAATTCTGACAGGGTCTTTAGGACCGGATTTTGCGAGTCTGGGACTCACGAACAGGAAGGCAAAACTGTCAAAAACATTAAAAACCGTCCATAGAACTCTCTTGAAATCAACTTCAGAAAAGATTTGAAGATTGTTTTAAACTAGAGTTAATTTCACTATTTGCACAAAAAATATAAGGATGACTAAATAGAAGAAGTATACATTTAAAGCCAGAGCTCCGAAACCTTAAAAGAGGGGACCCTTCTAAGCCTTACTATTCAGTCCTTAGGTCCCTTTTTATACTTACAGTTAAAAATATCGTGAAATTGACACTCATTCCGATCAAAATCATTCTAAATCATTTACTCAGCGCTCCAATCATTCATTCCAAACACTCACTCAAATCGATCAAATACGTTCAAAAATCGTTAGAAAACATTTCGAAATCATTTAAGGCGATCAACGTTTATTTCAATTCAATCAAATCATTGTATGATTTTATTTGCTGGTGTTGCTTTTAAAGTGTCTGATTGGTAAACAAAGACACACAAACAGAAAAGTGTGTATATTTTATTAAAGGGAGGTAATACGTATCGCCAATTTTGTTCATCCTGAACAAAATAAACGATACTGGATTACCTCCCTTTAATTTAACTCAAAACTCACTCCACACGCTCATTCATTTTCATTCCAAACTTATTCTAAAAACATTCACCTTGTCAATTTCACGATGTTGTTAACTGTAACGCGGTACAAAAAAACCCACACGGGGTTTATTTTCTACTACTACATGAATTTTGAATGGAATTCCAAATGACAATAAAAGAGCAGGTTCCAAAAGTGTTTCGTTTGAACCCCCTGAACTTCCCCTAGATCCGCAACTGGAATATAAGACTCAACTTACAGCAAAGTTCTAGTAATTGATAACTATTGTCTAGATAGCTCAAAATTTCAGTCCGATGCACAAATCATTTGCCTCAATATGTATCTTTGCTTTGCGGTCAAGTCCCACATTCTAATTATATTACAATAATGAATAAAAAAGGATTTTTTTTCAGAAATCGTTCTTTTGCTTTTCTTCAAACATCCTTTTGCAGATACATGTAGAATTAATTCTTGATCAAAACATACTGAAAGCCAAAGCGTGTCGCGGTAGCTTTATTCGAACAGAAAATAACCAAAAACGCAATAAAACGGAGATCAATGCGTTCCCCTGTGGAACTCCAATTCTTGATGCATATCTCAAAATTTTGATGTTCCTTCAAAATATCGACATTGTGATGTTTGAATTTGAAATATTTACCTTATGCCTCAACGTTAAACAATAAATCTTGTTCTATTCGAAGTGAACTCCCCACAAAGCCAGAACGAAAAGTCACTATAAGAGTGGCAATTTGTCAAAAGAAAAGAGAAAACTCTGTAAAGGGCTCTGCTAAATGTAAAGGATTAAATCGACTGAAAAGTCGTTGTCGCCCAATTAACTGATGAAATTTATTAATAAATCATGAGCTAATTAAAATATGGCGTGAATTGACCGTGAATTTACGGCCGACATAAAAGGATGAGGGATTTGATATGACAATAACCCAGTCAGAATTTCCAGACTAGCTCAGTTTTTTTCTTAATCCTAATCCATTTCTCTCGATTCAATGATTTTTATCTGCTGATAATCAGACGAAATCAGGAAGTTAGTGGAAAACAAATGTATGAACAGGCGAAATACGAGCATGTGCTTGTAATATACATGTATCCAACAACTTCACAAATGTGCAAAGCAGAGTCTTCACTATGTACTCTGTTGATGGATAAAGTCTAAACCTCTATCTAGGCCATTGGCGAATAATATTATTGTAACATGTTGCTCTATATTCTGGACAATGTTGGGGCCACGCCTGTGAAATTGCTAGAAATGTCACTCATGATGCTACTTTTATACAAGGTAAAAAAGTGAATCTCAGAAGTATCATGTTTGAGAAAAATTTCGAACTCTGACTTCTGAATGTTATGGGGTAATTAAAGAATGCTGACTTTCAATTTAATAGATGCAAAATTCGAAATCGGAATGTGATATGAATTTTCGTATTTCGTTATATTTCGCTTTTTGAAATGATACTTTTTCCACAGTCATTTTGTACTGAAAATCCGTAGATAAATGTCCGTACTTATTTACAGTTAAGCCGAGAAACTCTGTCCACTTTAAGCCGTTCTAAATCAGCTCGTACAGGGCTTTAATCATATTTATGTCAAAAAAGATGTCGTCTATATGACTAGTTTGCTCTGTCTCATTTTCCGCCGAAGATACGTTTCTTACCTAAAGCTGGTGACCCCCCCCCCCCCAACTTCTTCTTCTTTGTGTTTTAGCGACCAAATTTAGGGCTCGTGTTTGGCCAGTTACCGCGATTTAACCGTACAAATCTGAAAAAATCAATTTCGACCAAAAAGATATTTCTGTCAGGAATATCTTTTTATCGATGTAAAGATTTTTTTTAAAAAAAAATGAGCCAATGCGGGACATTTCCAATTTATGAATGCTCTATAGGAAGACATGATTGTGATTTTGAAATGAAATTGAATGAGTCTGACGAGTGAGTTTTGAGTGAAATTAAAGGGAGGTAATCCGCGAACTAAATTGGCGATATTTATTACCGCGCTTTTATAAAACACACAAACAAGCTACATAAATAGCTTCTATTTTATTCTTCAAGAACCAATCAGACGCTAACAATTCAATTATGTTAATGAAATCGCGATTTTTTTCTAGCTTTATATTTTTTTAATGTAGTTGTTGGTCTCATCTTTTTTAGTCATTTTGAGCGTTTTTGAGAGGTTTGAGTGAGCGTTTGGAATGAATGAAGCGATGAGTGAGCGATTTAGAATTGGTTTGATTGGGATGAATGTCAATTTCACGATTTTATTAACTGTAACCTAGGTGTTTTTTTTTTATTATTATTTGACTACCATTCTAGTTTAAATGATAAACATCAAACATTTATAGTCTTTAGTTTCTATAATAATACATTTAATCAAGATAAGACTAGGATATTTTTTTAAGTCATGGATGAATATACATGCAATTAAAATCCAACCACTCTGTATACGCGTAGCGAACTAACTTAAGTGTAATTAGGTGTTTAGTCTCATGCTTCCATGATTTGAAAACATATTCTCACCAATTCCCATAATTGGAAAATTTCAAATTTAAAAGTCAATATTTTCTCATTATTTGGCTTGTTGCTTTAGGGACTACTTTCTGCGTAATCGTTCAAAAAAGCTGTGCATTTATGAATTAAACCGATTTTCATCTAGTAAGTATTCTTTAGGTGTTCAAAGTTAGAAAAACGTATGAGTTGGAAAAGAAATAAATTTCTCGTTGGCAGAATTTCATTAACTGATGGAGACATCATGATGGAGTCCCTGAACCATTGTTTTGAAAATCAGATCCCTCATGAGAATTGGCATTGTTTGTATCGCCATACTGTACCATCCGAATATATGACATCTCCGATCTTCGGGGACTCATTCAAATCCGAAAACTAATTTATCTCGAGGCGCTTGAAGAGCACTTCCACCGCTTCATATGGTAAGAAAACAATTTCAACTCACTAAATTTGTCATTAATTTAGATAAAAAAACTGCAGTCTCAATTGCAAACCTAATCGCGCGTGCCAATCTACGTCTCGTAAAGAATTATGCGATCTCGCGAGAAGATGAAGCACGTGCATTTTCAAGGGTCGCGTGCGTTTTATAGTGATGGCGCATGTTCACCGCTCATGTGTCACTGCTCGCGGGGTTGTCTGGCTATTCGTGATCTGAAGTATTGTTGTAAATAACGAAAATATAAACAAAACTCTAAACAGGGCCTGTCAGTGGTCTGACAAATCGCGTGAGAAAAGAAAATGAAATAAAAAATGAGTAAACAAGACCAATTCTTGTACACGTTTGCTACATGTCTTCAGCTCATTATAGAAAACAACTTGCTGCAAATTAGGTGACGCTCCAAAGGGCTTCGATCTTAGAATTTTGTAATTAAGAACGCGCGATATCTAAATTTATTTTGTATGCGTGTTTGTTCATTTTCACGACTCTCTTATTATAAACTACTGAGAAGTAAATTTACTAAATATGGTACATACATACGAAAAAAGCGACATTTACTCTCTATTTGGTAAATTAAAAATGAATTAACTTCGTCAATTTCCATTTTTTTGAAAGCTTTGAAGATGAAAAAGGCGTCATTGTTTCGTATTTATCTCGAAACACATTAGTCTAAAAGAAATTTGGGGGTTCTTTCTTTTCTTTTTAACATAATATAATATCAATAACTTGAAAAAATGACTTTAATGCCAACAATATTCTTTTGTGCAATGTTTGTCAAGTGTTTTATGCCAAAACTAAAAATCACCATGCTTTTTCATTGAATAAGAAGACACTCGGTCCCCATTGCTTTGTTCCCGATCCCATAATTGTAATAATAAGAACCTGTACGAGGCATTTCCAACAATTTGATAAGTGCATGAGATGCAAACATTTAGTAGCATTGAAGGCTACAAAGAGTTATTTGATGACTTCTTAACTGGTTACAGATACTTTTGGACCTTATCTACAAAGGGCATAGTGAAGACTCTGGCGAATGCAGAGGCAGATCTTCACTTTGAAAACAAATGAAATTGTTGGATATCTTCCACACATACTCATATGACTTATGGATAAGCAACAGCTACAATGATTTGAATTAGAAAAAAATAGAGTTAATTTTTTTGATTGTCGTCGGATATTTTTTATGCTTCATGCATACTTCGGTTGAGGACAGTTTGTACTAAACATCTTGAAATCGTTTCAGCTCTACAGCCAGCTGCTTTCTAATATCTTTTGGGTGTCTTTTTTTTTAAATGAATATTGGTTATGAAGATACCAACTAAATTTTGTTTTTGAGTGCTGATGTTACAAGTTTTCGATGTTTTTCTTCAATACTTGGATTCCCCTGACGAGAAACATTACAATAACCAAGTAGTTTTTAACGAAAATACCAATGAAAAAATACTAGAGGTGTAAAGACACAAAAATAAAAGAAAACGAGAATAGACAAAAACGTCAACTAATACTGACGTCATAATGACGTAATCACGAAACTTGTCTCTGGATTTGCTCGACATTGGCTGTATCAAATATGTACTTATATAATATGAAATATATTTCAATAAAAATATATCGTCTGTAATGAATTGTTTCAAGACTTTGGTGTCATAATGACACAAAAACATGACGTTATATGTTTAGGGAAAATCTTGATTTTCGTCAATTTGCCTATTTTATATCAAATATATCTTTATTTTTTAGCATTTCAGGTAAACAGACCATCTATGATGACATGCATGTCTTTTACAACATCGCAGCTGGTACTGCGTTCAGGATCACCAAACGGTTCAAACAGTTTTCTAATTGTACCCCGCTTTGCACGCAAGTGCACGTGCAAAGCGGGGTACAATTGGAAAACTGCTTGCGCCGTTTGGTGATCCTGAACGCAGGGCAGATCTTCTACAAGATCTTTCTTTAAAGATCTCGAAGCGTGGTACCTCGAAAAAATTGGTCCCCTCGATACATCAGGAATTCGAGAAAATCACTTTAGCGACTCTATGAAGCATTATAGATCGCTAAGTCTGACAGGCTCGCAATTTTCATAATGGCCTTTAATGTTGAGAGTATACATTTAGCAAGTTTTCCCCGTCTTTTCTGGGGCCCGTTTCCATTTGTGCATTAAGCAAAATTACAATTTTCAATTACTTTAACTCATCACCCATTATCAATCCTATTAGATGATCAAGTTTAATCGATTTTTGATCTTTTTTCTTGGTAAAACGGGACTGATGTTGGCCCACTATAACAGCAAAATCATGTTAAATGCTAAATGCGACTCTTATATAGATGAAAAACACAAAATTGTTTTAAATGTTGGCAAATGGGAAAATTCCAGTCATTCCTGTAAAAGGTTTCAAACGTGATGAACGGGTAGTTTTCTGGATTTTGGAATTTTGCTTTTATACTTTTGTGAATTTTTGATATTTGAATTTTATATTTTCGGATTTTATTTCTTTTGATCTTTTCATCACTTACTGGCATCGGTTTTGGATAAAGGGATGTTATTCCAAATGGATATAGATTTTCGCTTTAGATTTAACACCTGATGCTCTTTTGGACTTTTTATACCTTGATTTATAAATAATAATTTGATAAAAAGAGAACTTAATTGTAAACTTACTGTACTGATAGAAAATACGCTACGTGAACAAATGTGATGGTATCGGGAAATAGAGCAAGAATGACGGTTTCTACAAAAACTTGCTTCACTTTTTTTTTCATTTTATCTTTTTTGTGTAATGTCAAAAACCTTTGACAAATACTCATACTTAGTCATCAAATACTTTAAATTCAGTATTTTTCAATTCTAAAATAATAAAGCATAATGCAACGTGATACATATTTTTTTTATCTTTTTCCAAAGCATTTCAGCTAAATGTTTTTTTTTCTTGAATAAAAAGCGATCCACAGTGATTGGAATATCAATAATAAAAATTATAAATATAATAATGATAATTACAATAAAAATAATAATAGCTCGAAGTGCACATCAATTATATATTTTTTTCAAGTTTGTAATATAGCAACAATGTTGTGATATATTATGCTTTTGAAATGTTGAACTGAATTGAAAAAACAATTATGATTATAATAATAATGATAATAAAATAAAAGCAATCATAAGAAAATCTAACAATATGCTATTTATCATCAGTGATCATTTACGTGTTCCTTTGCTTTGCCCACAATTTCAATATACGAAAAAGTGGTAGCTTGGAAAGCATATTCGAAGTTCTTCTGAACAACGTTTACATTAATTCATTTATTCGACGTGAGATAAAGTGTTGTTCAGTGGAAAACTATCTACTGAATAAGAATTCTTTTAATAAGGACAGAATAAACCAAAGGGGCCCCGTAGGCAGACAAGGGTAGAAACTCTTCTTATCTGTTATCTTGGCAGTGCGTAAAGTATCGATATTTGTCAGGCTGCGCGGAATGCGCGGGCTGACAAGTCTCGAAACTTTTCGCATTGGGCTATTTTTTTGAATCGCAATAAATTTCCAAACTTTCTGTTTAAGATATTTTGACATGCGACCATTTGTTGGCCTCTACTGGAACTTATATTTTTTCAAATATGCGACCCGTTACCCGAAAAGAAACAATCTTGTAGTGCGTAAAGTATCGAGCCAAGTCAGACTGCGCGGACTTTGCAGACTGACTGAGGTCGAAAATTTTCGAACTCGGCTGATTTTTTTTTTCTGAATCTAGAATGATTATTCTTCCCTTCTATATAAGATATTTAGAAAGGCGATATCTGTTTGACCAATGCTTGGCCCAAACTCTGTTTCTTATTTTGATTTTACATAGTTCCCAGGTCTCTTTTCGTGTGACGGGGCACATATTTATTTCAGTAAATGATCATTTTTGTGTGACGGTTCACATATGCAAATCCTTACAGCAGAGATATTTACGGAAAATACGGTTGACCAGTTTTGTCCAAGCAGAGAAGTACTATTGAATAATTGCTATCATTGTTTAAATAATTATTAAGAACTTGAAATAAAAAAATCCCTATCTGAGGTGCGTTTCTTAGATTAAGATTCTTAAGAATCTCATTAAGATTTTTTAAGATGTAGCGTTTTTTAGATTAAGATTTTTAAGCGGCTTAATAAGAATCTTAAGATATCTTAATGAGGAAACGAAGATGGTTTTGCATTGGCTTAAAACGAGTAGCCTTGACGACGTCGAATGTTTTCACTCAAATTATTGAAAATCGTTTCTTATGTCGTCTTAAAAATCTTATTAAGCGGAAATTTTAATCTTAATGTAAAAAACGCACCTCTGTTGTACAATTGCCACTACAATTATTGAAAAGATAAACTATACATCAGTTTATTCATTTTTTGTTTTTACTTTTATAATTATCACTGTTATGTTATTATCATTATCATTTATTCATTATTATTATTATTATTATTATTATTATTATTATTATTATTATTATTATTATTATTATTATTATTATTATTATTATTATTATTATTATTATTATCATTATTATACTATTCATTATCATCATAACTCATAATCATAATATTTATGGAAGACTCGATTTATCATCAAAGGAAACCTACGACGACAACTGTTTTCAACTCTTGGATCAAGCTTTTTCGACATGTTATTTGGCTTTTCCTCGAATGGTCATAAGATAAAAATTAACTTCGTCATTTCGCGTTTGTCGGTTTCTTTGTTATGACATCCATCCGTCGTTTGAAAATTCACACAGAATACGAATATACATGTAACACATATATACATGAATTTAAAAATGACTATAAACTGATTAATAAAAAATATATCATCGTTTATAAAAAAGGAAGTAAACTTGGACTCACAAGCAAAATGAAAACTAATGTTACTTCAACGAATTTTGTGATACACTTTTTATATCATGTAATATTTATATATATCTAAACTTCATGTCCATTTATACTCTTTACTTATGTTCTCAGTATAAATAATTGATTTTTGTTGTTTGATTTGTTTATTTATTATAACACATCGTTTTAGAAAGTGCAAAATTAAATTTTACTTATAAGTCTATACATGTACGTGTACATTTATTTATCTATTTATTTATTTATTTATTTATTTATTTATTTATTCATTTATTTATTTATTTATTCATTTATTCATTTATTTATTTATTTATTTATCTTTTTATTTATTTATTTATTTATTTACTTGTTTAAGGGGTGTCTATTAATTTCATTTTGAATATTTTATAAAGTAGATTTAAGTTCTCTAGTTTCACAAGAAGGTACTGCGAATCCAATGTCAGTGCTGCAAAGCATGTCCTGACCCAAGTGAATAATACACAACATCTCGAAATAATAATAAAAGTTATTATTGTGAAGTATGAAATGGTCTCTTCTAGTTATGTGTAATTTGGAAATAGTATTGACTTTATAGTTTGGAATACTAAGAATAATAAGAAGACGCCATGAGACGGTTGCCTCTGTGGAGATTTCACAGGTAAGTAAGTTTTCTTCTACAACCGTATTATTCTCCGTGTTGACCTTTTTTTGGCGAGTTCCACTAGTACAAAGACCATAATAATTTATGTACAAAATAAATAGCCCTACGTTCAGGATGGCGAAACGGTGCAAACGGTTTACAAATTATACTTCGTTTTGCACGTGCACTTGCGTGCAAAGCGGGGAATAATTTTCTGACAGCCAGCCCGTTTTGTCATCTTAACGCAGGATGTGTAAAGAAGGCAACTAGCTGGCTTCATTTTCCCGCATTTCCTTAGAATGCCGGTCTTTTAACCCTCCAGAAAAAATATAGAGAAACATTTGGTGAAAATTAAGAAATTGCTTGTTGCAAGCAATTCCTTCACGCGCCATATTCCGGTTTTTCTTCCATAAAAAATGCAATTTTTAAAACGTTCACCAACTAAAGCGAGTCGTACGTAACTCCCTTGAATTTGGATCTCCTTGAAAAATTGTCATGTCATATTGCAAATTTCATAAGGTTCAAGTCTTAAAGTACCAAATTCATGGCTTGTAGGACAAAACGACAAATTGATTACAGGTCAAGATAATCCGTGTCGCTAACTTTTAGTTCAAGCACCCCTATTTGTGATAAAAACACACATTTTATTGCGAAGGAAGCACAAAACCATTCGTCAAGAGTAGTACAAACGAACAACTGTTTTATCTGTCCCTATTTCACCCCGGTATTTCCGGGTCCGAGCCAAGTTAATTGTTGTTAGAAAATAATGAATACACACCAAAACTAGTGAGTCAGTAAAAAGCCCAGTTAATCATGGTACCCTAGTATGTCGGTTAAGTGAGCATTGACACGCTTTCATGTCAAAATCGAAAGTTCTGCGTGTAAACGTGTTTACCAATCTGTTTTATACGATCCCTACACCAGATGCGAATAATGCTAACAAACAAAATTGCAAAGTATGTTGGTACAACAAGAATTTTTTTCCTTTCAAAATAACAACATTTCGTTTCTACATCGCCTAAAACTTTTTTGCTCAATGTGAGCTCTATTAAGGTTTTCTCTTCCGTTTTCCAGTGTCCGGCAATATCTTATGGGAACTGTTTATGTTACTTTTTTGATGTCTTGAAGCTTAGTCAGAAAATTTAAGTTTGATATCTAAAGTGGTTAGAGTCAAATTCATTTACGCTTAAAATCAACAGTTAGTTATATACAATGCAAATTGATCTTGTGAGCTTGAAATAAGGAGATTATGCCACTACTAAGAAAATTCTCGTTTGAACTTTTTAAAAGCAGATGAATTTTCTTGCTTCAATACATTAATCCTGTACCAGAATTCCCTCTTTGATTTTTTTCTTTTTTTTTGAGTATCTGTGTTTAAACTCGGTCGAAAGTATGCAGAAAGGGATCCAAGCGAGTGCTTACAGGTCACAATTCTGCAACATACAATCATCGAAAAATACAACTTCAAACTTTTTTAGGTCTAAGTTTTAGTTTAAGAATGACTCATTCAAAAACACAGGACATCTGAAAAAATCAAATAATGAAGCGATGGAAATCAAGATTCACACCAAGTAATAGAACGGATACATTTAGAATATTAAATATTAGAAATACCATATTTATACAGCTTTATACTAATAATATATATATATATATATGTTATCGTATCTAAATCTTCAGCGTTTTATGTTGTTTATGTCCTCCATCGTGCTTGTTTCTACACGGAACACTTTTTTACTACACTGTACCAGGTATACGACTGTAGATACTGCAATTATTCGGACCACAAGTTTCTATGACGTCCTAATTTAACTGTATATTTACCGCCCCAAAAAAAGTATATCTGTACCTCTCGCTAGAAACTGTGTAACATTTTCAATAAAAATCAACTTGGGTTCTGTTTTAGCAATCAAAATTGACATACTTAACAAGGACAAAACCTGCTTTGGAGAAGTGCGTAGAATATGAAATTTAAAATACGGTTTAATTTTCTTCGTATAGATACCTCGAAAATAAATATTCTATTTCAATCTTCGAACAACTTGGAATGATAAGGGTTCTAAATAAGGAATGTCTCTCAATAAGGACTGGAGATGAGACACGTGACTAATCACTTTCGAAATCCAGGTGTCTCGTTTATGATGTACATTATTATTATCTATTATTTCTGATCTCCAGATCTATTTTTATGATTGAATTTATGTAATATATGCAGACGACAAATACTTTTTAACATTTAATCCTTCACCAAATTATATAGCTGCTTAACATATATTAGTCGAAAGTTCTAACCGGCCACTTTTGAATGCATGATAAAAATCGTAGTACGCTACATATTTTATGGAAATTAAAACACAATGTCTTCGGCATTATTGAGGTTGATTTTCATCAATATTTGTCAATTCTATGCCCAGCTACAACGAGCTTTAGGCAAGAGCTGAAACGCTAAAAATGGATGAAGAGCTCAAACCTTCGCACACGATGCAATGAAAAACCTACAGACGTCAAGCTAAAGCTATCACAAGTAGAAAAAAACAAGAGAGATTATCAATGACGTGTACCATATGGCTACAATGGAAAAAAAGAAATGGCTGGTGTTTGCTCAAATTAGCAAAGCTTTAATTCAAAAGGTTATTCCTCAGTACATTAAAGATCTTTGGTGAAATTGTTTTGAATGCAGGCATGATGTTAGACTGGCATTCAGTCCCAGAGTTTAGATTTATAAGTAAATAATGTACATAACCACTTTAAGCCACAAACCAACAACACGCATGTAATAAGTTAATGTTCATTTATCTGAAATCAGGCTTATAGACAATAAACATTATTTTTATCTTTCTTTTCTTTTATACCTCTATTTAAGAGACTGTCACCAGTCTAGCATAATGTCAATAGTGGAAATTAACACAAATATTGAAACTTTCAGAACGACAGACATTCTAAATTCAGGAATAGGGCCCCATAAGCGGGGGGTACGAGCTTTAAGACCTGTCACAGCAACTGGTAATCACTAATAAAGCAAAGAGCTTGAGAATGCCCCAAGTCATTTATAAATTATCGTAGATTACATATTACTCATAGTTTTTGCAAGATACAAAGTCTTGTACACTTTTGAACACTTCCTAGGCTGGAAGAGGCAGGTCACTTCCGGTTATTGCGATCACCAGATTTTTTTCTAAACTGCCAGCAAAAACATGCTCAGCTGGTGTGAAAAGTCATAAGTTGGGTAAAATCTTGTTACACTTACATTTAAAGCGATTTATCGAAACGCTAAGCACACATTTTAGGCATTTTTTAAAAAAAATAATGTTGATATTCCAGCATACCAACAACTCTTATTGCTGAAGCCATAAACTAATAAGGAATTAATAACTTGATTGTTTTAATTCGTTTCGAATTTTGTATCTGATGATCTGTGCTTTTTGAATAACATGTAGTGTGCTCACTCGAGCTCCACGTGCATTCTGAGCTTTTTGAGCTTTTCATGTTGGTTGTACACCGTAATTGCGTAGCACCGTAGACAAGTTACCGTGAAAACATGTGGGTACTGTTTAAGAAAAGATATTAACACATTTTACGAAAGCATTTTTATCAAACAAATTTTAGTTGTCGGTTAAAAGCTTTGGCCATGATATAATGACAATAACGTTTTAGCATGGTGTTTTGAAATTAATCCGCGATTGATTCATTGATCAATATTAGTCTATAAGGTGGTGGTGGGGAGTGGTGGTTAAATTCGGTACCAAAATGATTTTGGGCTATCGGGTGGCTGGTGGGTTAAATTTGAGACCGAAATGACTTCCAACTACGGATGGTTTGGGGTTAAATTCAGGACTCAAACGACTTCCATCTATCGGGTGATTTGGGGTTTAAATCGACATCCCAGTGCGACAAAGTGAAATGAGTACTGCGTTTTGTCATCAATTAATGAAATGTCCAAAGAAATTCCATAAACGATCGGAAAGCATTGAAAGAATTGGTTCTTTCAGTGTTCCACCAGAGGATGAATAACATAAAAAATGATCCAGAATTACCACACTTACGTCCGAGGGACATTCCGATGTACGGAAAAGTCCGAACGATGCTCCAAAGGACAACTACCCATACAAGGAAAACAAACGCTGGCCATACGCACAGCTGATCTTCGTCTTAGTTTTCGCAAAAGCCTATGTTTATTTTTTCTCAGCAAACTTATTTGGCGTCAAGTAGGCCTAATTCCTGTCTTATTTTTTCATTTCGGGCTTTTTACTTCTTAATGTAGATTAGATAGTTTTTTTTAGTTTTCAGAATTGACGAATTAACGCAACTATGCAACATTTACTAAGTTCAAACAAAAGTAAAAAAAAAAATAGAAAAAAGAAATTCGGACATACATGGCTTTAGATGAAAAAGAGATTTTTTGGAGACCACTAACTTTCAGAAAAGTAAATAATCGGAAACTAAAATCAACTTGCGTTTATTGCACAATAGAAAACAAAAAATATATACATAAAACCCCGTAATATACATATTTTACGATTTAATTTTGTCTTATTTATCCCCCGACAAAATCATTACTTATTATTATACTTCCATATATGGGCGGCGGAGTCTGCCAAAATTCCCTAGAAGTTCGCCCGAGAGTCTGATAACATAATAATAACGTTTGCTGACGCTTTTTAGAGGTTTATATATTTTCGCCAATTGTTGCTTTTAGTGAAAATCGATCCTCCGTTCTCGTCGCCACGGAATAAAATCCGTTGCCATGACTACTAATGCATTTTGCCTCTTAATTCCATCCAGAATGAAGCACCGGGTCGCGAGAGTTGTTATCCCTTACTTTTGTGTGTTTAAAAAATAAAGATATATCGGGTTTTACTGGAAAAGGAATGAGTCGGGTTAAAAAAAAATACGGAATCGATACTTCTGAAATCCGAACTCATCCGGTCGTCCCAGATTCCATTAAAAACGTGGTGACGAGTGTTCTGGACGTGGAATTTAAAAAGGAATGAAAAATCAAATTAAAACCCAACTCTGGAATGGTTCCTGGTCCATGTTTACAAATTTAAGCTCTTATTATTAACACACAAGTACACATTTTTTAAACTTTCATAAATATGATTTGATATCTGCTACTTTTTATAACAAGTTAAGAAAATAAGTGGAAGGGACTAGTTGAATGATTTTGGAATTATTTCGAAATAATATTTGAATGAATTTTAATGGATATCAAATAATTTCGCTTATTTCGTCCGAATAAGACAAAATATTTTATTACCTCCCTTTAAAAAGATTCACGTTCTTTCCAGTGTGTTTCTTTACGTACCAAACGGAACATTTAATATCCACATCAGCAATAAATAAATAAATGAATAAATGAATAAAATAAATAAATAAATACATAAATAAATAAATAAATAAATATCATGGAAAAAATTATGACAATTCTAGCGAAATCATGAAATGTTGATAAATTTGAGCGACTTCGAATCGTTGTTAGCGATTTTAGAGCGATTTTGAGTGATTAAAGTGAATGTTTAGAAAGAATAGAAAATGAGCCCCAGTGGCCGATTAAAAATGGTTTAGATCCAGGTGTATATCAATTTAAAAGACTATTGCTAGTTAATCTATCTAATTTTCTTTTAAAAGTAAAGTTTGAAAGAATCTTGCAATATTTTGCGATTCATTGACCATTTATAAACAATCCTCTAAGTAGAACATCTTCACCATATTTACGTTTTAATTGGCGTAATTTAGCTTTTCACATAGTATTCCATTTGAGGTACACGTTTTGATTTGTTTCCGAAAAAAAAAGAAATATGGTGTTTAAGGTATGAAATGAAACCTTTAATTGTTTGCAATTATGATTTTTTTTTCATTTTATTTTTATTTTTCTATTGCCAAAAGAAAAGTTGATATCCCCTGCAAGTTAGATGAATTTAAACACCAAGAATTTTAGACAAATACCACAAGGCAGATCGTCAGTGGGCGACCAAAATGCTGTCACTTCAACAAAAAAAACTTGATTACATTATTTTAGGCGTCCTCTAGCCAAACATTTGATAAAAGTCACCTGATAGGAAGTATGAATATGTTTTGTCAAGTTTTCACAAGTGCTCGAATTATTGATAAAAACCATACAAAAACTGGACGGCAGATGGTTTCAACATAGGTCGTTTCCTTATCTTAAATGTCACAAGAGCGCTTCAGCTCTTTAGGGGCCCCTCTTTCCAGCTCTCGTCTGCTGCGAGATGCAACATGATCACATGGCCGTTATCAGTCACGTGACACTTCGATGAGGGCATGTCGGGATACAGACCTGTCGATCGTTATCAATTCAACAATGCTCGCAGCATACAATTATTGAAAAACAATGGCCGGTGATAGATAGATCATTGCAACCGAGACGTCTCGTGAGACTCAGTGTTCATCGATTACGAATCTCGTTCATCACCGGGTACTGCCATTAAAATTTAGAACGTTCCCTGCAGGAAGAAAAATAGACACCCCGCGAGAAAAGGAAATGTATGATTTGAGGCATTAGTTACGTTTCAACCTAACGTTGCAAGCAAAAATATAACATTTTTGACAATTCTGTTAAATGGAAACATGGATAAAAAGAATTTTAAAACAGAATTTCATTATTCGAATCAACTTCTGCTAGAGTTTGGTTCGCAAAATGTCGGAAATAAAAAAATGTTGTGCTGAACTTATATGAATCATTCATATATGATCTGTCATCAGATTTTATTTATGACATGCTGATCTTAATCGATTCTAGAATTAAAAAAAATGTTTATTAGCTTTGGCTAGCTTATTGACTTCCTAATCTAGACAAGGTACAGATCAGCTTGTCTCAAATAAATTCAAATATTAACTTCTTTTTCTTACATATCAAATACCAATTTTGTACATTATTTATCCCAATTTGCAGCAAACCTATGTGATAACATGGTGTGAAAACGTTCGCTACATGATGTCATGATCATGTCGTTTAGAATATGATTATGGTGTTAAAGATATGATCTAATATGTGAGTAAGACAAAATTTTGATTCCTGATGTTTGTTCGTTATCGAAGACAATGGACCTAGAAATAGTATATCATCAAAATTGTGCCCTGAAATCTTCAATGTAGAAAGTAAAGATAAATAAAAAACATTATCTATAGAAATCATAAATTGATCATACGTCGTACGTTTCGTGACCGCTTCTCGATCAATTTCTACCCGATTTCTTCACGGGTATTTTTTCATGTCATTTTTGGGGGGATAGAAGCGACGCCGACCTAACTCTACCGCCCTGATCCCTTTCTGATCACTCATGACGACCAAGCTCGACCAGTGCTCGATCTTTTGATCGAGCATGTTGATCGGATCGGCAGTGGAACCTATTGTAAAATAACCGGAGCGGTCAACGTGCTAATGGGATACAAAACAGTACCCAGTCACATGATCAGAATTTTAAAATCAACAGTCGGGGTATCTGATCGAAAATCGTCATCATTCACTGTGACAGACCTCGTCACTGGCTCTAACCTACGCCAAAAATGTGGTACAGTTAATAATATCGTGCAATCGACATTCAACTTGTTCAAAATTACTAAAAAAGTCTAAGACAGCGATACATTTAATTATTCCAAACACCCAAACAAACCATTCAATAACGCTCAAAACCGATTCTGATTAGCCCAAAAAGATAAAAAAAAAAGAAAAGAAAAAAAAGGAAATCACGTTGATTTATTAAAAGGGGAGGGGGTATTAAATTATCGCTAATTTCGTCATTATCGATATAGTATTACCTCCCCTGGTTTCATTCAAAACTCGCTCCTCCCAATTATTCAATATCATTCTGATATCATTCCAAAATCATTCACCCTGTCATTAGAACGATATCATTTAATGTATCAAAATTAAAAGTATAAACGTAAAGAAAACAATGGTTCATCGATCTTACCTCGGCTGATTTAGACGAAACATACAATAGTCTCTAAAGAGGGGTTTTATTATATCACTGGTGCTGTCGTAAGGGTAACTCTTGTCGTTTTCGTTTGTCTTTTCATTGTTGTACAAAACATCTGACATTTTATTTTCCACTGTTATTAGTAATGCTATTTTTTTCATATTTGAGATATATGCCAACAAAATAACAAAAAAGAGCAAACCTAAACTATCAAGGCAGATGGCTTTATGCATTTTATAAGAATCAAACCCCCTTTCTAATTTACTATCAAGCATCCATGAGCCGAGTGGGTTTCTTTTTTTATTATACATTATTACATTTTATGGTATATATATAGATGCGGTGAAGTCTTATCCGTCCCCACTATATGAGACCTAGACCAGAATGTAATCGACATGCAGTAATATTGATATGTAATCTGACCTTTCATGAGTGATGTTTAATATCCGAGTTACAATTTCAGACACATTCATCAATTTATAACCCTTATTTATTTTCGCTTGCTTTGTCTTTTTCTGTCTTTAACTAAGCAAGTGCAAAGTTATAGGGCTGGCTTTCAAACGAGAATCGTTTACTTTTGTAGTGTCTAGACCGGAAGTTAAATATTCTTCGAAAAGTGTTTGAGTCACACATTTATGCATGACAGAAAGTGTTAGATTTGTCTGGTTTGGTTTCTGTACAAAACGTGTCTTTGTCGAGAATATTCTCTGGAATTAAACTGTAGATCATGTGTCCTCTCAGCTACAAAGTACATTCCTGCATCTATGATGACAATACGGTGCAAGTTGTTTGCAAATTATACCCGCTTTGCACGTGATTTTGCGTGCAAAGCGGGCTATAATTTGGAAACAGCACCGTCTTGTCATCCTGTATATAGGGCAGGTTTTAAATGGGAAACTGAATCCTTGCAATCGCACGATAAGTCTCGTATATACAAACTGGATAAAAACATGAATATTCGCCTATGATTATTTGTTTGGTTTTGCACAAAGAAGTTCTGTCTCAAGTTTTTTTTCTTTGCTTTAAGATATAACATTGTGGGAGATGTCGAAAACGTTTTTTTTTTTTCTAAGAAGTTCGAGACGAAAATAAGCTTAGATTTCTACTCATTATAAATCAAACTTTTTTCTCACACTTTCATGCGCGAATCAGTAAGTGTAGCACTTTTATTCATATATTATTCATATTATTGCAAAACAGTTAATTGATATTTTTCATGGCAGAATGAATTAATTCGCAATATATCATACGCAATGTAGTATGATCTATGTACATAGCAAATGGCACGGTAAAGAAATAGTTTATCAGAAATTTTCTAAAATGGCCAACCACGGTCCATGTTCTGTACAAATTTTACTTTGTTTCCGTTTTTTTTGTTAATATTTACCTGGGAACACCCGCTTTAACACCCGAATGATACAGGTGATATATTTCGAGGTCGTGAAACGAATAAACTTTTGGATTCTGTATAAATTAGTTTAACTCTGTATAAATTCGTAAAAGAAAAGTGTATAAGTATTTGCGTGTCATTTCCAACAACTCAGTATGTTGAGGGTTTAGCACAGGACTGTACTAAGTGTATATACAATGTATATACACATAGTACTGTCTTGCACTGAGCCCTCGATGTTTTCGATGCGCAAACAATGAGAAGCCAAGACATCTGCATTAGGTATAGGTGATATACAATGTATATACACTTAGTACTGTCTTGCACTGAACCCTCGATGTTTCCGGTGCACAAGCATTAAAAGGCCAAGACATCTGCATTAGGTATAGGTGATATACAATGTATATACACTTAGTACTGTCTTGCACTGAACCCTCAATGTTTCCGGTGCACAAACATTGAGAAGCCTAGACATCTGCATTAGGTATAGGTGATATACAATGTATATACACTTAGTACTGCCTTGCACTGAACCCTCAATGTTTCCGATGCACAAACTTTAAGAGGCCTAGACATTTGCATTAGGTGTAGGTGATTTCTGTAACTGCCTAAATTAACTTCTATATTATATAGGTATAAAGCACAAACTGAAACTGACTGTGTGGGTGCACAGGTTGAGCAGAGGCTTCGCGCACATTTTAAATTGTTAGAAATGTCACGCATAGGCTTATTTCTTCTTTTCTGGATGTAATTGTACATCCAAATAGACCACAATGATTTTTTATTTGCACGTGTTTGCCAATTATAATGAAAAAAAGCTCAAATTAATGCATTTCTTCTCTCATGAAAGATAGTTCATTGCAACCATGCTCCCATGCTTGACGTTTAGCAAACTATGAATTAGCAAAGTAAAAGTTTTTGTGTTTTTTTTCAGTTATATTACATCAATGAAAAATAAAGGCGTAACTAACAATTGATCGCTAGCCCGGCATCTTAACCTTCAATCGACAGGGACTCTGCACATGATAAATATGCCAAATACAATGATTTAGCAGAAAAAAATATAAAAAAAACTGTATATAAATATGGTCTATATTTGTATACTATTTTTTGAATATTTTTTCTGCCAAATCATTGTATAAGGCATATTTATCATGTGCAGCATTAAACATTTGGATAGGGCTGACCAAAAAGTAAAAATTAGATTAAACAAGAGCTGTCACTGTAAGATGACAATGCCCCCGACACCGCTTTGATTTTAAATTATGGCCAATCTATGTTCAAGGTCATCCAGGGGTCAAGGTCACCAAAGTATGTGCCTACAGAAAGGTAATGTACCAAGGAATGTTGTGGTAAAGTATGATGCGAATATGTTAAGTAATAAGGAAGTTATGGCCAATGTTAAAGTTTTTGGACGGAATGACGGACGGACGGACAGACGGACAGACGGACGGACGGACAAGTCAAATTTATGATGCCTCCCTATCGGGGGCATAAAAATTCTTAAAATCACTTCTGGTTGCCATGGAAACAGACGTTAAAGATTGAAAAAGTCCTTTTTTGCGAGTTTTTAAATTCAAATATATCAGAAATGCAGCACAAACTAAAATAAAAACACATAAGATATAAGTTCCCCATCATGGTTTTCTCAAATGAATTAATAATATTTTTGGGCAAACGTTGTTTACTAATGTTTCCATAGCAACAACACACATACCCTACTAAAATATTGATTTTTGCATTTTTTTCAAATGTTATGAAAAAATACAGACATTGTTTCCGTTTTACAAGGAAATGCCACATTAACATTCACATAATAATAACTTTTGTGTTCGTTGCTATGACAACGTGAATTCATATCCCATAGATGAAGACAATTTCAGAACATCTTAAGAGTCCTCAATTGACTAGATAATTGAATTCCCATTCAATGTTATGATCATTTACAAAATTGCTCAGCTAGACCTTTTAGAACAATAAGATTTTTTTTAAAAAACTTGCAGGAAATAGCCTGTTGCTATGGGAACAATTATGTAAAAATGCACATAAGCCCATTTTTAGTCCATTGGATACGGGTATCCAACGATAAGCAACTCGAATATTTCTTAATCTTAAATTAAGTTCAAATTTTCCTCTAACTTATATATCAAAATAGTTGTGTAAACTGGTTTCATTGTTTAGGAAAAAGGCTACAAAATCTCCCAAAAAATGCTCAATTTTGGGTTGTATCGGCAAATTACCATGGCAACTATTACAATTTTTGTTCTATTTTCTTGTATTTTGAAAGAGGCTTATTGGATCTCTTTTCTTATCACATGTTAACTTTCAGAGACTTAAATTAACTGATGGTTACAAAAATACCC
The DNA here is from genome assembly GCA_948146395.1 of Fragum whitleyi. Taxonomy (NCBI): domain Eukaryota; kingdom Metazoa; phylum Mollusca; class Bivalvia; order Cardiida; family Cardiidae; genus Fragum; species Fragum whitleyi. Next base: position 70,498,021 of record OX411543.1, on the reverse strand, counting down.
AATGATTTTTTTGCGGTTTTTGAAAGAGCACTTTTTGTTAGACATGTCCCAATAATTATCATCGGTTCATCATGCTGCAAAATTTAAGAGATAACTCAGAAGTAACAAAAGCAGCCATGTTATGAGCCATAGTTACCGTTGTCAAGGTAACCAATGCACTCAACAACAAAATAATTTGTATCTTAGTTGCTTCTTTTTCATAATTAATTCCATCTACACATCAAATGTCAGTCATAAGCGAAGAAAAACAGGAAATTATATACAACAATTTTAGATCAATTTATCAAAATAAGCCACATTTGTTGTCATGGTAACCAATCTTTTTGACACTAACTGACACAACAAAAGATCTAGTTCAAAATTTTAGGTCCTATTCTACCAAATACATACGAAAACAACCATCATCTTCATATAAAGACCAAAAAGCTTAATTTTGCAAAATTCTGTGCTTTGAAGGTCGTTGCCATTGTAACCAGATGATCTGAAAACAATTTGTTTGTCAATTTCTTCTCTTATTATTAGTCCCTTCCTGTATGTGAAATTTCATAAAAATCGGAGACCATGTGTGCCAAAAGTGTTTAAGTCGTTACAGAGAATGGGTATTAAAATGGACGAAATGGCCGAATTGGCATTACTTCTCACTAATTTCATTCACATTCGCTCATCCCAATCGTTCAATTTCATTCCGAAATAATCACTAAATCATTCACGTTGTCAATTACAAGATGTTGTCATATGTAGAACATATATTATATATAAAGGATAATCCGTTGTTTCAGTGTAAAATAAATTTATATTGAATTTCGTGAACAACTAAACCTATATTTTCACCAGTGGTGGAGTCTAACGTTAAAATGAAGCTTGTTTGTACACGAAATGAAATACCAATCAAACTTATTCGGAAATCACACGATTATATTTCTGGAATACAAAATTGAGACAAAACGCGAAAATTCAAAGACACATTTTCTTATAAGCGCGTCATTTTACACGTGATTGCTATGCAACGTACCTGGTGACGTCACTAATTGGGCTCCGCAAAGATAATATCAGATAGGGTAAAGTGAACGAAAGTGGGGTATAAGTTTTCGATAAATCCACTTGGCATGCATTTGATAATCTGCCGTTAATTCTCGATAATCCACCAAAAAACATAGGCGTACCTAGGATTTTGAAATTATTACGCAGTCAGAAGGCGTCTACCAAAGAATATATAGGAAAAAGTCGATATGTGGACTGGGACTAAAGATAAAAGCCCTCCATTCGCTCCCTTTTTTATGATTTGAACGTTGGTAAATAATCAAATCATCGTAACTACAGCTTGAATAAGCTGTAGTTTCGATGTTATGATCATTCATGAACGACATTTTTTTGAAAAAAGGATTTTTTGTAATACGCACTAGCGTAATGTGCGTAATGGTTGTTACGCCCTTGGAAAAACATTAAAGAAGAAAGCTATCGGCATCAGCATTATCATCTCCTATGGTAGACTTCCCAAAAGCCATGGCTTGGAAAATGAAATGTATGACACGATGTCATAACGTAACAGAACTCCCCATAGAACAGTCAAACACTGTGCATCCCTGTTTATATTGATGTTTTAGACATGCATCATGGAAGAGGGCTATTTAATTATAACGTTCAAATATCACATGAACAAACTATCTTGATTGATATTTAGTTCTAACAAAGCCGAACTATAAGCACGAATTAGAACCTTCAAGGGAGATGTAGAAATACAGATTCTTATGATTGATCCCGGTCACCGAAAGTATAAATCAGCGATATGAGTAAGTCTGCCTACAATGGCTGGATAAAAGTAAACCTCTGTGAGATGGCAGCTGGGGTTAGGGAAAGGATGTCATAATAGTAGGCGATGTGGAAGTACTGGTGAGAGAAATACCAGTAATCAATTGTAAGGTGCCCTATCCGCCGCAATATGACTGAAATAATGTTAAAAAGGTTTGCTTCGAACCTTTTTAATTGGTCCATAAAACAATTGTATCAAAAATATCTCATTTGTCCTCTTTCGTTTCGATCACTGCGCTATTTACTGCTATCTAAATGTCTCCATCGTGGTCTTGTATTTATCCATCGTACTCCAGAGTAATTGTTATTGTGCTGTCACAACAACCATTTAAGATGTAGTGCTCTGTCTCTCTCTGTCTTCCTGCCTCTCGCTCTCTCTCGTGATGTCTTTATCTCTCTCTTTATGTCTTTATCTCTCTCTTTATGTCTTTATCTCTCTCTCTCTCTCTCTCTCTCTCTCTCTCTCTCTCTCTCTCTCTCTCTCTCTCTCTCTCTCTCTCTCTCTCTCTCTCTCTCTCTCTCTCTCACTCTGTGTCTCTCTCTCTCTGTCTGTCTCTCTCTCTTTCTCTCTCTCTGTCTCTCTCTATTTCTCTCTCTCTCTCTCCCCCTCTCTCTCTCTCTCTCTCTCTCTCTCTCTCTCTCACTCTGTGTCTCTCTCTCTCTGTCTGTCTCTCTCTCTTTCTCTCTCTCTGTCTCTCCGTCGTGAATTGGTTAATTAGAATGCTAGCGCACCTATCTTCCACACTAACGACACATTTCAATGTTCATCAAGTCAATTTCTGCCAGGATGTTCATTTCGCGTGACCCTAGCGCGTGCTCGGCACGTGATATATTCCTTTGATGTTCTGCATCTCGCGGACTTCTTGCAAGACACCAGGAGTGGAAAGAGCCAAAATATATTGTCGCTTAAAAGTAGTTTGGCAAAAATCCTTTTACAAATTCAAATTATTTCAAATATAACTTCAATTTAGAAGTTGAAGTTGTATTTGAAACAAGTTGAATTCCTACAATAAAATAAGACTCGGAAATATCTATCTAATATGCCTGTATAAGTCCCTATATAAAAAATTATTGTCCTAGTATTATACATTTTCATACAAAAGATTAAAAAAAAACTGTGGACTTTTTGTGTAGAAACAAAATAGTGGCGCTTTCACCCGGAAAATTTTGCGTATAGTTTCTTTCCTCTTAAAATGTTTTTTTTTTTTTTTTTTTTTTGCTTTAGTTAAAAGACGTCAATGATAATGATATTAATGTAAATAATATCTCAGTAGGCAGCATTCCGAGTATATAAAAAAACGTCATGTATATACCGGCCTTATCTCCTTTCATTTTCACTGTTATGTTTTAGCTCGATTCTAAACAAGTCTTTACTTTTTCTATACGTGCAGATATTGTCCGGCGATATCCTATGATTTTAAGTTTGAAATTGAGACGTATCTTAAGACTTGTCACCATGCAAAGGGTAAACGGCAGACGATACAAAATATTGTCTTCTGCTTCGACGAACTCAAAAGACTTGGAAATAGTTTACGATGTTCTCTATTAGAAATGATTAATTAGCCAGAAATGAAAGCATGTTTTCGGCGCCTGCATGCATTTGGTCGGAAGAATAATCAAATGGGTCTGATATTCGCTAAGAATGTTTCTGGCATGAATGTCTTTTTTATGTGTTTTGGTGTAGCAGCTGAAAAAATCTGAGTTAAATGTTCACTTTCTTAAAATGTTTCTGCAAAAACTATATATATACGGCAAAGAAATTTTCAAAATTATTATTGTATTATTGTACATGATTGCTCAAGCAACGCCCCCTGGTGTAACCCTTCAAAACTAGCGAAAGTTAACCTTTCGGATTATTTACTCATTACTTATCATGTCATGTAATTCTGACACCCTCTTTCCACCCTGGGAGGTTTCAAACTTCCCACTTAAGGGTATTATTACATGTACGTATAATTACATGTTGATAATTTTCGTTGGTGAAATGTTATTGAAGTGTGAGTGTATATTATAATGCCTGCTAAATTAAGTCTTCATATCTACTAATCAGATGGTTTACAAGTTTGTTAGTCCCTTATCTTTCGGATACTGCAAGGAACATATATAAAAGAGATATTCAATGGTATTGGTAAAACTCATCATTCGAAGGCCAAAGTCTCTTTTTCATAGGTATAAACATGTTTTAATGGATAAGAGTCTGTTTCTATGTTGCATTATTATTTTCTTTTTTTATAATTATAATTGTTATTATTAATTTAGTTTTAAAGAGAGATGGGACACCTTAAACGCTTCGATCTGGGGACCACATAACCAAGCAGCAACTTCTACTTCAAAATAATAACTACAGTTAATATCGTCGTGAAATTGATACTTATTTCGATCAAACCCGTTCCAAATTGCTCGTTCAGCGTTCCAATTATTCAAACACTCACACCTATCAATAAAAAAACGTCCCCAAATCGTTCAAAAACACTTCGAAATCGTTCTAAACGATCACTTCTATATTCAAATCGAAGAAATGATTCTCTGAAATTATAGCCTTGTGTAGATTTTCATGAGTCGGATTGGACCGCTAAGACACACACACAAAAAAATTGATTGAGGTAATGAATATCGAACAAAATTATCGATAATCTATTACTAACTTTAATTTCATTCAAAACTCTCTCCACACACTCATTCAATTTCTTTCCTAAATAATTCCAAAAACATGTATATTGTCAACTTCACGATGTTGATAACTGTAATGTCCCAATCGCCGCAGCCGGTCCTCGAAGTCATGGAGGACGGTTCAACACCATCCTCGATAAAAGTATATATTGCAACACTAAAATACCATAGCATGCTTTCCTAGGACACCACAACCGACCCTATATCCTGGCAATCCACTGACAATCCGAGGACAAACAAAAGGTTTAAGGAAACAAACAATGAGATTTGCAAACAGTATACCATGATAATGCTATCTTATCCCTGACTTGTTCTTGTGGACAACTGGCTTGGCAGAGCTAGACGTGATTTACTTTCTCTTAATGACTATCCATTTATTCCTTTCCCCCCAATGTTCTTTTTTCTGCTCTATGATGCAGGTTCATATGAAAATATTTTTTTTGTGGCGACGAGTACCATTTATCGGATTTTTGGGTAAAAGCTGTTTCAAAGGGTTATAAGAGTGCTATGTGGGCACCTACGCTCGGTGCTGGATAGGGGAATAAAAATCTAAGTCAGAAATGGGTATATTATGTACCGAAAAGTGAAAAATATTAATAAAAACTATAATGATAGACTCTAGTAATATTTTTTTTATTTAGAAAAGTTGAATAGTTTAGTGTCCATATTTTCCTATGGACACAGTTTATGCTCCTCTTTTGATAGTAAACATGAGTTTCAAGCAAATGCGTTTGGTAAACCAAGATATATAAAATGTCACTGTTTTCGCATAATGACAATGAATAAGCTGAAGACGACAGTGAAACCATTGCTATATAGCTGTAGCGTTTCAATAAAAACAGTCGGGCTAAAAAAATCGTGCTTATCTTGAACCCTGATTGACTCCTGCCACTTTCGATATCCCCGTTTTCACGAAACAAGACGATTTCACTATCAGGCTTTGACTCCATCGCTTGTGTCCCCCAACTGCAATTAGAGGACATATTTTGTTATCAGCTTCTTAACTCCGATCGGTGTCACAATTATGTTTGCTTTTACAGATAAACTTTCCTTTAAGTCTCCACTTCAACCTTTCCTTCATGGGACACTCGTTCTATGGCTTTAACTTGTAAAATTGATTGTGGTTGCGTATTAGAACAGTCAGATTATAGTAGTAGATCCTAAATGAAAAAAATGATGAAATCGGGACGTTTTCTCGGGTGGTGTCTTTTTACTTTTAAATTCCTAGTGGAAAAAAATGAATCAGTTTGTCACTGATTATTTTATTACAGTGCATAAATGCCTTAAGTGCCTATACTTTGTATATTTATTTATGACATTTCTGTACTGCTATCACTATAAGTAAAAGTGGAAAACCGAAATATAACGATGTCTTTCGACGCCTTCCGACATCGAAGCTAATTTGGAAATTCTAATCTGTACTACCATACTAAGGTTGACGAAAGGCAACCTTGTGAAGGGTCAAATTTTAGATCGGATGAGGCGTTAAAACAAGGCCTATGAGACGATGCTTTACATCGAGCAAGTTAAAGAACCATGGCGGATCTCAGAAGTAGTATTGTAATGTATCCTTGCGCTATCTCCAGTAAAAACTAACCGTCTTCTGGGGGTGTCGCTCATGTGCGGGTATGCTACGATAGCAACGACCAATAAACGAAAATACAAACAAAAATGATCGATATGAAGGAAGCGCATCTGTTAGATCTTATACTAGTTAAATTCGGTGTCTTTTGAGGTCTAAAAGAATCTAGATTTATAAAAATATTTCATAGTTCTATAAATAGATATTAGCTAGAAATAACGATCCAGCATGTTGTTTGAAGTTTCTTGAAGTTATTAGGTAGTCTCCACACCGTACGACCGGTTGCGGTGACGACAGGTTAGATTCAACTACGACAGAATCGGAAACTTATGCCGAAGACACGGTAGGTCAAATCAATTTATTCGTGTAAATAAACGAACGTAGCTCTGGTATTCTAAAGTTGATAAATGATCGAGTAAGTGCTAAGCGCTTCTATAGAATAAATCTCTACTCATATCCCTCCTAAATAAGGCCACAATCATTAATAATTTCGGAGGTTTCCCATGAAAAGTTACGAAATTAGACTTTATGCTCTCATAATTCGCCTATCTCTCAATGAATGCTAGCAGAACTTGTACAAGGCTGAAGTCTAATCATCCGCCGATATTTCTTCCAAATTTGAAGCCATAAGTAAACTGACAGTGGGTCTTCAAAGACGACATGTAGTCAAAAAAGTGTTGCCTCTGTAGACAGACAAAATTTCACGGGGTTGAAGTAGACGACAGATCAGAATTATTTGTAATTGCAGACGTCGACAGACCTATATTCAGATTCTCGCAGAAAAATGTTCATTTTTGGTGTCGTACTTTTCAATGAGACATCTGAACATGAAACTGAAATATTTAATTAAACGCCTTTTTTACATTGGTATGTATTCAATGGCTTTTTACAATGATGAATTTAAATGATAAAGTAATATTAGCTTACTAATTTGAAAAAAAAAACCAATAAATAAAATTTCATGATACATATTCAAACTAAGTATTAAGTTCTACAGATGTTGAGATCGATAGCCATTCAAAAAAGATCACAAAAGTTCCTAAAATAGTATGTCTTAAGATTGCCTTAGAATCCTTGTACTGACTTGTTTGATTTCAGGTGGCAATTGACTTCATAGTTTGGGACCACTAAAACTTCTGTCTCCGAATATTTTTTTCTTGTTGAACGGAATTGTGAATTCTGGGTATTGAATCAGCTGACCTTAGACCTTGCCTTTACGGGTCGCCTGGGGAATCAACAGTTCTGTTAGATAAGATGTAGCAGATCCTACAGAATATTGTTACCATAACATGAGAATTTTGTGATTTATTCTTGCCTTGATGGGTAATTATTGCAAATCAAAAAGAGCCTGCTTAGAACTTTCATTCCGTTTTCGTTTAAGTACTAATTATGCACACATGTTCTGTATTCGCTGAATCTTATAAAGGTCTTTCTCTGAAATACCAAATAGAAAAACATTACAATAATCTAGATGGGAATTGACAAGACTTAGGACAAGGATCTCTGTAGCTTTGTCTGTAAGGTATTTGCGTATGCTTTTAATTCGCCGATCAAAACACATCATACACAATTTAGATCGACATACATGCTGAAATCCGTGTCCCCAATTTTACAAATAGTCTGTTATATTAAAAAATATTACAAGGGATTTGATTTAAGAAAAACAACTCAGATGTTCACCCATTTTGTTTCAAGAGTCTTTGTACTATTTAAGAACAAAATGGACCGAGATGCACTGGGTCACCGATCTGAATCCATTGCAGAGTCAAGAGCCTTTAGGGCCCTGTTCCATGTCCCGCCATAGATTGCTTAGCAAAATCGACCTTTTCTTACATTAAATCCCTTGAAATAGTTTTCAATATAACAGGCCAAGAAAAACAGTGGACATGAATGTCAGCATGTATGTCGATATAATTGTTTTGATGTTTTATTGAAAAATACGACACAAAAAAATGAAAATTTTTCTGTGAGAATCTGAACATAGGTCTGTCGACGTCGGCAATCACAAATAATTCTGATATGTCGTCTACATTAACCCCGTGAAATTCTGTCTGTCTACAGAGGCAACACTTTTTGGACTACATGTCGTCTTTGAGGACCCACTATCGGCGGATGATTAGACTTCAGCTGTGTACAAGTTAAGCTAGCATTCAATGAGAAATAGGCGAAACATGAGAGCATAAGTCTTATTTTGTCACGGTTCATGTGAAACCTCCGAAATAATCAATAATTGTGGCCTTATGTGTGAGGGATATGAGTAGAGATTTATTCTATAGAAGCGGTAAACACTTATACGATCATTTATCGACTTTAGAATACCAGAGCGTTTTTTTACACGAATAAATTTATTTGACCGACCGTCTCCTCGGCACAATTTTTCAGTTCTGTCGTAGTTGACTCTCACCTGTCGTTGTCGCAATCGTATGTACGGTGTGGTCTTTGTTATTGAAAAATTAACAAACGAATTGCAGCTAAGCCCTATATTGGCAGCAAACTTTGATATTAATCACATGAAATTGTCTCATATTTCGATCCTTTAAGACGAAAGTTTTGATTATGAAACATTCGTCAGAGAATGATAACATATAAGACAATAAAAATTGCGTGTATAATGAAATATCATTTACATGTTCAATGATAAGGGTAAAATCGAGAACTAAGGTACAAACACGGGTAGGCAATCTCTCTTTATCTCGGCTATTCGTCATTTATTTTGACATAATTCCGTTTTGATGAGGCAGGGCCGCTGAAGAGACGGTCGACGTAATCCGAAGAAAGCCGAACAGTGAACTTGCACATACCACGTGACTATGTCGGTTGCACAGCACGCGGGAATGTTGCCGTAAATAAATGATATCATGCCGGGCCAGACACAATCGCGACGATTGGAGTCGCCGTTTTGTCGTCCGGGGTCCTTATCGTCAAGGGTTTGAACCACGAGACAAACTTAAAAGCGACAGTAACCCAGCTCTAGATTGGAATTTGATGAACTTTCCGCAATATCTACTCGTACATAATGCGAAAACAAATCGCGTTTCGGTATTATTTACCGTCAAATACCAACTGCGGTTGGTGAACAGTGCTGAATTTAAAAACATATATGGGCTTAGTCGTGACATTTTCAACAATTACGTATGTGCGTGATTGACAGAAATGGTAACCCGGACATTCACACAGTATATTCATAAATTCTACAACTGTACTTTGAGACGTTATAGAACTGCATAGTGAAGACCCTGATCAGACTGTGCGCACATTTGAAATCGTTGGAAATGTCACACACAGGCACTCGTTATATTAGCGCAAATTCGCAATAGCCATCCAATAAGACTTTGAAACCGTCATAACAGTTCCTTAAAATTCTTGCTGTCTTAATCTGAATATACGTAGAAATTCAACTTTTATATAAATTCCACAGAATTCTTTAAAAATTCTTCAAAACTATCAAAAATATGTCAGGTAAATTCTTTTTTATCGTGGAAGCTTCCATCATTTTGTTTCTAAAAAGAGACTTCCTGATATCATTTTATATTATCAGGCAGGTGATATCAAGCGAATACTTGCTTTATTGAATGACAAAGGACAGTTCCTTGATCTCAACACCCCTCTGAAGAAATTTAAATTTGAAAACCTTGGACCAAAATGAATTATATTATATAACTGTGAATTATAAACAACTATATTTTTTACTTACTAGAACCATACCACAACAACAACAAAAAAATAACTTCTGAAATAACCAACTCCTCTTTTTTTTGTTTGTTTGTTTGCATAGGGATAACTACCAGTTTCAACATCCCTGCGGTAATATAAAGGCGACTGGTGTACCTACGCAAGGATTCCCGTCTTTCTCACACTGGTCAGCACAACTATAAAATTTCACCGTGCCAAAAGCTGCTAATCCAACAAAGGCGAGCTACTTATCATACGTCCATTGTTTAGAGACAAACGATGCGTGTCACAATGACTTTTGTCAAATGTTGGATGTTTGTTGGCCGAGCCAGGGTTCGAATTCACGTCTCATGATCAAAAGCCCAATCCGTAACCGCCTATGCTATATCCGGACTCCGTTTGAATTATTCTGTTCGTGTATGTGCGTCACGGATGGATTACATAAACAAAGTTTCCGAGAATTCGCGCTTCATACGCAGATATACGCTTTCCAAAGTATCTTTCTGTAATAACTAGCACTGTATTTACCCCCTACCCGTAATTTATTGATAGAGTCCGGTATTTGATTGAGTAATTTGTACATACATATGCTTTTCAGAAAACTATGTAATATACCTGTCAATATCGCACACAAAAGAATGTAAACGGACATATTTTTGTGTGTAGGAAATAAATCATGAAGTCTTACGATTTCATTTAGACCTATTGCAATAGCTTACGATGTACCATGTGTACGATTTCTATATATTCATGCTCTATTTTGCAAGAAAGCGAGAGTAAAAATCCTTGGAACTCATTCATTTACTTGTAATTCGGTGCATTGTTGTGGATATTTTGAAACTTAATGGTGAGGTCTTAAGGGTCACGGTGGTCCTAGATCGCTCATCTAAGTACTCATCAAACATTTAAATCATGGCACTATCAAAATTTATCATACAATGAAGCCAATATTGACCTGATATCACTTTCTGACAACATAACATGAAATCAGGCAGCCTATTTTTAGAAACAATATACGCTTTCATCAAAATTTCTTTGATTTTTAAGTTTTTTAGGGTTTATTATGACTAAGCGCTGAAAAATTATTGCATGATAAATCGAATCACATGTAAGTGTCTTAAGATACCAATGTTATCTGGTCTCGGCTGTGAGAAATCATCATGACTCGGCAAAGCCTCGTCATAATAAATTCTCCCGACTTCGACAAGAAAAAGTTGATATTTTAAGACCCTAACATGTTATTCTCCATAGGGATAACATCTTTACAGCCCATAGAGGATCCTACATATAGATATATTAATTCAATAAAATAGCATAAAAAGCTCTAGGTATGAGAATAGATCCATGTGGAAAAGCAGCTGGGGGGCTAGGAAAGGTTGTCATGGTAGGACTGGTGTGGGAAATACTACGAATCCCTTATTAGGTGCTTTAGCCTGTCTCGATATAACTAAAAGATCGTTGAAAGCGGCGTAAAACGACATCCAAACAAGCATCAAACTTTTGTAAGGAGAAATTTAGACTATATGTAGGTGCAGAATAACAAACCGCTTAGCCTTAAAAATAACATGGAACCAGGAAAGGAACGTTGACGGTTTAAAGAATACCTTATGTATTCCTATCTAAACAAAGTGTAGCCAAGAGTGTCCAAAGGAACTCCGCGATTTTTAGTAGCAGTTGAAGGAGATTCATACATTGCGATTAGGTTTTTTACTTTAATACCTCCACAGAATAACAAAACACTATCTTCGTCTTATAAATATGGTTGTGCCATGATGATGCCTAATTTGGACCCAACATGATAATGATTTAAAGATCAGTTTACGGGATCACAATGCCATGCCCAGCGCAAAATATCTAAATTATGAGCAAATCAGTTTATCAAGAGAAGATTTTTTCGGCTTTCATTTGGTTGCCACCTATAATTTTGTAAAATATTCTTTAATGCTTTTTGGTGGTTTATCGAGAAATAACTATATTATCACTTGATAATCTCACCGCAAAAGCAGTGAAGTTATCAAAAACTTATACCCTGCTTTTGTGCATTTCATCCTACCTGACGTCATTTATGCGGGGCGAAATAGGTGACGTCACAATGAACGTTGCATAGCAATCACGTGCAAAATGACGCGCTTTACGATAATATGTCCTAGAAAGTTTACATTTTGTCTCATTTTTGCATTAAAGAAATAGAATAACCGTTTGTTTTTGAATAAGATCGATTAATATTCCATTTCGTGAACAACAAAAACTTTATTTTCTCGTGAAAATATAGCTTTTGTTGTTCACTCATTGAAATATAATTCGATCTTACACTGAAACAAACGATTATCCTCTATTTCTTTTGCCAGGAAACTATTTTTTTGGCCAAGAAGATGAATTATTTCGTCAACTAGAGTAGACCTTTAAATTGGAATAACTTCTGCCAAGTTTGTTAGCAAAATTCTAACGTGTTTCAATATAAAAAAAATAAAAGAAATGTTAGACTCACAGACGAAATTATGTGCGAAAAACAATGGCCGATTTCAATATAAATTTCATCTCTTCTCTTATTCGGATGAGCAGTAATATTCATTTCATTGCATTAAACATTTACATGCTTACAGCAAACAAACAGTGATGGAAAGTGGAGAAAAACAATCGTTGAATATGACAAAAAAATAATAAAAACAAGTATAAAAAACAGTCAGCATTGATTTTCAAAAGAAAAACAAAAATCGTGTGAAAGATTTCTGAGTAAAAGGCGTAATATAAGAATTCTGACAAATTCCATGTTGAAAAACTAGATTGATTGGGTAATAAAATGATAAACTTTTGAGTTGTCAGCCCTTTAGGAAAATGATAATACCTTTTTTTTTAATAATCTTTAATTATAGTCGGGGGTTTGTACGAGGTACAGTTAACAATTAACATAAGCTATGTATAGCTTTTAACCTTTCTATATATTCTGTCTTTAATCTGAAAATTTTGAATAAATAAGGGCTATAAGTAGCTTTATAATGTAGAATACATTTTAAAAACAATCTTTCGAGAGTGTTTTTTCAAGTAATATCATACATTAAGCTGTCTATTTAAAGATGTGAAATACAATTGTAAGTATTGTCTAAGAACTGTACTACCATTGCTTTTTTCTTCTTCTTTTTAGATTTTTAATGTTTCTATTGTTGTCCAATAATCAAATTTAGTATTTTTCGTTTTGAATTTAATGTTATGAAAATTCATGTGTAATTGTAACTATTCCCGTCATTGACGTTTGAAAGGTGTTTATAAAGGTGTGATAATCTTGAGAAACGGCCACGAAAAAGGATTAATCAAGCACGGTGATAATGTCTTATTTATATATCAAGGATATACGTTTACAAATATGGAGAAATGCTATTGTACTTATAATCCACTGTTTCCGTTAATTTTTTTCCCAAACAACAAAAAAATGACAATCAACTAATTTATTGTGCTTTCTATTCCGAAGAAAAATACTTTGTACCATGTTGGGGGCACATCGTTATTTTTCTATGGTGTAGAAATTCTTATGATAAAAGGCACGAAGTTCGAAACCCGGGAAAGGCTCTCGATCTTGGTTCTTTCGTGAGTCCACGCAATCGGCAAGAGTATTGCTGTATTCTACAGGAAGCCGAATCGAGATGGATCAATATCAGTTGTAGGAACTTTTTCCCAATCGATGTAGAATAACTAGATTTGAATGTTTTAACCAAGTGCTCGTTGTTTTTGTTGTCGTGTCCGGCACACGTCGTCAGTTTTCCGTATACGTCTTTTAATGTACTTTAGAAACTGTATTTTGATCTTAAATGTATACAATCTCTTTTAGAGAGCGTTTACACTGTATGTTTAAGCAGATGTGAAAAAGCACATGTGAAAAAGCGTATCTGTCTTTTAGCGTTTACACTGCATGCTTTTACATATCTGCTTTCTGTGGGATTCCACTGACCTAGGTCAACCTCACCATGTGTCAGTTGTGTATTGCATTCCAAGGATGGAGGATGATGAATTACTTTACCCCTTGTGCTTAATCGTTATTCTTTCTACAGCTTATCGTTATCATTTAAGAAAAAGAAGAAAAAAACGGATATGGGTAAAACCCTGGGTTTTACGAAGGCACCAATACGGAGCCCATCATGCATTGATGGAAGAACTAAAAAACGAGGACAAACAGTGTTACAAAAATTTTGTGCGTATGAGTTGCGAAAACTTTCAAGAAATCAGTGAAAAAGTGTCACCTCTGATTAAAAGGCGAGATACCCACTTAAGAATGTCTATATCTCCAGAGGAAAGGCTTTCCCTCACATTACGCTATTTAGCAACAGGTATGAAATTGAATTTTCTATCCTTTATCTTTAAGAATATGAACATTTCTCATAATTCTGATAGTGAAATGAAAAAATCAGTCCGATTTTCATATTAATTTTATTTGATATAAACTTCTTGTAAGCATACAAATACATCTACATAACTAACCTATTTGTGACTACAATGTACTCATATATTTTTCTCTTTGTTAAGTTTTCCCTTTTTTACAACCTATTTGAAATGTTGACATTTAAGAATTATCAATTTCATAAATGATGTTCCTTTTGAATAATGTTTTCAACCGAACATTTGCAGATTTAGCTTAGTTTAGCCTTTTCAATATTTGTAACCTTGTTGTAACGACTGCTGAAATCTAATTTTTCCAGGTGACAGTTACAAGTCTTTGTCATACCTTTACCGGATACCTGTCTGTACATTATCTCTGATAATTCCAGAGACATGTGATGCCATATACAATTGCCTAAAAGAGGATTACATGAAGGTAATTGCTGAATCATGTTCATGATCAAAAGAATAAAGTGATTATATTGATCATTGAGTTCGAGAATTACATAACCTAATAATTTAATATTATTGATCTCCATCAATTTTAGTGCATTCATATTAGCTGAAAATTTGGGTTTAAACTTCAATGAAAACAATTTTGAGTATGCAGCTATTCTTTAAGTTTGTGTGAAAAGTAGTCCCACAAGGATTTTCCTATTTGGGATAATTTATTCCATTTTTGCTTTATGATATTTAATCATAAGATATGAGAAGAGTGTTTTACTGTCAAGGAGGAATGAAACAAAAAACCAAATCACACTCATGTATGAATCCACTTTGCGTATCCATACAGCGTGATCAAGTTATGTTTCATACCTCCATGAAATCAACAAATATTTCTTCATCTCTTCAATAAATTTGAACATGCAACATGTATCAACTCTTAAAAAGAATGTTGTATTAGATAAACTCTTAGCAGAATGTGTGTATTAGATAGGTTGAGCTGTTCTGCATTTAAGATCACGGTGAACGTTTTTGAATTGTTTTTAGAAATGTTACCCTATGCTCCATGTGTACTCACTTGCAAATCGGATAACCATTTCTTAACATCTGCAAACATGTTCGCATAGTGAACTCAGGGCAGAATCAAATAAGACAATTTTTGCAAAGTGTTTAAAAAAAAGACAATTCTACTTCGCTGTGCATTCATTTTTCTAATCATGGCTGACCTCTGCTGTATCCTACCTTATTTTTGAATTAGTTTTTAAAATTTCCACGTGTCCTTTCCATTATACAATAATATTTGCTAGAAATGTAAAGTTCTGAAGATGAAGATTAGTTTTGGAAAGAAATTAAAGAATTGCCTCCGCTCTGTTGTGGACTATTAGATTGACTTGTAATCAGATGCTGCCCAATTTGGGTTGCACTGCTGTGACCTTGAAAATATGAATGCTGTGTATTATATTGATATCCCTGTTGGGTTTGTCCCAACTGAGATTCAAAAATTGCAGATTGAATTTTGTACTTTAACAACGACTTTGTTCGATCATCACTTATTTTCCTCAGTTCATTGGCAACATATTTTCCAAAAATTGTGTCCTCGTCTTCCTGGATCACACTTGTTTTGGTCTGTGATCGATTTTTGATGTCTTGAAGACAAGATATTGCTTGCTGCATGACCGCCTCTGGTCCACTGTTTTTTCTTTTTTTTTCCGGGAGTGTCAATGGCTCAGCTGATAGATCAGAACATTGGGAAGTCGTTTCCTCATTCTCTGAATCCTCATCAAAGTCTTCTTGTTGGCCACATTGGCTTGAGTTCTGAAATAAAGAATAAAATATTCTTAGAAATATTCTTTCCATAGATACTTTAAATATCTTTATCAAGAAATAAAATGTTCTTTTTGTACATTTATAATAGGTACCCAATACTGCAGAGGAATGGGAAAATATTGCAACTGATTTCCAAGAAAAATGGCAGTTTCCAAATTGTGTGGGAGCAATGGATGGGAAGCATATAGCAATTCAATGCCCTGTTCGAAGTGGATCCATGTATCATAACTATAAGCAGTTCTTTAGCATCGTCTTACTAGCTGTTGTTGATGCTGATTATAAATTCATCTACGTAGATTGTGGCTGTAATGGTCGAATAAGTGATGGTGGTGTGTTTGCTAATTCATCCCTGTTTCAAGCTTTAGAACAAAATTCCCTAAATATCCCTGGCTCAAAACCATTGCCACAGCGACAGAAAAATATACCCTATGTAATTGTTGGAGATGAGGCTTTCCCACTGAAATCATATATCATGAAGCCCTATCCATCCCGACAACTTGATGAACAAAAGAGAATATTCAATTATAGATTATCAAGAGCACGACGCATTGTGGAAAATGTTTTTGGGATACTGACAAGCCGATTTGGTGTTTTTAAAAAAGCCATACCCCTTGAACCGAAAAAGGTAGAGAAAATTGTATTAGCTTGCTGTGCTATTCATAATTTTTTGCGAGTAAAACAGACTGAGAATTCAGATTATTTCTTGTCCGGAGTGATAGACGAGGAAGATACATTGAACGGAACATTCACTCCTGGTTCTTTGCGACAGGATTCAACAAATAGCCTGCATGGTTTACCCCAACAGTCTGGAAATAGATCAAGTGCAGACATAAGGGCTGTGAGGGACGAATTCTGTGACTATTTCAATACGAACGGACAAGTTCCATGGCAGTGGGACACGGTATAGCACATGATGAAATAGAAACTTACTAGATTTGACTGAGACACACGAGGTGAAATCTGGTGACGGAGAAAAGCATCTAGTGTGTTGAAATGAGCCCATGGGCTTTTGTATATTTCATCTGATCCAGATCCACTTTTCAGTGACTTGTTAATTTTGGCCAGCTCTCTTGAATAATATCCTCTCAAATAAGATAGTTTGGTTTGTATCTGCTCCACTGAAATAATCAAAATCAAATATTTTTAAAAAAATGTTGCTTTTAGTACATGTCATCCAAATCCTTTACGATAGAAATTTTCTTAACGCGTAAGTTTGCTAAAAGGCATTATTCAATGACACATGAAAGCGTCACGGAACATTATTTTGGGAACAAAGTATTAAAAAAATACTGAGCTTAATTAGAACTGTAGTTACGATATTTTGGTCAACAAACAAATATTTATTGACCAAGGCAATAGGATTTCTTCTGTTTTAAAGTGTATCTCTATTCCATTATAATTATGTACTTTTCAAGATATTATTGTGATAAAGAAATAAATTTGTGAAAACTAAAGTAATATCGTAACCCTTTCCGGCACAATTCCACTTTTTAAAATCCCATGAAGAAAATGACCTCAAGAAACTTCTGCACTGTCTCCAACGTTTTCCCAAGAAGAATGTTAATATAAAAAAATAACAACTAGAAAATTCAACATTCTAAATACGAAAAGAAAAGGAGAAATAGCTTTTCACGAGAATGTTTCACAATTAAAGCGAAATTCAAAAACTTCCTGTGCAATCTATCATTGGGCTTGGTATAGAATTCTTTCATATGGTAATTGAAATGAAGTGATTTAGTCCAAAGCTGAATTTATGAAGAATTAAAAATATATCCGTATGCCGAGGGTATTTCTCTGATTCTTCATAAATCATATGAATTTGAACTATCACATGTGAAAATATTGTTATATTCACAGAGCTCATGGATATCATCGATCAACACATCCCCTATATTGTTGGTTTACGATTAAAATCTTGCTTAAGCTGTAGTTATGAAATTTATGAAGAAAATCGACAATGCACTTTTTTTGAAGGCACAATGGTCAGTGTTTATGAATTTTTGATGGCTTTACTGTCAAAATCTAGTTGAATTGTCAGTTGGTAGTATTAAGAAAAAAATTGAATGTAGTCACTTTAAAAATTATGTCCAACTTTTCATGAAACAAATTACAAACTTACCATTACATTGAAGACTTGGATAATCTGACAATAAATTGTCAGTCATATTCTGTAGAGCTTTTTGTCTGTAGTCCTTCTTATGGTAGTTACTTGAAGAAATATTCCATAAATCAACCTCAGATTGATACAGTTCTATAAGCCGTTCCATCTGAGAAGATGTTAATTTAAGTTCTTCTTGTTTTCGTTTCTGAGACATAATTTAAATCCGTTTGAACTATGAATTGCACAATATGATGAAAGCAGTGAATCTGTTGTGAGTTGTCAACAAAGAACATATACAATGTGCAATACAAGCTAGAGGGACAGTGTATGGAAAGGCTTGAATATTTGCAAATATGGTGGTACTTGACTTAAGTTGATGCAGTAATCCCTGACATGTTTGTATATATGATTAAGTGTGTATTAGGCTGTGTATCACTTCCAATCTTATCTAAGAAAATGCTGGATTGAAGCCTTCTGATGGAGGAAGAATAAATTAATAAATTCAATAATTATTTGTTTTCAATTTTATATTTATTATTTCAATCTAACTCAGAGAAATTTTGGAAGATTCAGAACGAAACATCATTGTTATCTAATCTAGATATTGCCAGTCGGTGACAGAAACCATGTAACTACAGTTTTATTATACTCTTGTTACAAGGTCTTGGTTCACAAACCAGAATATACTTTATAACAAAAAAGACCGGTGTAAATAAATTTTTTCAAGAAGAGATTGCATCTTCAAAGCAAATATAGACTGATTAATTTTTGAAAGAAGGTGTCATCAAAAATGAATAAAAAAGGAAAAAAAAAACTCTTGGATTTTGCCAGTTTAATTATGTAGACACATGAGTAGAAAATGATTCTTATCATGGGCCAACTCAAGTTGGTTACCTCATTTTATGATCTATCTTAATAAATAATTTCACAGACAATTGTCTTATAGTTCAATTTGTTCATGTTTTATCGGGGAAAGTATATGATATATTCTACCCGACAAGGCAGAAAATCAAACTAAGAAACAATTGCCTGTGCTAAATATATAAAAACTGATAGGAAATGCAATCGGTTCAGATGCAATGGGTTAATATTTATATAGTAGTACAGATACAGCCCTCAGACGGAAGGAAATTTGAAAGCATTTGGTGGTATTTTTCAAAAGAAGAAAAAAATCAAACGATAAAAAAATAAAAAGCATTTTTTATTTGAAAATATATGAAAACTTGTATCTTCCTTGGAATGGTGTATTTAATCATAAGTACTATCTAGTTTCAATAAACAAATATCTCCCCACAGTGATTGACAAGTATAAACAGATGCTATCAAGTTGCAATACCCTGTGAAAAGGCTCTGATTGGTCAATTCGGTATGAAAAAGCAGACCAAATAGAACATGTTCTATTCGGTATGTTTTGCAGATCTGTTAACAGAACGCTCGTTATCTAGGGGTTTACACTGTGTGTTAGAGAGCGTTTACACTGTATGTTTAAGCAGATGTGAAAAAGCACATGTGTAAAAGCGTATCTGTCTTTTTGCGTTTACACTGTATGCTTTTACATATCTGCTTCAGTTGACCTCGGTCATTGCTGTCAGTCATTTGCAAGATCAAATAGTGTATTGTATTACTGGAATGATGAGGGAATATTCTATCGCTTACCGAAACCAAATGTATATTTAAATATTTAATTTTATTTGTGTCCATTGATATTCGTATGTTCTGATTGGCTTCAAATTGTTTTCATTGTGCAATGAAAGCAATTTTGGGTATGCAGCTATTTTGTAAGCTTCTGCAAAGAGAATATTTCTCAATTTCATGGAGGAATGAAACAAAAAAAGTTCCTAATCACACTCATACATGAATCTGCTTTGCGTATTTATACAGTGTGAATATGTTTTTAGTTTCATACCTCAATGAAATCAACAAGTAATCTCTTCATCACTTAAATGATAATAAAGACATTGAAATATAGCTCAGTTAATTTATTTGAATCCTTTTCTCCTGTATAAGTTGTCTTGAACCTGGAAAATGGTCACAGAATTTTCTGTTTCTGTAATAAATCATTTGATCTCTTTTCTGAACATTTGTTTCTCAAAATATTTTATTTCTAATCTAATTCGAGACTTAAAGTGACAATAAAAACGAATTACTCTTCACAATTTAATACTTGATATTTAACCAACAAATTTTCATCGCGTCGCTGAGCATCGGTCTCTCAATTGAGAGGAGCCAGGAGAAAATTGATTCCTGAAAATGCCATTGATCTAGCCTCATTCTCTTACTTATCCGTAACATTTGGTGTAAGTATATTTGAGGATTTCACAAAAAGTAGACTCGAGAGGGAGTTATAAGAACTTGAACCTCGATTGATATTAACTATGTAAATTGAATAGGCCTAAACAAACTAATTTAAAGGTAGAGAATAATTTTTTAAGTGATCAGACTAGACAATTAAGTACAGTAGAATGACAATTCTAAATTAAGTTGGGTCACCAATATTCCTGACATATAGACTGACTTTGGTCAAATATGTACTGCAATTTCCTGAAAGGTCAGTAAATTGCAACGGGAATTTAAACATATTATTATTCATTATTATTATAATAATTATTTTTCAATTTACCAAGTACCACTGGAAGAATTTATCTATTATTTGATAATAGGTTAAATTTTCTCCCTGGTCATTGAAGGAATTATATTTCACAAAATATGTCTTTTTGACAGGCTACAGGAAAGAGCTGACCAGTAATTGTTTGTTTTATCAGCTTATCAGCGGGTCATCAGAGGTATCAATGGTCATTTCGGTATTGAAAAGCAGACGGAAATAGAACATGCTCTATTCCGTATGTTTTGCAGATCTGTTAACAGAACGCTCATTATACTGGGGGTTTACACTGCATGTTTTGGCATATATGAAAAAGCAGATATGAAAAAACATACAGTCTAAACCCCCTCTAAACACATGTTGAAAAGCAGATGTGGAAAAACACATAGTCTAAACCCCCTATTAGAAAGGCTGTCCAAATATTCCTGACATGTCCGCATAAAGATCCAGAGCACTCTTGAAATTTGAGTGTCACATTTTCTTATTGTGCTATAAAAAGAGAGATTTCCATCACCAAATTTCAAAGAAAATCATAATACCTGATTGGGCACCTGGGATGCTGTCCGACACGGGTTTTTCTACCTGCGGATAAGTACTCTTTTTTTTGCCACTTGTCCGTGGATTAGTAAATGCCAGAACAAATTTAAGAATGGTCCTAGACAGATCTAAGAGGTTTATTATCATAATATTTATATCAAAGGACATAAAAAAATGTTTTAAATGAAGAAAATGCAGCATTTTCTTCTTAAAAACAATGTTTTTTTTTTAATTGATTGATTTTCCCGTTGTCATTTTGATCCGGGACAAGTAGAAAATAATCTTTTACTGGTCCGGGGACAAAGTGGAGGAATTCTGTATTTACACATCCCTGGGTATCAAACTAAAGTTGATGGTTAGATATCGCAACCAAAATGTCGTATCTACAGCTTGAACCTTCAGACACATCGCGGGGGCTGGAGCACCTAACAATGGATTCCGCGTATTTTCCACAACGGTACTACGCAATGAATCATTTTCTATGCTCCAGCTGCATTTCCCATATAGTCTACGATGATCAATCCACTGGTGGGAGACAAATAGTCGAAAAGGATAAGTGCCGCAGTCGTAATCGAACCCATGACCTCTATATTGTTAGTCCGACGAGCTACCAACTGCACTGTACGAAGTTTTTAGCGCCCGACATCGATCTGTAGGTTAAACAGCGGAGCGAGACATACCGAGGTCAAGATTAATCCTAATGTTTAATTACTAATCTAAACATGGCGCAGATTGGTAGTCTAACATTAGATCTGTTTGTTACTTCGTAATCTCCGTGTTATTCTTCTACTTTTGTTCAATATTCTATTGTTAAATTTGAGCACTAGTAGAACAACAAATCTTGACACAAGAGGGTATTGATTATCCTTGATCGCTCGCCTGGTCTAATTATTAAAGTAGTGTGAACCATGGGGGGGGGGATACAATAGATACAAAGGAGGATTCTTTTATCATTGCATTAAATCGCTATATATGCGATACACAGGTGTGAGTGAGTTATCAAAAGCTAATGTCTACACATTAAATTGCAAATTGACCTTTAATTTTAGCAGAATATTGTTTAACTATTAATTAATTAATTTATTTAGAATTTATTGCTCCAAATCGAGCATAGTATCTTTGTTAACTGTTTTTGCATATAAATATGAGCTAGGGAGCCGTTCAATCCTCGATGCATCCAATACTCACACGAATCACGTACAGTTCGGAAATTAATTCGTTCTCTGAATCAATCCGGCATAAAAGCTGTCGCGTTCTGTAGTGTAAAGTAGTCTTTTTTCCCATAAAATTCATCAAATGTTGAACTTTTGTAATAGATTTACAAGTTATATGGGTTGATCAAATGTCAGTCAATTTGGTATAAACTTTGATTTTTTTTATCAACCGCTTATACGTGTCTGGCGTGCCTGTTCATCTTGATTTCTAGCAAGCAATTCCAATCCTGACACTTGGCCATGTCGACACCTCGTCAGTAGCTTACATCGACTGAGAAGGAAGCGTTATGATCTTGAGGTTACGGCTAATCCCTCTGTTTTATAACTAATGTAAACATTACGGACTTTATGGCCAAGCTTACGTCGTGTTTTGGATAGGCTATCCGTATTTTAATCCTGGTTTCATTGTAGAATGTCTTATTGTTTCTGACAAGTGACAAGTGAATCGGCTTGTAGATAATTTGAAAAAAGATATACATACGCACATCGCACATTATATATGAGGAAGAAATGCAAATCATCTTCTACACTTCGATTTTGATAATGGTGAAAAATAACCCTGTTAACATCTTTTGTATTTCTTTATCATCATATCTCTTAAGGAACCTTTTCCATAATATACTTTACGTAATTTTTGTGCAAAAATATTTTCAAAATTTTCGCTTGTATTATTGGTATTTCTATCGTTATCACTATAATTATTATTATCATCAAAATCACGATTGACATTATTATTATCATCAATATTGTGAATAACTTCATTTTGATTTTTATTTCACTTTTAAAAATTCAATCGCACTTTAGACAAACCCAAAGAGGGAAATGGGAAATAGAAGATCCAGAAAGAATGAAGAAAATGTGTGTTTAGTTTCGCCGTTATTTTTTACTCAGAAAGCTTGTGAGTTTTCGAAATTTAAATTGTCTTCATCTTTTTTTAATTATTACTCCTGTTGACTTTTTGCGGTCTGGTAATGCATTCAAATGCAGTAACATTAGTTAATTGTCTTTAAGGTTCATGTAAAGTGTTTCAGACGCAATTTTAAGGGCATTCATTTGCCAAGAAAAAGCAGTATGTCCGGGAATATTATATATCAAAATGAAGCTATTTATGAGCACAACCAGTTGAAAAACATAAGACTGTTTTAACTATAGCGGTATAGCCAAAACATTGTGGAAAAGGGTCATTTTGTACAGAACAAGCAACTGCATGACTGTTGGATAAAATTGGCTCATATTTTAACAAAGTCTAGCCTTAAGTACCATCCAGGTAGTGCTACAACCATTGGTATAAAACTCAGCCCCAAAACGTTGTTATGCAAGCAATTAATTTTGACTTATTTTATAAACACATATGTCATATATGCCATTCTAATTTTGTAAACGTGTAGATCTTTTTAGGGTATGGTGTGTTATCACAACATTAATAGACATTAATTGTTTATATACCTGTAAGGTTGTTTAGCAATATATCAATTTCTATTTCACAGAATGATAAATATATAGTAATATTGTAGATCATTGAATTAAAAGAAACTATAATTTGAAATAAATCGCAGAAAATATTTCACAATATTATGGTGTGATGTTGCACCATACCTTACATCTATTTTGAAAACAGACCAAACCGGTTTGACATGTATGTTGACAAAATAAATGGAACTTGATTGTTTCAAAAGAGCCTTTTGAGACTGAGTTTTATATCTAAGGTTGTAGCACTACCTGGACAGTACTTTAGACTGTACTTTGTTAAAATACGGGGCAATTTTATGCAACCGTTATGCAGTTGCTTGTTCTGTACAAAATGACCCTTTTCCACAATGTTTTGGCTATACCGCTATAGCTATGGCAGTCTTATGTTGCATAACTGCTTGTGCTCACGAATAGCTTCATTTTGATATATAATATACCTAGACATACAGCTTTTTCTTGGCTAATGAAGTGCCCTAAATATTGGGTCTCAAACACTTTACATGAACCTTAAAAACGTAAACTATTCTTAATTTGTAGTGATGAAATATTGTTTGTAATTCTATTTTTGACCAAAGCTGACTTAAAAGGTAACAAGCGCAAGAGGACCCTTGACGGCCCCTATTTAAGCATTCAATAGACCCTTTAAGTACAATATTAAACATTACGACATCTATGGACATCTATGGAAATGACGAATGTAATAGAGAAACAATAAAAATCAGATTATATAATATTAATTTGATCTTACCTTATAAATCATAAGATTTAGTCAAGCGAAATGGCAATGCCTACGTGTTTGTGACTGGGTACTAAGCAGAGAAACAATTTTTTAAAACCATATCCATTAAACGATTTTAACTTGGATTTTACAATTAGGAAAACAAAGACCCCGATCAGGTGCTCATTAACTGCGCATCTGATCAGGACCTTTGTTTTCGCTAGGTGGACAGTGCAAGTATATTGAACCCCAAAAGAAACGTCGCATTGTTAATGCTGGTATAATAACGTGAAAAAAATGCAGGGATTTTTGTCAAAGACCCCGATCAGGTGCGCATTAACTGCGCATCTGATCAGGACCTTTGTTTTCGCTAGGTGGACAGTGCAAGTATATTGAACCCCAAAAGAAACGTCGCATTGTTAATAAGTCCGAGATATCATGTAGACAAACATTCTGACCAAGTTGCAAGACATTTGGACACAAAATATGTCCCCTAAATTTAACAAAATGGTTTTCGTAGATTTTATCCCGTGACCTAGTTTTTTTACCCTACTTGACCCTTTTTCGAAATTGTCCTAGGGCTTATAGAGACAAATATTCTGGGAAAGTTTAAAGACATTTGAGCCATAAATGTGACCTCTAGAATATACACAAATTGTTGACGAAAGCCGGAAGCCGGACGCCGGACACAGCTAGGAGTCACAATAGCTCATCATGGTCGCTCGAAAATAACTTAGAAATAAGTCACTGACAAAGTAAAAAAAAAAAAACCTTACAATTCTATCATTTTCTAACAGCAATACCCAAATTATCGTCAGAACATTGAATTAGCCCCAGACGAAAATGATATCTAGTATGGAATAACCACAAGACAAAAAAATCTCGCATCGTCATCAGACCTTTTGACTCCAGCAGTTCCCAAGTTCTTTCGAATTTAAAATTCTGTACTCATAATCAGACACTGTATCACATAAACAGACAACAAGCTTTTACGGAATTTCTTAGAACATAAACTTGGCGCTAATGGCGTTACAATTAGTGTTTAGATTATCTCTTTAGATTACATCACCTTCTAAGTAATTTACATCA
This sequence comes from Fragum whitleyi, assembly GCA_948146395.1. Taxonomy (NCBI): domain Eukaryota; kingdom Metazoa; phylum Mollusca; class Bivalvia; order Cardiida; family Cardiidae; genus Fragum; species Fragum whitleyi. Next base: position 70,472,419 of record OX411543.1, on the reverse strand, counting down.
TAAGTGAAAGGCTAGGCCTGTGCCCTTTGCCTTATTGTTTCCGATAGCAAATTTCATTAGCAGAATACGGTTATTCATACGGAGAACAAATGCAAATTCGTTTGTACTAAAATTATGAAAGCCAGAAAATAAAAATGGTTGACTGTTATGATGGCTTTGTGTTGCTTACAGTAATCTTTCAGAATATATAGCATCGATGTCCTATATTCATGAAGTTCCTGTATATAAGGTTTCCCCGTTTTCTTCCTATTTGCTATGCTACATCGACAATGTAGCGTAGCAATTAGGGAGAAAGCGGGGTATGCGAAGATGTTATTCCTTGGTTTCAATAACACTTTTATATAAATTGGCTGAAACATGTTTTTATCAAAGATACACACATACTGATGGTGGACGTATAAACAGTCACGCGGTCGGAGATCAAATACACGATCATTGACTCCTTTCCAGAATTGTTGAAAACGACATTTGAGTAAAAGAAATAATGTGTTCGCAGTTTTCAGCCTAAATAATATTGCTTGGAAATTTCTCATTTATTGAAATTGACGAGAGAAATAGACAATCTACTTATGCCTATTATTCTATGTATTTTATTTTCATCTGTCTTTTTAATGTTTTCTGAATATACAAACAACTTTGGCACGAAAAGAATCCACTTATATCAAAGAGAAATACACTTAAGTTACAAAGGACCAAATCCAGAAACCCCCCTAATCGGCCCTGTATTTTCAAAAAAACTTGATTCTTTTTAAACGTTTTTTAAATGCTTTTCACAAAAGTTCAACACTCTAACTTCATCATAAGTACCATGGTACAATCGAAAACCTTTCCTATAAGGACGAAAAAATAACAACAATATGACAGATTTTTGCATTTTTACCATTTTTTTGCTTTATTTTTCACAAAAACGGCTGTGTATTAGTATGAAGCACTAAACACGACACCACGAAACTTTACACACAGAAAGGGTAAATCATGTTCAACAAATTTTGATGATAGATTCGGTGTCGGGTGGAGTGCTTCATATTTGTAAAAAATAAAATTGTTAAAGAGCAGTTGCGGATACGGGGTTCGTAGGAAAAGATGAAAACCCATCCGAGGCATAGATATTTAATTTTTTCAGAGAAAACCAACAGCAATCTGCAGCGAAACTACTCTCCTAATTTGTAAGCTTGGTACCCGTCTAAAAAAATCCTAGATACATTGTATGCTCCCGATTTGTTAAGAGATATCCCAGCGCGGCCGGATAGACTATCTGTATCGTCAATACAGTATGGAACCATTCTCGAATATTCTTTCTCGGATTATTACGATTGACAATTTCAAGAAACGAAAGCGACTTAACGAGTATTCAAACTAATTTTCTAGAAAATATATTTTGTTTTGCGTTTATTCCAACTATATCGTCATTCGACTATTTCATACGGTACGAACTTGATACGTGCCGAGTAAATGCGCAGGGGACGTAACTATTGATCAGGAGAGCCGCGTCATTAGCAACGGGTACTTACGCGTTATAAAATTGAATCTTCAGTCCTGCCCTAGGCAGTATTTAGGTGTAGGCCTAAGTTATTTGTATTTTTTTTTATTATCATATTTTTCGAGAAATATTTTTGTTGTTACAAAGCAAATGGAAAGGATCAATATTCTTGGATCGCAGCAGCAGATCTATATTTTTTCAACCCCATCAAAATCAATGGTGTTATGAAACGGCATTATTCAATAGGGCTGTTCCTACCTAAAAAAACAATTTTATGCCTGAAAATCAAGGAAATAAACGTTTTATTACGATGTTTTCGACACATGGAATTAAATAATGGTTTAAATACTCATTAAATGTACCAACGTCACGTAAGTCGCCGTGGTGTAGTGGTTCAAGCGATGGAATGGCATGCCGGAGACCGTGGTTCAAATCCCGGTCTCTCCTTTTCTGTTATCAAAATCTTTTCGGAGTATTTTTTTAAAATTCATTTTGCCGTATCTTTACATTAGTACGGCGCGGTTGCAGTTTCGCAGTTGTAATTTTGATAAAAAAAATCCTGCTTGCCGGATCCAAAATAAAAAAAAGTTTTCAAACATTTAGAATTAGATCTACCGTATTATTCTTATACTCGCCCATATTCTGATAAACGCCAACCCCCCAAACACTGCTCAAAATCGGCCATTTTTGGGTTAATTTCGGAAAAAGTTGGACACTCTAATAATCGCCCATCCCTCGATTTGGGATAAATTGCTTCATTATCTCTGCCATGTAGATTTCCCTATTTTTACAACAAAAAGTATAAAATTCCTGTGACAAATACCGAATTACGGTGATTGATCATTTGGATTCATTTTCGAGGTTAACTGAAAAGCAGAATATGCATTGACTTTCTACTGACGAAAAACGAATAAAATGTTTAGTTCAAACTGATTATGATATTTTTTTTTTCAAATAATGCGATTATTTTCAGAAACAATTAAATAGAAAGTATCTTCCGATATCATATTTCGTGATTTTTCGTTTCAATCATTGAATCCGAAAGTTAATCCGAGTAGCTATCTGATCAAAAAGGCTAGAGTTAATAACTTTTTAGTCCCGTAATGAGGTAAATGACGCGGAATAGTTTATTTAACGCGGGGGTTGAACAGGTGATCAAAGATGCCGACCTCTATTTTAGCAGAGTTTTCGGAGCTTGCACGCGCCTTACACTTGTCCCGGGAGATGTCAAACCCTTTCAATTATTAGGATAAATTCATACTTAAGTCGTCTTTTGTGGCTACATTACGGAATTTAAATTTGAGGAAAACAGGATTGTTCATTTCATTTTCGCTGCAGGTTGGCAATTACGATTGCACATAATTTCTTATTACGACTATCTTTTAAATTGTCAGTTTGCAGCTTAGATATACGAGTACTCAATCGGTAACAATAAAAATGCGAGATATTGAGTTAGTTGTAGATAAGATCTTTTTCAAGTCAGTACAGCGATGTACGGGGTTTTACAAAATGTGAAAACGAAGAATAACACAATAGCCTTCTCTGAAACTGGAGAATTGTTTACTAAACTCTTTTATTAATCAAATAATTTCAGTCTTCGTCGCCGAAATCTTTGTCAGACAGTCTGAAAAAAAATGTTTAGTAAATAAAACAGGCATTTAAATACGACTCCCTGGCATTGGTTTCTTTTCTATTTGTAAAGGTTCAAACTAAACTAAAAAAAAAAAAAAAAAAAAAACCAACAAAAAACAGCAAGATCGTCGGCGTTATTACTTGCCGAAATCGAACTTTTTCCGGACATCGTTCCAGAAGAGAATTGTCAAAACTTCTTTATTGGACATCAATTTATGGCAGAATATACATATATCTTTACGAGAATGCCTTCTATAATCGCCCGTACCCAACATAGCCATTCATTGGCGATTACTAGAATAAATTAGGTATTAACCTGCTTACATCCAGCCCGTTGAAAGGTTTGACCAGTCTAAAATTGAGTAATCTGTATTGTACTTTTCATATTACTAAGGTATAAAGATTTTCTTTATTTTGAACTTATTGTGATATGAAAATTAAAAATCTATTCACACTGTATGAATACATGAAGCGGTTTCATACAAAAGCTTTATATAACATAATTAGGTTTCTAGTTTCACACATCCATGAATTAAAAACTAATACATTCATTTTTATATCTAATTATTTAGCATCCTCAAACAAAAGATTTCTTCTTAATGAGACAGATAGCTTTTGGAACTACTTTGGTCGCTATGTTTCCATAGCAACAGAATTTGTATTTGAAAATGAATAATGATTATTTGAAGCAAAGATATTTCCACACCCATTCCTCAAATACAGTAGTGATTATTTGTTAAAATACTAAAAATACAGGTTTTTCGTCTATTTTTTTACATTAGAAATTAGTTTCCCCGCTCTGTAACCATAGCAACGTGATAGAATTTAAACAGAAATTGGTTCCTAGTTTCTTTTAAGTAAATGAATATATATCTTTTGTTGAAATCACAATTTTTCAATGACAAAAATGCAGTTTTACACAAAAAAAGAAGGTTGATGCACGCACTTGTTACTATGGAAACATTTCTACTGGTTGCCATGGAAGTAGATTTTCCTCTTGATTCCGTTCTTTTACATTTACAATCAATAATTAGTCAAATAAATTAATCTAAGACTGAGATAAAGCTTAAAGGTATGTCATTTCTTGAAATTTTCAATAAGAATAAAATGGTTGCTATGGCAACAGTCTAAAGTCAGAATCAATTTTATTTGTCTTTTTCTTCATCTCCACAGCTTAAGGATTGAAAGAAGTCATGTTTTAATTAAAATTGAAATAGGGCCAATTTTACCCCTTAATGAACCTAGCCCTTTGGCAATGTTAACTGATTTATTTTTCACCGTTTACCATTCAGATTCATTTGCCTTAAATATCATGTAAAGTGTTACAAAGAATGAAAGTGGTCTTTGAACGTGAGAAAGGTTAGAAGGTTACGTAAGATAAAAGATGAAATGATGGACTGGATAATGCATTTTCAAATATGCTATGCAACCTTTTAATAACGGGTTTTAATTATGCATGGTGTGAAATTTCCTCGGAGAGGTCTCAAAAGAGAATCGCAAAAAATGCCATTATCTCTTTGAATACATAAGGCCTATAATTGCGTTTTAACTTGCTGGTGTGATTTCATAACGTGTGATGCTCATCTCGTATATTGTTAATTTTCTATCTTTCTTTTCTGCCTTTAGTATTTTCTTGACAAGGCATGATGGTTCCCATGTAAAAAAGCAACCGCTTTTTCGGATGTTATTCGAAGTTTAAAAACTAATTGTACAATCAATTGGCGACATAAAACGTCCTATTGTTGAACAACTTGAGTTTCTTGGCATTAACTATAATATACTGGTGTATTTAAAAGTATATACTCGCCGCATTCCGCTACATTTGATTGATTGATTGAATGAATGATTTAATGGGGTTTTACGCCGCTTTCAACTATTTTTTCAGTTTATTGCGGCGGCTGAAGCACCTAACAATGGATTCCTGGTACTACCATTACATTCTTTCCTAGCCTCCATCTGCTATCCCACATAAGTCTATAATTACCGACCCATTTGTGGGAGACAAATAGTCGGAAAGAATGAGTGTCGCCGTCGGGGATCGAACCCGGGACCAATAGATTGACAGTCCGACGCGCTACCAACTGCGTTATGACGGCGACTTCCGCTACATTTGAGCCACGATATACTGAGTCAAAGCTAACATAAATATATCCTAAGAATTTCGGAAAGAGTTTGTGACAATGCTTGTGTTCATGACTTGTGACTCGAAAAAATAAAGAACCGTATATTTTGAGAAGCCTATGCCTTTTTTCCGAATCTCTTCTAAAAAAAAGGTTCGTTCCTATATGAGTTTTGCAATCGTCATACAAAGTCAATATATCTTTTTTTTATTGAAAGCCTTTCAAACATCAGAAACTGGCTGCTCATCGTTATAAATATTTAAAACGCGTAACAGTTTACTGTGATTTCCCTTAGTGATAAAACTTGATTGGAATCTTAATTGTTGGACTTTTCAGCGGACGACAAATTGATATCAATTTTAGAAAATGCGCATACAGTTAACAACATCCTGAAATTGACGAGATGAATGATTTAGGAATTATTTTGTAATGAAATTGAATGAGTATGTGGAGCGGGTTTCGGGTTAATTTAATGACAGGTAATTCAATATCGCAAATTTTGTTCAGGATAAACAATATTAGCGATATTTATTACCTCCCTTTAACAAGATACACAAACAAGTTCTATATATAGCTTCCTATTTCATCAAGAACTTACCAGACGCTTAAAATTTCAATTATGTCCTTGAAATCGCGATTTTTCTAGCTATATTTCTTTTAATGACGTTATGGATTCTGTCTTTTTTAGTGAGTTATGTGCGTTTTTGAATGATTTGAGTGAGCGTTTGAGCGAATGAATTTGAATGGTTTTGATTGGAATAATGGTCAATTTCATGATGTTCTTCACTGTATCAATTTTTGAAATCTAAGTAAAGCGTAGTGGACAAGATTGACTTTGCTTCCCGAATGTAATGTGGGTCGATAATCGTAGACCTATGTACGATAGTAGCTGGAGGCTAGGAAAGGATGTAATGGTAGTACTGGTGTGAGAAATACCAGGAATACATTGTTAGGTGCTCCAGCCGCCGCGATATAACTATAAAAATGTTGAAAGCGGCGTTAAACCCAATTCAAACAAACAAATCCAAATGTCATGTACATAATATACAAAATGTATTGGTATAATTAATTCTAAGTTTCATAACCAAACATTGTTTCTGCAGCTGGAATAATCGAACGACGTCTATGCTGTGGGTCACGTTTGTTACTTTTGATATTCAAAATTAGTGTTTGGATCCCATTCCAACTTGTTTCCTGACGTATACTACAGACATGGACATAAATAATACCCAAATCGAACACGCAAAAATGCTTTCAGTCCGCCGTAAATAAAGCACTGTTTATCAATAACCTTTAAGTTAGGAACATCGTAAAATTGACACATATCCCATGCTGAACCATTCTATATTGCTCACTACGTAGTGCGTTCCATCCATTCATAACAAACACTCACTTAAATCTTTAAGAAACGTTCCGAAATCATTCGAAAATGCTCGGGAATGATTCACAGTGCTTCAAAATTCCATTCTTATCGAAAAAAAAGAGAAGAAAACATTGTTTGAATTTATTAGTTGGTGTTTATTTTGTAGCGCCCACGAAGGCACACAAATTTTTAATAGACAAAAATGTATATTCTTTTAAAAGGAGGTATTGGTTTTGGACGAAATAAGCGATATTTTATAAACTCCCGTAATTCTATTTTTCAACTCGCTCCACACACTCATTCAAGTTCAATTCGAAACCATTCCAAAATCATTTTCCTTGTCGATTTCATAATGTTGTGAACCATGCCATTTCGTGGTGATTATAGATCCTCCTTCGTCGATCGACACTTAGCTTTCCTTTGTTGTTCGTGCTACTGTTGAAGTTGAAGTTGTTGTTGTTTTAATGGAATTAAAAGCTGGTTTAGTGCTTGTGGAGACACGCTTACGTGTTATGCAGCCCCGCGTTCAGGGTGACAAAACGGTGCAAACAGTTTTCCAATTATGCCCCGCTTTGCGCGTGCACTTGCGTGCAAAGCGGGGTATAATTAGCGAACTGTTTGCACCGTTTTGCCATTCTGAACGCAGGGTAGGTTAATGTATATCGCTTTATAAAATTCAAATCGCTTGACAAAATTCTTTCAATGGTGAAATGAAACAAGAATGCAACCACCTTGCTGTTTTACATTGGTCAACTTAAACAATAGCAAAGAACACATTCTGGAAGCATTGCAACTTACCTAATGTGTTTCCTTCTGAGCTGACATAACGTGCACTTAATTGGGGATTTCGTGTAATTTATCGCTCAAAGACCATCCGAAGAACTCTAGTGCAGTCAGTTTAGTCATAAAAGCATCTCCAAGATGCGTAAAGCAGTAGGCTGAATATATTATCAAAAGATACTTAAGTATCCTAGAATTTTCAGCTCTTTTGTGCTAGATGATGTCTTTAATGGTCTAGCTTTAAGGAAATGATACTTGAATTTTCGACTACAAGAATACAGTGAACTTTTTGGGGATAATATATGCAATGATGTGATTTACATTTTTTTTTTATTCGAACGAAAATTTCATGTGGAATCTTTGCATGATTATTATGCCCCTTAGACTTTTTACTTGTACTTGGGAAACCAAAGAGGGAAAAGAAGAAATTGCTTGAAACAAGCAAGTTTCCCTCCTCCCATAAAATTCGTTAAAACGCAAAACAAACTTTAAAGTTAATAAAATTATCTTTGCAGTACGTTTATTTCGTCTTTCAGTTGTCCATTCTAATTCCGGGCATATATGTCTGAACTCCAATCAGTTCAAGCCAACATAGTATACGTCTAAAAGTCTTACTGAATCAAAAAAACTTATGGTGACCGAACAACTCGGCCCAGCGTATAACTCAGCCCTTTATTTTATGCCAAGTCCATTTTATAAACGATTATTTTTTAAGTATAGTTATCACAAATAGACAATTATTTAATCTTCGTTCAATTGTGCGGTAGTGTGTGTATGCATCAGTGATTTAAATCTAAGAACCAAAACATTTTTTAACAAATTCAAAAAATGATTTGATATGATAATAATAAAAACATAAAGAAGGATTTTCAATAAAAAAAAATATAAATTTATAAAGGTGAACAAAGTAATGTATAATTGCATCATTTGTGCAAAACTTTTACATATTTTATGAAATATATTCTTCGATACTGTAGACTATATATTGGGCCGGGTTATCCTTCGGGCTGAGTTGAGAGTAAGTAAAAACGACCCCGATTCAAAAGAGCTCAAATCTCGATTATACCGTCAAAGTTTTTTTTTTTTTTTTTTTTCCATTGAAAACAATTCAAATTGAACTGTCAAAGAATTCTATCTGACTAAAAAATCAAAATCCAAAAGGAACTCGATGCCGCACTACAACTGCTCTAGCAGCGTCTTTATTATATTTTTATTATTTTGTCTTTTTTTGCGGATCACTAGAATCGTATGAAAATATTTCTATTTAAGTTTCTTATCATTTAACAGAGCGGCTATGATTTTTAGTTATTGACACAAAAATTCATCTTCACTATATTAGCTCTACTAAGCACAACGTGCTCAAGCAAAGCTTAAAGGATCACCCAGCGTCGTCCGTTGTCAACAATCTTAAAATTTCTTCTTCTCCAGAAACACCGGGTCAACACATTGGATAATTGCAGTGCACGAATTTTCATTGTCGCCTGCAAGCTATTTGAATTTGGACAAGTCTAATTTTTCAAAGATAAGTCGACCATTTTCTTAAATACGGTTTAAGCTATCATGAAGTTCCTTGCTGTACTTTTAAAGATTCTCGTAAAAGACAAGATGTATTTCCCTTGTATTTTCATTAAGATAAAAAAAAAGGCAGTGATCTATCTCTGGCTGTCTTAAACCACGTAGATCGCCGTACATCAAAACGTCGCGAAAACTAATGATTTGACCGGAATACACAAAACATTAGATTTATGACGTTATCATGCGTCCCGTCGTCAGCTGTCAAATAGACATGTCACTGTCATGTGATTTTACTCCGCCTCCTAAAGACGTTTTCAAGTGGTACTTCACATATAACGGTAATTAATAGGTTACGATAGATTTAAAAAATGTTCAAAAGCTTAATTCAAATAATGCAATTATATGACAATTTGGTCATCGTTTTCAATTAAAAATCCTCATGAATTTCAACAGAGCAGAAAGATTACTCAATGTACATATAAATATGTGTGGGTTGGTATATCTACACTTGTATTTCAGCTGTCTTACTCAGATTATACAAACAAATAATTCAAGACTAATCCAAAGTCAAATCCAAATTCAACAAATTTCCACCGTAAATTCAATGATCATTGAAATTCATTGAAATTGCAAAAATGTGATTGATTTTATACTTTATGTCTTTAACATTACTTTCCTGTTAAAAATTTTGCAATTTAAGGATAAAGAAGTATATATCATCTGTCAAGCCGACAAGTACCGATTGTTATTATAGGATTACAGCCCTGCGTTCAGGATAACAAAACGGTGCAAACCGTTTGCCCAATTATACCCCGCTTTAGACATGTACTTGCACTTAAAGTGGGGTATAATTTGCAAACAGTTTACATCGTTTGGTCATCCTGAACGCAGGGTAGGTAAACCTTTGAATTAACCAAGCACTTGAAACCATTTGACGAAGCGTAAAAACAACACTCGGGCAATGTCCGAATTGTCGGATGGTCTGAACCAGGCCAGCCTTGCGTTAAAAGTGCCAAAATGCTGCAATCTGTTTGAAAATCATATCCCGCTTTGCAGACACGTACGTGTGCAAAGCGGGATATAACCTGCAAACAGTTTACACCGTTATGTCATCTTGGAAGCAGGGCTAGCTACGAAGCTGCTGCCAAAGGCTAACTTTAGCTTTTACTCCTATTCCCTTGCTATCTTTGGTATTTTGTCGTTTAGGATTACATGCATTTTGACACTGCAATAGTCTTGAAGAGGTCATTCGCAAAGTAGAAGCAGGTTACATATCTAAAGATGTCTCAATTAGGACATGTCAATGTCTTAGTAAGGTATTTTCGCCACGCCCCCTCGGGCCCCATGTTAAACTACCATTCCCTTGTTATCTTTGATATTTGTTGTTTATTTCACTTTAAAACTATTTTCCCACGTGTAATAAATATTTTATGGCAATTGGTAAACAATTAATTACCTATAGTTATCTATATATTTCGAGGGGCTCTGGAAGCATTTGACGAAAACTACATATAATTGAAGAGGGGTATTTTTCTGAGAAGACTATCATGATGTACCCATATGAATCAAGTTGTTTTGTCCAGTTACTAGTACATGTATTTGATGCGACGTGTTTTTTTCTTCTCTGTCTTTTTATTTAAAAGGAAAGAGAAAATTAAGATGTATTTAATACGCTTTTCTATCGAATAGACGTATGGTCAAGACGGTAGTAATTAGTTGGTTTATTAGAACTTCTCTTTTAATAAGGCCGCCACCATAGCGCAGTTGGTTAGGCATAAGACTTCCAATCTGGAAGTCGTTGGTTCGATCCCCGGTGGCGGCAAATATCCTTTCCGACGTCAGTCTCTCACCAATGGGTAGATAATCGTAAACCTATGTGTGTTAACAGTCGGAGGCTAGAAAAGGGTGAAATGGTAGTACAGGTGACAGAAATACCAGGAATCCATTGTTAGGTGCTCCGGCCGTCGCGATATAACTGCGAAATTGTTGAAAGCGGCGTGACCCCCATTCAAACAAACAAATCCCTTTTAATAAAGTAAAGTTTTCTCGAGTTCATTGTAAGTTGTGAGATGTCGTTTCCCCCAAGCCATGGGCTCGCTAACGATGGTTTGATAACTCTATCATCAAAAACGTTTTTTGTCGATTAATATATGTATTTTACCCTCAGTCTCAGATAGTTATCTCCGTATATAGCATTTTCAACGCTTTTGGATTTTTTGATAATGCCGACAGGACCTGAAGATATTTAACTTACCTTTAATTTTACAAAGGCGGTCCAGGATTTATATAAAGGGGTTCGACCATACATAATGTTGGTTTCCCTGGTCTTATACAACATTATCCCTTATTCTGGTTAATTAAAAATGTTTTTAAAAAATCCTAATTTTTTCACATATCAACAAGACTGCTCCATTATTTTCACCGCAAAATCAAAAAGAACGAAGAAAGTATATGCTGAGATCAGAGTGCACAACTGTGCAGACTGATCTTAGCCTATACTGCTGTTTTCCTAAGCTCTATGCTTTGTTTCCAACAGGGGTATTTCACGAACAGCAGGAGAAGGGTAAATTGAAATTATACATCTATATGATAATCAATTAATTGTAATTCGGAGGGGGTTCGTTCGACCCCCCCCCCCCCAAATCCCATTTGGATCCGCCACTGTTTTATTAACATTTTCTGGAATTTTCTAACTACCAAAATGTTGTTTTCAATCAAACATAACCCGATGTATGAATACACTGCATGGATACGTAAAGCTGATTCATACATAAGTGTGATAAGGTTCTAAGTTTCATACCTGCGTGAACTCAACTGCTCCTCGCCCCATGTCCTATATTTTTATTTCAGGATGCAAAAGTGTAAAGATTTGTCAATAATGAAACATATTTCTTTTCTGGGGATTCTTAAAAAGCATCTGTGTACTCAAAGCTGTTTTCCTTGTGCAGCAAAGCAGACTTGCTTTCAGGATATCAAATCGGTGCGGATAGTTTGCCAATTTAGTCCCCTCTTTTCACGCAAGTACACGTACAAAGCGAGGTAAAATGCATTAATCTTTTTTTTTTTTTTCAGGAAAAAAACACACACACACAAAAAAAAAAAACAACCCCAAAAAACAGACGCATTATAGAATTTTTTTATTTTAAGGTACAATTACGTTACAGATGGTACGAGTGTATATGCACTTAGGACCATGTAAAAGTCTTAGTTCGGACCTTGTATGACTCGAAATGCAAAAAAGTGCCATCCTGGAGGTACGAATTTCACAAACTGGCCATGATAAATGTGAATCGTAAGGCTGTTTGTGCGCGGAGTATAAGAACAGAGGGGTGATTCCCTTTTTTTCTTCATAATCATTTTTCGAAATTTCAATATAGTCTATACTCATACTATTTGTACGGTATGTCCTGATGAAGTGACCCGCGTTTAGTCATATATGAAATCAGTTAGACTAAAGGGGACCATCTGGGTAGCGCTTAAAGTGACGAGCCTAGTCAGACTGCCCGTACTGGGAAGGCTGATTTGGGTCGACAAGTTATGCATTTGGTTGATTTTCTGAATATAGAATGCCCACTCTAACTTCTAATGGGATCATTTATGAAATGTAACCTCCGGTCGACCTGTACTGGAACCAATCTCTTTATCAAATATTTATTTTACGTGGTTCCCAGTTTGTCATTTTTTTGGCATGACGGGCTACATATTTAAAGGTTAATTTTGCCACCAAACCTTCGGTCATCCCCACTAGGAAGGGGAGTGAAAAAGGAAAGTCAAATAATTTTCGGATATCTGATTTTATCAGAATCAATCAGCTATTGTCGCTGACATGCCTTTTGCCTCTGATCTCGTTTGATGTCCCGTTTTACAAGTCGTTTTACGAGATTTTAACGAGATTTGAGAATCTGTTCTACAAAGAAATTACAAATTTTCCCTATTGTTCATTAAAGTATTTATAAGTATTTATCAAGATGTTTAGATTTTTATCACAAATCAGATTGTGTGTTTTATTTGAAAACTGTCATCTTGAAATGTACCTATTTATTTACGGGTATGGTTTACAAAAAATGCCCGTAGTTTTTGTGGTGGTTTACACCTAAGTTGAAGATATATCATGAAAACAATGAATGCGTTTTTATCTAACGTATCTGTTTTCAGTTCATTATTATTCATTTAGGTTCGATTGCATCGAAAGCGTAAGCCGTGGGCGCTCTCAAACACTCATTCCGGTCGATTGCATGCTTATGAGAGAAGCATTGCTACCAAATACAACATCTGGATTAAACTTTTATTTGTTATGACCCTGTGTCGTTTGGGCTTGAACCACGGACCTTCATGCACGTGTAGACCTCTAGGCCATTGAAGCAGGCTATGAACAAATACTATAATGAAATTTGTTATAGGAATCGGATTTTTATCTCATACTACCGATTTTTTTCTGTAAAATATTTCTGTTTAAATTCTTTGAAATAATGTCGCCTTCCAATTTTCAAATCAAAGCCCAATAATTGAAAAGCAGGCTTTGTGATCACTTGGGAAATGTCCATCGAAACCTACTACCCTGAAACTAGATTTCTCATTTCCATTTCTACGTGACGTGGTACAAATTTGACTGATTTAGTTTCGGTATGTCTTTGATTTATGAGTTTTGACTCCGGTTTATCGACAAAATATTTATTTTTGAGACAAATTTGTGAAGTCGGTCAAAAATATTTATCTTTCGCTACAACCGAAAATTCAAGCAATATTGGCCATTTTTAAATCAGTTTTAAGCTCCTGAATTTGAGTAATCGGTGTAAAACTATTGCAAGTCCTCATATTTATCTATGTGCACTTGCAATAATTTGCATCGAAAAATCGACTTAATTTTAACTGCGAAAAGAATGCTTCAGAGTTGCTTGACAAACGTTTTTTTAGTCTGTGCGTAACATTTCCAACAATTTGTGCGTAAGGGAAAAAACATTGAGCACCCTTCTAAGCTATGTAGTCCAGATGGGAAATGGTCTGACTGGCTCAAGATACTTTTCCCATACGCACAGGTTCATTCATTATCAGTGATGTTTCATATTGCAATGCGAAGATTAACAAATGGTTCGTTGCAATGGTCGGATATAATCCGAAAATTACTAAAGAGTTACATATTAGACATGTCTAGATGCAAAAGTTAGAAATGTTGAAGGGCCGCCAAAACCTCGTAACTTCACCTTGAATTAGCCGTAGTTTAGAGATATAGTAACCCAGCGACGAATTGTGCTCTCACGTCAACTGTTTTGGTGTATGGTATATACTAGCCTGGCTCCAAGACTGTCAGTTAGTGTTAATAATGTGTTAATAAGGTACACCACCCATGTCTTACTTTTTCAAATTACCTCCCATATTCTCAAAAACTGACAAGATCGGCCAGTCATAGAAATATAAGCTGTTAAGAAAATATACCTTCTCTAGTTGAAATTCTCATTTCACAATACTTCAGATCAGTGTGACGGGAGCCAGTCTAGGGATATACATTCTGCTGATGAATTACTTGCAAAATTTCGGTAGCAACAAATACTTCGAAAAGTAAACTCGCCAAATTATTTTACAGATAGGCCACGCTCCGCCAGGTCAGAAATAACGGTGAATACTTGAAGTTAGTCATTTGTTTTCTTTTGCGAGTGTCCAACAGTTATTAACAATACCATATTATACACGGTCACTTTATCTAACAAGATATTTTAAGCAACAATGGCTTTGAAATACAAACCAGCATACAATCTCGAAATTTCACAGAGCTATCTTACATTTTCTTAAAATGACACTATATCATGATTCATGAATGTTTGTGGACCAAAGATTTGGCCAAACTGTTGAAACTTCCATAATCACTTTCAGTGATGATTTGACCAATAATACAAGACGGCATCATTTTAGACCAGTCAAAACTGAGGCAAAGTCAAGATCGCATTTTTTTCTTCTTTTGTTATATACATAGAGGATATTGAATGAGTGGCCATTGAATACTAAATTTATTAAACGAGTCATCTATAAACAGATAAAAACGAGGCTGCGGCGAGTTTTTATCTGTTTTAGATGACGAGTTTGATAAATTCTGTATTTTATGAGCACAAATTTTATATTCTGTTTATATTATGACCCGAATTTTAGCGAAAAATCGTCAAAATTCTTGAAATTCAACGTTTCATTTTTCAGCGAAACTTATGACGCCGTTTCAAAATGACGTCACAAAACATAGATAATGACGTCATTTCCGTGGTTACAATATAGCGTTGCTATTCGCTCTGAGCTCATTTGCATAGTTATTCCACTAGTGTAATAACACCCGTGTAATATCAAAAATATTCAACGGGATTATTTCACTCCGGCGACGTCGGTCATATTATAAATGTATATATAAAACGTAGAGATGAGTTTCGAAATTGCTTTTGACCAGCATTCTGTTTTGTTTTTTTTTGTTTTTGTTTTTTTGTTTTTTTGATTGTTTTTTTATGTTGTTTGCCTTAGTTTGATTTTTACTTTTTGTGTTAAAATACGTTTACCCTGAAGCGATTAGTCGCATCCATCCAAATAAAATAGCGAGTTTTAATTCGACAAAGTGACGTATGATGTGGTGATTGCCAATAATGTTTTGATAAAGATGAAGAGCTTATTGTTGAAATTTCATTCTTATTTTCAGTTAATTCAACTAGATTCTAATTAAACCAGACAAGAACATTTCAATCGGGTCGAGGCAAATTCCAGACCTCTATTTCAATCAAAACGTCGCGAAAAGTTTGGAAATTCCTTGTAACCTGCAATATCTATTTTTTTTTTTTTTTTTTTTTTTTTTCAAAAGTTTGATTTACTTTTATCTTTGAGTGTATGTGTGTATGTTCTCGGATTGAGTTGCTCGTACGAAAGAAAATATAATATTCCCAGAAAACGATTACTCGCAATGATCAAAATGAAATGGTTAGTTTAAATTCCTATCACGTGACGTTTGATAAGGTGATTACCAGGAATGTTTCGACAAAGAGCATATTTTTCTTTTTATTGAAAACAAAAAACCCTTAACCATTGATTCTATAACCTTTTACGAGTAAGCAAATAATAGGGAATAATAGCCTTTAAAATCAGTGCATCTATGATAAGTAAAAAAAAAAAAAAATGAATTCGGCTGGATTACAAAATATATAGAAAACGTTTCTGCTCAAACATGGCGACCATGCCACCCACGTGACAATCCCATTTCATCCAATCAGAATCAAAAATCAATACAACGTACGCGGGATCTACAATTTCCCGTTCTTGTAACACAGGCGTTTATCTCGTAAATCGATCTTTTCCTCGACTCGTGTATGTTGTATTAAAACGCGTTATCTCGATATTGTTAAAAGATTAGCAATCAAAATAAAGCGATGTCACAAGAATAATTGGGATTCCCACTTGTAACTGTCAATGAAATTCTCCTTTACAACTATGAATTCGATTTCACTTTTTGTGCTCGTATGTATTTCACTTCATTTTGGCCTACGGTTTGGTCCGAAATCATAACTTTGATAATTTGTAGTCCTGTTTATTTTTTTTCGTCCGAAGATTTCCGACAAGATCAGTTTATATTTACAGAGGATATATTAACCCTTTGCTGTTTAATCCCTGCTTTTTACGTTCCTGTGATTTTATGATTGAGAAAACATTGTGAAAAAAGAAGAAATTGCTTCTGACAAGCAATTTCCTCTTTTTTTCACACTATTTTCTACCCTACTAAATGGTTATTTCCAAATTAAATCCACTTTAAGTTTTCGTCTGCAAAACCTTTCAATCTGGACAGGTCCAAAAATTTGTAAAACAGGAAAGTGTTAAAAAGAATGCCATTCGCAATTTTGTTTTTATTGTTTTATGACTTTTTCAAAAGATAAGGACAATAATTCCATTGTTATCAAGGAAATATAAAAACAAAATAAAATAAGGCCAAATAGCGAAAAAATATCACTTTCATAGAACTTCTTTTGCACAATCAGAGCAAATAGTTCCGGGCTCAAGTTCTGTTCACGAAGCTATATTTAGAAAAAGTAAATAGCGTTGTTGCAGACATTTTGATACTTAACTAAAAAAAATCATGTCTTTGTCTTCAGCAGCTATAAACTATAAAACTACTGGACTGAGTTCATGATTTAAGGCAGTGGACCCGTAATAGATACGTTATGTTTCGGGGGTCATGAACTTTAACAATGTTAACCTTATTTTTCTAATGATTTCATTTGAAACACCAGTTTACATTTTGAAAGATTGTGCACTCTAAAATGTTGTGGAACTGTTACTGAGTCCATTACCTTAACACTCGGACGAGTTCTTGCCCCCCCCCCCCGCCCCCTTTTTTTAGGGAGTAGCAAGTTCGAGGCTGTATACCGCTCCATCTACATGTAAATAGTCGATAAAAATATCGTATCTACAGCTTGAGAAAAGTTGTATTTACGACACTTGAGTCGCAAACTAATGGTGTGTCTAAGAAGTTAAGAGATAGTGTGTGTCAATATAAATGCAAGATGCATGTAGATTTTTGAACGATTATACTGAAAATGTACGTCCATTTGTCGGAATTCATTTGTATGTAAGAAAAATAAATTACTAGATCTGAATATCCTTGATGTAAAACATTCTGTAATTTATTTGCATGCACTGTCTTTAAATGCATTCCAATTCAATGTTTTAACCCTTTGCTATTTAATCCCTGCTTTTTACGTGTTTGTGATTTTATGATTGAGAAAACATTGTGAAAAAAAAAATTGCTTCTGACAAGCAATTTCTTTTTTTTCACACTATTTTCTACCCTACTGAATGGTAATTTTTCAAATTAAATCCACTTTAAATTTTCGTTTGCAAAACCTTTGAATTTGGACAGGCCCAAAATTTCGTAAAACAGGAAAGGGTTAAAGACACTGAGGATGTGATGAAATCGAAAAACCTGCAAAGCGACATTCGATGGCGATCATACTATAATGAATATTTCCTAGATTAATCAAACTGAATTTATTTGCGATAACCGTGTAAAAAACAAAAGAAACTTATTGGTTTAAAAAGGAGAAGTCTTATTAACAGTTTACCCTGTTCGCATTTTTTTTATTAACCCTTTCCTGTTTTACAAAATTTGAACCTGTCAACATTCAAAGGTTTTGCAGACGAAAATTTAAAGTGGATTTAATTTGAAAGATAACCATTCAGTAGGGAAGAAAATAGTGTGGAAAAAGAAGAAATTGCTTGTCAGAAGCAATTTCTTCTTTTTTCACAATGTTTTCTCAATCATAAAATCACAGGCACGTGAAAACCAGGGATTAAACAGCAAAGGGTTAAACACATGAATGTACATAAATATGGTCAGAGTACTGGGCTACTCTTTATCCAATAGCCGAGTCGCACACATCCTGCACCCATTGAATATGGAAACGAAATGAATATGTTATTTTCGAAAAAAAAAACTTATTTCACCTGACTGGATTCAAACTATCAATAAACTTAAAAATATTAATTTTTAAGTTTAGCTTTAATCACAATTTCAATATTGCCCGGTGCTCTCTCGTTATAGTTATCCATTAAAATGAACATATTTTAATTGTTTTGTTTTTTTCTTTTCGGTTTCTCGGGTTTTTAGAACTCAAAATTAGAGTAACGGTACAAAATTATCGAAACGAATGCTAGTTCTTATTAATAATTTTTCAAATTCTTCTTACATTTTGTTTAATAAGCAGTGTATAAGTTTGTTGCATTTAAAAATTTACAGCCATCAATTCGATGATTCAAGAATATAGTTTATGTTTCCAGTAATAATTTTTTCCTCGAAAAATAATTTGATCGGTAAAATATTATGCAGAATTTTTGTTCCGTTTTTGGTGAAATGAACAATAGATGAAGGTGTCAAATATGAAAAAACGAATGTGATTTCTTTCCTATCAACAAAGCTACCCTCTAAAATAGGCGAGGACTAGTGATACGCTTTTTACGAACTCGTACAGTCGACATTTTCCGATAAACCACTCCAATACTACTCGTTCGTGATCATAGCCCCGCCCACCCAAGCAAGTCGTGCATAAATTACCGATAATTTCGCCCAATAAGAATAAAGCACGGATGACCGAGCGATCGGATGGGACGTTACCGAAGTTTTATTATACATCCCAGCGTTTGTCAGTTCTCAATCATTTTCAGTAGTGTTCAGTACATGGAATATACATTTATCGAATGAGATTTTGCTCGTGTTTTATTTTTCCGCTCGTTCTCTCTATCATTTTGAATTAAAAAAGTTTTCTGTTATTTCTTGGTGACGTTATACGGTTTCACGATTGCACCCCCAATTTCTGACGAGATGACGGCGGACGGACAGACGCCGTCACAAAATCCGCCTGCTAGTAAGTTTTATTATCATTATTATTGACAATATCAGCATCATTATCATTATCATTATCTCATATATTTACAAAAAACAAATAGTCAATTGTCGACCAAGCATTGCAATTCAAGCTTGAATAAGATGGAGCTGCGACGTTTTGTTTGCCGATGGCGATATTTTTAAATCTTTTACTTGTTATCGCTTCACTCGGATAACCTATGGTCCGAGAAAGCAGTTCTTTTTTTAAAAAAAAAATTTTGGAAAGTATTCAAAAACAAGTTCAAATTTCATTTAATGGTTTGTAAGAAATTAAAAAAAAGGTTGTGATCAAAAGGTACCCTTCTTTGAAGAGGGAGGTGTTATTGCAAATATTATTCATTCATATTCGATCTGATCATTGTACATTATTTGTGGAAACAACGAAGAAAGTGATAAATCTCTATCAATTATTCTCACTTGGAAGCTAAGCGTTATTCTTTAAGGAAGTAGATCCGTGATAGTCCCGTAACGTTTCAGAAGTAATAAACTTTAACAGTGTTAACCGAGGATTCCTTATGAGTTTCATTAGGAAACCTTGGTCAAGATTGTGAAAGTTCATGAGGGGAGAAATGTTGCGGATCTATTACGGTTCTACTACCTCGAGGACTGCCTCGATGGCTCAGTGGTTAGAGCGTCGGTCTTCTGATCCAGTCAGGGGTTCGAGTCCTGGTGACAGCGAGGTGTTTCCTTGGGCAAGAAACTTAATAGTCACTGCCTCAGTCCACCCAGCTGTAAATGGGTAGCAGTGGATGAAAACCCTTCCACAAAAAAAAAGGTTTCCACTGCCTCTCGAAATTCTCAATCAAAATTGATAACATCTAGAATGAGTAAAAGTCGGCTA
The DNA here is from genome assembly GCA_948146395.1 of Fragum whitleyi. Classification (NCBI taxonomy): domain Eukaryota; kingdom Metazoa; phylum Mollusca; class Bivalvia; order Cardiida; family Cardiidae; genus Fragum; species Fragum whitleyi. The sequence continues at coordinate 70,452,292 of OX411543.1, read as the reverse complement.
AAAGCTATACATAGCTTATGTCAATTGTTAACTGTACCTCGTACAAACCCCCGACTATAAATAAAGATTATTATTATTATACCTAAAGTCAAATGCCATGCGCCTTAATATGAAACTATTATTACGTTCTTAATATAATTTATATATTGGGTCATCATATTCCAAAAGAAGCATTATTGTAAAAGGATAAATAACATACGCAATTATTGACAAGCGTTCAATTCCATCCTGCACCTTAATGCAAATAAGTTATTGTATTTTCATCTAACTTGAAACATTAGGAGCTAAATTTCATAATGCTTGTTTTTAATAAAACATTCTTCATTCTCATATTTTCTTATTGCTATAGGCTTGAAATTTCAGGAAATCCATTCTACAACCATTATGTATGGAGTAATTTGCATATTTAACTTAACAAACTTAAAATATCTCTCCAAATTACATCTGCACTTATTTGACATTCAATTGAAACATGTTTGTCTTCTCCCTAACATTCTGTGTGTTTATTGTTGCTTTTCTTCTCCGAATAAAAGCAGAATTAAAAAGAATTAAATCTCGACTTCTATTTATTAATGAGATGAAACTCCCGAAAAACGCTCACATCAGAACTCGATAGATAAAACTCGGGAATGGGAATTAGTTCCTTAAGAGATCAACGAGTTGTAATATTTAAAATAATATATATTTGAGGTTATAATGTGACTATTATTATATTCTAAATACAGAAAACATAAAAGTGAAAATCTTTCAACCCTGGCCAGTCTGCGTGGTCCGCTCAGTCTGACCGGGTCAATATTTTTTCCCATATGGCCTCTTTTCGCACGGCGAGCCTTGCATTCATCGATATCTCTGTTACAATTATTATCTTTTTTTAACTGTCATTATCATTCATAACGTTATCATTATCATTCTCTGGAATTAATGTATGAAATGAAACTCGTGCTTTTCCATCGGTTATCAGGAATTTTTCAATAGACTTTAATTCTTAAAATAGTTGAATTAATGAAAATACGATGTAGTATCATTCTTTTAAGTCTGAAAGACGTGACATTAAACACTTAGGTTCTCAAATAAACCATTTGTCTTGATTGAGTACAAATAGTCGATAAAATGTTAAAGTTAAAAATCACACTGCGAGACCGTACAGACGCAGAGCAATTTTGCTGTAATAACTATTCCAAACTTAGAACAAGACTTGAGCAGCGTAGGGTGTGCGTACAATGAAGATGGCTAATAGAGCTTCCTACGCAGTTTGAAAGGAAAAGTTCTGGTCTTCTATTAAATTTAGACTTACATATTTATAGGTTTTCTGGAGATTAAGGTATGGGTGAGTGCAATAAAAATGTTCTTCTTGTCTCTCAAATTAGTTATAGCATTTAAATTTGAAGTTAAACAATTCAAGCTTATGCCCCAATTTTTTGGTCACAATGGTAAATTATCACCAAAAAACCACTTCTGATTAATAATGAATTTATAACTAAGACTAAGGTGAATTATATTGTGCAACGCACACGCAACCTGTGCATTCGCGTTTACAATCCCGCATGAAAAAGTGTCAGGACAATTCGCTTATTCGCAACAATCAATATCGACAATCCGTTTATTGACAATGATAGCCAAACCACGAGCAGGTTGTTATCAGGTCATCATTCTTCAATTTAAGCAGCTTTTCTGGGATTTTATGGAAAATCGTAGAAATTATAAGGTGATGCGTATTCCCAAATGATCGGTAAAAGGTGATATCATAATTTAATTCGACGATTTGATAATTTGACCTTGTCTTCGTATGATTCAGTCCTATAAATATTTTTGTGAAAAGATGCGAAATATTGATTTTGATATCAAGAATCTGAGTCTTACTATGGACATTTAAAATGGAGGAAACGGTGCAAAACGATTCCCGAGCCGATAAAAGGGTAATGATACGCGGACAAATAGCAAAATGTTCAAGTACAGGTGACAATTTTGTAATCGATTTGCTGTTAGAAGTCGATGCATCATTTCAGTACATTAAAATTATCTTTCTTTTTATTGATTAAAAATAAATAAGCCACAAACAATAAATAGTACCCCATAAACATGCATGCTCCAATTGGGTAAATTGGCTAAATGCCGTTTTATCTGAGAAAAGGGAACGGTGAAAAATATTGTGCCGACTGTGCACGCTGAATAAGATCGAAAATTTTCAAAAATGGAGATTCGACCGTATCTATTTAAGAAATGTTGTATCTGGTAGGCCTCCGCTTGGGCCAGTCTCACAAACAAGTATTTACCAAAGAAATATGACAGGTCGACCAAGATCGTCACGAGATTAGGTGCAAAATGCATTTAAAGAACCGAAAATATGTTCACATATGAATTTTAAGCCATTTAAAGTTACAGAAGTGAGAATGTGCGCACTTCTGCATCGAAACTCTTCTTCATAACCGAGTAAAAAAAAAAAGATTCACGTCTATAATTGTTTGGATCAATATTTGAGTTGCAGACTGACTGAAAACCGAGCTCAGATCAAACAAAACACGGGGCGATGCTCTTCATAACGGGTTATCAATCATTGTCAGTCGGTCTACCTGCATCGAACATGGAAGGTTTTTTTCAATTCGTTATTATGGCATGTTTTTAAGAATGCTTTTAAAAAACCGTATGTTATATGTGAGCAACCAGAATTTCATAACTTACTTTATTTGTAGTTATGACGTTTTGGCTACGATTGATTGATTCGGTTGATTTGAGTCTCACCCAGCTCCCCCGCCCCCCCTCAAAAAAAAAAACACTATAGGTTAACATTAAAAAGAAATACATAACTTAAACTAAATGTAAATAGTTATTCATAATTAGAATTAAAAGGTTGTTCAACAGGCTAAATTGTTTCACAATTCTTTTCTCTTTTATCAAAATAATGTTGATTGATCCCCAGCTACTTGTTTTTATTGTACCTGAATTAAAGTTACGAGAAAAAGGTAAATTCAATAATATTTATTATTTCATTTTCCTATTATTATCATTTTATTATTATTATTATTATCATTTATTCCATTATTGTTTTATTATTAAAAAGAACATTGAATAAGAAAATAAAATGATCTTTTGTACATAGTGAAATGTTATTTTCGTGAATGTCTTAACAATTTACTTCTTTTGATCCAAAATCATTTTTAAACATAATCCTTTCAAAAATGTAAAATGAACCTGTGGTTGACATTTCCAACAATGTGAAATGTGCGTGATGGGCAAACCTTGAGCAGCATAGACAGCCACATACTATAAATATAAAGTAACCTGATGATCTACAGATACTTTGAGACCTTATCTATCTACTAAACGCATGGTGTAGACTCTGGTCAGGCTGTGGATGCACAGGCTGGCCAGAGTCTTTGCTTTGCCGTTATTTGAAATCGCTGGAAATGTCACGCACAGGCTCATTTTATTTTTCTTCATTTAGACCCGTCTTAAATATTGCCTCCGGATAAAGGGTTAAATGATTTTTATGAGTTTTCCTTGCAAAGCTTTTCGATAAGTTGTAATATTTTGATGTAATAAAAAACAACATATCCTTTTGTTATATTCTTTTGAATTCACTAGACTAGCAGATTTAAAATACGGCGGATTATCATCTTAACAATCAAACGGAGTTTTCTTGGCTATTGAAATACATATTTCCTTGTTTATTTAAGACATATTCGGTGGTTTTGTTCTCATATCATTAATAAGAAGGAAATAAAGTTTTACTCGATCAATCAGTGTCGACGAAGTACATTGCCGAAATTCATTGCCATAATCCCTTATTATGTCATCTCAAGAAGTTGTGAGAAATCAAGTTTTTTAAATATTGTGAGATAGAGACGAAATGATAAAAATCAATGTATTGTCGAATCTAATCTTTAGAAAATTACGAGTCTTATTACGACCTATTTATTTTGCCCCAACTGAAATCGTACCTTTTTCAAACTAAATTGGCCTGCATCAAGTTGACAAGATGATGCATATTGCTTGAAAATTATACCCCGCTTTGCACGACCATTTGCGTGCAAAGCGCGGCCTAATTTACAAGCCGTTTGTACCGCTTTGTCATGCTGAACGCAGGACAAACCTCTGCTAGTACTAAAAAAGTGGAAAAGAGATTAGCATGAATAATTTTATTTAGCTGGCATTCTTTCTCAAGGACGTTTCCGACCTAAAGAGGCAAATCGTTAAAATTAATAAATAAACTTGAAGTTTCTTTCTGAAATTCCTTTTCAATTTGGACAGACAATAAATGTATTGATGAAAATCGGCTGTTATTCTTCCATGTTGTATGTACATTGTATTTAATTCCTAAGATTAGTAGACTAACTTAACCGAATTCGAGAAATTCTAGCTGTAGTTACTAGGTTTTTGTATTTCTTTTATGAGAAAATTGTATGTTGCCGCTGTTTATATCATTAAAAGCATGTAACAAAATCATTTTGCTCGCAACAGTTTCCTAGTGTTTTTCAAAAGGTAAAGATAGAGATTTTCACAAACTTCTTCTTGGTCGTTGCTGTCGTTGTCATATACTTCTTCTTTCTCCCTTTCCACCTTATTTTCTTTTATTCTTCAATATTCTCCCCCTAAATATCGCGGACCTAACGCAACGTACAACCAAAAGGAGAAAATACAAGTTTTGTATTTGGAAACCACAGAAAGGGGGCGGACTATATTTTATTGACTTTAGAAAATAGATGAACCGTTTTATGGACAAATGATAATGCATAATTCGTAGTAAGCAGTCAATTTACTTGCTTTATGAAATAACGTGATTTAATGGCTTTCCGTCTCACAAAATTTCGGGTAGATACATCTTAAATAGGCGACCTTAAACAGAGCTACAGATAGAGGGGATCATTTGGATTTTAATTGAAAATATTTCATAAGTCCTTTATTAAAACCCGATGTTGTGGGTACTCATTTGAAACGTCTCGTTGAGACGATTCAAACGAGTACCCACAACATAGGCTTTCATTGAGACTTCAGACTGACGCTACCCCTTCTTATCTGGATTAAGTAAAGCAGTAGAAAAGTTGTTTTGGTCGTTCTTTGACGAACTATCTTATTAGAGATATATGTTTTTCAATGGAAATAAAGCCTGTCTATGTTTTAATCAAAATGAACAAAATAATAAATTCCTTAGCTGAAGTACATGTAATTTGACAAATCAGGAGGAAAGGCATGTCACAATTCTAGATTAATGCAACCAATGACATTTCTGAATTTCGCGTTTTGCAATTTTTCTAACAAATTTCAAAAGTAAAGAAAAAATATAGGATTATATTTGAATTCAGCAAAACATAACAATAATATTCAGCAAATATAAAAATAATATTCAAGAATTTTGATTAGGGTACTCATATCAGTTTATTCGGTTTAAAGGTATTGCATGTATATCACTCTTTGTTAAAAAGTTCTGTCGTAGATAGATTAGAGTGCACATAGGTTGTTGGTTCTAACGAACTGCTCATCTTGGCTACAAAGTAATTTTGGATGTGCCCTGCACACTTAAATATGTTTTAAACGTGTCTTTATATACGAATATGAAATAAAAAGAACCAAGCCGTATTGAATTCAAGGGTGACTCCTTCATTCTCAGAAAATCTCAACGGTTTACCTCAAAATCCCTCATTAGTGAATAGAAACAGCCTCTACAAACATCAAGAATCGTGTGATTTCGTGTTAAATAACAGACAATCCTGTCATTGAGATCTTGTTCGATTTTTCCCTCTTGTTTTAATTGCCTCACAAATCAATACGATCGCAGAGATACCGATTTTAATTGTGCAGAAATTATCGCCGACTTGAGTCCGCCATTGGGCACGTGACACTACCCGGGGAAAAGTGCTAATGATTCTATGTCTTTAATATTCACACTTTTCTTTTTACTGCGATTTTGAATCGTAGAAAGTGGTATTATTTCTCTATTTTCCCAATGAAGTCCCTATGAACGCGAAAAATTATTGAGACCGTAGCGCTATATTACATAATAATATATTACACTTGATCTCATCCTTCAGTTCTTACAGATTGAAAAAGTCATCTAAGCGAATTAAACTTTCTTTATGAAAATTAATGAAATCAATAGTGAATGTCAATATATTTTCACATAGGAGATGAAGAGAGTATTTGTTGACTTCATTGAGGTATGAAACTAAAAACCTAACAACTCTGCATGAGTACGCGAAGCAGATTCATCCATGAGTGTGATTATATATTTAGTTTCATAACTCTATCAAATCAACAATTTTTATCTTCATTTCTTATCATTTAATATCATAAAGCTAAAAAAAAAGTTTAAAAAACAGATTTCTTAATAGACTACTTTATGCGGAAGCTCAAGAAACAGCTGTGTACCCAAAATTGATCATTGGTGAATAAAACTAACTTTTCAGTCAACCAGAATGCACGGTTATTGATGGTCACAAATTAAATCAAGTTATTTCATTTTGAAAAAAAAATGACCAATACATTTTTGTATGTTAAATATGCAAAATTGTAGTGCATGGCATTTTTTTCAATATCGTAAATAACAACGGCTGTTCTAAGGTCCGATTGTAGAAAAACTTTTTTTTTAACATGTTGCGTCCATTTCAATGCAGCATAAATAATCCAATTAGTTGTCCTGGGTTTCGAAATGATCTTTCCTACTGAATGTTTCGGATATCAATGTTTTCTATTTGTCTTTTTCAGAGCGGCGGCGCATGCCAATGTGTGTTGGTTGTGGGTCCCAGATTCACGACCAGTTTATATTACGTGTGGCCCCGGACCTCGAATGGCACGCCTCATGCCTTAAATGTGCAGACTGTAATCAGTACTTGGATGAGACGTGCACGTGCTTTATACGAGAGGGCAAAACATACTGCAAAAGGGATTACTCAAGGTGAGATTACCGATCTGCATTCAAGATTAAAACGTCCAGAAAATATTAAGGAATCGGTTCCACACTTTGCACGTAGAATAACGAGCATAGTGGGCACTAGTTTTAAGACGTTCCGAACTTTTTTTTATTGAATCCCGAATCAAGGGCCGCTGTTATACTTATCTTATTTCCAAGATTTCAATTAATCTTTTTTTTTTTTTTTCATCCATAAAAATATATATGTTTGCAAATCAGATAATGAAACGATGTGAAATTACTGGAAATGTAACGCACAGGCTAAATTATTATGTAAAATCGCAAAACTAAATTCATTTGCATTTAGAAACTTATGACTCTACAAAGCCTTCCCCTAATGCTCCATTCTAGGATCTTCGCTTACTTTGAAAACAGAAAATGACACTCTACTTTTTCTGTTGATACAGAAGTTTTGCCGCGTGTTATAAGCATATAGATGTAACTAACGATCTCTATTTTCTTTTGGGATTTTCTCGGATTGTCACTCCCGTGTTATACCACTGAACAAATATCAACCCAAAACCCAATGGCCAAGCGCCCCTTTCATATAGAATTTTCTCACGATGCCCTTTGCATTTGATGATACACATGTACCATAAATTGAAAATAACGACTGGCAGCATTTTGAAAATTATTAAGGGGGGATAATTCTAGATTAGGAAATGTCTAGAAAGCGAAATGTTTTGACCGCCACTCACCGCCTTTAACTAGCGCATTCCGCGCAGTCTGACAGAGGCGAAAGTTTCGCCATTACGAGATGGTTTCTCTCAAACTAGTTGATTACATCCAATTTATTTTTATGTTTAGTATATAAGAAATTGATTTCATAATAATGTTTTTCCTTTTCGTCTTATTAGGGATGTTGAAACAAAACAAAAAATGAATTGGTATAGGAGATGAAATAGTAATTACACGGTATATTGCTTAAACACTAAAGAATCCCTACACGTTTGTCTATGTTCGAGCTAGATTGGCATTGTTTTGTAATTCTAAAAGCTCAAATTTCCTTCAACTTCACAAGAGCAAGGCGGGAGAAGCCAGTCTAAAACATTAAATGAGGCGAAAGGAAAACACGCGTGAGCTATTATTACCCGCAATGAAAGTTATTGAAAGTAAACGACATTCCTACTGAATTATTTATATTCCTGCAAACACTCTCTATTTGAAGCATGTTTGCACACAAAACGATTTTAATCACGAATGAACCCTTGCACGATAAATCACCTTTCATGGTATTAAGGTTATTTGTAAAAACGCTGTTGAAAGAGAAGAAAATGCTTGTGTTAAGTATTTCTCCCGTTTACGACAACGTTTATGGAACTCCGTAAACAATTTTGTTTTTGATTTCGTTTTCTATCAAATTTTCGCTCGCATTATTTTGAGTTCGGATGAGTCTAGCATTTGATCAAGATAAGGGTCTATGTCTGAGATCATTAAAACCCCGGCTTTACAATGGATTCCTCACAGCAGGATGTCGATGATTCGAAAATTGTTCAATTTTCACATTTAATTGCAAATATGATAACTAGTGATTTTGCTATATTGCTAAAACTTTCAATTTTGTTCTACAATTGATAATTCTAAATTTCGGACATTTAACCAACCGACAAAGTAACGACTAGTTCAAATTGAACGCAGACGACAACTTGAAATTAGTATTTTTTTCAAACGCTTTCGAGTTTCAGTTTTCTAAACATGTCAAGGGGTGTGGCTTCAGATTCAAATCAATTCAGTGCAAATAATAATACAATGTCTGACTGGAACAAGCTACAGAGATGCCCTACGTCCAAGATGACAGAACGGTGTTAACAGGTCGCCAATTAAACCCCGCAAATGCACGTGCGAAGCAGGGTATAATTGGCAAACTGTTTGCACCGTTTTGTCATCCTGAACGAAGGGCTGGGTTCTAGGACTGTCGAATTTTCGAAAACACATATTATCGTCGATTTCTGACAAAAGCTTCGTATTCACTTACGTTTTACAGTTTTAAAAAAAATGTAGTTACGGTGTTTGGGTACCAAAACGACATTAATTTTTCCAACGTAAACGGTGTTATCCATTTGGATGGCAGATAAGGGAAATACAGAATTATTGAATTATTAACTTTAATGTAAAATAAATTCACATATCCCAACTAATTTTCAATATATATGAGCCAGTGCGTGGCATTTCTAACAATTCCACGTGTGGGCATAGCAAAGCCTCTGTACAGTATATGCAACCACACAGACTCACCAGAGTATACACGCTCTGGAGATAGACAAGGCCTTAACCCCTCTCCAGACAGTCAGCAAATATTCTCATTGCAATGTGTGGATGTTGAGGTTGCACACTGTTTTTCTTTTACACACTTGTGAAATTGTTGGAAATGTCACGCAATGGCCTATATACCTTTTCCTTTACTGTTGAATGCTTTAGCATTTAGACCATTAGTCTATACATTATAGAATTCAATGTTCCCGTCTGTGTTATGCGTTATTATTCACCTGACAGGGCGTAGCTTAATTGTGACGTAATTTGGAGGGTTAATTTTTCAATATTTTGGATTCTTTCAAAAAACTGTCTGCAATTAACGTTAATGGGTTTGAATAACTGTATCATAAAATCAGAAGGATAAAGGTGCTGAGCGACTCTGAAAACATTTCAGCGTTGGGTAACCAAAATTGAGTAACTACACTTTTGACAAACTAAAGTTACGAGGTTTGCTTACCCACATACCATTTAACGTTTCATGTCAAATATCTATAAAAGTGAGTAAATATAAAAAAAGCTGATTTATTTACACCTTAATTCAAATGACCTGTTACTTAGGCTCCGCCCTGCCAGGCCAAAAAACATGAATAATACAACAGCATTATGATCGACCTTCCGTTTAAAAAGAATCAACAAAAAGATCAATGCTTATTGATCAATTGTTGACAGAAGAAACGTGCTCGTGAGCTCGTGCGTTATATATGTGTCGTCACGGTGTCAGCATGAACAACGTCTCGAGCTATGTAATGGGAGCTATGTAATGGGAGCTATGTAATGGGAGCTATGTAATGGGATTAGGCGATAGTCAATTGAACAACCTGATAAAAATCAAAACATCAAAGGGGGGTGACAGACCAGATCAAAGACAACCAGGAGATAAATAATTTGACAAAAAGCACTGAGACTATAATGTAAATTGCCTCATCGGTTAAATAATAAATTCATTGCTCGTCTTAACCCTGCCCTGCGTGATGATCACGGTGATCCGATCAACAACGGTGCAAACAGTTTTCCAATTATACCCCTCTTTGTACGCATGCACACATGTAAAGCGGGGTACAATTGGAAAACTGTTTGCATCGTTTGGTGATCCTGAACGCAGTGCTAGTGACTCAGTTGCTCATGGCATGAGTTGTATTGTATTATATTGTATCATATGCTAAAGAAAGTGAATGCTTATACCCTTATATACAGATATAAATCTGTGTACCGTTATCATCATTGGGAGACAGCATGCAAAATGAAATGCTTCTTTTTTCGAATCAAATTACCATTTTGACTAAAAATACCCAGTCACAATTGTTCACATTTTCACTGTTCCTGGACATGTACGAATGAAATTAACCGCATTCTTTAAAGTGCGTTTCGGAGACATTCAAAATTCGCCAGATGGGCAAAGTAAATCACTATATAAAATCTATATCTAGTAGATATATAGGCAGACTGAGCAATAACTTTTGGGACTGACTCGAAAACCCATGTCTATACTCAAATCAGATGACAGAAACCATGAATATATAAAATAAATTTCCTTATTTGGGGAGATTTATTTTGTTGAAAAATTAGTTAACCGTTTTGTGAACTGTCTCTTTCAACACCTGTCAAAAAACACCTGTAGAGCAGGGCCAATCGTAGCTAATAAATATTGCTACTTTCACGGCACAGACACGCACTATTTATAAAGCGAGAATAAGTTATAATCTACTTCTGAAGCCGAAGGGTAAAAATTAAAAATTGCATCTACCAGTTCGTACACGTGACTCAACGTGCGAAAAGGATCCGTCTTGAATTTGTGACATGTAACGCGAAAATGGACCATCTGGGAAGTGTGTTAAATGTCGACTCTGGTCAGACTGTGCGAACTGCGCAGACTGACCAGAGTTGAAACTTTTCGCAAATATCAAATGTTCTGAATCTAGAATGTTTATGCTACCTATGTGATCATTTTCGCTGTATGCCTTTAGATAGACTTATCCTGGATCCAATGATATTTACAAACATTTAATTTACAAAATGTGAAATTTATTCCTTTTTGACTAATTTTGTGATACGCGACGTCTGGTTCGGTCAAATATTCGATCGTTATTGAAATGTCTACTAATAATAATATTCTTTTGTTTCCATTGCAGGTTATTCGGTCAGAAGTGTTCTAAATGTGACCAAACTTTTATGAAAAACGACTTCGTTATGAAGGCGAAGGAAAATGCTTATCACATAGAGTGCTTTCGTTGTGTAGCGTGTAGCAGACAGTTAATTCCGGGCGATGAGTTCGCCCTCCGCGAGGACGGACTTTTTTGTAAGGCGGACCATGACGTCGTGGAGCGTGCTTCGTCCATCAAGGACGACAGTGACTCTGAAAGTAGTCCGCCTAGTAATAAAAACAACAACAACTGTCTTGTGAATAATAATAACAATATAAACAGCAATAATAACAATATCGAAAAGACGAAAAACAATATGATCAACAGCAATAATATCAAAACGGAAAAAGGGACTCAAAACGGTACGTACGTCTTCCTTCTCTGTTCTAATTATAAGAAGTTCTAGCAATTGATTGATCAAAAATATCGACATATCAATCAAATCATTCAATTAGGTAAAATTATCATATGGCTCCGACATTTATGTTAATCGTTTGAGTTGTTGGGCGACGTAAATATCATAGGTACAGCTTATCTAAGCTGTACATACGACATATAGGTCGCCCAAAAACGATTTGCGTCATCTTTTTTGTCTACCTACAAGCTTTTTTTTCTGACAAACTGCCTGTCGATGCACTCAAGGTATTGTATTTGATCCGTCAGTTAGCACATGACTCGTTTATGTATACACATAATATATACATATCTTATAATCTCGTTGATGTCTTACTTTACACGTAGTAATTAGGGATGCACGAATCTTTGCATGTCAAGAAGAATTCTTTGTTTGATTTCCACGGGACCTTTTTCACAATTTTATATTTATGGACTAAAAAGTGTATTTTGTTAGCAGCAGCTTGATGTACAAAAGAGGGACATTCGAAATCCTTTTTGGGATACCTTTGACATGAAAAAAAGTCATGACGTCATAATCTTATCGTTCTGGTGTTGTCTTGAAACTGAATAGTTGTTTGGTTTTTTTGGACAGAAAAAAGAATGTATTTTTTATGACTATAGTCGAAATTGTAATAAAAAGCTACATGTATTTAGTTCGCCAAAGCTCCGCTGAGGGTTTTCTTTTCTTTGCTCGAAGAACATTTTCTGTATTCGAAATCAATGTATCAAAAACTTTATTATATATTTATCGTTTAAGATACACGTACGGTCATCTACATGTATTTGTTTCACGATTGCGTACATGTATAGAAAATAAGTTCGCTGCAAAAAACGAAATTGTCCACTGTTGGGTTTACTTTTTATTTACGTCACCAATTTGTGTAAACCAAGTTGAGCCTGTGCGTGACATTTCCGGCAAATTGAAATGTTTGAAGGTTCATGAATTGAGAGGCATAGATAGCCACAAACTCATAAACATAAAGTTACCTGATAGTCTACAGATACTAAGAAACCTTATGTAGCTACAAAGCGCATAATTAAGACCCTGGTCAGACTGTGCGGGTGCACAGACTGGCCTGAGTCTTTGACTTGCGTTTATTTGAAATTGTTAAAAATCTCACGCACAGGCTCATTTATCCCTTTGCACTTTTCATTTTCCTAACCCGTAATTACCCGTAAAATTACTAAATGATACTGATTTGAATTGTAATGATCATTAGCCGAGTTCACGTTTCGAGGTGAATTCGAAAGGAACTTCAAGGTGAATTAACATCTAGACCTATAGAAAACAGAATGCTTTCTAGTATCCAGAGCACAGCCACCAAAGGCCAAAACACTGCCGGCGGAATGTTTGTGCAAATATTTGACCACTGTAAATCCGAAATTTAAACAAAACAAAGACTTGAACTCTGCTTTCAAAAGAAATTTATACGGACCACGTTAACCTTCGGTACATGTACATTGACATGTAGGTTTTCTGTTTTCATAATGGAAGAGGGTAAATTAGAATGGCAAAAATTGTTCGAAGACAATCGAGGTCTAGTAGAGATCAAATTAAGGGAAAAATGAAATGATAACTTGAAGGTAACGATTGAATAACGATTCTCTATGTAGTTCTCTGGACCTAACGGCGGAAAATTTTGGCCCTGGTGAAAATTGAAACATAATAACTGGTTTCTATCCTTAGATGACATATTTTCGTGTCTTATCATTTCGCATATTTTCAATAAATCTTTCAATTTGAAAGATAGTGACTTGAAATTATTGCTTAGCAATATTGGCACTATCTTCAAAAACACAGGGACTACTTTCACCGGCATTGGATCACAAAAATGACGTTGATTTAGTCCCAAAGACGTTAATGACGTTTTACAATTTTTACGCTGCATACGACATATCACAGTAAAGTTTTGCATGAAAGACCTTTTGTATTGATAATCCAATTTGAAAACACTGAAAAAGTTGATAGAAAATTGGTTGCCTTTCCGAAACGTTATTTTCAATTTAGCACTCGTTATATGTTTTTGCAGTTTTTTGTTAGATCATGAAATAAAGACGTTTCTGCCATTTTTGGATTAACGAAACACGCATCTAATTAATAGGGCGTTGAAAATGAAACATGCATATTGTACCTGAATTTTAGGGTTCATTAGGCCGCGTTTTAAGCGCGTTAATAAGAACAGTTCAATCAACGTCGTGTTGGGCCCTTTCCTTCTTAGAAAAAATATGCACGGAGTTATTAAAATTGATACTTTGTACAAGTATGCACAAGTTTTGGTAATAAGATTCTGTCCTCGCTTGGATTAGACCGAATCGTAATTAGAGAATCTAACGTGTTAGTTATTACGTCGTTTTTATCTTAGACTGTGGATCAAAAATTTACTAAACAACTGTAGATTGGAAGGTTTAACCGTCTACTTTACAATAATGCTACACTCATTCATGTTCTATTTCTCATTAAGAAAGATTTTGCCTTATTTTCATATTCGCGAAACCGAACAAGACCGTTGTCCATTAATATATATACCCGTCAAAACTATCCAACAATGAGTCTACTAATTTTGTAATCTTGCTGATTTGACTATGAAATTAGTAAGCAATAGGCTACCGAAAATATCGATTATCCTTCGGACAACACATAAGAAGGCGCAATATATATCCTAATGTAATTAATATTTTAATAACAACACATTCGGCGTGAAAGATGCCAAAGTGTCCATATTTTCGCCTGGGTCTAGAATCTGGATAGTCCATTTAAATTCGATTAAGTTATCTTAATCACAAATCCCAGTGTTTACACATAGCAAGATGTCAAAACAATTGGTCTGGTCAGGGTGTTAGTCAACAAGGATAAAGGATTTAATCTCAAGGAGTCAAACATTACTGATTAAATCCTCGTCGAACATTATGGTTATAGACATTGTCGGAATAATATCAGTTTTATTTGAATGACTTGCTCTACTTTGAAATTCGTTCAAGTCTGAGCTAAAAAGCAGAATATGAAAACAAACCAAATGAAATTATTTTTGGAAAAAAAAACGAACAAAAACAAAACGCTGTCTCATTCTCAAAATATTAAATCCTTACCTCATAAAAAATAATGTATCTATAGGCATTCTAAGTTATCTAAACCTTTTTCTGATTTTCCCTTATATCAAAACTGGCAAAGGAAACTTGAAAAAACGAAAACAATCGTCTTTGAATTTAAAGGCATTGGTGCTTCAGACACATTACCTTGTTTTTGTCATTTAGATTGATAAATAAAAAAATAAATAAAGGATTTACGTTAAAGTTTGCGGCGAATCCAGGATTTCTGTAAAGGGGTTCGAACATACAAAATGAGGGGTTCATTCGCCTATTATAACCAAATTGCAACCCTTATCCTGCTGAATTTAAATTTTGTTTAAACTAATTTCAGACTTTTTACATATCGACGAGTTTGCCTCAAGATTTATTCCACAAAGGTCCTGCTGAATTTAAATTTTGTTATAAACAAATTTCAGACTTTTTTCATATCGACGAGTTTGCCTCAAGAAAGTCATGTTGAGGGCAGACAGTGTATCCTAAGATCAGACTGCACAACTGTGCAGACTGATCTTAGTCTGCACTGTCTGCTATGGCTTTGTTCGCAATAGACACATATCTTGAACAGCAGACGACGGGCTTTTTAAATTCCCAATGAAAATGAAATAATTATGCGTCAAAGGATGGTATTTGAAGCTCATGATTCTCTCTGGATCCGCCATTGAAAGTTAGGTACATGCCCATGAATTTCTGTACAGTGTAAAATCTGTGCCTGACAACATAAAATATGATATTCCGATATATTCACAGATATAAAGATATTGGTGCTACCGTGAGATTATTCGTACATGATTACAAAGTCATTATTCCCTTCTCTCAACAATTTTTCAGGGCCCAAAGTTATAAAACTCTTTTCGTTCTCTACTGAGAACTTTCTCAATATGAATTAAAGTATTAACATAAAAGATTATATTAATTAGTTGTTATTTCTTGTTTGTATAAACTTTCATGCTCATACAATAGAAAAAAAAAATAATCTAATAGTTGAAATTTGAGCAAATCCCGGCTGAACCTTAGAACAATTTATAATCTTAGACCAAGGTGTCTTGAATTAGGACATTGAGGTTGAACTATCTTTACTATTTAAAATGTTCAATTTTTTAATAGCTGAGAAGATGGTATTTGAACAACAACAAAAACACACAACAACGACAATTAAAATAAAAAGAAATTTCTAAAAGCAATGTGTTTAAAATACATAAGCTATTAAGTCGTTTACAGAAAATAACACAGAAAAATGAAATGATAAAATAGCATCTAGTGAGTTTTCAATGTCCATACATTTTGCAGATGATTTGAAATCCATTGCGTTGCCTTTACTCTGATAACGCGCAATTATTGGCTGCATTCACAGAAAAGGTTTTTTTACTCTTATTCTTGTGATTAACTCAGATTGATCTCAAACTAACGTGAGTAACGACAAGGATAACGCGGTTCTGTTATCAGGTCTTAATTGCACGAGATTGCACGTTATCATGGAACACGAGATAAACTGAAAACTTCTCCCACCCCGTAAATTACCTTATGACAGGCATGTTCCTGGCGATCCATAAATCACTTTTTCCACAAATGTTTTCCTGTGGTTGTAGCAAAATTCAAGAAAGATTTCGAGTGCAATTTTCCTTAGAATAATGTTTTAGCATGCTGAGAAAAAATGTGTTAAGCACTGGTTATGTTTTTTATTGTTCCTGAAATATGACGTTTCGAGTTATTTTTCATTCGCGTATCAGCTCTTGATCTAAGCTCATTTTGTTGAAAACGGGTTGATATTAGCTAAAATCTTTATCATTATAGCTCCTTAATCCATGTAGCTTTTTCAACGTAACGACGAAACATTGCAATAAACAGAGAACTTATTAATATAAATCACAAATACAGAATGGTCATTTCCGACTAAAGCTGATTCGAGTGACGTCGTTTAGAGTGTCATAAGGAATGACGTCACGTAAAACACCCACTTTAATGAAAGATGTATTGCCTTGCTTCCAAAAATGGCATTTTAAACTGAATTTTTCTTTGCTCGTTTAGAGATTTTAGTCTACAGAAAAGACTGCTAAAAGGCCCATCCTGGATTCAGGATCTAATCAAGTATGTAGATGTTTAAAAAATAGTACCCCGCTGCGCAAGTCGACTAACGTGCAAAACGTGATACCGGAAACCAATTCTTAAACATTTCGCGAATATTTTCCTCTTGAACGTAGGACAGTTGACCGCAGTCCACTGTCAGTCCTAATTACTTATAGTCCGCATCCCGAATGTTACGTCTGATAAAACCTTTCCTGACAGCCGAACTTCAAGAGAACATGAAGCGCGCGCCAAACTGTCACGCGCCGTATGTTTTCTTCAGACGACATAAATCAAACTGACTGAATTGAGGTACAGTCGCGGAGTAACATCAATCAAATTGAGGAAAAAAGTAGATCTTGATTTTCTTACATTTTAACCAATTTTTGAAACATTTTATGGAAAAATTATGGCGTCGCGTTTCTTATTCAATTTCTATGAAATACAAAAAAAATATGAAATGAAAGATTGTCAAAATGAAAATATAACGGACTCCATTTAATAATGAAAACAACTATTTTAAACCTATAATTTCGATTAAACGACTGTAAAACTTCCAAAATCTCTTTCATAAGTGTCATTTTTTCTAAAGAGATATCATTTGATATAAAGATGTATTTGTGGTTTTCGTAGTCTATTGCCTTAATGTAGGAGAATGGAATTAAAGAAATATAAACGGTTTTTAAGAATAGCAAAAACTCTTCTTGTCTCGAAACTGAAACGCTGAAATTTTAAATTGAGACATGAATATTTGAACAAACTATTGTCCTTGGGAATATCGTTTTTATTATATAGACACCAGTACCAACTCAACAGGGAGAAAACATTCATTACTTTTTATCGCGAAGATCTGGGGGAAAATGAAAATGATTGTAATTTAGCTTGGGAATTGTTTACTTTCTAAATACTGTGTACTTTCTGTTTGCGTGACAGAACTTGTGCGTGAAAACCCTAAAATATGGAGAATTATCTGTAACAAGCATATTTTTCCGAACTGTGTTTGCCTTGAATTCATTAGAATGTACTAGTACTGGTGAGAGAAATACCAGGGGTCTGTTTTACTAAACATCTTACGAATAACTTTTGCGTAAGTCAAAATTCTAACTTGCTTCTACAGTAGTAACTAAACATAGACTTCTGCCATACATTATTTCAATGGAATCGTCTTCAAAAGACGATTCCAATGAGATATTGCAGGGCAGATTCTAACAATTCATGAAAACAACAGGTACGTTTTGTTGTTTTGTCTTTCGATTATTTTTTCATAAGAAGTTTGGTAAAACGGGCCCCAGGAATAGGTGCTTCAGTCAACTTCCACTACGTGACTAAACAAACTTTTAAAAGCGGCACTCAAAACATTCAAACAAATGAACAAAGTCGAATGTGTATGAATTAATCAATTTCTTGGAGAAAACGGAAAAAATGAAGACAAATAAATCTTGAACGCAAAGCTGATAGGCTGCGGCATAAAAATATTTATTTTGACCTTCAACTTAGTAATAGGGTATAATTCCCAATATCATTGAATATGGTCATAATATCTATCTTTCTATATCTTAAGTACATGTTTAACTAGCCACCATATAAAGTCAATTATAAAAAATTAAACTTCATTTTTTATAATTCCAAGAGTACTATTTTCTATTCGTTTATGGTTTGAAGCAATACATGAAGAATGCTCTTTGGATTTTTTTTCTAAAGAAGGGGAATTTTGGCTTTGATTAAACATTTAAACGTACGTTGGAATTTTAGAATTTTCGGACTGGCCCCTTCGATTATAATAAATATCTGGCATATGTTAAGTTTGAGTTATTGTCAAAGTCTCACATATGGAAACTATATAATAGTACAAAACCTTCTAGGCGAGGTACAACAATTGCCCGTGAAAAGGTTCCATAATTACATGGATTCATTTCCCTCGGGTAAAATTATGTTTTTGAAAAATACAAATTGTCAGTATCTTCGTGTTTCAAACAAAACTGATAGTACTTCTAATTAAATATAGATGCGGACACGTGAAGGCTTAAACGATCTGTGTTTAAGGTCATTTATTAATTATTTACAAAAGTTAATCGAAATAAATACGTTTAAACAAAGCAATTCTCACAGGGACCGTAAAATACGATCGCACGGGATTTCAAAATGGCGCTAGGCGTACAACAGTCACGGAGTTAAGGCCCAGCCGTTTCGACCCTTGACTTTCATTAAACTCGAGTATAATCGAAACAGATATTTTATCAACTTCTTCACCTGACTCAAATAGCTCAATTTGTTAAATTCATAAAGATCTATTCAGCATTTTTAATGATTTATGGCGTTAATATTTAAGGAGCGTACAAATTCATTATAAAATTTGAAATTAAACAAACCACTCGAGTAATGTGAACAAAGAGTGGAATTAAAGAGGAGTGAAATGTTAGACCGCGTGGCACGCGTTCTTTATAAATAATAAATTAAAATCCTGATTGGGTCTGATTTAGACCCTCTAGTTTATGATCATTTATCTAATTAACTTCAAAAATAAAACCCATCTTTGAACTGTTAAAAATTGTGAAAGCGAGAGGTGATTTGAATAACGCTTCATTTACCAGATATCGCTGTTCATTCGCCATACAGAATCGCTACATGAGGGCGAGAAAAAGCTGTAAATTAACGATTACCGTAGCTTTGTGTTTTACCTTATTTTCGCCCATTATTGCGCTGTTATTGTTTCGATGATAATATTACGGGTTGAACGTGTTTTTTAATCATGTTCCAAAAGATGTTCACAAAATTTAAATACATTTTTAATGGCATAAAATGTATATAACACATTTTTTTGTACTAAAAAAAATCAAATAAATGAATTTGCATTCATAGATGTTTCGGAAGTGCACTATTTTTGTACCTTCAAATTCCTTGTTTATATTTATTAAATTTTTCACATAAAATTTCAATGCGGAGCTGGCGTTCCCGAACTTCCTGTCCTATGCAAGGTCAAGGTCCTTTTTAGGCACACACACAGAAGAGGGTGTAGTTTACAGTCTGTGTTTAAACAATTACTCAACGCAGGGTTCGATCCGTACCGCAAATATTGACGCTCTACAAAAAGAAACCTAATTTCGCTTTACTACATATCTCCCTGAACGTAAACTCCAAGAACGGACAAGAAAGGTGTCATTACAAGATAAATTTCAATTCATTCTTGAAATATGACACGTTTTCAAGTTAGAAAAAAACAACTTTTAATTGTGTAAGCTTTCACATCAATCCAATGCATGACTGCTTCATGCATTGGATTTAAACGAAAGCTAACATAAAATACCAGTGAAGGTAAGAACTGCAAGTTATTATCAAACGTACAAATGTATTTTGCCTTTATCATTCAGACAGTATTCCCCAATGTAGAAACGCGAAAAATACTTATCTTATTTGTCTGTAGTATGGCCTGTAAAAATACCATGACCATTAATAAAAAGCATGCTGGTTGTATCAAGCTATAGTTTTCACGTAAAAGGTAATCGGATTGTGTAAGCCTCGTGTCTGACGAGAGAACAAACAAAACGGACAAAATATTGAACAACCCAGACATAAACTCAGGGCTTGGGCAATGTCTATTTTTATGCAAACAATGCTCCTCATAATATTGGGGTAGAAAAAATGTTCTGTTGGCAATTTCAAGTTTTAACTATTCATAACGATCTTACTCATGTTTTTTTCACGCCATGTTGTCGTAAAGATAGATTCTTTTAGGGAAAAATGAACAGGGGTGAAAAAACTAATCGTTTATAGAAATCATTTCTAGAAACAATTTAACGCGTACCCATATTAACAAGGAGACTGTTCTGTTGGCAATTTCAAGTTTTAACTATTTATAACGATCTTGCTCATTTTTTCACGTCATGATGTCGCACCTAGAGGTGTGGACGTTCTGCTTATCTTATGTATCCAGTATACGAAAAGAACATAACGATATCCCTTCATTGACGGAGATATGTGCTATTTGAATGCAAAGACCGTCGATAAAATATTTACAGATCTTAGAAACTATAATGTACATTAATTTGTCCGTCTCTCTTTTCTTTTACAGGTCGGAATGACGTCACATCCGGCAAGAACGGAACTCGATCTCAAAGCAAATCCGAACACAAACCCACAAGGGTACGAACTGTTTTAAATGAAAAACAACTACACACATTACGCACGTGTTATAACGCCAATCCTCGGCCTGACGCACTCATGAAGGAGCAGCTCGTGGAAATGACAAACTTATCACCTCGTGTTATCAGGGTTTGGTTTCAAAACAAGCGCTGTAAGGACAAGAAAAGAAGCCTTCTGATGAAGCAGATGCAACAACAACAACAGGAAAAGGTAAGCTGGGATATCCGTTGCTATTCTTAGACTCTGATGCTACTTTTAGTAAACTCACTACCCAGCTTTCACCAATGACCCTTTAACTTATTCACGTGATTACATCTATGTATACCGTTACACATATGCCCTATCAATTCTATCTATGGGCTTTAATTTTTACTTAATTGTATAATATTTCATTAATTTCAAATGCTAAGGGAATGGCTATGACCATTTTCTACAACACACACACAAAATGAGACTGTGCATGGCATTTCTAACAATTTCATATGTGCACAAAATAGAGCCTCTTACCAGCCTATGCAGCCGCACAGTCTGACCAGAGTCTTCACTATGCCCTTCGCAGATAAATAGTGTCTAATGTCTTCAGATGGTCAGAGAACATTACAAACTGTATTGTTGAATGGTCGCTAAAATGTATGTCCATTACATGCATGTGCTATTTTTGGAAATGTCACGCACAGGCTCAAATGTGAGATCCGAAAAAGATTTCAAAGCTATTCATCCTTTCTAGATTTAGTGTATGTCGATTTGTAAGTAACTATAGATTAAAAATCCTTCAAATAGGATTGTGTGGACTTTTGTTCACTGTTATAACTATTATCATTCACGTGTTTAATCTTTTTTTCTTATTTCAACGCTTTCATTTTATTCTATGATGGTTTTACCTGACTTAAAGTGAAAACTGTGTGTTCTTTCTTACATAAAACAGCTCTGGAAGACCTAAATATCCTTTCATTAGCTTTGTTAAACTATAAATTTTCATTTCTTTTTGTGACTCATTGATATAGCCATAATAGTAATTCTGAACCGGTATTTTCTGTGCATGATGCATTTTTATTTTTGACATTTGACAGACATTAATGAATACAATGTAAATGCCTAAATAAATTGATAAATGTTATTCATTACTTAATATTTTATTGTAGAAATTTGAAATACAATGAGTTATTAAACGAAAAAACTGTTAGTAAAAGTACTCGTTTTAAGTTTCCTTGTTCTGCTTGATGTCTTAGCGAATGATTTTACAGATTTTTTAATATGACATTTAGATCATGTCAATTCACCTAACGAAACATAGATTCAGTTCAAAAACACATAATCAAACAAAGCACAAGACAGGCGTGCTTACGTACGACTGTCGTCGTTATAACGTCGTATCAATGATAACACGTCTTAAGTGTCTTTATAGGCTTTAGGAACAATTAAGCACTACTTCGACGTTAATCAATAACGGCCGGGATGTTTGACGTAAACGAAATAGAACAATATCGTCGCAAATTCTGACACCGGCAGATTTCAACTTATCAATAGGGTTGGGGTACACTATACCATAAAAGCACATCTAGAATTAGCTCTTTTCTTCTTCTTCATTTTCATTATGTCAGTTTGCAGTGGCTATGGGAAATTAGTACATAGACCTAATTCTGTAAAAAAAAAAAGAAACATAGCTCCCAAATCAGTAAATCAGTATTGGCGATATTTTGGATGTCCCCGCCGGGAGCAATTAGCGAGCTGCCCGGGGGTTGCAGGAAAAACTAGTTCAAAATATGAAAATACTTCTAGATGTCGAGCCTTGACGCCATCTATCAAAATTCTCCTGGAATAAAACGCGAATAGTTCCACATACCCCCAACGTCGTTCTGAATAGGTGTAAGAACGAAGTTTGGCAGATATTATCGTTTAGACCCTTTACAAAGCATACTTTACGTTTTTTTTAATTGTATGGATGTATAAAGAAATAATAACGTAAGTAATAGGCACTGTATTATGATATATGAGCCTAAATTATATTTGAGATGGATATGTTTTAATGTATCAGTTAGGTCCAGCCACAAAATCATCGAACTGTATTGGCTCGTACCTTGCTACTTCGTTTATCAAAAATAATAATCGAGCTTAACTAAGAAACTTATATTTGCATATTTCATTATTTTATGATCAATTTTGTGTTACAATATTACGAAATTTCTCATCTTAAAACTTGATTAAGAGACTATTTTATGTCACAATAAACATAATATATTATAGAAATTATGTATCATTTTCGTATAAAAGTAACTCCGCATTATCTTAAAAAACTCTCTTCCCAGAAAAAACGTAAGTCTTTAACATTATTTGAGTTTCTTGACAATGGAAGTATAAGTACACACTTGTATTCATAAGAAGTAAGTCTTTCTATCAATGTACAGACTTACTTAAAAAACGAGAGAAGGGAAAGTAATAAGGGAACAGCGGGACCCCCCTTCTGTTTATATATAGATATCAGGAAATTCACTAAAATCACATCGTTTTGACGGATAAAAATATCTTGTTAAACTCACTACTGACAGGCGAATGATAAATATTTCAATTGTATTAAACCCAGATGTGATCTCCTCTAGAAGAGGAGCCGGCGCAAAGTGAAGCCAAGTGTGAAAGTCAGACATTCGGTCTGAAAGTCGGGAACCAGCATTGCCTACAGGAGAACAAAACGTGGCAAACTGTTTGAAAATTATACCACGCTTTGCATACAAGTTCACTTGCTTGCAAATCGGGGTAAAATATGCAAACAGTATACTGCGTTTTGTTATCCTGAACACAGGGATAATGGCAAAAATAATTTCAGGCAACTGATAGGCCATTATTATTATATAACTGGCCAATCGTTGAATCTATAATATATTTGTCCAATCGATGTTTTTTATCTTGCAACCAATCAGATGTGTGATACCTTTCTAGGTCTCTATTGCTTGTTTTGTTGACCGTTATCGAAAGTTGGTAGTAACTCCTTAAAGTATGAGACTTTCGGCAAATAAGGACCACTCTGGATTCCCTTAAGCGTATTTTTTTAAAATGAATTATATCCTATACAAATGCATCGGGGTAGGTATTTTAGATATTAATTAGTCGTATGGTAAAATAGGTATTGTTTATGAAGAATAATCTCCAAAGGAAACTGTCACGATCTTTAGCAGTCTGTAAAAAATTTAGGTGGACTAAGGTCGGTACGTGTCTAACTTGACAGAAGATTTTTGCGTTTTGGATCTTATGTACAATGTATATTCAAACCGTAACGAAATAAAAAGTTAGTTAAAAAACTATCGAAAATATTCTGTCTGTGCAATTCAGATAGGGTCGGTATTTTTGGTAATGGGCAGATTTCTGAATCTGGAATGGGCCGATGTCAGAGCATAGAGCATTTTAAAAAGAAAAAAATGTCCGATGACAATCGCCCTCTTTTTAAGAAATTCGTCTGTGTGTCTTCTTTTCGCCTGACTGGTCAATTATATGTATTTTCTGAAAAGTCGCGAGTACTAGCGGAATGAGCCATAAAATTATGACAGGAACCAGTCTAGTTGGAACTGACAGTCAATATGAAGCTTTAAATAACTGCGGCATAAATGCCCCGTTTTTGTTCATTAAAATGAAATAAAAGCGCGTAATATTGGGGTAGCGTTCTATAAAAATGGGACCTTATTACGCGGAAAATGTATTTACAGCAACACGACCCCCTTCGTTGAGATCTGGTATTATCCTTAATAGGAATTGATTTAGTTATCAATGGGACTGCTGTTGATTTCATTTAGTTATATTAATTCCCCTTTTTTTATCTTATTCATATTTTCATTTTTTTTTCATTTATGTATGTTCTTGATTTACGAATTTATATTACTATTCAGATATTTTTCTAGTTATTTATATACTATAGGTAAAAAGTGTGTTTATCATTCACTTTTTTCTTCATTTCTTTCTATTTTTGTCTATCTTTTTTAAAATATTCTGGGTAAAATATTCCATAATATTTCACTAACGCAATAACCTGTCAATAATTATATGCAATCCAAAATATTTCATTACCTTAATAGCGAAAGAGATCAAATTAATAACGCTGAAGGAAAATAAAATAAAAATCATTTCTGTAAGCAATCTAATCACATGTAAAACTGTCTTATCCACAATTCTTTCTTGTTTGCATTTGCTTGAGCTTCGTCATTTATGGCTATTTCTTCAATTTAGCGGACCCCTTTATCATGCAGCAACCCTCAATTGTAAAAATGCAGCATCGAGGTACTGAGCGCCCCTCCATAACGCGTTTCGAGATTTGTTATCATGGGCTCTGGAATTCATCAGTTATAGATGTTTTAGAAAAATATTTGGATAAAAAGTCTAAACTTCCTAGGGGTGTATAAAAGAGCTAGGGTCTCTACCGTTACCCTTTCTATAAGGTTTGATTTATTGAAAAAAAGACTTGCAAACATTTGAATGTGGTATATTGTCATTTGGCAATCAAAAGCTCGTAACTACAGCTTAAATTAAGAGTTTACAAACGTTTGAAAATAGTCCCCACGTTTCTCGTGTGAAGGCTTAGTCCAGATCTATTGCATAAACACCATTCTGTATTCAAACAGTGAAAAAAAAAAAACACACAGAAAATGTCTTGAAAAAAACATAGAAACTAAAAATCAGATAAGGAAACAACGATTATATGCTTGAAGCGATGAGAAAATTCGTGGTGAATAATAATCGTACTTGCTAAAATTGGATACGAGAAAATTATTTTGATTAACAATTTTCCGAATTATCTATAATTTTACGAAACTGCTCTCGTCTATTCCCGGTGTCTTCGGCTAGAAGGGGACAGAAATTTCTTCGGGCCCTCGGAATTGCCTTTAGTGATATTATTATCTTTCATTAAAACATCTAAATATGGATTATGGGTAATTTTCGATGTCGGTTTTTAACCCACTACCAAACGATCCCATTTTCTGAGATTCGTCTAGAATAGAGATAGTTTGTAGATGACAATTAAAACTGAATGAGAGAAAGGCTTTGTTTAAATATTTCTTTTTCTCTCAATACGCTACAAGGTCTTGTTTCTAAAGCCCACCAAAATGCGCATTTTTCTAGTAATATATTAAAAGACAAAGAACTCTGTACTTTTAGACTGATAAACATTTAAATGCGTCTGAATACCGGTTTTCCCCCATGAATTAAGAACTTTACATGTACGTGTACACTCTACTCTACATTTTTATGACAAATTGAAACTGATCTGTTTTTCGAAATTTGAAAATATTATTTTAATCTAACCATTATAGTTTGGATTTTAAAGTCATGATTAGAAATGAAAATTATATCATTAAATACACGTTCCATTCTTGCCACACATCTGACCGATGTTCGGTCTGGCTTTCGGCATGCGATGCTTGCATGTCACCAAGAATTGCGTGAGCAAGGACCATATAGTAGAAACCACTCACTAATCATGACCCTAGTCAGTCTTAATGGAATTGCCCTGTGGGATTGCTTAACCCTTCTCTGAAGATTTACGAACCATAGGTTGATAGCTTTTTCTAACGTTGGCGGAGAAAAATGAACGTGGATCTTTGATACTAGCTTATTGTGTTATTCTCTTCTTCAAAAATTATTTCTACACCCTGTCTACAAAAGTTGCTACAAAAGTTGCTTCAATTTAAACTTGAAGTCGTTTTTAAAACGTGTTTGTTTTATTTTTTGCATTTGTACAACAAGAACGACGGGCCGAAAATATTCTAAGAACAAATACCGGTATAACCAATGGTTATCTTTTTTTTTACGACAGTGCAAAGTGCAATTTCTTTTACACGAACGCAAACAAATAGGCTTTTTTACTCTACGGTACAAGACCTCTTTTATCATATGGTATTTCTTATTATTTCTACTTAGTGATCTTCATTCTTTACGAAATTTATTTCTTAGCGCTCACACGGGCTTAAGACCTAAAATTCTGCTCGTGTTCCTTTTCTATTCGTGAGGCCACGTCAACTTGTAATTAGCAATACTTTGGTTTAACTTAAAAATCGTATGAGAGATAGATAATAAGAAAATACTCGATACCTTACCAACAAACACGTAAGGTTCAATACAAAGCTAATTATTACCGTGAAACCCATGAAGCAAAAGTGCAGGCTTCCAAATAATCGTAACTACAGGTTGTTAAAGCTGTAGTTACGATAATTTGAATCCGACCACGAGGACATGACAACCATTTAGTACCTTCAAGTTAGAAATTATCCGAAGATGAAACAATTTGATCGAGCTTTTGTTCTCCAAATTACATATCTGTTCACGGCATTGCGTGACGCACGAGTGAAAGATCATAGCACAAACATATCCGCCTATCGCGCAATAATTTGTACAATTACAGATATTAGAAATAACGCGTGCCAGCTCGCAACTGCTGCTGCGGTGTCGTAATTATTGGGTTTGGCGTTCTCTGGCTTTTAACGATATTTTTTTCTCTTCTTATTACGGTCCCAATCTAGAAATGTACATGGTGCAAGATTCAAGGAAAACGACGAAAATGCAAGTGAGAAATAAATAATCCTCAGGATACCCAAAAATGTGTAATAAAGTTACAACTAATGCCGCGATGTCGCAATTATTTGTTTTGAGGTTTTCTGACTTTTCAGGAATTTTTTGAAATTATGCCCGATTGATAGGTTCTCGTAGAAATAGGAAGCCATTCATAGTACTTGTATGGATATTTTGGTAGAGGGAGTTAATAAATGTAGCTAATTTTGTTAATCCTTTACAAAATTGGCGACATTGGATTATCACCCTTTAATTTCACTCAAAGCTCAGTCCACACACTCACTCAATTTCATTCCAAAATCGTTCAATAATCATTCACTTTGTCAATTTCACGATGGTCATAACTGTATCTGTAAGTAGCATTAAGTATGATATAGCCTCTCTATCTGCAACATACTTAATTCTCAGTATATATGGGGTCTTTATCGTTGAATTGCAAGATTCACCTTTCCAAAAGCTCCATTTAGCTGTTGCGGATATAAAAGGGGCTATATATATAAACATTGTTATCATCCATTCTTCTTAGATTGCTCACTCTGTTCTCTCTTTGCTATTTGACTGTTTACAAATAAACAAAAGCATAATTCAACACTGACTTTTTTTAAACTGCAAATTTCATTCATTGTCACCAAGACTTCATTTTTTTACTTCTCTTTTGATTTGTGAGAATATTTAATTAATTTCATGGAAAGAGATTGAACTTTTCTTTTTTTTTTTTAATCGCTCATTTGACCAATTACATAGCAAAGAGAGACCTGTATATATAATGTAAATTTTATTTTTCTCACTACAATGTATGTTTGTCTTGTTTGTCAAATTGTCACTTTTCATGTTCTTTCAATGTTTGTACTTTGTAAATGTTATGCTCGCCATCATGGCGGTAAAACAATAAAATAATAATCTTTTTTTTTTACGACAGGGTTGGTGGTGTTCAGCTAGTATAAGATTTATTCCGAACTCTGGATTTACACGTCATTCACTCAACCTTGTCTTAACTCATAGTTTATACCCTAATTTGGCTACTAGGCTCTTCTGAATTCTTATTCCTACTTATTTAGCAAACGATATAATCTTTCTCTAAGCATACTTATAATTTTTTAAGTTGAATTCTTTTATGGTACCTTACCGGTAAAAGTTTATTTGAAGCCGGGTCTTGTCGTACCATCGTAATAAATCAATAATAAAAAATAGTGACTTAAAATAAACTGGCTTTGTCTTCCATTATAGCATACATGTATCAACAAAAGTTTTCTTTCAAAAAGATATATATGTTTTTTTTTAATTATTATTATTATTATTTTACCGTTTCGAAAAAGTGCAATTTCTTTTACACGAACGCAAACAAATAGGCTTTTTTACTCTACGGTACAAGACCTCTTTTATCATATGGTATTTCTTATTATTTCTACTTAGTGATCTTCATTCTTTACGAAATTTATTTCTTAGCGCTCACACGGGCTTAAGACCTAAAGTTCTGCTCGTGTTCCTTTTCTATTCGTGAGGCCACGTCAACTTGTAATTAGCAATACTTTGGTTTAACTTAAAAATCGTATGAGAGATAGATAATAAGAAAATACTCGATACCTTACCAACAAACACGTAAGGTTCAATACAAAGCTAATTATTACCGTGAAACCCATGAAGCAAAAGTGCAGGCTTCCAAATAATCGTAACTACAGGTTGTTAAAGCTGTAGTTACGATAATTTGAATCCGACCACGAGGACATGACAACCATTTAGTACCTTCAAGTTAGAAATTATCCGAAGATGAAACAATTTGATCGAGCTTTTGTTCTCCAAATTACATATCTGTTCACGGCATTGCGTGACGCACGAGTGAAAGATCATAGCACAAACATAGCCGCCTATCGCGCAATAATTTGTACAATTACAGATATAAATAACGCGTGCCAGCTCGCAACTGCTGCTGCGGTGTCGTAATTATTGGGTTTGGCGTTCTCTGGCTTTTAACGATATTTTTTTCTCTTCTTATTACGGTCCCAATCTAGAAATGTACATGGTGCAAGATTCAAGGAAAACGACGAAAATGCAAGTGAGAAATAGATAATCCTCAGAATACCCAAAAATGTGTAATAAAGTTACAACTAATGCCGCGATGTCGCAATTATTTGTTTTGAGGTTTTCTGACTTTTCAGGAATTTTTTTGTCACCGTGTTACGTTAAGTCTAAATCTAGGAATCACATGGTGCAGTATTCAACACAAACAGCTATATTTGTTTGATTGTCTGCTTGTTTGAAATTGGTCAACGCCGTTTTAACATTTTGTCAGTCAAAAACAAGTTCCATCTGCTTCTTTTCAATATTTTTCTAGATAGAAAAATTAAAAGAAAGTTATTATGAAACCCCAATCATTTCCCAAAATCTGTGGTGAAGTCACTTTAAGAGGAAAAAGGATTCGACTAATAATGAGTACCCGTATAATAAATTTGACTCTGATTTGACTCCTAGTACCCGCAAAATACAGACGAAAAACTAGAAAAATATTGCGCCAGACGACAAGTATAACCTGAAGCGAAATTTTCGGTCGCTTTAAAGGCCCTTCTGATCCAACAATCCAATTTGCGGCTAACATAATTAAATTTACACAGACCATCGATACATAATAATATTTGTTTGTCGAACGGGGTGACAATGAAAGAAAATTGACAAAAGGAAATTTACAGTTAATATCAGTGCTCGCCTTTGGCCGTAAGGTTTGGTAACTTTTTGTGTAAAAGATGTTTATTCTCTCATGCCTTGTTACCTCGACTTTCTTGATCCTTTCATTTTTTATATCTAATTTGATGGAAGTATCTTCCGCTCTAACTCCGCTTCTTATTTCGTCAAGGTTTTTTTGCGTGTGTGTGAATCTCAAAGAATCACAAAACCTTATCGTCGCACAGCTTTTATACACAGGCATTCAATCCAGTGCGAGTGGCACCTCGCAGAAGCAAATTCTTTTAAATACTATAGTCCGCTAGCGTTACAAGATAGTTGAATTCTTCTGTATATCACCCAGGGGTATGGTTTTGTAAACATTTTTTAAATTCTTAAATTTCATGTCTTTGAATAGGAAATTCGTCACATTTTACACACAGGTATCTTCAATCACGGACCATCGTATATTGAGAGTCCCTTCTTCAGTTAACCAAATTTAATTCCCTGTCGTTATCATTTATTATTTCATTTATTCATTTATTTTCGTAATCTTAAATAAGGATTTAAAAGATTCCATATTTTAGCCTTTATATTGCCCAATCGTAATTTATATATTTTATGACTTTACTGTCACTTCCAAACATGAAACATTGCCTTTCAAATATTTAAGATTTCTTTTATGCTTATTGGTGGTTTATCGAGAAATAGATAGATATCGATAGTTATCATTTGATAACCTCACAGCAAAAGCAGTGAAATCACCAAAAAAAAACCTTATACCCTGCTTTTGTGCATATCACCCTATCTGACGATATCTATGCGTAGCGAAATAAGTGACGTCACAATGAACGTTACATAGCAATCACGTGCAACATGGCGCGCTTTACGAAAATATGTCCTAGAAATTTCACATTTTGTCTCATTTTTTTCATAATAGAAATAGAATAATCTTTTGTTTTCGAGTAAGATCGATTAATATTTCATTTTGTGAACAATTCGTGAACAACAGAAGTCATATTTTCACTCGTAGCTCTGCCACTCGTGAATATATAGCTTTCACCCGGTGTTTTTCACCCGGTGAAATATAAATCAATCTGAAGCAAACAATTATCCTCTATTTCTCTTTGCGGCACCATGTATCACGAGAGCAAAACGATGGTTCATCGCTACCAATTTATAGGCAGTTAGAACTATTTCGTGTAGAGCCATTGAGATGGTCTCTTTTCAAAATTGCCATCCGAATGCTCGGAGTGTATAACATACTATCAATTAAGCCTTATTAATGAAATTAGACGTCATTTCAGTGGGCGAATTAATATCGAATTAACTCAACCCAGCAATCGCCGCTGGTTTTCCCCTATTTTATTCAGAATGATTATAATAATTCAACGAAATTTCCTCCAAGCCGGCTCCCAGTCACAGAAAAGCCGCACACGAAAGAACCCTTTTTCCAACTAAGTGAGCCATTTTTAGGCAAAGTTCTATAGATATAATTGGATGTATTTCTAAATAAAATTACAAAGATACTTATGCACACCATGAAAAAGTACCCATCGTATTATCTATTTTCCAAAAAAAATACATTTATGAGAAAGGAACATGACAATCAAATGATAAAAAGAACACAGAAGATCTCAATATTGTCTCTGGAAAAAGTGTTACAAGTAGCACACGGCTCGTTATTAGCATTTAATAATAAGCTTTGTTAATACGAGGGAAGGGGGTCCGCATTCAAAAGACACGAATTCAATGTAAAATCTCGCGGACACGGATTTTCCACTGTTGGAATGTCGTAGCAAATTTTTAATTTCCTTCGTTTGTCTTTTTGTCTTTTATCGGACCCTAATACGCTACGGGCCGGAAATTATAGAAGGCACCCCGAACTGACTCACGTTTACTTTCATAATTTCTTGAGTTATTCCGTAAACGATGCTTTTATGGTTTTGTCCAAATTGAAACGATTTAAAAAAAAATAGCTAAGCAATGAAACAAGAAACAATTCATGAATATATAGTACAAAAACCATGCGTTCCTCTAGGTAGAAAGGAGAATTTATCCTTCGGAACACCGCAAGGACTTTTCCGTAAACTGAAAATACCTCGGACGTAAGTGTACTAAATTGAATCACTTTTTAGGCAATTCTGCTTCTGGTGGTTCCTTCTATTATTTTATACACTTGAAGAAAGTCAAATTTTGTTAATTCTTTCTGATCATCTGTGAATAACTTTTGGGCATATTATGAATTGATGACAAAACGGAGTTAAAAAAAATCAAATTTAAATATTATCAAATTATAATATGTTCGCTTTATTTCTTTCCTCAATTTTGTTTCATGCAACGTCATCATTAGTGGGATAGTTGATAATTATGACATCATGCAAACCCACGTGCGAAATGACGCTCTTTCATGGCTGCGCCCTTATTTATCCTGGGGTCTATCCATAGAATCGCTGAAATTATTTTTGTTTTGTATTAATCACAATTTCATTATTATCAATATCACCTCCATCAATAATCACCATAACTTGAATCTATCTTAATATAGAAATCGTTTAAGCGTACGTGTTTTGCATAGAAGATTAAGGCCAAAGATAAGTGCACATTTGTACAGATCTTTAACACTTTGCTGTTTAATTCCTGCTTTTTACGTGCCTGTGATTTTATGATCGAGAAAACATTGTGAAAAAAGAAGAAATTGCTTCTGACAAGCAATTTCTTCTTTTTCCACACTATTTTCTACCCTACTGAATGCTTATTTTTCAAATTAAATCCACTTTAACTTTTTGTCTGCAAAACCTTTGAATTTGGACAGGTCCAAAATTTTGTAAAACAGGAAAGGGTTAATTGTGCTGTTGTGTTTTCACAATATAGGGTAATGTCTCATACTCGTTACCTAACATGTCAAAGTTCATACTTGAAGACGCTTGTGTCAACTCTTTAGATTCCCATTCTTTTGGCCAGCGTCAGTCAACGTGGGAGTCCAAGCACATTGTTCAAAATTGGCTTCATTAGAAACAAAGCATCTGCTGCAATAGGGCGTGCAGGTAACCGAATTTAGGGTCATTCCGCATTCGGAACACCACTCGGCCAATCTCAAGATCAACCTCGGATGTACATAGACTGACGTAAACCATCATATCCTTATATAAACATCTTTAATTTCTCAAATAACGGCTGAAAAATCTTAATTTTTGATTATGATTTGTTAAGATTTTTAAAATTAAGATTTTTTTCAGCCATTATTTACTGTAAAATATATCAATCTAAAGATATCTCCGGTTGTTTCCGCGCTAGCTTTTATTACAGTTTCCGCCTAACAAAATGCACAAGTGGGTTACATACCCATCCGCCTTTCATACATCCGAGGTCTGTTGCAGTTTACTGAAATGGCCGAGTGATGTTCCGAATGGGTCATTCCGCTGTCGCATTTTTTTTAAAAAAGTTCACCAGAATGTAAAAAAAAATACATAACAAAATTTAAAAAAATTAGAAGTCTTGTTCACATGTTTCGAAATCGCAAACCATTATTTTTACATGCCTCTGGTATCCTATTCAACAATGGGGAAGAATAGAAAAAGGGTGCGATACATAATTTTCACTTTTGACTTTTGAAATGTCTAAATATGTCATTAATGGGCACATTACGCGCTCCATTTACAAATACAAAATATCTAATCATAGACTAATTACCAAAACAGACAGTTCGGCTGACCGAAAAGGGACCTCAGTCCCTCCCCCTAATTCCTGTCATTTCACCTGCCAATTTTAAACATGACCGTGCACACTTCAAAATATTTCATTCTTTGTGTCAATCGATACTAGGATAAATGTGGTATTTTTACCAATGGCTGTATTCTGTTTCTACAATTGAAATGAAAACGAGAAAAATTTCTTATATTCTGTTCTTGTTTACTAAATACGAATACGAAAACAGGAGTCATAGAAAAGCGAAGGTTAGCCCACCCCATACACGGGTACTCGAGTATACGTCCCAGTTCTATATGATACCTAATCTAATAGATATATGTAATTAACAGTATTTATTCTTATTCAATATTATCAGTATTTGTATCAAAATGTTTATCCATCAACTATGATACATTTATAGTATCTAACCACTCTGTATACAACTTGGAGTAAGGATCGAATTTTAAAACTAGTCAGAATTGTGTTGCACCGAGCCAGCGATTTGAGCCTTGATACAAGGGAACCAACAACTTAGATTTCGACCAGAAACCAGAATCAAACTCGGCTGTGAAAAAATGGATTTGCATCGTAGAGTGTCGGTACATCTTGAGATAATAGTCAATGCTCAGCTGATCTACGCCCTTGTTTTTGCAAATGCATGTAGTAAGCACAGTCGTTGTGGGTTTTTTTTAGCCTGAAAGGGAATAAAGAGAAGAATGGACGTGAAATGTCGGTATAAAAATGCCACCCAAACATAAGCTATTATTAAATATCTAACACGCCCCATAAATTAATATCTTACATTGAAAATCCTCGCAGCGAAAACACACAAAAATATGACATTAAAAGTATTTTGCCCCAAAATCAATGTAGATCCAATAATTCGATTGAATTTCGGTAATTAATAATTAAGGGCACTAAATGACATTAGCGCCGGAAAGTTTGCCCACCCCGAAATTTCGCTCGTAAAACGCCCCAGCGATTCTCTTCTGGCGATTTGTGTACAATTTGTAAATTGACTTTTAATGATAAATAAAATGTGAATAGTCTGTAAAAGATATGCGATTTAGTCTCAAATGATTTCAAATAAAGTCGTTTTCTTGTTTTGATGTGTGGTCCCATGACACTGTCAAACGAACTCTAGCGGTACCATTTTGCGAACGTGTCCATCTTGAACACAGGGCGGACCTTCAAAAAAAAGAAAAAAAAAACGAAATACAAACCAAAGTGTAGTTGATGTGAATGAAAAAATGAAAATTAAAAATCGTCATTTCTTCATATATCCGTGTGTATCTGACAAAAGTTTCGATTCCCTTTTCAATCCCTTTTCAAACTTGAATTTCTATTGTATGCTTCTATCTTCCTTTACTAAGTTTTAATGAATTGTTCAAGCTTCAACAAACTAAAAATGAAAAAGCAGAAGTGAGGCAACCCACCATATGAATTTTTCCAAGATGCCTTGTTAAGTTATAATTTTATGTCCAAAGATTGCCATACTTGATAAAATATTAAAAAGAAAAGAAAGCAATTTCTTCGAAAATTATCATATCCCACATTATTTTCTATCATACACATGAGACGTTTTCTTTCGATACGAAACCACTTATCATTGTCGCCTGCAACCTATCAATTTAGATAAGACTAATATTTCTAAAACCAAGAGAAAGGTTACATTAAGTTTTTGCCAGCACACCATCTAATTTTCAGGAACACCTTAAATGTCCGTGTTTTGTTAGCATTTGGATGTTAGAGTCAAGAGACTTAATTAATTAACTTTTCTGTTTGTTACTGGCATTCGGGTTCGTTTGTGTTTTAAGTATGTCAGAAATCGGTTTATCTGTTTTCCTTCTTATGCGGTCATTCTTAGAAGAGAAAAATAAAAAGTTCAAGCTCATGGCGTTTAAAAACTATGTTGCTTTTTTTTTCGGGGAAAAACAATCCAACCCGCATATGATTTTATGTATGAAATTCTAAGTCTCATTTGATGCATTGAATATTTAGTGACACTAGTACATGTATATTACAAATTTGTTTCTTACATTAGAACCCAAAATAATTAAATTTGACTTCTATCTCCTCGCAAGTCAATGTCCGGGTTTGAATTTTTGTATGGACTAGGCTCCCTCTGACTCTTGAAAATGAGTTTCATGCTTTGTTTTATACCAGTCTACTTTTCCATACAGTCGTTTTGACCAAAATATATTATTTGAAAGAAATAAGGATCAAAAAGAGTAAGAGTTGTGTATTGCATGGCTACTAATTATTAGACGGGTCGACAGTGTTTTATCGTAGCTATATATTTTGAATTGGAGCGCTCATTATGGACGAATTGTTACCAAGACTCTCGGATGCTCCAGATAATTAAAGTATTACTTCAAGTTCTCAATTAAATATCTGGACTACTTTGCCAGACTTCATAGCTCTCAGAATAATAATGTTCCGTTAGCCGTTTTAATTTTTGCTTTGTTGATATCTAAAACAAAAGTTTGTTGTTTTGATTTTTTTTTAAAAAAAAAGGATACCATTATCAGGTTCACAATGGCAGACCAAAACTTTTGCAGAGCCGACAAGTTCACCATTTTGTTGAAGGTTAACTGTATCCTTGGTTCTTTAAAAAAAATCTGACATTGGCAAAGCCATAGACAAAGACCCTTCTTCGTAAATAAACCGACAGATCTGTGCTTATGTTGTCTACCTCATTGTTAGCTCAAGAAAAAATGCTTTATTAAACTGTCAAAGTCTAAATGCCATACCCGCAGCATCGATTCCGTGACCAGCGTCTATAACATAGTCCTTCCGAAGCGGTCTTTGCTCCTCAGTTTTCCCTAATTATTCGGAATCTCTCTTGACGTTTCGCAGACGCCTTTGGACCTTGATTAACGGAACATACTGTTAATTACCTTAAGTGATTAGCAGCTCAGAGATGTGTGTATTGGTCGTGTGTTGTACTAACTAGCAATGATAGCACAGACTTATGGCCCCAAAACAAAGTTTCTGCGTAGAAAAAAAACGTTGGTGTTCCCTTTCCATATATAAAAGCACATTTTTGAAACTCGGTGAATTATAAATTTGAAAGGCTGTGCTAGAAAAACTAGATAGTATAAAAATCAGCATATTCATTTGCTTCAGTTATGTATGTATATTTTTACCTAAAATGCAAGCAAATAGCCGGTATACATTGCAAATCAAAATATGATTGATCAGTTTGTTAGGTTTAGTAAAGCTACCAAACTTATTTGATAATTTCATTGAATAAATTTACGCAATGGACTCAATTATGAGTACTAATTATCTTTGTGTGAGACTATTGTATGTGAAACCTTTTTCTTTGAATGATTCGAATTAATAAAAATGTATTTTCTGAATCTAATGTTATAGTTTAAAACAGCGAGTAAATAACAATAGTTTTTACCTTATATGAAGAAGGACATAGATTTTTCAAATGTAATATGTTCAATGGAGTATGCCTGTCAAAATAAAACACAAAATCTTACTTTCATCAGTGATTATAGTTTTCTATTGTTCTGAAATATTGCTTCAGAACAGCAGATAACTTGGTTTTATCATTTGATAGATATTTAAACATTTTATAACCGTAGCAATCGAGGCGAGGAATATTAACACCACTAAATTAACTCATTATCATAATTTTGCTTACAATGATTTCCGCTAATGTGAACATAAAGATTTCTTGTCATTTGCAACAAGAATATAAAAATAACTTGTATCGAAATCATTCACATATTATTTGCGAATGCCTTATGATTTACAAAATGTGACAGTTAAGAGATAAAAAGAATATTTGTTATTTCAAGGTGGTCATGAAACTTAGAACCCAATCACACCGTGCGAATACGCGAAGAGGATTCATACATGAGTATGATTAGGTCTCTAGTTTGATACCTCCATGTGAAATAAAAAAAAAATAGTCTCTTCATATTAAAATTTAATATCATGAAACAACTCTTGAAGAATTTCTCCAAATTAAAGGATATTTCTAGTCGGATTACTTTGCGCGCATACCTAAAAAATAGCTGCGTACTCAAAATTGTTTTCATTGAGGTATAAAACCAATTTTCAGCCCATCAGAATGCACAAATTTGATGCAAACCAATTATTTTAATAAATAAGGGTATAACTATAAAACGCCAAACCTTCGAAAACAACAATAAATGAACTTTTCAGTTTTTACTTAACCCTTTGCTGTTTAATCCCTGCTTTTTACGTGCCTGTGATTTTATGATTGAGAAAACATTGTGAAAAAAGAAGAAATTGCTTATGACAAGCAATTTCTTCTTTTTCCACACTATTTTCTACCCTACTGAAAGGTTATTTTTCAAATTAAATCCACTTTAAATTTTCGTCTGCAAAACCTTTGAATTTGGACAGGTCCAAAATTTTGAAAAACAGGAAAGGATTAAGCTCAAAATGTAATGGTTACATATTTTCAAATATAGTCAGCGTCACTCCAAAGTTACCACTTCATAATTTCCATATTTCGTTTACTACATAACCTATTTTAAATACTTTTGACTTTTTTCTTCATTCTTTTGATTTAGGAAAATATGTTTCGGTAAGAACTATTAGTATGAATTGCTGTTTATTTCATAAAACTACAGCATAAGATTTCTAAATACGCATGTATGTAAAGAACGAAACAAAAGAAGCGAAAATCAGCGACAAAGAACAATAAAATTATCGAAATGGATAAAATTTACCGGCAAGTACCATGATTTCATAGCGTAGAAATCCAATAAGAGGTTATAAAACTCAGAAAATCGTAATATTGTCATCATTTTTAGACCATAAACCACAAATTTTCTCCAATCTATAAAATCAGCGCAACGTTCTGAAGGAATCATTACAATCATATCTTAATTTCTATAAAGGATATTTGATAAATAAAAATCTCCGAATTACAAAATAAAATGAGGAATTTGTGCGAATTCGACGCTGTCATTCCCCCGTAAATTCATCATAAAATCGTGATTTATGTATTTAATAAAACATTACAAGATTTTAATGTGACAAAAATCATAATTGATTCGTCAAAAAGGACTTTTATCAGAAAATGTGGCCGTCTTATTACATTTTTGGTTGATCCTGTGAATCGGTATGTCAAGGAGTAAGCATTAATGAGCTATGATTCATATATATTTTTTGAAGATAATGCAGTGTAGTTCTGATTCCTAATTACAATAAAGCTCACACACCGGATCAAATACAGTTAGATACATCGTGAAATTGACATTAATCTCGATCAAAATAATTCTAAATCGCTCACTCAACGCTCCATTCAGTCAATTCAAACACTCACTCAAACCATTCAAAAACGCTCAAAATGACTGAAAGATATAAGACCTACAACTACCTTCAAAATTAAGAAAATAAGAACAAAATCGCGATTTCACTGATATAATAGAAATTAAAAACGTCTGATTGGTTCTTGAAGAAATAGGAACCTATTTAAAGAACTTCTATGCATATTATATTAAAGGGAGGTAATACATATCGCAAATTTTGTTCATCCTGAACAAAATTTTCGATAATGGATTACCTCCCATTAAATTCACTCAAAACCCGCTCCACACACTCAATCAATTTCATTCCTTAATCATTCCAAAATCATTTACCTTGTCAATTACACGATGTTGTTAACTGTAAACGCTTTTCAGTACTAAGATCCTTTGCATTTGAAACATCCGATTGGGACCCGATGAATGATAACCGCAAACAGGCAAAAGTCATGTTCATTAATTGTTGACAAAAGTAGGTAGAAAGTTTTCTTATTAAATTGTTACATTTGCATCAGAAATACGTTCATATGCATAATTATATCTATTTAACGATACACGTACTGCAACATACAACAAATGATTAGAACTTCGCCCGACCTGCACACGTTTGGAACCCATTTGTTATCTTTATTCCCCCTCCTTATTCGCTCTAATAGGACATGGTAGACGACAAGCGTCCGTTCTGGTCTTAAATAAGTCAACACTGTAGCGTCCTGCACTGCCTAGCAACACAGTCACTTTCCTTTGATGAATACATCCTAATCGTGTAATTATATACCCACTAAACAACTATTAAATGCTTCGTAACACTTCATTTAGATTTCTGGATCGAGCGATTTCCTTACCAAGCAGGGAGAAAATAAACTAAAACATTCACAAATGATCAAAGACAATCTCTTTTTCGCAACAGATTTCATCAGGCAGATATAATTTAAATTTTCTTTGATAATTTGCAGCAAAATTTCTAAAATAATGGAAGCTTTATTTCTAGAAACCATCAAAATCCACTAAAATTGTTACATTGAAACGAAAAAGAGAGACCCAAGAATTGATTTGGTCCTTATATTGTCGCTTAATGAACTTTTATGGTATTTCAAAAAAATCTAACCAGAATTTGCCTCTGTGATAGGTTAATTACTTTACTAGAAATGAAAAGCGTTATAGGCAGAATATATTTATGGATGTTTTTGCTTCGATGATTCTTCGGTAAACATGAATAATAATGACAATAAAATTTGGTTGCGCTTCTTAAATGCACCTGTGCATTTTATTTGTTTTATATGCGATTTAAAGTACGTTAATGTACGACCTTAGATGCCTTTTCCTATTACATTAATATAATGCTAAGTTTCTAAATCACCCATCCATCATTTACATAAACCAGGACAGAAGCTCTGTTAATATTAAAAGTCGTTTCAGTTTCGCGTAACTGAGCACTGATAAGCAAAATATGCACCATGTTCTTCAGTAAAGGACTTTCCTGGCAGAAAATGACTCTATTACAGATGATACGGGGTTGTTAAAAAAAGTCTGTGGACTGACGACATATCTCAAAAACTGTTTATCGTATGAAAACATACATTAAATAAGCTATTTCTGCTTTCTTTCCTTTGCGAACATACCAATCATGATGGAAGTTCGCCGAACAGAAGTCATTATTTAACCCTTTGCTGTTTAATCCCTGCTTTTTACGTGGCTGTGATTTTATGATTGAGAAAACATTGTGAAAAAAGAAGAAATTGCTTCTGACAAGCAATTTCTTCTTTTTCCACACTATTTTCTACCCTACTGAATGGTTATTTTTCAAATTTAATCCACTTTAAATTTTCGTCTGCAAAACCTTTGAATTTGGACAGGTCCAAAATTTTGTAAAACAGGAAAGGGTTAATATGAACGACCAGAAACAAACACTAAGCGCAAAGCGGCGTAAACCGCAATTTCATAACGTACGTCGTTGACGTCTATGTATTCAAAATGCAATTTTCTATAATCAATTGCTAAATATGTCATTATATCAAAATTTATATACAGATTGAAGCTATCGTCATGTGTCTAAATGCCCCTAAACTGTCTTGTAATTTGGTAACATTTTGTTTCACAAACAATTGATACTTGTCATTCATTTAATGACAAAATAAAGGCTTCTAACAATCGATTTTTTACTCTAACTTATTGAATATATTTTTGTGTAGATATTTTAACATGCTTAGCTTGGTGTAATTGACAAGCCATTTGATTACCTCTCACTGAGTATCAATTTCTATCACAGAACGCAACCCAACGTCGTTTTTCTGACATCGTGGTGGCTGCAGTTTATCTACCGCCTATGTTGATTATGGAACGTGTTCCAACCTAGACATGGGTTCGATCCCTGACGGCGGCACTGATTCTCCCCGACTATTTGTCTCCCACTAAATAGGGATAGGAGCTAGAGGCTAGAAGGCTGCCACGGTAGTACTGGTGTGAGAAATACCAGG
Source organism: Fragum whitleyi (assembly GCA_948146395.1). Lineage (NCBI taxonomy): Eukaryota > Metazoa > Mollusca > Bivalvia > Cardiida > Cardiidae > Fragum > Fragum whitleyi. Next base: position 70,410,642 of record OX411543.1, on the reverse strand, counting down.
GATCCATTGTTATGTGTTCCAGCCGCCGCGATATGTTGTTGAGAGCGGCGTTAGACCCGCCTTAAACAAACAAACATCAACCAATAAAGATATCTTTAAATACTTCGTGCCTGTATCTAAAAATACGCAAATTTCTGAGTAATTTATTTGAGTGTTAAGTAATTCAGTTTATGCTAAAGTCACAGAATGAAAGACGTTAAACATGAAAATCCGTCTCTGCGCCGCTTGACGTTATGTTTGTTTCTATGACAACGCCTGTTGAACGCGCTATTTGAACTATTGGAATGACAATGTCATACATTTTCTCTTTAATGTTTAAAATTCATCATATGCTAATTCATTTTCTAATTCATATGCTGATATGCTCATTTCCGTTTAACAGTCTTCGAGATATATAGCAAGTCCACAAACTTTCGGAACACTCCTCGTATAAAAGCGGTAACCATGTATTGCAATAAAGATGTACATACATGTATAATGATTTGCAATTTTAAAAGTTGCAATAGGTATCTGCCGGGTTAGCAAAAATCCAATGAAAGAGTGACTGAGGGGGAAAGAGCAGTGGGAACTTTTTAAAAAAAGTACAAATTGAAAGTATTTTCACATAGCAATCCTTGAACACACATAATTTTCGCATGATTGAAGACTTTATGAACAGGCGATTAATTTGGTTTAATTTTACTATCAACGATTTTTGGAATCGTACAAGTCCCTTACTATTGAAGTATATAACATTAATGCTACTAAATTTCTAACAAAAGTATGTATGCATGCATTCAAATATACAAATCTATGGAAATATTAACCCATGGCAATCATGTTATGTGGGTATCGTTTATGGTCGATAAATGTCGCATCCACAGGATACGTCATTTCGATCGTCCATTAACAATATCTTAATTAACATGACGTCATATTCTATTTTGATGACGTTATACCTCACTGCTCTTTTCCGGCTCATTTCAGTCGTATCGCCTCAACTCGGTGTGGGTCACAAGGGGTGGGGGTGATCCGGACCTGTCGGAGACAGAGCTTGAATACGACACCACAGGGACACATATACTCTTTAAGGTACTGTAACTTATAAATATTTACACTAACACATCTTCCCCTTAAGGTAGTCGACCCGTAATATTTCCGCATTTTTTCGGAACTCATGATCTTTCACAATGTTAACCAAGGTTTCCTGACGAAACCTTGGTTAAAACTGTCAAAGTTCTTGACTTCCGAAACGATGCGGAACTTTTACGGATCCCTACCTAAAAAACTCATTAATTGTAATAATTGATTAACTGACAGGTATATGGGCACAAAAAAAACTTTGCATAAAAATAAAGTTCAAGTTTCAAGCTAGATGTTTATACGAATATCTTAGGACTTGCTATAATCCAAGATTATTGCCCTGGCTAGGCGGAGCCTTAATACCGGGTAGTTGAATTTAAGACTAAGGTTAATTAACTTCTTATTCGGCGGTTAATAACCAAACACTCATAAAATCAGCTTGGAAAAGCTGGAGTTTCGAATATTTGGATCCCGGAATAAGAAGGCAATTTTAGTTTGGATTTCTTAAAGCCAAGTCATTATAGGCTTGCCATTTATTAAATAGAAAACCTGTGTCAAACTGGTGAAATGTTGTTTCGGGTGACTGTTTGCAAACATATATGATAAGGGTCATAAAAGAATGACAAATGAATGATAGAGTAAAAAGTCGAGGCTTTATTGTTGCTTTACTTGATTAGGGACCGGCATACCCCGTTATCTAGTATGAAATCGGTGCGTAATTATGCGTAGAGACGAGCACAACCATTTGATGTATCATTTTTTGCGTTATGATTTAATAATTTTTTATGCCATATGATATTCCGCGGATGATAGAATCACTGCGGCGTGTAATTGAGAAATTTGAAGCCGTACAAATGATTTCTAGCGGCGAGCGTAAATGAGTCCCAACTGAGTTGCTTGGATTGATATTTTTTTACCCATTACAAGATCACCCATTTGTAGGATGGTTTTGTGCATAGAAAAATATAGAGGCTTGGTGCAACATAATCCCAAGTGTCTATATTTGTACTGTACATGCCATTGTCTATATCTCTATAGTCACTTCGAGAAGATTCACTTATTATACAATTTTGGTATGTTTGTAGTTTTCTAAATATACACGCGTCTAAATAAAAAATACTATTATTATCACTGATTTTCCTCAAAATACTCACTATATTAATGGCACTTAGGTTGTCAAAAAATATCTCGCTCGTATCGATATGTTTTGAAAAAAAAAAAAGCAAATTGTAAATTAGATCTATTTGAAGGTTTACAATTAAACGCAATGTATGATAATCTATGAAGTCTACAAACTAAAAAACTACAATTTATCATATTGTAAATAGGAACAACGTATAAATATGGTTACTTCATTGACTTTTGATTGAAAAAAAAATTTACAGAACATATCTATTCTTTGAACTCTAATAAAAATAAGCTAACTCGGTCTCCGGTCTAAAATTGTGCGTATAGTCAGCTTATATCAGAAAGAAAAAACAGAGAATGTTTACATTAGAAATCTCTTATGAACATATCCACTGATGAAATTTTCTATCTTATTTTCAAATGACTCGACAAGGAAAAATGGGCATCTGCATACTCGAAAAACATCCTTCAAACACTGTAGACAATAGACTCCCACGTGACAGGTATCATTTGCACACGTGATGCGACTAGGAAAATCTGAAATTTGAAATGCAAACAAATTTTTTGATGGCATGAATGGTCCTTTTATCAGATACACGGAATTCGATAAGGTGATTTATTACTTCGGCTCTTTTTCTGTTTGTACAGTTCAAAATTACTGAGAAAAATTAGGATCGGCAGAAAATGAGGGTCCCCTTGCATAAATTATGCTGCAGTGTAGATCTAATGAATTCAATACTACTACTTTAATTTTATGCCTTCTTGCATGCATACCGTTTTGCTTTTATTACAATTTCTGTTGACTTGATGCCATTTGCGAATCTAGGGTATGATTATTCGGTCGATATATCCTTTAGTACTCTCTTCCTTTCCATAATAAGAACTTACAAAAAATGAACATTACAAATAGATATTAATCTATCTCTCAACGAAGTAACACATTGCTATATGAACTGATTTTTCCCCATTTTACTTCATCGAAAATGCGGCGATTAATTCATTTTTTCAAGAATCTTCAAACCAAATCTTTACGATAGGACATTATAATGATAAATGCCTTCAAAATGTAATCTTTTGAATTTAAAGTCAATAAAACCTAAATCCAGATTTTCACATAAAGTGTGACCCTGCCCCTCCCCCTGTAGAGAAAAACTGTAATGCACCTCGTCTTTAAACGATAGTCTGATAGAGTAAAACTTTACTCCACCTTTACCGTCAAATGGAAAATCATTGAGTCTTCTTTTCTTAAAAATGTCATGCCACATGATGACTTCAATCATGCTATTTACCAGAAGTCTAGTATTCCTTTATTGATATGCAACTTTTATATTTGAATTTTGTATTGTAATTCTTATCTTAAATAGATTTTTTTAAATTTAAAATCGGAAAAGTATGTAAGGTTTTTTCGACAATACTTGGTGCCTAAGAATGTGAGAAATAAACAACAATCAAGCATAGCGTCGGTGAGCGACCAAAACCTCGACCTATAGCTTATTCAAGCTTTTGTTACGGGGTTTTGATCCTCTAGCATTGATATGGTTATATATAAGGCTATTTCCATGTAGCGTAACGGAGCTGCATGTTATTGGACTCCTAGGCTCAGGGTTAATAGCGGTACACTTACACACACCACAAGCCTGAAGGCTTATCAGCAGATTATTTCATTCATATCTTGTTTTATAAATAAGCATCCTATCTGTTACGGGAAACATTTCGATTCCCCTAAATCTTTTTGGGTGGCATATCATCAATTGTTTGATAGGTTTTGTGAATTTCAATTACAACTTGATACCTTTTTATGTTTATTGACTTTTATATGGCCGTCTGCTTTGTTGTTGTTGTTTTGTTTTTGTTTTTGTTTTTCTTCAAAACTGACACATATTTTCACAATGTATGTCTATTGTCATGTTTAACAAACTGCAATAAAAATACAATGTATTAGCAATGGCTGATGCTTATGAACGTCCACCGTTTAAATACAGATCTTTGCTGCAGCCTACTTTTGAAACGATGCAAAAGTGTAGATCTCAATAGATATAATCATATATAATTAAATTCATTTGCTAATTAATCTATTCATTTGTTTCGTGGTTTGGCGACAAAATTGTCGAAGTCAGATTGCATTATTGCTTTTCAAGCTACAGTAGTGTAATTCGTTTCGCAAAAAAAAAGTTATGCAATTTCTTTAATCTTAACATAACGTATAAGTTTCAACCTTTGTATTAATACATGGCTCAAAATATTATTTTCAACATTTTACCGCAATTTGAAATGATTATTATCATACAATTGTAATGTATGCTTACAAAGGCATTTTAGAATTGCCGGGTGTCATTTGATGTCCAGAAATTCTACTAATGTAATGCAAAATAGTTCAATTTCTGTTGACAATGGTTATTTGCAGTTCAACATATGCATCTATCTATTTTTTTATTCATCCGATCATTTCCTTATTTTTCCTTTGTGTTTATTTGCCTTTTTAATTTCATGTATACTAAAATTTGAATTAAAATGATCCATAGTCGTTCCCTTTTGAAATAGGGAACGACTATGGATCATTTTAATTCAAATTTTAGGAAAAATAAGGAAATGATCGGATGTATAAAAAAATAGATAGATGCATATATTGAACTGCAAATAACTATTTTGTCATTTTATGTAATTCTACCAAGTCGTAAAGCCAAAACATTGTATAGGCAATTACAGCATTAAAGCACTGCGATGACGATGACATTGACAACGAAATGCCGTAAAAGAACTATTTCAAAGCTTCTGTAACATTATTTCTGGGTGTAATCTACGATTTGTTTTAGAGATGATCGTTATATCATGGTCGTTTCAGAACTTACACGAGTTTTGAGATTTCTTTTATCATAAGTTTGACGGCTATACTTCAGTACCACGCTGATCAGCTCTGGTCTGGAGTTTGTCTCTAAATGATAACCATCAAAATGCACGGAACATACCGGGAAAGGGTTGAAGCTTATTCAGTCTTTTACAGTTTGATGTATTTAAGGAAGTGCATCGGATTACCCCGCAGGACGTCGTAATGTTTCGGATGCGCCAACAGTCTAGTTCTTTTACGTCATTTTCGTTGTCAATGTCATCGACATCGCAGTGCTTTAATGCCGTAAATGTCTATACAATGTTTTGGCCTTTACGACTTTGAAGAATTACAATTCCGTCATAATGACAAAATTTACTACGTCATCATCGTATATTTTCAGAACGGTGGTCGACTTCCGGGTCCAATGCAGGGAGTTCCAATGGTGGCGTCCAGCCCCGTACGGCACGAGAGCCCAATGAATGCAAATCCTGTAGAAGTCCAGGCCTACCAGCCCCCATGGAAAGCCCTGAGCGACTTCGCGATGCAGAGTGAGATGGACCATCAGCCGCCCTTCCAACAACTGGTGAGCGCTTTTTGCGATGTTCCAGACGATGACGATGATGATATGATCGTCTGCTATGATGATTCGAGATAAAAACCAAACGAAAAACCAAAACAACTCTTCTGCACATTTGAACGGTATTTAGACATTATCTAGCTTTCATAGTTTGATTTCCTGTTCATGCTTTATTTGTTTTGATCAACCTTAAGTTAGGATATTTTCTTTTTATTAGTTGCCCTATAAGAATTCTTATTCCGAACGTATATTACTCCATCAAAATAAAACCATTTGACATTCAGATAGTCCATAGCCTGCCGCAAAATTGAAACTAAACAAGTCCTTCGTGATTTTGACTTGATATTTCAAAAAACTGTGCAAGTTATCGCAGGAGTGATTTTTTTTTTAAAAAAATGGCTACAGTACATTTGTTTTACTTATCAAACAAATACAGTGAATAGGAAATACTTTATTTTCTGAGCACAGATTCCCTCTTTCAAATTCAAGCATGACAGGATAAAACTGAAAGCAGGGGTCTGGAATTATTTACAGTGGTTAGTGGACGTCACATCTATTAGATTGACGTCATTAATTATTTTACCGTCAGTTGTGCATATTCACTGTGTATTTGGTTTCGTTTGTGTTTTATTTCACGATTTTATCACCATTTCGCAATTTACTTACTTTTATTATGCGGTATATTTTAAAACATACTATGTACTTTATGATCGTATATTTTGCATGTTGAGCATGTTTTGTTTAGTGCAACCTAATATGTTTTTTAATACGGTTAAATCATTATTCCCTTACTACTATTGCAACGTTGTTTTTTTTATACAAGTACATCTTGATTAATCATTTTAACTTGAGTTCAAAGCTGGATATCTTCTGCAATTCGATAATATATATATATCGTCATTGTAAATCCAAAACCCCTTTTAGAATTACATCGACTATACGTAAATGTCTTTAAAGAAAGAAATTAATAGTTACTTGTGATTTGTTACAATTTTAAATTGAGACAGTGCATGACAATACCAACAATTTCGTATGTGCGAAAAGCAAAGACTCTGATCAGTCTGTGCATATGCATAGTCTGACCAGAGTCTTCGCTATGCGATTTGTAGATAGATAAGGTTTCAAAGTATCTGTAGAATATCAGGTAGCTTTATATTTTCAGGTTTTGGCTGTCAGGGTTTCTCAATGTTTACACGTCACAAACATTTCAATTGTTGGAAATGTCACACACAGACTCAATTTATAGTTTCAATTAATTCTCTGTTGAGTACGAAAGACTTTGTTCAATCTCGGGCCTAGATTTACAAATGAGTCTGTGCGTGACATTTCCAACACTTTGGAATGTGCGTGAGGGGCAAACATTGAGCAGCCTAGACAGCCACATACCGTAAATATAAAGTTATCTGGTGGTCTTCGTATACTTTGAGACCTTATCTATCGACAAAACGTATACATGTAGTGAAAACTCCGGTCAGCCTGTGCGGATGCACAGACGGGCCAGAGTCTTTGCTTTGCGGTTATTTGAATTTGTTGGAAATCTCACGCACAGGCTCAAATTAATTTGGAATTACCTTACTGAAATAGCCTTTTCCTCACCTGGATTCATGGTGAGAAAACCGTGTCAACTGTTTGCATATCATACGCCCCTTTGCACGCGCACTTGTTTGCAAAGCGGGATATAATTTAGCAAACAGTTTGCACCGTTTTCTCAACCTGAATGCATGTTGATTTCATTCGGAAAAAAACATTCTCAATTCGATTGCTTGCGTGTCGCAAAGTAATGATATTACCATTGCACTTACCGTTCATGGCGATGCAGACGTCTGGTTTTGGTCGTTCCGTTTACCAGATCAAAGATATCAATCTGATAAATACACTTCAAATGGAAATGTGCTGAAATGGAATGACCATAGGGGAAACATTGTGCATGAGTAGTTTGACAATAGGTATGCCTTTGCATTTTTTTCATTTTTTACTATTTGATGTGCTCATTATAATTGCCAAGTGGTATAAAAACATATGCACTTATTTTACATGTTTTAGTGCATCTAGCATATTTGGGCAGATTTATACGGAATTGTTGACCTTGATTGTTAATGAACTATTTGATAGATTTTTGTGTTGTTTTAGATACATAATCCATGTAAAATCTTTTTTTTTTTGAAAAAAAAAAGCTAGACAGTGAAGCAATTTATGTATTTGAAAAGTATCAACAGTTACCTTTACTTTAATTTAGATTTTGTTTTACATGAAATGTTCTACAAAATGTTAACTTAAATATCATTGTCATTTTGCACAGATCCACTACACTCTATCACATGTAAAGAATTTATTTTATAACTAAAAAAATATCCGTGTGATAATACCCCATGTGATATTTTTCATGATATCACATGGATATTCTAGAACAATGGCATGATACGGTTATTTTCAGAAACATGGTAAAAAAACCCTTGTATTTCTGTTAGAACAATCGAAGAAATAAAGGCTCACAAAGTTATAAGAAAAAATATCGAACTTTGTTGTAGGAATTGATAATTGTCTCTGCTGAGCCTCGACAACTATCAATTCCCCAAACCTCATTATTATTTTTTTCATTTTTTCATACAATGCATTAAGAACGAATTATATATATAACATATCAATTATTGTTCCTGGAAATCAGCTTTGTTGAATAAAAAAAAGGGTTGCTCGGAATCATAGTTAGATTTAATTGATATCACTTCTAGTCAACTCATTAAGCTTTATCACGAAAAAGATGAAAGGATTCGAGGTAATCATCTTTCATGTTAATTTGAGAAAAATTACACAAAAACAGTGGAAAACAATAGATATAAATAATCAGTCGCATTACTCTTGTATTGCTCGAGGGCAAGTTCTGATATTGAATTCTATTTTTGAATCTTGAAAATCTTTCTGCAGAATTGCCAAGAATAAATTATTTTCTACTTTCCAATGGAAGTATAAATACGAAGTAATCTTGATATATTGCATTTGAAATGCAGCGTTAAGGCTTTTGGGTGGTTCTTTATGAAAAAGAAAATGCTGCTGTTTGTTTCTAGCTCTGCTATTTATGTGCATAGCATAAGAGAAACACTTTGTTCTCTGCTTTGATCATGTCCTCAAAGTCTCTTTAGGATCATTTCTTGCTTGTTCAATGACTCATTGTAAAAGGAAAAATACACATATGTACATGTATATAGAAGAAACTGTTTGCAACATTCTTTTAAAAAAATCTTCATTCAATATTACCTAAACAGAGTCGAGTCAGAGAAAATCTACTGTCAAAGTTTAAGCAGTAATTTCCAAAGAAGCATTCGCCTCCTTGGCGATAACTCGGATTCATCAATGAGGTGTTTATTATCAATATTATTGTTATTATCATTATCATCATCAATGAAATGTATAAAATATGATCGTAAGTTTTTTCAATGACTATCATCTTATTTTAGAATTTGTAAATATATTCACTGACGCAAATAAAGCCCCTTGAGTCCCCCTATTATTATTATTATTATTATTATTTTATTATTATTATTATTATTATTATTATTATTATTATTATTATTATTATTATTATTATTATTATTATTATTATTATTATTATTATTATTAGTTTATAACTATTTTTATTCCTATTATTATTATAATTATTATTTTTATCATCATTATCATGAATATTTTGATTATCTTTTCAGATGAATTCTTTCGATCACATGGAGTCAGACGACAATACGGGTTCCACGCCTGCTTCTATAATGGAAACCAGCTACTATGGGTGGGGTCATCATGACGAGTACGGGCACCAGCCGCCGTCCGTGGGCTCCGACTATGGGGAAACACCTTCAGATATGTCCAGTCCAATGAGTCAGTGACATAGACTGAATTAAATAATAGACTTGTTCACAGATACTTACATACATCAAAGAAAATACCTTCTAAACACCTATTGTTTTCCATTTTCTATGAACAATCAAATCTGGACCTGTCTGGAATAAACGATCACATGGGAAGCCTTCATTACAAATGAACTGAAAAGTGGATATGGCAGAGGTCAACCCGAGCTTGAATCTTGGTTACAGATAGAATGACAATTCCAGACACAAAAAATGAACCAAAAAAAAGAGAATTTTCTTCCTTGAAACAGATGAACACGTTTAAGTGAGTTAACAAAGGTTAGCTGTCTCTATACCTTAGAGAAAAATGACCTTTCATAATTCACTAGAACTTCTTTATCTACAGGGTGTTTCATACATGTGCATAAGGAGCTCCAACGACCATACACTTCGAACCTGTCCCTTCATCTTGGGCGGGTCATAAAAGGGCAAAATGCGTTTAAAACCCTTCCCGAGAAAGAATTTTTGATATACTTACCCACTTACATATTGAATGAATTTGGCATTTTGGTACAGTGATGAACGGTTTATAAAATTTAAGATGACGTGAAAAAGTGGAAAAAGAAAAAAAATGTTATGAAAAATGGTGTCATCTTTGTAAGTCAATACTGAGAAACCTCTGACTTAAAGTTTTGTTAATTATGCTAACTTTCAGAAGGGACTCCAAATACATTAGGCTTCTTCTAGCCTGGAAAGAGTTATTGCTCGTATTTTTCAAATATGTAGTGACCATGCGAATCGCAATTTGGGAAATAGTCCAGTATCGGGGTTCCTCGTATAACGTCTAAACATATTTTAAATCTGTAAATTCCAGGCAATAAATTATGATCTAGATCATTATTTTTCGCTTGAAATTTATTCATTAAATATTTTTAGACGTCAATATGACGACGCCCCAGTGCTAGAACGTAGGTAAAGGCACTTTAGTTGTTCAGATGAAAATTGATGCATCCACTACTTTTATCAACGTAATAGGCGTGACAAATATAAAATAAAGGATTACAAAATATAATTATGACACAAAATCAAAATGTGTATTTTTCATGATGAATTTATTTTGTTTATTGTTGAAACAGAGTATAAGTGACAGTGTGCTAAAAATAGATGTGTGAATAGTTTTATGATGTCACATCAGTTTATGACATCAAATCTCATAAAACAGGGAAATAATTATGGACGCTCAAAAGCATAGTTACTCGTAAGTGTTTAATTAAATGATTGTTGTTCTTCAGTTTTAATTTGAAATAATTCTAGGAATTCGTGCTGATTAAACGTTTTTAAGACCTGGCTGCTTGGTCTATCTATGTTTTTTCACAGAAATATCATCCTGATTTCAGTTTTTACTACAGCGTTGTTGTTCTTTCGTTTCATATACAAATCTGGTTGACTTTGTTTCAAAGGAAATTTGAGAGGTCCCCAAAGGTCTTAAAACTTAATACTTTAACATCTTTCAATAAAATTCTACGTTGGAAGATGGTTTCTTTTTCAATAGATCAATGTCATTTTGTATACAAAAATCGTTTAACCCAAAAATTCACCCTCCATCATTGACAATATCTATAAAACAAGTATTTCTTGTGGCAGTAAAAAGATGAAAGTTTTACTCACACAAAAGGTTGTTTTCGTTATCAATTCAATTGAAATTCTTCTTATTAGCATCACTTTTGAGTTTTATGGATCTAGAGCAAAATGTCTGTTTTGGTAGATAGAGTTAACTACGATTTTGGAGTAGATACATATTTTTGAGTCTGTGCATTTAATTTTAACAATTTCACATGTGTGCCAAGTAAAGATTCAGATCAGATTGTGCATTGACACAATCTGATCTAAGTCTTCACTTTTCTCACTGTGAAAAGGAAGGGACTCAGAATTGCTGTAAACGATCTGCGAATATCCCTACTGTATTGTGAGACCACCTGCCCTGAGTTCAAGTTGAAAACGATCGCTGCAAATTAAATAGATAGTACCCTGTTTTGCAGGTAGACCACATTGTAAAGCGAGGGACCATTTACTAACTTTACCGAACATTTAGTTATCCTGAATGCAATGCATGTGTTAAAGCTTGAATCTGACCCCTGCTATTTAGATGCATAAAAATCTGATTATTCCTTCTCGGCTTTGCATGTGCTTTCATAGGATTTAAAACCAAACGGTATTTAATGTAATATAATTTTATATATTTTGTTAATTGATAAAATATGTCGATAATTGTTATTTAAGCATTTTTTCCAAAAAGGTCAAAGTCGGGTCAAATTAACCAAGGTATACTTACAGTGTAAAGATTTATTTCAAAGTCAAACAATGTTTTTCTACGCGTTAGAAATTGCTTGAAATTCTCGAAACGCACACGTTTAGAGTCAGACAAAATTATGGAGATGAAGCGAAAAGTGATGCCAACTTGATGTTCCAACTTAAAACATTTGTTGGGCCTCGCTTTCTTATAATGTCCGAAGAAATCAAATTTGTACATTCAATAAAGAAATTTAGGAAATTGTTTGTCATTAATATTTATCCTTTTGAATAAATTTAAGCATTTAGCATATTTTTCTATTAGTTCTACTCCTACTAAACTATCATCAAACTAGCATTCAGAATGCGAAAAAAAAAACGTTTGAAAACAGTTGAAAAATTGTACAACGGTAAGCTCGTGAATACACAATCAAAGCCGGGTAAACTTTCTCAAACGTTATGTTTTCATCTTGAATGCAGGGCAGTTGCTTCTTTGAATTTCGAGATTATTTAATATTTTGTCGTCTGAAAGTTTCAATCACTGTTATTTAAAGGATATTTCTACACGAAATGAGCAAAGAAGAATATTGATCTTAAATGTTTATCATTAATTTCAAATTTATTTATTAATTTATTTATTATTTTTTGTGAATAAATACATGAAAGTCTGATACAAAATTGTTTTTTTATTTTCTCTCCTTACATCAATTATGAATGACGAAATCGCAAACTACATCAAAATAAAGACATTCCCACCTAAAAACCTTCGCCAAATTACGGAATCAAGTGTTTAACCAGTTAGTCACATCTTGAAATTGACAATCAATCCGATCAAAACCATTCCGAATCACTCGCCCAGTGCTCAAATCACTCGTTCCAGAGAATCACTCAAAAAAACGCTCAGAAATCGTTCAAAAACGCTTCAAAATCGTTCAAAATTATCAAGATATCATTTATATTGATACAAAATTCTATAGTTTTATTAGTTGATGTTGATTTTTGAGCGTCTGATTTTTCCGTGAAGACACAAAAATCAGAAAATACGCAGATTTTATCAAAGGGAGGTAAAGAATTATCGGTTTTTCCTCAAGAACGAAATCATCGATTATGGTTTACCTCCCTTGAAAATTATTCAAAAACTCACCCAACCTCTCATTCAGTTTCATTCCAAAATCATTCCAAAATCTTCCATCTTGTCAATTTGACGATGATAACTATATATCACTTCATGGCATGTCTGGGGTTGAACGCAAATGTCGACAGTTTTGAAGTTATATCGCTATGGCTTCTTGTCTCTCGTACAGGGATGTAGAAATACGGATTTTCCTCACTTGTCTCAGGACAAGTAAAATCCGATTTCGATCAAATTTTGAGAAAACATTGGTTTTAATGAAGAAAATGCTGTAAGCCAGCATTTTCTTCGTTGAAAACAAATGTTTACTACCTTTTGATACAAACATAAAAATGACTTTACCCTTAGATCTATAAAGCGCAGTTCCAAGATTTGCTCTGGCGTTTATTTGCCCACGGATCAGTGTCTCAGAAAGATGTACTTTCCTACAAGTCTAATAGTCCGTGTCGGACAAGTCGGGCATCCCCTGTCGCACCAGTACAGCCACAACGTTTCACCCTAGCTACAAGCTTTTTATACCACCTAGACTTATTACTTATCGTTCGTTCATTAGCGGGAGATACATGACGCTTGTCGCAATGACTTTTCTTAAACACACACACACTTGTGTAGGTAGGCGACAATACATGTCGTCGCAATCTTTCCTTTCTATAAGACAAAAAAAAATCAGAATTCACAAACTTTTATTTGTCTTCTGCGATTTCTTTGAATTTGCGCCAGTCTAAATTTTTATGTTGGTGCAATGAGTTAAAGCGACCTCTGCAGCCTCTTAGACAATTTTGAATAGAACGACTTCCTTTCATCTATCATCTGTTTATCAGATGGAAAACTCATTCCTACCTGATGCCATTATTTTCAACCGATGGTATACGAAACGCGACGAACGCTTATTTTATCCATTTTTAAGTTAAGACTTGCGACTGAAAAACTATTCAAAGCGATAAATTCCTTCGCTTCGAATTGTCATTCAATTGTAAAGCGAAGAACTTCGTATGTTCAAATGTTTTCTTCCGCTAGTTTTTTTTGAATCTAAAATAATTCCAAAATATCCGAATATCAAGAAAAGCGAAACTTCATTGAAAGGAAACTGAAATGTATTTTAATAAAAAATAACAAGAAAAAAAGGCCAATAGGCGCTATAGCAAATATTTAATATAAGTGAGTTAACAAAGGTCAGCTGTCTCTATACCGTAGAGAAAATTGACCTTTCATAATTTACTAGAGCTTGTATATCTACAGGTTGTTTCATACCTGTGCATAAGGAGCTCCAACGACCATACACTTCGCACCTGTGCCTTCATCTTGGGCGGGTCATAAAAGGGCAAAATGCGTTTAAAACCCTTTCCGAGAAAGAAGTTTTGATATATTTACCCACTTACATATTGAATGAACTCGGCATTTTGGTACAGTGATGAACGGTTTATAAAATTTAAGATGACGAGAAAAAGTGGAAAAAGAAAAAAATGACAAAAGAGGCCAATAGACGCTATAGCAAATATTTTACGACAAACGATTTATGCTGTACTGGTACCTTCAGACGAGAATCGAAGAACTTGGAAAGAAAAGACGCGGCTGGTTTGTCTTATTGGATAAGAATTGGTGAAGGGCGGGATTTACCGATAATTCTGATAGGATGTTTCCTGTTGTTTCTTTTTATATCAGAAGAAAAATTCTTTCCGAAATTCATTAGGTCAATGTACATACACTTCCATGTTAGCTAGGAAACCTGTTCTACTGCTTTTCTTCTAGAGTCGCTGCAATTGGTCAATATCGAGGGGTCAACGCAAAACTATTGTTAGTAGTACTTACAATAGTTTTGCGTTGACCCTCGATATGACAAGCAATTTTTGTTGTATTTTTTTTTACTTTTTTTTATTCAAGGATGAAGCTTTTGAGAAACATACAAGTACAAGTAACAAGACGCCTAAACCTGCGGCCAGGATGACAAAACGGTGCAAACTGCTTGCAAATTATACATCGTTTGAAGTGCTCATGCAAAGCGGGGTATAATTTACAAATAGTTTGCACTGATTTGTAATCCTGAACTCACGGCAAGTCACTTTTTGACCAATTAAAAAGAATGCAGTCGAATTTCGAAAAGAAGTGTGTAAGACTCTTAATCGTATGATCACAAAAATACACACAGAAAAACACTAGGTTTCTTGCTGAATGATATTCTCTTGTCTAAATGTTTAAATTTCCGTAAAACATCATGGTCGAGACCGGCGATTAAGGTAGATCGTCAGTTCGATTTCGGATTTTTTCGGTTTGGGACTTATTATCTCATGTAATTTTATTCATGGAGACGTGAACATTTTTTCTGCCAATAAAGCTTGAATATGGTAGACGAAAAACCTCGAAATACTTATTCTTTACCTAACTCCACGAGACATCAATTGTTTCGTACCATGACATTTATAGGCGGAATTTCTGCCATAAATATTTCGTCTGCCACTGCATAATGCACAATAAAATATGAGAAGAGTAGATTAATGCATTTGTAGTGCATTTATTCGTTTTACGGTTCGGCAAATCAGCATGCCCCATCGTATGCAGAACAGAAGACTTGAAATAAAGGTGCTTGCAAATATATATTTCATCATTCTTAATTTACTTTGTCATCACAAAACATATATTTGCATAATTTTCATAAATGATATTGAATCTGAAATTCAATTTGAAACGGTTATTCGCTTTAATTTTTAATATACACTCCTCAAAACTCCTAAGTGGCCACTTGCTTCTTTGGTCATATGTTATAAATGCCGCATGGCTTCATTCCGTTTTCGCTTGAATAATGTAGCCAAGTCATTTATAAAGTCTACAAGAAACAATTAGCAAAGTAATACAACAAGAAATGTTTTAAAATCAAACGATCCAAGGAGTACCCTCGGTTTAAAAGTTAACATTGGTGGGTGGGGTATTTTTGACATTTCTCGTTAAGATAAAGAATAGGTTGAAAGTTGTGTCATTTCTTTTAATTTTTGTAAGTCCAATGGCGTTCTACCACTGAATTCAGTACATAAAATTGATAGGATTTGCGTTTTTCGAAAGTCGAAAATTTTTCTAAAAATTGTCATTTTTGTGACTTTTGAATTTGATGGTACTGACATTTGATTCCGTCTTAAGGACTTATTGGTACATGATTTTACAAGACTATTGGACAGATTGGTGACTGACTGGCCACTTTTTGGAATGGCAAAGTTCACATTTCAAAATAAAAAGGAAAATATGTGAAAATGGAGAAATGTAACGTGGGTACTGGACGCTTAGAACTTTTGAGTAGTGTATATGTGTTGAAAGTAAAGCTTTTTATCTCTTAAATTGTCACCAAGAAGGGTACTATCTGGCGATTTCATGAAATTTATGTTGAGAACAGGTCAAGTTGATTACAGCAAGAAAATCCGCTCAAAATAAATTACGCTTTTGCAGACTGTCAAAAGTCAATACTGTTTTTGAAACCGTTCGTTCTTTGCAGAATTGAATATACAGGGGGTAAAGGGGTATGGATAAACATTGCGTTCATGATGAAAACGTTCCAGAAACGATTAAAAAGGTTTTCTTAACTTTGCAAACCTTTTTTGCATCCTGGATGACGGACAAGTTAAATCTTTATACTAATATTTTGATTCACGACTAATGTACTAAGGAAGTAAAGAAATCTCTGGCCGAATTCCTGACTAGTTACATGTACCTTTGATATCATATTGGTTACAACAATATGTATACAATAAGCAAAGGCATAATTTGACCTAGGTGCCCAACCCTTCTGTCTGATTTGTTTATAAACAATGATATAACCGGTCGAATCCTAGCAGATTTTATGTATTTATCAATGACATAAGCGTGTTCGACAGACTCCCGCCAGCCAATCTGCCGGAAAATGAAAACATTGATATACAGTTACCGTCTAATGAGAGGAATGATGGTTCTTAATGAGTACACATAGAATGCATGTCTGCTAGTTATACAGAACGGTGCAAACTATAAGGAAGCTATACCCTGATTTGCACGTGCACTTTGGATTAAAACGGGTCTAATTTGCAAACAGTTTGCGGCGTTTTGTCTCTCTGGGCGTAGGGCGGGTTTTGTCGTTGATACAAGCAAGTGCCCAAAGTACATAAAAAGTATCGGGGGTCACAATGGATTTAAACCAATGATTTGCATATGTCCTCACTTGGGTAACCTGTTTTAGTAAGATCTATAACGATTGCGTGTGTTGTTATTGCACTTTGGGGGGGGGGGGTGAATTTATGCCGGGGGGGGGGGGGGCTGTATCCTCGTAAATTCGCCGAAGGTTTCCGAAATAGGAATGGTGTGAATGGATCGCTGTCTGATTATCAATCGGGAACCCTAGGCGATTCTACAGGATAGATCTCGGGGAATAATACGGGCGCAGCCATGAAAGCGCGTCATTGCGCACGTGAGTTTATATGACGTCACAAATCAACGATCCCGCTAAGGATGACGTTTGCTTAAAACAAAATCAACGAGAACAGAAAGAGGGCATATTAAATTCGAAAACAAACCGCATTGTTTAACTGTGTTTTGTTATAAAATTATGTCCATAAGATCTCCAAAGACGATCGGAAAGAATTAACAAAATGTGATTTTCTTCAAGCGTATTAAAAATCGAAGTATTACCAGAAGCCGAATGACCTAAAGAAAATGACACAAAATAACTACACTTACGTCCGAGGTACTTTCCTGTTTACGGAAGATTCCGAGCGATGTTCCGAATGATTGTAAGTGGTTTTGTTCTAGGCGTGTTTCAACTTTACCATATTCTCAACTGTATTTTCCTCATAGATGATTAATATTCATAAAAAATCATTGAAACTCCGAAACTGTGGCACTAGATTTAATTGTTATCTTCATGACCGGAAAAAGCACGAGTTTTATGTGCTTTGATCATTGTGTGACATGCTTTTAAAAAGAAGCGGTGATAATATTTTAACAACATTTGATGCAACATAAAAGAGCAAGTTTATGAAATATGGTCGTTATCTTTGTGGTTCATTGGCTGGAATATTTGGATGTTTCAACAACTGATCAAATCTGTATGTTTGCTTTTTAAGTGTCTTTTTTATGGCTTAGCAACACATCCATAGATAATGTGATAAAATGGCTCGATTTCCTGAATACATGTGTTGATTTTGACATATGCATTTACAGCATTTAAAGTTATTTGTCGTGATTTTAAACGACTATATAAATATCAGTGCTTAATGTTTTCACCTCTCTCTTATGCCCCGTCACACTCAGACAAATACCACAAAGACCGTACTTTGTTCTTAAAACTTGACAAACGCAGGGGGAGCTGGATGGTTCTCGTCTTTACTACGCCTTTACCAGGATGTCACAGCGTCTAACACATCCCTGCTAAATTGAGTCGCAGTCATTGATAAAAGTACGCACCAAGCCCTTACGTTTTCACGTTTTTGCTAAAACCTCTCAGAACGCTCCACGCGCCTAACTGCGTGTTTACTACGTTCACTGCGCCCTTCGTGATCGCATTATAAATTCAAGTCCACGCACTCTCCGTTATCTTTCGTTCTGCAAGTTTTCTAGAGCGCTTTGCAATCTTTCCAATCAATACCAGGATTTTACTTCGTCAATGCAATTAATATTTGACTAATGCCCCGTTGGCACTTCGTCAATACCGTTGTTCCCACGATTTTATTTAGCCCTTACTGCGTCCTGATTCGATCAGGTCCTCACTAATTTTTTGTTGTTGTTGTTTGTGTTGTTGAAATGCTTAAAATTCACCAACGTCAGCCAAAACCATAAGATCGCATCGCCTCCTTATCGGTTTCTACTGCGTTCCTTCTACGTCGTACAAGTTCGTACAGCGTCAGACTGGTTTAACATTGACGTAGTGAGAACCTTATCTAGTATAACTGGATTTAACATACTCGAGTGTGATACAAATGGGCATAAAACTTTTTGTTGTTTTTTAGACAGGAGAAATAAGTTTTTCAGTCACATTAGAACGTCTTTACGGAATCCTGCCTACGTTAAGGATCACAAAACACAAATCAGTGCTTCAACAATATTATATTCCGCATTTCAAAAATGTTACGTGCATATCGGTCCAATTTTACATATTTTTCCCAACTCCAAACGCTGGGTTGGTTTCTGTTCTGTATTTTATAAATTTGCAATTAAAAAAACTTTAAGTTCTTTTCGACTAAAACATTCAAATAAATATCCATCGAAAAATATGTTGGATGACAGTCGAAGAATTAAGATCGTGTCATATGATAAATTGGGTGACATATTGAAAATGCGCCTGTCAATAGAGTCACATGCTTGAAACGATGACGTAATCAAAATCGATAACGAGACTCGTAAATTTGAATCTCTCTTTTAGAAAAACAAAATGGTGTCAATTCCACTCAGAGACATATTGTTGATTTATTTTCCCAGCGGAGGAATTCGAACTAGTCTAGTTGTCATCCGCTTCTTTTTGTTTGATATTTTATCGTGATTTATGTGATATCGTTTCAAAATAAAAAAGGAAGATGGACTGATATGAAATCGACACGGAAATTATGACTATAACGCCCACATTGATGTAAAAATAAAGATATTAAACAACGTGGTCTTACATTTATGTTTTCTATTCTAACGTGATTTTTTGCTGAATTGACCTAAAAGAATTTGCAACAGGCGCTTTAAAATATCTACTTTGCGCACAAATGGCCATCGACGCGCGTTAAAAGACCATTTTAATAGATTATGTTTGAATGAATTTTTCATGGGTATCTCAAAACAAATACCGCGAAGCCGTCGTTGCCCTCGTCCTCGTGCGCAAACCTTGACATTTTGTAACATTTCTGGCATTACGGAAGATACCTGCATGAAACTTGCTATGTATTTCCAAAATGTATCAAAGGAGATAACTCTTAATTCATATTTGTTTCTATATAAGGGTCCCTTGATCCGAACAATTCTAAAGGGGGGTCGTTTTTCTTGCGTTGCAAAATTTTGATTGAATTTGTCCACTACAATGAAGTAATTTGGATACAGAGGGGGTTCTTTCGAATCCTCCGAACCCCCTATGGATCCGCCACTGATATGCTCTTTTATCTTATAACTATACAAATATCATGTGATAACATCTTTTATGATATCACATAGTAATAATTAGAAAAAATATTTAATGCGGTTATTTTCAGAAACTTGCATTTCAGTTAGAAACAATTACAAAAACAAGACAAATAGAGGTTATAAGATAAATATAATACGTACTTAGTGTATTGTATGAAAAGAATATCCAACTCACTTATGAGAACTGATAATTGTCTCGGCAGAGCCTCGACAATGGTTACTTCTCCCAACCTCGTTAGATATTTTTTTTTCATAAAAAACAGTAAGTATGTATTATATTCATAAATTATTTATTCATAAATTCTTTCACCACTATCCAACTCTCAACAGCTGAGCGTTGTCATCGACATGAGGTATATTTGTTTTGTCAATAATTCATGTGATATAATTATTTATCTATATTCAATCATTTTTGGCCGTTAATTTTCGACATTTAAATTGTGGAACAGTAAAGCTTGCAGTGATCCTTGTATAATTTAATCCTCTGATCAAACTGTCTTAGTATCTTTAGTTTATAAGCACGGGGATAAATAGAAGTGTTAGATACAGTAAATATAGCGAGTGGTCACCTTGTTATTGTAAGATTTTGACCAGTTATTCTGCGTAATTAATAAACTGGCAGGGCGGGGCTTAGCCGTGACGTAATTTGGCGAGTTTACTTTTCAATAGTTTGGGTTCTTTCAAATTTTAGTCGGTAACTCGTGCAAATAACTGTATCATAAAACCTAAAGGATTCACGTGCTTTGAGAGAGTGAACAAATTTCAACGTTTGGTTACCAAGTCCTCGTAACTTCAGCTAAATTAAGCTGAAGTTACGAGGATTTGGTTACCAATCTACGATTTAAGGTCTCGAGTTATTTATGTTCAGAAGTAGGTTATTTTAGATAAAAGCTGATTTCCCTTAACCTTAAGTGCAACGACCCGTAACTTAGGCTTTCCTTGTACACTTTCCGTTGGACAGGCTTAGGGAACTCAAGTTTTAGGTTATACTCCATATATCAAATTTTGCTGACATGGCCTTCGTTGACAAAAGGGTATAAACAGTTTGCGAATCACACCTCGCTTTGCACGCAATTGTACGTAAAGCGGGTATAATTTGCGCCCAGTTTGCACCGTTGTCATCCTGAACTCGGGGCTGATATTTTTTGCGGGCGTCGATGTTTTCGGTTGCTTTTGAAAGCTTAATCAACAGCACCCGATTCAAGCATAGTTTTGTATTCAATTTAATTTTTCTTTTTAATTATCTTATTTAACTTATCCATTCATTATCAATTTTACCTAAGTTATTTTCCAATACGACTATTCTTGGTTAACAAGAGTGCGGGAACAGAAGATTGTCAGATAGCACGATCCTGAAAGGTGGCCTTTTTTGTTGAAGCTTATGACAAATCGCCGTTCATATTCTTGTCAATCAAACAAGATCTGCAGCCCTTTCTTCAATCGGGAAACAATCACGTTAAAGGGGTACCATTTTAAATGATGTCATAAGTTTTCGTATCATGAACGCATGAAAGTATTTGCGCCTGTAAATTAACATTTCCTTGGATTTCTTACACGATATTTCCTTCGTTAAGAATATCGAGACCGAAAGATAGCGCCACAAGTTTGAAACACGAATAAGATACATTGAGGCCCGCACGAATGCTTCATTTTCCTTAATTCAAGGCTGGACAATCACATGAAGAGACTGATTTGGGTCTTTCCTTGACGCCACTTTGTAGCCATAAGAATTGTGGTCGACATGTTCATTTATAAATGACGATTTGATGAGTGCATACCTTCTGCGTACTCTTTGCGATAAAGAATCTCATAGCATAATAAACTACAAGAAAAAAGATAATTTGACAATTGTTTGACACTAATTTGTTTATTTGTCGGTCGGTCGTGTGCCGCATTTCATAGAACCGTCGTGTAAATAGTCAAGAAAAACAAGAAAGCGAGCCTTTATCTTGTATCAACGTTTAGATAAGATCAACGCGATTATCATCGTAAATATATATACATGAACTTACGAACGGAAGTCAATACTATTTTCCTTTCCACAGTCCCGTTTCTTAGATAGAGTTATTAGCGCTTACTGCTGCTTGTTCCATTAAAAAATGTCCGAAATATTTTGAATATTCTGAATAAAACGTCAAGGCAATTTGATTTTTTTCTTTTTCTATCTTATTATTGAATATGTATGGACAAATGCTATGAACATTAAGTAATGTAGATCATAAATGCTGTTGTTTATTGATTTAGGGAAATAAAGTAAAAAAAAAACAACAACTTCAGAACGAAAATACTATTGTTGTTCTGAAAGTTAAAATGTTAAGAGCATTTTGCTTTAGTTATGTTGAGTATAATATTATAATATCAGTTTATGTTGAAATATCATAATATTAGTTTATGTTGTTTTTTTTCTGATACGGTAGATATGTCATGGCAAATGTTTGGTTAGTAACTCGTCCGAGACTACTGCACTCAATGCCGTTTACTTTTTCGCCCTGATGATAAAAACTCTGGAAAACATTGTGGATATTGGTGAAATTGCTTGTTTCAAGCATTTTCTTAATTATCCATAATGCTTTCTTCCCTTTATGGCCAACCTTTTTATTCACCAACTGTAAATAAGAGTCTGAGTTTTCTTTCAAATTTGACATGGATTGAATTTTCTCTTCTGAACCTGACTAAAATGAACGAATTGTTTTGATAAATGTTGAATCAAAAACAATTTTAAATCTTCAAATGATCGAATATTTATGAATACACCCTCGAACATTCGCAGAAGTGTTCATTCACAGCACAATCTTTAAATCAATAAAGTTTAGGGGAATGAAAATATAGGATTCATCAAGCACAGTAAAGAAGCCAAAATAATTTCAATCGAATTTGAATGACAAAAACTAACAATTACTTCTAAACTTGAACATGTTCAAGTGGTGATATACATACCATTAGGTACTTAACTCAAGCTGAGCAAACCCCACGGCACACGCGGATTATAAGATTTGAGTTTAACATCATATCACTCGAAAACGAATTACTTTCAGTAGTTTCTGACCTTTTTCGCTAAAAGCGCAGCCTGCCCTGCGTTCATGATAAACTGGCGCAAACTGTTTGTAAATTATTCTCCACTTTGCATGCTATTACATGTGCAAAGCGGGGTATAATTTGCCAACACTTTGCATCGTTTTGTCATCCTGAACGCAGGACTGATCAGATGCGAAAAAAGTTCTCATCGTGGATTCGATGTTTCTAGAATTGGTTTTCTACGTCACCAATTAACTTTATTAATTAAAATTATAAACTTTATTAATCAATTTTCTTATTTAACACAAAATTCATGTCCACATGAAAGCTATACGATACGTAGATATTCAGATCAACGTGCGATTTAAATTTTTTGTTTCATCTGTCCATACTTATTCATTCTGTAAAGAAAGATATTATGGGGCCATGGTATGGGGGTCGAATTTCGGTTGGCAGTTATCTATTCGTCTACCATTTGACATTCATCTGCTGATCAGTAATTGTTGGATGGACGTAAACCTAATTTGGCAGCAGCTTGAGGCTAGGAAAGGATGTAATTGAAGCAGTTTTTTTCCAAGAAATACAGGGAATCCATGGTAAGGTGCTCCAGCTGTGCCACATGACTGAAAAAACTATTAAAAGGGGAGTTTTTTCCCTTTCAAACATAAAAACAAACAGAAATTGAAAGATATAACATACAGATAAACAAAACTTATTAAAACATGCAAAGCTTTTAGTAGTTAGCAGTTTATCTGTACAACACATTTCTTTTCATAGATCGATATACCCAGAATATCACGATTGTTTGACTTTCAGATTTTGTAGAATCGGCCATCTCTTATAACATCTGTTCAAACAGAATTGGTTTGTTTTTAAAGGCTGGACATTTTTTTCTGTGTCGTTGTTAAACGTGTATTAAGCGACCACTTACGGGACCACAAAAAGCGGTCATTTAGGAGAATGGTCTCTTAGTACACGTTTTGTTTACAAACTAGAAACATAATTTTTATTTTATAAATTTGTTAATGAAAATTTCCCAATAATCCTAAGTTGTTAAAACTCCAAAGGATCGTCACAGAGACGATTCCATCGAGTTTTAACAACATAGGATTCATTTATAATTATTTTTCGACTAAGAATACAGTCCACAATCTGACGCAAGTTTGGCCAATTCAGTGGACAGTTTTATGGTTCCATGATTATCTGATGATTGATTCCATGGGACTATTAAATGCATCATCCAGCCTGTTACAATTGAGTAATTCTGAGAACTGGCCTGTGATTTCTCCTCGTTCCAGCAGAGTAAACATAATGCCATGGTCAAAACTGCTTTGGTAACGGACTACCTGAGGTTAACCACCTATGATTTTCTGGTAAATCAAGTTAATGGTCAATAGAGTCGTGGTCCAAAATGTTACAGTATCATGGCGTTAGATGAGGCAGTGAATATCTACTTTTTTTTTTACAGATATTTCGATTTATAGAAGGGGCTTTTGACAACGGTCGCTTTATTAATATGGTCGGTCAACAGACGTAAAGGCTCGAGAAAGATGGACGGTATACTATTTTGTCAAATTATCAGAATTACCAAATGTGTACATGTATGCCAGTTGGGGTTGTTGTTTTTTAAACCTGTGTATTATGGTTTCTTTCATCGGTATCAAGATCCATTTTAAAGTAAAAGGTCTTGAGAATAAACGTTTCATACTGAGCGCTGACTAGTATCACATTAAGATCATCGATAAAATGTTGTCGTTGAATAGAATTTTATATTATCGTTTTCTCATCTTGTTTTTGCACTCGCTAAGGTGCTAAAGTAAGTCAAAAGTATAGTTCTTCTCTTCTTATTTCGTTTAGGACTGATATATAGTTTTTATCATGCTGGATGAACATTACATTCGAATTTGTTCTGTAGCACTGGTAATTTAATTAAGTATGGGGCATATTTTTATATAAATTGATTTTATTTTTTGATTGAAGAGAGAGATACGTGTTTAAACTGTCGGCTTCAAAGAGACTAACCTAGATATGTGTGACCCGGTCGATTTATTAGTGTATCCATGGTCAGCCTGGAAAAACAGGACCTCTAGATTGTGGGTCACTCCATAATCCCTAGTCAAAATACAGGTGTCGGTATGCCAAGAGGTATATGAAGGCGGGATGGTTTCTACTGACCGATATCACATGTCGGTCATGTCGGTATCATTCAACCGGTTGGACATTTGTTTAAAAAAAACAATTTCTTTTTGAATTATAAAACGCAACATTGATAAGTTGAAGTAAACTACAAAAAAGACACGCGCTCGGTTTTAAGAGTGAGTTCATTAATAATCTCAAAGTTACTTAGATCTAGGATCGGACTTGCATTCCTATACCAAAATATTTCAAATGAACTTCTACAGGCTCATCGTGAAGCTTTCTGATGAAGAGAGTATTTGTAAATTTCATTGAGGTATGATACTAAAAACAAGTTATTCAGCCATTTAGAATAAACGAATCTTGATGAACACATACAGTTAAAAACATCGTAAAATTGACAAGGTGAATGATTTTGGAATGATGTAAAAATGAAATTGAATGAGTGTGTGGAGCGACTTTTGAGTGAATTTAATAGGAGGTAATTAAATATTGCAAATTTTGTTCAGGATGAACAAAATTAGCAATATTGATTACCTCCCTTTATGAAATATGCATACAAGTTCATTAAATAGCTCCCTATTTCTTCAAGAACCTATTAGACGCCTACAATTTCAATTAAATAAGTGAAATCCCGATTTTTTTTTCCTCGCTATTATTAGTTTGAACGAAGTTGTTGTTATATGTTTTTCAGTGAGTTTGGAGCGTTTTTGATCGATTTGAGTGAGTGTTTGGAATGAATGGATGAAGCGCTGAGTGAATGATTTAGAATGATTTTGATCGGAATAATTATCAATTTCACGATGTTATTAACTGTATTGAATAAAATTGTTCCCAAAGGTAAGGTACATATGGAGTAATCGGGACAAAAATATACTCTTTGTCATGCACGCAAGAACGAAAGATTGAACGCACAAATGATACGAGAGCACCTGTAAAGTACCCGAAATAGAGCTTACTATCTATAAATGGCTTTTCAAGAATATCGATCGACATGTTGTCTGAACATCGCCATTTTATATGGTATGTATTCCAAAAGAACACTGCGGTATCTTTCTTGTAAGACAGACAAAAAGATCTTCAATCAAGTTTTTTTTTTTTTTTTTTTTTTTTTTTTTTTTTTTTTTTGAAAACGCATCGTTTTTCATTCATCGAGAGGCAATTATAAATTGCATTTATATATTTTGAATTCGCATATAAATATATTGAATTACACTTTTAAAGACTCGATGATTGTATTAAAATTAAAGAATAGTCTTTTATCATTGAATGTTTTAAGCACCAAAGAACAAACTGCAACATTTCATAAGCAGCATTGTGAAATTGACATTTACCTCGATCAAAACCATTCTTAATCGCTCAATCAGCGCTTCATTCAATGCATATAAGCCACCTACCCCAGTTCCTTATAAAACGCTCCAAAATTGTTTGAAAACAATATCCCTTCAAAATCGTTAAAACCTGTCAATATTTCATATAAATCGACCAAACAATTTCATCGACTTGTGTTGATTTTGAAGCCTCTTAACTGTCCATAAATTCATTAAACCAGAAAAGTACGAAGATTTTTTTTAAAGAGGTACATTATCGTTACAAAAGTGTTTAACCTCCTTTGAACACAATTCAAAACCCGCTCTCACATCTCAAAAATTATTCTCCTTGTCAAATTCACGATGTTGGCCACTGTACATAATCTTGTACTAGCACTGTACTCGGACGGCCAGGTGTGCCAAATTACCAAGAAAATGTTAAACATATATTTACTAATGACCACAGTGAGGGTCACGGATATTTTCGTGGGAAAGCCAGACAACGTGGTCTGATACTAATAAACTATTATTGATGTTATTTCTTACAATGTTATGAAGAATGTACTAGAACTAACTGTAATGTAAGTCATAGAAATGTACTGTAGTTGTGGTGCCAATGGAATATGATGAATTATAAGTATTAACATCAAGAAACTAAGTTGATTTCTGAACATTGAAATATGACTGCTGTCCTGTGTTCAGGATATGAAAAAGGTGCAAACTGTTTGACAATATATATATTCTCAGCTGATTTATTTTTCGCATAAACCTGATGCGTGGACACTTGCTTTTTAAGAAAAACACGTCATGAATATACGCTATTGTTTTTACAAATTAATAATCTCTAGAAGCTCCAAAGCCTACGAATCTAAAACGTTCGCGAAGAATTTTTAAGAAATTTACCACACTTTGCACCATTATGAAAAGCAATGGGGTATGTGGGTGGGTGAGGGGCTGATAACATGCAAGGGTGCTGAATATATTTTAGATCCGACATAAATTAGTTCATGTAATTCTTATAAAATGCCACATTTTCGCATTACAAGTCATTTATATTTACACATCTTTTCTGTAAATAATATAATATGTTTTGATTGTAGATTACTTATTCTGCTGATAAAGAACACAAAATACCAGTGCTTATTTAGAAGTTATTTTAAAAGATTTAAATTTTCAAGAGCAGATTTAAATCAAACCTAAGGTCACAGTTACAATGTACATACGCCCTGCCAATCGGAGACGTCGGTTGTACATAGGTTTTGGTCGGTGACGTCCTTACCTGGATAAAACGAACAACCGATCTATCACCGATTGCCATGTGTAACTGCCCCATAATTAATAGAAACAATCATCAAAGTACCAAAGCATTAAATGAGAGGGCTCATATGTGGACGGAGTTGATGCCAACATCCTCCAAAAGACTTGGGGGACCAAGGCCGAATTGAAAATTCATATGATGTAAGGGTGTTTCCGGGGACAAAAAGAAAATAAACATATAACGCTCAATTTTAACAGGGTTATTACAGGTAAACAAGAACTAGTAGAAGTATGCGATGTTGGCCATTTGTCCTCGATTTTGTTCAATATAAATACTTTAAACAAATTAAGCCCGATCGAGTGACCGGCTTTTGAGGTCCACTAATCTAAGAATAATTAGCGTTTGTTTAAAGGATTAAACTTGAAACCTACTCTGAGGTGTCAGATTATCAATATTATGTCTGTATCTTTCGTTAAGCTGTTTCGTTGAATAACATTTTGCTTTTTATTTGTATTGTGATTTTACAATGAAATATTATCACCGCTAGCACATATACAGAAAGTTTGATACAACTTTCATGCAAGATTTTCAAAATATAGAGCCAAAGCGGTTTTGCTTAACAGGGGATTGAATTAACCTTTGACAGTTCCATTTGTAAAAAGGGTAGGTTACAATCTCCATCAGCGGTATCTATAATGAAATAAATACAACTTAGGTTTCAACAAGTTTTCTTTTATTTTAAGAGCAAAAATGGCATTCTTTGCTTGTTGTCGATGGTTATTAGTTTCATTCTGGGTATATTTAAACATGTAAATTGTAAATCGGAGTCGGAAAAACGGAATAGTTGTGGAAACGGTCAAAGGAGGTGCCGCACAGATTAATCTACGTCAAAATGTATTTCTACTAATTGTTGGTGACATTAAGAACATTAGTTTTCACGATTATTGTTTTCACAACTCTTGTTTAAGTATACTAATGGCTATTTCTACAGCTACTTCGGCTGCCAGAGATTGGCTGTTAAGTAGTAAAATAGCCATAAAACGTATAAATAAACACGCGAAATATTCTATAATATTATTTTTTATTCGAATTCTTGCATTCTGTTGTGGTTTTTATGACAATGCTTGGGAAGCAGATTATGAATAATGTGGGTGGCGTCGACATGAAATTGCTTTTCAGAATTGGATTGTCGTAACTCTATATAGAAAACCGGCACGTTGGCAATGAATTGACGGCATTTTACACCGGTATCATTGTTTTACAGGGCCATAAACAGATAAAACATTAGTAAATGGGGGTAAAAAAACAACGGGCAATTTTCATGCGGTGAAAGGCCATTAAAGTAGCAGCCAGTGCTGTTCCGATAAATCGTGCGTAGTATTTAGCCTTTGAACTTCCAAATTAGGTATTCCACATGTTGAGTTGATCATTAAAGAGCGTTTTATTAGGGAAAGATTAATACTAAACCGGTACAAGTGGCGCTATCTCGAAATACATGTAGGATAATTATTTGTTTCATTGTTAGATCGAGCAATCTTCAATAAAACAACAAATAGCTATGTGCAGCTCCACTAAGGATCGTTCCTTCTGTCCGTAGAATAGCGTTGATCATTAGAATGAATGCTACATTAAATGACTGCTCCAAATGATAACTTATTTCATCACTTTTGGGTAAAATATTTTGTTATCGTTTGGTCTAGCTTCTACGGTGCGGCTATCATAAGAAAATCTAGCTTAGACTGCGTACTGCGAAACTTTTCACAAATTACCAATTTTCTGAATCTTAAATGATCAATCGATTTTCATGTGAAATAATTTTTGAAATGCGACTTCTGATTGACCAGTACTGCAATCAATCTTTTTTGAAAATATCTATTAAACGGAGTTTCCAAGTGGTCCATTTTCGCGTGATGGGTCACATATCGATGGCTCAGCGTGAAACAGTGGTAACTGCCTATATGTTTATAGGCAGTTACAACTATTTCGCAGTGAGCCATCTATATGTAAAATAGGAGTAAAAGGGTAGGCAATAGTCAAGATATACCCGTGGTTTTGATTTTTTAGAATGATTTAAATACGGATATCTATTTTAGTTTTTATTTGCGTGTTATTTTCATTGTCGTTTCTCAAGCTATCAATCTTATGTTTCCTATGTAGCAAGCACTTTTCGAAGCGGGGGCCTCGATAATCACCCATTTAGTCTTTTACAATAAATTTGAATATCTCGAGCCACAACGTGTCCTAAATAATTTTACATTCGGTCTTTGCGTAAATGTTTAGCTGCCGCCGTTTTGAGATGTTTTTATGGCTGTTGGGCAAAGATTCGATTATGAGTTCGACTACAAGATATACCGATATGCAAGAATTGTGTACTATACATATAGAATACAAAATTGTAAATATAGTAGCAGTAGAAGTTGTTGTTGTTGTTGTTTTCGTCCTTATTGTTGCTTTTGACATGCAAAAAGGTCCGGTAAACTCAAGTCACCTTTTAAAAGGTTACTTGAAAACAGCGTAAACGAATTCGAAGGTTGATTTTTTTTAGTTCTTGGTAACTGTTCGATGACTTTTTTCTGTATAGCAGAACTTGTATCTTCCTTTACTAAATGTATGAATTTTATTGACCTGTTACAAACAAAGTACGTGTATACTTTTTTATCTGATTATTTTTTACACTTATTTTTGATGTCTTAAAAAACGCAATATTCTATTCACTTGTTTTGTGTTAATCTAAGAAGTATAATTATTGAGTTGCCAAATAGTATTTTGCATCAGTTTATCAATTCGGAAAGCTCTCAAAGTTGTTAACTACCGAACACATCTCGTATGTGTCCTTTATGGTTTATATAATGCCTCCATGATAAAAATGGTCAAAATATTAAGTGATGCAATGTGCGTTTTCAATGAATTTTGTATCTTTTCCTCTGCTTTCATTTTAATGAGCAAATAAAAACCAATAAGGATAATGAATGAAAATCAAAGGACTGAAAGTTCTTAAACGCGATTTTGCCGGTATACCTATTAACACACGTACATGCCCATTCAGTATGGCTGACATATGCAAGGAAAATTTAAGTGGAGAATGATGAGACAAAGACAAACCATTCATGTTTATGGTCAAAAGGGACATTGCAATGATGGTATTTGGCCAATAGAGCAGAACATGACAGATTTAACTTGACAAGTCTGCAGACTTGTCTTACAGACGCTATTATGAATGACCTATAGGTGACTTATTTAACCTTCCAACCACATCTAAAACTTGGAATCTCTACTAGTGGCAAAAGTTTTGTTGTGACCCCCGAAAAAGTTGTTTATGAGCAGAGGTTCAAATAAGAGGGAGTAAAACCAGTCTAAAATCTTTAAATTCTCAATAAAACCCAATATTGTGGGTAATCATTTGAATCGTCTTGTCCAGATGGTGTCAATGAGTACCAACAACACAGGGTTTATGCTCTCATTATTAAAATACCTTGACCTAAAATCGAAAATACCACCTTTATCTATAGCTCTGGGAAATGCGAATAGGCATGTTTTGTTTCCGGTTAGATCAATGACAGGAATCGATAGCAAAATCGATTAAAAAGAACTTCATTTGTAAGTTTCAATCTTTTTACGGAAACCATTTGTAATATTTATGTAATTCGATCATTCTGGGGTGTTGTTGTTGTAATTATTGTTGTTGTTTTAACGATGATTACAGAAAATCTGAGTACGTGCTTCTATTATAACGGTTTACGTCTGGTAACGTATTTATCATCAACAGGTCAACAGATGACTCGTGGATGTCACGAGGGATGATAACGCTTATCGTACAGAGTGGTTTTATACCGTACCGAAATGACAAAAACGTGGTTCCGGTTTGCAATATGGTTTATATCATATTGATTTTAGTTACGCACCGAACGTTTTAACTAATGAAACAGGGTTTCATAATTTTCCGTATTTTACGTGAACAAACAAAGCACCTATGGCTACACCGATCTGTATATAAAATCGATTTTTGTTCATGAAAGCAGCGGGGCTCTACAATTAAAGAATAGACAAACAAAAGGATGAGTCGTTACTGAAATTAAAAAAAAAAATGCGCCGAGTAAAGATTCTGGCCAGTCTGTGCTTAAGTTTGCGATTTATAGATGGCTTTTGACTCCAAGGTCTTTCGATGAATATAAACCGAGGCTGCTGAATTTTTTGTTAAGTTTCAACGTTTTCTAATTGTTGGACAAGTTGTGCTTAATTCACTTTGTATTATATCCAATGTAAAATTCTCTTAAGGTAGTGGACCCGTAATAGTTGCACAATGTTTCTGAAGTATTGAGCTTTAACAGTGTTAACCGAGATTTCCTAATGATTTTCATTAGGAAACCTCGATTAACACCGTGAAAGTTCATGATTTCCGAAATGCTGTTACTATTACGGTTCCACTACCTTAACTATCGCAATGATGGCAAATTCTTGCAAAAAATGATTTCTAACAGCTATCACATATCGATAAGCTTGACATGTTTACAATGCATTTTTACACCATCGATAGCATTATTGGTTATTCTTGTAATATAAAAGAAAGGTTCCCAGATACACCCATTTATAATGCCCATTCATTCACAGGAAACGTGAACGAAAGAAAAAACGTGTAAAGAAAACATGCTTTGCTTCTAGTTGAATGAGTCTCTGGTGAATGTAATTTTAATGTAAAATACCTTTTTTTTATTTAACAAATAACTCAAAATGAGACATATTAACGAAAAATTGTACGCCAATATGTACGTACAGTTTACGGAATAAAAGTTCTGGGAAAACGTTTCGTTTAAATTTATTTCGCCACTTCTTACAATTAGACTTTAAAACTTACCCAGTTTCTTTCTCTTTGATATCTAAACTGACCTATTTGTACTTTTGACAGTTTTCCAGCAAGTCACAGTAATATGGACCTTTGTATTTTTGTTGGTTAGTGCAGTACTCTATTTCTTAATAAACTATATTTTGGCACTTAGTACGATATTGCACTGACCTTCCATTCTATCGCCTAGAAAATGGTCCCGGAACAAACACACTTGACACTTACTAGTACAAATAAACCGCCCCGGGAAATAATATTTACTCGTAAATCAATGAGGAATCTTTTTTTTTACCAGAATTAGAATTTCAAAAGCCGCCATGCTTCATCGATTATCGATTCCCGGAATGTCAAAAAGAACCAACTTGGACACAATTGGATGAGTACTGCCGTTGTGGCTACCTGGTACTGCCAAAACTTCTATGATATAATCCCAAAAGCTTATATTCAACATATCTGCCCTGCGTTCAGGATCACCAAACGGTGCAAACAGTTTTATAATTATACCCCGCTTTGCACGCGCACTTGCGATGACTTCAAAATTGAAAATGTTCGCCTACGAGATTTTCTTACAGATAATTTTCCAAACAAAACCAAAAAGTGTTTTCATCTTTGTGCATCTTAATGCCTTAAGCATGAATAAACCACTATTTTTTGTATGGCGACTAAGAAAACCTATTTTCCATAGTTGCCAACCTTATTTCTTATATTTTTGCACATGCATATATAGGAAAGTAAGTTTATCAAAAAGAACATCTGTGTATAATATAAAAAAGAAATATATAAAATAAGCCTGTAGTAAAACATTTATTCTTGGACTTTCATTGGCTAAAATTGGCGGATTGTAGGGTTATCAAGTGGCGCCATTTTGACATCTTCAAAGGTCTACTCTGCCTTCAAGACGTCAAAGGATGCAAACTGTTTGCAAATTTCACCCCGCTTTGCACATAAGTTGCACGTTCAAAGCGGGGAATTATATGCAAACAGTTTTCCATGTTTTTTTCATTCTGAATGCATGGCTGTTTCTGCATACATAAGACAAAGGTATCCGAAATTTTTTTTTAGCTTCTGTTCCAGCGTTCTTAAGGTTTAACGTACATCTGAACATTTTAACATGAAACTCCATGTGACACGTAAAGGCGACTTACAGAAATCTTAAAAATAAAACAGAGAGCAATACGACTTATGTAAAGCTTCAGCATGACAGGATATCAATTGACTATCATCTTGTAAAAGTTCACATTACAATAACGAATGGTGACGTTAACATTTAGCAATGAATTAATTTATCCATTTGAATGTACCAATCGCATGCTATAGACCAGTAAACTGGAAGCTACATTCTATGTCAACGTTGACGGTTATTTGTCAACCGGCAAATAACAAGTCAAATCAAGTCTTGATTTTACATCCTGAACGATTTGGCTTATCATTTCAAGAGGTCTTCATTTTCTCTTGGTACTGTTTCGGGAATTCTTTTTGGAATAAGTTATGAGCCCTTCGATTTTTTAACAATTCTTATTCAGGAGGCATTTTGCAACTGTTGTAGGTGTATTACAAGTAGGACCTAAATTTGGAAAAGGCTAAAATTTTGAAGAAAAAAAAGAAGAAAAACAAGAAAAAAAATGGTTTTAGTCAGGATTGTTCGTTCTTATTGGTTCACTGAAAAGTCGACATGAAATCTGAAGTACTTTTTAATAATTATTATTCTAGCGCGATCAGAAATTGGAATCCACCCCATACATGAATAAGACGTCAAACGAATTTACGGTTATATAGTAAAGAGGCGGATTACTACTACTCGGGAACCTTCGGCGATTCTACGGAATATATGACGTCAAACACATTAACGTTCCCGCTGAGGATGACGTTTCATAAAACTAAATCAACGAAAGAATAAAAGTGGGTATATTACAATTTAATAACAAAACGCAGTGATTTACTGCGTTTTGTTGTCAAATAATAATATGTCCAAAAGTTCTCCACAGACAATCGGAAAGAATTCAAAAATGCTATTTTCTTCAAGCGTATTTAAAAACCAAAGTACCACCGGAAGCCGAATTACCTAAAAAATGACCCAATATTCTAACACTTACGCCCGAGGTACTTTCCAGTTTACGGAAAAGTCCGAGCGTTGTTCCGAATGGGATTACCACCTGATGAGTTATGGATCCAATGATCCCGAATTTCTTTGACAAAAACGGTTGACCTGGCACGATGTAAAAGTAAATACGGAAATTCTCGCAAACACTCTTGAATGTATTCCCTTTTATTCAAATGAATAATCGGAAGCGCTTTCAAATTAGTTTCCACGTCAAAGGGCTAATCCCGGCTCAAAATCGATTCCGTCGTACCCGAACGCTATGTTTTCGATCACGTGACCGGGACTCTAAACAAACACGTGTTTCCGGTTTGTGTGTCATTCGACATGACGCCATTGTGTTTATTGATTTTTGGCGGGAATTCATTCGTTCGTCCTATTGTGACCAAAAACAATGAGGAAAAAATGTCAATATCAATATTCTCACACTACTGTTCTGCTTGAACAAAAATATTTAGATTATATTGTATTATTTCTATAAATCAGATGACAAATGAATCTTGAACAGAGTCAAAAAATCCATATGCCTATAGATTCGTATGTGGACGTCATCCAAATAACGTTTGATATTTTATAACAATAAACCAACTATACCCTATAGAGCTTCGATGTAGTGCAGAATGCATCTAATTTTATAGTATTGTTATGAGATAAATAACATTCGAATGTCATTTCTCGGTTTGCAATAGTATGCGAAATTTCGGAACTGCCCGAGGTTTGTATTTCACGGATGACGTCAAAAATTTTGATTTTCAGAGCAAGAAAAAGACGTAGTATAAGTCAATTTTATGGCGTCGCGTTATATTGATATAAAATGCATCGTATGAAATTTGGTGAAACAGATATATGACACAATCCAAAGAATTTCAAAATTCGTCAAGATCGAGGTCTTTGGGACCGAGTTTATTTACCGTATATTGAATATTACATAAGGAGAGGTACCACTTCTTCCCAAAAGTCGAAACTAAAATGCTTTGTTAAGGTTACCAGTTCAAAATTCTATATCAATACTTTGGTACGGTTAACAACATCTTGAAATTTACATGGTGAATGATTTTGGATTGATTTTGGAATGAAATTGAATGAGTGTGTAAAGCGACTTTTGAGTGATTTAAATGGGAGGTAATCCAATATCGCAAATTTTGTTCAGGATGAACAAAATTAGCGATATTTAAAACCCCCTTTAATAAAATATGCATACAAATTCTATAAATAGCTACCTATTTCTTCAAGAACCTTCCAGACGCTTAAAATCTTAATTATGCCATTGAAATCGTGATTTTTTACTATTTATATTCATTTTAAGTGTAGCGTTTGATTTTATCGTTTTTTTGTCATTCTGGAGCGTTTTTGAGCGGTTGGAGTGAGTGTTTGGAATGAATGTATAGAACGCTGAGTGAGCGATTAAGAATGGTTTTGATTGAGATAAATATCAATTTCAAGATGTACTTAACTGTGAAGTAATATTCGCTTGAAATCCAGGATGGTATACAATATGAGGAAAAGATTTTTTTTAGGCTTGCTTCCTAAAAGCAGACCAATGCATGCTCGCTCTTTCATAAAGAGAGAAATTCAGTATTAACTCCGTATCGTTTCAGAATAGACTCTGTTAGTAAATAATATAAAAAAGAGCTTCGAAAAGATAGGGAAAAAAACAAGCCCATAAATTGCAAAAATCGCGGTCGTCTCTAAAATTAATGGCGACATATCGGTGTATTTCAACACTCGATGCAAGAAAGTACGACGTTAACGGCCGCTTACATGACATTTACGTACGCTTCGTTGATTTACAGAGTCAACGTTCAAGTCTGTAAACTATGTAATTAAACTATATGTATTGTTTTCCTGGCTATTTCCAATGTATTTTCATACCGTTTAAACAAGAAGAACGAAAGTTGTAGCTTGCTTCGTGTAAAAGTATTTGAATTTATATTTTTCGATAGCCATATACATGTTGTTTTCGTTGAACGTCTTTCAAATCCTTAATGAACGCTATTGTAACGTCTCCAACTCATTTGATCTGCATTCTAAGAACACCTGCCTAAATCACATTAATAATGACAATAGGTCTAAAATTCATAATCTAAAAAATAAGAAAATTATTCTTCATGAAATAAGGGAAAATATAACATTTACATGACCAATTAATGAAATGATATTTTGAAATAAATAACATTTATATGTATTCTTTTGTACCTCATTTAGAATTTTATTGATATTTATTTTTTAATGAATATCGATAAAAACGTGAAAAGAAAGACACTAGTCTGATATAAATCTTGCGTTTACATATACTTGGTCCTTTTTCTTTTTTTACATTCTTCTACTAGAAAACATTTTTTGCCCGGCATATATTTCATTATGACATTTGTCTGTCGCTACTGCCCTAATCACTCCATCAAA
Organism: Fragum whitleyi; assembly: GCA_948146395.1. Classification (NCBI taxonomy): domain Eukaryota; kingdom Metazoa; phylum Mollusca; class Bivalvia; order Cardiida; family Cardiidae; genus Fragum; species Fragum whitleyi. The sequence continues at coordinate 70,373,618 of OX411543.1, read as the reverse complement.
ATTTAGTTTTTATTGTTATGATTAAACACCCAGGTCTGGATTTATGTCTTCTTCAAAAATGACGAATTTTACTAGACTGGTGTCAAATTTGTCATTTAATATGACGTTATTTGAACAAAACATGGCGATTTTGAATTTTCTCTTTTTATCTCTAATTTATGACGACCTAAAGAAATTTTCATAAAATGTTAATAAATCCGAAAGCATCCAAAGCCGTCAAATAATGATTGTTTTCATTTTCCTTTTATATGAATCTGACAAAAACCTATATGTACTGTTCCAAAAATGCAATTTAGTAGATTATTGTACAAATAGTTGCATTTCAAAAAAAAAAAATAAAAAAAAAAGCACACGACGAAGCATTTATTCTTACGGTCATACTTCAGGTTCTCCTCTTGGTTCTAGTGATAAAATCACTCAACCATATCCACCCTTTCGTATAAGTTTGATATCGAGGGTTTCGGTGCAAGACTTTAGTTAGTGTCTATACAATGTTGAATCATTCGGTTAACCTTCGGGTACTCCTTTTAGTCCCTAGGATAAAATCAATCAACCATGTTCCAGCTTTTCGTTTGATCTCGAGTGTTTCAGTGAAAGACTATACTAGAAGTCTATACAATGTATAGACACTTAGGTCAGTCTAGCACTGAAACCTCGGTATGCACGACAAACCCAAAATGGGTTATGGTGTTTTCATGCCTTTCATTTACTTCGTCAGTCTTCCTCCGTACGCGATGGCATCGCTATTTACAAGGAAATAACTGGACGAGTCGTTGTCAATTTTGTTGGAAAAACAAGAAATTTTGTTGTAAATGTGTTTAGTTTACACACATATTATGACACGAGCTTGTTTTATACGCAACTTACAATGTCCGTGAAGAAAACACGAAAGACATGCAGAAGACATCCAGACACGTTGTTCGTCTGGTCGAGGTGTGATGTGTACGTAAATAGTCACGTGATGCAATCAGTCACATGATCCACATCGTATAGAAATGACTGTCAGCTGCCAAAATATCCGATTCTACTCCCCGATTTATTTTTTCTAAGACACGCGATTTCACATTATAAGAAAAAAGTATGCATGTCCAATATTTTATCACAAGGCAAACGAAACAGTGAAATTTGGCGTGATTTGTCTAAATCGTTCCCTCTCAAATGTAAGCGGATTCATACATGTGTGTTATTAAGTTTTTAGTTACATACCTCGATGAAATTAAAAAATAACTCTCTTCATATCTTTAAATTTAAAACCATGAAGCCAAACTGGAAAAATTTCTCAATAAGACAGATTTCTTAGGGGACTACTTAACACGCAGGTATATGAAAAATAGCTGCGTACACAAAATAATTTTCATTGAGAAATAATTCCGATTTTTCAGCCAATCAGAATGCACAAAAATTGTTGGAATAATCCAAAATTAAATTATTGAAAATTGTATTCGACAAATACACACATTATGTATGTAATATTGCCACTAACACTGATCAAGCATGTGTCCCTTAACCCTTTCCTGTCAAACCCTGGTTTTTACGTCCCTAAGATTTTGTAATTGAGAAAATATTGTAGGAAAAGAGGAAATTGTTTGTGACAAACAATTTCTTCTTTTCCTACAAAATTTTCTACCCTACAGAATGGTTATTTTTTAAATTAAATCCACTTTAAATTTTCGTCTGCAAAACTTTTGAATTTGGACGGGTCCAAAATTTTGAAAAAACAGGAAAGTGTTAAAAGCGGAAGGTATCGCAGATTTAGGATTTTTATACATATACTTTGGAGGAATATAATAATCTCTGAGAACCGGATTATATGATTTGAAATTTCAGGACTCTGCTCAGTAAGTAACCAATTTAAATAATGTATCTGCGAATCATCGAATTTTAAAAGATCTTTATCTATATGCTTTATTAAATCACATAAATGAGATTTCGTGTTTTTAAAATTTGCGCATTTATCGTATTACGTTTGTGTTATCGTTTATGTTATCTTAAATATCTGTAAATTAAACAATACCTCCCAAGTCGTGTTGCTATATTTAAATCTCGACTTTTTCGTTTCTCACTCTTTCTTGTTAACCCTTTGGCGGTTAAAAACATTCCTTTCGTCAACTGCCTCCCACCAACGGGTGGATAATCGTAATTCCATTATACTTTTCGGTGGATTATAAAAAAAACAACGGTAGATCACCATAAACTCAACGCCTAATCAGTAAAATTATCAATTAAACCCTGCTTTCGTGCATTTCACTCTGATGTTATCTAAGCGGAGTATATTAATTTCCGTCAAAGCAATCACGTGCAAAATGACACGCTTTGAGATTTATTTCTAAAATTTTCACATTTTGTCTCAATTTGCATTAAGGAATTGGGAAAAATCGTTTGTTTTTCGAGTAAAATGCATTTATAGTTCATTGAGTGAACAAGAAAATCTATATTTACACTCTTGTTGTTCATTCAATGAAATATTAATCGACCTTACACTGAAACAAACAATTATCGTTTTTTATCTTTGTAGATTGAGCATTTGGCGACTCAAAGAGAACTCAGAGATCAGCCGTAGGACTTCACTGTGATAGAACGATCCCAGACGTGCCTTATCCCTTCGTAGTTGTTATCTTATAACTATACAAATATCTGCGTGATAACAACCCGTATGATATTTTTTATGATATCACATAGTTATTTTTAGAACAATAATATCATACAGTTATTTTTAGAAACTTGCATTTCAGTAAGAAACATCGACGAAAACAAGACAAATATAGGTTATAAGATAAATATAATACATACTTAGTGTATTGTATGAAAAAAATATCTAACTCGGTTGTGAGAATTGACAATTGTCTCGGCAGAGCCTCGACAATGATCAATTCTCCCAACCTCGTTAGATATTTTATTTCATACAAAACACTAAGTATGTATTATATATATCTCATGGTCTCTGTTGTCGAAATTCTAAGTGATCTGAGTTAAATCGGACTGCGCATCTGTGCAAAATATTAAAATCAAGCTCAATTGAGATTTTTTCTCAATTTTCGACCTAGGGTTAAAGCTGTAACTCTGTTGCAATACTTCAATGTAAAAACATACAATATCATATAAATAACTCGCTACATAAAACATCTTTCGTGTGTTTTACACATGCTAATTTTAAGAAATTTCTCGGTTGAAAAAAGAAAGTTTTATAATCTCGGGCCTTTTTACAAGAACCTTACAACCATGTGTACATCAAAAAAATGAAGAAATTTGTATTTCTAGCCAATAAATAACGTTGACGTTGTTATTATTTGTGTAAAAGAACAGCATAAAATTTCAGAACAGTAGACGGAAAAACATTATCATTTTAAATCTAAGAGCTGACATCTTTTTCTGTCAAATTGCCTGTTTCTAAATCGTCTTGCCATTTTTCATTATCCGACCGCATAACAGTACCATTAGACATTCTGGACAAATGACCTTATGATTGTTAACGTAATCAACGTCTATATCAATTATCGTGTTATCGTGTTAAACGTCACGTGACGGTCCCGTAACCGTCAATCTCGGCTGCCAGATTTCTTACGTGACATGATATACTTTAATGTACAAATACAATAATGACTAGTTTTAGCTAAATGTCTCAATTTGCATAGAAATACATTCCTCACTTCTTCTAAGCGACCACTTGCTTTTGGTCAACGGTAATAAACGACGCCTGCTTGTGGCCAAATAATTCTAAAAGGAAGTAGGAAAAATGTAGCAAAGAAATTCAACCCATAAATGTTTTAAAATAAAATAATAGAATCCTTGATTTTAAGTTAACATTGGTTAGAGGGGTATTTTTCATTTTTCTTGTTAGAATAAGGAAGATGTCGAGAGTTGTAGCATTTCGTTTGGTTTTTAAAGAGGGCTACCTCCAGATTTGAAATTGAACTTCTAGAAAATTGCTTATAAAATGATATTGGTGTACCCTATTCGAAAAATGGTACAAAAACAAGCATATTGATACTAAAAAAAACATGCCCATGAATCCCTTGAGAATTATTATTGAGTTTTATATTTCGAGGATTTTTATACAGTATCGATACTGGTAGTTTACTGCATTCGGAACATAGCTCGGACTTTTCCGTAACTTGAAAAATACCTCGGACGTAAGTGTAGTAATTTTGTGTCATTTTTTAGGTAATTCGGCTCCTGGTGGTACTTCGGTTAATACGCTTGAAGAAAATCACATTTTGTTAATTCTTTCCGATCGTCTTTCGAGATTTTTTAAGCATATCATAATTTGATGACAAAACGCAGTAAAGTGACACTGCGTTTTGTTATCAAATTATGATATACCCATTATGCTTCTTTAGTTGATTTTGTTTTATGCAACGTCATTCTTAGCGGGATCGTTTATGTTTGTGACGTCATATAAACCCACGTGCGAAATGACGCGCTTTCATGGATGCGCCCGTATTATTCCCGAGGTCTATTCCGTAGAATCGCCGAGGGTTCCCGATAGAGTTTACTGCTGATACCAATTGGCTAAAATGATAGGATTTTTTTTTTTTTTTCGTTTAACTGCTATTTTGTGACGTTTTAAATACGGGGTATTTACTTTTGATATCTCCTTGAGGATTTCCTAGTGTGTGATGTTGCGTTCATTCATTCATTCATCGGGAAAATCACGTGACCAACATGGCTGCTTATTTTGAATTGGGGTACAATTAAAGAAGAAAAAATGAGAAATATCCAATAAATCGAGAGAATATAATCAAATTAAAGAGGTAAATTGACATCAATAAAACACCGAACCCAGACGTAGGTGAAAAACAAACAATGTATGGAGAAAACAGATAAAAAACGAATAAGAAGTGACGATAGCGTGGATATCGAACCAGAAGAGAAACGGGAGAAATGGACTAATTCACCCAGTACGGTAAATGTCAGTACTGTAATAGGACAGGCTAACATTGTATTGTTTGAAAAAGAGAATATTGATTACGAAGGTTTGCTTTCCATTCTAGACAAAGAAATTGACAATTATCAAAGCACCGAAGTCACTGAGGGAATAGAACGTAGGATAAGCAATAACTCTGATAAAAACATTGATAAGTCTCATTTGCAAGAAAACATGGGTGCAAAAGAGCCTACAAATGCTGAGCTACTACAATGTCTAAATAAAATAACTGAAAGATTGGGAAGCATTGATGATAAAATGGAGAAACAACGTGTGACACTAGAAAAGCTAGATGACAGAGTAGGCAAGTTTGAGCATGAAATAGACAACATATGGAAACATATACATGAACAAGAGGACAAACAGCGTTCAAATCTCAAACAACTGGAGGAGAACACTGAGCTAAGTGCAGAAAATATCTCTATTTCTAAAAGTAAAATTCATGACTTAAAAATAACACAGGAAAGTCTGAAGGAAGATATGCTATATATTCAAGCACAATCAATGAGAAATAATCTTCTCTTTAGCAACATAAAGGAAGAAACGTCGGATGGAAATCCTGAGGACACTGAAAATGTACTAAAAATGTTCCTAGTAGAGAAAATGAAGATGGCACAAGAGTTAGTGAATGAAATCAAATTTGAAAGGGTCCATAGAATAGGGTACAAAAAAGGTGTTTCTATTAGAAATATAGTGGCAAAATTTACCTTATTCAAAGAGAGGGAATTAGTCAGAAAGCAAGCAAAAGTCCTAAAAGGATCAAATCATTTTGTATCCGAGCAATTCCCCAAGGAAATTACAGAGAAGAGAAAGCCCTTAATTAGACAGATGAAAGAAGCAAAGGAAGATGGGCATAAAGCATGGGTATCATATGATACTCTATATATAAATGGTAAACCCGTGAATAAAAGTAAATAGGGGTGTCAAAAGGGTACTATTAGTGTTTTATCTTGGAATGTAAATGGTTTAAGTAAGCATAAAAAACAAGACAAAGAATTTGTTGACCTATTAAATAGACACAATATAATTTTCCTGTATGAAACTTGGACAAGTAAAGACAGTGACATAGAACTAAATGGCTATAAAAGTTTTAATTTCTATAGAAAATTCCAAAACAAAAAGGCCAAAAGAAGCAATGGTGGTGTAGTTATTTTTATAAAAGATGACATTCAAGAAGGTGTATGTATTGTAAAAAATCATTTTGACACAGTGGTTTGGTTTTACATATGATTTGGTCAGACAGGATGGACTGGAATCAGACGGCACTTAAGTGCAGTATGATCTGAGTCCACACTTCTTGACTTGTATTTAATTGATGCGGAGATACGCCTAAGTCAGATAAGTTGAAGAGATTCCAAAATAAAGTAAAATATATCTGCACAAGGTATTGTCAGTCAGTGTGGCATAGGATCAGACACCACTGATAATGGGGATGATCCTGTACAGCACTGTCTGATTTAGTAAATGGTGATACACTTAAGCTTAAATTAGTGGAAAATGTCCCAAAAATGTCAATTTGTTTCAAATCAAATATGATTTCAGCAAGAAAAAGGTTAATATATGTATTTATTATCAAACTGTTCATTTTCATTGTTTTTTGGAACCATGAATAAATATATTAAAATGTATTTGTGATTTTTGAAGTCAGGAATACTTTAAGTATTTATGTAAAAATGTATTGAGTATAATGAATAAAAATGTATTGAGCCTAGTCAGTTGGTATTCTGCATTGCTGCTTTGCATGCACAGTTTATATCAAAGGCATCTATTAGCCAGATCCTTTTTTTTTCTTCTTTTTATTGTACCCAAATTCAAATAAGCAGCCATGATGTTAGAAAAAAAAAAAAAAAAAATAATAAACAATGTTTCAAACTTGTGTGCAAATAATTACAGTGCTTATTAATTGTTAACAAGTAAAATTTTATCAGACCTATTGATCCTTATCCTTTCGTTTTGCATAAGGTTCAAAGGTCCTTAAGTGTTGCATCAGAAGTGCATAATTTTTAATCACATGTATGTATTCTAATATGAAAATGCACTTTTTTTTTATCTATTTATTGTATTACTTTCACTCACCTTTGTGCTGTTTCTTCAAAATCTGTTTGGATGCTACAAGGTAATCTGAAAATAGAGAGGGAAGGAACCACAAAGAAAAAATTCAAATTGAACAAAAAAAATGATTAAAGAATTTCAATAAAGAGTACCTACTGCAAGAAGGCCATTCAAGAAAATTGTATGTCTTTTAATTCTAAACACTATAAGGAAATGTTTAATATTCTGGAAAATTTAAAAATTAATATTTTAATTAAGTCTAAGCTGAAAAATAAAAGTAGTAAGTGTCTGCAATTACATTATTAAATTGAAAAAATATATATACATTAAATTGAAAAAAAAAAAAAAAAAAAAAAAACTAAATGAGAAAAGGAGAAATTGCTTGTTTTTTTATCCTTTTCAAACCATGTTATATGTTAACAGAGAAATTAGCATTGTGTTGAAAATGTTCTATTTGAAATTAGTCAACAATTATTACAAAACCGGTTTATAAATACATAGAGAGAGGTCAAGCTAAAATTACACTTATCTGAAATTCAATAACTCGTTTTGTTGAGGATTCAAGAGCATATCCTTAAAAAACACTAAACACATGTTATTCCATAAAATGAGCCGTAAACTTCACAGTTACACGAATATATCCAGTTATCTCAATCACTTGCAATTGGTTAGTAAAAACAAATCGATTACACGCACCCGTTTAACACGGTGTATGCATGAGCAATCACATGTTCAACGGGTTGTGTACTTTAACCAGTTTATTTTACGGCTCTAAACGTCCATTCGGAGAAATTTGAAATACTATTAATATTTTGCGGTTAGATTTGATTACCCTAAGGAAAATAAGTGGTTATGTAGATCAAGTTGTATATTAGACATGTTAAATATGTATTTTTTTCTATATATTATATATAAATGTGATTATATTTTGTAACGATGATGTACTTTGTACAAATCTTTCAATAAACTTATCTGTCTGTCTGTCTGTCTGTCATCATTCATTCGAAAGGAAAATCTGAAATAATAAACTATGAAAGCGAAAATGCGATCAAATAGGGAAATATAAAGAAGCCGCTTAGAACTTTATAGAAGAGTATCTTTTAAAATTGTGACCCGTCGCACGAAAAAGGGCTCTCTGGGTAGTGCGTAAAGTGTCGACCCTAGTCAGACTGCTTGGATTGCGCAGACTGACTAGCGTCGAAACATTACGTACTTTGCTTATTTTCCGAGTGTGAAATGATCAATCTATCTGCATGTGAAAGAATTTTTGAAATGCGACCTCTTGTTGACCTATGCCGGACCCAATATCTTTTTCAAATATGTATTGTACAAAGTTCCTAGGCGGTCCTTTTTCGTGTGACGCGTCACAAATGTTTTGTAGACAGTCACAGATTCAATGTATTTGATTGTAAGGGGGATTTAACTTGAGACTGTGCGTCACGTTTATGTGCGTAAAGTCATGGAAGTGAAATTGACATGCCGACTTTTCACATTGCGACGATAACATTTTTCTAGGCCACTTGTCCTCGGACAAGTAACTAAATATCAGGACAAATTTCGGAATAGTACTTACTAGATCTAAGAGATAAATTGTCACAATGTAGGGAAGAAAAATTTGAGACACACAGAGCCAAAATATTCATAACTTACAAATCTTTGGGTTTGTAGCCATCTTCAGATAGTCTATCGGGAAGACTGGCTAAAATTATGAAGAAATCAAAACATCCATAGAGTATTGGCAATACTACAACTCTTTGTAACTGTCAAATAAGTAAAAAAAAAATCATTTGGCAGTCCCCGTCGTCGTGCGAAAACTTTTTCATGCTTATGTTCTCTCTGGTTCTACTGATGGCATTCATTTGAAACTGGACACATATATTCACCATCAAAAGAGCATCCTCTAATATCAATGGGGATAGCTATACTTGCATTTTGTGCAAATTATGCCCTTTTTCGACATGGATTTTTTCCACCATCAAGCACTCAACAGCCGATCGTAAGCACCAGTAGACTGTGCTCTTGTTTCAGTCATATCTCGGCGGATGGAATACCTGTCAGCGGATTCCTTGGGCCTGTTTTACTAAACGTCTTACGACAAAATTTATTGTAAGTCAAAATCACAAATCATACCTAAGGTTTTCATTCAGTTAGATTCTGCCTTGCATTATCTAAGACGATTCCAATGAGATGATGCATGGCAGAATTCAATATTTAGCTACCACTGTAGAAGCAGCTTTAATTTTTTACTTTAATCGACGATAATCAGATGTTTCAGATTTCGTAAACCTTACTTCGTCCCATTTTTCAACGGTCTTTAATTCAAAGTGCAGCATACTTGTTAAAAAAATAATGTATAGATTATCTGCCCGTTACCATTAGGGATCCAAATGGCCCTCGCACGTGCAATGAGCAGTGAGTAATTAAGAGAAAAGGAAACATTGAGTAGGTAGATGCTTATCAATGTTGCCTAATTAGCGATCGTCGATCTCGATAAATCATAAAAAAAGTATGTAAAACATGACAGGAAGTCATTTCGGGGTGTAAACAAGCCCATAAACCATCAACTTCCTGTCTCACGATTTGTCGCGTTTACCGACGAGACTTGAGAGTAGTCGCTGATTGGTCAGTGAGTTCGCCAGTTGTAGGTGTCACGAATCAACGTTTTATAAAAACCGAAAACAATTTCTATATCTTTTATCTTAAAATACTATATATACAAATATCCGTGTGAAAAGATCCTATGTGATATTTTTTTTGATACCACATTGATAATTTTAGAACAATGACACATTGCGGTTATTTTTAGAAACTTACAATTCTGTTAGAAACATCGACGAAAACAAGGCAAATAGAGCTTATAAGATAAGTATAATATATACTTAGTGTATTGTATGAAAAATATCTAACTCGACAATTATCACATCCCCCAACCTCGTTAGATATTCATTTCATACAAAACACCAAGTACGTATTATATACACAAAGAAAAATCTTGGATTACAGACAACAATCAGGTTGCAATCCCATCTAGCACAATCGATAAAGCCATAATCAATCGTCTTATATATATTTGAAGATGTTCCACGGTACGGAGAAAGGTTATTAGAATGTAAATTAAACAGTAAGCCTTATATGAATTATAATAATCAAAATTAAATGGGCCAACTTATTTCTGGTCCGCTTTCGGGTCGGGCCTAGACTTGTCTCACTGTCGATATGGGGACTAGTCTAGAGCTGGTAGCCTGCTTTCTGAGAGATACTTTGATATTGCGGGTAACAGTACCCGCTCAGGGTCAGAAATAAGTTGGCCCAATAATTCTCAATCGGTTTCACAATGCTCTTCAGGAGGAAGACATTGTTCCTATGGTATATATATCTTCTAGAATCAGAACAGTCGTCAAAAGGAGCCATTCCCTTGTGGTAAATAAGATCTTAATTTGATGATTCCTAGGGTCTCCTTGCTGCCCTGGATTCGGGAAGACTAAACGGTGAAATCTGTTTGAAAATTATACTCCGCTTTGAACATGCACTTGCAAAACGGGGCATAATTTTCAAATAGTTTGCACCGTTTTGTCAACCTGAACACAAGGATGGTAACCAACGATCATAATATATGTTACTCTCAGTTCGGTGCAGTATCGTAACGGGTGTCTCGGTGAGACTACCGGTACCTTATTAAAAGGGTTTCACAAAAGTAGTCATTGTGAAAATTGCAACGAAGATCAACACGTTTTTACTTAAATCCCTATGAAGCTATTGCTATCTCTTTCTTGAGAGTTGAAGTGGATGCACTGAAAAGACACCGATTCGGGAAAAATACGACTAATACTTTTAATGAAAATAGAGCTACCTTTCAATCTCTCTTTGCAGCTCTTTCACATAATCTTTTTAGCGTCCGTGTGTCTTAAATTGTGTACATAATACCGTGTTTTATGGCCATTTTCTCTCGTCTGTTGACCTGTCAAATTGAAAGTGACCTTTTGTAAGATGACATCTATGATAACGTTTGTCGTCTACGAGTCTCGTTGCACGCGTTGTTTGATGTTTTCTCGGGTAGTTTTTGATGTTGGACAATGTCGTCTGGTATTTAAAAAATGTTTTAACGGTTTTGGTCAGACGTAATTGTTTTCGGATGAAGGTATTAAATTCTAACTAAAGGCGATATAATTTAGTCATACTGGTCAATCACCGAATTCAGCCTCTCATTAATCAAATAGCTTTACCTAATTTAGATGTGGCTACATGTAACATTTTCACTTATTCTAACTTCTGTTTTGTTTGTTTGTTTTATTTCTTTATTGTATATGGAGCCTAAGTATCGATTCGTTAAGGTAAATCAGCTTTCATTTGTAGTTTTGCAATTTAAAAAATAGTCGACATTTTTTAATTGAATGTTGCCATCCAAGCCCTCTTAACTTCAGTTCGACACCAAACGATGAAATGTGTTCACTTACGCTAAGCACAATTTAAAATACAGTAATCTACACGTGTTCTCGACAATGCTTGGCTAACTCTTGCAAGACCCAAAAAATAGAAAAGTAAACTCGCCAAATTACGTCACGCCTAAGTCACGCCCTGCCTGTTGAATAACTACGCAGAATAAAGAAGGTGATGGGTTGAAAAACATATTCTATAAGAGGTCACTCGATCTGTTAATTCAAAACTTTGCAATGCAATTAAATATCCAATGTACGTTTTAAGCTACATTGTACAATTGCACATTCAACACAGAACCATTAGTCCGTGTTCATCAACTAGTCCGATTCAATTGTAAAATTATTGTAAGTCTTAATGAATCATGTTCTGCGTTCAGAATAATAAATTGGCACAAACTGTTTTCAATTTATACCCCGCTGTGCATTTACACTTGCGCAAAAAGCACGGTATAATTTGCAAACAGTATGTACCGTTTTTTCATCCAAAAACGCAGGCCTGAATGGTTTAAGCGGACAAGGTATAAGCCTTTGCCAATTTGAGTTCATTCAAAACACTGATTAAGACTGGTTTCCGATTATAGATTGCTGGACCTGCAAAAACCCATATGACAAAATCATGTAATGAAACAACTGCATATGTGTCAAACGCTTCCTTATTCTGGGCACAGTACAGAATTACTTTGTGGAAATACGGGGAATTTTTAAATATGATTCATTATAATATGACCTACGTCGCGGAAGTGAAATAACCGCGTTGAATATTTTTGATATTACACGGGTGTTATTACACCAGTGGAATAACTATGCAAATGAGCACAGAGCGCATAGCAACGCTATCTTGTAACCGCGAAAATGACGTCATAATGTTTATACTGTGACGTCAGTTTCAAGCGGCGTTATAAATTTCGCGGTAAATGAAATGTTTAATTTCAAGAATTTTGACGATTTTTCGCAAAATTCGGGTCATATTATAAATAGAATATAAAATTTGTACTCATAAAATACAGAATTAATTAAACTCGTCACCTATAAACAGACAAAAACTCGACGAAGCCTCGTTTTTATCTGTTTATAGATGACTCGTTTAATAAATTCAGTATTCCATGACCACCCATTCAATATCCTCTATTTATTTGCTATGAATAAATAACAAGACCGGGTCGGTGTACCGTAACTTGCGGTCAGTCTCTGCTTGCCTCCGAAATTGTCGAGTCGATCTGATAACAAGGGCGATCAACACTGATTGCATCTTTGATCGGGCCTTGTGATGAATTTATCAAGGCCCTAAACAACATAATTAACAGGTCTTTAGATGTAAAGCGGTTTACAGATAAAAACGGGTTTGAACCGTTTACTTCATTAGGCGGAAGATTTTTGATACTTTTCACGATAATATGAAATATTAGATTCAATAAAATATAACGTGTGTTTTATAAAAATACATTTGCGTGTATATTAAAGTAGCAGGTATCCTAATTTTTTTTTTTTTGCGAGTATCAAAACACCATTCAAACCAAAACACACAGAAGATAAGTACATTGTAATAAATCGCAAAGTCGTATTTACTTATCATTTAATATTGGTAATGCAAAAATGGCGATTGCCAAAGAGTTTTTGTCATAACTAGAAATTGCCACATTTTTTGCCGTTAAGAAAAAGTCGATCGAGCAATCAAATCTTTCATATATGCAGAAAGTTCCCGGTAGACCCCATATTCCGCCATTTTCCCAAACATACATGAACTCATGGATGTGCTTTTTTTCACGTCGTGACAACAGTTATTTCAAGCTATTATTATAATGAGCAGGTTGCCAACCAACGAAATGTTGTCTGCGTTAAAGCTCCACGACCATAGCTTTGGTAGGCAAATGACGTTTGAATTTGAGCATGTGCGAACTAAAATAGCGTTTTCACTGATGGGTTAACGTCGTGACTCTATACCGCTATATTCCTCGTATGCTGATAGAGGTCCGATGTGTGCTTGTTTGCAGGCGTGTGAATGATTGATTGAATGGAGGTTAACGCCGCTTTCAACATTTTTTCAGTTAAATCGCGCGTCTGGAGCACCTTACAATGGATTCCTGGTATTTCTCTCGCAAGTACAACCATCACATCCACAGCCTCAAGGTTCTATCTCACATATGTCTACGATTATTAACCCATTGGTGAGAGACAAATAGTCGGAAAGAATGAGTGCCGCCGTCGGGGATCGAACCCGGGACCTCAAGATTGACAGTCCGACGCGCTGCCACTTGCGCTATGACGGCGGTGAGTGTGAATGAAGTTATGGTACTCTACAAGAAGTTTTCACGGCTACATGTAATTGTTTTGACATTGCCAAAATGTAAAAAATTTTGCATGTGCGTTGAGCAAAGACTGTTAGCAGCCTTGACAGTACTTTACGTATGGAGAAAATTTACAGAGCTCATAGCGAAAAACTATGGATAGACGTTTGTTTACTTTGCATTCACGTGAAACTATTTAAAACGTAACACTCAGACATGTAAGTTTTTAGATTAGGTCTAGATACCTCCCGTTGCTGCTCTTATAATAGATCAACAACTTTTGTTAACCGCAAATAAAAAGCTGTCCTCTTGTCCGTGATGCCAAAATAAGAGAATACGGAGCTCGTTAGGAACAATAGAAGTCGAAGCAAATTTCATGCTTCTGTTGATATAAAAGAGTAATTAACTCGGGTATCCACGTTTCTCTAAAACGTATGAAGCGTCTTAACAAACGCCGTTGATCAGCTCCTCTTTGACACGGAACATTCACGTGACGAATCCCACTTCCGGTGTATGGAAGGGGCGCATTTTTTCGTGATAACCCGTCTGTTTTCGTTTGTGTCACCATTGACAAATTTCTACAATAGAAAGAGAAAATTACCGAGCTCCGTGACAGACACAAATTAAATCTTCGAGCTGGAATCTGTGTTCAGGAAAATAACTTCCGGTAATGGCGGCGTTTCTATGGTTACTACCAGAATCAGTCGGCTCCCATGTTTGATGACCGGCCTTAAACTAGCTCTAAACGGCATCTAAGAAATTTTCTAGCAATTTGTAAAGATAATTTCGGAATTTTATTGACATATGACTTCCTGAAAGACGTTGACAGGGTTCCGACTTGATGGCCAGTCGGGCTAAAACAAAGGCGGACAGAAAAGATCGGCATAGGACTAATTTCTTACACTGTTTTAACCCTTTCGCATAATAGGTCGGCTTACATTTGTCTGTTAGTTAAGTACAGAAACATAAAATGGGATGCTCAGTTTAATAAATCCAATTCCTTGTTAAAAAAGGAGTTTAGAATTTTCTTCGATTTATTTCTAATGCAAATGTTCATCGCGTATTAATCATTCATACAGTAGCAAATAGACTCAGGGACGTTCATTAAGCTCAGACAAAGTTAATTGATGTAAATATAGCTGAGTTTGCGGTGATAAAAGTTACCCATTAAAAGGTCTTATTTCATTTTATTGGGTGCTAAACTGAAATTCAAGAATTGTTATTCTGGAAACTGGCTAATATTATTGTAATGGTGATTTTTTACTTGTTTTTGTATCACATTTTTTAACCCTTGTTCATGTATATATAGTGCGGTTTTATTGACCCGAGTCTGACCCCTGCTATTTAGATGAATAAAAGTCTGATTATTCCAACTCGGCTTTGCACGTGCTCTCTTATGAATGCAAAACAAACGGTATTGAATGTAATATGTATTTTGTTAATTGATAAAATATGTCGGTAATTGTTATTTAAGCATTTTTCCACAGAGGTCAAATTCGGGCCAAATAAACCAAAGTATACAAGTGCACTTCTATGATACACTTAAAGGAACAAAATGTTTTTTGTAGGATTGCTTGTTTTGGATGTTTATTTTCTTGCTTGTTTCTTTTGCGTGTGTATCATTGTTTCTTGAAAAAACTACCAGTGCCTTAAATATTTCTCTTCAAGAAATAAAGGGCTTTTGTTAATCAAAGTGGTAAACTAGTAATAGTTCCCCACATATCCGAAAGTCGCAAACTTTTACAGTGTTTACCGAGATTTCCCTATAATTTCATTCATCTTTAACCTCTTTTAACATTTCGAAAGATCATGAGTTCCAAAATGTTGCGGAGCTATTACGGGTCCACTACCTTAACTAAGTTGCTTCATCGAAAATAATTACTGTAACGGAAATAAGGACCATCTATAAAGTTGGATAAATATCGAACCTGGTCAGGACTAAGTGCACGTGAAGATTTCTTAATTTTCATAAGAAAAATATATTTGCATTAAATCTACGTCTACGACGTCAATGTCAGTGAAAATCCACTTTATGTAACCCCTCAAGAATTAATGAAACCGGTCGAGGAATAAATACCAAACAAATGAGAGTCTGTAATCCATATATATTCATCTTTTTGCCAATATCTTTAGATTTTTGTATCTGAAATAAGTATACAACCTAACTATAATCAGCAAAAAAGAAAGTATCCACTTTTCATTTAATAATGTCGTTTTCATTTGTATGACCAAATTATCATTTAAGGTACCAGCGTGTTAGGAGTGATTCGTTTTGTCATTCACAAATTAGTGTTTATTCACGCAACTTGGCATTTTGGTGTTTTTCAAGAAATGTCGAAATATTTGGTTTCTACGTCGACGTACGCCACGTATTTGATCTCGAATCACTTCTCAAATGAATGTTAGCTATAAAGCTACGTAGTTAAGAAAATCAAGCAATAGTTATGTTCCGTACCACACAGTATTGAAACGAGACTATCAAAAATCATCAAACGTTGAGTAAATTTTACGAGTTCTAGATGAAAGAGAAGAACAATATAGACGTTTGCTGACCATTTCCGATTGAAAAGTATTGTTATTCGCCCTCTCCAACTCAATATGGCCAGTGAAAAGACGTCAAGACAAATTCGCTCATTCACGTTGACGCGTTCGCTTCAACACTTCCTCACCACCATTTTGAACGGAAGCAAAATGAATAGTTTAACCTTTAAAAACCAAATGCCATTTAAAACTCAACGGATTTACGCCGCACTATTTTCATTGAGATTCAATCGACTTTTCAATGGGCATGACGAAACGTTAGCAAACCTCAGCTTAAAACTGAAATAGATAATTTTGGGGTTGGTTTTCTTGATGAGGAACGTGTATAAAGAATTTGGTAAACTTGAGCTTTCAAACTGCATAAGATGTTTATGTTTGTTTGTGTTCATTTGGCATAATATTGGCAGCAGAAGGCATCAAAATGTCTTATTAACCAGGATTCCTTCTGCCCTAATGTTGCATTTGGCAGCAAAAATACTGTGAAAAAATAAATTAAAAATTAAATTGAGAGTCTGCAATTTTTGAATAGCACCCCCTTGCTACGTTAACGCCTACAAAATTGGTAGCGTCATCTCTAAAACACGGCAAGCTTTTCAAGTTAATTCCAATTGGTCAGGGCGTAATTTGCAATCTTTTCCTTACAATTTCTGCGTACACGTACTTTTGCAGCAATCCGAAGTTTTATTGAGTTGATACTTTTTATTTTCGCTCAGTGTATATATTTCTCAATACGATCCCCTGTTCGAATCTCATGGTTATGAACTCTTTCTCAAAAATGCGTTTTACATAATTCCTATATCAGTGGTCCAGCGCGAAAACAGTTGTAACTGCCTATATGTATGTTACAACTGTTTCGCTCTGAGATAATGAAATAGTATTTCCGCGCCTATTGAAAGATAGATCGAAGTCAACCGGTCGGTGATTGTTACCTCTCATTTCCGAATTAAAGGATCTCTAATACTTCTTGTACGGAATTTATAGATGACATTGTTTCGTGTGACTGTGGCCCGTAACACAGAAGGAACCATTTGGGGACACATTGAAAAAAACATTTGAAAAAAAAAAAGATTCGTTTGAGCACAGGTCAACCGGGACGCATTCCAACTTCTTATACGAGATTGTAGGTGTTCATTTTGTGTGCAGAAATCAGTCAGGTACGAAAGGTTTCGACCCCAATCAACCTCTGCCATATTCACAGTCTTACAGGGTCGGCTCTTATCGCACTTCCCAAATGGCCCATTTTCGCATGACGCGTTATATGTATATACTAACTTTCAATCAAGTGAAAGATCAAAGAAAACTTCAGAAAGATTCAACCTATAGAAAATCGACCCCTTATCAATCAAACTGTGCATCGGCATTTCTGAAGTTTTACAATTTTCCCTTTTTAAAAGAATATAGAGCGATATTTAACAACGCAATACATATCAAGTTAAAATTATTCAATACACATCCCCAAATCCTAATAAAGCCCGGTACATGTTTGTTTCTTCATGTTCTAATCCGGGCTCTGTTATTCTAACAGAGAAACCATGACAACCAAATGAAAATTGATGCGAAATTAACTGAATCTAATATCCATTTATTTATCCAAATACGGACATTCGCTTTGAATACAGCGATTATTGTCAAAAATCAGCGGATTCCAATCCGAGCGAGACCTTTGGGACACAATGCCAAACAGCTTAGGTGTTTCAATACGATAATAGCCGAGTAATCCGACTTTGTTACCAAATCGCGCGTTATCTCGTAGAAACGATAATTGTTGTGTCTCTGAGGATCTGTCCTCGCACCTTCAGGATAACATTACACGTGATTACGCAGGATTAAACGGGATTAGGGGTCATATTCTCGTCTTAAGGCTCTAATTTGACACCGAAAATCCGAGACAGACGAATCGTCAAGAGAGAGGGAAAATGAAAATCTATCAGGAAAACGAGAGTTTGCGAGAGTTCGCGAACTCATCAATCATTATTTTTGAAATCCGATTTCTATCAACGTTATATATCAGCAGACGAAATATATAAGATTTTCTCTTATAGAAAATCGACAAAAACATTCTATTAGAGAAAAAAATCCCAAATCTTTTTCGGTGGAGTATCAAGAAATAACGGTTGATTATCACTTACATGTAGTACATTGAAATTACCAATAAAATATACCCGGCTTGCGTTCAATTCTCCCCTTTGGTATTCTCTAAGCGGTGCTAAGCATTCACGTGTGAAATGGCGCACTTTAAAATGCCATATGTGACATTATTGTCCCATTTTGCATTAAAGAAATAGAATAATGGTTCGTTGTTCTTGTAAGATCGACAAATATTTCACTACGTGAACAACTAAAGTTATACATTCAGTGGTGGCGCCGCCGCTCGTGCAAATATACTTAATGTTGTTCATTCAATAAAATATACTGAGTTCCATAAGAAAGTGTGCACTTTCACTTTTTGCATTTCTCTAGAATTTTACAAAGTTGGAGGGAAATTATGGAGTAAACATGATACCATACCTTAGTCAAGGCCCTTCGAAAGCAAAATTCAAATCAGATTTTGATAAAGTATCGCATGCTGCATACGCGCAGGCAGAACTTAAATTGTTGCTATTTGACCTTCTTACATTTTCTTTCTATGTTAAAAGCTATGTGTTGATGTTGTCTTGCAGAGTTTCGTAAGCCATTCCAAGCCATTTCCAAACAAAAGTTTTAATTTTTATGCAGATGTTACGTGTACGTCAACGTTAGACATTGCTACGTTGTTTGGCCATTAACTTGTCGTTGAATGGTGCCATGGCGTTCTATGACATCTCCTTTTGCTTATTAAAGACCTTACAAAATGATGACCTCGATTTCTATTGGAACATGAATGCTCAATCACTTTTAATGACGTTCTTAATCTGACAGGGTTCGATTCTATAGAGACGTCGCAGCGAACTGAGACCATAAAGCATTATAACGTAATTTGACGTTATTTTTGTAGCGTAAATAGGAGAAAAATCAAACGCGTTTTATGTGAAACAACTATATGCCATATTTTGAATTATACCAAAAGGGAAGGTTAAAAATGTGAATAACTATCATGTTCAGTGGCGTATCAAATATTTTCAGGGTGAAGAATCTCTGTAATTACGAAACAAAATTAATTTTATATAAACAGAAGCATTGAATTTCCGACAAACTAAAATTGGTATTTAAAAAGACAAAAAAAGTATTAGTGTTGGTCTTGCTGTACTATAAACACATCAAAACCGAGGAGAACTTTTTATTCAATTTATTCCGGTTAGTTCTTGACCTGTTGGCCAAAAATTTCGAAAAAAAAACCGGTTAAACGTGAAGCACGCAAAGTAAAACGTCATTAAAATGAGAAAGCGTGACATTTTTTCAGACTTTTTTAGCATTCGCGTATTAAGCGTTTAATTCACAAAATATTGATTGTTATATATTTTTGGAAATAATAGACTGACCATTTTTTCTAGTTTAATCCTTATTTAATTTCATCGACATTTGATAAGATTTTGGTAACTCCTCGCGAAAATGGTACGGAAAAAAATGACGTAATTTCAAAAAGCGTGACATTTTTTCAGACTTTTTTTGCGCGAAAATATTGTATTTAATTAAGGGACGAAAACAAACCAAATTCAAACTGAAGAAATAAAAGTCTGACCATTTTTCTTAAATGTGTTTAGATTTGACAATTTCCTTTATTTTGTATGATTATTTTAACGTTGAAATTTTTCAGTCGTCATTTTTTACTTCATTTTTAGCAGCGTTACACTTTCCGCTATTTTAATTACGTGAAGAGATTGTCGTAAAATTTCATCCGAAACTTTCGAAATTCACACTGCATTAGACCCAATATTCTGTGTATCTGTGTGTAAAATTTTATTATGATAGAGAGTGTATCCGCGCTTTTATGACATTTTGAACATGTATCGAAAGAGAAACATGTTACGCGTTACATGCGCTTTTTTGCGTTTTTTCATAATAAACTTGATAATATTTTTCATTCACAGCCATGGGTATCAGAATTTAGTGTCTATAAGGTAGAGCTATTCAGACGCTTTAAAATGATGTAAAAAAGTGCGCTGTTTTAGCCTAGACAGCGATTTTATTTTAAAATTAAACAAAAATATGACTGAATTTCATAAAATAGCCCGACGTTACTGCTACGTCTCTTACAACAACGTTTATTGGTAGCCAAACTACGCTGTAGCATCACGCACAATTGTATTGAAGATGTGATTTTATGCTTTGGAAAGCCACAAAGATACAACTGAATGCATTTTCAGACCAATTATTCGTCTAACACGTGTCGCACATGCAAAGCATGCAAAATCAAATATCTCAATTTAGCTGAAAACGTTTGCTCATTGCGTTATTTTTGTTTTCAAATATCGTTTGCACAAACTCTTAGGGATAGTCATGCGACATTTCTTGACGATAGATTGCATACTTTCAGAGATATTCAAAATTCAAAAGTGCACACTTTCTTTTGGAACTGAGTATATAAATCGGTCTTACTCTAAAACAAACGATTATTCTCCGTCTAATTCATTTTACTTACGTGTCAAAAGAACCTCGTCTGCGCCGTATACTTGTGATACCGAAATCACATATAATACTGACGGAGTAAAGAAACTCATCAAGACAAACACCTTTTTCTCCCTATCGATATTCAATGCTTTTTGTCGTTTCAATTTTGGTTTTTTCACGATGAAGTCGGTTTCGAAAGCATGTTACTTTTACGCTATGACACATGACATTTACAGGTGTAATTCAAAGGATGGTAAAATGCCAGTGTTTTGCGTTTCTGCAATCTTTCAGTATAGTTTGAGACCGTTACAGAAAGAAAATCGTCGGTCCCAATTTTTCTATATCAACTCGTCCAAGTCTGTTTATAAACATTCAGATAGCATGGTTTACCTATACCAGTGTTAAAATAGCTCTATATCATACTTAATAGTAAATACTATTCAAAGATACAAATATGGGTGTATTCTCAAAACTGAGCTCTGACGTAGACGCCGAGTCCATTACTATGGGTATATCGGGTTTATTAAAAAGCATCTAATGGGATTTGAACCTCATTCTTTCCCTAAATTATAAATGTACATGTATGTGTAAACATTACGATTTAAGGCAAGCAATAACTTTCGTTCGAAAGGTATTTTAAATTATTCTAATGTGTTGTCTTAACCTACCGTTAAAGGTAGATTTAACGGCTCACCTGGCAAAATCTACCTATACAGGTGTTAGGCTTTTTTTTGAAATTTCAAATTGAAATTATCTGCTTACAGAAATCCTTTGTTGTGGGAATTGTCTCGTCGAGACGAGTACACACATCAGGGGTTTTCATTTAGAAATACTATTTTTGGTTTACATTATCTTATCCGAAGCTTTGTATTTATAAAAGACAATTTTGTCATCAAGATACGCATGTCTGTTCCCCTGTCACCTTGAACAATCTGCTGTCTAACTGAGGTATATCACGTATCATAACTTCCTATAGAACGAAAGTGTCTCTAATCTATATCCATTGAAATCAAGAATGAATTTGTCAAGAGTTTTATCAGTGATTATGATGTATTTGAAAACGTGTAGAACGTGTTTTCCTACTGACATGACATCCTCGATGATAGGATTGAGGGCACTTCATCCTGTCCGCATGTCACATTATAAACAGACACCCTGTCCTACGTTCAGGATTCAAGAAATTGTATCCCCCGCTTTGCGCGTATTCCTATGTGCAAAGCTGGTACATTTCTTAAGCATTTGCATACCCTTTTGATCGAATCTGTCACTTTTCAATGAACGTTTTGAACCCTGAACGAAGGACAAATCACTTCAAATATTGAAATACCATTATTTTATTGATATGTTTAAAATAATGAAATGATTCCCCCCCCCCCCCCCCCCCCTCCTCCCAAAGAACCATGCAATTATGTGAAATTGTTATACTATCAGCTCGCAAGGATCGCTTTTTATTCAATCTTTTGATGAAATGCCCTTTGAAATTGTGTCGGAAAGGGTTGGCCACTTGCGCAGAAAAAATCGGCGATTTTTAATCAACTTGTCGCCATATCTACTCCTTCAGTCAGTCAACCATCAAATTGTAGCGACATATTTAAGGGTTCTTCTCCACTGAAGGAGGTTTGAGATGAGACTAAAACATAAACACTGTCATCAACACTTTTCCTTCTACGGTGTACTGATCAGGACAAAACTGGCAGCGGCACGTGTTTTTAAAACACTTCTTTTCCTTTTTCTTATTTGTGACCCGTCACTAAAAAAGGGACCATCTGGGAACTCTGTAAAATGACTAATTGAAAAAGAGATTGGGTCCAGCATTGGTCAACAAGAGGTCGCATCTCAATTATTCTTTCACTGGAAGTTAGATTGAAGATTCTACATTTAGAAAATAACACATTCGTCAATGGATTAAAAACGCGCATATTTACAAACTGGCTTCAGACAAAATGAACATTCTTTGGCATTTTTACGCGTACAAACTCAATCATTGAAAGTCTGCGCGTACAACCAACGTCAATGCTCACATTTTGTGTGATTGTCCCGAATTTTTCATTAGTATGTGGCTGCTCTATAAAATTATTCTCATTATTTTTTTGTTTAAGTTCAATTTTTGAGAGAGCCTTTATAAACTGTACGGGTGAAGCAGAATTATTTCGCTTTACATGTGTTCACGACTTTCCAAAAGGTAGACTTCTCACCCCAAACGGTCTTTCGTACTATTTGCAGATCGACCTATTCATAGAAGAGCTCATCCTTTCTAAATTTTTTATAGGCGTGGCTGATTGCGCGATTTAATAAATCTTATTTTGACGCCTATCTTAAAAATGAATAAAAAACTGATAATTGATAAAATTGCGAACGGTATTAAAATAAAGATATATTTTGTAAGTTGACAAAATATTTCAGTAATTGATGTTTAAACATTTTTACATAGAGATCAGGTTCGGGTCAAATAAACCAAGGAATATCAAAGTGTATTAATTCATGTATGTAATGTTATTTAACTGTTCTGATTTCTTATTTGTACATATACCAGTTTCTTCGCTCACTTAGCTATCTTTCTTGGAAAAAACAAACGCTTTTATCGAAATGTGTATATAATCATGAGATAATTTGAAGGAAAGGAAATGTGCTATTGCGTGAATAAAGTCATGTACAAAGAAAATTGGCAAATGTTCGCAGATTTAAAAGCCTTCTTAACAATCTTTAAGATAAATGGAATGATAATTGTTCGTGCTATTTAAAATTGGCAAAAGAGAATCCACAGAAAATCGAAAAAAAAATCAATAAGGTTGGAGATATGTTGTTTCACCGGTGACTATTTGAGTGTCCATCCTTTACTGTGTCTGTCTGTCCAAATCTATACATTCAGAACTAAACGTTTTTTCGGTATTTTCACAATTATCTTAAGTTAAATCAATCGTGATGCATCCTCAAATAACAAAGTCAAGGTCCGTAGGCTGAGTCAGTATCTCTCTAATTAAGGTCAAACTGCGAACACATTTTACCATATTTAAATTCGTTTCATTAGGAATTATGTTGTCCTCATGCGTTTTTCATAAATCACTCTCATTTAAGTCATACCCTGGATTATTAACAAAGTTAATTGGAAATCGAGATTCGCTTGCGAATCACTTTTCATAGATCGATTGGTTAATGATCGTTCTAAATTCCTGAAAGTGGCATTTTAATCCAAAACATGTCCTACTCCCACCCTTTTTCTATTTCACAAGGAATTTAATATGTAGTCTTAAAAACAAGAAAATTCTTATTTGACAGGTTACGGCAAGAAAGGGATCATCGGAAAACTGTGTTGTTAGGCTGTGACTGACATTTCCATCAATTTGACATGTACGCAAGGCAAAAACTTTGAGCAGCATAAACAGTCACGTAGTACAAAAATATAGTCACTATCATTCTTAAGAGAGATTAAGACCCTATCTATCTACAGAGGGTATTGCAAAGAGTCTAGTAAGACTGTGTGGAAACACAGACTAGCCAGAGACTTCGCTTCGCACACATGCGAAAGTGTTGAAAATGTCACGCACAGACTCTTGTATCTTTTCAACAGATTTGTTGAAACATTTGCTTTATTCTAAGAACACATTTTTTATATGTTTATCTAACTGCAGATGTCAACAAATGCAGAAATAAGATAAATGCTTTAAGGAAACATAGGATGCAACAATCATCAAATCATTCTTGAAGTTACTTAATGTTAAAAAAAATCATGAAATAAAACGCTGCTTTGAATATAGAGTACATGTTCATCATTTCACATTCACCTTTATTTCGATTGTCAAAATACAAAGTATAGGCTATAATTTTAGCAAATTTGTTCGTGTGTTGACAGAAATACTCTATATTTTACCATATATTTCTATACTGTAATCTTTTTTTGATAAAGCTATATGCTTTGGCATATTTATGTCATCTATAATTCCAGCTGTGTTTGCTTCATTTCCCAAAAATATATCACATATACTTTAATGAACCCCGGATACATTTTTTTTATTAAATACTTCTAGCGATACATCTCACAGATAATGTCATTTTTATATAAATGTGGTCCAGATTGTTTCGAGTATAATTAAAATCTCGGATAATGATATCAGTCATCGCGATAATCGCGCAATGAACAGTGTCAAATATGGCGGAGAAAGTCGTACAAAGCCGAGGGTATCGCAAAGAAGACCTATAACTGAAAACGTAGAAAATAAAATAGATAAAATCGCTACCCTTCGAACATAAAACATATTTGCGGATAATATTGGGCAATATAAATGATAATTGCAAAAATCTGACATTTATATAGCTCTGTTTTTGACGGGAATATGTTCGAACTATTTTTCTCGTAGAGTCATCATATACGAAGCGAAACGTGCCCTGTATTCAGGATCAAACGTGCGCCTAAACGTTTTTAAAAAAATGATACCCCGCTTCGCACGGCACGTGCATTCACGTGCAAAGCTTGATACCCTTTATAAAAAAATCGCAAAACGCGAAGTTTTGTCCCTTAAATGTTCTAAGATACATAAGATTGTTTTTCTTTCTCCATTATCATAAGTCAAGATATTTCATTTTCGTAGCCATTTTAAACTTGTGTTTGACCCGAGAATATGTTAAGGGTAGTGGAACCGTAATGGTTCCGCAACATTTCGAACCACATGTTCTTTCACAATGTTATCCGAGGTTTCCTAACGAAAATCATTAGGAAACCTCGGTTAATGCTGTTAAAGTTCGTTACTCCCGAAACGTCGCGGAACTATAACGGCAATAACAATAACCTACATTGCGTTCAGAACGGCAAACACGGTATAAACTGTTTTGAAAATATGTCCCGCTCGAAATCGCCCTCCACGTAAATGATTGAAATTTAATTGAAAAAAAATGTTGGAGGTCGTCAGTTATCCGATTATGAATGAGTGTTTTAATTGGTAAATCGATTTTTTGATTGTCAGCAGCGATCTGTCAATTCGAGAAGAAGCTTTAAATAGTCATACACTTGTCCTACATTCATGATGAAAAAACAGTGCACTTGCAAAGCGGGATATAATATTGCAAAGGGTTACCGTAATGACATCCTGCACACAGGGCTTGTTTGTTTTGTTAGAAATAGGACAGCATAGTTAGGCATCAAAAAGGGATTACGAGATGAAATGTGTGATAATCACCTAAATAAGACATCTAAAAATAAGGGATAGAACCTTTTCCAGGTAAAATATATAGCGATTTTAGGTTCCGGACTGCAGCATGCGTTCGAGAGTTCGACAGTCCCGGTGTACGAGTTTTCCGAGGTCGAACACGATAAATAATCAGCGACACCTGCCGGGCCTAGATCCTTGTTCTAATTTCCCCTAGTGTTCGAGAATTCCCTGTGGTTGAGAAACTGAAGTTTGACCGTAACATAAACCGAAATTCGGTTTCTTTATCATGAAAGTTGCAGACTTTACCAATATGCTCGTTTTTTACATACCATCATGTCTAACGGGCCATGTTTTTATCTGTTTGAGCTAGTTCTTCGAGGTTATAAAACTTTTTTTGTTCTCATCTGAGAATTTTCTTAGAATTTCAATTCCGGATGTCATTTTTTTAATAAGATTTTGATGTTGAATTCACAAAGATTGGTTTAATTGGTGATCAGAGCGTTACCTATTTAAAGCTCCCAGAAATGGTTTTGAATGAAACTACACGATGTTCTGGGCAATTATTAAGGGTATCGGTTTTTATATATTTATATGACTTAATGCTTCACGATTCACTAGATTTTTATTCAGATGCAGGCAAGCGTAAATCTGTATCAGAAATAACATCTTCATAAGTCCCATCTCTTCGTGGATTTATCGCAGTAATCATGATTAACTTGTAAAATTATTAAGATGATAAATGATTTTTGTGTATTTTGTACCAAATTTCGTCGAGGTCAATCCGAAAAATATTGAATTAATATTTGTGGCAAGGAAATTACGATCTTGTGATATGAGTGACAATATATTATTGTAATTACGACCTGTTTCACTAAAATGGACAATTTTGGAGTATATAAAAAGGCATTTGCAGTCAATAATGCATTCATACCACTTTTAATAAAAGTATAGAGGAAAATCGCCATGGTTGTTGCGTCTATGATATATTTAATGTTACATTTCACTGTTTGCATAACTCAATGTTTTTCTTCTTTGTGGTTAAAAATCGATCTTCGTTGGTAAAGGATGGGTAGCATACCAGTTTAAATTTCATGTTTTTCGAAGCAGTTCAATCATTAAAAGTTGTATAAAATACAAGAAATGCAAGATGATGTGTATTTTTCGGTGATGCTTTTATGTTACATGTTACACGCGTTTTTACGCTTAAATTACAAATTGAATCTCCTTTTTACAAAATAGTACCAAAATACATTGCAATAAAAGTGCTGTATAAATTGGTCATGGTTTAAGCAATATTTAGATATAATATATAAGAATGCGCGATAGATAGATCTCGAGTTCGATTCCCGGGATCTATTTATCGCGAGGCCGACACTCTACCCATCGACCATAGGATCGTTCGGTAAATTAAACTCTTATCCCCTTATTTTGCACATCTATGGCACCAGATTTGATTGACCTGTGCTTGAAAGTATTTCTTTCTGAAATTTTATAGACTAATTCCCCTTTGATGGCCCTTTTTCGTGTGATAGTACAGAAGTCTGTACAAAGAAAATATTATTGTTTTCACCTTCTGTTTATACCAACAACTCAATATGAGCATATGTGCATCCTCGGTCCAATGCACAAAGCCTATCGGTCCATCTTTTAGTTTTTACGGATACGGTTCTTTTGATCTTGAGGGCAGGTGAAAGTAGTCCGTGACATATTTGCTGATTTGGACTATAAAACGGTGCCACGGGGTCCTGTGTACAATGCGTACTGCAAAGGCTTGGCGCAAAACATTTTGATTTTTGAACTACATTTATAAAGTAACTGAATAGGGTTCGGGATTATGAAACTGTTCTCCAAATTTCAACTTGAGATTAAAGCTTCCACTCTGTTGTTATACTAAAATAGACACAAATTAAAATATCAATAAGGGGTTTTTATAATATGATCTACGTCACGGGATATTACACGGTTGTTATTATACTAGTGGAATAACTATGCAAATGGGCCAGGAACATATATATCAACGTTATATTTACTAAATCGAAAATGTGACATATTTCGATAGTTTTTGTTTTGTAAGTTTTATGAAGAAATTAAAATTTTGATTTCTTTCTTCACACGAGCTAAAAATGTTAAATTCAACACCAGGGGCATCCTTGAATATCCTTCAAATTCTCTGCTTTCTAATTTTTATTTATTTTCTTTTTCTATTTATTTTTTTTTTCGGGTTAAAATTAAATGAAAGTTTGCGCTGAATGATTCACCTAACACTATTTGACTATTTTCAATTTCAGAAACCAAAGGAAATACATGTATTACTTTTTTTATTAAAACTAAGAGGCCGTTTAGAAGTTCGTTTCAGTATATATGTCATGCAATTAATTTTCAGCGCTTTGAATCAATGAAACCTTTTAATTCAAAGACATTCATATGAAATGGTTCTGGTTTCGACCATTCATACGCAAACTGTTTCTAAAAATAGACTGCCTGATATCAAATATGTTATCAGGCTGGTCATATCAGGTCAGTACAGTGTTCATTGCATAATAAAAAATGATTGTGTGACAGATATTGCGTAACATTCTGTCACTTATTGCTTGGATGACAAAAGTGTCTACTTAAAAAGGAAACAAGGAAGTTGCATGAAATAAAGGCATTGCGTCCTATAAGTGACCTTTGTTTCGGAAGTTTTTGTCATTTTTAATGTCACACACACCTTACAAACATGTACAACCTTATAAAGAGAGTGAGAGAAGACGATCATCAGAGATCGAACTTAAAACTCTCAGAACTATCGTCTAGCCACTCAGTTTCTGTTTACCTAGAACGTTTGACAGCCCGCGCAATATCTGATTTAGTTAGCGAAATAGTCAGATTTTGTCGTCAAATTTTGTGAAAGTTAAATTGAATTCTTTTTTTTCATTTATAAGTGAAATTGACAGTAACTAACGAATCATAAACAATTAATAAACATGAATGACCAACATCAAGGGGGCTGGGTTTCGATGACGATCATAATCAAAGTGACCGAGGTACTTCAAACACAAAGCCCCCCTTATCGTTGAAACAGAGGCAATGAACTTTTTGGTTCCAATAGTGAGCTAATGGCCATCAGAAATCACTCAAATGCAGAAAAATTATCATCAACTCTTTACACCACACATTAACGACAAGCACTTTCAGAAAATTCATTTCTTTACTTTTTTGTCTCTTTTAGATTCTTTAGAAAATTATCAGCCATTTTTTTTTCTTATCATGATAACATATTTTTTTCCAGAGGGGCTATCATGTTTTCAATATTATTTTTGTCATTCGATTGTATTCAGTAATGTGCAGGGACTTTGTTGGTGTTAAAGTGTTATCAAGGAAAGGGTCAAAGTGGTATTAGATTATTGGAACAGATGTTTAAAACCGTTAAATCCATTTTCACCCTTTTATTCTTAATCAGCGACGAAACGTTATAAAAATGTAAATAAAAGATTAAAACAAAGGGTTATGCGATATGATGACCAGTCCCATTTAAGTTTTGGCGTACATATAAACTATAAAAAACTTGAAAGTTTGTTCTTTAAATGGGCTGTTCGTGATTTTTCACAGTAAAGACTAAGATTAAGACGTGCATGTCGTCGAGGTTTTTTAAACCCCGTTACTACAGCTTGCTAAAAGCTGTAGTAAATAGGTTTTTGAATAACAACGACGATGTGTTAAAATCTGATCAATCAGTCTAAACTTTACTTTCTGTAGGTAGAGACTCCTTTCTGTAGGTAGAGACTGCTTTCTGTAGGTAGAGACTCCTTTCTGTAGGTAGAGACTGCTTTCTGTAGGTAGAGACTCCTTTCTGTAGGTAGAGACTGCTTTCTGTAGGTAGAGACTGCCTATTGGATGGATATTTTTTCAGGAAGATAGAGAATTTATTTTTTGCAAATTTCACGTGCCCAGACAATTCAATAAATAACTTTCTGTAGGTAGAGACTGCTTTCTGTAGGTAGAGACTGTCTATTGGATGGATATTTTTTCAGGAAGATAGAGAATTTATTTTTTTCACATTTCACGTGTCAAGACTACTCAATATATACCGCGGCACGTGTAAAGTTTTCGTAATGTCCCACACCGGCTAAAATGCTAGACGTATATCTTATTCTACGACAGGGATTTTTCAACAATAGCGGAGAAATATTTTTTTTTACTCTGACGGGACTTGAACCTATGCTGAAGTGTTACATTTGGACTAGGCGAGTTTGTCATATCAACACAGGTTAAAATGTAAGATACTTACTCTTATACTGTATTCAATTTGCTTACTTGCATCACAAATTAATTACAAATAGTCCTTCTTACTGTAATGGCCCTTTGTATAATTTATAAAATATTTAGACCAAATAACGAGTGAAAAAAAAAACTGGTATTGTCATGTTTATGAAAGAAAAGATAAGGGTGTGCAAATATTCGAATGATTAGCAATAAGAGAAGCTAAAACTAGAGAAAAAGAAGAATTCAAAATTCAGTAACCAATTTTTGGCTGGAAAATTAAATTTCAATGAGGAATCTGTGTATCCACCACAGTGGAAAGGGTCAGAGGCAGAAACTAATGAGCAGAACCATACGCCCCGGGGGTGACCGATAACCCCGCCCCCTAACGGCCAAAACGACACCTGTCTCCCTGGACGGGGCATCTGAGGTGAAATAACCCTTGTTTGGTCATTGTTACTCATTCTTAATTTCCTGTCTGAGACCAGTCCCTTTCATTTAACTTTAATGCAGTTGACAACATTGTGAAATTGACAAGATGAATGATTTTGGAATAATTTTGGAATAAAATTGAATGAGTTTTGAGTGAAATTAAAGAGAGGCAATTTTATACCGTTAATATTGTTCAAGATGAACAAAATAAGCGTTATTTATTACCTCCCTTTAATAGGATATGCGTACAAATTCTTTAGATAGCCTCATTTTTCTTCTAGAATCAACCAGACGCTTAAAACAATTTTAGTTATGTCAGTCGAATATTAAAATGTGTGAACCGTCACGCGAAAATGGATCATCTCGGAACTCCGTAAAATAAATATATGAAAAAGAGATTGGTTCTAGTAGATGTTAATTAGAAGTCGAATATTTTGATCATTTTAGAATAAAAAAATTAGTGTAGAGCGACAAAATTCGACCTAATGAGTCTGCACAGTCCTTGCATTCTGACAAGGTTCAACACCTAACGCACTACCCAGATGGTCCCTTTTCGGGTGACGGGTCGCATTTAAGAACACTCTGGTCCGGACTGTCCATGTTGACCGTTGTGAAAACTATTCTTTGTTTGCACATTTTTGACAAGCTAAATATATATGCCCTACCAAAATACTCAAAAAGCTGTATTTACGATAGTTTGATCGCCGTTCGATATTTTAATTCCAGAATAATACATTTCTTGCTTGGCATATTTATTAAATCATTGGCGAGAGTCATAAGTGGCCTTCATTCTTGTCTTTCGGATGAAACGTTACCCGATGTCCCGTGATTCTTCAAATTTAGACTTGCTCTAGAAGGCATCAACTAGGGGAACTTCTGAAATCTTCTCATCAGCGGCTTCACATTTGGACTGGTACAAGTCGGCAAAAACTAGATGAATTTCTGAAACCTTCTGATCAGCGGCTTCACATTTGGACGGGTTCTAGTAGGCAACAACTATGAGAATTTCTGAAATCTTCTCATCAGCAGTATTAAGTCTAAGAATGTAAAAATGTGAACTTAAGAACTGTACCGTAATAAGAGGTTATTTAACATGATCGTGTACAATACTGAATTCTATTGGATGAGTACCCTGCAGAATCAGTCTATATTTGACGAGGCGATAGCCGAGTCAAAATATAGACTTGTTCTGCAGGGTACGAATCCAATGAATTCAGTATTGCACTCAATCATGTTAAATGACATCTTTATTTCACACCATACACTTAAAGTTCCACAATTAACGATTTACGGCATTTGAGAGAGACAAAGGGAAAAGACCCAAAATAATTCCGATAAGGGCGTCAAATGCAAGTCACTATTGACATGTTGAAATTGAAACAAACATTTGTTCTAAAAATAGAATTCCACGTGAAATGTTTATTTCATGTGTCAAGTCGATAAGTGCCTACTGATTATAATATGTAATCAACATAAAACAGGTTGACTACCCGTCGTCGCTTGAAATGTATATTTTCATGCGAACAAATGATGTTCTAAAATCAAGAAACAACAACAATTTTGTGTCCCTCTTAGTCACTTGCATTCTTCTTTTACTTGCTAAACAATGTAACAAATGAAGAAATCAAGAATCTTCTCAAGATCAAACTTATTTCAATACCTCCGAACAGAGGGTTTGATACAATTTCTATATTCGGGACTGCAGCCTCGCTTTCATCGTACAATATAGCTTGCCTCACTTTCATCATACAATATAGGTTGCCTTTTGGAATAAAATCCGTATTGCACAGTAGCCTCATTCTGGTTGTACAATATGGATCTAGATATTTCACTCTCACGTGATACAAAATAAGCGATGTCATTGGTCTAAATTGTTTAGGTGTGAAATAAAAGGTTTTATAGAGCACAATGCTCTAATCAACCCCAATCCCCTTCTTCAGACATCAAAATTGTTTTGTTAAAACGATATTCGGTAAAAACAAAGTTTCAACCTCAACCAAACCGATTCAACAATGATTTTAACGGAGGGTAGATTTAACTTGTTCCAACCTTATGTTTAGTTTTTGTCTTATTTCAATACTTAAAACAATGATTGACTTTAGGGTTTTTTTTATTTACCTGAGATTTCCTGTTAAGAAGACGTGTAAAATGGCTGAAAATGCAGTAGCATTTGAGCTATTTTCCACTCCTTAAGACCGCAACTTAAGCCCCGATGCCCTTCTTATAGTAAATTAATTAATCTCCGGGGTTGTGTTAGAGCTTTTACGGTATATCTTTTCTATAAAAAAGGTAATCTTTATCAAAATGTGTTTTCGAAAACAAAGTTCAATCGCGGATTTATAATCTGGAAGAAGATCGACGAATAATGAAATATGGTTCAATTGATTATATTTGTGATTATGATTTAAATCAAAATGATAGAAAGATTTTTAAAAAGTTCACAAAAAGTGAGAATTACATAAGAATTAGAGAAGTTCATAGAGTTCTATTGATTTTCTTATGGTGGCTTACCGTCAAATTTAGCTTTTACATTTAGTAACATCATGAAATTGACAATTTCCTCGATCAAAGGCATTCTAAATCGCTAAATGATGATTCCATT
This sequence comes from Fragum whitleyi, assembly GCA_948146395.1. Classification (NCBI taxonomy): domain Eukaryota; kingdom Metazoa; phylum Mollusca; class Bivalvia; order Cardiida; family Cardiidae; genus Fragum; species Fragum whitleyi. Next base: position 70,340,433 of record OX411543.1, on the reverse strand, counting down.
CATTCATTTATTCATTCATTCATTCATTCATTCATTCATAAAAAATATTCACTCCATATCCCCAAAAACAATCCGAAATCGTTAAAACAATTCGAATACATTCAAAACGATGAAAAAAATCTTTAAATTCATCATACTATTCCACGAGTTTTTTCACGGTTTAGATTTAAATCGTCTGATGAGTACGTGAGGACACACACATATTGACACGTTAATGTTTGACGTGAGGTAATGAAATATCACTTCGTTCAATTTGATAGAAATTAGCGATATTGTATTATCCCCCTTAATTTTCATTCGAAACTCGTTCCACACACTCATTCAAAATCACTCCGAATTCATTCAAAAGCTTTGAACTTTTCAAATACACGATGTTGTTAACTGTACAAATATCTCAAATTGTCATGACGTCGCGCACGCTAATGCTTAACATTTTGTAACGTCGATTTGCTATTTAGACGTTATTACACCATGTACATGACTGAAGCGCTTCTTGTTTATCGCATGTTGATTTTGCCATGCATTTTTATTTTAATTGCTATATAAGTAGTATACCGGGTAAGATAGGATATATCTTTTTCCCGCAGGAAGCAATTTTATCATCAATCAGCTTTAATCATTGATTGATCAAAAATTCACAGCGCGCAATGTAATGACGTAAGACATTAAAAACATTACGTTTTTGAAAAGTATGTCCACACAAACAAATCTGAATATTTTTGATATTTTCAAATGTATCTCTACGAAGTTTTTCCTGGTGGCTATACGAAAAAATAATATTTCAAAAATATAGAATGATTTATGATAATCATTTTGATAATGAAACGCTGCAGTGAAACATTTTGAAAACTGGCTATAAAATTCGCGTAATGTAGAAATTGTGTCCACACAGATTTTCACTTTTTTATTTTGTTGTATATTGCGTATTAATATTTTGGACCACATTATCGAAAACTAGAAAAAAATAATATTTTTATTTTGAAATTTCAAAAACTTTTATCTATTATTGATAAAGATATTGAGAAAACTTTGTGAAATTTCACGCCGATTTTTCGCTAAAATTTGACGTTTTTGCAACTTTTGAATTGTTAAATATATCGCTACCAATTGTTTCTTATTTCACTAACAGACGACTTAGTTCATATTCTAGGTTGATGAACCTTCTCGCGCAAATATAAACATTCTCAACAATTTTCACGAACTATTTTACGCATTTTAAGGGTCTAAAAGAAATCCACCAACACATAATTTGTTACGTTTTACAGACGTAATTTAAGAATTTTTCTTAAAAGAAACTTTATTTAACGAGAATTTGTTTACCTTCAGTTAACCTAACAAATATTATTTCAAAGTATGCTTTTTTTGTTGTTCATTTGCTATAAAGAACATAGAAATCGGCTAACAGGTTTGGAAGAAAAAGCAGATTGAACTATAAAGGAGACGCACGATTTCAAATGTTAAGCATTACCGTGCGCGACGTCCATACGATCGCACCATAAGAAACTTCCAAACATTCCGTAATGAATCTCCAGGTGTTGATTTTTTTAGAAAGTATACATGCATATATTTGCTCATCACTTAGGAAAGATTCGGTTCGTGCGACCCGCATGAGAGCCAGTGGCCCGGTTTACTTAACATCTTACGATAATTTTTTTGCGTATGTCAAAATTAAAAGTTGCCTCTTGATTGGTAAATAAATATGGAATTCTACCATGCATCAGCTCATTAGAATATTCCGATGAGATAATGCAAGACAGAATCTAACAATAAATGAAAACACCATGTCCGAATTGCTATTTTGCCTAACGATTTTTTTTCTAAAGTTTAGTAAGCGAGCCCCAGATTAGCCCTGAATTCAGGATGGAAAATACGTGCAGACTGTTTGCCATCTTTACCCCGCATTGCACGTGCACTTGCGTGCAAAGCGGGGTAAAATTTGAAAACAGTTTGCATTGTGTTGTTATCCTAAACGAATGGCTGGATGTTAACTCTCCTTAATTTTGTTCATTGCGAGCAATGTTTTTTTACAAGTTAGTGTAACACTGTATTTTTAGGTAGCAGACCCGTAATAGTTCCGCATCATTTCAGAAATAATGAACTTTAATAGTGTTAACCGAGGTTTCCTATTGGTTTTCATTAAGAAACCTCGGTCAACATTGAGAAAGATCATGAGTTCCGAAATGTTGCTGAACTAATACGGGTCCACTACCCTAAATACTCTCTTTTCACACGATTTATCAAATTCGATACATATTAACATGTTCTACGAGTTAAATTTCACGAGGTTTTAATTTACAACATGAATAAATTATTTTTTTAGCAATCATGGTGCCGATTTTATTATCATTCGCATGATTTTTCTCTAATTTCGACGCTAAATGAAGGTCTTAATTAAATTATGCGCTGTATTGTAAATTGCCGTACCGCAGCTTTAGGGGCGGGACAGGGCGTGTCTCGCGGTAATAGGACCCGGGTTCATAATTAGATTAACCCGTTTTTCGTCGACATAGTCTGTTTGGTGGCAGTTTTGGCATTATACGACTTTTTTCTATTTTACGTTCTTCGTTCATTCATCTTTAAATAAGGTGAGGTAAAAGTTCCTAGGCGAGCCTTTTTCCAGTATTTAAGAAAATAAAATAGAACATATTATTGTGTAACATATTTTTTCTTCCAACGCAGAATTTGGCTTTCTGATATTTTGTAAAATAATACCACGATAAAACCAAATATTATATACACATAAATTATGTATTTTTTACTTATACTTTATTCTTCCTCAATGTCGACCACATTCAATCGTATTCTAATCCCGTGGATGATGTGTATGTAGCTGTGTTACGGATATGTTACGGGACCGAAAGGACAGAGCGCCAGTTACACGAGGGATTATGAATACAGAGGCAGCAAAACCCTATGGATGCAACGTTAAAAGTAGCTTGTGGACTCTCCAAACAGTATTCAATTACTTATGTGCGCCAAATAGTGACATTACGTCTAGCAACGTCAATTCGCCAGATGACGTTGAACTAATTATGCCAAAATGACGTCATGTTTCCAGCGGCGACGACAAATGCAAACATACACTGAAACGAACTTCTAAACGGCCACCTTGCATTTGCCACAGTTTAACATATTTGTAGTCAGTTAATGAAGTATCTTTTATTTGCATATGAAAGACCGTTCAATTAAACGTATTCAAAAAGAAGAGTGGATTCGATTTTTTGTCCTCGGTGTCTGTAGCAAACGGTCAAACACAAGAATCCACCAATTCGAAAGTCACAAAAGTTGCATATTTTCGGAGAATTTCAAATTTTCGGTCTAAGAAATACGCGAAATTTAATCCTAAAAGTTACAAATTTCAATGACTATTGTGTGTCAGATCCCAAATCACTGAAGAAAATAACATTATGATTCTTTTGTTTCTCTCACAACAAAAAATGTTAAAATTACCCCACCCACCAATGTTAATTTTGAAATCAGGGGTACTCTTTGATTCCCGTCAAATTCGCTGCTTTCCTCACATTATTTCAGGTCGAAGTTAATTGAAGATTCTCCCTTAATGACTTTTCTAATACAATTCGCCTTTTTCGCATACCAGATACCAAAGAAAATATAACTTTTTCTGCAAAAACCGAGTGGCCGTTTAGAAGTTCGTTTCAGTGTACAATATGGCCGCACAGTAGAAATGTAAAGATGTAGTTGTGACATTTCTATGTAATATTTCTTTAAAAAAAGGCATTAGCCGAAGTATCGACATAGATTGTATCTATATTCAGGTTCTTACTTGTATACTGTACCACAAAAGAAACGTAGCATTATTTAGACATGTTGAAAATATCATACCGAATCAAGTGACATGCCATATTCTTTGTAACAATAACCTCAACTCGAGTCCAAGTTAAAAATTTATATCCCTTTTATCAGATTTTCGCTTGACAGTTTATAGTAGTTTTACATGACATAAGTACATTCTGCAATCGAATTTCACAACAAATCTGAATGTTCGACAATATCTATGGAGTAAGTTTACGACAAAAATAGCAAAACTTCTCAAAATTCTTTTGTTACACAACCGCAGAAATCTGAAAGCATATCACTTACCACTGCTGAGGTAAGAGAAAGTTTAGTCTTGACATAATTATGTAAAGGATTCTGTATTTGGAGCTCGAAACAGGCAAACGTAACGATGTATTTTTTTTTCAGATATTGTTATGATCGGCTGTTGTTTGCTTGATAATAGATAAATGGCCATGTTAAAAAGGGGCATAATTTTCACAGCATCGATCTTAAGTTATTCCCCTGGATAGGATAGGTTGCTCTTTTGATAGAACCCAGTGTGCCAAGTGAATGTTTTTAGTAGAACCAGAGATATCACAACATGTCTAAGTTTTCACACGACGACAACGGCACCAAGTTTAAAGCAATATCTCGGATTTTCTCCGAAAATAGCCGAGCTAAAAATAACGTTTCTCTTGAAAAGGGTTTTGCACAGATGAGAATGATCTAGTGAAGCGTGTCTTTTGTGGTGGAGAATGTATGTAGCCTATTAAGAATGATGTCTGTCGAATCAATGAAACCTAAAACTTTTCAAAATTCAAGGAAGTGTGTTTTAGACAACTGTTCACCCTATTGTCATGCGCATGATGCACGTTTGCGCAACTGAAATATTATAATATTTTCCAGAACCCACGTGTCGATAGGCCTGTGTTGTTCATGATTCTGCCACCGCCCCTTTCATGATAATTTACACGTGTAACTGGCTGTGTTATACACCCACAATACTTATGTTGTATTATCAAACCCGGTGCACGTACCGGGACATGAATAAAAGCGAAAATATACAGTTAAAACACCATGAAATTGGCCTTGACCTCATTCAAAACTGTTCTTAATCGCTCATATATCGCTCCATTCATTCATTGCAAACGTTCACTCAAACCATTCAAAAACTTCCAAAAACGACTTAAAACATAAGATCAACAACATTCAAAATAAATGTAGCCCTAAAAATATCGCGATTTTACAGAATTAATTGAATTTGTAAGTGTCTTATTGGTTCTTGAAGAAATATGAAGCCATTTAAAGAACGTATATACATATCTTTTAAAGGTAGGTAATAAATACGTTAACAAAATTAGCGATATTGGATTACCTCCTGTAAATTTCACCCAAAACTCACTCATCGTACACATTCGATTTCATTCCAAAATCATTCCAATTTCATTATGGATAAGCCTGATTTTTAATGATTTTTGACATGAAAAAGAAGAGCTTGGGTTACGCCTCGTTTTATATACGTCAGTTGCCCGAAAACTTTGTTTATTGTACGATATCTCATAAGCATTTGATTCAAATAGCCAAATGGACATCGCATCCCTTTAAAGTATTCTGCGTGATTTTAAGAACATAATTTCAATCTCTAAATCCATATATTTAATATGACGCAGTACAGTGATTAAGGTTAACAGATAACAACATCGTGAAATTGACTAGGTGAATTATTTTTTGGAATGATTATGGAATCAAATTGAATGAGTGTATTGAGCGAGTTTGGGTGAATTTAATGGGAGGTAATCCAATATCGCAATTTTTGTTCAAGGTGAACAAAATAAGCGATATTTATCACCTCCCTTTAATAAAATATGCATACAAGTTCTAGAAATAGGCTTCTATTTCTTCAAGAACCTATCAGACGCTTAAAATTTGAATTATTTCAGTAAAATCGCGATTTTTTTCTAGCTTTATTATTTTGAATGGCGTTGTTGATTTCTTTTTTTTTTTCAGAGAGTTTGGAGAGTTTTGAATGGTTTGAGTGTGTTTGGAATGAATGTATAGAGTGCTGAGCGCGTGATTTTGAATGGTTTTGATCGAGATAAATGTCAATCTCACGATGTTTTTCACTGTACCTCTGATGCACTGATTAGCGGCTGAACCAATGGCTTGTGGGGACTTGTATCTACGACAAGACAAGAAATTTTAACTTTTTTTTTGAAAAAAGATAAACAGCTCTTTTAGCTTAATATAAAAACAGGTAACTGAAAACACGTTTAAGTAAGATTCGGACGTTGTTTCCGCGTTGACCATAAATTATACAAGGTAACGTATTAATGTCAAAGGCCGCGCTTATGAATTGTAAGACATCGAAAATTAGTCGGAATAAATCTATCTCTAAGTATCCATAGTTTGTAACGATTAATCAACTTCATTTCAAACAAGTTTGTCTGGTCTGCGTCGCGCAAAAAGAACAGTCGTGATATTTTCTCATATATGATGAGGTTCTGCGTTTCTTAGCACTGTGCGGTCAATAGACGTTTCTTTTTTATTATTATTATTATTATTATTTTACTTCATTCTATATTTGTATTACAATTTTACAAACAGACGATACATTAGTTGCATAATAAACAGTTAGCATCGTCATTATAGCATCAATACAAATGTCATATTTATAAAACTTGGTATCTCCATTTCTTCGAATTCACTGACATTTTTAGAACTTGATTTATGGATTTATTTTAAGATGACTTTTGTTTATGTGCGGATCTAGAGGTTTGAACCAAGATCTAAATTTCGGCATACATTTTCGGCGTACATATGATCATCAAATTGAACTCACCATAAATTTTTCATTCACTCTTCGGCTGCATAGATGTGCAAGCTCCGGTGTGTTATCAAATACCAATCCTCTCTATACAGGTATAGAAAAAAATTGACTTTCGATCACATATATAGAAGATACAATATTTTATTCTGAAGCATTCTTTTCTTTTCGTTTTTTGTCTTCATTATTCATTCGTTATTTTCTTTTATCTTTTTAATTTCATTGTTAATTTTCAAAGTCAATGATGTTTAGAAATACGCTATTCTCTATAAGGACAAATTAAAATCCATTCTAATGAGGGACGAAAACTAAACAAATATGCAACACAAAACAATCTTTAGTTTTGCTTATGTCATTGGACTTTGCATTCTTGAATTAAATATAAATTGTTCATTTTCTAAGATAAATACCTCATGGTTCAAAATTACAGAAAAAAATACTCACCTGAGAAATTACTCAAACTTTGACTGGAGATTGAAGCTTTATTTCTTCTGAAATACTACGCTAAATGTATGGAATTAAAATTTATTGACAATGTTTTACTACATTTAATATTTAGTTATATAAATTCAAAATTAAACTTTTTTTCGCATTTGAAGTTTGATTAAATTCTGAGGCGGTTAAACTTTTCATAATCTAGGGTCCTGATACCATACTTACTGAGTACTTGTAATACATACCGTCGTTTTATATACATATATTGAATGAGTGGACATCGAATACCGAATTTATTAAACGAGTCATCTATGAACGGATAAAATCGAGGCTGCGCCGAGTTTTTTTTTTTTCTGTTTTAGATGACGAGTTAAATAAATTGGATATTTTATGACCACAAATTTAATATTATACTTCCAATATGGTCTGAATTTTGGCATTGATCGAGGAAATTTCTGATATTTATGAGCTCGAGTTATTCCGCGAATAACGCCGTTTGCGAATTGACGTGATTAATTGTAGTATGACGTCATTTTCACAACGAAAATATAACGTTTCTATACGTTCTTTGCTCATTTGCATAGTTATTCCACTTGTGTAATAGCACCCGTGTGATATCAAAAATATTCAACGGGTTTATTTCACTCCCGCGACGTCGGTCATATCATAAATATGAATCCTGAACTAGCCATGATATAATCTCAAATTAGTTGAAAACAACATAGAACATCGTTTAAAATGCATACATGATGTATATTCAGTAAGCAAAACACGTCCATTACCAAACCTTGCAAAGTTTAAATAGACGTTGTTTCAATTCAATAACTTTGTTATTTCTTTGTAGTGGATTTCTGCTCGTAAACATGAAAAGGCGTATGTCTTTAGTTTCGAGACAGAACTAAAAAAAAATCCTTCAAGACTTAGAAAAACAGACTTGAGTACGTTGTTCTAGAGCGGTCACATCCGACATTTAAGCGGCTGAATGATGACACCGTACTTGAGCATATCTATCCTTTAGTGGCCGCAATAATGAATAATTGTGTTTTGCGACAGAGAAATCGAGGCTAATTTTCCTAGAAAACACTGTATAGTTCAATTGTAATGTGTGGGTTTCACTTCTAGATGTGAATAAGCTCTGTGGGACGATTGCAAAATTTCACATTAACGCGAATTATAGACACTGATCAGATTACACAACCACACAATACTATCAGAGTAATTGCCAACATTCTGAAGAGGGTTTAACCCTTTGCTGTTTAATCCCTGCTTTTTACGTGCCTGTGATTTTATGATTGAGAAAACATTGTGTAAAAAGAAGAAATTGCTTCTGACAAGCAATTTCTTCTTTTTCCACACTATTTTCTACCCAACTGAATGGTTATTTTTCAAATTAAATCCACTTTAAATTTTCGTCTGCAAAACCTTTGAATTTGGACAGGTCTAATATTTTGTAAAACAGGAAAGGGTTAATTAAGACCTTATGTGTCTACAGAGCACATAGTGAAGACTCTTGTGAGACTGCGCGGATGCTTCGGCTGATCGAAGCTTTTCTTTGCGCAAATATGAAATCGTTCGAAATGTCACTCAATTGCTCAATTAGAAATGGGAACTATGACCTTGTTCAAGTCGATAATAGAAAGGGCCAACGTTTTCATGTCGCAGTCGACCATTTTTCTGCATTTTTTGTTTTTCTTACACGAGACAAGACATTTTAACGCGTGTCAAATATATTTACTAGACGAACTGTAAATCAAACAGTTCAGGATACGCCATCATAAAATAGTCAACCACATCAAAAAACTTATCTACGAACTTGTAAAATACATTTGGGCATGTTCGTGGTTTGTCCAATAAGTACACATGTGCCGAAACAGAGACTAAGAACAGCATTTGCTTTCGTAAATTTTAGAACGAGAATTTTCTGGGCGTTTTTGTTAATAGATACTGCATTAATGCTGCCTTAAACACTTTTGAAAAGTATCAATAACTAGACGGCTCAAAGAGTAAGCCTCACGCACCAGCTAAATTGTTGTCACACACAGGCCCATTTAAATCATATTATGCGAGGGTTTGAACAAATGTAGGCCTAGAAAGTTTAAACAATCAGGCTTTGTTTTTGTTAATGGTGGTAAATCCCAACCTAGCTGGGTATTTTAACAACATCTGAACTGAATACTAGTGAAATAAGTGAAATTTGTAAATAGGTATTTATTTACCTAATTTGATTCAGTAGAAATATGTTGTGTCGAACTTATCCGAAATATAGATACAAACGCCACATGATTCTTCGTGTGCAACATTCTCGTGTGGCGTACCTATATTTCTTTATTTTTTGTTCGTCTCAACATCAAATTATGATGTTACATGACATTTTCGCATCGTTTACACAGTTTTCTGAGTTCATCGACGGTGAAATGAACTCATGATGTATTACCTAGTGTTACTTTTTGCAGCCGTCTTTTCGAATTTTGGTGACTACGACGGTCACTAGACACAAAGGTGTTAGAGTGAACTCTGAAATCAGTTCGTAATTTATCGTCACAAACTGTGTTTAATTGTTTATTTCCCAAGGCTCAATTATATATCTATATTGTTCTCCTCCAATATTTTTACTCGAAACAGTGTGATTTCTTATGCGTGCCGGTATATTATAGTCTTACACTCGATATCTTTGTAGTTTTTTTACCCCCCCCCCCCTCCCCGAAAATGAAAAAGAAAAAAGAAGTACTCATGCTTCTTAAGGAAACATTAAAAGTTTGTCTTTTATTTATACATTTATTCATTTATTTATCTGTTTATTTATCTATTCATTTTTTTTTTTTGGGGGGGGGGGGGGGGGGGGAGGGGGTTATGAATAAAAGAAAGGGATAATTACAGGATAAGGAAAATGAAACTAGAAATTAGCGCAAAGTGGACTAATACCACCCAATCACCCACCCCCCTCCACCAGGGTCCGTACAACAGTAATTTAGTGAAATTTAAATGTCCAGGGGAATATAATTCAGCAACCAATGATAAAATGCAAAATGTAAAAATGCAGGTGCACAATTTCATATGCAGCTATACATTATGTGATGTAACTGTAATGATGTGTGAGAAAACTTCCTGTCAAAATTATGTCCATGGTCGGAAGACGTTTTAAGATTTCAAGTCAAAGTCCTGCCCTGCCATGCCCAAATTTGAGGGCAATTATGAATTTCGCGAACACCGCTTGAGAATGATCACCTTAAGAATATTTCTGAAAAGTTTGATTGAAATCTACCCGTTGGTTACTAAGAAGATGGTTTACAATTAACAACTTTCGACGCACGACGGACAGAAGGTGATCAAAAATACTTTCACAAAGGACGTTGTGCCGAAGTGAGTTAAAAATTATATAGTGAATTACACGTAAGTTTACGTTCAAAGCCTATCGATTTCTAACATGTTTCACAAACATTTTCGTATATAAAAACGCAGGACTTGACCGTGTGTTCGACAGTGACCCTTCAAGTTTAAGCCTTTGGTAGCATCGCTCTAAAACACATAATATTTAGTCCGTTTGAGATTGTATATGGACCAAAATTTTGCCGAAAATATCAGAATCAAACTACCCAAACGTATTTTTTCTTGTCATATCATACTTTTTCCATCTAATTAATACGATGAAGAATTTTGTTTTTCACAATTTTTAAATGTAAAAAAATAATTTGGCCGTCCGTCTATATGGTAACTCTCGGCCTTTCATGCCTTCTTGTGTCTGCATTAAACGCAAAAGCGAATTGTTTGTCCAAAAAATAGTTCTGAATTGCATAGTGGCCGAGACAGATTGGTATAATTTCAAGTGAGTCATTTTACTATAAAAGTGTGTATTTTTATAATTCAATTTCGTCGAAGCTATTTACTTCCTTGGAATGTCAAATCTGAGTGTATTTTCTGTTTGTTCAATTCATTGATAATTGTTTTTATTGATTCGGAGATGAACCCGATACTCACATATTTAGACCAACCAAAAAGCCTTATTTAACGAAGTTGTTGGGATTTTCATGAGGAAAACTAGATAAGCAGGCGAGAAATAACGTTGCAAATCACGTGATATTTAAGTAACAGATGACGTTACCGTCGATATGCTTATGAACATTTTCAAATAGGGAACAATGGATATTTCTTCTGTCAAATGTTTAATATAAAACCACGTGCTTTTACTATATGTAACAATTTCTTACTACTTATCAGCCTCCATCTACCCTCGTGTTTAATTAAGAGCGTAAAATGCGAAAATATTAGAATTAACCAGATAAACAAAATCATTACTTAAAAACCATTTAATATTAAAAAAAATTGAAATGGTATTAAGCTGAAATTAAGATTTTACCACAAACAAACTCTTCAAATGCAATTTTATGTAACTGATGAAAAGGCTGGTCCACATAGAAGTCAAACGGACTATAATATTTTATATTTTCAAATTAAAAATTGATATTGATTTACCTCACCTTCCTAATACTTCGACGCTTAGGAAAGCAAGTTATACATGGTATTATATTGCTATATAGATTGCCTTTCAGTCTTCGAGAGTCTTCTATGTATCTTGTTTATTATTTATAGACAGTAGAGACCGATGCAAGTAAATAATGTACTGTTATTTGAATACAGGTTCAACCATATTATATACTTCTATACCAGATAGAGTTGAGGTTTGTGTATGTTGGCCATGGGCGTCTATATAACCGAATATCATGATATTTCATGATAGAGTAAAAACATCACGGGAATTGTTTAGAGGACTGTTGATTAGTGGGCGCTTAATGCAGGTTTTGTTGTACATTTTACCAAAAGCGTAATTATTTCTACGGGCTGAAACTCAGCTTTGATTTCAGAGCCAGTCAATGACCCTTGGCGTAGGAAATTCCACAAATATGGGGACACAAATCCGTGCCACATTGTTTTGAATTCACATCAAAGAGCCATCACGGCTCCCAGAGGTTGTTTCCACCGTTTATACTAACAACATACATCTCCCCAAGAAAACAATGGTAATATTATCAAAGATAATCCATTAACGGTAAATGCGAATCGTTCACTTCAAATCTGCATTAAAATGTCTGCGAGAAATCAGGCGTGCGGCTTATCGATAACGTTCGAATTATCCGATTGTTTTGTCTGTCAATATTCTTTGACCTTTCAACTCTGCAATCAGCTTCCTAACCGTTGTTACTGATAGCCCACTGCCGGTGTTAATAATGACACGTGACCTCTGGCACGTGCGATATGTCAAATTGTTTACCGTTATTCACTTCACCCCGTTAGAATGTTGAATAGTTCTGTGGCGTAAAGACAATGCGAACCGAATTCTACTTCAGCAATTGCTGTAAACGGAACATCAAATAAAACATAACTCTTTGGTAACTGTGTAAATTGTCGATATTTATTGTCTCTTCTTTGTTGTTATTTTTTAATTCGCCTGATTTCAGACGAATAGTCACTTTGCCTCTATATTAAAAGATAAAAGCGAATCACACCTTGTATAGTTTACAACATCGTGAAATTGATAAGATTGATGGTTTAGAATGATTTTGTAATAAATTGAATGAGTGTGTGGAGCGAGTTTTGGGTGAATTTAATGGGAGGTTTAACCAATATCGTAAATTTTCAAGATGAACAGAATAAGCGATATTTATTACCCCCTTTAATAAAATATGCATACGAGTTCTATATATAGCTTCCTTTTTTTATACCAAGAATTTGTCAGACGCTTACAATTTCAATTATGTCGGTGAAATCGCGTTTTTCTAGCTTTATTTATATTGAATGACGCTGTTGATTCTATCTTTTTCGGTGAGTGTTTGGGAGGAATGATTGGGGCGCTGGGCGAATGAATTTGAATGGTTTTGATCGGAATAATTGTCAATTTCATGATGTAATTAACAGAGATGTTTACACACCTGGTCGGCTTGGTGACAACAGAGTAAAAACATTTGAAAAAAAGCACGACGGAAAGTTTGATTCGTAGCTCTGTTAAAATGATCACCCTATGAAAAGGCCATACAATATTCCAGGTAAGGTTAAAGAAAATCGAAAAATGATCTATGAATGTTGATTTTGTTTGATATGTCACTCTCCAGACCTTATCATCCACCGGATACTCATCTACAAATAATTCGAGGAGGGGATACACCGGGAGTTATCAAAAGTTGAAACGATACAATCGTCAGGTCGTCTGCTTTCATCTTTCATCGATTCGTCTGTTTCTCCAAGAAATGATATACATGGGTTTTTTCTACACAGTGTAAAATAAAGAACTATTCTAATGAAATGTATTTGATTTACAACCTGTTCTGCGTCCAGGATGACAAACGGTGTGATCTGTTGGCAAATTATACCGCGCTTTGCACACGCACTTGCGTGCAAAGCAAAATATAATTTGCAACGAGTCCACACCGTTTTGACATCCTAAACACAGGGATTGACTCAGCATTGTTCGGTTTAATTCGCATAGGTGAGAAAAAGTGAAAAGATAATGTTTTTCAATAATATTTTTGATACATCAATTAGATGAATAAAACTAAAAGTTCTTATTTCTAACTGTATATTGTTTAACCCTTTGACAAATCCTGACAATATTAGTATGATTGCTATATGAATGTAAAGAACTTAAGCCACGTTTATATTTGGCTTTTGGAGCCTATACGACGACCAAGAACTCGCCTTCACTGTTAAGCCGTCAGAGGTCCGTGCAATCGTTAAAGACATTTCTGTGATCACTGTACAGTTTTACAATTACCAAAGAAGTGACGCCTTCGCTTAAGTAAAAAGTTTTACTTTTTTCAGAAATGATGATACCGTTCAGAGGCCGTAGTAAATAGACGAACCATAAATACATCGTACAGTAGCCGTAGGGATATAGCACACTAACTTGTTAGCCCGAACTACATCATCCTACGGTCTACACACGGAGAACATGATCCGGATTATAGTTCCGCAAGAAAGAGTGAGGTCCGAGAAACCGTTATCTCTTATCATTTTCAATGTAAAATTGATCTTTGATCACTCACTTGAAATTGCAGGTCTATACACTGTCTAACATGGCAACCCTTGTTTTCTTTAACGAACAGTCATCAAAGGTATCCTTTTTCACAACCATAAGAACCCATTCTAAATGACGTTATTTCGACGTCATCTAGCGCATGTTTTCCTGGTATATCTGTCACCTGAGTGTTCTAAGATCTGGTTTTCAACCTACAAAAGATGTTTTTAAAGCATAAAGGAATATGAGCCAACAATTTGACATCTGCGTGAGGTGCAAACATTTAGCAGCCCAGACAGCTACGAAGTGTAAGTAGAGGATTTCCTAATTGTCTACAGACACTTTTGGACCTTAACTATCTATAAATCGCATAGTGAAGTCTCTGGTGAGACTGTGTGAAAGCACATAATGGCCAGAGTCTTTACTTTGCGCACTTTTGAAATTATTGGAAATGTCAAGCAGAGGCTCATATGCTACTCAATTTTATTGAAGAAAAGCTTATCTTTACCACCCCACCACCCCTCGAGAAAAAAATATTAAGCTCGCAAAGGTTTAATCGAAAACAATTCTTTTCTAGACTCAGTTCAGCTTGTCTCAAACAAAATCTCACGACATATTCTTTTTTTTTTTCCTGATGGTGACCATGAAATTGTCTAGTTATATAAAAACGTCAATGAATTTTGCGAGAGTTTTATAGAAAACCGTGAGGGTAAACGGGGTACCGCACGGTTTGGTTTTGTTAACAAAAACGCCGTAGCTTCTAACATCGTTAGGTGACAAAACTATGAAAAGGCGATGGTGTCGTACAGCTTCTGTTCAAAAAGTAAACCAGAACAATAATACAAATGCATGTGAGAAAATACAGAAATATTATGTTAAAATATTTTTCTCATATCATGCTCGCTGCAAAGACATTCTTCAAAGTGGGTGGAGGTCAACCAAGTATATTTAATACTGCCATATTTATTGCATACGACAGGTCGAGATGTTGCGATGATTATCGAATGCATAATGGTCCCAGAAAGAACCAAATCTTGTATCACTCACCATCATGTCTTGACTCGCGCCTCGTCTGACAGCAAACACTTACGTTGATATAAACCATTTAGTTTTCCTTATTTTTACTCTTTTCTCCCAAATCTTCTAGGATTTTTCTTCTTTCTATTCGATTACTTTGTAACTGTTTTCGCATCGACAACCAATAATGTGTTAGCATTTAGAAAAAAGACAAATCAAATGACCGTTTCATTAAGGTATACCGGTTTTTAATCCTTTAATGGCATTTATTTGTATTTCGATGACACTGATATCGTAATGCCAACACGCCATTTGTTCAGGCTCAGGGTCAGAGGAAAACCAAAGATAAAGATATCATCTCGTGGCTTCCGAGATTTGCTCTGGGATTGTGTTTGTCTGGAATAAAAATGTCGTCTGTGGGATATTTTTATTGTGTTCGTCTGATATTCGCCTAGGATAGCATTGATTTTTCGAGTAAAAATGAAATAAACTCACTATCATGTTCCATCTTCTGTTCTTCTGTTCCTGATCAAACGAGCTCGTCCCAGAAGACATTTGCGCTACCGACTTATCGTCCATTAAAGTTTCGAGGTTATGTTATATTTGTGAAAAAAACGTGATAACAATGTCTGACACAATGGGTATGTTATACAAGAATCGCTCATTTGATGTACCGATATATTTATCCCTAAAGGTTAATTTCAGAATCAACTACACTTTAGATATGAAAAATCTGACTACATATCTAATAGACTTATCTAGGTCCCCTATTTTTGAAGTTATGAAAGTTCGCATGATGTACTTGTAGATGCGATCCATTGAGAAGGAAGTGAGAAAATATCGATCGAGGTTCAGGTTTCAAAAACGGTCGCGAATGATACCCTTCTTTGAACGTGAGTTAAAAAAAAAAACAATGAACGTTTTCATCTTGAACGCAAGGCTGGTCATAAAACTGCACGTGTTAGCCTTGGCAGAAATGTACACTGACCCGGTGAATACAGTGATAATCAGTATTGTTTGAATAAGAATCAGCTTTTTCTTTCAGTTATTTTAGTAATCCGTCTGATGATATTTCTTTTTTTCAAATGGTGTTCATAACATCTTGGATAATATTCATTTTTCTCGTATTGATTTAAACGAAAACACCATGCCTATTTATAGTTCTTTTGCGTTTGTAAAAATAAAAAGTCACTGACAATTATATTTTAATCAAATTATATTTGAGCCATTTCGTGACTTTTCCTACAATTTCAAATGTGCGCCAAGTAAAGACTCTGGCCATCCTGTGCATCCGCACAGCCTAACTTGGGTTTTCCTATTGCGCTTTGTAGATAGATAAGGTCCCAAAGCGCATTCAAACAGTCGGACAATCTTCTAATTATACTATCTGGCAGTCAAGGTTGCTTAAAGTTGACCCTCCAAGCACATGTCAAATTGTTGGATGTGTCACGCACAGGCACATGTATTATTTTAAAGGTAGGAGTATTTAGTATATTCATTTTAAGACATTTTGTATTTTACAAACCACTGATAATGAGTTACTTTTCTAGTTTGATCTGGGAAAATTGTATGGAATCTTAAAATGTGCAATGCCTGGGATCTAAAATCGAACTAGATATTTAAAAGTACTACTATGAACTAGTAGTAGTTCTAATTCCTCACTTACTATATTCGGAATACAGCTAAATTCCAATTACATTCATTGACATAAACGTACGTGCAAAAATAAGAATTGGAATTTTCTATTATGCTAAATGAGCCTGTGCGTGACATTTCCAACTATTTCAAATATGTACAGAGCAAAGACCCAGGCCAGCCTGTGCATCTGCACAGTTTGACCAGGGCTTCACTTTGCGCTTTTTGTAAATAAATAAGGCCTCATAGTGTCTTTAGATAGACAGCTAATCTTCCTAATACACTGTGGAAATCTCTAAGCTGCTCAATATTTGCGTGTCATGCATGTATCAAATTGTTGAAAATATCACGCACAGGCTCAAATTTCATATAATTTTGATCGACTCCACACTATATATCAGAAGAAACAATAATACCAAGGCGACATTTCTTACCAACTAAGAATTTCTAATTATCTTTTGTGTAATTTGAACTGGATGAATTCTCTTCTGAAAGCAAGTACATTACGAATAAAAAAAAAATACGGCAAGGAGTACATAAATAATAGCCCTTCAATTGAAAAGAGGCTTTTTGCTTTTCACCGTAAATAAAGTTTGTGAAAAGGAGAATCGGCCCAAGAGAAATCAACTTGATGCTTAACTTCGAAATTATTATTTAGCAGGGTACATGTAAAATGAGTATAATAAATTCAGATTAAGTTACAAAAGCGACAAGTTTCAGCCGGGGTCAGATTGCGCATCCTGTGCAGTCTATCCAGGGTCGAAGCTTTACGCTACTCGAGTGCGGCCCCTTTTCATATGATAGGTCACGATTTCATCTTTCTTGAACAGACTTTGATCCTTGCATTTCCGACGATTTACTTATACTAGAATCTATAAACATATCTACTGCCCACTAAACGTCAGTCATTGTTTTCACATTTGCCATTCAAAAACAAAGATCGCAGACGAAATTCTGAAATTGAAAACAATTTCATTACAACATCCAGGCTATGAAAAGGTTTTATAGTCGGTGTGCGTCTATACTATACAAAGATGCAACTAGATGTACAAATCTCATTGAAGTGTTGATCCCTTGCTCCCAGGCATATGTCATTTAGAACAACGACGTGTTCTGGAAAAACCAAGCAGCGTTGACAAATGCCTTGGTGCTCCTCACTGGTTCAAGTAGATACAGATTGGTATTTCAGGGCCCGAGGTTATAAAAGTATTCACATTCTCAATTCGAAATTTGCTAAAATCTCAATTTGAGATAAAAGCCTTAATTCTGTTTTAATAATCGTTTTAATGTATTAACATAAAAAAGATAATATTAATAAGTTGTTATACATAACAACTTATTAATATTATCTTTTATTTCATACATTTATTTAAATTTAAAATTTGAGAAAATCCTCAGTTGAGCCTGAGAAAAGCTTTATAACCTCGGGCCCTGATGCGATTTATGGGCGCTATGGTATCTTGCAACAAAGGTAGTATATCGATAACATGCCAAGTCAAAACATTAAAATAAGGAATTAATCAAAACTGTCCTGTAAACATGTAAAATCGTCCTATTATTTTGTTTTGGTAGAATCTCGACTCGTCATTCTCTTTTCGAAATATCTCTATTCATATATGAGTCAGGTCGGAAAATACAAGAACATGCATTTCCTATTTGATTATGAAGGGTTCTGAAAAATGCAGTGAAAATGGGATTACAGAACCAATACCGAGTATAGTGCCAATAATCACACCAAGAAAAATGCATTTGCTTCATCATCGAAAATCACTCGTCGTTTTTACACAACCTGAATGTATTTTGTCGTCGTTGTAGTATTTCTTTTTATAACTGTTTTATCTTAGTTTTCGACAAAAAATACCACAGAATTATCTGTTTTATTATTATTATTATTATTATTATTATTATTATTATTATTATTATTATTATTATTATTATTATTATTATTATTATTATTTTTATTATTTTCGTTTGTTTGTTTGTAGGATCTAATTATTCGATCATCTTAAACAATTCAAACCATTATTAAGATTGCCAAAATTTCTTCAAAAGAGAACGTTTTTGTGAATTATGATGAACGAAACCATTCAAAACCGATTGTACTAATCCGCGCCATCACATAAAGAATTAAAATGGATAGATATGTATGTTTCAGTGACATATTAGATTTATGTAACAAAGTATCTCTTAGAAAAAAATATGGCATTTATATCAGAATAACGAGTGTTAATAAGGTCATTTCCGTTCGGTAAAGTTTCTTCACTTTCACCAGAGACCGGAAGTGCATGGAATGACGTAACCGGATATGCTGCCAAAATATGAGGTCGGTGATTATTTTACATATAAAACAAATGCGGTAACAAGCTTGTTATCTGAAAACTGAATTCCGCGTTTTTTCAACTGGTACTACATGTATTTCTTCATCAATTAAATTAAACTAATAACGTATGTGGATAATTATGAAAAAAACATAAATAAACATATTAGCACAAATTCAAAGACAAGAAGAATTCGAGGATTCAGTAGGATTCTGAATTAAAAAAAAATGTTCCTTGATCCCGCGTTAGTCTGGCTTTTGTCTCGCTTCTCTTATAATTTACGGCGCAAACATTCAGGAGGGTAAAATTTTAAACACGTCGTAAAACTGTCAGCCAAACTTTCCGATGTAGATTTATAATAGACTCTTGAAATTTAATTTCATTCGCAGTATGTAATGTCAAGGAATCTTCATCAATGCTCTCAAAATGTAGTTTGGAAGCGATATAGACCTATTTCGACAAGTGCTTCCCTCTTAAGAATGCAATTCTTAGGAAATTATTTATCATCTGAAGATGTCAAACGTTAGTGGTATATAGGATCGTTAACCCAGTAGTAGACTCTGTAGACGTGCATGTATTTCAAAGACGTTGCAGGCGACAAGACAGAGTAAATGTAAAATGTTTGCTCCTTTTGTTGTTGTTATTGTTGCTATTGTTGTTGTTGTCTATTTTCGCGGAGCTGTTGTCTGACACACAAAAAAAGTATCGATTTTCACACTGAATGGGGCGCGTTCATACACTAGGAACTGGTTCTTTATTTCTTAAAACTTAATGTCATCAGCCGAAAAAAAAACGATTGTTAGAGTGGGATTCGGCTATTTAAGCTATATCGCGGTGGCTTGAGCACATAACAATGAATTCCTGGTATTTCTAACACCAGTGGTACCATTACATTCTAGATCCGAGCTGCAAAGTCAGTACTTTTATCAGTGAGCCATGAAACCAATTATTTAAGCATAACAGACCCCCCCCCCCCTTAATCATTATTTATCTATAATATGTATGAGGTGAAGTCATTTGACAACCAAAACAATGTATTAAGAATACTTTTACATCGATGTTAGTCAAAATATATGCTGTGTCAATAGCTTTATAAAAAGTATATCGCGAATATTCGAGTCAGACTGTTCAGACGCGCAGGCAGATCTAAATCTTACCATGTAACGATGTTTTAATGCTTTTTGTTGGTTTATCGAGAAATAACGGTAGATTATCACTTGATAATCTCACCGCAAAAGCAGTGAAATTATCAAAAACTTATACCCTGCTTTGCGGCATTTCATCCTAACTGATATCATCTATGCGGGGCGAAATAAGTGACGCCACAATGAACGTTGCAAAGTTGCATATAGCAATCACGCTCAATCTTACGCGCTTTACAAAAATAAGTCCTAGAAATTTCACATTTTGTCTCATTTTTGCATAAAAGAAATAGTATAATCGTTTGTTTTTCGCGTAAGATCGATTAATATTTCATTTTGTGAACAACAAAAGCTATATTTTCACTCCGCCACTCGTGAAAATATAGCTTTTGTTGTTCTCTCAATGAAATATAAATCGATCTTACACTCAAACAAACGCTTATCCTCTATGTTATTGTCGCGCACAGGTTGAAAGAGACACCGGAAAAAAGTTGGTTGAACTATTCCTTTTAAACAAGTTCTTGTTTCAAAATCTATCAACGACTGCAAATTTCGAAGAATACAATAAACAATCAATCCGAGGCAGCTTTGTGCAATATTCACGTGTTTTGTGTGTGAGAATTAACAGAAGTACATCATTAAAATCCCACAAGAATGCGAGTACTTTCATGAATATAATAAATCATATTTTACTGATAAACCTTTGGCTAGCAGATATTTGATAAACATATAAATCAAACTCTTTGCATTTAAACACAATGGATAAAAACAACAACATTTTGACTGGGTAAAAAGCTTAGTCAAATCATACGATTAGATCTTTAACAAATTTAGATAATTTTATTTTAGTTAAGTACGTCGAGCGTGCATTCTGATTCGCTGATTTTTTTTTTTATTTATTTATTTAATTTTATTTATAACCTAATGAAAACAATTTTAAGTACGCTTCTATTTTGTTAGTTTTTACACATAATAGTTCCCAGATGAATGTATTTTTTATGTTGAAATCTTAACATTTTTGCCCAAAAACACTTAATTATAAGATATGATGTGATTATTTGTTAATTTCATTAAGGTACGAAATCAAAATCCTTATCACACACATGTATGACTTCGCTTCGCTTTATTATTTTATTTTATTTCATTTTTTATTTTTTTCATTTTTCTATTATTTTTTTTGTTATTTTAATTTCATTATTTTTATTTCAATTATATTTTGTTTGTTTCTTTTTTGTTTGGTTGTTTGATGACATCAGAGTATAAGAAATAAGATGCTATGTTTTCCTTTAGGTTAGAACTTACGCTATCAGCATAATGTATGAATTCGAAAAGTTCATAATTCCACACCAAGTTGGTTCGATTTATCGAATCAGAGGAAAATTTTTAACGGTGTTTAAAGTCGTTTTGAACTATTATCTCACAATCAGGTTTAGTGGGGCAGTAGCAAGTCTTAAAAGAACTGTTATTATCAAAGAACACGGTTTGCCATACATTGTAAAATCCCAGAAGTAGGTTTAAATCCCTGTAAGTCCAAAGTTTACAATTCTACTGCGGGCCTCCTACAAGCTTCGTAAGTGGGCCCTAACAACTGATCAACGCTCCTTCACAGAATACAAACAGAAATAATCAACGGTATTACTTGACTATTAATTTTCTTTGAGGGTATTATGAAACCAAATATAGAAAAACAAAAGGATATGGAAGGTTGACATGTTTGTTTACAAAACGGTTTCTTTTCATAAAACATATCTTTCAAAAGCTATTTTATTTTCACTTTCTTAGGAGAGCTTGTGCATTTTTCGATTCATTAATCAATAGTCGATTGCGCCATGTTCTTTGTAAATTGAACAAAAATATTAGTTTGCATTTTATGGATTTGGGCATGGAAAAATCGACCAATTGCCAGTTTTAAATAATTTGAGAAAACAGAACATCCACTCTAAAGCTAGAGTCACATAAATGCTCCGACACGTTGCAGATGCGTGGCCGACGTCTTTATGTAGAATCGGTGATAAAATCGACGACTTGTAGGCGACTGATCGGTGCATCGGACAATTCAAAAGTGGATTTTTCTGAGATCGGCGATGCGTCCGTTAATTAAATCTTCAAAATAAAACCTGACGACTGGGCGGTGACGTTTTTTTTTAAATTGCCGAACACAAAATTGTATCGACGACTAATCGCTGGCGATCGGTCGGACAATGGCCGATCATCGACCGGGCTCCAGCCGATTTTGTACTCATCGCAGACGTTTTTTCTGACCCTTTCTCTTCCATATGGTATCGGCGACAAGACGGCGATGGATCGCCGGCGCATCGGCGACTAGCTACGACATCTCGCCGGTTGATCATCAGTACGCTATGTATAATCGACCATGATTTCTGTGTCATCACTGGACAAGAAATAGGACGTCGCCCGGTATTTATGTGGCTGCAATTTTTTTTCTTGATATAGCCGGTGCTTGGCCGACGTAATTTGTTACCCAACGGCCAACGATAAATAGAAACGCTGATTTTTGTGTAACTAATGCATAATTTTCTATTTGTTAAACGAATTTTTTATTTCAATAACAAGTTTTCTACAAAAGATCCTTTTTGTTTTCTAAATTAATCTGTCGTAATTTTTATCTAATAATTTGCTTTCCTAGCGGATTTAGGACAAACCAAGTTTTTCGGGAAAACGGACTATACATGTACATATGACAACAAAGACTTTTTTGATACCTGTTATCACACGTATACGAGCGAGCAAAATACTACAACTACTGCTGAAGTGACCTCATCTGAATTTACTTCCGGAGGGCGTTGTATGGTAAAAGTAGATCTTTAAAAAAACGCGGCTTGAAAATGGCATTTTGAAGCTGAGGACAGTGATCCACGCGCAAAGTTATTTGATTCTTTGCTAGTTTTGCAACTCTTCTTTAATATAACTCTTGGTTTGATCTTTTTGTGCATGATTTCCTTTCCAGGAGGACGGATAAGTGACGGGGGTGTACCCGAAATAATTGTCCTCTTCATAGTTGGGGAAAAGACGGTGCGTTTTCTTTGGCTTGAATAGCCCAAAACTTGAACCTGATTGATCCAGTTTTTTTTAGTCTCAAAAGATAGATCTATAATGTAGATGAAGCGCTCATGACGAAATATATAAGAATAGCGTTGTTGAATGCACCGCAGCACCTGAAAATTGAGGAATTTTATATAGAACAAAGAAAGCCAAGAATCGGGTGGGGACTGACCTGCATATCTGTTTGTTGTACAGCCCCAAGATATACGGCCATTTCATTCTTTTTATTTGCGAAAATGCGGGAAATAGTAGAAATCGCTTGTATCAAGATATTTTCTCCTTTTGGCGTAATATTTTCTATCGTTGGGATTATTTTGTTATACGCTTATCATTCTATCATTTTCAACCCATTTTGTCAACCATGAAGAAATTTGAAAACTAGCACACATCCAACTTCATTAATACCCAATAAACTTTTTGGGTTGTCAAAATTAAGCTCGATTTAAAAAAAAGAGTAAAATGTTTAAAAGATCTGCGATAAATCTTTCCCAAATCCCTCGCCTAATTTCTCCCGGTCGGAATCGGACAGCCGCCATTGTTATCCGGTAATCTCGCCCTTGGTGCTAAATCTCGCGTAATCTCCCACTGCTGCACGAGACATCAAGAGGGCTTTGTAAAATGAACGTATCCAGGTTAATAGTAGCTATTTTGATGAGAAGTAATCATACCGAATTAACTTTTATCCTCCTCAATTGAATCCTTTACTAGTTTATCCTAACAGTTCAAAATCTGACGTAACCGCGGAACCTGGGGATACATTTTGAGTCGGTAAATATTTAAAGGTAAAGATTGCCACTTTTTAAATTTCATAGAATGTTCGAAATTGGTAGTAGTAGAAGTACTAGTAGTAGTTGTTGTTGTTGTATCATTATGTATATCATCAGCACCATTATCAAATAAGTAAACTGCATGATCATTTTAGGTCATGATGAAAATTTTTAACTTTCTATCTTTATAATTCCCCGGGATAATTAATTTATTTCTGTTGTCAGGCCTAAGTTGATCAATTTCTTGTCCGATTGAGGACACTTTTTGTGCTTAGAATTCAATGCTGATTTAATTCCTTTAATCCTACATGTACTAACTTGTTGACTTATCCATCTGAGATCTCCGAAGAAAGTTAAAGTTAAGTAGATTTATAGTGTGTTTTTATGCGAAGCATTTTCAACCGACTTCAGACTTTAACCCTTGGTCATCCGATTGCAAGTCGGCTGTTAACATATGGCGCACCTTGGAAGCCACAGCACTAAGACTTACATTCTCTCAGGTACCCATTTATACACCTGGGTTGAGAGGAGCAACGTGGACTTTATTCTTTTGCTCAGAAAAATTCCCTTGATCTGGCCAGGATTCGATCCTGGAACCTTTTGATCCCAAGGGCTACGATTAACTAAATTGCGTTATGTATTGCATCGCCACTTTTGTTTACACTGACGTTGCTTGGTAAATTTATGACGTCACAAAATTTAAACGCGGGAATAGGATCAACGTCTTTATTTATGCTCTTTATTAATGCTGCAAATTGGTATTGATAAAGAGTAAAGACCCTGGCTTAGGATATTTAAGAGAAAAAGCCGGGCGTTAACGGCACGTGAATTTACTTACTAATCCATGTTTTCTCTCGTTAACGACTGTGTTTTGACCGTTAACATATTCTTATAACGACCCGAAACCGCGCATTTTATGCAATAATGAAAAAAAAATGAAAAAAAATTGAAAACATTTAGACCCAAAGAGAAAGATGAAGTTTGGATGAAATGCCTAAAATTCTTGATTTTAGAATAGGAAATACCCTGGTGCTGTTCCTAATGTATATTTCGTTCACAAAAATACCAATTCTTCTAAAAATGAAAAGTTTTGACATCTCCGTCTCTGAAGTATAAAACCACATTGTTACCCTTATGTATATTTCGGTTGAAAACAAGTGTATGAAACCCAACAGCTGACGAAGTCCGAATAAAGTCATCTTTAATCAATTAATGAACACGTTCATCGCTCCTGGTGATTTTTGTATTTTATATAAAGATGTTACCGATAAACCGCTAACCATGTTCGTAAATAAACACTATCATTTCGCCTTTCTGTCAAACAAAGAAAATTTATGAAACAAAATGACTGCAAGGGACAGCGCCTGGACGAATAAATTAGCGTCAGGTCGTTTGAAAACGATGTTGAATACGATGTTGAATGCAATTTGAAAGTAAACGCTACGATTTTTACGTTCAAATCTAAGAACCGAATAGGGTCGATATCAAACGTGATATATTTTGAATATTGTAGAAAAGCTGAGATACTATTGATGAATCGACATCTATACCTGTATAAAAATATAAGTAAATTTTGACGACGCCAAAATCAATAACGGATGTATAAATGACCAGCTTTTAGCTTGTGCCAGGTTGTATTTCCAACAATTTCACATGAGCACAACAAAAAGCCTCTGGCCAGGCTGTGCTTCGCACAATCTGACCAGAGTCTTCTCTCTGCATTCTGAAGATCTTATAGTCTAAATCCTTCCTCAAGGGGTCAGAGAATATGCCAACTGCATTGTGTAGTTGCATTGACTGCTGAAAATGTTTCCCTTGATTTCATCATCATGCTCATATTTCAACGACAAAAGCTAAATAAACTTAATAATATACCCGAATCTAAAATCGCTGCTTGGTAGACGCCGACATTTTATAATCTGCATGTCCATAAACTCAAGCCGTTGACGGTGGGGCTTGAAGCCGTGAATCACTAGCCGAGTGGAATTACTACACGGCATGTGAAACAGTTATGTTCATCTATTCAACAGACCTGTACATTTAATCATAGACCATCTTGTAGAAATGTGTATGATAACATTGTACATAGCAACAACATAGAATGAAAGCTAATCCAACATTTGGCCCTATGTGTTCCACATTGTAGAAGTCTCCTTTTACAATCAAGTAATATTAGACATCTTTAAAACTATTGCACTCGTAATAATAACAAAAAAAGTTTGCTTCTTCTGACTGATTAGATCCTTAAAAGACCTTTTCTCTTTATTCCAATTGTTTTGATTAATTTTATTATATGTTTTGAGCTTTATTCAGTATATATAACTTGTTTAAGAAAAAAACCCTTTCAATTTGGATTATTGTAGATTTTTTCCCCGTCTGGTTAAGGGTACTTATCTGACGGAAACTACCGGAGACATCGAGACTCCCAAGGTTGACTGGTTTAGAAGTGTTTTACAAATACAACTTCATCAATCCCTCGTCAAAAACGCAGAAAAAATAAGTACAGTGCCCTGTGTCTAACCGTTCGAAAATGTAGGTCGACTAGTTCAGAAATTATTATAAATTCAACTACGATTTGCGCTTGTATGAGCGAAATAAAAGGATAGTTAAGTAATAAGAACAGCGTACTGAATTTACAAATTTAAAACTAAAAGACGTATTAAATCTAAAGGATCTTAAGGTTATGAATACGAAAATTCAATAAATGATTGACAAAATTAGCTTGAACTAGCTTCCGAGATTTTATGTTACATGTATATATATATACGTTGGATAGTAGAACTTAACAAATCTTTACGTTATCCATTAATGATAAACGTATTAAAAAAGGTAAAGAATGTAATGACGGGCGTTCAAAATAGTCTTTTTATGTCTATAATATCTCTAAAAAACATAACGGAAAATTTAAAGATTTTTCTGAACGGCTGTATGAAGTACACTGTACAAGTCTGTCTATGGCACATAAACAAATACCCACGCAAGTGAGTAAACCTCTCAATATCTTACTGGTGGGGGTTACTTGGGGTCAGGTGTGAAAGTAAGAAGTTTACTAGAATTTGAACTTGCGAATTGAGTGTTTTTAGCTCACCTTAGCACGAAGTGCTCAAGGTTGGATATTGTGCTCGTCCAATGTCCGTCGTGTGACGTCCACAATTTCTCCTCCTAAAGCGGTGGGCAAACCTTGATAAAGCTTGGCAGGGATGTTCTTGGGTCAAGCTCTACGAAAGGTGTTCAAATAAATAAAAAAAAACACCCTTACCCGTGGTTGCCATGGCAACAAAAAGAGTGAAAAAAGGAAAATCTTCAAAAAGCTTCTTCTCTGAAACCAGAAGGAAGATATGTATGCAGAACATCTAGAAGACCTTTACCAAGTTTGTTCATTACAAGACCCATGGATCATATTTCGGCTCAACCCGGGTGAATTACTTTTTTATATATTGAAACAGCAAAACTCTTTGAAAATCTGCTTCTCTGAAACCAGAATGCAAAAATCTGTCATATTTGGTGTGTAGCATCATCTAGAAGACTTCTACCAAGTTTGTTCATATCAAGACCCTTGGGTCATATTTACCCGGGTGCATCCTTTTTTTACATAGAATCAAAGAGCGAAACATTTTAAAAATCTTCCTCTCTGAAACCAGAAGGCAGACAGCCCTCATATTTGGTATGTAGCATCATCTAGTGGACCTTTACCAAGTGTGTTTATATATCAAAACCCTGGGAGCATATTTGGGCACTACTTTGGCGCATCCTTTTTTAACTAAGAAACCAAAGAGCAAAAATCTTCAAAAACCTTCCCCACTGAAGCCAGAGGGCAGACAGCTTGAAATCTACCTTTTTAATTGATGTAATGTTCCAAGGGTTACAGAGACTCGGGTGAGTGATCGATGACCATCATGGTCCTCTTGTTATGGTCTTTTTTCGTTACGGGGTTAATGTAGCTGTAGATAAACGCTGCAATTTATTACACTTTCATTGTTTCATTATAACAATTTTTTGTTTCGCATATTGTCGATCAAAACCTCAAAACTTCAGGAGAATCAAGTAATAAGACAACAGTAATAAGACAACATGGTTGCACGAAACCCTAAACTATGCGCTTTATTTATAAAGCGACTTGACGACTTGACATTGAGATTTTGGGTTGGTTCTGTCGGATCTAATACTATATAGTTTAATTTCTTGCTAATTCGATCTATATATTTGTTCTTGGTTGTGAAAGGTATCGTTGATTCTGACCAATGAAATTTAACCTGGCACGTTGAATCAAATTAAAAAAGTCTCCAGCAAATTTGAGCATCCACGACCCGTTATGCGACAAGCGACAACCACCCTGCATTATAACAAAAGACTATTTCTGTGTTGATTTTGAGAAACTAAAAGTAGATATTAATTTTTGTATGAAATTAGAATATGTAGACCTATCTCCGAAAAGAAACTTTTGTTTTATTATTATTATTCGAGAGAAGTCCAACAGACTCACAGCATCATATCATAGCGTCAGACTAAAGTGCCGGGGTCAGAAAGGTGAGCATGAAAAAATATTCCGCGGGTATAATAACTGCCAGGTCCAACAAAATATTTGTTCGGAACATAAAAATAGTGGAAACTAGTTACTGTACTTATGAAAAAAATAGCAAGAATAAAAACACAGTCTGTTAACCCATTACCTTCTACCAACTTTTAGACTTGTCAAGTTCAAAGAAGTTGACAGCGGCAAATTCAATTAATGAAATTTAGACAATGTAGACAATGTAGACAATGTATAATGTACAATGAACAGATTGCTTGCTTGAAACCAGCATTTTTTTCATTGACCACAATGTTTTCCGAACTTTTTTTTTGTCTTCAGAGGCGTATTTAAGTGGTACTATGCGACAATGATAAAATTATGATTTTAATTTAACGTATTTTTTTTCAATAAAGCTCTGGGTCAGTAAAAATGTTGTATTTAAGTATTTGGCAACTGATTGCTTATTACTTTGCTATATTTTCTTTGCTCTATAATTCATCCTTAGCTCTCTATATTTACCGAATGGTATCTGTATAGATAAATGTCATTGATAAGTTATGTAATGGGTTATTTTGTCATTTATCAAACCTTACACAGTAGTCTACATTCTCGAAAAAAAAAATGATTTGCACATTGGTTAACGCTGCTTCCATTAGTTTTGCGCCTTATCGCGACGACTACTCAGCGTTCAGGATGTCAAATCCTCGCAGACTGTTTGCCAATTTAACCCCGCTTGGCACGCAAGTGTACGTGCAAAGCGGGGAATAATTGGCAAACGATTTTCACCTTTTTGTCATCCTGAACGCACGGCGGGTGAACCTACTCGTGCTTTCCTGTCGCTACTCTCATGAGTACAACCAAAATATTTAATTCGAGCCATCAGTTGCCTTTCCCACTTAGGTGTACCACTTACCATCATTCGCCCATTTTTTTTTTTTTTTTTTTTTTTTTTGTGGTGGGGGGGGGGGGGGCTGTGTGCTTTGGCAATTACCCGTGTCACAATACTCTCTTCCAAATGTGCGTTGGCCGAGTGGGGCCTTTTTGAAGAATACATGCATATGTGTATATTACTTTCTTGCTTAAGAGCATGTCATACAAGAGTTTGGTTCAAGTCTGAGTGATTTGTATGTCCAAGAAAAAGATGCTAATTCAATCATCAACAGTGCTTATTAAATGCGGCGCGTTTTGACTTGGAAATCATACGAACATGGCTATTTAAATTCATCAGGGTGGAAATTACAGCGGGATTCTATTATAGCCCTGTAAGAGATAGCGGCTTTATCGGCCACATAATGACCGGTTTGGAGCTTCAATCAGACATCTAGAACATGGGGTTTGATTCTACAAGATAGTGTTCGGTTTGGGGAAATTTCGAAATAGCGTAACTACAGCTTTGACAAAGCTGTAGTTACGATATTTTGAAATTCCGCCGACAATTCGATTATACTTGCATATTAATGGTGATATTTTTACTATCAGAACATCATAATTTGTGGGCGATCCATTACCATTGTTTAGACGTGATATGCAAATAAGTTTCACTATTTACCTAGAGAATGCACGCTACGCTAAAGCTTGGCTATGGCGCAATGCATGTTGTTGTTTTTTTTCTTTACCGTTTGTAAAATTTATTTGTTTGAAAGGTGCTCAAATTTGCATTTTTTTCCAGTTATATTTAGGCGGCGTGAGCACTTAACCATGGATTCCTGGCATTTCTCAGACCAGTTTTAGCACGGTAACCTTTCCGAGCAGCAAGCTTCTCCTCAAAAATGTTAACGATTATTCACTAATCGGTTTAATGGGGGAAATGTCAAATAGTGTGTGTGGAGCTAACGGGGATAGAACTGTGGTTGCGTTAAGATTCTTGCACAAAACACGCTCGATGGTTGAAAGCTAGCTTGGTCCACAGACTGTCAGTTACTGTTTTATAGAAAGTTAAGTGAGGTATACCTATATTACTATAAAATTTCACCCCGTATCCTTTAAGCTGATCGGTTATTCAGAGGAAAATAAACTTTTCTTTGGAATTTCCTCATTTAACCACAACTTCGGATCGGTGGGCTGCAAGTCTTGTTGTTATCCTGAAACGTGTGTGACAGTACATCTGTAATCCCGGCTTACATGCTGTTAAGTTTAGCACCCTATTCAATTACCCAAAATTCTCTAAAAAGACTGACCACTAATCGTCAGGTTTATAAAAGGTATAAAAGCTTGAATGAAAGTTTTTGTTTGTTTGAATGGGTTTTACGCCGCTTCAACAATTTGGCAGTTATATCGCGGCGGCCGAAGATCCTAACAATGGATTCCTGGTATTTCTTTCACCTGTACTACCATTACACCCTTTCCTAGCCTCCGACTCCTATCTCACATAGGTATACGATTATCTACCCATTGGTGAGAGACAAACGTCGGAAAGGATATTTGTCGCCACTGGGGATCGAACCCACGACTTCCAGATTGGAAGACTTATGCCTAACCAACTGCGTTGAATGAAAGTACAGTTGCTTTAAGAGGCAATCGTGTGGCCCGGTGGTCTAGTGGTAAGACACCGGACAACAATTCCTAAGGTCCGTGGTTCCAATTCTGAACGAGGCAGGAATTTTAAGGGATCCCCTGCCCAACTTAAGCTTAACTGGTCAAAATCTAAGAGGTAGCTTTACATTTGGCACGTTAAAGAACCAAGAAGGACTAGGGGCATAAGAATCCGAATCTTATTGCATCCTCTTCCTTCTTTCTCTTACAACATAGCATATATATTTAGAGCAAGGAGGGGCCTGAATCTTACAACCGCACACACATACATTTTGTTTAAGAGAATTAGCACATTTTACAATAACTACAAAGTTTTTACTACTGTCTCTGAAATAGAGCGAGGCATTTCCCCGTGAAATTAACCAGTAATCAGACCTGCGTTCAGGTTGACAAGACAGTGCAAACTGTTGGCAAAATGTAAACCACTTTGCACGCGAAGGCTGCGTTCATGATGAAAAAACGGTGCAAACTGTTTGCAAAATATATACAGCTTTGCACATACACTTGTGTGCAAAGAGGGGTATAAACTACAAACAGTTTGCACCGTTTTGTCATCCTGAACGCAGGTTTATATTCTAAGAGGCAAGCGCTTCAAAATCATCATTACAAGTCAACTATTACATTTACAAGTTCAAACATCAGTCACGCGAAAAGAGACCATCTATGAAGTGAGTAAAGTGTCGACCCTTGTCAGACTGCGCGGATCGCGAAGGCTGACTAGGGTAGAAACTTTTCGCACTGTGCTATTTTTCTGAATCTATAATAATCTATCTCTCTTACTATGAAAGAATTTTTTTGAATGCGACCTCTGGTTGGCCTGTTCAAGAACTATTTTTTTTTTCAAATATTTATTTCACGGAGTTCCGAGATGGTACTTTTTCGCTTGACGGGTCACATACATGTATATAAAATACGTTTGCAATTTTACACTTTTTTTCCAAAGAATTAGAAATGCAGCTCGTTTTATCAAATGTTAGTTTGTTAGTTCACAAAGCTAAGAAAGAGTTACCTGTCTTCTACTATGAATTACGAATACAACAGAAAAAAGAAACGGTAAGGCGCAGATCAACCAGAGAAAGTTTTGTTTATTCATTGTTTATCTAATTTACTATTTACTAAGTATTTGATTAAATTTTATTTTCATTTAATATAATTTTTATTTTGTTATAATAAATTTATTTTTTCATTTATTTATTTATTCATTAATTTATTTTTATTGTTGTTCTTGTTTTGAAAAATGACACTGCTAGAAATCCTTTCAAGATTCACTAAACATCTTAAATATCATAATCGTCGACCAGGCTATCATAATCCGCAAGGCCTGTCAATGGTCAATTTTTTTTAACTCCAAAAATAAAACGAATTTCTTTCCGCTTGATTGGTCACAGCGGCATTTAGTTTAAGATTATAAAAAGGTAAGATCATATGAATTTGACAATGGCTTTAAGGCCATTATTGTAAAACAAATAACCTTTGTATTTCTTCGTCTGGAAACTTAATGCGTGTTATTCTGCGTTATAAATTAACTGGCGGGGCGGGGCTTAGCCGTGAAGTAATTTGGCGAGTTAACTTTTGAAAGTTTTGGATTCTTTGAAAGTTAGTCGGCAATAATCGTGAACGCGTGCAAATAACTGTATCATAAAACCAAAAGGATTCACGTGCTTACAGAAAGTAAAACACAATTTATCATCGGGTTATCAAAGCCTCGGAACTTCAGCTTGGACAAGCTGAAATAACGAGAGTTTGGTTACCAACCTATGCTTAACGGTCTCAAGTTAATTATGTCGACTTAACCTAAAGTGACTTAGGCACCGTCCTGCCAGGGGAAAAACCATGGATTATACATACCATACATAGAACAAAATGAGTAATTGTCTTTCATATTTTTCTCCGTTCTCAATATTTTTGAAGTGCATATTTCAGTAACAAGAGAAGAAAACAGTATATAGACGAAGGCGTTATGTACAGATTTCGAAACTGCTAGTATCTATTGTCAAGTGCAATACTTCAGTTGACTAAAATACTGTCGCGCGTGACGGACAAACCAATGTTTGCTTTTCAAGCAAAAAATCATTTAGTCCCCACGACTCCACAACCCAAGCAATCGATTCATCATTATATTCGCTGAATTTTCGACATTCTTGAAATAATAAGTCTAATTTCATTATTTGCAACTTTCACGGAGAACTCTTGACATCGACTGCCATTTTGTTTACTTACTTTCGTTGACAACGGTACTCGTCAGAATGACACGTGCTGTGAATTTCATTTCTAATTACACTTCTTCGATTTCCAGGCAAAATATCATAACTTCTGATTTTCAACGATACATTTAAGATGTTTTAATAGCTTGCTAATGATTCCTAACACTAAACCTTATCGACAAATATGATTGTATTAGTAAAGAAAGGGAAATCTTGCTAATCCTGAACAGACGGTATTATTGAAAACCACGTGCACACGTGACTGGGCGTGGAGAGTTCGTGAATTTTTTGAGCCGATGACATGAGTTTTACATGTTATTTTAATAGAAAAGCAGCGTCCGTGTGTTTGCTAATTGATCACGCCAAGATTTGTAACGTTTTAACATAATTTAAACCATTCTCTACTGAGTGCATGACGTGTGCAGTCGTTTTCACGAACAAATAACATTTTGACATTTAATCATAATCTCCGCATAGTTCACACGAAAATATTACAACTATTTCACTGGGTTGCGGCGAAAGATCCTACTTAAGTTAGTGGAATCGTAATAGTTCCGCAACGTTTCCCAGGTAATAATTTTAATAGTGTTAACCTAGGTTTCCTAATGATTTTCTTTCGGAAACCTCGGTCAACACTGTGAAAGTTCATGAGTTCCGAAATGTTGCGAAACTATTGCGGTCCGACTACCCTAAAGTCCCACTTGCGCATTAGCGACCATAAGTACGTTCATGTAGAAATAATCATGTACTTCAGGTTGTGAAATGAAAATAATATATATTGCATATCCTACATGTATTTAGCTTGGTTCTGCTTTCCGCCTTAAACTCTCATGGTCCTACCAAATGAAGTGTAACCGAGATTTCAAAGGCATCTGAAAATTCTGAAACCACTGTTCAAGATAATGAAGTAAAGTTAAATGTATTTGAATATTGTACTTTTTTTCAGTGGAATACTTGAAAAAATATTGTTACAGTAACTTGTCATAAAGAAGTGAAATATTAACTAATTTCGCGAAATCATAGAAATCATAATAAGATAAAAGAATGTGTTTTATAGAATTCAAATTTATAGTAAGATTTAATTTTCCCCGATAATGCCTATACCTTGACATCTAGAAAATAAGAAGTGTTTGGTAAATACTAATGCAACCACCAACTACCAATAATTTTGAATTCAGCACTGATATTGCACATTAAACTCGAGAGACAACTTCATCATAGGTACAAAGAAAAGGGTCTTGTCACAATAAGACGTTGGTGAGAGTTAAACGTCCTCTGGTTTTACTATCTAAAGTCTTTTGTGAATATTTAAAATTTTAAATCATTTTTTATAAAAAAAAAAAACCCAAACATTATCGTAGATTACAATAGACTTATTGTAAACAAAAAGTCTTAACGCGAGGAATCTATATGTATGAAATTATCCACACTTAATGCGGATAAATGTTGAAATCGGTTCGATATCGGGAAAATTCGGAAGACACCGTTATATATCTGTTTAAAGTACTAGTTCAGTCCAAAAAGTAAATATTTACTTTTTACGTCATCGTCGTAGCAGTACTCAAATATCGTAAGTTCCTTTTCAATGTATAGGCACTTATAATATGACCAACGTCGCGGGAGTGAAATAATCCCGTTGAATATTTTTGATATTACACGGGTGTTATTACACTAGTGGAATTACTATGCAAATGAGCTCAGAGCGAATAGAAACGCTATTTTGTAACCGCGAAAATGACGTCAAAACCTACGTCATTTTTAAACGGCGTTATTAGTTTCGCGGAAAAATTGAAACGTTGAATTACAAGAATGTTGACGATTTTTCGGTAAAATTCGGGTCATATTATAAACAGAATATAAAATTTGTGCTCATAAAATACAGAATTTATTTAACTCGTCATCTAAAACAAATAAAAACTCGGCGCATCCTCGTTTTTATCTGTTTATAGATGACTCTTTTTATAAATTCAGTATTCAATGACCACTCATTCAATATCCTCTATTTACAATATTTAAGAACTGCATGACGTTATCAATGACGAAATTGCTACGTCATTTTCTTCCGCTAGCAATCTAGAAGGAATACAACATAAAATATCTATAAAACAACATTCGAGAAAAGACAATTTATGCCGATCTCATTTTTTTTCATTAGGGATGGACTGCCCTAGGTGTCGATCTAAGGTAAACTACGAAATTTGCAAAGGATGAATACGTTCGAAACTTTTCATCACTTACCTGATTTTAATGAGCCTAGAATGACCATTTCACCTATAAGTGTAACAATAGGCCTATTTGAAATGAGAGCTACCGTTGACTTCTGTTTGAAATAATATCTATAAAATGTATTTTACGGAGTTCTTAGCAGGTCTATTTTGCGTAATTAGTTACACAGATACCGTAAAAATTCTAATAAAGCCGACCATTTTTGATGTGATTTTACTAACTCTTGAAGCCTCTAAATCTAAGATCAATTAAAATTCAACAGATGGTTGATGCACCTTTTCCCGAATAAAATGGTAATATTTTGCGCGGATTATGTTTATTTGTGGCCAATTTTTCACCGACGTAACAAAAATTGATGGCTAAGCGCGAAAAATGTGTAACTGCCTATATGTTTATAGGCAGTTACAACTGTTTCACACTAAGCCATCGATATGTAGCGTAGCCTCTAATATCAGCCAATCCCTTTCTAATCGATTATTCTAATAGAACGCCGGGTTCTATTAGAGCTTTGACGGTAGGCTATATACAAACCTTGGAACTAAAGCTTGTGCTGACGACACATTTGTAGTAGTTTAAAAACATCTAGAATAAGACTCTAGTCTTCGAATAAAACAAAAGATCTAGGCAATCATACAAATGCAGATTTGATTTCCAGGAATTAATTAATGCAATGAAAACCCAGTCGCGATATTATGTTTACTGATTGTATTTAATTTACACTGGTTGTTTGATTTCGTGCTCTCCCGCCCGGGTTTGTGGGGCCCATCGCGCATGAATTCAGATCGGATTTCATCCATGTAAGGACAATATGCGCATCTGCAAACACGGATAAAATAGCAGACAAATATCCTCGAGGCTGCGAATGATTTAATCGGAGGGAAATTGGCAGAAATTTGAGTCATTCTGTGAAATTGTACCTCGAAGTCGTAAGTAGCCCACTGCTTGGACATGCCCTTACCAACTTTACTAACTTTTCACAAGCCTTTTCAAAAGTATTTGGAAAACACTTTCATTGAACGATCTGGGTCCGATGTTATTAACCTTTTCTCATGCTCAATTTAAAATTTTCTCAAATTTCAATTTAAGATTCAAGCCATAATTCTGTTCTAATACTCATTTTAATGATTTTTACATGAAAGATAATATTAATAAGTTGTTATAAATAACAACTTATTAGTATTATCTTTTATTTTATACATTTATTTAAATTAATAATTTAAGAAAATTCTCAGTTGAGCCTGAGAAAAGTTTTATTACCCCAGGCCCTGATCATGGTTTAAGAAGAGGACGAATTTGCATTTAAAAGTTTCGTTACATAATCCTTAACCCTAGTGGAGGAGACACTATAAAGCCCAAAGTTTTGATTTGCGTGTTGAAATTCACACACTTTTTGGTATTAATAGAAAATCGAACCTACTTCTTTAAGTTTGAAGCCCTTTTACATTAGTAACATACATGTAAGGAGAGGGAATAAGTAGTCCTATAGTTTGGAAATGCAAGGCACCTTTAAAAATATACTTTAGTCCCAATATTTGCGAGCTATGAAAGATTTACAATTTACCTAGCCAAATATTAAAACGTTTGTTGGCGATCAGAAAATGTATCTCGGCCCTTAACGCGACTTTCGTAAGAGTCCTTTTCGCGTGACGAACCCTATATAACTCCTAGTAATGTAATGAAAATCGTTGCTCGAATTAGCAATGGTATCGAAGATCACGGAATGAAAAAGGAAATTGAGTTTTAATCGTGTATTAGGGTTTACATTGTTCGAAGAACTTTTTCTCACGAGCGGCACTATTTCCCGGGTCCAATCGACCCGACTTTAATCGGGTGGAAAGCTATTGAAACTTATTCAGAAATCTTTGCCAGGGCTACAAATGAGAAAAAGGACACCACGTTTATTTACTTAAACAAGCAAACAAGAAAAAAAAAACTAACGGTTTATTTACGTTCGTTATACCAATAACGGACAACATACATATTTCAAAGAAGTAGTCGATAGTAATTTTTAGTTGATATTCTTTAGAAAATCTTTGTCTCTCAAAGGAAAACATTTGGGTAATGCAGAAATTACTTCTTACAGCCAACTTCCTTATGACCAAAATATCGTCCAAACTCTCAACTATAGGGACGTCAAAAAGGATTCGTCTGAGAATGGGTTAATGTTAAAGTGAAGCACTTATTCAAATGAGTGGATTTCTATCTCCAATTTTGTAGAAGAACAGCCAAAAATATTCATCTTTACAATAATGATAATTATAATTGTTATTATTATTACTTTCATTATCATCATTTTTACCACTTAGATGAAATTGTCGTTCATTCCATTGCATCGATAGCTCGGGGCGCGTCTGATTTTTCCCTCTGTTTGTCAGTCTGTCCTTAACAAAAGACAACATAGCGTTAGAATGGTGATTGCTGAGATCTTCGTATTTCGCATACATATTCCTTGTGGCTACGCATTGTTGTTGATACCACAAAGGTCAATGATTTTTTTTTAAAGAAATTATTATTGAATTTGTAGATGAATAAATTAATTATGGAGAGCGGAATTCCGTTCCTTTCCAATGATACAGTATCAATGTGATGACCCTTTGACGTAGCATGAACGTACCCAACAGCGTGCGTTGCGTCACGTGCGAAGCGGGGCACAATTGGTAAACATTTTGCACCGTTTTGTCGTCCTGAACGCAGGACAGGGTTAACATTGTTGTTTTCCGAAATTGACAGTTGGTGGAGGTTCGTGTTCAACAAAAATATCCTGTGTTTTATTTTATTTTGGTCCCGAGGTTATAAAACTTTTCCCAGGCTCAATTCATTTTATTCTCAAATTTTAATTCGAGATTAAAGCCGTTATTCTGTTTTAATACTCGTTTTAAAGTAATAACATAACAGATAATATTAATAAGTTGTTATAAATAACAACTTATTAGTATTATCTTTATTTTCATACATTTATTTAAATTCAAAATATGAGAAAATTGAGCCTGAGCCTGAGAAAAGTTTTATAACCTCGGGTCCTGATTACTATTTGGGTTATAACTTTATCATTTCACCCAAGTTGTGGTAGTTGAAAAGACAAATCATAGTACTGGAAATGCAGTCAGATAACATACTTGATCACTGGCAAGCCAAATCCGAAAGGTCGTGAATGTAATAACCTATATGACAGAAAATCAGATTGTGAAACAATCATCTGCGTTCGCGGGGAAGATAGCCATTGTCGCTTTATCTACTCTTGGTTTTAGATTAAACCGAATGAAATTCCTAGAAATAACTCTTGAAAAGTATCCCCTTAGCTAGGGGCTTATTTGGGATGATCCCACAGAACTATTAAAGCTAATTCTCTGGTCGAGCGACCTGTCTCATACATCATTTTATCAATGACTGCTTATTACACGCCGATTAGGTTTGTTATTCAAGAGTCGTGTGCGACCTTTCGGACAATTACACAGACCTTGTCATTTAACTTGGACTTTAATAATGGAATGTTACGTATATTTTGTCAGACAATGTACCTTTAGTTAAAGACTGTCGCGGGATTGGATGCATTTATCTTAAGGGATAAATACAAGAGCAAGATTTCTAATGAACAAAAATAATCCAACAAAAGCTTTAAGCATTCAATTAGTAGATAATGATATAAAAAAGGAATTTAAAAGAAATTAAGACCATAATTGGTATCGTATGAAAGTAAAACCCTACACATATACTTTGATTTTGATAAAATGTTTATTCATTTCGGTTGAAAAAACAGTGAATATGCCTTATATATAAATATACATATACTTACATGCCATATAGTTGAATTTGTTTTAGCTTCCGAATATCATATATGTGATTTCGTCGTTGGTCGACTAAAATGTCTCATTATACAGTCTCACTGTAGATACGACATTTTGGTCGCTCACTGACATGTCGAGCGCTCGGAGGCCACTAAATTACTCAAAAAATACCGCAGTGAGTATGTATTGGACCATGTACGATGTCGCAGATGAACAATGGAGTTACAAGAAACAAGCGGATGTCGTAATCCGATCCTTCCCATCCGAGTAATTGGTAGATCGGGAGAGATCAGCGACACAGCTTGATAT
Source organism: Fragum whitleyi (assembly GCA_948146395.1). Taxonomy (NCBI): domain Eukaryota; kingdom Metazoa; phylum Mollusca; class Bivalvia; order Cardiida; family Cardiidae; genus Fragum; species Fragum whitleyi. Next base: position 70,300,880 of record OX411543.1, on the reverse strand, counting down.
TTCAAATGACATTTCTCCATGATTCGGACTGTCTTGGGGGTTAGAAAGATTAAATTGATTAATTTCCCCATTGACCCGACAGTTGCAAATTGAAAATAAATGAAGCTTACACGATGCTGAAAGACCCTGGAAATCACCGGATTAACCGTGTTTGTTTAAATCACGTAAAATATTCTCTGTCAAGTTTGCAGTCCCCCGATTGCATGAATATTGTGACCATATGTAAACTGAGCTGTTTTAATCAAGTTTTATTGCACAAATGGACTCTCGCCAATGCGTTATCCGATTCGATTACGCCGAGGGAGACGCCGTTTTCATCCATACATTTATTTTTATCTCTGATGAATTCAGAATCACGTGATCGATGGGTAATTTATTCTCCTTAAGCATGAAAGTCTTTGATGTCCCATGATTATATTCAGGATATATTTTCTATGAATGTTCTTAATTCATTTCTTTTTCAGAAAAAATTTAATCAAAATGTTCGTAAGTTAAAGGTTTGTCTAAAATTTCTTGGTAAAGAGTCGAGTCTTGGTCCTAGAATAACTATAACTCCCTTGAGGGTGAAGGCACTTGAAATCGCGCCATGACGTTGACATTTCGACGATGCCTTAAACCCTTCACCAAAAAGGAGGCTATTTGGCACTGGACAGGTGAAAGGTTTCATTTATAAAACATCTAAACGATCCAAACATCTCCCATTGGCGCTTTGAAAAGTTATGAAGTTATCCAAAATAGTAACGAAATATGAGCATGTTTTCAAATTCACGTGACTTTATTAGACTGGGTACATATGAGTTAGCAAAGAAAAGTGTTAATGGGTCGTGTAGTAGACTGGAAGTCTAGATCTGCCTTCTCTCGAAATGAATGATAGATGTCTACCAGGAATAATATCTATAACACTGGATGGAATGTTTTAGACAAACAGCAGCTCACAGGCCTCTGAAAAATATACTTAGTTCCAAAAGAAAGTGTGCACTTTTGATTTTTGAATATCTCTGAAATTACCTAATCTATTGTCATGAAATATCGTATGGCTATCCTCTAGAGTATGAGCAAACGATATTTGAAAACAAAAATCACGCGATGAGCAAAGATTTTCTGCAAAACTGAGACATTTGATTTTGCATGTTTTGCATATTCAACACGCGTTAGATGAATGATTGGTCTGAAAATCCATTCAGATCAATCTTTGCGGCTTTCCAACGCATAAAATCACATCTTCAATACAAATGTGCATGATGCTACAGCGTAGTTTGACTGCGAATAAATGTCGTTGAATAAAATTGAACCTTGTTAGATTGAGAACGTCATTAAAACTGATTGAGCATTCACGTTCCAATAGAAATTGAGGTCATCATTTTGTAAGCCCTTTGATAAGCAAATCGAGATGTCATAGAACGCCATAGCACCATTCAACGACAGGTTACTTGCCTACCAACGTAGCAATGTCTAACGTTGACGTACACGTAACGTCTGGATCAAAAATAAAACTTTTGGTTTGGAATGGTATAGAATGGTTTCTAAAACTCTATAAGGCAACATCAACACATAGCCCTTACAGAAAAAGTTGTAAGGAGGTCAAATCTCAACAATTTAAGTTCTGCCTGCGCGTAGGCAGCATGCAATACTTTATCCAAATTTGATTTGACTTTTAATTTCAAAAGGCCTTGACTGAAGTATGATATCAAATTTACTCCATAAATTTCCCCCAACTTTATTAAAATCAAGAGAAATGCAAAAAGTGAAAGTGCACACTTTCTTATGGAACTCAGTATATATGCTTAAGTGTAGGTTGACATGAAATGAAGATCAGTTTTTCATATTTTTATTATATCTTAATCTGAGTATAATTTGATCTGTATTGATCCGTGATTGCCTTAGACGCTCTGCTGACCTTCAAATTTTTCTTTAATGCAATTACATATTTTAGTAACTTTACAGTCAGAAAAAATATGTATCAGTACAATAAGTTTAAATTTGCAGAACTCTCAGTTTACTACGTTTTTCATCGGATCAATTTCGTTTTTTTAAAGGAACCTTTCATAATGACATTAAGGTAAAGTTTCAATAAAGCCGATAATTATTTGTTGACTTCATGGCGTAAACGAGACTATTTTGAAGGAAAATCCATAAGGCCATTTTTTCTATGTTCACCAACGGATTGGTCCCATTTTTGAAGGAACCTTCCTTGCTGCACTGGGAAAGTTTCAAGGAAATTCGTCAATATTTAATACCTTTATAGCGTAAATGAGCTTATGAAATCTACGAAGCTCCTTTTCCTATGTTTCCCGGTGGATCGACACATTTTTAGGAAGGATCCTTACTCTTTTACTCATAGCGGCAGCCTGAAAACAGATGAAATTTATATATGTGACCCGTCACGCGAAAAGGGCCCATCGAAGAACTGCGTAAATTATCGACCCTTGTCAGACTGCGCGACCCGCGCAGACTAACCAGGATCGAAAAATTTCGCAAATGATACATTTTCTGAATAGAAAATTACTAGTCTATCTTCCCGTATGATTATTTCTGAAATCCGCTTTCTAGTTGAACTGTGCTGGATCCATTCCTTTTTCCAAATATTTATTCTGCGGAGTTCCCAGATGCTCCCTTTAAGCGTGACGGGTCACATATGTATGTTTCTCGAAGTCTTATTAAGCATATTCTTTTATTCATAACTCATAATTATTATTCTTGCTTTTGTTTAAAAGCATTTCGGAACGTCCCCTTATTTAGTTCTAGTCGAGTATTGACCCTGTCAGTCACAATTTCATTTCTAATTTTGATCAAAGGATTCGTATTCAGTCAGTCCTATTTGCTGTATTTTTATTGTTTTCCGCTTGTATTGTTTTATCAGATAGGAACCGTGGTTCGGTGACGTCGCGAGGGGAAATTGTTACGGACGCTGTAAAACACTGGTCATTCCAATCAGGAAGCGCCTCAACCACCACTGTTTACATTTAACCTGATATGGGGAATTGAAATATAGGTCGACCCAGCGCAAAGTAAGGAAAACGTACTTTCTTTTCCCTTTTTCAAATAGACAAATACCTGTGGCGAATCCAGAGGGGATTCGAGGGGTTCAAACGAACCCCTCTGTATCCGAATTACTTCTTGTAGAGGACAAAATTAAATAAACTTTTGCTCAAGAAAAACGACTCCCTTTTTGTAGTTACACGAAATTCTACAAATTAAAGATATCTAATTAACAGAATTTGAGCAATTAGTCCAATAGTATCCCTATCTATATGGATTGGGATACTAAGGGACTAATGTCTCGAAATCTAGTATTACATAGAACCACCTTTATAGAAACCCTGGAACCGCCGCCGAAAACTAAAGCATACATAACAAGAGGTCCTTTCATGATCGCTCACTCGAGTCACACACACACCAAGCTCTAAGGATAAGAGTCGATAATTGATATCAGTCACAAACGCTTGGTTGATTCTAGTGCAAGAACTCTTAAAATGCTTTTTTCACTAATTTGGAAAGGAATCAAGGAGGCTGTCTTATTATAATAAACATCGAAAGCCCATAAATTTTTGGCTGTTTTATCATAGGAACCTATTCACGATAATATGACATGATCTTTGCAAAAATCCGTTTTCTGCAGTCCTGAATAATGCGGCGTTTCTTTTGTGGTTCAGTATATACTATATATGAAAGCTGTCTGCCCTTTAATTTCAGAGAAGAATATTTTTTTTTATTTTTTTTAAAAAAATCGTTCTTTCTGATTTAGATTGTAAAATATGGTACATCCTAAATATAAGCCAATGGCATGTTATGAACAAACTTAGATACTCATTAAATGATGCCATTTAATTACCAATTATAAGAGCAAGCTACCATCTGGTTTAAGAGAAGATTTTCTTATTTTTCCATATTTGTTTCTCTGACAACCTGATTTAAGGATCGATTTCATCGTTTTGACCATTGAAGCACAGGTTAGCCATAGGAGCAAATGCCTGGCTAAAGCATACAATTCCGAAAAGTTTTGTCATAGTTATTTATAAATGGATGAAAATCGAAAGCACGATCCAGTTTATCACGTTTTACATTTTTGCAAACTATGAAAAAAAAAAAATAAAAAAAAATAAGCTCGGTCGTCTCAGCTCCTTCACGATGTAATTTATGTATTCGATCTTCTTCTATGAATCGACTTCGTTTACCCTACGTGCGTATCAATAAATGTGAACATATAAATTAATCCGCAATTCACAGTTGGAAAATTGGGATCATTATTTCAATTAATTTCATTGAACGTGTTTCGTATTCTAATTATTACAACGGAAATTACGAGAAACACCATTGTTAGACGGGTTCCAGGAAAAACAATGCTAGAAAAATAGCCTCATTAACTGTCGGCTGAACCCGTCTGGGACCGGAAGTGGCAGCGTGAAGTTTGATTCGAAGACACGTGTTGTATTGGAACAAATTCTGTGCCGATCTGGTTCCGATTGTTGTACTTGTTCGAAAATATCAGAATAAATAATAATCGAGTGACACCTGGAATCACCCCCACCTCACACCGGATTCTAATATATCTAATTACAGCTAGAAAATTACCAGACCTCGCTGCGTCCATGTCTCATTTCGTTCGAATCCCCGGAGTGCAGGACAATTTACCTGGAAGTAATTTCGGGGTTATCACGTGAAGCAGGGTTTCAGAAACAATGTAAATGATGCCATTTATTCTCCTTGTCTCAGTAAGGTCAAACCTGAATATAATTGTATTTGTGGTTTGTTTTCAGTTAACCGTATTACTGAATTTACATTGCGAAGGTACTTTTGCAGTATATGCTTAAAACGAGAAAGCAAAAAACGTTGATCTACGAGAGAAACAACCTGCAATATAGTAATTCAGAGAAAAAAAATCTTTACGAAGGAGAAATGTGTTTTCCAACTTAAATGAAATTTTGACAGTGAAAAGGGTGAAGTCAACATTCTTGCAAAGACCACCAGGGCCCGAGATTATAAAAAAGTTTCTCATTCCAAGGACAAAATTACCTCAAATTTCATCTTGAAATTAAAGGCCGTAATTTTGTTGCAATGCAAATTTAATGTATGAGCATAAAATGTAATATTAGGCTAATCAGTTGTTATAAATAACAACAAATTAATATTATATTTTATGTTGAGCCTATAAAAAATTGCTATCCGAATTAGCTAAGATTATTTTTAAATTCAATAAACGCGTTAATTTTTCTATGTTCCAATTGATCATAAAGCTCAGTTGAACTTGTACCTGACTTTGTTATTGACGAGTAAATACGTGTATTTCAACAATTGAAATACGATTTCACTTGTTAAACGTACTACACCATAAGTAAGAATTTTTGAAATGAGCACAATATCCATATTTTTCTGAGCATGTTACCGGAAAATTATGGTGTGATAATTTCTTAAAAATGGACCAGCAATTCTCCAGTAAAACTGCAAATTGATGACATTTTTAAGCACTAGGATGACCCGTGACTTCAATGTATCCGGTTTCATAAAACCGAAATATAACAGAGTTGTCCGAAAACCCCCAACATTGAAGCAAAATGATTTCATTTTATTAGGGATGTGCTTCTCTAAATAATAGCATCGAAATTTTAAATTAACTAATAAATATATATTATTGCGGATGACAATTTAAAATTGAGCAACCATCGTCTCATTGCGTAGACATCATTGTAGGAAATGCATAAAGACTGTGATTGAGTCTGTAGGTGACATTTCCAACAATTTGATATGTAAACGAGTTCAATTGAGCAGACTAGGCAGTCATAAAGTGCAATAAGAAGAGTGTCTGTCTGTCTATAGCTGCGTTAAGACTTAGTCTACCTATAAAGCGCACAGTGAAGATTCTGGACAGCCAGTGCGGATGTACAGGTTGGCTAGAGTCTTTGCTAAGCTCTCTTTTGAAATTTTGTTGGAAATTTCACGCGCAGGCTCAACTATTAGAATCGATTTCCTCATGTAACACATTTTTTTTCCTTTTCTCTTCTTTTGTGGCGTCAAAAGAAAAATAATGTGGGTATTGGTCTAACCAAGAACTGAACAGACAGTCTTGTCCTGCGTGTATCGTAACATTTTTGTTATCGAGAAATATGTGACCCGCCACACAAAAAGGGACCATCTGGATAGTGCGTAAAGTGTCGACCCTGGTCAGAATGCGCGGATAGCGCAGACTGACTAGGGTCGACAGTTTTCGCACTTAGCTCATTCTCCGAATCTAGAATGATCAAATTAACTTCCAGTGAAAGATTTTTTTGAAATGCGACCTCTGGTTGACCTATGCTGGACCCAATCTCTTTTTAAAAAAAAATCATTTTACAGAGTTCCCAGATGGTCCCTTTTTGCGTGACGGGTCACATATATGAAAATAGTATCAAAATAGTGGAAACTGACTTATCACGATTCACATGTAATAAACACATCTAACATACGCAATCATGACGATGAGGGGATACTTTAAAAATCAAATTTATCCCCTGGGCTCTGATTTATCTTTCCAATTAATCTTGTGGGCTCGCTCAGATTTGTTACAGGGGCTTGGCCCCACTGGCAATTATCCCTTAATAAACAGTACATTAAATTTGTAAAAGTTACTTGTGAAAGTATGTGTGAAATTATAGATTTGATATTCAGCTTTCTCAGCTAACTACTTTGTTTTCTGCCATAGAAGTTCGTCGTTTTTATGCATCATAATGTAATACTGGAAAGTAATTTGTGCATGTGCATGACATTTCCAACAATTTGAAATGTTCAAGAGGTGCAAACACTGAGTGGCGTAGGCAGCCACCTAAAATATAATAAATATAAAAATAATAATACCTGGTAGTGTTACAAGTAATTTGAGCCTTCATCTATCTATTAAACGGTTTCTTTAAACCGCATACCGGAGGACCTTGATGGTCCTATTTCGTTCACCTACGTCTCTTTGACCCATTAACTATCAACGGCTAATTATTCAGCAAAAGCCATGTTGTAGTTTTATGATAGTCTTTTAAATAATCCCTAATATAGGACGCTACAATTTTCAATAGGTTTCGTCCGTGTGATTAGATAGACATTCTGGCCAAGTTTCATGGCTCTTACAGTGAAAACAAGAAAATTGTCATTAAGGTCCCCTTTCTCGTGATACCAAGTGTATCCTTCTCATTTTAGATAGGCTCAAACCTTGTGATCTGACAAATTTTCCGAACAACTTTCGTGAGAATTAGATAGTAACAAGAATATTACCATTAAGACTCCTTTTCTCGTGAAATCCTTTTTGATCCTCCCCATTTCCGATGGGTTCATCCTTGTGACCTTAAAAACATTCAGAGGTTTCTTGAAGATTGGACTATAATCGTGGCCTATAGTGTAAAAACTTAATTGTCGACTCTGAACATAACACATTCATGATCACAAAAGTTCACCATGAGCACTTAGTACTCGGGTAAGCTAAAAAGGCGAGTCGATCCGAGAAATAGGAGATTTGGATTCCTTTAAGTGTTAAGTATTGTGACACTTAACAAGAAGATTATGACGGTCCTGAACCACTCATCCGAATTACATCTTTAAATGAATATAATAGGGTTGTGACTGTATGGAACAAAATAATGTAAATATCAGCCATTTCTCACTGGACCTCTTCCGCTATACTTGACGGAAATGAAGCATTTCAAAAAGGAAAGACCCTTTTGGAGTTGGTGGCCCAAGTACGTTATTTCTGTTAGTTTTACCTGTTTGAATAACGTTTAACGCAACTTTTAACAGTAATTTTCTTATATTGCAGCTCAACGTAAATAATTGATTGGTTGATTGATTGAATAGAGTTTAAAACGCCGCTTTTAACATTTTTCAGTTATATCGCGCCGGCTGGAGCACCTAACAACGGATTCCTGGTATTTCTCTCGCCAGTACAACCATCACATCCTTTCCTAGCCTTCAGCTACTATATCACATAGGTCTGCGAGTATCAACCCATTGGTGAGAGACAAATTGTCGGAAAGAATGAGTGCCGCCGTCGGGGATCGAACCCGGGACCTCTAGATCGACAGTCCGACGCGCTACCAACTGCGCTATGTAAATAATTGATTTCTTACACCTGTACCAACACTTAATCCTTTAATTATAAGAAAAGAGATTCTGACGCACGCACAGACGGATGGGCCTAAACACGAGAAACATCCTATCGGCGCAGCTGTCCTTACTTTGGTCACCAGAGCTAAAACAACTGATTATCCCAACAAGGCGTTCACTTTTGAGAGCGAGCTATTGGCGCTCAGGCTCAATCTTTTTCTAAAAGAGCTTCCGACCGAAATAGCCAAAACAGCACCAAAGGAGGTCGCAATCGAACCTATATTACCAAGAGTAGGAGTGGTAGCCGAGTAGGAGCGTATCACAGAACCTTTGGGGTTCGGCTCCTACTGCCTTCCTATGTAACATCAAAATTAACGGCTTTGTGTTCTTGTGTGAAAATGGAGATACCTGCTGGTCACAAGCAATTTCTTATGTTCTTGCAATATTTTCTACCACAAATAATGTTGTTTTTTTCTCCTATTCGTTGACAGTTTTCATTGTCGTCTAAATCTGGACCAGTCTAAAATTTAGAACAACTGGAAAGGGTTAAGTATGTAATTTTAGATCATAGTCCAAGTCCGTTGAAATATACTATGCATGACATTCGAAAACCAATTTAAAGCCAGTGGGTGCTTAATTAGGGTTGTCTCAGCACGTGTAAACTAGTAATCACGTGTATTTCATTATCAGCACCATGTAACTACTTTGTACCTGGGGATTTTTAAATTTACCTAATGTACATTTGTGCTGATTACCAGTTTAAATGATGGATAGGGCATTCAAAAACCCTTACTGTGAAAACTCTATCTATTACTTGACTACAAAATTATGGACTAGTCCAAAATCAAAGAAGGAACATTTCAAAAAAAAAAAAAAAAAAAAAAAAAAAAAAAAAATCGTAAAATTGATATTCAACTCGATCAAAACCATTCCAAATCACTCGCTCAGAGCACCCTTTATTCATTCCAAACACTCAATCAGACCATTCCAAAATGCTCCAAACTCACTGAAAACGATAAACTCAGCAATGTCATTAAAAATAAATAAAGCTAGAAAAAATCGCTCTATGATAGGTTCTTGGAGAAATAGAAAGCTATTCATAGAACTTGTATGCATGTTTTATTAATGGGAGGTAATAAATATAGCTAATTTTGTTCACTTTGAACAAAATTTGCAATATTGGATTACCTCCCATTAAATGCACTCAAAACTTGCTCCATACACTCATTCAATTTCATTCCAAAATCATTCATCTTGTCAATTTCACAACGATATTAACTCTGAAAATAAAGGTAGAGAAGAATAGTGCTTAAACTGAATAAGAGTTCTAGAGTCCCAATTTACGGCGCTACGGGAACTGTTTTTAACAAAGGCCCCTTATATAGTTAAGCAACAAAGTATCATAAAATCATGAGGGCATGCTCATAGTCAAATGATAAGGAATACTCTAAAATTTTCAAGCAAATCTGTCTATAATTGAAGGAATTGTGTAACAAGTAACAAGAATTTGACAAACGGAGATGAATATACCAATCAACGTCCACCTTAATTTGCGTTTATTAAAAAAAAGAACAGGAAAAGTGAAATGGAAAATTTTTTGTTAAAGAAAGTGTTTACATAATTTCTCCTTTTAACTAAAAGTCTTACAAAGCTATTTTTCATAATGCATGATTATCAAGTACAGATTCATAGAAGTCTGATAATCATAAAGCCTAGTTGGAATAGTTACTTAAAAAGATTGGTTTGAACAGGGTTTTAAGCAGCTTTTAACAATCGTCCAGTTAAATTGCTGGGCTGGAGCACCTTATAATGGAAACCTGGTATTTCTAAAACCAGCACTACCACTTCATCCTTTCCTAACCTCTAGTAACACTCCATCCAGTACAAAAGTCTGACCATACTGCAAGTATTTAAAGGCTTAAATAGCACACATTTACCTGTGCAAAAAATTAAAGATTGATTTGGTGTTTTTGTCGGGCCTGCATGATTTTACAAATTCTACAGATCTTAGGGCTTCTTTGATAGGAGATTAAAAAAAAACCCTTACACTTGTATACACATGACATTAAAACAAACCAATCAAAAATTAAAGTTTCAAACAGAAATCTTTATTTTCAAATGACAATAAATAAATTCAATATTACAGAACAGAAACAGTGCATGAAAATGTTTCATTATATCCAGTTACAGTTAGTAACATTGGGAAATTGACATTCATCTCAATCAAAACTATTCTAAATTGCTCACTCAGCATTCCATTCATTCATTCCAAACACTAACTCAACCATTCAAAAAGTTCCAAAATAACTGAAAATGATATCAAGTTCAGCAACTACATTCAAACCAAGTATAACTGGAAAAAAATGTTGAAATTGTAAGTTTCTGATTGGTTCTTGAAGAAAAATAAGCTATCTATAGAACTCATACACATATTTTATTAAAGGGTGGTAATAAATATTGCTAATTTTGGTCATCCTGAACAAAATTAGCGATATTGGATTACCTCCCTCTAATTTCACCAAAAACTCACTCATTGCACTCAATCCATTTCATTCCGAAATCATTCACCGTTTCAATTTCACGATGTTGTTAACTTTATGAAAACAATAAATGAAATCTTAACTAAATTTTGTATAGTCCATTTGACTTCTATATGAACCAACCTTTTCATCAATTAATTAAAATTGCGTTTGAATGAAGGATTTGTGTGTGGTGTAATCTTAATTTCAGCTTTATACCATATAATATTTTTGCATTTTCCACTCTTAAGCATGAGGGGTGATGAAGGCTGATTAGTAGTAAGAAATTGTAAACAAATAGTAAAAACATGTGGTTTGACATTTGACAGAAGAAATGTCCATTATTCCTTATTTGGAAATGCTAATTAGCATATCAACAGTCATGTCATCTTAAGTTGAATATCACATGATTTGTACCGTTATCACTCGCATGCTTGTCTAGTTTTCCTCGTGAAAATCCCAACAACTTCCGTTAAATGATACATTTGATTGGTTTAAATATGTGAATATGGGGTTCATCTCAGAATAGATAAAAACAATCATCAATTAACTGGCCATATATAGAAGTCAAATGGACTATAACAAGAAAACTTAAACAAGATTTCAAAAGGACATGTATCCTTCCAATGTCTTCAAGACTGCATCTAATGAATGATAATGAATTGTTCACAACAAACATTTCAAAAAAATTTCTACAACAAAAAAAATACATTTAATATCACAGATATATTCAATGAAAAATGGAATTCAATGGAAATTACATCAATTAGAATACTTGTACTAATCACAAGAAAACAAATTTTCAAAACCCCAAGAAGTTTGGTCAACAATTTTCTAATTGATTGAATTTAAAGAAAATCTTTTTCTTCTAGGAACAGGAACATTGTGAACAGTGAAGTAATTGCTTGGTACAAACAATAAATTAATTTTCCACTTGATTTTTTGAAGACTTTTGCCTCAGGGGTGTAAGAATGGAGATTCTCTTTTAATATCACAGATAAAATCAATGGAGAGTGGAATTCAAAACAAGAGCCATGTTGGACATGGGCATAAGTCCCCTACCGGCTTTGTTTGTCTCAATGTTTTCCCACGCCAATTCTATCAGGGACGTCAAAACCAGGTCTTGTTAAAGGGTTAAACAAGACTTACATGAGTTGTTGTCTCTGCTGTGCCCACTATACAATTCATGGAAGCAATAGACAGATGCAAGAAATAGTATCAATAACAGTTACCTTGTCTGATCCAAGATGTTTTTCTTCAGTCTTGTTGGTAAGAAATGAGAACTTTCACTGGAGGTGATTAATACTGCTGCATCACCACCCTGACTAACATGGCTTATAATTTTTTTTACATTTTAAAACAGGTTTCATCAAGTTAGCTTGCTTAGTTATTAAGTTATTGCAAGATCCATTTTTTGCCATATTTTCACTATTTCCGTTACCATAGCAACCGCACTTTTTGTCAAAGAACAAAGATAAAATGATGTGCATAATCTACACATTGCCATCTAGTCATATACCAAGTCTCATCAAATTAGCTTGCTTACTTATTAACTTATCGCAGGATCCAATATTTTTTGCCATATTTTCACTATTTCCGTAACCATAGCAACAACAATTTTAGTCTAAAAACAAAAATAAAATGATGTGCATAATCTACACATTGCCATATAGTCATAAACCAAGTCTCATCAAACTAGCTTGCTTAGTTATCATCTTATCGCAGGATCCCATTTTTGGCCATATTTTCATTATTTCTGTAACCATAGCAACCTCAATTTAAGTCGAAAAACAAAAATAAAATGATGTGCATAATCTACTCATTGCCATCTAGTCATATACCAACTTTCATAAAAAACGCTTGCTTAGTTATTAAGTTATCGCGGGATCAAGATTTGAGCGGACAGACGGACGGACAGACGGACGGACAGACGGAGGGCAAACCTATAGTCCCCTCCGGTGTGAACACCGGTAGGGGACTAATAAGCAAAATAAATATATATATAAGAATACCTCTACCAATTACCAGAAATTATCCATTCAAACTGGTAAAATTCAGATGGGTTTTGACACAAGTTGACCCAATTTCGAACTCGTCTGAGGTTTCATTAAGACAATCATTCTGACCAATTTTCAGGTAGATTGGCAAACATTGTTGACTCTTGAGCGCATACAAGGCAAATATTGACAATGGATACCACCTAACATCAAAAGCTCATCTTGAGAACTTCATGCTCAGTTGAGCTAAAAATACTTGATAGGTGGTATGTAGTTGCTAATATTACCCTTTTACTGAAAATTTGCCTTGTGACATTAAAGCAGAAGGTGAAGATCTGCAATCAGATACTCAATTTATCATTGATTTAACCACTAGATACTGACTTTTGACATACAGTTCTGTATGAAATATGGAATGAATTTGAGCCTGTGCGTGACATTTCCAACAATTTCATGTGTGTGTGATGTGGAGAAATTTAGTTTCTTGGAGAATCACATATTGCAATGTAAATGTTCTGCACTTGTGAGCAAAATGAATTGGTCCCTACGTACTAAATGAGTGCATAGGGAAGACTCTGATCAGACTGTGTAGCTTCACAGGCTGATTAGAGTCTTCACAGAAGCACATGCAAAATTGCTGGAAATGTCTTGCACAGGCTCATTTATTAAACTGTACAGAACAATAACAGAGGTTTGCAGTTTTTAAGCAGAACAACTACTCAGTAACTTTGAAATACTCTTGTGCCGCGGTCCACTGCTCTTGAGGGAACCTGGACCCTAGAACCATTCTTGAGTCCCCTTCCTTCTCCTTCTCAGCCCCCTTTTTGGGGACACTGGCTAACTGAGCTTGGTGCTCCAGCTGTTTCTCCTGAAATAGATTATGCAGGGTTTTAAGGGATACAGGTTATGCGAGTCTGAAACTCAAAGATAAATCCTGAAATTGTCTTATGTCACGGACCGGCTTTGGATCATGCATGCATGGACCCTCTTTGGATCAACTTCTTAAAAGAATTGCAGACTGTTTAAACGCTGTTCTTATTACCGTGTTAACTTTTGTGCTGTCACTAGTTTACCAAGCAACGTCAGCATAAACAAAAGTGACATGCATGACACAATTTTCCCAACATGTTTGTAGGTATATACATGTAGCTAGTTTTTAAAGTGTTCCTATAAAAAAAAATCATCTCATCATTGAATCAATACTGTAGTCTTCCATTATATGCAATAATAGCATCAATTCTCATTTTTTCGGGTGTTATCATTTGCAGAGACCCTAATAATGCTATAATGTCCTCATGTTTTGCACTGGGGGGGGGGGGGGGGGGGTCAACAAATTTTAGGGTCCCTATTAACGCCCTAAAAAACATGGATTAACCATATAGAGATAAACAACAGCAGGCACATAGGTGAAGTCTTATCTAAGTTTAAACAACCTGATTTTCCTTTTGAAACCAGCAAAGTTACAAAACTATATTTCTAAAATAAATTTGGACTCACAAAAGGTGCATTCAGTACTTTTAGCTGTTTGAATTTATGGCTATTTTGTCAAAGTTTTAATTCAGCATGACAAGGGATAAGTCAATCAAAGAATCAGAAAAATCACCTATATCATCAAAACTGCATCAAATTATTCATGGGGTTGGTAGTTTATTATCTTTTCTTTACTTATGTGATTTTTATTATTTGAATCATCATTATTTTCTAATCTATGTACTCATTCATTTCTTAATTTCTAATTTAAACAAAATGACACTGGATGCTAGGTGTTATCCACATTTTTTCAAGTCTAATTTTTTGGTTAGATAGACTAAATCAAGATTGAAGTCACAAAAATGAGGCGCCATACTTTCTAGATCATTACATACCTATTGATATGATGATATATTAATGTAATCTGTCATATTTTGATGCAGCAGTTTTTGCATGTTTTTTTTTCTCCTTTCTTTTTCACTTCTTATTTAAAAAACAAATAACAATTATTTCTAACCCACTCCTTTACACATTATTATGTAGTATCTTTTCCTAGGATGTAATTCTTCAGAGCTTTTGATGGCTTGTTTTGTGATAATTTGCTATCGCGGATAAAATGTATTAATGTTACTTTTAACCCTTGCCATGCTAAACCCTGAAAATTCCTGATTTGGAAGATGGTATAGACAAGATTAGCATGTACATATGTGCAGTCTGATCATAGTCTTAACCAGCTGTTTGTCTTCTATGACCAAATCTTATGTAAGGAATTTATTTTTTAAGAGGAATTAGTCCGGCAGAAATATGGCATATTTTACCTGAACCTGGAAGTAGGGTTCAAAGTTTTTTTCTTGACTGATTCTTGTAGCCAACGCCTTCCCCATTCAGAATCCGGTTGAAGACATCTTGTCATCATTGAGCATTTCGAAAAAATCGAGATGGCAGCCAGGACAATCAAAAATCAAGCAAACAGCTCCGTAAATCACTCTCTTTGAAACCCAAAACCTGTTTAAGTGGTCGTTTTATTGTTAAGATATTAATCTGAAGCTATTTAGCAAATAAAAGCAAAACATTGCATAAGTTATGAGTGTGGTAATCAAGATGGCAGCCAAATCAAATTTTGAAATGGTTTTTTTTTTTTTTTTAAGTAATTCTCGATTTATGCGAGATACAAGAATCTTAGAAATGTATTTTACAGTTTTTTAAATAAACTTTTGTAAGCTTCTTTATGACTTCAAAATATCTGACTTGTTACACCTCTCATCTAGTGTTATGAAAACCCTTAATTTGAGGATGGCAACCAGGAAACACAAGATTTTTATTTCATGCTTAAAGTTTGCAACGTTTTTAACAGTTAACTATTTTCAAGTTGCTAAGGTCTAACCTAACAAGAATCTGGATAATGATGCATTTTGATCATGGAATAGTTTAAACAAGAGGGCCATAGTGGCCCTAAATCGCTCACCTGAATGAACTGTCAAAAATTGTTTAAAGTAGGTTTAGAAAAGATGATGAATTCTGACCAAATTTCAGGTCGATTGGGCAAAAAATGATGCCTCTACACTGCTTACAAGGTTTTTCTAAGATTTGATCTCATGACCTATTTTTTGACCCCACTTGACCCAATTTCAAACTTGTCCGAGATTTGATCAAGACAATCACTCTGACCAAATTTCAGGTTGATTGGACAAAAAATGTGGCTTTTAGAGTGTCTACTAGGTTTGTCTTAAATTTGACCCCGTGACCCCATTTTTGACCCCACTTGACCCAATTTCCAACTTGTCTGAGATTTGATCAAGACAATCATTCTGACAAAATTCCAGGTTGATTGGGCAATGAAAATGGCTTCCAGAGTGTCTACAAGGTTTTTCTAAAATGTCCCCATGACCTCATTTTTAACCCCACTTGACCCGATTCCAAACTTGTCAGAGATTACATCAAGACAATCATTCTGACCAAATTTCAGGTTGATTGGGCAAAAAATATGGCTTCCAGAGTGTCTAAAAGCTTTTCTAAGATTTGACCTCTAGACCTCATTTTTGACCCCACTTGACCCAATTCCAAACTTGTCAGAGATTTCATCTAGACAATCATTCTGAATAAATTTCAGGTAAATAGGGCAATAAATATGGCTTCCAGAGTGTCTACAAGGTTTTTCTAAGATTTGACCTTGTGACCTCATTTTTGACCCCACTTGACCCAATTCCAAACTTGTCCAAAAAATTCATCAAGACAATCATTCTTAACAATTATCAGGTTGATTGAACAAAAAATATGGCTTCTAGAAAGTCTACAAGGTTTTTCTAAAATTTGACCCCATGACCCCATTTTTGACCCCACTTGACCCAATTTCTAACTTGTCCGAGAATTCATCAAGACAATCATTCTGACCAAATTTCAGGTTAATAGGGCAATAAATATGGCTTCCAGAGTGTCTACAAGGTTTTTCTAAGATTTGAGCCCATGACCTCATTTTTGACCCCACTTGACCCAATTTCAAACTTGTCCGAGATTTCATCAAGACAATCACTCTGACCAAATTTCAGATTGATTGGGCAAAAAATATGGCTTCTATAGTGTCTACAAGGTTTTTCTAAGATTTGACCCCCGTGACCCCATTTTTGACCCCACTTGACCCAAATTCGAACTTGTCCCAGATTTTATCAAGACAATCATTCTGACTAAATTTCAGGTTGATTGGACAAATAATGTGGCTTCTAGAGTGTCTACAAGATTTTTCTAAAACTTGACCCCGTGACCCCAATTTTGACCCCACTTGACCCAATTTCGAACTTGTCCGAGATTTCATCAAGACAATCATTCTGACCAAATTTCAGCTTGATTGGACAAAAAATGTGGCTTCTAGAGTGTCTACAAGGTTTTTCTAAAATTTGACCCCGTGACCCCATTTTTGACCCCACTTGACCCAATTTCGAACTCATCCGAGATTTCATCAAGACAATCATTCTGATTAAATTTCAGGTTAATAGGGCAAAAAATGTGGCCTCTAGAGTGTCTACAAGGTAAATGTTGACGACGGACGACACACGACGGACATCACTCGACCACAAAAGCTCACCTTGAGCACTTCGTGCTCAGGTGAGCAAAAAAAAAAAGTTGAGATGGCAGCCAAGACCACTGAAAATATACATGTACTTGCTACTAAACAATTCATCTAAATTCCGTATCTAATTTAACTGTTAAGATGATAATTTGAAGTTTCCTGGACTGGTGTAATGAATACCTTGAATGACAATTAGAATAAGTATAGAGTTGTCAAAGGTGGCTGCCAAATGGAACTAGAAAGCCATGAATGGCTTTAGTTGCTCCACAGGCATGGAATTCTTGTAATAGCAAATCAAAGTTTTGACTTGATTGCGCTGCGCATCAGCGCTGCGCCATTTGTGATGAGTTTGGGATGTTGATTTGAGTGTTCATGTGAATTGGTTTATTATTGATATAAGCAAATTGTCCTGGTCAAAAAATTAAGTCTTTGCTAGAAAAAAAATACTTTTTTTCAATTCTCTTAATTTGAAAATGCGATAGATTTTACATGGTTGCTGATAATTTTGCTAATTACTCCTTTTTCTGGGAAAAAAAAAACATTATAAATGACGAACTCTCTTTTATCTCGAAAAAAATGACCAACAATCTAAAGGATCGGTCGTAGCCGACGCTGCATTAACATATTAACGTTACTTTGAGCTTTTTGATCTAACAATGAAATAAAATTTATCGTTATTCTTTTTTTTCAATTGCGGATTTTTCTCAAATGTTAAAATTTATGTTCGGTTTATGTTATTGTCTTTTTTTTATTATATCTTCTGTTAGTAAAATTTTGTTTTTCATTGATATAAGCGCATAATTAAATTACGTTTTTGACTTAGTCCTTTCGATTTAATGTGTTGTTTGGTTTGTTTAAGGTTGGTATTTTTATTAAAATCGAAAGGAGTTGATCATCGATACAAGAAGCAATAATCATTGAAATAATGTTTAGATTATTTATTTATTCGATCAAAAGTCTGATTTTCAATAAAATTTAATTTAATGCGAATGAGTAAAGAAATAATTATACATTAGTAAATAGATGAGAAATGATTTATTTGGTGTTTTATCTCGGTGTTTGTTCTTGACTTTTCCTTTCGATTTTTTGCCTCTTTACCCGCGTATTGATTTAGCGTGTCTGGGGACTACTTATTTACATAACCACATTTTCACAGACAACAAAGGCGATCGAAGAGTGTAGCGAAAACAAAAGCGCTGATCAGGTTTGTGGTTTATTGCCAAGCTGATCTGCATTCTTGTTTTTACTTTCAATGGCAAATTGTTGGTTTTCTCACACAGTGGCTAAAATGGAAATAAGATATGCAAGGGATAAGCAAATATATGCAGTGGACCAACTTACATGTATATTTTGACATTTGTTTCAAATGCTCCTTTCATATATTTGACTTCAAAAGTGCATTTCAATTCAAAACAGGTGGTTAACTTTACCATACCCTTTTTAAGAGCTGGGTAAACAATACTATAAGCTTATGAAAAACAAAACAAAATAAGCTTTCTCATGATGAAACCGACATTTTTCCTGACTAGGTAATACAAACCAACCTGTACACACCAAAAAATAGCTAGAGGCTTGAAGTTTCGTATTCAGAAAGCAAAGGAATTGTACTATCATTTGGGTCTTTTTTTCTGCAATGCAAATTGTTGCTTTTCCCATGAGCGAGCTCAAATACTGCCCATTGTTGTGTTCATATAAATTTTGTTGTACATAGACAAACAAGCCATCTTTTACTAGTCATGTTCTTTTTACATTTTATATCACAAGTTTACCCCCGTTTCTAAGATGAATGTTGAATTTTTCTTGATTGTTGTATACATTTGATTATATCATGTGAACCTTGTCTAGAATGTGCTGTCAACTTATTCTGATTTTTCAATATGTTTGATTCACAGCCATCAACTAACACTCCATGACCAAATCAGAAAAATAGTGAACAAATAATGTTTGTTTACAATAGCAAAGTGCCAGCCTTAGAAAGAACAAGATGTTCTAGTGCTGGAATTGCAAAAGCTTCCATTGTAAGGTATATCCTCAAAACTTGGATAAGCACAGACTGCATGTGTACTGCATAACATACACCATAATTATTGTACTTACCGTTTCAGGTTTCCAAACCAATGTGTCAGTAAGTGTGTTATGCAAAGTCATCTATTTGTTTTTACAAAATGCATTGTATTCATTAATAAAAGAAATTGCTGTTTAAAAAATGTTCATTTTCATTTAACCCCAAAATCTAATTAATGCCAATAAACAACAGACAATGAATTTAATCTTAAAAGAGCTTTTGCCGATGCTTTCACAAAAAAACTGTCAGTCATATATTGTAAGAAAAGAAAAGTTCACATTCAAGAATGGATTGGTTGATTTTGCGTTGTACGTCCTACTCAACAGTTAAGGTCATAATTGAGCCGCGACGTCAGAAAACCAACAATGTGGTTTTCGACCAGGTCCGAAAAAAAAAACGGGCAGTGAAGCGACAGAAGATAACTGGAAGCTTAATTTCGTATTAAGAAAATAGAGGGATTGCACTATCGGTGTAGCAAAAACAAGGGCGCTGATCAGCTTCGGGGCTACCGCAAAGCTGATCTATGCCTTTATTTTCGCATATGCAGATTGTTGCTTTTCCCATGAGGCGGCTCAATTTATGGAGACTGGATTTTGGTTTAAAGTCTAATCAAAAAGACTGCAGAAACCCATCTCAACCCATCTAGTGATGTAATGATCATCCAGTGGTATTGATTAGTGAGTTACGGTAATCGATTACACTTTGTCATAATCGATCATAGGAAAACATGGATAAACAGTAGAAAAAATCAATTTGAATAAACAACATTTCATTTCCGCAGCGCTTTCTCCTTTGCTCCAAACTGGAGCAATTTTTTACTTGTTTTTAGATATTTTGGGTTCTACTGATGTTGAAAATGATTTTCAAAGGTTCAACTATGTAACTTATAGAGAAATGACCTCCACCCATAAAAGACATAGTTTTCATCAAATCACAATAATAATGTGCTGCATGACAAAGGATCATACCAATGAATTTTGATTGATATCCATCAGTTACATTCTCAGAAAAATTATTTTCAAAGTTTCGACTATATAACAATTTGAGAAATGACCTCCGCCCATAAAATACATAATTTCCATCCAATCACAATAATTTTTGGTATACTGATAAAGGGTCACTCAAGGATCATTCCAATGAAATTTGGTTGATATCCATTAATAATGTTCTGCGAAAATGATTTTGAAAAGTTCCACTAGATAACATATAGAGAAATTACCTCTGCCCATAAAATATGATTTTTTCTGCCGATCACAATAATTTTTGGTAGACTGATAAAGGGTCATTCAAGGACCATTCTACTTAAATTTGGTTGATATCTTTCAGTAACATTCTGAGGAAATGATTTTGAAAGTTTCCACTATATAACATATAGAGAAATAACCTCCGCCAATAAAATATGTATTTTTCATCGGATCATAATAATTTTTAGTAGACTGATATAGGGTCACTAAAGGCTCATTCCAGTGAAATTTGGTTGCTATCCATCACTCAAATTCTGAGGAATTGATCTTCAAAGTTTCCACTATATGACATATAGAGAAATGACCTCCGCCCATATATTATAAAAACACACATTAAAAATACATATTTTGTATCGGATCACAATATTTTTTTTATAGACTAAAATTGAATTGGTATCCATCAATTAGAATATGAGAAAAGTCACTTTTCACCATATTTGGAAATTAGCCACGCCCATTAATTCCATGTTTTTCATTGGATCAAAATTTCTTGAACAACTTTGAAAGAGGGTCACCCAAGGATCATTCCTGTGAAATTTGGTTGAAATTCATCCAGTTGTTTTTGAGGAGAAGATTTTTAAAGAAAAGGTTTATGCATGGACGGACGCAAAATGGACACAACGCCATGACAATAGCCCCAGTGGCTTTCAGCCAGTGGAGCTAAAAACTGCTTGGTTACTATTGTAAATAAAGTGTATATGTTTTAGTAAACATTTGAAGATACAACTAAAAAACAAGAGCACCGCCTAAGGGTGCCTACGCTCGGCTGTCGAGTGCTGGACGGTGGGAAAAAATCCAAGTCGAAAAAGGGGCATAATTTGCACAAAATGCATCTAGAGTTATCCCCCTTGATAGTATATGTTGCTCTTTTGATGGTGAACATGTGTGCCAAGTTTCAAGTGAATGCCTTCAGTAGAACCAGAGATATAACAAAATGTCAAAGTTTTCGCATGACGACGACGACGACAACAACAACGACGACAACGACACGGAGGCTATAGCAATACCTCGGGTTTTCTCCGAAAACAGCCAAGCTAAAAATTCAGATAAATTAATCGGTTTATGATGGTATTGATCTGCTGCTTGAGCAAGTTAGAGAAATAATGGCCTTACAGTGAAATTCAGTTTGGCAATCCAGATGGTCTGTTAAGAGAGTTTATGAATGATAACTTTGTGAACCTTAATGATAAGCATGAGGATATGATGATCTCTTTTTCATATAACAAAAACTTATCTGCTAAAAATCTGATATTTTGATGAATATGCTAAAATGCAAAGTATTGGAATACTTTTTTTGAAGATGGCAGCCTCCCTGTTTTTCCAGTCATTATCAAATTTATTTGAACTATTGAGACCATGAAAGTAATTTGTTGACAAAAACATGTTTGTATAATTATAGTTAATATATGGTTTCGACATGTCCACTATGTTTTTAAAGGCACCATTAGCTCATTAAATTTGTCGTTTTAAAAAATAATTGAGTCAATAAAAGTACGGTTTCCAAGAGTATGAAAATGTAACATTGTAGGTAGCATTTCTTAAGCACATAGCATTAAAGTGATCTCAACATAGGTATGGTGGCGGATTTACTGAGACTCGTATTCAGTTTTATTTTTCATGACATGCAACGTAATGTAAGTGACCAATTATTTCTAGTCTTCCATGTTATTTGAACCTAAAGCGACATGTTTAGGTCCATCAGAGGCTTTAATGGTAAGATGTAGACATAAAAGATGATGCTAGCATATGCTCAAAGCAACTGTATGGACTACGGCAACTCTTCTATAAAGTGGCTACCAATGTATTGTACTGAGTAAATGGTAATGTTAACCCAAATTGAATGGTGGCAAAGCTTTCCGAACCTTTTTGCAAATATAAGGCTTATGATTTCTAACTTTTTTCTCAAAAGTTAGGTGCAGAAACCTACTGCCCTATTTGACCATATTAGATCTATTCAGCACGATATAGTTCTAACTGCCTTAATATTTGTTAGGAGACATTAGTGTTTCGTGCTAATCCATCGATATGAGATGAATATATTTTGTTGTGCAATAATCTTCTCGTAAAGCAAATATACTTTTATTTTCAAATACCATGCAACCAAAGTGCTATGCATTGTTCAAATATGTATATGTAATGATAATACAAATGAAGTTAGACTTTTATGTAGTTATTCATGTTTATAGGATGTATTGTTGGCTTCCTTTTTTTCTGGAAGAGATAATTCAAGTCAAAGTGATTGTCTACGTATGAATCCCACAAATATCATATTTTGAATTGTCAAAAAATTAAAAACCAATGGAGATGCAGTATTGGCTGCCATCTTAGTACACAAAAAAAAACTTTTTATATTGCATAATTATGTAACTTTTCTTATTTCAAAATGATGACCTGTATTTTCATAAGTTGATATGAATAATTTTCATATATTTCTTATGTAACCTCAAACTTTCTTTTGGGTATATTCCTTGGCTGCCATCTCGAATGCTATCTATCACTTAAGGCATCAATTTTTAAAACAACCTTTAAACTGGTATTGAAACTGTTGATGTAGGCGCATTTTTTCTAAAATCCCGATTAAAACGCAATTAACTTAGAATCTTCTCTTTCCTGGCTGCCATCTTCAAATCAAGAATTAATGTTACAACAGACGAGAGTTTTCTTTTGCCTGATATTTAGAAGGCATAAAACCACTAACAAATGTTTACTGAAGGAGCCCTAAACCCTTTCCTAAGATTCTTAAGTCACATGGGTCAAGAAATACTTCAATTGCCATTTAATAATTCGATTTGGCTGCCATCTTGACTTCCATACTTATCTCTAATGTAATAATATGTATTGATTATGTCATATACTTTTATTCTCGAAATTAAACAGCAAAAAAGAACACAAAAAACAATTTAAAAGGTTGTCATCGTGATCTATCGAGCTGTTGGTGCTACATTCGATAGTCCTGGCTGCCATCTCAATTTTCTCAAAATGCTCAATGATGACAAAATGTCATCAGCCAGATTCTCGTTCGGGAAGGCCTTAGCTACAAGAATCAGTCAAGAAAAAAACTTTGAACCCTACTTTCGGGTCAAGCTAGAAATCTGCCGGACTAAATATGGGCATACAAGTTTTTTTTTTCAGAGGCTTCAGCAGATAGGTCCAATCTCAAAGAACTTAATGGAATTTTAATTAATTTTTTTTTTTTGTCTCTTTGGGGAAAAATGTGTAAATAATTATGAAGTATCTGCTTGTATACTACTTTACCTTAAGGTAGTGGACCTGTAATAGTTCCCGAAAATTTGGAAACTCATAACCTTTCACAATGTTAACGGAGGTTTCCTAATGAAAATCATTTGGAACCCTCCATTAACACTGTTAAAGTTCATTACTTTCGAAACGTTGTGAAAATTTACAGGTCTACTACCTATATCTACTTTATGGTCAATTGGTTGAAATCCCCGAAAAATTCTCAATTAGTTTGAAACAAAATTTAAATTCAACACGGGATACAGGTAACCATTATATTCACCCACTGGAATGATTACAAATATTGAGGACTTTTTTTTATCCCAATTGATTTGTCAGTAGACAGTAAATCAATTCTTTTTTCACACAGTTTAACTTTCATTCAACTAAATCTAAATGGAAAATCTCATCTTCATTCAACCTTTGAGTTTAACCTTCATCCTCATAATAGAGAATTTAGCAAAATATCTAACACATTTTTAAAACAAGTTCACTTGCACTTTTGTCCATATTTCAAAGTATATGATTACTTATGATCACACAAATGACACACTAGCATTTCTTTACATTTTGAAGGTGTCAGAGCAAAAATATGCTAATTACATATAAGAATATAGGAACTAACAATAGTTTTTGCTAAGACCCCAGAGATTTTATCCTTGGTTTTTGATAAATGACAATTAAAAATGATTCAACAATCTAGGTCAGCATTTTTTTGGATAAAAGATGAGAACTCTGACCTTGACCTTTGACTAAGAATAAAGACACAGATTTTGACATGGGGGTAAGTCATGCTCTCAACAACCTTAATTGGTTATATAGTGCGGTTTTATTGACTTGAATCTGACCCCTGCTATTTAGATGAATAAAAATCTGATTATTCCTACTCGGCTTTGCGCGTGCTTTCATTGGAATGAATAACAAACGATATTGAATGTATTATATATTTTGTTAATTGATAAAATATGTCGGTAATTGTTATTTAAGCATTTTTTCCATAGAGGTCAAATTCGGGTCAAATTAACCAGGCTAAACAATGATACAGTTGGTCACATCGTGAAATTGACATTCATTCTGATCAAAATTATTCTAAATCATTCACTCAGTGCTCCATTCATTAATTTCAAACACTTTCTCAAAACAATTAAAATTGCTCCACTATCACTACAAAAGCTCAACAACTATATTAAAACAGCTCTGACAAAATCTGTTATTTTTTCTAACTTGCTTGAATTTGGAAATGTCTGATTGGTTTGCAAATGTTGTGTATATTGTTTAAAAGGGAGGTAATAAATATTGCTAATCGTTTTCATCATGAACATAAGTAGAAATATTGTGGAACTACCTTCCTTTCATTTCATTCAAAACTTGCTCCTCTCACCAATTCAATTTTTCTTTTTTTTTTTGATCATTCAAAAATCATTCAATTTGTTGATTTCACAATGTTTTTAACTTCAGTCCTGAAGACAACGCCTCTCCTTTCACTTGCTGTTTTAATATAGTTGTTGAGCCTTTTAAGTGAAAATTGAGCAATTTTAATTGTTTCGAGAAAGAGTTAGAAATTAATTGTTTGGTTCAAACCTATTTATTTTACATCCATAGGGAAACAAGTTCTTACAACTTAGATTAAACCCTCTCAATTCTGCTTCCTGGAAAATTCACCAGTACTCGCGCCCAATGTGTGGGCCAATGAAAGAACCAAGATCGATAGCCGCTCTCGGGAATCGAACTCAGGACCTTTGGGTCAAGAGGCCTACGCTCTACCTCTAGACCATGGACACCAATTAATTGTTGGCATAACTGCATTAAAACAAGAGGCCCCTGAGGGCCCTAAATTGCTCACCTGATGTTTCAAGTAAATTATCATTAAGACTCCTTTTCCTATGATATGGCATGAATCTTCCCATTTTCAACAGAGTTCATTCTTGTGACCTGGCAAACATTTTGATCAAGTTTCATGAAGATTGGACCATATTTGTGGTGTCTGGAGCTCTTACGAGAAAATTGTCATTAAGGCCCCTTTTCCCGTGATATGGCACGGATCTATCCCATTTTCAGTAGACTTTATCCTCATGACCTAACAAACATTCTGACAAAGTTTCAAGATTATTGGAAATAATTGTGGCCCATTGAGAGTAAACAGAAAAATTGTCATTAAGGCCCCTTTTCCCGTGATATGGCACGAATCCTTCCCATTTTCAATAGACTTTATCCTCATGACCTAACAAACATTCTGACCAAGTTTCATGAAGATTGGACCATATTTGTGGCTTCAAGAGTGTAAACAAGAAATTTGTCATTAAGGCCCCTTTTCCAGTGATATAGCATGGATCCTTTCCATTTTAGCAATTTTTACAAGGGACCACCCAAGGAATATTTCTGCCAAATTTGATTGATTTTGACTCATAAGTTTAGGAGATGTCATTTAAAGAAATTGTTGACAAAAATGTCTTTAAGGCCCCTGTTCCCGTGATATTGCATGGATCCTTCCCATATTCAATATGTTTCATTCTCATGACCTAACAAACATTCTGACCAAGTTTCATGAAGATTGGACCATATTTGTAGCTTCTAGAGAGTAAACAAGAAAATTGTCATTAAGGCCCCTTTTCCCGTGATATGGCACAGATCCTTTCCATTTGAGCAATTTTTACAAAGGACCACCCAAGGAATATTTCTGCCAAGTTTGATTGATTTTGACCCTGAGTTTAGGAGATGTTGTTTAAAGAAAAAGTTGACGCCTTGACGTACAGACGGACGCCGGACATTGATCAATCACAATAGCTCCCTTGAGCACTTCATGTTCAGGAGAGCTAATAAAAGCTCTGAAAGATCTGGATGCTCAAATTTCGAATCCATCTTAATTCTAAAGATGAAATTTTCAAACTCTTCTGGTTCAGAAACGGAAATCAGGTGAAAAAGACCAAGATCAGACTGCACATAAGTGCAGACTGACCTTTGTCTGTTCTTCCAACCAAATCAGGAATATTTTGGGATCAGGATGACCAGGGTAAAATAACTGTTTCAGTCACAAAGATATTCATTTCTTTTACATCAAAAACTCAATATTTACTATCTCTAAACCATTCAATTTTAATTAGCAAAAGCACCTTGCCAATTTTTTCCAAATAATTACTTCAACTGAATTGTAGGAAGCTCCCATATTAACCCTGGAGTAATCCAATATGTATTTACAGCAACCGTCTATTGTCATCCAACGATTATTCGTGACCATAAATCAGAGCAAATAAACAGCGTTTAATATTGAATAGCCTTCCACGATCCCTATGGAGAATACATTAATCTATCGTCGATCACCGTAACAATAGATTCATTTTCACATTGAAATTAAACAAAACATCGAGATGCGACAAAAGATATGCACATAAAAACTACCGGGAAATGTGTTTATTTAGGCCCTGTCAAGTGGAAGGCTTGAATTGAATGACAAAACAGATAAGGATGATTCCGAGATGATTTCTCGTGAAATTCTAGAACAAAAAAAATCTACAGTCAATATTTGCTCGCAATTTTGATTTATCATCGGCAAAATAGTGATGACAAATTGATCAGAGTGTGTTTTTTCAACTCCCCAGTGGCTTCTTGTAGAACATTGACAGAACCTACTGATTAAACTGTATAATTATATTTCAAAATTGTTGCAATACATGGAGAGAACTCTGATGAAGTCTGAATTGAACCAAGAAAAATCCATTAGGATTTAATTGCTCTTTCGTAAAATTGTGTGTCAGTACATTAGAACAAATTGAGAATTCTCAAATTATCGAACACCTGCAAGGCCATGACTTTATAACTGTTTACCTGATTTTAATGCAAACACTTTCCAGGAAAATTTTCTATGGATATCATATGAAACAGGAAAATTTTGAAATATGCAATTACTGCAACATTGGCTATTACAATGACCAACACTATTTAATATGAAGATTGTCCGGACAGTTTGTAGACAGTCTGAAATTCTCATTAATTACTTCTTTTTTAATTATTATTCTTATGTTAAGCTCTTCCCTAATTATAACTGACTTCAAACACTAAGAAAAATATTCAAAGTTTTATTGACATGTATATGGCAGTTGCCTTAGCAACCCCACCTAGCGGTACCCAGAGCACATTGAAATTATAAATGTTTACTGATAATGATTGAAAACTAAAACAACTTTTTCAAGGAATATATCTTTTGAGAATAACAAAATTAACACAAATTTAATGTGCCCATTTTATGAGTTTTATCTTGTAATATTTTCAAGGTGATCGCTTCATAAATACTTGAATGAATGAAGAATATTATAGCAAGCCTTGCACGAAATATAATGGAAAATGATGCCGTCAGACGTTGCAGCGGAGCAGCATCTTATCTGCGTTTTTTGTAAGAATCCAGAAAACGCGAAGAAAATTACCTCTGGACCTTTTATAACAAATACGGGAACTAATTGCAAATCCTTCTCAACACATGCCTCAGCTACCAGCATTGGTTGAAACATTAATGATTAATTTGTGGCATCTTGAAATTCAGTCAAATTTCTTTTATCTTGGATTAATTTTTTAAGTTGCAAAACAAAGTGGCAAAATTTGATGTTCAATTTTTTACACATACACATGCAATACACATTTTTTTCTAAAAGTGGAGGTTTGCTCTTTTATAATCATGACATAATATAACGGGTAAGTTGAAATATAGGCAAAACATCAATAAATACCTGTAATTGGTACTTAAATAGATTCTACTAAAAGTAGCCGTATAGGGTCAGATTGTGCGTTAGGTCATTTTGTGCTCTGCAACAACTAACCCACCTTTACTAAATTCCATGTTATTTCATTATTTGTTAGAGAATATCCTTGAAAATTTGCATAAAACTGAATATTAACATGCAATGATTAAAAACCGTAGATATACAGTTTTTAGGTACATAATTCCTTAAGCCTTGTCTGATGAATACTTAAGATCTGTCATGTTAATATGTGACATCTGGAAAAATTCCATGAAACAACTACTTGAAAATAGGTTGGATCCTGTGTGTATGACATTTCTTACAAAATATTATATGAGCCTGTGCATGACATATTCAACAATTTGATGTGTGCATGAGGAACAACATTGAGAAGCATAGATAGCCAAATAGTGAATTTAAAAAATTGCTTGAATGTCTCTACATACTTTGAGACCTTATCTATCAACAACAAGAGGGCCGTTGGCCCTGGGTCGCTCACCTGAGAAAAAAGCTTCATTACCTAGGTATGTCCATGCAACCACAGAAAAAGAGATTTTCACTTATTCAATCAGATAACATTTGAAATAATCCTTCCCCCCTCTGCTCCTCCCCTGGTCATTATTTATTTAAGCTTTTTTCATAAAAGGTCTGTGATCAGCTAATCTATGCCCGATATACAGGCTGAGTCTGAGACTTTTAAAGTTTTCTTTAATGAGTTGATCAATCCATGTCAAATATAAAGGCTGTAGGGACTCAAAATTCTCAACAAAGCACCCCCCTCCCCCAAGAGGCTCTGCACCTGGTGAATCTACAGTCATGATTTTAGCTAATTCAATTAATGTCCATAATTATGCTGATCATCCATACCAATTTTCAAGTCTGTAGGACTCCTGGTTCATTAGAAGAAGTTTAAAGATTTCAAAAATGATCCAAAGTACTACCCCCTCCCCAAGACACTCAGCACCTGGTGACCCTATAGTCATGATTTTAGCTATTTTAATTAATGTCAATATATTGATCACCCATGACAATTTTCAAATCTGTGTGGTTCCTGATCCAGGAGAAGAATAAGGTTAAAGATTTCAAATTTGATTCAAAATACTATCCCCTCCCCCCTAATGCTCCACATCTGGTGGCCCTACATTCATGATTTTAGCTATTTTATTTCAGATCCATATGCTTATCATCCATGCCAATATTGAAGTCTGTAGGGCTCCTGGAAGATGAAGGTTAAAGTTACAAAATTTTCACAAAAGTACTACCCCCTCCCCCCTGGTGCTCCGCACCTGGTGGTATTACAGTCATGATTTTAGCTATTTTCATTAAGGTCTATGAGCTGATCCTCCATGCCATTTTTCAAGTCTGTAGGGCTTGTGGTTCATCAGAAGAAGAAGGTTAAAGATTACAAAATTTTCACAAAAGTACTACACTCTCCCCCCTGGTGCTCCGCACCTGGTGAATCTACAGTCATGATTTTAGCTATTTATATAAAGGTCCATATGCTGATCATCCATGCCAATATTCAAATCTGTCAGGCTCCTGGTTCAAAAGAAGAAGAAGGTTAAAGATTACAAAATTTTCACAAAAGTACTACCCCCTCCCCCCTGGTGCTCCGCACCTGGCAGCCCAAAAGATATGATTTTAGCTATTTTCATTAAGGTCTATGAGCTGATCATCCATGACAATTTTCAAGTCTGTAGGGCTCCTGGTTCCGAAGAAGAAGAGGCTTAAAGATTACAAAATTTACCCAGAGTACTACCCCCTCCCCCCTGGTGCTCCGCACCTGGTGGCCCAAAAGATATGATTTTAGCTATTTTTATTCAGGTCTATGAACTGATCATCCATGCCAAGTTTTAAGTCTGTAGGACTACTGGTTGAGAAGAAGAAGAATTTTAAAGATTTTCTTAAAATTTCACCTTTTGTTGCCATAGCAACCAGAGTTTTTCATGGATTTCAATTCTTTTAGCTATTTTTGAAGGGGACCACCTAAGCAACATTTCTGTAAAATTTGGTGTTAATTGGCCTAGTAGTTTAGGAGGAGATGTCGTTTAAAGAAATTGTTGACGGACGCCGGACGACGGACGACGACCGACGACCGACGGACGGACGCCGGAGGAAAGGTGATCACAATAGCTCACATGAGCACTTCGTGCTCAGGTGAGCTAAAAACGCAAAGTAAAGACTCTGGCCAGACTGTGAGCATGCACAGACTGGCCAGAGTCTTTGCTTTGCACACATTTGAAATTGTTGAAAATGTCACACACATGCTCAAATGAGAGTGAAGATTTGTTTGAATTGGGGTTTGACATCCCTTATAACAGTGTTAAAGCCATACTTCAACAGCTAGAGGACCCTGGGATTATCAGTCCTACCCTGACATTGTTCCCTAGCTTCCAGCTGTTATCCCACTAAGGCTTATGATTATGCATCAATTGGTAGGAGAAACATGTTGACAAGGAAATGACTGTGCTGCCACTGGGGATCAAACATGAGCACTGAGCTGCCTAATCTTTTCCCACACTATCTAACATTTTTGATTCCTTTAAGAAAGAAATCTTTAGAAAACA
Source organism: Fragum whitleyi (assembly GCA_948146395.1). Lineage (NCBI taxonomy): Eukaryota > Metazoa > Mollusca > Bivalvia > Cardiida > Cardiidae > Fragum > Fragum whitleyi. The sequence goes on along the minus strand of OX411543.1, from coordinate 70,269,926 downwards.
TTGTAGACATTTAATCAAAGCCCTGAAGGGCCTGAAAGTCGCTTCAACAGATGTATTAGTTAAACAGGACTTGCTTTTTATGACCCTATCAGAGAAGATTTTAAAAAGTATTGAAGGAAATGAAATTAATATTGAATTGTATATAACAAGAGATGTTTGTCTCTTAAAAATTAGATCTATTGAACCTCTCCACAATAAATTCTATGCACCTTTGAATTTTCAAAATTGTGACCTGTTACGCTAAATGGGACCTTATCCGAACTCCAAAAATCCAAATTTTGACAAACTTGCCAGACCCAGCGCAGGTTTACCAGATCCCGTATGAGAAAAGTGAATACAGAGTAAGATAGGGTAAATACCCAAGATTTTGAAAATTACATAAAAGTGAAAAGCGTTGGCCCTAGTCTGGCTGCGCGGACAGTACAGACTGACTAGGGTCAATATTTTTCACACATGCCATAAGGTCCCTTTTAGTGTGATGGGTCACAATTATACATGTACCTTTATCAATATTTGAGCTATGTGCAAGACAAGATTTGTACATGGACGGACAGACAGGCTGATGCCAGAATAACCCCTAAAACGATCAGGGTTCTCCTAAAAATAATTGGAAGCTGTAGTGGCAGTATCGTTGGAAGCTTACAATATAGTGTTTATGCAAGTAATTGTGATTATGTGAATAAAAACATTTGGGAAAAGAATAAATTGCTCATGTTGAGCAATTTCTTCTTTTCCAATAATGTTTTTATGCATATTTATTGTTCAAAATGCCTTAATTCATCAGTTTTGCCTTATTTCATCAGTTTTTGACATAAGATAACTAAAATTTCTCTATTTGATGACCATTTTGAAGAAATTAAGCGGTGGGTTAGTTTTAAAGCTGTAGGGGCATAACACTGTTTTAGATGAAGCTGTAGTGGGGCTGATACAGCTTATTGGGCTGGGGAGAACACTGACGATCGTTTTGCCGGGGTATGGTTTATTGGGGTTTTACGCCGTTTTCAACTGCAGCGTGCTATGGTTATACCGCAGCGACTGGAGCACCAAACCATGGATTCTAGTTTTTTTCATACCAGTACTTTCACAATACCCTAACAGAGCCTCCTGCTATTCCTCTACATAGGTTCACGATATGGGTGACATTCTTTTAGTGGAGCTACAAAAAGTTTTGCTGGGGTATAATAGAACATACTTGTCAAAACTTCTAACCGGCCTATTATTTTCTGTCACAAATGACATTTTGAGACGGGATGAATACAATCATCGGTTTTCATTGAACAGAATAATAATTTTTGAAGTGAAAAAGATGAAAATGTTACCACTTTTCTGGTTCAAGTATTTAAAAAAATACACAAGTTTCACCATATCTCCTTATTTTGACTTTGATTGATTTTAACATTGGTGGGTGGAGTATTTTGTGGAAAATTTGTTCATATCTGGGAAATATTCCATAGAATCAAATTCTTCTTTTGGGAATAATGCTTCTTTATCGATTGACTAGAAATGTTGATAGATAAATTTTTAAGAATGTCTAATTTTATTTGGTCCTAAATCAGAGTTTCTGTCAAAACGAAGCGAATAACAACCGATGAGAAAATGGCGACTGGATCTATGTGAGAGCGTGTCTGAATAACTGCGCATGAGCAAACTATTTTTTCGATGCTTTCCAGGGCTCTCACTAGGGTTTTGAAAGTAGCATTCCAGGAATCCAACTTCGGAAAAAGTTGGATCCAACACAAAAAAGTTAGATTCCATCACTATGAGGGTTGATTTTGTACCATGCAAAACTATGATATTGAAACGACAATTTATTAACCTTTTACTACACAATCCAATGTTTTAGTCACCAGAATGGTTATCTTAAGGAAAACATTGATTGAAAAGAATGAATTGCTTGTAAAAAACATTTTCTTCTTTTATCCCAATGCTTTTTACATGTTTTTCATTCATTTTTGGAGATGGGCTCAGTGATGACAAAACTTTTCCCGGTTCAGTTTAAAACCATATAAAACCAATACAGAAGCAAGTCTTTGAAACAGTCATATCTTCTTTTTGCCAGAAGTTAAAAAAAGAGGTCAAAAAATGTTATTGTATTTACTTAGACTTTAAAAAAATCTCAATATATAAGTCAATGCGATGATTCTCTTTGCAGATGTTGCCAATTGAGAGAAAAAAATTCAGAATTCATTTTCATTACAAAAGATTGTATGTTTGAACTGCATTGGTTATCTCTCTCTTTTCTTTTTTTTTTTTTTTTTTTTTTTTTTTAGATTGAAATATTTAAACTTTCCGAACCACTTGTCTCTTGATTTGTGTTCATTTTTTTTTTTTTCATTTCAACACGTGTCTGATCAGTAGCCAGTAGGCTGATCCGGAGCTTTCCATTTTCGAAATACGGTATCCGACGGAATTAATCACATGCACGGCGTTTCAGAGATTCACCGGTAGTGGTAATTCGTTTCGTGTTTTTTTCGGAACATTTCTTTAATTAAATAATTGTTTTAAGTCAAAATCCGATTTTAAAAAAGGTAAAAGAGATTCGGGACAGTTCGAAGGACACGGACTAATCATTTACTTGTTACGAACGAATCGGGTCAATTATGTTGTCTTACGATTGTCTTCGTCTAAATTGGGGCCCTGCTCGAATTCAATTACCGGTATATAATTAGTGAATCAACTGCTTCGATCAATATATTAATAGTTCACGTGTTTCGTTTATGCCTAACAATCGCCAAAACACATTGTCGGGCAGAGTCTAGATTCAATTCATTGATAGTCATGCTCCGCCTACAAGGTCTACGAATAACCGATTACGATTGGCTGTTGGCATCAATTAAGGCCACGCCTACCGCACCCATCTATCGGACTTCAGATATGGCTATTATCGATTTTTCACGCGACAGTTAGCCTAACTTACGTAAACAATCAAATACATGTCATACACAGCCGAGAGGTCATAAGTTGACACGCGTGGCTTAGAAAAACTTGTCGTCCCGTGGAATCCTTTGATAGGATTTTTTGTCGTCCGCTGAGAAAAGTTGTCGTCTCAGACGACACTACTGTCGTTTCCGAGAGCCCTGCTTTCAACGAAAACCCCTTAACTGTATATAAAAACAAATTGTGGTTACGAGGTTTTCGTTGAAAACCGATGTTATTCTTTTTCTGAAACGTGTCTGTATTACTGCGCGTAGTGCACTATTTTTTCAATGGTTTACGAAAAAACAGGTGTGGTTACGGTGTTTTTTGTTTGTTAGTTTTTGTTTTTTGAAATTCTTTCTCTGCCTCATATGGCGTTTAAGAAATATGATGTATATTTCTTCTTCAACTTTCATGTGATCGCAAAATGTGGCATTATTATAAAGTACGGACAAGAAATCAGAGGTCTACTTTGTCTCAAAACAGAAATACAGAAGACGTTAAGAGGTCTGTCTTTGACCTTGGATGACCTGTCCAGAAAACTTCGTACGGCCACAATAAGTCGCAGCGCGAGCGCAAGCGACTTAAAAAGTGGCTTGTTACAAGCAGTTTATTCATTGGCCATAATATTTTTCTCCCCAAAGTTTTATGTACTGAAAACGTATGTAGGTATCTTCTTTGAAATTGGGTGAATCTAAAATTATGTTGTCTCAGGCAATGAGATGATGTTAAATGACACTAGGATTCAGTGATTTAATCTTGATTGTACATAGTGAGGGCTTTGATCAGACTATGTTGATAAGAGTTATGTGCAAAGCAAAATGCTCAGACTCCGCCATCAGACTTTATTCATGGACACATCAAAATGAAAATGTTTTTTTTTTCATAAATGTACAAGTTGGATGAATAAAAGACCAGGACCTTGTAGATTCAGATATCATGATAGGAGTAGGTATATCCAAAATAATTATGTAATTTCTAAATCAACACCTGTGATGTGGGTACTCATTAATATTGTCTCATCAAGTTGATTCCAATTGAGCCTGTGCATGAGATTTCCAACAATTTCATATATGTACATAGCAAAGACTCTGTGACCAGCCTGCATGTGCATCTGCACAGTCTGACCAGAGTCTTCACTATGCATTTAGCAGATAGAGAAGGTCTCTAAGTACTTGTACACCATCAGGTAACATTACATTTACAGTAGGTGGCCGTCTACACTGCTCAATGTTTGTACCTCACCAACACTCCAAATTGTTGGAAATCTCACGCACAGGCTCAATTAGTATCCATAATATCAGGTTTGGATGGGAATTTTTGGAATATTTTTAACTGCAAAATAAATTAATTATCTTTTGCTCTGAGATTAATGATATTTTGGTCAATACTCTTGAAAGATATGTCAAAGAGAGTAAATTATCTGAGCTAGAATTCGTTAAATATTATCAAGAAACAATTAATCAGAAGCAAGTCAGTTTGACATCTATTGGATCATTAATTTTGTTGTGTGATATTGTAGCCCAATCATCCATTTCAAAGCTATTATATGATATCCACTATCCACCATAGCCTTACTTAACCAATTACCAGATTTAAAATAACAAACAGAAGACTTGAAAGTAATATTCCTTCATTTAATGGGATTCGCTAGGCAGAAGAGTGAAAAATAGAGAAATTGGTAGATGCAAACAATTTCTTTAAATTCCACTGTCAATGTTTTCCGATGTTGATTTTTCCCTACAGAAAATAATGAGGAGAGACAGATTGTTTGTAACTAGTTAATAATTTTCATAGGTAACTAAGGTATGCTAGTATCATAATTTTTGTTTTCTAATGTTTCCTCAGCTGTCTTTCTAAATCAAATCAGACAGCAAGTTTTCAACCATCCTTATGACTTTTAATTTGTATGTTCTTAATTTGAATTCAGTTACAAGGTCTTACACTTTTTTGAATCTGGTACCTGAACAATCATCAAGTATTTGCACCATTAAAGAATCAACATAGATACCCTCCCTGTATTCAGGATGACAAAACAGCACAACCTGTTTGAAAATCATACCTCACTTTGCATGCAAAGCAGGGTTTAATTTGCAAATAGTTTGCACAAACATTTTTTGTCATCCTCAACGCAGGGTAGGTCCTTCTGATCATGAAGTTGATGCTCTAACTTTCAATTACAGTCACCATATATTGTAGGTGCCCAACCAAGCCGTATTTACGATCTTGTGTTTGCCAATAAAGAATTTAGCCGTACACAATAGTCCACATCACTCCTACTCATCTCAAGTTTGACAACAGTATATAACTCAACTCAAAATTTTCTAAAACTTCAACTCATTTTAAAGCTTAAATTCTGTTATACTAATATAAATGTTTGAACATGAAAGATGATATAAATAAGTTGTTATAAATAACAACTTATTTATATTTATCTTTTAATGTTCATTCATTATTAAAATTCTAAATTTCAGAAATTTCTCAGCTGAGCATAAAAAAGGTTTTTAAGTTGGAATGCGGAGCAATTCCAACTTAGATTTAACAAAACCGCAAAATGAACACAAGATAATTTCATTTTGGGTTTCTTGATAACACATATCACGTGAACAGGATGTGAATACACTCCGGCCTATTTTGTATATCTCAGCTTGACATAGACATACAGTTTATTTCATCAAGAAGTAATAATGTTGAACAATTACACAACTATCACTTCATATAAATTATTAACACGCTAATTTATGTTTTAAACGAAATTTATTGAAATTTGCGTACGAATTTACTAGTAGCAAATGTTTGCATTACTATATTTGGAAATCATGTGATAAGTCAAGTCCAAAAAAGTAAGCTATTGACAACAGCACTGTCCAATCACGTGATCTGCTTATTTGGTAACATCGCGACCTGTTTTTCGTAGAATTGTGTTATAGCTTCTTTTAGAGATCTAGTTTCTCTTTCTGAACGAACTTTTTACACACTTCAACAAAATACCGTAGTTCAAATGTTTTTCTTATCTAATTGTTTCGTAAACCATTATTAGAAACGCACAAAATCCGCAGATTATTTATCTGTATTAACAACCCGCTCCAGCAAATATTCTCTTTTTATTACTTCTCTTAAAAAAACGGAACCCCATTTCCAAATCGAGCGACAATTTCACTTGATGGTGGACGCAGCAAGGATCGATGAAGGTATAGATCCACAAGTTTAAGTGATAGATCAAAGATCAATTTTGTCTATACCTGTATAGAGAAAATTAACCTTTGATCACTCACTCTAAATTGCGGGTCTATAGGCAAACATTTTTCTTCTCTTTCTGATTTTGTCCATTTTCTTTAACATTGCTTAGACATAAATTCACTTGTGCAAAAATACACACATGCGCAATCCTTTAAATATCATTGAGAATATCACAAGTTAACTACAGCCTTTGTTTTTATCAAATATCTGAACGAGTTTACCAACCCCACATGTTTTGCCTTCAGGGGCCACGTTCTAGAAAGGTCCTACGACCGAAATTTGATCGTATCGCAATCGTACGATTGACATTGGCTTTCAAGAAACATTTTTGGCTTTCAAAAATCATGTATCGTTTAATTTACGCATAAATTTGCGTTACCGAAAGGCTAGTCTTGAATTTTGCGGTTTTGACTGTACAAGCATAGTATTTTCTCGGATGTCATTTTTATATGCAGCTTGAGGCGATTGTATAATAGCGTCATCTTCTCCGTCTGTGTCTGTCCGTTATTCCGTACGTACGTCCGCTTTTCTTGTGAGCACGACTCCTCCAAAATTTCTTGTTGGATTTTGATGAAACTTTCACAGAATGTTCCTAATCACCTGACCTCGCGCATAAAGTCACTGTTTGATGAATTTCAGCCGCGTCATGGAAAAAGAGCCTTCATGTAAAAAAAATCTTGTTTAAACAACTTCTCCCTCATTTATGGACCGATTTGGATGAAACTTTCACAGAAAGTTTCTGGTCACCTGACCTAGTGCCTATTGGCTAGGGTTTGGTGAATATTAGCCGTGTCATGGAAAAAGAGGCATTCATTTGAAAAAAAGTTGAGAACGCAACTCCTTCCCCATTTATTGACCGATTTGGATGAAACTTTTGCAAAATGTTCCTAGTCATCTGACCTAGCGCATATTTTAACGCGGTTTGGTGAATTTATTAGTCAAAAGTCGAGACCACCTGGGCGGGATTCGTCAGCTTAGTTAGTGGCTTGATGTCATAGTCTCTTGAGCGCATTCCAACTTATCAGTACTTTCAGTACTTTGATTATAACCTCCAGCCCTGGTTTTGTCTAGATATGACAGTTCAGGATAGTCTACATCAGTGTGTCTTGAATTATGCCTCAAATCAGCGCTGTGTTTTCAAATTACACCCTGCTTCACACATGCACTTGCATGCTAAGTGGGGTATAATTTACAAAGTTTGCATCATTTGGTCACCCTGAACAAAGGGCTGTGTTTTCAAGATACAACCAAAGGTACAGATAAGAGGGGGGTAAAGCCATTCTAAATTCTTTATTTCTCAATGAAATCTTGTGGAGACGATTCCAATGAGTAAAAACAAAGATTTGTAGTATTATTATCAAAATACTTTTTTTCTAAAATCCAAAATTCCCCTGCTTTCTGTAGCTCTGTACAACAGTTGGCTTGGTTTAAACCTTTTTATTTTACATCAATTGTGATACAAGTTCTTTCAACTTAGATTTATCCCTCTCGTTTCCTGGAAAATTCACCAGTACTCATGTTAAACTTGTGTACCAAAGAAAGAACACAGATATATAGCCCCTCCCGTGAATTGAACTTAGGACCTTTGGGTCAAGAGGTCGACACCTCTAGACCACAGACACCACAACCACAGCCCACAATGACTCCTACTCACCTCAACAAAGTTTGACAAGAGAATACAGCTCAACTCTTGCTCCAATATCTCCCTGTTACCCTGGTTGTTATAGCAACAAGAGATGAGCGTTGGAAACAGGATTCCCACAAGCCTCGGATCCGAGAAATACTGGAAGGGTAGGGAACACAGCTGTTGAAGGACGGTGGGAGGCTGGCCGGACTGAATCACAACCTGAAATTAGATGTGAATATGGAGTTAGATTGAGACTATGCTTTCTCTTGCAAGAATAATTCAGGGGTGTTGAATTTCCATGCCCGACTTGTCCAACATAGGTTTTTCTACTTGCAGACAAGTCTGTTTTTTCAGCTGCTATCTCAAATAGGTCTACGATTATCAACCCATTTGTGAGAGACAAATAGTCAGAAAGAATGAGTGCGCCGTCAGGGATCGAATCGAATAGATTGACAGTCTGACGCGCTACCAACTGGGCTATCTTAACAGATCTAAGGGATCTTTTTTTTAAAATGGTAATATAAAAGGATAGAAACTATTGTTTTTAATGAAGAAAATGTTGGGAGTCAAGCATTTTCTTCTTTAAGAAAAACAATGTTTTCTCAAACTAGACTGATCTAAACAAATCTAAGGGATCTTTTTTTTAAAATGGTAATATAAAAGGATAGAAATTACTGTTTTTAATGAAGAAAATGTTCGGAGTCAAGCATTTTCTTCTTTAAAAAACAACATTTTCTCAAAATTGACTGATTTTCTTTTTTTGCCATAAGTCTCTTTTGGTCCCGGACTAGTAGAAAATTATTGTTTATTTGTCTGTGGACAAGTTGAGAAAAAATGTATTTCCACACCCTTGAATAAATTGTTAACCCTTGTTATGCCAAAAAGAAATCTCGAAAAAATTGCATTAAATCAAGGTATTAAAAGTCAATATATACACTTATTCTGGGTCCATATTAATTTTGAAATTACGATTTTTAAACTTTTCTGGCTTTAAAACAGGAAAATCAGGTTATAAAGACTTATCAGTCCAGCCTTATTTTTGTCTCTAGCCACTGCAAAAGCAGAAGTTTTCCAGGTTTAGCATGAACATGTTTAAATGCTTTAATGGTTTATATGAGGTTTAAAACCATTTTTAGCGTATTAAAGTTTTTTTTATTTCAGCTGGTGCAAGTAACCATAAAATCCTGTCATTTCTCAGATAAGAACCAAAGAATTCCAAAACAAACAGCTGCCAATCTGTCTTGAGTGTTATTCATATCATATGCCTATACGTGAGATTAAAATGATATATAGCTTTCGTCAAATATTTTATGAAAGTTGACATAGCCAAAGATTGACTTTATACCTCAGAATTGATAGCCCGATGTGTTTCTTACATAACTAGTCTCAACAAAATGTTGGGAGAACTCTAATAATTGCCTATGTAATTATTTGCACATTCAATATTTTGCACTATCCTTTTGTGATGATCTCAGACTTTGCATATAAGTAGGTAATATATACTGAGATCAGCCTGCATACTTGGTAATAAAAAAATGTTGTAAACAGGATTTTATAAAAATGCTGTTTCTGTATGATATTTACTAATATCTTATAACTATACAAATATCCATGTGATAACATCCCGTACGATATTTTTTATGATATCACATAGTTATTTTAAGAACAATGATATAAGGCGGTTTTTTTTTTAAATAAACTTGCATTTCAGTTAGAATTATCGACGAAAACAAGACAAATAGAGGTTATAAGATAAATTTAATACGCACTTAGTGTATTGTATGAAAAAATATCTAACTCGGTTGAGATAATTGTCTCAGCAAAGCCTCGACAATGATCAATTCTCCCAACCTCGTTAGATATTTTTATTCATACAAAACACTAAGTATGTATTATATTTATATCAGTTTTGAATGAATGTCAGAAATACATACTTATAAATATACTTGCACTCAATGATTCGAAAAGTAGGGGAAGCTTTGTTTAAAATTACAAATGAGATGGATTATTTTACTTTCTAGGTAAAAGAACCCTCCCCTCCCCCAATCTTCTTAAAGATGGGTTGATTTGTCAAAAGTATGTGCTAAAATGTTTAATTCCCTTTTAGACACTTATACTCATTTCAGCTAAGGTGATAAGCATATTGGCTCTAATTTCTCTAATTTCACAATGCCTTTTCTTAATAACCTCCTAAAATTTCATTGAATACCAGTTGATAAAAATCATAAAATATAATGAGCAATATTGGCAAGACCCAGAAAAAATAATGTGAGCAAAAAAACAACTTTTCATTATTTTTCTATCATCTGTTAACATAATCAACATGAAAGAGGATTATTAAAGGGCCTATTGAAAGTCACCTTATTAATCGTATTCAAATCTGTCAATCTCTTCATCGACACTTGATTCCCAGACTTTAATTAAAACATTTCCCGATTAATTCAAGTCCGAGGACAACCACAGGACGTAATAAGAACATTTGTTGCGTGGGGAGGCTGACAAAAATTGCCTCAATTTTGTTACGGCTGATTAGACGCCGGACGAAACTCACACAATAAAGACTTCATTTCCACTGATGTTCATCAGATGGGACAGTGAATATAATATTATCAAATTAATCCACACCTTTTCCCTTTCATTCATTGAAGAGTAACCACAAAACTTTTGTAAGTGCCTATAAATATATAGGCACTTACAATAGTTATGCACCAACCTCTCTTGAACTGACCAACCAGTTTAAAAGGTTCAACTGCAAACAGTATTAAGAAAGAATAAGAATCCATCTGAGGTCAATAAAGGATGGTATTTTGAAAATTAAGATAAATATATGGTAGAACCAAACTTTCGACTTTGGTACAATACAGTGCAGTTGGGGTTGTGTTTCCAGGATAGTTACTTTCTGAGCATACCAGAAAGTCCTTCTTTGCCTGACAGGTCATAAATAATATTCAAAGATACTTTTTATGATTAGCTATATGAATGAATGTATCAATCTATTCCAATCCAAAATGTTCATAAAGACTTTTTTGTGAATACCAGCTCAGGACACTTTGAAGAGTCAGCCTAAATCTGTTGTATGAGCCTATATTTAAAAACAAGATGTGTTTGTGAAACACGAAGGCCCCCGTAACAGCGATCTCTCAATAAGGCAAAGGTTAAGTTTTCGGACAGATGGACGGACAGACAGACAGACGGACAGACGGACATGAGTAAAACAATATGTCCCCGATCTCTAGATACGGGGGCATAAAAACATGCATACTAAAATATCTTTGGGTTTGTTATACCCAATTCTTATCAAATACCCCACAACATACAGAAAAAACAGGTAAAACACTATGCTCTCATCCAAATGATGCAAAGTTATATAACAAGATCTGTTTGTTAAATACTAATACATGTACCTCTGCCACTGCAATTTTCAGAAAATTTTCAAAATACTTGACCTTAGAAAATGACCTTGACCTTAACCTATAACCTTGACCTTGTACCAACACAAATGTCTTGTCATAATATTACTCATGAGTAAATATTACTCATGGGAAATATGAAGGGTCCATCCCTTGTGAATCAAAAGTTATGGCCAACGTTAAGTTTTGTTTTTAGTGAAAATGCAAGGGCATAAAATGAAATTTTGATGTAGTGAACATATCAATGCACATCAAAGGTTCAATAATGATTTATAAACATTTTTTATTCAACATGTTCAATAATACTCATTCATCAAAATTAATTGAAACAAGAGGGCCATAGTGGCCCTTAATCGCTCACCTGAATGAACTGTCTAAATTTTTTCAATATTCTTCTGCCTCTGTACAACCTGATAATACCTTTTTTTACAATTTACTTACAAGGTTTTTCTAAGATTTGACTCCGTGACCAAGTTTTTGACCCCAGTTGACCCAATTTCATACTCATCAAAAATTGCATCAATTCAATAATTCTGACGAAATCTCATGTTGATTGAACAAAAAAGTGGCCTCTAGAGTGCATACAAGGTTTTTCTAAGATTTGACCCCAAGACATAGTTTTTGATCCCAGTTGACCCAATTTCAAACTCGTCTTAGATTTCATCAAGACAATCATTCTGATCAAATTTCAGTTTGATCCAGCAAAAAATGTGGCCTCTAGAGTGCATACAAGGTTTTTCTAAGATTTGACCCTGTGACCTAATTTTTGACCCCAGTTAACCCAATTTTGAACTCGTCCGAGATTTCATCGAGACATTCATTCTGACCAAAATTCAGGTTGATCCAGCAAAATATGTGGCCTCTAGAGTTTATACAAGGTTTTTCTATGATTTGAACCTGTGACCTAGTTTTTGACCCGGTTCACCCAATTTCAAACTCGTCCAAGATTTCATCAAGACAATCATTCTGACCAAAATTCAGGTTGATTGGGCAAAAAATGAGGCCTCTAGAGTGCATACAAGGTTTTTCTAAGATTTGACCCTGTGACCTAGTTTTTGACCCCAGTTGACCCAATTTAAAACTCGTCCGAGATTTCATCAAGACAATCATTCTGACCAAAATTCAGGTTGATTGGGCAAAAAATGTGGCCTCTAGAGTGCATACAAGGTTTTTCTAAGATTTGACCCTGTGACCTAGTTTTTGACCCCGGTTGACCCAATTTCAAACTCGTCTGAGATTTCATAAAGACATTTATTCTGACCAAAATTCAGGTTGATCCAGCAAAAAATGAGGCCTCTAGAGTGCATACAAGGTTTTTCTATGATTTGACCCTGTGACCTAGTTTTTGACCTCAGTTGACCCAATTTCAAACTCGTCCGAGATTTTATCAAGACAATCATTCTGAACAAAATTCAGGTTGAATGGGCAAAATATGTGGCCTCTAGAGTGCATACAAGGTTTTTCTAAGATTTGACCCTGTGACCTAGTTTTTGACCCCAGTTGACCCAATATCAAACTCGTCTGAGATTTCATCAAGACAATCATTCTGACCAAAATTCAGATTGATTGGGCAAAAATGTGGCCTCTAGAGTGCATACAAGGTTTTTCTAAGATTTGACCCTTTGACCTAGTTTTTGACCCCAGTTGACCCACTTTCGAACTCGTCTGACATTTCATCAAGACAATCATTCTGACCAAAATTCAGGTTGATTGGGCAAAAAATGTGGCCTCTAGAGTGCATACAAGGTTTTTCTAAGATTTGACCCTGTGACCTAGTTTTTGACCCTGGTTGACCCAATTTTGAACTCGTCCGAGATTTCATCAAGACAACCATTCTGATCAAAATTCAGGTTGATTGGGCAAAAAATGTGGCGTCTAGAGTGCATACAAGGTTTTTCTAAGATTTGACCCTGTGACCTAGTTTTTGACCCCAGTTGACCCAATTTCGAACTCATCCGAGATTTTATCAAGACAATCATTCTGACCAAAATTCAGGTTGATCAGGCAAAAAATGTGGCCTCTAGAGTGCATACAAGGCAAATGTTGACGACGGACGACGGACGTCGCACGACGGACATCCACCTAACCACAATAGCTCACCTTGAGCACTTCGTGCTCAGGTGAGCTAAAAATACAGAAATATTTATTTTCAAATACCTTCAAAGAAATTAGTGAATTTCAGACACACTTGTCAGTTTCAAAAGTGCACATGATCTTAATCCTTGTGTTGCTGAACAAAAACCTTGACAAAATTGTATTTAAATAAAAATACTGAAAGCACTGGGTGCACCTATTGTGAGTCAGCCTCAAATTCTAGACATTTTCATAAGAAAATCAGGTGGCAGAAACTGAAATCAGTCCGCTCACATGTGCAGACCTTCTGTACCTTCTGCAAAAGCTGGAATATTCTGGATTCTGCGTGACAAATGTCAAATTGTTACCAGATCATACCAGAGAAAAGTTTTTTATCCTGTCACTAGCTATAAATATTGCCTAGTAAAAGGGGGTATGATAAACTTGTTGATATTAGGTCACTTGATCACGTGACAGCTTTATCATGTCACTTGGTCACGTGACCTGCCGGATCTTCTTTTTGCGACTGTTAGGTCTGAAAACAGTTCTCTCTAACATTTTTTCTTTTGAATTTGAGTGTCTATTTCTGATAAAAAACATTTCACTCGATTCTCATATATTTTTTAAATCAAGTCGCGACCATATCGATGACGTAGGACATGACTGATGACGTAATCTATAAAATTGTGATGAAGCTTATCTCGGTGTTTACATTCGACCTCGAAAACTGTCAGGATTTTAGTACGTTTATCTGAATGGATTCAACGCAGATATTATTCGCATGAGGAGGATTTCGGAGATAGTAGCTTTGCATCTGATCTCAATCTATGTCCATCCTCTGATTTAGAGCAAGGAAGGCATTGAATTGAGATTTGCTTTTAGCTGCATGACAACAAAACTTCGGAGGAAAAAAAGGATGTTTGAGATTGCGAAAATCACCCGATTAACATCTTCTTAATCATTAAGGTATGAAAGTATTACAGTTTTCTTTTGTTAAATATTTTCTTGCTACAGCATTAGAAATCCTTCCAATTATCGAGTTCTTAAGCCGTTAGCGATCACCCAAATTCCTCCACCCATTCACCCTTATGATGAGGACTCGCCGATATCGAAGTTGTAAATCGGGATCGGATTAAATTTTCGTAAATAAATAACGATTAGACTTAGATTGTAACAGGATAAATAGAATAGATGATAGGTGACTTGAGATGAAAAAGTTTATCGGGCTCGGCTGCGGAATTTATCCGGTGAGCCGGAGTCACCAACCATCTATTCTCTATATAATCTCGGGCCCAGATTGTCTCAAACAAAATCTCCTGACAGATCTCATATTTACCTGATTGTCTGTATGCAGGACAGTAAAATAGCCAACACACAGTATAATCTCATGGAGTAGCTCCTCTGCATTGTGATGAGAGCAGTACCAGATCAGGTAGCTCGCAATGTGACGGAATTCTAGAGACATCCCTTCTTGACCCATAGTACTCTGAAAGGAAAGGGTTATATTTTTATTAAAATTGAGAAGTCCTACAATGCAATCCTTAAATTGACCTGATTTAAACATTGCTTTGACAAATTTATAGCGTCACTATTTTCTGCTAGCAATTTCAATCCCAAAGTCAGTCTGAATTTTAAATTTGTGCATTACACACACACCACTGCCTCCACATTTTTGCATTGACCTCTTGGAGTGACTGACTATCTTGAATGATTGAATGGAGTTTAATGCCTCTTTCTTTTTTTCAGTTACATCGTGGAGGCTGGATCATCTACCAATGGATTCCTGGTATTTCTCTCACCAGTACAACCATCACATCCTTTCCTAGCCTCCAGCTGCTATCTCACATAGGTCTATGATTATCAACCCATTGGTGAGAGACAAATAGTCAAAAAGAATGAGTGCCGTCATTTGGGATCTAAAACCCAGGACCTCAGTCTGACAGGCTACCAACTGCGCTATGACAGGTCTTTTGGAAGTAATGAACTACCTTAATCTGGAATAGTCAATCATCCTTTTTTTGTTTATTTTCAAAATTCATCTATACTCTTCTTTATCTTTTCATGGATTTTGATATCATTCTCAAGGAATGTTCAGTGTTAAGTGATCTAACTATAATACCTAGTTTTGTGATAATTGTGTGAATTGTATCTTGTCCAGTTTCATCCATACATTTTTACAGTCTACTCATTTTTGATCCCTTTTCTAAAATTTGTTTGACTGTCTTTCACCTTTAAAGTTTACAAAGTATGATATATTTAACCCTTGTCATGCTGATCCCGGAATATTCCAGTGTTGGCAGGATGTATAGACAAAGATCAGACTACATATATATGCAGTCTAATCTTTGTCTATTCCACCTGATTTTATTTTTCAAATAAAAAAAAATCAAAATTGAAATTTCAAAATCAAATGCGGACTAACAACTACAAAAGACAGAGCTTTCAGCACTTTGAATTCAATATAATCTTACCAAGTTTTTTATTCAGCACAACAAGGGTTAAAAGACTTATCTTTCTATCCCAATCACAGAACTTTGACTAGGTTTAACTACCTGCATCATATCAAGGTCCAGGGTGGCCATGTGATTGAGCATCCTCAGGCCAGTTGTTGCTACAGCGAGGGTGTGGCTTGGGAATTCAGGTGGGGCAACATCCCCTCGACTAGGGGTTCCTGAATGAAGTAACATGCCATACAGTAACGATACAATCCCCACAAGCTCCGTTACTTCAAATGTTGAGATCAATTGAGTTGGGTCCTCTAGCTTCTTCTTGTCAAATATGGAGCATTTCCTAGGAAATGAAAAATACATATTATATTAAAACAATTTTATGTGTATTTCTCACAATGCATTGAATGCTCATTTACGGAAGTTGAAACCCTTTCAATAACTATTTCTTTTTTTTTATTACTTCTAATGAAATTGTAATACTATGTGATATGTATAAGCCATATTAGCCTTTGCAAATACAGTCAGATCTTAGTTTTCACTTAGTACTCAGTAGAAGGCTTTATACAATCTATGATCAGATCCAACAATTATCTTAATGGTGGAGATATTTTTTTTAAATAACCTACGTTTCCTTCTTAGCTATATTTTGAGTACATATCATTGTGATTTTTGCTTCTTCTTCCAAATTGAACAAATCAGAGGTTGAAGCATAGCATAAACTGAACTTTTGCAGGCATTGACTAACTTGAAAGTACTTTCAAATTTACTGTATACTAAATTACTCTTTAAATATAAAATATCATTGTCTAGAGCATCATTAGTCTGTATTCCAAATCAAAAAAATTTGGTCCCTAGATTACAAATCTTTTCTCATACTCATCTGAGAATTTTCTCAAATTTTGAATTGAGATTAAAGCTTGAATTCTATTGTGATACTATAATTAATGTACAAAATGAAAAGAAAATTCTAGTAAGTTGTTATGAATAACAACATATTAATATTACCTTTTACATTCATATATCTATTCAAATTCTAAATTTGATAAAACTCTAAGAAGAACATGGAAAAGTTTTGCTATCTCAGGCATCAATCAAAATTAGTAAATCACTGTTATCAAAGCCTAAAGAAATATGACGACTTTTTTTGTAAGTTTTCATGGTGGTTGAAACAAGCCATCTAAACTCTGCATATTGTATTCTTCTACTATCTAAATTACAGCCTAACCAAAAACCGTTTATTCAAAGGTTTCCCATAAAACCCCAAAGAAAAACTCATCTTTTTGTCTTTAGTACAAATAAATACAAAGCCCAATTACTATTGACAAATCTGTCCGCAAGTGACAATCATCAAATTAATAAAATTACTCAAATAATTTGATGAAGAATTCTAGACCATATGGGTAGCATTCATGCTCATTTATAAGAAGTCCTAAAACTTCTAGAGAAAAGTCGCCTCATTTTTCGCAATATTCCATTAATTCACAATGGTAGAAATTGTTCAGCAAAGCAAATTAATCCATTATAGTGTTTGTCTGTTATAATTTGTATCATCAAAGATTCTCTGCGACATTCGAGAAATTTGTAGAGAACCCTAAAGCATGTATTATTAGGTTAGGTTGAAGTGTCAGTGTTGATGCATAGTGCCCTTATTTCTGAAATAACCCGTTACCAGATATCAGGATTTTACACCAGTCCAAAGTGATATAGGTTGCAGATGACAATTGTATATGATAAATTTCAATAGATTTTAAGCAACTCTCAAGCACATTGCAGTCAACCCATAGCTTCCTAGTATTTGTCACACTAGTTGTACTTTTACATAGACAATAATTGTATGTGTCTGTGTAAGATTAATAGATCTTTCATTGGTGGAACAAGAAAAACTTTATTTTCACAAGTGGCGAAACCACAAGTGAAAAAAAAAATTCTCTTTTTTCCATTTATCAAAGATCAGAATGCAAACATGATGTTAATAAAATGGTGTCATCTTAGGGAATTTTCAGCTCGTCCTAAAGATTTTGTACCTGTTCCAATTTCAAATGTTCTTTCTTTGATATCTTAGAATACATTTTGAGGAAAGCTTAGCCTAAAACTCTTTTATCCATAACTTCCTTCACTGAAAGTTACTATCTGTCAAAATAGTAGGGCAAAGGGTTAAAAGCCTCTAGAATTAAGGAACTAATTTTTTGATGAGAAGAAAAAGAGAGTGACGGCTGGCGACTGTATGGTGAGGAAATCAGTCCTCTCGCTAAATAAGTAAATTACAGAAACCATAGAATGGTCCTCCAAAAACTATTTGATTAAGGCTTTTATGGTTATTCAATGAGATGAGCAGTTATAGCAAGCAGGCTCTATCTCTGACAAATTGTGGTCATTGAATACTGACATACAGAGCTTAGGCAATTTCTAGATTATGAAACTTTTGAAAATGCCAACATTGATATGGACTTATCCTAAATTTAAATCTTGCCCTGCTTTTTAACCCTTGTCATGCTGAATAAATTTTGGCAAAAATTTTTCATCAAAATCAAAGGGCAAAAAGCACTGAAAGTACCAACTGAAGGTATTTTTTTTATTTGAAAAACTAAAACTATTGACAATTCTGGTTTGAAAGTGAGAAACAAGTGGTGTAGACAAACATCAGACTGCACATTTTTGCAGGCTGATGTTTGTCTACAGCTCCTACCAAAGCAGAAATATTCTGGGTTCAGCATGACAGGGGTTAAAATTTGGTTCTAACAAATTGTATTATTTTTTTTTGGTCATGTTAACCAGTTTAGCTCATTTTTCTCCCGATTATGCAGTGGAGAGCAGGCAATGCAGGCTAAGATCAGGCTGCACATCTGTGCAGGCTGATCATTGTCTATACTGCTGGATTAAATTTGAGTAGATCAGCAATATTCAATGGACTGAATGAGAATGATTCAAGTATAAAGGAAACTGATTCAATTATTAAACTCTATTTTCTCATAACAGCAAAAGAAGAAATCTCAGGGACTACTGTTCACAAAAAAAATAGTTGCCTTTCTTCAAATATAAAGAACATTTTTTACAAACAAAGAGAAATCATTTATATCATCAATTCATACCAGCCAATGAAAAGCAGCAAAAAGCTCTAATAAAACATTTAATAACGGAATGGGGTTAGCAATAAAATAGTTGCCGTTATTATTTGCTTATGGTCTGCAGCCCATAAAGCTAACAATAGGGGCCATCACTGACCCCTAATAAATCACACTGACCACTCGAATGATGAAAACACAATTATCTACCCTTTGACCTTATCATATTAAAGCCACAAGGGGGCAGTAATATAAAGGAGAATTCTATTGTACCCAAGGCGCTGTTCAATTATTGCGGTCCAGTAGTCAGGATCTCACGATGTAGGGGGTCAAGAGCTCTCGTGATTATTGAGTCACTGTATTGTCCACTTGTTTTTGTTATTGAATCGTCAAAAAATCACTCAAAAGTACCATACTTAACAAATATATTTCGCAATAATCATCCCCTAGGACAATTTATTTCAATACAAAGCTTGAGATTTAACTCAATTTTTATAACTGGAGTTGTAATCTATTTTCTCATTACTATTTCTTTTTTGTTCATCAATGGATTTTTTTTTTTGAAAAAAAGAATCTAAGATTATCTTTTTTATGAATAAATTCATCATAAATTCTCAATGGCATGCTTTAAAAATTCTATATGTTCAGGATTAAAAAAAATATATTCCCAAAATATTTAATACATAGTTCTCTCCCTACGAGCCAACTTGTATACAAAGTAGGGAATAAATCTTGATCATTTGCATTGTTATATTTTTATCCAGAAAGTAAGACTAGTGTCAACATCTCATTTTGATGGCTCAGTGCTAAACAGTTGTAACTGCCTATATAAATAGTGGTAAGCCATCAATTTTTATTTTCAATTAGCATTCAGTCAGAGTGAAATTTTAAACAATTGTTACAAGTGTAGAGCTTTCAGTAACTAAGTATTAACCCTTTCCTGTGTTACAAAATTTTGGACCTGTCCAAATTCAAAGGTTTTGCAGACGAAAATTTAAAGTGGATTTAATTTGAAAAATAACCATTCAGTAGGGTAGAAAATAGTGTGGAAAAAGAAGAAATTGCTTGTCAGGAGCAATTTCTTCTTTTTTCACAATGTTTTCTCAATCATAAAATCACAGGCATGTAAAAAGCAGGGATTAAACAGCAAAGGGTTAACAGACTGCAAGAAAACGGCTCTGGTCTGAGCGATGCACGGGCTGATCAGTCTTTAACTTGTACATATGTGAAATTGTTGGACAGCTAATGTATTGTCTAGTGCTTTATCCTACACACATTTGAAATTTTTTAAAGACTCATAATTCATTATTGTTCAAGGTTTGATTCTGGAAATACAAATCCATATCATAATACGTTTTGGACTATCATCTTGATTCAATATTAATCAAATGTACATTTTGATATACTGTATTTCTTCTAATAAATGCCCCCTGGACCTAATCATAGCATGGTAGGGGAGCTTTTATTTAGTATGCATTTTCCGATTAAAAAAAATTCTTCCAATTCAGGCATTTAGAGTGTTTGTTTTAGTAAACAAGAGGACCAAGATGGTCCTAGATCGCTCACCTGAGTCTCTTTGACCCCTAGGACATCACATTAATTAGATAGGCAGATGTCAAAAAGAAGATAAATGCCTAAGATCAATACTATGGAACGTTTTCAGCAAAGAGCAAGACAGATATGCCTTTTTGCTCTTTGATTCTATGTAAAAAGGGATGCACCCGGGTGGACTCCAAATGTGACCCCAGGGTCTTGATATGAACAAACTTAGTAGAGGTCCACTAGATGATGCTACATACCAAATATGAAAGCTGTCTGCCTTCTGGTTTCAGAGAAGAAGATTTTTGAAGGTTTTGCTATTTTCACCCATCATGCTCAGATGAGCTGAAAGGGAGCGCCCGGGTGGAGCCCAAATATGACCCAAGGGTCTTGATATGAACAAACATGGTAGGGACCTACTAGATGATGCTACATACCAAAAATGAAGGCAGTGTGTCCTCTGGTTTCGATTAAAGAAGATTTTAAAAGATTTTGGCTCTTTGATTCTATGTAAAAAGGGTTGCGTCCGGGTGGAGCCCAAATATGATCCTAGGGTCTTGATACGAACAAACTTGGTAGATGTCCACTAGATGATGCTACATACAAAATATGAAAGCTGTCTGCCATCTGGTTTCATAGAAGAAGATTTTTGAAGATTTTCGTTTTTTTGCCCTTTGTGCTCATAAGAGATAAAGGGATGCACCCTTGCAAAGCCCAAATATGACCCAAGGGTCTTGATATGAACAAACTTGGTAGAGGCCCACTAGGTGATGCTACACACCATATATTAAAGCTGTCTGCCATCTGGTTTCAGAGAAGAAGATTTTTAAAGATTTTCACACTTTGATTCTATGTAAAAAGGGTTGGGCCCGGGTGGAGCCCAAATATGACCCAAGGGTCTTGATATGAACACTTGGTAGAGGTCCACTAAATGATGCTACATACCAAATATGAAAGCTGTTTGCCTTCTGGTTTTAGAGAAGAAGATTTTTAAAGATTTTCATATTTTCACCCTTTTTGTTAAGGGTAAAGGGAAAGCTAAGGGTGGATTTCATTTATTTGAACAACTTTGGTAGAGCTTTACCAAAGGAACATCCCTGCCAAGTTTCATCAAGATTGGCCCACTGGTTTAGGAGGAGAAGATGTTTAAAGAAATTGTGGACGACGGAGGACGCACAATGCACAACTGACGACGGACATTTTACGATCCCAATAGCTCATCTTGAGCACTTCGTGCTCAGGTGAGCTAAAAATATAGGGGTCCTACTATTAGGGAAGGCCCTTTTATTAGGGGGAATAAGGTACCAGTTTTCTCTTGACAAAGGTACCAGTTTTCTCTTGACAAAGGGTAGAAAACATTGGAAGTCAATGTGTAAAAATGCTAATGATAGGCAATTTCTCTTTCAGAATATTTTCTTTGTAAAATATCTTTGGGTATTATAGAATATAGACATATATTTATAATTAGGAAAGTGCTTAATTAATATACTTAATTGATTACCTATGTTTTGTGAGTGATTTATTATTTCATAATATTATACAGTGATTACATTTCAGAAAGCAAAAAAATACAAAGAAATCAAGCTCTTATTTATTACAGTAATTCTGTATCATCAAAAATTCATTCTAATTATCTTATTATCTGCCAAAGCCCTTGATGATCTATAGGCTTTTAAGTAATTCACACTAGCAAAAACAACAGAGTGCCAAAAGCTTCTCAGAAAAACATTGGAATTACAAATAAGTTGATTAAATAATCAAATAACAATTTGTTTTCTGATCCTTTACTGTAATTGAACAGTTTTAATGTCATTTTCTATATAATATAGTTATCTTACTGTAGCTCAAGCAATAGTGTACCTTGTAATTTTAGATTTATTACCAATTTAAGCATGTTAAGTATTCAATGAAAAGACTCTTGAGTTTGATCATTATTAACATGTATATATCGTGAAATACCTAATAAAAGAGATCGAGATAAGGATAAAGTTTTATTAGGACAGATGCCTCAATGAAGAAGCCCTGTATTTATCAAATAATACAAACATCTTATTTACACCTCCATTACTCCATATGTGCCATTTCATTGCAATCTCATAATGCTTTAGTGACACTTCACCGAATCAGGTGACAAATTTAACAGCCCTACAGTTACCATGTAAATTATCGTTCCGCCTTGATTGACAGAGGGAACCAGGGTATTAGCACTACCTCTTGGTGTCGACTTCCCGATAACACCCGTGTTAATTTCACTGTTGACAAGATTAAAATTTCATAAACATCTGCTTCGAAATACCAGGAACCGAGTAGAAGATCACTTAATCAATTCTCTGTGATGCTAAATGTACCATGCTCCATGTAATAGTTTATTCAAAAACAGGATTTTTTTTAATCATCTTTTCCCTTTTAATTTCACAAGCATAAATTGTCAAAGCTTATCATATTAATTATGACTTCATTTTCATGGTACCAAAAAGGCATTACAACATGCTCTAAACACACTCAAATAGAACTTACATTGGTGTAATAATTTTCTATAGCATCAAAAATATTCAATGCATATTTTCATTCCATTTTTCACCATTTTGGTCATATTATTAAGTCAATTGAGCCTCTGAGTGACATTTCCAACAAATTGAAATGTTTGTGATAAGCACACATTGAGCGGCGTGGACAGCCAGATACTGTAAATATAAAGTTACCTGGTGGTCTACTGATACCTCGAGACCTTATCCATCCACTAAATGCATAGTGAAGACTCAGGTCAGACTGTGTGGATGCACAGGCTGGTCAGAGTCTTTGCTTCGCGCATGTTTAAAATTGTTGGAAATCTCTCGCACAGACTCAATTTATAATGACTCACCTTTTTGACATAAACTTGGTAATGGCAATAAGCAGACCTAGTCCATGTTGAACAACTTCTGAGGCGTCTTTGTCTTCATCTATTGGTCCCTGAACCATCCGTAAATATTGGGTCAACTTGTCCACGATACCTACACTGATTATATAACTGAAAGAATAGAAACATATAGAGATTAAACGTTTGCTTCAAAGCATTGATTTATATTTCATAGAGTGACCAACAAAAGCTATATTTTCAGTGGCGGAGCCACGGGTCAAAATATAGCACTTGTTGTTCAATTGATGAAATATAAATCCATCTAACTTGAAAAACAAATGGTTATTTTGTTTCTTTAATGCAAAAATGAGACAAAATGTGAAATTTTCTTAAAGAGCGTAATTTTGCAATAAGTGCTATGCAGCGTTCATGATCATGTCACTTATTTGGCTCCACTTAGATAAAGTGAAATGAACAAAAGCGGGGTATGAGAGATTTTTTTTATAATTTCACTAGTTAGACGGTCAAATGATCATCTATTGTTACTACATTATATTCCAGGCATGAGACAATATAGTAAGTTTAAAATTTGAACAGAGTCATCCAATCATCAGTTGGCTTTTTTAATAGAGAGTTTAGAGTTCAGAACATTTTCTAAATCAAGAAGGGATATTCAACCTTTAAGAATAAATGTCTATCATTTATTTTAAAGTGTACTTCTACTAATGAATGCCCCTGGGAATTATACATAACATGGTCATGGAGCTTTTACTTAGTATGCATTTTCTGATTTAAACAAGATGAGTTTGTGAAACACGAATACCCCCAGAACGGCATTTTTTTCAAAGTTTGACCTTGTCACATGACCTTGACTTTGGTACCAGCAGATGCGGATCATTGAGATCTATCATCATGCCAAATATTAGCTTTGTATCTTGAATAGGCTTGAAGATATTGGCAAGGTTAAGTTTTCGGGTTAGTTTTCGGACAGACGGACGGACAGACAGACGGACACGAGTAAAACAATATGCCCCCGATCTCTCAATACGGGGGCATAAAAATCATTAAATTTGATGTCTTCTAGGGCCTTTTCCCTTTGATTTGAAGTGAATTTCCTCTAAACAATCATATAAATGATTGTTTAGAGGAAATTCATCTCAAATAAGCGAGGAAGTCTCAAAATGTTCTTAAAGTTAGGTATTTGAAGTGGGCTTTCTAAGTAGAAAATGTAGAGGTGCTACTATTAGGCAGGGCGCTATTATTAGAGGAAATACGGTATCTCTTTTAATAAGACCATGCTTCTTCCTATCTTCTTTTTCAAGTCGTCTCTTACTACGAATTTGTATGATGGTTATTCTTTTGCAATTAGTATTATACCACGCATTGACAAAATTCATTTCTTGATTTAATGCGATTAAATAAGCATTCAATTTTTTTCCAAGCCATATATACTCTATTTAAAATTGATCAGTCAAGGATTTAAATTGAAATAACTTCGAAAATATCTTTCTGTAGAAATAAATCATTTTTTTTATTTCTAGCAGTTCTGATGCCACGCTCGGGTCTACATTATTGAAAACTATTTCCAACAACAAATGATACCCTGATGGGCTGACATAAAGAGGAGAAATACCATAGGAAGACATAAAAGTAGCACTAAATCATAATCATTGGCAATAAAATTCCATGTTCACACTACAACATATGTCACAAAATGCACACAAGGGTAGTTGTTTCATATTTGTGAACAGTCATTGGAAAAGGGACCATCTGGGAAGTACAAAAGAGTGTCAACCCTAGTCAGACTAAGCAGACTGACTAGGGTCGAAACTTTTCACAATTTGCTAATTTCCATATCTCCAATGATCAATTTAAATATCTGTGAAATAATTTTGAAATGCGACTTGTTTATCCTGTACTACAACCAATCTGTTTACCAAACAGATTTCCCAGAAGATCCCTTTTTCTGTGACATTTCACATTTTCATTAGTTTTGTTCTAGCCCTTTTAACTTTCTTGCTCACAGCTGTGCATTGCAAATTTGTGGTGTATACAAAGCTTTGGCAGACAACATAGTCTAAGATCAGCCTGCACAGATATGCAGTCTGACCTGAACCGTAACTTCCTGATTTTGAACTTATCAGTTATCATTTTTTGAAACTTGAGACAAGACTTTTCGCAATGTTCCAGAAATTGGCTATTTGTTTGAAAAAACATTCAAATTCAGTAGGACAAGGATAGAATAAAATCTAATTAATTGCACATGCAATCATTATTGCTGTTCTTGTTTAGTTACCGTATTTCCCGTAATAATAGCTCACCCCCTAATAGTAGCATCCCTACATTTTTTACTAAAAAAACCCATTTCAAATGCCTTAATTTAAGGAATGTTTTGAGACTTCTTCTTTAATTTGAGATGAATTTTCTCTAAACAATCATTTAAATGATTTGATTTGATTTGAATTGGGGTTTTACGTCGCTTTCAACAATCTTTCAGTTATATCGCGACAACTGGAGCACCTAACGATGGATTCCTGGTATTTCTCACACCAGTACCACCACCACATCCCTTTCCTAGCCTCCAGTTGCTATTCCACATAGGTTTACGATTATCTACCCATTGGTGGAAGACAAATGTCGGAAAGGATAAGTGCCGCGGCCGGGGATCGAACCCGTGCGAATAAAGACCCCTTGATTAGAAGTCCAGCGCGTTACCAACTGCGCTATTGCCGCGGCATCATTTAAATGGTTATTTAGATGAAATTCTCCTAAAATTAAAAAGAAAAGAGCATAAAAGACATCAATAATTTTAAAGAATTTTTTAAATCAGAAAAATGCATACAAAATAAAAGCTCCCTGTCATGTTGTAAAATGTTACTTTTCTCCCTCTCATAAAGTGTCCTTCATGGTAGAGGCTATCAGCATGCAAATCTCGTGAAAAAGACATCAAACCATAAAGAGATAGCCCAAGGTGGTGAAAATCACATTGTCATTAAACTGCAATGAGGGCCCACCATATTGTGGGCTATTCTCAAAATATGATCTGCATATTTGAGTCCATTAAAGGAGGGAAATAAAAATTTGATGAGCATGAAAGGGTGACTGTTTGATATTTAAAGGAATACACAAGTTTAGGAAATGGTTCCTTTTCACGATTGATGCATCTTATACAATTTTTTAGCTTTTGGAAATGCATTATGAAATCTCTGAATTTAAAATAATTTCCTCCTGTGAAATATCAAAGAATCATTATGACAAAGGAATAAATCATTTCTTTCTAATCCAAATCTACTTTATAGAACAGAAGTTAAGTCTGATACAGTTTGTCCACTAAAAATGGCATCATTCTTGAAGTTAATTCTTCTTATATAATAATGGCAAACATACTTTTCAGACATTATGGCCATGCGTGGGGTGTTAGAAAAGTGTAGATGACAAGCTTCTCGAGCTAATTAACTTGCACTCATCTTTGATTTAACAAGGGCATATCAGACCTTGATTTTAGAATTTCTTTAAAAACAAAATGGTTTCCTTTCTGCAGTCTGGTTTTAGAAATTCTAGAAATACAGTAAAGTCACACAACCAGTCCGTTTATCATGAGGGGCATGTCAAGAATGCGGACAAGTCATTAGGTTAGCTCGGGTTAAACAAAGGCTAATGTAGGGCTGACAGGACAAACTCTCATCAATATTGATATTTGGAGGAAGTTAGCCTGTATACATTTGGGGAGAACTTCCGTTTTGCTCCAGTCGTAAATGATACTGGTCCACACAGTCCCTGTGTCTCTGCATATCCATGCTTCATCTACAAGGTTGATGATAAATTGCTTTTTAAAGATTTTTTGTATCTTTGTTCTTTTTCAACTCTTTGACACCATCATCTACATATACTGAGCGACTTTAAAAACGCAACAAAGTAAATTTGAAATATGCGTACAGAAAAGTTGATTTGGTTAAACTAAATTTAGCTGAAATCATACAAACAAGATCCTCTGTTGAATCGAATTAAACTTGATTGGATTTGACGCTTTGGTTAGTTTCGGTATAGCAATCTACTGTTCACTCTTTCTTCGTTATTGCACTTTTCATGGTTGATTGATTTAACAAATCAGACGTGTGGAGGGTAATCAACGATAGACATTTCAAAAACCGTTAAAAGAAGCAAAATCAACTCACTCGCTTTGCAAAGAATGTTCTCTTAATTGAGTAAGTCAAAAGGGAAAGTGTTCCTTAATATCGGAACGTCGTTAACATCGATTAGACTAAAAATTATTGATAAATTCGTTCAATATTTAAACATCTGCATGGTAGGACCTTGCCAAAAAGGAGTTTCAGAAGACTTAAAACTTGTTAAAATGACGTTAGTGTCATGCCGTAAACACGCTTTAAATGGCATCTCAATTCTAAACGAGTTGTCTGGTAAGTAGTTAAAAGCCTGAACAGACTTTGTTTGCCAAAACCGCATTCACGTGAAAAGCATTTGTGTTTCTACGAACGGAATGGAACAGCATGTAAGTGACGTCATTTCTGGTAAAAAAAGACGACGTTTTGGTGTCGTCTTTGCACCAAACATGCTTAAACGCAGTATTCATGATTTGTTTGACCTCTTGATTCATTCAACCAAACTCTGAAATTTGTTTGGCTTTTGTTTCATTTGAAACAAAAATATCGTTCAAACAGTAGGGCTATGGAGAAATTTTAACTTTCGTGGGTATGCTTAAAAGTGTCCCCGTATTAGATATACAAGAGAATGTTTGAAAATATCATTGATGTTGGACTAGGGGTAACTTGTTTAAGTAACAAATTAAGTATATTTCAGTGCAAGTCTATTCACTAATATTAGCATTTAAGTGACATTTTTAAGAATTGCGTTTTTAAAGTCGCTCAGTATATTTCTTATATTCCATGCTTTTTTTGATAGAGTATAATAATTTTATTTTTTTTCATAAATCCATACCAACACAATCATGCTTTAGAGGGCAAATGACAACTAGAGCTGCTTGAACTGATTCACACCACAGGCCTAATCTACTGCTGACGAGAATTTAAGTAAATGAATAAATGAATCTTTATTTCTAGTAAATAAGTGTTTTTGAGTGTCACATGCTAGATATTTCTGTAAAGAAAAATTCAAGATCAATGAATAACATCTAGAAAAGTGAGCTCCACTTGTTAAATACATATAATTCATCCAATCACAACTAGAACTGTCACAGAGCGGACTAATACCCCCCACAAGCGCTTTGTCAGAATGTAAGTGCTATTAGTGCAGGATGTGTTTGTAACTAATATTGAGGTCATATGTAGCATTTGCATGAAGTTTCATGGTTCTAGGTCGCTTGGTTTTTGAGTTAAGAGTCCAGAAATGAAAATTGAACAAAAATTGACTGTGACCTTGACCTTTGACCTATATGACCCATAACAATAGGGCACTTCTTTGGATCATAAGCAACATTTGCATAAAGTTTCATGCTTGTGGGTCACTTGGTTCACGAGTTAGAGTTCGGAAACGAAAATTGAACAAAAATTTACTGTGACCTTGACCTTTGACCTACATGACCCAAAAACAATAGGGCACTTTCTTGGGTCATAAGGAGCATTTGTATAAAGTCTCATGATTGTAGGTCATTTGGTTCTTGAGTTAGAGTCCGGAAACGAAAAGGTCTACGGACGGACAGACCGATGGACCGACAGACTGATGGACAGATAGACCGGGTGAAACCAATATACCCCCCTCTACTTTGTAGGTGGGGGGTATTATAATTTTATAAAATCTGATAATGGGTCACCAAAGGAACATTCCAGTGAAATTTGGTTAAAAACCATGAGTTAGATTCTGAGAAAACCAATTTCTTAGTTTCTCCCATATAACAATATACAGAAATGACCTCCCCCATAAAAGATATATTTTTCATCCGATCAAAATAATTTTAAGAGTTTCTAACCGGAAGGAGGGACGCAAGACTGACATAGCGCCATGACAATAGCCCAAGTGGCCTTTGGCCAGTGGACCTAAAAAATTGAAAGTATCTTCTGCAACATCTTTTAATTCAAACAGAAGTTAGCCTGTAAACATTGGAGGAGAGCTTCTGTTTGGCTCAAATCTTAAATGATACGGGTCCACATAGTCCCTGTGTCTCTGCATATATCCAAGCTTCATCTAGGAGGTTGACAATAAATTTCTTTTTAAAGATTTTTTTTCCATCCTTTTCTTTGTAATTTTTTTACCACTATATATATTGTTTGTCTCTTTTCCACATTTTTTGCTAGATTACTTTTCTCTTAATTACTTAATAACTTTTTTGAAACCCCAAGGACAAAAACTTTTAACAAGAGGTTCATAATAATTTGAGACACTCTACTGACAATCAAGGCTTTCCTCTTTTTAATCTTATTTTTCTTTAGGAAGAATGTGTAAAGAGAAAATAATCAAGTGCACTTTCTTCCTTTCAATTTGTTTCAAGCAACAATCCTGAAGTCTCCATTCCAAATGTTTTTATTCCATTTACACACAGAGCATTCCTTGCAACAATAAAATTCCAGAAGAATCAGATGATATTGGTGGAATTTATTGTGGATTATTCTGGGCCCCGAGGTTATAAACCTTTTCTCAGGCTCAACAGAGAATTTTCTCAAATATTAAATTTAAATAAATGTATGAAAATAAAAGATGATTTGTATGAAATTAAAAGATGATTTTAATAAGTTATAAGTTATTAATAAGCTCCAAATTCTGCAGATTTTCTTAATTTATTGGGTCTCTTAAATTTCGGCAGGCTGTATTTCTGAGCTGTTTAATTAAGGTACTTTTAAAGCTTATAATCCAGCCGTCTTTTAAATTTTTCATGTATTCTATTTTCTTAATGGTTATTTAAGTAAGGTATAACCTGAGGGGGCTAATTAGCAATTGTGTTAAGCAAAAGCATGTCATCCCTTTTTGTGTGAATGAAACAGACTCTCAAACTGTACATTATCATTTAACAATCACCTTTTTACAATAGAACCATTTATCTGTGATTTAACTGGTTCAATAAAAATGATTTTATTGTATAATTTAGCGAGTATAAGATTTACTAAATTTAGTACTCAAAAAGCATTAAATTTCTGCGTAACTTAATTCTGTGGCATTGTCCTCGACTGCAGAAATAAAGTACCTGCAGGTACTATACAGTATTGTAATTTAATAATTGGCTTAATACATAATGCAGAAAATTATTTTGGGTATTTGGAATGAAACTCTTTAGCCTCAGAAAATAAAGCAGTCTGCACAACAGGAAATATTTTCCTCACAAATATTTTTTTTCTGTTTGAATATCCCAAGTTTAGATGTAATTGATAACATTTTATTGCCCAATCTGTTGGAACTCGAGTTAATCAAAGTTGACATATTATATCTGAGAGACCACCAGTGACTACAATTTCAGCTTTTATCTCCGAGATGAAATTTCATTAGAGGATACATTGGCGGGCTGTGGAACATACATGACATGGGACAGATCGCAGCACTTCCATTGTAGATCATACTGATAAGGAATTACAGAAGAAATCAAAATTGACAAGTACCTCAAAGTTTTAGTGATGTTAAATGATTGGATATCCATAAAATCTATAAATCAATAAATGATCATTAATAACAATAATATTTTGATGCCAAAATATTGCAAGGAAAGAGATAACTTTACATTTCACCTTTATAAATGAGATATAATGAGAAAGCTATTTAACCCTTTGCTGTTTAATCCCTGCTTTTTACGTGCCTGTGATTTTATATGATTGAGAAAACATTGTGAAAAAAGAAGAAATTGCTTCTGACAAGCAATTTCTTCTTTTTCCACACTATTTTCTACCCTACTGAATGGTTATTTTTCAATTTAAATCCACTTTAATATATGATTTACAAAACCTTTGAATTTGGACAGGTCTAAAATTTTGTATAACAGGAAAGGGTTAATCAATGTTATTTGGCAAGGTGTGTGAAACCTTATTTACACTCATACACCATTACTCAGCAGCAGCAGCCCATTCAATATCATTGACAACATTAAATTCCTTATATCTCATGAGAATATCCAACAAACAGAATTTTCATTTAAATGAAACCTCTAGTTGACATTAACTAGAACATTTTTTTTTTTTCGTATTCTTATCTTACCGAGTTCCCATATGGCCCCCTTTTGTGTGATATTCTGACAGGTCACAAATATGTAATCCACAGCTTGGCTAATGTTCATACAATATTTCGCATGTAATATGTCACAGTCCAATGGTCATGGAATGCACGGTCTAGAAGGAGAGTGTTGGCATCATGAGTCCCGAGTTTGATTCTCAGTAGTGGTTATCAAACTTTGTGCTTTGGTTAGCCCACTCATTCAGTGAAAGTTCTAGTGAATTCTCCAGGAAGCAGAATCAAGCGGGATTCATCTTACTTGTAAGAAATTAACACACCTGGTGCCCTTTAAACTTGAAACTAACCCCAGTTAGGTATTATTTTATCTAAAACTTATGGTTATGCTAAAATAGGAATTTTCCAGTTTTCTGTTTAGCAGAAAGCATTGATAAGGACCAGAATGCACCTACATTATGTATATGCTGTCTGATTTTAGTCTTAACTTCCTGGTTCTCAAGTTGGTGCTATTGTTGTTTATTTTCCTTTCACAAAATATTTTGGGAAAAGAAGACATTACTTTCAACAAGGAATTTCTCATCTTCAATATTTTCTACTTCTTCTGGAGGGGATCATTTCAAATGGCAAAAAGGTTTTTTATCCTTGTCCTTTATTTCTGTCAATTTGGACCTGTCAAAAAATTCTCAAAACTGGGAATCGGTTAAATGGGTAATTTTCAAACATATATCAAGGTCATCCAGTATTAAAATCTTGTGTGTCAAATATTACAAAAGTTGAAAATAAAATGTAGCTTATTAATCCTTTCTCTTGCTATTCAAACATCCTTCTTCTGTATACAAAGATTGGCAGGCAACAAAGACTAAGATCAGCCTGAACAAACATGTAGTCTGATCTGAGTCTACACTGCCTGCTTTCTTCGAACAAATCATGGACAAAGCTTGATTTGGACTGGTTGAAATGTCAGTTAAGGCAGTGGACCCACAATAGTTCTGCAACATTTCGGAACTCATGATCTTTCACAATGTTTTATGAGATTTCCTAATGAAATCATTTAAAAAAAATAGCCTTAAATTGGCAAAACATTTGAAAACAAGGACTCAAATAAGGTGTTATCTTATACAGCAAACATAAAGGTAACAAACATTAAAACCCCTTTTTGCATGACATATTTTTAGACACAAATTTCAAATAGTTTATGGTAAAGGGCATCTGATTTGCTACTGAAATGTGAAATTTCATCAAATTCTGAGCATAAGACTAGGAGAAATGAAAGAATAACTGTATTTTACACGCTAGCGTAAAGGTAACAAACATTTAGCCCCCTTTTTCCATGATATATATTTCTTAAGTTAATTTCAAATTGTTTATAGTAAAGGGCATCTGATTTGCTACTCAAATATGAAATTTCACTAAATTCTTACTATTAGACTAGGAGAAACTTGGGAAAAACTGTTTTTTTACTCTAAGTCCCTTTTTCCCGTGACGAGGCCTCAAATCCAAAAACCGTCACAGATGCATCATCAATATATCATAGGGAGTTCACATGGTAAGTTGCATTTGATTTGGCCCAAGGGTTATGGAGAAATAGGTGGGGACGGGCGGACAGACAGAATTACGGACGGACGGACAGACAGACAGACGAAGCGGCGGCTATATGATCTCCCTTTGGGGAGCATAAAAAATTAGTTCAAGGGTTAAAGCCAGTATAAAAGGCTCAATTCTTAACCCCTGTCAAGATGATTTTGATTGATATTAAACAAATCCACATTAGACCAAACATGGTGTCAATAATTTAAGATCTTTTTAGTTCAATCCAGTCCCAGGGTTTTTTCCTTTCTCAATAATTTACTGTTTCTATCTTCCTCATCTGACACCACTTATTTCTGCAAATCGTAAGTTGTTAACACATTTCAAAGACTTGAAAAAAGTTTGTAGGAAAATCTGTTGAGAAATAAAGAATGTATTGTGTGTCAAAGCACCTTACAGAAGGACAGACAGCAGACAGGCAGACTAACTCAGCAAAAACTATTAGGCTTCCACAAAACTTGCCATAATAATTTAACAGAACCAGATATCTATTTGTACCTCCATTAACATTCAAGTGCATTGACAGTGAAGATTTTGTACAATGACAAATGGTCTAGAGGAGATAATTGATCTTGTAAAACAACCATGACATTTATCGGCAAGATTTACCTCCCTTTCCAGCTCAAACATAATTGAGAATCGGTATAAATGATAGATTGCAAATCTTGATGTTTAGAGCACTACAAATTCAAGTGATGATGATACTCTGAAACAATTTGTTCTTCTATCCTATTAGAGGTCAGGATATTTCCACCAGTCTGGCCAATATTTTTCCACTGCTCATTAAGGTAGTGGACCCATAATAGTTCAGCAATGTTTCAAATGTCATTGACTTTAACAGTGTTAACTGAGGTTTCCTAATGATTTTCATTAGGAATTTTGCCACAAGTTTTTATTAAGCATGACAAGAGTTAAACAAGAGATGTCTTAAAAAAGACAAAAGGTCATTTTTCAAATCAAAGTAAAACCAATTCTGAAGATGGAATACTACGATATTCTGACTTGCCACAGAAAATGCCTTGAGTGCGCAACAAGGGTTGTCTGAGGTAAACAAAATTTCCTTTACAATGGCTTATCCAAATTTATCTAATGCTTTTTTGATGTTCTTTTCTTTAGAAATAACGGTAGATAATCATTTTGATAAACTCACTGCTTAACCAGTGAAATTATCAACTAGAGGCCTAAGAAGGCTAGTATCACTCCACTGGCACTTTGAAGTTGATGACCAAGTTTATAAGTGTATTCTATTTGTAAACAGATCATCATCAAACATCAAGGTTAAGGAATGATATCATTTAACTACAATGATGTGAATAATGTCAATCATTCGGTTAAAGTTAACTGTAAATCTGATGTAGACGTGTTAAAAAGGACTTTTACTTCATGAACCTTTTTCAATGACATGTCACAACAACACTAAACAGCAGAATTATTCCTGTGGTCTGAAGAAAAAGGAATATTCTGTGAAAGTTTCAGGAAAATTCATCAATCATTGTAGAAAGATTCAGATAAATAAAGATTTTTACATAAAGGTCCTCTTTTTCATTTCACAGAAAACAAATTAGAAACAACTACAATTTTTGCAATATCACATGATGAGCAACATTTTGTGAAAGTTTCATGAAAAAACTGCTAAATTGTACAATAGTGTTTACAATAAATTTGCTGCATGAAGTCCCCTCTTTCCACGACACTGCAAAATATCACAAAAATGCAAATAAACTGGAGTGTTCCAACCAAAAAAACATTTCTGTAAAAATCATCAGTTACTAACAATTCATTTCAGAGAAGAAGATTTTATATTTCACCATATGGGGCCATTTTTTTGTGTCTCGACAGCCTATGGCCCTCATGTTATCATCCTGACCAGTATTAAACTAGAACTGTCGAAGAGCCGACTTATACCCCTCACAAGCACTTTGTCAAAATACAAGTGCTATTAGTGCATGATGTGTTTATAACAGATATTAAGATCATGTGCAGCATTTGCATGAAGGTACATGATTGTAGGTTGCTTGGTTCTTGAATAAGAGTCAGAAAACAAATATTGAACAAAATTTGACTGTGACCTTGACCTTTGACCTATGTGACCCAAAAACAATAGGGCACTTTCTTGGGTCATAAGTAACATTTGCATAAAGTTTCATGATTGTAGGTCGCTTGGTTCTCGAGTTAGGGTCCGAAAACGAAAATTGAACAAAGGCTGACTGTGACCTTGACCTTTGAGACCAAAAAACAATAGGGTACTTCCTTGGATTAGTATTCTAGGTCACTTGGTTCTTGAGTTAGAGTCCAGAAACGAAAAGGTCTACGGACGGATGTGTGAATTGAAGGACTGATGGACAGACAGACAGACATGGTGAAACCAATATACCCCCCTCTACTTCATAGGTGGGGGGTATAATGAGGGAATTTGAAAAAGCAAGTCCAAAGTAAAATTCCTTTGAGGTTTTCTTAAATTCTGATGAGTATTTGCAGAGAACAGATTTTTTAAATACATGTGTTTTTCTCTTTATGGGTCAATTCTTAAGTGACTTGACATGTCCAATGCATCATTCCTGTGAAGTTTGCTTAAATTCTGACCAGTAGTTTTAGAGAAGAAGTGTTTTTTTTTTAAAGTTTCACCACATAGGGCCATATTTAGGTGATGCAACAGCCCACAGCACCCAAGCTATCAGCCTTCTCAGGATTAAAAGAAGGAATCTGAAAAGGCATCATTCCTGTGAGATTTGGTTGAATTCTGACAAGTAATGTCTGAGAAAAGATTTTTATATAATTTACCATATGAGGCCCATTTTTGAAAGATATTCAAAGTAAAAGATAACATAACAATGGACAGAGGGAGGAATAGGTGGATACATGACTGACACCAAGCCACAGCAATAGCCCTGCTAGACTATGTCCAGTTGAGATAAAAACTTATACCCACATTTAGTGCATTTCACCTTATCTGGCGTGATCTAAGTGACATCATCATGAAATTGCATAGCAGTAACTTGCAAAATGACACCCTTTTCAAAAAATTGTCCTAAAATTTTCACATTTTGACTCATTTTTGCTTTAAAGATTGTTTGTTTGTTTAAATGGGGTTTGAGCCGCTTTCAAATAATCTTTCAGTTATATCGCTGAGGCTGGAGCACTTTACAATGAATTCCTGGTATTTCTCATACCAGTACTACTATAACATCCTTTCCTGGCCTCCAGCTGCTATCCCACATAGGTCTAAAACCATCAACCCATTGGTGGGCTACAATTAGAAAGGGTGAGTGTTGCAGTCGGGGATCAATCTCTAGATTGACAGTCTGTCATGCAACCAACTGCCCTATGATGGTGCTTTACTTTAAAGAAATAGAATAATTATTTGTTTTACGATAAGATCAATTAATATTTTGTTTTGTGAACATCACAACAACATGAAATATATACATATATCTTAAGTTGTTCACTCAATGAAATATAAACTCATCTTACAATGAAACAAAGGACTATCCTCTATGTCCTAGACTTACTCTACAACTTGTGCAAATGGTTTCTTAGTCATCAGCTGTTGAGACACATGTTTCTTGTAATCGAGGAGAAGAATAAATCTTAATCATCCAAGAAGCAAGCAGTGATTTTGTAAGTTGAGCATGACATACCTGATTACATCGTTCCCACGACTTGTGAAGGCATCCAGTGTTTTACTCATGCGTTCCTGTGAGGCATCACTCGATTTTAACGAGGGACTATTTTTAGCGAGACATGTCAAGATGGTTGTAATTAGCTGCATGAGGTTGATGGCCAGTAAATTATGAGGTAGTTTGGGTAATTCTGTCCCTGATGCATTTTCCACACATATTTGATCTGTAGGCAGCATCAACTGGAAGCAAAAGCACATTATTATTGCATTTTTATATGTCTATTTATATTTTTTGATAGGACATATGCATTGAAATGAAATTAAGAGAATCAAAAATACTTTTTTAGGTTGTGGGTTCTAGTAAGTGAAAAACTCATTTTGAGCTTGATATGTTTGGAGAACACTAATTCTGCCTAAATAGCTATTTCTTTAAAAAAAAAATGACCTTTAATAATTGACCTTGACTTTACCAGGTGATCTTGACATTGACAAAGATACTAAAAGGTATGCAGATTTCCTAAGACATGTATCAATACAGGGAAATTGTAGATTCCCCAGATAATCATATTTATGAACATAGTATCACCATTATGTGGATCAGATGCAACTTTTACTGATCTTATCCTCAAGCTAAATTCATTGGCCATGTTACTCATTATAAGATGATAGATTTGTAGATTGGTCTAAATTCAAAGAAGTCAACATTCAACAATTATCAGTTGATAAGATTTAAAAAATCTTTCAGATTCAGGGAAGAAAACAATTTGAACCATGATGAAATGCCTGTGACAGGCAATTTCAGCCACATTTTCAAAACTGTTTTTCTTCAGAGGCATAAAAAATAATGCAATTGTGTGAGAATGGGTTAAATACTTCACTTACCAGAAGTTGGTGTATACAGAGATCTATCAGCAGTCCAATCTTGTTACTAAACATCATATAATGGCTGTTCTCAAAGTTCTGTTTACAAGCTTGCTTGAACACTTGACATACTAGGACTAAAGACCTACAAAAATACAAGTTGTCTTGTTAAAGGTAGTGGACCCATAATAGTTCTGCAACATTTCGGACCACATATTCTTTCACAATGTTAAGCCAGGTTTCCTAATGAAAATCATTAGGAAACCTCAATTAACATTGTAAAAGTTCCTTACATCTGAGATGTTGCAAAACTATTACGGGTCCATTTACTTAACCTGGAGTATTTCTATTGTTACAAGAGTTATAGAATAAGATCAGCCTGCACATGTGCGCAGACTGATCTTAGTTTATAACACTTGTTTATAATTTCATGCCAAATGTGGTAATAAAGAGATTGATAAACATAATATTGACCCACCATCAGGTCTTTTCTTCCTTTCATTTGCAATTATTAAAATTCTTATAAAATGTTTAATGCATGTTGACATTGTATTTTCTGCTATTTCAAAATGTTATCTGAAAAATATACTCTTAGTCAGACTCAAACTGAAAGTTGATCATGCTAGTCTTTATTGATAAATATCAAAACGTTTCTAAAGAAAATACATTAAAAACCCCGGTAATGTTTCAGAAAGCATTTAAGCAAATTATGAATTACTTAAAGTGGTAATATTAGAAAGTTTCTAAAGATCAAGAAATTTCATCAAGAAATCCCTATTGTGCCTGAGAAAACATTTAAGCAATAAGTGATTATCAACAGGTGAGTCATCAAATATCAGGAAACAAATGCACATGGGACTTACTTTTGAGGTATAGGTGGTGTGGCCTGTATATTGGCTGTATCCACTAGTTGAGCTATTCTACTGAGGGTGGTTAGACCTCCTAAATGGCGGAATGTCACCTGGTCATTTGGGGCCTACAATGAATATACATAGTTCTGTTGTTAGAAAACTATTTTAGATCTGTTACAATCATTGACCCTTTTCAGACTTTACAAACAATTCTAAAAGGTGCTTTAATTTTGACAAAACCTCATTAAAATTTTAGAATTGGCTGATCATTTATTAATGTATTAATGTATTCATAATTTCAGGAAAGTGCTTTTAGTATTAGAAATACAGCACTAAATTGCTAAGTTTTGGCTGGACTATGAAGATGTTGCAGAAAACAAAGACAAGGCTTTGGCAAAACCTAGCGTCAAAATAGAAGGAATAAAGCACATACCATATTTACACTTTTGTTGACATATGATAAGGAGGGTTGTCTTTTTATCAACATTTACTATGAATCAGATAATTTTTGTATCGCTTTTATTTTGCTTTTCCTGTAAAAGCATTGATATTGGAACTGATATTGGGGAGTTAATGTTTAAGCAAAAGGGTAAAAGTTGTTCTTAAGTTCTTTATCAAACTGGAATAAAGGTAACGGACCAGTAGCAGCCCCTGAACATTTCAGAAGTAATGAACTTTAACAGTGTTAACCAAAGTTTCCTAATGATTTCACTGGAAATACTCAGTCAACATTGTGAAAGATCATGAGTACCAAAATGTTGCAGTTCTTTTACGATTCCACCACCTTAAGCAGGACTTTAAACTTTCTGTGTTCAATCAGTAGCTTATATAAAACTCTTAACAATAATACAAAATTTACCGTTCAAATCTACAAAATCTCCAAAATGTTGCAGTTCTTTTACGATTCCACTACCTTAAGCAGGACTTTAAACTTTCTGTGTTCAATCAGTAGCTAATATAAAACTCTTAACAATAATACAAAATTTACCGTTCAAATCTACAAAATCTTCAAAATGTTGCAGTTCTTTTACGATTCCACTACCTTAAGCAGGACTTTAAACTTTCTGTGTTCAATCAGTAGCTAATATAAAACTCTTAACAATAATACAAAATTTACCGTTCATTCTAATGGTTCAAATCTCCAAAATGTTGCAGTTCTTTTACGATTCCACTACCTTAAGCAGGACTTTAAACTTTCTGTGTTCAATCAGTAGCTAATATAAAACTCTTGACAATAATACAAAATTTACCATTCATTCTAATGGTTCAAATCTACTCTGCATGAATAATAGGTTACCTTTTTATCAAATATCCTATTCAGTTCTCCCAAAGACCTGTCCAGGGCTGACACTCGACTCTGTGACCAGGGGCCTGTCTCTTGTATCTGCAGACATTTATTAAGGTCCCTGGTTACCTTCTGCATTCTGAAAGTATAAAAGAGAACCTGTGTGTAAGATTTCCAATTTTAAATAAGGCTGTGGTTGTGGTACAAATAAAATTGTTTGAAAAATCACATACAGGCTTATATCAATTATCACATACATCTGAATGCTATATCCATTATTTCTGAATGCTAGATAGTGGGTTAAAAATTACAAGGTAGTGGGTCATAATTCAAAGTCAAAAGAGGTATAATTTTCACAAATGGATGTAGATTTATATACCTCGATAGTAATTGTTGACAAATACAGGTACCTTTCTTATTAGCACAGATTGTTGATTTGATAGTAAACATAAGTTCCGAGTTTTAATTGAATTCCATTAGTAATACCCAAAATGTCCCATAAAGACTAAGATTTTGTACAACAATGACTGCTACAAGGACTCTTAAACTATAGCAATACAGACAGACCAATAGACAGACAGACAATGGAAAACAATATGCCCCCAATCTATGTGAGGTCATAAAAAGGTATTGATACAGATATCAGTTGGTGTTTACATTCTGTGTATTCACTAAGTGTCTGTCCATTGCTGTTTGTTGTTTGTCTGCACTTCAACACAATGACCCATGTATGTATTTTTTCAGAATTATCAAAATTGCATCAAGTCAAATTCCATAAGGCTCCTTTTCAAGTGTAATAGAACAGAATGTCCCCATTTTCCAAAGTGATTTTCCATAATCCTTAATGACCCTGTAAGCATCCTTTGAAAGTTTTAAGAGAATCAAATGATATTTGTGGACAGACTGGTGGGAAAGCCATTGCTTTATTACTTTTTTTACTTTCAGTCAGTAAAGCCAAATGAAGATTCTTCTGGCAGTCACCGCTAAAATGTCATAAAATGTGGAACAGTTCACTCAGAGTATTATTAAGCTTAGTAAAAGTTATGAGTGTATATGAAGTCCTAAACAATCTTACTTTGCTTTGTTTGCTGACTCCAGTGTAGCCTGTTTTCCAACCAATGTGCTCTCATATTCCAATCCTCTGAAAAATATTAACACAGATCCATGATTTCATATCCTCTGAACAGCATGGTAAACAGTCAAAATATCGCTTGTTATAAATAATAAACTAAATTTCTTTGTACTTGCCATTACTTTTTTTATAAGAAAATGTATTTCTCTCTATTTTGCATTGAAAACGAACATCT
Organism: Fragum whitleyi; assembly: GCA_948146395.1. Lineage (NCBI taxonomy): Eukaryota > Metazoa > Mollusca > Bivalvia > Cardiida > Cardiidae > Fragum > Fragum whitleyi. The sequence goes on along the minus strand of OX411543.1, from coordinate 70,229,136 downwards.
CTATAAAAAAAATTGAGCTCCCTTTATCAATAAATGCTTTCTGACAAGAGTATCTAGATGAATGAGCTCTCAAACATATTCCCAATGAATATGTTATCCATTATGCAAAAAAGGACCATCTGTGTAGTGTGTAAAGTGTTGCTGCTAGTCACACTGTGCAGACTGACTAGGGTCAAAGATTTTACACTAGGCTAATTTTCCGAATATAGAATCATTATTCCACCTTCCTGTGAAAGAGGTTTTGAAATGCAACCTATGGTTGACCTCCACTGTAACAAATCTCTTTTTAAAATACTCATTTTTTGGAGTTCTAAGATATTGGCTTTTTTATGTGATAGGCCACATATTTAAACTCAAATTCACAACATGAAATTACCTTGAATTCATTCTTTGTTTCAACTTTTTGCATCTTTTTTTCATGGATTTGATTCTCTCTTTTTCTGATACAATCTTTGGATGGGTAGTGTTATCAGGGGCTGTAACAATGTGCTTCAAGTTGAAACTTTCCTGTGGGATAGATGTGCTTCACATAAAATATGCTCAGTTTAAAAGAATAGCTGTTGAATAGTAAATGACAGAATTTGATCTTTCTTTTGAAATTGTTTGTATTAACTTGCACTTTCAATTTCTCTGCTCTTCTGAAGAAAATCAATTAACCCCATATATATTTAAATGTTCTAGGGTTAAAAAAGACATGATCACTGCCAATGGGTGCCTACACTCTGCTGTTGGGTGTTGGATAGTGGATAAAAATCTAAGTTGGATAGAATAACTTCTGTTAAAAGTTGAAATTATTGACATGACTTGACCTTGATGCAATGAATAAATTAACCAATGAATACATTTATCATCGAGGGTAGAAGCAAGCCTTAGAAAAACATCGTAAATCCGGGGAGGGTATGAGTTTTAAATAATGTTTGTATTTAAGTAATTTTGTACCTATACACTTTGTATGACTGTGTGGTCGAGAGGTCTAGTCTGACGACTACAGTTGCAGGGGTCAAGGGTTCAAATAAGCTTTTATCCCACTTTTTTTTATATTTTTTTTTTCTTTCTTCTGATAGTCCCATTTGACTAGTTTGTGAATAACAATTAACTTTTTTGCACTGCCGCATTTCATTTGTTGCATACAAACGGAAGAGTTGTCTTGGTAGTATTCGTAAGGAAAAATTCAGATATCCACAGTTAGGTGCTCTAGCCGCGCAATAAAATCGAAAAAAAAAAAATATAATAGTCGTTAAACCCCATTCATACAAACAAAAAAGAAAAAAAGAAACTAACGGGCAATGTTTTTTTTTTTAAACAAGAGGGCCATTGGCCCTAAAGCGCTCACCTGATGCATGGCTAAACAAAAGTCAAAGAGATCAAGAAGAAAACATTTCAGTTAAAACTGTTGCCTCTAAAATGTTTTTGTTCTATCAAACTTGTGTAAGATTTCAAGGCAATTTCGAACTTGACCTAGGTTTCATACAAACATATTGACCAAGTTTCAAGATAATTGAGTTAACATGTTTTCTTCTTTTTAAGATTTGACCCCTTGACCCCAATTTTGACCCCACTTGACCCAATTTTGAACATGACTGAGATTTGATGGAGACAAACATGTTTCAAGACATTTGGACCAAAGATGTGGCTTCTAGATTACACACAAGGTTTTCCCAAGATTTGAACCCTTGACCCCATTTTTGGCCCCACTTGACCCAATTTGAACCTGACTGAGATTTGATGGAGACAAACATTCTGACCAAGTTTCAAGACATTTGAGCAAAAAAATGTGTCCTCTAGAGTGCACACAAGATTTTTCTAAGATTTGACCCCTTGACCCAATTTTGACCCCACTTGACCCAATTTCAAACTTGACCGAGATTTGATGGAAACAAACATTCTGACCAAGTTTCAAGACATTTGGGCCACAAATATAGCCTCTAAAGAGCACACAAGGTTTTTCAAAGATTTGACCCCTTGACCCTATTTTTTACCCTACTTGACCCAATTTCAAACTTGACTGAGATTTGATGGAGACAAACATTCTGACCAAGTTTCAAGACATTTGGGCCAAAAATATGGCCTTTAGAGCGCACACAAGGTTTTTCTAAGATTTGACCCCTTGACCCCATTTTTGACCCCACTTGACCCAATTTCGAACTTAACCGAGATTTGATGGAGACAAACATTCTGACCAAGTTTCAAAACATTTGGCCAAAAATATGGCCTCTAGAGAGCACACAAAGTTTTCTTAGATTTGACCCCTTGACTCCATTTTTGACCCCACTTGACCCAATTTCAATCTTGGCCGAGATTTAATGGAGACAAACATTCTGACCAAGTTTCAAGACAATTGGGCCAAAAATGTGGCCTCTAGAGAGCACACAAGGTTTTTCTAAGATTTGAGCCCTTGACCCCATTTTTGACCCCACTTGACCCAATTTCAAACTTGACTGAGAGATTTGATGGAGACAAACATTCTGACCACGTTTCAAGACATTTGGCCAAAAATATGGCCTCTAGAGAGCACACAAAGTTTTTCTAAGATTTGACCCCTTGACCCCATTTTTGACCCTACTTGACCCAATTTCAAACTTGACTGAGATTTGATGGAGACAAACATTCTGACCAAGTTTCAAGACATTTGGGCCAAAAATATGGCCTTTAGAGCGCACACAAGATTTTTCTAAGATTTGACCCCTTGACCCCATTTTTGACCCCAATTGACCCAATTTCGAACTTGATCGAGATTTGATGGAGACAAACATTTCCACCAAGTTTCAAGACATTTGGGCCACAAATGTGGCCTCTAGAGCGCACACAAGGTTTTTCTAAGATTTGACCCCTTGACCCCATTCTTGACCCCAATTGACCTAATTTCGAACTTGATCGAGATTTGATGGAGACAAACATTCTGACCAAGTTTCAAGACATTTGGGCCACAAATGTGGCCTCTAGAGCGCACACAAGGTTTTTCTAAGATTTGACCCCTTGACCCCATTCTTGACCCCACTTGACCAAATTTCAAACTTGGCCGAGATTTGATGGAGATAAACATTCTGACCAAGTTTCAAGACATTTGGGCCACAAATGTGGGCTCTAGAGTGCACACAAGGTTTTTCTAAGATTTGACCCCTTGACCCCATTTTTGACCCCACTTGACCCAATTTCGAACTTAACCGAGATTTGATGGAGACAAACATTCTGACCAAGTTTCAAGACATTTGGACCAAAACTGTGGCCTCTAGAGTGCACACAAGGTAAAGTTTGACGACGGACGATGGACGACGGACGACGGACGATGGACGACGGACGACGGACGACGGACGCCGGACAGCAGCCCATCACAATAGCTCACCTTGAGCACTTCGTGCTCAGGTGAGCTAAAAAGCATATGGCGTACCGCAAATCTCTTTGAGAATCAGGTGATCTTCAACGTTATCCCCCCTAAAAAATTAAAAATAATAAAATAAATAAATAAATAAAAAGCTTGAAACCTAGAGGAAAAATAATTATGATGCTGCAGTGACTCGAACCACTTTCTTTCGACTTCTGTCTTTCACGTACAATAACAAATGTCTACTCATAACGGTGTCATTTAATAGGTATTTATTAAGAATCTTGATTCACGAATTTAAACGAAACCTAACGGAGATGCCATGTGACAATCAGTCAAGCATGTAATTAATGCTAATAGAGGTTATGGTCAGTCATGTCAATGATTTTGCGCTATACATCTTTTCTCAAGCTGCTATCTCACTTAGGTTTGTATAATCCGCTTAAAGGAGGGGGACAGATGTCTGAAGGAATGTGTGCAGCTGCTGGGGATTGAACCCATTTCATCCCTAAATTTTGAGTCTAGTGAGCTATGAATGATGGCATCTTTGTAAGGTTAGCCCTTTATCTAAATACACTTACAATTTGTTCCTTTGACATAGACATGCCATTATTATTATGCTTCAGGGCTTGTTGATGAGTCTTTCCTCTCAAATGGCTCTGTAGGTACACTTCCGAGGTAATCTGAAATTGAGTGTATTAATTAAAATGGCATAAAAATTAATGCTGTTTTCATTTAAAAGTAAATTATCATTAGAACTTTTGCAGATATAACCCTAAACCCTTGCCATACTGAACCCAAAATATTCCTGCTTTGGCAGGAGGTATGAACAAAGACAAGAGGGCCGTTGGCCCTGGGTCGCTCACCTGAGAAAAAAGCTTCATTACCTAGGTATGTCCATGAAACCACAGAAAAAGAGATTTTCACTTATTCAATCAGATAACATTTGAAATAATCCCCCCCCTCTGCTCCTCCCCTGGTCATTATTTATTTAAGTTTTTTTCATAAAAGGTCTGTGATCAGCTAATCTATGCAAGATATACAGACTGAGTCTGAGACTTTTAAAGTTTTCTTTAATGAGATGATCAATCCATGTCAAATATAAAGGCTGTAGGGATTCAAACTTCTCAACAAAGCACTCCCCCTCCCCCAAGATGCTCTGCATCTGGTGAATCTACAGTCATGATTTTAGCTAATTCAATTAATGGCCATAATAATTATTCTGATCATCCATACCAATTTTCAAGTCTGTAGGACTCCTGGTTCATTAGAAGAAGTTTAAAGATTTCAAAAATGATCCAAAGTACTACCCCCTCCCCAAGACACTCAGCACCTAGTGACCCTACAGTCATGATTTTAGCTATTTTTATTAATGTCAATATATTGATCACCCATGACAATTTTCAAGTCTGTAGGGTTCCTGATCCAGGAGAAGAATAAGGTTAAAGATTTCAAAATTGATCCAAAGTACTACCCCCTCCCCCCTAATGCTCCGCATCTGGTGGCCCTACATTCATGATTTTAGCTATTTTATTTTAGATCCATATGCTTATCATTCATGATTTTAGCTATTTTATTTTAGAGCCATATGCTAATCATCCATGCCAATATAGAAGTCTGTAGAAGATAAAGATTAAAGTTACAAAATTTTCACAAAAGTTCTACCCCCTCCCCCCTGGTGCTCCGCACCTGGTGGCATTACAGTCATAATTTTAGCTATTTTTATTAAGGTCTATGAGTTGATCATCCATGCCAATTTTCAAGTCTGTAGGGCTTGTGGTTCAGAAGAAGAAGAAGGTTAAATAAAGATTACAATTTTTTTTTCAAAAGTACTACCCTCTCCCCCCTGGTGCTCCGCACCTGGTGGTTCTACAGTCATAATTTCACCTATTTATATTAAGGTCCATATGCTGATCATCCATGCCAATATTCAAATCTGTCAGGCTCCTGGTTCATCAGAAGAAGAAGGTTAAAGATTACAAAATTTTCACAAAAGTACTACCCCCTCCCTCCTGGTGCTCCGCACCTGGCAGCCCAACAGATATGATTTTAGCTATTTTTATTAAGGTCTATGAGCTGATCATCCATGCCAATTTTCAAGTCTGTAGGGCTCCTGGTTCCGAAGAAGAAGATGAAGGTTAAAGATTACAAAATTTACCCAAAGTACTACCCCTCCCCCCTGGTGCTCCGCGCCTGGTGGCCCAAAAGATATGATTTAGCTATTTTGATTAAGGTCTTTGAGCTGATCCTCAATGCCAATTTTCAAGTTTGTAGGGCTTATGGTTCATCAGAAGAAGAAGGTTGAAGATTACAAAATTTTCACTAAAGTACTACCCTCTCCCCCCAGGTGCTCCGCTTGGGGTGGCATTACAGTCATGATTTTAGCTATTTTTTTTTAAGGTCTATGAGTTGATCCTCCATGCCAAACTTCAAGTCTGTAGGGCTTTGAGGTTCAGAAGAAGAAGAAGGTTAAAGATTACAAAATTTTCACAAAAGTACTACCCTCTCCCCCCTGGTGCTCCGCACCTGGTGGTTCTACAGTCATGATTTTAGCTATTTATATTATGGTCCATATGCTGATCATCCATGCCAATATTCAAATCTGTCAGGCTCCTGGTTCAGAAGAAAAAGAAAGTTAAAAATTACAAAATTTTCACAAAAGTACTACCCCCTCCCTCCTGGTGCTCCGCACCTGGCAGCCCAACAGATATGATTTTAGCTATTTTTATTAAGGTCTATGAGCTGATCATCCATGCCAATTTTCAAGTCTGTAGGGCTCCTGGTTCCGAAGAAGAAGATGAAGGCATTACAGTCATAATTTTAGCTATTTTTATTAAGGTCTATGAGTTGATCATCCATGCCAATTTTCAAGTCTGTAGGGCTTGTGGTTCAGAAGAAGAAGAAGGTTAAATAAAGATTACAAATTTTTTTTCAAAAGTACTACCCTCTCCCCCCTGGTGCTCCGCACCTGGTGGTTCTAGTCATAATTTCACCTATTTATATTAAGGTCCATATGCTGATCATCCATGCCAATATTCAAATCTGTCAGGCTCCTGGTTCATCAGAAGAAGAAGGTTAAAGATTACAAAATTTTCACAAAAGTACTACCCCCTCCCTCCTGGTGCTCCGCACCTGGCAGCCCAACAGATATGATTTTAGCTATTTTTATTAAGGTCTATGAGCTGATCATCCATGCCAATTTTCAAGTCTGTAGGGCTCCTGGTTCCGAAGAAGAAGATGAAGGTTAAAGATTACAAAATTTACCCAAAGTACTACCCCTCCCCCCTGGTGCTCCGCGCCTGGTGGCCCAAAAGATATGATTTAGCTATTTTGATTAAGGTCTTTGAGCTGATCCTCAATGCCAATTTTCAAGTTTGTAGGGCTTATGGTTCATCAGAAGAAGAAGGTTGAAGATTACAAAATTTTCACAAAAGTACTACCCTCTCCCCCCAGGTGCTCCGCTTGGGGTGGCATTACAGTCATGATTTTAACTATTTTTTTTTAAGGTCTATGAGTTGATCCTCCATGCCAAACTTCAAGTCTGTAGGGCTTTGAGGTTCAGAAGAAGAAGAAGGTTAAAGATTACAAAATTTTCACAAAAGTACTACCCTCTCCCCCCTGGTGCTCCGCACCTGGTGGTTCTACAGTCATGGATTTTAGCTATTTATATTATGGTCCATATGCTGATCATCCATGCCAATATTCAAATCTGTCAGGCTCCTGGTTCAGAAGAAAAAGAAAGTTAAAAATTACAAAATTTTCACAAAAGTACTACCCCCTCCCTCCTGGTGCTCCGCACCTGGCAGCCCAACAGATATGATTTTTGCTATTTCTATTAAGGTCTATGAGCTGATCATCCATGCCAATTTTCAAGTCTGTAGGGCTCCTGGTTCCGAAGAAGAAGAAGAAGAAGAAGCTTAAAGATTACAAAATTTACCCAAAGTACAACCCCCTCCCCCCTGGTGCTCCACACCTGGTGGCCCAAAAGATATGATTTTAGCTATTTTAATTCAGGTCTATGAACTGATCATCCATGCCAAGTTTTAAGTCTGTAGGACTACTGGTTGAGAAGAAGAAGAATTTTAAAGATTTTCTTAAAATTTCACCTTTTGTTGCCATAGCAACCAGAGTTTTTCATGGATTTCAATTCTTTTAGCTATTTTTGAAGGGGACCACCTAAGCAACATTTCTGTAAAATTTGGTGTTAATTGGCCTAGTAGTTTAGGAGGAGATGTCGTTTAAAGAAATTGTTGACGGACGCGGGACGACGACCGACGCCGGACGAAAGGTGATCACAATAGCTCACATGAGCACTTCGTGCTCAGGTGAGCTAAAAAGCCTGCACATCTGTGCAATCTTATTTACTACACCTGATTTTCATTTTAAAACCAGGAAAAATTAAACATTTTATTTTCAAATCAATCACAGACTGACAGTTAGTGCACCAGAACTTTCGGTGCTTTGGCTTTACTGCTATTTTGCCATGATTATTATTCAATTCATTATGACAAGGTTTAATGTCAAAATGATTGGATTGTTCTTTTTTGTCTTTAATTGTTCAATGCAGTAATTGTGGACCTTGAAGTGCTAGTAATAGCACATAAATAAGAGCAAATAACTTAGGATTTTTGTCAATCTTTTAACTTATACTGTAAAATTTCAACCTAAACATTAGTCACAAGCAACTCTTTGATAGCCTTTGTGTTATTCATACAAATCTGAGTCATTGCAGTCATATCCAATTAGATGATCTCCAATGTCTTTAAAAGAAGCATCTTGTTTGCTATCCTTTATGGGTGACCAAACACCCTCAAACCATCTTATTCAAATACAATTTACTTTTTAGTTGTGTGCTTTGCATTTTCTTACAGTGTGATTAGGTTATTAGTTTCATATCTCCATGAATTGAAAAATACTCTTTTCATCTCTTAATAAAACCTTGAAGAATTATCCAATTACACTTAAAAACTAATGAGTCCTTTTACACTTTTATACACTATAAGGGCCTGAGCTTATAAAACTTTTTCTGTACTCCCAGGAGAATTAACTTAAATTTCATCTTGCGATAAAATCTGTAACTATGCTATAATATATTAACATATGCATCAAAATGTAAGATAAATTGATATTTGTACCATTTTTTTAAAGTTTAAGTTGAGATAAAACATTTATTTGAATATGAAGTTTGAGTAAAATCTACAGAAAGTACAGAAGAAGTTTTATAGATCTCAGACCAAGTTGTGTTTTACATACCAGAGCATTACAAATAGTACACATCTTTTTACTCTCATATGGTGTCAATTTTGGAGCATCATTGTGGTCCTCTGTTGAATGTCGTAACACGCTCATCTCAAATGCCTTCTCTCTGATCTGCCGTAATGCCTCCATGTGACGCTGGGAACTCTCATCTTGCTGTGTATTGAACAAGAAAATTCATTATAGTTTTATAACATGAACATAAAGAAATATCAGCATATTGACAGTAAACTTAGCATGTCACTTAAAATTGTCATCTTTCTGTAAAAGAACACATAATGAATTTAAAATTTACGATTTTGTGTAACATTCAAACAATATTCAGTAAAGGCATTTCTGAATGTGCATTAAATGTACAATTGACCAGCTCAAGGAAGCATTAAAATCCGAAACTTTTTTAAACGAATACAAAGGACATATGCGCACAAAAGCACTTAACTTTTATTGTAAGTTAATTCAGATATCTTTTGTTATTGGCAGATTAGACAAAAAATTTACCATCAAGCAAAACGAGATAATCTAAAAATATTAGATGTTGAGGTCAGCGCAAATCTATTGTAACTGCCTTTAAAAATAAAGACACTTTCAATAGTTTTGTGCATACTCCTAAATTATAGATGGTATTTGAGACACAAATGGGGAACTCAGCCAGATCAATTTTACAAATTAAAACAATCTGTCAAATTAATTAAATTTTGGTGCTGAGCCTGTTCAGTCCATGGTTCTGCATTCTGACTCATGTCAATACCGTATATGATTCTGAGATCACTTCTTATCAATGATGTCCTAAACAGTGTCATTTAATACAAAACATCTCCATTAAAACATTTATTATTTAGAAGAAACACATCTTATCCCTCAAATGATGTCCTAAACAGTGCCAATCAACATATCTGAATTGTTGTGTAAGGTGTATAAGATGTGTTTTTTGTAAATCATAAATGTTGTCATTTATGATTTACAAAAAACACATCTTATACCTTTAATGATGTCCTAAATAGTGTCAATAAATACATTCTCATTCTAGCATACTGACCTTCTGTTGTATTTTCTTTTGCAGTTCTTGAATATGTTGTTCATGCTGAGCATTCAGTGCTGCAAGTCTTTCTTCTCTATCCCTGGGGAAAAGAAAGAGATCACATTCTGAAAATCGGAAGTTCTCTTTAAGGTTTTGATTCATAGAAACTATGATTGGACAGAGATTGTTTCATAAAAGTAGGAGTTGTGTCAGAAGAGTTGGACGTATGGATGTACAGATGGACATACCAAACTGATATACTTCCACCTTCAGTAACCTGTAAAATCCCATACACTTGGCTCTAAACAAATAAATATCTGATTTATCTTTAGGGAAGACATCAGAGCTATAAAAAGTGGAGTTAAATTGGGTTTTGAAAGTAAAAATTTATACAACTGTTTGATACAGCCTTTGTTGTAGGTACTCATATCATGATTAGAACAATCAACCACCGCAAAGAATTTTATCGAGTAGTACGATTTAGAGCTCTAATACAGACCTCTTGGAAATTTGAGGATCTATTGATGAGTGGGAATGAAATACTTTTATTAAACATTTATTAAATGAGGCATCTATAAACAGATAAAAAAACAGGCAGTATCGAGTTTTTATCTGTTAAGATGAGGAGTTTGAAGTATGGACACAAATTTCATAATCTATTTATAATTTGACCCAAATGTTTGTGATAAGTTGACAAAATTCTTTAATTTCATTGATTAAAAAATTCAGCTGAACATACAATTTGGTTTCCATAATGATGTCATTTACACGGCAAAATATTAGCGTTATATTATAACCCAAGCTCATTTGCATAATTGTTCCACTTCAGTAGCAATAATACCTGTGTTATATAAAAAGTTTAAAATGGGCTTATTTCACTCCAGCATTGTAGGTCATATTATCAATTAAAGTCAACCTACTTCTCTTTTGCCCTAAATGCCTCCTGTCTCTCTGTTTCCTTTTCAAATTTATGTTGCTCTACCCTGGCATCTTTAATCTTCCTCCTAGCCTGGATCTCCTGCAGTCTGGCCAACCTTTCTGCTTGTAACGTCTTCCTTCTCTCCTCAACAGCTGCTTCCTTAGCAAGTTTTTCTTCATGCTTTCTCTGTCTCTCATCCTATATGTATATTTAAATCAAATTCAACCAACAACAAATCAAATCAAAACCAAAAAGCTAGGACATTTGAATTTGAAACTTATCAAAATACAAATAAGATAAGTAATGATTGATTACATAGGGTTTTAACATTCGACTTTAAAAAGTGCCAGGGTCACAACATACCCTGTCACATAATTGCACAGATGATTTTCATAAAACCCTTATAATATGCCCAACATTAGGTCATGCGGAACATTCTATGAAATTGTCATCAAGGTCAAATGGAGATGTGTTAGATTGATCCAGAGACCTTGACACAAAAGCCACTTGACCAAATCAACTCCTAGAAATTAGTTTATCCTTGTGTGGAATCAAGTACCTGTATATATTTTGTATTTTGTATATATTTGACATAGCTGGAATTTGAAAACGAGCCTTTTGTCTTTTAACAAATAATGTAAATCTTAAGTACCTGAATGTCTTGTAGCCTGGCTTCCGACTCTTGATGTTTTGATAGTATGTCTAGTCTCTTGTTTTGAGCTTCTAAAGAGTTGATGAATGCAATCTCATTGGCCTACAATTGAGCAAAATAATGATACAAGAGGACCATGATGGTCTCAGATCTCTCACCTGAGTCTCTTTGACCCCTGGGACGTCGCATTGATCAAATAGGCAGATGTAGGAGATAATTTCTACATAAGATCAATACCATGGAATGTTTTCAGCCAAGAGCAAGAAGGATATGCCTTTTCGCTCTTTGATTCAATGTAAAAAGTGATGCACCCGGGTGGAACCAAAATGTGACCCAGGGTCTTGATATGAACAAACATGGTAGAGGTCCACTAGATGATGATACATACTTAATATGAAAGCTGTCTGTCTTCTGGTTTCAGAGAAGAAGACTTTTGAAGATTTTCCTATTTTAACCCATCTTGCTCAGATGAGCTAAAAGGGATGCACCCATGTAGAGCCCAAATATGACCCCAGGGTCTTGATATGAACAGACTTGGTAGAGACCCACTAGATGATGCTACATACCAAATATAAAATCTGTGTGCTCTCTTGTTTCAGAAAAGAAGATTTTTTAATATTTTTGCTCTTTGCTTCTATGTAAAAAGGGTTGCTTCAGGTAGGAGCCCAAAAATGATTCCAGGGTCTTGATATGATCAAACTTGGTGAAGGTCCACTAGATGATGCTACATACTAAATATGAAAGCTGTTTTCCATCTGGTTTCAGAGAAGAAGATTTTTGAAGGTTTTCCTAATTTCACCCTTTTTGTTAAAAGTAAAGGAAATTAGGGAAAGTTAAGGGTGGATTTCATTTATTTGAGCTACTTTGGTAGAGCTTGACCCAAGGAACATCCCTGCCAAGTTTCATCAAGATTGGCCCACTGGTTTCAGAAGAGAATATATTTAAAGAAATTGTGGATGACTGACGACGGACGTTGCACGACTGTCAACGGACGTTGGACATTGTACGAACACAATAGCTCACCTTGAGCACTACATGCTCAGGTGAGCTAAAAAGTAATTTCTTAATTTCAATTACTTTTTTCTCTAGCATAAAAGCATAAAGATGTAAATTTCTCGGATAATATAGGGAAGGTTTAAATTAAGGTTTTATAGAGAATGACCTCTTCAAATACGACATCATAACCTCACATGTGCAGTATACTTATTGGATTACCAATTTGGTAAATTCTATCAATTTCAACCAGTTATTCAAACTAATATTTCTTTTAATTATTTTGTTAAATAATTGTGACCTGTTGATCAAAAAGGGGCAATCTGGGTTGTGCTTTAAGTGTCAACCTTAGTCAGACTGCACAGATTGCACAAACTGACTAAGATCAAAACTATTCTCAATTGGCTTTTTTTCTGAAACTCCAATGATCAATCTACCTGACTGTAAAAGAATAATTGAAATGCCACCTCTGGTTGACCTATGCTTGACCCAATCTCTTTTTCAACTTTTAACTCTTGACATGCTGAACCCGGAATATTCCCTCTTTTGCAGGAGGTATAGACAAAGATCAGTCTGCACATATGTGCAGCCTGATCTAAGTCAACACCACCTGATATTCCTATTTAAACTAGAAAAGGTTAATAATTATATTTTTGATATAAATTCTGCCTCAGAAATTGTGCATTCAGTGCTTTAAGCGCTTTAATTTCAATGCAATTTCACAAAGATCTGTATTTAACAAGACAAGGGTTAATTTTGCAGAGTTCACAGACGGTCCTTATTCACATGACAGATCATAATTATTCTACTAGAATTCCAGAGCATCCAGAAGGTCAATTTGATACAAGAAAATATAACTAGTAAATTAAAACTGTTATAAACAAAGATTAAGATTACCTTGGCTTCTTCATCATGAGCTTTCTGTGCCTTTGTTTTCAACATTATCTGTCTTTTTTCCTCAGCTTGCTGCATCTTTCTCTCTATTGTCTCTTTCTTCTGTTTCATCAGTTCTTCTTTCCACGCTCTCACTTCCTCTACCTGAATCATAAATATACATTTAAGTGGCCTGATTAAATTCGTGAGAAATCCCGATAACACATTCTATACAATAACCAAGATAATCAAATATTTGCAAGGATTAACATTTCCTAATTTCCCACAAATTCTAGCAGGCTTGGTGCAAAACTTATGTAAGTGCCTACAATTTGATTAACATTAATTAACATTATCAATATGATAAACAGCTTTTTTTACTTCAAATTTTGTGTTCATCAGTTGACTTACCACGACTTAACTCTACAACAGTTTTGTTTTAGTCAAGAAACTAAAATAGTTTGATACCTTTTTCCCCAGTACTTTTAAACGCTCTGATTTTTCCAACATAAGTTTATCTCTCAGTTCCTGGGCTTTTGCTTGCTTTTCCTCATGCCTTTTCTTAGACTCAGTAGGGGACCTGAATATAAATAATAAATTTGGCATTAAGCAACACAACAAAGGACTAGCAAAAGCAGGTTACTAAATGAGGACTATTTGAGTACATCATTTCGTCATTCTTACTGAATTCTGGCAAAATAACGGCCATGTAACCCTCAGTTTCACATTAGTGAGAAGAATAACATTCACTTTTCTTTTCTTTTTTTTTTTACTGGATTCACTAACATTTTATGGCAGATAACATTTGGTGCAATGCATGTAAAACAGAAGGAAAGTTTCTGAAGACATTGAATATTTGATCATTATTTCATATCTTTAGGACATGGTAAGTGCAAAATGGAGACTATTTACACATACCTTTTTCTAGAGGGAGATGACAGTTTTTCATGCATATGTACAGCATGTCCTGGTGTTCTAATCTCAGCTTCTTCTACCATTTCTCCCCAATTCTTGGTAACACCAGCCTTCTCTGCAGCTGTTGATATAAAATTTGTCAAAATAAATATAAAAATTAACACTGATCTTACTTCTTTGTCCTTTTTTCTTAAATGTTTACAATTAGCATATACCAACGTTTAGGTACAAAACTATAATTGTCAGAAAATGAAGACTTGAAATAGGTTTTTAACAAAAAATCTTTGTTATTAGTATTTAGTAGTTACTAGTACAATGTATTTAACTAATAAAAAATATTCAATAGGGTTATTTCATGCCTATGTCATACGCCAAATTATAAAACTATTTATTATCTATTTACTAAGATAAAACTCACCATCATATTCAGCTACCATGCTGTCCCAGTCTAGAGTGGCTGTACCAGAAGTATCTAGAGTACTCATTGTGTTCTGTAGAAGATAAAAAAAAAAATACAGTGTCTGGGTTCAAAATTAGAGGGAGTGCTGACAATCCTAATTTGTCAGTTCTCATCAAAATCCTATTTTGTGAATACTCACTGAAATTGTCCCGATGAGACAATTTCAATGAGTATTCACAACATAGGATTCAATTGACAGATAACTGATTATAGATCTTTTAATTTTGAAATCAAACTCATTATCTTCAGCTCAGCAGTGTCTCTCAAATTTTTTTCAGTATGACCTTGGCCATGACTTTTCTTTATCTCTTCCAACTTTTGAACAGTTTTTTGACATATGCATTAGAGAAAGTATGTGTTACATAAGTAAATGCTGAACTTTCAGAAAACTTCTGCAAAAGTATTCCCTTTGTTACAGTTTCTAAATCAGTAAATATTAATTGATTTTCTATCTCAACTCTCCCAATCTTTCTGTTGTGTCTCTAATTCACAAATTTCATGATTCTCCATTACCTTTTGAATTTCCGATCTGTTAGAAAAATGTTTTTAATTTCAATTATTATCTATATTTATATGTAAATGCTTTATACAATGTCCGATCAAAGGCACCGCTGCCGGGTGCCAACTTTTGGATGCAAATGCTCGATAACACAAAAATTTGTGTCGAAAAAGAGGCATAGCACATAACATAACAAAAAAGCTTTCAGATAAACTCTTGATATTCTGGATAGCTCTTGTGATGGTGAACACATGTATCAAGTTTTATGAAGATATGTTCAATAACAACAGAGACATTACCAAGGTTAAAGTTAGTCACACCAAAGCTAATACCTACACCAACAACAACAACAATGTCCCAATTTTAATCACAATACCTGTTTTTTTAGTTATTCTGTTCTTCACTTACCTTACACATTTTTTTTCAAAGCTGAGCACGGTTTTTATAAAGTATAAAAAATTCAAATTTCTAAAACTTGGAAAACTGTTACTGTTTTTTCCTTCAATATAAGCTTATCATATAGAAAATAAGAACTGAATTGATTTCCATCAATATGAACTGTGACAGTTTGCCATCAGATCTGTGATTGATTACAACTCACCCCCAGTTCACTTTCCTCTGTTTCTGTCTCCACTTCTATCACAGTATTTTCCTCTCTAGCCAGTTCTTTAAGCCAGGTTTCTTCCTCCTGTATGGCAGATTTCAGGGCTTGTTCTTGCTCTTGTTCTAGTTCCACTGTTAAACTGCTCTCTACATCCATCACTGACGCTAGAGCCTGAAATTATGTTGAAAATCCACACGGGTCCATAAGGTAGTGGACCAGTAATAGTATCGCAACGTTTGGGAAGTAATGAACTTAACAGTGTTGACCAAGGTTTCCTAATGATTTTCATTAGGAAACCTCGGTCAACATTGTGAAAGATCAAATATTCCAAAATGTTGCGGAACTATTACGGGTCCACTACCTTAAAGATGCAGAGGGAAAGTTTCGTATAAAAAGATATTTTTCTTTGCAAATTAATAGAGAAATTAATCATTATAAAAGGGAACATTACCCCTACAATAGTATATATTGTAGTACTAATGTTCTGCTAAAAGTAAAGAAATATCTAAAATTTCAAGTTAATGCACAATAATGATAACAGATTTTTCTGACTCACATATTTCAATAGCCATAGCAGAAATAGAAAAACCAAACCTTTAGTTCAATAACAGATAAGCTAACAAGAGGCCCAAGAGGGCCTGTATCGCTCCACTGGCTTTAAAATCTTTAGACTTTCATTAAATAAAGCTTACTTTAAATGAATACATTAACACTCCAAAATCTCCTAAGACCTTTTTAGTAATGATTCCATGGTTCTGGTCCATATTGCACCAAAAAACTCAATCACAATGAACCTGCAACCCTTGACCAATCTTATTAAAACATAAGGTTCAGAAGATGTCGTTTAAAGATTTCGGGCTCAAAATAGACCCCACCTGACATGCCCACATTTATGGACCAAACAAAATTTCTTGAACAATTTAAGTAAATAGTCACCCAAGAAACATTCTGGTAAAGTTTCATTGAAATTGGCTGAGTGGTTCCGAAGGAGATATCGGTCAAAGATTTTGGCCTCAATATAAGCCCCGCCCTGCCATGCCCAAATTTATAGGCCTATCAAAATTTAGCAAATAATTTTTGTAAAGAAACACTCAAGAAACATTCTGGTAAAGTTTCATTGAAATCGGCCCAGTGGTTCAGGAGAAAATGTCATTTGAAAATTTTGGGGTCAAAATAGGCC
This sequence comes from Fragum whitleyi, assembly GCA_948146395.1. Lineage (NCBI taxonomy): Eukaryota > Metazoa > Mollusca > Bivalvia > Cardiida > Cardiidae > Fragum > Fragum whitleyi. The sequence goes on along the minus strand of OX411543.1, from coordinate 70,212,445 downwards.
CCACCCTGCCACACCCATATTTTTAGTCCAATAAAAATTTCTTGAACAATTTAAGTAAAGGGTCACCCAAGGAACATTCTATTAAAGTTTCATTGAAATAGGCCCAGTGGTTCAGGAGGAGAAGTCGCTTAAAGATTTTGGGCTCAAAATAGCCCCACCCTGCCACGCCCATATTTATCGACCAATCAAAATTTATTGAACAATTTAAGGAAAGGGTCACCCAAGGAACATTCTGATAAAGTTTCATTGAAATCAGCCCAGTAGTTCAGGAGGAGATGTCGTTCAAGGATTTCGGGCTCAAAATAAGCCCCGCCCTGCCACGCCCATATTTATCGACCAATCAAAATTGCTTGAACAATTTAAGTAAAGAGTCACCCAAGGAACATTCTGTTAAAGTTTCATTGAAATCGGCCCAGTGGTTCAGGAGGAGATGTCGTTCAAAGATTTTGGGCTCAAAATAAGCCCCGCCCTGCCACGCCCATATTTATGGGCTAATCAAAATTTCTTGAACAATTTAAGTAAAGGGTCACCCAAGGAACATTCTGTTAAAGTTTCATTGAAATCGGCCCAATGGTTTGGGAGGAGAAGATTTTTAAAGATTTCAAAGTGAAAAAATGCCACGCCCTGCCACGCCCATATTTGGGGGCCAATCAAAATTCTTTGAACAATTTAAGAAGGGGGCTACCCAAGGATCATTTCTACCAAGTTTCGTTAAAATCCGCCCATTGGTTTGGGAGGAGAAGATGTTTAAAGAAAAAGTTTACGCACGGACGCACAGACGGATGCACGCACGCACGACGGACACTCCGCCATGACAATAGCTCGCTGGCCTTCAGCCAGTGGAGCTAAAAATGATTCTTCAGACTTTTTTTTTTTTTTTATTGACCATCATATTTTTCCAATTTTTGTCACTTACATTATCCAATTCAATTGTGTCATCATCAGGGTCTGGTTTTATGTTGTCCAAATTACCATTCACATGTTCCACTTTAACCGGCACCAGGTCAATGTTTATATCCTCGACTTTCACTTCAGATTTGGATACATCCTCACACAGATCACTATTTACTGTCACTTTGTTTTCAGATTTCACATCCCTGTCAGCCTTAGCAGCCTTTGCTGCAGCTCTTAACTCAGACTTTTTAGTCACTCCAGAACCAGTTCTAACACTTTTAGGTTTATCCAAACTGGTTTTACTAGTTGATCTGACAGCTTTAGAGTCAGTTGACTTCTTACTTTCACTCATCACAGTTTTAGGGTCAGATGACTTCTTATTTTCACTTATCACATTTTTAGGGTCAGACAACTTCTTATTTTCACTCATCTTTTTAGACTCAGCATTAGATGCCTTGTCAACTTTAGCAGTCTTCTTATTTTGTACAACAGCAACACCTTTATTTGATGTCAATGAACTCACAATTGGAATGGTCTTTACACTTGGTCGGTTCTCCTTTTCACTATCTTTACTGTCAGCTCTGGGTCTGCCTTCTTCCGGTTGTGAGGCGAGACTCTGATTTGACCCTGTTTTAACTTCCTTCTCTGGACTCTTGCCATGTTTACCTCTATGTCCGGGCCTCTTGAATTTCTGAACAGCTGCATTAGGGTCAGACACTGAACGCTTTAGTTTGTGTTTTTCAGCAGAGTGGCTTGAGCAGGTACTCAGGTTTTCTAGAGACCTTTGAGATGGAGATCCATAAGGCTTGGTTTTACCAGATCTTTGTACTGTCTCCCAGCCATCTGATTCTTCAGATTCTAAAATATAGATGGTTTAGAAAATGTTAAGAACTTAACCAAACTGTTACTGTTCACAGCGTATTCCAGCTGTAAACAAAGCTTTGGCAGACAAAAACAAAAAAAAATAATGAATCAACCTTTATTTGGCATCATGTTATCTTACATCTTGCAAATGAACTTGAAGATCTGTAAATCAAAGATCTATCACCAGTGGAAAGATAATTCTACCTTACTATTCACAGAGGTACAGATTAAAGTGGGTAAAGCCAGTCTTAAATCTTTATTTCTCAATAAAACCCTATGTTTTTGGTACTCATTGGAATTGTGTTGATGAAACAATTCCAATGAGTACCAAAAACATAGGGTTTGGGCTATTGTTTTTAATACTTTGATCTTAAATCCAAAATACCCACTCTATCTGTAGCTCTGTATTCATTCATATTCAAAAGATCAATATCTAATCTGTTTCATTTCTTTATTGAAATTTTTTACAATTTTCCAATATGGTCCAATTTTCCTTAAGTGTGGAAGAAAGATTTCTTATATTTCAAAACTCGTTTGCCCCACTCACCATTTGCCTCTTTATACGAGTCTGATTCTGTTTGAGATGATGGAACAGGGGAGAGAATTGGTGGTTCAGGTAATACTGGATGAGATTCTTTAGGTAGGATAGTCCCCCTTTGTCCATGGGTTGTCACCTTCACACCTCTCACTCTGTCAGCCCAACTGTTCCCATTTGTTTGAGCCCTGTATGGTAAAAACAAATTTATAGTATGATAAGGAATTCAAGACAAGTTTTAACTAAAGCAGCAATTATAAGCCCTTATCCTATTAAATTTACATTTTGTGTCAAACAAATTGCAGAATTTTGGAGGCATTCAAACCACTTTTTCAGACAAAAGATATAGAGAAAAACATGTTAGTGTCTAATATCAATGATATCTGGTCGGGTTTGGGAGAATTTATCATGACAAGGTTTTGCCGAGTAATGATAATTTCTCACTACCGAGACCAGAAAACATTGATATTTTAAGGCACTTACATGTTATTCTATTTATCATGCAACCTTTAATTGCGCTTAATTATAATAAATCCGTAACAATCAAAGAATTCAGGTGAACATGTAAGCAAATTGTTTCTAAAAATAGTGTCTGATATCATAATATGTTATCAGACAAGTGATATCAGGTCAATAAAGGCTTGATTCCATGATAAATGTAGACAGCAGGCTGTGTAGGTTAAGATAAGGCTGCACATCTGTGCAGGTTGCTCCTCATCTATACTGTCTGCCAAACCTGTAAATACATTAGGAGGATGTAGCAAAAAGCAGTAGAATGTTATGAGTTATGCACTATGCTTGGCAGACTAGTTAGCATTTTGAATGCATTTATTTGCACAACACCCAAACACAGTTTCATTATTGCTTCTGCCTGCCCACTGACAAATTGAATGGTTATGACTTTAGCACTATGCTTGGCAGAATAGTTAGTGTTTTGAATGCATTTATTTGCACAATAACCCAAACACAGTTTCATTATTGCTTCTGCCTGCCCACTGACAAATTGAATGGTTATGACTTTAGCACTATGCTTGGCAGAATAGTTAGTGTTTTGAATGCATTTATTTGCACAATAACCCAAACACAGTTTCATTATTGCTTCTGCCTACTCACTGACAAAATTGAATGTTTGCTTACACTGATTTCATACATGATAAAATATTAATTTGCTTGGTTAATCATTTTAATTGAGATTAAGAGAGGCAATCTGCCAGTTTAACCCTTACCTGGGTATATTAGCTACAGAATCTGTCTCTTCTGGATGTGAGAAGTTGAGGACCCTCTGTGCGGGACTCGGTGATGTGTGACCATGATGCCCCATTCCACTCGGTGATTTACCAGGAGACATCTTACGGACCTCCCACGCTATAGAAGTGGGTCTGGAAACATAGAACAAAAACGTATACTATTTTTTATGAAGAATAATTCATTAGTTCTATGAAAATCATTAGGAAATGTCGGTCAACACTGTTAAAGTTCATTACTTCTGAAACGTTGTGGAACTATTACGGGTCCACTACCTTTAAATCAACAGAGACTTTGAGTCAGCACCAATCTTTTGATGGTACAGTAAGGACTTGTGCAGATGTACCGGCTGATCTGGGTCTTCATGTTGCACTTAAGTAATTTGTTGGATGTCTCACATACAGACTCATATAACAGCTACTCAAAGCTCAGAGCATTATATTATTTTCTGATTGTGAAAAGAGACCATTTTATCCACAGTAAAGACTCTAATCACAATGTGTAGATGCACAGGTTGATCTCCATATACAATGTATAGACACTAAGTACAGTCTTGCACTGAACCCTCAATATGTGAAATTGATGTTAATTTTCTTTTTGTTGGACTTCTATTGTGTTCCCTACCTGTCGCCCTCTTTTGTAGCTATTTCATACTCCTTTTGTACATGGAGTCTGTCTATCAAGGACTGGAAATCTCTAGTACTGTGTTCTAACATCATAATCACCTCCTGTAAGTGTAATAATTATTATAATATGACCTACGCTGCAAGGGGAAAATAACCCTGTTGAATATTTTTGATATTACACAGGTGTTATTACACTAGTGGAATAACTATGCAAATGAGCTAAGAACAGATACTGGTAGCAACATTATTTTTTCAATGGGAAAATGATGTAATAAAAGATTAGCTGACGTCATTTTGCAAAAGGTGTTATGTTTCGCAAAATAACTGAAATCGATAAATATTGTAATTTCTTCGTTTTAACCATGCAAATTCGGGTTATACATGTATTATAGATAAGGATTGCAAATTTGTGCTCATTCAATACCGAATTTTCTAAACTTGTCATCTAAAACAGATAAAAACTTGGCGCAGCCTTGTTTTTATCTGTTTATAGATGACTTGTTTGATAAATTATGTATTACATGACCACTCATTCAAAATCCTGTATTTAATTGACATTTACACAGGATTCTTCAAACACACTTTTTTTGCTAAATGAGAGTTTCAATATTTAGGTAAAATTAGATTACAACACTTCTCAGAAAATACAGAGTTACATAAAAATATCTTTATATCCACTGACTAGTATTATAAAGAGGCCTCGTCTAGACCAGTACATTCAGCTTTGTTAAAGACAGTATAAGGTGTTAATAACGCTACCGTACATTGTTACAGGCACACTTTACAGTATACTGGTACTTTTTAGGAAAAGTATGGGCCCTCAAGTATCTGATCTACTCAACATGCCTGAATTTACAGTTGATCATTTTTTTTCTTTGGTAGCTGTCAGTTCAAACTTTCATCAGACATTTGTCTAAAGTCAAAATGACAAAAGCCATTTATTTTCCACCAATTGGTGTATGACAAGTAGTATGATTAAGGTGGGATGCACAGCTGGTGGCTCAGATGAAATGTTATGGTTGTACTGGGTGAGAGAAATAAGAGGAAATCACAAGCGACAGATGACATGAAATTATGGCAATGAAGTTGAAAGTGGTATGAAATCCCATACAAACAAATCTTCAATTCACCCACAAATTTAGCATAAGATTTTTTTTCTCCCTGAACGTATCATAGTCATTTCCTTTAAACCTCCTTTGAGAACTTAACTGCTTGTTAGTTCAGAAGAATCCTTACCCTACATTCAAGAGCACTCTCATCTTGCTCACATGTTTCATAGATAGCATCAACAGCTCTTTGTAGATTGTCAAACAAAAACTTCCAGTATCTAGCTCGCAGGTCAGGCTTTTTGGACCCGTCTGTCTTAGGGGATTTCAATAAATCAGCTGATTTTGACAAAACTTTGATGTTATCTTTGGAGTCTTTAAGGTTGTTCTTCCTTATTTGTCTTGGTCTTGAGCGATCTGAAACAGAAAGATGCTATGATCTTATCTTCACCAGCAACTACCGTCTTGTTAAACAATCCTGGAGAAATAATATTTCTGATTCTACAGAGTCTTGAACCTTAGAAGATATGTATCCAGGTATGTTTGAATCCCAGTAAAATCTGAAACAGAGAAGATGTTGGATTTCAATATGTCAAAGTTTGAATCAATGTCAAAACATTTGTAGCTATGTTGTTCTTACTAGTTTAAATAGATCAGAAAACAGGAGGACCATTGGCACTTGTTGTGGCCTCTATAGTGAACACAAGGTTTTCATAAGATTTGAACCAATTACCTAGTTTTTACTTTAACAAACTTGACCCAATTCCAAAATTATGCGAGATATAACATGAAGACAAAAATTCTGACCAAGTTCAAGCCATTTGAGTAGAAAATGTGGCTTCTGCAGTGCACGAATATATTTCTAAGACTTGAACCTTTGACCTAGTTTTTTGACAAAACATGTAAAAATGTGCTTATTGGAGATAAACATTCTGGACATTCATGGATACTCAGGCCAAAAATGTGGCATCATGAGTGAAATAAGAAGACATGGGCAAGTGTATAGGTTGACTACATGTGTTGTCTCTGTAAGTTTTTAATCTGTACTTAAAGCATAGCTGAAAATTAACCACTGTAGGCAAGGATTGAACCAACACTGAACAGAAATATTGAAATCATAGGATTACACAACCAACTCTCTAACCATCGTGCCAAAGAAGACCTTCCATGAAGCAGTTGTGGGGTTTTGTATGTAAGCCTATTACAAGTTATGCAAGTAAGAAAGAGAGTTACAGTAACAAGCCTATATCTTTTTATCCCATAACAGCCAAACTGTCAATACATACCATGTGGATATTGTGAGTTACTATCTACTGGTACATGGTACAACACAAGGTTACGGGCAGTCCTTCCTTCTTCTTGTACAATCTTCTTGACACGATCTGATCCATTCATCTTCCCATACCCATGCTACAATTACAGAAAACAAATGTGAAATTAGGTGAAAGACGGACATTGAGTAGCCTGGACAGCTGTATAGCACATCAAATATATATTGAATATTAAATGATTTGTCATGGAATACTGAATTAATTAAACGAGTCATCTATAAACAGATAAAAACAAGGCTGCGCCGAGTTTTTATCTGTTTACAGATGAAGAGTTCAATAAATTCTGTATTTGATGAGCACAAATTTTATATTCTATTTATAATATGACCATATTTTTTGCAAAAAATTGTCAAAATTATTCACATTCAACATTTCAATTTTCCGCGAAACATATAACGGTGTTTAAAACTGACGTCACAATATACAAATTATGACGTCATTTTCGCGATTACAAAACAACGTTGCTATTTGTTCTTGGCTCATTTTCATAGTTATTCCACTAGTACCCGTGTAATATCAAAAATATTCAACGGGTTATTTCACTCCCACGACATAGGTCATATTATAAATAGAGGATATTGAATGAGTGGTCATGGAATACCGATTTTATTTAAACAGACAAAAACGAGGCTATCCGAGTTTTTATCTGTTTATAGATGACGAGTTTCATAAATTCTGTATTTTATGAGCACAAATTTTATATTCTATTTATAATATGACCCAAATTATTGAAATTCGACATTTCAATTATCCGCAAAATTTTTAAAAACATTTTTTTTTAAAACAGATGTCACAATATATACATTATGACGTCATTTTAGCAGTTACAAAATAGCCTTGCTATTTACTCTGAGCTCATTTGCATTGTTATTCCACTAGTGTAATAACATGCATGTAATATAGAAAATATTCAACCAAGTTATTTCACTCCCACAACGTAGGTCATGTTATAAATTGTCTTATTGTGAGGTGACAATTATGGGTCAGAAGCTATCTATTTAGGGTGCAGTAAAGATTCTGATTAAACTGTGCAGATCAAAGTCTTAACACTGCAAACCTTTAAAATTGTTGGAAATGACACGCAAAGACATGAAAATCAAAGTATGAGTTCCTCCCTATAAAGATTGAAACAATGGACACCAGCTCTAAACAACCAACAAATTATAAAACTATCACATAATGCATGCAAATAAGCATTGCTATGTGTCTGTTTTAAAACCTAGCCTTTGAATCTTTAGCTTTAGATTTAAAACCTGACAACTACAGCTTATTTTACAAAACAATTACCATAAAAAATCTAATAGAGCCCTGTGATCTAACTTAATCCCACCTTTCATCAAAATCAACCATTTTTGGTTTCTTTTTGAAAACTAGATGTTCTAATAAACCCCTATCCCCACCAATTCAGTTCCAGGATGATTTTAATGGAAAGTCAATGCAATTTCAAGACCAAATGGTAAGTTCAATGCTTTAATAAATGATTTGCTTCAAATTTGTCCTTGATTTTGTTAGTGTACTGCGCCCCAGTTTATTCAAAATGGCTATAAACCTCACTCCCCTACAGTGGTAAATTGTTTTTATTCAGGTATCTTTTTTGGTTTTGATCTCGACTTTTCACTTGTTGTAATTCTCTATTGTCTTGCATTTTTGGCAAATTTTCTTTGTAATAAAATCTGTAGCCTTCAATAAATCAAATATATTTTGATAATAAGTATAACAAGATTTAAGAAGAAAGGTGAAAATTCAACCCCTGTCATGCTGATACGGGAATATTCCTGCCTTGGCAGGAACTATAGACAAACATCAGCCTGCACATATTTGCAGTCTGATCTTTGTCTATACCACCTGATTTTCCATTTTTGAACCAGAAAAGCTTGAAAATCTAATTTTCAAAATGAAAACTAACTCACATATAAGGCATCCAGAGCTTTGAGCATTTAGATTTTGTTGCACTTTTGCCAAGATTTTTCATTCAGCATGAAAATGGTTAAGTATAGAAACACTGAACTCTAGCTCTAAACCTCCCACAAGTTATCAAACCATCACATATTCCATGCAAATAAGTGTTGTTACATGTTTGATGTCTGATTTCCTTTTATGCATTGCAGACCTCTTTACCTGAATAATTCATTATATTAGACAACCTACAAATCCTTGCCATTGAAAAGTCTAAATTCTGTTACCAGTTTTTAATAATAAACCTGGAAACTTCAGCTTTGTTCTCAGTGTGGTTAAACTATTTTAAAAGTAAAGCAACAATATACAATCTTACTAAACGATTCTGTACTTGATTTTAAAGACAATGTTTGAAAAAAAGATGTTAATCAACCCATCAAAACTCTTCTCATTAAATTTTGACTAAGAAAACAAAGAAATTTCATGTTGAAACTGAGTGAACTGAAGACAACAAAAGGCTTAGTGACTGAGATTTCCCTTTTCAAAATCTTTCAGTCATATTGTGACAGCTGAAGCACCTTACAATGGTTTTCTGGTATTTCTCAGACCAGTGCTACCATTACATCCTTTCCTAGCCTGCTGCACTACCCCATATAAGTCTATGATTTCAACCCATTTTTGGGAGACGAGAAGTTGGAAATGAGAAGTGCTCCCATGGGGGATTGAACCTTATGATTGACTGTTAGATATGCTACCAACTGTATCAACTTGTCTCAAAGAAATTTTCATGATGAATCCTTTTTTAGCTCCACTGGCTGAAAGCCACTGGGGCTATTGTCATGGCGTTGTGTCCTTCGTGCGTCCGTCCGTGCGTGCGGTCATAAACTTTTTCTTTAAAAATCTTCTCCTCAGAAACTACTGGATGAATTTCAACCAAACTTCACAGGAATGATCCTTGGGTGACCTTCTTTCAAAGTTGTTCAAGAAATTTTGATCCAATGAAAAACATGGATTTAATGGGCATGGCTAATTTCCAAATATGAAAATATGAAATTTTACATGAATGATCCTTGTGTGACCTTTTATCACTCTACAAAAGATTATTGAGATCAGATGAAAAATATGCATTTAATGGGCAGAGGTCATTTCTCTATAAGTTATACAGTGGAAACTTTTGAAATCATTTTCTCAGAATCTAATCAATGGATATCAACCATAAACTTTTTCTTTAAAAATCTTCTCCTCAGAAACTACTGGATGAATTTCAACCAAACTTCACAGGAATAATCCTTGAGTGACCCTCTATCAGTCTACAAAAATTTACAGTGATCAGATGAAAACTATGTATTTTATGGGCGGAGGTCATTTCTCCATATGTTATATAGTGGAAACTTTGAAAATCATTTTCTTAAGATGTTATTGATGGATACCAATGAAATTTTACATGAATGATCCTTGAGTGACTGTTAATCAGTCTACAAACAAGGTGCCAAATTGTCACAAGATACGCCCGTCACACTGCTTAGTATTAACTGGGGGTTTGAATAGAACTGAGGTTATTTTGAATGAATATTTTTTGCACCCATGTAGTTTCATTATCCTAGCTATTATACTTTTACAGATATACTCCGGACAAGATTCAAGTCTGAAAAACGACAAAGGGCAATAACTCAAAAAATAGGCCAGGTAGAATTATGGTTATTGTACACTGCACTACCCCTTGGTTAGATCTATACACCCATGCAGTTTCATGATCCTAGCTATTATACTTGTAGAGATATACTCCGGACAAGATTCAAGTCTGAAAAACAACAAAGGGCAATAACTCAAAAAATAGGCCAGGTAGAGTTATGGTTCTTGTGCACTGCACCTCCCCTTGGTGAGATCTATACACCCATGAAGTTTCATGATTCTAGCTATAATACTTTTACAGATATACTCCGGACAAGATTCAATTCTGAAAAACAACAAAGGGCAATAACTCAAAAAATAGGCCAGGTAGAGTTATGGTTCTTGTGCACTGCACTCCCCCTTGGTGAGATCTATACACCCATGAAGTTTCATGATCCTAGCTTTTATACTTTAAGAGATATACTCCGGACAATATTCTAGTATGAAAAACAACAAAGGGCAATAACTCAAAAAATAGGCCAGGTAGAGTTATGGTTCTTGTGCACTGCACTCCCCCTTGGTGAGATCTATACACCCATGAAGTTTCATGATCCTAGCTATTATACTTTAAGAGATATACTCCGGACAAGATTCTAGTATGAAAAACAACAAAGGGCAATAACTCAAAAAATAGGCCAGGTAGAGTTATGGTTCTTGTGCACTGCACTCCCCCTTGGTGAGATCTATACACCCATGAAGTTTCATGATCCTAGCTTTTATACTTTAAGAGATATACTCCGGACAATATTCTAGTATGAAAAACAACAAAGGGCAATAACTCAAAAAATAGGCCAGGTAGAGTTATGGTTCTTGTGCACTGCACTCCCCCTTGGTGAGATCTATACACCCATGAAGTTTCATGATCCTAGCTATTATACTTTAAGAGATATACTCCGGACAAGATTCAAGTCTGAAAAACGACAAAGGGCAATAACTCAAAAAATAGGCCAGGTAGAGTTATGGTTCTTGTGCACTGCACTCCCCCTTGGTGAGGTCTATACACCCATGAAGTTTCATGATCCTAGCTATAATACTTTAAGAGATATACTCCGGACAAGATATAAGTCTGAAAAACAACAAAGGGCAATAACTCAAAAAATAGGCCAGGTAGAGTTATGGTTCTTGTGCACTGCACTCCGCAATAATGAGAAGAATATAATTGCCAAGTTTGAAGTCAATCGGACTTCAAGTGACAGAGTTATGCTCCGGACAAAGAAGTGGACGCCGCCGGACGCCCGGACGCCCGGACACCCGGACGCCCGGACGCCCGGACAACCGGACGCCGGACGCCACGGGTGATCCCATAATACGTCCCGTCTTCGACGGGCGTATAAAAAATTATTGTGATCAGGTGAAAATATGCATTTTATGGGCGGGTGTCATTTTTGTAGATGTTATATAGTTGAAACTTTGAAAATCATTTTATCATCAGTAGAATCAAAAATATCTAACAGTCTAGTCAAAACTTTTATTGCTTTACATGAATTTCAAGCCTGTGGAGCGACTCAAGCCATCCATGGCTTTCTAGTTTATTCTATTAATCAAAAGCAGGCTCAAGAAAAGCACCAATCAAGTATTAAAACTGTACAGCTCACTTTTCTGGCAGTTAATACATTATCAATATACACCAGGTAATACTTGTTCAAGTCCTAGTCTCATACCTAGCATGACATGCTGGCATTTACTGGTATACCCACACCTACACATAACAGGTACTCCAAGCACTTAGCAGACAATATACATGAACACAAATAGAAATGTAACTAACATACACCAACAGTTTTGAGGAAAATGACCTTGACTTTTCACCATACTGTTAGACACCCTGACAGATGACCTTTTAGAAAGTCTAAAACAATTGGGTTCTCAGAATCCATGATTCAAATGTCTATTTTAGACTCTATATTTTTCCAATTTGATAAATTCTATCAGGGCTATTATCAATTTTCAACCCTTATCCTGCTGAAACGAGGAACATCTCTGCTTTGATAGGAGGTATGAACAAAGATCAGCCTGCACTCATGTGCAGTCTGATCTTAGTTTATACCTCCTGAATTTCATTACAAAACCAGAGCTCTGCTTGATGATAAGTTATACCTTTATAAATTCATTTATATTTATAAGCTTTAATGAGATGTACCTTAATAAAATACTTTTGAATATGGAAGCTTTAATGAGCTAAACCTAAATAGCAGGTGTCCGCAGTCTAGAGGTAGTGTGTCGACCTCTTGTATCAAAGGTTCTGAGTTCTGATTCCCTTGAGTGCCATGGCTATTGATCTTAGTTTTTTCATTGGCCCATGCAATTGGTGCGAGTACTGGTGAATTTTCAAGGAAGCAGAATCAAGAGCCATAAGCTGTCTGTTCTTGTTTCTAATTTGATGTAAAATAAATAGGTTTAAACCAGCTATACCTAATTACATGTAACTTACTTTTTAATTTATTAGCTTTATTGAGCAATAACTAAATAACTTACTTTTTTTTAAAGTAAACTAAATAACTTACTTTTTTTTTAAAGTAATAGAAGTTTTCAAACATTATATGCTTCTGACACATAAAGACTAAACCACAGCATTTACTCAGTGAAAATTGCTAAGATTGAATGTAACGAATCCTCTAAGTTGAAATAAAGATGAAAACAAACAAACATCTTGTGGACATTGTCATCCATAAATTAATCTATAACACTTCACTGTTTCTTTAAAAATATATCAGTTCCTTAATCCAGATTTACATTTGCCATGGATGCCATACAATATTGCAACCTCTGAATCCTTGTTCATGGGGTCAGTGCAATACTATGGTAAGTGCCTATAATCATATAGGCACTTACAATAGTATTGCACTGATCCCTCGGTAAGATTTATTTGACATCTTTTTTTTTTTCTATAGTTTATCATTGTGTTCACAAATTGTGCAGGTGCCCTTACAGTGATCCAACAGCAATCACAAGGTAATAGTGCTATTCCTCCCACAAAATCAGTCTGTGCAATAACTCAAGTAAACTAGATCTACTGTAAACCTTACAGCCTCTGTACAGTGACCATGCAGGGGCCATAGGCAACTGTGCCACAACCTTGCGATGACATACACATAATGATTTACAAAATGCAAGGAAAAAATATAAGTATTAATTTGGACATGATATATAGCAAATGAGTCAGGGAATGACATTTCCAACAACATCACATACAAGATTTGCAAAGTAAAGACTCAGATCAGCCTGTGCAACAGCAAAGTCTGATCACTTTTCAATATGTGTCCTATAGGTTCTGAAAATTACCCAGATGGTAAGCAAATACATGTATTCCCAAATGCACTGTGCTACATGATTTCTGAATCTCATGCAGGCACATCAGTGGCTTAGGGCAAAACAGTTGTAACTAGCTATATATTTCCAGGCAGTTACAACTGTTTCACATTGAGCAATAAACAATCGAATTGTAGGAAATATCACACATTGGCTCATATTCCATTGGAACCAGTCTAAAAAGTCCAGGGTTCAGTTCAATACTTTAAGTGACTTACAATTATTTTGCACTGACCCCTAGAATTGCATTGGAAAACATCACCCGTTTCATACCATAAAATTATCCTATAGATCCAGATAATCTGTTATTGATGACCCTTGATAATCCCACACCTCTAACTATGTACGATACCACTTTCACTGTCAGTGAGTAATGTATTTGACTACTCCCAGTCTATAGGGAGAAAGTTGGACTACCTTTATCATCATTATCTCTGTGTTCTTACCTGTTTGCCAGACATCAATAAAGGTAGGATGCATGCTTTTTTTGACTGTCAAAACTTTTTCTGATTTTATAGTGTATTGTTTTGTTTCACTTATAACCACATGGCCAATATATAATCAGACTTTTTTTCATTCTGAGTGATGGTTTGTATTCAAATGTGATCATAAAAGGAATTAAGATTATACCAAAATATCCTAATTAACTAATTATTATCAATTGGCATACATTGTTTCTCTTACTTATTACCAATGCTAATATTCTTAAACTGTCATATGATATCCTGACCATAGAGCGGTGAGTAAACAAAACCAAATTTTGGTTTCACCTGTTATCTCAGAGCCAAAACAAACTTGTATAAACAGCTTGAATAAAGCTGTATATTCCACATTTTGGTCGCCCACTAAAGTTTATGTTGCACAAATTCGGCATGCATATGTAACTGTACACATGCATTTTTAGCCCTTGTCATGCTAAACCCGGAATATTCCTACTTTGGCATGAGCTATAGACAAACATCAGGCTGCACATATGTACAGTCTGATGTTAGTCTACACCACCTGTTTCTCATTTTCAAACCAGAATTGTCAAAAGATTAAGTTTTTCAAAGTAAAATTGACCTACAGTTGGTACTTTCAGTGCTTTTTGCCATTTGATTTGATGAGATTATTAGCCCAAATTTATTCAGCATGACAAGGGTTCAAATGAAATGAACATGTATACTCACGAGCAATGAAAATTTACCACCTGAATATTTTCTTGTGTATTTATTTTATGTACCAAACCTTCAGACATGAATATTACCAATTTAAATAAATTTGTAATGGATCATTTTCTACCAAACAATGTAAGAGTAAGCTCAGAAACGGTCGAAAGTATTAGAAACAAGAGGGCCATTGGCCCTTAAGCGCTCACCTGATGCATATAGTTTACAAAGGAAGCAAAGTGCCTACACTACTTATTTGAAATTAATTACTGGCTTAACAAAAGTCAAAGATATCAAGAAGACATACCTATGGGTAAATTCAAATGGCAGCCCGGGAGTCGCGTGAGATGATGTAACAATCTAAAATTGACTCTAATATGCATGCGCAGAAAGGGCATTCATGTGAACGGAGTTATCCACTGGTGGTAGTAAACAAACTTCACATTTACCGCTACAATAATTAATCAAGCATGAAATATCGTTATCCCATTAAGAAATGTGATAAACTCATGCAAAATACTGTATAAAATAAGAAAAAAGTATTTGTCGTTTAATGTAAAGAGAACATTTGTTTTATGTAGTCGAATTGTTGTGCACTATTTTCGGCACCATTTTGGAACCCAGGTAACACCGGCCTGACCCTGGATCAGAAGCATCGAGGTTGAAAGGTTGAAATGACATCACTAGTGTCGAAACCGAAGTCGTTCTATTGGAAACCCGGTTAACTCGGGTCGAAACCGAGTCCGATATGAACTTACCCTTTGAGTCAAATATGCTGCCCCTAGAGTGAACACAAGGTTTGGGTAAATTTGACCCCTTGACCCCATTTAGACCCCACTTAACCCAATTTTGATCTATACCAAGATTTGATGGAGACAACATTCTGACCAAGTTTCGGGACATTTTGGCCAAAAATGTGGCCCCTAGAGTACATAGAGGGTTTGTCTAAAATTTGACCCCTTGACCCCATTTTGACCCCACTTGACCCAATTTTGATCTATACCGAGATTTGATGGAGACAAATATTCTGACCAAGTTTCGGGACATTTTGGCCAAAAATGAGGCCCCTAGAGTACATAGAGGGTTTGTCTAAAATTTGACCCCTTGACCCCATTTTTGACCCCACTTGACCCAATTTCGAACTTGACATAGAATTAATGGAGACAAACATTCTGACAAAGTTTCAAGAAATTTAGGCCAATAATGTGGCCTCTATAGTGTACACAAGGTTTTTCCAAATTTTGACCCCTTGACCCTGTTTGACCCCACTTGACTCAATTTCAATCTTGAAGGAGAATTGATAGGGACCAACATTCTGACCAAGTTTCAAGACATTTGGGCCGAAAATGTGACCTCTAGAGTGCAAACAAGGTTTTTCTAAAATTTGACCCCTTGACCAGATTTTTGACCCCAAATGACCCAATTTCGAACTTGACCGAGAGTTAATGGAGTCAAACATTCCGACCAAGTTTCAAGACATTCGGGCCAAAAATGAGGCCCCTAGTGTGCACACAAGGTTTTTCTAAAATTTGACCTCTTGACCCCATTTTTGACCCCACTTGACCAAATTTCAAACTTGGCCGAGATTTGATGGAGACAAACATTTAGACCAAGTTTCAAGACATTTGGGTAAAAAATGTGGCCTCTAGAGTGCACACAAGGTTTTTCTAAAATTTGACCTTTTGACCCCATTTTTGACCCCACTTGACCCAATTTCAAACTTGGCCGAGATTGGATGGAGACAAACATTTAGACCAAGTTTCAAGACATTTGGGTAAAAAATGTGGCCTCTAGAGTGCACACAAGGTTTTTCTAAAATTTGACCTTTTGACCCCATTTTTGACCCCACTTGACCCAATTTCGAACTTGACCGAGAGTTGATGGAGACAAACATTCTGACCAAGTTTCAAGACATTTGGGCCAAAAATGTGGCCTCTAGAGTGCACACAAGGTAAAGTTTGACGACGGACGACGGACGACGGATGACGGACGCCGGACAGCAGCCCATCACAATAGCTCACCTTGAGCACTTTGTGCTCAGGTGAGCTAAAAAGTTAAAAATCTTTAATCTTATATCTGCAAAATAGGTTTGAAAACCCTTTCTGTCAAACGTAAGTTGAGATCACTTTATTGCTTTTTGCTTAACACAAATATGAAATTTAATGCTGTATTTTCATTCTCTAAGAAACAGTTCTTTTAATTATGCAATTAAAACCTTTTTTCAAAAGTACAATTAAATGAATAAGCCAAAAGGGCCTTTTAATAGCCATCAAACAAACAGCGACAGCTTATGGTTGAAGTCAAGACTTGCAATGTCTACATGCTCCTGTATAGGTTGAAAGACGATAAAAAGGAAATCAAGAGAAAATTTGATCATTTAGGAAAGTTTGTGCAAGTTTTGGGTGGTGTGTTTTCATTGCGCTTGAGTATATAACTAAAAGACTGGTTGAACTCACTAGTTAAATAATTTTCATATCAAAAAGATTTCATATTGAACACATTTTATATACCCTATTTCCTCTAATAATAGCACCCTCCCTAATAATAGAACCCATCATTTTTTACTAAGAAAACCCACCTATAATGTCTAAATTAAAGGAACTCTTGAGACTTCTTTAATTTGAGATGAATTTCTAGACTGGTGGTTTAGACCGAAAATTTTCGAAGTGTGGGCACTTTTGCGGCATAAGGTCTCACTAGGCTTAATAGCTTCGGTAACCATCACTGAACAGATTTTGCCCTGTTGCCCAAAAATAAAATGACAAAGGAGGTCACAATCGGGGTCAAAGGTCACCAAGTACATACAATGTGAGTGTATTCTATGTGTTTGATAGTTATTGATATAGGATTCGTCTTTGAATAGAAAAAAAGTTTATCAACATCAGTTTATAACAAAGGGCCATTTGAGCCTTGTTTTAAAAGCATTTGGGGCTAAGTTACGGTACGCAAGGGCACTTTTTTACCCTTTACTCGACTTAAAAAGCTGACTTACCTTCCAAAACCGACTAATGTTCTACTATTCTAGTCAGAAAGGGTTGTTTAACCTAACGTTAACTTACTCTAATATCATTTTGTATTTTGATGATGTTTTGGATTCACTTACACATTAAAATTGCTGTCTCTCAAAGTTACCAAACGTTTGTATGTTAAAAACGTGACACTTCATAACCTTATAAAGAGTTAAATCGGCCTTAAGTATAAGCACATATCAGTTTGGAAAAACAACAACATAGAGCTATTTAGTCAATCTAGCCAAAAAGCATGATAGGTTGTGATTTAAAGACTCTGTTGAAATTAGGTAATTATTCTTATTAATTAGAAAAATTCTTATTAATGTTTCTTTTTTCTTATGTATGTAAAATACGTTACCAATTAAGAATAGATTTAAAAGAAGATATGATATATGAAGTTCTAAAGGTTTAACACCTCTTTTATTTCCTTTTTTCAATTGTACCCTTTTTTAAGTGTCTATACCGTAAGAAAATTTTGTAACATGCGAACATCATTATAAGATAAATGTATGTAAATATTCTTTTTACGCTGTTGAAACCCTTGTTATCAACATTGGCATCTCAAAAATGACTCCTAGCTCATTAATTAAGTATGTTACATTTTATTCAAATATCAATGAAAGATATTAACCTCTTCAATAAACGTATTGCATTGGATTTGACAACAACATAAGATCCTTTTTTGCGATTTCAAATATATGTGATTTACGTTACCGATACAATTTTAATTTGATAGTAAGAAGATATGCTATAAATGTTTGTATTTTTCACAATCTAAATATGTGGTGTATCGAGCCACAATTTTTATTGTTGTGAACCATTTATTGGTAAGAAATGAGTTATTCGGGGTTTTTTTACATTTTTGAAAGCCTAAAAAATGGTTCAACTTAATTCACCTTAACATACCAATTGAAGTCGCTCTTTAACACTCAATCCATGTCTTTTCACGTCTTTAGCCCACTGTTGCCCAATTCTAAAGCTGTTTTGACTGGCTCCGGCTGGAAAGTTGTTTGCCCACAAACAACCTCCGTGATGTTGGGCTCGAACCACGGGCACAAGTCAGGTCACAAGTCGAGCGCCTATACTACATGTTCAAGCCAAACGAGGGAGTCGAAGAATTAAATATCTTATTTGTGATTCTTTGACTCGATAAATATTCTTTCGCATTGTAAATTACTGATTTTTGTTGTGTAACAAGTAGAATATGACTCTTTTGGTACCTATAAAAACGTTCCTTAATCGTGGTGCTTTCTATAACAGATACCACTTGCGTAATCTTTTCTTAGTAAGATTCAGCCATACCATAATTTAAAAAAAGGAAAATGGTACAATTATGTCTCATTTAAAAAAAGTATTTTTGACGAGGGGATAGAAGTCAATCTTTTATCAAATTTCACGTAAATTTAAATCTACTTGAAAATGGTTTCCATATACCGAAAAGTATAACGATTTCTAAAATGTAAAGGCTAGCAACTTACAGCAATATGCAATAACAAGGTGCCAAATTGTCACAAGATACGCCCGTCACACTGCTTAGTTTTAACTGGGGGTTTGAATAGAACTGAGGTTATTTTGAATGAATATTTTTTGCACCCATGAAGTTTCATGATCCTAGATATTATACTATTAGAGATATACGCCTGACAAGATTCAAGTCTGAAAAACAACAGAGGGCAATAACTCAAAAAGTAGGCCAGGTTGAGTTATGGTTCTTGTGCACTGCACTCCTCCTTGGTGAGATCTATACACCCATGAAGTTTCATGATCCTTGCTATTATACTTTTAGAGATATACTCTGGACAAGATTCAAGTCTGAAAAACAACAAAGGGCAATAACTCAAAAAATAGGCCAGGTAGAGTTATGGTTCTTGTGCACTGCACTCCCCCTTGGTGAGATCTATACACCCATGAAGTTTCATGATCCTAGCTATTATACTTTAAGAGATATACTCCTGACAAGATTCAAGTCTGAAAAACAACAAAGGGCAATAACTCAAAAAATAGGCCAGGTAGAGTTATGGTTCTTGTGCACTGCACTCCCCCTTGGTGAGATCTATACACCCATGAAGTTTCATGATCCTAGCTATTATACTTTTAGAGATATTCTCCGGACAAGATTCTAGTATGAAAAACAACAAAGGGCAATAACTCAAAAAATAGACCAGGTTGAGTTATGGTTCATGTGCACTGCACTCCCCCTTGGTGAGATCTATACACCCATGAAGTTTCATGATCCTAGCTATTATACTTTAAGAGATACTCCGGACAAGTTTCAAGTCTGAAAAACAACAAAGGGCAATAACTCAAAAAATAGGCCAGGTAGAGTTATGGTTCTTGTGCATTGCACTTCCCCTTGGTGAGATCTATACACCCATGATGTTTCATGATCCTAGATATCATACTTTAAGAGATATACTCCGGACAAGATTCAAGTCTGAAAAACAACAAAGGGCAATAACTCAAAAAATAGGCCAGGTAGAGTTATGGTTCTTGTGCACTGCACTCCCCCTTGGTGAGATCTATACACCCATGAAGTTTCATGATCCTAGCTATTATACTTTAAGAGATAAACTCCGGACAAGATTTAAGTCTAAAAAATAACAAAGGGCAATAACTCAAAAAGTAGGCCAGGTAGAGTTATGGTTCTTGTGCACTGCACTCCCCCTTGGTGAGATCTATACACCCATTAAGTTTCATGATCCTAGCTATTATACTTTTAGAGATATACTCTGGACAAGATTCTAGTATGAAAAACAACAAAGGGCAATAACTCAAAAAATAGGCCAGGTAGAGTTATGGTTCTTGTGCACTGCACTCCTCCTTGGTGAGATCTATACACCCATGAAGTTTCATGATCCTAGCTATTATACTTTTAGAGATATATTCTGGACAAGATTCAAGTCTGAAAAACAACAAAGGGCAATAACTCAAAAAATAGGCCAGGTAGAGTTATGGTTCTTGTGCACTGCACTCCTCCTTGGTGAGATCTATACACCCATGAAGTTTCATGATCCTAGCTATTATACTTTAAGAGATATACTCCTGACAAGATTCAAGTCTGAAAAACAACAAAGGGCAATAACTCAAAAAATAGGCCAGGTAGAGTTATGGTTCTTGTGCACTGCACTCCCCCTTGGTGAGATCTATACACCCATGAAGTTTCATGATCCTAGCTATTATACTTTAAGAGATATTCTCCTTCAAGATTCTAGTATGAAAAACAACAAAGGGCAATAACTCAAAAAATAGACCAGGTTGAGTTATGGTTCATGTGCACTGCACTCCCCCTTGGTGAGATCTATACACCCATGAAGTTTCATGATCCTAGCTATTATACTTTAAGAGATACTCCGGACAAGTTTCAAGTCTGAAAAACAACAAAGGGCAATTACTCAAAAAATAGGCCAGGTAGAGTTATGGTTCTTGTGCACTGCACTTCCCCTTGGTGAGATCTATACACCCATGATGTTTCATGATCCTAGATATCATACTTTAAGAGATATACTCCGGACAAGATTCAAGTCTGAAAAACAACAAAGGGCAATAACTAAAAAAAATAGGCCAGGTAGAGTTATGGTTCTTGTGCACTGCACTCCCCCTTGGTGAGATCTATACACCCATGAAGTTTCATGATCCTAGCTATTATACTTTAAGAGATATACTCCGGACAAGATTTAAGTCTAAAAAATAACAAAGGGCAATAACTCAAAAAGTAGGCCAGGTAGAGTTATGGTTCTTGTGCACTGCACTCCCCCTTGTTGAGAT
This sequence comes from Fragum whitleyi, assembly GCA_948146395.1. Lineage (NCBI taxonomy): Eukaryota > Metazoa > Mollusca > Bivalvia > Cardiida > Cardiidae > Fragum > Fragum whitleyi. The sequence goes on along the minus strand of OX411543.1, from coordinate 70,191,104 downwards.
CTATACACCCATGAAGTTTCATGATCCTAGCTATTATACTTTTAGAGATATACTCCGGACAAGATTCTAGTATGAAAAACAACAAAGGGCAATAACTCAAAAAATAGGCCAGGTAGAGTTATGGTTCTTGTGCACTGCACTCCGCAATGATGAGAAGAATACAATTGCCAAGTTTGAAGTCCATCGGACCTCAAGTGACAGAGTTATGCTCCGGACAAAGAAGTGGACGCCGCCGGACGCCCGGACGCCCGGACACCGGACATCACGGGTGATCCCATAATACGTCCCGTCTTCGACGGGCGTATAATAATGAGTTGAGAACTACAAAAAACATTCTCAGAGCCATCATGTAAAATCGTCTGTAAATATACAGACAAAAAAGAAACAGTCTCTATACTAATGAATAATAATTATGAAAGCAAAGTTTTATAAAGGAAAGTTATTTTATACAGAACCATTTACACTAAGTTTTCTTTCTGTTGAAGTGGATATCTGTTAAATTATGCAGTTCTTTCAAACATTGACCTATACATGTAACGTATGTTTTACCTAAGCTGCACAATGATCTCCGTCTAACCTTTCCAAGATTATGAAGAGCTTCATGTGACTACGATGTACAGCTTGTTTACGGAAGCTTTCCGGATATGAATGGAACTAGGACCCCTTATATATTATTATTACTACGAACTAACGTCTGTGTAGTAACACTAATATTGTACAGTGTTACTAGTGCGGCGAACAAATTTCTACCACGTCCGAAACCCAAATGGACTTGAATGAAAAGGCATAATTTGAAAACAAAATTGGTTAGAATTATGATTTTTTCAAGTGAGTTAAATTCAATGATGAAAGTTCCGAGTTATCTCTTTTCTACAAAAGAAGTTTCAACTGATCAAGATGAGTGCCTTAACAACTTATTGTGAAACGCAAATTACATTGAAATATCAGGATCAAGATTTTTTCAAATGTTAAGTCTTTAAATGCATTGTTAAGATTCGTTTTGACAGAATTGTATCTCATTTAATTATGTATCGTTGATAATTAAAACAAGAGGACCCTGAGGGCCCTAAATCACTCACCTTATATTTCAAGTAAAGTATCATAAAGACTCCTTTTCCTATGATATGGCATGAACCTTCCCATTTTCAACAGAGTTCATTCTTGTGACCTGGCAAACGTTTTGATCAAGTTTCATGAAGATGGGACCATATTTGTGGCGTCTGGTGCTCTTACGGGAAAAGTGTCATTAAGGCCCCTTTTCCCGTGATATGGCACGGATACTTCCAATTTTCAAAAGAGTTCATTCTCATGACCTTACAAACATTCTGACCAAGTTTCATGAAGATGGGACCATATTTGTGGCTTCTAGAGTGTAAACAAGAAATTTGTCATTAAGGCCCCTTTTCCCGTGATATGGCACGAATCTTTCCCATTTTCAATAGACTTTATCCTCATGACCTAACAAACATTCTGACCAAGTTTCATGAAGATTGGACCATATTTGTGGCTTCTAGAGTGTAAACAAGAAATTTGTCATTAAGGCACCTGATCCCGTGATATGGCTTGGATCCTTTCCATTTTAGCAATTTTTACAAGGGACCACCCAAGGAATATTTCTGCCAAGTTTGGTTGATTTTGACTCATAAGTTTAGGAGGAGATGTCGCTTAAAGAAATTATTGACAAAATTTTCATTAAGGCCCCTTTTTCCGTGATATGGCATGGATCCTTCCCATTTTCAATAGACTTCATCCTCATGGCCTAATAATCATTCTGACCAAGTTTCATGAAGATAGGACCATATTGTAGGCCTCTAGAGTGTAAACAAGAAAATTTGCATTAAAGCCCCTTTTCCCGTGATATGGCACGGATCCTTTCCATTTGAGCAATTTTTACAAGGGACCACCCAAGGAATATTTCTGCCAAGTATGGTCGATTTTGACCCGTAAGTTTAGGAGGAGATGTCGTTTAAAGAAAAAGTTTTCGCCGTGACGGACAGATGGACAGACGCACGCCGGACATTGATTGATCACAATAGCTTCCTTGAGCACTTCGTGCTCAGATGAGCTAAAAAAGTAACACTGTAGCGCATATTTTATTACTCTTATTCGTGTATATGACCTAGCATGTAACAATTTGATTTGTTCTCAAAACGCCATTTTTATTTGTACGGAGGTAGCTTACATCGCTACATACATATTACTTTAAAGTTCTTCTTTGTCTGAAGGGTCAATATGTGATCATAAAGACCAATTTTGTTATTGGTCGTATCTATATTTATCAATTTTATTTACATAAAACAAGCAATACAACGAAACTGCATTCATATAGTAATGTAGATGTAATACTTTAAAATGATGTAACATTACATGCTATTTTTTACACTTCTATTCTTCCAGAAATTGATTCCTATTCATTTTGCAGTAGAAGGAGAGATTGTTAATCTTGAACAAAGATTTAAGCCGTTTTACACTATGGAAGGATCACAAAGTCTCACAAAGACCAATACAATCAGTTCGTTTTTCTGCAGCAGTAACGTATATGTCGATTACTTAGGAATGATATGCTTTTTTGACTTTCATGATTTTTCGTGTTTTAGAACAAAGCCAGTATGAGATATTTAGCTGCCCGCAAAATGGAAAAGGCAAAAATAAATAAAAAACAAAACTTAAATAATGACGAGTTTTAAGACATTTATTTTGGGATATAACGTATTTTACCAGTTTTTTTAGCTCCACTGGCTGAAAGCCACCGGGGCTATTGTCATGGCGTTGTGTCCGTCGTGCGTCCGTCCGTCCGTCCGTGCGGTCGTGAACTTTTTCTTTAAAAATCTTCTCCTCAGAAACTACTGGATGAATTTCAACCAAACTTCACAGGAACAATCCTTGGGTGACTCTCTTTCAAAGTTGTTCAAGAAATTTTGATCCAATGAAAAACATTGATTTAATGGGCGTGGCTAATTTCCAAATATGGTAAAAAGTGAGTTTTCTCAGATTCTAATTGATAGATACCAATTAAATTTTACATGAATGATCCTTGGGTGACCCTTTATCAGTCTACCAAAAATTATTGTGATCGGATGAAAAATATGCATTTTATGGGCGGAGGTCATTTCTCTATATGTAATATAGTGGAAACTTTGAAAATCATTTTTCTCAGAATGTAATAGATGGATATAAATCAAATTTCACTGGAATGATCCTTGGGTGACCCTTTATCAGTCTACCAAAAATTATTGTGATCGGATGAAAAATATGCATTTTATGGGCGGAGGTCATTTCTCTATATGTAATATAGTGGAAACTTTGAAAATCATTTTTCTCAGAATGTAATAGATGGATATAAATCAAATTTCACTGGAATGATCCTTGGGTGACCCTTTATCAGTCTACCAAAAATTATTGTGATCTGATGAAAAATATGCATTTTATGGGCGGAGGTCATTTCTCTAAATGTTATATAGTGGAAACTTTGAAAATCATTTTCTCAGAATGCAATTGATGGATATCAACCAAATTTCACAAGAATGATTCTTGAGTGAAGCTTTATCAGTTTGCCAAAAATTATTGTGATCAGATGAAAAATATGGATTTTATGGGCGGAGGTCATTTCTCTATATGTTATATAGTGGAAACTTTGAAAATCATTTCAACATCAGTGGAACCCAAAATATCTTAAAATCTAGTCAAACCTTAGATTTGCTATTTCAAGAATTTCAAGCCTGTGGAGAGACTCAAGCCATTCATGGCTTTCTAGTTCGTGATATCAATTGTTGATGATCGGTCATTTCGATAATAATTAAACCTTTCTTAGCTACAGCTTAATTGACCAGAATGATTAATATCACAAATATTGCCAAAGAGGTCAGGAGATAGGCCCCAATCATATTTCCCATGTGGAGTAACGTATCTTACAATTACTATGGTAGTCAGAGGATAACTGTTAGTAAATGTAAACATGATATTCAGTTGGGTAAAATTTATGTTTTCCTAAAACAGAAAGAACACAAAAATGTTGCTAAAGAATTCAGATTATTAGCCCCAAATAATGTTTTATATGTTGGGTTTTTAAAAGTAACGTATTTTACAATCATCCTGAAAGTCGGGGGAAATGTGCTTTCAATTAAAGATAGTATTTTCGATTGTGAAAAGTTATATTTACCATAAACAGATAAAGATCACTAAAACACCGCACAAGATACGCTTGCGACAAATTAGATTTCTTTTATATAGATATGCTGAAAAAGGGAACACAGTTGATCATTTGTCTCATTTAAAAATTGATAAAATTAAAGACAGGTGGACAAATATATGAAAACATTTGTATATTATGTTGAGGAAAATAGATTAAAGGCATTTCAATGTGATTCTGATACACACAGCTTACTAATACTCGTCATTCTTAGCCTAGGTGCCATAATTATTGAATTTTACACCCTTTTGCACCCTATGACCTTTGACCTCATTTATTGACCTTAATAATGATATTTCGGTTGGGCAACAGACAGGTTCTGAAAGAGCAGATGTCACTCTTCAACTTAAGCCCTGTTGCCCTTCATGCCGCGAAAGTGCCCACAAACTCGATTTCTAGCGCACTTATTCCCATTTGGCCGTCTGACTATTCCTCTAAACAATCATTTATAAGTTTGTTGAGAGGAAATTCACCTATAATAAAAGGGGAAAGGGCATAAAAGATGTCAATTTCAATGATTTTTTAAATGAGAAAATGCATACTAAATAAAAGTTCCCTGACCATGTTAAGTATAGCATACCTGGAGAGTTTATTAGGAGAAATACAGTAACTTATTTTCATAGCAACATTTCTCACTGTAACATAGTAGTAACAGTACTTTTCAATTATCCATAGGCTAAGTAGTGATGGGTAGATTAATTGATTATATTAAACAATCAGTTGATTTTGGCTTCCAATTGTGATAATGAACAAAGAAATTTCTTAAACCAATTAATCAGATTCTAACACATAAATGAAAGCCATTATATTTCGTTTCAAAACTGACATCAGTTTGATGGCTCAGCATGAAACAGTTGTAACTGCCTATATGTTTATAGGCAGTTGCAACTGTTTCACACTGAGCTATGGAGTTGGCAGAAAAATCTGCTGAATGAGTCATTAGGTCATGAGTTGTAACTTAACTTTCACATTCTATTCTTCAAAGAATAATTGATTGATTGAATGGAGTTTTACGCCTCTTTCAAAATTATTTCAATTAAATTGCGGCGGCTGGAGCACCTAACAATGGTTTCCTGGTATTTCTCTCACCAGTACAACCACCACATCCTTTCCTAGCCTTCAGCTGCTATCTCACATAGGTCTACGATTATCAACCCCATTGGTTAAAGACAAATAGTCGGAAAGAATGAGTGCCCCATCGGGGATCAAACCCGGGGCCTTTAGATTGACAGTCCGACGCGCTACCAACTGTGCTATGATGGCGGCACTCAAAGGATGATACTTGGAGTGCTATGTTAAGTTCTAAAAACAATTGTACAATTAATCATTAGTTGATTTATTTTTCCAACTAAAAAAAATGATTATTGATTGTGATTTGAAACCAATTGCCCAACACTAAGGCTAAGCAACATGACATCTAAATACATTTCAACAACATCCAGTATTTCAGGCATGAAAGAATTACAGCTTAAAGAAAAGTGCATAAATGTTTTTGTTAAAAATGAGATTTTGCTTGAGAAAAGCAACATCTCTTGTCTTAATGTTGTCTTCCCCTTATTGCACTTATTTTTTATTAAATTAAATTATACTGGAAAGGAAAATTTTAATCAAAATGATTTGCTCCACAGGCTTGAATCTACTGATATGATTTGACAAGACTTTAAGTGAATGAATGAATGTTTCAAGTAAATAAGTGCTTCAAGACAGTGTCACATCCTAAGATATTTTTGCAAAGAAAAATCATGATCAATGAATAACTATAATTATGACATATATTTGTATATAGATAAAATACATCCTATCAAATATTAAATACATATTTTTCATCTAACTATAATAATTTTGTGCAGTCTGATAATGGGTAACCTAAGGATCATTGCAGTAAAATTTGGTTGATCTATGAGATTCTGAGAAAATGATTTGGTTGATACCCAACAGCTAGATTCTTAGAAACTGATGTTCAGTTCCCACTATTTAATAAAGAGAGAAATGCCCTTTATCAATACAAGAGGACCATGATGGTCCTATATCGCTCACCTCAGGGACCATTTTTGGGCAAGATCAGTGAAAACTCGGTATTTCTCATAAGTTCCAAATGAATGAGATTTTTTGCACATAAAATTCTGCGCCAGAATTATCCCTGCTCACCTGAGTTAGTCAACTCATAACTCGTCAACAATTTTATAAATACCAGAAATCGTCTGATGTACATTTAGGGTGGATTTAAAAGAAACAGACTTTAATTTCCTCCTACTGCAATTTGATTTTCTTTTTAATTGCAAACAAAGTTATTGATGGAATTGAATTCAAGTTTAGTAGACCTAAACCTTAAGAATATCCCTGCCATGTTTAAGATATGCCAAATAGTTGAGGTGAAGATAAACCTTCTCTGATATTTTTGGCAATATTTTGACATATCCAATACCATGTAAACCAGGGATTTTGATTGAATAAAATTATTTTTACAATTTTGGTAGAGCTTCCCCCAAAGAACATCCCTACCATGGTTCAGCTTAATTAGCCCAGTGGTTTAATAAGAGAAGAAGTTTTTCTAAGATTTTCAGCCTTTCTGTTTCCATGCAAACCAGTTTTTGATGAAATTAATTTTTTTTTCAACAACTATTGAAGAACTTCACGGAAGAAACATTCCTACCAAGTTTCAGCTTGATTGGCCTTGTGGTTTAGGAGGAGAAAAATTTTTTCTAAGATTTTCGGCCATTTTTCAACCTTTCCGTTACCATGGAAACCTGAGTTTTTCATGAAATTAAATTCTTTTAACAACTTTTGAAGAGCTTCACCCAAGAAACATCTCTGCCAAGTTTCAGCTTGATTGGCCATGTGGTTTAGGAGGAGAAGATTTTTTTCTAAGATTTTCAGCCATTTTTCTACCTTTCCGTTATCATAGAAACCAGAGTTTTTGATAAAATTAAATTCTTTTTACAACTTTTGAAGAGCTTCACCCGAGAAACATCTCTGCCAAGTTTCAGCTTGAGTGGCCTTGTGGATAAGGAGGAAATTATTTTTTCTAAGATTTTCAGCCATTTTCGGCCATTTTTCAACCTTTCTGTTACTATGGAAACCAGAGTTTTTGATGAAATTTAATTCTTTTAACAACTTTTAAAGAGGTTCACCCAATGAACATCTATGCCAAGTTTCAGCTTAATTAGCCAAGTGGTTTAGAGGAGAAGAATTTTTCCTTAGATTTTTGCGATTTTCAGCCTTTCTGTTGCCATGGCAACCAGTTATTTATAGAATTAAATTCTTTTAACAACTTTTGAAGAGCTTCACCCAAAGAACATCCCAGCCAAGTTTCAGCTTGATTGGCCCAGTGGTTTAAGAGGAGAAGATGTTTGAAGAAATTATTGACGGATGGACGGACAGACGGACGGACGGTGAGTGATCACAATAGCTCACCTTGAGCACTTTGTGCTCAGGTGAGCTAAAAAGAGGAAACCTTGGTTAACATTGTGAAAGATCATGAGTTCCAAAACGTTGCAGAACTATTGAGGGTGCACTACCTTAAATTTAGAAAGATAAGGGCTATTCACAGTTATATCAAAGCAGCTTCTAAGCAGGTATGCTGGTGATACAGGTAGTCAGTCAGTGGCATGCACATCACATAACATATGCTGGAGATTATTTTCATAACTTTCTGTTGATAATTTTAGCAGCTTCTTAATGATTCATCTCTAAAATATAGTGGATTATTCTTAAGGTAAATGCCATCAAAGCACATTTAAATATATAATTCAACCCTTTCCTGTTTTACAAAATTTTGGACCTGTCCAAATTCAAAGGTTTTGCAGACGAAAATTTAAAGTGAATTTAATTTGATAAATACACATTCAGTAGGGTAGAAAATAGTGTGGAAAAAGAAGAAATTGCTTGTCAGAAGCAATTTCTTCTTTTTTTTCACTATGTTTTCTCAATCATAAAATCACAGACACGTAAAAAGCAGGGATTAAACAGCAAAGGGTTAAGAGGTCTAGATAAAATATTGTTATGCAAGATGGTGGTGTTAATGGATGTGAAAATACAAAACCTGTCCTTTGAAAAGTTGCTAGTTGATTTTCACTTTTACAACTTTTAGATTTAGTTGTCCACAAATTTTCTGTTATTCTTTCTTTAAATCAAGGCCTTCATAATCATTTTCTCAGAATCTAAGCATTGGATATCAACAAATGGTCATTCCAGTGAAATTTGGTTGATATCTAATGTTAAGATTCTGAGAAAAGTCACCATATATGGAAATTATCCACACCAATTTAAGCCTTGTTTTACATTTGATCTAAAATATTTGAACAACTTTGATAGAGGGTTGCCCAAGGATCATTCTTGTGAAGTTTGGTTGTTTTAAAGAAAGAGTTTACAACCGCAAGCATGGACGCTTAAAAATTTGACATGAAGGCCTCCATTTTTCATTGACAGGGCAGAATTTCACATAACCTTAAAAACATGTGCAAGGTCAGGTGACAAGAAACATAATGTTATAGATTCACCAAAATCTGTCCATAAATGAAAGGAGGGGTTGCTCTCACAAGAATTTGACACGAATGCCCCTTTTTTCCATGACATTGCTGAATTTCAACAAACCAAAACAATATGTCAGGAAACTAAGTGAAAGTCTCTTCAATATTAGCCCGTAACTGTACTAAGGAGGACTTGTGTTCACAATAAATTAATCGAGAGGGCCCCTTATTTTATGACGCAGTTGAAATTTACCAAACTGTGACAACATACACAAGGTCAGGAGAATAGGAACATTTTGCAGGGCCTTCCCTGGACTGAAACTTCTTTTCGCCAACACTTCCGCCAAATAGAAAAAAATGGAGCCAAATTTGTATTTTTGAAGCCAAATTTGGAGCCATTTTTCTCCTAAAAGACTGCTTGATAAATTTTCTTATGTTCATTTATATAACTCATCGTCCAGGAGGATCCTATTTGAATGTCAATTAACATTTAATTGACAGTTAATTTTTGTACACAATCATGAAGTGTTATGGTGGACAAGAGGTTACTAGTAGACACATGCCTTGATGCCTCAATTAATTGTCAGTCACTTGTGATTGTGTTTACTCAATTTCCACTCAGCCTATGTCAAAATCAATGGGTGATAGGTCAAAGTTCAGAATTTTTTGTCTCCAGTAATTTGGCCAATTTCGGTTTTTTATCGCCAAATTCATTTCATTTTTAAATCGGACTGCGAAGCAGTCGATTTATAGATACCGTTTTCCAGAAATCCAGTCTGTTGACCCACTACATTTTTACCATTATCTTCTGAGCAATGTGTTCAAACCAAATTATGTGTTTTCAAACACCGATGAAACGGCCTTTTCAGTCACAATCTACAAACTTTGTTTTTATCTTATTTACTTTTCGACAAATAGAGAAGAGGCTAATACAAAATTTGATGTAATTTTCGCTTTGAGTAATTACCAGTTAGTATTTTCAGAGTTTATAACAAGATTTTGGGTTGAGTAAAGGAGTTGAAACGTACAATAGGTTAACTGTATTATAAATTTGTAGCACTTACAATATTACTGCTCTGATGTTTTTCTCGAACGGTCATTTACCAGTTGTAGGGCTGACAACCAATCAAATTCTGTTATGATTATCACTCGGTCAAAACCCACACGTAAATTCAGACCACGTGGTAGATGCAAATGGACATCGTCTGTTTCGAAATGTGTCAATTAAGTTGTTTGTCATTGGTCAATAGTCGTCTTCACTCAAACAGGGAGCGTGGGAAGTTTACAGTTTACTTTTTGTTCGCATGTAGGAATGATTTGAGTATGAAGAAAAATTATTCAACAACAAATAAACCGACAAAAACATACGATAAACTGATATAGGATAGCAGTAAGAGCGATCTATTTTTAGAACAACTCATGAATAATCATAGAGTGCTGCTAGATTTAATCGATTGGTCAGAAACCAAAGATATAAATAGCATAGTTGGCGATTTCACATGTTTCTTGAGGGAAAATGCATTTACAGTATTTGGGAAAACCCAATGCTTGAAATACAAACATGTTGGTAATCAAAATTGTAAATAGTTTAATGAAAAATGTTTGTTGCTAAACAGGCTTTTAAACTCTATAGAGGGAGGAATAATATTAACAGACAAGCTTTTAGCTTGGCGCGTGCTCATTATAACAACGTAAAAAATCTGCTAAGAAATAATTTAGACTAGCTGAGGGCTATTGAATCAGCAAACTTTCAAAATCGGACCCACGAGGTTGGATGAGCTGGCGATGTCCTCGAAAAGATGGAGTGTTAAGACAAAAAACTCACACATTGGGCAAAGATTTTACCAACTTTTATTGTCCAAATTTGAGCCCTTTTGATTGGCGAACTATTGCACTATCCCAGCCTCTCAATGATGTCCGATTTACAGTGCTGACAGCACTTTGATTGCATTTTGCGTCAATGGTGACCCCCCAGAGAAGGCCAAGAATGGATGAGGAGTTGCTTTCACAACATTTTTTTACATGATTCAGCTAAAATTAACCAAACCGTGACAATATGCCCTAGTCAGGTGACTAGGGACATTTTGTGAAAGTTAAGTCTAAGTTAAGTCTAATTCAGTCCATAATTGAGGGAGGAGTTTTGTTCACAAGATTTTTTACATGAAGGCCCCTTTTTCAATGAAGCGTCTGAATTTCACCAAACTGTGACAAAATGTGCAAGGTCACATAACCAAGAACATTTTGTGACAGTTTCATCCAAAACAGTCCATAAATGAGGGAGGAGGTGCGTTCATAAGATTGTAACTTACAGACGGACCAAAGTTCTAACAGATGGGCAGACAGACAGACGGAGATGATACCAATATATGTCCTCCTTCGGGGGAGTATAAAAATCAGAATGAAACAAATAAGGCATGTTAATTCCAAACCCCGCTTTAAAATAGAGTTATCTCAACAAAACTTTGTTGTGGAGCCAAACAGGGTACCCATTTATAACAAGAGGGCCATAGTGGCCCTAAATCGCTCACCTGAATGAACTGTCGAAAATAGTTTAAAGTAGATTTAGAAAGGATGAAGAATTCTTACCAAATTTCAGATCGATTGGCCAAAAAGGATGCCTCTACACTGCTTACAAGGTTTTTCTAAGATTTGACCCCGTGACCTCATTTTTGACCCCACTTGACCCAATTTCAAAATTGACCTACATCTCATCAAGATGATCATTCTGACCAATTTTCAGGTTGATCAGGCAAAAAATATGGCTTCTAGAGTGTCTACAAGGTCTTTCCAATATTTGACCCTGTGACCTCATTTTTGACCCCACTTGACCCAATTTAGAACTTGTCCGAGATTTCATCAAGACAATCATTCTGGCCAAATTTCAGGTTGATTGGGCAAAAAATGTGGCTTCTAGAGTGTCTACAAGGTTTTTCTAAGAATTGACCCCGTGACCTCATTTTTGACCCCACTTGACCCAATTTCGAACTTGTGAGAGATTTCATCAAAACAATAATTCTGACCAAATTTCAGATTGATTGGGCAAACAATATGGCTTCTAGAGTGTCTACAAAGTTTTTCTAAGAATTGACCCGTGACCTCATTTTTGACCCCACTTGACCCAATTTCGAACTTGTCCGAGATTTTATCAAGATGATCATACTGACCAAATTTCATGTTGATTGGGCACAAAATATGGCTTCTAGAGTGTCTACAAGGTTTTTCTTACAATTGACCCTGTGACCTCATTTTTGACCCCACTTGACCCAATTTCAAACTTGTCCGAGATTTCATCAAGACAATCATTCTGACCAAATTTCAGGTTGATTGGGCACAAAATATGGCCTCTAGAGTGTCTACAAGGTTTTTCTAACAAGAGCACCGCCTACGGGTGCCTACGCTCGGCTGTCGAGTGCCGGATGGTGAGAAAAAATCTAAGTCGAAAAAGGGGCATAATTTGCACAAAATGCATCTAGAGTTATCCTCCTTGATAGTATAGCTTGCTCTTTTGATGGTGAACATGTGTGCCAAGTTTCAAGTGAATCCCTTCAGTAGAACCAGAGATATAACAAAATGTCAAAGTTTTCGCACGACGACGACAACGACGACGACAATGACAACGACGACGACACGGAGGCTATAGCAATACCTCTGGTTTTCTCCGAAAACAGCCGAGCTAAAAATTGACCCCGTGACCTCATTTTTGACCCCACTTGACCCAATTTCGAACTTGTGAGAGATTTCATCAAGACAATCATTCTGACCAAATTTCAGGTTGATTGGGCAAAAAATATGGCTTCTAGAGTGTCTACAAAGTTTTTCTAAGAATTGACCCGTGACCTCATTTTTGACCCCACTTGACCCAATTTCAAACTTGTACGAGATTTCATCAAGATGATCATACTGACCAAATTTCAGGTTGATTGGGCACAAAATATGGCTTCTAGAGTGTCTACAAGGTTTTTCTTACAATTGACCCTGTGACCTCATTTTTGACCCCACTTGACCCAATTTCGAACTTGTCTGAGATTTCATCAAGACAATCATTCTGACCAAATTTCAGGTTGATTGGGCACAAAATATGGCTTCTAGAGTGTCTTCAAGGTTTTTCTAAGATTTGACCCCGTGACCTCATTTTTGACCCCACTTGACCCAATTTCGAACTTGTCAGAGATTTCATCAAGACAATCATTCTGACCAAATTTCAGGTTGATTGGGCAAAAAATGTGGTCTCTAGAGTGTCTACAAGGTTTTTCTAAGAATTGACCCCGTGACCTCATTTTTGACCCCACTTGACCCAATTTCAAACTTGTGCGAGATTTCATCAAGACAATCATTCTGGCCAAATTTCAGGTTGATTGGGCAAAAAATATGGCTTCTAGAGTGTCTACAAGGTTTTTCTAATATTTGACCCTGTGACCTCATTTTTGACCCAACTGAACCCAATTTTGAACTTGTCCGAGATTTTATCAAGATGATCATTCTGACCAAATTTCAGGCTGATTGGGCAAAAAATGTGGCCTCTAGAGTGTCTACAAGGTTTTTCTAAGAATTGACCCTGTGACCTCATTTTTGACCCCACTTGACCCAATTTAGAACTTGTCCAAGATTTCATCAAGACAATCATTCTGGCCAAATTTCAGGTTGATTGGGCAAAAAATATGGCTACGAGAGTGTCTTCAAGGTTTTTCTAAGATTTGACCCTGTGACCTCATTTTTGACCCCACTTGACCCATTTTTGAACTTGTCAGAGATTTCATCAAAACAATCAATTGGACCAAATTTCAGGTTGATTGGGCAAAAAATATGGCTTCTAGAGTGTCTACATGGTTTTTCTAAGATTTGACCCCGTGACCTCATTTTTGACCCCACTTGATCCAATTTCGAACTTGTGAGAGATTTCATCAAAACAATAATTCTGACCAAATTTCAGGTTGATTGGGCACAAAATATGGCTTCTAGAGTGTCTACAAGGTTTTTCTAAGAATTGACCCGTGACCTCATTTTTGACCCCACTTGACCCAATTTCGAACTTGTCCGAGATTTTATCAAGATGATCATACTGACCAAATTTCATGTTGATTGGGCACAAAATATGGCTTCTAGAGTGTCTACAAGGTTTTTCTTACAATTGACCCTGTGACCTCATTTTTGACCCCACTTGACCCAATTTCAAACTTGTCCGAGATTTCATCAAGACAATCATTCTGACCAAATTTCAGGTTGATTGGGCACAAAATATGGCCTCTAGAGTGTCTACAAGGTTTTTCTAACAAGAGCACCGCCTACGGGTGCCTACGCTCGGCTGTCGAGTGCCGGATGGTGAGAAAAAATCTAAGTCGAAAAAGGGGCATAATTTGCACAAAATGCATCTAGAGTTATCCTCCTTGATAGTATAGCTTGCTCTTTTGATGGTGAACATGTGTGCCAAGTTTCAAGTGAATCCCTTCAGTAGAACCAGAGATATAACAAAATGTCAAAGTTTTCGCACGACGACGACAACGACGACGACAATGACAACGACGACGACGACACGGAGGCTATAGCAATACCTCTGGTTTTCTCCGAAAACAGCCGAGCTAAAAATTGACCCCGTGACCTCTTTTTTGACCCCACTTGACCCAATTTCGAACTTGTGAGAGATTTCATCAAGACAATCATTCTGACCAAATTTCAGGTTGATTGGGCAAAAAATATGGCTTCTAGAGTGTCTACAAAGTTTTTCTAAGAATTGACCCGTGACCTCATTTTTGACCCCACTTGACCCAATTTCAAACTTGTACGAGATTTCATCAAGATGATCATACTGACCAAATTTCAGGTTGATTGGGCACAAAATATGGCTTCTAGAGTGTCTACAAGGTTTTTCTTACAATTGACCCTGTGACCTCATTTTTGACCCCACTTGACCCAATTTCGAACTTGTCTGAGATTTCATCAAGACAATCATTCTGACCAAATTTCAGGTTGATTGGGCACAAAATATGGCTTCTAGAGTGTCTTCAAGGTTTTTCTAAGATTTGACCCCGTGACCTCATTTTTGACCCCACTTGACCCAATTTCGAACTTGTGCGAGATTTCATCAAGACAATCATTCTGACCAAATTTCAGGTTGATTGGGCAAAAAATGTGGTCTCTAGAGTGTCTACAAGGTTTTTCTAAGAATTGACCCCGTGACCTCATTTTTGACCCCACTTGACCCAATTTCAAACTTGTGCGAGATTTCATCAAGACAATCATTCTGGCCAAATTTCAGGTTGATTGGGCAAAAAATATGGCTTCTAGAGTGTCTACAAGGTTTTTCTAATATTTGACCCTGTGACCTCATTTTTGACCCAACTGAACCCAATTTTGAACTTGTCCAAGATTTTATCAAGATGATCATTCTGACCAAATTTCAGGCTGATTGGGCAAAAAATGTGGCCTCTAGAGTGTCTACAAGGTTTTTCTAAGAATTGACCCTGTGACCTCATTTTTGACCCCACTTGACCCGATTTTGAACTTGTCCAAGATTTTATCAAGACAATCATTCTGACTGAATTTCAGGTTGATTGGGCAAAAAATATGGCTACGAGAGTGTCTTCAAGGTTTTTCTAAGATTTGACCCTGTGACCTCATTTTTGACCCCACTTGACCCATTTTTGAACTTGTCAGAGATTTCATCAAAACAATCAATTGGACCAAATTTCAGGTTGATTGGGCAAAAAATATGGCTTCTAGAGTGTCTACATGGTTTTTCTAAGATTTGACCCCGTGACCTCATTTTTGACCCCACTTGATCCAATTTCGAACTTGTCCGAGATTTCATCAAAACAATCAATTGGACCAAATTTCAGGTTGATTGGGCACAAAATATGGCTTCTAGAGTGTCTACAAGGTTTTTCTAAGATTTGACCCCGTGACCTCATTTTTGACCCCACTTGACCCAATTTCAAAGTTGTCCGAGATTTCATCAAGATAATCATTCTGACCAAATTTCAGGTTGATTGGGCAATAAATGTGGCCTCTAGAGTGTCTACAAGGTAAATGTTGACTACACACGACGCACGACGGACGACGGACATCACGCGACCACAAAAGCTCACCTTGAGCACTTCGTGCTCAGGTGAGCTAAAAATGTGTAAAATATAACTTCATGGCTAAAAACTCTTAAACTAGAAAGCCATGAATGGCTTGAGTCACTCCACAACCTTGAAATTCTGGTAATAGCAAACCTAAGTTCTGACTGAATTTTTAGCTATTTAGGGTTCTACTGATGTTGAAATGATTTTCAAAGCTTCAACAATATAGCATATAGAGAAATGACCTCCTCCCATAAAAGACATATTTTCTATCCATTGCCAATAATTTTTGGCAGCATGATAATGGGTCACCCAATAATCATACCAATGAATTTTGAGTGTGAATATTAGTGAATATTAAAATAAGTGTGTGCAACTACTATGATCGGATGTAGTTACGATCCTTTTGGAATCAGGACCGCGATATGCAGTATATTCTAATCTACAAAACAAAGAATAATACAATTTTCTGAAACTGGAGAATCACTTATTGAACACTACGATTTTTCGGGCACAGTATCAGAGAGGGAATTCTTTAGCTATATAATGATCAATTAATTTTCAATTTATTCCATTGTTTTATGATAGCAGAATATAAATAAATTATGATATTATGATAGATATTAGGGGATGTGCATGAATATTTTTGAAAGAGTTATAAAATAACATAGATAAAGGAATAAAGGAGAAACAAATACAGTGATTTGAAAGAAATTTGAGACGGATAGGGGGGGGGGGGGGAGGATGAAGTGGTTTATTTCTCGGAAAATGTTTCAAATAGATGGAAACTCTCACTGGTGTATTGCCCTTTAGGCATTCAAAGAACTAGAACGTATTTCTTTCTCTGACAAAACTATTTCCGGAATATTGAACGCAAAAAGAAAGCGTTGATAATGTGATTTTATGTTGACTTGTGGCAAGGTAGCAACCAGAAAGTAGTCCAGTCAATTTGTTCACGTGAATATAATCTTAGTGCAATATCAAAGTATGCAATATCAAAAAATATTGCACACTTTCCTCCAGTTTAAATACACAGAGACAATATCAAAGTATATAATAAAGCAGCATATCGTTCTGTTTATTGAAAAACGGTGACAATGCGCAAACTGCGAGGTACGAGTAGTGTCATTATTATGCGTCTTTGTTCCTCATTTTTGGAAATTAATTTTGTATACATCAGATATGTATCACATTGTCATTGTTAGGGACATTGTACATCCGTACATGTATAGTAAGTTTGAGTTATTGCCCAACAGAATACCTCCAATAATTGCCCACCCCCAACTGCATCGAACATTACTTTTCTAATAAACGCCCAAGCGATTATTAGAATAAATACAGTACTAAAGTGTCATTTTCATAAGATAATAATTTCAACTTGGTAGTTTATTCACAATATAATTGCAATCCAATAAAATAAAGAATTCTGATTGGTTTTAATCGCATCACGTGGGGAAATCCATTGCACTTTATTTCTGTATAAAATGCAATAGGAATTTCGGGAAACCCCCGACCTTCGATCTGCGAGTCCTGTGTGGTAGGAACTCGAATTAACCTAGTTCCTGATCATCAACGCAATATTGCTATTTGATCTTTTATATAAATTAAGATATTTTCGAAAGAATTTACGATCACAAGCATACAGTTCTGATTCTGAGCCAACGTAAATAAACCTAGAAAACTGCGAGTCGACGAAGATCATCAAGCAACCCTCTCAACTAAGACCGACCACGCCGTTTTCGTTTAAAAATACAGACTAACTTAGTAGAAACAAGTTTTTTGTCATAAGTACCTCTACGAATTTTTAAGTTGCCGTTTATTTGTGTATCATTTGTTTTACTTTATGACAGTTCACTTTGATAGCGAGATGAAGAATACAAGATCTAAAAATAGATTGTGTAATCTATACGCGCAGAAAGTAGACTTGAAGCTTTAATGTTCAGCAGAGTATTTTAATAGTTTCTTTGATCTAGAGGATTGCAATTATAAGGGACGAGTGTTTTTTTCACTGCATTTATTGGGGTATAAAGTGCAATTGCCTTAGCACATGGCTTAAACATAACGCCCTACGGGCGTTATTTGCCATGCGTTAAGGCAATTGCACTTTATACCCCAATAAATGCAGTGAAAAAGACACTGAACCCTATAACAAATTTTATAGAGCTGTTTTATCCAGGGCATCAAAATAGGTGTCTGTCAAATAAACTCCATTCCATAGGGGTTGGTATTTATGGTTTCATTTTCCAAAAGAAGAAATGACGAAACATATATTTTCTCAGTGATTTGAAGTCATATTTACCTATTGCAACTTTTCACATAAGAGTATTGGTATATTTTCTTTCCCCAATGAGAATTTCATATTTTTTGCTTATCATCCTCAAAACTTAACTTGTTTGTAAAAGCATTTGATATATCCTCTTCACCTCAATTATCGTGCATGTAAGCCTTTTAACCCTCCCTGTGCTCGGAAAGTTTGGTTTTCACATCATTTAATATCAATTTCTATCAATTAATATTTCATTAACCTGTCTTAAAAATTTGGTTCAATTCTGTTTATAGTATCATTATGAAAATCATCCAAAATAACTGCTAGTTGACCTTCTAAAACATTTGGATTGCCTCCTCAGTTATCATGCATCTGAAAGAAAACCCCTTGGCAACAAAAAAGAAGCAAAATTAAAACTTTATTTTTTGGGGTCACCAACCTCTGCTTAAATCTGTTTATTCCACATAGTTATTTGATTAAAACTTAGTTCTGAATTTTCTAATACAAGGCTTAAACTAGCCTATGCATAGAAACTTTAGAAAAAATAGTTCCATATCCAAAATGTTGCATTTTGTTTGAATTTAGATATTGTGTGCTATATGGTTTCAGTTTTTATCACTTCAACATTGTGATGGTACAATAGCAAATCATCCTATGAAAAAAACTTAGGTCAATCAAGCTCTGTGAAGCTCCTTTGGGGTCATGCACGATAATAGAGGTATGCAGGGTGCGTGGAAATGCCGAAATAGACATGAATACCGAAATACACCAAAATACACCGAAATATACCGAATTACACCGAAATACACTTAAAATATATCGAAATAGGAAAAATATTAAGGAAGAAAAGCGATAAATATCTTTTATCTTTGTGATGAAACTTTTATATGATGGCAATGCCGAGCGTGAAATGAAATATCTGTAAAAAAAATTTAACAAGTATCCAAAAAAGTGTATTTCGGTATTTGTTAAGTATGCAATACGCACCAGGATAGTACATTAAAATTCGAAAATACCTTAATACAGCCTAAACAGGTGCTAAAAATGTGTATTTCAGTATTTGATGAAATATGCATATCTCACCTGTGTAGTACATCAAGCAGTTGAGAATGCCGAAATACAGCCTAAACCAGTTATAACAATGTCTATTTCGGTATTTCATGAAATATGCATATCTCACCTTTGTAGTACATCAAGAAGTGAAAAAATACCGAAATACAGTCTAAACCAGTTATAACAATGTCTATTTCGGTATTTGTTGAAATATCCATATCTCACCTGTGTAGTACATCAAGAAGTCGAAAATACCAGAATACAGCCTAAACAAGTTATAACAATGTCTATTTCGGTATTTGATGAAATATGCATATCTCACCTGTGTAGTACATCAATAAGTCGAAAATACCGAAATACAGTCTTAACCAGTTATAACAATGTGTATTTCGGTATTTGATGAAATATGCATATCTCACCTGTGTAGTACATCAAGAATTCGAAAATACGGAATTACATTCTAAAACAGTTTCAACAATGTGTATTTCGTTATTTGATGAAATATCCATATCTCACCTGTGTAGTACATCAAGAAGTGGATAATATCGAGATACCGCCTAGACTATTTATAGCAATGGGTTTTTCGGTATTTAATGAAACATCCATTTCTCACCTGTGTAGTACATCAAGTAGTGGAAAATACCGACATACAGTCTTAACTAGTAATAACAATGTCTATTTCGGTATTTGATGAAATATGCACATCTCACCTGTGTAGTACATCAAGCAGTTGAAAATGCCAAAATACAGCCTAAACCAGTTATAAAAATGTGTATTTCGGTATTTGATGAAATATGCATATCTCACCTGTGTAGTACATCAAGAAGTCGAAAATACCGATATACAGCCTAAACCAGTTATAAAAATGTGTATTTCGGTATTTGATGAAATATGCATATCTCACCTGTGTAGTACATCAAGAAGTTGAAAATACCGAAAAACACCCTTAACCAGTTATAACAATGTCTATTTCGGTATTTGATGAAATCCATATCTCACCTGTGTAGTACATCAAGAAGTAGAAAATACCGACTTACAGTCTTAACTTGCTATAACAATGTCTATTTCGGTGTTGATGAAATATCCATATCTCACCTGTGTAGTGCATCAAGTGGTCGAAAATACAGATATACAGTCTGAACTAGCTATAACAATGTCTATTTCGGTGTTGATGAAATATCCATATCTCACCTGTGTAGTAAATCAAGAATTCGAAAATACGGAATTACATTCTAAACCAGTTATAACAATGTGTATTTCGTTATTTGATGAAATATCCATTTCTCACCTGTGTAGTACATCAAGAAGTCGAAAATACAGAAATACAATCAAAACCAGTTAAAACAATGGCTATTTCGGTTACCAAAGTTATTAAAAAGTTATAAAAGGGACTGGAATCGTAATTGTTTCGTAAGATTTCAAAACTCACAATATTCCACAATGTTAATTGAAGTTTTTCTTATGTTATCATTAGAAAAGCCTCGGTTAAGACTGTTACAGTTTATTACTTCCGAAACATTGCAGAACTAACCTTACTAAAAGTTATTGTGACGTGAGTTATTTGTCTCCCAGCAAAAGTCGATTCATAGGTACTTAGAACGTTAGTCTGATGGGCAGCTGGTGGTTCGAATAAAATGTTATACCTTTGTGTTTAAAGCAACACGTGTCATTGGCAGATACCACAGCCTTTTGTTTCATCATCCGATATCTGTCTTATATGGTAATTATATCCGTCTGATATAATGACCGTTGAGACAAAAATCGCAATATGAAACAATTCCCCGAGGTAGGTACACCTTTCGCCGCAAAATAAATGAAAAATGTCTTTTCTTAATTATTCTAAGAGAATCCGACAATATTTGAGGACTTAATCGTGCAAACGAGAATTATAAAAAATAAGCCGGTATCAAGATTTATTTTACTAAACAAAACACTTGATATGTTAATATGTTCAATACACAAACACCTATCCATTATGTGTGCCTTACTGTCGAAATCCTAGTTGACAGTCATCTGCCCCTGTATCAATATAAATATGTGAATGTGACAATAGTGAATACACAGTCTATTGTGGGAAAGCCGACAGTGGGACAAGTCTAGACGCAAATACCGAAATAAACACTAACCTAGTGATAAATGTATTTCGGTATTTGATGAAAAATGCACATCTCTCCTATGTAATACACCAAGAAGCCGAAAAAACCCAAATAGAGTCATAATAATTGATAAAATAGGTCTATCTCGAAATTTAGAGAATCATGCAAATAATACATGTACTGATTTATCAAGACATGGAAATTACCGAAATACAGCCCAAGTAAGGGAATAGGGTGTATCTGGACATTTGATTAAATATGCATCTCGCCTGTGTAGAGGTCGAAAATACCGAAATACTGCCTGAACTATTATGTATGTCGGTATTTGATGAAACATACATTACTCACATGTATAGCGCAAGTTAAGACCGAAAATACCGCAATACAGCCTAAACTAGTTCTAAAAATGTGTATTTCGGTATTTGATGAAATATTCAGAACGCACCTGAACGGTACATCAAAAAGTCGAAAAAGTCAAAAAGTCATAATAATGTGAAATACGATATTCGATGAAACTATCTAACTTATAATCAAATTATCTAGCATATCTATTGTACCAGTATAGTTTACCAAGAAGTCGAACATAACGAAATACAGACTAAACTAGTTATAACTATGTGTATTTCGGTATTTGATGAAACGTGCAGTTATCTCACCTTTTAGGTGCATTTAAAGGTCGAAGATACCGAATAACAGTTTAGACAATTGATAAAAATGTGTATTTCGGTATTTGATGAAACAAGTATATTTCACCATTGCAGTACACCAAGCTGTTAGAAATACAAAAATTAAGGCAAAAACGTGCCAAATATTAAATTTTCGGTTTTGATTCATTTCTCACCTTGGAGTAATGTATGAGGTCGAAACTAACGAAATACAGTCTTTACCTGTGATAAAAATGTGTATTTCGGTATTTGATGCAATATGCAGAACGCACATGAACAGTACAATCCAAAAAGTCGAAAATATAAAAATAAAACTTAAGCCAGTTCTGAAAATGTGTACTTCGGTATTCGACAAAGTTATCAACCCGATCAGGATTTCCGGAAGGTATCTGAGAGAGCTGCCCAAAGGATCATTCCTGTGAAATTCTGTCAACTTTTACCCAGTAGTTCAGCGGAAGAGTTCAAATATTTATATAAAAAGTTAACGCACGGACGCGCGGACTAACGGCGGACAACCCGCCACGACATTAGCTCCAGTGGAGCAAAAGACGATTGATGAAATATATGCTTAGTTCCAAAAGTGTGCACTTTTGAATTTTGAATATCTCTGAAATTATACAATCTATCGTCACGAAACGTCGTATGACTATCCCTAAGAGTATATAACGATACTTGAAAACAAAAATCGCGCGATGAGCAATTTTTTTCTGCTACATTTGAGACATTTGATTTTGCATGTTTCGCATGTGGATCACGCGTTAGAAGAATAATTGGAGTGAAAATGCAATCAGTTGAATCCATGCGGCTTTTCTAAGCATAAAAATCACATCTTCAATACAACTATGCATGATCCTGAAGCGTGGTTTGATGTCCAATAAACGTCGTTGAACAAAATCGAACCTTGTCAGATTTAGAACGTCATTAAAATTGATTGAACATTCATGTTCCAATAGAAATCGAGGTCATCATTTTGTAAGGCTGTACATAAGTAAATCGAGATGTCTTAGAGCGCCAAAGCACCATTCAAGAACAAGCTTCTTGCCTAACATTATGGCAATGTTTAACGTTGACGTACACATAACGTCTACATAAAAATTAAAAGTTTGTTTGGCAATGTCTTAAAACGGCTTCTTAAACTCTATAATGCAACAGCATCACAAAGCCCTTACCAAAGAAAAAGATGTATGTAGGTCACATCTCAACAATGTAAGTTCTGCCTGCGCGTAAGCGGCATGCAATACTTTATCAAAAACTGATTTGAATTCTAATTCCAAAAGGTCTTGACTAAAGTATGGTATCAAATTTATAACATAATTTTCCTCCAATCTTGTAAAAATCAAGAGAAGTACAAAAGGTAAAAGTGCACACATTCTTATGAAACTGGGTATAGAATTAAAGCTGATCAAATGCTCATTAAATGACAAAGATAACAAGCGAAACAGTAATGAAAATGTTGAAAACGCCATCAGACTCGATCAAAATTATTCTTAACCGCTACCTCAGCGCCCCATTAATTCATTCCTAACACTCAAACCATTCACAAACGCTCAAAAATGACTAAAGGTAAGATCAACCGCTAAATTCAAAATAAATATAGCTAGAACACATCTCGATTTCACTTAATTACCTGAAACTGTATATATCTTTAGTCTGATTGGTTCTTGAAAAATAGGTAACTATTAATAGAATGTATATGCATATTTTTTGAAATGAGGGTTATAAATATCTCTAATTCTCTAATTTTGTTTTCTCTGGTACAAAAGTGGCGACATTGGATTACCTCCCGTTAATTTCACTCATTCAATTTCATTCCAAAATCAATCACCTTGTCCAACTCACGATGTTGTTAAATGTAATAGAATCTCATTCGTTTCTTCCAATTTGGGTAGTTCGAGCGATAATCTATTACCCCCCCCCCCCCTTTTAGATGATAAAACACATTACTCTCATTTCATTTCTTCATTGTTTCCAAAGACTTCTCCATAAAATCAACATTTCAAAAAAAAGGGGGGGGGAATAGCCGAAACCCTAAAAATTGCAGTTTTCAACTTCTTAAAAGTAGGGCCAGTTGTCTGATATGGGTTGAAAAAAAACGGCTTTCGGTTTTATCCAATTATGTTCAACTTTTTGGTAAAAGGAGACTTTGAATGCAAACATAAGCGTAAAAATATTCCATCTTCCTGTATAAGATGAACGAATAAGTGCGATATTCTGAAATCGTATAGGCCTTAAGGATACAGGATAGTCATTTTCTCTTTGTTATATAACTTTTATATGTTAACTTTGGTTCAAGCGCCCAACTGCATCGACTGAATGAATTGTGGAATTAAATTCCAAATAGTTTCACTCTATGATTGTCTTGACATGGCGAAGCGCCGGAAAACGTTTGAAATGACAGCAAAGACTACCAATCGGTGAAAGATTATTAACAGTTCATATGCGTGGATGCAATTCCGATGCTTGAGAAATTATTATTCTCCGAACCTAAAGGTTTTAATACGAAACATTGGTTTAAAGGATGCATTTTGATTCCATGGCTCAAAGTAAACCATCATTGTTTTTACTAAACTGAAACATATTAAGGGCTAAAAGAGAACACAACACTATGTAATAATAATTAGTCCAATAATGAAGCCAATATAATGTTCTTGTAGTTTCAAGCATAAGTGTAAAATGTTGTAATAACGTGCATATACATGTATATAGACGTCGCGCACGGTAATGCGGCACTAAAATGTAACGTCAAAATAGCGAACGTCGATTGTGTAGCGATAGTGTTTTTTTTTTTTTTTTTGTTTGTCAGAAAACAGTACACGTAAATATTATATTGCTCGCTCTTTCTACAGCTATAGTTATGTCAGAGTATATAGTAATCATTAAAGAATGAAAAACCCGCTCCTATCACTTGAAAAGAATGCAAACTGTCATATTATTTTCAACTTCGCATAAATGTGTAGACCTGCAAATACTGGATAAAGCATTTTGTAGAGTTAGGCTTATTTCCACTCTAAATATAAAAATGTTTCGGGTTAGACGCTTCTTTTGAACATTATTTAAGTTATAATGAAGAGGTAAATCTGACATTATGAAAATTCACCCTATTTTTATTGCAATGATCAATTCGAACCAACAGCAGCTTGTTCATATAAAGTGATGTCATCAATACATGCGTTTTTGTAAAATGAATATGACGCACCCCCTTTTTTTGAATGTTTGAAAAAAGTTATTACATTTTGCTAAGCTTGCTTCGAACCCACTATTTTTGGGTCTTTAGAACAACGACTAACAGTCCATGAATACAGTCTTTGCGAAAAATGTATCAAACATTCTTTTTTGCTTTCCGCAATTAACATGAGCGATTTCGGGCAATATTTGCCCTCTTGTTTAAATCGAATTCTTCTATTCCCCTACTCGCATCGCCACTTCCACACAGATATTCTTCTCGCATGATATTAAGCTTTCTTTTTCTATTTCTCCCCTTGAACTGCGGATTTAATCTACTCTGTATTCGTCTGAAGGCGCGTCGGTTTTATAATTCCACGAATCAAACATAACGTCGTTGTAAGAAAATGCGCGTTTTTTTAGAAATCGTTCCACACGAACTAATATCAATATCTCTTTTATTCGTAAATATTTTTTCATGAAATTTTAATATGATTTTTAAGAGAAAAATAATTTTTCTCATCTTTATTTAAATTATCGTATGAATAAAGGAACTGCATTTTTTAGCGTATTAAGAATGGAAAAAAACAGTTTTATAACATCCTTAAAAGATTTCGTTCCAAACTAATTTAGGCTTATCAATTTTCCGATTAAAACTCAAATTGATATCTATTTACATATTCAAGAAAAACAAAAAAATAATATTTTTAATTTAAAGATTGGTTGCAATTGAACCATTTTTGATTAAGATATAAAAGAAAATCGTCATTTTTTAGGCGTCTTAAAGTTTGATGTTACGCTTTACTTTTTCGTTAACATAAAGCGGTATTTTTCTTATTTGTGGTTAAATTTTAATCTCCGTTGGTAAAATTGTTGGATGTCATACCAGTTTAGATTTGATGTACTTTCAAGCAGTTTAAACATTATAAAACTGTATAAAATATAAGATGGGTATCTTCCGGTGATGCTTTTATGTTACAAGTTACACGTGTTTTTTTGCCTAAATTACAATTTAAAACTCCTTTATAAGAAATCATACGAAAATAGTTTGCAATAAAAGTTTGATTTATATTTTGGCCATGGTTTAGGCGTTATTTAGATTTAAGATATAAGGATGGTGCGACCAAGGAGTCTTGTTATGATTAGTTTTAAAATACAGAGGGTGACGTTTTTTAAAAAGTGCCGCATTACCGTGCGCGACGTCAAAGTAAAACAATAGAATATCACAGATGTTAACAAATAATCACTGAAAAATCAAACATTGAACTATCACAAAAGTAGTTGGAAGTTAGGTTTATTTAATATCAACAGAAATATCAACATACCATGGAGCTTAGTAAATACATGAAAGAATGACTAACTGGGGGTGCACACAGTATCGATCTTAAACAACGTCTTGCTGTGACGAAAATTATTCGAAAATTTTTGGCCCCGGTTGGAAACGATGTTTGACTATTCAATTGACGGAGTCTCCAGATAGTCCATCATAGCGTGACGGAACATCAGTATAGAGATATGTGACTGTTGTATGTTGGAAAAAAATTATAACCAATTTTGTTGACAATGGTTTGCTGGCAACATTCTTTTTATTATTATTATTTCTTTTGTGCAGATAATTTTATTCACAAGAAACAGAATAAGCTGGGTATTTTCACATTTGTTCTCGGTTTTTAAGTTGGAATGCGGAGCAATTCCAACTTAGATTTAACCAAACCGCAAAATGAACACAAGATAATTTCATTTCGGGTTTCTTGAGAACACATATCACGTGAACAGGATGTGAATACACTTCGGCCTATTTTGTATATCTCAACTTGACAAAGACATACAGTTTATTTCGTCAAAAAGTAATAATGCTGTACAATTACACAACTATCACTTCACGCATATTATCAACACGCTAATTTATGTTTTAAACGATATTTGTTGAAAATTGCGTACGAATATATTAGTATCACATGTTTGCATTACTATATTTGGAAATCATGTGATAGGTCAAGTCCAATAAGGTCAGCAATTGACAATAGCACTAGCCAATCACGTGATCTGATTATTTGGTAAGGTCGCGACCTATTTTTCGTAGAATTATGTTATAGCTTCTTTTAAAGGTATAGTTTCTCTTTTTGAACGACCTTCTTTTGACATGGTGTTACATGTATATTGTAAATTTCTGTCTAAGCTACGAAATAAAAATCTTTTCTTAAAGTGATGATACACTTTTAAAGTTAATAAATATTTTTGCATCATAATGTCGTGGTTTTTTTTCGTCATATTGCAGTTATCTACATGAATGTTTCATTGTAAAAACCCAATACTCATCCTCATAAACCCTTACCACCATGTCTTTAATTGAATTATAAATATCTTTGCCCAATTGCATTTATCACTAAGACAATTTGCCATTTGAAACAAACCAACTAGTTCAACTTGTTTTCTTCACATTCTTACACATCAACACGTTTAAGAGCACCACTATACAGTTAGTCACATCGTGAATTTGACATTAATCTCAATAAAAAAACTCTCACTCAGCGCTCCATTGATTCATTCCAAACACTCACTCAAACCATTCAAAAACACTCAAAGTTATTAAAAAAATAAGACCAACATGTACATTCAAAATAAATCAAGCAAGAATCAATTCGCGATTTCACTGACATAATTGAAATTTATAGCGTCTGGTTGGTTCTTGACGATATAGAAAGCTATTGATTGAACTTTTATGCATATTTTATATAAGTTTTATATATCGTTAATTTTGTTCATCCTGAACAAAACAAGCGACACTGGATTCCCTCCCTTAAGTTTCACTCAAAACTCGCTCCGCTCACTCATTCAACATCATGCCTAAATCATTCCAAAATCGTTCACCTAATCAATTTCACGATGTTATTAACTATACCCCCAACTCAGAAGTAGAGGAGCATATACTGATTTCATCATGTCTGTCTCTCAGTCCATTGACCTTTTGCTTTCCGCTAGATAAACGGAGAGGCAATTGACCTGCAATAACGAAACTTTACACAAATATTGCCGATGACCCAAAGAAATACCCTATTGTTTCGGGGTCATACATGTCACGGCCATCAATAAATTTAAACAGTTAACAGATTCCAACCAATTGATCAAAATCATAAAACTTGTCAATGACCCGAGAAAGTACCCAATTTTGGAGTCAGAAAGGTCGAAATCACAATTGAACTTCGTCCAAAAATTGTCTTGAGATTCCAACTCATGAAGTAAAAGACTTCCCAGCGAAAATATCTTTTTATCATGGACAAATCACATGTTGAGGTCCACTTTGCGACACTTCTAATTAAAAATGTAATTGATAACTCGAATGGAGCAGAAGTCATTCGAAAAATAATATAAAAACTGTTTTGAGTGAATACGTGTTTCCCTGTGCGTCCATTAGTCGGCTGTATGGTCCGTATTATTTTCTTCTTTTTTAGCTCACCTGAGCACAACGTGCTCAAGGGGAGCTTTTAGGATTACACTGACTCCGTCGTCCGTCGTCATCTTTCTTAAGAATTCTTCTTCTCCTAAACCGCTGGGCCAATTTCAGTGAAATTTTGCCAGAATGTGACCCTCTTCAAAATTGTCGCTATATTCTAATTGGCCAATAAATATGGGCATGGCAGGGCGGAGCTTATTTTGAGCCCAAAATCTTTGAACGACATCTCCTCCTGAACTCCTGAGCAAATTTCAATCAAACTTTACAAGAATGTTCCTATGATGACCATCTTCTTTAATATTGTTGGCAAAATTGTCATTAGCACATAAATATGAGTGTGACAGGGTAGGGCTAATTTTAAGTCTCCTCTGTAATGAATGGGTTGGTAGGATCTATTATGACTGCTTATAATTCGAATGTCTTCTCTTCAAAAACTAGGCAAATTTGAATGAATCTTTGCCAGAAAGTTTCTTGGGTAAGCTATTTGACCAATCGAATTCAGGTGAGCGGTTTAGGGTCATTTTGGCCCTCTTGTTATCATTTTTCTTTCATCAGATTCAGGTCTGTATAGCGATTCAGAGGTTTAAGCGTCTCTCGTCGTTGAAATATATTGATTTATATACGCCTCTCAAAAGACGAGACGAATTATGTGATCACCTGTGCTGGGCGGGAAGCGTCAGCTTCGTTAGTAGCTTGAGGTCACCGTCTCCTAAACGCATTCCAACTTATCAGTACTTTCAGTACTTTGATTTTTCAATGCGTATACTGTTAGGAATCGGCTGGAGGGCAAAATGTCGAAATCAATGCGACGAAGCGTCTTCAGCTATGTTTTAGATGGTTCAATTACGGTTACAGTTTATAACATCGAGAAATTGACAACCATTCCGATCAAAACAATTCATTGAGCGCTCCAACAATTCATTCGAAACACTTTCTTCAATCACTCAAAAACGTTCCAAAATTGTTCAAAAAATCAATCAAAATGATCAACAGTTAAATAAAATTGGTCAAATAAATGCATTTGGCTAGTTTTGATTGTAATAAAGTTCTTATATGTCGGTGAAGACAAAAAGAGAGAGAGAGAGAAAAAAGAAAAAAAGAAAAAAAGAAAAAAAAAAAGATTATTTATAGAAGAAAGGTAAAAAAAAACCCCGTTGTTTTACGTCCTTTGAAAATCATTCAAAACTGCATTATCACAGTCAAATTAAAACCAAAATCATTCATCTTGTGAATCTTACGATGTAAGTAACTGCGTTTCCAATATAGAATATAAAGAATATAGATTTTTTTTATGTTCATGTTCCCGAGCCTGAAAAAGTATCTCCAAATTCAAAAATGTGACAGTAGATTTTTTTTCTTCCATTAATATTTTGACTTACGAACAGGCATACGCGAATATAAACAATCTAAAGATAAGTAACCCCCCCCCCCCCCCCCCCCCCGAAATGTAGTTTGTGATTTATGAAATTGTCAATTATCAATATATTTAAAGACACATGTCAACGATGATTTTCGCATGGCAGGGCCGATCCTAACGGGATACCGAAATTAGGGTTAGTTTAATCACACTGACGTCGCGCACGGTAATGCGGCACTAAAATGTAACGTCAAAATAGCGAACGTTGATAATGTAGCGCCTAGTTTTTTGTCGAAAATAAGGTCACCATAACTGTTTTATTGCTCATTCTCTCTGCAGCGTAAGGAATGCCAGAATATATAGTAACCTTTATTAAGACATAAAATCAAAGTACTGAAAGTACTGATAAGTTGGAATGCGTTCGAGTGGCGGTGACCTTAAGCTACTAGCGAAGCTGACGCCTCCCGCCCACCACAGGTGATCACATAATACGTCTCGTCTTTTGACGGGCGTATATAAATCAATGTATTTCAACAACGAGAGACGCTTAAACCACTGAATCGCTATACTGGCCTTAATCTGATGAAAGAAAAATTATACCAAGAGGGACAGAATGACCCTAAACCGCTCACCTGAATTCGATTGGTCCAGTGGATCTTATCCAAGAAACTTTCTGGCAAAGATTCATTCAAACTTGCCTAATTATTGAGGAGGAGACATTATTCGAATTAAAAGCAGTCATAATAAACCCTGCCAACCCATTCATTATAGAGGAGACTCAAAATTAGCCCTATCCTGCCACGCCCATATTTATGGGCTATTGAAAATTTTGCCAACTATATTTGGAGAAGGTCATCAAAAGAACATTCTTGCAAAAGTTTCATTGAAACCTGCCCAGTGGTTCAGGAGGAGATGTCGTTCAAAGATTTTGGGCTCAAAATAAACCCCGCCCTGCCATACCCATATTTATTGGCCAATTAGAATATAGCGACAATTTTGAAAAGGGTCATCCAGGAAACATTCTGGCAAAATTTCTTTGAAATTTGCCCAGCGGTTTAGGAGAAGTAGAAGTTTTAAGAAAGGTGACGACTCACGGCGGACGACGGAGTCAGGGTGATCCTAAAACTCCCCTTGAGCACGTTGTGGCAAGGTGAGCTAAAATGATACGGACCCCACAGCCGACTAATGGACACACAGGCGACCTTATACCCTCAAAACATTTTTTATATCATTTTTCAATAAACTTCTGCTCCATTTGAGTTATCAATCACATTTTTAATTAGAAGTGTCGCAAATGATTTTTCCATGATGAAACGCTATTTTCGCAGGGAGGTCTTTTACTTCATGAGTTGGAATTGCGATTCCGACCTATGTGACTCCAATATTGGGCACTTTCTCGGGTCATTGAAAACATTTGTGTCAAGTTCTATGATTTGGGTCAATCGGTTGTTCAATTAGAGTGGAAACTGTTAACTGTTAAAATTTACTGATGCCCGTGACATGCATGACCCCGAAACAATAGCGCATTTCTTTGGGTCATGGGCATTATTTGTGTAAAGTTTCGTTATTGTAGGTCAATTGCTTCTCCGTTTATCTAGCGGAAAGTAAAAGGTCAATGGACTGAGAGACAGACATGATGATATCAATATAATTAGGCTCCTCTTCTTCTGATTTTGGGGTACAGTTAATAACATCGTGAAATTGAAAGGTGAACAATTTTGGAATGATTTAATCATGATGTTGAATGAGTGAGCGGAGCGAGTTTTGAGTGAAATTTAAGGGAGGGAATCCAATGTCGCTTATTTTGTTCGGGATGAACAAAATTAGCGATATATAAAACCTATATAAAATATGCATAAAAGTTCAATCAATAGCTTTCTATTTCGCCAAGAACCAATCAGACGCTTTCAATTTCATTTATGTCAGTGAAATCGCGATTTGGTTCTTGCTTAATTCATTTTGAATGTACATGTTGATCTTATTTTTTAATAACTTTAAGTGTTTTTTGAATGGTTTGAGTGAGTGTTTGGAATGAATGAATGGAGCGCTGAGAGAGCGATTAAGAATGTTTTCTATTGAGATGAATGTCAATTTCACGATGAAACTAACTGTATGATTGTGCTCTTAAACATGTTGATGTGTAAGAATGTGAAGAAAGCAAGTTGAACTAGGTTTGTTTCAAATAGCACATTGTCTTGGTGTTGGAATTCAATTGGGCAAAAATATTCATAATTCAATTAAAGATGTGGTGGCAAGGGATTTATTGGAAGAGTATTGGGTTTTTACAATGAAACATTCATGTAGATAACTGCAATATGACGGAAAACAAACGATAATATGTTTCAAAAATAAATATTATCTTTAAAAGTGTATCATCACTTTAAGAAAAGGTATTCATTTCGTAGCTTAGACAGAAATTTACAATATAACACCTTGTCAAAAGTTCAGGTCGTTCAAAAAGAGAAACTATACCTTTAAAAGAAGCTATAACATAATTCTACGAAAAACAGGTCGCGACCTTACTAAATAAGCAGATCACGTGATTGGTCTGTGCTATTGCCACAACACTGAGAAAACAGATCCCGACATTACCAAATAAGCAGATCACGTGATTGGCTAGTGCTAATTGTCAATTGCTGGCCTAATTTGACTTGACTTATCACATGATTTCCAAATATAGTAATGCAAACATGTGATACTAATATATTCGTACACAACTTTCACTAATTGTCGTTTGAAACATACATTAGCGTGTTAATAATAAACACGAAGTGATAGTTGTGTAATTGTACAGCATTATTATTTTTTGATGAAATAAACTATATGTCTTTGTCAAGTTGAGATATACAAAATAGGCCGAAGTGTATTCACATCCTGTTCACGTGATATGCGTTCTCAAGAAACCCGAAATGAAATTATCTTGTGTTCATTTTGCGGTTTTGTTAAATCTAAGTTGGAATTGCTCCGCATTCCAACTTAAAAAAACTCACACCTATTCCCTAGCGCGGAATGAAAAATGTCTCATGATCTCGATCATTGGATTGCCGCTAAGCCGTCTGTAAAGTAAGCCTTATTTTCATTCAAAATCTGAAGATGTATTTGATTGGACGCTTTTTTAAAACATAATTTAAGTTTTAATGCAGAGGGAAGTTTGTTAAGAGCTAAAATTGTAAATTCTTACCCGATTGTAATTGCAACGATCAATTCGAACCAACAACAGTTTGTTCGTATAAAGTGATGTCATCATTTCTCGCCTAATTGTAGAAGGAAAATGACGCATCCCGCTATAATTTTTGGAATATTTGAAAAAAAAGTTGTAGCATTTTGCTGAGCTTGCTTAGAACTCACTATTCTTGGATCTAAAGAACATCGAGATACAGACAGAGAAAACAAGTCTTCATTGAATAGTGCCGCAATACCGTGCGCGACGTCACTACAATTTTTGTATTTCTTCACATTTTCTAGCTTTCATATACAGTCGACGAGGTTTTGGAAACCCAGCGGTGAAATGCGTTCAAGTTTCCTCAGAATGTTTATCATTTGAATTCATTTTAATAGATTGTACTTTTGATGGATTTGATTTAACTAAAAAATAAACCCGTCAATTTGAATCTGGTGAAAAATTATCTAAAACCAAATATTTCTATTTTACTTTCAATGGAATGTTTACTTATGTACATTTATGTATGCTATTTTACCACTTATTGCAATTTTCAGTGTTGCACGTTCATTTAGATAGCCGTGAGCGCAATGTTTTTATAAAGCGTGCTTTTGACTACTGATAATTAGAGCTGCTTGAGCAGCTGATTCGCTCACGGGTCTGGATCTACTGATACGATTGTGCGAGAACTTAAGTGAACGAATAGTAAATAAGTGTCACATGCTGAAACATTTATGCAAAGAAAAAAATCTTATCTGATGAATTACTAATTCATTTTCGCACATTACAGTTAAAAAACATCTTGAATTTGACACTCAATGCGATCAAAATCATTCAATATCACTAACTCAGCGATCCATTCATTCCTTCCAAAACACGATCAAAAACGCTCCGAAACCATAAGATAACATTTCGAAATCGTTCAATTCGATCAATATTTGATTTAAATAGATCAAGTTATTCTACAATTTTATTGGCTTTTAATATGCCTGGTCTACGAAGACAAACAAACAGAAAAAATGCATATCTTTAATTCAAGGTGTGTAGGGGGGAGGGGGTTAATATCGCTAATTTTGATCGTCTTGAACAAAATTAGCAATATTGGATTACCTTCCTTTAATTTCACTCAAAACTCGCTTCACCAACTAATTCAATTTCGTTCCAAAACCACTCATCGTGTCAACATCTCAATGTCCTTAACTGTAAACACATATTTTTGGTCTAATCACAACAATTTTATTCAGACTGATAATGGGTCATCAAATGCCCATTCCAGTGAAGTTTGGTTGATATCCAAGATTTAAATTTTGAGAAAATGATTTTCAAAGTTGCCACTTTATATCGTACAGAGAAATGATCTTTATAAAAGACATGTTTTCATCTGATCACAATAAATTTAAGCTCGACTATTCGAGGGACATCCACCTAACCACAATAGCTCACTTTGAGCACTTCGTGCTCATGTGAGCTTATACGCGCAGTTTTAATCGTAAAGGCCTGGTCTCCATAAGGGCCTCTTCGTATCCTCTTCCACCTTAATTGTAATTATTAAGCAACATAGACCCTGAAATTCTATTGATTGGAACCGGTACAAATTTCATTAGATCTTATAATGAAATCTTGGTTATATCAGAAGACTAAGCTGAATTGCATGAACCTTGTATAAAGCGTCCACGAACGGGGAAAATAAAAAGCGGTCGTTAAAGAAAATATTCGCTCAATACACGTTTTGTTTTACAAATATGAAACATAATTTTGGTTGAATATGTATATTTTTGCGAAATTCTCAATATTCCTATCCTTCGTACTATTGTTCATGCGGATTCAAGCATTTTTTAAATTAAGAACTCATGGATTACAGTGGCGGGCCCTGGTTTTCTACAAAGGAGGTTCGATGTCGACCTGTGGAATTTGATTAATAAGTCCAATAGTATCCCTATCTATTTAGATAGGGGTACTCTGGGACTTATTGCCCTAATGTGTAAATCAGATATTTCTAACTTGTAGAATTGCAAGTCACCGTGATTCGAACTCTACAAAAAAAAGGGTCGTATTTCTTGTAT
The DNA here is from genome assembly GCA_948146395.1 of Fragum whitleyi. Taxonomy (NCBI): domain Eukaryota; kingdom Metazoa; phylum Mollusca; class Bivalvia; order Cardiida; family Cardiidae; genus Fragum; species Fragum whitleyi. The sequence continues at coordinate 70,156,112 of OX411543.1, read as the reverse complement.
TGCAAATTTTTGATTGAATTTCCACTACAGTGAAATAGTTTTGGATACAGAGGGGGTTCGTTTAAACCTCCAAACCTCCTCTGGAACCGCAAATGCATTGCTTTCAATGTGTTCATGTACATTTAATATAACTCGTGCTTGTATAGTTGCAAAAGTTTGAGTAAGTGGTGAAGGATCAACTTTTCTTTACCTACATCGACAGAATTGAGCTTTGATCACTCACTTTAACTTCTTCCTCTTTATCTATGGTAAAAAAATCATGATTTCCCTTTATTTATCGTCGCTACCGTAGCACATGCCCATATCAGCGACACCCGCAGTAGAAGGTTAGTTGTTACGGGGAATAAATAGTGCAAGGATACATGACGAAACTACTGCCGAGATCCGCCATGGTTCTTCAACGTGCTCGGTGTAAAGAGGTCTAACGGGCCATCCGAAATATAATTAGTTTGTTGGTTGCCCGGGAACCGAACCCACGCGGTCGAATTTCAATTTCAATGGGTTTGAAGGTCGGTGCCCTACCAACTAAGCTAATCGGGCTGAGAGATGACCTTAAGGTAACTGCGGACAGATAACATGGTTAACACGCAATAAAAAGGGTTTTATGCTCGTTCATTTGTCGTCGTGACGTCATGACTGGACCAATTTCTTTTCGAACCGCCAAAATCAGTATTTGCAAATATTTTCTGAATTAATTGGCCGATTTTTACGAAAAAAGTCTTATTTAGAAAGTCCAAGAACGCGCGAGATAGTGGTTTAATATCTGTGCACTTTCAACCTCGAAAAGAGGTCTGAAACACTATCTATTTCGCGATTTTTAGGACTTGACGGTTCTTTCGTTTCTTCATTTTTGTAAAGAGATAAAAAAAAAATCAAGATTTTGTCCGATGACCTATGCTTATTTTGTAGCGAAATGAATATGCTTTACATTTGCAAAATCAAATATTATGTCGATTTTCTGAAGTTGTTGCATCATTTTTGGTCGTATTCGACATCGCACAAAAATCATCGTTCCTTTTCTAATTAGATGTCATTCTTCTTGCAATAACGTATTCTAAAATATTTGAAATTAAGGTTTATTGTAAAATATAGGCTTCAGGGGTATCAAATCTATACTAGTATTTGATTTTAAGAAAAATAAAAGAAAAATACTTAATTTTCCATCTGTTTAAAAAGACAACATTTGTGTTCATTTGACGCAACGTTGTAATATTCTTCAATTTGCTATATCCTCGCGGAATCTAATTTTACAAAAATTCCAACCCGAATGGTTTGACAGCAACATATCTTGATTTCAGCATAGGTCATCGGACAATTTTTTTGAGAAAAAAAGTCATTGTTTTCGGTAACCGTACTCGAAAACAGCAACGCAGAGGGCATTAACATTTAAAACGTTACACCTTATTGTATTTATATACTTATACCTGCAAATTAATCAAAACACAACCTCATGGGTCTTTTTACAAAGCAAATGGCGTTTTCGGGATAAAATCGGTTGATCGGTTAAATTTTGTGCCTTAAAAAGGGGCTGGTCCCCTGATAACGTCAACCCTACGTTATGAACTCCATTTATTGACCGACATATGAAATCGGGTAATTTTAAAATCAGATTTTAGGCAAGATTTTCAGAGATGGAAGAGTACAGTAGCGATTTTTTGAGATAAGTGGAAAAATTTTGGTAAATATATAAACTCCGAGTGATTGTGATCTCAACGGCGTATTTTTTTTTTTTTTTTTTAATTTGGAAATTACGTTACTATATAAAAATGACGATTTGGCGCGCTTTCTACAAACTACTCTTCCCCCATTTAAATGCGCCGTGCGATTTGATACAAGACGTTTTTGTTCCGAAAATTGTACCAAAATGAAGCTTAATGAATGGTCAAAACGCAAATGCCATATTACAACTTTTGTAACTAAATATATAGATATATGAGTTGCTTGAAATCAATATTCACATTTTTACTGTTCCAAAAATCTCACTTCTAACAATTTTTTATGAAATTGGCCCGATGATAGGGGTTTTTTTTTTTTGATATTGTTTTCTACAATTTTAGTTCAATAAACGAGAAAAGTTTTAAAAACTTTCACCGTACTGAATTTTGTCTAATCCGGATTTGATGTTTGTCATTTTGACGTTGATACTATCACATTGTCGTTTAAATTACATCTAATATATTCCTATGTTGATTTAAATTCAATTGCGAACTATTAGAATAAAAAGATAAAAAAAATCACAAACGTTTTAAAAAGGGCCCTCAAAATTCCATTCAAATACACCGAGAACTTCGCGATACACATGAATTTACCTAGCACACGTGTTGCTTATCGGTGACTTCAATCAGTTTTACGTCGACTTCGCAATAAATGAAAATTTATTTTTGTAAGTTTATCTCACAAGCTCGACGTTATGACGTTACCATTAATTAGCACGTTCAAAGACTATTTCAGGGTGCAGTGATAACATTTCAAATAAAATGGGAAAACCTCAATGCATGTTTATAAAAAACGAAGAATCTGGATTTTTATTTTTTCTATGTAAATAAATCAATCAAATACTTTTTGTGAAGTCTATCAAAAGATCTTAGCGAATTTTTCGACGTACCTCGTTTGTCTTTTTCTCCCAACTTTCGACGTAAGGGTAATACACTTTGATCCCCAATTGTAGAAATTCCGTGTGGTAAAACGTTACTAAAAGATGCGAGCATATGAAAAGGAAGCTGGACAAAAATATCTTGACTTTATTTCAATCTCGAGTATCTTTCTTTAAATATAACAATGTTGTAATTACACGCCAATGTCCCCAATTCATTCAACTTCATTTTGGTGTATTCAATGAAATTGAATCACCTTAAATACGATCAGGGTAAGCGTTATAGAAAGTGAAGGGTCATTTTTGAAAAAAACGCGCAAATTCCATAACGACGTCATGGTAACGTAAATTATGAATTCTAACCATTAACACAAACATAAACACAACGTTTACATAGATACCAATATATGTGCACTTATGTCAAAACAACGCTATTGTCGTCTTCCTCCTTAAATCAATTTAACCCTTTCCTGTTTTACAAAATTTTAGACCTGTCCAAATTCAAAGGTTTTGCAGATGAAAATTTAAAATGGATTTAATTTGAAAAATAACCATTCAGTAGGGTAGAAAATAGTGTGGAAAAAGAAGAAATTGCTTGTCAGAAGCAATTTCTTCTTTTTTCACGATGTTTCTCAATCATAAAATCATAGACCTGTAAAAAGCAGGGATTAAACAGCAAAGGGTTAAATCAAGGAAATTGGAAAAAAGCGGATTCGGTAATTGGGTATCTAAAGGTTGATACCATTTTGACAAAAAGGATGCATGTATTTAAATGTTTGCTCCCGATGTGTTCATTTTGATAATGATGGGCGATTTTCATTTCCCCCCTTGATGGAAAAAAAAAACCCAAAAAACACAACAAATGACGCTCACATAGTTCACGTTTTTTACAGAAAAAAATGGTTAAAAATGAATATGTAAAAGCTTATTTAGTAATATTGATGCATTCAAGTGCTGTTGCAGATACGTTTTGGTTACCTGATGCCAATATGGCACCCTCAATAAACTGTGTATTCACTAATGTCACACATTATGCGTAGGTATATCGATACAGAGGCGGATGGCAATCACCTAGGGTTTCGACAGTAAGGCACACATAATGTATAGGTGTTTGTGTATTTCCATATTAACATTTCACATGTTTTGTTTAGTAAAGTAAATCCTGCTGTCAGCTTATTCTGCATCATTCTCGTTTGAAAAATTCAGTCCTCAAATATTGTCGGATTTTCTTAAAATAATTAAGTAAAGACATTTTTCATTTATTTTGCGGCGAAAGGTGTACCTACATCGGGGAGTTGTCTCGACGGTCATTATATAGGTGAGATATGCATAATTCAAATATCGAAATAGACATTGTTATAACTGGTTCGGACTGTATGTCGGTATTTTCCACTACTTGATGTACTACACCGGTGAGATGGATATTTCATCAACACCGAAATAGACATTGTTATAACTGGTTAAGACTATATATACTAGTCAAAACTTCTAACCGGCCACTTCAAAAACAAAGATATTTTTTTCTGTGGTGAGTGGATTTTCGTGAAATTTGATATGTGAATTTTTAAGCAACTTTCCAGATGATTTTGGCGAAAAGTTACCGTTTTTTCATTGAATTTAAAGCGCAACATGAGAAAAGCTCAAAAAGCTCGAAATTTACACAGAGCTCAAAATATTGTCAATGTAGCGATTTTTGTCTCATGGGTCGTTAGCTGCACCATAGACTAGGAAAAAAACTGAAAATGTTTGACAATTGTGCGCGGCATATGACCCTAGAAGAAAGTGATAGAGCTTATGTATGCATAAAAACGGTTCCTAGAAACAACACCTAAAACACGTTTTTTTTCAAAAATGCATAAAATATAGACTGATAATTCCCGTTGAGCTACAAAATGTAGGATATGTGAAAAAAATCAGTTTGACACATCATTTTTTTCACACCAGACCATATTTGAGCATAATCGCTAGATAAAATGGTTTGCCGGTTGAATTTAAACACCATTTTACCATGCCTCCTATTGTTTCTGTTTCTCCTGTAGTCAAAGGTTACACAAAATTGACAATGTTTCCTGATTTTTTTCTTGGTCAGGGTTGCAGCTAACGATTTTTGTACTTTGGTTTGTTGAAAGTGTAATATCCCGAGCTCTATGAAGATTTAGAGCTTTTTGAGCTTTTCCTTTTTTACACATCCAAATTTGATAACTATTGGTAAACCTTAATGGAAATTCATGTACATTATGCTTAAAAATTCACACATCAAATTTCATTAAAATGTTAGAACTTTTAAAAAAGTTATCGTCATTTTTAAAGTGGCCGGTTAGGACTTTTGGCCAGTATATCTGTATTTTCGACCTCTTGATGTACTACACAGGTGAGATATGCATATTTCGCCAACACCGAAATAGACACTGCAAGAACTGGTAAAGACTGTATTTCGGTATATCGGTTTCTTGATGTACTAAACAGGTTAGATATGCATATAGCATTAAATACCGAAATACACATTGTTATAAATAGTTAAGACTGTATTTCGGTATTTTCGACCTCTCGATGTACCACACAGGTGAGATATGGATGTTTCATCAAATACCGAAATAAACATTTCAATAACTGGTTAAGCCTGTATTTCGGTATTTTCGAATTCTTGATGTACTACACAGGTGAGATAAGCATATTCCAACAAATACCGAAATACACATTGTTATAACTGGTTTAGCATGTAATTCCGTATTTTGGAATTCTTGATGTACTACACAGGTGAGATATGCATATTTCATCAAATACCGAAATACACATTGTTATAGCTAGTTAAGACTGTATTTCTGTATTTTCGTCTTCTTGATGTTCTACATTGGTGAGATATGCATATTGCATCAAATACCGAAATAGACATTATTATAACTGGTTAAGACTGTATTGCGGTATTTTCGACTTCTTGATGTACCATGGCGCAAATTTATTGCCCCGAACTCCCCCCTATAATTCAGATGAATAAAAATCTGATTATTTTACTCGGCTTTTCGGTTGCTTTCAGAGGAATGAATAACAACTGGTATTGAATGTAATACATGTTTACTAATTGATAAAATATGTCGGTTATTGTCATTTAAGCAATCGTTCCACAGAGGTCAAGTTAAGGTCAGATAAACCAAGGAATACATAAGCGAGATATGCATATTTCATCAAATACCAAAAAAGTCATTGTTTTAACTGGTTTAGACTGTAATTCGGCATTTTTGACTTCTTGATGTACTAAACAGGTGAGATATACATATTTCATAAAATACCGAAATAGACATTGTAATAACTGGTTTAGACTGTATTTCGGTATTTTTCACTTCTTGATGTACTACAAAGGTGAGATATGCAAATTTCATCAAATACCGAAATAGACTTTGTTATAACTGGTTTAGGCTGTATTTCGGTATTTCCCACTTCTTGTTGTACTACACAAGAAAGTTATGGATATTTCATCAAATAACGAAATAGACATTGTTAAAACTGGTTAAGACTGGGGACCGTTAAGACTGTATTCCTTTTTTCCACTTCTTGGTGTACTACACAGGTGAGACATGCATCAAATACCGAAATTGACATTGTAATAACTAGTAAAGACTGAATTTCTGTATTTTCGACTCCTTGATGTACTACACAGGTGTAATATGCATATTGCATCAAATACCGAAACAGACATTGTAATAACTGGTTTAGGCTGTATTTCGGTATTTTCCATTTCTTGATGTACTACACTGGTGAGATATGCTGCATATGCATATTTCATCAAATACCGAAATAAACTTTGTTATAACTGGTTTAGGCTGTACATGTATTTCGATTTTTTCCACTTCTTGATGTTCTAAGCAGGTGTGATATGCATATTTCATAAAATACCGAAAAAGACATTGTTATAAGTTGTTAAGACTGTTTTTCCGTATTTTTCACTTCTTGATGTACAACACAGGTGAGATATGCATATTTCAACAAATACCGAAAAAGACAGTGTTATTACTGGTTTGGACTGTTTTTCTGTATTTTCGTCTTCTTGAAGTTCTACACAGGTGAGATATGGATATTTCAACAAATACCGAAATAGACATTGTTATAACTGGTTTTGGCTGTATTTCGGTATTTTCGATTCTGAATGTACTACACAGGTGAGTTATGGATATTTCATCCAATACCGAATGAGACATTGTTATAATTGTTTGGACTGTATTTCGGTATTTTCGACTTCTTGATGTACTAAACAGGTTAGATATGCATATGTCATCAAATACCGAAATAGACATTTTAATAACTAGTTAAGACTGTATTTCGGTATTTTCGACTTCTTGATGTACTACACATGCAGCGCTCTAGATAAGCTCCGTTTTTCCGTATTTTACGGATGTAAAATTACTGATTACGCATCTTTTTTGGCAAATCTCCGTAAAAGATACGGACTGTTTTAGACGTGTACGGATATTTTCGGGTACGATCGCGTAAATCAAAGGGAAGTTACTCTTGCATAATTTAAGATCATCATTTGACTGTTCCCGATATTGACGAGCATCTACGTTACGCGTTCGGACTATCGCCGAAGGTTCCCGATGCTAGTTTCGTTGAAAAGTTACTGAGCGTGTTCGACTCTTCCTGTGACAATGGAATGCGGACCGTGGGAAAATAATTTGTAAACAGTGCGGTACCCAGCATCGCGGCGCTTTTTAGATTTTTGCCGCAAATGAGGTGAGACCAGCTGATCTGCTGACCCAATTTTTCGATTCGTGTCACCGCAAAATTACACTAATTTGTAGACAAACATCAGACGTCATGGAAACTTTTTTCAATACTTTACTCAAAAGAGCTCTCCAAAGTCCAGATCAGTTATCAAATCGATCATAAACGAAATCATAAACTTACTCCATAATTGCGAAAAGTTTTCATAAATATCCTAAGTTCAGGCGGTAAACAGAAAGTTCGCTGCAAGCAGTCTTGTCCCCACGGTTTAAATGTCTGCTTGCACAAGATATATCAATTATCTTAGTAAAAGAAATTATCTTCGTTCAGGAATCTGTGGTTCAGAATTGACTGTTCATCATAATTTATCAGTTTTGATGCTTTGTAGATAGTTAATCGTTCTTCTGACAAAAGGGATAGTGAAAGTAGACTTTGCTTTCTGATGCTTACGCTGGTTCAAGTAGATACGCATATGTTATTAAATGTTTAGATGATAAATTTGGTGCCAAATTATTGAAGTTTCAAAATTGAAAAAAATAAAAAAAAATGGCAGATATTTAAAATCCCAATTTAAGAAAATTCAAAACAAAAACATCATATAATAGTTTAGAAAAAAAAATATTTCCGTTCTTATCTGTCTCAATTATTAAATTCATATAAAAAGAAAAACGAAACAAAACAAACATTTTTTTTATAAGGCTCAATTATTTAACTATTTAAAGAAAAGAAAAATCTATATTGAAAGAAGGGGTTGCTGTATAGTTGTAAAAGGAGTTCAGGTACAAAAACTTGTTCTACAGAACAAAGTTATAATAAAGCATGAAACAAAATTTACTTTTCTCCAATTTGCTCTATACCGAAAGTTCTGTGTACTGATTTTCCATATCAGGTACTGATTGAAAATTATTTCAATCAGTACTGTACTGATGTCCTTTGAAATTATCTGGAGCACTGCACATGAAAGGTATGCATATTTCATGAAATACCGAAATAGACATTGTTATAACTGGTATAGGCTGTATTTTCGTATTTTCGACTTCTTGATGTACTACACAGGTGAGATATGCATATTTCATCAAATACCGAAATAGACATTGTTATAACTGGTTTAGGCTGTATTTCGGTATTTTCCATTTTTTGATGTACTACACATGTAAGGTATGCATATTTCATGAAATACCGAAATAGACATTGTTATAACTGGTATAGGCTGTATTTTCGTATTTTCGACTTCTTGATGTACTACACAGGTGAGATATGCATATTTCATCAAATACCGAAATAGACATTGTTATAACTGGTTTAGGCTGTATTTCGGTATTTTCAATTTGTTGATGTACTTCACATGTGAGGTATGCATATTTCATCAAATACCGAAATAGACATTGTTATAACTGGTATAGGCTGTATTTCGGTATTTTTTCACTTCTTGAAGTACTACAAAGGTGAGATATGCAAATTTCATCAAATACCGAAATAGACTTTGTTATAACTGGTATAGGCTGTATTTTCGTATTTTCCACTTCTTGATGTACTACACAGGTGAGATATGCATATTTCATCAAATACTGAAATACACATTTTTAGCACCTGTTTAGGCTGTATTAAGGTATTTTCGAATTTTAATGTACTATCCTGGTGCGTTCTGCATACTCAACAAATACCGAAATACACTTTTTTGGATACTTGTTAAATTTTTTTTTACAGATATTCCATTTTCGCGCTCGGCATTGCCATCACATTAAAGTTTCATCACAAAGATAAAAGATATTTATCGCTTTTCTTCCTTAGTATTTTTCCTATTTCGGTATATTTTAGGTGTATTTCGGTGTATTTCGGTATATTTCGGTATATTTCGGTCTATTTCGGTATTCATGTCTATTTCGGTATTTCCATACACCGAGGTATGCACGATAATTGAGATTTGACAATATATTAAAAAATAGCAATAGCACTCTTTTTAGAGTGTCCAAATTTTAATTTATCAATGTTTGCTTTCAAAAAAAAACTTATCCAAACACTGATCTAAAAATGGCAGATTAAAAAAGAAAGTAAGTTTGTTTACATTTGGAGGCATTCAAGCGTGTCCCACTTGCTAAAACATGTTCCTGAATCACAGATATCTTTAAAGTCATTAATTTTAAACAATATATGAATGTAACACAAAATTATATTTAAACCATCTTGATCTTAAATAATCTACTTACATATCCACCTTGTATGTTGTTCGGTCGGTTTCTTGCGTTTTGCTGCGGATGCGAGCCCGCCTGCATTCGCGTTCCATTTGTTTTGGCTGTGCCGGGATAGCGTTTGCGGCGTGAGTCGCTCATAATGACACTGAAAACGGAATCTCGCTTTGCAGAGTTAACTGATTTTCAGTTTTATTTGTTCTGAAACACCTAAATCACGTATAAAATCTTATTGAATGAAATTCCTCAAATTCATTCACAGAAATGTTCAGGTTGGGTTGTAGAACTTTGCGGAAATGGAATTATTCGCTGCGGATCATAAAAGTCCCAATTCGGCAACTCTCGGGCAATCTCCGACGTCTCCGAGTCTACAGAACTGGCCGAGTTGAGACGAATGTAAAAGTCCTTTATGTAAAAAAATTAGACACGCATATGATATGTAGCCTATTTAAAAGGCTAAAAATATAATTGTCGGAAAATTTTCCAATATCTTTTCTTCTTGAAGAATTGACCGATTTTTTTTCTAGTTAATTTTCTTTTCTTCTTCAACGTCCGAGTTACATCCCTTGTTTTAAGGGCGGGAAAATTTCAAAATGGAACACCTTATCTCTTACGCTTCGAATCACTCTCATGTATGGTGCGAGTAACGAACGACAAATCTGCCAAGAGAATATCGAAACAATATTTTGATAGTAACAAGCGCCCATTTTGAAATACAAAAGAATTAAAAAATAGATAGTTTTTAGTCGTCCCCTAAAGTTTTATCCCTGTTTCCTCATCACACACTTTCTTTTTATCTAGACTAAATCGGAACGATTCATGATAATATTTTTCATTTCAGTATAAGCAAGTTTATAATTAAAAGGCTGCTACTGGTTGTTTAAAATTCAGAGTTTAAAGTCTTTCTCATGAAAACTAAAACTGAGTATTTGCAAAGGGGGGGGGGGGGGGCTTGCGTGCAGACCTTTCCTTCTAGGGGACATTCAGTGACTAATTATTTATTTCCAAGCGACAGAATTAAGCTATGTCAGCTGTGCCTTAGGCCCTGGTACTGCCACAAGCTAGATTGGTTAGGTATATGGGGAGAAAAATTATTATGCATAAATGTCTAGTGAGTAGGTTTGTCTGACCTGAGTAAGCAGCGGTCCTAAAAAACTTCCAGGGACAGTAGGGTATGAGCTCTTTAGTACAAGCAAAAAATAGTTTAGATATCTCATGGAGCTCTCTGAGCTAGAAATATTGTGGGCTAGGTACATGTGCCATTTTAATTTATGAAGCAAGAGACTTGGATTGTTTGACTGAAAACAGTTTTCAGGGGTGTTTTGACTGCCTTGCTGTATCTATAGGTGTATTTTCAGATTTGTAGGAGCAAAATATTTATTGATAAACCTGAAATTTTTAAAGAGTGTTGTTTAGTTTAACATTGGCTTAATTGAAGTCTTGTACTCAACAGATTTTAAAATTGTAAACTCAGGTGAGCAATTTAAGACCACAATGTTGTTCTTCAGTATAAAATAATAGAAGAAATAAAGAAGAATTATGCAGAGTTACAATCGGAATGGGAAAAATTAAAAGGAGAATTGAGTACAGGAAAAGTCACCTCAAGAGTAAGATCAAAGGTTATTTAAATTTTCAGCTTGCACAGGTCATCCTTTAAGTACAAATTATATATATATGTTATATACGAAATCCTGATTAAATGATGTCTTTTAGTAATTCCCCCACTTTTTCAGGAAGGATATGGGAATTTTTTACATAATCAACAAACAAAATAAATCTGGTATATTTGTTAAGTTTGTGTATTTGTTGGAAAATTCACCCATACTTCCAGAAATTGAATCCTGGACCAGACACTACAAGTACAATTATAATGATTTAAGCTTCTTATTTAGGAGATGATATTATGGAAAGAAGAAATTGCTTGCACAATATTTTCACCGAATTTGAAAATTTGAACTCCTTTCTTTTAGCTTGTACTCTTTGATTCCATAAGTATGGCATCTGCTGGACTCCAAACTCACAAAATCGTAGTGTGAAACCCTGCAGAAATAGAGTGTTGATCTAGATCCAGAGTTCGATACTAAGGGGAGTCTGGGAATCTTAGACCCCCAGTTCCAAGTTGGGACTCCTTCATTTTTCAAGAAGTGAGTTTGATGGTCTCTCAAGATGCTGTATCATATAAGATTTGTTTGAAAAACAGATGTACAGGGCAGTTTCCTATTCATCCATTGTCAAAACTGTAAATCTTTCATTACAAAAATTGTTGCAGAAAACATTCACCTGTATCTAGTAGTAGATTGATTGAAAACCACCTTTTTAGTTTAGGGAAAAGCGTTTGGAAAAGAAGAAATTGCTTGTAATAAACAATTTCTTCTTTTTACAATGTTCTCAGATTACATAGTCTTATTTTGAGATCAGACTCCTTGATTTCATAAGTTAGGAGTCCAGTTGACTCCTAACTCACAGTCTAATTTAGTGTCTATCTCGGGGATCAAGACGTCTGAAGACCAGTTTTCACGAGTAGGCCACTGGCTTCCAATTTTGTTCTTTCATTTACAGTATTTCCCCTTATGATAGCACCCTCCCTAATAGTAGCACCCCTACATTTTTTGCTAAGACACCCACTTCAAATGCCTACATTTTCAGACGTCAAGAAATACCCATATTTTTTAATGGACAGTGGGTCTGGTATACTAAATATATTTACCCAGACCGAACTAAATTTCACCAGACAGAACAATTGAACACATTGTGTATGTGACTAGATTTTACCAGTTAGTCGGTCCTGTATTCATGCATGCTCACTTTATTGAACCAGCATGATTTTTACCAGACATGTCAGTGGGACCAGCACTGTCCAGCAGTATTTCGTGAAGTCTGCATATTAAGAACTTGTTGAGACTTCTTCTCTAATTGATGTGAATTTCCTCTAAACAATCATATATATGATTTTTCAGTGGAAATTCATCCAAATTAAAGGGAAAAGGGCCAAATTGACCTTAATCAGAAAAAGCATACTAAGCTCCCTGACCATGTTATGTATAGCTCCCGGGAGCGTTTATAAGGAGAAATACAGTAACCACACATTCAGCATCATGAGTATATACAAATAGTGTTGTTTCCACAAGAAACAGAATTGAGATACATTAAATGTAGATTGTCAGAACTTGATTCCCACTCAATGTTAAATAATTACAACTCATTTATTAAACTGCTTATAAATAGTAAATATACATAGTTTGATGCGATAATGCTTATGTGTTACCAGTGTTAAATTTTATGTTATGATAGAATTTCTAATTTCTAATTTTGTCCTTTAAACTCACAATATTTCAGGTTCTTAAGGATACAGTGTTTGTGTACAAAAATGACCTTGCTTGTCTAGCAACAGAAATAACCCAGCTTAAACAGACATTACCAGTTGTTCTGAACAAATCTAGTCAACAATCACATAATACTATACAGGAACTACATGCAGGTATGGCGCTTAAGAAATTGGACAAAAAATTTTGAGCAGTTTAACCCTTGTCATACTGGATAAAAACCTTTGCAAGATTGAAGTCAAAGTGCTGAATGCACTATTCAGAGTTAGTTTTTATTTAAAAAATACTAATTTTAAACTATTCTGTCTCAAAAATGAAAATCAGATTGTATGGACTAAGATGACACTGCACATATTATGATATTTCTGATTGCATTTATCTGATTCATGATATAATTGCCAATGGGGCTCAATAGTTTGGCAAAAATGACAATTTGAACCATAATTTAAATCTGTACAATCAAATAAAATTGATTGTCAAAGCCTTGTTGTTCTTGGGAAATCATTCTAGTTTTGATTTCTTGCAGAAGTTCAAAGATTAAGTGAGCAGAATGATCTGCTAGCCAAGGAATGTAATGAGTGGAGATCAAAATACAACAATGCTGTGGCTGATGTACAGACTGAAAAACAGGTGGGTGGGACTTAACCAGACGACAAAATTCAAAGAAGTAGAAGAGGATAGTTTTTACTAAATTTAGTTGAAGAAATTTAAGATACTCTGTCTTTTTGTGAAGTAAAACATTGTGGACAATGAAGAAATGGCTTATATTATAGAGGATATTAAATGAGTGGTCATTTAATATCAAATTTATTAAACAAGTCATCTATAAACAGATAAAAGCAAGGCTTTGTCAAGTTTTATATGTTTTAGATGACATGTTTAATAAATTAGGTTTTAAATGACCACTCATTTGATGTTCTATTTATGATATGACCTGAACTTTTGCGATAAATCAAGGAAATTCCAGAAATTAACCAATTCAAGTTATTAATTAAAAAATTTAACGCCGTTTAAGAAATGATGTCAGTAAATATATCATGACGTCATTTTCACAACAATAATATAACTTTGCTATACGTTCTTGGCTCATTTGCTAAGTTATTCTAACTACTTTTATTTTAACTACTGTAATAACACCTGTGTAATATCAAAAATATTTAACCGGGTTACTTCACTCCTAAGAGTAAGACGTAGGTGATATTAAAAAAATCTATTTCTTCATTTTTCTCACTTAAACTTTTTCCAAATATTTTTTATTCAAGGGTGTCAAATAGTGGATTCAAACCCTTGTGTTGCTTAAGCTTTTAAATAAAAAAGAAAATAAAGATGAAAGCCCTGGAATACCTGATTAAGGCTCAGTATTGCTTCAATTTGAGGAGCAAAAGGAAATAAATGGAATATTGAAAAGAAGATCAGACTATGTTTTAGACGTCAGACACTAAAGCAGGTATCACGCTGGTCAGATAAATTACACATGAATACAGGACCAACTGACTGCCAAAATCTTACAACAAACACATGGTGTCCTTCTTTTCGGGCTTGTGAATTTAGTTTGGTCTTGTAAAAATTAAATTTACAAGACCCACTGTCCTGTAAAAAAATTGGTTATTTAGTGAAATCTGTATGTATGTTCATAGAGCTTGATTTTAATAGACCAAGGTCAAGTTCCTGCTGGCTAGATTAACATTATAATTCACAAGTCATTTTTTCAGGAATGTTTAAAGCTACGCTGTGAGATTCAGAGCTTGTCACAAGAGCTTTCCCAACAAACAGAATACTGCTCTAGTCTTGGCAATGCCTTATGTACAATACTATGGAGGGTATCAAGATCTGAGGAATCTGTACAGGCCATTCTATCTGGGGTTTGTATGGTCACTTTTTCTTGTATTAGTTTACAATTTAAGAATCCCGTCTTGTATTTTGGGAGAGAAAGAGCTGATGAGTGTCCAATAGAAATGGCAGGATTTGACATGGACAGTGTCCTGGTGTAACAGTCTAACATGTACCCCTGGGTAACCTGTCCCATAATATCTTGGTAAATGATATGTGATTAAATATTGGTTTTCAATATCATTTTTTTTTGGGGGGGGGGGGGGGGGGAGGTTTCCCCGGCTGATTTCAAGGGTAATGTGTCCCCGGGGTAACCTGTCCCCAGGGACATGTTACCCAAGTGACAGGTTACCCTGGGACGTCGGGATCCATAGGATCCTTAAATATTGTGAGGAATCAAATAAGTTCATAGCATGGGATATTGTCAGGAACCTTTGCTATCTTTAAAATTTAGATTTTTCAAACAGAATCTTTTTTTTTTTTCAAGCCAATGGGTCTTATGCCACTTTGTTCCATACAGAGGTAAAGAGTAGTTTTTCCTTGCTCTTTCTTTAAAATTTTAGCTATGCAAACAAAGAAATTGATACCTAATTGTATTGAGAAAAGCTCACAGTAACAAGTAGATTTTTCAGCAGGACCCCTTTGAAAACAGTTAGTGTTGGCCTCTTAGTATGTTTATAAATCATTGATCTGCCAAGGTTTTGGAAGTAAGGGAACAATGAATGACTTCATAGTCAGAAAATAAAGAGGGGACATTTGGTCACACATATAACATGGCTAATAGGGTTATTGAGCAGCAGTGACAGGGTCCCCATGGTCTGAAAACATGGGGACATCTGAAATTGATGGGGACAATGGTGCAAAAATGCAGCCTCAAAGTGTGTATCTAGATGGTGATACTCACAGGAACTTAATAAATTTGCCTGTCATGTGTAAGCAATGCTTGTGAGCTAGGATTATTTTTGGAGAAAACTGGAGGTGTTGTGATAACCCTGGTGTCGTTCATGTTTGTGTTGCTGTTGGCCTTGGCTTGACAAACATTAACCTTCACCGTATCTCTGGTGCTATTGAAAAACATATTCATGAGACTTAATGTGTGTTACCATCTTAAGAGCTACCCAGACTAGCAAGGAACCTAACTCTGGAAGCATTTTTGTAAGAGTTTTGCCCCTTTTTCAACTTAGATTGTTTTCATTATCCAGCACCTGCAGCAAAGCCTTGGCACTGACATAGGAAGTGCTCTTGTAAATTATCATAGTGGTAATCAAAAAAAGGGAATCTGTTCAAGCCTTTCTATCTTGGGGTTTGTTCAGTTACTTTTGTCGCAAGATCAAGGGTGTACCTTCATGATTGCTTGTAACAAGCAGTTTCTCCTTTTCCATAAATATTCTAAATGCCTTAAACAATGTATTTGCCCCCGTAGTATTTTTTTTTAAGGTGACCTGTGAATAGGGACCTAATGATGACCTTGGTCTATCTGCTCAGTCTATCCAGGGTCAATGCTTTATTACATTTTCGAGATGGTCCCTTTACCCTTTCCTGTTACCAATAAATACAAGAACTGTAAGTTTTGTGTTAAAACACCATTAAGGGGACCACAAAGAGGTATTGGCGTCTAGAGGAAAGATCAATTTATAAATACAATATAATTTCATGATAAATACAACAGGTCATTTTAATAGCATGGCATTTAATTCTTACTAAATCCTATGATGTTTAGAACCCATCAGAATCGTCTCATTATGATGATCCTAATGGTTCCAATCAAAATGAGATTCAATAACAGTTTGTTTAAAAATGTCCGTTTTGTTAGAGAATTCACTTAGGGTGAAGTGCCTTTTATAATGGTCCCTGAATTAAAGTGGTTGCTCAAGCAATATCGACTGTATATTTCTACTGGACTTCTACCTTACTTTTTCAGACCAAAGTGGATGAGTTTTTCTCGCTGGTTTCCAGTACCTTACAGAGTTACATCACTGCCTACAGGGAGGACTGGCCCCAAGAAGGATCAGACGAGAACCAGTTTATACTGGCATTATGTGGAATTATTACAAGTATGACAAAATCAGTAGCACTTTAAACTCTTTTTTCATTTACTTTTGCAATTACTTATGCTGTATGAATATGCATGTACTTTCAAAGATGAGCTGAATTTCCCTTTTAAGCATTGTTGTTTTAATAAAAATAAAACATATTACATTAAAAGCTCTACATTGTAAACAAAAGAATGAATTCTGCCCCTTTTTACTTTCAAACAGCAATGTGACGCTGTAAATTGCATCTCAGGGAGTTTTGCTTTGAAACAATAGAAAGGTTGTTCCTTTTTTTGTTAAGTATTTCATATGGATTTCATTTCAGATATAGCAGCTTCAGCGTATGGCCGTGACTTTCTTGTCTCTAACAAGTACAGTGAGCAGGTTCTAGATACATACATTACTGTCTTACAAGAAGCACCAGTCAAAAAGAGTGCTAGATTAAAGAAGTAAGTCTTTTTTATTTCTTTCCTCCAATGAGACCAATCTAAAACAAGAGGACCATGATGGTCCTATATCGTTCACCTTCGTCTCTTTGACTTCTCCCTTAGCAAAATTAAATGCTTGAAAGATCATTTAATGACCATTTAATTTTTCAAAGAAAGACATTACTCTATTCCTATGATCGCTGCATAAATTTCTAGCCATTTCTAAACAAGTTTCATGGTCCTGGCAAACATTTTGACCAAGTTTCATGACTATTGAACCATACTTGTGGCCTCTAGAGAGTAAACAAGAAAATTGTCTTAAAGGTCCCTTTTCCCGTGATATGCCATGGATCCTTCCCATTTTCAATAGGGTTCATCCTTGTGACCTGACCAATATTCTGACTAAGTTTCATAAAGATTGGGCCATATTTGTGGCCTCTAGAGTGTAAACAAGAAAATTGTCATTGAGGCCCTTTTTCCTGTGATATGACATGGACCTAGCCATTATTCTGCCTATGTTTCATGAAAATTGAATTATATTTGTGGCTTTGAGAGCGTAAACAAGAAAATTTTCAATTCGGCCCCTTTTCCCTTGACATGGCATGGATCTTTCCCATTTTCAATAGGGTTCATCCTTTTTACCTGGCCAACATTCTGATCAAGTTTCTTGAAGATTGGGCAATATTTGTGGTCTCAATAGTGTAAACAAGAAAATTGTCATTAAGGTCCCTTTTCCCGTGATAGGGCATGGATCTTTCCCATTTTCAATAGCTCACCTTGAGCACGATGTGCTCAGGTGAGCTAAAAAAAACAACCAGTTTTCCAAATGTTGTAGGGATTGACACAAACTACCTTTAACCCAAAATCTTACAGGTTCTCCCTTTGGGAAAATTGTATTTATTTAAGAGCAATTTAAGGTGTAAAGGAAAACGGTGTGGACAAGAAGAAATTGCTTGAGACAAGCAATTTTTTTTCACAATGTTTTCAATAGGATAATAAAAAAAAAAATATTGGTATTGGAAAGGCAACTGGACAGATTGGGGAAAATATGGCCATTAACTGCATTCTTTGAAGACTAGTAACTTGGTAGCTTCTATTTTCATGGATATGTAAACTTGGCTTTGTTACCTGCCTTTGAAAAATATGTACAAAATCAATGAATTGTTTTGCTTTTCTCAAAAAAGGAGAAAATGTATTAACTTTCTAGTATAACATTCAATTCATGGAATTAATCATCTTTAGAAATATATAGCAAATCCATAAACCTATAGAAGCAATCAATAGCAAACTTTTTCCATTGATTGCATGCATTTTTTTTTGTGACAATGCCTTATTCAGGGAGCAAAATCCGTCTCTGACGGCTCTTGTTTGGCAGTTTTCAGTGTTGTATCCCGGCCATGCAATTGTGACAATATTTCCTAAACAACAAGGCATGTGAATGAAACTTTGCCAGAAAGCTACTTAGGTGAGATGGACCAATGAAACTCAGGTGAGCGGTTTAGGGCTGGATGCCCTCTTGTGTAAGATTTATGCCAGATTTATGCCAGTTTTTCAACTTTTGGGATTATCTAGCTCTTGAAGACAAGTGTTGGCAGCCTTTTACACTGTTAACCTGCACACTAATAATTTTTTGTTACTTTTACACTTTTTCAGCTACAAAGCACATGTTTGGCACAAAGGTTCCCTCTCATCAATACTCATCATTGAATGTAAATGTCATCTGACAAGGTCAAGGTCAATTATCAAGCTTTTGAAAAATCGGGGGAGGGGTTCATGTACAAAGAACTGTAACCTGCAATGATTTGTTTTCTGTTTTCAGTTTAATCATGATGTGCCTATATAATACAAGTATAAACAAGAATGGCATCAAATTTCTGACATCAAAAAATGGTCTTATACCTCTTATAGGATGGCTGATACAAGGTGAGAATATGATGAGATTAATAACAAGCAAAGCAAATTACATAACACTGAATACCAAGGTTGGTTTAAAACCTATTTATCATCGGTGTTCTGCTTAAATCTCATAACTACAGCTTGTTTAAAGCTGTAGCTACGAGGTTTTGGTAGAAAATCAACGTTATTTTACATCAATTGGGAAACAGGTCCAACTAATAACTTAGATTTATCCTTAATTCACCAGCTCTTGAATACCATTGCTGACCCATATGATGACAAAAATGTACATGAATACTTATTCTCATTAAAAGGTGTTGCAATTTATCTAAAGTTGTTGAATTAAGAGCATTGTAATGACAATATTTTGATAGAGCACCATTCGAAAACTTAAACCTCCCAACCAAAAAAATTCTATGATTTCTTCAACAACAGGTCATTAAACATTTTCCTGACGAAATCTCAAGCTTTGGTGTTAATTTTATGCTTTAGAAATTATTATTTGGTTTTGTGAGTGTTCTATACCCTGGATTATACACAAGGCCTGTAAACCTCACCTCTACCTCATAGTAAATTACATTCATTCATGAATCCAATTCAAATTTGATCTCAGCTTTATAGATAAAGTAAATCTTTTTTTGTGAACTTTGCCAACTTTTGATGTAACAGCTGTACACTCTAATAAACCCCCATCCCCTTCTAATAGAAATGTGACGATTTTAATAGTGCTCCAAAAATGTATTAGAGCTTTTACGATGATTCTTTCTAGGTGAGGAGGACTATGATTTGAGGTTGAACTCTCTTCGACTCCTTCAGTCCTTGATGTTTGAACAGACCAACTACAGTATTATACATCAAGTAGCAGAAGCGGTAAGGACTTCAAATATCTGAAAACTTTGTTTTAGACGGTGTGTCAGTGAGTAATCCTGAAAAGAAATCAGTTAAAGGAGATCTTATTATTAACAAATTTAAAGAGGTTTGCTGATGGGAGTTATAGAGTTTAGTCAAATGTTAATTTGACATCTAGGTATCCAGATAAGAGGGGGTATCGCCAGTCTTAAATCTTTATTTCACAATGAAACACTATATTGTGGGTACTCATTTGAATCGTCTTGATGAGACGTTTCAAATGAGTACCAAAAACATAGGATTTAATCAAGAACTAATCAAATATTTAAATTAAAAACCTAAAACAAAACTCCATCTGTAGCTCTGGTGACATCCTGAGATGTGTGAAAAGTGTTGACTTTAGTCAGTTTGTACAAGTTGACTACTTTCTCACTTTCTGTGTATTTTCTGAATCAAGAATGATCAGTTCTTCTTACTCTCTGATTATTTTTAGATCAACCTTCTGGTTGACTACTTCTTCATCCAATCCCTTATTCAAATCATTATTTTATTGAGTTTCCAGATGGTAATTTATGGCAAGACGGGTCACAAATATTTGAAAACTAGGGTAAACTAAGGCTGTATTTCTAAAACAATGATATTTGAAAGTATTATGATACTTAAAGATTCAGTAACTTTAAGAAAAATAAGTTTTGACCTTGAGTTGGCACTTTTCACAATTTCAGATGTTTGCTGTTTGGTTGGCATTTGATGGGTCTCATATATATACTTTCCTTTCAGGTTCCTGATCACCTTCTATCTGATATGAGTAAAGATACAAATGTTGAGATGCGAGAGATTGTGTTGGAAATGATGGCTGATTTAGGACAATTATCTGGAACTAAATGATTTACAGAACTCTGAGAGAGACTTACTGGAGTTCTTATCTTTTTACCCTTTTCCATTTTTAGCCCTGCTGTTTTCAGAGAAACTTGTGGTATTGTCATCACCTTGGCTTCCTTCCTGTTGGTGTTGGTGTAGGCATTGGTATAACAAACTTTAAAATTGGTTAGCCTCTGTTGTTATTAAAGATATTTTTCTTGAAACTTGGCATGTGTGTTCACCATCACAAAAGCTATTTACACTTTCAAGGGGGATATCTCTGAAAGCATTTTTGTAAGAGTTATACCCCTTTTTAGCTTTTTGCTTCTATATCCAGCCCTTGCAGCCAAAAATTGGCACCTTTGGGTGGTGCTCTTATCTGGAAAGAGGTTGCAGGAAATAATGAAAAGTCGGTGCAATTTAAAAAGATACTATTCTTTGAGGTAGAAATTATTGTAGGAAAATGAGAATGAGAAATGTTACACCCATTTCCTTCTTTTTCTGCAATATTTTCTCCAACATAATTCACAGAAAAATGAAATCCCAGGACTTTATGGGAAAGAGCTTTCTATAATTATCCCTACACAAACAATAAAAGGGTGATTACAATAGCTCAACTCTTTGTAGCAAAACAGCCAAGCCAAACACACCTACTATCTCATTTATGATATTGGTGAGCAGTAGAGCTGGGACAAGTACCTGGGTATCAGGAGGGGTAACATGCTCACCCATTCGGAGCATCACTCAGCCATTTTCGTAAACTACAACATACCTCGTATGTATGTAAGGCGGATGGGTATGTAACAAAATTGTGCATTTTGTGAGGCGGAAACAGTGTAAGAAGAACTAGCACTGTAGATTTCTATTTTTTACAGTACATAACGGCTGAAAAATCTTAATTTTTGAGAATGACAAATCATTCTCAAAAATTAAGATTTTTTCAGCCGTCATTTAAGAATCTAAAGAAATTTTATTAGTATTCGTTGGTTTCACATCAGTGACTTGAACGAGTAGCGTTGGCGACGTAGAATCTTTTCACTCACAGTTTCGAGGGCTAACACCATTTTAACTGACGTCATCGAGTTTTTCCAAGGTTTTCCCGTATTTTTTATACGCCGCCTCCGGCGGATGTATATTGGCATCATCTTCTCCGTCTGTCCATCCGTTCGTCCGTCCACTTTTCTTGTCAACGCAACTCCTCCTAAGTTTCAGGCTGGATCTTCTTGAAACTTGGTCAATGTTATCACCTCAATTGGTAAATGTGCATGAAGGAAGGATTTTATGGTTCATTGATTTTTGCCTGAGTTATGCCCCTAAAACACTTAGCCTCTGGGTCCACTTTTCTTGTCAACGCAACTCCTCCTAAGTTTCTCACTGGATCTTCTTGAAACTTGGTCAATGTTATCACCTCAATTGGTAGATGTGCATGAAGGAATGATTTTATGGTTCGTTGATTTTTGCCTGAGTTATGCCCCTTAAACACTTAGTCTCTGGGTCCACTTTTTTTGTCAACGCAACTCCTCCTAAGTTTCTGGCTGGATCTTCTTGAAACTTGGTCAATGTTACCACCTCAATTGGTAGATGTGCATGAAGGAAGGATTTTATGGTTCGTTGATTTTTGCCTGAGTTATGCCCCTTTAAAACTTAGTCTTTGGGGCTTACTGCCTCAGTTATGCCCCCTTAAAATTTAGTCTCTGGGGTTTATTGAAAATGCAGCCTTGTGAATGCAACTCTTCCACAGTGTCTGGCTGGATGTAAATGAAACTTGGTGGATGTTATAACCAAAATTGGTAGATGAGCATGAAGTAAGGATTTTATGGTTCATTTATTTTACCCTAAATTATGCCCCCTTAAAACTTAGTATCTAGGGCTTATTGAAAATGCAACTCCTCCTTACTTTTTGTCTTTATTTAAATGAAACTTGGTCAATGTCATCACCATAATTTTTAGATGTACATGGATCAAGGATTTTATGGCTCATTTATTTCCCTGAATTATGCCCCCTTAAAACTTAGTGTCTGGAGCTTATTGAAATTGCAGCCTTGTGAAGGCAACTCCTCCTAACTTTTTGTCTTGATTTAAATGAAACTTGGTCATATTGAATTTGGTTCTGTCATAAGTACCGGGGTAGTGTCTACAATTATTTTCGTGAAACAGCAGCAAAGTGGCGGTGTATTTTGTGAGGATGGCACTCTTGTTAAAAATAGTCCGTCTACTTACATCCGAGGTTGATCGTGAGATTGGCCGAGTGGT
The DNA here is from genome assembly GCA_948146395.1 of Fragum whitleyi. Classification (NCBI taxonomy): domain Eukaryota; kingdom Metazoa; phylum Mollusca; class Bivalvia; order Cardiida; family Cardiidae; genus Fragum; species Fragum whitleyi. The sequence goes on along the minus strand of OX411543.1, from coordinate 70,133,141 downwards.
GTTCCGAATGATGCTTACCATGGTCCTGAATCATTACCTGTAACCCAACTATTGTATTAGCACTACGAGGGGCTATCAAAAAGTTTTAAGACTTTAATCATATTTTCTATCTTAGATGCCCGACGACTTAGAAAATTACATCACAGTTAAATTGTTTACCTTCTGACTACAAATTAACCAAGTTTGAGTAGAATAGCATGAATTCACTCAATTCAAGGTCAAATTGAATTGAAATGATAGCGGGGTGCCATGTCAATAAAGTGATGTCATGGAAGTCGGACCTTCTCTTGATTGCTTTTGTCATCAATGTTTTTAGATGTTATAAACTGTGAACTATCAAGCCTATAAATTAAATCTTCCCAAAAGGTCAGTGCACATCTTAACAAATACATACTACTCTTTTAGGTAAAATTGTTAAAAAGATAGCAGTGAATTTAAAACAAAGAGTGTCCCAAAAGTGCATCAAATGAATAATTATTGACAGTTTCATCAAAATCTGATGAAAGATAAAAAAGATATTGCAATTGTCTCAGATTTTTTTGATACCCCTTCATATGTAACTTTGGGGGGATGAACTTTAGAAAAGAATTGATGACAGTCTTTAATTCTTATCTGTGATTGATTTCCTAGCTACTCATTTCGAGATGTCAGTGCAACACTATTGTAAATGCCTATAAATATATAGGCATTTACAATAGTGTTGTGCTGACCGATCAATTTGCGAGTCATAGACATTCATGTCAAGTTTGATTGAAACCCTGCCAATAGTTTGGGAGGAGAATCTCTTTTAAAGACTTAAAGCGATAATTAGCAACGCCGATATTTGGGGATCAATCCAAATTTCTAGAACAACTTTAGAAGAGGGATACCAAATGATCATTCATGCCTAGTTTCATTATAATCAGGCCAATGGTTTTTCAGAAGATTTTTTAATTTTTCCTATGAAATTAAGCCCCGTCCTGCCAAGCGTATATTTTTTTAACAATTTTAGAAGAGGGTCAGCCAAGAATCATTTATGCCAAGTTTCATTGAATTCGGCCAATGGTTTGATGGGAGGATATTTTAAAGATTTTATAGTGAAAATACGCTCCCCTCCCCCCTCCTAACTAAGCCCATATTTTAGGGTCAATCCAAATTTCTTGAACAACTTGAAGAGGGTCACCCAAGGATCATTCATGCCAAGTTTTATTGGAATCAGGCCAATGTGTTTTTAGGAGAAGATTTTTAAAGATTTCATAGTGAAAATAAGCCCCCGCAACCCCCATATTTGGAGGTCAAATATGGAGGTCAATCCAAATTTCTTACATAGAAGCACTTACACAGACTTGCTATTGACATCCTAACACATTGTAACTTGATCAGCTTTGCTTGACTTGGCCCAGAGGAGTTTAAAACAGAAATTGATGTAAAACTTTATTTTCTCCTTTTGCAGCAGGAGCAAATAATATAAACAAGAGGACCAAGATGGTCCTAGATCGCTCACCTGAGTCTCTATGACCCCTGGGACATCACATTAATTAGATAGGCAGATGTCAAAAAGAAGATAATTGCCTAAGATCAATACCGTGGAACGTTTTCAGCAAAGAGCAAGACAGATATGCCTTTTTGCTCTTTGATTCTATGTAATAAGGGGTGGACCCCAAAAGCGACCCCAGGGTCTTGATATGAACAAACTTGGAAGAGGTCCATAAGATGATGCTATATTCTAAATATGAAAGCTGTCTGCCTTCTGGTTTAAGAGCAGAAGATTTTTGAAGGTTTTCCCATTTTCACCCATGGTGCTCAGATGAGCTGAAAGGGATGCGCCCGGGTGGAGCCCAAATATGACCCATGGGTCTTGATATGAACAAACTTGGTAGGGGCCCACAAGATGATGCTACATACCAAATATGAAAGCAGTGTGTCCTCTGGTTTCAATTAAAGAAGATTTTAAAAGATTTTCGCTCTTTGATTCTATGTAAAAAGGGTTGTGCCCGGATGGAGCCCAAATATGATTCTAGTGTCTTGATACGAACAAACTTGGTAGAGGTCCACTAGATGATGCTACATACCAAATATGAAAGCTGTCTGCCTTCTGGTTTCATAGAAGAAGATTTTTGAAGATTTTCATTTTTTTACCCTTTGTGCTCATAAGAGATAAAGGGATGCACCCGTTCAAAGCCCAAATATGACCTAAGGGTCTTGATATGTACAATCTTGGTAGAGGCCCACTAAGTGATGCTACACACCAAATATTTAAGCTGTCTGCCATCTGGTTACAGAGAAGAAGATTTTTACAGATTTTCGCTCTTTGATTCTATGTAAAAAGGGTTGGGCCCAGGCAAAGCCCAAACATGACCCCAGGGTCTTGATATGAACAAACTTGGTAGAGGTCCACTAGATGATGCTACATACCAAATATGAAAGCTGTCTGCCTTCTGGTTTCAGAGAAGAAGATTTTTAAAGATTTTCATATTTTCACCCTTTTTGTTAAGGGTAAAGGGAAAATTAGGGGTGGATTTCATTTATTTGAACAACTTTGGTAGAGCTTGACCCAATGAACATCCCTGCCAAGTTTCATCAAGATTGGCCCACTGGTTTAGGAGGAGAAGATTTTTAAAGAAATTGTGGACGACGGACATTCTACGATCCCAATAGCTCACCTTGAGCACTTTGTGCTCACTTGAGCTAAAAAAATTACCAACCAACAGACAGTAGTATAATTTTTTATTTACAAATAGATCTACCATATTTCTTATACACACTCTCAGCCTCCAGTACCCAACATATAGACCAAAAGATGGCTAAGCCACGGACGGTACTCACCACCTGGGGGTTGACAGACTAACACATAATCCAGGCTAACCAGGCTCCACTTTATCTGAGATCAAGGAGTTAGTCCTCTGCCCTATGATTAAATGTCTTTCTCACATTATTCATCCCATTTAGTATCAAATTACAATATAACAAGAAATGTTTGTATAACATTTATGCCCCTCCAAAGAGCAGTTCAATGGCATATTCTTTGTCAATAAACAAAAGGCAATAACTCAAAAATAATAAGATGAGTAGGGTTAAGGTTCCGAAGATAGAAATCTATGCACCTGTGAAGTATCGTGATTCCAGCTAGCATGCTTTTTGAGATATGCTCCAGACAAAAAAATGGCCTACAGACCGACCAACCACCAAGTTCAAAGCAATATACCCTCTCTCCTTATAAGGGGGTGGACATAATGACAAATTACATGTACATAAAGAAAGTGAATCTTATCTGGTTGTCAACGGAACGTTTTTAACCAGCATAAATTCCAACAGAGATGGGTCCTAATTAATTTTTACTCCAGAAACTTGATTTAGTCATGTGATCCACACAAGCCGGTAGCACTACTAAATTGCAAAATGAAAGTTGTACATGGTAGATTTTGGGTCCCAGAATCCCCTTAGTGTCCAACCATGTTGAGATTGCAATCACTTCCTCTGGTTCGAAACTGTTTTATAAAGGTTAAAGTTTGGTTTATAGTCTTGTATATGATGTACGTTTTCACACAGGACTATACACTTTTTCAGAATTCGATCCTGGGACCTTTCAATCCCAAAGCCACCGTCCTAACCACTAGGCTACAGACTCCACACAAATATTTAACCCTTCTCATGTTGTTCAAAACATTTTCCTGATTTACACTAAACTTTGGCAGGCAACATCGACTAGGATCAGCTTGCAAAGACATGCAGGCTGATCCTAGCCTACACTGCCTGCATTCTATTTGTGGGCCAACTTTGAGCCATACTGGTTGAAAAGTCCTGATCATTGGTAATCTGTTTAAAACATTATTTTAATCATCACGATAAGGGTTGAATATGTTTTCAATACACTGGACCCTCATCTTCTGTCCCATCATCATCACCATATCCCTCGCCATTGTCAAAATAGTTAGATGCATAGTCTGTCTCCTGAAATATAATATGTAATTCTATAAAATTATAGGTTGTCAACTGCTCGAAACCAATGAAAAGTCAGGATTTCATGTATTTTTCTTGATTTATGGTTACTCCATATTGACTCAAAAAAGGAATGATTTACCCAATATTAGAAAAAAACAACCCTTAATAGCACTTATTGGTCATTTGCAGACAAGGCCGCATTTAAAATTAATGCATTTGTATGGACATTGTAAAAGTGACAAATCTGAAATCTATGTTAAAAAAACTGAATTGGCGGTTGCATGGCCAACCCCAAATTAATTTCTTTATCACAAGATTTCCAATCATATACATACATTGACTGAGAATATTCTTAAACTTCAACTTGAGATTAAAGCCATAATTCTGTTAAAATACTTAAAAAAGGTATGGAAATTTAAGATTATAATAAAAAGTTGTTATAAATAAATTATTAATATTATCTTTAATATTCATACATTAATTTGAGTTTACTTTGAAAAATATGCGAAAAAGTTTAAAAATCTGGGACCCATATCTTTAAATTCCTTTAAATTTTGAATATGTGATGCTGGTCATAAGGAGGAATCAAATTTGCTACTAAGCAACCTAAACGTTATAACAACAGCTTTTCATCCATCAAATAAAATGTTGGAATCAAAATGGCAGCATTTGAAGGAGATAATCATTGCAATCCTGTCAAAATGATTGTTTCATTTGTCATTTGATTCTTGACTGACAGCAGTGATCTGTAAATTACCATGTTGAGTGGAAAACCTTTTGTCTTTATATATTATCTATTAAGTTTGAGTCATTGAGACAACTTAGAATTCTAATGATGGACGGTCAAACCTGTCTTTGCGGCCACCTGCATTCAGCAAGCAACCTCAATTAGGCAAACAACCACTGAGTTCCGAAAATAAGGGCTTGCACTGAAATAAGCCTGTATTAAGAAAGCACTTGTCTTAAGCAAGAACTTTTTGAATGTCCACTAGGTGCTTGCTAAATACAGGTTTAAGTTTATAACAATCTCTTGTGCAGACAAATTGTATAGTGATGGCATACACACAATATAAACAAACAAAAGGGCCAGAATGGCCCTAAACCGCTCACCTGATATTTATAGGTCCAGTGGAACTCATCCAAGTAATTTTCTGACAAAGTTTCATTCACATTTGCCTAATTGTTGAAGAGGAGATGTTATTCCAAGAATTTAAGTTAAAATAAACCCTGCCCACACATTCTTTACTGAGGCGACTCAAAATAAGACAACACCCCCCCCCCCCATCATGCCCATATTTTTCAGACTAATTTTGAAGAGGGTAATCAAAGGAAGATTCTGGTAAAAGTTCATTGAATCAGCTGAGTGGTTCAAGAGAAGATGTTGTTCAAATATTTCGGGCTCAAAATAAGCCCCATCCTGCCACGCCTATATTTATGGGGGAATCAAAATTTTGGGAACAATTTTTGAAAAGAGTCACCCAAAGAACATTCTGGTAAAGTTTCATTGATATTGGCCAAGTGTTTCAGGAGGAAATGTTTTTCCAAGATTTCAGGCTCGAAAAAAGCCCAACCTGCCACACCCATATTTATGGGCCAATCAAAGTTTCGCAATTTTTTTAAAAGGGTCACCCAAGAATCAGTCTTATACAGTTTCATTGAAATTGGCTCAGTGGTTCAAGAGAAGATGTCGTTCAAAGATTTCTGGCTCAAAATAAGCCCCCCCCCCCCCTGCCCTGGCCATATTTATGTACCAATTAAACAAAAACAATTTTCGAGAAGGGTTACCTAAGAAATATTCTGGTAAAGTCATAAGTATATGTAAATACTAACAAATCTGAAAATTGATGAACAAGAGCACTGCTTATGGTTGCCTTTGATTGTCTGTTTGTCGATGATAGTTGATAAAAGTTGAAAATGGGCATAATATGCACAACTGATTGATTGATTGATTGAATGGGGTTTTACACCGCTTTCAACATTATTTCAGTTATATCGCGGCGGCTGGAGCACCTAACAATGGATTCCTGGTATTTCTCACGCCAATACTACCATTACATCCTTTCCAAGCCTCCAGCTACTATCTCACATAGATCTACGATTATCGACCCATTGGTGAGAGACAAATCATAATATGCACAAAATACATCTAGAATTATCCTTCTTCATAATATATGTATAAATTACTCATATGATAGTTAAAATGAGTGCCAAATTTCCAGTTAATGCCTTTGGTAATACCAGCGATATCCCAAATTGTCAAGGCTATAGAATTGCCTTAGGTTTTCTTGTAAAACAACCAAGTTAAAACAAGAGGGCGTTGGCCCTGGGTCGCTCACCTGAGAAAAAAGCTTCATTACCTAGGTATGTCCATGCAACCACAGAAAAAGAGATTTTCACTTATTCAATCAGATAACATTTGAAATAATCCTTCCCCCCTCTACTCCTCCCCTGGTCATTATTTATTTAAGCTTTTTTCATAAAAGGTCTGTGATCAGCTAATCTATGCCAGATATACAGGCTGAGTCTGAGACTTTTAAAGTTTTCTTTAATGAGTTGATCAATCCATGTCAAATATAAAGGCTGTAGGGACTCAAAATTCTCAACAAAGCACCCCCCTCCCCCAAGATGCTCTGCACCTGGTGAATCTACAGTCATGATTTTAGCTAATTCAATTAATGTCCATAATTATGCTGATCATCCATACCAATTTTCAAGTCTGTAGGACTCCTGGTTCATTAGAAGAAGTTTAAAGATTTCAAAAATGATCCAAAGTACTACCCCATCCCCAAGACACTCAGCACCTGGTGACCCTACAGTCATGATTTTAGCTATTTTAATTAATGTCAATATATTGATCACCCATGACAATTTTCAAGTCTGTATGGTTCCTGATCCAGGAGAAGAATATGGTTAAAGATTTCAAATTTGATCCAAAAAACTATCCCCTCCCCCCTAATGCTCCGCATCTGGTGGCCCTACATTCATGATTTTAGCTATTTTATTTTGTATCCATATGCTTATCATCCATGCCAATATTGAAGTCTGTAGGGCTCCTGGTTCATTAGAAGATGAAAGTTAAAGTTACAAAATTTTCACAAAAGTACTATCCCCTCCCCCCTGGTGCTCTGCACCTGGTGGCATTACAGTCATGATTTTAGCTATTTTTATTAAGGTCTATGAGCTGATCCTCCATGCCAATTTTCAAGTCTGTAGGGCTTGTGGTTCAGAAGAAGAAGAAGGTTAAAGATTACAAAATTTTCACAAAAGTACTACCCTCTCCCCCCTGGTGCTCCGCACCTGGTGAATCTACAGTCATGATTTTAGCTATTTATATAAAGGTCCATATGCTGATCATCCATGCCAATATTCAAATCTGTCAGGCTCCTGGTTCAAAAGAAAAAGAAGGTTAAAGATTACAAAATTTTCACAAAAGTACTACCCCCTCCCCCCTGGTGCTCCGCACCTGGCAGCCCAAAAGATATGATTTTAGCTATTATTATTAAGGTCTATGAGCTGATCATCCATGACAATTTTCAAGTCTGTAGGGCTCCTGGTTCCGAAGAAGAAGAGGCTTAAAGATTACAAAATTTACCCAGAGTACTACCCCCTCCCCCCTGGTGCTCCGCACCTGGTGGCCCAAAAGATATGATTTTAGCTATTTTTATTCAGGTCTATGAACTGATCATCCATGCCAAGTTTTAAGTCTGTAGGACTACTGATTGAGAAGAAGAAGAATTTTAAAGATTTTCTTAAAATTTCACCTTTTGTTGCCATAGCAACCAGAGTTTTTCATGGATTTCAATTCTTTTAGCTATTTTTGAAGGGGACCTCCTAAGCAACATTTCTGTAAAATTTGGTGTTAATTGGCCTAGTAGTTTAGGAGGAGATGTCGTTTAAAGAAATTGTTGACGACCGACGACCGACGGACGGACGCCGGAGGAAAGGTGATCACAATAGCTCACATGAGCACTTCGTGCTCAGGTGAGCTAAAAAGCTGCCATCAAGTTCAACTATTTCTAGTGCTTGAAAATAAAAGCAAATCAATATCGACATTGGAAAATTCAATTAAATGAAAATCAGAAAAATGTATCTTTGTCTAAAGCATTTTGTTATGATCACAGAAACATGTGCAAAGTTACCAAGCAATTGCTCAAGTAGAAACTCAATAGAAACAGAGATGTATTAGATGTACAACAGTTGCACATACAAGAGCTGCTTATGTAGCTGATTTGCTTGACAGGCCCTTTATAATTGATGTGGGGCATAAAAAGACTTTCAGATTAAAACAAATCTAGTGTAGGCAATATCCATTTGGGTCATATTATTATACACAGATTATACCAAGAAAACAAAATTTGGAAAAAGGTATGCACTTATATTGAGAGTGTTGTATTGATCAAACGATGGTAGAGGTAGAAAAGTGATGTGTATTCTAACAAAATGTTCGAAGAGAAGATTTGCTATTTACTTTTAACACTACTTCAACTCAAATATAATAATACTTGTCTGAGATGGAAATATTGAAAAAAAGTACATTTAGCAGTGTTATTTGTCTATTTTACCTTGAAAATATCAATTTTCAAGTTCCTTGGCATAGTTTTTGGAAGTGAAATTATCCAATAATCAAAGAATATTTCTTATTTACTTTACTGATAGAAAAGTACTTTCAATAAGGATTCATTCACCACCATTCAAATGATCATACTTCTTTTTAACGCATAGAGATATTGCCTGCAACAGAAGTGATCTTGGATGATACTTTTCCTTAAAGAAGCATATGGAGACAAAAGTTAAGTTGTAACGTGGAAAATATTGATGGGCCCTCATTATTGAAAATATTAGGTTTTCTGGTTAAGTTGTGCAAACAACGGTAAAACAATATCCCCCCTCCCCCATGGGCATAAAAAGGGTTAAAATTTAACTAATTCAATATCAAAGTGATGAATCTTTGTCTAGAGGAAGATATTATGGTCACAGAAGCAAGTGCAAAGTTTCCAAGCAATAGCTTAAGTAGCAACATAGATAAAACAATTATACATCAGTTGCACATAAAAGTTTAACCAAGATTCCTATGCCTGAAAGGGTTAAAATTCCACTAAATTAGATAACAGACAGGAGAATCTTAAGACTTTGTCTATAGGCTGATATTATGGTCACAGAAGCATGTGTAAAGATTCAAAGCAAAAGCTTTTATAAACAAGAGAACCATGATGGTCCTATATTGCTCACCTTTGTCTCATTAAATACATCAAATTTTAAAGTTGTACTTTTATGATTTGAGGCCTCTAAGGCTGTAAACAAGACAATTTTCACTAAGGTCCCTTTTCCCATGATATGACATGGATCTTTCCCTTTTTCAATAGGGTTTATCCTTGTAACCTGACAAAGATTCTGACTAAGTTTCATGAAGATAGGACCATATTTGAGGCCTCTAGAATGATATAAGCAAAAATGTCATTATAGCCCCTTTTCCCATGATATGGCATGGATCCTTCCTGACAAACATTCTGACCAAGTTTCATGAAGATTGAATCATGTTGGTGACATTTAGGATGTAAACAAACAAAATGTCATTAAGACCCCTTTTCCCTTAATATGGTTTGGATCCTTCCCATTTTCAATAGGGTTCATCCCTGTGACCTGGCCATCATTCTGACAAAGTTTCATGAAGATCGGGCCATATTTGTGGCCTCTATGGTGTAAACAAGAACATTGTCATTATGGCCCCTTTTCCCGTGATAAGGCATTGATCCTTTCCACTTTCAATAGGGTTTGTCCTTGTGACCTGACCAATATTCTGACCAAGTTTCATGAAGATTGGGCCATACTTGTGGCCTCTAGAGTGTAAACAAGAAAATTGTCTTTAAAGTTCCTTTTCCCGTGATATGGCATGGATCCTTTCCAATTTCAATAGGGTTTATCCTTGTGACCTGGCCATCATTCTGACCAAGTTTCATGAAGATTGGGCCATATTTGTGGCCTCTAGAGTGTAAACAAGAAAATTGTCATTAAGGCCCCTTTTCCCGTGATATGGCATAGATCCTTTCCATTTTCAATAAGGTTCATCCTTGTGACCTGACCAACATTCTGACCAAGTTTCATGAAGATTGGACCATATTTGTGGCCTCTAGAGTGTTAACACTTAAATTGTCTGTAAGGCCCCTTTCCCGTGATATGGCATGGATCCTTTCCATTTTCAATAGGGTTCATCCTTGTGACTTGACCAACATTCTGACCAAGTTTCATGAAGATTGGGCCATATTTGTGGCCTCTAGAGTGTAAACAAACAAAATGTCATTAAGGCCCCTTTTCTGTGATATAGCATAGATACTTCCCTTTTTCAATAGGGTTCATCCTTATGACCTGGCCAACATTCTGACAAAGTTTCATGAAAATTGGGCCATACTTGTGGCCTCTAGAGTGTAAACAAGAAAATTGTCTTTAAGGCCCCTTTTCCCGTGATATGGCATGGATCCTTTCCATTTTCAATAGGGTCCATCCTTGTGACCTGTCCAACATTCTGACAAAGTTTCATGAAAATTGGGCCATATTTGTGACCTCTAGAGTGTAAACAAGAAAATTGTCTTTAAGGCCCCTTTTCCCATGATATGGCATGGATCCTTTCCATTTTCATGAAGTTTTATGAAGATTGGATCATATTTGTGGCCTCTAGAGTGTAAACACTTAAATTGTTGACGGAGGACGACGCAGGACGGACTTCAATGATCACAAAAGCTCACCTTGAGCACGATGTGCTCAGGTGAGCTAAAAACAGAGAACTCTAACCAAAGCAATACTCCAATGCCAAAAATAGCTCCCTTGTTCTTACCTTATGAATTCATTACATAATTGTATCAGTGAAATTTCTTTTCGCCAAAACTTTTGCCAAATGGAAATGAATGGAGCCAAATTTGGATTATAAGAGCCAAATGTTGAGCCATTATTATGCCCCCGTATCGAGAGATTGGGGGCATATTGTTTTACTCATGTCCGTCTGTCTGTCTGTCCATCCGTCTGTCCGTCCGTCCGCCTGTCCGAAAACTTAACCAAACTTAACCTTTGCCAATATCTTCAAGCCTATTCAAGATACAAGGCTCATATTTGGCACGATGATAGATCTCAATGATCCGCATCTGCTGATACCAAAGTCAAGGTCATGTGACAAGGTCAAGGTCATCTGTCAAGGTCAAACTTTGAAAAAAAATGCTGTGACGGGGGCATTAGTGTTTCACAAACACATCTTGTTCTTCTAAAAATTATGCTTGATAAAATCTTATGTTCCTTTTATATACCTCATCGTCGAGGGGGATCATATTGAAATATCAATTAACACTTAATTGATAGTTAATTTTTGTAAGCAATCACATAAGTGTAATGGGTAGGCAAAATAGGTTAATAATTGATGCACATGTCTTTTACCTAAATTTACTGCCAGTCACTCATGAGCGTCCTACACGATATCCTCTCAGCCTATGTCAAAATCAATAGTCACTGATGGATTAAAGTTCAGATTTTTTTGTCGCCAGTCATTTCCCCAATTTCATTTTTCTTTCGCCAAATTCATTTCATTTTGCATTTGGTGACATTGGCGACCCCCAGAGAATGCCCAGTATATTTTAATTCAAACTGAGGTTTAAGAATCTTACCTCTTCTAAATCATCTTCATCATAGAATTCTTCTTCTCCTTCTTCCTCTTCTTCTCCTTCCTTCTCTTCTTTTTCTTCTTCTTCTTCCACATCTTCTGATCCTTCTTTCTTCTCAAGTGTCTGAGAAATAAACAAATGAGAACCGTCACTCCAAAAGGGATATCATCTAAGCAGTGTATAAAATGGTGACCCTAGTCAGATTGCATAGGCTACCAAGTGTCGGAACTTGAAGCAGTTGACTGATTTCTTGAATCTAGAATAATGATTCTCGAGGGCGTAACTACCATTATATAACCACATTATGCAAGTAAGTAATACAAATAAATCCTCTTTCGAAAAATATTGTTGATGAATGATCAAACATCATAACTACAGCTTATTCAAGTTGTAGTTACGATGTCTTTATTATTCACCAAAAATCAAATCATAAAAAGGGAAAACAGGTGGAGGGCACGATTTTAACTACCCTAACAGTCCACATATCACCTTTATCCTATATTTTCTTTGGTGGTTGCCTTCTGAGTCTGTATAAATTTTGAAATCCTAGCTAGGCCTTTGATTCTACCCTTCTGCATAGAAAGTTTGAATCATTGGAAATGTCACACACAGACTCAAGTAATGGTCTTATAAGAGTCTAAGAGTCATAAGTTTTATATCAACCAATTTCTTTTTCGTTTAAGAGATGAAGAGAATATTTATTGATTTCATAAAGGTAAGGAACTAAAACCCATATCACACTTTATGAATATGTGAAGCAGATTCAAACGTGTGTGATTAGGTTTTAAATTCATACCTCTATGTATTCAACAAATATTCTCTTTGTATCTAATAGTTTAATTTCAAGAGGCAATATATAAAGATTTATCCATAATGAGATAGATTTTTTTGGGACTACTTTGTGCGCAAGCTTTCAAAATAGATGCATATTAAGGAATGAAACCAATTTTTAAGCCAATTAGAATGCACACATCTTGATGTAATAAACTAGAATTAAGATATTAATGCATGGATTTAAAATTATTTAAGTACATGTAACATTTTAAACAAACAAAAGGAAGATCCTTCCTCAAGCAGTTTCTTCTTTTCCATGTTGTTATTCGGAGTTCTCAGTTTAAAAATTTGGACTGCTTCAAACACCATTTTGACCCCCATAATCTATGATCAAGGGGTCAACAACCCCTAAATTTGAAAAGCCCTGCTATACCTCTAGTGTTTGTATAATTTCCTCCTTCCCTTTTTCACCCTTTTCTACAGGTTTTCTCTGTTTAGTTGGAATGTTGGGGACCACATTACTCTTCACCTTTCTTTTCTTCTTATCCTTTATACGAAGCTCGTCTGGTAACCGCCTCCAGTCTAAGATTTAAATGAGCTAACATTTATTTGGTTTTATCATGCATTCAAGCCTTTTTTAGGCTGATATCACCTACCTGATAAAATGAAATGATATCAGGCACTTCCTGAACTACATTTGCAAAATTTTCTTTGATTTTAAGGGATTCTTAAAATAAAAGCACTGTAAAATAATTGCATTATAATAATAATAATATGGTAGTATCTTAAAATACTAATGTTATCAGCCTCAGGTCTCGGCTGGGAGAAATTATCATGACAAGGAAATAAATTCTCCCAACCTCCACCAGATAAAATTGATATTTTAAGACACTAACATATTATTCTTTATAACCCTTTTCCCATTTTTGCAAATTATACACTTTTCCAAAAGGAAAAAGGCTGAGAGTTGAGGCAATTAATTTATTTGAAAAGAAGCTACCGCTCTATTCTAGGTGGTATAATACTGTGGTAATCTCATTCTATAAAATTACAGAGATATCAAATCACATGAGTTTACGTGAAAAATGATTAAGCAACTATCAATAGAATTTTTTAGGACATTGTACAACAATCAGCCCATCCTCACAGTATTTGGAAACTGAACTGTCACAAAGCCGAATAATACCTCCCAACAAGTGCTCGTCTATAATGAAAGGCAATTTGCCATCAAAGGGCCATAACCATGTCAAAAGCCAATAGACTGTCATAAAAATAGCTTTTAGACATCTCTGCTTGATACTGATCATTTCTGTAAAGTTTGAATGGGATCTGTCCATTAGTTACAAAAATATTGAGTTGACAAGAAAAAGATACAGACGGACCAACAAACTGACTATTATATACCTCCCAAACATAATGTGAGGGGAAAGGGGGGGGGGGGGGGGGTATTAGGTTCTTGTTTATGTGCTTTGTTGAAATTCATGTATTCTATGTTCATCTTTTTTAAGCTTGGCTGAAAAAGAACAAGAGGCCTTAAAGGGCCTGTATCACTCCACTGGCTTTAACATCTCTAGCATTTCATTATAAAAAGCTTACTTTGACTGAAAACAATACTTTGAAATCTCTTTAGAACCATTTTATATTGCTTTACTGGGTCTTGCCCACATTGCACCAAAACACTCAATCACCATTTACCTGTATACCCTTTACCCATCTTACAAACATTAAGGTCATTGCAATTAGTAGACCACTAATTAGCAGAACAATTTTAGTGAAGGGTCATTGATGGAACATTGTATACCAAGATTCATCGTATAAGTCTTATTGAATGGGAGTAGGAGATTTTTCCAGATTTTAAAGTGAAAATTGGTCCGCCCTGTCACACCCATTTTCATAGGGCCATCAGAATTTCACCTTTATTAGTAAAAGTGAAACTAAGGTATATTCATGTCTAGTTTAGTTCAAATTGACCCTAAAAGAGGGGAGGAGAATTATTTTAAAAATTGAAATGTGAAAAAAAACCTCACTCTGCCGTTCCCATATTTGGGATCAATCAAATTTTCTTTAACAATTTATGCAAAGGGTCACATAAGGAGCATCAATGCCAAGTTTCATTAAAATCGGGATTTTTAAACTAGAAAGCCATGAATGGCTTGAGTTGCTCCACAGGCTTGAAATTCTTGTAATAGCAAATCAAAGTTTTGCCTAGATTTTTAGCTATTTTGGGTCACGCTGATATTTAAAATAATTTTCAAAGTTTCAACTTTATAACATATAGAGAAATGACCTCCGCCCATAAAAGACATATTTTTCATCCAATCACAATAATTTTTGGCTGCATGACAAGCGGTCACACAAGGATAATACAAATGAAGTTTGATTGATATCCATCAGTTACATTCTGAGAAAAATGATTTTCGAAGTTCCCACTATATAACATATTGAGAAATGACCTCCGCCCATAAAATAAATATTTTTAACCCCAACACAATAATTTTTGGTAGGCTGATAAAGGGTCACACTAAAGGATCATTCCAGTGAAAATTGGTTTATATCCATCAAATGCATTCTGAAAAAATGATTTTCAAAGTTTCCACTATATAATATATTGCGAAATGACCTCTGCTCATAAAATATGTATTTTTCATCTGATCACAATAATTTTCAGTAGACTGATCAAGGGTCACTCAAGGATCATTCCTGTGAAATTTGGTTGATATCCATCCATTAAATTCTGAGAAAATAATTTTCAAAGTTTCCACTATATAACATATAGAGAAATTACCTCAACCCAAAAAATATTATTTTTCATCTGATCACAATAATCTTTTGTAGACTGATAAAGGGTCACACAAGGAACATTCATGTAAAATTCATGTACAATTTAATTGGTATCCGTCATTAAATCTGAGAAAACTCACTTTTTACCATATTTGGAAATTAGCCATGCCCATAAAATACATGCTTTTCATTGGATCAAAATTTCTTGAACAACTTTGAAAGAGTGTCACCAAAGGATCATTTCTTTGAACTTTGATTGAAATTCATCCAGTAGTTTGAGGAGAAGATTTTTAAAGAAAATGTTTAAGGACGCACAGACGCATGACGGACACAATGCCATCATTCCTACCAAGTTTAGTTAAAATCCGCCCATTGATTTATGAGTAAGAGATTTTTAAAGATTTAATAGTGAAAATAAGCCCCACCCTGCCACGCCCATATTTGGGGCCTCATCATTTTTTTTTTTTAACAATTTAAGTAAAGGGTCACCAAAGGAACATCTATGCAAAGTTTCATTAAAACCTGCCTAATGGTTTGGGAGAAGATGGTTTTTAAAGATTTTCAAGTGAAAATATGCCAAGCCCATATTGAGGGGTCAATCAAAATTTCTTTGACAATTTCAGAAAAGGTTTACCCAAGGATTATTATTACTGCCCTTTTAATTTATTCAGTGATGATGATGGGGAATGTGTACCTGGTTCAAAAGTTCCTGCACCTTCCTGTTGACTGAGCTGGTATTTATCCGAGTATCTTTCTATGTCCATCTTTTTCTCTGATTCCTTGATGTAATATTGCGACTTGCGTAATGTGGCAACAAACTCCTGTTTCAGTGCCAACATATACTCAAAATCCTCATTCTGTAGCAAGGGAACTGGTTTGAACTCTTGTGTCTGGAATAAATCATAATATAAACATGAAAAAAATGTGACTTTGATCATAATTTGCTAAATGTTTAGTCTGTTTAGTGTTCTGCCAAAGCTGTGTGTGTGTGTATTTCTGTTGATTTATTGTCACTACCGTAGTGCTTGGCTCTTTAACGTGCACGGTGTAAAGTACCATCTCACGGGGCCAGGGTTTAACGTCTCATCGGATAGACAATTAGTTTTATTAATGTACCAGCCCGGGAATCGAACCGATACGATCGAACTTCAATGGTTTTCAATGGTGCTCTACCAACTGAGCTAATCCGGCTGGTCAAAGCTTTGTTTTCTACCCTTGCACCCTAAAAGACATATGTAATACCTACTAAGTGTAATGTATGAAAAAGAAATCTAACGACCTTGGGGAATTGATTCTTGTGAAGGCGCTGCTGAAATAATGATCAATTCCCAAAACTAAGAAAGATATGTTTTCATATAAAACACTAAACTTTTACATATTATAATTATCTTGTAACCTCTTTTTGCATTTTTCATTAAGAATATTTAAGTATTAAAAGTAGTTATAGTTAATATCTGACAATTTATGTGATATTACCTAAGCGGAGTGCAAGGTTATACGCGTAAATCGGCACAATAAGAACCATAACTGTTATATATATATACTGTTACAAATCCACTTAATTTTTCACCCAATAACTCAAATTCCAGTGAGTTGTGAGTCAATCAATGATGTCAGTCATTTTTGCTGCGTCATACATTCTTGAATCAAATTAAACAAACAGGGCAGGAGTCAATTTAATGGTTATCAAGCTTTTTATAAATATTCCCCCATTTGGCTAGACGGTTTAAATCGATTATTTACCCTTAAGTCACGTTGGGGGAATAAAACCTCATGGTTGCAGCTATAATTATAGATTTTATTTAGCAAGCTTTTCGTGGATGAAAAGCCCATCGTTTCTAACAGTTTTGTTTGAGAGAAACTACTGAGTTATGCATAGCTTGATTTCATTTGCAATAATGCTTGCAACAAGTAGTTCATAATCATTGGGCAACCGGAAGGACACAATGAAAGCTGTAGTTATCAATCCTATGTTCAGAAGGCAAAAATGTTTGCAAATACATGTATTGATAAATTGTAACCCGATCTGCTCATTAGTACATTTTTAAAGGAGATAGCCTTTTCACAAAATGTTTTCATCTTGAACGCCCGGTAAGTTTGGGTACCCCATTATGTTAATTTTATGGTAGTCATTTTGATTTTCAAACTAGTCAGCTTGCACAGGCCTAAAGTACTTCAAAGCAATTTTGTTATTTTGTTGCAACAACTTTGTGAATAACATGAATAGCAAAATTTGTGGCCAAGTTCCAATGTTTTAGCTTACATGTGTATTCATATTCAGATATCACTAAATCAATATGCACAGTGTCAGTTCGAGTTTTTAACCCTCAGAGATTCTTTATGGATGGTAAATTTTTGCATGACCCATCATTATTTTAAATAAATTCTTTAAAAAAAAGCAAAGTGTATTGGAGAGGGCTATATAGAATAATGAAATTAAATGTCTTCACATTAACATATTCACACTGCGTTATCATACTTTACTCTGGCTTGTTGACTGAGTGGTTAGCAGTCTTGACTGGTAATCAAATGGTTTCAGGTTTGAGTCCCACAGGAGGTGTAATGTAATTGGGTAGGACACTTCACAGATAGCCCACCCTGCCATTAAAGCGGGTAGCTGAGTTTAGAATCTATTGCCTCACTCTCTTTATGCATATGATAAGAACAGGAAAAAGTAAAGACCACAATGGAAATAAGTCTCTTGACCCTTCTTCATGTTCTTCTCAGTTTGGTTGAATTCTAACCAGAAGTTTCAGAGGAGAAAATTTTATTAAAATTTACCATTGGGGCCTTTGGTGACTCAACGGCTGGTAGCGCCCAAGTTATCAACTTCATCAGAATTTCTTGAAGGAATCTGAAAGAGCATGTCCAAAGGATATTCCTGTAAAATTTGGTGATGTTCTGCCCAGTAGTTTCAGAATAGATGTTTAAATGAACAGTTAATGCACAGACACACAGACTAACAACAGACAACACGCCACAACATAAACCTTCACTGGATTTAGTCCAGTGGAGCTTATAAACAGTCTGGTCTAAAACTGCACACAAAGTTATCATACTGAACATAGAAATTTTCTGGTTTTGTTTGAGCTATAGACAAAGATCAGCTTGCACAAATGTGTACATACAGTCAAACCTGTCTTAGCGGCCACCTGTATTCAGCAAGCAACCTGTCTTAAGCAAGCACTTTTTGAATGTCCCTTGGGTGCTTGCTTAAGACAGGTTTGACTGTAGTCTTAATCAACACATGTTAATCTACAGCAAATGTCTACAGATGATATGTATAAGTATCTTACAAGGAACTGATGTAAGGGATACTGGTCTGTAATTTTCTGCCAGATGTTTATCTCCCCTCTTGAAAATGCTTGAGATATTTGCATTCCTCCAGTCTTTGGGTAGCTCTCCTGTGTCAAGGGATTTCTGCATTATTATCTGTAGAGATGGGGCTAGTTCTTTAGTACATTCCTTGAGAATTTTGTTTGGTATTTGGTCTGGTCCTGATGCATTATTTGTATTTATTTTCATTAAGAGTTTATATAGGTCATATTCGTTTATGATGATTGGATTGGATGATTGTTTTAGCCTTCAGTCTTGTTGTTGGAAGATCTCCTTGAAATGTGGTACCATTTTAGTAAAAACAGATTTGAATTGCTTAAGGAGGATTTCTGCCTTTCCTATGCTGTCAGTCACTAGTTTTGTCCCTTCTTTAAGAGGGGCAATTCCACCCGATTCTTGTTTTTTGATTTTGATGTATTTCCAGAAAGGTTTATGATTGTTAGTTTCTAGGCCTTCTATAATATTTCTGTTGACATATTCCCATTCAGCCCTATGGAGTTGTTTTTTGCAGGTTTTTTGAAAAGCTCTATAGTTGTTCCATTCATTAGTCTTTTTTGCTTGTTTATAAAGTCGTTGCTTTCTTTTTATTGCTTTCCTTTCCTTGTGTCTAATCCAGAGTATGGTGTTTCTTGATTTAATTTCTTTACTTGGAATATTTTTCTCCATTGAATTAAATAATGTTTTTAAAGTAGTTCCACGGGTCTTCTGTACTGTTCCCTTTTTGGAGATTTTCCATAGATTATTAGTTTGTCGCTCAGTTTGAGTACTACCATCACATTCTTACCTAGCCTCCGGCAGCAAATTCCCTTTGATATATAGATAAAAAGAAAAGCAAAAAACCTACCGGAAACAAAGGTGGTGGCTGTAAACTGGCGGCTGGGAGGGCTTCACCTCTCCCAAACCCAAGAGCCTGGATGTCAAATGACACCGATTTACCACGACCTCTTCCTCTACCAGCCATTGTCAGTTACTAAACATGTTCAGAAACCCCTAATAAATCTTTAAACGTGTAGCTTGACGTAAATATTTCTTTTTTGCAAGTTGCTGATACAATTTACAATTTAATTTTAGTCAAAAAGTGTCTGTTGTTTCTTCTTGTTGCATACTACTTCCGGTTTCGATTTCATTCGTTAAAATCCGGTAAACTTCGTTTTATTTCCGGTCCTTTACGGAATCAACCGAATGTCCAATCGGGAACCCTCGGCGATTCAAAATTCCGAGCGATGTTCCGATTGCCGAATGTCTTGCGGCTGCGCTCCACCTTCGGCGATTCTACAGATCCGGGCCCAAAGTCCGAGTTTTATGCAAAATCTTTATCTTATTCATTTTTAATTCAATATTATTAGTACAAATACAATATTATTCAATTTTCATTCAGTTGCAAGTATATTTGCGCATCACCAACCTTAAAAAAGTTAAATTGAATTTTAAGAATAATTCAAAGAATCGCACATATTCAAACACTCGGACTAGATAATATATTATCAGAGACATAAATATACAGTTTTCACCTTAATGTCATCCTGAACGCAGAGCTAGTTGCTCCCATTCAACATCTGGCACTGTTGTCACACTGATATGCTGTACGAGTAACGTCTCATCCAGGGTATCCAGGGAAGAGCCGGAGATTGTCGTAATTAGGCTACTACAGTCTTCACGAGTCAAGGGGTATCGAATCGATAGCTTCTTCTCGAACATGTAAGCCGGATAAGTAAAACGTTCGTAACCCTTGGCTCGAC